>OX336393.1:410844447-413345614 GCA_946902985.2 Meconema thalassinum
TTTTTATGAAAAATGTTTAAATAAATCTCCTCAAAATTTCGAAAATTTATTTATCTAAGTTGGGGAGATTTGAACCTATATGCTATTGGTTCAAGCGTCGAATCCATAATTGATTTGCAAAAGAAGAGAGGAAATAATACAGTCTTTAGAATGACTTAGAAAGATTGCAAGAAGTGGGCTGTTATAACGTGGCGCAAGAATGGGTGACCACGAGTCATGCGGACGTGAGATCATGCTTGACACATCGATAAGGAGCTGGCTCATGATTATTAATAGAACGATAAAAACTTTCCACAGCGTGTAAGAGAGAAGAGGTTTCGGAAATTGACCTTAATCAGCGATAAAATGACAACCTCGCAATTGCGCAAGAAGAGAAATAATTAGAATTAAGCCATCTGCGAGCATTTAATTAATGAATGAAACACATCATTGTGGATCATTCTGGAATAGAGATTTTTGTGTGGGGAAAAAGTTTATAATATTTTCACAGGAAAGAACTGCAGACGTGGCATGACGTCGTTAGTAATTCCCCGAGACCAGAGTTGGTAGGGATGGAAAAATAAACCGCAACACCCACGTATCGGAGGAGCCAAATTATTTAATATCTTGGAATTGTGTGATCGATTTTCATGATCAAAGAAAACAGTTTACGTTTAAAACCAGAGCTTTCCAGTGATATATTTTTCAAAATTATACGACAATTACTTCAAAAGTTAGTGCTGGAGAAGACGCGGATTTTATCTTTTTGCCACCGATTTGTATAAAAACCCTGGCAGAGCCAGGAGATGCATGCAGTTTCAGACAGCCCGAGGGGGCGTCACTGTGTCACAACACATGCAGTTATTCCGAGAGCCCGAGAGGGGGCGTCCGGCTGTATCACAACAATTCAGTTCCGTGAGCGCAGAGACGCTGCACGATGAAGCATCAACTACAAGATAAGCTACAAGTAATCTCCTAGTACAGGAGACTGCATCAAAGTATATTCAGTTATAACAGACGCCAGAGAGCGTGATACTGTGTCGCAAAGTATAACAAGTTATTTTAGTAAGCGCGTAGACGCTGCACGCAGAAACAATTATCGTTAAAGTTCACCAGTATAGTCAAAGTTTAGACTGTGGACTTGAAGAAATAACAAGTGATAGGTACTCGAATAATAGTTCAGTGAAGGAACCGACGCATCATAAGGTTTCGAAGTACCCAAGGAAAGTGAAATAGACAGTTCTATCGACGTTAAGGGACCCGATCAGGGTAGAATTAAATAAATAACGCCTAGTGTTCCGGAAATGTAGGGACTAGAGCGCAGAACGATAAACATTAGGAATTGTAGTTCCAGGCTTTGTCTAGGTAGACAAATGAACAGTAAACATTGGGGAGGACTCCAACAAGCTACGAATTAAAGTAATAACAAGTAATGCAAGGAAATTACTAGGTCACCGATAAACTATTCGAGCGGCCGAAATGGTAATACATCAAGGACAGACCTTTATTTAGACGAACAAGGTAGCGTCTAGCAAGAAACGACATCGTGCAGTAAAGTTATAGAAGCCGATAGTCAAACCCCGGATTTGAAGATCAGCCGTTCCAGTGAGGTGTAGTTCGATCGAGACTTTCCATCATCTCGTCAGATTAGGAAGCCGACGTTCTATAAGTGCCACACTTGGAAACGGGAAAATAAAAGAAATCACGTGTGTAAGACGAATAAGTAACGCCTAAGTGATAAAATTGTTAAGTAATGTAAATATAGTGACATTTTTTGAGTGTAATATTTTTTTTGTGAAATTGTATTGTGTTAAGTGAAAACGAATACAAAACGGTATTCATTATATTCCAAGTGATTAAGGTAAATATTGTATGTGCTGTTAAAGAAGTGTCATTGAGTGTAAGTGTAACCATGGAAATGGCTTAAAAGCAGTGAGTGGGCAAAAATGTTCCATCGCTGGAGGATTCGGTCGCTGACCGTACAGTCATGTGAGTAACTATTTCATTATGATATGTGTTTGGGAGAATTTGCGTATAATCCTCATGAGAGAGAGAATAGGGATGTTTAATAACAGGTAAAAGAATGATAGCGCGATCTGAACGATTAATTTGAGATAAATATAATAAATATGTGAAATGTAAATAAATCCTTTGAGGAATGTATTCAGTAAAATATCAGTGTAAATGATGAATGATATAAATATGAGAAAGCAAGCATCATAATAATAATAATAATAATAAAAATTATATAAATGAATGAATATTATGTTGAATTTTATATGAAAAGTAGTAGCTTCCGAGCTCCTTTAGAGGAATTAATACATGTTATGAATACATGTTCATATGGTAAAATGATTATTGTCAAGGGAGAAGTGTAATATATTTGGTATATAGATCAAACGTTGATTTTGAATTTATTTAGGTCTTTGAAGACAACTTGGCTAATTAATGTATAAGCGCCATGTAGCGCATTGAAGTAATTTGTCACGCTAGGAATGCGTTGAAAGGCTCGGTAAAACTAATTATGAGGGACAGTTGGTCGTGGTAATTGAACTGTGATAAGTCCTCAAAGTTGTGATAAGTGATCACGAGGCATTGTGTGTTGTATGTTAAAAAGGGTGCTATTTATGTTGTATTATGAGCGCTGGTACAAGGCGAGGCCTGACCTAAGTCGCAAATGTTATAAGTCCTCCAAATTGGGATACTGCTCCCGAGGCATTTAAAAGGATCGAACTCAGAGTCGTCCGTGTTGAATGAAGCCCCTTAAATATTGGTTGTATTATTGAATTTTTCTTACCCGCAAATGAGGACACTTCATAATTATTATATACCGAAGCTGAGAGAATAGGTCTGTTGAGCCTAAATATGTTGTTTTAAGAATGTGTATTAGAAGCCTTGTCATTCAGAGAATTGCATTTGAAACAGCTATTTAGAAAGCTGATGTAGCCAGTCACTTGTGAAGCGAGACTGTGGACTCTCTTCTCTCCCTGCAAATAAATCACGCTAAGTAGTTTAGACTAGACCCTCACCCTCTGGTATTGCGGTAGGTCGGGGAACGGACAGTCTGAGTCATAATACACAAAAGTGTTTAAAGATTGTTTGAACGACCCGGTCTTTGAACCGAGGTACCTTTATATAAATTATTATCGCTTGCAGAGTTCTGATCGTTGATTTCTTATAATATAATGGTCTTTTGAGACAAAAATGATAAATCCCTAACTTTATTATTATATGATTCAGTGATTCACGAGTTCTATTGAAGACATTAGATTCCGGGAGTAATCTTAATTTTGACTTGTTCAGTAGTCTTCTGTAGCTCGGGAGTACGCAAATTTTTCCCAATCACGGTAGTGATTTGTTAACTTGAGAGAGAGGGATGGTAACATATGAGCATTGTGAAAGCCCAAAATTAAGTGATGATTAACCATACTTTGTAATTTTGATATTTATGAGTAAACAAGATATACTCCTGTAAATAGTAATTGATGTGTATTAAATTGATAACACAGTGTAGGTAAACATTACCGAGCCGTTTGGAGCTCTTTATTTTGAAGAAATTAAAAGGACACTATATGGAAGTGAAACTTAGTTGAAGTTTGTTGGTTTTTGGAAGACCAGTCAGTATGATTTTGTAAATTGTATGATATGAATTCCTTGTTCAATTTCGGACAAGTGTGAAGTGGAGTGTCAGTATTTTTATTTGTTTAATTTTTGTAGCGCCATATTTTTGATAATTAAATGTTTTAAATAGTAGGATTTGATTTTTGTTTATTTTTTTGAAGTGTATCCTCTGCTTAATCCAAGGTGTGTAAGTCACAGAGTGGGAGAACAAACCATGAACCCCGATACTCCCGATTGAGCATTGCTGGCAAACTGTGATTTGCATATTTAATTGTTGAATGGCCACATGGGGGCATAGAAATAATGTGCTTGGATTAATGCTTAGAGGAACACTTAAGACGGTCATATCACGTAAAAGTAAAATAGTGATAGAATTAGCTACAAAATATAAATTTAATTGACCGCATTGGGTCTTTGAAGGCAACTTGGCTAATTAATGTATAAGCGCCATGTAGCGCATTGAAGTAATTTGTCACGCTAGGAATGCGTTGAAAGGCTCGGTAAAACTAATTATGAGGGACAGTTGGTCGTGGTAATTGAACTGTGATAAGTCCTCAAAGTTGTGATAAGTGATCACGAGGCATTGTGTGTTGTATGTTAAAAAGGGTGCTATTTATGTTGTATTATGAGCGCTGGTACAAGGCGAGGCCTGACCTAAGTCGCAAATGTTATAAGTCCTCCAAATTGGGATACTGCTCCCGAGGCATTTAAAAGGATCGAACTCAGAGTCGTCCGTGTTGAATGAAGCCCCTTAAATATTGGTTGTATTATTGAATTTTTCTTACCCGCAAATGAGGACACTTCATAATTATTATATACCGAAGCTGAGAGAATAGGTCTGTTGAGCCTAAATATGTTGTTTTAAGAATGTGTATTAGAAGCCTTGTCATTCAGAGAATTGCATTTGAAACAGCTATGTAGAAAGCTGATGTAGCCAGTCATTTGTGAAGCGAGACTGTGGACTCTCTTCTCTCCCTGCAAATAAATCACGCTAATTAGTTTAGACTAGACCCTCACCCTCTGGTATTGCGGTAGGTCGGGGAACGGACAGTCTGAGTCATAATACACAAAAGTGTTTAAAGATTGTTTGAACGACCCGGTCTTTGAACCGAGGTACCTTTATATAAATTATTATCGCTTGCAGAGTTCAGATCGTTGATTTCTCATAATATAATGGTCTTTTGAGACAAAAATGATAAATCCCTAACTTTATTATTATATGATTCAGTGATTCACGAGTTCTATTGAAGACATTAGATTCCGGGAGTAATCTTAATTTTGACTTGTTCAGTAGTCTTCTGTAGCTCGGGAGTACGCAAATTTTTCCCAATCACGGTAGTGATTTGTTAACTTGAGAGAGAGGGATGGTAACATATGAGCATTGTGAAAGCCCAAAATTAAGTGATGATTAACCATACTTTGGTAATTTTGATATTTATGAGTAAACAAGATATACTCCTGTAAATAGTAATTGATGTGTATTAAATTGATAACACAGTGTAGGTAAACATTACCGAGCCGTTTGGAGCTCTTTATTTTGAAGAAATTAAAAGGACACTATATGGAAGTGAAACTTAGTTGAAGTTTGTTGGTTTTTGGAAGACCAGTCAGTATGATTTTGTAAATTGTTTGATATGAATTCCTTGTTCAATTTCGGACAAGTGTGAAGTGGAGTGTCAGTATTTTTATTTGTTTAATTTTTGTAGCGCCATATTTTTGATAATTAAATGTTTTAAATAGTAGGATTTAATTTTTGTTTATTTTTTTGAAGTGTATCCTCTGCTTAATCCAAAGTGTGTAAGTCACAGAGTGGGAGAACAAACCATGAACCCCGATACTCCCGATTGAGCATTGCTGGCAAACTGTGATTTGCATATTTCATTGTTGAATGGGCACATGGGGGAATAGAAATAATGTGCTTGGATTAATGATTAGAGGAACACTTAAGACGGTCATATCACGTAAAAGTAAAATAGTGATAGAATTAGCTACAAAATATAAATTTAACTGACCGCATTGGGACCCTGGAAACTCACACCGAGTAGCCCTTGAATAATCACCCACTAAAACTCTTTTAAATGGCGCCCAGTACGTAGGGATGAGTTTTCCTAGGGAAAACCCGAGTTTTTCTTGAAAAATAAAAATTTTCATTATTTGAAAAATATGGTTTTTCAAATATTTTTGAAAAATATCACTTCCATAAAGGTGGTGATATTATAATGAGTATTATACCAGACGGGTACGTTTTAGTAAACACCCGTGCTGAGGTTGAATTTTGAAAATTGGGACACAAGAGTTCAGAGTACCATCTCTCATGCATGAACCGACGATGGGACAGAATAGCCCACTGTATTCTCTAAGATAATAAGATGTCATTGAGTGAGGAAAGGCAGAGGTTCCTGGAGGCCGTGGAGGCAAATAGTAAAGATAGATATGAATCTATAGACAGTAAAGTGAACCTCCAACAAAATGAAAAAGGGTACTCAATCAAGGAAAATGTAGAGATTTCCTTAGTAAGCATGCGTGCATCTAGAGGCATAGTTGCACGAAGAGACGGTAACATGTCTTTAGAAAACAGGGTAAAGGTTGAGCATATAGAACTCCAAGTAGAGAAGGAAACATGTAAACCAGTTCCAAGAGAATGCGTACAGAGTAAAAGCAATGAGGATAATGATAAAGATGATTTAAAGTCTCATTTAGTATGCCCAGTTCAAGTAGGCTCGAAAAGCGAAGGGGAAAAGAATGATAGTCTTGGCATTCGGAATCAGGAAAAAGTGGAAATGGCGACCTGGGACGAAATAAAAGAATTCTTGGGTATAATTAGAGAAATGCGAAAAGAGAACATTAAGATGAATGATGAGTTTTGGGAGATGAGGAATACGAAGGGAATGGAAGAACAAATAAAGGATAGTTTTAAGGGAATTAGGAATATAGATGAAATTCTTAATAGGGCGAGTAAAAAGGGGCCTACAATGCCTAAATATGAATTAGAAGAATTGTATAATGAAATCCCAAATGTTAAAAAGTCATTAATAGAAATGAAAAAGAAATTTGCGAAACGCATGGTTGAAGAAGGGAAAATAGAATTAGCTCCATGGAAATCGATAAGAATATTCGTTAATGAAGTAAGTGAAATAATGAAGCAATTATGGGAAATGAAAAATAAATGGGATGAGATCTGGTGGAAGACCGATTACGGAGAGCACGATAGGAAGAAATACATTAAGGAACAAATGGATTATATAAGAGAAGAATATCAGAAGATGCAGTGCGTCAGAAAGAGCATGTACGATGAACATGGGATAATAACTATTCAGGAGTTAGCCAAATTGAGAAAGGTTAAAATTCAGGAATATAAAGAAACATTAGAAGCCGCCCAGAAAATATATGAGGAATATATATTAGCGCAGGACCTCGAATCAAAAGAAGCAGTTATCCAAGCTGAAAGTAAAACTGGAGCTGTAGAAGAAAAGGAAATAACGGTGCCGGAAGAGCTCGAAAGTTGCCTTAAACAATCCGAAGAAGAAAAAGAAGTCGAAATGGTGATGACTCCTATGGAAATGGAGAAAACTATTGAGCTACCTCAAGAAAAAATAATAGATATTCAAGAGGAAACGATAATTCCATGTCAAGAAGAATGCCTAAATGAAAACGAGTTGCAAATTAAAGAAGACCATTCTTATGCCAAGACTGAGCATGAAGAGAAAGAGTAAAAACCCAGATCAAGGGGTGATAACAGAAGAAGTGGAAGTTGGGGAGATTAAAATAATAATTGCTAGGGAAATGGATAGATCAACTGAAACCCAAATAGAAAGTGTCGTCGAGGCACGAATGGAAGTAGAGGTTCAGGATCCAATAGAAATTGAAATGGAAAGCCCAGAAGAAAGTCATAAGTCTGAGGAAGACAAAATGGAAATAGAAGAAGAACAATTGAAAGCACAAATTCTTGAACTCATGATGAGATATCAGGAATGCCAACGAAAGAGGGCCGAGAAAAGAAAAACGGAAACAGACTCCAATCTGAGTGAAGAAAACCTCAAAGAAAAGGATGAGACCATTGGAGAGAATGAAGAAAAGAGAGGAAATGCCTTTGAAAGAAATGATGAAAGAGGAAGAAAACCGCTAATTGTAATAGGTTTACAAGATGATAGAAACCCTATTGAAATTAGGAGAGGACTAGAAATAATGCAAATACCCATGCAGAAAGATGACTCACAAGCGTTTTACAGCTGGAAGATTCGAAGGAAGTAAGGGAATAAAAGAAAGAAAAGAAAAGGAGAGAATCTTAAGGAACTCGGGAATTGGAAGAGTAGAAAAAAGAAATTTTGGAAAAATGCCATCTCGATACGAGATAAAGGAAAATGGAAGAAAGAAAAGAAGAGACGGGTAGGGGTAGACCTTACTCGTAAGGAACAAGAAGTTCCGTGAAGAACTATACAGCCTACTTTTCATGCCAATGATTATTCTACAGAATATGAACCTATCTAGAATAATGACGAAATTAAGTTGCTAATATCGAAATTTCCAATTAGTTCGAAATACTGTATACCTGGCATAATGTATCCTAATAGAGCACTACAGTTGGCAGCCCTGATGACTGAATATATTCTTAGTTCCGTCTCTTACGGTACTAAATACAAAATTTGGTTGAAGTCCACTGGATAGCATGGACGTTACATGCAGTTAAAAATTGGATCTAACAGCGCGCGTAAAATCATGTTGGCAACAATGTCATGCATGTATTGGTCAGAAATAATCTGAAATAATATGATCTATTGTTGTGCCAATTTTGAATGAAATCCATTAGTTAGTATAGAAGTTACATGCATTTTAAAATTGGACCTATCAGCAGGCTTAGAATCATGTTGGCAGCACTGACGTATATTAGTTACTCCAAATTCGTCTTGAATGCCAGGTACTATACGTGTGCAAAGTTTAGAGCTATTGGCTTGCATACTTTCTGATATATTGATATTAGGGTAACAAAAATAGGGACAGCACATATTAACAGTTGGCAGCCCTGGTTGCTCCTTAGAATACGCATAGTCATATCTGTTATGGTACACATAGCACATACGAAATTTGGTTGAAATCCAAATGATAGTATGGATGTTACATGTATTTAAAGTTGGACCTGTCAGCAGGCTTAGAATCATGTTGGTAGCACTGACGTATATAAGTTACTCCAAATTAATATAGAATGTCAGGTACTATACGTGTGCATAGTTTAAAGCTGTCGGCTTGCATACTTTCTGATATATTGGTATTTGGATAAAATAAATTAGGAGCATTTATTAACAGTTGGCAGCCCTGGTAGGTCTTAAGAATACGCTCAGTCATATCTGGTTATGTACACATACAACATACGAAATTTGGTTGAATTCCGCTTGATAGTGTAGAAGTTATATGCATTTAAAAATTGGACCTATCAGGAGGCCTATAATCATTTTGGAAACACTGCCATGTTTGGCCTCCTGGAAATCAAACTGAAATATTATGATCAGTACGTGTGTCAATTTTGAAATAGCTCCCATTCATACTTTCCAAGATATCCAACATGGAGCTCAAATTTCAATTGCGATTTTTTAGCAGTTGGTAGCACTGACATCATTTTCAAATATGGCCGTGAGATATTCAGGTATAGATCTTTACTCCTACCAAATTTTGTTTCGATTGCTGCAGCCGTTTAGGAGTTGATAGGGGGGGACACACACACAGCCAGACAGACAGACAGACAGAAGGACAGACAGACAGACAGACAGACAGACAGACAGACACACATTTGCCCGATCTCATAAATCTACTTTTTCCTCATTTTTGCAAAATGTGAAAAGTAGGCTAAAAATGAAATTCTGTAGACTTTGAGTGCAGAAAACAGAAATAAGGAAGGAGTAACGGGGTAAGGCCAGATCGCATCCGTGGGGCCTTAAAGTAAATATATAGGTTAACAGTGAATAACCTGAGATTTGATTTGATTTATTTTGATTTATTTTCACTGCTACACTTAGAGCTTAAGAGCTCCTTTACAGCAGCGCCCTACATAAAATAAAGTTAGGGCTTATAAAAATAAAACATTTCACCTACATTACAATATAAATAATCATAGTCTAACAATTATAGTAACAAAAATATAGTAACAATACAATAATAATAATATTACTAATGATAATGGAAAAATTATATACAAAAGAGTGAGAGTGCATACAGACTATCAGCCCGAAAAACAAACACCATATACTGTACAAGAAGAGCTATTGAAGTAGACATGTTGTCAGCTATTGTCCTTGTATTATAACTGAACTTTAAAAAAGTATTTTAACATAATACAGTAATCAAATGTGAGAGGTATACTGCTCCAAGAAGCGGGATGAAAGATGTCTTTTGAAAGCTGCAGTGCTTGAGACAGGCAGAACGCCGGTCCCATGAACAAGAAAAAGGAAATCGTCTGACACAAGTTTTGGAATGCACGCCAGACTGTGAGGAGACCGAGAAATACCCGAACGAGACAAGTAATTTATAACCTTAAGTGTGGACTTAAAGGGAATGAATGAAGGGAAACCCTCTTGAGACCATAACAAGCCAGAGAAGGGAAGTGCTTGTAAAGGAAGACCAGAAGGTACTAGGAAGTGTTATGATGTCTTCAACACTGAAAAAAAATAAGATTTTTTATGAAAAATGTTTAAATAAATCTCCTCAAAATTTCGAAAATTTATTTATCTAAGTTGGGGAGATTTGAACCTATATGCTATTGGTTCAAGCGTCGAATCCATAATTGATTTGCAAAAGAAGAGAGGAAATGATACAGTCTTTAGAATGACTTAGAAAGATTGCAAGAAGTGGGCTGTTATAACGTGGCGCAAGAATGGGTGACCACGAGTCATGCGGACGTGAGATCATGCTTGACGCATCGATAAGGAGCTGGCTCATGATTATTAATAGAACGATAAAAACTTTCCACAGCGTGTAAGAGAGAAGAGGTTTCGGAAATTGACCTTAATCAGCGATAAAATGACAACCTCGCAATTGCGCAAGAAGAGAAATAATTAGAATTAAGCCATCTGCGAGCATTTAATTAATGAATGAAACACATCATTGTGGATTATTCTGGAATAGAGATTTTTGTGTGGGGAAAAAGTTTATAATATTTTCACAGGAAAGAACTGCAGACGTGGAATGACGTCGTTAGTAATTCCCCGAGACCAGAGTTGGTAGGGATGGAAAAATAAACCGCAACACCCACGTATTGGAGGAGCCAAATTATTTAATATCTTGGAATTGTGTGATCGATTTTCATGATCAAAGAAACCAGTTTACGTTTAAAACCAGAGCTTTCCAGTGATATATTTTTCAAAATTATACGACAATTACTTCAAAAGTTAGGGCTGGAGAAGACGCGGATTTTATCTTTTTGCCGCCGATTTGTACAAAAACCCTGGCAGAGCCAGGAGATGCATGCAGTTCCAGACAGCCCGAGGGGGCGTCACTGTGTCACAACACATGCAGTTATTCCGAGAGCCCGAGAGGGGGCGTCCGGCTGTATCACAACAATTCAGTTCCGTGAGCGCAGAGACGCTGCACGATGAAGCATCAACTACAAGATAAGCTACAAGTAAACTCCTAGTACAGGAGACTGCATCAAAGTATATTCAGTTATAACAGACGCCAGAGAGCGTGATACTGTGTCGCAAAGTATAACAAGTTATTTTAGTAAGCGCGTAGACGCTGCACGCAGAAACGGTTATCGTTAAAGTTCACCAGTATAGTCAAAGTTTAGGCTGTGGACTTGAAGAAATAACAAGCGATAGGTACTCGAATAATAGTTCAGTGAAGTAACCGACGCATCATAAGGTTTCGAAGTACCCAAGGAAAGTGAAATAGACAGTTCTATCGACGTTAAGGAAACCGATCAGGGTAGAATTAAATAAATAACGCCTAGTGTTCCGGAAATGTAGGGACTAGAGCGCAGAACGATAAACATTAGGAATTGTAGTTCCAGGCTTTGTCTAGGTAGACAAATGAACAGTAAACATTGGGGTGGACTCCAACAAGCTACGAATTAAAGTAATAGCAAGTAATGCAAGGAAATTACTAGGTCACCGATAAACTATTCGAGCGGCCGAAATGGTAATACATCAAGGACAGACCTTTATTTAGACGAACAAGTTAGCGTCTAACAAGAAACGACATCGTGCAGTAAAGTTATAGAAGCCGATAGTCAAACCCCGGATTTGAAGATCAGCCGTTCCAGTGAGGTGTAGTTCGATCGAGACTTTCCATCATCTCGTCAGATTAGGAAGCCGACGTTCCATAAGTGCCACCCTTGGAAACGGGAAAATAAAAGAAATCACGTGTTTAAGGCGAATAAGTAACGCCTAAGTGATAAAATTGTTATGTAATGTAAATATAGTGACATTTTTTTAGAGTAATATTTTTTTGTGAAATTGTATTGTGCTAAGTGAAAACGAATACAAAATGGTATTCATTATATTCCAAGTGATTAAGGTAAATATTTTATGTGCTGTTAAAGAAGTGTCATTGAGTGTAAGTGTAACCATGGAAATGGCTTAAAAGCAGTGAGTGGGCAAAAATGTTCCATCGCTGGAGGATTCGGTCGCTGACCGTACAGTCATGTGAGTAACTATTTCATTATGATATGTGTTTGGGAGAATTTGCGTATAATCCTCATGAGAGAGAGAATAGGGATGTTTAATAACAGGTAAAAGAATGATAGCGCGATCTGAACGATTAATTTGAGATAAATATAATAAATATGTGAAATGTAAATAAATCCCTTGAGGAATGTTTTCAGTAAAATATCAGTGTAAATGATGAATGATAGAAATATGAGAAAGCAATCATAATAATAATAATAATAATAAAAATTATATAAATGAATGAATATTATGTTGAATTTTATATGAAAAGTAGTAGCTTCCGAGCTCCTTTAGGGGAATTAATACATGTTATGAATATATGTTCTTATGGTAAAAATGATTATTGTCAAGGGAGAAGAGATATAGAAGAGATATAGATCAAACGTTGATTTTGAATTTATTTAGTTCTTTGAAGGCAACTTGGCTAATTAATGTATAAGCGCCATGTAGCGCATTGAAGTAATTTGTCACGCTAGGAATGCGTTGAAAGGCTCGATAAAACTAATTATGAGGGACAGTTGGTCGTGGTAATTGAACTGTGATAAGTCCTCAAAGTTGTGATAAGTGATCACGAGGCATTGTGTGTTGTATGTTAAAAAGGGTGCTATTTATGTTGTATTATGAGTGCTGGTACAAGGCGAGGCCTGCCCTAAGTCGCAAATGTTATAAGTCCTCAAAATTGGGATACTGCTCCCGAGGCATTTAAAAGGATCGAACTCAGAGTCGTCCGTGTTGAATGAAGCCCCTTAAATATTGGTTGTATTATTGAATTTTTCTTACCCGCAAATGAGGACACTTCATAATTATTATATACCGAAGCTGAGAGAATAGGTCTGTTGAGCCTAAATATGTTGTTTTAAGAATGTGTATTAGAAGCTAGTCATTCAGAGAATTGCATTTGAAACAGCTATGTAGAAAGCTGATGTAGCCAGTCACTTGTGAAGCGAGACTGTGGACTCTCTTCTCTCCCTGCAAATAAATCACGCTAAGTAGTTTAGACTAGACCCTCACCCTCTGGTATTGCGGTAGGTCGGGGAACGGACAGTCTGAGTCATAATACACAAAAGTGTTTAAAGATTGTTTGAACGACCCGGTCTTTGAACCGAGGTACCTTTATATAAATTATTATCGCTTGCAGAGTTCAGATCGTTGATTTCTTATAATATAATGGTCTTTTGAGACAAAAATGATAAATCCCGAACTTTATTATTATATGATTCAGTGATTCACGAGTTCTATTGAAGACATTAGATTCCGGGAGTAATCTTAATTTTGACTTGTTCAGTAGTCTTCTGTAGCTCGGGAGTACGCAAATTTTTCCCAATCACGGTAGTGATTTGTTAACTTGAGAGAGAGGGATGGTAACATATGAGCATTGTGAAAGCCCAAAATTAAGTGATGATTAACCATACTTTGGTAATTTTGATATTTATGAGTAAACAAGATATACTCCTGTAAATAGTAATTGATGTGTATTAAATTGTTAACACAGTGTAGGTAAACATTACCGAGCCGTTTGGAGCTCTTTATTTTGAAGAAATTAAAAGGACACTATATGGAAGTGAAACTTAGTTGAAGTTTGTTGGTTTTTGGAAGACCAGTCAGTATGATTTTGTAAATTGTTTGGTATGAATTCCTTGTTCAATTTCGGACAAGTGTGAAGTGGACTTTCAGTATTTTTATTTGTTTAATTTTTGTAGCACCCTATTTTTGGATAATTAAATGTTTTAAATAGTAGGATTTGATTTTTGTTTATTTTTTGAAGTGTATCCTCTGCTTAATCCAAAGTGTGTAAGTCACAGAGTGGGAGAACAAACCATGAACCCCGATACTCCTGATTGAGCATTGCTGGCATACTGTGATTTGCATATTTCATTGTTGAATGGGCACACTAGACAGTACTGTGTCATGTCGTGTGTGAGTGAAAAACGCCGCAACTGGATCTCGGGTACTGAACAGGGTGAGGACGAGTAGTCGATTAATATTACAATTATCGAACAGACCGGTATATTTGGAAAGTGCATTGAAACTGTTATTAGTGACGAGTCGAACCGTAAATTGTCAAAATTTTGAAGTGCTATTATCAAACTCATGTAATTGTGGAGTGAGGAAAGTAGTAAAGTCTGTGTAATATGATGCAGATGCGTCAATAAAGTCAGTGGCGGAAATAGAAAGGTAATTTTGAATATCCGCACAGTTTAGAATCAGTGAAAATTTTACAACTATTGTTCCGATAAAATCAGTGATTCAGGCTTCTACAACGTGTAATACTACTACCATCATGGGGACCTATAACTACACGGAAGCTACCGCCATCCTTATGGCAGGAGATATGTCCGAGTAGACCATTCAACCATGGGAAGAGCCGATGCCAAATAATACCATGCGGAGGAAGAAACGATGGTTAAGGTCGGTGAGTGAACCGAGGACCGGGTTCAAACAGAGAGCCATCCATCTCATACAACCAACCATGAACGAGTAAGTCAAATAAAACCATTTATGTACGGTAGAATTGTGGTGGATAATTAGCATAAGATATTGGCCGCACGTATTCACACAGTTGGTCATAGGCAGGATTTGTTTTTTTGATAGTTATGTGATAAACTATTATTTCCTGTCGGTCTATTTCTACATGGCAATTTGTAAATATAATGCACTATGCATAAATTGAAGAAGAACGCCGAAAATATAACTTCATGTACTTAAGTAAGGTTGAAGTGTGTTATTCTCGAACACACGATCCTTGGGAAGGTATGGCAGTCGATAGACACGACGGAATGACTACAGTATAATTTATTTAAGCATTTTTAATACCTCCTACGTATCATTTTAATATATTCAAGTCACTGCAGAAGAGTGACATATCTATATCTTTGGTCTACCTGGAATTCAACATTATTCTTTTGTTATGCTAGAAGTGTGGCGTTATTACAATCGTACATCTGAATGTGTGGATTTAGGACTGGTTCCAAATAAGCGGTGAGCGTCTGAGCTCAATTGTTTGTCAGCGGGAGAGTGTATTGGGACCTTGAAAGCTGTAGCAGACACTCGAAGATACCGAGCGCAAGCAAATGCGTCATTCACATGTCACGCTATACAACAACTAAAGGCACACACAAACTCAATACTACACTTAGCGTAGAACTGCACAGCAGTGTTTTCTCAATGAACTTACACTCCCATAAGGTTAATAAATTTGTTAAGTAAAATGTAACTTGTATTCGATTGAAACCATCATTTAAGAGCTGTAACCAGCTGTTCTGGGCAGCCCTTAACTTATTTTTGTACAGACCGAAGATGTATCAGACTAGGGTAACGTGCTCGATTGTGATTGGGCAATTTGTTCCACATGAAGACGATGCATTATCGCTCATGGTGATGTTAATTAGGTGACAGGTGATGTTTATACCACTGTCGATCGTTCTATAAGGTGTGTGTTGGGTGACCACACGTATTAGTATTTGTAAACACGAGTCCAGCGGTGACTGGCGTGTATTGAAGTTGAGCGGTGATGCTCATATGAAGATTTTTTGATGATGCTGTAGAATCGAGATGACTGATGCTTCTCGAAGTGAGGGTTTATTAATGGGTCTGATTCTGTTCTTCGTGTCTAATGACAATATTAAATACACTTCCTGGAATTAATAATAATAATAATAATAATAATAAATAATAATAATATTAAATAATAAATAATAATAATAATAATAATAATAATAATAATAATGAAATAGTTTAATTTTGAAAGGAATAAATAATTAATAATTAAATAAATAATTAAATAGTTTCGAACTTCAGTTTTTTTTGAATAATGTAATTTTTCGTACGTTGATGTGGTTGTTGTTATGATTCGATCTTCGATTTTTCACCTGAGGGTGATGCTTCTAAATACAATTAGATCAAGCTGACACTCCTTGAATCTTCGAATGTAATTTCTAGGTGAATCCACGGAAGCCTGGACTTTGCAAATGCAACGTCAGACATGACGGTGTTCACGCTGTTGCCAACCTAAATTTGACATGCATTCAGATGACAATCGTCTACAAAGAGTCGACGATTTGTGTAGGGAGGATGTTGAATATAAGAGTGTATTCTATTTTGTGTTTATGGTTTGTTAACTTGTGTTCCCATTTGTTAATGATGTTTTTTCTAGTGAACCAATTGTGTGATAGTTTTTTTTTTCTGCATAGGCGCGTCACGTCTATGATTAACTTTCCGATAGGATCAAATCAGAACATAACCTTAACGTTAAATGTCAGGGATAATACCATCATAGCCTAGTTTCATACACATTGTTTTGCTTTAATTAAATTTCTCATTGTAATTGCTTAGGGCCAAACTTACGTATTATTCCCTTAGTTTGCTGTTTTTTTGTTTTGTTGTATAATAGGACTTCATAAGAGGGTAACTTAACGTCATTTAGGGACTATTCATCATGTATTCAGGTTAGCGGCTTATCCGATTCTTACCCTCAAAAGTAGGTTAGGGTGCTGTTTCTGAATAAACAAAGAAGGTAACTTAAGACTGGACTTCTTCTTTTTTTCTTGTTGTTTTGATGTGCTTTCTTGGGTCAGTTCATAACATTTCCACATCTCACTAACACCGATCGACCCTGAGGTAACTAGTCCCGTGCGGACTGACTTGAGAATGCACATCTGATCCTTTTAGGGTTGTGGGTTCGGTGGATGGGGGTGTCGAGGGGCCGTTGCGGTCAAGCGGTCTTCCGACATCCTTGTCTGGCGGGCACAATATATATATAAGAAAGGGAAACGATACAAATAAGGTTATTTTAATCCACCATGGACCGATGGACCGTGGAGGTATTCCGATAAGGAAAGGTGGGTCGCCAGCTGAAAAAGGTTGGGAACCAATACACTAGACCACCAATGGAACATAGATCCATTTTTCAATTTGGTTATGCCTAGTGTAAATACCGTATGTTTACCCAACACTATCAAAAGTGGTTAGGCTGGCTACTACTATCGCCACCTCACTTTGGCAGTGACGATATGAAAGCACGTTCTGGAGATATTTTTATACATTGCAACACCGATAGTGCATTTCAGTCCCTAAAACGAGGTTTTCTTTGGTCACTAGTAAAACACTGGCCCCTTAAGGTCATGCTTACAATATTGGGTCATTTACTGTATTCAGGCCCATAATTACGGGGGAACAAACAGGGCAGCTGTCCGGGGCGGCAGGTCTTAGGGGCGAAAAAAAAAACGGGATAAAATGTACAAAACCGCTTGGGCATTAAACACCATGTTATTAAAGTTTAACCCCGCCCCCCTCCACACACACACACACACACACGCGCGCGCACACACACACACACACACAAAGCACACAAAGAGAATTATTAATTGTCGCACACTTGCAATGTTGATTACTTAAAGACGCACAAAACGAGATTGTGTTAGTCATCTTGGTGTTCTTGCTTTTGAATCTGACTTGAAAGTGAAATTGGACTAATGAAATCCTAATCTTGTTTGCAAATGACAAGGCATGAAGGTATCCCCTTGTTATTTAAATGATTGGTGTTTTTGCCATTGGTTGTGTATGATATCTTTTAAAATTAGAACGGTGAATTCAATACTGATAGACTTCGTAATGTTGTAGGCTATATGATTCCAATAGAATCTTCTTTCAAGGCAATTTTCGATGCGCAACATGTAACCTAATTATATGAGCGGATAAGCTAATTTAATCCTAATTTAATTAGACTTATAGTCCTATTGACCGACTGAAAGTTACAATTCAATGTAGATCAATTACCGTAGGTGATAAAGCCAAAGTCAAGGGGGGCTTGATAATGATGTGCTTCTGAAAGAAGAAAATTACAGAAGAGACATTGGCAAGCTCTTAACTCAAGGAACATTTATGTGACATTCTTAAGTACGATTGTATAATAGTTAAATGATCCTCCGATGTTTGTCGCTATCAAAGCGACTAATTAAGAAGTACATGCTTTAGTGAGTTTTATATATCTTACTTAAGGGCCAGCAATAATCAAATGAAATATTTTCTTTCTAAAACGAAAATTTGCTAAAACCATGGGCGTCACAATTTCGAGTAACGCGCAATATGAATTTATCACTTCGCATAAAATTAATTATGCTAAGAAGAGCAATGCGAAGTATTCCTGATTGCTTGTGAAGAAGAGGAAAAACGTGATGGATCCGCTGTAACGGCCAGTACAATCTAGATATTTGGAAACAGTGCTATTTGAATTATTAGGCAGATTCATGTGTAGTGATATTTCCACAGTTTAATTCTTAACTCAGTAATTTGGAAATATCTGAAAATATGTCCTCCAGTTACCGTAATTAGAAAATAGGCGAACTGGATTTACATTGAACTGCTTGATTTTTATATTATTGTCGATACATGGTGATACCACTATTTTTACCTGTTTTTAAGAACTGAACATTATGACAATGAATCACAAAAGAAGAAACGCGAACTTCCATGGACAGAAATTGTGATCTAAAAACAAAACATTCCTCCCAATCTTCCCATAAAGTAGCCAACGGTGTCAGAGCAGTCAAATAAAGAATTTCACGAAGCAAGTAAGAAATTAAACGAATATAGGGTGGGGGGTGGTAAAGAAATGAAAATTATAACTGGCCCCCCTTTCGAAAAATCCTGGGGGCGCCCATGATATGCAAGGTATTTCAAGACGGGGTACAGACCAAGAATCGTAGCAATGGGAAAACAATGAAGGTGATTTGATGGCTGGTAAAGAAGAGGACATGAAGTTATGGAAGGACTATATTGAAGAATTGTTGAATGTCCCTGAGGGAAAAGAAGTGATTGAGGAAACAAAGACATATGAAGGACCCCAACCAAATGTGGAGGAGCCTTCAATGAAGGAAATGGATGAAGCTCTAAAGCAAATGAAGAACAGCAAAGCTCCAGGAACCGACGTTATGGCAATATAACTGCTGAAACAAAGTGGAGAAGCATGCGGAAAAGCACTGTATCTATTGATATTGTAAGTATGGAGAAATGAAAAGATGCCCAATGAATGGCAACAAGCACTAATATGCCCAATATATAAGAAAGGAAAAAGAACCAAGTGTGAGAATTACTGGGGCATATCATTATTATGTAGCGCATACAAGATTCATGCGCGCATTCTCTTACATAGGCTACTACCATACATAGAAGAAAACCTTGAAGAACACCAGGCCAGTTTCCGGAATGGCATGTCAACAACAGACCAAATATTCATACTCAGACAGATAATTGAAAAGACGTGGGAATTTGATAATTTAGAGACTTCAAAAAGGCCTATGATAGTGTCAACAGAGAAAGCATCTGGAGGATAATGGAAGAATCTGGAATACCTTCGAATCTGATCGGGCTGACAAGAATGTGCATTGAGAAAACGGAATGCAAAGTGAGAGTTGAAGACAGGGAATCTGAATGTTTTACTGTGGAGACGGGTGTCAAACAGGGAGACTGCATATCGCCCAGCCTGTTTAACTTGGTTTTGGAAAAAGCACTAAAAAGAGCATCATTGATTGGAAGAGGTGCGATTTTAGGTGGTGAAGTGAAACTCTTGGCGTTTGCCGATGATATTATGGTATTAGCGAAGGAGGAAGAGGAACTAAAAAGAACAGCTAAAGTTATAAAAGAAGAAGCACAAAGAGTGGGCCTGAGGATCAATCAAGATATGACAGAGTGTATGACTGTAACCAGAAACAATGAAGAGGAAACAGAGGGAGTACTGGCAATAGAAGATATGAAAATTAAGAAGACTAGGTCTTTCAAATACCTAGGGAGTACAGTCAATGCCAACAACAACATGGAGGAGGAAGTAATGAACCGGCTAAAATCTGCAGAGAGGTGTCTCTCCTCAATGAATAAACTATTTACCAGCAGGCTATTAACGAAAACAACAAAGCTCCGCATTTACAAGACAATCGTGCGACCAGTATTAATGTATGGGGCAGAAACATGGACACTGAGCAAGAAAATGGAGAGAAAAATTATAACTTTTGAAAACAAGGTGTTAAGAAAAGTTTTTGGGCCAGTGTCTAAAAATGGAATCTTTAGAAGAAGAAAAAATATTGAAATCCACACGCTGTTTAATGAACCCGATGTGACAGCTGTAATAAAGAGCAGAAGAATTGAATGGCTGGGACATGTCCTGAGAAGAGACGAGAAAATGGTGAAGACAGTGCTAGAAGGGAAGCCACAAGGTATGAGACCCATGGGTGGACCAAAAACTGAGGTGGATGGATGGAATCAAGAATGACCTGGAGATACTGGGAGCCAACGAGAGCATGGCTAGCAACAGAGACCAATGGAAGAGGCTATAGAGTGAGGCAATGAACAGACTTCGTTTCGTGTGGCCAACGAAGTAAGTAAGTAAGTATTATTATTATTATTATTATTAATAATTATTATTATTATGAAATAGCAATAAAAACTGGTCTTCAGATTTCGTATGAAAAAACCAAATATATTGAACACAGACACAATGGAGAAAAATATCTAACAACTCAACATGGACAGATTCAAAGAGTTGATAAATTTAAATATTTGGGAGAATGGATCCAGTCAAATGGACTTGATAACACATCCTGCAAGGAGAGATTCAGAAAGATGGAAAATGCCTATAAACTCACCCAACATAGATACAACAAACGATCAATTTCATTCCAGGCAAAAATCAGGCACTACACAACTGTAATTAAACCAGAGGTATTATACGGATCAGAATGTTTAACGTTGAACAAAAGAGGTGAACAAGAGGAACTGGAAAAGAAAGAAAGGAAAATACTTAGGAAAATTTTGGGTCCCCAAAAGAATAAAGATATTTGGATGAAGAGAAAAAATGAAGACCTTTACCGAAATGTGGAAAAAATTACAGACTCAATTAAAAGACGGAGACTACAATTTTATGGTCACCTTCATAGAATGGATAGCAGCAGGCTAACTAAGAAAATTTTTGACTACATCTCCAAATTAAAAAACACCACTAGATGGCTGGAAGAGATAAGGTGTGATCTGCAAAAACTGAAGATCACAAATAACATCATTTCTAATAGGGTGGAATTCCGGCGACTGATCACTACTGCAGATTTTTCGATTCTGCAAGTTCCACATCAACCACGGAGAGTGTTATCAACGGAACAGAGGCAGGCCATCAGCCAACGTATGAAGAAGTTTTGGGAAGAAAAGAAAAAACGAAACAATGTACCGTAGTCTTAGGTTCAAAGCGGTCTATAATTGGCCAAATTCTAAATATATATATATATTATTATTATTATTATTATTATTATTATTATTATTATTATTATTATTATTATTATTACGGGAAAATGATCTGAATGTTACGTCCATTATACTGTACTACTTATCACCCACACTACAACCACCACCACCACCACCACTATCACAAAATTTATATTTTTAAAATATTCTTTTTCTGTTAGTTTAAGTATCATGGGCCAGTTCTGTAGTAATATTCATTATCATCCATAAAACAAATAAATCCACCGGGCGAAGCCGGGCACTTCTGCTAGTTGGTTATAAACTATTAGCTGTTTGAGATGCGATTGCCACTGAGCAAGGCTGCGCTGCGATTCGTTTAGCCTAGCGCATGTTGGCTATCGGAGACAAGGGGGTATCGCTGCGCCATTGCAAGGTCAGCGCTGATTCTAAACAAGGCTTATTTTCTTAATTGACAATCGTATCTCAATCGGGTAATACACATGCTAATTGTGGTGTTTGAAGCCATATTTTCAGTGTTGCCTTAGTAAACAAGAGTTTAGTGCTTTTCAGTCGGTCAACACGAATGTACCCAAAAGAGATGGGTTATACCCTAATCCTGAAAT
The DNA here is from genome assembly GCA_946902985.2 of Meconema thalassinum. Taxonomy (NCBI): domain Eukaryota; kingdom Metazoa; phylum Arthropoda; class Insecta; order Orthoptera; family Tettigoniidae; genus Meconema; species Meconema thalassinum. The sequence continues at coordinate 410,866,550 of OX336393.1, forward strand.
AAATTACATGAGATTAATAAAACACTAGAATGACCAGTTTCGATCGTCAAGCGATCATCATCAGATCCATTACGCTTAGGCTACAAAATCTATGTTTGAAATACAGGTGAAAATATTTACAATATGTACAATTATTTAGTTGCAGTATTGGTACTGCAACTGTCAGTGTATGCTAAATGCAGTATATATGTTAGGTGAAATGCTAAATGGTGATAGCTATCCGTAGATTGTACTTTAGAGAGATTATATGGTTGTAAACTATGGTTAAACTATAAAATTTTAGGCTAACTACTTATCTGATTGTCTTCCGTACAACAGCTACTCGCAGTTTTCGTGCTCACTGGAACTCACTGTGCGGTAGACTGCGGTGGTTATCTTAACGACTGGTTTTCCCTGCTTTCTCCCCCCTGCTCCTACGTGCTGTGGGGAGTGATAGCGATGTGTTTATGTGAGGTATTGCCAACCTAGATAAGATGTATGTTATTGAATGAGGTGGGTATACAATTATTAAAGACCGTGGATTAGCCCTCGTCACGCGTGTAGCATAACCCATTCGAACTAAGCGTTGACGGTCTTATGAGGACGTCCCGGCACCTTTAATACTGCCGCGAATATGGGCCTTGGTTTATTGCAGAACGCTTAGTTCGAATGGGTTATGCTCCACGCGTGGCGAGGGCTAATCCACGGTCTTTAATAATTGTAGACCCACCTCATTCAATAACATACATCTTATCTAGGTTGGCAACACCTCACATAAACACATCGCTATCACTCCCCACAGCACGTAGGAGCAGGGGGGAGAAAGCAGGGAAAAACCAGTCGTTAAGATAACCACCGCAGTCTACCGCACAGTGAGTTCCAGTGAGCACGAAAACTGCGAGTAGCTGTTGTACGGAAGACAATCAGATAAGTTGTTAGCCTAAAATTTTATAGTTTAACCATAGTTTACAACCATATAATCTCTCTAAAGTACAATCTACGGATAGCTATCACCATTTAGCATTTCACCTAACATATATACTGCATTTAGCATACACTGACAGTTGAAGTACCAATACTGCTACTAAATAATTGCACATATTGTAAATATTTTCACCTGTATTTCAAACATAGATTTTGTAGCCTAAGTGTAATGGATCTGATGATGATCGCTTGACGATCGAAACTGGTCATCCTAGTGTTTTATTAATCTCATGTAATTTATTTCAGGATTAGGGCATAACCCATCTCTTTTGGGTACATTCGTGTTGACCGACTGAAAAGCACTAAACTCTTGTACACATGCTAATGTTTGAGGACAGAGCGCTGTTGGGATAGGGCGTATCTTCAACACATACGAGCGTACAATACAGCACTATACCGAGGATTATAGTTAGAAAATGGTGATTTTTCAAACAGCCTTCCGGAGTTTTTTCTTACACTCAATAAAACGAAGACTGTGATGATGACCTTTAAGAAAGGGGATAAACAAGCGACCTCTGGCATTTGCATAGACAGTCATTCACTAACTAATTGTGACCACATTTAAATACCTGGATACAACACGACAACCACAGTTATCTTCTTCTTCTTCTTCTTCTTCATCATCTTCTTCTTCTTCTTCCTAGCATTTGTCCCGCCTGGTGGCAGGGTCTGCTGTGAGGATTTGCTGTCGCCATTTCTTTCGGTCTTGAGCCATATCTGGGTGTAGATGTGCAGTATTCAGGTCATTATGGATCGTATCAACCCACCTCTGCCTTGGTCGTCCCTTGGCCCTCTTTCCCGTGACTTCCAGGTTATATGCTGACTTAGCTATTGTGTCTTCTTCTGCACGCAGTACATGGCCAAACCAGCTTAAACGGCCTTCCCGCATTTTCTGATGGATCGGCGCCACTCCGAAACGTTTCCGTATATCAACATTGGTAACATGATCCATTAGTATAGTGACGCCGCCTGTCCACCTAAGCATCCTTGTCTCCATGACGCTTAGTCGAAGTTCCACCTGTTTTGTAGTGGGCTAACACTCGGTACCATAGAGTGCGACTGGACGGATAACAGTGAGGTAGATCTTGTATTTAAGGTGGTCTTTCAACCGGCGGTCACAGGTGACACCTGTCGTCGCACGCCATTTCAACCAAGACGCATGCGTCCTTGCGTTGACCTCGTCAATGATTCTTCCATTGTCAGAGACAGTAGATCCAAGATATTTGAATTTTGTTACACGAGGGAGATCTTCTCCGTCAACGCTGATGGTTCCAACTTCTTGGGGATCTAAAAGCATATACTCCGTCTTCCTTTTATTGAGTCGCAGGCCATATTCAACTAATCGATCACTCCACATTTGTGTTTGGTGCTGGAGTTCAAGTATGCTGTTTGCAGCTAACATGACATCATCAGCATACAGAAGCGTCCATGGGATCGGATTGAGCAGGTCTGATGTGACAGTATCCATGACAAGAATGAACAGCAGAGGCGACAAAGCAGAGCCCTACAACCACAGTTATATGGCGCATATAAGAGACAGAGTAGTAGTTGCGATACGCGCCATAAACGACATAAATCAAGTGACAGAACTCACTTTGACAACGACAATGAAGTTCTTTCAGGCTAAGATAAACCCCATCCTAACCTACAGGGGCGACCCGTAATAAGGCTGCAGTGTTGCAAAACGACCATATTTCTTTAAGAAAAACAATTATTAATACCGTAATCATATTTTTAGTAATAAAAGCTGTACGTTTCCTTTTATATGTAGGCTATAGGGATTCATAATTTTGTTCTTTAATAATTCAGGAAACCTTATAGTAAATTACTGTGAACTGTGTGAGAAAGCGAAGCGCTCGTCCGTTTGGTCGTTGCCAGCCCCAAGCACCGACCAGATCTCAATAGTGAAGAGTATGGCAGAGATGCTAGACTGAGTAATTCCTATCCCAACAGTTAACTCGGTTGGTCGTTGCCCGCTGATTGCAACAAGGAAGCCGATACGCGGACGGAGACATCCGAGATGCTCCGTCAACTGCCGATGTCTCGCAATGCAATTTGCGCGTACTTGCGACACTCGCGGCTCTTTCTCGCCCTCTTGTATAACTCAGCCTTTTGGAAGCCTTCATAGGGAGGTTAAGGCTGCTTGAGCTTTTAGTTCTCGCAGTCAAGTGTGCAGTTGCACCTAATATAAAGGGAGGTGGCGCGCAGTTCGTCACTCCTGTGGGGGTCCGGGCGGGGACACCTAGAGCCCGCCGTTGAGCCAGCTTGGTGTCCTAGGCGAAACCTCACACAAGACACGGCACAAACCCAAATGAATTGCTGAGTTTTAATTCACCGGCCGTGAAAGCCAATATTCCATCTTTTTGGAAGCCTTCATAGGGAAGTTAAGGATGCTTGAGCTTTTAGTTCTCGCAGTCAAGTGTGCAGTTGCACCTAATATAAAGGGAGGTGGCGCGCAGTTCGTCACTCCTGTGGGGGTCCGGGCGGGGACACCAAGAGCCCGCCGATGAGCCAGCTTGGTGTCCTAGGCGAAACCCCACACAAGACACGGCACAAACCTAGAAGAATGCTGAGTTTTAATTCACCGGCCGTGAAAGCCAATATACCATCTTTTTTACGTTGTTTTGTTCTCGTGAAAGTTTTCATGTAGAACAACTTATACTAATCCATTTAATCCGATGCCAATGTGATGTTCTCTGAACTGCGGCATTCGTGATGAATGAGGTACATCCGTTTTACCGCGCAATTGAATACAGTTTTCTCTGATATCAAGCAATCTTTTACCCTACCACCTACCCACATCCCCCCGCCCCTCCCTTCCTTAATGAAAATAGTGCACACCCAGAACAATTATCCGCCAGCCGCCACTGCTAACCTATGGCATTCAGATTGTTTGGGAATCTGAAGGACATGGAAAAGGAAAAACTGATGTTCCTAAGCGTGTGCTTTGTGTATTGAGGCTTACGGTACACCATCAGGGGCCGCATATGAGCTAACCAGAGAACACATGCTACTGGAAGATCTTCGCCCTCAGCACCAGTTACCATCCAGCATCCACACTACACTAGCGTACGAAACCACCCTTCTCGAACACCAAAGACACAAGTAGTTCAGTGAAGTAGTTCCTATACAGCCTAATTTCATATATCCTAATGTTAATTGCCTCTATCAACATTTCAGTTTGATTGCTGTAATAGATTCGTAGATATTGAGAACCGTCTAAATATTGCGGATGGTTGCCATGTTGGATGTTTATATCTGTAGGTCTAAAGGTACTATTAGGCTGCACACGACAGAGACAAGCGACCGAGACAGACGACAGAAATGCGAGACCGAGACAGGTCGCTTTCGATCTCCTCCCCATTCAACCATATGAAGTACATTTGAGAGCGCGAGACAGGGACAGGCGACACAGATCGGCGACCGAGAAAAACCGTAGGAGGCCGCTCTCAGAGCAGTAGTGTCTCGCGACAAGCGGACGCGGCACGTGTCTTATGAAGTGATAAAATGTCGGAAATAAAATTTACTGGTGAAGAAGACGAGGTATTAGTAGAATTAGTCGGAGATAACCCACCGCTGTTCGATCCTGAAGTTCAGTCATACAAAAATGGAAATATCTTTATTCTTTATTAACAAACAGAAAGATCCTTCTTCGCGTCTGGTTTTGAATATTGAACTCATAGGTTTTCTTGGTTTCTTTCGCAACAAATAACACAGCAAAACATCAACGTCTTCTTCCTCTTCGAGGAACTTTTTCATTAGAATATTTTTCGTAACCATTTTTCAAAGAATATGTGCACGCACTTCCCAATACACACCTACTGTACAGTATGTCTAGGCGTGTCGTCAGTCTCGGTCGTCATCAAATTACGGGAGCGGTGACACGTTGACTTGTCTCCGTCTCTCGTCTCTGTCGTCTGTCTCGGTTGCTTGTCTCTGTCGTGTGCTGCCAAATGGTACCTTTAGAGTTATGTACTATTACATGAAGATTATTGTGTAGGTGTAGTATTCAACCTTCAATCGCATGATTAGGACACAAGAAATAAAAGAGATTTTAAAATGTCGCCATCTTGTGGCTATGAAAACAATTGAAATAAATTAGATGCCAGTGGTTTAAAATTTGTATAAGCATTTACCGTAGGTAAATAGATGAACTTATGTTCATAGCCTCTCTCAACGTTAAAAAATTCAGTTTGATTGCTGTAATAGTTTCGTAGATATTGAGAGCCATCTAAATATTTCAGATGGTTGCCATGTTGGATTGTTATATGTATAGGCCATAGAGTTATGTATAAGCATTTACTGTACCATATTTCACTGCTTTCAGATGGTTAAATCGCGAGAAAAGTCTATTAAAATGTTTCAACTTCGCTTGGCCGCCATGTCCGTTTTGTACTTTACAGGGTTTTGGAAGTTATATAGATGAACTTGTAGTAGTTACCTTTACCACCGTACAAAATTTCAGGGTGATATCGGTAATAGTTTTGGAGATATACAATGCCGGTGAAATATTTCGCACAGCCGCCATGTTGGGTTGATGAGACGTAATAAAATTTGAAGGGCGCGGTAAGGGTCGGCCAAAATGGTGCTATGACCTTAAATAGTTCCATTGAAATCGCTCCAGCTGTTTAGAAGTTATTAGGGGACACACACACACCTACTCACACACGTACACACACAAAAAACGGTGATCTCATAAACCTATTTTTTTTTTCATAAATGAAAGTGGGCTAAAAAGGCAGAAATATGGGATAACTTTCACTCCACGGACGACATGACTATGGTGTATTAAAAGGGAACCAACTACCATACACCTTGAGACATCTGGTGACCAGAGTCGCAATATACCCATATGACTTCCACTTCATAATACAAACAACGCTCGTTTTCATGATCCAAACGAAGAGTGCGAATGTTTCCTATATGATGGAGTATGTGGGAGTGTAAAAACCACCCGCTATCACTAGAAATTGTGATTTCATTTTCGCATTTTCGTGGCATTTGATTACTGTATTTTCAATAACTGCAATACATTATTATTATTATTATTTAGGAGCTATTTTCTCTGTGGAATTGCCAACATTAAATACAGCATTTTCCTCCAGCATTTTGGAGAAATAAAATTAAGATGGACTCAAATAAGATTTCCTTGTCCGCTTAGGCTATATCCGCAGTGTCGAGGCTGGCGCATCCAACTAGAAATGGAAATTCTCGGAAACGAATCCAGGTAGAGTCGACTAGAGCAGCGGTTCCACCGTTTTATTCCTCACGTACCCCTTCATACATATTTATCTAAAATAGCACCGACAATAGTGGCTACGCGGGCTAAAGCGCTGCGTTAGGTCAAGGGGCCAAGCTCTCTGCTGACTCGGTAGACGCGTGGGTTCGAGCCCCACCGTCGGCTGTCCTTGAAATGGTTTTCCGTGGTTTCCCATTTTCAACACCAGGCAAATGCTGGGACAGTACCTTCCGACAGGCCACGGCCGCTTCCTTCCACATCCTTGCCCAGTTTCATTCATCTTCATCCATTCCATCTCTCATCCCGACGCGCAGGTCGCCCACGGGCGTCGACTAGAAAGACCTGCACTTGGCCTCTCAGGATGCTACACGACAAAAAAAACAAAACTAAAATAGCACCCCCTAAAAAGCAAACTTTTAAAATGTTTAATAACTTAATACAAACATTAGGCTAATTATTAAAAAGTAACTTACAACTATTTACAACTTATTTTTATAACTAATATGCATAATTTATAATTTGTTTGCTGTTAGTATGCATTTCATTTCAGTAAAATGCTGAATATAATTTTTAATTTTACTTTTATTTACTTGTGCAAATAAAGATGTATAAACATTCAGCTGAGGAAAGTAAACAATTACAGTACATAAGATTTTTTAATTTTGATTTTATTGAAAATCAAATAATTCTATCGATTAGTTTGTCAAAAATAGACAAATCAAGACAATACCAGTGCAGCGGTGAAAGTGACTTGGGTCGGGGCAGGGTGGGAGCATTGACCTTGACGTGCGTGAATAAAAGACGGCACTGAGCGCCGGTAAATTACGACAGACACGTACGATGGAAACATGGCGCCCGCCATTACCGTTTATTTTTGGCGTACGGTACCCCTAACCGGTTCGTTGCGTACCACCAAGAGGTACGCTTACCCCAGGTTGGTAACACTTATCTGGTCATAACTCGTTTAATTTTTCACTTTCTCCGAGCCTTTCTTCTTCTTCTTCTTCTTCTTCTTCTTCTTTCGAATAACCAATTTGGAGGGTACAATGAATCAACGTTGGCTATTGTCCATTGTATTCAATTTCCGTTGTTTCCTAATTTCCTTCATCCTTCTAGAGTGACGATCTTTCTCCTCTTGAGTCCACTTTCTGCCAGTTGTTTGTTTCTTCCTTTCTTGAAATTTTGCCTTTTGAATAGCTTCTCTGAAGAGTGATCTGTTTGCTATTGTAGGCTATCTGTCTGAATATTGGCGTTTGTCAAATCTTTGTCAATTTCAATGAATCGTGTGGGTTTGGATTTGTAACTAGTCAGTAAGTTGAAGATCTGTTTAGTTAGTCTACTATTTTCCATTCTATAGATGTGCCAATAAAACTGTAATCTTCTCTTTCTCATTACATAGTTAATTTTTCACATTTCAAATATAACTCTCTATTTGGTCGTAACCTATATTCTGCGTTAATACGTATTTCGTTTAGCTCCCAGTATTTTTCTAAGAATTCTTCTTTCAGTCTTCTCTAATTTGTCTAAATCACCGAATCTTGTTAATTTAAGTGTTTCTGCTGCATACAGAGTTTGAGGTCTGACCACTGTTTGATAATGCCTTAATTTACTGTTCCAGGATAAGTTTTTTATTATTATATATATCTTTTGTCATATGAAAGAAGCCACCGTGGCTTAGGTGGCAGCACGCCGGCCTCTCACCGCTGGGTCCGTGGTTCAAATCCCGGTCACTCCATGTGAGATCTGTGCTGGACAAAACGGAGGCAGACAGGTTTTTCTCCGGGTACTCCGGTTTTCCCTGTCAAAATTTCATTCCAGCAACACTCTCCACTATCCTTTCATTTCATGTGTCATTCATTTAATCATTGCCCCAGAGGAGTGCGTCAGGCCTCGGCTGCCGGCACAGTTCATATCCTCGCCGCTAGATGGGGGCTTCATTCATTCCATTCCTGACCCGGTTGGAGACTGGAAGCAGGCTGTGGATTTTCATCTTTTGTCATATGAAAACACCTTTGCAATTTATGCATACGCGTTTCTATTGCTGTCTTTTCCTGTGAGTCATTCATTATCCACTCTCCTAGGTATTTAAAGGAATTTGTTTTACATACTGAACTGTATTATTGTGTTAAGAATAAAGGTATATAATATGATAGCAAACACTCGTCTCGAGTAGGTTGGCCTTCCAATGCTGAATGACTCTTCATCGATGAGTCCGGAGGTGACTGAAAAGCCCAATGCGGGAGAGACACAGTTTCCCGCAGTGATGACAGGTAGTATCAGGTCCAGGTGAGACATCCGCATTCATTCCCTGTCTTCTAATGAACACTCTGTTCTTTCTGCGCTGCCTCCGATCTTCTATCATACGTCGGCGGTTTTTCTTCAAAATGTATCTCACCACGATGAACAATTGATCTCCAAGATGAGCGATCAAGAGCTAAGGTCTCCCAGTTGTTGATATCAACATGACACATTTGCATATTAGCCTTTAGTACTGTACCCGATACCCAGTTGAGGCTATCGGCTACGCCAGCTGACATTGAGCCGTAGTTGAGATTTATGGGAAAAGTTGTAAAGATAGCGCTCAAATCGAGTCGAGAGGAATGCTAGAAAATGACGTAGAAGGCCAAGGATCAAGAAGGCACTGCCAGTCAAACAGATGGAATTATGGGAGGAAATATTAAAGTTTTATTAAGATCTTTATGGAACAGTATATTTAATAATCTCAGAAGAGAAGAAATAACAAGCATTATATATGATAATAACTTGAAGAAGGACAGATAATCCCTTAAGTTATTGTATAACTTAATAGCCGAGATGAAGGTGGTCGAGATTATTTTTGTGACGCACGACCGTAGATGGTGGGGGAGAGCATCACGTGACCGCGCCAGGTAGGAGCTGGTCAATGCAGTTTAGAGAAGTCAGTCGAGTTCAGCCAGCGAGCTGAGTGGTACACATGCGCAGAGCGTACGGCGAAGTCGAGCGGTGAACAACACTTGTTACGTAAAGCGAAGGCGACAGTATTACTTAACCAAGCAGAGAGCAGGAAGTAGGCCATTGGGCCAAGGCGAGCAACGCAGGGCGGACGGCGAGAAGACCGGTTAAGCGGCAGGCTGTGCGGGCCGTGTACGGAGGAGAAAAGCCGGGGTTCAGAACAGCATTGTAATACGAGCTTGAGAACTTTATTTCGAGCTGCATTTTATAACGCAGAACAGTACAGCAAAGCGGCATGGCGAGGCCGGCTTTAAGCATAGTTCATTCTGGAACAATGCAGTAGATCCGAGCGGGCTAGTTCCGACTTTTATACGCAGGCAACATTAAAGAAGCTGAACTTCATTTCAACATTCAGTTACAACATTGAGCTGGGACTTGTATTCAGTAATAGAATTGTGCAGGCAGATAGTTACAATATACTGCAATTATGAACTTAGATATTCAAATTACATTACGACTATGCATTTCATAACGGAATATGTAGAGCGACCATGGGGTCCAAACAACATTAACGCTTTGAAGCAAACGAACTGTTACAATTAAATGCACTTATGAACATTGGCACGTGCATTAATAGAATTCTTTTTCATGAATTATCATAAAATACCGAGTACGAACACAGCTACAGGGTGTTTCAAAAACTTATACACTCTCATAAATAAAATTTATTTTCTACAAGTGAGATTTGACCGCTGTGGAGATTGAACTTTTAACAAGCGAACCGAACATTATATGGGACAGTGGCGTAACACAGAAGAGGAATATGGGGTACGCTGCTTTTATGAACTTTTACGTAAGGATTTGGACAGTATCCATTATGGATAACATGCAGTTCATCATGTCGGAGTAAACGAAGACAGAGACGCGATGGCACCACGGAGCGATGGATTCGTTTCCTGATGAAGAGGAGGTCTAACAGCTAATTCACTTGGGATATGGAGGTGATCGTTATTGCGTGGGTGAAACGATATTCACGTCGATCTTTCGAGAAATTTATTACACATGAGAATAATCGACGATCTTTGAAATATAATAACAGCTGATATGAGAAGGTACTGTAAGAGTTAAGACTTTCTAATATGATATTTTCATGAACACTGGGCATACATGTATATATTTTTCTAGTAGGAGTTCTACAATTATTTAGACATGGCTTAAACATTATTTGCTCCGAGTTTTGCTAGAATATGGCGTTACCATATGATATGGCAGGCACCATTATACGAAATTCTCACCATTGGTTGGCTTTATTAAGCAGATGTTTGGTCTTTTAGACATTTTCCAGAAAGGATAGTTTTCCTGGATAGTTAATTTTTTGTGACGAGTATTTCGAACTCGTGATCTGCAATTGGATTATTTAAATCACTTCGTCAGTTCATTGCATACTAGCGAGTGTGTATTATTCATCAGTAGGGATTTTTTCCATTGGATTGTTTGGAGATATTAAGATGTTATTCACTCAAGTGAATGAATATCGCTTTTATATGACAACTAGAGACTTGTTGATTCCAATCTGGTACATTCACTCATGAGACGACGAGATGGGGCCTTTCGTATTTATACGATTGCGTGGTGGTACACATCTTTACCCATCGTTCAGGGCATTATCATGTTAGACGACGGGGCAAGGCCTTTCGTATTTATACGATCGTGTGGTGGTTACTCATCTTACTTGCCATTGAGGAACTCATTTTTATCATCCGAGTGTACTTGAGATTGTAAGAGGATCAAACAAGGAACTACTAGTCACATATCAGTCGAATTTTGTTAAATAAATTAAAAATACATGTCAGCAGGGTTACATTTTGTAATTCTTGTTTGCCAATCCAATATTTTGTTGCTATACTCTTTTGAGAGTACTTTCAATTTAACAGCTGATACAGTTGAAGCTTTTGATAATTTTTATGATTGAATTTGATACCTTTGAGAAGGATTTAAAGTAATTGAATCTTATAAGATGAATCATTAATGGTGAGATTTATTTTAAGGCAGATCAGTATTGCATATTTCGATGTGAGAGATTATAGCACATTGGTGTTTTTATGTGAAGTGAATTATGAGAATTTTGAGAGAATTTATGCTATTTGAAAGCAGATCTTGAATTTGATTACGATTACTGAGGTAATATATTTTTCCTAATTGTTTAAGAAGTTGTCTAGATGTGATCAGATTAATTACAGTTATTGGAGATTGTGTGCGTTGATAATTTGAAGCCAGTTATGTATTTTTTGTAGATCATGCAACGTGATTAAGTGAAGTTTGTGATAGGCATTTTGTGGAAGTTGCCAAGTGGAAGTTGCAATATTGCTAATGTATTTTGAAGCAGACATGAGGTTGTCGAACCCAGTCTAGCACAATTTTTGAGATTCATGCTGTGCGCTGAATATTTATGGAGTTTGTGGAATAATTGTGGTATTCAAATGTGATATTTGATAAAGTGAAAATATATAATGTAGTTGTGGATAGTGAGATCCAACGTGAATGTGAAGGCAATAATATTTTTTGGCATGATAATTAAATACGAGATATAACTTGGAAGTGATAAAACTGTAAGACAACGTTCTATAAACCATATTAAACAATTTATTAGGAAATTAAACAAATAAATAATGTTGATAATACGAGATTTTCTGATAATAATAATTAATGGAATAATAATCTGAAATTTAAGCATATTAATGATCTGACCTAATGAAATAAAAATCAGAATGACTAGATGAAATAATAAAAATCTAAATAACCAGATGAATAAAATTTAAATAAGTTGATAAATTAAATTTTGGAATAAATCAATGAATTAAATAAATGGATGAATTAAAGATTGAATAAATAAGCTGACTTAAATAAATTAATAGATGATTGAATAGATGATGAATAACTGAATTGGAAGGTGATAATTAACTAAAGAAGCTGATGATTAATAAATTTAAATGAATTTAAATAAATTTATTTGAGAATGATTTGAAGAATTGCAACTTGTGTTGATGAATTAAACAATTAATTTTGATGATGATGATAATTATAACCAATGAATAGTGGATTTTCTGTGATTCACAAACCAGCAATGATTAATGACAGTGTAAATAGTGTAAATTAGTTATTCGATGTTTAGGAGCATTTTACTAACATATTCAGCATTTGAATAATGCCATGCAAGCCATAAAGTATGTGATATTTAAAATATGTGTTTATAATATGTGTGTTTAGACAGATTAATAATATTTTTTACATCCACATTCATGATGTTAATTTAAAGAGAAGTTAGGTATCAGTTATCACGAATGTCAGTGACACAAAGACATAGTGCTACGGTGATCCTGAGAACCCAAGAGAACTTTAGAAATTTTTCCTATTTTATGTGGATTAAATACACTTTGAGTAGAATGGAGATGGTTCGATTTTCTGGACAATGACAATTTAACGTTGGCATTCGACCATGCTCTCAGGTAGGATGAGTGTTTAATATGTCTGTCTGACTATCAAAGTTGAATAAATTTGTTTTTATCTTAGTTGTGATCTGATGATGATGTGATTTTCCTATTTCTTTCCTTGTCTTAATTAAGGCTTAACCAGGAAGGATGTGGTTTGCTAGGGATTCAGTTGATGGCGCCCATTGATATTTGTATTTTTGTTATTAAATTTAAACCCGTAACGACCCTGGAGATACTTTATCTCGTGTTACCCTCTGCTTTTATGATATTTCAACTGAATTTCCGACACATTCCTTATTTGACTAGAGGTTCATTTAACTCCGCTCTGTCCTGGAAATCCAGGAATGCTATGTAATAGCAGTTGGGTCATCGCATCCCCAGGACGAACGGGTACAGTACGTCTTTGAATCGCTTCCTCGGACCTCCCACACAGCGCTTGCCCTCAGTTAGTTCAGAGCAAAACACTTGCTTGGGAATGCGATTATTGGGCATGTGGATTACGTGTCCTGTCCATCGCAGCTGACGTTTTAAAAGCATGGCTTCAACACTGGTAGTCTGTGCTTCTTCGAGAATGCTGGTGTTTGTGCGTTTGTCTTGCCATGTCACACGAAGAATTCTCCTCAAACAACGCTGGTGATATTGCTCCAGCTTTTTAAAATGACGTCTTTAGCATGTCCAGGATTCATATCCGTAAAGTAAGGTGGGAACTACAACCGAGTTGTACACAAGGATCTTCGTTGCAGCATTGATATATTATTATTATTATTTATTTTACACGTTACAGGCCTATTAGACCACGCGAAGCAATCATGACTTTTTGTTCTTCCTGTCTTTCCAGTACTCTTTCATTCGTGCACTAAAGGCCCTCTTCCTTTCTTCGGTCCACTTTGGTCTTTGGGCTGTAGGTGCAGCTCTCTCTGACAACACTTCCCACTTGTATACTTTGTGTCTAAATACGTTTTTGTCTATGACGTCTTCTGGGTCGACTTGTGCTTTTACTAGATCAATTTTGACTTGCATCATCCAGGGTGTAGTAATCTTGAGCCGCTGTATGTATCTAAGAATTTTGTTGGTGAGTCTAGTTTGTGGGAGTCTGCTGATGTGGCCATAAAATTTTAGTCGCCTCTTTCTGATGTCTGCTGCGAGGTTGGACAATTTCTCTGTGGTGTCTCTGGAGTGAAGCCTGTATCCTTATTATTATTATAATAATAATTATTATTATTATTATTATTATTATTATTTAATTTTGAGATTTTGAACGCTGTGAACGTCAGCCCATTGCACTTTGTTACGTGTCGTATGAATCTGTATAGCCTGGTTTATTATCGTTCATTTTACTAGTGTGTGTGGAGCTGTGGCGTGAATGCCAGGTTCCATCCCAATATTCGCCAACAGTTGAAGTGGGGAATTACGTAAAACATTCAAACCCACTTTTTAAAAATCCCATTTAAACTCAGAGACTCAACGCACCCCCTTTCAACCTTCGCTCCACGAGTAGCAAGCGAGACGGAAATCTGGTAATAGCTGACATTTGTGACCAAAATTCTCTGTTATTGATTGTGAACAGGATTCTCTATACAGTGTCTGAAAATAAGGAACGCAAAATGGCATCGTCATCATCATCATCATGAACCGGCTCCAGTTTCCCGGGTGCGGTGACGCAAAATGTATGGGTATAATATTCTCAGTAACGTAAGTGAAGATCCGTCATCAAGATTTTTCCTAGGCCGCTTGGTTAATGGCTAAGGCTTCCTGCCTGTGACGTATTGCGAAAAATTCGCCATAAATAGTTAGCGATGAAGAATGTTAATTAAAATATAGAAAGAAACGCAAAATGCATGGGTATAATATTCTCAGTAACGTAAGTGAGGATCCGTCATCAAGATTCTTCCTAAACCGCTTGGTTAATGGTAGGCTTCCTGTCTGTGACGTAGTGCGAAACATTCGCCATAAATAGTTAGCGATGAAGAATGTTAATGTTAATTAAAATATAGTAAGATACGCAAAATGAATGGGTATAATATTCTCAGTAACGTAAGTGAGGATCCGTCATCAAGATTCTTCCTAGACCGCTTGGTTAATGGCAGGCTTCCTGTCTGTGACGTAGTGCGAAACATTCGCCATAAATAGTTAGCGATGAAGAATGTTAATATTGTAATTCAAAATTCTTAACGAAGAAGAAAGAGAGATAGTTCCTCCGCTACATTGAGGAGCAACGAAATGTTATACAGTGTGTTCGCAAAGTCTCTCTCGCGGGACGTGTTGTTTTGGCAGTATATTCATGTTATGTTGTTATGTTTTTACAAGGAAAACCATTACATTAAATTAAGTAATGCAATTATATATACGGTACTGACCACTATCACACTGTGCTTCGTAAAGTTCACCAATTTCCGGACGCTGGCACGGATGGTTCGAAGGTAGACGGGAAGGTGGGTTGTGCTTACGTTATTGATGGTGCAAATACCAAAGGGGCCGATAACCTAGATGTTAGGCCCCTTAAAACAACAATTATCATCATCATCATCAAATACCAAGATCCCTTTGCCTGAGGCCTGTAGTGTGTTCACTGCGGAGCTCGTCGCCATCTATGAAGCTCTGCAGTTTTCACTACAGGATGCACGAATCCACTTCCTCGTTTGTACCGACTCTTTGAGTTCGTTGAAGTTAATTGCTACATGTTTCCCGCAACACCCCCTAGTGCAGCGAATCCACGACCTACTAGCCGGGTTGTGCCGCGCTGACACTCGAATCACCTTTCTGTGGCTTCCAAGTCACATGGGAATTGCGGGAATTAGTTAGCGGATCAAGCTGCAAAAAAGGTATCACTGCCACCTCGGTCAATTGAGGTACCCGCTCGAGATATTCGCTCTCAGTTACGCCTACAAGTTCTGGCGTTTTGGGAGAGTCAGTGGCCAGCTGACCCACTGCCCAGTAAACTGAGAGCGATCAAGGGAACTACTCGCGTGTGGCGGACCTCTTTCCGGTCACGGAGAGAGTCCGTCATTTTGTGTAGGCTAAGGATAGGTCATACAAGATCCACCCACTCGTACCTAATGATAAGGGAAGAACCCCCACTTTGTACCTGTGGAGCCGTTTTCACCGTGGCCCACATTTTAACCGAGTGTGTGGATCTTGCTGACTTACGAAGAAACTTTGGTTTGCAAATGACACTCAAACTTATATTAGCCGATGACGTGGTGGCTGCTGATCGCGTTATCCGCTTCGTGAGAGTGGGTTAGGGCCAGCAATCTACATTTTCCAGTATAAATTGACTCAACGACTTGTCCGTTTTTGAATGATAATTTTTTGATTTTCCGTAATTTTTGTTTATTTTTATTATTTTTATTTATTTTTTGTTTTACTAATTTTTGGTCTTTTTAAATTTAGGTGTCCACCTCAAAATTTTAAATTCAATTCCAAATGTGTATTCTTTAATCTGTGTTAAGAGGGGCAGATGACCTCGTAGTTCCGCCCCTTTAAACAGCAATAACTAACTAAAGTTTCCACCAGCACGGAAAACCTCTTCCACTAGACTCAGGCGACTTCGGTGGAGTAGTTGGTGGTACAGGATGCAGTCATGGGCAAAGTACGGCCCGCGGGCCAAGTGCGGCCCTTGAGCTAGTCTAATCCGGCCCGCGATATGGTTTCGAATTATTCTACCTACATAGTTCATATTTTCTGTTCTGTGTACCTAGTAGTGATATATTGTTTCAATCTCATTGTGTTTATGCGTTTTGTGTAATAGAGTTGCAGCTAGAACTGATTGAGTAACAATGTAACAATGAATTGAAGCAAATATTCCTCAACGTTTAGAAACTTGGGCTTTACAAGGCCCTACCAAACTCAAGCTTCCATTATTTGAAATCCCATGCACAGAATATAACTATATCCGTAAAAAGGTTTTTTCTACAATGAAGCTAAAAAAAAAAAAAACCACGTCAGGAATAGATTGACGGATCACAATTAGCTGCGCTACTAAGAATCGGCTCATCCCAGTTTCAACCAGATTATGAAAAACCATTAGAAGCACAGTCACAGTTTCACTTGTCACACACTCCATTCTCTTCTACCAAATAATAAAGGTGTGTTATTTCTTCCTAAGTTTTCTACCATTCTAGCCTGTAAGTTTTGTTTCATTTAAAATTCAGAAATAAAAAGTTCATAATCTGTCTACAAACATTCTTTTTTCGGCCCGCCTAGATTAGTTTGCTCATGTATGCCTTAGACCCTATGACTACGCTACGGCAAGAGTTGATGGGTGGATCATAAGTCTAAAAGGTAGTGCCAAAGAAGCAAGATTATAAATTCCAGTAGAGCTAGAACAAGGTACTCGTTATTTCAGAAACCAAGTTAGGTAATCATTTGACATTAAATGTATCCTTTTGAAATAGTCTGATAATAAATACGATTTAATTCAAGTGTAATGATCACCATTGAAATCAGTTGTAAACAGTTCGCTGAATTATTAATTATACACTTATATTCGCTTTGACTTGGAGAATTATTGTTCAAGAGCTCCTGAAATCCCTCAGCAGGTACATAAACCAGCCTCGCGGTTCAATGTCCATGCTAATTATTGCTAATGATAGCAAAGTGGTCTTTGTGTCGTAACTCAGTTTCATTTGCAAGTCAGTGCGTCAGACAACATGATTACTGCTAATATATTAGACATGGCTTCAATAGAAGAACATGTGAATGTTATACATCAGCCAAAGACTTGCAGTAATACCCGGCTTCGCCCGGTGGAATGACCATGAAGTTCCGTGGTCAGATAACACTCGAAGTGATGAATTATAGCCTAAATTTATTCGTTACGGCCAACTATGGACCACGTTTGACAGATTTTACATTATTTTTGTCTTCACTCTGCCAATATCCCTTCATCCTCTCTCCCACTTCCTTCTTCTGTTCCTCCGTGTAAGATCTTCCTTTCCTCACTGACAACTCCCCTGTCTCCTGGAAACCTGTAAACTCCTTAACCAGTCGTCTAAATCGCTCTCTTCCCATTATGTCTTCTTCTTTCACTCCCATCCGATCCAACCAATCTCACTTCCCGAAACATTTCGGCTCCGTTTTCCTCTTCCTGAAGATTTCAAAACTCCTCTTCGTCTATCTGGTACTGTTCATCCCCACCAAGTGTCCATAAAACTGTATTCTCATTAGGACTACGACTCCTTCTGCCTTCAGGTATAGTTCTTTGTTTGGTTTGAGTCTCCTCTCTCCATCCTTGATATTTGGGCCTAGGAATTTTCGGAGCAGTTTCCTTTCTCTCTTCCGGATGTCTTCGAGGCCACCCTTCCCAATCATGTCTAGTGTTTCTGTTGCATACGGACATTCAGGTCTGACAACAGTATCTAAGTATCAGAATTTAGCCCCAAAGGATAGACCCCTTTTGTTGTATGTATCCTTCGTAAGTTGATAAGTCATTTCCATTCCTCTCGCCCGTTCTTTGACGGCATCCTTTTTCGACCCATTGTCCTGGAATTTTTCTCCCAAGTACTTAAAACACTTAACTCGCTTTATCTTCGCCTCTCTCAGCTCCAAGGAGAGAGGAGCGTCTTTGATGTTGGTCATGAACACAGTCTTCTCAAAAGAAATTTGTAGCCCAGTCTTCTTGGCTATCAGAGAGTTCTTCAGTTCTTTATATCGCTATTTTAACAATGGTAGTGAATATCACAATATCGTCAGCGAATGCCAAACAATCCGTTCTTATACTTTCTTTACCTTTCCTTAACCTGAAAGCCTCTTTATCCGAAATTTCCTTCATCCATTCTCGAATAACTTTTTCTAAGACGCGGTTGAATAATATTGGTGATAGCCCGTTGCCTTGTCGTACGCCAGTTTTGATTTCGAAAGGCTCTGACAATTCCCGCCCGGAACTATATTTTGGAGAAGGTATTGCTAATCCTCGGTTGAATATTTCTATCTAGGCTATTTACCCTAATGATAAGGATGACAATGGAAACTACTACTGAACTGACACATAGAAAATAATATTTTTGAATCACAGTTGAGGAAGGCATTATGTGGTGGTTATTAGTAGTACAGTATAATTGACGTAACATTCAGGTCATTTGCCTCTAACAATAATAATGATGAAAAGGGAAAAGACTACTAACTACTGGGACATGTAATTTACCAACGAATAGAAGAAATAATGGAATAAGTGAAGAAAGGACGCTGCCCATATCTCATTGGATGTTAGAAAAGTGGGGTGGAAAATGTAGGAAAATGATCGGAGCACTTCGGAAAGCAATAGTATCATTTTTCGCCACATACCGCTGTAGGAAAATGATCGGAGTACGTCAAAGAAAATTTGAAAGCATCAACACTTATTGCAGCTGATAACTTCAATGTTCTGCCCCAACATCATCGCACTTATACAGAGGCCTAATATTTAGTTAACAAATGTGGCCTACAGTTAAACATGATGATGATGATGATGATGATGATGATGATGATAACTGTTTTAAGGGGCCCTGAGAAATCATTTTTCACGAATTACTCCCGTGACTATAACTTACAAGCAGCGCAGCATGTAGTCTAACTATTTTCGCAATTCAGCACCAGAACACGGGTAGGGGCGTAGTGATGCAGCAACTTTGCCAACCAACAATACAATAATTTAAATAATCTTACAGTTACACGTCAATTCCCAGCATCTCTGGACCTCTACTAGACCTACAACACTGAAATACTCCCGACATTGTTGGCCTTAAAACGTGCTTTTTGGGTCCCTTTGTCTGTATACCTCTTCATTTGTAACACTACCCATTTGATCTCCTTCATTCTCCTGAAGCACCACATTTCAAGTGCTTCTATTCTCCTTTTTTTCTGCTGGGCCAACCGACAGAATTTCACTTCCATAGAGGGCTACGTTCCAGACAGAGGCTTCAAAAATGACTTTCTAATCCCTAGCCTAAATCTACATTCTATGTCAACATATTTATAAGGTGCGTTCAAAAAGGAACGAGCCGGAGGCTGGAATGCGCAAACCGGTGACGACATCGGCTAATCGTGGCGTGTGTAACGAGGTGTAGTTCCGACCAGAGCGTGGAAGGTCACAGCCCTTCGCTAGAGGGCACGCGTGCACGTCACGTGACGATACAAAGCGAGTAGCAGCATGCATCAATCGTCCAACGCTGCCAGTCGCATTGCAAACAGTGACATGGAGGCGTCAACCGAAGAGCAAAGAGGTGTTGTTCGGTTTCTGACAGCGGAAGGAGTAGGGGGAACGGACATTCATCGCCGAATGTCACAAGTATACGGCGAACACTGCTTGTCCCTTGCAAGGGTCAAGGCGTGGCACAAGCGCTTCAGGGAAGGACGGGTGTCGTTAGCCGATGATGCCCGGTCTGGGGCACCCCCCTGCATTACCGATAACAACGTCCAGCTGGTTGATGATCTCATTACCCAGGACCGCCGAGTGACAGTGAACGCCACAGCCGCCATGGTCGCTCCACAACAATGCACGACCTCGTACGGCCAACACAGTCGCGGCAGTCTTGCAGAAATTCAAATGGGAAGTTCTCGGCCACCCTCCATAGATTCCAGACCTCTCTCCCTGTGATTACGCCATCTTTGGTCCCCTGAAAAAGGCTCTGCGGAGCCAACGATTCAACCTCGGAAGCCGACGTCCAGCTGTACGAGCGGAACTGGTTCACATCGCAGCCCAGGGAATTTGATGAGACAGCCATTCACTGCCTCCTGTCACAGTGGGACAAGTGCCTCAACAGCCAGGGCCAATACTTCTAACATACAGGTACTGGTTTCTGTAATTATGCCTCCGGCTCGTTACTTTTGGAACGCACCTTATCTTTTCAGTAGAAATGCTTCTCTTGCCTGAGCCAACCTACTTTTAGGTATATTTAGTTAGAAAACTATCTATTGCAAAGGGTACCGGTACCATGTTGCGACTCATCGTAAATTTAGACATATCTTCGCGTTTCACATCCTCCAGACCCCAAAACCACTGTCAGTTCAAATATTTATATACGGTCTAATTTATAATAGCCTATCTATCCTTTTCAAATGTATACATAAAATATAACCGGTCTTTTTTCAAAAATGAAATATCGTTATAACTTTCTTAATATGTGAAAAATCGAATCCATTCTTCGGATAAGGGCCCGAAACTTATGTCTGTAGAGTTTTTGATAACACCAACCATCGACCAAAGGGGTGGGAAAAATTCAGTTTTTAGAGAAAGAAAAATCACACCTCCCTTAATTGGCACAATGTCAAAACCGTTTGAAATGGTCAATAATCCTTGCAAATAACCTAAAACTTTTGTCTGAAAGAATTTTTGACATGACCCACTGTTACGCCCGCCAAGGGATGAGCAAAATGTTTTCGGAATTAGGCCTATAAGAAGATGCGAAATTGATGAGGGAAGTGCCAGCAGAGGTTACTATGACAATGCCAGCTGAAGAGATCACATTCAGATTTCCATACATCTCTGTGGGAGATAAATTTTTCCGTGAAGAAGTAACATACCATTAGATAGTTAGACATCAGTGTCAAAACCTTGTGTAAGAACAGTGTGACCACCAGTATAAAAAATAGACCCAAAATGATGGAAGAGTTACCATCCCTATAAGACAATAAAATGTTTTAAAAAATGCATAAAAACACGAAAAAAAAAGTTATTTAAGCTCAAACTGTAAAATAGATTTTCAAGGAAGCCCCTTCCACTATTCCACTAGAAGACACCACTATCAAAAATGTCCCAGCGGTTAAGTATCTAGGAGAGTGGATCTCAGCAAACCAGACTGCAAACCTAGCCATAGACACCAGGTGCATAAAGTGTGAGAGCGCCGGCCATTTTTGAGGAGCCTTTACACATCAAAGTGCTTCTCCAAGAACCTTAAACTCAGTCACTATAATTCAGTAGTAAAACTGTCTGTACTGTATGCCTCTGAGTGCCTCGTGATATCAAGGAAAGGCCCTCTCTCACTCTGGAAACTCGAACTCAAGGAGAGGAAGATCCTGCGGAGAATACTGGGACCCGTACGAGAAGAGGGAGGTACCTACAGGATTCGGCACATTGATGAACTGTACACATACCAGGAAGACATCTCCACGAGAATGCGAAAAAGACGCCTGACCTTCAATGGCACTTAACCTGCATGAGACCTTGCAGACCCACCCGCAAGATTTTCACAGTAGTAGGTAGAGTGGAACGAGTGGATTTCTATGGTCAAGTCGGATCCGGAGCAACTGGGAATCCCACATGAGTTCATACATGATCACCACAGCTCCGGCAAGCCATTCGGCGGGGATATCTTTCCACTTACTAGTAGAAAGAACACAAGGAACAGCAGACCTTTATGGACGGAGGAAAGAAAGCTGGCTCATAATCAGAAGGAGTACCGGTACTGGAAGAAGAGAAAACAAAAGGCCCAAGCGACGTGAGGATACGAACTCTGTGGTCCTCAGTAGGCCCAAACGACGAGAAGATACGAGCCCTGTGGTCTTCAGTAGGCCAAAACGACGTGAAGATACGAGCCCTGTGGTCCTCAGTAGGCCCAAACGACGTGAAGATACGAGCCCTGTGGTCCTCAGTAGGCCCAAACGACATGAAGATACGAGCCCTCTGGTCCTCAGTAGGCCGAAACGACGAGAAGATACGAGCACTGTGGTCCTAAGTAGGCCCAAACGACATGAAGATACGAGCCCTGTGGTCCTCAGTAGGCCCAAACGACGTGAAGATACGAGCCCTGTGGTCCTCAGTAGGCCCAAGCGACGTGTAGACACGAGCCCAGTGGTCCTCAGTAGGCCCAAGCGACGTGAAAGTACGAGCCCTGTGGTCTTCAGTAGACCCAAGCGACGTGAAGATACGAGTCCTGTGGTCTTCAGTAGACCCAAACGACATGAAGATACGAGCCCTGTGGTCTTCAGTAGACCCAAATGACATGAAGATACGAGCCCTGTGGTCTTCAGTAGGACCAAGCAACTAGAAGATACGAGCCCTGTGGTCTTCAGTAGACCCAAGCGACTAGAAGATACGAGCCCTGTGGTCTTCAGTAGACCCAAGCGACTAGAAGATATAAGCCCTGTGGCCCTCAGTAGGCCCAACCGACGTGAAGATACGAGCCCTGTGGTCCTCAGTAGGCCCATACGACGAGAAGATACGAACCCTGTGGTCTTGAGTAGGCCCAAACAACGAGAAGGTACGAAACCTGTGGTCCTCAGTAGGCCCAATCGACGTGAATATTCGAGCCCAATGGTCCTCAGTAGGCCCAAACGACGTGGAGATACGAGCTCCGTGGTCCTCAGTAGGCCCAAGCGACGTGAAGATACGAGCCCTGTTGTCCTCAGTAGGCTCAAACAACGTGAAGAAACGAGCTCCGTGGTCCTCAGTAGGCCCACACGACGAGAAGATACGAGCCCTGTGGTCTTCAGTAGACCCACACGACGAGAAGATACGAGCCCTGTGGTCTTCAGTAGGCCCAAACGACGTGAAGATAGGAGCCCTGTGGTCTTTAGTAGGCCGAAGCGACTATAAGATACGAGCCCTATGGTCCTCAGTAGGCCCAAGACACGTGAAGATATGAGCCCTGTGGTCCTCAGTAGGCCCAAGCGACTAGAAGATACGAGCCCTGTGGTCTTCAGAAGGCCCAAGCGACGTGACGATACGAGCCCTGTGGTCTTCAGTAGGCCCAAGCGACTAGAAGATACGAGCCCTGTGGTTTTCTGTATACCCAAGGAAGTGAAGATACGAGCCCTGTGGTCTTCAGCAGACCCAAACGACGTGAAGATACGAGCCCTGTGTTCTTCAGTAGGCCCAAGCGACGTGAAGATACGAGCCCTGTGGTCTTCAGTAGGCCCAAACGACGTGATGATACGAGCCCTGTGGTGTTCAGTAGACCCAAGCGACGTGAAGATACGCGCCCTGTGGTCGTCAGTAGGCCCATGCGACGTGAAGGTACGAGCCCTATGGTCTTCATTAGGCCCAAGTGACGTGAATATACGAGCCCTATGGTCCTCAGTAGGCCCAAGCGACGTGAAGGTACGAGCCCTGTGGTCTTCAGTAGGCCCAAGCGACGTGAAGATACGAACCCTGTGGTCCTCAGTAGGCCCAAGCGGCGAGAAGGTACGAGCCCTGTGGTCTTCAGTAGGCACAAGTGAAGAGAAGATACGAACCCTGTGGTACTCTGTAGGCCCAAGCGACGAGATGATACGAGCCCCGTGGTCCTCAGTAGGCCCAAGCAACGTGAAGATACGAGCCCTGTGGTCCTCAGTAGGCCCAGGCGAAGTGAAGGTACGAGCCCTGTGGTCCTCAGTAGGCCCAAGCGACGTGAAGATACGAACTCTGTGGTCCTCAGTAGGCCCAAGCGATGAGAAGATACGAGCCCTGCGGTCTTCAGTAGGCCCAATCGACTAGAAGGTACGAGCCTTTTGGTCCTCAGTAGGCACAAGCGACGTGAAGATATGAGCCCTGTGGTCTTCAGTAGACCCAAGCGACGAGAGGATACGAGCCCTGTGGTCTTCAGTAGGCCCAAGCGACTAGTAGATACGAGCCCTGTTGTCCTCATTAGGCCCAAGCGACGAGAAGATACGAGCCCTGTGGTCCTCAGTAGGCCCAAGCGACTAGAAGATACGATCCCTTTGGTCTTCGGTAGACCCAAGCGACTTGCAGGTACGAGCACTGTGGTCTTCAGTAGGCCCAAGCGACGTGAAGATACGAGCCCTGTGGTCCTCTGTAGGCCGAGGCGACTAGAAGATACGAGCCCTGTGATCTTCAGTAGACCCAAGCGACGTGAAGGTACGAGCCCCGTGCTCTTCAGTTGGCCCAAGCGACTAGAAGGTATGAGCCCTGCGGTCTTCAGTAGGCCCAAGCGACTAGAAGGTACGAGTCCTTTGGCCTTCAGTAGATCCAAACGACATAAAGATACGAGCTCTGTGGTCTTCAGTAGAACCAAACGACATGAAGATACGAGCCCTGTGGTCTTCAGTATGCCCAAGCGATCAGAAGATACAAGCCTGTGGTCCTCAGTAGGTCCAAGCAACGTGATGATATTAGCCCTGTGGTCCTCAGTAGTCTCAAGCGATGAGAAGATACGAGCCCTGTGGTCTTCAATAGGCCCAAGCGACTAGAAGATACGATTCCTTTGGTCTCCAGTAGGCCCAAGCGACTAGAAGGTTGGAACTCCGTGGTCCTCAATAGGCCCGAGCGACGAAAAGATACGAGACCTGTGGTCCTCAGCAGTCTCAAGCGATGAGAAGATACGAGCCCTGTGGTCCTCAGTAGGCCCAAGCGACTAGAAGATACGAGCCCTGTGGTCTTCAGTAGGCCCAAGCGACGTGAAGATACGAGCCCTGTGGTCTTCAGTAGGCCCAAACGACGTGAAGATACGAGCCCTGTGGTCTTCAGTGGACCCAAGCGACTAGAAGATACGAGCATGAGGTTTTCTGTAGACCCAAGGAAGTGAAGATACGAGCCCTGTGGTCTTCAGCAGACCCAAGCGACGTGAAGATACGAGACCTGTGGTCTTCAGTAGGCCCAAGCGACGTGAAGATACGAGCCCTGTGGTCTTCAGTAGGCCCAAACGACGTGATGATACGAGCCCTGTGGTCTTCAGTAGACCCAAGCGACGTGAAGATACGCGCCCTGTGGTATTCAGTAGGCCCATGCGACGTGAAGGTACGAGCCCTATGGTCTTCAGTAGGCCCAAGTGACGTGAATATACGAGCCCTATGGTCCTCAGTAGGCCCAAGCGACGTGAAGGTACGAGCCCTGTGGTCTTCAGTAGGCCCAAGCGACGTGAAGATACGAACCCTGTGGTCCTCAGTAGGCCCAAGCGGCGTGAAGGTACGAGCCCTGTGGTCTTCAGTATGTACAAGCGAAGAGAAGATACGAACCCTGTGGTCCTCAGTAGGCCCAAGCGACGAGAAAATACGAGCCCCGTGGTCCTCAGTAGGCCCAAGCGACGTGAAGATACGAGCCCTGTGGTCCTCAGTAGGCCCAAGCGACGTGAAGGTACGAGCCCTGTGGTCCTCAGTAGGCCCAAGCGATGTTAAGATACGAACTCTGTGGTCCTCAGTAGGCCCAAGCGATGAGAAGATACGAGCCCTGTGGTCTTCAGTAGGCCCAATCGACTAGAAGGTACGAGCCTTTTGGTCCTCAGTAGGCACAAGCGACGTGAAGATATGAGCCTTGTGGTCTTCAGTAGACCCAAGCGAAGAGAGGATACGAGCCCTGTGGTCTTCAGTAGGCCCAAGCGACTAGAAGATACGAGCCCTGTTGTCCTCAGTAGGCCCAAGCGACTAGAAGATACGAGCCCTGCGGTCCTCAGCAGGCCCAAGCGACTAGAAGACACGAGCCCTGTGGTCTTCA
Organism: Meconema thalassinum; assembly: GCA_946902985.2. Taxonomy (NCBI): domain Eukaryota; kingdom Metazoa; phylum Arthropoda; class Insecta; order Orthoptera; family Tettigoniidae; genus Meconema; species Meconema thalassinum. Next base: position 410,892,516 of record OX336393.1, read on the forward strand.
GTAGGCCCAAGCGACTAGAAGATACGAGCCCTGTGGTCTTCAGCAGACCCAAGCGACGAGAAGATACGAGCCCTGTGGTCCTCAGTAGGCCCAAGCGACTAGAAGATACGATCCGTTTGGTTTTCGGTAGACCCAAGCGACTTGAAGGTACGAGCACTGTGGTCTTCAGTAGGCCCAAGCGACGTGAAGATACGAGCCCTGTGGTCTTCAGTATGCCCAAGCGACTAGAAGATACAAGCCTGTGGTCCTCAGTAGGTCCAAGCAACGTGATGATATTTGCCCTGTGGTCCACAGTAGTCTCAAGCGATGAGAATATACGAGCCCTGTGGTCTTCAGTAGGCCCAAGCGACTAGAAGATACGAGTCCTTTGGTACTCAGTAGGCCCAAGCGACTAGAAGGTTGGAACCCCGTGGCCCTCAATAGGTCCGAGCGACGAAAATATACGAGACCTGTGGTCCTCAGCAGTCTCAAGCGATGAGAAGATACGAGCCCTGTGGTCCTCAGTAGGCCCAAGCGACTAGAAGATACGAGCCCCTTGGTCCTCAATTGGCCCAAGCGACGAGAGGGTATGAGCCCCGTGGTCCTCAACAGGCCCAAGCGACTAGAAGGTACGAGCCCCGTGGTCCTCAATAGGCCCAAGGGACGAGAAGATACGAGCCCTGTGGTCCTGAATAGGCCCAAGCGACGAGAAGATTCGAGCCCCGTGGTCCTCAGTAGGCCCAAACGACTAGAAGATACGAGCCCTGAGGTCCGCAGTAGACCCAAGCGACTAGAAGATACGAGCCCTGTGTTCTTCAGTAGGCCCAAGCGACTAGAAGATATGAGCCCTGTGGTCTCTAGTAGACCCAAGCGACGAGTAGATACAAGCCCTGTGCTCTTCGGTAGGCCCAAGCGACTAGAAGATATGAGTCCCGTGGTCCTCAGTAGGTGCAAGCCACGTGAAGCTATGAGCCCTTTGGTCTTCAGAAGACCCAAGCGACGTAAAGATATGAGCCCTGTGGTCTTCAGAAGACCCATGCGACTAGAAGCTATGAGTCCCGTGGTCCTCAGTAGACCCAAGCGACTAGAAGATCCGAACACCTTAGGTCCTCAGTAGACCCAAGCGACTAGAAGATACGAGACCTGTGGTCTTCAGTAGGCCCAAGCGACTAGAAGATATGAGCCCTGTGGTCTACAGTAGACCCAAGCGACGAGTAGATACAAGCCCTGTGCTCTTCGGTAGGCCCAAGCGACTAGAAGATATGAGTCCCGTGGTCCTCAGTAGGTCCAAGCGACGTGAAGCTATGATCCCTTTGGTCTTCAGAAGACCCAAGCGACGTAAATATATGAGCCCTGTGGTCTTCAGAAGACCCAAGCGACTAGAAGATATGAGTCCCGTAATCCTCAGTAGAGCCAAGCGACTAGAAGATACGAGCCCTGAGTTCCTCAGTAGACCCATGCGACTAGAAGATACGAGACCTGTGGTCTTCAGTAGGCCCAAGCGGCTAGAAGATATGAGCCCAGTGGTCAACAGTAGACTCCAGCGTCGAGTAGATACAAGACCTGTGGTCTTCAGTAGGCGCAGGCGACTAGAAGATATGACACCCGTGGTCCTCAGTAGGTCCAAGCGACGTGAAGATATGAGCCCTGTGGTCTTCAGAAGACCCAAGCGACGGAAGATATGAGCTCTGTGGTCCTCAGTAGTTCCAAGCGACTAGAAGATACGAGCCCTGTGGTCCTCAGAAGGCCTAAGCGACGAGAAGATGCGAGCCTCATGGTCTATAGTAGGCCCAAGGGTCTAGAAGATACGAGCCCTGAGGTCCTCAGTAGACCCAAGCGACTAGAGGGTACGAGCCCTGTGGTCTTCAGTAGGCCCAAGCGACGTGAAAATACGAGCCCTGTGGTCCTCAGTAGGCCCAAGCGACTAGAAGATACGAGCCCTATGGTCCTCAGTAGACCCAAGCGACGTGAAGGTACGAGCCCTGTGGTCCTCAGTAGGCCCAAGCGACGTGTAGATACGAGCCCTGTGGTCCCCAGTAGGCCCAAGCGACTAGAAGATACGATCCCTGTGGTCTTCGGTAGACCCAAGCGACTTGAAGGTACGAGCACTGTGGTCTTCAGTAGGCCCAAGCGACGTAAAGATACGAGCCCTGTGGTCCTCTGTAGGCCGAAGCTACTAGAAGATACGAGCCCTGTGGTCTTCAGTAGACCAAAGCGACGTGAAGATACGAGCCCCGTGCTCTTCAGTTGGCCCAAGCGACTAGAAGGTATGAGCCCTGCGGTCTTCAGTAGGCCCAAGCAACGTGATGATACGAGCCCTGTGGTCCTCAGTAGGCCTAAGCGACGTGAAGGTACGAGCCCAGTTGTCTTCAGTAGACCCAAGCGACGTGATGATACGAGTCCTGTGGCCTTCAGTAGACCCAAACGACATAAAGATACGAGCCCTGTGGTCTTCAGTAGACCCAAACGACATGAAGATACGAGCCCTGTGGTCTTCAGTAGGCCTAAGCGACTAGAAGATACAAGCCCGTGGTCCTCAGTAGGTCCAAGCAACGTGAAGATATTAGCCCTGTGGTCCTCAGTAGTCTCAAACGATGAGAAGGTACGAGCCCTGTGGTCTTCAGTAGGCCCAAGCGACTAGAAGGTTCGAACCCCGTCGTCCTCAATAGGCCCAAGCGACGAAAAGATACGAGCCCTGTGGTCCTCAGCAGTCTCAAGCGATGAGAAGATACGAGCCCTGTGGTCCTCAGTAGGCCCAAGCGACTAGAAGATACGAGCCCCGTGGTCCTCAATTGGCCCAAGCGATGAGAAGGTACGAGCCCCGTGACCTCAATAAGCCCAAGCGACTAGAAGGTACGAGCCCCGTGGTCCTCAATAGGCCCAAGCGACGAGAAGATACGAGCCCTGTGGTCCTCAGTAGGCCCAAGCGACGAGAAGATTCGAGCCCCGTGGTCCTCAGTAGGCCCAAACGACTAGAAGATACGAGCCCTGAGGTCCTCAGTAGTCCCAAGCGACTAGAAGACACGAGCCCTGTGTTCTTCAGTAGGCCCAAGCGACTAGAAGATATGAGCCCTGTGGTCTACAATAGACCCAAGCGACGAGTAGATACAAGCCCTGTGCTCTTCGGTAGGCCCAAGCGACTAGAAGATATGAGTCCCGTGGTCCTCAGTAGGTCCAAGCGACGTGAAGCTATGAGCTCTTTGGTCTTCAGAAGACCCAAGCGACGTAAAGATATGAGCCCTGTGGTCTTCAGAAGACCCATGCGACTAGAAGATATGAGTTCCGTGGTCCTCAGTAGGTCCAAGCGACGTTAAGCTATGATCCCTTTGGTCTTCTGAAGACCCAAGCGACGTAAAGATATGAGCCCAGTGGTCTTCAGAAGACCCAAGCGACTAGAAGATATGAGTCCCGTGGTCCTCATTTGACCCAAGCGACTAGAAGATACGAGCCCTGAGTTCCTCAGTAGACCCATGCGTCTAGAAGATACGAGACCTGTGGTCTTCAGTAGGCCCAAGCGACTAGAAGATATGAGCCCTGTGGTCTACAGTAGACCCAAGCGTCGAGTAGATACAAGACCTGTGGTCTTCAGTAGGCGCAAGCGACTAGAAGATATGACACCCGTGGTCCTCAGTAGGTCCAAGCGACGTGAAGATATGAGCCCTGTGGTCTTCAGAAGACCCAAGCGACGGAAGATATGAGCTCTGTGGTCCTCAGTAGTTCCAAGCGACTAGAAGATACGAGCCCTGTGGTCCTCAGAATGCCTAAGCGACGAGAAGATGCGAGCCCTGTGGTCTATAGTAGGCCCAGGGGACTAGAAGATACGAGCCCTGAGGTCCTCAGTAAACCCAAGCGACTAGAAGATACGAGACCTGTGGTCTTCAGTAGGTCCAAGCGACTAGAAGATATGAGCCCTGTGGTCTAGAGTAGACCCAAGCGACGAGTAGATACAAGCCCTGTGGTCTTCAGTAGGTGCAAGCGACTAGAAGATAGAGAGGTATGGCATTGTCAAACATGAGGCTACGAAAGCTGTCTCTGAAGCCAGGCACAGTCACTATAGTGACCTGTACACAACACTGGACTCAACGGAAGGAGAGAAAACTATCTTCAGGCTGATCGAGGCTAGAGCAAAGTCAGTACTTGACATTGAGCACTATGTGTGTATAAAAGGCAAAGATGGTCAGTGATTACAGAACAAAAAGGACATCCTCAAACGTTGGCAACAGCACTTCGAAGAAATTTCCAACAATGAGTTCCCACATCCTCCAATTCCAGGAGGTAATCTAACAGAAGGCCCTATCTTTCACATCACATCAGATGAAGTCTCCTGCGCCATCAGGAGTATGAAGAATCACAAAGCACCAGGTCCAGATGACCTTCCGGCAGACTTCTGGAAGTTGCAGGAATCAGAACAACCCGCGATCAACTGGCTGACAAACTTTTTCAATGCAATAGTTGACTGTAGAACTATTCCCAGTGACTGGACTACAAGCATCACTGTACCTATCTTTTAGCAGAAAGGTGACCCTACAGAATGTGGAAATTACCGTCCAATATGCCTCCTGTCGCACACAATGAAGATTTTTGAGAGAATTCTCGATCGACGACTGCGAGACATCATCAGCATTAGAACCAACCAGTGTGGTTTCGTCAAGGGTGCTGGGACAACTGATGCAATCTTCGCTGCCAGAATGCTCATTGAAAAGCACTGTGAGAAACAGCAGCCACTGCATATCGCCTTCCTTGACCTTGAAAAGGCTTTTGACCATGTTCCACATCGTCTGTTCTGGTATGCACTTCGTGATATTGGTGTACCAGAAATGCTTATCAGCTGGATCAAGATGCTATACACAAACACCACCAGTTGTGTGCGATCACCGTCGGCACCTCGGAGAGCTTCCCAGTGAAAGTTGGTGTACATCAGGGATCCTCATTGTCCCCATTGCTCTTTATCCTAGTCATGGAGACATTCACACGAGACCTGCAAAGGAGTGTTCCTTGGACTCTCTTACACGCTGATGATGTTGCACTTGCTGATACCACCAGAGGAGGACTGCAGCACCAAGTTGAATTTTGGAACAGCCGTATTTCGCAATATGGTCATAGACTGAATAAGAAGACCAAATACCTTGAAACCATCACAAGCAACGGCTTCATTCAAGTTGACGGAGAGAAATTAGCTAAGACCGTAAGCTTCAGGTATCTAGGATCTCGCTTGCAATCTGATGGTGAGATAGGTGATGAAGTGCGAAGCAGGATAAACGCAGCTTGGATGAGATGGAGGGAAGTTACAGGTGTACTCTGCGACAGAAGGATGCCACTACATCTGAAATCCAAAATATATCGCATGATAGTACTTCCTGTTGCTTTGTATGGCGCTGAATGTCTGCCATCTGACAGAGCTACAGAGCGCCAACTACACAGCATGGAAATGTGTATGCTCCGTTGGTCAATGGGCATCACACTCATGGACCATGTAAGAAATGACATCATTCGCCAGCAAATGGGCATTTCACCCATCATTGAGAAGGCTCGGCAAAATCGTCTCCAATGGTACGGTCACGTCCTACGTGCTGCACCAGGAACAGTAGCCAATTATAACCAGTGCTTGGAAATCAATGGGCAACGACCACGTGGGAGACAAAAACAGCGCTGGCATGATACAATAAATGCCGATATGACGGTGCTCAACCTAACAGCTTATGATGCTCGCGATCGTAACAAGTACCCAGCCAAGATCCGGACAGCGGACCCTGCACCTGCGGGAAAATGCTAAGAATAAGAAGAAGAGTTACCTTCTTTACTGACGCTTCTAAGATTAATAAGAAAAATCCTTGCATCACGAAATGCATGCATCTGTATTTCCTTGGAAACTGGAGAACTTAAAACAAATCGATCAATCTGAATATTTCTGATATCAGACAGCTGAGAACTTAACTCACACCAGGTATCTCTCAATGATATTGGCAATGTTGCGTCCCATTGTAAATTATGCGACCACAATTCTTGCATACACAGTTTAAGACCAATAACGTAAGGACCAATGAGATCAATTGGGTCAAACACTGAAGCAATTATTGACATCACTTGTCGTTTCGTGGGAACATGTTTCTTAACAGGCGACTTAAAGACCTTAGCTGCAATGAGAAACTTGTCTGATATAGAGTGCCACAATATTCCCAATGTCTTAACACCTGATTCCTTATCCAATGAAATTGGCAATTGAGATTCCCTACAGTCTGGTGGTACAGCTTCAATCAAGGCAGGATGATTAGAGGAAACTTTTCTTAATGGAAATCCAGCATTCAAAAGAATTTGAATTAACTCTTGCCGTAATTGTAGTGCCTCTCAGACATTCTCAGCTCCAGTAAGTATATCATCCACATAAAAGTCTTCCAGCAACACTCGAGATACAATGCGATTTCTCGTTTCTTCTTCGTAAGCCAATTGTAGCAAACACCTCGTTGCTAGGGAGCAACTTGGTACCATTCCATACATCAACGTTATTAATTCGTAAATACGAACGGGTTCCTTGGGATTGGAACTCCAGAGAATGTGCTGGAAGCACCTTTGATCTGGACACCCCATGTGAGATCTGTGCTGGACAAAACGGAGGCAGACAGGTTTTTCTCCGGGTACTCCGGTTTTCCCTGTCAAAAATTTCATTCCAGCAACACTCTCCACTATCATTTCATTTCATCTGTCATTCATTTAATCATTGCCCCAGAGGAGTGCGTCAGGCCTCGGCAGCCGGCACAGTTCATATCCTCGCCGCTAGATGGGGGCTTCATTCACTCCATTCCTGACCCGGTCGGAGACTGGAAGCAGGCTGTGGATTTTCATTTTTCATATGCGAAAGGACCCAGTTGGATCACGCAGTACTTTTATGATTTGCCTTTCTGATCTTCCATATAGCCCTCATTCTCTCTCCGTGGGTCATCTTCCTTTCCTCAGTCCACTTGGTTCCTGGTCTCTTTGGAGCATCATTCTCTGGTGTTACATTTCACCCATTTACCCTACATCGGAATAGGTTCCTGTCAAAGATTTCCACTGTTCTTACTTGGGCCTTCTCCAAATTCTGTTTGACTTGCTGAATCCACGGTATATACTTCGGTCTTTCTGGACATATTAGTATAATTCTGTACTTTTTTTCAATGTTGGCCGTGAATGCCACTGGATGAGTTCTGAATCTTAGCACTATTTAAAACAAATCTTGTTGGAGTGTGGGAGCAGATAATAGTAAATCACTAGACGTTTTACTTGAACAATCAACTCTTAATTTAGTTGTCGTGGTTGATTCCTTCAAGACAGCATGGTGAGGAATGTAATAGACGACCTTCAGATCCACGACTTGAGTCTCATTAACTTCTTTCATGTGATTTAGCTCTTCTTACTCAGTCATGAAGTTTTTGTGTTCTTCAGCCAGAACAAATTGTCTTGCAAAACGCCTCACCAGAAGATAAAAACGACTTAATGCATTCTGATGAGACTCTCCAAGATTACCTGAATCTATGGGAAATACTGAAAAGTGAACACTCTAAAAGTGTAATTTAGATATATCGGGTTGTAAAGAGCTTCAATCTGTTATGTTGTACATAAGTAACCTTTTGTTTTCTTTGATTGGTGATAGATATTCTTTAAAAAGATAGATAGTTTTTTGTTGTTCAATAAGGAACAAGAATGTAGAATGATTTAGGAGGTGAGGTAAATAATGTATGAATAAAGCAATAAAAAATAAGAAAAAATAAACAAACAATTTCTGACCCAGACGTAATCTCGTGAAAATGAGTAACGAAGAACAAACACCAGTAAGTGTCACACCGACATCCAAGACCAAGCTTGAAGTCGACAAGGTAAGCGCCAAATTACCTCCTTTTTGGGTCGAAAAGCCAGAGATCTGGTTTTGCCAAGCGGAAGCGCAATTTATTATCGCCGGGAAACTACTGAGGCAATAAAATTCAACTACCTTCTTGCCCAGTTGGAGTCGAGATTTGTCGAGAATTGTTGGGATCTGGTGGCAAGAGTGTAGATGTGAATAAATATTCTCTTGTAAAGGATAGACTGTTAACTTTATTTAAGGAAAGCGAAGAACGGCAAATAAATAAGCTAGTAAGCGAGCTTGAGCTTGGTGACATGTAACCAAGTCAGTTACTTGGGAAAATGAAAGGTTATGGTGGAACGAATGTTTCAGATAAAATTTTGAAAACTCTCTGGCTCGATAAATTACCCAACAATATTAGGAGTATACTAAGTATTTCTGATGAGAATGTTGAAAAAAAAATAGCCCAGATGGCTGACCGTATGTTCGAGATGTGAGCTGTTGATGAGGTGCAAACTACCCCTGCACAACCAGTGCCATCAACTTCCACACTTTCTGTTCAAGAACTCTTGTTGAGAATAGAAGAATCAGAAAGGGAGGTTAGACGAAGCAGAAGCCACAGTAGGCATAGACCTCGCAATAGAAGTAAAAATAGGCCTAAATTTGATTTTTTTAAAATGGCAAATATTTTAATATCACTTCCGTTTTGGGAACCATTGCAAACCAGAAAAATGTGTGCCACCTTGCTAGTGGAAAAATCCGGAAAACTAGATGAGACGGACACAATAGCGGATAATTTTTCCGCCACAGAAGGTATATCAGGCCGTCAATCTCGTTTGTTTATTAAACATCACAATTCAGGACAACGTTTCCTGGTTGATAGTGGTGCAGATATCTCTGTTTTACCAGTTCATCAGAGTAAGAAAAGTGAAACATCAGATATTAAACTAGGTGCCGCTAATGGTTCAATAATCCAAACGTATGGCTCAAATATATTGAATGTGAAACTAGGCTTAAAGCGTTGCTTTGAATGGTCGTTGGTTGTTGCTGATGCATCAAAGGCCTTATTGGGAGCTGATTTCCTACATCACTTTGGTTTATTAATTGTTCTGAAAAACAAACGACTGATAGATAGCAACACTAAGCTGGATGTTCCTGCAGATGTAGCTATTATTGGCCTAAGTGAGTCAGTAAGTTCACTCCATGCAACATGCAGGTTTTCTAAACTCTTAGAACAATTCCCTGAATTGACAAAACCTTCTGTTACACCGAAAGAAGTCAAACATGATGTTCAACATTATATCACAACATCCAGTGGTCCACCAGTTTTTAGTAAACCTCGAAGGTTAGATCCATATAAATTAAAAATTGCCAAAACAAAATTTCAGTACCTGCTGAATAACAATATTATTCGTCCATAGAAATCGCAGTGGGCAAACCCATTACACTTGATCACTAAACCAAATGCCCAGTGGCAAGACTGTGGAGATAATCGCCGTCTTAATGACAGGATTACATTATTTAAATGACTCATGGTGGTTTCGTATTGATATGCTAGAATAGTTATTAACAAGAAATGTACATCCGCCTGAATCAATACTATAAAGAAAAAAATAATTATTTAACTTGTTTTCAGTTTCAGTACATGTTTCGAGATTTAATTATATTTTATCCCCTTCATCAGCCATTGAAAAAAATAAAAAACAAGTAGTTCCGTGAAGAACTATACAGCCTATTTTCATATATCCTACTTATGTTAATTGCCTCTATCAACATACACAATTTCTGTTTGATTGCTGTAATAGATTCGTAGATATTGAGAACCATCTAAATATTTCGGATGGTCGCCATGTTGGATTTTATACATGTAGGTCCTAGAGTTATGTACTGTTACATGCAGATTATTGGGAACGTGTAGTATTCAAACTTCAATCGCATAATTAGGACACAAGAAATATTTTGCACAGCTGCCATCTTGAGGTTATGGAAACAATTGAAATAAATTAGATGCCAGTGGATTAACATTCGTATAAGGATTTACTGTACCAAGTTCCACTGAACGCGGATGGTTAAATTGCGAGAAACGTCCATGTGAATATTTATAATTCGCGTCACCGCCATGTTGGATTTGTGATCACCAGGTTATTTAAAGTCCTATAGGTGAACTTAAGTTCATAGCCCCTATGAACATTAAAAAATGCAGTTTGATTGCTAAAATAGATTCGTAGATATTCAGTATCGTCTAAATAATTCGGATGGTCGCCATGTTGGATTGTTAAATGTATAGGCCATAGAGTCATGTACCATTAAAGGAAAATTATTGCGTAGGTTCATTATTCAAACTTTCACTTCGATCGCATGACTACATCACAAGAAATAAAAACTTAATTTTAAAATTCGCACTGCCGCCATCTTGAGGTTATGTAAACAATTGAACTAAATTAGATACCAGTGGATTACAATGTGTATAAATATTTCCTGTACCAGGTTTCAGTGCGCTTGGAACATTAAATCGCGAGAAAGGTCTATTTAAAATTTTCAAATTCGCTTGGCCGCCATGTTCGTTTTGTAGTTAACCGGTTTTTGAAAGTCTTATAGATGGACTTCCACTAGTGCCCTTTATCTCCGTACAAAATTTTAGGGAGATACCGCTAATAGTTTCAGAGATATAGAATGCCGGTGAAATATTTCGCACATCCGCCATCTTGTGATTATGTGAACAATTGAACGAAGTTAGATGTCGGTACATTACAATGTATATAAACATATACTGTACCAAGTTTCATTGCGTTTGGTTGGTCAAATCGCGAGAAACGTCTATTTAAAAGTCGCAAATTCGCTTGGCCTCCATGTTGGTTTTGTAGTTACCAGGTTTTCAAAAGTCATATAAGTGAACTTATAGTAGTTCCCTCTATCACATTAGAAAATGTCAGATAATATCGGTAATAGTTTCGGAGATATTGAATGCTGGTGAAATATTTCGCACAGCCGCCATGTTGGATTGGTGAGTCGTAACAAAATTTGAAGGGCACGGTCGAGGTCGCCGGGAATAGTGCTATGAACATTCCGAGTTTCATTGAAATCGCTCCTGCCGTTTAGATTTTATTAAGGGGACACACACACACACACACACACACACACGCACACACACACGGACAAAAGGTGATCTCATAAGCCTATTTTTTCAAAATTGAAAATAGGCTAATAAAGCGTAGCACAGTAATAAGATACGTATTAAAACCTAATATGGTGCACCATAAAATTTAGGTTATAAGAAGCGAATAAAATGAAATGAAATAGATGGAGACGGTGATCAGCTGCTCATGACAAATAGTAGTTCCGTATTGAAGCTTGAAATGGTAGATATGTAACACCAATACTTCACCAATCCATGTAGGTCTATAACTAATGAAGAGCCTGTATGCTTAAAGATCCAAATTTAGCCTTTTCAAAACAAAGCGGCGTTAAGAAACCCGACGTGATGGAAAGTGATCTCTTGGTAAATAGAGGTTAATTTAAAGCATATGGTGTATGAGGTTAGGACAATGTTACATTTAGAAAGTGATTTGTCTATTGTACTGAAACTGAAAACAAGTTAAATACCGGTAATTAATTTTTTCTTTATAGTATTGATTCAGGCCGATGTACATTGCTTGTTAATAACTATTAATGACAGAACTCTACCTGACCGATATCCCATCCCTAGAGTTGACGATGTACACTATGTTCTTCAAAACAAGACGATACTTTCTAAGGTAGATCTCCTGAATGCATACAGTATTCCCAAATTCCTCTAGCAGAAGACAAACCAAAATCAGCTAAGATAACTCTGTTTGGTCTTTTTGAATTTAATTTCACGTCTTTTGGATTACACAATGCACCCAGTACGTTCCCGAGATTTATTAACGAAGTACTGAAGGAATTCAGTTTCTGTTTTGCCTAGTTGGATGATATTTTAAGTGCATCTACATCTCCAGAAGAGCATATTGAGCATCTCACCACATTTTTCAAAGAACTGGACAAGTTTGGCCTAAACATTAATGTAGGGAAATCCATATTTGGAGTACAAGAAGTTGTTTTCTTAGGACATTTGATTGCACCAAACGGTGTAAAACCAAACCCTGAAAGAGTTGCTGCTATCGGAAACTACAAACAGCCTGAAACTATAAGGGAACTACGAACCTTTTTAAGGCACAGTCAACTTCTATCGTCATCATTTAAGGCATGCTGCCCAGAATCTAGCATTATTTAATGAATATCTCAAAGGTTCAAGAAAAAATGACAAGATACGAATTGAATGGAAAACTGAGACAATCGAGCAGTTTGAAAAATGTAAGGAAGACCTCGTCCAAGCAGCTCTTTTACCTTTTCCCAGCATGGACCTTGAACTCGCCTTATTCGTGGATGCATCGAGCTTAGCTGTAGGTGCAGCACTTCAGCAAAAACAGGATGGAGCTAGGAATCCAATTGGTTTCTTCTCAAAGAAATTATCTCCAGCCCAAAGGAAGTATTCTACATATGATAGAGAACTCCTTAGTATCTACATGGCCATCAAATTCTTCAAACATCTCCTTGAAGGAAGAATGTTCACGATTTCCATGGATCAAACTCCTCTCATATATGCTTTTAAGCAGAAAAATGAAAAAGCCTCACCACTACAGCTTCGATCTCTGCAGTATTTCACAATTTACTACTGATATTCGTCATGTATCTGGAAAAGAAAATTTAGTAGCTGATCATCTGTCAAGAATTGAAGAATTAGTACCAATTGATTACGAGTCAATGACGCATGGTCATATGGATGACGAAGAGTTATACAGCCTTCGATGCAATCCTCACACTTCGCTGAAATTCAAACAGCATACAACACCTGGAGGAAAACCACTGATGCGATGTGTCTACAACAAACAATCGACCATATGTTCCTCAATCGTTTAGATATGCCATTTTTCAACATTATCATAGCATGGCACACCCAGGAATTAGAACCACAATTAAAATGTTACCCACTACATTCATTTGGACAAACATAAAAAAGGATGTCAGTGAATGGGCAAGAACATGTGTCAATTATCGAAGAAATAAAATTACTAGGCATACTCAAGCAACCATTGCAAAATTTCCAAGTAACGATGAACGCCTTAGAATCCTTCACATCGACTTAATTGGACCACTGCCTCCATCCGGTGAGTTCACTTACTGCCTAACTTGTATTGACAGATACACAAATTGGACTGAAGTAGTACCTGTGAGAGATGTCCGTGCAGAAACCGTGGTCAAAGCATTCTTTAACTCTTGGATTACTAGATTTGGAACACTTTTCCAAATGAGAAGCTTATTTCCAAAAGGTACCAAATCCAAAAAGTAATATTTTACTGGAGAGAGGAAAAACGCTCAGAGTGTAAAATTTGAACTGAAAATCCATTTCAGCACTTTTATTATGTTCGGATAGAACAAATGCATTGTTATACCAAGTATTTCTGTTTAGGCTTTTGCAGTTTAGGAAATATTCAAAGAAAATTATGGATTTGGTACTTTTTGGCACTGAAACTCTAAATACTTGCAACGGAAAGACATAAATTTCACTGCAGTCATCAGAATCTTCGAGAAAACTGATTGTATTTAGTTATGCAATAATTATATTTAAGGTATTTACAGTGAAGGCATAGATTACTTAAATAATATTAAATAAAATTGAACAAAACAATGAAAATCATGCAAAGTAGCAGTGCTGAACTTATGGAATTATGATTGTAGTTTGAGTCTAAAGAACATGAATATGGTAAATAACTTGTGAACTGGACAACGGAAAATATTATCCAGTACTAAAAGAAATTGCTCTCATTGGCTGCTTGGATATGGTACGTATTGGCACATTCAGGCCACAGGATTTGGTACTTTTTGGCACCAAAGAAGATTTTTAATGCCCTGTTTGTTATGGATTTAGGTCGTTTTGGCAATTTCTTTTTCTTTCATATGATGGAGCTTCCTACCAAAGTACGTTTTCCATCATAATCTCAATTTCGAATTTTTTGGATTTGGTATCTTTTGGAAATAAGCTTCTCAAATAGTAACTCATAAAGGTGAACAATTTCAATTATATTTGTTTCAAGCACTTGCCAAACTATGCAGTTGTATGTGGACATACCATCCCCCGTCAAATAGAAAAATTGAGAGATTCCATCGTACCCTCAAGATAGCTATCCGGGCAAATGCAACTAGCAAATGGAGCCGAATACTACCAACAATATTACTTGGTTTACGCTGCTCTATTAGAGAAGGAAGTAATGGAACAATTTCTGAAATGGTGTACGGTACCACTCTTAAGTTACCTGGAGACTTCTTCCATGAGTGCGGTACAAAAGTGGATGTAGAACAACCAGTGTTTGTTTCTTAACTGCGACAACATATGAACCAGCTTAAACCAGTTCAGTATCCCCACAAAACAAAGAAAACACCATTTATTCACAAGGACATCAATAATTCAAGTCACGTGTTCATGAGAGTCGACAGAGTGAAAGTGGGATTAGAAAGTCCATATGAAGGACCCTATGAAGTTTTTCAGAGAAACCCCAAGATCTTTGCAATAAAAATAAAATAGTGAACGTATCCATAGACAGACTAAAACCAGCCTATATGCTGGCTGATAGGGTTGACAAAAGTGAGGAACCCATAAAGTTGAGCCTTCCAAAGACAACAAAACAAGTATCGAAGTTTAGGACTTCATATAAAGATCACTAGAATCACTAAATCAGGTCGTATAGTGCGATTTCCAGTGTGGTACATCGAGTGTCAGATGTGACTGTGAGATTGAGAAGGGGGTGATGTGGGAAATACTGAAAAGTGAACGCTCTAAATGTGTAATTTAGATATATCGGGTTGTAAAGTTTCAATCTGTTATGTTGTATAAAAGTATTCTTTTGTTTTCTTTGATTGGTAATATATATTCTTTGAAAATAATTTTATTAATGCAGCCAATGCCATGTACTTTTCTTTTCAGGATGGTTCAGGGAAGGGATATTGGAAGAAAATCGGCCGTGGCCCTATTAAAAGGAACTGTCCCGGCATTCGCCTGGTGGTGAAAATGGGAAACCACGAAAACCATTTTCAGGACGGCCGAGGTGGGATTCGAACCCACGCTCTCCCGATGCCAGCGAGGTACGAGGTAGCGCATTAGCATTCTCGGCCACCGCGGCCGGTGATATTCTTTGGAAAGATAGATAGTTTTTTGTTGTTCAATAAGGAACAAGAATGTACTGTAGAATGATTTAGGAGGTGAGATAAATAAAGCAATAAAAAATAAGAAAAAATAAAGGAACAAATCCTTCTCAAATGGGAAGCTTGCAACAAATCGTCCATCTGCGGCTCGTACTGTGGTTTTCTGAAAATCCCTCTCAAAGACATCGCGGTCAGTTCCCTTCAAGTCATTCGGAACATCCTCTAATTCCCAGAACCTTGTTAATTGCTGATCAAGTGCTTCGTTACAAAGGAAGACATTTTGAGATGACCCACGAACATGAGAAGTAAACTGAAATCTGCCAGAAAGAATGTAACCCAGCTGCGTATCTTGTAAGACTGGCCAGTCATCTTGTCTGGACCTGCGATCATGCTTCATAATGTTGAAAAACACTTCTCACTCACAAAATGTCGATATTTCCGGGATTGTGAAATTCAGGATCGGCTAGCTGGATATCCTTAGGGAAGTTCCATTTAGATATATCTGTCTGGCAGGTAGGTAATTAGTTATTTTACTTAATACCAGACAATGAACACCTGAATCAAACTCGGAAATCCTTGACTTAATTGACAACTTAACACAGTATTTTGATTGATGACTAATTACACTTATTCCTTCAATTGGGACTGATTTTTCGATCTTGTTAAATCAACCTTTGAACTAATCGTTCCATCACATAATTAGATTGACTACAAGAATCAAGAAGACATCGTGCCTTATGCATTACTCCTTTAGTGTCCAAAACGTGAACAATAGCTGTTGCTAACAATACATAACATTCTCTTGGCCTTCAAATGAACAATAGCTTCCAGATTTGATCTCTGTTGACCTAACATCTTGCTTCATTTCCGGGATTGAGTTAGGATAGCATTTCGTGAATAATACCATTTACAGCATGGAGCAACGTGTGGTGTTTCCTCTTACACGTACGACAAGAGCTACTCTTACACTGTGACCACTTGTGATCATTTGCAAGAAGACAGTTGAAACACAGATTCTTAGACTTAATAAATTCCAACCTCTTAAACGTATCACAATGATATAGAACATGTGACTGATTACAGTATCTGCATTGCTTGTCTGTGCTAACATAAGATTGGGAAAACCTGTGGACCCTCTCTTGGTACATTCACCTGAATATACAGTACTGGTTGGTTTTCAATAGTTGTCACTACTTTTGAATTTCCTTTTTTTTATCAAGTTTTTTCTCTTTCCCCTTCTTTGTAAACACCAACAGAGACTTCCTCTGTATTTCTGTTTTCTCTCCGTGCATTTTCCTTATTCTGTTTTTAGTCTGATTACAGGAGATTATTTATATAATCTCTGTTGCTCATGTGCGCAAAACATCTCCATGCACCTTCACACCCGTTCAAGTACCAGGTCATCTCTGAGAAGATCCTCCCAGAGTCACAATGCGGAGTTAGAGCTTCCAGAAGCACAATTGACTTGATTTTCTGTGTGAGACAGCTACAATAAAAATATAGAGAACAACAGAATCCACTCTTCTTAGTCCTTTATGACTTGGAAAAGGCATTTGATTCGGTTCCAAGACCAGCCATGTGGGTGGTGCTGAAGCGGTTTGGTTGCCCTCAGCGTTTTGTAGATCTAATCAAGGCTCTCCATGATGGCATGACAGGTCAGGTTTGCCATCAGAATAAGATGTCCGATGAATTTTCTATTACCCATGGACTGAAACAACGATGTGTACTGACTTGACTCCAACGCTTTTCGCGCTGTACTTGGCTGCAATGCTAAATGATTCACCCACAAACATCCCAGGTGTGGAGGTCAAGTATCGTTTTGATGGAGGGCTTTTCAACCTAACTCGTCTCCGCTCCTTGAGGAAAACTCAGGTTACTAATGTTACTAATATGTTGTATGCAGATGATACTGTGGCACCAACTCTCACACCAGAAGAGCTGCAAGAGTCAGTTAATTGTTAAAAAAGTGCATGTGATCGCTTTGGTCTTACCATAAATGTCAATAAGACCAAAGTCTTGGCACAACCTTCACCAGGCACATCTCTTCCTCAGTTCAATATCTCCATCTCAAATTTGTCATTAGAGCAGGTAGACCACTTCTCGTACCTGGGCAGTACCATTTCCGTGAGCTGTACCTGTGAGCAGGATGTGGATAAGAGAATTGGCGCAGCCCATGCAGCATATGGACGATTAGCGCACCGGGTCTTCATGAATAAAGATCTGTCCATGAGTACAAAGCTTATGGTGTACAAAGTAGTAGTCATTTCTACATTGTTGTATGGCTGTGAAACGTGGACCCTTTACCGACGTGGTCTTAGGATGCTTGAGCGCTTCCACCAACAAAAACTTCGATCAATCATGAGGATGAAATGGGAAGACCGCATTACCAATATTGCTGTTCTTGAAAAGGCTCAAATCAACAGCATAGAATCATCCATAATAGGTCACCAATTCAGATGGATTGGTCATGTCCATCGGATGGATGATGAGAGAATACCTCGTCAAATGCTATATGGTGAGTTATGCTATGGCACCAGACCTCATGGTGGTCCTAAGAGGTGCTACAAGTACCAATTTAAGCAGACCCTGAAATTGACAGGTCGTGATTCACAAACCTGGGACATGCTGGCTGAAGACCGCTCAACTTGGCGCCGTACCATCTCAGATACTGTAAAAACGTTTGAAAGGGATCGACGTACACATGAAGAGGCCATGCGTCAAGCTAGGAAACTTTGAGCAGCCCAACCACGTCCTACTCCAGCAATATCATGTGACTTGTGTGGACGCTTTTTCTATGCCAGGATTGGACCCTTTCGTCACTGTAAACACATCCACAAACTGGACTGAAGGAAGAAGATTTATACTCGGATTCGAGTTAAAGCCGATGATGATGATGAGTACCAGCGCTCAAATGTTGAACAACTCATCCAGCCATGCTAGAGCTAAAAGTTCTCCGTTTCCACCAAAGATGTCCCTGCCGACAACTTCTCGTCTCTAAGCTCAACATTGAAGAAGAAATTGTCTTGTTTACAATGATTTTATTTTTGTTATGTTGCCTTTGAGTCCCCCTACTTCTCCTTACCTCCCCGCCCCTCCGCCACTTCTCGAACACTCTCTTGGAGTTCACAGTGTCATTCTTCGTTTGTGCTACGGACTTGCCATACTATTATATCGTGGGAGATGCAAGATAAATAACTTACACTTGTTAATATGAAACAACGGTTTATTTAACACTACTTAATACACAACGATACACAAGGTTGACTAACTTAAGCGGAACTAGCGCGGAACTAGCGCGGAACTGAAGAATATGCGCAGAACTATAGAACATGTGCGGAACTGTCGTCTACAGTCTGCGGGAGCATATATACATAGTATATGGAAGGTTCCAGATTCGAATGTTCCAGATTGGAATGTTCTGGGCATAGTGACTAGAATGTTCGTGTTATCTCAAGTAAATAGGCTACACAACATTTTCTAGATTGTTCATGTTAACTCAAGTAAATACACAACATTTCCTTCCTCTTTTAAATGGATGATTTAGGAAACTTACGGTAAACAGGAGAGAATCTCAATGGTGGTCTTCGCCGGTGAGTACTCCTGCGTGGAATAAAAGTGGTCTGGGAAAAATGTGGTGCCCTGTTTACAGGTGTAGCTGGTGTGGCTGGTGGTGTTTGGACTGTTGCTGGTGTCTCGGTGAAGCGAACTCGGCCCAGGCTCGGTTGCTCGGTGGCTTGGTCGGTTGTGCGGTGGCTTGGTTGGATGAGCGTTGGCTTGGTTGGTTGTGCGTTGACCTCGTCGGTTGCGTGGTGGGCTCGTTGGTTGCGCGGTGACCTGGTTGGTTGCGTGGTGGCTTGGTCGGTTGCGCGGTGACCTGATCGGTTGCACGGTGACTTGGTCGGTTTCACAGTGACCTTGCCGGTTGCGCGTCGACCTCGACGTGGCCTGGTCAAGTTGAGTCTCGTGCGGAGATGAGGGTACCTTTGCTCCGTTGCTGTCATCGTTTGACTGGCGTAAGCGATTGGTCGTTCTTGCCCGTTGCTGAGCCAGTGTGACAGTACTGCGCCCAGGTCGGTCTTGCTGGCGTCCGTGGCCAACAGGAGTGGTAACGCTGGGTCATACTGCATGAGTACCTGGGGCGAGGTTAGGGCGGTCTTGATGTATTTGTATGCCCTCTCGCCTTCTGGTGTCCAGATGACAGGGTCCTTGAGCAGCATGTCCCTAAGTGGTCGGTCTCTGGTGGACAAATCAGGGATGAATGAGCTGTAGCAGGTTGCTTTACCAAGGAAGAGTTGGAGTTCTTCTGGTGTAGTCAGTTTCGGTACATCACATACAGCTCGGATATGTGCATCAGACTTGTGGATGCCTGACTCATCGATTTTGTGGCCAAGGGCTTCCAGGGATGTTTGAGCGAGAATGCATTTGGCTCGGTTGAGCTTGAGGTTGTGCTGCCGAAACCGTTCCAGAGTGGTGTTGAGGGCCTGCATCAGATTTTCAAAGCTATCAGCAAAACCTATACTGTCATCGAAAAAACTTACGACGTTTGGGATACCATGCAGGACTGTGTCCATTCGCCGCTGCCAGATAGCGGGGATGTTAGCTGCTCCATATACTGCTCGCGTTGGGCGGATCAGACCGTGAGTTGGCGTGTTAAGCGTGAGAGCATGACTGAACTCATCGTCGACCTCGAGATGAGTGTACGCGTCGGTGATATCCAGGTGGCAGAAGAGAGTGGCGCCGTGCATTCGGTTGAACAGATGTTCCACCTTGGGAATCGGATGTTCATCGATGATGATCCACGGGTTGAGAGTAGGCTTGTAGTTGCCTGTGATCCTCTGTTTGCGTTCTTCTTGGCGACGACGTGCGTTCTCAATGCCCACTCAGAGTAGTCCACTCTTTTGTAGAAGCCAGATGCAATTTTTTTGTCGATTCCCTTGGCGTAGGCATCGCGGAGGCAACTGGTACGTCTCGAGCTCAGGCGGAAACAGGTGTAGCTCCAGCCTTCAGGTGCATCTTCGCTGGGGGACCTGAGACCTTCCCGGGGATGTCGCTGAACACATCCTGGTAGCGAGATAAGAGTGTTGTCGAGCTGCTTCTGTTGTTCCAAGGTCAGAGCCTGCTTGTCTGAGAGCTTGAGGATTGGATCGGATGTTCTGAAGAGGTGACCAAAGTCGATCTCCCGTACAAACCTCGAATTCCACTCTCGGCCAAAGAGCGATTCGACTTCATCGCCAACCACATAGAGATTCAGGTTCCTGGTTGTGGTTCCGATGGTGGTGCACACTGCCGTTTTGCCAATGCATTTGATCGGATGGCCAGTGTAACTGACAAAGTTACGATCGTTTCTCTGCAACACAAAACCTGGTTTGAGCATACTTAGCTTTGATTTGCTCATGGTTGAGCAGGGGGCGCTGGTGTCGAGTTCCATTTTGACGGTGGTTCCCTCTATGTTGACATCAACCAGTGGCTTAGGTGCTGCGTTGACTGATCCGATGACCTCGATTTTGCTCAAGTACTCCACGACATCGAGGTTCTCTGCTGAAAACTCTTCTTTGGTCACATGGTTTGTTGTTCGATGTTTCCACGATTTTGATCTGCAAACTTTTCCGATGTGACCTTGCTTGCAACACTTCAGGCACTCGGCGTTCAGGAACCTGCACTGACTGCGAGGGTGGGCTTCACCGCACCCTGCACATGTTGATTGGTTGTCCTGGGATGCACTTCGGTTTGCCTGCAGTGGCCCTTGGTGCTGCCTGGTTAGGTTGTAAGACCCTTGACTTCGATGAGCTGACTAGCTGCGTGGCGACTGCTGGATGCTGTTCTTCCTGGACAGAGGCTTCTCGTATCCAATCCGTTGATTCAGACTTAGCGGAAGCTGTCTTGACCTCGTTGGTGGTAATGCGAGTAGCTTCGAGTGTGTGCGAGATTTCATATGCTGCGGTGAAGTTCTCTGGTTGTTTTGCAATAATCTCGTCAGTAGTATAATTCGCTAGACTTTGGATATTGCATCATCATGACCAGAAATTGCGTAATCCTGATGACGTCATGGGATGACGTCATGGGTCCTTAGAGCGAGCACGTGGTCCAGGAGCGAGCATGTGCAGTGCACGTGTTAGCGTGGGAAGAGGTTGACCCTTTGGCTTGTTTGTGCGATGGTGATAAAAAGTTAATGGGTGTTGACGTCATGGAGGATGTTTATTAGGATGCTAACTGTCATCTGACACCCATGCGAGTGTGAGCACCAAAACAAAAGGTTATTCGCGGGTAGTGGGGTAGTGTATGTTCTCTTGCAAGTCGCGTGTGTGCTTGAATACGTATGGCTATGTTGGGAAATGTTTGGTGGCGGGCGAGGACTAGGGTTGAGTGAGGGTTCGTTTAAATGCTATTTTTCCCGCTCTATTTGATGGTGAGGTAATTTTTTAAAATGGGTGGAATTTGGAAACGCAATTTGAGGTAAACGTGCTTTTTTGACAATTTGGCGAATTTAATGAGCTTGTAAGGCTAGAACGATGCATATAGGGTGTCGTAGGACTTGTGGTGAACCACCCCTTGCTATGGACGGGAGTATATCCACCCCAAAATAAATCTACCCTTACCCGGAGGTTAAGTAGTGGTTATTTTTGTATGCATGCGCACTTGAGGGCTTTTGTAAGAGAGCGGAATTTTTAAAAGATTCTTTATAGATGAGGCTTTTTAAAAAATTTATTAAAAAAACAAAAAACTAATAGGTCATTCGATTTTTAGTATCTCGCTAACCAATAATGCGATGTAAACATATGGGGTGTCATAGGACTCGTAGTGAATTCTCCTTTTGTATGAATGAGGTATGTCAACCCCCAAAATAAAAACTACCCTTACCTGGGGTGAAAGAGCAATTTTTGTATGTATGCACACCGGTGGCTTTTGTCAAAAGGGTCTAACTACACATTTGTTAATATTTTTCTGAACCCAGGATGGGATTTTCCCATAGGCAGTATCCTAGCACTTGGGGTGACACCTCGTTTTTGAAAGTATCATTCATTTATTTTCTTGTCAAAAGGGCCTAACTACACTTTTGTTAATATCTCGTGAACCAATCATGCTAGGGACTTGTATGAGGGGTCCTAGCACTTGGGGCGACGTCCCCCTTTATGGGGTGAAACTACCCCCCCAAAATTGAAAACTCAATATCTTGGAAACTATGAACCCTAAAATTAGGCGTTATAGCTTTAAAAATAGGTGATGACATAGGCTTTTACCTGGATTGGTCATTTCACCCCTAAAACAGTAAATAGTCATGTTATGGGGAAAAAACGTGTTAAACACCTAAAAATGATAAATGAAACTAAGATCTTTTGTTTTTGATGAAAAATAGCAGGGGGGTGAAAACTACCCCCAAATTGAAAAATCGATACCTTGGAAACTAAGAACCGTAAAATTATGTGTAATAGCTTAAAAAATTCGTTGTGACATAGGCTTTTACCCGGATAGATGATGTCACCCCTAAAACAGTAAATAGTGATTTTACAGTGGGGAAAAAGGTCTTAAACGGGTAAAAATGATAATTGAACCTAAGATCTTTTGTTTTTGATGAAAAATAGCAGGGGGGTGAAAACTACCCCAAAATTGAAAAATCGATACCTTGGAAACTAAGAACCGTAAAATTATGTGTAATAGCTTAAAAAATTCGTTGTGACATAGGCTTTTACCCGGATAGATGATGTCACCCCTAAAACAGTAAATAGTGATTTTACAGTGGGGAAAAAGGTCTTAAACGGGTAAAAATGATAATTGAACCTAAGATCTTTTGTTTTTGATGAAAAATAGCAGGGGGGTGAAAACTACCCCAAAATTGAAAAATCGATACCTTGGAAACTAAGAACCGTAAAATTATGTGTAATAGCTTAAAAAATTCGTTGTGACATAGGCTTTTACCCGGATAGATGATGTCACCCCTAAAACAGTAAATAGTGATTTTACAGTGGGGAAAAAGGTCTTAAACGGGTAAAAATGATAATTGAACCTAAGATCTTTTGTTTTTGATGAAAAATAGCAGGGGGGTGAAAACTACCCCAAAATTGAAAAATCGATACCTTGGAAACTAAGAACCGTAAAATTATGTGTAATAGCTTAAAAAATTCGTTGTGACATAGGCTTTTACCCGGATAGATGATGTCACCCCTAAAACAGTAAATAGTGATTTTACAGTGGGGAAAAAGGTCTTAAACGGGTAAAAATGATAATTGAACCTAAGATCTTTTGTTTTTGATGAAAAATAGCAGGGGGGTGAAAACTACCCCGTATATGAAAGGAGTGTAGACTTATTGATGTTGCAGATTGGAAACAGTGAAAGTTATCACTTTTGTTTAATTAGAAATCTTGCTCGCCTTGTGCGTTCAAGCATCACTAGCACTCAGAGAAGGATTTATATATGTAGACGTTGTTTGTCATATTATCTTCTTGAGGATGAGTTAAATGTTCACTTTGCAGACTGTAAACAGTTTCCTGTTGCAAAAAGCATAATGCCGACTGATGAACAAAGATTTGTTAATTTTACAGAATTCCGAGTTAAAGATACAGTTCCATTTATAATATATGCAGACACTGAATGCGTTTTGTCTCCAATTTCCTCCTGTTTTCCAAATAGTGACATTCATAACTCTACTTTAACACATAAACATATTCCTTACAGCATTTCTTTATACCTTCATTGTAATTTCGATAGTGAATTGTGCAGTTTCAAGCTCTTTAGGGGAAATAATTGCATTGAATTGTTTGTAAAGGAACTTTATAGTATTGTGGATAAACTTCAAACATATTACTTATCGGTTAAGCCAATGTTAAAGATGACCGAAAATGAAGAAAGATTATTTTTGTCAAGTAAAATGTGTCACATTTGCGAGAAACCGATTGCAGTTAATGAACTCAAAGTACGCGATCATTGTCACTTAACTGGAAAATATAGAGGAAGCGCACACAATAGTTGTAATTTAAATTACAAAGTAACAAAGGTTTTGCCTATAGCATTTCATAATCTAACCGCCTATGATGGACATTTTATAATTAAAGAAATTTGCGAGAAACGTGATGGAGAGGTGTTACATAATCCTGGTCATATAAAATTGTTAGCGATGAATATGGAACGTTACAAAGGGTTTACAAAGTATGTACGGGCTAAGAATGGATTCATTCAGTTAAGATTTTTCGATACATATAATTTCTTGTCCTGTTCACTAGATCAATGTTCATCTTCGTTAAGCGAAGATTCAAAGCAAATAACACAACGTTATTTTAATGATGATGCACAGTTTCGACTTACTGCGAGAAAAGGTGTGTTTCCCTATGAATACGTCACGAGTATGGATGTTCTTAACGAAACTAAATTACCTGAAATATCCAAGTTTTATAGCAGCCTTAATGATCAAACAATATCGAATGAAGAGTATGAGTTTGCTCAATCGGTGTGGGAAACGTTTTCCTGTCAAACATTAGGAGAATACGCAGATTTGTATTTAAAAGTTGACACACTTCTTTTGGCGGATGTCTTTGAAAATTTTAGATCGAATGGCATGGAAACTTATGGCATTGATGCAGCTCATTTTTACACTGCTCCATCTATGTCTTGGTGTGCTATGAAAAAGATAACCACCGTTCAACTTGAATTGCTTCAAGATATTGATATGTTACACTTTTTTGAACGATCTATTCGAGGAGGAAATGTTCAGTGTATAACACGACATGCGATTGCTAATAATAAGTATATGAAAACTTATGATGAGAAAAAGCAAGAGTCCTACATAATGTACTTTGACGTTAATAATTTGTATGGATATGCGATGATGGAATATCTTCCAACGGGTGGCTTTAAATGGATTGCAAATGTTGAAGGCTTTGATGTTTTAACTATTGATGATACTTCAGAAATTGGATATATTTTGGAAGTAGATTTGACTTATCCTCAAGAGTTACATGACAAACATTCAGATTACCCTCTATGTCCAGAAAAGTTGACAAAGCTAATGGCTACCCTAGATAATAAAGAACGTTATGTTTTGCATTATAGATTGTTAAAGCACTGTTGTGGCTATCGAAATACCATCAAATATGAATTATTGAAACTA
Source organism: Meconema thalassinum (assembly GCA_946902985.2). Taxonomy (NCBI): domain Eukaryota; kingdom Metazoa; phylum Arthropoda; class Insecta; order Orthoptera; family Tettigoniidae; genus Meconema; species Meconema thalassinum. The sequence goes on from OX336393.1 coordinate 410,917,629, forward strand.
AATCGTTTTGCGGGCCGCTGAAAAGTACATGGCGGGTCGCGGGTTGATGATCACTGCCCTAAATGAATCAACGACAACAATCAACAACTTATTTGCTATAGAAAACTTTGTCGAGTTTGTGGGCCTCCGCTGTATTTTTTTTTTAAATCTTTATGCGCAACTACGGAGCGCGCTTGAACTTAATTTGCACAATGTTCCTTCTTCTTTTCTTCCCAATATCTCTTCATTCGTTCACTGTGTTTCTTTCTGCGTGCTTCTGTCCGGCCTGTATTTTTCCTTTTAGGTTTATCTGCAAATTTATGTTCGTTTACTAGACTTCTAAATTTTACTCTATCTGAAATGGTTTTTCTTGTAGATCTTCATGTATTTCTGTTAACCAATTGTTGCGGATTTTCAGGGTTAGCGCTAGATTTAGAATTCTCTTTGTCAGCCTGCCGTTATCCATTCTGTGAAGGTGTCCGTAGAATCTTAATCGTCGATTTCTGACAGTAAACTATCTGTGATTTTTTCTGCGGATTGAAAAATGTCATGTGGATTATTTTGATCGTTATTATTATTATATTTGTCATATGCTGTATATAAAACGCTAAGGTGTATGGTTTTTAGGGGCAGATGACCTCGTATCACCGCCCCCTAAAACAACAATAACTAACTAAGGTGAATGTTTCACAAAACTCAAGCTCCTAAACCAGAGGGAATTAGACGGTGCAGTTTGTGCCAAAATCTACCAAATCGTCTCAATAGTACACGAAAAATATTGCATTTCTTGAAAGGTCTACGGAACTACAGTATTTGTATTTAAACTGCGTTTAAACAAAAAACAAAACAAAAAAACCAAGATGATCGACCCTGTCAGAAGTGTGACGCATAACAGTAAACCTGGGCGGGTGGTATATACCTAGTCTTACCATAAATACTGTCTCAATTTTTGAGGGTGGCTGTACTTTCCCCGGTGTAAGGGTCTGCACATTCCTGTGTTGTAGCACCAGCTATGCGTCATTCCGAGTGCAGCTGCAGTAGTCGAAAGTTCTGTGTGTTCGTTTTTAAGAAGGAACGGGGCACGCGAAAATCTTGTAGCTGTGGTAGGCAAATCCCCAGGTGAGTTTTTCAAAATTCTCCAGAAACTCAAAATAACCAAAAGGTTCATGTACTGCACTATCCAGCGCTTCCTCAAGACTGGACTGTGAAAGACCGAGACAGAGTAGGTAGACCAAGCAATATGCGGACTCCAGAATTGGTGAAAGCAGTGGTGGCTTGTGTGCGAAGATGATGATGATATTGTTGTTTTAAGGGGCCTAACCAGGGCCGTAGAGAGAGATCATGGGCCCTAGGGCATGCTTTTCCGGGCCCCTCCAATTTGATTCAACCTGTGACAATTTTTGGGTTACGGATAAAGCTTGCAAATATTAACCCCCCTCCCCATCCTCCCCCCACCAAAAAAAAAGAAGCTCCGGGGAATTTAGCTTGCCCAACTGAAGATTTAGTTACTCAGAAACCTTATTTTCTCTTTGTCCTTGTACTTCAAGATATTGATCACTGAGCATTAAAAATTCCATCTTCGTTGTAGGTATATGAACGTGTTCAGGTACCATAAGAATAGGCCATAGGCCTAGTCCTTTTTTCTGAGATTGAATTCTAAACTCTATGTTAGAGAGCTCTTGGACTCTAGCACGTTATTAACTAAATGGTCAACTCTGGCAACTTCATCCCTTCCTTGGAAGAGAAACGAAAAACACAATGATGATTTATAAAATTAATTATATGTTCTCTTTTTAATGGTTTGGGCACTCTTCACTGGCTGTATTTACATTGAACACAGTCATATAAGAAAATTTGATAAAGTGGTCCACTCTAAGTTTTTTTTTACCAACTTGGGCCCCTTAGCAAACAAGGGCCCCGGGGCTGCAGCCCCACTTGGGTAGGTTCTTACTAGGAATTAACCTTACCCCCAAGGGAAGATGAAGAGAAAGGGAAAGGGAAGTGGGTTTCGGAATGAAGAACAAGTGTGGGTAAATGGGACGAGAGTCCAACACTAAGCAAACAAATAAATTTGAATGAGTTAGTGACAAGGGTCACTGTAAAGCACGTGAAACACCTAAAGTGGGTATGGACCTAGCCGTAGCTAACGGGAAAAGCGGCTGAAGCTTGAGCGATTTACAAGTAAGCAGCGTTTGTGCTTTCCCTTCCCAGCTTAAAATTGGGTAATATGGGGAAGGGTGGTAGTCTGGCAAGACAAAGAATGACAGATTTATTGTATATCCTTTCAAAGGAGTCAGGTTTAATCGACGGTTTTGAAAGGCGCGAATAATTTAAATTAGCCGTGTTGTTTTTAGTTCTTGGAATTGTAGAATTTCCAAGGAGCGACCAAATGCTTCCAGGAAGGGAAGCGATGAAGCAGTTATAGTGCTTTTAGGAGCAATTTGATTGTTTTTGAAAATTTTTGGTTTTAAATTTTGGTAAGAACACCAATGGTTGCATTGAAGAAAGGCTAAGATTTTACCCAGCAAGGCGCCGACTAAAAGTTTAGACAAGAAGAAAAACTTAAATTTGGAAAACCATCCAGCCTTACTGGCTAGTTAGAATTAGCTAAAAAAAAGCTAAGAACGACTTTGAAAAAGTATTTGCAGAGAGTTTTTGTTCAAATGCAACAAATAGTGGAACCTTTTTTAATTTGATGCTCAATTGTCTTAACTCGGGCATGAGCTTTTGGGTAGAGTCAGGGGAAGAAGGATCCTGCCTAATCGTTATTTTATAGAAAATGATGAAGCAAAAGGATATCGTTTGATTTATTTAACAATGCATAGGAATGCGATAAATTTAACCAATATAAAATGTACAGTTGGATTTTTTAAACCATTGAGGTCTCAGACCTATTAAATTATTTAAAGTTTGCACTAGGAAATTAACAAAATTTGGTTTGGAACCTCTTGAAAGCACCAAATCTGCATAAGATTTTAAAATAGTGCTAAAAATAGCAAACTTTAAAGTTTATACCGAGGATTATGAATAATTAAAGCTATGACAAAGAATCAGGTACAATATATGCACTTTGAGAATTCCTATGTGGAAATCTTAAAGTATGAACAAATATTAAATTTGAAATTATAACAGGAAGAGGAAGAATTAAGAAGACGTTTCTTGTATTGAAGCAGGGATCACGAGAAAAATGGGACCAGTTACCCTTTCGTGAAACCTGGAAAAAGGAAAGCTAGAAAACTCACTTGTGAGTAGAAATAATTGAATTCCCTAATAAAAGAGGAAAAACAATATAATTTAAGGTGTGTACTAAACATGTATTACGCAGACATTAAGGTGATAAATAGCACAAAGATGGGATGGCACTGCCATAGAGTGACACCTCATAGGGTAGTAGATCCAAATGTTATAACTTAATTAGAATATGTTAGTAAGGTATTTAAGAGGAGGAAAATAGGAGGTTTAGGAAAATGTCTTGGCCATGTTTATTGCTTTCGGTCGAACGCGACACGGATGTTTGTTGGATGGGCACTGTTATGCACTGTAGACCGTTGAAAAGTTCACTATTGCAACACGAAAAGTTTATTAGACGAAAAGCTATTGTAATTGTGGAGATCACTAGTTGAGTTTTAGTTGGAGAAAGTTTATTTCTTTAGAAATCCGTAGATTGTAGCTGAATGCATCGGAAAATCCCACGAAGGAATACAAATTATGTTGATTAGAGGTTGTACAACATGAATTTCTCAATGAGGAAAATGTGTTCCCATATTTAAAGAAATGCCAGGCTATTTCACTTGTAGAAAGATAACTTGACGTAGAAAGTTCTAGAGCGTTGCTATCTGTTGAATTGGGCAAAACAAGTCCCCCGGCGGAAATCTGATTTCTATAGACAGTGGGTACTTTAAATAATCCCTCGGTGTGAGATAGTATCTCAGATAATCAGTACAAGAAGTACTTTTTCATTTTGAAAAGTTAGTGAAGTAGCCACAACTAGATCAGGAAGATCTTTTGAAGGCAGATATTGCATCACATTTATCAATTACACACTGTCTCTAAAATCAAATGAAATGCTATAAGAAATTTAAAACATTTAAAACTTGGTGAAACCCATTGACGTAGTACTTCGCTCATTTTGAAGAACCATGATGATCTGGATGACGGTTGACGTTAAATTTAAGACATGGCGTCTTGATTTAAAAGTGTCTCAAGTAGACAGGAGACAAGCCTGAAGTAGGCTAAAACTGTATGGTTTGACGACTGGCCCAGAAGTGAGAGTTGCTCGACGAAGCACGAAGGTGCTAAGGAGGGAGGAGGGTGGGGGAAACAGACAAAGGAACATACATAAAAATTACCAACTTTAGAAATAAAACTTAAAGTAATCTTCAAGGAGTTGATAGTAGGTGTCAATAGCGAAGCCTGGTGGAAGGGTTTGTTGTAGAAGTCCTCTTGAGCAAGGAGATGTTAGCTGAAGATAGCGGCGACATCTTGTGGCTGGATTGGAAAGGAAGTCCTCTTGAGCATAGAGATGTTGAGGAACTTCAGAAGTTTGCTGCTAGATGCCGCTAGGTTAATCATGGAAGTTATATCTACAACAAACTTACAAAGAAAGTAAGCAAGGTGCTCAAATAAAAGGACAAGTAAGAAATCACTGTTGGTGTTTGAGGAAAAAAGGGAAGAAAGAAGTTAGGCAAAGAGTAGCGAAGGCTAACTCTGTCTTATCGTGTATTCCAAAGAATACACCAAGCTGGGAGGGGATTAAAACACCAACAGAGAACAAGAAACACAATGTTAAAAATTTAAAGGTAGGGGGGCAATTAAAGACAGTGGTCTTGTAATATGCCCATTTGTGGTCATGATCTTGGCCACCCTAACTCTCCCATCCCTTCCCGGGTAACACTCGGTCACTCTACCGGAGATCCAGACCAAGGGAGAGCTTCTTTAACAAGGACCAAATCCCCCACCTTAATGTCAGGATTAGAAAGAAACCACTTCTGTCTCCGTTGCAAGGAAGTTAAGTATTCCAATTTCCACCTCTTCCAGAAAGAATTGCGAAGAGTTCAAATTTACGCCAAACGATAGGCAGATTAGAGTCTCTGTAAGAGTTGGGAAGGGGAGGAAGGGAGGAAAGAGAAGTGCCTACAAGAAAATGACCAGGTGTCAATGGAAGCGGATCATCAGGGTCAGTACAAAGCGGTGTCAGAGGACGAGAATTAACAACACCTTCAATCAGAATAGACAGAGAGTTAAATTCCTCATAAGTTAGGATGCGATCTCCCAACACCTTTTGAAGATGACGTTTGGTCAGCTCGACACAGGATTCCCACCTACGACCGTGATGAGGGGCGTAGGGAGGTATAACCGCCATTTGAAACCCTTTGAGTAGGAAAAATTAGAAATCTGTTCCATGGCAGGAGAAGATGTAAGAGCTTTCTTCCACAAGGAAGTTGCGCCTTGAAAAGTGGAGGCGTTATCGGAGAACATCTCAGAGGGAACGCCACGCCTAGCAGTGAAGCGGGAGACGGCTGACAAAAAGTAAGAAGTAGAAGCATTTGTTACTAGTTCCAGATGAATCTCGCCAGTAACCATGCAATCGAAAAGAGAAACATAGGGGTTTCCAAATAATTTGCGTTTAGCTTCAGGGGAATTGCATTGATATTGGAACGGACCCATATAGTCCACACCAGTTAAAGAAAAAGGACGTATAGGAGAAGAGCGGAAAGAGGGTAGATCGCTCATTAATTGAGTATTGACTTTAGGTTTCGCTTTGAAGCAAGGAATGCATTTGTGAATTACAGAGGAAACTTCATGAACTCCATTTATCATCCAGTACTTTTCCCTTAAGAAGCAAAGCAGTGTGCGTGTACCAACGTGCAGGTTACGATAATGAAAGTCACGTATGATTAAGAAAGTTACGTGATGCTTAGAGGGCAAAATAACAGGATGCTTTTTGTCTTCAGAAAGTGAAGGATGCGAAAGCCTCCCACCTACCCTGAGTAACCCATTGTGATCAAGGAAGGGGGCTAAAGCGCGAAGACGACTAGATTTAGAAAGATCTCTGTTAGCTGAGAGTAAAGACAATTCAGAAGAAAAGGCCTCTTGCTGAGTTAGCTGCAAAACTTTAATAGTAGCGAGATTTAATTCATGATTGGTCAGATGCGGTTGAGGAAAAACAGGTTGATCAACAAAAAGATATTTTCATCTGAGTAGATAGGCAAAAACTCGAATCAGTTTATGAAAAGAAGAATAACGTGCCAACAAGGGAAACGAAGCGTTGGAAACAAGACACGAAGCAGTAGATTTAGATACTTTAGCGTCAGGCAAGTTGGAGTTTGTGACTGGAGGTTTAGAAGGCCAACAAGAAGAGTCTTCGATTAACCACGGGGGCCCATTCCAGTACAACTGAGATGCTGCCAATTGAGAGGGTAAATAACCACGTGAAAATGATGTCAGCTGGGTTATCAGCGCTGGGCACATGTTTCCATTGACATCCAGAGGAAAGGGTTTGAATTCTAGAAACTCTGTTAGCAACAAAGGTTTGCCAGTGGGTGGGTTTTTTTGCGATCCAAGAAAGAGTAATCATGGAATCGCTCCACAAATAGGTTTGCGAGAATTTGACTTTTAAAACTTTCTGCAGTTTTTTGGCAAGTTTAGCGGCCATGAGTGCAGCACACAGTTCAAGCCTAGGCAAAGTAGTAGTTTTAAGAGGAGCAACTTTAGATTTAGTGCAAACAAGGTTTGAAAATGAAGATTCATTTAGTGAATTGCGATAAACCAAATATGCACAGCAACCGTAAGCTTTCTCGGAGCTGTCGGCAAACACATGAAGGAAGAAAGATGTGTTAGGATAAGCGTTAATTAAATTCCTTGGAATTTCAATGAGCGAAAGATCAAGCAAACTTTTACGAAAAGAAAACCATCTATTAAGAAAAGAAAGGGGAACAATTTCGTCCCATTCACATTTGAGCGACCATAGGTCTTGCATTAAAAGCTTGGCTATAACAATAACCGGAGCAAGGAATTGAAGCGGATCAAAATTTTTTGCAATTTCAAAGAGAAATTGCCTTTTTGTGTTGGGGAGCTCTTCGGAAAGCGAAACTATGTAGATGAGAGTATCAGTGCGAGTGCACCAGTGAACTCCAAGAGTTTTTATGGATTCAGAATCTCCGCAGATTTTGACGGAAGAGGGGTCTACATCTTCTATGGGAAACTGGGCAAGAAACTCATGGGAGTTGGAATTCCACTTATGAAGTGGGAATCCTCCATTCTTTAACAATGCCTGAAGTTCTAGTGACACGAAAGAAGCTTCCTCAAGAGTCGGAAAGGACTGGAGATAATCGTCTACATAAAAAGATGTAGTTAGTGCTTCAGAAGCTTTAGAATCAAATAAATGACCATCTTGAGAGGCGAATATATGTAGGGATCGGATAGCAAGGAAAGCGGAAGGTTTTAAGCCATAAGTGACCGTCTTTAAGCGAAATATTTTAATGGGCTTGCTGATTTTGTCGCGCCACAAGATTCTTTGGAGATCTTGTTGTTCGGGCTGAATTAAAACCTGACGGTACATCTGTTTGATGTCCGCTATAACAGCTATGGGAAATAATCGAAAATTTAAGAGTGTAGAAGATAAATCTGACTGAAAAGCGGGACCAGAGTAAAGAGTATCGTTAAGACTGTTGCCATTAACGTCAGGTGATGACCCAATAAAAACGACTCGGATTTTATCCTTTACAAGAGGGGTTTTCCACACTGGATGATGATTTAAGAAAACCGTTTCAATTGGACGGTGCAATTCGTCATCAGATTTGCTGACAACTTCCATATGATCTAAGCTTTCATACTCATCCATGAAATCAGTGTACTGTTGTTTTACGAGGGGTTCTTTCTTGAATTTGCTCTCTATAGCAAAGAGAGCTTTTCGAGCTTTAGGTTGAGGATTAATAAGTTTGGGGGGATTGAGCAATCTTGGCATCTGAACAATGAACCGGCCTTCAGGAGAACGAGTGGTGGTGTTCATGAAAATTTGCTCACAGAATTCGTTTTCTGAAGAGGTTACGTTAGGAGAATCAACGCTTTCAAGCCTCCAGAACTGTTCCAAATCAGTATTAGAGAAATAACATTGCGATACGGCTTGGGGAGAATAATGAGGAAGTTGACCAGTAACAATCCATCCAAAATTAGTGTCTCTGGCAACCACGTTTGAAGATAACCTACGAATTTGTTTACGATGGCAATTCCAGAAAACATTGGCACTAAAGAGTATGTCAGTGGGGCCTTGTACATTGAACAGAGGATTGGCTAACCTTAAATGAGAAGGAATATTCAGACCTGAGACATCGACGGAGTGACTAGGAGTATCCTCTCCGATACTGTTGAGGATAAGGCAATTAAATTTTAGAAAATTATTTCTGTGACAAGTGTCTCTTATGATTAGTTTAGAAAACTGTAAAGCTCGTGATTTTAAGCTGTTTATGCCTGATATATTAATGGAAGTAGGGTTTACAGGTAGGCCTAGTTTTTTGATTAATGAATTAGAAACGAAATCATGGGTTGCCGCCGAATCAAGAAGACCGCGTGCACGGACCCAGTTGCCAAAATTATCCTGGAATTCGATTTGGACAGTGGACAGTAGTACTTGGGCCCTACGTAGATGCGGCTGATGACCTTGCTTGATCATGACGATGCAGTAAAGTGTGATAAGCTTCTTCACAATGAAAACAAAGTCTGGTAGACTTGCAATTAGAAGCAGAATGCTTAGGTGAAAGGCAGTTGAAGCAATGTTTATTCTGGGAAACTAATTTTCTTCTGTCGTCGACTGACAGTTCTTTAAAAGATTTACATAAATATAAGGCGTGGGAATCTTTGCAAAGTATGCACTTTAATGGTTCATTTTAACTCTTACGGGGTTCGCTCTGAGTGTTTAAAGCGAGAGAATTAGCAATACGGCGTTCACTAGACCTAGTTGGGTAACCAGTGGCGTTTCACTTGAGTTTAGACGAGCTGGACCCAGGTTTTTGGGTACTAGACGCTGAGCGTTCGCTTTTAGATTTAAGAGACAATGATTCAAATGTAAAACTCGGGGATGAGGGTTCACTTTGGTTAGCTAAGGCAGGTAAGAGTTGGCATCTAGCATTTATGAAGGTGACTAAATGCTCGTAAGAGTAATCGTCGTCTTTGGAAAGTTCAATTTCCCAAGCTTTGAGGGTAGCAACACCGACTTTAGAAACCAGTAAATGTATTAGGAAAGTGTCCCAGTAGTCAGTGGGTTGATCTAATTGGGACAAAGCTTTTACGTGAAGTTGTCAATAAGAGTACGCAAGCTAGTAACGTCATTGTGCTGTGACGCAGGTAAATTGAGTAGAGCATTCATGTGGCGTTGAATACGTAACCGTAAATTACCATATCTTTCTTTCAACAGGTTAAAGGCAATGGGGCAGTTTTCAGCACTTAATGGGAGTGCTTCAACCAACTGCAGGGCTTGACCTTGTACAATATATCGCAAATAATGAAACTTGTAAATGATTTGAATGTCTTCATTATCATGAACAAGGGAACAAAAAAGTTCATAGAAAGAATCCCAAGTAGATTCGTCTCCAGAGAAGTAGGGTAAATTAATCTTAGGTAGAATTGGTTTGGGCTTGTGAGTACCCTCACGAAAAGAGGGTTGTTGTTCGTGATGGGAGCCAAGAACAGAACCGTCCTTTCTCTGTTCTTCTTCGAGTTGGCGTATTATTTTAAAGGCAGAACCTATACCTTCGTATTATTGGTTTTCTACTTCTACTCGATCATCAGTTTGATTGAGCATACAAGTTTAAATTTCAGTTTGAATGTTGCAATAATTTTCATAAGAACCTTAAAAATCCTTTACGCGTTGTTTTAACAAATCTAGTTGAGCTTGTGAAGGATCTAGCTCTTTGATGTATTTTCTGAATCTGGTGATTTGCCCTTTATAAGAAGCTCGTTTGGAAGTAAGTTTTTCATCCTTACCATCCTTGTCTTTTCAGTAGGAGCCATAGCGAAATAGGTACATTAAAGTATAACTTACGAAACTGTGGAACCTTGGAAATGCTGTCAGACTGGCAGCAGCAAACAAGTTGAAAGAAAGGGACACACCAAAGGAGACTGGAGCGGTCTCTTTCCCCCTCACAAGCTTTGCACGGTGAAGATATAGCTGAAAAATTCAAAGTAGATATTAATGATTTGCAAAATATTGACAAATGTACTCTCCCGGGTTTCTGGGACCAAAGTTTGGGTAGGTTTTTGTTAGGAATTAACCTTACCCCCAAGGGAAGATGAAGAGAAAAGGAAAGGGAAGTGGATTTCGGAATGAAGAACAAGTGTGGGTAAATAGGATGAGAGTCCAACACTAAGCAAACAAATACATTTGAATGAGTTAGTGACAAGGGTCACTGCAAAGCACGTGAAACACCTAAAGTGGGTATGGACCTAGCCGTAGCTAACGGGAAATGCGGCTGAAGCTTGAGCGATTTACAAGTAAGCAGCGTTTGTGCTTTCCCTTCCCAGCTTAAAATTGGGTAATTTGGGGAAGAGTGGCAGTCTGGCAAGACAAAGAATGACATATTTATTGTATATCCTTTCAAAGGAGTCAGGTTTAATCGACGGTTTTGAAAGGCGCAAATAATTTAAATTCACCGTGAAGTTTTTAGTTCTTGGAATTGTAAAATTTCCAAGGAGCGACCAAATGCTTCCAGGAAGGGTAGCGATGAAGCAGTTATAGTGCTTTTAGGAGCAATTTGATTGTTTTTGAAAATGTTTGGTTTTAAATTTTGGAAAAAACGCCAATGGTTGCATTCAAGAAAGGCTAAGCTTTTACCCAGCAAGGAGCCGACTAAAAGTTTAGACAAGAAGAAAAACTAAAATTTGGAAAACCAACCATAAGTTATAGAGAAAATCTCAACAAGCAGGAAGCTGGCGGAGCTAGCTATACTTGCCTTACTGGCTAGTTAGAATTAGCTAAAAAAAAGCTAAAAACGACTATGAAAAAGTTTTTGCAGAGAGTTTTTGTTCAAATGCAACAAATAGTGGAACCTTTTTTAATTTGATGCTCAATTGTCTTAACTCGGGCATGAGCTTTTGGGTAGAGTCAGGGGAAGAAGGATCCTGCCTAATCGTTATTTTATAGAAAATGATGAAGCAAAATGATATAGTTTGATTTATTTAACAATGCATAGGAATGCGATAAATTTAACCAATATAAAATGTACAATTGGATTTTTTAAACCATTGAGGTCTCAGACCTATTAAATTATTTAAATTTTGCACTAGGCAATTAACAAAATTTGGTTTGGAACCTCTTGAAAGCACCAAATCTGCATAAGATTTTAAAATAGTGCTAAAAATAGCAAACTTTAAAGTTTATAACGAGGATTATGAATAATTAAAGCTATGACAAAGAATCAGGAACAATATATGCACTTTGAGATTTCCTATTTGGAAATCTTAAAGTATGAACAAATATTAAATTTGAAATTATAACAGGAAGAGGAAGAATTAAGAAGACGTTTCTTGTATTGAAGCAGGGATCACGAGAAAAATGGGGCCAGTTACCCTTTCGTGAAACCTGGAAAAAGGAAAGCTAGAAAACTCACTTGTGAGTAGAAATAATTGAATTCCCTAATAAAAGAGGAAAAACAATATAATTTAAGGTGTGTACTAAACATGTATTACGCAGACATTAAGGTGATAAATAGCACAAAGATGGGATGGCACTGCCATAGAGTGACACCTCATAGGGTAGTAGATCCAAATGTTATAACTTAATTAGAATATGTTAGTAAGGTATTTAAGAGGAGGAAAATAGGAGGTTTAGGAAAATGTCTTGGCCATGTTTATTGCTTTCGGTCGAACGCGACACGGATGTTTGTTGGATGGGCACTGTTATGCACTGTAGACCGTTGAAAAGTTCACTATTGCAACACGAAAAGTTTATTAGACGAAAAGCTATTGTAATTGTGGAGATCACTAGTTGAGTTTTAGTTGGAGAAAGTTTATTTCTTTAGAAATCCGTAGATTGTAGCTGAATGCATCGGAAAATCCCACGAAGGAATACAAATTATGTTGATTAGAGGTTGTACAACATGAATTTCTCAATGAGGAAAATGTGTTCCCATATTTAAAGAAATGCCAGGCTATTTCACTTGTAGAAAGATAACTTGACGTAGAAAGTTCTAGAGCGTTGCTATCTGTTGAATTGGGCAAAACAAGTCCCCCGGCGGAAATCTGATTTCTATAGACAGTGGGTACTTTAAATTATCCCTCGGTGCGAGATTGTATCTCAGATAATCAGTACAAGAAGTACTTTTTCATTTTGAAAAGTTAGCTGAAGTAGCCACAACTAGATCAGGAAGATCTTTTGAAGGCAGATATTGCATCACATTTATCAATTTCACACTGTCTATAAAATCTAATGAAATGCTATAAGCAATTTAAAACATTTAAAACTTGGTGAAACCCATTAAAGTAGTACTTAGCTCATTTTGAAGAACCATGATGATCTGGATGGCGGTTGACGTTAAAATTAAGACATGGCGTCTTGATTTGAAAGTGTCTCAGGTAGACAGGAGACAAGCCTGAAGTAGGCTCCAACTGTATGGCTTGACGACTGGCCCAGAAGTGAGAACTGCTCGACGAAGCACGAAGGTGCCAAGGAGGGAGGAGGGCGGGGGAAACAGACGAAGGAACATACATAAAAATTGCCAACTTTAGAAATAAAACTTAAAGTAATCTTCAAGGAGTTGATAGTAGGCGTCAATAGCGAAGCCTGGTGGAAGGGTTTGTTGTAGAAGTCCTCTTGAGCAAGGAGATGTTAGCTGAAGATAGCGGCGACATCTTGTGGCTGGATTGGAAAGGAAGTCCTCTTGAGCATAGAGATGTTGAGGAACTTCAGCAGTTAGCTGCTAGATGCCGCTAGGTTAATCATGGAAGTTATATCTACAACAAACTTACAAAGAAAGTAAGCAAGGTGCTCAAATAAAAGAACAAGTAAGAAATCACTGTTGGTGTTTGAGGAAAAAAGGGAAGAAAGAAGTTAGGCAAAGAGCAGCGAAGGCTAACTCTGTCTTATCGTGTATTCCAAAGAATACACCACCACTTGCCCCTCCTTCTCGTCGGGCCTGGGCCTAACATCTAGGTTATCGGCCCCTAATAGGTTTGAATAATTGTGAAAATGAAACATATAACTAAAACTAACTACTACCTTACAATATACAGTAGAAGAGGAAATGGGAAACAAAAAGGAGAAGAATGTAATAGCCCGGTCAATTTAGCCCGAAAAATAGGGGTACCCTTGCATAAATTCCCAAGAAGCTGAATTTTTGCATGAACGTTAGGGATACCATTATAAAGAAATTGTGAAAAGTTCCCATCGATCCCATGTGTACAAAAAATTTTATGCAAGGTCTAAGCTCGCAAAAAAAAATTTTTGGATTTTGTAGCGAAACTATTAGTTTAATGGAAAAAATGGATCTGACAAAAATTGTAGATCATGCAATTATCTACAAAAGTTGTTCTTAAACTTTTTCCCTTAATATTCTAAATTTCTGAGAAAAGGCTATTCTAAAATGTACTTAAGTTGTATTAGACGTTTAAATAAGTTAAGTTGTGGGACTTCAATGGATATGTTGATAGAGCAGTCAATGATGAAATCGACGAGGACAGATGGAGGTATTTCACGAGGAAGAAGTAGTAAAGAGGATGTCATCAGCAAATGGGTTTATAGTTTGCATGCAATGAATACAGTTTGTGAAGTATTGGAAGATCTCACGAATGTAAGAATGGATACAACAGATCATCATGTTGATGCAAGTGACTCACGAGTAAAGAAAGATGCTAAAAATGTCCAAAAACGTCGAGAGTGGTTTTCATCACATAATCCTTTTCCAGAGGTTAACAACATTTTGTCAAGTGCCAGTGGAGTCGTTGGTGATGATAACATTAACTGCCATAAAGCTCGTGAAGTTGGGATTTCCATTATGTCAGGACTGACATTTAATAATATTAAACTCAATCGTGCTGATAAAGTGATTCCACTTTTATCTATGAGTAGCACCATGTAAGTTCAAGATGAGAAAGTACATGTTGACCCCGTGATATTATTTCAACGCATGAGTATTACTACGGCATTTGAAGATAACAATTGAAAAATATTTTGAATATGAATTGTCACCCTACACCTTATCCTTATTCGATGAGCTTGGAATGCGAAAATCACAAAAATCAGCCATTTATGATTGAGTTCAAAAAGTAAACTTTGATATTGACAACAGAAATGCTACCTATACTATCGATGGAGGATATTTATTGCACCATGTCGTTTGGGATCGAGAAGATACATTCAGCAACATCTCAGATAAATATGTTCAGTACATGTGTTACAGGGAAAGTCGATTCTCCAGTAAGAGTTGACTCTCCCTAGGTAAAGTCGACTCTTACTGATCTTTTCAGTAAAGGTTGATTAAAAGCGGTAAGTGTTCAATCTGTTGCAAGGAAACGGTACTAGCTAATAAAGAACAAATAGAAAGGCAAAACCAATACATTAATATAGAGAAATGTTTAAGAGAAACTAATAAAAATGAAAAACCTTTAAAATACATAAAGAGATAGAAATATTTATCATTTATTACAGCAAGGTAAAGATTTGTGACACTTTGAGTTGCAAAGTACACTTTTCTTCTTGCACATGCACTTCATGGATTCGCATTTAGTGTTGCAAGAACATTTGAAAAAACCTTGTCAACTTCCTAGTGATTTTGAAGTTGCAACAGTCCTCACAGCTATTGTTTTATCCATAGGAACTTCATTTTCTTGGATAATGTTCGTAGGACATTTACTGAATTGAGACCTGAAAAAATGTAATCATTGAAATCTGAACAATTTAATACTATGGGCATTGAGAGAGAGAGGATATATATATATATATATATTATTTTAGCTTTGAAAACTTACGTTGAGAAAAGCTGCTTTTGAATCCCATTTCACGTTCCAATTCGATAAAATCCATCATCGACAACCTACAGTACTACACCAAGGATAGATCGAGCATCTCCTCTACCACGGTCAACATCAGGGACTGGAACTCGAACTGATGCTCCTTTTTCTACTGGCGGATGAATGTGATCTGAGGGTTTTTCATGCGTTTAGCTTGTTCTTGAGAGTAGAAAGCTTCATTTCTCTGTCTCTTGATGCCCTCAGTAGACTTGTCCAGGTCAGTGAGGAGATAATCACTATCATCTACGAGTTTTTCACCACTTAATACATATTGGTTTGTTTAATTTTCATCAGGATTGACATTCCCGTCACTTCAAATTTCGTTTTCTTGTTGTTGCTGATTTTGATCAATTGCGCATTGAAGATCCTCTTCTGTTTCTAAATTTGCCAGTACCTCAGTTGGTAGTTTTGAACTAGATAAGCCGTGTCTCGGGGGGCAACCGAACATTGCTTTATACGGGGATCGTTTTATCTCACTATGCAAGGCACTGTTTTTCATAAGTTGAATAAACTTTAAGCCTTCAATCCATTTTGATGTTTTGTGGTCTTGCATCCAGGTAGTTATCATATTCTCTATGTCCTGGTTGGCTCTTTCGACGCTACCTTGACTTTGACTATGTCGTGGTTTGCCGTGCACCATTTTGAAGTTCGGTCATGTATTAACCAGACTGTCAATAATTTTACTAACAAATTCTCTCCCATTGTCTGATTGTAAAATACAAGGAGCGCCTAACAAAGTGAAAATATCAACGATATTATTACACACTTCGTCTGCAGTCTTTGATTTCAGTGGTCTTAGCACAACAAACTTTGTTAAATGGTCCCGGTACACCATTATAAATTTGAAGTCTTCATCAGGTTGCAACTGAAAGTCAATCAAGACCACTTGACAGCGTGAATTCATTTCCTTGAATAACAAAGGCTTTACAACCAGTCCTTTCCTTTTATGTTTCAATTTTTGATCTCAAGGTTCGCACAAGCTTAAAAATAGTATAATGTCCTTTCTAATAACATTTTGAAATTTCCCTTTCAATTGCTGAATCATACGATCTCTTCCTCCGTGTCCAGTGGATAGGCTATGTGAGCTTCATTAAACACTCCAAACAACTCTTCATCAAAAACATAATACCTTATGTTGTCTTGGTCTGTGACAGGGTGTATTAGTTTTGTAATACCATTTACTTCAATAAAGTCATATCGTCTTAAAAACCTGATATCGTTACTTTCTTTTTTAATTGCAGTTTTTAGATTTTCCACTTTTTAATGCAGCTATCATACTGTATTTCAATTTGGTCAATGTCAGTGAATTTACCTTGGAAGACGAACGTTCCTGCTGCAGTTTTTCACGAAAAAGTTCTGCCGCACGGTGTCTGACATAATTATTTCACACTTAAACTACGGTAATTATTTAAACGTAAATGAATCTTTTGTCACTATTGCACAACAATAAAGAGCCGAGTAATGACGAATGGCAACTGCCTGTTGTGTGGTGGGGTAATAAAACAAAGAAATGTTCAGATCGATGACGGTCGGTCCAATAATGGAAGTACGAGTCCACACAATGCCAATATTTTAATAATCATAGCAAAGATTAGGCGCGCGTGGTTACATTTTCAGAGCAGCATCTGTGAATCTACTTTTACTGAACCACAGCAGGCAATAGTTAACTCTCCCTAGGACAAATTGATCTGATTGTTTTCAATCAACTATTACTGATACTTTTAGTAAGAGTTGACTCTGCCTAGGGAGAGTCAACTCTTCCTAAGAATCGACTTTCCCTGTAACATATACGCAGAAATGTTGGTCAAAAAGTAACCGTAGTATTTGATGGCTATACCGATTCTACTTTTTTTTTTTTAGCGTATGGCTTTCAGTGCCGGGAGTGTCCGAGGACATGTTCGGCTCGCCAGTTTTGTAGCTGCTTCGAGACGGACAACCAATGGGTGAGGTACAAGTACCGTTGGGGAGGAAACTTGGAAGGGAGGGTCGAGGAGTTGGAAGGTAGCGGCTGTGGCCTATAGTTAGGGACCAACCCCGGCATTTGCCTGGAAGGAAGATGGGAAACCACAGAAGACCATCTTCAAGGTTGCCGGGGGGGGGGGGGGATTCGAACCTCCTCGCCTCCCGGATGTGAGCGACTGCCAACAGTCATGCCGCAACGACCACGGCTAACTCACCCGGTACCGATTCTACAATAGTACATTATGCAACGAGCATATAATGGCTATAATTAAGACACGAGTATCTTTATAAAACGAGCGTATGCGAGTTTTATAATTTCCATACAAGTGTCTTAATCACCATTATAGGCGAGTTGCATACGACTGTTTATGTTCGACAATAATTATAACTTTATTATATGTTTTAACATAAATATTCATAAATATCTGTTGAGATTGTCACTTGAATTTTGTGATCGGGTGCTGCGCTGAGTATAGGATATCTCTGATTTCCAAGCTCTCTGATCGACCGACGCATGCGCTCTGTGTGCTTCAATGCCATATGTGCAGATTGAGCGCCAGTATTCAGTAAAAATGTCACCGAATGCGTTTGAAAACAACGCGCTGTGTAGAAATTGGATTTCTAGATATTAAGGTACAGTGCTATTTCTTGTCTCATATTCCCCTGTTTATTTACGCGAACATATGGACGGTGCACTTTCAGTAATTTTTACAGACATGTTGGATTTTGAGCGCATGCGCGAAGGTATCCTTATCTAATTGGTCAAACAACTGTTTCTTGAGCTGAGATTGGTGGGAGAAACTGTTTCATAATGAAAAATAGTGTTATAATGACCATCATTATTGTGCCGTTTCTATTTGCCTCGACTGTAAGACACATGATTTTGACGTTTGCATGCAAATTCTTGGGAGTTAAGATGAGGTAGTGCTCTTTATCTACGCTAGGGTGCAGCAGCGCCTTGGGAAGGCTACTACTAAGTAGTGTCCGCCTAGTGGTGAAAACGGTAAGCTTGTCCGCATGTGGTGTGTGTACTTACTTGCCAAAGAAGATGGTTCCCTTAGTTTCGACTGTTAGTAATTGCGCGATGAAATAACTGAGTGTTGGGACATGATCTGTACAAGACGTAACATCATGTAGTCTACAAATATTGAGTAGCTTTCAGCTACTCATTCGGATGTCTTGCTTTGTAAAGTTCGGCGTATCTTGCTCTAACCAAATATGAATCGACATGGAATAGTTTCTCTTCAAATTAATTAATATTTTTATGTAAAATGTGGCAGAAAGATGAGGTAGATTCTCATGTACACCTGGAGTTGTACGACGGTCTGTGCTTCGGTTTGTAACGTATACCTTTGTGGTCTTGTCGACGTGAAAAGATTATGTGTTGCTTCTTTTATATGTTTATATATAGTTGTTGTGGCAACTTTAAAGAAAGCAAACATATATGTCGTAGATGTCTGTAAGAGGCCAAATGTGGTTTATTGGAGTTATGAAGATTTGGTAAAAGGTATTATGTTCCAGAGAGAAGTAAGTGGATTATTATATATTTCTGGGGTGCATGTGTATCTTGCCTAATTGAGGTCCGGGTAAATTATTTAAAGCTTTTATTTTATTAGAGTGGGAGTTCGTATTTGCTGGCATTGCGTTCGTCTTCTGTTTTTGGTAATCGGTTGTTGTGTTCTGGATAACCTTGTTATGATTGTCAGCTGTTAGATGACAAAAAGAGAATCGTGGCACCATGTTTAAAAGGGATTGACGTATTGAGATCTTGTTCCGAGTTTGCTCAGGTTAAAAGGAATTATCCATGATTTAATATATTTAGTGTCTTATGGCATTACCTATTAATTGACGGTATTAAAATATTATTGAAGATTGATTTCCGACTTACCTGAAAGTTATACAATTATGCACATACGGAATTATTACTCAGGCCTATTTCTTGATGTTATCGAGTCAGCTGTTAATTATTTAAAGTGAAAGGATATTCGGTCCTAAGAGAAATATTTTGGGAGCCAATACAAAGTAAGTTTCATCCTACGTCAGGTACCACACCTTTTTATTTTATTTTGAACTGCATGTATTTATTTATTGTATTTGTATTGTAATATTTGTTTTATGAATAGAAGTGTTGTTTTAAAATATGAATCGTGTGTGTCATTTCTGGGTCTGGGATTCTGTAGACAGCTCTCAAGATAGACACCTCGGGTTATGGTTGAAAATGGTCCAGTCGCTTCACTTACCTTCACCTAATTAATAACCTGTAGTAAGAGGGGGTGTGTCACTGGTAGCAGAGCGTGGTTTTACGTGTTTAACACATTAATGTCTATTTTGAGAGTTGTTCAGAGTTAGGAACTAGAAGTGATGTACCAAAAATAAATTATGATCAGTGTTGTATTCTGTAAATGTTACTAATTTTGTGTGTTTTATGTTTCATGTATACAAACCCACCTGGTAATGGAAAAACGAGTTCTCCCAAACATATATTATCTGAGGAAAGATGAATTGGGGTTCGAGATATTGATTCGTGGAAGGATTCCACAGGGAAATAGGGTAACTGATTTGGCTGTCTTGAGGTCGTTACGTGATGCTCCTGTAATTATCCCGCCTATTAACAGCGAATATTGGGAATTGGGTAAGTCTAGTGTCATTACATCTGTTTCAAACTTGTTAAGTGATTGTGCTTCGTTGGAGGGTGTTATCGATTCGTCTGAATATCAAAGAAATAAATTAAGGTGGCGAGCTCTGCATTGGATATTGAGATTGGCTGATTTAATTAATGTCTGGTCAAAAGTTGAGGACGGTATTTCATTTGCAAATGAATTGTCAAGTTTGCGTGATAGGTTGGTTATTATTTACGAACGTATGTTTTCTGGTGTAACCGGTGATTATAAATGTGAATCTTTGGCGTCGTCAATCAGTGGAGGTTCTGAGAATGATAATCGGTGTGAGGTGAATGTTGATAATAATTTTGTTGAAGATGTAGAATCTGTGTTGTCTATTAATGATTTACGAATTTATAATCCTGCTGTTATGCAGCATCGGAATGGGTCGTCTAGTCAGCCTTCGAGAAATATGTCATGCTCAGCTAGGCCTAATATTATTGACCAGGCTAATTTAAATAATGAATTCAGATTGTCATCTAGGTCCTTATCGAGAGAAAATAGTGCGAATGCCTCAATTAATCTAACTTCTGGAATTTCTCGTTGTGTGAAGTCTGTACAAACTAGTGAAAGTCTAATTAATGTAACTGATGTTGTCGAGCATAATTTGATGAAGCATAATATGAATTTAGGAGATTCTTCTCAAGTATGTGACCCTGGAAATGTCATGGCAGATATCAATGTTAGATTTGCTACGTTACCCAATCCGATTGCCTTGATTTTAAAGAATTTTCACATCTGTAATGGTACTGAGAATGATTTATTAGTGCAATTTCTTAGGAAATTTGTAGAATTAAAAGACAGTGCTGTGGTGTTTGGACTGTCCGAACGTCAAATATTTAGAATGGTGTTTCCTTGCACTTCAGGTATGCTTCGACAAATCTTAATAACATGTCTGCTGGAAATTCTTTAATTAATTTTCAAATGGAAGTTTTAAATTATTTTATTACCCCGTACACCTTGTCAGACCTTCATCGAAGCTATTTATTCAGAGGACAGAGAATGGATGAAACACTGAACGATTATTTTGTGGATTTTAGGTATTATGCTAAAGTATTTGCTGTTCAGTTGTCGGAGGAGCAAATCGTTGCCTCATTAGTCGAAGGAATTAACCCCATTTATAGATTGTATTTAACCATGTGTGCTAGGCCTAAGACTTATAAGGAGTTTTATGATCTTGTTCTTACTGCTGAGAAGTTCAGAAAGGCAGATGCTGTTCGCATGGCAAATTCATCGATACCATGTTCTTCTATTCAGGGTACCTTTGGGCAAATTGGTTCTCAGCCTGTTTTTCAGTGGACGAGTGCTGTTCAGTCTGGAGGAAGACAACCTGTTCAGGGTTTTAATAATGCTTTATTTCAGAGAGAGGTATGTCAAGATGTTGTTCCTGTTTCTGGTCCATACAATAATTTTCAGGGGCGTTCCAACTGGAGATATGCTGAGGGTGATACTTATCAAGGTAGGCGGTGCGACTTATGTGGGTCGTATAATCACCTTAGACGTTGGTGTGATGCCAGAATGAATCATAATTCCTGAAGATGTTGTGGTGATCTTGTAAGCTGTATTGTATTTTCAAAATTGTGTTTGATCTTTGGAAACCACACACACTATGTATGTATGTATGTTCTGTATGAATTGTATGTTTGATGAGCGACGGATGGATTTGTGTGTATTGTGCATGAATGTCTCTATTTGGAATCTTCTGCATTGTGTATAACCAGAGTGACCCATTGTTTTGCGTCAAGTTGGTATGTAGGCGAAAGGTTAGAATTTTCTAAATGGTTTTTGACATTTTGTTGGTACGGAGAGGAATTTCATTTGTGTTACAGTAATCATTTTGAATTTTCAAGATCGTGTATGACCTACATGATGCTTTGGTGCGTGTTTGTAGTAAAGTGACCTTTATTTGAATCTTCAAAATTGTATACTGGTTCTGGAGGAAGGTGATATAATTGTGCGTTAGTGTATTGTGTTGGTATGAATGTGAATCTCTAATTTGTTATTTAAGTTGGGGAGGGATTTTGTTATTGTTTCTTGTTTTAATGGGTCAAGTTATGTTTATTTTAAAAGTTTTCAATGGTAGCCGAGTATATAAATAGGGTCGTTAAAATATCCTTGTTCAGCTTAAGATCCTAACGTATATGGAGGTATGGGACTCAAATATTAGGTGGCATAAGCTGAATATGTATTTAATGGTAAGTATTTACTAAACATTCCGAAATAGTTTCTCCGAGTAGTGACCTTGTGCACTTATCTTTGCTTGTTGAACTGAGGAAGTAAGTACTTACAGGTGAGTTGTGTGTGTCATGAAGTTAATGTGGTAATGGTCGTTGTTTCGTTGAAGTGAATTTGTTGAAATTCTTATCCGAGGCAGCATAAAGGTAATTGTTTATTTAAAGGGTATTTGTGGTAAAATATCCTTGTTCAGCTTAAGATCCTAACGTATATGGAGGTATGGGACTCAAATATTAGGTGGCATAAGCTGAATATGTATTTAATGGTAAGTATTTACTAAACATTCCGAAATAGTTTCTCCGAGTAGTGACCTTGTGCACTTATCTTTGCTTGTTGAACTGAGGAAGTAAGTACTTACAGGTGAGTTGTGTGTGTCATGAAGTTAATGTGGTAATGGTCGTTGTTTCGTTGAAGTGAATTTGTTGAAATTCTTATCCGAGACAGCCTAAGGTAATTGTTTATTTAAAGGATATTTGTGGTAATGTGTCACGGTTTTAACGAACTCCTATTTATATCGTGGTGGAACATTTTGGGGATATTTGTGGGTAGTAACTGTTTTTTTTGGTGAATTTAGAGGTTATGCAAAGATGTGTGTGTGAATGTGTTGGGGTTTTCTTAGGTCTGCACGTGTGGTCAGTTGATACTTCATTTATTGATGCTTTCTTGGTCTTTCTTTCTTTTTTTCCTTGGGTTTCGAGTCTGTTAATGGTTTTCTTGGGTAGATTTTTCGCTTTTAGCCTAAATGAGTTGAGACAGATGTGTGATAAGGGATTTATGCCAACGTTCATTTGGGGATATTAGTTTTTTTTAATACTAAAGAACTCATTTTTCAACTGGGATTTGCTTGCTTCTCTGTAATTGTTATGAATGTGGTTTGTCAATTCTACATTTTCTTATATTGCATTGAGTACTCATCAACACTTCTAATTGTTTATTTAAAATATGTGTAAACTTAAATATTTTGTTAAAGGTGTGGATATGCTGAGATAGGTTTTGCATTAGGAAAATTTCTGCCATATTTTGGATATATGTAATGATATTGTTTGTTTATATTGTTTAATGTCAAACGTTTGTGTAAACTATTCCATGAAAACGATACTCGCCTAGTCGAATTTGGTTTCAGCTGCTATCATCGTTGATGCGCCTGCGTAGAAGATTTCGGATGTACTGTGAAGACTATCTGTGGCCAGGATGGTGGAACTGTCATCTGGAAACTAATGCGAATCTGAACTTATCCTCGAACGAAAGATGAATTATGTATACTATGATGTATTATTGTCTGTACAAGTTATCTGATGTATCATGTTACATGTAAGACGCAATTTTCTTGGCATGAAAAGGGATGTACCATTAGCTACGTTGACTTCTGCATGAACTATCTTCGACCTGTGTGTAATCAAACTTGTGGTGGTGGATTTTGAACGAACTTGTGAAGAAGTCTTTATTTCTACCTCCTTATTTAATGCATGCCTAAAAACTAAACCAGTTTTGAAGTGATGAATTTGAGTTCTGAAGGTTGGTATTTGTTGAAGATTGGTATTGGTGCATGTACATTTTCAGTTGGACAATTTCGTTGGCTTGGTACTTTACCGGCGCCAAGTCTGAAGGGAGGGAGTATGTGCCGTTTCTATTTGCCTCGACTGTAAGACACATGATTTTGACGTTTGCATGCAAATTCTTGGGAGTTAAGATGAGGTAGTGCTCTTTATCTACGCTAGGGTGCAGCAGCGCCTTGGGAAGGCTACTACTAAGTAGTGTCCGCCTAGAGGTGAAAACGGTAAGCTTGTCCGCATGTGGTGTGTGTACTTACTTGCCAAAGAAGATGGTTCCCTTAGTTTCGACTGTTAGTAATTGCGCGATGAAATAACTGAGTGTTGGGACATGATCTGTACAAGACGTAACATCATGTAGTCTACAAATATTGAGTAGCTTTCAGCTACTCATTCGGATGTCTTGCTTTGTAAAGTTCGTCGTATCTTGCTCTAACCAAATATGAATCGACATGGAATAGTTTCTCTTCAAATTAATTAATATTTTTATGTAAAATGTGGCAGAAAGATGAGGTAGATTCTCATGTACACCTGGAGTTGTACGACGGTCTGTGCTTCGGTTTGTAACGTATACCTTTGTGGTCTTGTCGACGTGAAAAGATTATGTGTTGCTTCTTTTATATGTTTATATATAGTTGTTGTGGCAACTTTAAAGAAAGCAAACATATATGTCGTAGATGTCTGTAAGAGGCCAAATGTGGTTTATTGGAGTTATGAAGATTTGGTAAAAGGTATTATGTTCCAGAGAGAAGTAAGTGGATTATTATATATTTCTGGGGTGCATGTGTATCTTGCCTAATTGAGGTCCGGGTAAATTATTTAAAGCTTTTATTTTATTAGAGTGGGAGTTCGTATTTGCTGGCATTGCGTTCGTCTTCTGTTTTTGGTAATCGGTTGTTGTGTTCTGGATAACCTTGTTATGATTGTCAGCTGTTAGATGACAAAAAGAGAATCGTGGCACCATGTTTAAAAGGGATTGACGTATTGAGATCTTGTTCCGAGTTTGCTCAGGTTAAAAGGAATTATCCATGATTTAATATATTTAGTGTCTTATGGCATTACCTATTAATTGACGGTATTAAAATATTATTGAAGATTGATTTCCGACTTACCTGAAAGTTATACAATTATGCACATACGGAATTATTACTCAGGCCTATTTCTTGATGTTATCGAGTCAGCTGTTAATTATTTAAAGTGAAAGGATATTCGGTCCTAAGAGAAATATTTTGGGAGCCAATACAAAGTAAGTTTCATCCTACGTCAGGTACCACACCTTTTTATTTTATTTTGAACTGCATGTATTTATTTATTGTATTTGTATTGTAATATTTGTTTTATGAATAGAAGTGTTGTTTTAAAATATGAATCGTGTGTGTCATTTCTGGGTCTGGGATTCTGTAGACAGCTCTCAAGATAGACACCTCGGGTTATGGTTGAAAATGGTCCAGTCGCTTCACTTACCTTCACCTAATTAATAACCTGTAGTAAGAGGGGGTGTGTCAATTATGATACAGTTTTCAGACATAAACAGTCAGGGTCGAACATAAAAAATATTAAAGCCTCAGGACAACGTCGCTGTGTGCCAAAACATCGGCAAATTCTCATATTCTCTTTGACCGATTTATGACAGTCCCAACTAGCCAACAACAATTTTTGCCAAACAATCATAATAAGGCATGCTGAGCTTCTATTCCCAAGATCGTGGGTTCAAACCCGGCCGAAGTCGTCGGATTTTTAAGAGCGTTAAAAATCCCTCAGTATGCCTTCCTTCGGAGGGGAAGTAAAGCCGGCCGTCCCATGTCACAGATTTATGGCATGTTAAAGAACCTTCCACTAATTACACCTGTGTGAAGCTAAAATAGGTTAAAATGTAAACAACCCTCAGGTTCCTACGTTCGTTGCCAGGAGCCGATTGCGGTGGCGTCTAATAGCCAAGTTCTGAACTAGTAGTTGTTGACGGTGGCATTTGGCGGCGAAAGTAGGAACTACTTGAAAAATTAAAAGTATGCAGTCCTTACTTGAATTAAGAAACAGAAACACACACTAATACAGTCATCACAATTAACACCGGTTATCAGACAGATTCTACATACTAATAATAATAATATCGAACGGCCTCGGGTACCGGGTGCAAGCTTTGCAATTTGACACCCAGAGGGTAGCTTGCATGTCGAATTGCGTTGTTCCTTGAATCACTATGAAAGTCAAGGAGGTTAGATATCTAAGCTCCTTGAATACTATAGCGCTTTCTAGTAGAGAAATGAGGAACTTTGTGT
The DNA here is from genome assembly GCA_946902985.2 of Meconema thalassinum. Classification (NCBI taxonomy): domain Eukaryota; kingdom Metazoa; phylum Arthropoda; class Insecta; order Orthoptera; family Tettigoniidae; genus Meconema; species Meconema thalassinum. The sequence continues at coordinate 410,943,294 of OX336393.1, forward strand.
TGGCGGAAACTCCCGAGATTAATTTTGCCATTATGAACACGGCCTACTGAATTCAAATGGGTTCTTTGACATGCCAACATCCTATGACATGCGTGTCGTATTTTTGCCGCCTTTCAAAAATCACTTACCACGGCCAGGAGCGAACCTGCAATCATGGGGTTAGTAGACCGACAAGCTATCCACTCACCCACCGTGGCAAGGTATTCTACATACTGTACACCCAGAGTACACGGGGCTACATGACCGCATTGTCGCAGCCCCTAAACTGAGGAACCAACCAATCATAATAAGTCTCGGTTCATCGTAATGCTAAAAGAAAAATTTACCACTGAACATATTTTAGTCAAGCAAGCTAACAATGACGCTGATGTACTCATCATAGAAACTGCAATAAATCAATTTAATCCAACTGATGTAAATGTTGTTGTTGGTGAAGATGTTGACCTGTTGTTATTACTTACCGCTCGAATTCCAATTGAAAAAATATTTTATTTTTCAAAAGCAGGCAAGGCTCAACAACCATCGCAAATATTTTCAAATACGAGTTTATCGGCTTATCCTAAATGTAAAAATGATATTCTATTTTTACAAGCTATGACTGGCTGTGATACAACATCAGGGGTAAAACAACAGTTTTCAAATTGTATAAAAAACAAGATTTAATGACATATGCAAAAGCTTTTGAAAATATGAACTCTGCTCCAGGAACTCTGATCACCAACGGAATTCGCTTTCCTCTTTCTGTATATGGAGCTCCAAAAAGAATTACTTGCATAGATAACTTACGTTACTTATCTGTTGCAAAACTAACGCGTAATAAAAGACGTGTGCAATTAGCTTGTCTTCCTCCAACCTCGGTTTCTGCTCACCAACATTTTTATTGAGTTTATTACCAGGTTCAAGTGTGGCTTGGTAATCAACTGGGCTCAGGAAAATGGGGTTGGAAGTTAATTAATAATGTAATGGAACCAATCCACACACTAATTCCACCTGCACCAGAAGAGCTCCTTAATACTATTTTTTTGCAACTGCAAAAAGGGATGTCATTCAAATTGCGGCTGCAAAAAATGAGGCTTATTTTGTTCACCAGCATGCAAAAGTTGTCAAGGCCAATCGTGCTCAAATGTTGAATCTCTAACAGGAGAAGATCCTTACATGAACGACGAAACAACTGATGTATCGCTGTTAGAACAATTTACGTCAACTCAGGAAGATCAAGAGGAAAAAGGTGAATAATAAGAAGAAAAAGAAGATGAAGGAAGAGAAGCAAAGAAGAAAAAGAATGAGAAGACCTTACACTTTAGTAAAATTAAGTAAAACAGACCGCGGGGTAGGCCTACAGGGGAAACCACATTAAAAAGAATGCGTCGAGTAGCCTACACTACGGTACCTCGTAGGTGGCGGGGAAACGCAGGCCCAACGAGAGGGGGGGGGGGGGGGTTAGGCTGGGCAGGTGCCCCGGGGCCCGACCTTCCGAGGGGGCCCGGCGTCCTAGGAGGATGGGCCCGATCAGGCATTGATTTATTATTGCCTTTATGCGACTTGAATTTTCTACTGGCAATCATTTAGTGAATGCAATGAACTGTCTGTGAACAAAGTTACAAGGATTGAAAAACTTATTCTGTCAAGTGGACAATATTTTCCTTTACAAAGCGCTTGTGGGAAGAACAACTGTCTCAAAGCGGTCAACTTAGGCGATGAGGCATCGCTAAGTATTGTTCTCAGATTCTAAATTTAGTTTATTCGGCTTATACACCAATCCTTCAAAAAACTTCCTTATCCCTTCACTTACTTCGCCAAGGCCACGAGATTATTAGCTTGGGAATAACCTGACCCCCAAGGGAAGATGATGAAGAAAAGGAAGTGGGTTTCGGACTGGAGAAAAGGGACGGAGAAATAGGAAGAGAGTCTGACATAAGTTATAACTTTAACGTTAAGTACACTCAAAGGCAGCTGCCACTGTAAAAACGGATTTTCCGATACCTCAAGAGGGTAGGGACCTGGGCGAAGCTAACAGGAAACGCAGCTGGAACTTGGGCTATACGCAAGCAAGCTGCTATAGCGTATTCCCTCTCAAGCATAAATTTACCTACTATGGGGAAGGGTGGTGGTCTGGCAAGACAAAGAGTAACAGATTTACTGTGTATCCGTTCAAAGGAGTTTGTTTTTAAACAAGTAATTTGAAGAATGCAAATAATTTGAATCAGCTGTGATATTTTAGTTCTTGAAATTGTAGAATTTTTCAAGAGCGACCGAATGTTTCCAAGAAGGACAGGGATAAAGCAATTATACCCTTGGGAATAATTTTGGTAAGAGCACCAATAGTCGCATTTAGGAATGACTATGCTTTTACCCAGCAAAGCGCCGACTAAAAGTTTAGACAATGAGAAACACTTAAATTTTGAAAAACCAACCATAAGTTGTAGAGAGAATCTCAACAAGCAGGAAGCTGGCGTAGCGAGCTATGCTTGCCTTACTGGCCAGTTAGAATTACCTATCAAAGCTAAGAGAGACTATAATAAGTTAATAACTAAGAGTTCTTGCTCAAATGCAACAAGTAGTGCAAACCTTATCAATGGATTTATTTTTATTAAAGAGGGCATAAACCTAGGAAGAGTCAGGGAAGACAGGATCTTGGCTAACCGTTATTTCAGAGAAATGATAAAGCAAAAGGAAAAATTCAAATTTATTTAACAATGCAAAAAGGTGTAATGAATTTTAGACATATATAATTTGAGTTTACAAACAATTGGGGTCGCAGACCTCCGAAATCATTTAAATCTTGCGCCAGACAATTAATAATTTTTTGGTTTTAAATCTTTTATATGAGCTAAAATCTTCGTAAGATTTTGAAATGGAGCTAAGATTAATAAATAGAAAATTTTAAGATAATTAACGTAATTAAGGTTACACAATAAATCAGGTACAAGATGTGTTCTTTAAGGATTTCTAGATAGGTATCTTAGAAATATGAACAAATAGCAACTTCGAAAGTAACAACGAAAATAACAGGAAGAAATGAAATAGAAGTTTCTATAACTTCTTGTATTAATACAGAACTACGTTTAGAGATTATACAAATAGGGCAGGTCACTTATTGTGAAACCTGAAGAGAAAAATTGAAAGGAAGTTTCTAGGACTTCTATGTTTAAACAGGATCACGAGGAAAAAATGGGGCAAGTTACCCTTTCGTGAAACCTGGATATAACTCACTTTTGAGTAGAAAGAATTGGGTTCCCTAATAAGAAGGGAGAAACAATATACTTTAAGGCGTGTACTAGACACGAAGTTTTACAGACATTAATTCGTTGTACGTGGAGCAAGTAAGGGAGGGCACTTATTGAAAAAAGACCTAAATTTGCAATTTGATTACTCTAGTTTGTTAGTAAAGGGTTTGGGGAAGATCAACGGGTATTGTGGAAGAGTGTTCATGGCCGTATTTATTGTACTCGGACGAGCGCGACGCGGATGAAAAAGTTGAACAAGCACTGTTTTCACTATAGTCTGTTGATATAGTTGAAAAGTTCACTGTAGTAGCACAAAATGTTTATGGCAAGAAAAGTTATTGCGATGGTGGAAAATAACTAGTTACACTAGTTTTGCGAGAGTCTATTGCTTGAAAAACTCGTAGGTTATAGTTGAATGCAGCAGAAAAATTCCAACGGAGGAAGAAAAATTAGGTATTGATTAGCAGTTCATTAGGAAGATTCCTTAGTTTGAAAGAGTATTGTTTTAATCCCTTGGTTGGGGGGTAGTTTGGGATAAAACACGTCGTGTCGCTGTGCTAATTTGGAAGGTTGTTCCTAAATGAGAGTAGCTCCCCGTAATTGGGAGAAACTACGGGTGTAGTGTGTTGGTGTTTAAGTGTCCAATCTATTGGGGGTATCCCTGCATGATGTAAGTATTTTCTAGGGGATGGATCTCTAAATACAGGCTACTATACTGGCCTGCCAGCTGAGTGGGATGAGTAATACAATAACCGTGCTAAGTCAGCGGCTCGACGCTAGGCAGTCGAGTCGCGTGCTGGGAGCACAATGGGGCCTGACGAAGCAATTACCGGCTTCGGCGGTCACGGACAATCGTGACGAAGGTCAGGTAGGGTATGAGGACGTGAAGAGGAGTGTAATCAGTAATGCGAGTGTAGCTTACTGACCATGTGTTTATTGGTCAGTAGACGTCGATTAGTATGTCCCTCTTGGGAAGTTTAGACAGGTGTAAAATACAATATGTGTACAAGTTTGGGGTAGGTGTATACAAGATTTAAAGGAATCTGAGCACTACTGAATCTCACCTGATGATGAACGGACGTCTGGCAGGGCCGTCGGCGACGCACAGAGTATAACAGATAATGGCTCCAGTTAGGACTCCATTCTTATACCTCCTGGCGCTGCGTGGTCAGCATTGCATAAATGTAGCTGCCCTAGATAGTTGTTGGTGTAGATGTTTATGTATGTTTTGCAAGTAGTTGGCTAACCTCCCAGGCTGGGTGGCCGCCGCTTGCTGTGTATGGATAATGTTCTGGTCTTATGGTGTTGCCAGTTGGGGAGGTTTTGGTAGAAGATGGGGGTGGCTCTCAGGGGTACTGCCCCCCGGGATGTACAAGTCCCCCTCATCGATTAGTTCGCGTCCCCGCGAACTGGAAGTAGAGTGGGCGCGTCGATGTGATGTTCTCTTCTTGATTTCCCCTCGTACCTCTTCTTCTTTGTCTTCCGTGTCGGTGTAGGTGTGTCGATGTTGTGTTGATGTGAGTCCAGCGTGTGCTCAGAGGGGTAGGTTTTGGGAATACATGTTATACATAGTTGATCTAGAGTTGCTTATTTTTAAAAGTGGACATTTGAAATAAAGGTACAACAACAAACAAACAAAATATAAAAATATACGTGATCGTGACATTAAATATATATATATTGGTGTTATCCAGGGAGGAAAAAACCCATGGCTGGACGGGTGGTTGTGCCGTCCGGCGCTGTGTGGAGGAAAAATTTGCTCCCTGCAGTGTATTGTGTAAAAGATGGAAGAAAATTACAAAAATAGGTGCCCCAGGGTATAAGTTAAAGGAATATATCAGAATGATTTATTGTTGGGATGAAACGGGACACCTTTACAAATTTTATCGTTATTAGAAAGGAAATGAAAGAAAAAAAGCATAATCAGTGTGCGTGTGTATGTGTACATTGGTGGTCATGATGATGATAACAGGTATGACCTGGTAATAATAATAATAGTCAAGACATTTATAATATTTATGATAACTTATAAGTAAACATAATAAACATAGTAATAATAATGAACATAGTAAAAGTGGTGGTTGTCATGTTGGTACTCTATATATAGGTATGTTGGCCAACCATGTGGAACCTTTTAATTGTATAACGTTATCATGATATGCCGAGAAAATACAAAATAAGTTACAACTCTTATGTATACCTTGTAGAGCTCTTTTAAATGGCCAGTTATACCTCTTACTCTCGTGCGCCCTCTACCATTATGCCTTGTCTACCGCTCCCTATTCGGCCGTTCCTGGTGCGGTTTAGTGGCTAGTCCGCTATCCACCTGCTGTGTGTTTTAATGGTTTTCCTGCCGTGAGTAGGAGTTCCATCTTGACGATGAGGTACGGCACTTACAAAGGCCGTGCCGTTCCTGATCATCGCATATTGCTCTTTATTTGAGCGTTGTGTACTCAGGTCAACAGCCTTCAGCTTCTCACGGCTGCTGATTGCCATTGCCTGCTGGCGTCATCACCTTTAAAGGTGTGACTGGAAAACGACGAAGATCAGTGTGTTGGTGTGTAATGTGGTGTTGGAAATATATTTACAATAGACATCATCTGTAAAATAAATTCATTATTAATTCCCCTTTGCGGTGGAAACATATGTATAATGGCGCCTCCTGGTTTGCCTGAAATACATTTCAATGTTATAGTCACATATATTATGTTCATTGTGATGGACCATCTAAATCTACTTAATCTAGGTTAGCCTATGCTAGTCTAGCTTAGCCTATGTGTTATCTAGCTTATTCTATGTGTTGTCGGGCTTACCCTGGTAACGGATTTTGGTTACCAGGTGCCGAATGGTTATATCTTAGTGTAATTTATTTCAACGTGTTGTCGGGCTTACCCTGGTGACGGATTTTAGTCACCAGGTGCCAAACGGTTATATCTTAGTGTAATTTGTCTTAACGTGTTGTCGGGCTTACCCTGGTAACGGATTTTTTTAGTTACCAGGTGCCGAATGGTTATATCTTAGTGTAATTTATTTCAACGTGTTGTCGGGCTTACCCTGGTGACGGATTTTAGTCACCAGGTGCCGGATGGTTTTACTGTAAAAAAGTTTGCTTTAAATTATATTAATTAGTACTAAATGTAAAAATAACCTGTATATACATGCCGAGTGAACCTTAACCTAATGCCGAAATGTGCTGTGGCCATTGTTGTGCGACAGCGCAGATTAAATTTGCTTAAATCTAAGTGGCCTTTGAAATGGCACTGTAACTTAAGCACTAGAATTTTGATGGAGGCTCGTCCGCTCGATTTCTCTAACGGGGGCCCTTGTAGAACATTGTTGAGACCGGAACCCAACAATGTCCCGTAGTCCCCTCCGTCTTAATCCTAATTGTCGACATTCTTATTAGTAATTAATAAGTAGTAATTAATAAAGTCCCGGGCGGCTGCGCTGCTGAAGAGCAAACGCCTCGCCCGGCTACCCTGTTCATCGCTGCTGTATTTGCCTATGTGGGCATCATTCTTCATTTATCATGTGTTTATGTTTATTGCTTGGTTGCCCACGGAACCCCTTTTGGCAGCCCGCTGCATACCTATTTAATATCTCTGGCTGCCCGGTGCGTGACCATTTAAGCTCTCGCGACCCGGTGTCGTCCATTTATGTGGGCACGGAATCGAATGATCGCATTCATTCCATATATATTATTCATTATTTGTTTATTATCATTTGCTTGGCCATCTTCACCCCGTCTCGCGGGACGAGGACTTGGCGGATCTAGGATTGATCCCGCTGCATCCTGAGATCATACTTCACTTCACGCGAACGGAAGACTAACTTCCCGCCATGGAAGCTCTACTTAGCCCAGGTACTTAACTAGAAGTCTAGTCCTATTGTGGTCGTGTCTAGGTTTGTCTCCTGAGTCCAGTTTGGAGCTGGCTAATTCTCCCACTAGCCGTCAAAAAGTTTCCCCTGCAGGTCTTGGCTTCGATGACCGTGGCGCATAGTGGGTGTAACTTTTCTCCGCCGAGGGGGTAGGCTAGACGCACCCTTGGTTTTGACGTTTGCCCGCGCCAAGCCATCGATGCTTCAACCTTACGTCTGTCAGTCAACTGGGTCAGGCCTAATCAGCGCCTTCTCCAGCTCTGCTCTAGCGTAGAGCCTTTGCCTTCCATTCACATCTCATCACCATTCAGCGTGATATCAGACTCCTTTTTTTTTTCAAAAAAAAAAGTGTGATTTGTAATAAATCTTGTGTGTATTATGTAATTATGTAGAATTTTAAGTGTCCTGGGGTTGTAGAATCTTCTAAATGCATAATCTACTTTAGGCCTGTTCGCCATGTCGGACTTCCAGCGGTAATGCCTTGGTAATTTCCTGGAGGTGTTAGTAGTTTTTTTTATGGCGTTGGGTCCCTTGTTATTGGGATCCGGGGGTGTTATCTGCTGACTGGGCTTGTAGCGTTCTAGGAGAGGGTTGCGCATCGTTGGACTCCATGTTAATGGTGGCCGGGAGCCGGTGATGCTGCTAGGATGTTTTTACAGTGAATGGCTGGGGTAGGTTTTTCCCAAGTGTGCAAAAAAATTTCTAAAAGTGCCATGCAGGTTCAGTAATAATAAACCCTGGTGCTTGGGTGGGATATTCCATGCATGGGGATGGATATGAGGCGTATCCGCTCTCATTTGAGGATAAAGTATGGGTTGAGGTGTGATAATTCTATGTCCCTTGCATGCGGGATTATTTAGCAAGAAATACTTGTTAGTGTAAAATGCGGCCTCATCTCTTTATACAGAGATGTGCATTACGCTTAATTTTGTTTTCCGACTCACCCCTAATACTCGGGTGTAGGCATTTGGGACCAGGGTGTAGTATACCCGAATTTTGGGTAGACGCATGAAGTCTATCAACCCCGATGTATATTTTGGAATGTAATCTGGCTGTTTTTATGTGTTTGCGTTGGATAGTGTTGTACGTGAGAGGTCATGTAGGGAGAGGGGTGTTAGGGTGGTATCCCGTAATTAGTATCTTGGCCACCCTGGTGGCACTATCCATCTCTGCTCCTGTCATTCTCACTTGGTCACTATTTGTTGTCTATCCGCTCTTTGGGATGTGCAAGTGCGGTGACGCTGTGATGTCATGGCCTAATCTGGTCTCTTATTTATAATGTTAAGGTAGCAAGTGGTTGTGAGTGTAAATGGACGTGTCCTGATCGCCTATGGTGGTATTTTAAAGATAAAAAAACACGAAAAGAAATTATTAGGGGGGGTTGTTTTCTCATGGAATCTGTCTGTATCCGCCCCTAATTGTCGGGCGCGTGTAGGCAGGAAATGTCCGCGGCTGTAATTAGCGCGGCTGCGTGTGTGTGGTTGCGTGTCGCTACCGCATGCTGGCGCGCGGGCCGTTATCGGATAAGTCTTATCGTGTGTCGTGTGGCCAATTGTCAAGCGGCGCGTGTAGCTTGTTATCGCCCTTGTAAACATGCTCCTGTGGTCCTAAGATAAATCCGGCCTATAGTATCTGTACATTGCTAAATGTTAGGCCTATTGTAATAGCGCTGAATCCTGTGTCACTGTATGCTATTATCATTGTTTTGTATGATATGTGTCATCATGGTCGCGTGTCATTGTCACTTCCGTTATAACAAGAGTGTCTGCCGACGGCAGTGTTGCAAAGCGCTGGAATTCGCAACTCAGTGTTTTATTGTGTTTATTTTTACGTCCTTTTATACGGGAAGTCTCTGATGTTACGTATGGCGGCTGACGGAACGTGACTTTTGCCAGTGTCCGTGTGTTGACATTGTTTGACATTCTGGGAGGGCCTATGTGTTAATCTGTCCTGTTTTTGCTACCGATGTTGTGTGGACATTTCTTCCGCAAGACCTTTGCCTTGTGTAATTATCTGTAATTCATGTCTAAGAAGTCTATTGCCCATGTTCGGGGTAATCCAAATTTGACATGATTTCTGGCCGTAGGAATGTGGTGTTACCTGTTTTGTGTCTGTGAGAGTGGCGTTCCCCGTATTTTAGGTGTTGGGCGCTATGGTTCAAAGAAAAGTTTGTTGTGGTCTCCGCAGAAGTCTAGCGCTTTCGGTACGGCCCCTATTGGTAGTCCCGGGGTCGCTAATGCCCTAGGTAGGCTGTTGTAGCGAGTACCTTGGCACGAATCTATGCTCCTGTAGGTATGTTAAAGAACCTCCCTGTGTTCATAATTGTGTGGCTCAACCGTTTATGTGCTGGTTTACGGCACTATTGCAATGCCTTTGCCACCTCTAGTGCATGTTTAAAGCGTATACAGTAATAGTATGTCATTCATATGGATATACTTTAAACGTTCTAATGCCTATTTTCATTCTGGGCTGTACTCTATGGGGCACGGTGTCTGTATGGGACCCTATGGTATTTTCTGTAGGGGATGGTGTATGGATGCTATTTGTGCGATGCTACTCGTGTAATTGTCTGTAAGTGATCTTTCGTCGGTCGACAATTCTTGTTTTCCACGGTGTCCGCGTCTATTGGGCATTCGTACCCGCGATCCCGTGTGATGCTCCGTGTCTTATGTCTGCGTTGTCTGTTGGGATTTGTGCGTCCCTAGTGTGGCCTCTGATTGTGTTTTTGCGCCAAAAGTGCCATTGGTTAGCTGTCTTTTTGGCACGTTTGTATTGTGTTTCTGTGTGTTTGTTCACGCCTTGGTCTAAGGCCTCGGTACTAGAATTTTTGTGCTTTATGTACCATGGCGCGTGTACTGTGTGTTTGAGACCCGCGTGCGAAAATATATGTTAGTGTGAGCGTTTTGCGCTATTCGGGACGACCCTCGTATTTTAACTTTGGGAGTTATCGTTCTTTGAATTTGGCGTGAATGATCGTGTTTGTCACAGCCGTAGTAAAAGCACTCCTTGCCCGTTGGTTACTGGCGAAGGTCGCATGGTCATGTGTGTGTTATCGCTGAGCTGGCGATAGGATAAGGTTTCAAGTGCTTGCTTCCTTATCTGGCGGCTCGCTTCCCACATGTGCCGAGACGAAGTGTGTAGTTTTGCTGATGCGCCTCTCTAATGTCTGCATATACAGCGTGTCTTGGGTTCCCCATAATGGAAAAGACCCCACCTCTGTCATATATTGTGTCCCCAAATTTTTTGTTATTGTAGGCCTGGGGTGAATATATTCTTGTTAGTGGTAGTTAGATGTCGTTATGTATGTGTGTTTCCGGGCCGCTAGTCGCGTGTTTGGTGACTAGGTGTCGGAGGTAGTTTCATTATTTTGTGCGTATGAATTCCTGTTAGCGTGACTGTCCCTTATTGCTCTATCCTCCAATTGGATAGTTACCCGACCTTGCATTCCTGGTATTCAGAAGGTTGCGGGTTCGAGACCGTCTTTGTCCAGGGTAATCATTCCTGTTGTCTTTTGGGCTTGTGTCTCCGGGACAGTTTTGTCAGTGTTACTGATGTTCTGTGGCAATTTGAGCTTACTGTGTGCCTTCCAGAAATATGTGGGTTTTCCCAAAGTCTGGGATTTTACCCTATGGTGTTTATGTTTAGTTTGAGCGCTGTTATGGGGGACAAGAAAAATTCATGCTATAGGCAGTGTAATAAATAGCGTATACCTATGGATCAAATATATACAGTTCAACTTGGGTGATTCGAACTTCACGGGATTAGTAAAAAAAATTGAGTTATCCAAAATTCGAATTAAGAAAGAATGAGTAGAGAAAATATATTCTATCTCGTTTACATAATGATTTACGTTCACTAAAGCAAATTAACAGACGACGGTACTTTATAAAGATTGTATCGTAAATAATTTCAAAAGTTTCAAATGGAAATAAAACCTGAGTGTACTATTCACCTATTTGACGACGTTAGTAAGGCAGTAATCTAGTTATGTCTCAGAGAAATCTACTATTTTTCAAAAATAGTTTGAAATTCTTAACTGTTTCTTACGATTAAGGCTCTCAGCCATCCCAAAAGAATCTGGCAAATTGTAGGAACGGAAAATAGAACTTAGTCATTTCTACTTAGAAATACCCGCCTAAGCTCTGTGCTGTGGTTTGTTGCTTAGGCTGCATTCGGAACAGGTTTTTCAGGACCTGAGCCGCGTGACCCAACTGATTGGCCTCCGATTGGCTTTGTACATAAAAAACTTTACATGATCCAAAATATAATTCGAATTAACCACGATTATAAACCATTGATGGCCTATAAAATGCTAGGGGCCAAGAGAAAAGTTAAGAAAAATTTCGAATTATGTCATTTAGACTTAGCCATGTTCCACTGTATATACATGTAAAATGTACAGTTTTGTGCATGAGTCTCTGCGTGTCTGCCGTTTATAGGGGTGGAACCTGTCCTTTGTGTATCAATTGTGGTGTTTCCTGTTTGTAAAAGAACCTGCCCGTATGTATATTTGTGATTCAAGTGACATTAGCGTATGTTATATACAAACCCTGGTGTCTGTTTAAGACATGTACACTATGATCTGTGAGTACCTGTACATATGATATAAATTCTTCTGTGCGTGCATGATCCTAATGCATGTCGGGAAAATTGCGTCTATGGGAGCCTATGGTTGTTATGTGGGCGTGTGATTTATGTTGTTTATGAGGTGTCGCCCGTGGAATTGTCCATCATTGTGTCTACAGCCATGGCTTCAATTTTTATTATGCCATGTGAGTTGCCTTTTTCCAGGGCTGCTTTCCATCACTGGAAGAGTGGATTTTGTCATAGTGGAAGTTGTTATCCACGTCCGAGCGTCATTGCTCGAGAAGGTGAATACTTTCGCCCTATCACTAAAGCATAGGCCCCTAATACCCATTGGGGTGCTTCTTTACTATTTTCCAGAGGGGTTTGTAGCAAAGTAAGTATGGGCCTACGTTCACCGTAGTGCCTCGATATCGGCCCGAGTGTGCTTGTGTATGAGGGGCTGATTGTGCTCCGCGCTATCCTAGCAGTGTTTATAGGGGTGTGTCCACCTGTCTGCCTGGCCTCGTGGGGTAGGTAATAACACCTTCCTTATGCCCCTCTTATTGTGTGTTTGTGGCTGGTCATTGTGCACAGGCGTGCGTTTTGCACCCTGAGGGGATGAAGGCAACACCCACTTATGCATTTGCACTGGGGATGCGCATGTCAGTGTCCGCCTCCATTCTGGCAAAATTGCCTTCTGAACTGGCGGTAAGGATCGTGTATTCGTCTGTGATTGCCCTGGCAATGTGTTGGAGGGTAGTCTGACCGATTTCTGGCCTATGGCCACGGTAGACTCCTGCCCTTGTGTTTGTTTACGTGTGTAGGTTTGTGTGGGCTTAATGTGCTGTGGCACGGGCTCTATGTCCTCAGCCCATGACATAGTTACCTCCCGGTTTCTCCCTGTGTTACGGTGTGTCCCTTAGAGTCCTGGCGTCAACTCCCTCTCGTTCGTCCGTTCTGAGGGGGTTGGCGTAGGCTCTGCCCCTCGGTCTGGCAAGATTGCCTCCCGAACTGGAGCTGAGGGACGTGTGTTCATGTGTGGTGTGTTGGAGCCTAACCTGGCCGTTTCCTGAACTGTGGCCACGGCAAACTCCTTCCCTTGTGTGGCGGTACGAGTTGAAAGGGACATCCTCGCAAATTGCCGAGTTAGCGTATCTACGATTGTGTCCTCTCTCGGCCGGGCTGATTGCCTTGCCGCGGACTCAAAAAAAATGTCCTTCTTGGCTCGGAGTTTCCTGCACTTTTCCCAAATTCGGGCGTACTGCCTATTGAGGCATATGGTCCGTTGGCAAATTGCTGTGTTGACGTGTTTGCGTTCTATACAGTTCTGTGGCCGCCAACTAGAGAAACGCCTGTTCGCGAATAAGCTCCCTATATTGGGCATATAAAATTGTGTAGTGCACCCTCACTCTCTCTAGGGTTGTGTTATCTATTGTAGGGCCATGTGTAGTGATTAATCGGTTGTATATCCTGTTCCTTTGGACATGGCTCCTATTGAGGTGTTCATGTATGTGATTTTGGTGTTCGTGTGCGCGTCTCAATCGCGCTGTCCTACCCTCTGACAGAGTGCATGGCTGTTTGCCCTGTATTGCCCCAACCTTTGTTTGGAGTGCCCGTATTTGTGGCTGTCGCCTTGGTATATGCCTCTGGCAGCTTAGGAATAATGTAAATAATATTGGTGTACCCCTATTGCCTCTATGGCTTACAATCCCTGTTGCTTCTGCATGTGGTGCCATTCTGAGTTAAGGGTGGGTATAAAAAGAAATGTGTGTGAGATTTCTGATCTTTCCAGGGCTGGTGGGGTGGGTTGATTGTAATTTCCCTTGTGTTTCAAGAGTGAAGGGGGAAAAAATAATGCTTTTTCTCAAAAAAAAAAATTTTTTTTACTATCGCTTGGCTGTGTGCGGTACGGATCGTTCTACCACGAGGGCTCGTTGTTTGAGTCCTACCCTTATTGTGCGTGGTAGGAGCGCCTCCACCAAATATGTTTTAATCCCTTGGTTGGGGGGTAGTTTGGGATAAAACACGTTGTGTCGCTGTGCTAATTTGGAAGGTTGTTCCTAAATGAGAGTAGCTCCCCGTAGTTGGGAGAAACTACTGGTGTAGTGTGTTGGTGTTTTAGTGTCCAATCTATTGGGGGTATCCCTGCAAGATGTAAGTATTTGCTAGGGGATGGATCTCTAAATACAGGCTACTATACTGGCCTGCCAGCTGAGCGGGATGAGTAATACAATAACCGTGCTAAGTCAGCGGCTCGACGCTAGGCAGTCGAGTCGCGTGCTGGGAGCACAATGGGGCCTGACGAAGCAATTACCGGCTTCGGCGGTCACGGACAATCGTGACGAAGGTCAGGTAGGGTATGAGGACGTGAAGAGGAGTGTAATCAGTAATGCGAGTGTAGCTTACTGACCATGTGTTTATTGGTCAGTAGATGTAGATTAGTATGTCCCTCTTGGGAAGTTTAGACAGGTGTGAAATACAATATGTGTACAAGTTTCGGGTAGGTGTATACAAGATTTAAAGGAATCTGAGCACTACTGAATCTCACCTGATGATGAACGGACGTCTGGCAGGGCCGTCGGCGACGCACAGAGTATAACAGATAATGGCTCCAGTTAGGACTCCATTCTTATACCTCCTGGCGCTGCGTGGTCAGCATTGCGTAAATGTAGCTGCCCTAGATAGTTGTTGGTGTAGATGTTTATGTATGTTTTGCAAGTAGTTGGCTAACCTCCCAGGCTGGGTGGCCGCCGCTTGCTGTGTATGGATAATGTTCTGGTCTTATGGTGTTGCCAGTTGGGGAGGTTTTGGTAGAAGATGGGGGGGGGGGGTGGCTCTCAGGGGGTACTGCCCCCCCCCGGGCTGTACAGTATTCCCACATGTGAGTGGAAAGTACTAGAAAGTTTAACTTGAAGATGAATTGTTTGGCATGGAAAATTCCAGAAAAATCATGACTGAAGAATAGGGCAAAAATTAGTCCAGCGGTGGAACGAGCTGAGTATTCTATAGACAGTGGGTAATTCAATGGTGTCCCACGTTGTGAGAAAAAATCTCAGTTAATAAGCATAAGAAATGCTGCTTCATGTTAAAGTTAGCTTAGATAGACAAAAGCCCAACATAGAAAATCCCGCGAAGGTTGATTATTGGCCCTCATTAGAAATCTCACACTGCCTATAAAATGATGATTAAAAGCATGTAGCTATTTAGAATCCATTAAAATAAGGTGAAGAACGTCGAAATAGTACTTAGCTCATTTCTGATGAAAGGCGATTCCTTGCTGACCGTTAGTTACTATCTGGACATGGCGTCCAATTTGAAAGTTTGTCTCTCGAGTTGAGGAGACGAGCTCTAGTTGAGCTCCAACTGACTGGTTTGACTTCAGACGCACAAGTGAGGCCAGCTCAACGGAGCGCGGAGAGACCAGTGAAGGGAAAAGAGTGGGGGTAGGAGACAAAAGGAATACACATAAGAATAACCAACATAGTGACACTAAATTTTTTGATGAAATGGTCTTCGAAGAGTTGATAGCAGGCGTCACTAGCGAACCCTGGTGGATGAAAGAGTAGACGAAGTCCTCTTGATCACAGAGATGTTAGCTGGCGATAGCGACGAGATCTGGTCGCCAGATTGGAAAGGAAGTCCACTTGTACCAGGGAAAATTGAGGAACTTCAGAGATTCGCTGCTAGATGACGCCAGGTGGGTCATGGAAGATATATTAGAACAGACTTACAGGTAGTGTAAGAAAAATACACCAGCCAGGAGAAATCAGGAGATCACTGTTGGTGTTTGCGAAAAAGGAAGGGATGAACTAAATCAAAGAGAAGCAAAAGCTTACTCTGTCTCACCGTGTATTCCAAAGAATACACCACTGCCCTGGTGTGTTTGGTCAGCTAGCTCAAGAGATTGAAGTTTGGTGCGTTACGTCGAGCTTAGATATTTAGAGGAGATAGTGTCTGAAATGAATATATTGTCTAGCTAGACGTATCGTATGTCGTGCAGGCAGATAAGTAAAATAAATTTTAAAGTAGCGTCCACACAGTAATTCACTTTATAATTATTGTTGATTTAAAGGATGGACCAGCGAGGTCATCATTCCCTAGTGATTCACTTTCGCACTATGTGAAAAATTATAATTGCAGGCTAAATATCTTGCGAAAAGTGGGGTGATTCTGTTGTCAAACGTAGATAGAAGAAATGCATGCGAAATTGTTCATCTTCTCGTACACTGAATTGTGAAAACAACGCTAACATTTGAATAATCTGTATGTTTAGGTGCAGTATAATTATTATTACTGGTTTATTCAATACGATAAACAAACCTAGGTACTTGGGTTCTCGCGCACATCATTTCAATTTAAGGGATTTATTGAAAACCTACATTACTATTGGTACTAGAGTTGGGAAATGTATCCAAAGGCTGAAACTAAGGTAACATTCCAGTATTTATCTGTGTACCGGTACAAAGAAGACCGTAGTGTGAAAGAGAGCCCCAATCCCAGAACCGTGTTAGAAGCTATTGTGATCATTATCTTAACTAGGAAATAAAGAACAACGTCTTTGCAAAACAAATATAATGTAAGAACCAAATCAAATTACAAATAAAGAACAGATCAAGGAAGAGTTAATTAGTTAATTAGGTTAGTAATTACATCCAAACAACACCAAATACATCAAAGGAAGTACAAGGTAATAACATCAATTACAACAGGTAAGGCTTATTACAAACCCCGAAAAATAATAATAATTCATTAATCAAGTAAAAAGAGAAAGGGCAGGGGAAGAAAATCGTAAAACCAAACCCCTCTTAAGAGGTCGAAAGAGTGCCCAAGATTCGGCAAAAGTTATATTATAGCCCGTAGGAAAGTTTAAACAGTAATTACCGATATGTTATGTTTCAAAATAGTAAACCACGCAAGGAAAGTCGAAATCATATCACGAATGACAAAATGAAGTTGATCCGCTCGAAATATTAAACCAAATACGTAATGAAGCGGATCAAATTACAGCTCGACTGACTGCTTTCATCTCAATCTTATGACAATATGCCAGAAAAAAAAGGTAATGGCGACCGTCGCCAGGAAACGAACAATAATGCGAAACAAAATTTTATAAAAGATAATTACTACCATCAGAAGGCCAAGAAATAAAAGGAAAGTAAATTAATAATTAATATGAGATCTGTGGATCGCACAATTTTAGGTTATGTGATTTGGCATAGGTTTGGTACTTCGCAAAGCTTACAAGGACTTGGCAGATTTTATCCGATCTCAATCAAATGACATAAAACGGCTCTCAGGCCGTAGCACAAGGCAAACACAATTTATTAATCCATGCAGGAAATACGACATATAAACCAGTGGCAGTGGTCAGGAGCGGAACCCTTGATAATGCCGGACGCAGTTTCCGGTGAAACGTCGGGAGATATCCTGTCTGGACCACGGCCTACAAACCCGAAACACTTGTACTTAATTAAGGTATACACTGTGCTGTGCTATGGCCTCTGTGACATCAATCGCATGCCGTAGTCTTAGTTTCCGACTGGGAAAGCGTTACCTATCGCGACTATTACCGTAATTATTACGGTTAAGAGTGGGGTAGGTGTACCTGGACTTGAAATAATGTACTATTCCGGCACTTGTCTGGAGGGAGTGTGAAAAACCACACTCAGGATAGCCGCTGTCAGAACCGGGATTCGAACCTCTGATCTGCAGGCTTGCTGTAGTCTCCCATCACGGTCATTAGTGAGCTACACCGCGGGGTCTTTCTTGAAGGTGCGAGAGCTTTTACTTCAATATCGGAGAGTCTTTTCTATAGTCACTAAATTTCAATGGTCACTAAATTTTTACTCCAAAATATCACAAAGGCAATCACCCAAATGTCCTATAACTCAATAATTTGGACCCCCGGACCCCACTCTGAGATTGGTGATATTCCATCTCCCAGATCCCCTGTGTGTCCACTCCCCCATAATCTTCATCAGACATAGAGAGGTTTTTTTTTTGGAGAACCTGGCTTTAGTTTTGCTTACTGCAAAGGAATATTAATTTATAAGAAATCCACTGACTGCAAATTACAAAATATAGTTCAAATTCACATTTTCTTCTTTTGTGAAAACAAATCACTGATCAGCTGCAATCTACTGATAGCACATAACTTGATTTACGTATGTTTACAGTATACCTGTGGCTAACTATAAAAATATATTTTGCTTTGTTTAATGTACAAAGATGTGTGATCGCCGTTCAACCAAAACACTTGCCAGTGTTTAGGCTTAGACCCAGGGAGGTGACTATTCAAGGGCAGCAAATTTTAAGAATGTCAACATAAAAACACTAGGCATATATGTAAAACATATTTTAAAATAAATCTTAACTTTGTGTAAAAAGCATGTTTTCATTATGAAAAGAGATTGCGTCATATGTCACAGGGGCCGTAGTACTGCACAGTGTGCAGTATACCCTTTCCATCTCTTTTAACATGCAGTTCAGTGAGCTGAACTTCCTCTTGATTAACTTTTGGGTCTGAGGACGTCGTGGTCATCAGTCCTTTCCACTTACTGTGCGTGTAGAACTCTGTCCGACAATCTATATCTGAAGTTAATAATATATTTTTAATTAATTTGGGATAGAATTGGGCAGGATATGAATGTACGATGGTGCAACTACAAACTTTGGCTATAGGGTTAAAACGATGAATCATGGAAAATAATCTCAGAATCACTGACGGTGGAATTCGAACCCACCTGTTTCCGAGTTCATGGACAACAGCTTTTCTCCATGTGAATTCCCCCCCCCCCCCCGCAAGTTAAATACTGTAAAAGTTATGAAATTACGGACCGGTAAATGCATTTTATTTTCAATTTTTTGTACGACAAACGAGCATATTGCTTTTACGATTATGGTTGGTTGGTTGGTTCTTAAGTTTAGGGGCTGCGAGATCGCGGTCATGTAGCCCCGTGTACTTTGGGTGTGTGTAGAATCTGTCTGATAACCGGTGTTAATTGTGATGACTGTATTAGTGTGTGTTATCTGTTTTTTAATTTAAGTACTGCAACTTAGAATTTTTGAAATAGTTCCTACTTTTGCCGCCAAGCGCCACCATCAACGACTACTAGGCCAAGTTCAGAACTTAGCTACTAGACGCCACCGCAGTCGGCTCTTGGCAACGAACGTAGAAACCTAAGAGCGTTGTTTACATTCTTAACCGATCCAATTTAGCTTCACACAGGTGCAATTAGTGGAAGGTTTTTTAACATGCCATAAATCTATGATATGGGACCGCCGGCTTTACTTCCCCTCCGAAGGAAGGCATACTGAGGGATTTTTAACGCTCTTAAAAATACGACGGCTTTGGCCGGGTTTGAACCCGCTATCTTGGGCATAGAAGCTCAGCATGCTACCGACTACGCCACCGAAGCCGCCTTTAACGAGTATCACTGAAAATCTAAAATATTGATATCAAAGAGGATCTGCAGAACTTTAAATCTGAACACTGTGCATGCTTACAGTGTTAGCTCATCGGGGCAAATTTAGATCAGTCAAACGCCAAAACTAACCACTATAGTGAATTTAATGAAAATTATTACCTAGTTTTCGATGGCTTTACTCTGATATTTATTTTTGTTAATTGAAAATAATGCACTGGTAGGCTACGCATTTGTCAGGTATAAACATTGAATTTGCAAATAATTTAGCGTGCATTCCTCCAGTTTCACTGTTGTAAATTTAACAAAGCAGCATTAACTTATTTATATTGATAGTAATTCACGCTCTGCTTGTGATAATAAATATAGCCTGAATTTAGTGGAATATATAATTGAAATATTATTATACAGTAACCTATTTATTGCAGCCAATGGTCATATCAGGACATTTCAATTGAACGCCCGTAGGCTATCTAACACGTTCAATTTCAAGTAGTTCCAACTTTGGCTACCAGATGCCAGTGTAACTGACACCCAGCGGCGAACGTTGGATCTTGAGAGAGTTTCTAACGAAATAACCTACACATTTTGGCTACACACTACCAATTGATGATGATGATGATGATGATGATGATGATGATGATGATAATTGTTGTTTTAAGGGGCCTAACATCTCGGTTATCGGCCCCAACTACCAATTGAAGTGCTAGGTTCTTTAACAAACCATATATCTATGACATGGAACCGCTGGCTTTACTTCCCCTCCAATAAAGGCATAATGAACGATTTTAACGCTTTTAAAAATCCGACGACTTCGTCCGGGCTTAAACCTGCGATCTTGCTCGGCTCGGGCCAGCCTCACGGAGTCCGTCAGCTATCACCCCACAAAATCGCCGGTTATGCGCTGTATTTTAATACAAAACCAATCCTACAGCTCAGTGCTGCAACAAACGCTTGAGAGAAATGGTACATTTTCCTCTTGACACCTTACGTACAAGAAGAAACTGCTTTTATGTACACGTTCTAATGCATTCTTATGCTATGTAGCATTATCCTCAAAGCGTTACTGTGTAATCTTCTTATAAAATCTCCGGATGTTCTTAGCATTGTATCTACCGATGATTTCAGTACCATTCAAGTTAGTTACTATCTTTTTCTATAGCATCCTCCTATATCTCTCTTTCTTCTTTATATCCTCACTCTTCATCTGTGATCTTAAAAAAAAAGATTAATCCTTATTATCCATGGGGGTGTAAAATCATCCGTTCTTTCTACTTTTTTCTTAGTTTAGATGAACTTCTCTTACTGTCGTCATGGTTTCTATCTGTTTTATCTCTCTGACGACTAGTACTAGGAGTAGCTTCTTATTGGGTTTTTAAGTAATCCAGTTTCAATCAGCGCCAACCTAGAGGAACTATTATACTTGCGTTTGACCGCCAGTCACTAACTTGCTCCTCTATCTAAGTTATATATAAATGTACTCTTGTTTTATTCCCTGTAATGGCGGACATGCCAAATCTATATCCAAATATACAATTAATTAAAAACTATCCTTTTGAATTAATCTCTGCTGAAATCACAACAGGTTATGAGGCCCAGAGTACAAAGGAAGTGGACGGACATATTACTGTAAGTTTTGAACTTTTATTTATTTAAAAATTGTTCAATGGCCGGTAATGGCAGATTTGGCAATTCGTTGCCGCAAATCGAAAAATTGCATGGAGGCGCAAATTATGAGACATGGGCGATGGATATGGAGATGTATCTTTTGCATGAGGATTTGTGGATATATGTGGAGTTTAACCTTGCATCGACTGCGTCGGAAGAGCAAAAGAAGCAGGCCCAACGTACTAGAGCCAAGATTTATATGCTATTAGATATGGGACCACTTAAAAACAACCTACGAGAATAAAAGCGTTAATCGGCATATTGCTCTCATAGACCAATTATTTGATATTAGTTTGGCGAATTCAAAGGATATGGAGGCCTATGTTCAGCGATTTACCGAAATAAGTGCAAAACTGAGAAGTATGGGGAAGGAAGTTGACGATGAATTTGTTGCCGTACTCATGTTGAGAGGATTAACAGAAGATTATAAACCTTTTAGAATGGCAATTGAAAACACAGCTACTGGAAAACTGAATACCGAAACTGTCAAGCAAAAGCTACTTCAAGAAGGTTATCGAAGTTCGTTGGAAGTCAAGGAGACTGCGGTGGCATTTAATACTAAACACAAAGTCAAACCTAATAATCCAACATCCTCTAATCCTTCAAATCATGGTGGCAAACGTAAGAATAATACATTTGATATTAATAAAGTTAAATGTTTTAGGTGCAATAATTACGGACATCTAGCAAGGGATTGTTCTCAAAATAATAAAGTTGCGCAAGTTTCTAGAGGAGATGACTCCAGTAAGAGAGCCGACGGCAAAAATAAAGGAAGGGCAAATGCGTGGCTCATGGCCATGGCATCTAATGTTCAACCAGAAAAATGGTACGTAGATTCTTGTTCTTCAGCTCATATGACAAATTATATTGATTTATTAAATTACTTTAGTTCTAACTCGAAAGATAATCTTGAGGTAACTGTTGCAAATAATGAAAAGATTGGCACAGCAGGAAAAGGCAGTGCAACTATTAGCTTAGTTCAGGGCAACGATCAGGAGCTTAAAAATGTTTATTATGTACCGAAGCTTTCGTCTAATTTACTCTCAGTGAGTTGTATGACTAGAAACGGTGCTTGTGTAATATTTAAAGAAAAGAGCTGCCAGATATTTGACGCAGCAAATTTAAAGATTACAGGGGAACTAATTGCTACTGGTTCCGAAGAAGGTGGAGTTTATACGTTGGATGCGAAAAGTATTGTAGTCAACCGGAAAGAAGAAAGTAGTGAAGCTAGGGCGATGTCTAGTTTAATGGAGGAAAAGAATGGCCAAATATTATGGCACAAAAGGTTAGGTCACCTAGGACACAAAAATATGGCTTTGTTAGAAACTAAAGCTACTGGTATGAAACTGGATAGAACAACGCCATTTCAACCATGTATCGCTTGCGTTGAAGGTAAACAATGCAGGGAACCTTTCCAAACAAAAAATCCTCGACATGAGAAAACTACCCGCAAATTGGAAATAGTGCACTCTGATTTGTGTGGGCCAATGACACCACCCTCAGTTAATGGAGAAAAATATTTTTTAACGTTTACAGATGATTTCTCAATAAAAACGTTCATTTATTTTCTTAAGAGCAAAGATCAAGAGTATGAGTATTTTAAAATATTTAAGGCAAAAGTTGAAAATGAAACAGGGTGTAAGATTCAATGCCTACGTACTGACAATGGAACAGAATATGCCAATTCTAAAATGAAACGAGAAATTGAAAACTGTGGTATTAGGCACGAAACTAGTATCCCTTACACTCCAGAGCAAAATGGACTTGCAGAGAGAGTCAACCGTACAATAGTTGAGAAAGCAAGACCTATGCTTCTAGAAGCAAACCTATCTAAAAAGTTGTGGGTAGAAGCTTGCAGGACTTCTGTATACCTTAAAAACAGATCTCCAACTAAAGCGCTAAAAATGAAGTACCGGAAGAGAAATGGTCCGGAAAGCAAGTAGATTTTGGGAATTTACGAGTGTTTGGCTGTGTGGCCTATGCGCATATTCCAAAAGAACATAGAACCAAGTTTGATTCTAAATCCAAGAAATGTGTATTTGTGGGTTATTGCGAGGAATCAAAGGGTTATCTACTAGCGGATCCAGAAAAGGGATATAAGCAATTAAAATCTAGAGATGTTTTTTTTGAAAACAATTTCATCTCCAGAGAGTTTGAAACCAGTGAGGGTAACAAAACAGATTTTCGAACGTTGTTACCAAAAGTCGATTTTGCGGTTACAATCGAAGAAAATAGTGAGGCCAAAGATGATAACGCAAATACGGAAAGAGGGAACCAAATAAATTTAGAGCAAAATATTGAAGTTAACGATAAAAATGCAAACGTTATAAATAGTGATAGTCAGGGTCATGCAAGTTTAGAAGAAGACTTGATTATTTGTAATCAGACTGCTGAGAATAATGAGTCTGATATGAGTGAGACAGTAGAGACTGTGCAAGATGAATCAATCAGACGGTATCCTATTAGATCAAGGGTTCCTAAGAAATTTCCAGATCACGTTACTTATTTAACGTCAATGAGTGGAAACTTTTGTGACTGCTTACCCGCTCATAATGATCCACAAACAGTGCAAGAAGCCTTATGGTCGTAAAATAAAATTCAATGGAAAGAGGCAATGAATTTAGAGTGGAAAAATTTAAAGGACAAAGGAGTCTTTGAACTGGTAAATTTGCCAGATGGAAAGATTCCTATAAAATGTAAATGGGTTTTTAAACAAAAGATTGATGCTGCAGGAAAATTGGAGCGTTTTAAAGCAAGAATAGTTGCTAAGGGATATTTACAAAGATATGGTGTGGATTATCAGGAAACATTTTCTCCAGTTATAAGTTATTCGGCATTACGAAAGCTGATAGCACTATCAGTTGAGATTGGGTTAAATATTTATCATCTGGATGTCACAGCTGCGTTCCTGAATGGAGATTTGACAGAGACTCTTTTTATGGAACAGCCAGAAGGTTTTACAGAGCTGGGCTCTGAAAACAAAGTTTGCTTATTAAAGAAAGCCATCTACGGTCTTAAACAGGCTTCCAAATCATGGTATGATAAATGTAGAAATGTCCTAATGACATTAGGATTCAAAAGAGTTTCAACTGAAACATGTATTTATGTTCAGGGAAGCGGAAATTTACTTTGCATAATAGCTGTGTACGTGGATGATTTCCTTGTGTTTTGTAAGAATGAAACAATTATTACCAGTCTAGAAAAGTCACTTAAGAAAAATTTTGAAATTAAAAACTTAGGGGAAGCTAAAAGTGTTTTAGGTATGAGAGTGCAGAGATCAGAAAAGGGAATCACGTTAGATATGGAACAGTACATCAAAACAATTTTGTCTCGTTTTGATATGCTAGATTGCGAAATAGCGGATACTCCTATGGAACCTAAGTTAGATCCGCCCAAAGGAGATCCAAGTAAATGTCCTGATGTACCATATCAAGCGTTACAGGGCAGTTTAATGTATGCAGCGGTCTGTAGTAGACCAGACATTGCCTATGCTGTTGGAAAACTAAGTCGTTATAACACATGTTACACTAGGGAACACTGGGAATATGCAAAACGGGTGTTACGTTATTTGAAGGGTATGATTGATTTCAAAATAGTTTACAGCAAATCGGGCAGCTCTTTAATAGGATATGCAGATGCAGATTTTGCTAGCGAAATAGCTGATAGAATTTCATGTACTGGGTACATTTTGTTTCTTGCTAATGGCCCCGTCGCTTGGGAAAGTAAGAAGCAGGATATTGTTGCTCTATCAACAACGGAAGCGGAGTATGTCAGTTTAGCAACATGTACAAGAAAGGCAGTAATTCTAAATAGAATATTAAAGGAAATTTTAAAGGGAAACGATTACAAACTTATTTTTAAAAACGGTAAAGTTTTATTGTTTAGTGACAATCAGTCAGCTGTTAAAATGCCAAATGTAGCGAAATACAAGAAAGGTCTAAACACATAGACGTAAAATATAATTTTGTCAATAATGCAGTTGAAAAACAAGAAGTATCGGTTGATTTTAAAGGTACTAGTAAAATGATTGCAGATGTTCTGACAAAAAGCTTAGTTAAGTCGAAACATTTGAATTTCTGCAAATTGATGAATTTATTATTGCCGATCGAAACCGATTGATAAAATGACAACTGGATTAAGTGAGGGTATTGGGTTTTTATGTAATCCAGTTTCAATCAGCGCCAACCTAGAGGAACTATTATACTTGCGTTTGACCGCCAGTCACTAACTTGCTCCTCTATCTAAGTTATATATAAATGTACTCTTTTGTTTTATTCCCTGTAATGGCGGATATGCCAAATCTATATCCAAATATACAATTAATTAAAAACTATCCTTTTGAATTAATCTCTGCTGAAATCACAACACTTCTGCAATTTCTTGCTTCTTTTTCCTTTCTTTTGAATTTCTTCGACTAGCGTACTCATTAGGCTTATCTTGCTCGTCTCTGAGCCAATCTCACTGTTGGTTACGCTGGAACTCCTCTGTTCTATAGTTCTTATAGCGACTGTAACCTTGATTAGATCTGTTGTTTGACTGGTATGGCGTTTCACGATAACGATTCCTGTTATTGCCATAATCATGCCGGTAAAAGTTCCTCTCCTCGTACTTGCGCTGCCAAGGTTGTTCTGTATAATCCACATAACGATTTTCTTGGCGATTATATTTTTGGTTGTTACCATTACGTGTATTGTACCTATTGTTGTATCTATTATCTGGTTGAGGTTGATCCGTTTGCTGCGTGCGATCCATTACGATGGTATGCACACCTCTCCGTTCATTTCGCGATTTCTTCACGATCGTGGGAGCTGTGAGCGCACTTACGTGATCTAAACGTCGTAGTAGATCATCCATGGTCGTAAGATCGCTTACTCCTGATGAAATAACTTGTTTACGCACTTCTACAGGAAGCTGTCGAGATATAGAATCGATCAGTTGGGCCTGTGTCAACGGAGGTTGAAGAAAACGAAGTTTCGCTAACTGGGAAGCAAAGAACTCGGAATAGCTCGTTGGCCCTGTATTCGCATATTTCCTGGAGTACATTTCTGACCGCAGATTATTCTGAATTTCCACACTCGAGAATCTACTGATGAAGGCTTCCGCGAACTCTTCGAAATCAGTGAAAGTGTAGCGGAAAGCACAATACCACTGAAGAAGGGCATCCGCCAGAAAGCGTTCCACCACTCTCAACTCTCTTTCACGTGGTACGTGTGATTCCGCAAAGTAATCACGTACACTTGTAATAAATTCAATTGGGGTGGTCCCATCGAGGTTGTTAAAACGTCGAGGTTTATTTTCGAAGTTACGAATAATGGTAATATGACCTGCCCCATCTGACGTTCAAGTCGCGTAAGGACCTATACTCACGTTAGCTGTCGGAGGATTATATGACGGAAGACGTTGCTGTGCTATGTTTCCATATTTCGTTGGATCGAATCTGGGTGTTTCATGGTTTATGGGGTTTTGTTGGCGATTCCCATCTTCCCCATCCTGACCGGTACTATCAACACCATCAAGAGTAGCAATGAAATCCGCGTTCTAAATCGGCCTAAGTTGATCTCGCAACGCATCTACATTTATCGGACCTCCCAATGTTAAATTGTCGAGTTGTTTTCTAATTTCCCCTAGTTCAGAAGTATTTTTCTCCCTAACTTCTATCAACTCTAACTTAGCTTGATCCACCTTGTTCTCTATGGAATTAGTCCTAGTCTCGAGATCGCCACGATTTTCCGATTGAACATTCTGAATCACATTTAATCTTTTAATCACGTCCTATCTTACATCAGTTATTTCCTTACCCGATCTAGCCTCTGCTTCTACAATTTTGTTGTTGATTTCTGTCTTAAAATCTTTATAATAGTCCTCATTGACTTTAAGCATTTCTTGTCTAAGAATGACAATGTTATCATTAATGATACCTTTAATATCTACATCGAATTCATCTTTGATCATTTTATTGTGATCCTTCACTTGAGATTGAAGAACACTTACTTCAGCCCGTAACTGTTGCAAAGTGTCTTGTGTCTGACCATAGTCACGAGATACTTGCAATTGGAAACTGTCTAAATTATTTTTGGCTTCTTTTCTATTGTTAGATAATTCTAACCTCATTTCAAGCTGAAAATTATTTGACTGTTCAGACTCGTTTAATCGAACTTGCATCAGCTTTAGGTTAGCGTCATCAATGTCAATTTTGGTCTGATTATTAGATTGAATAGTCTGCATTTGATTTTGAGTAGCATACATATGACTCTGGGTTGATTGTAAAGCCACAATTTTTGTCTCCATTTTATCCTGACTAGCCTCCATTTTACTAATGTCAGATTGCATTTTATCCTGGCTAGTTTCTATGTTAAAAATGTTAAGTTGAACTTCATCAATGGTTGACTGAATCTTGCCAATACAAGAATCTAATCTTAATTGACCGGTTTGAACAGAACCCAAATCTTTTTGCACTAAACCTATATCCTTTTGGACTGATCCAATATCTGATTGGACTTCATCTACAGAGGTTTCTAATTTAATAACCTTTGATTCAACCCTTTTAGAACTAGAGTTGAGGTCCTTTAAGGAAGCTTGGAGTAACCCTATCTCTGTTTTAAGACTGTCAGCTACCACCTCCTGAATAACTGATTGACTACGTGTGGTCCAAGTTTCATGTATGCTGTCTATTTTAGTCTGCAGCATTGCATACAAAGTCTTGAGATCAGCGATATCACCGCCATCCTTACCAGCCATATTATACTATAGATAATATCAATAACACAAATAACTTGAATACTGCTAATGCAAGGCAAGGCACAAACATTCTAATGGAATTTCACTGTCATAATGGGAACATTTTTATCGTATAGCGTTAATCTTACAGCTAACTTACAACTAAAACGGGATAATACCAACTATGAATCCGAAACATTCTGATACTGAGTGTGTGGTGATTTATATCAGTGGTTTATTAGCTATCCTAATTTAATAAAAGTTAAGTGGACAAAAATATTCTAGAATTAATGATGAGTTCAGAAATCCTCATCAGCCAGATACCAAAACCAGACAACTTGAATGTAACTCAAACATGAGCTGCATCAACCGCCCTATTCGACTGAACGTGATAGCAAAGCTTCCAGAGAGTATCTTTCCCTAATCATGTTCATGTCGTAAACTAATCACAAATTAAGTGTAGCACCACTTTTAAGAAAGAAACAAAGTCTAATAACGGTTGCGATTCTACACGAATATCATGTAGATTGAATAACTTCATAATCGCTTTATTCACGAGTGAATTCTGATCTTTTGTGCTAAAAAGTATCAGTACACCGTTATTTTTCCAATAGACATTCAGAGAATTCACAATGATCCCTGTCATGGTGTCAGAATTGACTATCTCATGACACCATCCACTTGTTCGACAGCAAAGTTCGAAGCTACGATAAAATGGCGTCATTCGACCAGTCTATTGGATCGACATGGAGTAAACATCTCTGCCTAAATCTCCATAGTCATAGATCGTCAAATAACTGTTTCTCTGTCTGGTATTCCAGTCTTATGAGCTCCAATAGTTTGAACGCCAATCCAATATATCGGCGTAACCCAAAAAAGGACACGATATCTCTAGTCGAGCCCAAACGTTTAAGGGCGCCAATTCACTCTACCCAAAATTACCTACCATCAGCTTGCTGAAATCCCACGAAGATCACTGGATCGTAGAACCTGAAAAGCGCCAGCTGAAACCCCCCAGATACTACCAGCAAGAGATGGGGATAATAGGGCACAGGGAAACATAACCAGGCAACGTTAAGAAAAACCATGGCCAAACGCTAAAAAGCAACAGCTCAAAGAACACGAGGTCTACACAGAAGTGTGATCTCAGGCGTAGAAACACCTAGAAATACCCAGCAATGGCTTTCTTAACGTGACCTCCACTCACTTCTATAAATCACCACGATGTCGAATTAAAAGGAATTGAAAATCTTGTATTCACAAACTGACATAGCAAAGTGCTATGCCCTCAGAATGAAAATCTGACGAACATTAATCAACTCGACATTGGCCGAGAATAAATCACACAAAAACAAGGATAAATACATCACACAAGAATGGGCTGCAAAATCCCATTAAATAATAATTTATTTTTTAGTTTTTTGATCCAAACAAACTAAACTTAAATCAAGTATCAGAACGGTCTCGTTCCAGTGGGTAATTTCCTTACTATTGAACCCTTATTGATCTTCGATAAATAAGTATTCATATTTATTATTATTAAAAGCCTCCGTGGCTTAGGCGGCAGCATGCCGGCCTCTCACCGCTGAGTCCGTGGTTCAAATCCCGGTCACTCCATGTGAGATCTGTGCTGGACAGAACGGAGGCAGACAGGTTTTTCTCCGGGTACTCCGGTTTTCCCTGTCAAAATTTCATTCCAGCAACACTCTCCACTATCATTTCATTTCATCTGTCATTCATTTAGTCATTGCCCCAGGGGAGTGCGTCAGGCCTCGGCAGCCGGCACAGTTCATATCCTCGCCGCTAGATAGGGGCTTCATTCATTCCATTCCTGACCCGGTCGGAGACTGGAAGCAGGCTGTGGATTTTCATTTTCATTTATTTATTATTATTATTACTACGGCCCAGGCAGCACATAAGGAAGTCGACTTGGATATTAGGGAGGCCAGCATTTCGTAATGGTTGCAACAGAAGCTGAGTTGGTAGCTATTCCTGGGGGACGGCCAGAATTAGTCGAGTTCAAGGCCAAATTGTGCAACTACTGTACCAAAATTGGAGACATAAAGGAAGAATCACGAGGTCCTCTCAACGAACATACGATTGAATCAGCCAATCGCAAGAGACCAAGCTGTGACCACGAGGTGGACGGCGTCAGTAGTAAAAAGCGCGCGGAAGTGTGTATCTAAGGAACCGCCGAACGGATTAATCTCCGCTCGAGTAATTTGAGACGTTGGATTTATTTGGAGAAGAATGACACTAGCCCCATCTTTGTGAGACAAAAACTCTGGAAGTTTTTATCCGACTCCGCCCCACTCCACCGCCCTTGTCAGTTTCTCATAAATAGTCTGGCCTGACGCCAATCTGAGTACTTATTGTGTGGAGCCTTCAGAGGCATACTCCACGCCAGTTTGAAGTGTGATTTTGACGCTCGAATTTATCGAAGTACTTATTGTGTGGAGCCTTCAGAGGCATACTCCACGCCAGTTTGAAGTGTGATTTTGACGCTCGAATTTATCGAAGTACTTATTGTGTGGAGCCTTCAGAGGCATACTCCACGCCAGTTTGAGGTGTGATTTTGACGCTCGAATTTATCTGAGTACTTATTGTGTGGAGCCTTCAGAGGCATACTCCACGACAGTTTGAAGTGTGATTTTGACGCTCGAATTTATCTAAGTCTTATTGTGTGGAGCCTTCAGAGGTATACTCCACGCCAGTTCGAAATATGATTGTTACGCTCTAAAATCAGTGAAGCTAATTTATTTTATGAGCTCTGGGAAGCTAAAGTCGCAGCGTTTGCAGTATCGAATTTTAAAAGCTATAATACATTTTGTTCTAAAATCAACTAAGTTGTGTGATCTAAATATTTCACGCCAGCGCGTGATAAACTGTAACATTCTTTTAAAGACGACGAGTTCAACTTTAAGGGGGAAGTATCGTGTCACCCTCATTAGCGCTTACCAGAACCGAAGTCCATAAGACGGGACGGAAATACCGGACGAGATAGCGACTGCGAGTGCAGCCAGGATTTTGAACTTGTTAACGAGCCAGTGGCGCGGACTCGAGATGTATATTTTATGTATAAATTGTGTGTATTGTATGTGTTTTTATAGTGCGTATGTGCGATATAATTAGGGCCAGTCTTCGCTATTAATCGCAGTAGGACAATCGTGGGTGAACTGAGTAGCCTGCAAGCGATTATAGATAGGCAAATATTTAACATTGAACTTTTCTGCCAAGGAGTCGAGACCAAGATGATCAGCACGTGGTTTGAAGTTGGGATGAGCTTCAAGAAATCAACGCAGACGACTACTATGGAGTGCTAAATTGTCCATAGGGCAATGGGTTGAGGAGGATGTCCTTAGTCCTACATGCAGAAGCGGTGATGTACTAAAATTGGATTATTTCAATTATGTAGTTAGATTTGGCCGGGGAACTTTGTAAATAGTCATGTTTTTCTTTCTTGTTTATAGCTGTTTTTCTTGTACCGACACTATATGTTTAAATGTCCGTTGGCGCGTGGCCAATGTGTTTGTTGATATTTTGAATTTTTTTTCTTGAGTCATATGTAATGTACGCGGCGTGCGTGCGTGATTTTTATCCTTGCAATTGCGGAACCCGTTACATTCGATAAATGGTGCTTTATTAACGTTAATATTTGAAATAGGAATGGGAGGAAATGATTGTAAAACATTTTGCTGAACAGGTTATTATTCATGTTAGGGTAGCCGAGTGCACCAACTTAAAAGTAATTGTAGAACACCTTCGTTCTAATTTTGATAGATTTTTCTTGAGTCCTTTTCAGGTGACTAGTCACGGCATAGAACGATGGCGCCAGCATGTGGATATTATTTGTGTCTTTTATTTCAGGGTCTGTCACAACCCATACGTGTGATTAAGTGTGTGTTGATGTGTCTAGTGTGTGTTGATTCTACGTGAGGAGGGGGTAGTTGTCCTACCGCCCTTATATATATTTTTGCTGCTGTTGTATTTTTTTAGATGGAAAGACAGAGTGCTCTTGGGAGACTGCTGATTCTTGTCCATATGTTTTTTCTGACACACGTATTATTGTGCTTTGGGGCACATTTCTTCGAAGTTCGACCCCATGCTCTGGGAGGTCGAGGTTATTGACACGTGGGTTGACAGACATGCAGAGTTCCACAAACCGCCCGTTTTGCCTGTGACTTATTTTGATAGGCAGTCCTTTTGTCCGACTGAACCCTGTAAGCTTTCATATAGCAAACCTGTTCATTGTGATGGCTAATTTTAAGCCATAATTAATTGGGGAGTTCGCCATGTGTGTAACGGATTGTTGTACCTTGTATGGATAAGAATATTGTGATTAACGTAAATGTTGGCTGTTTGCCTATTGCTTTGTTGATGACTCGATTTCATGTAATTTTGTTTGTCACACCCGTTTGGTGTAGTGGTAGAGTATTTGTAAATTTTGACAGCGGTCATTTGAGTATTTTTTTTCTATTGGTCACGTGTTAATGTACTTGTGTTGATTTGTGTGAGAAGTCCTAAGTTTTTAGGCAGTAAATGTTGCTACGGCAATTTAAGTCCAATTTCACACGGAAATTTTGTGTTTGTTTATAGTAGATTTAGGAAGTGTCGGTTTAATTTAAGTATTGTCGTTGTGTTCCCTTGTGTCGGTCTAGCTCTAGGAAATGCGGATTCGTTGTTTGATGGGTCATTCTGGATGATAACGAATCACGCATTCAAAGTACACATCGTGGTGCATGTAGAACGGCGTACGCACTTATATGGTCACTTTTTGTATCTTTTATTTTAAGGACACTTGGTCCAGGTAATTAATCTCTCCAGAGATATCGCCTAGTTTTTGGCATTTTTTATTAAGCGGGAGTCAGTTGGGAGTTTTTGTTGTTAATTGTTTATGTGTAAATATGGTGATTTGTTATTAAATTCAGTTTTTTTTAAACCCTGGCTTCACTCTTTCCTGCATGTTATTTTGTTATATGTTACCCTGAAGTTAATGAAGCGCCCTGACAGCAACTTACGAATATGACCTGTTACGCCCCGAATCTGAGTCTCATATGCTTCTTTGCAAGGGTTCATAAAACAAAAATGGCTGCCCAACGTGGGGATTGTTGTTGTTGTTGCTTCGCTGATCTCATATTTATTTCGTTGAGAAATGATGCCAGGTCAAGCGGACATGTAAATTCAGTAAATGGAGGCGATGTTGTACCGCCATGTGCATTAGTAAAATCACTGAGTTCCTAAAGTTAGAAATATTGAACAAGGTTAGAATTTGATTTGGTATTTGTTATAAACTTGTTCTGGCGCCCACATTAAAATTAGAAATTTGCATTATTAATGAACTCAGTCAAAGCAGGAAGATGTTGCCTTATATTTGACATTTAATTGACTTCGGTTAATTGGTGTTTCGTAAATTCTGTTGGTTAGGAATTTAAAAGCAGATCACTAGGGGTTATTTTGTTGTTTGGGAATAAGTGTCATTTGTATTCAGTAAATTTTGTTACTGAAATTTTCATTAAATTAGAGCCAGTAATATTTAAATGTGTGACATGTATGTGCGTATAGGGCTGAAACCTTAGCCCATAACCCTGTTTTTCTCTGAATATATTTTGTGTGTGATATGGCGAGTGTTGATGAGATAAAGGCATTGTTAGAACAGATGTCGATCCTAATGTCCGCGAAAAGTGAAAAACAATTAGAACAAATGTCCGCGAAAACGGAAGAACAATTAGTGCAGATGTCCGTAAAGACGGAAGAACAATTAAAAGAACAATTAGAAGCTCAGCGTGAGCATAGTGAAAAACAATTAGAACAAATGTCCGCGAAAACGGAAGAACAATTAGATAAACAATTAAAGAACTGCGAAAAACAATTACTTGATATGAGCGGTAACATTTCGGTCCAGTTAGAAGTCCAGAAATTAGACACTGACAAACAATTCAATGAACTAAACCACAAATTGTCACAACAGGCGGTAACACAAACCGAACAGTTAGGAAAAATCACAAATGATATTAATCAGAGCGTTCAAAAAGTAGAGAAACTGGCAGGCGAGGTTGCGGAAAATAACATCAAACAGTTAGGCGAAATGAAGAAATTGGAGGCGAAATTTGATAACAAATTAGTACAATTTGACGAGATGGTGGCAGATAAACTCAAGCAGATAGAGGCAGCATGTGTCAGTAACACCGCGGGAGTGAAGAAAACCCAAGAGAAACTACAGCAGCAAATTAATTCGGTAGATAACAACGTGCTGGAATTAATAAAGGAAATAGATAAAGTCGAAGTTAAGGCTGTAACCGAGCGGATACACTTGCGGGAAAATTTAGAGGAGCAATTAGGCAGAACACAAGAGATCATAAGAAAAGAGATGGAAGGCCAGCTAATAAACACACAGGAGGTCATAAGACAAGAAGTAGGGGAGCAGCTCGTCAAAACTCAGGATAATTTGGAAGGTCAGCTAATAAAAACGCAAGAGGCTATAAGAGAAGAGGTGGGGGAACAACTAGTGAAAACGCAGGAACGGATAAGTGAAGAGCTAGAGAAAAATCAGGAGAGGAACGAGGAGAAAATAAATAGCTTAAAAAGTAGGATCCGGCGAGATTGGGACCAGCAGGCTCATGCGAATAAGGAAGACAGGCTGGCAGTTTTAAAGCGAATGCAGGCACTGGAGGAAAATATGAAGTCGAAATTACAGGAACACTCAGAATTAATCATAAAAAACGAGATTAGGTCGTTAGAGAATGCGACATTATTTTCAAACGAAAATATTCCGGAAAAGCAAACAAGTATTGGAAGTCCGGCAGGTTCGAAGTTGGCTGAGGACACGAGTCGGGGTCAAAGTCCCAGACTAACGACTAATGCATTCCAGCAGTACAGGGGGGAGACTTCAACTCCGCAACCAAACTTGGCACCAGCCCAAGTCATCCAAGTCATTCGGGGTAATGATTTTAAGCCCGATAAGTTTAAAGAACATTCAGGAACTACTCCCAAAGCATTTCTACGGCAATTAACTGACTACTTTAATGACCAACACATCGGCCCGGAGAAACAATTAAGACTGGTGGAGAAATTTTTAGAAGGACCTAGCCTGACCTGGTTTTTAAGTTTCAAGTACACGTTTACAGACATGGTTCAATTCCGCGAGGCGTTTTTGAAGAAGTTTTGGAGTCCTTCGTTACAGCAAGGGTTAAGGATGGACCTGTACACGCGCAAATACCACAGTACACATCCAACCCGTTTTTCAGAATTCTTCAGTCAGCAATTGGTAAAATTCAGGGATTTTGATGACCCGCCTAGCGAGCCGAATATGGTTCTAACCATCGGAAAACAACTCCCAATGCATATCCAACAATTATTAGTCGCAGGAAATATTCAGACCGCAGTCCAAGCCGAAGAATTACTCAGACACTTAGATGAGACGAGTATGGTAAGCCCACAGACAGGAAGAAGGAATTTGGAATGTGTCAACACGGCAGAGGTAGTTCAGGGACTCCAAAATAACCACGGCCAGGGGAACCAAAGTAAGACACAGTCCACAGGGACACAGTTCACGCCAAGAAGACAAGATTTTGACGGCCGAAACCAGTTCCATAACAACAATCAGAATTACCAGAATAACCGCGGGAGATATCATCAGAATAACCAAAATCAAAATAATCAGTGGACGTACCAGCGGGAATACACGAATTGGAGGGGAAACCAGAGACAAGGTAGACCTTACCAAAGAAATGGAGATGGTAGATGGAGTTACGGCAGGGACTATCGCCAAGAAAACAGAGGAGATTATAGGAATAACTGGGACGAACGATATATTGAATCCCGTAAATACTTGGATCAATTAAGTAATGAAGAAGCGGAGAAGGAGAAGTGGGGGCGTGCCATGGCGAACAGACAGAGCCCAGACAACCATCAAGGAGAGGGGGCAGAGAGTTTACTGAGGCAACAGGAGCGACAGAATGATAACCGGCGAAACACATCTAATGGGGCCCGGGATATAAAAAAAAAACCCAAATGAACTGAAAGGAGACAGGCTAGAAACGGAGATCGCCAGGGAGCAAGAAGAGATGATAGTGGCCAATATAGAAGAGTGGGTAGCATTCCCAGACGACTGCCTGGAGGAAGTGGTGGAGAACCGTGAAAATGTTATCAGACAGCTACCAATTATTTACGCGCATATTGGAGGTATGAGGGTGAGATGTTTGATTGATACAGGTAGCCAGGTGAGCCTAGTCACTGAAATTTTGATTAAAGAAATAGCAAGAAAACAGACTGTTCCTATTATGCCGGTACCGCTAATGAATGTCAGAGGTGTCATTCCTGACAAAACTATGAATTGTAAACAGCAAGCATTTCTAGATCTGGAAATATTGAACCATACTTTTTCACAAACATTCATTGTTATTCCAAAGATGAACTACAATATAATTTTAGGAGCCAACTTCATCTGCGATTTTCATGCTGTAATTGATTTACATAACAACACTGTAAGCTTCAAACAAGTAGAAGGATTGGATCATGTGGGTTTAAATATGGAAGAGAATCCGCTGGAAAGAGAGGCAAATACTTGGGTTATTGAGGAATGCACTAATGAGGCCGGAGATAAGATCTTGAGGGGAGAGCAAGTTAACCAGACAGCAGTGCTAGAGATGGATAGCCGAGATATTTCGCAGGAACTTTGGGTGCATTTGGCGGAAGAAGAAATGGGCGGAACCAAATTCGAAATTCTACTTCAGGAGCGACTTAAGGAAGCCATCGTAGGGGAATCTGATAGAAGAAGATTGGAAGAAATTTTAAGATTACATAAAGGAGCGTTTGACACCGTACCTGGGAAAGTTTTAAATTTTCAATATGCGATGCAGGTCACAGATTGGACCCCATTTAAAAGTAAATTGTACCCGATCCCAGAGAAGCATTTTTCTCAGGTGAGGGATATCATTACTAACTTATTAGATTCTGGCATGATAAGGAAAGCTGCAACTCCTTATCTGAACGCAATATTGGCTGTGACCAAGCCAAACGGATCAATTAGGCTATGCCTAGACGCGCGAGTTTTAAATAGCAAACTGCTAGTTGAGCACGACCAAGCACCGAGGATCAAAGATGTTTTGAAAGGCTTCCGTGGGAAGAAGATATACTCAAGTGTTGATTTGACGAATAGTTTCCACCATCTTGAACTTGAAGAAAAATCCCAACTGTTGACGGGATTTTTATTCGATAATCAAAGTTATATCTGGTGTCGAATGCCCTTTGGCGTGAAAACTGCGGGATGTGCACTCATTAGAGCACTCGATAGAAATCTGACTGAGGAGGTCAAGAACTTCACCACGAGATATGTTGATGACATATTAATCGCTTCTGAGACAATGGAAGAACACTTGATAAATTTAAATAAACTGCTGGACAACCTGAGAACCATGAACTTCAAGATCAACTTAAAAAAGTCACATTTTTGCCAGAGCGAAATTTTATATTTGGGACATATAATTGATGTCGAGGGCGTGCGGCCTAATCCAGCCAAGATTGATGCTATTAAGAAATTTCCCACACCTACCAAAGTCAAACATGTTAGAGCATTTTTGGGAGTGACAGGTTTCTTCAAAGAAAATTGCCCTGGTTACACAGAAACAGTAGCGCCTATGCAGGAGATGTTGAAGAAAGCGAATCGATGGTCGTGGAACGAGGAGTGCGACAGGTCTTTTAAAGCAACGAAGGATTTATTGGAAAACTGTGTGAAACTTGGATATCCGGATTTTGAGAAACAATTTATCATTCAAGCAGATGCTTCGTTAATTGGGATTGGTGCTATGCTGTACCAAGAGGACGCTGAAGAACCCAAGAAGAAATCCTATTTGGCATTTACGAGTCGTAAATTAAGGAAACATGAGAGGAACTACACAGTTACGGAACTTGAGCTACTAGCAATTCTATATTCTCTCCAACAGTGGCGCAAGATGATCTATGGTTATTCCATCATTGTTAGAACCGACCACCATGCACTGACATTTTTATTTAAGACAACAATAGCAAGTGAGAGAGTTACGCGCTGGTCCATCTACATACAGCAGTTTGACATCACAATAGAGCATTGTCCTGGGAAATTGAACGTCATACCAGATGCCTTGAGTAGAAACCCTGAGGACGGAAACGAAGTAACAGCGGAAGTTCACAATATTACCTTGACACCTAAGGCTCGTGAGTTTTTGGCAAGATTGAAGGATATTCGGAAGGAGCAAGAAGCTGACCCATGGATGATGATGATGATAAAATTCTATAGGAAGGAGTTACAACCAAATTCACCGGAGTACCGGGAAGCCAGTGCTAAACAAGCGAGATTTCACTACTTGAATAACTTGTTACATAAGTACGTGGATGAGCATCATACTAAACTGCGGATCTTAGTTCCAGCATCACTACAGAGGGGATTAACTTGGCATGTTCACGAGAGCCTAGCACATATCGGCACGGATAAGACTGAAGCTACGATAGGGGAGACCTTTACTTGGCCCAAGATGAGATTCACCATTGTTGAAGTAATTAGAACGTGTGACGCTTGTCAGCGCACAAAGCCGAACAACTTTATTCTGAAACAACCTCCAAGACCACTATTACCGCAGAAACCATGCGAGATGCTCGCGATTGATTGCTTTGGTCCTTTAGTAAAAGGAAAGCGTGGATGCCGACACCTCTTGGTATGTGTCGATGTATTTTCGAAGATGGTCGTGCTATGTCCTATTCAGAAGACGACATCAGGACAAGTCCTTAGTCGAATTAAGAACAAAGTCATTCCGATGCTTGGGAAGCCGGAATCCATTCTATCAGATCACGGTACCTATTTCACAAGCAATGTTTTTAGGCAAGGTTTGGAGAGCCTAGGAATAAAACACATATTTTCAAGTATTCGTCATCCTTGTGGAAATCCGAGCGAAAGAACAATTCGCTGTGTCGCTAAATACTACAGAGTAATGATTCCTAACGAACACAATAAATGGGTAGACAAAGTAGGGGAAATTGAGATGTGCATGAACACTACTAAGCACGAGTCGACGGGTCAAGTCCCACTGATTGTACACCACAACATATTGCCGGAAAGAACTTGGGACAAGATCATTCCTTGCCCAAGGGATCCATTATTAGCGCATGATTTGCGAATCCAGCGAACGAGGGAGCACATGAGGAACCAAGCGGACCGAAGGCTGAGACGGTACCGAGGAAAGAAGTTTCACCGAGAGTTACAAGAACAAGAATTAGTGCTGGTTCGTAGACCAACAATCTCCGACCCTAAGAACAAAGTCTTCGCCAAGTTCTGTCCGAAATTCATTGGCCCGTTCCGGGTAATTAAGAAACTGGGTAACAATGCCTACAGATTAGAAGAAGTGAGCACTGGTGCAAAATCTGTGTTTAATAGCGCCAATTTGAAACCGTACTACAGAAGGGAACCATTTGATGATTAGGAAAGATGATTATGCAGAATCTGTATTGCCAGAAATTTTTTTTTTGAAAGCAAACACTCAAATCCACGGGGAGCGCGTGAGTACGCACTTTGTTTGTAAACAACGAGCAGCTGAGACGACGGGAGTGGCAACTACGTGAGGAGAAGGGGGAGACCTAATGAAAATATGAATGACATTCCAGCGAGAAGGGAGCACACTAAGTGAGTCAGAGGGGCATACACTCGAGCAGCTGAGTGAGATTTAAAGAGATGTGTTGCTACTACAGTGGATTTTGTTTTTGAAATCCAAACCAATAAATTGTTTCGAATTTCAAAACCTTGCTGAGGATATATGAACCCTTATTGATCTTCGATAAATAAGTATTCATATTTATTATTATTATTACTACGGCCCAGGCAGCACATAAGGAAGTCGACTTGGATATTAGGGAGGCCAGCATTTCGTAATGGTTGCAACAGAAGCTGAGTTGGTAGCTATTCCTGGGGGACGGCCAGAATTAGTCGAGTTCAAGGCCAAATTGTGCAACTACTGTACCAAAATTGGAGACATAAAGGAAGAATCACGAGGTCCTCTCAACGAACATACGATTGAATCAGCCAATCGCAAGAGACCAAGCTGTGACCACGAGGTGGACGGCGTCAGTAGTAAAAAGCGCGCGGAAGTGTGTATCTAAGGAACCGCCGAACGGATTAATCTCCGCTCGAGTAATTTGAGACGTTGGATTTATTTGGAGAAGAATGACACTAGCCCCATCTTTGTGAGACAAAAACTCTGGAAGTTTTTATCCGACTCCGCCCCACTCCACCGCCCTTGTCAGTTTCTCATAAATAGTCTGGCCTGACGCCAATCTGAGTACTTATTGTGTGGAGCCTTCAGAGGCATACTCCACGCCAGTTTGAAGTGTGATTTTGACGCTCGAATTTATCGAAGTACTTATTGTGTGGAGCCTTCAGAGGCATACTCCACGCCAGTTTGAAGTGTGATTTTGACGCTCGAATTTATCGAAGTACTTATTGTGTGGAGCCTTCAGAGGCATACTCCACGACAGTTTGAAGTGTGATTTTGACGCTCGAATTTATCTAAGTCTTATTGTGTGGAGCCTTCAGAGGTATACTCCACGCCAGTTCGAAATATGATTTTTACGCTCTAAAATCAGTGAAGCTAATTTATTTTATGAGCTCTGGGAAGCTAAAGTCGCAGCGTTTGCAGTATCGAATTTTAAAAGCTATAATACATTTTGTTCTAAAATCAACTAAGTTGTGTGATCTAAATATTTCACGCCAGCGCGTGATAAACTGTAACATTCTTTTAAAGACGACGAGTTCAACTTTAAGGGGGAAGTATCGTGTCACCCTCATTAGCGCTTACCAGAACCGAAGTCCATAAGACGGGACGGAAATACCGGACGAGATAGCGACTGCGAGTGCAGCCAGGATTTTGAACTTGTTAACGAGCCAGTGGCGCGGACTCGAGATGTATATTTTATGTATAAATTGTGTGTATTGTATGTGTTTTTATAGTGCGTATGTGCGATATAATTAGGGCCAGTCTTCGCTATTAATCGCAGTAGGACAATCGTGGGTGAACTGAGTAGCCTGCAAGCGATTATAGATAGGCAAATATTTAACATTGAACTTTTCTGCCAAGGAGTCGAGACCAAGATGATCAGCACGTGGTTTGAAGTTGGGATGAGCTTCAAGAAATCAACGCAGACGACTACTATGGAGTGCTAAATTGTCCATAGGGCAATGGGTTGAGGAGGATGTCCTTAGTCCTACATGCAGAAGCGGTGATGTACTAAAATTGGATTATTTCAATTATGTAGTTAGATTTGGCCGGGGAACTTTGTAAATAGTCATGTTTTTCTTTCTTGTTTATAGCTGTTTTTCTTGTACCGACACTATATGTTTAAATGTCCGTTGGCGCGTGGCCAATGTGTTTGTTGATATTTTGAATTTTTTTTTCTTGAGTCATATGTAATGTACGCGGCGTGCGTGCGTGATTTTTATCCTTGCAATTGCGGAACCCGTTACATTCGATAAATGGTGCTTTATTAACGTTAATATTTGAAATAGGAATGGGAGGAAATGATTGTAAAACATTTTGCTGAACAGGTTATTATTCATGTTAGGGTAGCCGAGTGCACCAACTTAAAAGTAATTGTAGAACACCTTCGTTCTAATTTTGATAGATTTTTCTTGAGTCCTTTTCAGGTGACTAGTCACGGCATAGAACGATGGCGCCAGCATGTGGATATTATTTGTGTCTTTTATTTCAGGGTCTGTCACAACCCATACGTGTGATTAAGTGTGTGTTGATGTGTCTAGTGTGTGTTGATTCTACGTGAGGAGGGGGTAGTTGTCCTACCGCCCTTATATATATTTTTGCTGCTGTTGTATTTTTTTAGATGGAAAGACAGAGTGCTCTTGGGAGACTGCTGATTCTTGTCCATATGTTTTTTCTGACACACGTATTATTGTGCTTTGGGGCACATTTCTTCGAAGTTCGACCCCATGCTCTGGGAGGTCGAGGTTATTGACACGTGGGTTGACAGACATGCAGAGTTCCACAAACCGCCCGTTTTGCCTGTGACTTATTTTGATAGGCAGTCCTTTTGTCCGACTGAACCCTGTAAGCTTTCATATAGCAAACCTGTTCATTGTGATGGCTAATTTTAAGCCATAATTAATTGGGGAGTTCGCCATGTGTGTAACGGATTGTTGTACCTTGTATGGATAAGAATATTGTGATTAACGTAAATGTTGGCTGTTTGCCTATTGCTTTGTTGATGACTCGATTTCATGTAATTTTGTTTGTCACACCCGTTTGGTGTAGTGGTAGAGTATTTGTAAATTTTGACAGCGGTCATTTGAGTATTTTTTTTCTATTGGTCACGTGTTAATGTACTTGTGTTGATTTGTGTGAGAAGTCCTAAGTTTTTAGGCAGTAAATGTTGCTACGGCAATTTAAGTCCAATTTCACACGGAAATTTTGTGTTTGTTTATAGTAGATTTAGGAAGTGTCGGTTTAATTTAAGTATTGTCGTTGTGTTCCCTTGTGTCGGTCTAGCTCTAGGAAATGCGGATTCGTTGTTTGAAGGGTCATTCTGGATGATAACGAATCATGCATTCAAAGTACACATCGTGGTGCATGTAGAACGGCGTACGCACTTATATGGTCACTTTTTGTATCTTTTATTTTAAGGACACTTGGTCCAGGTAATTAATCTCTCCAGAGATATCGCCTAGTTTTTGGCATTTTTATTAAGCGGGAGTCAGTTGGGAGTTTTTGTTGTTAATTGTTTATGTGTAAATATGGTGATTTGTTATTAAATTCAGTTTTTTTTAAACCCTGGCTTCACTCTTTCCTGCATGTTATTTTGTTATATGTTACCCTGCAAGTTAATGAAGCGCCCTGACAGCAACTTACGAATATGACCTGTTACGCCCCGAATCTGAGTCTCATATGCTTCTTTGCAAGGGTTCATAAAACAAAAATGGCTGCCCAACGTGGGGATTGTTGTTGTTGTTGCTTCGCTGATCTCATATTTATTTCGTTGAGAAATGATGCCAGGTCAAGCGGACATGTAAATTCAGTAAATGGAGGCGATGTTGTACCGCCATGTGCATTAGTAAAATCACTGAGTTCCTAAAGTTAGAAATATTGAACAAGGTTAGAATTTGATTTGGTATTTGT
The DNA here is from genome assembly GCA_946902985.2 of Meconema thalassinum. Taxonomy (NCBI): domain Eukaryota; kingdom Metazoa; phylum Arthropoda; class Insecta; order Orthoptera; family Tettigoniidae; genus Meconema; species Meconema thalassinum. Next base: position 410,985,921 of record OX336393.1, read on the forward strand.
TATAAACTTGTTCTGGCGCCCACATTAAAATTAGAAATTTGCATTATTAATGAACTCAGTCAAAGCAGGAAGATGTTGCCTTATATTTGACATTTAATTGACTTCGGTTAATTGGTGTTTCGTAAATTCTGTTGGTTAGGAATTTAAAAGCAGATCACTAGGGGTTATTTTGTTGTTTGGGAATAAGTGTCATTTGTATTCAGTAAATTTTGTTACTGAAATTTTCATTAAATTAGAGCCAGTAATATTTAAATGTGTGACATGTATGTGCGTATAGGGCTGAAACCTTAGCCCATAACCCTGTTTTTCTCTGAATATATTTTGTGTGTGATATGGCGAGTGTTGATGAGATAAAGGCATTGTTAGAACAGATGTCGATCCAAATGTCCGCGAAAAGTGAAAAACAATTAGAACAAATGTCCGCGAAAACGGAAGAACAATTAGTGCAGATGTCCGTAAAGACGGAAGAACAATTAAAAGAACAATTAGAAGCTCAGCGTGAGCATAGTGAAAAACAATTAGAACAAATGTCCGCGAAAACGGAAGAACAATTAGATAAACAATTAAAGAACTGCGAAAAACAATTACTTGATATGAGCGGTAACATTTCGGTCCAGTTAGAAGTCCAGAAATTAGACACTGACAAACAATTCAATAAACTAAACCACAAATTGTCACAACAGGCGGTAACACAAACCGAACAGTTAGGAAAAATCACAAATGATATTAATCAGAGCGTTCAAAAAGTAGAGAAACTGGCAGGCGAGGTTGCGGAAAATAACATCAAACAGTTAGGCGAAATGAAGAAATTGGAGGCGAAATTTGATAACAAATTAGTACAATTTGACGAGATGGTGGCAGATAAACTCAAGCAGATAGAGGCAGCATGTGTCAGTAACACCGCGGGAGTGAAGAAAACCCAAGAGAAACTACAGCAGCAAATTAATTCGGTAGATAACAACGTGCTGGAATTAATAAAGGAAATAGATAAAGTCGAAGTTAAGGCTGAAACCGAGCGGATACACTTGCGGGAAAATTTAGAGGAGCAATTAGGCAGAACACAAGAGATCATAAGAAAAGAGATGGAAGGCCAGCTAATAAACACACAGGAGGTCATAAGACAAGAAGTAGGGGAGCAGCTCGTCAAAACTCAGGATAATTTGGAAGGTCAGCTAATAAAAACGCAAGAGGCTATAAGAGAAGAGGTGGGGGAACAACTAGTGAAAACGCAGGAACGGATAAGTGAAGAGCTAGAGAAAAATCAGGAGAGGAACGAGGAGAAAATAAATAGCTTAAAAAGTAGGATCCGGCGAGATTGGGACCAGCAGGCTCATGCGAATAAGGAAGACAGGCTGGCAGTTTTAAAGCGAATGCAGGCACTGGAGGAAAATATGAAGTCGAAATTACAGGAACACTCAGAATTAATCATAAAAAACGAGATTAGGTCGTTAGAGAATGCGACATTATTTTCAAACGAAAATATTCCGGAAAAGCAAACAAGTATTGGAAGTCCGGCAGGTTCGAAGTTGGCTGAGGACACGAGTCGGGGTCAAAGTCCCAGACTAACGACTAATGCATTCCAGCAGTACAGGGGGGAGACTTCAACTCCGCAACCGAACTTGGCACCAGCCCAAGTCATCCAAGTCATTCGGGGTAATGATTTTAAGCCCGATAAGTTTAAAGAACATTCAGGAACTACTCCCAAAGCATTTCTACGGCAATTAACTGACTACTTTAATGACCAACACATCGGCCCGGAGAAACAATTAAGACTGGTGGAGAAATTTTTAGAAGGACCTAGCCTGACCTGGTTTTTAAGTTTCAAGTACACGTTTACAGACATGGCTCAATTCCGCGAGGCGTTTTTGAAGAAGTTTTGGAGTCCTTCGTTACAGCAAGGGTTAAGGATGGACCTGTACACGCGCAAATACCACAGTACACATCCAACCCGTTTTTCAGAATTCTTCAGTCAGCAATTGGTAAAATTCAGGGATTTTGATGACCCGCCTAGCGAGCCGAATATGGTTCTAACCATCGGAAAACAACTCCCAATGCATATCCAACAATTATTAGTCGCAGGAAATATTCAGACCGCAGTCCAAGCCGAAGAATTACTCAGACACTTAGATGAGACGAGTATGGTAAGCCCACAGACAGGAAGAAGGAATTTGGAATGTGTCAACACGGCAGAGGTAGTTCAGGGACTCCAAAATAACCACGGCCAGGGGAACCAAAGTAAGACACAGTCCACAGGGACACAGTTCACGCCAAGAAGACAAGATTTTGACGGCCGAAACCAGTTCCATAACAACAATCAGAATTACCAGAATAACCGCGGGAGATATCATCAGAATAACCAAAATCAAAATAATCAGTGGACGTACCAGCGGGAATACACGAATTGGAGGGGAAACCAGAGACAAGGTAGACCTTACCAAAGAAATGGAGATGGTAGATGGAGTTACGGCAGGGACTATCGCCAAGAAAACAGAGGAGATTATAGGAATAACTGGGACGAACGATATATTGAATCCCGTAAATACTTGGATCAATTAAGTAATGAAGAAGCGGAGAAGGAGAAGTGGGGGCGTGCCATGGCGAACAGACAGAGCCCAGACAACCATCAAGGAGAGGGGGCAGAGAGTTTACTGAGGCAACAGGAGCGACAGAATGATAACCGGCGAAACACATCTAATGGGGCCCGGGATATTAAAAAAAAAACCAAATGAACTGAAAGGAGACAGGCTAGAAACGGAGATCGCCAGGGAGCAAGAAGAGATGATAGTGGCCAATATAGAAGAGTGGGTAGCATTCCCAGACGACTGCCTGGAGGAAGTGGTGGAGAACCGTGAAAATGTTATCAGACAGCTACCAATTATTTACGCGCATATTGGAGGTATGAGGGTGAGATGTTTGATTGATACAGGTAGCCAGGTGAGCCTAGTCACTGAAATTTTGATTAAAGAAATAGCAAGAAAACAGACTGTTCCTATTATGCCGGTACCGCTAATGAATGTCAGAGGTGTCATTCCTGACAAAACTATGAATTGTAAACAGCAAGCATTTCTAGATCTGGAAATATTGAACCATACTTTTTCACAAACATTCATTGTTATTCCAAAGATGAACTACAATATAATTTTAGGAGCCAACTTCATCTGCGATTTTCATGCTGTAATTGATTTACATAACAACACTGTAAGCTTCAAACAAGTAGAAGGATTGGATCATGTGGGTTTAAATATGGAAGAGAATCCGCTGGAAAGAGAGGCAAATACTTGGGTTATTGAGGAATGCACTAATGAGGCCGGAGATAAGATCTTGAGGGGAGAGCAAGTTAACCAGACAGCAGTGCTAGAGATGGATAGCCGAGATATTTCGCAGGAACTTTGGGTGCATTTGGCGGAAGAAGAAATGGGCGGAACCAAATTCGAAATTCTACTTCAGGAGCGACTTAAGGAAGCCATCGTAGGGGAATCTGATAGAAGAAGATTGGAAGAAATTTTAAGATTACATAAAGGAGCGTTTGACACCGTACCTGGGAAAGTTTTAAATTTTCAATATGCGATGCAGGTCACAGATTGGACCCCATTTAAAAGTAAATTGTACCCGATCCCAGAGAAGCATTTTTCTCAGGTGAGGGATATCATTACTAACTTATTAGATTCTGGCATGATAAGGAAAGCTGCAACTCCTTATCTGAACGCAATATTGGCTGTGACCAAGCCAAACGGATCAATTAGGCTATGCCTAGACGCGCGAGTTTTAAATAGCAAACTGCTAGTTGAGCACGACCAAGCACCGAGGATCAAAGATGTTTTGAAAGGCTTCCGTGGGAAGAAGATATACTCAAGTGTTGATTTGACGAATAGTTTCCACCATCTTGAACTTGAAGAAAAATCCCAACTGTTGACGGGATTTTTATTCGATAATCAAAGTTATATCTGGTGTCGAATGCCCTTTGGCGTGAAAACTGCGGGATGTGCACTCATTAGAGCACTCGATAGAAATCTGACTGAGGAGGTCAAGAACTTCACCACGAGATATGTTGATGACATATTAATCGCTTCTGAGACAATGGAAGAACACTTGATAAATTTAAATAAACTGCTGGACAACCTGAGAACCATGAACTTCAAGATCAACTTAAAAAAGTCACATTTTTGCCAGAGCGAAATTTTATATTTGGGACATATAATTGATGTCGAGGGCGTGCGGCCTAATCCAGCCAAGATTGATGCTATTAAGAAATTTCCCACACCTACCAAAGTCAAACATGTTAGAGCATTTTTGGGAGTGACAGGTTTCTTCAAAGAAAATTGCCCTGGTTACACAGAAACAGTAGCGCCTATGCAGGAGATGTTGAAGAAAGCGAATCGATGGTCGTGGAACGAGGAGTGCGACAGGTCTTTTAAAGCAACGAAGGATTTATTGGAAAACTGTGTGAAACTTGGATATCCGGATTTTGAGAAACAATTTATCATTCAAGCAGATGCTTCGTTAATTGGGATTGGTGCTATGCTGTACCAAGAGGACGCTGAAGAACCCAAGAAGAAATCCTATTTGGCATTTACGAGTCGTAAATTAAGGAAACATGAGAGGAACTACACAGTTACGGAACTTGAGCTACTAGCAATTCTATATTCTCTCCAACAGTGGCGCAAGATGATCTATGGTTATTCCATCATTGTTAGAACCGACCACCATGCACTGACATTTTTATTTAAGACAACAATAGCAAGTGAGAGAGTTACGCGCTGGTCCATCTACATACAGCAGTTTGACATCACAATAGAGCATTGTCCTGGGAAATTGAACGTCATACCAGATGCCTTGAGTAGAAACCCTGAGGACGGAAACGAAGTAACAGCGGAAGTTCACAATATTACCTTGACACCTAAGGCTCGTGAGTTTTTGGCAAGATTGAAGGATATTCGGAAGGAGCAAGAAGCTGACCCATGGATGATGATGATGATAAAATTCTATAGGAAGGAGTTACAACCAAATTCACCGGAGTACCGGGAAGCCAGTGCTAAACAAGCGAGATTTCACTACTTGAATAACTTGTTACATAAGTACGTGGATGAGCATCATACTAAACTGCGGATCTTAGTTCCAGCATCACTACAGAGGGGATTAACTTGGCATGTTCACGAGAGCCTAGCACATATCGGCACGGATAAGACTGAAGCTACGATAGGGGAGACCTTTACTTGGCCCAAGATGAGATTCACCATTGTTGAAGTAATTAGAACGTGTGACGCTTGTCAGCGCACAAAGCCGAACAACTTTATTCTGAAACAACCTCCAAGACCACTATTACCGCAGAAACCATGCGAGATGCTCGCGATTGATTGCTTTGGTCCTTTAGTAAAAGGAAAGCGTGGATGCCGACACCTCTTGGTATGTGTCGATGTATTTTCGAAGATGGTCGTGCTATGTCCTATTCAGAAGACGACATCAGGACAAGTCCTTAGTCGAATTAAGAACAAAGTCATTCCGATGCTTGGGAAGCCGGAATCCATTCTATCAGATCACGGTACCTATTTCACAAGCAATGTTTTTAGGCAAGGTTTGGAGAGCCTAGGAATAAAACACATATTTTCAAGTATTCGTCATCCTTGTGGAAATCCGAGCGAAAGAACAATTCGCTGTGTCGCTAAATACTACAGAGTAATGATTCCTAACGAACACAATAAATGGGTAGACAAAGTAGGGGAAATTGAGATGTGCATGAACACTACTAAGCACGAGTCGACGGGTCAAGTCCCACTGATTGTACACCACAACATATTGCCGGAAAGAACTTGGGACAAGATCATTCCTTGCCCAAGGGATCCATTATTAGCGCATGATTTGCGAATCCAGCGAACGAGGGAGCACATGAGGAACCAAGCGGACCGAAGGCTGAGACGGTACCGAGGAAAGAACTTTCACCGAGAGTTACAAGAACAAGAATTAGTGCTGGTTCGTAGACCAACAATCTCCGACCCTAAGAACAAAGTCTTCGCCAAGTTCTGTCCGAAATTCATTGGCCCGTTCCGGGTAATTAAGAATCTGGGTAACAATGCCTACAGATTAGAAGAAGTGAGCACTGGTGCAAAATCTGTGTTTAATAGCGCCAATTTGAAACCGTACTACAGAAGGGAACCATTTGATGATTAGGAAAGATGATTATGCAGAATCTGTATTGCCAGAATTTTTTTTTTTTTGAAAGCAAACACTCAAATCCACGGGGAGCGCGTGAGTACGCACTTTGTTTGTAAACAACGAGCAGCTGAGACGACGGGAGTGGCAACTACGTGAGGAGAAGGGGGAGACCTAATGAAAATATGAATGACATTCCAGCGAGAAGGGAGCACACTAAGTGAGACAGAGGGGCATACACTCGAGCAGCTGAGTGAGATTTAAAGAGATGTGTTGCTACTACAGTGGATTTTGTTTTTGAAATCCAAACCAATAAATTGTTTCGAATTTCAAAACCTTGCTGAGGATAAATGAACCCTTATTGATCTTCGATAAATAAGTATTCATATTTATTATTATTATTACTACGGCCCAGGCAGCACATAAGGAAGTCGACTTGGATATTAGGGAGGCCAGCATTTCGTAATGGTTGCAACAGAAGCTGAGTTGGTAGCTATTCCTGGGGGACGGCCAGAATTAGTCGAGTTCAAGGCCAAATTGTGCAACTACTGTACCAAAATTGGAGACATAAAGGAAGAATCACGAGGTCCTCTCAACGAACATACGATTGAATCAGCCAATCGCAAGAGACCAAGCTGTGACCACGAGGTGGACGGCGTCAGTAGTAAAAAGCGCGCGGAAGTGTGTATCTAAGGAACCGCCGAACGGATTAATCTCCGCTCGAGTAATTTGAGACGTTGGATTTATTTGGAGAAGAATGACACTAGCCCCATCTTTGTGAGACAAAAACTCTGGAAGTTTTTATCCGACTCCGCCCCACTCCACCGCCCTTGTCAGTTTCTCATAAATAGTCTGGCCTGACGCCAATCTGAGTACTTATTGTGTGGAGCCTTCAGAGGCATACTCCACGCCAGTTTGAAGTGTGATTTTGACGCTCGAATTTATCGAAGTACTTATTGTGTGGAGCCTTCAGAGGCATACTCCACGCCAGTTTGAAGTGTGATTTTGACGCTCGAATTTATCGAAGTACTTATTGTGTGGAGCCTTCAGAGGCATACTCCACGCCAGTTTGAGGTGTGATTTTGACGCTCGAATTTATCTGAGTACTTATTGTGTGGAGCCTTCAGAGGCATACTCCACGACAGTTTGAAGTGTGATTTTGACGCTCGAATTTATCTAAGTCTTATTGTGTGGAGCCTTCAGAGGTATACTCCACGCCAGTTCGAAATATGATTTTTACGCTCTAAAATCAGTGAAGCTAATTTATTTTATGAGCTCTGGGAAGCTAAAGTCGCAGCGTTTGCAGTATCGAATTTTAAAAGCTATAATACATTTTGTTCTAAAATCAACTAAGTTGTGTGATCTAAATATTTCACGCCAGCGCGTGATAAACTGTAACATTCTTTTAAAGACGACGAGTTCAACTTTAAGGGGGAAGTATCGTGTCACCCTCATTAGCGCTTACCAGAACCGAAGTCCATAAGACGGGACGGAAATACCGGACGAGATAGCGACTGCGAGTGCAGCCAGGATTTTGAACTTGTTAACGAGCCAGTGGCGCGGACTCGAGATGTATATTTTATGTATAAATTGTGTGTATTGTATGTGTTTTTATAGTGCGTATGTGCGATATAATTAGGGCCAGTCTTCGCTATTAATCGCAGTAGGACAATCGTGGGTGAACTGAGTAGCCTGCAAGCGATTATAGATAGGCAAATATTTAACATTGAACTTTTCTGCCAAGGAGTCGAGACCAAGATGATCAGCACGTGGTTTGAAGTTGGGATGAGCTTCAAGAAATCAACGCAGACGACTACTATGGAGTGCTAAATTGTCCATAGGGCAATGGGTTGAGGAGGATGTCCTTAGTCCTACATGCAGAAGCGGTGATGTACTAAAATTGGATTATTTCAATTATGTAGTTAGATTTGGCCGGGGAACTTTGTAAATAGTCATGTTTTTCTTTCTTGTTTATAGCTGTTTTTCTTGTACCGACACTATATGTTTAAATGTCCGTTGGCGCGTGGCCAATGTGTTTGTTGATATTTAGATTTTTTTTTCTTGAGTCATATGTAATGTACGCGGCGTGCGTGCGTGATTTTTATCCTTGCAATTGCGGAACCCGTTACATTCGATAAATGGTGCTTTATTAACGTTAATATTTGAAATAGGAATGGGAGGAAATGATTGTAAAACATTTTGCTGAACAGGTTATTATTCATGTTAGGGTAGCCGAGTGCACCAACTTAAAAGTAATTGTAGAACACCTTCGTTCTAATTTTGATAGATTTTTCTTGAGTCCTTTTCAGGTGACTAGTCACGGCATAGAACGATGGCGCCAGCATGTGGATATTATTTGTGTCTTTTATTTCAGGGTCTGTCACAACCCATACGTGTGATTAAGTGTGTGTTGATGTGTCTAGTGTGTGTTGATTCTACGTGAGGAGGGGGTAGTTGTCCTACCGCCCTTATATATATTTTTGCTGCTGTTGTATTTTTTTAGATGGAAAGACAGAGTGCTCTTGGGAGACTGCTGATTCTTGTCCATATGTTTTTTCTGACACACGTATTATTGTGCTTTGGGGCACATTTCTTCGAAGTTCGACCCCATGCTCTGGGAGGTCGAGGTTATTGACACGTGGGTTGACAGACATGCAGAGTTCCACAAACCGCCCGTTTTGCCTGTGACTTATTTTGATAGGCAGTCCTTTTGTCCGACTGAACCCTGTAAGCTTTCATATAGCAAACCTGTTCATTGTGATGGCTAATTTTAAGCCATAATTAATTGGGGAGTTCGCCATGTGTGTAACGGATTGTTGTACCTTGTATGGATAAGAATATTGTGATTAACGTAAATGTTGGCTGTTTGCCTATTGCTTTGTTGATGACTCGATTTCATGTAATTTTGTTTGTCACACCCGTTTGGTGTAGTGGTAGAGTATTTGTAAATTTTGACAGCGGTCATTTGAGTATTTTTTTTCTATTGGTCACGTGTTAATGTACTTGTGTTGATTTGTGTGAGAAGTCCTAAGTTTTTAGGCAGTAAATGTTGCTACGGCAATTTAAGTCCAATTTCACACGGAAATTTTGTGTTTGTTTATAGTAGATTTAGGAAGTGTCGGTTTAATTTAAGTATTGTCGTTGTGTTCCCTTGTGTCGGTCTAGCTCTAGGAAATGCGGATTCGTTGTTTGAAGGGTCATTCTGGATGATAACGAATCACGCATTCAAAGTACACATCGTGGTGCATGTAGAACGGCGTACGCACTTATATGGTCACTTTTTGTATCTTTTATTTTAAGGACACTTGGTCCAGGTAATTAATCTCTCCAGAGATATCGCCTAGTTTTTGGCATTTTTATTAAGCGGGAGTCAGTTGGGAGTTTTTGTTGTTAATTGTTTATGTGTAAATATGGTGATTTGTTATTAAATTCAGTTTTTTTTAACCCTGGCTTCACTCTTTCCTGCATGTTATTTTGTTATATGTTACCCTGCAAGTTAATGAAGCGCCCTGACAGCAACTTACGAATATGACCTGTTACGCCCCGAATCTGAGTCTCATATGCTTCTTTGCAAGGGTTCACTATACATATTGATAATAACCCTGAAAAAGAATATACATATATACAAATGGTTTTAACACCTCTCAGTGTGTTATAGCAAAAGACGAAGATTCTACACCCTCCATAAGTGTAACTTGTATAAGTCATTAGTAGTTTCGTGGTAGTAGCCTTATATCATAAATGATTGGTGTCCCTCGGACCCAATAATATCTTGTGACACTAAGCAAGAAAAAAAATCAAATTCATTCGACATTAATCTTAAAATTCATGGGATGATTATGTAGCTATTAGCATTGTAATTAAATTCAGAACTTGGATGATAAAGATCATTACATAAATTATGCGTGCTCGTGGCTAGGAGTACACGTCTCCTGATTGTACACAACTGCAATCAAGTTCGATAACTGTAAATCTATGATTATTTCAAGTCACACCTGAATTATTCACCTTCCATTCACCAATGGATTTCATCATACTTATTTCAAACATCAATTAATTATTATTATTATTCACCGGTGCCAGAAAATGGTCTTACCCACACGATAAATCTACTCCACTGAGTATTGATTGTTTCAAAATTGCGTTTAATACATTTGTAATCATAAGTCACCCTCACTGGTGATATGAATGCTTTCATCAATAATATACTTCAATAATTACAGTTTGCTTGATATATGCGTTTCTAGAGTTATACAGGATGCTATACTTCATATAGAGTGTCAAAAAATGTTATCTCTCATTTTACCAATTGATTATTAGGCTTATAGTTAATGCTTTTACAATAGTTTATTACAATCACATGTCTATTAAAGAACATGCCTCCACATTCGATTATCTGAGATTCACGTCGAAGAAAAGATCGTAAATGCTGTTCAGAATGTTTTACTAGACTATAATCCGCATTGAAAAGTCTAAGAAATACCATATATGAAATGGACTTCTATCAGCTCAAAATTAACATGACAATCGTGTGTGTTAACAATAAATTCAATAGGATCAAGATTTTCAAGCGTAAAAAAGAAATATCCCTGCTCGAGTGGACTATGGAAAATAATATAGGGTCTCTACACCACCAACGAGGGTGATCGAAACGATAAACACGAAATCTTCGATTAGGAAACCCTACTGTCTCCACAATGCACTAAAACTGGAAATCTCTCTTAGCAAAAGCACCAATAAATCCTATCAGGCCAAGAGTGAGCTCAAAAACGTCTCAAATCTCTAACACGACGAAGAAAAATGTTCAAACGAACATTGACAACTCTTCAACTAACAATCAAAATGATCTCTAAAAAGTAGATCCGTTGATAAACGCGAATACGAATAAACGTGGCAAAAAGAAGAAAAATAAACCACGATGCAGATTCAAAATCACTATAATATAAACTTCCCTAAGTCGACTCTCTTCACTACGACAAAAATGTTCCCATATAAATTACCATGAGTTGTGTAAAACACACTACACAATGGATGCATTCTTTTAAAAAGAATCAAAATCCAGCCGAGAAAAGGACCAGCCAAGAGTAAAACGGCAAGTCTAAGTCCTACCCATGGACTATACTAAGAAGAAGAAAATATGACTGTTACTAAAACATTATAATATTCATGCATTACCACTACTGACGGATGTAAATTTGCTGTACCTTATCGCCAGACGATGATGGAATTGAAAGCAATGATATGCCCCCCATATCCAGACTTCCTTTATACGTAGAAGTGCCTTGGGTCCTCCTGGAATGGCAATGGAATCGAACCCTGGATTGCCAATCCCAGACGCTCGGGTTCTAGACAGCCACACGAACATCACCGGTTGTTGCCGCACTCCACGTACTGGCGATATCGTTCCGAGTAAGATTCTCATCACAGAGTAGTAGCATACGCCCGAAGCGATAATTGCATTTTACTGTCATCATGTCATAATGGATTGACATGGTGGAAGAAAATTTAGCACTAGCGATGACGCTGTTAAAAAGTCAAGTGTCCATTCCGTGGAATGCATAGTGCGTTGCCTACATCACAGTATTCATGTATAAATGTTTACTCAGCCATAGCTATAATGTATACGTGCATTATATTCCTTCCTCCCGACACCTGGTCGGTTATCATGCCAGAAACATGAGAGGAATGAGTGAAATAGTTCATCTAGTGCTCAAGTGTCACAACACTTGTATCCAAAGAAATCGTCGTCGTCGTCGTCGGCTTTAACTCGTTTCCGAGTATACATCTTCTTCCAAAACAGTCTAAAATAATCTAAGGTTGAGGTCTGTGGGCATGTTTGCGGTGACTGAACAGCCCAATGCGTGCATGAAACAAACGTCCACACAGATCACACAGAACTGTTGGTGGAGGGCGTGGCTGTGCTGCACGGAGCTTTCGTGCTTGTCGCTTGGCCTTAACAATTCTACGACGTTCTTCTTCAAACATTTTGACAGCAGCCGGGATGGTCTGGCGCCAAGTTGAACGGTCTTTAGCAAGCTGGTCCCAGGTTTGTGGATTGAGACCTGTCAACTTCATATTCTGCTTAAATTGGTCCTTGTAACGTCTCTTAGGGCCTCCATGAGGTCTGGTGCCGGAGGTGAGTTCACCATACAGAACCTGGCGTGGTAGTCTTGTATCATCCATCCGATGGACATGTCCAATCCATCTAAGTTGATGACCAATGATGGATGATTCTATACTATTAGTAAGCGCTTTCTCAAGAACATCAAGATTGGTGATGTGGTCTTCCCACTTTATCTTAAGGATGGATCGAAGTTTCTGTTGATGGAAGCGCTCAAGCTTTCGGAAGTCATGTCGATAGAGGGTCCAGGTTTCACAGCCATACAACAATGTTGAGATGACAACAGCTTGGTACACCATGAGCTTCGTCTTCACGGTCAGATCTTTATTCAAGAAGACCCGGTGCGATAGTCGCCCAAATGCCGCATGGGCAGCACCGATTCTCTTCTCAACATCCTGCCCACAATTGCCGTGTACAGATAGCAGACTGCCCAGATACGAGAAGTGGTCTACCTGCTCCAATGGAGTATCTGAGATATAAATGTTGAAGTGCGGAAGGGAAGTGCCAGGTGAGGGTTGTGCCAGAACCTTGGTCTTCTGAACATTAATGGTGAGACCAAAACGTTCACATGCATTCTTGTAGCAATTAACAGTCTGTTGCAACTCCACTGGCGTGAGTGTAGGCGATGCTGCATCATCTGCATACAACATATTGGTTATCTTCGTAACCTGAGTTAGCTTCTTGGAGCGAAATCGAGCTAGGTTGAAGAGCCCTCCATCAAATCGGTACCTGACATCTACACCTGGGATGTTTGTGGGCGATTTATAGAGCATTGCAGCCAAATACAATGCAAACAGTGTTGGAGCAAGCACGCAGCCCTGTTTCAGTCCATGAGTGATAGGAAATTCGTCAGAGATCTTATTTTGCTGACAAACCTGACCGGTCATGCCATCATGGAGAGCTTGGATTAGATCAACAAAGCGTCGAGGACAGCCAAAGCGTTGTAGCACCGCCCACATAGCAGATCTTGGAACTGAGTCAAAGGCCTTTTCCAGATCATAAAAGACTAAGAAGAGTGGATTCTGTTGCTCACTACATTTTTCTTGTAGTTGTCTTATGCAGAAAATCAAGTCAGTTGTGCTTCTGGAAGATCGAAATCCACACTGGGACTCGGGGAGGATCTTTTCTGAGATAACCTGAAGGCGGTTAAGTAAAATTCTGGCGAGAATTTTACCCACAGTAGATAGTAGCGATATACCGCGATAGTTGCCACAAACACTACGATCACCTTTCTTGAAGATTGTGATGATAGTGGCGTTCTTTAGGTCACCAGGTACTTCTCCTAATTCCCAAATTTTGAGAATAAGAGTGAAAATCCGCGTTTTGAGGGACTGACCTCCAGCTTGAATTAATTCCAGTGGGATGTTATCTGGGCCAGGTGCCTTTCTTGGTTTCAATTGATTGAGAGCTACACTGAATTCTGTGTAAGAAGGAGGTACAGCCATCCATGGTTGTTCAGGATATTTCAGCACATCACGAAGGAAGTCTTCAGCAGCTGTTGAGGGACGATTTAGAAGGATGGAGAAATGTTCCTTCCAACGCTCTAAGATATCATGGCTGTCAGTAAGAGTGGCAGAGTTGTCAGCACTTTAGTGTACCTGATGAAGAACGAAGTGGGCCATATATCTCTTTAATCCCTGCATAGAAGTTCCTCAGATCACGAGTATCAGATAGCCTCTGAAGTTCCTCAGCTTTACGCTGCCACCAAGTATTCTTTATCTCTCTTATTTGTGTCTGACACTTACTCTTGAGTTCTAAATACAGAGCTTTCTTCGTATTTGAGGATGGGGCTTGAAGATGAGATAGATAGGCTTCCCTTTTGATGTTGATGAGACGCAAAATTTCTTCGTTGTTGTCATCAAACCAGTCTTGACTTTTCTGCTTTACCAAACCAATGGTTTCTTCAGCTGACTTAGTGATTATCTCCCTCAGATTGGTCCATTCTTCTCGAATGTCACTTGTTTTAACTGGATGATCTGATAGCTGGGCATTGATCATATTCTCAAAGTTTGTGGAAATAGATTCATCCTGAAGTTTGGAGGTGTTAAACTTTCCTCTGGATGAGGTTTGGAAACGCCTTGGTGGTTTTGGGCTGATGGATATCCTGAGTTTACAGATGAGAAGTTTGTGATCCGTCCAACAATCGTCAATATTCCTTGCTATTTTGGTAATAAGTATGTCCTTCTTATCACATTGTCGGGTAATGACGTAATCAAGGATGTGCCAATGCTTATCCAAAGAAATAGCACGATACTGAAGTGAAAGGTTTACTGCGAGAATCACTGTACACTCGCCAGAGTTAATGTTACTCGTTGTAAAGCGCTTGCCTGAATGTGAATGTAGCATGAATAAACTTGCACGTTACACGGCACATATTCAGCGTGAAAATATCACTCATTACTGAGTTTTTCGTCACACAACTCCAATATCCTAACGATGGCCTCACACATATTTCAAGAGAACCTTGCACTTCGCGATATGTATTAATATTCGCGCTCGTTGGTCGTACTGCTCTGGGCAGAGATATATCAAAATCTGGCTTGGTCGAACAGCCCGCATACTGACGAAGGTATGCGTATATCGATAAATCAAAGCGTTGGCGCATGGTCGACATAGCTGTCATATTTCATGAAGTCTTGCCAAAGAAATCAACTCTTCAAAGCCAGGATAATGTCAATATATCTTGGGTAAAATGCTGAAAATGATAAATAAACTTCTCTTCCTCGTTATTATAGATGAGATGATCTTTCAATATTTCATCAATAAGTTGGAGATCTGCGTGGCGCACATGTTCCGAATGTTACTATGGCGACAGCCAGCTCGGAGAACTTCGGCTCTGCTCGGCTCGGGCCAGCCTCACGGAGTCCGTCAGCTATCACGCCACAAGCTCGCCGGTTATGCGCTGTATTTTAATACAAAACCAATCCTACAGCTCAGTGCTGCAACAAACGCTTGAGAGAAATGGTACAGTATGGAGATGTTTTATGTAGATTTGGTCCTACTTGTTAATATTTTAACATGTTAACTGCCTTAACTATTGGAACTAGATCGAATGATGTCGCCGGTATATTGGTATGTGTATGTATTGCAGTAAGTAGATGTGCACATAGAAATTGACCAGAGGTAATGTCTTAATATTTATTTCTTTGTTTGGAAGTGCGATGGCCTAGCTGAGAGAAGAAGTGTTTTTAATTTATTGGTCAGGATCGTGATTTCTCACTGTAGCAGCTGACATTCATTTAGTGTGACGTAGTTTATGTTTTAAATTCTCTTTTCATTTTGTAACGTTTGCCCTCTTTAACTACGAGTAGAATGATCCATATGATCCCGTATAATTTATTATTTATTCAGTTCTTTAACTTGTGTGGTATCAGCAGCGCTGTAAGAGTTTCGTATGTCTTTTGTCAACTGTCATGGCAGCTATAACATTATTATGTATGTAGGCCGACAATAAGTAAAAAGATACGAGAAGATCGACGTGGAGCCATTAGTAAAAATTTACGGAATTGGGATCACTATCATGTTATTGGAGATTGCTGATATGAATTGGTTCATATTTACTTAGGCGATAAGAAGAACTTGATGAATAGATGTATTGAAGAAAGAAGATGTATGATGAAATATTATATTGGAAGAGATGTGTTTGATCCTATGAGAGTCTGTATATCCACGGTTAGACAAATCTTGTCGTCGACCTTAAGAAGCT
Source organism: Meconema thalassinum (assembly GCA_946902985.2). Classification (NCBI taxonomy): domain Eukaryota; kingdom Metazoa; phylum Arthropoda; class Insecta; order Orthoptera; family Tettigoniidae; genus Meconema; species Meconema thalassinum. The sequence continues at coordinate 411,001,895 of OX336393.1, forward strand.
GCCGGTTAGAAAGATCGTATGTGAATGTTTAGTTATGACAAGGCAAATGAAATTAGGATACCGTACCCCTCAGAAGTGAATACCTTTCCTAGGTCCGGAACGCACACCTTATTGTAAATGTTTTATATGTTGTATGTATTTATGTTTGTTTAAATGTATTTGGACTTGTAATAGTTTGGTGAATAGAGAAAGTAAGTTGAAATGAGCCTCTGTATCATTTCCAAATGTAAATCTAAGGGATGTTCTCAAACAGATCTTCTGGGTAGCATTGCTAAAATATGGGTCCAGTCTTTCCAATCTTTGTCTGTAGACCATGTCCTGTGGTTCGGATTCCACGTAAAAAGGAGGTCCCGTGACTCATGATCGCGAGATTAACGGTCACGTTAAACTACAAGCTTCCTTCCTTCATAATCATAATAATTAGAAAGCCGTCATCCTCCATATATACGCCCATTATAGCATGGTTTCACAAAACGCGTATGTTTTCTTTTAGGTGTTTAATACCCTTTTCCCCTGTACCATCACTATTCCCTGTTTTATGCGTCAAAATAATCTATCGAGGTAAAAGCGTATGTCATCATCTATTTTTCAACTATCACACCTAATTTTAGGGTTCTTCGTTTGCAAGATATAGATTTTTTCAATTTGGGGATAGTTTTCACCGCCCAAAGGGGGACTTCGCCCCATGTGCTGGGACCCCTCATACAAGTCCCTAGCATGGTTGGTTCGCGAGATATTAACAAAAGTGTAGTTAGGCCCTTTTGATAAAAATGAAGCATACATTCAAAAACGGGGCGTCAACCCAAGTGATAGGATATTGTCTATTAACAAATCCCATCAGGGGTTCAGAAAATATTAACAAAAGAGTGTAGTTAGGCCCTTTTGTCAAAAGCCGTCAGTGCGCACACATACAAAAAAGTATTATTTACCCCCGAGTAAGGGTATTTTTTTATTTTGGGATGGACATACCTCGTCCATAGAAAAGGGGAGTTCACCAAGAGTCATACGACACTCTATATGTTTAAATACGATTATTGGTTAGTGAGATACTACAAAGCGGATGACCTTTTAGTATTTTTGGTTCTTTAATAAATATTAAAAAAATCATTTATAAATAATCATTAAAAAAAAGCCCGCTCTCTTACAAAAGCCCCCTCCAAGTGCGCATGCATACAAACAAAAATCACCACTTCACCCCCGGGTAAGGGTAGTTTTTATTTTGGGGTGGACATACCTTGTCTATAGGACACGAGTCTTACGACACCCCATATGGTTAAATCGCATTATTGGTTAGCGAGATACTAAAAAGCGGATGACCTAATAGCATTTTGGTTCTTTAATAAATATTAGAAAAACTCATCTATAAATAATCATTAAAAAAAGCCCGCTCTCTTACAAAAGCCCTCTCCAAAAGCGCATGCATACAGAAGAATCACTACTTCACCCCTCGGGTAAGGGTAGTTTTTATTTTGGGGTGGACATAACTTGTCCATAGGAAATGGGGAATGGGGGGGGGGGGGGGGCGTCACCACGAGTCCTACGACACCCCATATGTTTAAATCGCATTATTGGTTAGCGACATACTATAAAGCGGATACCTATTAGTTTTTGGTTCTTTAATAAATATTAAATAACTTATATATAGGTAAATTATCATTTAAAAAGCCCGCTCTCTTACAAAAGCCCCCTCCATGTGTGCATGCATACAAAATAAAACACAACTTCTCCCCCGGGTAAGGGTTGTTTTTATTTTGGGGTGGACATGCCTTGTCCATAGGAAAGGGGGGGGGGGGTTCACCACGAGTCCTACGACACCCCTTATGTTTAAATCCGACCATGGGTTCAGAAAATATTTTTGGTTTCCCAAATGAAATATTTTCCGTTTCTCTAATAGTTACAAAAATGACGGAAACACATGTTTTCACCAAAAAACATGCACAGGTTTTCACCTAGAGACTTGAAATTTATGGTGCAGGTAGTGGGGGTAAATACCAACCATTCATGTCAAACAAACTTTTTTCTCATCTTCACCGTTTCCAAAGTAGTGACCATTTTTTCAAAATTTATTTTCTTTTGCCCTACAGACATGAAACTTGGTTTCTACCTAGAGGGCCTAGAGACCTTTCATTAACGTCAAACAAACGTTTTCCCAAAATTCACCGTTTCCAAAATAGCACCAATGTCAAAAACAATAATTTTCAAACATTTTTTTAAAATACCAACACACATTCTTAGCAAAGACGGCGTCACCCCAACGCCAACAACACCTCGTTCGTTAAAATACGATCATGCGTTCGGGAGATATCGGCAAAGTTCGTAGGAAAGTAGGCTGTGTCGCAGAACATACAACACCCCACTACTTGTGGACTTAAGTAGAAGCGGGTCTTCTACTTATGCTTGACCGTTTTCCACCCTTCCCCATTTCTAGTTGGAGATGATGGGGCAGGAGAGCACACCTCAACCTCCACATCTCCGTCCGAAGACGAAGAAAATGGAGCGGGCGCTCTCTTGGGACTTTCTCCCGGTCCGAAGCCTGGGTGTCTGTTCCCGACACTTCCCGAAGAGATTTCTTCCTTAATCGGCGCTGACGTCTATTTGGGGATTAGATGGTCCCTTCCCCACAGACGCCAGTTCCTTACAAACAAGGCAGTTCCTGTTGGTGGTGGGAGTGGGATGGCCAGCAGTTTCTTGAGCAACCTTGTCTTTAGGAGAGGAAGAGATACGGCGCTGAACCGTTCCTCTCTCCTCTGCCGATCTCTTTTCTGTTTTGTAGGGAAATTCCTCCATACGGATGGGTTTAGCTTCAGCTAGCTTCGCTCCCTTGATGGTCGTGGGAGCGGAAAGGCCAGCAGAGATAGTAGCCACCCCGTCAGTAGGAGGGCGGGAGAGACGGCGACGAACCCCCTCTCCCCCCTCCACTTCATATTTTTTCATATCGGGTGGGCTGGAAGAAGGACCAGCCCTGGTCGGCAAAGTCTTCATTCCCCCTTTAACTGGGGAAGACTTGTTCGCCGACCGTTTCGGAGACGAAGCGGACTTCTTCTCCGATTTTGCCGGTTTCGTTGGTATAACCAGCGCCTTCTTTTGCGGGGCCGAAGAAGGTTGTTGTACCTCCTTCTGGCTGACATTTTTCGCTGAAACAGCGAGGGGTGATTTTAACACTGCTGAAAATACGGGCGTCGAGGGTACTACAGTCGGTAAAGATGCGGCAGGGGTGAATGAGGCCGTCGTTGCGGCTGCAAACGATACCCGAAATTCAGGGGCATTCATATTACGGTACCTCTTGCGAGCGTCGTGATATGAAAGCCTATCATGAGTTCTTATTTCTTTAATTTTTGCTTTCTTACAGAACTCAGGGCACTGCTTCGATCGTGGAGAGTGGCTTCCTTGGCAGTTAGGACAAATCGGGGAAGGCGTACACCTCTCACCGTCATGTGTCCCCTTGCCACAGTCTCTACACACAGCCTTGGCAATGCACCTGGCGGAAAAAGCCCGAATTTCTGGCATTGATAGCAGCGCATAGGTGGAGGGATGTACGGTCGAAAATTGCGGTGGTCCGATGTGACCTTCACTTGCTTAGGTACGACATCACTCTCAAAATGGAGAATAAAAGCGCCGGTGTCGACGCTGTTCTCTCCAATCTTTCGGGCGATGCGCCTAAACTTGGTGACGCCTCTCTTCTCCAGATCCCGCAACAATTCCGCATCGCTATTTAAAATGAGGTCACGATGGAAAATAACTCCACGGACCTCATTTAGCGTTTCGGGTTTTGAGACCTTAACGGGAATTTCGCCGAATTGCGTGCATTCCGGCAACCCTTCCCTTTGCTTCCGGTCAACGGTGTGCAGCAAGAGCTGCCCGTTCCGGAGCTTCGAAATCCCGCTTAGATCTACAAATTTCCCCTCGATTTCCTCAGAAAAATTATGGATTTTACTAGTTTAAAATCACCCCCGTCTGTCCTCGTAGCTACCAGGTAGCGAGGAGACTTGTCAACAGGGAATCTTTGATTAAAGGCTTCATCCCAAGGCGTGTATACACCTTGGGATTAGCTCGACACTCTAGAGACGGCTTTTTTTGGGTGCCACCCTGTACAGGTGTCCGCGAGCGCTTAGAGGGCATCCCGGACGAAATCCTCCCCTAATACTGCCCACTCCGAACGGGGGCCATCACTGATGGGCGCCCCCCCAGCCAATGCAATACCTACCTGACATAGCAGGTATTGCCCGGGGTCCCAGTGCCTTGAACAGGCACTTCCCCCTCGGCATGCACAGTGATTTATGCAGCTCCAGTATTCGGCCATGCAGGGACCTTCGTTGTAAGGCGGATATTACCGAAAGGGTACATGGCGCACCCACTTGACGGGATGGGGCATACCGTCTAGGGTTTCTGGCCAGATGGCCAAGTTGGTGGCCCTTCCCTTAACAGCATGCATGTTTATTTCTATAGGTCAAACCAGAACTGGGACCAGAAATCCAAAATCGACCTTTATAAGGCCCCCTCTAAGTCGCCTTTTACGACAGGCAGGGGATACCGTGGATGAATTCTTCCCTCCCCATCCACAGGGGGTCTGAACAAATCAAAAACTGGCAAATTATTCGGCCATGTCAGCCCTATTAGTCGCCTCCTACGACAGGCAGGGCATACCGTGGGTGTATTCTATCCCGCACCCACACGGGGGTACACGACTGTAGTATAAGTTATTTGCGACTGCATGTTATCGAAAATTTATGCTTCGCATGCCAATGGTCCGCATCGTATATATGTTCCACTTCGAAAATAGCATTGTAGTCACCCGAAATGTCCACTACATTTGCTTGGAGAGCAGTGTCCACACTCATATCTAGCCGCACAAGGCTACAATGTTAATTTGCATCGAAACCGTTCCACTCAACACCTCAGGTTTCCACAGAGAGTACATGTTTAAATATCTTCACTCGGAAAATAAATAACGTTGAATTGCAATAATCTTGGTGTGCGTATATGGAAGAACACCGTTTCAATATGTAGAGGCTTCAGTAACAAGTCCCATAATGTGTCACTGCGCTCCGCTTCTCGTCCACACAAGCATTTCAATAACATGAAGTGAGACAGATTCCAATAACTGTGCGCTGCCCACATATAATGCCTGGCACGCTGTACATCCAAGTCTCCTTCGACACTGAGCTTGGTGTAATTTGGCCTCAATACGACACAACACGAAGTCTAACTATGAACTAAAATCTCCGTTGAATTGTGATAGCTTTGTACTGTCTTGCTCCTGGGAGCTACATTACGATATGAATCTCTGCCTATTTGCTCACTTGGCTGAGTTGAAAAAAATCTATCACCGCTATGTGTTTGCTTGCAAGCTACAGCCGGACCTCCCACTCCTTGACGCGTGACGTAACAATCTACCTATGATAGGTCGATATAATAAATACATATTCTTAACGTTCCAAAGGCTATTTCCACAAAAGCAAGATTGCAGTATTTCTCTGCTGTAATATCATGTACTCCAATATACTTGACATCATAAATGTGCCTTATTTCCATATAATGTTCGAATATGTCACTATTTCCACTGCTTCATAGATCAAGGTCTCCTGCACTCTCCTCGCGGTATAAATGAGAAACATACGAAGGTGGTCGCTGATACTCGAACAGACACGAATGACAATACAAGTTTCAACCAGCTGACGCTGGCTTACTCAAAACTAGGTCAAAGCCTGTCACTTGTAGCATCGGTTCGCTAAGCGTAAATGTACCGTAATTTCAGACAAAATAACGGTACAATACCGAGGCTATAAATGGATATATCGTTAAAATATATTGCAACCTGAGTTCGCTAGGTAATATGGGTAGATGCCTAGTTGAAAAAGGGTTGTATTTCGCTTTTCGATCCTTATTATGGAAGGTATGGGACTGATATTTTAAGGTGACATAAAGTGATCTTGTGTATGAAGGGTAACTTGTTACATACCTCTTCCTGACGTTTCTCCGAGTATGTGACATTTGATCACATATATTTACTTGCTGATTCTGGAAGGTAAGAACTTACGGTGAGTTATGTGTTGTGATTTTAAGTTGGTAATTGATGTTGTGTCGTTGAAGTGAATATGCTGAGATTCATTATCCGAGACAGCACATTGGTAAGTGTTTATTTAAGGGTATTTTGCGTTATGTGTCGGTGTTTCAATGTGAGCCTATTTATATTCTGGTAGTAATTTTGGGGATATATATCAGGTGGTAACTTGTAAATTTTTAATGAGGGAAATTTTGTGATTATTTGTGATGGTATGAAAGATTTTGTGTATTTCTGTTGGTATGCACGTGTGGTCCACTTCAGTAAATTATTTTTGGCTCTTGTAATCTTTATTTTCTGTATTTTACTTGGGTCAGTTCATCATTTTTGAAATTTTCTCTTGGTTCGACTTAGTTTGTTAGGGTTTCTATTAAGTTGAAACAGATGGGCAGAGGAGGACTTATGCCAGCATTCACTTAAATTAATTATTTTTTAGGCAAGCGAGCACATTTTCAATTGGAATTAATGATTCTGCATAAATATTGTGAATTTTGGCTGTTAATAGTAACACTTTGTTGATTATCTTTGAGTTACTCCATTTAAAATGTAATTGTTGGTTCCAAAGATTGTAAAATTTCATTTTTCATTGTAAAAGGTGTGGAAATTTGTTTAAATGGAGATTCTGCGTTTTAAAAATCATATGCCATATTTTGTTGTAAAGTTTTTTTATGCTGTTTCGAAACTGTTTCTATGACTTGTGTTAATTATAAGTTCCTTATTACCTGGTACTGTCGTAAGTGAACTTCATTTCAGCTGAATTTCAACGAAGATTGGTTCTGCGTGAAAGATTCGTGGGGTATATGTGAAGTTACCCATGCCCGGATGTCTAAGATATCGCCTATGGAACTGTACGAAAAGGAACCTGTCTTCGCCATGCAAGATGTCATTTGTAGATACAATGTTGTTGTATTTGTACAAGAATATCCTGATTGATGTAACTTGTTCATTGTAAGAAATTTGTATTTTACGCATGCTACCACTCGGATGTTGACACTGACATGTCTGTCAGACTTATGAATCGACCAGTGGGAGTGAAAAGTTGTCAAAGAATGTGAAAAGACTTTATATTTTAGAAGAGCTCATATTCCGATATTATGATGCGATGCGTGAAAGGGGCTGAAGATTTGCATGTTCTGAATGGTGTAACAATTTTGGTTTACGTTGTCGTGGTTCTTTGAACCAACGTCAACATTTTAGCGGGTAGCTCTGTACTTGCGGTGATGGAAATAGTACACAGACTGCCGTTAGAGCGCTGCTCCTCGTGGGTAAGATAAGTTCTTTGTTTGGGTCGACAGGTGGTTGCGCTCGTGTTGAGTTCTTATTTCTACAAAATGGTAGCCTTTTGTCATCTAAGCTGCCATAGTGACAATTATTGGATATTCAACATTAAATAAAATAGTGTGGAAAAGATCCTGATACAGTAAGGATGTGAAGTATCACAGCTGAGAGTTCCTGTTGGAACTGAGTAGCATGCTTAATGCTACTCAGTCTTTTCTATTACTTCGTAATATATCGTAGAAGTAAATTGTTCCAATGTTAACAATGTCGAGACAGCATTTTAATTTAAATGGTTTAATTTATGATTGTACATGGATTCAGACAGTGACCTGGTCTTGTGTACGATTGGAGTGTGATATGTCGTTATCGAGCTGAGAGTGATTATCTTATAATAGCATGTCTGCAGCCGGCCCTGTGGTGTTGGGGTAGCGCGCCTGCCTCTCACCCGGAGGCCCCGGGTTCGATCCCCGGCTCCGTCAAGGATTTTAAAACTGACGTGAGGGTTGGAACGGGGTGCACTCAGCCTCGTGAGGACAATTGAGTAGCTGTCTGACAGTGAGACAGCGCCCCGATCACGAATACCAAGATTAACGGCCGAGGGGACCCGACGCGCTGATCACGCGTCACCCCAATATCTGCAGGCCAAATGGCTGGGCAGCGGTCGCTTGGTCGGCCTTAGCCCGTCATGGGCTGGATAGTGCCAGGGGTTGACTTTTTTGTTTTTCTAGCATGTCTGCGGAATGATGAAAATCCTTATTATGATTTATTTAAATCTGTGGATTGAGGCCACTTAAGAAGTACGGTATGATTCTGTGATGTGAGATATGAGATGGGCAAGTCACTTGGTATTTGGAATTTGTAAGTATTTGTGTGGTTGGTAAAGATGTCAGCCCTAAAGGTAAAGTAACGTCTGGTTTATATTCTATTTGTACGTGAGGCATGTTGTGATGGTCCCAATTTGTGACCAGAATGAAATAATTTTATATATTTTATTATTATTATTATTATTATTATCAATATTTTTTAAGTTTACAGTTTACCTTTTATTAGTTATTATGTTAACTAATATGTTTATATCTATTATTATGCGGTAATGTAGAATATTATGGCAATTGAAAGGACTTGGAGCGATACACATTAGATTTGAAATAAGTTAGACGCTTGACTGAATATTATTTCTGAAGAAAATTCGAACAAGAGAAGAAGAGGGTTGTTCGCAGAAGGGCGGCTTAACCACGGCTTCTTGGAAATGATATAAATAGACACTTATGTATTTCACATCAAGTATTCAACCAGTATACAAATCATACTAAGAAAATATTCTATGAAGACTTGCCACTAACAATGCTGGGCCGATGAATGAGTCCTTTGCAACTTTATACAAAAGGTGGGCTGGACCTCCCGAGAAATGCTACAATGAAGTATTGTCATTGTTGATATGTGAAAGGCGCGCTTATATCGACTAGCGACTTCAGAAGAGGGGAGAGACACGTGCCTTACCTGGGAACGTTATATATATGACGGCCGCCCAAATGGATGATTATCATTGAATTGCTGGAGGAGAGGGAATGATGCTGAGTGGAGCAGAGAGGAATCGAACTTGTAGCGAGATGGAGTCTGTAACGCAGTGCTAAACTAGACAGTTGACTATTAAGTATGTGAATTTGATAAGACATTCTGTCTCATCAAACTGTGACATGGTTGTGTACGAGGCTATTGTCACAGGGATGATTTTTGGAATTTATTCCGTCATCCACATATAAATTAATTACTTTAAGGAAGATCAGGGCCTTGAGGAACTCTCTACGCAACAATCCAACTACAAAGATCTTCAATGCGGTGAGCGATTTAAACAGTTTTACTCCAGTCAAATCAGAAGGCTATCATGCTTATTAAATTCAATCTATATTTTATTCAATTAACTCAGTATACTCCAATTTCCAATCAAGACCCATAATACAAGTAAATTCAGTAGATTCTTTAATTTAATTTATTATTATTATTATTATCTTTAGTATTTTATTCTTTTTGCACTTGTTGTTTTTATATATTAAATTCATTTTTAAATTCAAATGTTTGACTGGTTTCCTTTAGTAGCTAGAAATTACTATAAGGCAACACCATACTCCTGAACTAATTATCGTAAGGTTAGATTACGTAAGTTTCACTACGGCTGGAGATAGGAATTTCGATGCTCTACCTCTGTTTAACCGAGGTTTTAATATATTATTTTGATCATGATATATAAATGGTCTGGCGCCCTTGGCTACATATAATACTACACATTATGTACTTTTTAGTGATGCTGACAACAATACAGATACACTATTAGATTAATACACAGTTAAATGTTTCATTTTGATCACCCAAAAGTGGGCGACTATTTAAATAATAACCTTTGCATATTAATATTCAAGAACATATAATAAACCATTACATTATAACGCCCAACAGTGGTGCTTTCTTATTAACACGTATCAGTACTCAAAAAACCATTACAAATGACTCCCAACTAGCGGAGCGCTTTTCTTATTATTAATAGTCAATAATATATCTCTCTAAACCATTACAAATGGCTGCCTCAACGAGGGACATTAAGATCTCAAAAAACCATTACAATGTGTCCGAGTGTCAAAACTTAAACGTCGCCAACGTAATGTCTTATGATGTGGATTTAGGATGTTTAAATCTGTTCTTTATTTTTATGTTAATTTCCCTCCCCCTTGTCCACTGTAGTATATCCGCTTAGGGATCTGTAATATTTTAATTTTAGTTTTCGTCATGTATGAGTACTCAGGCAACGTCGTATTGCATTCTGTTTTGCTTTTGTTTTTTTTTTTTCTTTGATATTCTGTTTGCATGTTATAACGATAGCCGACTGCCTGCTGATTGGGTTGACAAATGAGAATCGGGAATCCATTACAGAAATGTAGTCAAACTTGAAATTTTCTCCACGGTTTTTATGATTAAGAAAGGAATTGTAATAACTTTATTAGGTTAATATGCGTCATGAGAGATATCGGCATTGAGCAAATGTATTAAGAAGTCATATGAAAGTGTGGAACGTATTAATTCAGATAACGAATCGATACTTGAACTATTTGATATATTACGCTATTGCTATGTATCGTATCATTGTCTACGTGATTAAATGAATAACAACAGATGGTACATTACGTTTCTCTCCATTAATAGTACTTCGTTCAGAAAGTAAGTACAGGGTATGAATAAATTTCCGCACCTTATAGGTATATATGTTTATGTATATAATATTTATTGTTTTGTTTATGTAAATTGTAATTTGTACTCAGAAATATTTTAATAGATGTTGTGTTCGTTACTGAGTACCAGTGTATTATTTCTAGAACTAGACTCAATAGCGTAGCCTTGAAAATGGTAGCCTGGGTTATGTTTGAAAATAGGCCTAGACCTTCCGCTTCCAAGTTGTGTTTATGTTGACCCGGGTCGTTCAATTACCACGCTTACTAAGTTTCTGACAGGTTTTCTTGTATGTTGCTTTTGGAGGGCAGAGACTGTCAGTGGGTGTCACTGTAGGATTGGTAGTATTCTGTAGAACTGTTTGTCTTGCATATTTGGATCTAATGATGCTCGCTTGACGAGCGAAACATGTCATCCCTTAGTTTTCTTGTTCTTCAAAAGTCCGTAACAATATATATCAACTAGTGGACCCGTGCGAGAACTCACGCCCCAGGTGTACAGACTACCCGCCTTGCCCTAGTGCTATGCGGGCTGTACGGGACACAGTTCTGCCAGGGCACTTTATAAACAAATAAATCTATTTCCGTTGATTTTTCAAAAAAAGAGGTGAGATGCAAGATATTTCCTGTCCTATTGATAGACTACAACGAATTATTGAGGACTATTGAAGAAACAACTCAGGGATGACATGTTGTGTTCGTCAAACGAGCATCATCAGATCCAAATATACACGACAAATAGCTCTACATAACACCATCAAACCTATAGCGACTTTCCCTCTAAAAACAAAACACAAGGAAACCCGTCAGAAAACTTAGTAAGTGGGGTAATTATTACTGAAACATATTATGGCATTAAGTTGAAACGAGAACTATTCCTTTTAATGTTGCAAAATGTAGATATGACTACCGTATCAATACAAATAGTATTCTTCCTCCAAACTAAATTATCTTCGTAGATTTTAGATTCTCGCCGCTATGGATTAGCCCTTATGGTGCCACGGGGCCGATATATCAGCCGAGGGAGTATCTGCTAGGAATGCCACCGCATGATCCATCAACCTGATTTTTCTAATTTGTTTAGTGTTATTTTCAGACACAGAGCACTAATACTGTTGTAACGAAGACAACGTGGGAGTCATTCTTTCTCAGAATATATCGACAGGTTTAAATTCCGTGAATAATTGTATTTATAACAGGTATTCTTTGAACATGCTTCAGTCAACTGACTTTTCATGTGTGTTATCTTTTAAAGTTCTTGATCTTGCTTGGAGCTAATTAAGATACGTGGTGATAAATATGGCTAGCTCTTTCAGCGAAGGGGATATAAATAAGGTTTTAGGGCTGAGTAAATTTTGTGTGAGAGTTAATTTTCTAGTGATGGCGACGACTTTGAATTTACTAATGACAAACAACCTAATGATGGAGGACTGTATACGCATATCTTTGTAGAAATTGATCGTACTCGAAACGTATATGATAGAATTACACTAAGCTTGGGATATGTATAATTAATTCAATAAGTATTAAGGGACACTAGGGCTGAGTTTTTAGGCAAATATGGCAAAATAACTGTTTTTTTTTTGTTTTTACCATATATTTATCTAATGGACCCCTGCGGATCATTTCAGTAAAACAGTTTTCATGCATCGCCATATTTAAAGGCTCAGCGACGTTTTTAAATCTCCTCTGCGTTAGACTTTAAACGCCCCCTTCATGCTCTCTCAGTGATTGTATTTTTATATATCCATTACTGTGTGGATTTTTTCGATTTATTTTGAAGCCATTGCCAACATCTCTGTGGGTAATGATTTGTGCTGCTATCTAGTGTCTAATATTAGAACTACATAGACCTAACCAATATAAACACTAAAATCTAATGTGAAACTTTTACGGATTGATTTGTTTGAAAGTATATTTTGCCATATAACTTCCTACATTTATATTGTCCTATACATTATTTTTATTATATAATTAACTTATCTTTACGTACAGTTACATATTATCAATTGAACAGGTAGTAACTTCCTGTGTTTATGTTTAAATTTTATTGTTTACATCAGTGCATGTGGCTTGAAATTTGTGATTATAATGGATGTAGTAAGTTCACGTTGGCGTGTTTCGAAAGGAAGATGTACCAAGAGAAAAAGAAAAACTTCAGCGGCAATAGAGGCTCGTAAAAAGAAGCAAGAAGCTAATATGAATGAGACAGCTTCTAGGCCTATTTCATTAGTGGTGCCTACAGAAGAGGTTAGTGTTTTACAAACTGTAGGCCTACAAATTAATTCCCAACAAACTGTAAACATTAGTGCTTGTTCAAACCCCAGTAATACCGAGTTTGTAAATAAATATAAATCAGGAGATGTTAGTAATTCTGACAAGACTAGGTCTGAATTAAAACTGTCCTCTTATGCATCAGTGTCATTAGCTACATCAGATGAAAGTTATATTTTACTGTACACTAGCACATTTCCTAATTTATTAAAAAATTTGAAATGTCCTCACTGTAGCCAAGCTTCCCTAAATGTGGTGATAAACGAGCAGCATGGATTTGCTAATAAACTACATGTAGTATGCAAATCATGTGGACACTGTGCAGGTCAGGCATACACAAGTCCTCGGGTAAAAGCAAATGAGGGCAAAACAGAAAGAGCTCCATTTGAAGTAAATAGAAAGGGTACAGAAGCTTTCCTAAATCTTGGACTTGGTCACAGGTACATGCAAAAATTTTGTATGGCTATGAAAATGCACTGTATGAATTCCAAGACCTTCACCAGTCACATGCACAACTTAGCAACAGAAGTTGATTGTCTCAAGGAGAAAATGCTGAGTGAGAGTCGAACTGTAGTTCGTAACGCACATGAATGTGTAGACCCATCCCTCATAGAGGCTAATGTTATTGATATCGCAGTTAGTTTTGATGGAACAGGGCACCGCAGAGGTGGGATTGGCTTAGTTGTAGATATCTTGACAGGTCTCGTTATTGACTATGAAGTCTTGTCAAAATTTTGCCATTATTGTGCCTTACTTGGCAATGAACTGGGTACTGATACACCAGAGTACATGGTATTAGCTGAACATCATGAAAGAAGTGGGGAATGCTGTAAAAACTATGATGGGTCATCAGGGGCAAAGGAAGTACACGCTGCTGATATAATGTGGAAAAGATCAGTTGAGAAGTGTGCAATGCGATACACAACTGTACTTTCTGATGGAGATGCAAAGACTTACCAGCATCTGAATGGAATTGCAGTGTATGGCGAAGGAATTAAAATAATAAAAGAGGACTGTATCAACCATGTCGCTAAACGAATGTCTACAGGGCTTCTGAAATTGAAAAAGGATACCAAGGACACAAATTTGGGGGGTCGTGGTAGTGGAACTTTGAAAATGGACACAATAAAGAAGTTGTCCAGTTATTACAGACAGTCAATTCAGAAACATATGCCTGATGTTCAAGCAATGAAGACTGCCATTTATGCCACTCTGTATCATTACAGATCCACAGATCAGAAACCACAACATCAGAAATGCCCCAAGGGAACTGACTCGTGGTGTTTCTATAATAGAAGCACTGCTCGAGGTGAGACACCTGAAAGCCACACTAAGATGTCAGTGCAATTTTCAGAAAAAATGGTCTGTCGCATTGCCCCTGCGTATCAGAGACTGGCCAGCAATGAGCTTTTAGCCAGATGTAGCAGAGGAGGAACACAAAATTCAAAGGAGTGTGTTCACTCTGTTATTTGGAAGAAATGTCCTAAATAAATTTTTATACCGAAGAAGCGACTGGACATGGCGACATACACTGGTGTTTCTGAGTTCAATATGGGCTGCTCTGCGACACAGGAACTGAAATGTGAAGTAAGAAATGAAGAAAGTTCAATGGTTTCCTCAAAAATAAGTGAGCGTTGTGATCAAATAAGAATTTATGAAAGCAGAAGGAGCTCGATGCAGGTGAAGAAGACACGACAGGGTCTGCAGTTGAAGAAAACACAACAGGAAGCTGCCAAGGAGAAGTTGGAAGGCAAATCATATGAATCTGGGGCATTTTGATTCATTAGGTGAGCCAAACTTGGTAATATAGCATGCGATTTTATAAAAATGCTTTTATCTCCAAACAACATTTTTAGGTAATGAAAATACTCCATGCGCATGATATATTCACCAATTTTACTCAAAATATCACTGGATATTCAGAAATACATGTGTTGTAAGATGACATTGCAATATCTTAGGTCACTTTGTAAATTACAGACACAAAAAAAAAAAACTATGAAAAATTATCAGAATTTATAAAACATGGTGGCACATAAAATGAAATTAATCTAACATCATACATGTATCACTTTTCTGAAATGTCTCAATGTTATAATATTTAGAATAGGTTTCTGTATGTGCGATTTAAAAATCAAGCGTTTTACACAATTTCTAATGCGCATGGAGCATTTTGATCACACGTTATATTTTAATAATAAAATTAGTAAAAAATCAATTAAATTTCATCCGATTGTTTTCAAATTTGGTATGTGACTTCGTATTATTAATTTTATTGTGCAGTTTAAATTTCAACTCATTCTGATAACAAATGTGGAAGTTGAAAAATTCACCCCTAGTGTCCCTTAACATGTGTATCACAAAAGATACTATTTAGATTGTATAGGCTGTCAAATTTATATTAAGATTTCCAATTAATTTCTTTCTAACAGAAATATTTTTACAGAATATTTTAATACCCTTTGAAGGAAATTGTAAATATTTAGCATCTAGTACGTGAATAATATGTTTACCTGCTTGAGAAAAATATCAACACATAAAAATAATTTGTAACACTTGTAATTTCACTAGTAAGCATGGCTTGTTAATTTTAGCATATTCACTCATTAATTGCTTGGCATCAAAAGGTATAAGATGTCTCTCATCAAATCTTAACAGGTTTGAAGCCAAGCAATTAATAGATGCCTCTTCTCAATAACATACAAGGTACATGAAGAAGGTTTATCACCGTTAAGGGTTAACATGTGTGTTTTGAATACCCCGTTGATAGGAGGTCTGCCTTCGCATTATGCTACATTAGTTTAGTTCCTCATCGCAATGGGTTCTCACATGTACCTTCTAAGGTTTTCTGTTAACAAATTTGGCTTTTGCAGCTATGCGTTAACACATGTGCTTACAAATACTTTCAAATATCCCTAATAAGCATATGCTGCACAGGTATGGGTTAACGTGTATATTCAAATTGCCAGGCAAATTTTGTTTTGCATATGCTAGTTTGGCTTCTTGCCATTATGGACTGATATAATATTTCTTCAAACAATCTTTCCGAGCGAACTTGGCATCGCATATGCTACATGAGTATGGTTTCTCACCACACTGAGTTAACGTGTGTGCTTTTAAAACACTACTGGAGGCAAATGTGGCTTCAGATATGCTTCATATTTATGGCTTCTCACCACTATCAGTTTCAGTGTGTCCCTTCAAAACTGTTTTGCAAGGAAATTTGGCTCTGCATATTCTACATGAGTAAGGCTTCATACCACTAGGGGTTAACAAGTGTTCTATTAAATGATTATTTCGATTAAATGAGGCTTCGCATGTGCTACTTGAGTATGGCTTCTCACCACTATGGGAGAGCCTGTGTACCTTTAATTCACCTTTTTGACTAAATGAGGCTTCACATGTGCTAGACGAGTATGGCTTCTCACCACCATGGAATAACATGTGTGTTTCCAAAGCTTCTTTATTGGTAAATTTGGCTCCGCATTTGCTACATGGGTAAGGGTTCTCATCAGTATGGGTGAACATATGCCTCTTCAAAATCACTTTCTAACGAAAGTTTTCTTTGCATATGGTACAGGGCTATGGCTTCTTATGACTATGGGTTAATATATGCCTTTTCAGATTCCCTTTTTGACCAAAGTTTTTCTTGCATATGCTACAAGAGTATGGCTTCTCACCACTATGGGTTAACATATGACTCTTCAAATTCGTTTTTTGACGAAAGTTTTGTTTGCACATGCTACAAGAGTATGGCTTCTCACCACTATGGGTTAACAGATGAGACTTCAAATTCGTTTTTTGACGAAAGTTTTCTTTGCATATGCTACAAGAGTATGGCTTCTCACCACTATGGGTTAACAGATGCCTCTTCAAATTCCACTCAATACGAAAGTTTTCTTTGCATACGCTACAAGAGTATGGCTTCTCACCACTATGGATTAACACATGACTCTTCAAGGTCACTTTTTGACGAAAGGTTTCTTTGCATATGCTACAAGAGTATGGCTTATCATCACTATGGGTTAACATATGCCTCTTCAAATTCCACTCATTACGAAAGTTTTCTTTGCATACGCTACAAGGGTATGGCCCCTTACCACTATGGGCTATCATATGCCCCTTCAATGTTGATTTATAACCAAAGTTTGCTTTGCATATGCTACACAAGTATAGCTTTTTACTACTATGTTTTAACATGTGTCGCTTCAATGAACTTGACGAAGGATACTTGGAGTCACATATTCTACATAAATAAGGCTTTTCGCCACTATAGATTAGCTGGTTAGTCTTCAAATTGTGTTGAATTGTAAATTTTCTTTCAGATACAGAGCCAGTATTATGTCCTCTAGTAGTCCTCTTCCTTACAGCAGGATCCGATGTATCTGGACATATCGCCCCGAAATCATATGTATTAATATAATACAATGCCCTCATAATTATGTTGAATTATCTGGGAAAGGTGAATAAAACATTTAAAATCCAGATATCTAACTTATGATATGATAACTGGAACAACATTCATTATTATCACTACGAGGAAAACTCTCCTTATCTTATACCTGGAACTGATCTCGTTTCTAATATTCAATACCATATTTTTCATACAGTCTGAATATCTAAAAATTACTTATATATTATGCAAACAAAATTACTACGTCTTGTCGGAGTATTTGGAGTCATAGCTTTCCTTGATAATATCAAATCTGTATCTATTTCAAAAGTACTGATTATTCTTGGAAAGGGGTAATTATTTCCATAGACTCATGCTGTTAGCCAAAAAACAACCGGTCATTGATCAGTAAAATAATTGAAATAATTGGTTGGTTGGTTGGTTGGTTGTTTCTTAAGTTTAGGGGCTGCGACAACGCGGTCATGTATCCCCGTGTACTTTAGGTGTATGTAGAATCTGTCTGATAACCGGTGTTAATTGTGATGAATGTATTAGTGTGTGTTATCTGTTTTTCAATTCATGTAAGGACTGTAGACTTTTGAATTTTACAAATAGTTCCTACTTTTTTCCGCCTAACGCCACCGTCAACGACTACTAGGTCAGAACTTGGCTACCACACGCCACCGCAGTCGGCTCTTGGCAACGAACACAGGAACTTAAGAACGTTGTTTACCTTCTTAACCTATACAATTTAGCTTCACACAGGTGTAATTAGTGGAAGGTTCTTTAAAATGCCATAAATCTATGACATGGGACAGCCGGCTTTACTTCCCCTCCGAAGGAAGACATACTGATGGATTTTTAACGTACCTCGACATGCTTGAATAGTTTGTGTTCGCTCAAGTAGAAGACATCGAACAACAGACTGGACAGCGTTGGAAATTTAAATAAAATATAACTGGAAGATACATCATATAGCAGCGACGTCCGATTCTCTGTAATCGAACCATATTTATTAACAAGCAATCCTATAAGGTACATTTATATTCATTCTATTCATATTTATTCATATAATTTTTAATTATTTTTGAGCTTTATTTTTATTTAAATTTCCAATAGTAATTTGTAAGGTTATCCATTTTCTCTTTTTTCTTTGTAAACTGATTATTCTTGGAACGGAGTAATTATTTCCACAGACTCATGCTATTTGCCAAAAACAATTGGTCCTTGATTAGTTAAATAATTGAAATAATTGAATTGTAACGGACGTTGTGTAATGGTCCATACTGTAAGTGTTCAACTTATTTTTACACCTCATTGTGCCGCATTAAAAACATGGCTGTACGAAGATATGAATATTTAGTATAATCCGTATAATTGAGATCCTTCTGACTTAGGAAGCGCATGCTCATACAGGTGACAGAATAATAATCATCATCACTGTACAGTTCCAGTTTTCGGGGTACTGTTTATGAGTCTCTTCCACTTCAACCTGTCCATATACAACATGTCATGAAGAACATCTACTGTCCATCCTCTGGTCACTAGATTAATTTTGATCATGTCCATTCATCGGTTTCTAAGTCTTCCTACAAGCCTTTTTCCATCCACTTGTCTTTCCAAAGTTATTCCGGCTGATGTTGTAGGCTTCATCCTCATCACATGCCCGTACCACCGAAGTCTAGTTGTGCTGTCTCGGTCTAATCGGGATATCTTTATTCCAGCTTGTTTCCTCACCTTCTCGCTCTTTAACTTGTCCATCTTGGTCTTCTGGATGGATGGTGGGTCAAAGAAATTTCATCTCTGATGCTTGAAGTCTTGATGCATCTCTCATTCTAAGGGTGCATGTTTCAATACCATAAATTAGCTGTAAGACGACAGTTTAGGTGGTTTAGGAGTCATGTCATCCCATAGAAGTGTCCTTACTTGTTGGTAGAATTCTGATCCCTTTTTGCACTCTGTTGGTAATTTTCTTACTGGCCAAATTATCACTGGAAACTACACTTCCAAGGTAAGGAAAACTGTCTACACACTCCAGCTGGTGGTCTCCTAGTTTAACACTTGCTGGACGCCCATCTCTGTTGACTGACATCACCACTGTCTTGGTCTCGCTGATGTAGAGGTTATATTCCTGGAACTGGGATTTCCAAACGTTGAGTCTGGTCTTTACTTCTTATTCTGTTTCACCCCAAATCTTGATGTCATCAGCAAAGGCCACTGCATGCAATTTACCTAATAATCCATATTACATTTCCCACAGAATAGGCATTCTGGTTTATGGATTAAGGTGAGAATTTTGGATTTGCAAATTATGTGATTTCGAAACCATATGGGATATTATGCTTCACTGTTGAATACATTGCGGATGAATGGATTTTTAGGGCTACATAAATTGTGTGGAGGTGAGTGATTAGCTTTAACTCCAATAAAATATCTCATACTATAAATAACGGTGGCTTGTTATAATATACAGGAAGTGGTAACTCTTTTAGATTAACCACCCCATATAGCACACATTTATCCAACTCCTGGCTCATCACTATGTGACTCCCGTCTAACCTCGTACCGTAGCTGGGAACGTTAAAGAAGCAATTTTCCTCCCAACGACCAAATATCTTGACTTGTACTTGGACTTCAACAATTCACAGTTTGTACACTGTTATTCTAAATTAATAATCGATATGTTACATTCAATGTTTCAAAATATCTGGAATAAGCATCTCTGAGGTTTGTCAAACCTGGCACAATATTCTAAAAGTGATGAAATATAGTAAGAGATTTCACTTCATGAACAAATCGATGCATTTGCTTAAGTATGTGCGTATATTCTCGGGCAAAATTGGCTGAGCTTCCCCACAGGCGGCGTATGTGGTGAGTGACAGGAATACACACTTGGTTTTGTTTGGATTATCAGTCTTAAGACTGTTTTGATGATGCCCTTTACGTCACTCATTCCAGAGGTAATCATTCTCCACAGAACTACCACACCCTATATCCGAAGCAATCCGTTCTAAATATTCTATTGGCTATCTCCTCGAGTTCTTGTCCTCGACCCGTCCTGCCATAACAAGTGTAAGTTTGCAAATCCGGTTGCCTTAGTATGTGCAATAGCAAGTTATCTCTTCTGTTCATTACCAGTCGCCAGATTCATCTATCCACCCCCTCTAGTTCTTATACCCTTCATTAGGTACTATATCTAATTTTTCAATCTTCACTATTTTCCTGCAACACCACAATCAAATATTTCTATTTTCCTATTTTCTGCAGCACAAACAATCCAAGTTTCACATCCCTATAGCACCAAGCTCCAGGCAATGGCTTCATAAATGATTTTTTAATGCCTAGATCTATATTTTATGTCCCGGTGTCGGTTCAAGGAGAAACCGTACCGGACATTCAACCCCAGTTCAAACCTGGTCAGCAACAACAGTGTTGCCTTATTATAAAGAACTGCGAACTCAGATATGAGGGGTCAGTAAGGCACTGCAGAGACGGATGTCTGAGAGTGAGAGGTCGATTGCCTGCAGATCGGGATCAGGCAAGTTGGGTCGTCGAACGCTCGTTGACCAAGGGGCACAGAGCTGAACCAATACTTGAGAGCACCAGCTGGGAAAACCGGTGAAAACCAATATTTCTACTTCTTTCAGGATTGAATTATTGAATTATAAATGCAATCCTTGTACCCATGTGGCGGATTCCTTTACTCCCTTAAGGAATAAACTGGGAGTTAAGCTTTCAATCTCTTTCATTGGTGAACACACCAACTGATCTTAAATGGAAAGACTTCAAAATCTAAGTCAAATACAGAGAAACTTGAACGGTGTATTGAAGAAGAGACTGATTTCCTTAAGGACATGTTTACGATGGAAGAACTTATGAAAGCAATCGACGGTCTGAAATCGAACAAGGCAGCTGGTTGGATGATCTCAGAGCGGAGCAAATAAAACAATTTGGACCAGCAACACTGCAATGGTTGCTTTCATTGATGAACAACTGTGCATCCAGGCTGAAGATTCCTAAGGTATGGAGAAAAGCTCGCATAGTTGCGATCCTAAAACCTGGGAAGACTCTTGATAGCCCAAAGAACTTTCGGCCAGTTTCACTTCTGTGTCACACCTATAAGTTGCTGGAGAGAATGATTCTTAATAGAATATCTGATTCTATAGATAGCAAACTGATTTCTGAACAGGCAGGCTTTAGACCAGGCAGGTCATGCTGTGGACAAATTCTGAACCTTACTCAGCACATAGAGAATGGATTTGAGGAAAAGTGCATTACTGGTGTAGCCTTCGTAGATTTAACTGCTGCTTACGACACTGTTAATCATAACACACTACTTCGTAAGATTTATGAACTGACAAAGGACTACAGGCTGACCTCACTGCTAAGAACTTTCCTTGAGAACAGAAGATTTTACGTCTCTCTCCTTGGAAAAAATAGTCGTTGGCGCCTCCAGAAGAATGGACTACCTCAAGGTAGCGTCTTAGCACCACTGCTTTACAATGTATACACCAATGACCAGCCCAGTACAGAAGGCACCAGGTGATTTATCTACGCAGATGACACTGCAGTAGCCGTGCAAGGTCGTAGCTTTGAAGAAGTAGAACATTCTTTGTCCTGTGCCTTGGAAGAACTTGGTCGATACTATCACAGAAATAATTTGAAGCCAAATCCAGCCAAAGCGCAATTTTGTGCTTTCCACTTGCGAAATAAAGAAGCAAAGAGGGCATTGAACATTAAGTGGCAAGGTGAAACAATCCTTCAGTTTTACACCAAAATATCTTGGTGTCACCCTCGATCGAACTCTGTCTTTCAAACAACATTGCTTGAACACCAAAAGTAAAGTATCTGCACGAAATAACGTACTAAGATGCCTAACAGGAAGGACATGGGGTGCTCATCCCACCACTCTTAGAACTTCAGCCCTTGGACTGAGCTTCTCAGCTGCTGAATATGCAGCACCAGTTTGGCTTTCTTCTCCACATTCCAAAGAGGTGGATATAGCTCTGAATGAGACTTACAGAATTGTATCTGGGTGTCTTAGACCAACACCACTTCAGAAGATCTACCCTCTTATAGGAATTTCTCCACCTCATGTCCGAAGAATGGTAGCAGCAGCATCTGAGAAGAAACGGCAAGAAACCGATTCAAGGCATCCACTTTTCGGCCAACAACCAGCCCGACAGAGACTTAAGTCCAGAAACAGCTTTTTGAGGGGAGTAACAGCCCTCGAAGGCTCACAAGAAGCTGCCCGTGTGAAGATATGGAAGACAGAGATCACAGACCCAATTATTCCTCTATCAGAAAAAATGGCACCTGGTCACAACATGCCATATGGAATTTGGAAATCATTGAACAGGGTGAGGACGGGGGTTTCACGCTGCAAGAACAATCTCAAGAAATGGAACATGCTCGTCAACAATGATGAGTTCTGTGACTGCAGCATTTTACAAGACCCAGAACACCTGCTGATCTGCCCCTTGATGGAGGACATATGTTCAAAAGACGATCTTTTGGCTGCAAATGCTAATGCTATAACTGTTGCTACTTACTGGCAAAATCTAATTTGATTTGGACACGGAAAATAAAAATATAAATTGGTGAACATCCCCTTATTCTCGAATCTCCTCCCACTCCCATTTCCTTGGGTAATATGGGTGTGCTATAATCGCTACCAGAGGCTATCAGAAGGACACGTTAACGATCCCGGTACTTGATCTTGGAGAACCCCTGATCGGCCTATGGCTTCAGTCCGTACCATCAGGTGTAGAGGCGCAACAATTGGTGGGGCGCAATAATGATGGAGAAGTTGGTGTTATCGTGACGAATCCTGCCGAACTTTTATCTATGGAAGCGAACTACAGCACTTCCATTCTAGAAGCCGTAGAACCCACAAGCCCTGACCCAGCCTATCCCCATTTTTATGCACATAACTAACATGCATGTGCATGTATACTAACGTAGAGATAGTTAAAATCTAATGTGTAGCTATAAGGCTAGTGTGTTAGTGTAAGGACAGTTCATATTTTGTAGTATTTGAATGGCAAACTCGCTGAAAGTATGGGTAAGAACGTTCGCAGCTAATGCTAAACTAATCAAGCCAAAAGTAGTCCTGAAAACCCCTTGGTACATAATGAACGCCAACTTTGAACCAACTGGAGATTAATTGAAAGAAACAGTAAAGTTAATTCACGCTCGTTTTCGTACCATTTCAGACGGTATGGAATCAACATACAAAGGGTTAGCACCAAAATTATTTTCTGGAAATGCTACAAGTACGGAAGATCCCCAAGTATTTATAAAATCACTCAACAATGCAGCTAAGATTCATGCTTGGGATGGCCAGAAGATTATACAGAGCTTTGAACAGCTTTTAACAGATGAAGCATTGCTCTGGATCAATGCTTATAACTTAACCTATCTCAATATCACGTGGGATAAGCTCCAAACTGATTTTAATATGGCATTTTAAGATGGCTAACCTATCATTGCATATATAGACGTAATGTCAAATGTATATGACGAATATTGTGCACACATGTCTGAGAAGGATTAGATGTGGCGTATAATTCAGGGTTTTATACCTGATGTATTTAAAAACTTATCTCCTATCAAGGTAGAAACGTTAGATGAGTTACGATCTCATGTAAGAATAATTGAAAAGGGCCACTTAATTATGTAGTTAGCATATGTTCACTTAGATAACACAGGCACTATACACTTACAATAAAGATCACACTGTCCTCTGCATAAAATTGATTGCGAAGAACTCAAAACTTTGGGAAGCACATATCTCGAAAGGGATGAACAGGAACACTGCTCAGTAAAAAAAATCCACTCAGGTAACATTTGCGGTAAATATGGTCTCGATAAGCACGCAGACGGATATGGAAATTGCAGAGTTTACTAGTGAGCACTTACCCACTAGCCAACAAGACAGTGTTAGTACACATTCCGAGAGTACTCAGGAAAACATGAGTAGCTTTCAGTGTTCAGACAAAGCTGAAATCTGAAACACTTATTAATTGTAGCGAAGTGTGAATGGTAGGAAGGCAAGGCGCTAATGGCAGCGATGTTACGTGTTTCTTTTGTACCAAACGTGCATAAATAGAAGAATTGTGTACTGGCGCAGAAACGTAATTTAGTTTACTGGCAAAAATAATTTCAAGCTAAGGCACAAACATTCAGCTAGAACCCGTTAAAAAACGCAGGTAGAAAATTTGACGCACGAAAGCATTTTAATTATAAACACGAAGCAAACAGCAGTGTTAAGAAGCGCACTTCAAGAGACATGCGCGTATGCAGCAGACACACTCTGCAGGTAAACGGCCTGACACTGGTAAGCCAGCAGATTTCCGAGTTTGACTTGAACTTGGTGACTCAGGGAGATCTTGCAATCTGAACTCTTCGCTGAGGCAGCAACTAGCCTGCAAATCC
This sequence comes from Meconema thalassinum, assembly GCA_946902985.2. Lineage (NCBI taxonomy): Eukaryota > Metazoa > Arthropoda > Insecta > Orthoptera > Tettigoniidae > Meconema > Meconema thalassinum. Next base: position 411,026,556 of record OX336393.1, read on the forward strand.
GGACGCATGCGGACAGACAGAACAGATAGTAAGCGTCCTATCTGACTCGTCACCTCGCGCAACGCTATCCTGTCACTTAAGTCAATTACACAGGCAGCAGTTTTCTTTTCAAGAACCCCATCAAAGAAATTGTTATTTATTTTCAAGAGTAAAACGTTAATGGAGAAAAATATCCTCCTTATAATAACTTCCGACAAGGTACATCGACGGGCTGAGTTTATCCGAATATTTAATAGAAATGATAGGCACATAACGCTACCTAGTAATTCAACTATTGGTTTGTTATGGACGGGTAACCTGGAACGGTACAAGTGTCACATCCTAGTCAAAAGATAGAGAGTAAAGCGTTAAATCATGCACCTGAAACGCCTGTTGAAAAAGCGCTTTCATGTAGATTGCACCGTATTTCTGCGATTGAGAATAATTGTTCTCACTTGCGAGTAAGTAATCACTCATCACCAAAATAAAGTAGGGGAACTAGGTTAAATCCTCGCCATGTGAACCATTCATCCCCATGCGTTCCCATGAAAAGTAAAGATAACGGAAGGAAAAGCGAGAAACTGTCTCGTAAGCTACGTTGGAATAGGTACCATAGCCAAGAACTACAAACATCCACCCACAATAGTCTACCTCCCACCGCAGGTACTTGGATTCGTAAACATTCCCCTCAACAAAAGAGAGTTGCATTTATGAATAAAAGTAATTGTAGGTCTTCAATGAGTCAGACTAAAGAGCATTACAGGAAGGCCTCACCTGTACTGTATAGCCTACTGTAATGCCATACACAGACCCCCGGGTGGACTTCATGATGGAGAAGGATAAAGCCATCCTCGGTCTGAGTGAAACGAAATGGAAAAGAAAAGGGGAAAGGAAACTAAAGGAAGGATACAGGCTGTTTTACAGTGGAGGACAAGAGGAAAAAAATGGAGTAGGAATGATTATAAGAAATGATGTCCTAGAGTATGTGGAAGAGGTGAAGAAGATAAGTGACAGGATAATCATAGGAAGGATACAGTTCCAGACAGGGACAAAAGATCTGTTTCAAGTATATGCCCCACAAACGGGGAATAAAGAAGATAACTTAGAAGAATTCCTAGAAGATGTGGAAAAATATATAGAGGATAAGGAAATAATATTAATGGGAGATTTGAATGCACGAGTGGGAAGTGACAGACAAGGAAGAGAGGAGATTTTGGGACCATATGGTTATGGCAGTAAACATCTAGAAGGGGATTTCTTAATGGACTTCTGTCAGCGGAACCAATTATTTATAGCGAATACGTGGTTCAGAAAGAAAAATAGTCAGAAGATAACGAGGTATGGATGGGGAGATAGAAGAACGAAAACTCTGATAGACTATGTATTAGTTGAAAAAGATGTCAACAGTCATGCCAGAGGAAGCCTTTGGAGGAGACCATAGGGCAGTGGTAGCAAAATTAAAAGTAGGAAAGGTCATGAGATGATCAGAAAAAAGGGAAAGAAAGATTAAGGTCTGGAGACTAAAGGAAAAGGAGGTTGCAGAAGAGTTTAAGAGAGAATTGCAAGAACAGATACCAAGGACGGATATTACCCACGTGGAACAAGAATGGGAAAAGTTTAAGAATGCATTTGTAAACAGTGCAGAGAAAACATGTGGTAGAACATCAGGAAAGGTACGGGAAAAGGCGACAAAATGGTGGAATGATAGAGTGAATGAAAAGGTAAGAGAGAAGAAGAAAGCTTGGAAGGAATGGAAAACAAAAAGGACTGAAAAAGTAGAGCAAACTATATAGAAGCAAACAGAGATTGCAAGAAAGTAATTGCATAGGAAAAGAAGAAAATCTGGGAAGAATTCACTCAGGAAATAAGGGAGGATTTACATTGTGGAAAGAAATTGCTGTTTGGAATTATAAAAAGCAGAAGGTATGAAAAGGTGAACACTGGGTTCGTGAAAAACAAAGAAGGTGAAATATTGACAAAACCAGAAGAGATAACGGACAGATGGAAAGAATATTTCAGCGAGCTGTTGAAGTTGAGACGCCAGGCATGCGGAGAAGTTACGCAAACAGCCAAAACGGTGGAGGAAGAAATTGAAGAACCAGACATTACTATGGCAGAAGGGGAATGGGCAGTTAGGAAGATGAAGATGGGGAAAGCAGTGGGAATCGACGAAGTGGCAATAGAAATGATCAAGGCGGCATGATCAGTGGGGCTGCAGTGGACATACAAACTTGTCAGGAGTGTGTGGAGAGAGAAGAAAATACCTGAAGCCTGGAAAAAGGGAGTAATATTGCCAATATTCAATAAAGGAGACAGGAAGGTGTGTGTTAACTACCGAGGAATCACCATCATCTCGCATGTTGCCAAAGTAATGGAAAGAATCCTAGAAAGAAGAATTAGAGTAAAGGTAGAAAGCCAAATAGAGGAGGAGCAGTTTGTATTTAGAGGGGGCAGGTCAACAGTCGAATCCATTTTCATTCGGAGACAGAACATTGAAAAGAGTTGGGAATATGGGAAGGGTATGGTAATGACTTTTATTGATCTAGAAAAGGCCTATGATAGCATCCATAGAACAAAAGTTTGGGAAAGCTTAACAAATAGGGGGATAGGCAAGGAACTGAGGGACATGATAAAAGGAATGTGCATGGAGTGCTACAGTAGTGTGAAGACTAGAGTCGGGACATCGGAATGGTTTAAAATTGACACTGGACTAAAGCAAGGAAGTGTGTTGTCACCATTATTGTTCGTAATGGTGATGGATGACATCATGAAGGCAGCAATGAAAGAATATAGTAGGGCAAAGATGAAGGTAATGTTGTTTGCAGACGACGTTGTGATCTGGGGCGAGGATGAGATGGAGGTAAAAGAACAGTTAGACGTAATAAATTAAAAGACTGAGCAATGGGGATTGAAGATGAAGATAAATGTGGAGAAGAGTAAAACAGTGGTGATGAGTAGAGATAAGAAAGTAGGAAAAGGAGTAATCAAAGTAGGAGATAAGGAATTGGAAGTAGTGAAACACTTCAAATATTTGGGAAGTGAACTGACTGAAGAAGGAAGAAAAGATTTGGAATTTAGCAGAAGAATACAACTCGGGAGTGCTTTCTACCAACAGGTACGGGGACTAGTATGGAACAAGGATACCGTATACCAATTAAGGTTAAAGAAGTTATGTACAAAGCATATTATGTTCCTATAATGACATATGCAGCGGAAACTTGGACAATGACTAAGAGGGATGAGAGCAGAGTACAAGCAGCTGAGATGAGATTCCTGAGAAGTATGGTCCAGAAAACGAGGAGGGACAGAATGAGAAATGAAGATATACGGAAAGAACTGGGAGTACAGAAACTAAATGACAAACTGGAGCAAAACAGATTGAGATGGTTTGGACATATCAAACGTATAAATGAAGTAAGCCGACCAAGACGAGCACTGGAACGACGGATGACTGGGAAGAGAGCACGAGGAAGACCAAGAATGCGTTGGATGGACTCGGTGGAGAATAGTATTAGAAAACGGAACCTGGATTGGAACACTGTGTCGGAGGAGGAATGGTGGAACGACAGAGCAAAGTGGAGAGGAACCATACTTGTCCCCACCCAGTGGTAGCTGGAAAAGGGGAAATGAAGATGATGATGATGATGATTATTAGCAAGCTGCACATTGGATTTCCGCACTCAGTTGCTATTCAGGTGAAATTGCACCAAGTATACTGACCTTCGTAATTATGGAATTTGTAGTTACTATGCATTATTATTTGGATTTCATCTGAAGAGATCGCACTTGATTCTCGTACTAAATTGGGTAGCCTCTACAAAACTACGAAATGGGTATCAATTATTTATCACGTAACAGTAATAATTTCCGTTAGTGAACTGACACATTCCTCGTCGTAAATTTCTTATACGTGCGTGTATTCATAAAATAATAAACATGATATCAGTTCCAGATAAATATAGAGCTTTGAATTTTCTCAGTCTGCAGCTACCAAACTTCATTGGGATACATATGAAGATATGTTAGCAGCTTGAATTCTCCGTGAATTCACAGGCAGAAAGAATTGAATCAGGTATGTACTGTGCCCGTTTAGACCGAAGTCCAACGACCACATATGCATTTTACCAAAAATCAGTCAGCACGAGAATATAAACATCTCAGGGCGCCATATGGGTTAAAATTACAATAACATACAAGATCTAAAAATGCTTTACTGATTTTTGGCTCGATGCAACAATAAGGATATAAGGGAGACTTTGAAAATACCACAATTCATAAAAGAATCTCATTTTATTTTTCATTTAAAATTGAATCTAAAAGAATGCCATAAGAGCATTGAGTATGCATGAAAAGATTCATACACTTTATATACAAGACAGAATTATCAATACATGAACACTGTTGGATTTGAACAAAAGCCAGAATATCAGTCATGTTGGCCTTGTTCAAATATTTTATATACAACGGTAGGTTATTCAAGGCAAATTCAATCGTCCAGCCTGAAACTTGACTAATATTCACTTGTTGAAAGAAATTATATTTTTAACTGATTCACTTGTTTGTCTAAAATCACTTTGTTTTATAAGTTAATTTGCTTGAACGAAAAAATATCACTTTCCAAGAATCATCATTTGCTTTCAAAATCCGTACATTAAATATCATAGCAATGAGTTAATTACAAAAATAACCATTTGTAGGACATCTGGGCATCATTAAATAACCATGTTTAAACACTATGAGCATGGATTCGAAGAACTTCGATGGTGAGCAAAATATTTATTACACCATCTGTTCTCGATCCGAAAATAACTATCACGAGTGCATGAATCAACTATAAATTCATGGATCAAAATATTAACCAAAACATTAATTCAAATGTTAACTAAATCATTCAAACATTAAGCTTTTAAATTATTGAAAATATCATTCTGAAAATTCTCATCAAAAATAGTAACAAATACTATCACCAAAATTATTATTCTTCAGCAGAATATGAATATATTGATCTTTACAAAATTGTATACTTTTATAATATTTATAACTTCAATAGGATCACAAATATCCTTGAAATGGTAGTGGCTGTTCAATAAATGACAATAATCTTTAGCACCGGCCCATTCTATTAATGTGTCAATAATCACCTGATCACATTTTGTATTTGACAAACGGCAAGGTATCGTTGAACTTAAAGGTTTATCAACAATAAACTCGGGTTGACAGGAACTGGGAAAATATCTGTAGAACACGAGAAAATCAAATGTGAAACATAACAGTGATGGTTGCATGAAATAACCATTGGTTATCTAACTCGACGAAAGTGTGATTCGTAATTATATATTTTTACTTCCATATTTTTCAACATATTTTATAAAAGCCATCTAACCCTCACAATGGTTGATGCTTCACGTAACGACGACTTCATTCCTGTGACTTAATTGCACTGTTTCAATGACAAAATTCAACTATTTCCACACACAATATTTCTCCTCATATTATTCATATCACACATTATTATGATAATCAAGCCATTGCTTGTTATCCAACTGAAAGACTAGGAAGTTCGTAAGCTCCTCCAATGAGTTTACTACAAATTTTACCATCACATAAATTCCTGGCATCTTCATTTCGTGTCTACTCATGGTCAAACGTTTCATATAATGACGTTACCCAAATAATTTACTATTTATATAAATTCAAGCAAACCCTAATTTATACATTCATTTTACTTCCCATTTTGATAACCTTCCGTATCTCCACAAGATTTGACTTTATAACGCAATTATTAAATGCTTCCAATATTATTCTGTTATTTCAGAATGTGGGCGTGCATCTAACCACTAACCTTCGGAAAAGAAATGATCCGATGTAGTTAAACTGTTTCAGATATCAAACTGATAATCCACATGACATGACATGATTATTAGAAGTTACCAAATTTTTATTATTAATATTTCAGAAAATGAAAATTATTATTATTATGTACACATCCTTCCTCCTTGTAGTATGATGATCCCTACATTTTGAATTATTACCAATTTTATATGATCTTTCTTTGATAGATATCCAGTACCCTGAACATCTGGGGTTGTCCTCTGCGGCTAACAACCGCAGTTGTAATTCGGAGCTTGCTCCACTTAAGGTTGATAACCTTCGACAGTCAGATATGGAAAAGTCTTTAAGTAGTAAAGGAATTCCACCGTCCAACCACTTAAGGATGGAGGGGACTACATCGGACTCGGTGGGTAGTCGCCTAAAAGACAAGAATGAATTTAAGCATTCAAATGCATACAACCAAACACAGAAACAAAGAATCAAACATAAGCATATTAACTACATTGCAACGCACAACATAAACTCTTTACTGACAACCGGAAAGCTCAAGAACTTCACAGATGAGTTAGATAGGCAGAATATTCTTCTGGTAGGACTCCAAGAAATGAGAAATTTAACAGAAGATCCGTTTGAATCTCAGGGTTATAGAGTGTACAATGGGAAGCCAGGACAAAGAGTCATGAAACATTGCCCCCAATTTGGCACAGGATTTATAGTAAGTCTGAAAATAATAGATTCCATAATTGATTTTAAAGCCATCTCACCAAGAATTGCAATTCCAACTTTAAAAGCCACAAAGAAAATTTACACCATCATTAATGTTCATGCCCCTACAAATGAAAAAAAAATTCCTAACAAAAACTCTGCAAGAAGTCGATAATTTCTGGGATCTCCTGGATCAGACTATGAATAAAATAAATATTTATAACATCAAAATCCTTATAGGGGACTTAAACGCTCAACTGGGTAAAGAAAAGAAGTATCGAGATGTAGTAGGAAAGTGGGCTCCTCACAAATATACTAATAGAAATGGCCAAAAACTCGTAGAAATTCTCAGAACCCATGGACTAATCTCCAAATGTACTTATTTAAGAGAAAACCACACCAACTCAAAACTTGGAAACCACCTGATTGGACAAAAGGAGAATTTCAACTAGACCATGTACGTATGGACATATTCTATCACAAGGAAATCTACAATGTCCAAGTTCTAAGAGGAACCGACACTGGTTCAGATCATTACTTAATTAAAATCAAGATCAAATTTACTCCGTTAAGAAGAAAAAGACAAAATACAGTTGGAGGGAAAAGGACATACGACCCTCATCAGTTAATCCAGAATGACCAGTACCGGCAAAGAACAGGAACTACAAGACTAACAGACAATTTAGATGAACTAATACCAATACTTAAACAGAACGCAGAAGATCTAGCTCCATTAAATCCAAAGAAAAGATATGCCTGGCGGAACTCTGATTGTGATAGAATGCATGAAGAAAGACATCAAGCTTGGTTGAAATTTCAAGCCCACAGAACAGAAGAGAACGCCACTAACCTCAAGAATGTCAGAAAAGAATTCACCCAAACTATTAGAAGAATAAAGAGAAAATATCAAAAAGATTTAATAAACTCTATTGAGGAAAATAATTACAAAACCAATTCTAGAGATTATTACAAAGCCTTTGATAAACAATTGCAAAAATACAGCTCCCCCACATTATTGTTGAAAAATAAAGAAGGAAAAATAGCGCATAACAATAAGCAAAATGCAGAAATCATGGCGGAAGCATTTAACAAGCTCTTGAACAATGATGAACCTGGAAAGATTTTATTCATTGATGCACATACCCCAATAAAAACTAAACCAGAAAACATAAACCCTCCTACAGCGGAAGAAGTTGAAACAGCGCTTAAGGAAATGAAGAACTACAAAGCGTGTGGTGAAGACCAGGTTTTTTCAGAGATGTGGAAATACGCCGGCAGTTCGACTCAGACGTCCCTCCATATGGTATTACAAAAGATTTGGATATCAGAAAAATTCCCAGAACAATGGACCACAGCTATAATTAACCCAATTCATAAGAAAGGTGACAGAAGTAATCCAGACAACTATAGAGGTATTTCCATTCTGGATATCACTTATAAGATTTTTTTCTAAGATACTATATAATCGGATTAAAGATCAACTAGATCAAGAGTTAGGTGAATACCAGGGAGGCTTCAGACCATGGAGAAGCTGCGCTGAACAAATAATAACTTTGAAGCTAATCATGGCATATTACAGAAAACGAAACAAGCCCCTTTCAATAACATTTATAGATTTCAAGAAAGCTTATGACTCCATCCACAGACCATCATTATTAAAAATTTTAAGACATTTCGGACTTCACCCAAAGCTGATCAAATTGATAGAACTTACTCTAACGAATACCATTTCTAAAATTAAGTTCAGAGGAGAACTTTCTGAACCATTTTTGGTAACAACTGGTTTGAGACAGGGTGACGGATTATCACCTCTTCTTTTTAATTGTGCGCTGGAGTAGGTTATGAGGGAATGGTACAAGAACAACTCGAAAAATATAAAAATTAGAACCCAGAAAGACAACATACGTCTGAACTGTCTAGGATTTGCTGATGATCTAGCTCTTCTGGCCAATGATATTCAGGAAACAAAACTGCAAATAAAATCTATACAGGAAATAGCTCAAAATATTGGTTTGAAAATGTCATTTGATAAAACAGAAGTTATGCTAACTCAACCTCCACTTGCAAACAAAATTAACTGGGAGACCAAGAAATAAAAATTGTAGAAAAATTTAAATACCTAGGTGAAGTAATCACATACAACCTGAACGAGAAACCAGCATGGCAAAATAGAATAGATAAACTGGTTAGAGCACAGCATGTTACCAAGAATACATATAATAAAAAATGTCTCTCGATAGCAACCAAATTGAAGCACTACAAAACAGTCACCCAGCCACAAATTACATATGCATGTGAAACATTATTCAAGACAACAAACACAGTTGCAATAGATAGAGTACTCAAGTTAGAAAGGAGAATAGTGAGAACCTGTTTAATAAAAGTTATCAAGTAAATGGAGTCTGGAGACTAGCTTCCAACGAAACAGTTTATAAAGAAATAGAACCAGTGACAAGCACAATGAAAAAGAAACGAATATCATTCTTAGGGCATCTAATACAGTCACCAGAAAATAGAATCAGTAGAAAAAAAAATAGAAAAATTATGGACGAGTAAGAGTAAGAACAATATTAGATGGATCACAGAACTTAAAGAAGACATGAGAGAGTTACATATTACAATAGAAGATTTAAAATACAAGACAGACACACTCAAGATTCTGAAAGACAAACACACTAGACTACAGACAAAAACCAACAAGCAGAGAATAGGAAGAGTCATTCCTGAAGCAGAAAGAAAATTACGTTCAGAAAGGATGAAGAAATATTGGGCTGAAAAAAAAGAAGAAAAACCTCCATAAACCTGACTAATGTAGTCCTATATTGGCTAAAAAATTAAAATAAATAAATAAATAATTATTATTATTATTACTTCCAAACTGGAATTAGCTTCACAAAACAATTCGAGAACGATCAAGCTCGAATTCTTAAATAGGAAAATATCCATTCCTCATCCTAAATACATTTTAATATCCACAGATCCTACGGCTGATGACCGTGATTAGAAAAATGACAAAATCAAACTAAATGCTCATGATGCTGTCTAGAGATTCGAATCATCGAATCCAAATATCTGAACACAGGAAATGTCCAAACCTAGGCCTCCAATGCCTCGAAGCCTAATTTGCGACCGCAAATTACAAAATAAAAATTTGTGTTGATAAATCTGTAGAAATGGAGAATTCCGAATAACTAAGCATAAGAATAATTCAAATGTAGCTTACATTCTTGTAGATGTTGACGATGAAAATCTGGTTAGAATCAGACTGTTCCATTCTTCGGTCCCATTTGGACCCGTACCTAAATCCTGGTATCGGTCTCCATGTTCAACCCGCAATCAGTCTAGCAAGACATAACGGTTAGTTTCTTCGTTGCTTCGAAATATTCTTGAATACTAATATTTATGATGAATGTTCTAATAGCTGTGGCTATTTGCGTTAAAGGGACTTGATCTTTGAGATCCATGGTAAGAAATACCTGACGTAACATAGACGCAACAGTGACACATTCAGTACGATTTCGATACTCTTACAATCTTATTTTGCTGTGGTAAAGACCTGATGTTCTTGATGGCCCTATGGGTGGAATTATGCATTCCGCAGACAGCGTTAGACACAGCTGGTTCCAACGTCGGCTAAGTGATCTTACCAAGAAAGACTGTTATCTAATAGAGTACTGATACGATGTCATGGTTGTTCTTACTGTTACCAAGACAAAGCTTGTCTCTGGTGAGTTGGAAGTAAAATATTCCAAATAATTAAATGTGGCTTTGTAGACTAAGTCTATCATATGTCCTGATGCAGTTGAAATTCACCAAGTGTTGACTGAATGTTAATGCCTATCACTTGAAATAGTACCTTTGAAAGATATTCTAAGTTCCACTTTACGTAAAAACGACTAACACTTTTGACCATCGCTTGGTCCGATGTTTCAAAGTATTCGTATGAAGTAACGGCGACCATGCGCCTAAGTATAAACCGTAGCGTAGTATTAGTAACCATGTACTGTGAATATTTCACTCGGCGAAGTAGCAGCGACCATGTGATGTGGAGAAGTGAATTGTACTGTCTCAGCGACCGTGCGCTATGAAGAACTGAAATGTATTGTCTTTGAGTCTGGCCGGGCCCTCAATTTATACTTCACGGAGCTATCCTCTAACGTCACAGTGGGAGAAATCCTCTATCACAAAACTGCTCATATCTCGGCTTCCGATGATCCGATTTTCATCTGATATGGCTCATTCTTCTCCTTCATCCCGAGCCAGTAAAATGATAAGCATTCCATGTTTCCATAAATTCGGGAACTATTTAATCAAATATATCCTTGATGATGACGCGGCACACGTCCCTAACCTCTCTGTTGCCTGCATAAAGTTTCGAATCCCTTCGAGAATAAAAGCCCCGCGCTATTCAAACCTTGCGCCTGGACTTAGAATATATATGCCTGTGATCTCCAATCTGCACAAGTGGATAAGGGCCCAGTACTAAGCAAGGAGATATGGATCTGGTAAATACACATTTCAGGATGACGAAGCTCCATATATAAATAAACTTCAATTTGAAATTATTACATCCAATTGAAATGTAATTTTATTGCAGGTTTAAAAGGCCGTAGGCGCCCTCGTAAACTATAAAAAATATCGCTTCTTAAGTTCGCGCATGACCAGTGAGCAAAATTGCTTTTTCTCTCTGCAGGAGTCCTCCCCGCTATAACCAGAATAGTTATTCGTACTTCTATGATTACAGAAAAGACTAACAGCACACAAATAGATATGATGGTGAAATATCGTCTTCACGAGGAGAAGAATTCGGTGATTAGCTCCTGCACGAACCATTATATTTTCCTTTTATGTATACAAATGTAAAAATGTTAATGTCAAATTTTCTAACATATTATTATTATTATTATTACTCAATTTTTAAATTTATGATGGCCATCTTATCTTAACAACTACTACTACATCATTACAAAACTAGATCACTACATCTCAAAGGAAAAAATCGATATATATGCATCTTTATACCTCTATATCATTAAATCATAATAATGAATGTTTATAATTTTTCGCAGTGTACAATGTTATACTACTACGAAACTCTGTTTAAACACTTAATTATCACATATGGCGTCACAAAGCCAATTGTATATAACCATGTATCCAGGTAACTACCCCAATGTACAGTATATAAATGGACCAGAACCATGTGGATACTAGGATATTAAACATATTAGCTCTCTTAATCGTTTGCTCCTCGCTGACCCCATATTGGTCACGGGCAGGATCGTCGTAGAAGATTGGCTCCGATTTGAGAGAAGGAGAGATGGATAGAGGGTAGCTAGTTGGCTAGCTACGCCCAAACAGTGAGGTCACTGTTTAATTTAGTACTTTATCTTCATACTTTAATTCCACTTTAAATTCCTTTGCCGTTTCCTTCGTTACTTGCCATATGTACGGATTGAAAAATATGTATGTTAAATTGCAGTCTTACCTTATATCAATCTCTCATGACTATCGAATTTAATAAATACCAGCCGGTTGCAGGCACACTCAGATCCCTGAATTTTATGCCAATTCTTTTCAAACTGTCAAACAATATCTTCAATCAACATTATCACAAGCTTTACTTATGTTAAATATGCCCCGAACGTGTTCTGCTCGATCTTTATTCTACCTTCTAAGAACAGTCTGATATATAATACAGCTACCCTTGTTCCTACGATTTCAGTTAGCTGACTTGTCAATACTTAACTCGGCTGTTATCCCCTCCACTTGTTTACCATTTTAATAAAAACTTCGAAGCATGAGTCATCACACTTTCCCTTCTGCCAGCTCCTGTTTTCTTTATTATTATTACTAATCTTGATTGGTCACATTGGACCACTTGAGTCGTTCCACAATCACTTCTTCTTTGAAGGTAGTACTGCTTGGTTCTTGCGCTCTTTCCAGTACTTTTTCATTCTTTCAGATTGGGATTTTCTCAACTCATCTGAATCTCCATAGGCTTTCTATGTGTCATTTCTGCAGAAAATTTGTGAGTTTTAAGAATGGTGTTAATTTTATTTTTCTCCTCGGCATCTGTTATCTTGAGTCCAACTGCTTTGAGATCTTGTTGGATTTCTTGGATCCATTTTCCTCCAGTTTTCTTTCCTAGATTTCTCATCACTAGTTGGCGTACAATTCTGTTTTCTGGAAGCCGTAAGATGTGAAAAAAAAAATATATGAAATTCTTTTCTTCTTCATTGTGCTGGTGATTGGATCAATCTCACAATAGACAGTTCCATTGGGGAGAATCCTCCAGACTCCCTCTACCTGGTATTTTTTATTTATGCACGTTCTAATAATTCTTCTTTCCATTTTGAGGAGCTGATCAGTTCTTTGTTCATTTTTAATTTGGAACAGTGTTTCACAAGCATAAGGGGCTTCAGGGAGAGTTACAGTTTTAAAATGTTGGATCTTAGTAGCTATTGATAAGCATTTTTTATTATATGTTGACCAGATTAGAGATTGTGCCTTTTTCATTTTATTTGCTCTATTTATCCATGTTACTTTTTCGTTTAAGTTATGTGTTATAATTTCTCCAAGATACTTAAATTGAGGGACTTGGTTAATGTTATGATCATTTATACAGACTTCATTTATATCTAAGGGTTTCATAGGCATGATCTCAGTTTTTCAAGGGATATCTGTAATCCTATCCCTTGAGCAATTTCTTGGATGCTAGTGATCTGAGTACAAACCTCTTCCTTGTCTAGTGCTAAAAGAGTCAAGTCATCTGCAAATCCTAAGCAGTTTATTTTTATTGATGGTTTTGTTCCAATTTTGATCTTAGGAGGGTTTTCCTTTTGCCAAACCCTCATGATATAATCAAGAGCCACATTGAAAAGCAGACCGGTTTTTACTGTGAAAGCTGTTGATATTTCTCCCCTAAATTTAACTTTAGAATTTATGTTTGTTAATGTTAATTGAATGCTTTTTATCAATTTAGGATGGAGACCGTATGATCTGAGGATTTTAGCAGTGTCAGTCTATGAATACTATCATAGGCTTTCTTGAAATCTGTAAAAGATATAAAGAGTTGCTTATTTCTGTTTTTGTAATATTCCATTATTAATTTCAGGCTAAGGATTTGGTCAGGACAACTTCTGTAAGGGCAAAATCCTCCTTGATATTCTCCAAGTTGTGGTTCCAGAATGTTTTTAATCCTGTTGTAAATTATGCGAGAGAAAATTGTATATGTGCAGTCCAGAAGGGTATTTCCTCTGAAGTTATCTTGGTTCGTTTTGTCTCCTTTCTTAAATAATGGATGGATTATTCCTACATGATCCAGTGTGCAGGAATTTCTTCAGTAATCCACATTTCAACTAGATGTTGATGAAGATTTATAATAGCAGGTTTACCAGCATTTTTCCAGATTTAAGCAAAGACTAAGTCTTCGCCACAAGTTCTGTAATTTTTTTGTTCTTTAATTGCGAGTTCTACTTCATTGATGTTTGGAGGATTTATTAAATCTGGCGAAGTTAAAATTGGTGTATCAGTATTTACTTGGAGGGTTTCCAGTGGATCATCACAATTTAAGAGTTTCTCGAATGCTTCTGCAAGGATCTCTGCATTTTCTTGGTTAGAATGTGCTAACTTTCCTGATTGATTTATCAACATTTATGTTGGAGCTTCAATTTTTTTTAGATATTTACAAAATGTTTTGTAATAATCTCGAGATTTCTTTTTCTTGAAGTCGTCTTCTATCTTTTCCAGTGTATTTTTAAGATGATTACGTTTCGTTTGTCTGATGATTTTATGGGTTAATTTTCTTTGTCTTGTTAGTTCTAAATTTGATCCTTCTGACTTTAGAGCTTAATGTTTTATCCATGCTTGGTGTCTTTTCTCTATTGCTTGATCACAATCTACATTCCACCATTCATGTTTTTCCTTGGATTTATTGGTGCTAACTCCTCTGCTATTGATTTTAATTTAGTGATCAATTCGTCCAATGTTTTAGTATTGGGAGATTCTTTCACTTTTAATTAAGGTAGATGTATCAAATTTCCTCCTATTGTTATTATTAGGATTTTTATTGGCCATTGGAGGTATTTTTTTTATCTTTACCTCATATTGGTCTGATCCTGAGTCAACTCCCCTTAGAACCTTGACATTGTGAATTTCGCGATGATGAAATGTATCCATGCAGATATGATCCAACAGCCATTCACCCCTTCTGAAGTCAGGATGTTTCCAAGTTTTAAATTTATGGGGCTGTCTTTTAAAACATGTGGATTTAGGGATTAATTTGTGGTTTCGGCAAATTTCGACTAATCTTTGATCATTTTTAATGGTTCGTTTATGTGCTGTCCATTTTCCAATGATATCCCTATATCTTCTTTCTTGTCCAAGTTGCGTATTGAAATCACCATGGAGAATTTTGATGTTTGATGAAGGGATGTTTATTAAAGTTTGATCCAAAAAGATCCCAGAATGTTTGTACTTCTTCTCTGTCCTTATTGGTGTTTTTTTTTATTAGTAGGAGCATGTGCATTAATAATTGCATATGTTTTATTTGCCGATTTTAAAGTTAGGGTCGTAAGTCTGGAGGATTGAGATTTAAATTCAGTTATCGAGTCAATGATTCTGAGATCTATTAAGAATCCGTTACCAAATTGTGGACAATTTTTCATGACCCGTTTTCCTGGAATTCCTTTATATAGAGATAATATAGAGATAGCATAGAGATAATGGCATACTGTTCAATAACCAGTTTTATAACCCTTCACATACCTGTTAAAGATCCAAAGTATTAATGAGCTAAATAAACTGACCAGATCTTCTGCCCCTTAGTATCGTAGCAAGTCAGTCGGTACATTACCCATGTCAGGTGGATCCTACCTACGCAGGTCTGCTAGTGGCCAACCAATTTTGATTCCAAATATAAATCTCTTCTGCTCAAAATTTGATCTCCTCTTTCACTTCATTATCCTTGATATCCTTAGCCCTATACAAACGCTCAATGTGTTCTTTCCATAAGTCTACTTTCTTTTCTATACCCACTACAGGTTTTCACCTCAGTCACTAATATCAGAGCACTTAGCCATCTTTAACCGAAAGAATTCTTAACCTTTCGATAAGCTGCATGAACGAATCCTACCTAAAAACAAACTTGTACATTTGGAGATTTCGGTAGTTTCATTTTAGGAGCTTGTACTTGGGTTGTTTTTAGTTTTGTTTTAATTTTTCTGATAACCTGTGTATTCTGATGTCTGTATTAAATTGTGTATTTGGAATCAAGTCAAGGAATGGGAAGGAGGCGGCTGTGGAATATCATTAGAACCCATCCCCGTGTTTGCCTGGAGTAAAAGTCTGTCTGTTAGGTAGTCAGCGCGTACGCTGGTTCGATCCTCAAAACGTACCACCGTTAGGCGTTGTGGGTACATACCCACAAAAACCCAAGGTAGCGCTATACTGAGGCATACTAGGCAAGAAGAGGAGTGAAATAGTTTGCCATTACTTTCCTCACTGAGTTAGAACAGCAGTACTAACCCTATGCGTGGAACCTTTCACAGCACAGCCACTGACTGTGCCCAGAATGTCATTACTAAGCAAAATCCCTACTTCAGTAGCTTCCATATAATCACTGACAGAAGTGAGACTGAGACATCGGTGAAAAGAAGGACACCCTAAAGAACAGTTCGAGGATGGCTGGTGAGGAAATCGAGCCCACCTCTTCTCAATTTGGCCCTATGAGGCTGTATGCACCCTGTCCCAGTTCTCAGACCAGAATTAAAATCCTTGGCAGGGCCAATAACCAGATCCGTTCCTCCTGGTCGCCAGCCAACTATGCCATCCACTACAGCATGAGGTAGTCATTTCACATTTTCCTTTGAACCTTTTTCTTTAGCTTTCCTAAACTTCATCATTACCTGAGTTTTCAGACGTCTGCTTTCCACTTTCTCGATTTCATGTCATTCGCTCTTGTTCCATCTTTCATTCATATTGCAGTATATCATGAGTGACCCAAATCCTTACCTACTAGTATTTCTGTATCTTTTTTCTTCTCTGACAATGATTTCTTATACGGATTCTTCTTGATAAAAATTCGCATTCTTTGTATTGGAGTTCATGATTAGTCCTTTTTATCTACTCCATAACAACCAGATTGTAATCAGAATTTGTGTTGGCCCCAAAGTACGTTTTGTAATCCCAATTCAGATTTCGGACTCCACTTGACCATAATGAAGTCAATGTATAAACGTCCTATACCTTCTGGTCTCATTCCAGTGTTTAAAGATCTATTCTGTTTGTTAAAATCGGGTTAGCTCTGCCCGACTAGTGATCGGTGCAGATTTCTAACAGCCTGTTCGATCGTTCGTCTTTTTCATCCATTCTACATTTCGCCACTATCTTTCCTTCCCTTCCCTTCCGATTCTTAACACAGAATTTTAATCTAATTTTACAACATTTACAAGCCGCATAATTACACGTATTGTACTTTTAGTAGTACTTGTCAACTTCTTTATTTTCTGTTTGATTGGTAAACTTCTACTCTAATGCACGTATTGTTTCGTTCTAATTTTAACTAAAATAAGCCTTTGACTATGATGCTCATAATATACTACCCACTGTCCAAGTTCCCCAATCAATTTGTGACATATTCCCCATCAACGTCATTTAATTTAGTGCTAATTATTCTTTAGTCTCCTGGCCAGAAGTCCCAATCTTCCTGCCTGCATACTTCACTAATCCAACCAAAATCCAACTTCAACCTATCTATTTCCCATTTCATGTACCTAAACCAGCCTCTGGATCATCACAAATCCAATATCCATGTTTTGACCAGTAGAATACCAGACATCCAGTTTGTCACCTTTGTGATGTTAACCCGCTCTCGAGTAGCCCTCGGCTGGAGATCAGAAAGTGGGGCATGTTTACCACACGATTGGAATTTCACAAAAGAGAAGGGTAACAATACGTAGAATTATGCAAAGACAGGTGCATTACCTCGGGGAGAACATTATGGCAGCAGTTTCCGGTTGCAGTGGGGCAATGGGGGACAAAGTGTGGCACAGGTAAGTAGAGGAAGCCGAGGGATGGCACAGGTAAGTAGAGGAAGCCAAGGGGTGGCACAGGTAAGTAGAGTAAGCCAAGGGGTGGCACAGGTAAGTAGAGGAAGCTAAGGGGTGGCACAGGTAAGTAGAGGAAGCCAAGGGGTGGCACAGGTAAGTAGAGGAAGCCAAGGGGTGGCACAGGTAAGTAGAGGACGCCAAGGGGTGGCACAGGTAAGTAGAGGAAGCCAAGGGGTGGCACAGGTAAGTAGAGGAAGCCAAGGGGTGGCACAGGTAAGTAGAGGAAGCCAAGGGGTGGCACAGGTAAGTCAAGGAAGCCAAGGGGTGGCACAGGAAAGTAGGCGAAGCCAAGGGGTGGGACAGGTAAGTAGACGAAGCCAAGGGGTGGCACAGGTAAGTAGACGAAGCCAAGAGGTGGCACAGGTAAGTAGAGGAAGCCAAGGGGTGGCACAGGTAAGTAGAGGAAGCCAAGGGGTGGCACTGGTAAGTAGAGGAAGCCAAGGGGTGGCACAGGTAAGTAGGCGAAGCCAAGGGGTGGCACAGGTAAGTAGACGAAGCCAAGAGGTGGCACAGGTAAGTAGAGGAAGCCAAGGGTGGCACAGGTAAGTAGAGGAAGCCAAGGGGTGGCACTGGTAAGTAGAGGAAGCCAAGGGGTGGCACAGGTAAGTAGAGGAAGCTAAGGGGTGGCACGGGTAAGTAGAGGAAGACAAGGGATGGCAGTGGTAAGTAGAGGTCACCAAGCTGTGGCACAGGTAAGTAGAGGAAGCCAAGGGGAGGCACAGGTAAGTAGAGAAAGCCAAGAGGTTGCACAGGTAAGAAGAGGAAGCCAAGGGGTGGCACAGGTAAGTAGATGAAGCCAAGGGGTGGCACAGGTAAGTAGACGAAGCCAAGGGGTGGCACAGGTAAGTAGACGAAGCCAAGAGATGGCACAGGTAAGAAGAGGAAGCCAAGAGGTGACACAGGTAAGTAGAGGAAGACACGGGGTGGCACAGTTAAGTACAGGAAGCCAAGGGGTGGCACAGGTAAGCAGAGGAAGCCAAGGGGTGGCACAGGTAAGTAGAGGAAGCCAAGGGGTGGCAAGGTAAGTATAGGAAGCCAAGGGGTGGCACAGGTAAGTAGACGAAGCCAAGAGGTGGCACAGGTAAGTAGAGGAAGCCAAGGGGTGGCACAGGTAAGAAGAGGAAGTCAAGGGGTGGCACTGGTGAGTAGAGGAAGCCAAGGGGTGACACAGGTAAGTAGAGGAAGTCAAGGGGTGGCACTGGTGAGTAGAGGAAGTCAAGGGGTGGCACAGGTAAGTAGACGAAGCCAAGGGGTGGCACAGGTAAGTAGACGAAGCCAAGAGATGGCACAGGTAAGTAGAGGAAGCCAAGAGGTGGCACAGGTAAGTAGATGAAGACACGGGGTGGCACAGTTAAGTAGAGGAAGCCAAGGGGTGGCACAGGTAAGCAGAGGATGCCAAGGGGTGGCACAGGTAAGTAGAGGAAGCCAAGGGGTGGCAAGGTAAGTAGAGGAAGCCAAGGGGTGGCACAGGTAAGTAGACGAAGCCAAGAGGTGGCACAGGTAAGTAGAGAAAGCCAAGGGGTGGCACAGGTAAGAAGAGGAAGTCAAGGGGTGGCACTGGTGAGTAGAGGAAGCCAAGGGGTGGCACTGGTGAGTAGAGGAAGTCAAGGGGTGACACAGGTAAGAAGAGGAAGTCAAGGGGTGGCACTGGTGAGTAGAGGAAGTCAAGGGGTGGCACTGGTGAGTAGAGGAAGTCAAGGGGTGGCACTGGTAAGTAGAGGAAGCCAAGGGGTGGCACAGGTAAGTAGAGGAAGCCAAGAGGTGGCACAGGTAAGTAGACGAAGCCAAGAGGTGGCACAGGTAAGTAGAGGAAGCCAAGGGGTGGTCCAGGGGTGACACAGGTAAGGAGAGGTAGCCAAGGGGTGGCACAGGTAAGTAGACGAAGCCAAGAGGTGGCACAGGTAAGTAGACGAAGCCAAGGGGTGGCACAGGTAAGTCGACGAAGCCAAGAGGTGGCACAAGTAAGTAGAGGAAGCCAAGTGGTGGCACAGGTACGTAGAGGAAGTCAAGGGGTGGCACTGGTTAGTAGAGGAAGCCAAGGGGTGGCACAGGTAAGTAGAGGAAGTCAAGGGGTGGCCCTGGTAAGTAGAGGAAGCCAAGGGGTGGCACAGGTAAGTAGAGGAAGCTAAGAGGTAGCACAGTAGGGGAAGCCAAGAGGTGGCACAGGTAAGTAGAGGAAGCCAAGGGGTGGCACAGGTAAGTAGAGGAAGCCAAGGAGTTGCACAGGTAAGTAGAGGAAGCCAAGGGGTGGCACAGGTAAGTAAAAGAAGCCAAGGGGGAGTACAGGTAAGTAGAGGAAGCCAAGGGGTGGCGCAGGTAAGCAGAGGAAGCCATGGGGTGGCGCAGGTAAGTAGAGGAAGCCAAGGGGTGGCACTGGTAAGGAGAGGTAGCCAAGGGGTGGCAGAGGTAAGTAGAGGAAGACAAGGGGTGGCACAGGTAAGTAGATGAAGCCAAGGGGTGGCACAGGTAAGAAGAGGAAGCCAAGGGGGAGTACTGGTAAGTAGAGGATGCCAAAGGGGTTTCTCAGGTAAGTAGAGGAAGCCAAGGGGTGGCGCAGGTAAGTAGAGGAAGCCAAGGGGTGGCATAGGTAAGGAGAGGTAGCCAAGGGGTGGCAGAGGTAAGTAGAGGAAGCCAAGGGGTGGCACAGGTAAGGAGAGGTATCCGAGGGGTGGCAGAGGTAAGTAGAGGAAGCCTAGGGGTGTCGAATTTTCTAAAACACCTGTACACATCTGATTATCGTACTAATATCATATTATGTTACTCTACATGAAACAACAAAACTTAGGGAAAATTTAAAGACGAGGCTTGTGTACGTATTATTAAACAATTGTTGGTCTTAGACCTAAAATGTATACTTTAGACATAAGTGGCATAGAAATAAGAAATATTAAAGTTATTAGCAGAGGCGTTTCAAAAATTGTATAAGTTTTCAAGATTATAAGGATTGTAGCATGAAAAACGAGGTAAAAATAATACCGATGAACATTATCGTTTCTAAACAACATAACATATCATGTATAAAACCAAACAAAATTGCTTTGTGTACTCGTGATGATAAACGAGTAATTAATTCTGCTGGTATAGGTACACGTGCCTATGGTCATTACTCAACAGTTGACCATACTTAAATGGTTAAGTTATGGATATCAAGATCTTAAAATTAAACAGGAAATATATTACTCTACCTGAATCTAGCAAATACATAAACCAGAACAATTTAAGAAATAAAACGGTAGCACTACAAGAAAACAACACCGACCAAGCTACAAAGAAAGAAAAAAAGATATTAATACTCAAGTATGATAAAAGAATAGAAAACAAAAACAAAAACAGAAAAACAAAAGAACAAAAAAACACAAAACAAAAAAACAATCCAACTGGACAAACTGAAAAAGTTTAACTAAAAATCAGGCATTCCATATTAAAATGAGCCTACGTGTGAAAAAATAATAATTTTTATTGTCATGTCTAATGTTAGTAAAAAGTGTCAACTTTTGTAAGCCTATCTAATTTTCGAAATTTTTCAAATTTTTCCTTGGTTTTCACACCCATCACCTGCCAATAAATAATTAAAACAGTGTTGACAAGTTGGTTACCAATATTATCATATGAGCACAAAGATGGTCAGTTTTTGAAAAGTAGTGAAAACCAAGGAAAAATTTGCAGAGCAAAGTGAGGTCATGTTTAAGCCTAACATTAAAATGTATAAGAAATTGAAGAATATTTATGTTTAGTTGGTAAAAATAAAGTTACGGGTGTTACAGAACACTCTCACGGGTGTTATAAGCAAATACTAAACAGTAATTAGGGTAATTTGTTTTATTTAAGATACTGTTCCACTTAAAATGAACTGTGTACTTACTGGGAAAGCTTGTAGAGCTCGATAAGAGAATAATTTCCAGTAAATTTACATTTTATTTGTTTTTATTTTGGATTTAATGTACTTTAGGCTACTTAAATCGACTTATTGTTATTCTCTTAAGGGTAGGATTGTTTTATTTTGGCCTGGGCCAAGTTTTTGTTTCCTCATACTTCTCATCTCATTGAGGTGATATTATACATCTGACACTGTATTTTTTTATTTATTTAGAAAATGGCACCTATTGATAAGAAGGTTTTGATGAGAGCTTATCGTGAACGACTGAAGGCCAACGAAGATCAACACAAGGCACATCTTCTAAAAGAGAGGCAGCGTGATAAGCAGAGAAGAGAATTAAATTAAATGAAATGAAAATCCACAGCCTGCTTCCAGTCTCCGACCGGGTCAGGAATGGAATGAATGGAGCCCCGATCTCGCGGCGAGGATATGAACTGTGCCGGCTGCCGAGGCCTGACGCACTCCCCTGGGACAATGATTAAATGAATGACAGATGAAATGAAATGATAATGGAGAGTGTTGCTGGAATGAAATTTTGACAGGGAAAACCGGAGTACCCGGAGAAAAACCTGTCTGCCTCCGTTTTGTCCAGCACAGATCTCACATGGAGTGACCGGGATTTGAACCACGGACCCAGCGGTGAGAGGCCGGCGTGCTGCCGCCTAAGCCACGGAGGCTAATTAAATTAAATAAAAGAAGAAAATGAACAATTATTAAAAGAAAAATGTAGAAAGGTTCTAGAGAGAGTGAGAAGACACCGTAATAAACTTAAAATTAACACTGCTGATTCCACCAAAGAAATCTCTCCGATTGGCAGCTACAAATGCCCACAGTCTTTTGGGAAAGCAGTAAATAGATTAAAGAAGATCTTGCTTGACAGCCCTAGCAAAAAAGTGCTGTAGTAAAATAACTTGCACTAGATATTGGATTGAAATTAAAAGACCAAATAAAATTGTACATTTACCACGTCGGTCCCTATCCGACACACAGGATACAAATATAACAAATAAACATACATAATACTCAAGTCATATGTTTAATAAACAATCATTAGTTGTTTTTATCATTAGTTAAGTATTGGCAATATTTTAAAATTTTGTTTTTTAATTACCGGTAGTCTAAAGTATCTGAGGTGTAACCATTTTTATATAATTCATGTAAGCATATAAAAATGTTGTATAAGTTGTGTATTTGTTTGCTGTACAATGTACTGTTACATACTCCCATGCTTGGTATTAGTATTTTATACTCAAGTATTTTATTATGATAAAAAAAACTCCGTAACACCCGTTACCCTTCCTTGTAACACCCGTTACTTTTTCTTTTTAACTAAAAACAAGTAATAATTCTTTTAATGAACAAAATATTTATACCATGTTGATGGTCATTGTCACAGTTAATACTTATATTTAATTCATAATTTTGAACTATTAAAATTCACAGAGTTTTAAGTAAAACCATGTAAACCTCAGGAACCATGCCCAATTTAGGTAACACCCGTTACCACTGTAATTTGAATTTGTATGAAGAATTAAAATAGATAAATAATAATAAAAATATGTGTGATGTTTAAATATCTTAGTTCTACCCTAGCATACCACATCTGAGGTATTGACTGAATTTATTTTGTTTTATTTAAACATTTTATGCGTCCGGATAGTAACACCCGTTACTATGGAATGCTTGAAATAGAAATTAAAACCTACAAATTAATTAAATGTTATTAAAACTACCAAAATAAAAATAAAGGGAAAAAATGTATTATGTGTAATGAAAACTATCTGACGTTGCAAACACAACTTATTCATATCCAAAACATTCAGTTATGCATTCACAAAATTAAAAAGTGTAAAAACATGTTCCCTTATATGTTGTATACTTACTCATTTGAATGATTTCCACTTGCTTCGCTTGCCACATCCTGGGTTTCTTCTTGCATGTCCTAGGAATAAGGTGAATTTTATTATTTTACTTATTTGCCATCACTAATACTTTTTACACAAATAGCAAACTATCATGTAATTGGAAATCACAGCTGAGTTGATGTGAAGCAGTACACAGATGTGGTTATGTTTTCCCTAGTTCTATAACTTATAATGCGTCAGGCCAGGTATTTACCCACAGAAGATGAGTAGGTATTAGTGGCGTACCGACGGGGGGATTTAGGGTATAACCCCCCCCCCCCCAAAGAGACATTTGTTTACTTGAATCTTCATATTGCCCCATTTATCACCTGCTTTACACTGCACTAGTGAGGCTTCTTTACTCCTGTATATATTTTAAAAGTGATCACGTTCGTCACTTGGTAAATGTCCTACACTCTACTCGCAGTGTGACGACTCCTTCAGCGTTGGACCTAGCCATGGATCAGTTTTGGTAGTTGAATGTGCGATCGGTAACTTATTTCACGTAGCTTCGGGTTGCTTTAATTGTGTGTGTCCGATTCATTAGAGATAATTCGGTATATGAGGAGTTTCTGAAATTTACTCATATCAGTGTTGCAGATAAAGCTATCAAGATAGCTTATGAGTGTCAATAATAGCCAAATGGCAGGAAGAACATGGAAGCCAAATTTAATATTTCTCTCACATAATACCTATAGACCACTGCATCATTTCAGTTTTAATATTTAGTTACCGGTACTGTTTTCCATATTTTTGAAAAGTTTTTTTTCCTATTCTTATTGTGCTGAAAAAACAATGAGGCATAAAATAGTTTTCATGCAAAGATAATGTTTATTTAATTATTTTTTATATAAATCGAAATAATAATGTATTATGATAATGATGACTGTCGTTTTAAGTGGCAGAACAGCAAGTAGTCGATGCAAACACTGATTATTTGTACGTCTTCAATGACGGTTGCAGACCATGAAGAAGCATTCCGCATATTTTTGTTAGTTGACGTCGATAACACTACATTTGATTGGCCCTGTTTAAGTGTTTATTCGTGTATTGGGCCTTTATCACTTCAAATACCGTACCCTAATCTTTTTATATCTAAATGGTGCACCATATTAGGTTGTATGAATATTGGCATTTTAGTACTACGCTATTCAAATAATATTCTCTTTTAGTGATTAATATTGGGTGATGAAGGGGACAAAAATGTATATTAGTCCTCGAAACATGTACCGTACAATTTTCTAATGACCACATAGTGATCATTTTTAATAAAGTATTGATTCAGGCGGAACCCTAGCCTATTAACACGTTATTAGTAGCCTATATCAATACGGAGCCATAATGAATGTTTTATATCTTAAAAACTAGATATTTTACAAGTCCATAAACACTTCACATGCCGGCCCCGTGGTGTTGGGGTAGAGCACCTGCCTCTCACCCGGAGGCCCCGGGTTCGATCCCCGGCTCCGTCAGGGATTTAAAAAAAAACTGACGTGAGGGTTGGAACGGGGTGCACTCAGCCTCGTGAGGACAATTGAGTAGCTGTCTGACAGTGAGACAGTGCCCCGATCACGAAAACCAAGATTAACGGCCGAGGGGACCCGACGCGCTGACCACGCGTCACCCCAAAATCTGCAGGCCAATTGGCTGGGCAGCGGTCGCTTGGTAGGCCTAGGTCCTTCAAGGGCTGTAGTGCCACGGGGTTAGTTTATAAACACTTCACATGGCATATATTTCACGTATTTCCAGTTCACAAATAATATCGAATGTTAGTTAAAGTTGATAGTCAGTCAAAATAACCCGTCAGATATTCTAGAACAAGTTCAATTTCACACACCTAGGCATTTCACATGGCCACGTAATACAACCTGTGACAATAAAGTTCGGTGAATAGCCCTGTACTATCAACATAGATGAACAATGCACGACAGTGACCCTACTGTCCTTCAAAAGAGTCCCCTCCCATAACTATGCAATGCTGATATCGGCGATGCATGTCCTGGAAACTTTGCGAGAAGACGTCCTTAGGGATGGTGTTCAAAAGCCTCGTCACGTTGCGTTCGGTGAATAAAATCAGAACGCTTGACCTGGCAACATTGGTGACACACAACGCAACGTGTAAGACCTGTTTGGCACAGTGCGTTTTTAGAAGGATGAATTTATGCAACCTACCAAGCACTCCTGTTCGGCGGGTGGCAGTGACAATGATGAATTTATGCAACCTACCATGCACATCTCTTCGGCGGTTGGCAGAGAGAAGAGTGAATGTTCTGTGGAATGGAATGACACTGAAAACCATCGTCACGGGCGACGAGACTTGGTTTCGGAGCTACGACCCCGACGTCAAGCGTCATTGTATGGAGGCGCGGGCTCCAGATCCAGGTCCAGGGTCAACAAAAAGTCCTGAAGGGCCAGAGGTTTTCGGATATTTCGGACATCCACCGTAATGTGACGACCCAACTGAAGGCTATCCCTAAAGAGTTTTAAGGATTTGTACAGACATTCTCAGAAGTGCATAACCATCCACGGGGATTACTTCGAAGGACAGTAACTGCTGTGTCAGGTAAGCCAACAATCCGTTCGTAATATAGACCCATTCACCGAACTTTTCGGTCAGAGGTTATTCATAACACGGATTCACTTTGCCAACACTTATAAAAGTACCATAACACGGGTAGAATATAAAGTCACTTTGACACTCACTAGTGCAATTTAGAACTTTGCCGTAAACTAGGTCCGCAGACAAACGCGCAGAGTAAGAGTATACTTTCGTAGATTATAACGGTGGAGCAACTTTATGTAGAACGTCAATACGCACGGCGACCAAGCACAACAGCTTTACGATGATAAAACAATTCATGCCTGAGCTATCCAGACCATCCGCTTATATAGCGGCCCAAGGTAACGTAACGATCCTTGCTGTTGCATTACGTAATGCGATACTCAATTGGTCATTGGCTCTGCCCTTTGGATATATCTCCAACTTTTCATCTATGCAATAACTCTTCTCAAAATAAGTAGAATATTACCGTAAAATCATAGTTACAAGTGCTTACGCATTCCACTTCCTTATATCAATCAAACAAGTACATTCCAGCATTTATTAGCAGACTCTCACGTCATGTCACGCGCTACATTCAAACTTGCAGAGGAACCATGTGCAGCGACCTCAGCCACGCCCTAACTCGCTCGATTCAAATACCAGCTCACGCCAGCCTCTGTGCCACGACTCATCAGGGCACAATGAATATGCTACTTCTGTAGCCCTCATGAAAGAATCTCTGAAGAGAATACAGTGTGCCCTATATCCCAACCGTGGATTGCGTGACCCGACACACCGCGATCCCAGGTTGAAATTCGAAAAAACATTTACCAGAGAATATCACAAAAAAAAACGTGGATGGATAGACATACGCCGACATGAAGATAAAACAAAATAAAATTGAGACCTCAAATGACCTCGGGGCGAGACGATGGACTGGGGTTCATATTTTACCGGCAGACGTCGTCTCCCATCCACGTTACGTTGCGAAGCCACAGAAAGAATATGAACAAATAAGATAAAACGTCCACATTTTATTCACATCAGCACTGGTACAGTTAATAAAGCAATAAATAGTTCCTATCTCCCTGCTCGTGGAGATTATCTAAATTATGTCTTGATGTGCAAACAAATAAAATATCACATTAAATTAATTGTTAATCGGGGCAAAATCTCCTTGTGTCCTATCTTTAGGTACAATCAAACTTACGGAGATCCCGCATATGGATTTTAATGGGGTTAACTTTTAATTACACCATTGCATTGGTCATCCGTTTCTTATAATAGAGTTCATGTTTGGATGCCTATTAAACTTATAAAAGAAAAACACAAAAATATCACTGCAATGATTCCATTAGATCTCCTTCTGTCTAATTCGTGGCTGATGTATCGTGGATATTCAACTTACTTCTCTAACATATTTACAGTGTATTTACGTATGTGCATGCTCACATTTAGTTACCTCAACTTCCCTCTTAACTCAAAATTACAACATTTTTCTGCCTTATACTGGATTCAATATCTCTACCTCAATTAATATTCAAAATTCATGATCTGAAGTATAGTTAGTTAGTTATTGTTGTTTTAAGGGGCGGAACTACGAGGTCATCTGCCCCTCTTAAAACAGATTAAAGAATACAAATTTTGAATTGAATTTAAAATTTTGAGGTGGACATCTAAATTTCAAAAGACCAAAAATTAATAAAACAAAAACAAACAATTAAATAAAAAATAAAAATTATAAAAATTAACAAAAATTACGGAAAAAACAAAACATTATCATTCAAAAACGAACAAGTCGTTGAGTCAATGTTCACTGGAAAATTTAGATTGCTGGCCCTAACCCACTCTCACTTATAAAGCGGATAACGCGATCAGCAGCCACCACGTCATCGGCTAATATAAGTTTGAGTGTCGTCTGCAAACCAAGGTTTCTTCGTAAGTCAGCAAGATCCACACACTCGGTGAAAATGTGGGCCACGGTGAATACGGCTCCATAGGTACAAAGTGGGGGGTCTTCCCTTCTCATTAGGTATGAGTGGGTGGATCTTGTATGACCTATCCTTAGCCTACACAAAATGACGGACTCCCTCCGGACCCGGAAGGAGCTCCGCCACACGCGAGTAGTTCCCTTGATCGCTCTCAGTTTACTGGGCAGTGGGTCAGCTAGCCACTGACTCTCCCAAAAAGCCAGAACTTGTAGGCGTAACTGAGAGCGAATATCTCTAGCGGGTACCTCCATTGGTCGAGGTGGTAGTGATACCGCCTCTTTTGCAGCTTGATCCGCTAACTCATTTCCCGCAATTCCCATGTGGCTTGGAAGCCACAGAAAGGTGATTCGAGTGTCAGCGTGGCACAGCCCGGCTAGTAGGTCATGGATTCGCTGCACTAGGGGGTGTTGCGGGAAACATGTAGCAATTGACTGCAACGAACTCAAAGAGTCGGTACACACGAGAAAGTGTATTCGTGCATCCTGTAGTGCAAACTGCAGAGCTTCATAGATGGCAACGAGCTCCGCAGTAAACACACTACAGGCCTCAGGCAAAGAGATCTTGGTATTTGCACCATCAATAACGTAAGCACAACCCACTTTCTCGTCCACCTTCGAACCATCCGTGTATAGAATGCCAGCGTCCGGAAATTGGTGAACTATGCTGTCGAACTGCCTCCGGTAAACGGACGCATCCGTGTTCACCTTAGGACCTTGGTGAAGATCTAACCGAATTTCCGGACGCGGGACTTGCCACGGAGGCACCTCGCTAGATGTCCGGATCATACAGGGACCTACAGCCACTCCTATTTCAGTGCACGAGCTATCAAGTCTAATACCAACCGGCCGAGTGGTACGAGGCCGGTTGGCGTAACCCTGGTGGTTTTGGGTACCGAAGAGAGCTTGATAGGTCGGGTGTTGCGGCATTTGACGCACATTGGCAGCATATGCTAAAAGCATATGTTGGCGTCTATAATTTAAAGGTGGAACACCCGATTCGGCGAGTAGGCTGGGTATCGGGCTGGTCCGGAAGGCACCGGTAGCCAGCCTAACGCCACTATGGTGGGTACTGTCCAGCATTTTCAAGGTTGCTGGCCTTGCTGAACCGTATGCCGCAGAACCATAGTCTAGCCGGGACAGGACGAGGGCTTGGTAGAACCGTAGCAGCACCGCACGGTCAGCCCCCCACGTAGTGCCACTAAGAAACCTGAGCATGTTCAGTTTCCTGAGACATGTCATTTTCAATTGCCATATATGGTGCTGCCACGTTAACTTGCTGTCAAAATGGAGCCCCAGGAAGCGATAAGTGTCAACCAACGGCAACGCAGCATCCCTGAGATGTAGTTCAGGGTGTAAATGTAGCCTCCGTAGCCGACAAAAATGGACGACGGAGGTTTTCGCTGCTGAAAAACGAAAACCCCGGTCGTGAGCCCACCTGTCGACCCGGTTGATGGCTAGCTGCAATTGCCGTTCCACGACTGCCATACTTCCAGAGCTGTAATGCAGAGCTAAATCGTCTACATACAGCGATGGAACTACCGCGGACCCGGCGGCGGCAACAATGCCATTAATGGCAATCGCGAACAAGGTGACACTCAGCACTGAACCCTGAGGAACTCCATTTTCTTGGGTATAGTACTGCGATAATGTCCTACCGACCCTTACACGGAAGAGTCGGACGGACATGAAATTCGCAATGAAAGTCGGTAAGTTACCACGGAGTCCCCACTTGTGAAGGGTGGAAAGGATCCTGTAGCGCCATGTGGTGTCGTAGGCTTTCTCGAGGTCAAAGAAAACCGTGACTAGGTGCTGCTTCCGGAAAAAAGCCTCCTGTATGGCGCTCTCAAGTCGCACCAGATGGTCAGTGGTGGACCTATGAGAGCGAAATCCACATCGGTACTCAGACAGGAGACCCTTATCCTCCAAGAACCACACCAGTCGACGGTTCACCATCTTTTCGAGCAGCTTACATAGGCCATTTGTCAAACAAATGGGTCTATAGCTGCTTACAAACTTGGGATCCTTTCCAGCCTTAGGAATCGGTATCACGATCCCCTCTCGCCATTGAGATGGAAACTCCCCTTCAATCCATATACGATTGAAGAGGATCAACAGTTCTTTCATACTGGATTCGCACAGATGTTTTAACATTTGATTATGTATGTTATCCGGTCCAGGAGCCGTATCCCTGCACAGTGCAAGCGCACTGCGCAGTTCCCATTCAGAGAGTGGTACATTATAGGACTCCGAAGCAGCAGTGGCAAAGGACAAGGGGTGAGTCTCTGCCTCCCGCTTCAGAGTCAGAAATGTAGGATCGTAACTCCCGGAGCAGGATACATCGGAGAAGTGCGAGCCAATGCTGTTGGCAATGGCGAGATGGTCCGTGATGATGTCCCCATTGATGGACACTCTGGGTATCGATAGTGATGTCGGGAGTCCGGAGATCCGACGAAGCTTAGTCCACACTTGAGATGAAGGAGTATGCGCCGTCATGGACGACACATACTTTTCCCACGTCGTTTTCTTACTCTCCCGAATCAGATATCGGGCTCTAGCACGCATCCTTCTGAAGGTGATAAGGTTGGCCATAGTGTTTTGCCTCCGATAGCATTTGAAAGCACGTCGACGATCTTTAATGGCTGCTGCAATCTCGGCTGTCCACCAAGGGACAAGCTTCCGGCGTGAGTTGCCGGATGAGGAAGGTATTGTTTCCTCAGCAGCAGTCAAAATACCATTCGTTATGTGAATGGTATGATCGTCGACACTCTCAAAGGTATCTTCGGCAAACACCGCACGTGCCGTGAAAGTTGGCCAATCAGCCCGACGGAGAAGCCATCGACTTGGTAACTCGATGGCTCTCTGGTTCGGAAGAGTAACGATAATTGGAAAATGGTCACTATTACAAAGGTCATCGTGTACACCCCACTGTAGCAGGGGAACCAGCGCACGACTGCACAGGGTAATATCGATACTTGAATAAGTACCGTGTGCAATAGAGAAGTGCGTAGGCTCCCCTGTGTTCAACAGACACAGGTCCAGCCGCCTGATCAGCCTCTCAAAATCTCTCCCTTTACCGCTAGTGGTAGCGGAGCCCCAGATGGTGTTGTGGGCATTAACATCTCCCAGAAGGAGAAAAGGAGGGGGGGGAGCTGAGAGACTAGATCCACCAGCTGGTCGTAATCCGGCTGAGAATCAGGTGGGATGTACACGTTACATACTGTTGCCATTACTGGCAACGAAGTACGAACTGCAACTGCCTCTAGCTGAGTACGCAACGGCACCTCTTCACTAAAGAGGCTAGAGTGGACGAGAGTGCAGACGCCACCAGCGGCCACAGCTCCGTCCATCCGGTCTTTAGAGAAGAGTTTGAAGTGACGCATTGTTGTCTCATGTCCAGGACGAAACCTGGATTCCTGAAGACAGACAATGGTTGCCGAAAACGAAGATATTAATTGTCGTAACTCAGCGAGATGAACAGAATAGCTATTACAGTTCCATTGTAATAGTGCCATGGTGTGGACTTAAGTAGAAGTGGGTCTTCTACTTATGCTTGACCGTTTGCCACCCTTCCCCATCTCTAGTTGGAGATGATGGGGCAGGAGAGCACACCTCAATCTCCACATCTCCGTCCGAAGACGAAGAAAATGGAGCGGGCGCTCTCTTGGGTTGCGCACGGTCGTCGTCGGACCTCACGGGTCTCGCCCTTGGGGAAGAGCGAGAGCGGTGTCGAGGGACTTTCTCCCGGTCCGAAGACTGGGTGTCTGTCCCCGACACGCCCCGAAGAGACTTCTTCTTGGATCGGCGCCGACGTGTGTTTGGGGAAGTAGATGGTCCCTTCCCCACAGACGCCGGGTCCTTATAATACAAGGTCGCTCCTGCTGGCACCGCTCCACTGGTAGTGGTGGGAGCGGGATGGCTAGCAGATACGTGAGCAGCCCTGCATTTAGGAGAGGAAGAGAAACGGCGCTGAACCGCTCCCCTCTCCTCCGCCGATCTATTTTCTTTTCTATAGGGGAGTTCCTCCATACGGACGGGCTTGGCTTCAGCAGGCTTCGCTCCCTTGGTGGTAGTGGGAGCGGAAAGGCCAGCAGAGACAGTAGCCACCCCGTCAGCAGGAGGGCGAGAGAGACGGCGACGAACCGTCCCCCTCTTCTCCACTATCTTTGTCTTATCAGATGGGCTGGATGACGATCCAGCCCCGGTCGCAGAAGTCTTCTTTGCCTCGTTGGCAGGGGAAGACTTCTTCTCCGACCGTTTCGGAGAGGAAGATGACTTCTTCTCCGATTGCGCCGGTTTAGATGGTATAACCGGCGCCTTTTTCACAATGGCCGAAGAAGGTTGTTTAACCTTCTTCGGGCTGACAGGTCTCGCTTGGACAGCGAGGGGAGACTTTACGATCTCAGAGTAGTTCGTCGTCGAGGGTACAGCACGGGGAACGAAAGTGGCAGGGGTGATAGGTGGCGTCACCTTAGCCGCGAAAGATACCGGAAATTCGGGTGCAGTCATATGACGGTATCTCTTTCGAGCGTCGTGATATGAAAGCCGATCCAATGTTCTGATTTCTTGGATCTTTGCTTCCTTGCAGAACTCAGGGCACTGCTTCGACCGCGGAGAGTGACTTCCTTGGCAGTTAGGACACGTCGGGGGAGGCGTACACCCCACACCGTCATGTGTCCCCTTGCCACACTCTCTACACACCGCCTTGGCAGTGCACCTGGCAGAAACATGACCGAATTTCTGGCAATTGTAGCAGCGCATAGGTGGAGGGATGTACGGTCTAACGTCGCAATGGTACGACGTGACCTTCACCTGCCTAGGCACTACATCACCCTCAAAATGAAGAATGAAAGCGCCAGTATCGACGCTATCATTTCCAATTTTCCGGGTGATGCGCCTAATCCTGGTGACGCCTCGCTTCCCCAGATCCCGCATCAATTCCGCGTCGTTGTTTAAAATGAGGTCGCGATGGAATATAACTCCACGGACCTCATTTAGCGTATCGTGCTTCTCAACCTTAACGGGAATTTCGCCGAAATGCGTGCATTCCAGCCGGTCAACGGTATGCAGCAGGAGCTTGGAAATCCCGTTAAGGTCGCGATATTTCCCCTCGATTTCCTCTGAAAATAGGATCGATTTTACCTGTTTAAAATCTCCCCCGTCTGTCCTGGTAGCTACCAGGTAGCGAGGAGACCTGTCAACAGGGAACTTCTTATTAAATGCCTCATCCCAAGGCGTATACACCTTGGGATTCGGTATACACTCCAGAGACGGCTTTTTAAGGGTGCCACCCTGTACAGGTGTCCGTGATCGTTTACTACGCATCCTCCCCGAATACTGCCCACTCCGAACGGGGGCTATCACTGTGGGCGCCACCCAGCCAAGGCAATACCTACTTGGCATAGCAGATATTGCCCGGGGTCCCAGTGCCTCGAACAGGCACTTCCCCCTCGGCATGCACAGGATTTATTCAGCTCCAGTATTCGGCCATGCAGGGACCTTCGTTGTAAGGCGGATACTACTGTAGGGTACATGGCGCACCCACCTGACGGGATGGGGCATACCGTCTAGGCTTTCTGGCCAGATGGCCAAGCTGGTGGCCCTTCCCCTAACAGCATGCATGTTTGTTTCTATTGGTCAAACACAAGTATCACACAACAGATTATTCCTGCTTTTATTCTTACTGAAGCACTTGCAATTAAATGTTTCCTCTGGTATAAATCTCAATAATGTTAAATGATTTTACAGAGCAATACAAAATTCATCAGGCAAAATTTTACTGGCAGTAACGTTGATATGGCAATTCTCTCATTATTTTTATACACATATTGAAATGGCCCTCATGGCTCCATTGCATTATTCTCAGACTTATCCATATTTAATTATTTGCCTCATTAAATCACAGTGACCTTTCTATTCACACTTATTATTTCTCATTCTTTACATCATTTGAAACTTTGGTCACATTATTGCGTTACCATATTTTATCTGCATTGCATTTTATCATCGTAATTACTTTATTTCAGCATTATTATTACCTGTTATTCACATTTATTACTTAAATCATTGAAGCTGGTAACATCGCGTTGTGTTTATAGATCTCATTCAGCTCTCAGTGTGTTAAAATAACAGTTTAGCTGTATTATTTAGATGTTAAAATTGTGTGATTACTTCTGTATTAATTTAGCTTTTATTATATTCCTTTCAATTTAAAGGATTATTATCCATTACCCCCAGACAAATTTATAAATGTTACAGTGTAAATGGGATTAAACTCATTAAAGTGTTTATCTAACTCTTTCCTTTAACGTTACATGTTCAAAATTATCCACTTCTTATTTAGCAATATATATATATATATATATATATATATATATATATATATATATATATATCCACCATATCTATGAAAATCAGTCGCTTCTAAAGAATATAAAGAAAATGGTGTAATGTCTCCGCTTAACTCGTGACAAAAATAAATCCCCGCTTAGGTTTATCGCAATATAATTTGACATATGCAATCCAAACCACTAAAATCTACTTCACTACCACACTAGTTCTAGAAAAATCATGGTGTATTCACTAGTAACTTGGACTTCTTGCTGTGTAAATATGGAGTTCCAGTCGGATTAACGGCGTCTTCCCTCGGTCTCACCATTTAGTCTTTACCCATCTCCAAGTCTCTTGGTAGACCCTGTGATGCTTGTGGCCCTCCATTTCACCTCCAGGAACGTCACACGCACCCGTAATTTCCATGCCGCCTGTACTCTAGTGTGCCATGTTACGGTGTTTAAAGTTCCTCGAGAAATAAATATAGATGTTGGGTCCGATGACCTTCATGTAAAAAAAAATCCAGAAATTTTGTCCGTCTAATATGACAGTTCGCAGACTTCTGGATACACTCGTGCAAACCGCACTTTGATAAACTCAAAGGTTCACGAAATATCGCCGTTTCAAAAGCTTAACTTTCGTGAGAAATCTGTCCGATGTCGCCGCCTCTAAGTTTGGCCTTCAGACACATATGGGTCGCACGTCACAAGTAGTTGGCCTTGGCTCGCCCACAGTTGGCTGGTACAATGACCTCGCCGGTCTGTAAACAGAACATATCTGCTAGCCACTTACACATTCAGTTCTACCCTCGCGTTCAACTTCCAGCCCCAATATAACAGTTTTAAAATGACTGTAACTACGTAAAACCCTACAGGCTTTCACTGTACACGGACTTTTCAAGTCTTCACAATTCTGAAGTATTATGGTACTCCGTAAATGTTCGTTTTGTCAACTCGTTCTGACAGTATAGATCACATGGAAATATCGCCATGCTGGCTTAGTGACTCCACACGTCTTTCGTCACTAGACATGCGTTGGAAATATCACCTACGCTCTCGAGAGACTGTGCTTACTGCTCAGTGTAAGATTCAAGTGAACGACCTCCCGGTCATTTCCTCTCCTCCAAAACTCGCTCTGTGTTTCCAGTGCCCTCTGTGTCTCTTAGATCACGTGTACTGCTTCTTCCTTACCCTGCCCTTCGGGTTCTTACGTCATAGTAGGTATTCACAAATCCTCTAATGATCTTAGTAGAATAGTGAGCGTTGCATTCTTACATATTCAAGTTCTCTTGACATTATGGAATCCAAGTGGCCATGGCAGTGACGTCACAGCAATCATGCACGTCATCTGATCTTCACTAAATAATGCGGTGCAATCCAATCTCTTGACACATGGCAAATCGGGTACAACATAAATCCTAATTCAATTGGTTTATCCTGACTTAAAGTCCACAGTGGATAACTAACGCAAACATAATGTCATATTATACCTTTTGCCACTGATAATTAAGATGCATCCCCCAGGGATCACAACAACATTGAACAAAGTCGGTGATCGCAGGTTCAAGTCCCACGTGGATAAAATTCCTTAGTTCTTCATCCTAACATCAAAATGGCTCATACATTCTGTACTATATACAAGCTAACAGTTAAGCACTTCTGTTTACCATCAATACAGTTGTGAAAATGCAAGCCCTAATCCCGAAAAGCTAGTAGGTGATAAAGAGATGTCATGTCTTGTAAGGACGCATGAAGGTGCTAAACTCTTTCAGATCTGAAGACGATGTTTCTGATTCGATACATGGTAAGATGTCCGGAATAGGACATTCTGCAATCTTAATATCCATAACCCATATGACTTGTTTCACAAATATGTTCCCCTTTGCATAGGTAGAAATTTGATTGTGTTACACATGACTTATAAACTTGCACTGAAGGAATCAAAGAATAACATGCGGAAGTTAATTCAACTTCGCATTCGCAGAGTTTTCTAATGTCAACAGGTACAGGGAAACGACAGAAAAGTTTTGTCGAGTTCAAATCGGAAAGCATTTTACTCCCCATACATTCCTCAAGTGTAGGCCTAGCAGATTGTCACTAGCATTGAGTGTGTGTGTATGTGGAGACTTAGTGGCGTGGGTGCAGTAACTTACAGTTACCATATAAACAGGGCGAATAGAGTAGTAAGTGATGGAACACCGGTAGTTATGTTAGTTATTGTTGTTTTAAGGGGCGGAACTACGAGGTCATCTGCCCCAGGAACACCGGTAGTTGACCGTTTCCGCCGCTAGGTGGTACTAGCGTTCCATGGCCAGGACGTGCAGGTGGACCGGCAGTCTGACCCGTTGTTTATTGAAAGAAGTATTGCACTACTATAAACAGAAGATATCTTCATTATGTTTCTCGCTGATTTTGTAGACGATCTGGATCTCAGTTCCCTGGACATTTCTTTCGCCCGGAAAATGAACCGGCATGTAATGTAATGAAACACTAGAAATATAAGAACAGGTGCTCCTCCGAGCAGCACACATTTCAGAACACAGGAAGTTCACCGATCATATCAACACAATCTGAAAATATATCTCCACACAACGCGCCTTCTTGCTCCAACCTTGCCTCCACTACCGCATTTACACGTTTCATTACACGTTTCATCACGTGAAATGTCCGGCTCCATGGGTAAATGGTTAGCGCGCTAGACTTTGTCCCGCCGTGTCCCGGGTTCGATTCCTGGCCGGGCCATCAGGGATTTTAATCTCATGGGGTTAATTCCCGTGGATCGGGGACTGGGTGTATGTGCCGTCTTCATCATAACTTCATCCTCATTACGACGCGCAGGTCACCCACAGGCGTCAATTAGAAAGATCTGCACTCGGCCTCTCAGGAGGACATAGATCATTTTTTTTTCTCATCACGTGAAATAAAGATAAAGACGGATATTTGAGAAATTTAGATTCACTTCCGCCAACGTCTCTCAGCATGGTGAGGATACGTACATCACTAACATCATTAAATGTTTCGGAATCACTTTCCAATGACCTAATGCAGGAAGTACATTTCACAATCTTCTTTGCTGATGTGTGAATCAGGTAACCACACAAATAATAAACAACGTTATCTCCTGCTCTCTCAGAACTGTCATTAACTGAGAGGATTATAGGTTTCAATGTCTGTCAGTGTAATAGTTTCTTTAATTTGTTGACAATTGTTATCCTTCACCTCACTGCTCGTATGTATTTCATTTCTAGCCATTGATCGTATTCATTAAAGGAAGAAAGCTTATTGTCAATAACGTCCTCATAATTACTGTAGCTTGTGAAGAAAGGATCTCTTTCACTGGTAGGCCTAAGCACAGTATACGGTATAGACAGAAGCAAATGGAGGCGAAAGAAGTCGGTAAGTAGGATGATCATCACTGCTTAAATGCCTCTCAGAAGGGTCTTGATTTAATTTTGCAGTTAAAACGTACTTGTCTTGTAAGTACAATTTGCATGCGGTAATGCATCACTGCTTGACAACCGTCATCTGTTGAGACCATACCCTCGGCGCGGCACGTGGTGTTGAAATTTAGAACTACTTCATCTTAACCATGGAGTCATATGGAAGTACCACCACTTATTACATCATTCGACCTGATATAACGTTAAACTTATATCAGTCATAAACAAGCAAAGTGGATGAATGTGGTGTAAAGAAATATTGCGTTCTACGTCTCACTCCATTTAATTCCTATTGAAGCAATATTTATCTCATGAATACTCAAGGCAGGGAGAAATTCAATGATCTTATAATACTTGACAACTCATCAGGATTGTTAATGACAGCATTAAAAGTATGGAATTTGAATGGAATATTATTTTTACAAACACCGGGCCTAGGTCTAATAAGTTTCCTTCTTCTTCTTCTTCTTCTTCTTCTTCTTCTTCAATAGTCCGCAACAATATAAATATCTTAATCACATGTAATTTATTTCAGATATCCTGACCTTCTGGATGATTAATTCTCCAAAATCATTCATAATGGAAGGTATCAACAAGCTGTGACTGTTTAGTAACGTTTTTAGTTTTATCTACCATGATGATGGGAGTTGCTTTTAAGTGCGGAACAGCGAGGTCATCTGTCCCATCTCCCATGATGGCCAAAAACCAAGCTTTCTTGTTATTTCTGTGGTTTTTGCATCACGATTAGAGATTTCCAAGATTTTTTATGCATGTCTTAATTTCACATCCACAAACCTTAACTTGAAAATGAAAATCCACAGCCTTTCCAGTCTCCGACCGGGTCAAGAATGGAATGAATGAAGCCCCCATCTAGCGGCGAGGATATGAACTGTGCCGGATGCCGAGGCCTGACGCACTCCTCTGGGGCAATGATTTAATGAATGACAGATGAAATGAAATGATAGTGGAGAGTGTTGCTGGAATGAAATTTTGACAGGGAAAACCGGAGTACCCGGAGAAAAGCCTGTCTGCCTCCGTTTTGTCCAGCACAGATCTCACATGGAGTGACCGGGATTTGAACCACGGACCCAGCGGTGAGAGGCCGGCGTGCTACCGCCTAAGCCACGGAGGCTCCCACAAACCTTAACTTAAATATCATAAAGAGACCAATTTATTGAAGTGTCTGTTATACACACTATTGTTTCATTCACCAGCCTGTTGGGTTATGGCTAAAACAGGTGTTCGCCCATCTTATTGCTTTATTGCCTCTTGAACTGTTAATGTCATAGATGAGAATGATGTCATTACCAAATAGTAACAGAAATTAATTTAGCAGAATGGCTAAAACAGGTGTTCGCCCATCTTATTGCTTTATTGCCTCTTGAACTGTTAATGTCATAGATGAGAATGATGTCATTACCAAATAGTAACAGAAATTAATTTAGCAGAACCCTTCTGTAATAGCTCCATACAACAAAATAGCAAACAAACATGGTTAATCCACTCTCAACTACAACAACATCACACGTCAGATGCTCTACAGGATAACGTCCCTGTCACTTGTTCATAAATCCAGAATGGATATTTGAATAAAGTAGATATCAGAAGTGCTCCCTAACATTTGCTAAAATAGTCGACCCAATCTCCAAAATAGTCCACTTCATGAAGTTCACACATTTGATGAAAGATGCCTCAATCAAATTGTGTAATTTCAGCAGAGAAGGATCACAAAAAGTAAAAAAACATCACAAATTTTAAATGAAAATCTAATTTTGGTCACCTTCTTTCGTGCATATTATATTACACATAGTTTTTATAATTTCATGTATCATACCTCATGCGCAGAACGAAGAGGCTCTACAAGCAATGCAGCACAACAAGTTCCATAATTTAACCACTGAATATAGGCAACAAACAACACAAAGAAGGGGAGATTGAAGTTCCTGCCTTTGCGTCTACCAGCAGTGCATGAGGATAAGGAAGCAACCTACACTATCGGCTTTATACCGATAACAAAGTCAGTAGCATTACACAACCAAAACATGGCTCTGAGGTCATTTCACTCAGATCAGTTGTAAATACAAAACAAACTTCATGGAATATTTATTTTAATAGGAAGAAAGCCTGTAGTTTTACGTGACCATTAATCTGGCGACCATGAGCCACGGGACCTCCATTTTAGAGGAATCACAACCACAAGGCGTGATATTTCACTTCGAGGGAATGTTAAATCATTAACAAGAAACAAAAATAGAACCCTAGTCATTTGTGATAGACTGTTGCATTGTTCCATTTGTGAAGTTATAAGTATCTTTCTGTGTAATTGGCTCAGTGCATGACATACCATGCCCAATCGAAGGACGGAAAATGGCCTGGATCATCTGACAAAGACTGTCTTTCTAAGAAATTCAACATTGGTTACTAGCAGCCACACTATGGCATTCAAATGTTGGTACTCCATTCCTGAATAGAAGTTGTATGGAAATTAATAAATTTATCACTGTATTCTGTCGAGGTAGTCTGAAGTCTTAAAAACTATTTCTGGGTCGTGGAATTGGAAGCCAGATAATGGTATTTGTAGAATCCCTTAAATATTATGATCATTTACAATATTCGAGAAGCAAATCATGAATGGAATTTGAAGATTGGCAACAAACAACAACCAGATATTAAAAATCCAAGAAAGGTATTTTTCAGATATGCCAGACTCCAAATACAATTTAAGCAGGGACTCCTATGAAGCGCTGGGTTGATAACATAGATGTTTGGACCTTAAAATAAAAACTATCATATCAACCTATCCAGGAAAACAAATCACAGAGAAAACAATACTTTCCACATGCACTAATGATGCAAGAAAATGATCTTCCAGAAATTAATAAAATTACATTCAGGTTCCGTATTAATTCCTAAATATTTCATCATTGCACATGATCCCCTCACAAACATATCATCAAACTTTTGAAAATATCAGTCACGCCTGCTGGAGGAATATCAGATATCATTAAGCATATAACATGACTTAAAAACCAAAAAAGCTACTCTCAACATAATTAGGCACTTACAACCCTCGCATCTCCGCCTCTCGATGGTGATGGTGTTTTCTTCTTGACGTATTCATTAACAGTTGAATATTTGTTGTCTGCAGTACTTTCCAGTATATGCGCTCCCTACAGAGAAACAACAATTTGTTAATAATGTACCTCAGGAGGCACAAGAAATATATTTTCTAGATATGTGACCATGCTAGTTATTCATCTTGTTTTATATGGCTTGGATAGTTCCAAACTCAATGAGTAATTTTAAGAAATTTGATGAGGTTAGAATAGCAACTATTAAGCTGAAGTTTCTCTGCATTATGTGCTCATAAGCTGACTTTAACATTGTTCATACTTTTCTGACTAATACTTTCATGGTTTTAAACTTTCACATCACAAAAATAAAAAAGAATACCTTTCCAATTACTTACGATGTATACATCGCTATCACACGGTATACACGATTTCTCAGAATCCAAGAGCTACATGAAGCTACAGTGTTACAAACTCCACAACAAAATTTATACTAATGCCTTTTTATATTAAGAGAAATAAAATAGGCTTTTGATTCAAAACAATCTTGAATTTATAAATTTTAGATTCTGTTTTGGTGCCAGTTTACCAGCAATGCAAGGCAGCAATCTACACTATCGGCTTTCTATCGATAACAAAGTCAGTACCATAACACAACCAAAACTGGACTCTGAGGTCATTTCACTAAGATCAGTTGAAAATACAAAACAAACTTCATGGAATATTTATTTTTAATAGGAAGAAAGCCTGTAGTTTTACGTGACCATTAATCTGGCGACCATGAGCCACGGGAACTCCATTTTAAGAGAAATCACAACCACAAGGCGTGATATTTCACTTCGAGGGAATGTTAAATCATTAACAAGAAACAAAAATAGAACCCTAGTCATTTGTGATAGACTGTCGCATTGTTCCATTTGTGAAGTTATAAGTATCTTTCTGTTTAATTGGCTCAGTGCATGACATACCATGCCCAATCAAAGGACGGAAAATGGCCTGGATCATCTGACAAAGGCTATCTGTCTAAGAAATTCAACAATGTTTACTAGCAGCCGCACTATGCCATTCAAAGGTTGGTACCCCATTTTTTTATTGAAGTTATATGGACATTAATAAATGTATCACTGTATTCTGTCGAGGTAGTCTGAAGTCTTAAAAACTATTTCTGGGTCGTGGAATTGGAAGCCAGATTATAGTATACAGAGAATCTTCACCATAAGCGATGCAGAGAGAACGGCAAGGTCGACTAAAATGAAAATGTTTTGGGAAAAGAAGAAAAATAAGAAGCTGAATCTTTAATATTGTTTTTGAGAGATATATATACTTGTTTTGGTTAAGTGCTCCAATGAGGGCGTAACATATGTAAATAAATAAATAAATACAGAGAATCTCTTAAATATTATGATCATTTACAAAATTCGAGAAGCAAATCATGAATGGAATTTGAAGATTAGCAACAAACAACAACCAGATATTAAAAATCCAAAAGCGGCTTCGGTGGCGTAGTTGGTAGCATGCTGAGCTTCTATGCCCAAGATAGCGGGTTCAAACCCGGCCGAAGCCGTCGGATTTTTTAAGAGCGTTACAAATCCCTCAGTATGCCTTCCTTCGGAGGGGAAGTAAAGCCGGCGGCCCATGTCGTAGATTTATGGCATGTTAAAGAACTTTCCACTAATTACACCTGTGTGAAACTAAATTGAATAGGTCAAGAATGTAAACAACGCTCTTAGGTTTCTATGTTCGTTGCCAAGAGCCGACTGCGGTGGCGTCTAGTAGCTGAGTTTTGAACTAAGCCTAGTAGTCGTTGACGGTGGCGTTTGGCGGCAAAAGTAGGAACTATTTGAAAAATTCTAAGTTGCAGTCTGCACTTAAATTTAAAAAACAGATACACACACTAATACAGCCATCACAAATAACACCGGTTAT
The DNA here is from genome assembly GCA_946902985.2 of Meconema thalassinum. NCBI lineage: Eukaryota > Metazoa > Arthropoda > Insecta > Orthoptera > Tettigoniidae > Meconema > Meconema thalassinum. The sequence goes on from OX336393.1 coordinate 411,069,259, forward strand.
CAGACAGATTCTACACACACCCAAAGTACACGGGGCTACATGACCGCGTTGTCGCAGCCCCTAAACTTAAGAACCAACCAACCAACCAACCAAAAATCCAAAAAAGGCCTTTTTCAGATATGCCAGATTCCAAATACAATTTAAGCAGGGACTCCTATGAAGCACTGGGTCGATAACATATATGTTTGGGGCTTAAAACAACAACTATCATATCAACCTATCCAGAAAAACAAATCACTGAGAAATCAATACTTTCCACACGTGCTATAGAGGCAAGAAAATTATCTTCCGGAAATTAATAAAATTACATTCAGGTTTCGTATTAATTCCTAAATATTTCATCAGTGCACATGATCCCCTGACAAACATATCATCAAACCTTTGAAAATATCAGCCACACTTGCTGGAGGAACATCTGCTATCATTAAGCATGTAACATGACTTAAAAACCAAAAAAGCTACTCTCAACAGAATTAGGCACTTACAACCCTCGCATCTCCGCCTGTCGATGAAGATGGTGTTTCCTTCTTGACATGCTGGACTAGCTCTTCAGTCACATTCTCATTATTAGTTGAATATTTGTTGTCTGCAGTACATTCCATGATATGTGCTCCCTACAGAGAAACAACAATTTTTTAATAATGTACCTCAGACGGCTCAAGAAATATATTTCTTAGATACGTGACCATGCTAGCTATTCATCTTGTTCTATATGTCTTGGATTAGTTCCAAACTCAATGAGTAATTTAAAAAAATGATCAGGTTAGAATAGCAACTCATAGGCAAAAGGTTCTCCGCGTTAAGTGCTCATAAGCTTACTTTAACATTATTCATACTTTTCTGACTTATACTTTCAGGTTTTTAAAGTTTCACATGACAAAAATATAAAAGAATACCATTCCTATTACCTACGATGTATACGTCGCTATCACAAAGTATACACTATTTCTCAGAATCCAAGACCTATATGAAGCTACAGTGTTACAAACTCCCCCAAAAAATTGATAATAATGCCTTTCATTTTAAGAGAAATAAAATAGGTACCGTATTAGATTCAAGACAATCTTGAATTTATAAATTGAAGTTTCAGTTTTTGGTCAGAATACCAGCAATGCATGGTAATAAGGAACCAATCTACACTATCGATTTTCGACCGATAACAATGTCAGTACCATAACACAACCAAAACAGGACTCTGAGTTCATTTAACTCAGATCAGTTGTAAATACAAAACAAACTTCATGGAATATTTATTTTTAATGGGAAGAGAGCCTGTAGGTTTACGTGACCATTAATCTGGCGACCATAAGCCACGGGACCTTCATTTTAACAGTAATCACAACCACAAGGCGTGATATTTCACTTCGAAGGTATGTTAAATAATTAACCAGAAACAAGAATAGAACCCTAGTCATTTGTAATAGACTGTTCACTTGTTCCAATTGTGCAGTTATTGGTAATGTTCTGTGTTCAATGTTCAATGCATGACACACCATGACCAGTTACGGGACGGAAAATGGCCTGGTCAAAGGCTATCTTTCTAAGAAATTCAACATTGTTTACTAGCAGCCACTCTATGCCATTCAAATATTGGTAATCCATTTTTGTATAGAAGTTATATGGAAATTAATAAATGTATCACTGAATTCTGTTGAGGTGGTTTGAAGTTTTAAAAACTATTTCTGGGTCGTGGAATTGGAAGCCAGATTATATTATATAGAGAATCTCTTAAATATTATGATCATTTACAATATTCGAAAAGCAAGTCATTAATGGAATTTGAAGACTGGCAACAAACACAGCCAGATATTAATAATCCAAAAACGGCCCTTTTCAGATGAGCCAGACTTCAAATACAATTTAGGCAGGGACTCCTATGAAGCGCTGGGTCGATACTGTGGATGTTTGGGCCTGAAAACAACAACTATCATATCAACCTATCCAGCAAACGAATCACAGAGAAAACAATACATTCCACATGCACTAATGAGGCTAGAATATGATCTGCCAGAATTTACTAGAATTAAATTCAGGTTCCGTATTAATTCCTAAATATTTCATCATTGCACATGATCCCCTCACAAACATATCATCAAACCTTTGAAAATATCAGTCACGCCTGCTGGAGGAATATCAGATATCATTAAGCATATGACGTGACTTAGAAACCAAAAAAGCTACTCTCAACATAATTAGGCACTTACAACCCTCGCATCTCCGCCTCTCGATGGTGATGGTGTTTCCTTCTTGACGTATGGGACTATCTCTTCAGTCACATTCTCATTAATAGTTGAATATTTGTTGTCTGCCGTACCTTCTATTATATGTGCTCCCTGCAGAGAAACAACAATTTCTTAATAATGTACCTCAGGAGGCACAAGAAATATATTTTCTAGATATGTGACCATGCTAGTTATTCATCTTGCTTTATATGGCTTGGATAGTTCCAAACTCAATGAGTAATTTTTAGAAATTTGATGAGGTTAGAATAGCAACTCTTAAGCTGAAGTTTCTCCGCATTAAGTGCTCATAAGCTTACTTTAACATTATTCATACTTTTCTGATATACTTTCAAGGTTTTTAAACTTTCACATCACAAAAATAAAAAAGAATACCTTTCCAATTACTTACGATGTATACATCGCTATCACACAGTGTACACGATTTCTCAGAATCCAAGACCTATATGAAGCTACAGTGTTACAAACTCCCCAACAAAATTGATACTAATGCCTTTTTATATTAAGAGAAATAAAATAGGCTTTTGATTCAAGACAATCTTGAATTTATTAATTGAAGATTCTGTTTTGGTGTCAGATTACCAGCAATGCAAGTCAGCAATCTACACTATCGGCTTTCTACCGATAACAAAGTCAGTACCATAACACAACCAAAACAGGGCTCTGAGGTCATTTCACTCAAATCAGTTGTAAATACAAAACATACTTCATGGAATATTTATTTTTAATAGGAAGAAAGCCTGTAGTTTAACGTGACCATTAATCTGGAGACCATGAGCCACGGGAACTCCATTTTAAGAGGAATCACAACCACAAGGCGTGATATTTCACTTCGAGGGAATGTTAAATCATTAACAAGAAACAAAAATAGAACCCTAGTCATTTGTGATAGACTGTCGCATTGTTCCATTTGTGAAGTTATAAGTATCTTTCTGTTTAATTGGCTCAGTGCATGACATACCATGCCCAATCAAAGGACGGAAAATGGTCTGGATCATCTGACAAAGGCTATCTGTCTAAGAAATTCAACAATGTTTACTAGCAGCCGCACTATGCCATTCAAAGGTTGGTACTCCATTTTTGTATTGAAGTTATATGGACATTAATAAATGTATCACTGTATTCTGTCGAGGTAGTCTGAAGTCTTAAAAACTATTTCTGGGTCGTGGAATTGGAAGCCAGATTATAGTTTACAGAGAATCTTACACCATAAGCGATGCAGAGAGAACGGCAAGGTCGACTAGAATGAAAATGTTTTGGGAAAAGAAGAAAAATAGAAGCTGAATCTTTAATATTGTTTTTGAGATATATATATACTTGTTTGGGTTAAGTGCTCCAATGAGGGCGTAACATATGTAAATAAATAAATAAATAAATACAGAGAATCTCTTAAATATTATGATCATTTACAAAATTCGAGAAGCAAATCATGAATGGAATTTGAAGATTAGCAACAAACAACAACCAGATATTAAAAATCCAAAAGCGGCTTCGGTGGCGTAGTTGGTAGCATGCTGAGCTTCTATGCCCAAGATAGCGGGTTCAAACCCGGCCGAAGCCGTCGGATTTTTTAAGAGCGTTACAAATCCCTCAGTATGCCTTCCTTCGGAGGGGAAGTAAAGCCGGCGGTCCCATGTCGTAGATTTATGGCATGTTAAAGAACGTTCCACTAATTACACCTGTGTGAAACTAAATTGAATAGGTCAAGAATGTAAACAACGCTCTTAGGTTTCTATGTTCGTTGCCAAGAGCCGACTGCGGGGGCGTCTAGTAGCTGAGTTCTGAACTAAGCCTAGTAGTCGTTGATGGTGGCGTTTGGCGGCAAAAGTAGGAACTATTTGAAAAATTCTAAGTTGCAGTCTGCACTTAAATTTAAAAAAACAGATACACACACTAATACAGCCATCACAATTAACACCGGTTATCAGAGAGATTCTACACACACCCAAAGTACACGGGGCTACATGACCGCGTTGTCACAGCCCCTAAACTTAAGAACCAACCAACCAACCAACCAACCAAAAATCCAAAAAAGGCCTTTTTCAGATATGCCAGATTCCAAATACAATTTAAGCAGGGACTCCTATGAAGCGCTGGGTCGATAACATATATGTTTGGGGCTTAAAACAACAACTATCATATCAACCTATCCAGAAAAACAAAATCACTGAGGAATCAATACTTTCCACACGTGCTATAGAGGCAAGAAAATGATCTTCCAGAAATTAATAAAATTACATTCAGGTTTCGTATTAATTCCTAAATATTTCATCAGTGCACATGATCCCCTGACAAACATATCATCAAACCTTTGAAAATATCAGCCACACTTGCTGGAGGAACATCTGCTATCATTAAGCATGTAACATGACTTAAAAACCAAAAAAGCTACTCTCAACAGAATTAGGCACTTACAACCCTCGCATCTCCGCCTGTCGATGAAGATGGTGTTTCCTTCTTGACATGCTGGACTATCTCTTCAGTCACATTCTCATTATTAGTTGAATATTTGTTGTCTGCAGTACATTCCATGATATGTGCTCCCTACAGAGAAACAACAATTTTTTAATAATGTACCTCAGACGGCTCAAGAAATATATTTCTTAGATACGTGACCATGCTAGCTATTCATCTTGTTCTATATGTCTTGGATTAGTTCCAAACTCAATGAGTAATTTAAAAAAAAAATGATCAGGTTAGAATAGCAACTCATAAGCAGAAGGTTCTCCGCGTTAAGTGCTCATAAGCTTACTTTAACATTATTCATACTTTTCTGACTTATACTTTCAGGTTTTTAAAGTTTCACATGACAAAAATATAAAAGAATACCATTCCTATTACCTACGATGTATACGTCGCTATCACAAAGTATACACTATTTCTCAGAATCCAAGACCTATATGAAGCTACAGTGTTACAAACTCCCCAACAAAATTGATAATAATGCCTTTCATTTTAAGAGAAATAAAATAGGTACCGTATTAGATTCAAGACAATCTTGAATTTATAAATTGAAGTTTCAGTTTTTGGTCAGAATACCAGCAATGCATGGTAATAAGGAAGCAATCTACACTCGATTTTCGACCGATAACAATGTCAGTACCATAACACAACCAAAACAGGACTCTGAGTTCATTTAACTCAGATCAGTTGTAAATACAAAACAAACTTCATGGAATATTTATTTTTAATGGGAAGAGAGCCTGTAGGTTTACGTGACCATTAATCTGGCGACCATAAGCCACGGGACCTTCATTTTAACAGTAATCACAACCACAAGGCGTGATATTTCACTTCGAAGGTATGTTAAATAATTAACCAGAAACAAGAATAGAACCCTAGTCATTTGTAATAGACTGTTCACTTGTTCCAATTGTGAAGTTATTGGTAATGTTCTGTGTTCAATGTTCAATGCATGACACACCATGACCAGTTACGGGACGGAAAATGGCCTGGTCAAAGGCTATCTTTCTAAGAAATTCAACATTGTTTACTAGCAGCCACTCTATGCCATTCAAATATTGGTAATCCATTTTTGTATAGAAGTTATATGGAAATTAATAAATGTATCACTGAATTCTGTTGAGGTGGTTTGAAGTTTTAAAAACTATTTCTGGGTCGTGGAATTGGAAGCCAGATTATATTATATAGAGAATCTCTTAAATATTATGATCATTTACAATATTCGAAAAGCAAGTCATTAATAGAATTTGAAGACTGGCAACAAACAACAGCCAGATATTAATAATCCAAAAACGGCCCTTTTCAGATGAGCCAGACTTCAAATACAATTTAGGCAGGGACTCCTATGAAGCGCTGGGTCGATACTGTGGATGTTTGGGCCTGAAAACAACAACTATCATATCAACCTATCCAGCAAACGAATCACAGAGAAAACAATACATTCCACATGCACTAATGAGGCTAGAATATGATCTGCCAGAATTTACTAGAATTAAATTCAGGTTCCGTATTAATTCCTAAATATTTCATCATTGCACATGATCCCCTCACAAACATATCATCAAACCTTTGAAAATATCAGTCACGCCTGCTGGAGGAATATCAGATATCATTAAGCATATGACATGACTTAGAAACCAAAAAAGCTACTCTCAACATAATTAGGCACTTACAACCCTCGCATCTCCGCCTCTCGATGGTGATGGTGTTTCCTTCTTGACGTATGGGACTATCTCTTCAGTCACATTCTCATTAATAGTTGAATATTTGTTGTCTTCCGTACCTTCCATTATATGTGTTCCCTGCAGAGAAACAACAATTTCTTAATAATGTACCTCAGGAGGCACAAGAAATATATTTTCTAGATATGTGACCATGCTAGTTATTCATCTTGCTTTATATGGCTTGGATAGTTCCAAACTCAATGAGTAATTTTTAGAAATTTGATGAGATTAGAATAGCAACTCTTAAGCTGAAGTTTCTCCGCATTAAGTGCTCATAAGCTGACTTTAACATTATTCATACTTTTCTGATATACTTTCAAGGTTTTTAAACTTTCACATCACAAAAATAAAAAAGAATACCTTTCCAATTACTTACGATGTATACATCGCTATCACACAGTGAACACGATTTCTCAGAATCGAAGACCTATATGAAGCTACAGTGTTACAAACTCCCCAACAAAATTGATACTAATGCCTTTTTATATTGAGAGAAATAAAATAGGCTTTTGATTCAAGACAATCTTGAATTTATAAATTGAAGATTCTGTTTTGGTGTCAGATTACCAGCAATGCAAGTCAGCAATCTACACTATCGGCTTTCTACCGATAACAAAGTCAGTACCATAACACAACCAAAACAGGGCTCTGAGGTCATTTCACTCAAATCAGTTGTAAATACAAAACATACTTCATGGAATATTTATTTTTAATAGGAAGAAAGCCTGTTGTTTAACGTGACCATTAATCTGGAGACCATGAGCCACGGGAACTCCATTTTAAGAGGAATCACAACCACAAGGCGTGATATTTCACTTCGAGGGAATGTTAAATCATTAACAAGAAACAAAAATAGAACCCTAGTCATTTGTGATATACTGTCGCATTGTTCCATTTGTGAAGTTATAAGTATCTTTCTGTTTAATTGGCTCAGTGCATGACATACCATGCCCAATCAAAGGACGGAAAATGGTCTGGATCATCTGACAAAGGCTATCTGTCTAAGAAATTCAACAATGTTTACTAGCAGCCTCACTATGCCATTCAAAGGTTGGTACTCCATTTTTGTATTGAAGTTATATGGACATTAATAAATGTATCACTGTATTCTGTCGAGGTAGTCTGAAGTCTTAAAAACTATTTCTGGGTCGTGGAATTGGAAGCCAGATTATAGTTTACAGAGAATCTTACACCATAAGCGATGCAGAGAGAGCGGCAAGGTCGACTAGAATGAAAATGTTTTGGGAAAAGAAGAAAAATAGAAGCTGAATCTTTAATATTGTTTTTGAGATATGTATATACTTGTTTGGGTTAAGTGCTCCAATGAGGGCGTAACATATGTAAATAAATAAATAAATAAATACAGAGAATCTCTTAAATATTATGATCATTTACAAAATTCGAGAAGCAAATCATGAATGGAATTTGAAGATTAGCAACAAACAACAACCAGATATTAAAAATCCAAAAGCGGCTTCGGTGGCGTAGTTGGTAGCATGCTGAGCTTCTATGCCCAAGATAGCGGGTTCAAACCCGGCCGAAGCCGTCGGATTTTTTAAGAGCGTTACAAATCCCTCAGTATGCCTTCCTTCGGAGGGGAAGTAAAGCCGGCGGTCCCATGTCGTAGATTTATGGCATGTTAAAGAACTTTCCACTAATTACACCTGTGTGAAACTAAATTGAATAGGTCAAGAATGTAAACAACGCTCTTAGGTTTCTATGTTCGTTGCCAAGAGCCGACTGCGGGGGCGTCTAGTAGCTGAGTTCTGAACTAAGCCTAGTAGTCGTTGATGGTGGCGTTTGGCGGCAAAAGTAGGAACTATTTGAAAAATTCTAAGTTGCAGTCTGCACTTAAATTTAAAAAAACAGATACACACACTAATACAGCCATCACAATTAACACCGGTTATCAGACAGATTCTACACACACCCAAAGTACACGGGGCTACATGACCGCGTTGTCGCAGCCCCTAAACTTAAGAACCAACCAACCAACCAAAAATCCAAAAAAGGCCTTTTTCAGATATGCCAGATTCCAAATACAATTTAAGCAGGGACTCCTATGAAGCGCTGGGTCGATAACATATATGTTTGGGGCTTAAAACAACAACTATCATATCACCCTATCCAGAAAAACAAATCACTGAGAAATCAATACTTTCCACACGTGCTATAGAGGCAAGAAATGGATCTTCCAGAAATTAATAAAATTACATTCAGGTTTCGTATTAATTCCTAAATATTTCATCAGTGCACATGATCCCCTGACAAACATATCATCAAACCTTTGAAAATATCAGCCACACTTGCTGGAGGAACATCTGCTATCATTAAGCATGTAACATGACTTAAAAACCAAAAAAGCTACTCTCAACAGAATTAGGCACTTACAACCCTCGCATCTCCGCCTGTCGATGAAGATGGTGTTTCCTTCTTGACATGCTGGACTATCTCTTCAGTCACATTCTCATTATTAGTTGAATATTTGTTGTCTGCAGTACATTCCATGATATGTGCTCCCTACAGAGAAACAACAATTTTTTAATAATGTACCTCAGACGGCTCAAGAAATACATTTCTTAGATACGTGACCATGCTAGCTATTCATCTTGTTCTATATGTCTTGGATTAGTTCCAAACTCAATGAGTAATTTAAAAAAAAATGATCAGGTTAGAATAGCTACTCATAAGCAGAAGGTTCTCCGCGTTAAGTGCTTATAAGCTTACTTTAACATTATTCATACTTTTCTGACTTATACTTTCAGGTTTTTAAAGTTTCACATGACAAAAATATAAAAGAATACCATTCCTATTACCTACGATGTAAACGTCGCTATCACAAAGTATACACTATTTCTCAGAATCCAAGACCTATATGAAGCTACAGTGTTACAAACTCCCCAACAAAATTGATAATAATGCCTTTCATTTTAAGAGAAATAAAATAGGTACCGTATTTGATTCAAGACAATCTTGAATTTATAAATTGAAGTTTCAGTTTTTGGTCAGAATACCAGCAATGCATGGTAATAAGGAAGCAATCTACACTATCGATTTTCGACCGTTAACAATGTCAGTACCACAACACAACCAAAACAGGACTCTCGAGTTCATTTAACTCAGATCAGTTGTAAATACAAAACAAACTTCATGGAATATTTATTTTTAATGGGAAGAGAGCCTGTAGGTTTACGTGACCATTAATCTGGCGACCATAAGCCACGGGACCTTCATTTTAACAGTAATCACAACCACAAGGCGTGATATTTCGCTTCGAAGGTATGTTAAATAATTAACCAGAAACAAGAATAGAACCCTAGTCATTTGTAATAGACTGTTCACTTGTTCCAATTGTGAAGTTATTGGTAATGTTCTGTGTTCAATGTTCAATGCATGACACACCATGACCAGTTACGGGACGGAAAATGGCCTGATCAAAGGCTATCTTTCTAAGAAATTCAACATTGTTTACTAGCAGCCACTCTATGCCATTCAAATATTGGTAATCCATTTTTGTATAGAAGTTATATGGAAATTAATAAATGTATCACTGTATTCTGTTGAGGTGGTTAAGTTTTAAAAACTATTTCTGGGTCGTGGAATTGGAAGCCAGATTATATTATATAGAGAATCTCTTAAATATTATGATCATTTACAATATTCGAAAAGCAAGTCATTAATGGAATTTGAAGACTGGCAACAAACAACAGCCAGATATTAATAATCCAAAAACGGCCCTTTTCAGATGAGCCAGACTTCAAATACAATTTAGGCAGGGACTCCTATGAAGCGCTGGGTCGATACTGTGGATGTTTGGGCCTGAGAACAACAACTATCATATCAACCTATCCAGCAAACGAATCACAGAGAAAACAATACTTTCCACATGCACTAATGAGGCTAGAATATGATCTGCCAGAATTTACTAGAATTAAATTCAGGTTCCGTATTAATTCCTAAATATTTCATCATTGCACATGATCCCCTCACAAACATATCATCAAACCTTTGAAAATATCAGTCACGCCTGCTGGAGGAATATCAGATATCATTAAGCATATGACGTGACTTAGAAACCAAAAAAGCTACTCTCAACATAATTAGGCACTTACAACCCTCGCATCTCCGCCTCTCGATGGTGATGGTGTTTCCTTCTTGACGTATGAGACTATCTCTTCAGTCACATTCTCATTAATAGTTGAATATTTGTTGTCTGCAGTACCTTCCATTATATGTGCTCCCTACAGAGAAACAACAATTTGTTAATAATGTACCTCAGGAGGCACAAGAAATATATTTTCTAGATATGTGACCATGCAAGTTATTCATCTTGTTTTATATGGCTTGGATAGTTCCAAACTCAATGAGTAATTTTAAGAAATTTGATTAGGTTAGAATAGCAACTCTTAAGCTTAAGTTTCTCTGCATTAAGTGCTCATAAGCAGACTTTAACCTTATTCATACTTTTCTGACTTATACTTTCTAGGTTTTTAAACTTTCACATCACAAAAATAAAAAAGAATACCTTTCCAATTACTTACGATGTATACATCGCTATCACACAGTATACACGATTTCTCAGAATCGAAGACCTATATGAAGCTACAGTGTTACAAACTCCCCAACAAAATTGATACTAATGACTTTTTATATTAAGAGTAATAAAATAGACTTTTGATTCAAGACAATCTTGAATTTATAAATTGAAGATTCTATTTTGGTGTCAGATTACCAGCAATGCAAGGCAGCAATCTACACTATCGGCTTTCTACCGATAACAAAGTCAGTACCATAACACAACCAAAACAGGGCTCTGAGGTCATTTCACTCTGATCAGTTGTAAATACGAAACAAACTTCAAGAAATATTTATTTTTAATCGGAAGAAAGCCTGTAGTTTTACGTGACCATTAATCTGGTGACCATGAGCCACGGGACCTCCATTTTAAGAGGAATCACAACCACAAGACGTGATATTTCACTTCGAGGGAATGGTAAATAATTAACAAGAAACAAGAATAGAACCCTAGTCATTTGTAATAGACTGTTCACTTGTACCATTAGTGAAGTTAGTGGTAAAGTTCTATGTAATAGGTTCAATGCATGACACACCGTGACCAGTTACGGGACGGAAAATGGCCTGGATCATCTTACAAGGGCTGTCTTTCTAAGAAATTCAACATTGTTTACTAGCAGCCACACTATGCCATTCAAATGTTGGTACTCCATTTTATTATAGACGTTATGTGGAATTTAATACATTTATCACTGTATTCTGGCGAGGTAGTCTGAAGTTTAAAAAAAAAATTCTGGGTAGTGGAATTGGAAGCCTGATTACAGTATATAGAAAATCTCTTAAATATTATGATCATTTACAAAATTCGAGAAGCAAATCATTAATGTAATTAGAATTTTGGCAACAAACAACAACCAGATATTAAAAATCCAAAAAGGCCTTTTTCAGATGAGCCATACTACAAATACAAGTTAGGTAGGGACTCCTATTAAGCGCTGGGTCGATAACTTTGATGTTTGGCCCTTAATACAACAACTATCATATCAACCTATACAGCTAATAAATCGCAGATAAAGCAATAACTTCCACATGCACTAATGGGGCAAGGAAATGATCTGCCAGAAATTACTTGATCTCCATTCAGGTTTCGTCAAACCATTGAAAATATCATCCACACTTGCTGTAGGAACATCAGATATCATTAAGCATATAACATGACTTAACAACCGAGAAAGCTACTCTTAAAATATTTAGGCACTTACAACTCTCGCTTCTCCACCTCTCGATGAAGATGGTGTTTCCTTCTTGACATATGGGACTATCTCTGCAGTCACATTCTCATTAATAGTTGAATAGTTGTCTGCAGTACCTTCCATGAAATGTGCTCCCTACAGAATATAACAATTTGTTAATAATGTACCTCAGGAGGCACAAGAAATATTTTTTCTAGATACGTGACCACGCTAGTTATTCATCATGTTTTATATGCCTTGGATTAGTTCCAAATTCAACGAGTTAGTTTAAGAAATTTGATAATGTTAGAATAGCAACGCTTATGCTGAAATTTTGCTGCGTTAAGTGCTCATTAGCTGACTTTATCTTTATTCATACTTTCTGACTTACACTTTCAAGGTTCTTAAAGTTTCACCAGACAAGAATATAAAAGAATACCATTCCTATTACTTACGATGTTTACGTTGCTATCAGAGTATAAATTATTTCTCAGAAATGTAGCTGCAGTGTTGCAAATTCACCATCAAACTGACACTATTGTCTTCCATTTTAATAGAAATAAAACAGGTGTTTGATGCAAGATGAAAAGAAACAGAAGCTTGAATTTATAAAACTTACTTGCATTTTGGAACTTTTCTCAAACATAACATGTAGATGTGATATCCTACAGTTGCAAATCATGTGATCGAGTGCTCATACAATTAATACAATTCATAACCATAATACACAGAGTCCCAGTTTCACTAGCACACTCAAATATACCAAGGATTCTTCGAAGTTCCCAACTAATTTAACTGCACGACTTAACCCTACAGGTGATGCAAGTTTTGCCATTAATATTCAAGGTTGTTTCAAAACCGATAATAAATAACCTCTTTAAAGCTATTATAGTCATTTGACAAAATAATAATAATAATAATAAACAGCCCAAGGAAGCGATTTGTCTCAATGCACATTATTAATAAAATGTCTTAAAGAAAATTCAAACAAACTCCATCCAAAATCCTTCCAATTGGGGTGGAATTAGAAGAGACACTATTGGGAACTTCCCTTATTATTGGTGTTCTTCCCCGAAAACGCAACCACAGATGGTTCAACGGGAACTGCGATAAGGCCATAGACCTTCTAATTCAAACCTTCAAAAGTGCAGTTTCTATAAAATAGAAAAAACTGGCAAGAATTCATTAAAGCCCAGAAAGAAGCCTCAAGAATCATCAGATCTGAAAAATGTCGTCGTCAGGCCAAACCTGGCATGAAACATGCGTCCACATAAATTGCACTGAATGGTCGGGGGATGGCGAGGTTGTAATTGACAAAGCTTCCTTGCTTGTCATTTTAGCCCAGGCATTTTAAGTTTTAACCTAAAAAAATAATGTAAAGCTGAAATTTGGCATAGATGTTCCCTAGTACCATAGTAACAAATCCTGAAAAGTCCCCATCTCTGCGGTGTCCGCGTCATAATTTTTGGAGAGTTCAAAAGGGCTTAAATGGGGCCTAAGTGCCAAAAACAGCATTTTTGCTTCCAGCGTTCAAAATATTGATCCAAAATCAGTTCTAATGAGCTTTGATAGTAATAAGAGAAGGACTGCGTTAAATATAACGCTCTTATTGATCGTAATTATTGCCATACATTTCAACTGATGAGTAATCAAACATTTTTAGCTCAACTTTTCTCACGAAAATTTTGCTAATTTGTCATTAGCCGGGACTTATCGTGCAAACAGCTGCTGATAGCGACTAAAGACCTGAAGTAAAAGTTGTAAAGCACACTTGTAGCTTTAAAACGATACATTGCCCATGTTCATCCGACAAACAGCAGCAGAGATACAGTTACAAATATAAAAGTGGAAGTGTGGGAATCGCTTCCCGAACGAACGTCGATTTACGCTGGTGGGCTCCATCTATTCACTCTTGCTGACACCATTTTGTATCTTTTCTCAAGAGCTAATAGGATGGTATTCCTTTGAATCCAGGTAAACTAGCAGAAACAGTTTGCATAGAACAAAACGAGTTTAATGCAGTTAGCAGTTAAACGTACATTCATAATATGCATAATGCAAATAATAACAAAACAAAGCTTAAAAAGCTTTCTTTAAACAAAGAACACTTGCAAAACAAAGCTTACATCGGACTCGATCATCCTCCTCATCGTTTGACCCATCAAGTGTGACGTTGCCACAGGCTTTTCCACTGCAGTGCCCACACATTAAGGAGCATTCTAAACCGGAACCTACACACTCACACTGGCTGACACAAGAGCTCTTGCAGCTGCAGGACACCAAATTGAGGAGATGATCTGGAGCAGCTGGAAGATGAGTTGTCACTGGTACTAAAGCTGTGTGTTGGATTTTCCATCCCCATTAGGTCGGGCCCAAGGAAAATCCTAACCATTCCTGAACTTGCAAATATACCCGCAGTGGATGTTGTTTGCATGCCGCCGAAGTCGGCGGATGTGAAGCCAGCTGAAACGACGCTGTGACCGGTTGTTTGGCAATTTTTTTGGCTGTATTTCACTACCCGAAGTTCGTCGAGGCTTTTGCACTCCGATTTGGCACTGTCGTAGAGACAAATGGCGAACTTCTCTCCAGCTGATATTATGGCCTTTTCATCTGGAGCCGTAGAGACGAATACCTTCATTTCTTCGCGTAAAGATGCGGAATCCGTCAATATTTTCCAGGCTTGCTGTATGATGTACTCGAACCACAGCTTTCCTGTGCGAGATTTCTGGCTCATTGAAGAAAATGTGTCATGAAGCGACACCTTGAGACGTTGAAGGCAAGGACATGATAGCAAGTTGTTGGCGGTGCCTTCTTGGAATGCGGTAAAAAGCGCCTGAATTTCGTCCTAGTCATCCTTCAGCCCGTCGTTCATGTTGAGTAACATTGTCCCGATAGCCTGTTTTGTCAGAGAATGCGCTTTGAGGGCTCTAGAACATACACAGTTTCACGTTATTGATACATTTGAAATTGAAGGCATAACGTTATCATTTTTAAGAGCGAGCTAATTGCAAGCCTACCTAGAATATGCGTGTCCAGACATCATGTGAGTCACTGACGATTTAGCGTATATTTCCGTCCAGAGCTCCTCCAAACCGCTTCCATTCATCACATAGCCGATTGCCCCAAGAAGCGATATTAGAAGGCGAGATCCGCCTAGACGAACAACCACGTTTTTTAGTTCCTCTGAAGTGTCCGATGCGACTATCTCTGCAGCTTTCGCGTATAGGGGCTGGTCAAAGGTTACGAAACAAGTGCTTTGTTTCAGTTCCGCGCACTCTCTTGCGGCAAACGTAAACGCGGAATATATAGTTGATGGATTGCTCGGTTCCTAGTTAATGAACGGCAGGGCATCAATTGACTTCGTCTGGGGAGCTGGTTGAGCATGAGCAGACAGTGACGTCTTCATAAAGCCGTTCCACGAAACGGGTAAATTAATACCTGACCACCGTCCAGATAACCACAAGGAGTCCATCATCGACGCAATAGCCACAGAGTTTGGGTCTTCCACAGTTAACTCCTTAATATTGACGTCCTTTGAACCAGGAGAATAGGTCTTCCGATACCACGAAATGTTCAACTTTCCCATCGCCGCAATCACACCAGCATTAGGAACTTCTCGTGTACGTGGGAGTGAAGTTATTTCACTGCCAGGCACTGCACCTGTGCACTTGATGCCTTCCATGCAGTGAAAAGTGTTTCACCCGTCCAATGTGCATATGTTAAAGTCAGCGTTGTCAAAGCAAAACTGCGTGAACGCTCCAGCATTCGGGATTGGACGTTCTTCACGAAGCGCTGTAACTTCGTACCTGTGGACTTCCGCCACATTTACTGAAAATTCAAGGCTGTTTAGAATCTGAATTAATTGTTTCGAGTATTGTTGGCCTGCTCCGACAGGCCGAGCGCTGTCACCTAGAAACGCGATCGGTTGCCCTTTCAACAACGGTTATGCTTTGGGACCGTAACTCGGTAACCGTTTCTCGCATAGACATGGGTAATGTACCAATGTAAAGCTAAAAGTATGCTTTATAACTTTCATTCTGGGTCTTTAGTCAATATCAGCAGTTGTTTAAAAATAACGACCTGCTAATGACAAATTAACCAAATTTTCGTATAAAAATTGTGCTAAAAACGTTAAATTAGTCGTTTTTTTCCTTCATCAATAGCAATAATTAGGCCTGATAAGTCCGTTATCCTACTGGTTCATTTTTAGCCTATTTTCAATTTTGAAAAAATAGGCTTATGAGATCACCTTTTGTCCGTGTGTGTGTGCGTGTGTGTGTGTGTGTGTGTGTGTGTGTGTGTGTGTGATTCGTGTGTGTGTCCCCCCTAATAAAATCTAAACGGCAGGAGCGATTTCAATGAAACTCGGAAAGTTCATAGCACTATACCCGGCGACCTCGACCGTGCCCTTCAAATTTTGTTACGACTCACCAATCCAACATGGCGGCTGTGCGAAATATTTCACCAGCATTCAATATCTCCGAAACTATTACCGATATTGCCCTGACATTTTCTATAGTGATAGAGGGAACTACTATAAGTTCACTTATGTGACTTTTGAAAACCTGGTAGCAACAAAACCAACATGGCGGCCAAGCGAATTTGCGACTTTTAAATAGACGTTTCTCGCGATTTGACCAACCAAACGCAATGAAACTTGGTACAGTATATGTTTATATACATTGTAATGCACCGACATCTAACTTCGTTCAATTGTTTACATAATCACAAGATGGCGGATGTGCGAAATATTTCACCGGCATTCTATATCTCTGAAACTATTAGCGGTATCTCCCTAAAATTTTGTACGGAGATAAAGGGCACTACTGGAAGTCCATCTATAAGATTTTCAAAAACCGGTTAACTACAAAACGAACATGGCGGCCAAGCGAATTTGAACATTTTAAATAGACCTTTCTCGCGATTTAATGTTCCAAGCGCACTGAAACCTGGTACAGGAAATATTTATACACATTGTAATCCACTGGTATCTAATTTAGTTCAGTTGTTTACATAACCTCAAGATGGCGGCTGTGCGAATTTTAAAATTAAGTTTTTATTTCTTGTGATGTAGTCATGCGATCGAAGTGAAAGTTTGAATAATGAACCTACCCAATAATTTTCCTATAATGGTACATGACTCTATGGTCTATACATTTAACAATCCAACATGGCGACCATCCGAAATATTTAGACGGCTCTCAATATCTACGAATCTATTGTAGCAATCAAACTGAATTTTTTATTGTTCATAGGGGCTATGAACTCAAGTTCACTTATAGGACTTTAAATAACCTGGTGATCACAAATCCAACATGGCGGCGACGCGAAGTATAAATACTCACATGGACGTTTATCGCAATTTAACCATCCGAGAGCAGTGAAACTTGGTACAGTAAATCCTTATACGAATGGTAATCCACTGGCATCTAATTTATTTCAATTGTTCCATAACCTAAAGATAGCAGCTGTGCGAAATTTTAAAATCTCCTTGTAACTTCTAGTGTCCTAATTATGCGATTGAAGTTTGAATACTACACGTACTCAATAATCTGCATGTAACAGTACATAACTCTTGGACCTACATATATAAAATCCAACATGGCGACCATCCGAATTATTTAGTCGGTTCTCAATATCTACGAATCTATTACAGCAATCAAACTGAAATTGTGTATGTTGATAGTTGCAATAAGTGGGCTATATGAAAATAGGCTGTATAGTTCTAAAGCTCGCGAGAACTAAATTTGGATCAATATTTTGAACGCAGGAAGCAAAAATGCTGTTTTTGGCACTTAGGCCCCATTTAAGCCCTTTTGAACCCTCCAAAAACTATGACGCGGACACCGCAGAGATGGGGACTTTTCAGGATTTGTTTCTAGGGTACTAGAGAACATTTACGCCAAATTTCAGCTTTACATTATTATTTTGAGGTTGGCAGTCGTTGGCCTGGGCTATTTGGCTTCTCCATGTCTGCGACGTTCTTCTTCAAATAAGTGGACAGCGGTCGATGTAGTGTTCCGCCACAGTAAACGGTTCGCAGCAGATGTTTCCCATGAGTGGAAAGGTATGCCAGTCGTCTTCATGATGTGTTTTAGCTGGTCTTTAAAACGCTTCAGAGGGGGCCCATGAGGTCTAGTGCCGGAGAAAAGTTCACCATAAAGGAATTGACGTGGAAGCCTTGTTATCACTCATACGGTGAACATGGCCTAACCATCTCAGTTGATGAGCGATGATGGTTGCCTCTATGCTATTGAGATGCGCTTTCTCGAGAACTGCAGTGTTGGAAACGTAGTTCTCCCACTTGATATTCAAGATGTATCTCATCTTTTGTTGGTGGAAGCGCTCAAGTTTCTTGATATCACGGCGATAGTGTGTCCAAGTTTCACAGCCATACAGTAGCGTTGAGATGACGACAGCTTTGTACACCATGAGTTTGGTATGCATCTTTAGGTCTTTATTCATGAAGACTCTGTGCATTTAGCGGCCAAATGTTGCATGGGCCGCCCCAATTCTTTCAACATCCTGTTCGCAAGTGCACCGTTTAGACAAGATGCTACCAAGTTATGAGAAATGATCAACCTGTTCCAGTGTTGAGTCTAAGATGGAGATATTGAACTCAGGAAGAGGTAATCCTTGGGGAGGTTGTGCAAGTACATTAGTTTTCTTTGCATTGATGGTAAGACCAAAGTGACCACACGCAGTGCTAAAGCGATTGACCGATTGTTGAAGCTCTGCAGGTGTCGGAGCAGGAGATGCGGTGTCATCGGCATACTGCAAGTCTGTCACCCGGGTAACTTGGGTATGTCTCTGTGAACGAAATCTTGACAGATTGAAAAGGCCTCCATCCTAGCGAAACTTAATCTCTATGCCTGGGTTGTTGGAAGATGATTCATACATCACGGCAGCCATATACAATGCAAAGAGTGTTGGAGCAAGCACACAAACCGAGAGTGACTGGAAACGGATCGGATACAGAGTTACCGTGAAGAACCTTCTCAGACATTCCATCATGAAGAGCTTTAAATAATTCCACATAGCGATCTGGACATCCAAATTGCGCTAATACTTTCTACATAGCAGATCTTGGTACTGAATCAAAGGCTGTTTCCAGGTCATAGGAAACTAAACACAGATGCTCCTGTTGTTCTCTGCACTTTTCCTGGAGTTGTCTGGCACAGAATATCATGTCTCTTGTGCCCCTGGAGGTTCGGAAACCACATTGAGACTCGGGCAAAATCCTCCCCGAGATACTTTGGAGCAGCTTAGTAGAATTCTTGCGAGAACTTCTCCTGCAATGGATAATAGCGATATACCACGGTAGGTCCCACACACACTACGATCGCCTTTCTTGAAGATAGTGATGATGGCAGCATTCTTCAAGTAGCCGGGCACTTCTCGAGTTTCCCAAATTAAGAGGATAAGTGTAAAAAGTCGAGTCTTCAAAGCCATACCTCCACTTCGTAACAACTCCAGAGGAATGTTATCAGAACCAGGAGCTTTTCCCGGCTTTAGTTGATTGAGCGCTTTGGTGAAATCTTGGAATGTCGGCGGAACTGCCATCCATGGTTGTTGGGGCTGCTGAGGGACGTTGCGAAGAAAGCGCTCGGCAACATTGGAGGCACAATCTAGAAGTGCAGAGAAATGTTCCTTCCAACGCTCCAAAATGTGTACTCGATCAGTTAAAATGGCAGTTTTCAGTGTACCTGGTGAAGATCGGAGTGGGCCATATACTACCTCCTTTATGCCTGCATAGAAGTTTTGCAGGTCACGGGCATCAGCTAGTTTCTGCAGTTCCTCAGCTTTTTGCTGCCACCAGTTGTTCTTTATTTCCCTGATTTGTACCTTTCATTTGTCCATAAGTTGCACGAAATGTGTTTTTTTCTCACTGAATGATGGATCATGAAGAAAGGATAGATGGGCTTCCCGTTTGGCATTGATCAGGCACATAATTTCATCATTATTTTCATTAAACCAGTCTAGTCTTTTGTTCTTCACAAAACCAATTGTTTCCTCAGCTGACTCAGTGATGACCTTCTGAAGCGTGGCCCATTCCTGTAGTGCACTATTTGTGGTAACTGTGTGACTAGCCAGCTTATTTGCGATTTCATTTCTGTAATATGTAGCAATTGATTTTACTTGGAGTTTAGAAGTGTCAAATTTACGTCTGGGAAGGTTCTGGATGGTTCGTTTCGGTTTGCGGCAGATTGAGATCCTCAACCGGCAAAAAAGGAGCTTATGATCTGTCCAACAGTCATCGACACTTCTTGCGGTCCTGGTGTCAAGGATGTCCTTTTTATCACATTGCCTGGTGATGATATAGTCAAGGATGTGCCAGTGCTTCGAGCGAGGATGCGTCCAAGTGGTTTTATAGCGATTCGGCAGGCGGAGCTGAGTGTTGGTAATAAAGAGTTCATGTTCAGCACATAGACCAAGGAGTAATAGACAATTGGCATTGCAGTTGCCAAGTCTTTGTTTTCCCATCACATTGTTCCATTTACCAACTCTGGCGTTGAAATCGCCAAGCATTAATAGCTTGATTCTAGGTGGTAATTTGGTGATGATTGCGCTCAGCAGGTTGTAGAATTGGTCTTTAACTTCTATATCAGCATCCAAGGTGGGAGCATAAAGTTACCCCCGGAGAGTGGGATTCGGAGATTCATAATTATTTCGCTGACAGCAGTTGGAATTAGCTGGTGATCATTCTCCAGTGTGGTCTTTATAGCGAAACCAACACCATGAAAACGGCGCTCTCCCTCATCTTTTCCCTTCCATAATATGGTGTAACCTGAACGGAACTCTGTAATTTTACCCTCGCTGGACAATCTGGCTTCACTTAAGGCAGCAATATCTATGTTTATTCGACCAAGCTCATGGGTGACGAGCGCTGTTCTTCTCTCAGGACTGTTAGTGTCCTTCAAATCGAGTAATGTTCGAACATTCCAGGATGCTATAATTAGATTTTGGATAATCTCCGTTTTTCGACCGCAAAAGGGGTGACCCGCCGGGTACGGCCTCCCAGCCGGCTGAAGGTGTGACTACCGAAGTTTAGCCTATATTTTCTAGGGCCTTCCCCATTTGGGGTGGGCAGCGGTGATCCTAAATAGGCCTGCCCAAACACAGATGCAGGACCGAACTCCTGAGTAGTCACGAGTTCTCAGAAAGACGACCATCACACATCTGCTGCCAACGTGCAGGTCCGAACTAGAGGCTACCAGTTTCAACCCGAAAACCTGCCTCCACCATCCTTATCCCATCGCCGCTGGACTTGAGTTGAAAGATGTGACAGCAGGAAAAAGGTGCCCCAAGCGAGATTTTGTTTATGGTGGATCACAGCTTGCAAGGAAGTGACCCACACACCATAATCTCGGAACTATACCCTGCGGCACAAATGAAATGAGACGTGCAGGTTCTAGCACCGTGACTGCAATGGACTGCCGCAGATTCTAAATACCATATAGTTGCCCCTTCACAGCCAGTCCATCTGGCATGACCTCATCCACCTCCTCGATCGGTGATAACCACAATGGAAGTTCCTCCTCCGCCCGTTTTGCCGTTGGGTCAAAATATACGTAATGGGTTTCAGTGTCATTTCCTACACTGAGGGGACCATCACCCCACCTAAAGTGGCTCATCCGCCAGAAGCCGTTGGCCCATTGAAGAGGTCGAGTTATTTACCGCCACCCAACACTCGGCGTTAGCAGTTTTTACAGCTGGTTGCCAAAACTAGCTAATCCTCCTCCTTTCGCATTCCGAACTTGGGACCAGACAAAGGCACATTACATCAAAATAGACTGACAGAAATAGATCAAAATTACAGGAAAAACTGTAGAAGAAACTGTTACAAAACATTTCCTGATGAAATATCACATTACCAAGCACCATGTTTATGTCTTAAACATCCGGATGAGACCCTGGAAAGAATAAAGAAGACTGTAAACCTGTCACAGATTAATTTCATGACCTGATCCTCATGAAGGAAAATTCTTATTTGAGCAACCGTTTTTGAAATCGAGATTCCGAACTCCCTTCATTGGAAGAAATCAGCCAGGTGATCAATGAAATTAAAAATAACAAAGCTCCAAAGGAGCTGAGTAATTTCAAGTAATTCTTGTAGATTTATGGAGAAATTTCCTGGAGACTGGAATTGCAATTTAATTCACCCACTACTTAAAAAAGGGAGAGAACAGACTTAAATTCCTGCGGAGGAATATCCTCACTCAGTTGCGTCCAAAATTCTCTCTAAAGCATTATTTACGAGACTTGAAAACCAAACTGGACACCAAATTGGCAAATAACAGGCATGTTTCATAAATGGCAGGTTCTGTGCAGAACAAATTCTCAATCTCAAAACCATCTTGCAAATCCTTAAAGCCAGCGAAACATTGCTCATTTTGGAGACTTCAGGAAAACTGACGACTTAGTAGACCGACACACACTATTCAATATTCTAGAAGAATACAAAGTTGGCAGAATTAATTCAACAAACACTGACAGCTATAACTTCAATAATTAACTTTCAGTGAGCTTGCCGACCGTTTTCATATCAGAATAGGACTTCGACAAGGAGACGGACTATCTCCGTTATTGTTCAATCGTGTCCTTGATTAAGTTACCAGGACAGCGGAAAATTCAAAATAAATAACTACTGTCGACTACTTAAAACAAAATTCATCTGCAGTGTTTAGCCTTCGCAGATGATCTAGCTATTCTTTCTAACAATAGACAAGAGGAAGTACACGTCCTTGATAGGCTTCACGAAATTGCAGCTAAGACCAGAGTCCAAATGCATGGTTGAATCCGCTCGTCATCTAGACGGGAAACCTCTGAAGACTAAATTCGGCAAAGAATCATCAAGCAAATAATTTCAAACCCCGCGGCGTACCGTGCTCGTTAAATCGCGCACCACGGCCTTGATGGCAGCTGCAGCAATCTGTTGCGAATCCTGCTGTCAGCACCCAACCTGACTGTGATTCACGGGGATTTTTACACTCCCCCAGGCAAATGACGTGATAGTATTTTACTTCACGATTGAACCGTGAGGCAAACAAAGAGATATTTTCAAAATTACAGAAGGACTATACCTACAGATGTAATTTATAAATCAACATCTAAGAACACAAATTTAAGACATTAAACCACAGTAATATATGACTAAGAAACATTGAGCATTGAAGGAAAATATTGAGGAAAATCCTTGGTCTAGTCTGCTCAGAAGGAATCTGGGCGAAACTGAAGCCTCGGGAGATGTATTTATCAACATTCTGAAAAGATCACCGACACCTTCAGGAAAAGGCAATTTAAGTTCTATCCCTTTCAGTCCTAGGTTACACGTGCGACTTGGGTTTTATTTTTTCGTCGTTATACAACAAGATCAGACAAACATTTTAGATCATGCAATTGTCTACAAAAAAAATCCTTTACATAATTTGTATTCTCCATAATATGCACACATGTCCACGCCACGTATGAGGTAGTGTACTTGACGCGTTTTTTACGTGGTTTCCCCAGTAGGCTTTCTTCTTTCTGTATATGGAGCTCCAAAAAATTACTTGCAAACATAATTTACGTTACTTATCTTTTGCACACCTAACGCGTAATAAAAAACGTGTGCAATTAGCTTGTCTTCCTCCAACCTCGGCTTCTGCTCGCCAAAATTTTTAACGAGTTTATTGCCAGGTTCAAGTGTGGCTTGGTAATCAACTGGACCCTGAAGAATGGGGTTGGAAGCTAATTAATGATGTATTGGAACCAATCCACACACTACTTCTACCTGCACCAGAAAAGATCCTTAATACTATTTTTTGCAACTGAAAAAAGTGGTGTAATTCAATATGTGGCTGAAAAAATGAGGCTTGTTTTTTTCACCAGCATGCACGAGTTGTCAAGGCCAATCCTGCTCAAATGTTGAATCTCTAACAGGAGAAGATCCTTACATGAACGACAAAATAACTGATGTATCGCTGTTAGAACAATTTTCGTCAACTCAGAAAGATCGAGAAGAAGAAGAACAACAAGAACGATGAGAAGCAGAAGGAGAAGAAGAAGAAGAAGAAGTTGAATGAGAAGTCCTTATACTCTAGTAAAATTAAGTAAAACAGATCATGGGGTATGCCTACTGGGGAAATCACGTTATAAAAAACGCGTCAAGTAAACTACCTCATAGGTGGCGTGGAAACGTGTGCATATTATGGGGAATACACATTAAATAAATTTTAGAATCGCTTTTCCTCAGAAATGGTGAATCTTAAGGGGAAAAGTGTAAGGACAAGTGTTGGGCTTAATCAAAATGTAGGGCTTAATACACACTCGTATATAAAAATAGCTACTTACTTACATACGTATTGTACCCGAAACCACTTACCAATACCTGGTGAAATCCCTCGATGATCACTGGATCGTATAACCTGAAAATGCCCGGCGAAAAACCCTCCCAGGTCCTACCACCAAGTAAAGGAGTGATTGGGGAACTAGTCATCCTAACAGGTTGTCTTAAGAATGACCATGGCTTCGAAGGAGAAATAAATAAAAAAACTAGCTCAAGAACACGAAAAACAACTCAAAAGAGAACTATCTCAAGGGTGGAATACCCTGAAAATTCCAAGCGATGGCCTTCTTAACACCACCTCCCATCTCTTCGTTAAAATATCACGCCATGATTTAAAAATGGGAAAACAAACTTTATTCCAAAAAGGACATAACAGAAAAAAAGACAAATCAAATACCTGTCGTCAAACGACCAAAGTCACAGTCACAAAAACTGTCTCAAGAGTGGAGTATGTCAATCACCAACCCGCTGGGGTGATCATAAAAATTATAACTAGCATTATACCTGTATTACAAAAATGTTAAGTGTCAATCTCAAAATGATATTGTGTGATTTGAATAATAGACTGGACGACGAATAAACATGAATTAGCATGAATAGATATTATATATATCGTCTTAAACGATTCCCTAATTCTGTAGCATTCATCAAAAATTATATACAATGAATTTACAAGTGTTTTAGTTTTATGACTGATCTGGATCATAGCATTCGCATCGTTACATATTGTAGAAAGAAATACTCATTGTACAGGGTTACATTTCACCAAGAGATTAAGCTAAGTAGAATATTAATGGTCTGCGTTCATGTTTCATGTATAAAATAGAATTGTGCAAGATTGTAGAGGTTTCGATTATCAGCTGTGGAAATAACTTCAATCACATAAACAGATTATCCAAGCATTGCTCATGATTAGGTGAAAAAAAAGCATGTAGGCTTGATCTAGTAAAGATCAACAACTGCCAATGTCTTAAAAAGACATGAAAAATACAGGAAAACCCAACTAGGTTTATATTACTCCAAACACGGGTGTTAGACTACTCGAAGTCAAAAACAGATTGGCACTCACTGGCTCAAAAGCTCTTACCGGCTCAATCCAAAAATACCCTAATGCTTCAACAAGCATTAAATCACAAAAATACAGCATAATCCCGGATTGCATTCGAATCACAAAATTAGGTTACAACAACCTTCAAAACACTATTATTAAATCTAATTAATATCACAAAAACCTACAATACATGCTTAAAATACACACTAACCTAAAGTACGGTTTTCAAAGTCATGAAATTAAGCACTTCACTAGCCAAAATTATCTTGCCTCAGAATAATGTACCACAAGTATACTGCTCAATTCTCTTGACTCAAAGTCAAGCTTCCCTGGAATAATTTAATCAAAATTCAGGATGGTGTTCATAAATGCTGTACTAATATCTCACCCACACAATTGCACTAAATGCAATTATTTACGATAGTTTTATAAAACATAAATGTCTCGGAACGACATCTAAAGTTAAGTTGCCCTCAAATTAATGCCTAATAGAAGGTTAAACTGATCCTTCCCTAAATTAGGATAGCCTCCAACTTCGGTGGGCTTAGAAATACCAATGGATAAGAAGGAAGGAAGGAAGGAAGATTGTAGTTTTACGTGACTGTGAATCTTGTGAACAATGGATAAGACCTACACCATGAAAGCAAGTTAACTTCACCGGTTAATCCAATGACAATCATTAGGCAAATCCACTAATAAATCTTCACGCACATAAGCGAAGTGCTCTCCGTGAAAATAATCCAAAAAGTGGATTAAAACTATCAAGGCATAGAACACCAAGAAAAACTTTCCAAGATTCAAGTCGCTGCGAGAAAAAAGAGTTCCTAACTCGACTGTAGTACATGAAAAGATGTACTGGCCACAAGGAGAATAGTGTTCCAAACACTATTAAACAAAAACGCGATTAAAGCTATACTTATACAAACATCTGGAGTTCTTCTCCTAATCCTGCTTCTCGGCAATAAAAATACGCACAACTAATTAAATGACATTACTGAATTTACTGATTAAATATCAAAACTATCAATACGCAAGGGATGAATTCATTAAGTGAATTCAAAATCCCTGGTATGCAACAAATCAGTTTCTACAGAAACATCGAACCTAAACTTGTGCATGTCCATTTAATCTACAAAAGAAAAAAAGTATGACAATTGTAATTGCTAACAAATGCCCTCACTAAACTACGATAAAGAAGATGCTGGTCCAGTACCTTTCGTTGCGTCTTGTAGCGTCGTAAAAAGGATATAAGTATCTGATGAACCTCCACGCTATCATCAGATAATACATTCTTCCACCTTGGATATGGGATTCGAACCCGAGAATGCACCGCACACGAACAATGGTGGCCGGGTGGCACTCCGTTCCCTCACCGTTCATGCCAGGAATGTTATTACACGCCCGTGAAATTGCACTGTCCGGCATGTCGTAGCTCGCGAAAACGTCAGCTAACAACCACTGGAGTACTTAGAAAGTAGGCTCCTTTCCTTGAAGGAAAATGCAGTTTGTGGATTGCATGCATCCCGCTTATGCATTCCACACGTAGCTACCCCATATCATTTAACCAGCCATTCTGGGAATTATAACATTAAAGTTAATTTTCCCCACCGACATCTCGAATAATAATATGCCTTTAAATATCCGCATAATACACTGTGCAACAAATCTTGATGTCGGCATGTACAGTCTCGAGAATACACGTTGCTATAACACGTGAAAGAATCCACACAAGGATTTCGTAATGGCTGCCTTAACACGGACACTGCTGGACAAAGCAATAAATCAGTCCGCGTTCCGATTAGAAACAAGTCTTTCTTTCTCAATTCGACAATCTGCATTTGAATTGTACTACAAGTCTCAATTCCATTATGATATGGTAGCTGCGGTAAATACTCGCACACGATACACGGTCACTTGTTAAGACATAAAACTGTGTTCGGAGAAAACACACTTTGAGAGACGTTCGGCCTAGCCGAGTATAATGCTGGCCGCCTCAACACGTTGGAACTTCAACTCGCCTGGTACTAGCGAATAGCTCACCAGTCGAGTTCCGTAAAAGCACATCTGAAAACTGGAAATCGAGTCTCTCCCGCTGGCTGCGACACGCCACGGGAAGCTACCCCTTCTCCCTTCCTGTATAGATATATCGATATGTAAATATCTCGTTTGTAGCTTTGATCATATAGATGTTATTCCTGCGTTTCACTAGTTAGGTTCTATTTCTCATATAAAATAGCTTTCTGCTAAGGTAATACACATTCTACAGGCTTCATAATGTCTTTAATAACTCTAATTTGCTTCATATCAGTAAAGATAATCCTCTAGCTGTGGTCGACGTACGACATGACGTCACGTATGGATTTATTGATCGGCCGGGCTACGGGTCAGCCCTTCGGAAATGCTCGTGACTCCCGATCTGTAGCCGAATGACGCTTCTCATAATCTCTGCACTGCATAGCATGGCTTGTCACGCGAGCTCAACTGCGTCGCGCCTCCTGACGTAACTATTTACAGTATCTGGACAAAAACCTTATGAAAAAAACGGTACAGTATGCAGACAAAAATACACACTAGAATATATGATTTATTCTTGGGTTTTATATCATAACTTATATAGTGGAATGTATTCCGTAGCCATGTTGTTCCAACAATCATCCTTGTTGCCAACCCGTAAATTAAAGTCTCCCAACCAAAGCCGTAATGTCCCGTGACCACAAACATATTCCCCTCCCTTGAATCTACTGAAATTCAACAAAAATACAAACAATGAATTATATGAGTAACACAGTTAAAATGAGTTAATTATACAAAACACTAGACAAACATCTTCTTATCCAATCCTATCAAGTTTCCAGGTTCAAATGTCATATACTTCCTATTGCGTAGGTAGTACCACCTACTTCTGGATGGGCCGCTTGAGTGTGCCTCCCTTGGTTCGCAATGTTACTATTCTCACTACTCCATCCTTTCCTGGGTGAACTTCAGTGATGACTCTCATCCGCCACTGCAAGGGAGGAAAATTGTCCTCACGAGCAAGGACCACTGCTCCAGGTAGCAGGTTGTCCCCGGAAATTGTCTCCTCTGCTGCAACGAATTCAGGTAGTCGGATGACCACCTCCTCCACAGCTGATGTTGCATGGCCTGCACTCGTTGCCATCTGGACAACTTACTCAAGGGCAGATCAGTTAAATCAGGCTTGGGTAGGCAGGTGAGAGGTGCACCAATTAAAAAGTGACCAGGAGATAAATAACTTGGAGCCATAGGATCATCTGACAGGACCGTTAAAGGACGGGAGTTAAGGCAAGCTTCTATCTGAGCAGTTAATGTATTTAATTCCTCATATGTCAGCATATTATTGCCTACTACAGGTTTAAAATGGTACTTCATTGATTTCACCGCTGCTTCCCATAGACCGCCGAAGTGAGGTGAACTGGGGGGTATGAAATGCCAGCTTAGCTGCTCAGCTGCTGCACGCTCATGAAGCCGTAAATTGAATTGTTCTGACAGGAACATTTTCCTCAGCTCCTGCAGTTCCCGGTTTGCTCCGACAAAATTGGTCCCATTGTCGCTATATATATGGGCACTCTTCCCTCTTCTTGCTGTAAACCTTTTGAGGGCAGCTATAAAGGCCTCTGAAGAGAGACTGCTAACCACTTCCACATGAATTGCCCTTGTAGAAAGACAGATGAAAATTGCAATATAGCATTTCAATGTTGTTTTGCTCCGCGTATTTCCACCCTTGATCAAGATTGGGCCTGCATAGTCCACCCCAGCATTGAGAAATGGTCGAGATGGTTGGACTCGAGGTGATGGTAAATTTCCCATTAGTTATATAAACAATTCATGCTTTTGGGCTAATGCCGTGTGTATTTTTAATTTAAACCATACGTTTCGGAGAAACCTTGCCTCCTTTTTCAATGGAAATAAACAATGTTGTTGTTGGGAAACTCTAGCCTTCAGTCTAAACATTTAAGGCATTTATGCAAAACGGACCTGATCTTTGACTTGGCTGCAGGGATCCAGTAACATTCTCGAAGTTCTGCCATTAAGAGTTGTGGCCCAGCATGCAATAACCGCAGATGTTCTGACAATACTATGAGTTTTGTCAGGTGATGCCTTGGAGGAAGAATCAGCTGATGCTTGGCATCATATGTTAAGTTTGAGTTGTCGAGTCTCCCACCAACCCGGACCATTTCCTGACCATCCAAGAATGGATGTAGATCCATCAACTTGCTTTGTTTCTGCACTTGGTTGCCTATTTGGAGTTCGTGTATTTCCTGGGCGTAAACCACATGTTGTGCAATCCTGATGCATCTGTGTAGAGCTACATGTAATTCGTCACTTGTCAACACCCCTGCTGTTTTAAATTTTTGATTTCTTGCGTTGATAATGAATCTGATGCAGTATGCTGACACTCTCACTAAGCGTGACAGCACAGAATAGCGCTCCATGAATTCTCCTGTAGGGTTTGGCACTGCCAAAGTTACTTGGATTCTTCTCTGTTCTTCAGTAACTTCTAATGTTGGGGCAGTCGATGGCCACGAGTTGATGTCTCTTTGTAACCACTCTGGACCAATCCACCAAATTGGTGAACTCATTAGTTCCAATGGAGTGGTTCCCCTCGATACGAGATCCGCTGGATTATGACTGGACGAAACATGGTTCCATGTGGCATTGTGCGTAGCGTCTTGAATTGTTGCAACCCTATTAGCAACAAATGTCTTCCATCTGGTTGCAGGTGATGCTATCCAGGACAATACTATCGATGAGTCTGTCCATAAATAGACGTTGCTAACATCCATCTCTAAAACTGGCAAGGTTTTATGCATCAATTGTGCGAGCAGGACCGCTCCGCACATTTCTAAACGAGGTAAGGTTACCCTTTTCACTGGAGCTACTCTTTACTTTGAACACAGGAGTCGTACCATGGTTTCTCCTTGTTTGTTTATAGATCTGATGTACAGACATGCGCCGAATGCCTTCTCTGAAGCATCGCAAAACCCATGCACCTGAATGTCTACCGGCTCACCCTGACATAATACCAATCTATCCATCTTTAGGGAGTTTACTGTAGGCAAGTGATTGCATATGATTTGCCATTCCTTCGTTAAATCTGGTGGAAGATGTTCATCCCATGACATCTTGTGAAGCCACATCTGTTGCAAAAATATTTTGTAAACAATCACAACAGGGCTGATAAGACCCAGTGGATCAAAAATTGATGCAACAATGGAAGATACAATGCGCTTAGATATGTTGTCCTTTATCGTTGATGACTCGTTTATATTTAACTTGGTTGTTACAAGAAAGTTATCGGTAGTTGGGTGCCAAAGAGGCCCTAAGGTTTTAACACCACCATAATTGTCAAGTTGTAATGGTAACTGGATCTCACGGTGTTCGAGAGGAATTGCTTCTAGTAAGCAACCGTGATTTGCACACCATTTGTGTAATGGAAATCCACCACAGATTAGCAACCGGATCAACTCTGTTTGAAGCCTTAGCGCTTCCTCCACTGTAGCCCATCCAGACAGAACATCGTCGACATAGAAATCCCTTCGAAGGACTGTTGCTGCGAGTGGGTATCTAAACCCTACGTCCTCGACGAGCTCTTGAAGACATTTAGTGGCTAGAAAGGGTGCAGCTGATGTCCCATAAGTAACTGTTCGAAGCTCATAAATCTTTATTGCCTCATCGGGTGACTTAGCCCGAGTATCCGCTGAAGTCCAGTGTCACACGACTGAACTCTAATGTGTCTGTACATTTTTGCTATATCTGCAGTGAATGAGACAGGATGTGTTCTGAATCTCAAAACGATTGAATATAGATCCTGCTGTACTGTAGGGCCTACCATCAACCCATCATTCAGTGAAATACCGCTAGTGGTCTTAGCCGAAGCATCAAAAACTACTCGCGTTTTTGTAGATGTACTCGATTCCTTTATAACCGGGTGATGAAGGAGATAATGCGTGCCTTCACGATCACCCTCTTCATCATGGACAAGTTTCATATGTCCTAATCCTTCATATTCTTCCATGAATTTGGTGTATTCCGATCGAAGCTGTGGCTGGCGTTGTTGTCGGCGTTCCAATGGTAGTAACCGTGTGATAGCTTGAATATACGAGCTTCCCAGGGACTCACAATCTTCCTTCATTGGCAGTCGAACAACGTATCTTCCTTGTTTATCTCTGGTGGTATGTTCTTTGAAGTGTTGTTCGCATTCGATTTCTTCCCGCGTCCTGGGAGGAGTGGTCACGTCTTCCAATTCCCAGAACTTCTGTAACTGCTTATCATGAAACAGGCATTTATTTCTAGTGTGTCATTCTCTGTTGCTTGTTGGACCTGTCCTGACAAGATCCACCCTAGTTCTGTTTCTTGTAGTATTGGGTAGTTTCCAGGACGAGTCATTCTCCCATTCCGCAAAAGCTTGAAGAACAACCCTGCTCCCACCAGCATGTCTATGTGTCCAGGCTGATAAAATGTAGGACCTGCTAAATCAATATCATAGGGCAAGTTCCAATGTTTATGCTCAATGTAACAATGAGGCATGGTGCCTGTTATGCGTGGGAGAACTAAGCATTGAATTTCATCTTGAAAATTACCGGTAACCACTTGTATAAGTACAGCGACACTGTGGCTTGCCTGAGCGGCTGCATTATTGATCCCCTGAATAGGTACCGTTTGCCTATGTCTTTTGAGCTTGAGCGTCTGAGCCAGTTGTTCAGTGACGAAGTTAGCGTCACTTCCGCTGTCTAGTAAGGCGCGACAGGTGCGCAGTCTGCCGACGACATCCTTGACCCGAACCATGACTGTAGACAAGAGTACTTGTGATCTTAACCTCCCTTAACAGTGTGGTATAACAGTGTGACAGTTTCATCAGATCCACCCCGTGTAGTTTTTTGCTGTTCATTGGTAGTCGTGTAAGATTCCCTGTGAAGCAGTGAATGATGTTTCCCTCCACACTTCTTACAAGATGTACAACTAGGTGCTAGATGTGAACCCTGTAAACAATTGTAACAGTGCTTGTTTGTTGTCACCAGCTGTTTCCGTTCTTCTACCCTTAGCCTTGCGAACTGTGGACATTTGAATAGGAAGTGACTTTCCTTACAGCATGCACAAGTGATCTTCTGGGTTGCAACATACGAATGATGTTTAGGTTTAGTCGCCTTATGTTGACTATCCCTCCCCTCTGTAGAAAACGCTTGTTTGCTACCCGTTTGACCGACAGATTTTATATTTTCCAATGCCTGACGTCTATGTTCCACAAAATGAACCAGTTCATCTAATGTTGGCAGTTCCTGGCTATTGAGCTTTAATTCCCATTCCTATCTAGTGTTCATATCAAGACCTTGTAAATACACATGCATCAATAATACCTCATGCAATGGGGTTGAAAGGCTCAATGCCTTTAATGCATTTAAATTACTGGAAAAGGAATTGGAATATCTCACAATTTCTGGTGCACATTCCCTTTGTACAGGCTTTAATGACATTAATTCCAGCACATGAGTAGACGCAATAAGGCGCTTATTCTCATATCTGTCTACTAATAGTTTCCATGCTACAAGGTAATTGCCTTCCGTGATTGGAATACTCTGAATTAGTTGACTGGCGGCCGCCTTACGAGAAGATACTAAATACTGAAATGTTTGTATTGTAGGTACATCTTCATTTTCATGCACCATCACTCTGAAGGAGTCTGAAAATGATAAGCATTTCTCGTATTCACCATTAAAACTAGGCAGGGTAATTGGTGGAAGTTTTACTTGCATACGCCTTGTTCAGTTCCACGAGCCATGTGCACTGCCAACTTGCGAACCACCTGACTGATATTCCGGATTCTGTTCAGCTAGTATTTTCATCATTTCGTACTTTAACCTACAGCTTGCTTCAAATTGTTCCCTATCTTCATCATGACTCTGATCCTCAGGTTCCTTTACTTCTAAATTCGACTGAATTTCATCGTAATTACTTCTAATATCTATCATGTCGTCAAATCGCAGTTGAGTTTCATTTAAACCTTGAGTTTCGTCGTCAAATTCACTAACAAATTTCGCCATTCTCGTCAGCTGACCCTTTATTACTGCTCTTTTGCGTATTAACTTTAGCCACAAATCCATGATTTATGGGATAATATTTAGGAAAGCCTGAGTAAAATAATGTACTTGTAATTACCTGCCCTGAGTAGTTATGACGATAACGAAGCCGCCGTTTCATAGTTTCGACCAGGGACTCGCTAACTGGTGTAGTTAGTCCTCCTTTGTAAATATCCACCCTATTGTGAATATTATTGCCGTAGCTGTTACTCTACCGTACATATCACTTGCTGAATGTTAAGCGTGTATTCATAACCTTGTGGTATGACCGCTTGATGACCATAGGACCAAAATGTTGGGCTTAATCAAAATGTTGGGTTTAATACACACTCGAATATAAAAATAGCTACTTATTTACATACGTATGCAGACAAAAATACACACTAGAACATATGATTTATTCTTGGGTTTTATATCATAACTTATATGGTGGACTATATTCCAACAATCATCCTTGTTGCCAACCCGTAAATCAAAGTCTCCCAACCAACGCCGTAATGTCCCGTGACCACAAACAACAAGTTTTGTAGATAAATACATGATCTACAATCTGATCTATTTTTATCATAAACCTAACCGTTTAGCTAAAGAAAAAAAACCATTTTTGCAAACTTTGACCGTGCGTAATTTTGTTTGCACTCATAGGATCGATGGGGCTTTTCACAATTTCATTATAATGCTATCCCTAACATTCATGTAAAGATTAAGCTTCTTGGGAATGTTTGCAAGGGTGAATGTTTATTTTGACCGGACTATGGGATGACATGCTTGCTGGATTTCTTTCCCATCATACCTGTTAACTTGCTGAGGTGTTTTAACTCATCACTGAGATTACGTGAGTGGCAGTTGACTGTTTTCTTATGGTAACGCTCTAATGAGGGTAAGTTTTTCTGTTAATCGTATAAGACTCAAAAAAAAAAAAAAAGATATGAGTATATAGACTACAGAACAGACAGAACATATAAATAGCACAGTATATTAACACCCCCCCCCCCCCCCAAGTATCTGCGAACATACTGTACTTCGGGAACCACTGTGTCGTGACATCGAAAATCCCCCACCCCGCCCAAGGAACACTGGCATCTGCTTCAAAACAGTGAGTAGCTTTTCTGAAAAATGGTAAAATCTATCGACATGAAATTCAATGTGAACAGAAAATACTCTGGTTGGTTCCTCAGTTTAGAGGCTGCGACAAAGCGGTCATGTAGCCCCGTGTACTTTGGGTGTGTGTAGAATCGTCTGATAACCGGTGTTAATTATTGTGGTGGCTGTATTAGTGTGTGTTATCTGCAATTCAGGTAAGGACTGCAGACGATCAATTTCAAGTAGTTCCTACTTTTGCTACCAAATGCTACCGTCAACGACACCTAGCAGAGAACTTGGCAACTAGATGCCATCGCAACCGGCAGCTAGCGGTGAACGTTGGAACTTAATAGAGCGATAATCAAATCTAACCTTTTTGGGGGCAGATGACCTCGTAGTTCCGCCCCTTAAAACAACAGAAACTAACTAACCATAAATCTAACCTATAAATATAGCTACTCACAATTGTAATAAGTAGAAGGTTTTTTTATGCCATAAATCTATGATATAGGGCCACCGGCTTTACTTCCCCTCCGCAGGAAGACATACTGAGGGATTTTTAGCGCTCTTAAAATAACGACGACTTCGAGTGGATTTGAACCTTGATCCTGGGCATAGAAGCTCAGCACGCTACCAACTATGTCACCGAACTGTTATTTAACACTGAATAGAAGTGCAAAGAACAATATTAGAATGCACAAGATGATACTCACCCCATCAGACTCCAAAGCTGCCAAGGCTTCATTGAACAAATTATTCTGTTGACCATACTTCTCCTTATTTTCCGAATACGATAACAAATCCTCTTCTTTACACACAGCCCTACGAACATAAAACATTGTTTCATTATAGGGGAGTGACACTTAAGCTTAAGATAACTCAAATTCAACAACAACATTCAAAGAAATACATTATATTCTGCAGTAAAAACAATTTAATACATACGTTTCAGAGGTACCGTAGAAAAACACATTGTAGTTAATCTTGCTTGGTGTGCCCTCCGCCAGGCAGTCCACCTGTAAAATAAAAATCTTAGATCAATAAAATAATGAAAATACCAGTAACGAAGCTACTTTCATGCAACTGGGTAGTCTAATGTATCCACAACATAAATAGCTCTGAAGGTCGAAAGCATTATTTGAAAACTGAACTGTTAAGTGACTCGGGTATTTTGTATCCCCTTTCTGGCCTTTTGGTCAATGGGGAATGTGAGGGTTACGGGTAAGGGTCGGGGCAATCTGGTCAGCACTACGCATGGACCAGCCTGTACCCCCTATCTTTTCATGTCGAAATCCCACGGAATTTGACTGTTGGTGAGGAAAAGGGAGATCCAGTTGATATCGAGTGCGGGAGTGATGCAACGGAAATCCTGAAAGTTTCCCACAGTCAATTTAGTGTCTCTAGTCACACTTGTCTCCTTATATAGAGATGAATTTTCGTTCTCATATTATGTTTTCTTCGGAAATGTGGAATCGAAAATTAAAATAAACGATCTAACAATCAAAACTTGATGACTCTTTTTTCTTGTTAAATATTAATGTAGGCATAATCCACATAGGCCTAACTCTAGCCTAGCATGTCTTATAAGACACTATAATCAAGTGTTATAATTATTATTTTGCATATTCAAGCCATTTTAGGAATTTTCGTGAAAGTAACCTCATTTTGTAGATAAACCTTACGTGATAGAAAAATACCAATATCAGTATTTTGAATTTCGGTTGCCTTTTGTAAGTATTTCGAATCTACATTGCATTCTGTACGTATTTTGAACCTAACCTCCTACTTAATTCTCGACAGGTATACTCTTTGTATGTAGTTAGTTTTAGTTGTAAGTATGTAGTTTGTTTATTAAATATAGTTCATTAGATATAGTTCATTGTTCCAATAGACTGTGGTGTGTGAATGTGTCTGGTGGCAGCTTCATTGTTTATTAGATATAGTTCTTTGTTTCATTAGACTATGATGTGTGAGGATGCATATGAGTGTTCCTGGTGACAGACAGTTTTAGTGGTAGTATTTTGTTGTTGGTAGAACTTTAGTATTTTTTCGTTAGTAGAATTTTGGTATTTAATTGGTAGTAGAAGGTTAGTATTTTTGTTAGTAGAAACCCTCTATTACTTATTCTGAAAGGGAGTAGCAGCCTTTCAGAATAAATCAATTCTTTACTTGTCTTATAGACGGCTAAGATATTGATAATATAAGCCAACTAATGGCTACACTGCGATCTGCTGCACGGCTGAAAGCAACGGGAAACTACAGCCGTAACGCTCTTCCCGAGGATATGCACCTCTCTATACATAATTACATGTGATGATGGCCTCCTCCCTTGTAAAATTCCAATCCGAAGGTAAACTAGTCCCCCGTTCGGATCTCCGGGTGGAGACTGCTCGAGAGGGGGTTAAAATCACAGAAGTGACAAAGAGGAAATCTGATATTCTACGGATCGGAGAGTGGGATGTTAGAAGTCTGCTAGGAAGTGGAAGGTTAGAAAACTTGGAAAGGGAAATGGATAGCTTGAGGTTGGATTTGGTTGGGATTAGTGAAATGCGCTGGCAGGAAGAACAGGACTTTTGGTCAGGAGACTATAGGTTCATTAGCACTAAATCAAACAATGGCCAAGCAGGGGTTGGTCTCATATTGAGTTGGAAACTTGGACAGCGGGTGGAATAATATGAGCAATATAGTAACGGATTATTGTAGCAAAAATCAATACTAAACCTACCTGCACCACAGTGGTACAAGTCTATATGCCTACCAGTCAAGCTGATGATGAGGATGTTGAAAAGGTCTACGAAGAAATAGATGAAATTCTGAGGTATATCAAGGGTGATGAAAATGTTATAGTAATGGGAGATTGGAATGCTGTGGTAGGAAAAGGAAGAGAAGGGAAGATAGTAGGAGATTTCAGATTGGGTGAAAAGAATGTTCGAGGAAGCAGGCTGATGGAATTCTGCACGGAGCATGAGTTGGTCATAGATAACACCTAATTCAATAACCACAATAGAAGAATATACACATGGATGAGACCAGGAGATACAGGGCGTTACCAAATCGACTTCATTATGGTCAAGCAAAGGTTTCGAAACCAGATTTTGGATTGTAAAACATATCCCGGTGCTGACATAAACTCTGACCACAATCTGGTTGTTATGAAATGCAGATTAAAGTTGAAGAAACTGAAGAAAAGTCAAAAGCCAAAAAAGTGGGCAATAGACAGACTGAAAGAGAAGGATGTAAACGAAAGACACAAGAAGGGTATAAAGGAAGGACTAATGAAAAACCCTAAAGAAACTTCAATTGCAGACGAATGGTCACTTTTGAAGAATGAAATAACAAAATCCGCAGAAGAAAACATTGGTAGGAAAGAAAGAATAGGCAGAAAACCGTGGATTACTCAGGATATACTAGAATTGATGAATGACAGGCGGAAACACAATAATGTAAGAGATGTAAAGGGGAAAGCAGAATACAGACGTCTGAGAAATGAGGTTAACAAGAAGTGCAAGGTAGCGAAAGAAGAATGGTTTAAAGAGAAATGTGAAGGTATAGAAAATTGGCTGAAAATAGGAAAAGTAGACACAGCTTATCGAAGTATTAAGAATACATTTGGAGAAAAGAAGACTAAGTGCTGTAATATTAAGGACACAAATGGAAAGCCTCTAACAGATAGGGAAGAAAAGGTTGAGAGATGTAAAGCTTACATAGAGTGTTGGTATAAAGGAAAGGAGATTGAGAATCATGTAATGGAAAGGGAGGAGGAAATTGATGAGGATGCAAAAGGAGATTTAATATTGAGATCAGAATTTGACAGAACATTGGAAGACTTAAGCAGGAATAGAGCACCAGGTATAGATGATATACCGATTGAGTTGCTACGCTGCATAGGAGATGAAGGTATGATCAGATTATTTCACTTGGTGTGTAGGATTTAAGAGACAGGTGAGGTACCCTCTGATTTCAAGAAGAATGTTATCATCCCTATACCGAAGAAAGTATGAGCTGACAGATGTGAGGATTACCGTAAAATCAGCTTGAATACTCATGCCTCAAAGATCCTGTCTAGAATAATTTACAAGAGGATGGAAAGCCAGATAGAAGCGGAGTTGGGTGAAGACCAGTTTGGTTTCAGGAGAAATGTAAGAACAAGGGAAGCTGTACTAAGTCTTAGGCTGAATGTGGAGAGTAGAATAAGATAATAGAACGTTCATGGCATTTGTAGACTTAGAAAAGGCTTTTGATAACGTTGATTGGACTAAATGTTTGACATTTTGAAAATGATTGGAATAAAGTACAGGGATAGGAGGGTGATCTACAATCTGTACAGAAACCCGACAGCAGTTATTCGAGCTGATGGACATGAGAGAGAAGCTTGTATTCAGAAAGGTGTGAGGCAAGGCTGCAACTTATCACCCATACTTTTCAATCTTTACATTGAACAAGCAATAAAGGAAATTAGAGAGAAATTTTAAGTGGGAGTGAAGATTCAAGAAGAAATAATTTCAACTCTGAGATTTGCTGATGACCGTCATATTGGCCGACATGCCTCAGGATTTGAATGAGTTTTTGAATGGTATGGACTCCGTCTTGAGGAAAGATTCATGATGAAAATTAATAAATGTGGAACAAAACTACTGGAATGCAGCCGCAATAAATCAGAAACCTCTATGGACATCAAATTGGTAGGGGAGAAACTAAAGGAAGTAGGAGACTTTTGTTACTTAGGAAGCAAAATAACCAGTGATGGACGAAACAAAGAGGACATAAAAGGTAGGTTGGCTCAGGCAAGGAGAGCATTTCTACAGAAAAGGAATCTGTTGACATCGAATATAGATTTAGGTATTAGGAAGACATTTTGGAAAACTTTTGTCTGGAACGTCGCACTCTATGGAAGTGAAACTTGGACTATTGGTGCAGCAGAAAAGAGGAGAATTGAAGCGTTTGAAATGTGGTGTTACAGGAGAATGATGAAGATCAGATGGGTAGATAGGGTTACAAACGAAGAGGTATTATGACGAGTGGGAGAGGAGAGATGTTTCTGGCGAATGCTAATGAAGAGAAGAGATAGGTTGGTATGACACATACTAAGGCACCCAGGAATAGCAAGCTTAGTTATGGAAGGAAGGGTCGAGGACAAGAACTGTAGGGGTAGACCAAGGTTAGAATATGTTAAACAGATTGCCTCGAATGGAGGGTGTGGTAGCAATGTAGAGATGAAACGATTAGCTCAGGACAGAGAGGCATGGAGAGCTGCATCAAACCAGTCAAAAGACAGAAGACTCAAACAACAACAGTCTAAAGTTAGATTAACTCCAGTCGTCGTGTGTTTCGCTCGGCAAAGATATTGTTGGTTTATTTGAAATAAATGAACAAACATAAATGAACAAACTTTGAAAGCGATTTTGGTTTTATTAAAACAGCGTCTGAATAGTATTATTGTACATGGGACGGATCAAAGAAGATAAAAGGATAAGAATGGTTACTCCAGCTTTTGTGAGCGGGTGTTCTCACATATGGCGCTAGTGTAGTTAAATATCAATGAGTTATTAAATAACAATAAAGATGTGAAATACATCAACACTCTCCCTTATTTAATAACATTACAGACCCCCATGTCGTTACATAATTTTCGAAAACGAATTGAAAACACAGGTTTGGTCAAAATATCCACGAGCTGATTTTGTGTGTCAACTCCTGAAATGTCCATTTCTCCAGTCGTGACCAATTCGCGAACAAAGAAGTGTCTCATACGAATGTGTTTCGTTCTCCGATGAAACACAGGATTTTGTGTTAGCCGGATGGCTGCTTACTTGTCGACTTGCAGAATGGGCGTCGACTTCAACTGGCCTAGTTAAGTCAGAAGCCTCTTGATCCAGATGATCTCTCTTGCGGCTTCACTGGCAGCCACGATTTCAGCTTCGGTTATGGATATGGCAACAAAGGGTTGTTTCTGGCTCATCCACGAGATAGGCGATCCAGAGTGCAGGTACAGGACCCCTGAGGTTGAGCGGCCCGTTCTGAAGTCACCGCCGTGATCTGCATCTCTGAAACAATCAAAACCTCCTCTCCCAGGTTGGCTTTGTAGAACAGTCCAAGATATGTTGTACCTCTCAAGTACCGCAGGATCCTCTTCATTCTGAGCACGTCTGGTTCGGTTGGTTTGTCAAGGTTCCTGGAGGCCACGCTGACAGCATACGCGATGTCTGGTCGAGTCCCACACATGAGAAACATGAGTGCTCCAACAGCTTGTCAGTATGGAAACACAAAGTTCCGAGGGCGCTCTTCTGCATCGTTTGTCCTTGGTGATTGGAGTAGTCACAGCCTTGCAACTACTCATGTTGAATCTCTCCAGTATGGTTTCCGTGTAATGAGCTTGGCTCACACGTATTCACCCATCTTTTCCTTGCTTGATTTCCATTCCTAGGTAGTACGATGCTGGCTTAGAGGTGATTTTAAACTCCCGTTTCAGATCGTGGATAAATTTATCGAGTTCCTGATCATCTTCAGCTGCAATCATTCCGTCGTCAACATAGAGAACGAAGAGCATCTTCTTTCGTCCTTTTTGCCTCACGAAGAGACAAGGATCCGCTTCACTTCGCCGAAATCCCAGGATGATGATGTAGTTGCTGAACTTCTCATTCCAGCATCGAGGAGCTTGCTTCAGTCCATACAAGCTTTTCTTCAGGCGGCATACGCTGACAGATCCATCACCATGGCGTTGAAACGTCGATCTGTGATAGTTTCATTTTCTCTTTTGCAGCAACACTGAGCAATGTTCTGATGGTTGATGTCCTGGACTGAAGGGTTGGTTGTAATCCACTCCATTCCGCTGTGAATAGCCTTTGATGACCAATCTGGCTTTGAATTTTTCGATCGATCCATCAGCGTTCGCTATAACTCGGTAGACCCATTTGTTTGAAATGGCTCTTTTCCTGGAGGCAGTTCAACCAGTTCGCAAGTTTGGTTCTCTTCAAGACCTTTCATCTCACGATTCATGGCTTCCTTCCACTGGTCCTGTTGATCTGATCTCATGGCTTCACTGTAGGATTCAGGTTCTTGTTGAGGGCTTGAGGGATACATCACAAAGTCTTGATACTTTGATGGAGGATTGAGAGACGAACGCTCACGAAGTCGTCGAACGATGGTTTCATCTGAGATTGGAGTATCTTTTTGTTCTGGTTGACTTTCAGCTTTGTCTTCATTAATCGGGTCCCAGAATTCATCTTTCTCCTCTTCGCTCTGCGTTTCGTCATCAGCTTGACGTTCTTCAGGTGTCGAATCTTGTTCTGGTTGAAAGGAGGAGTCTAACCTTCCTGGAATATTGACGTCGTTCTTGTGCTGCAACACTTTCTCCTCGAATGTGACATATCTCGATCGAATTAGTTTACCTTCCTCTTCACAAAAGATCTTGTAACCGTCATCGTTGTCGTATCCGATGAGAATTCCTTTAGTGGCCTTGGGATCCATCTTCTTCCTTTGCTGCTTGGGAACATGCGCATAGCAGGTAGACCCGAAGATGCTTCAGACCTGGTTTCCTGCCGTACCATAGCTCGTAGGGAGATGTTCCCTCAGCGTGAGAAGGTCCAGTCCTGTTAAGAACGTAGGCTGATGTCCGGATCATCTCGGCCCAAAGTTTTTGTGGAAGTTTTCCATGAGCATACATCATTGCTCGAGCAGATTCAACCAAGATGCGGTTCTCTCTTTCGCTGGATTCATTTTGTCCGGAAGTGTATGGCATGACGAATCGTTGAACAATTCCTTCTTTCTGCAAGATTTTTCTGACTTACTGGTTGTCGAATTCTTTTCCATTGTCACTCAGCAGCTCCCTGATGTTGTGTCCAAGAGTC
This sequence comes from Meconema thalassinum, assembly GCA_946902985.2. NCBI lineage: Eukaryota > Metazoa > Arthropoda > Insecta > Orthoptera > Tettigoniidae > Meconema > Meconema thalassinum. The sequence continues at coordinate 411,111,835 of OX336393.1, forward strand.
TTTGCTTCTGCAACGAATTGGGCTAATTTCTCTGGAACTTCAGACCTTTCTCTGCTGAAGTAAATAATCCTGAACTTCGTGAACACATCCTTGAAGAGGACGAAATACATGTATCCTGAAATCGACTCGTCGAATTGGCCGCAGACATCTGTGTGAATCCGCTCTCCCGGTTTCGTAGTTCCAGACCTCGTTCCGAAAGGCAGGCGATGAGCCTTGCCGTAGACGCAGCCTTCACACAGTTCGCTGTCCACCTCAACGCGGATTCCCAGCTCTTTGTTCAGGAGGGATCTCACGTGTCGCTTGTTCTGATGTCCGAATCGTTCATGGTAAAGTTGGAGAAGGTTGTCCTTTTCTGTTGCGTTGAATTCCTTGAATGCAGTGTTGTTCACGCTCCTCATTCTCAGCTTGTAGAGTCCACCGAACCGTTCACGGACTCCAATTAATCTCACTCACTTCGCCGTTGACGACAAAATTGCAGACCTCTCTTGACGAGACGAACCTGCTGTCCTTGTTTCTGTCTTGGGCTGCAAGGACTGAGAATCGATTTCTGTGGATCCCCGGAACGCACCATACATCAGCCAACGTGGGCTTGTGCCACTCGCCGTTAACCACTGCTACGATGTCGATGTCACCTTTTCCAATGGCCGCAACCTTCACACCGTTCGCTGTGGTCACTGAGAGTTCCGTAGAAAATGGTTCAAATGTCCTAAAAATGTTCCTGTTATTATAAACATGGCTCGTTGCTCCATTATCTACAAACCAGTCGTCAGAATTGCATGCTGAGTTCATGACAGTCTAGGTTATAGCGACCAAAATCATGTTGGCACCGCTTTCTGATGTTCCCGAGAAGCTGGGCTTGGGCGGTCTTCCATCAGCGATCCACTTTCTACACTGTTTGATAGTGTGGTTAGGTCTCCTGCAGTAAGGACAGAATATTTTCCTTTTGTTGCTCTTTTGGAGATAGTTTTGCGAAGAGTTCTGCTGCTGGGTTTTCTGTTTCTCCTCACAATGCTCCAGTCGAGAGGCTAAAATCCTACTAAACACCTTATATGTTACATCCAACAGAGTAATCCCACGATAATTGCCGCATACTGATTCATCCCCTTTCTTAAACAAAGTACATATTAATCCTACAGTACAATCCCTGGGCATTTCTTCTTTCGTCCATACTTCCTTTATTAGTTCATTTCTCCACCGAATTTTAGCAACTCCGTTTCTATTCCGTCTTCTCCGGCGGTTATTGTTCTTTAATCCCTTGACTGTATCTCTAACTTCCTCTAAATACGGTGTTTCGACTTCTTCTTGCTCATCAATTCCTTCATGTTCCTCTTCTTCCCCATTCGCGGTTTCCTCTTCACCCCGTCCATTGAGTAGCTCTGTGAAATATTCCTGCCTTCTCTGTAGCATCTTGTTCTTATCCCCAATAAAATTTCCTTCTTTGTCCTTATAAAAGACTGCTCTTGGTTGGAATCCTTTTCCTCAATTCTCTTGATCTTTCATAAAATCTCCGAATCTTCCCACTCTCCCTCATTTTATCCAATTGTTCTATTCTTTTTCTTTCATACCGGTACTGCCTTTTCTTAACCCTACTTAACTTGCTTGCCCTTTTCCTTTTCTCTATATCCCTCCACTGTCTGTTTTGTTCTCCGTTGCAACATTCTTTGTCTTGCTTCGTTTCTTTCATGGATTGCCTCCGAGCATTCTTCATCGAACCATTGTATATTTTTCTTGAATTCGGCTCTCCCCAGCGTTTCCTCTGCAACTTCACTGTTGGTGTTTCTCAGTAACTCTCATGTAGTTTCCACATTACCTTCTTCCCAGAGGATCTTATTGTTTTCCATGTTTTCTCCCACTTTATATCTATACTTGTGCTTCCTTGTTGCTTTGAAGCCTTTCGATATTATGCTTCATCTTCTTTTCACTTTTTTTGTTTCCTTGCTGAATCTATTTTTTGTCTATACTCGATTCTTACCAAGTAATGATCTGTGTCTCCATCTGCTCCTCTACAACTACTTAGTTCCATAACATCTGATGCATGTCGTTTGTCAATAATCACATGATCTATTTGATTCCTGTAACTCCGTCCGGAGACACCCAGGTCTCTTTCTTGATATCTTTCCTTGGGTGCCAAGTACTTTTCACAACCATTTCTTTCTCAATGGCAAAGTCTGTCAAACGCAATCCATTGTCATTACTCCCTTCGTGTAAACTTTCCTTCCCTATTATATCTCTGAACACCTCTTCCTTACCGACTTTGGCATTTAGGTCCCCAATGATTATTTGCACATCATGTCTCTGTATTTTGTTGACCTCCTCCTCCTCCAACTTATTGTAGAAGTTATCATTCTCTTCTTCTTCTTCTGCCTCTTCTATGGGGGCATAGACACAAAACATGGTGATGTAAAAATCTTCACTCGTAGTCGCACTGAGCACATCCTTTCATTTATAGCATTAAAGTTTATTACACTTGACTTAACAGACTTTTGTAAAAGAAAGCTTGTACCACCATACCCGGTGTTTCCTCCACTGTACATCAGTATATGTTGCCCTGACGCTAGCATTCCATGGCCTTTCCATCGTATTTCTTGTAGTGCAGCTATTTCCACTCGGTATTTTCCCATTTCTTCTCTAATCTCTCTCAATTTCCCAGGTCTCCTTAAGGTTTTCACATTCCAAGTCACTGACATAATATCCGCTTCCCTTCTCATTAAGCGTTTCCTTTGCCGGTTCGTCATCGGGTGATCAGCATTCCGAGGCACTTGTAAGGTATGCGTAACATTGAATTTTTTTTCAGGGTAGGGTTGTTAACCCTACGCCCAAACCCCAACCTGGAGGATCAGGGTATCCCTCTTAGTCTGGCCCATCACCTTTGACCTGTCCGGCATGGGTGTCCCTACCAGGAGCTTACGCTCCCGCCGGCATAGCTCGCAGGATCATTTGGACTCTCAAGCCCCCACATCACGTCAAGATGAGGCTATCATCGTGAGGGCTCAAGCTTGGCTGCCGGTTCGAATACGGTCATGGTGCGCGAATCGTTTCAAGTCCCTTATGCGTTCATATACCATCACCGATTGCGATAAAACTCGGGTGAGTTGTTGTGTGCACTCCAGGGAAGGTTTCTGGCTTAGTAAATCCATTTTACAATAGGTAGAGTATGAGTAGATTCAACAAATTAGTGACGGCGCGCGAATCCTTTCAAGTCCTTTATTCGTTCATATACCATTCATCCAATTGCGATTAAACTTTACTGAATTGTTGTACACACTCCATGAAAGGTATTAACAATAGGTAGCGGACGAGTAGAAGTTTTCCGAATTAGAAAATCAATTTTACAATAAATGGCGTGCGAGTCGTTTCAACAAATCAACTTCGGTGAACATTGTGATTGTTCCAATGAATTTGGTATGTTACTACGCAAGGAACGGGAACCCCACACATCTGTCATCATAGGCTATATCGGCATCCATGCGATCCACATTCCTCTCAGGTTCACAGAGCTGGGACCCAAGCAGTACGCCAACAGCTCATTCTTTAGGTGCAACGAGTATCGGCCTAAGCCAGTAAATAAGATTGAGACTAGGAAAATATCAAAAGTAGAAATCTGAATTATCTATATCAGTTTTAAAATTTCACCAAGTTCATTTAGTAATCGTTTCCCTCTTCATTAGCCTATTATTATCATTAAGGGCAAATGACCTAGATGTTACGAAATTACAATTCAAACACTTATTTTAATTCTTTCCTTTTTCTTTCTTGGGCTGGCTGCGTGGCTCAGCGGAAACGTTCTCGCCTGCTGCGACCAAGGTTACAGGATCGAATCCTGGTGCAGCCCGTTGGCATTTGAGGGTGCGAAAATATGCGAGGGTGCCTTGTCAGTAGATTTACTGTAATGGCACGTTAAGGATCCCCTCCGCGCAAATGTTCCGTCACCCCGGCGTCTCTAAAAGCTGCAGTTGTTAAAAGGGACGTAAAGCCACTAACATTATTATTATCATTATCTTCCTTTATTTCTGTATCTGTATTTGATTGGCATTGCAAAGCATTCCGGGTAGAGATAGTAATGCTAATACAAATAATAATAGTTTTACGAAACCACAGAAGTATGACAACTCTATGCCCATGTTTTCTGTACAGACAACTAACATGAACACGCTAAAATAAAACAGCGAAATAAGTATTGTCCTTTTATAGAGTTGAATACAATTCAAAAGTAACAGTTTATATAATTATAACCGTACAGCCGTCCCTAGAAGAAAAGAAGGCAGAGACGAGGTAAATCCATCAAAATCTGCAAATGGAGAGGTTTTATTTTGACGTTTTTACCCAGTGTATCAAAATGAAGATTTCTGTCCCCCTCTTGCGACATTTTCACTTCCTTCAATATCCTATACATAACATATGCATGGTGTTTCGCAAAACGCGTCCGATATTGCAGCAGGGGTTGGGATTGGTCAAAACGTGAAGAAATGTTCCTATAAACATATGTCCGGAAACAAATACCTTTTGAGCACCATTTGACCAGCATGCAGGAGGCGTTAAGCCTGATTCACACTATCGGTACGGTCACGGCACAGTCTCGGTACATTCACAGTCCAGTCAGATATTATTTAACTGATTTCATAAGAACTGTACACACCAGCAGTCGCGGTATGGTCAGAGTACAATCACAGTACAGGCACGTGCAGACAACGATCAATTCAGAGAATATTTGACCGGACCGTGACCGTACTGTCCCGTGACTAGCCTGGCAGTGTGAACATAACACACGTACGAGCAACGTGCAAGCAACAAGCCGAGTACGCGTTTTTCAGCCCCCACCCAGGGGCTCACATCTAGTGTGACGTGGGTTGGTGACCACGGGAGCCCAGCTGAGTCCGGCATTGCTTCCACTCACTTGTGCCGGGCTCCTCTCCGTCTTCTTTCCTGTCGACCTCTTTTGGTCAACTCTTGTTCTCTTCCGACCCCGACGGTATTATGGTATTCAAGGCCTAGGGAGTCTCTTCCTTTCCCGCCTTAATTGGCCCTTCTCTCATATTTCCTGATCACTCCTTCTTCTAGGGATCAGCCTTCTTTTTCTTTTTATTATAGTTCCTTTTCTCTTTAAGATTCCCATCCTGTTTTTATGAATTGGCTCCCCGTGTCTCTAAATTACATTTTGGGAGTATTTTGAATCTCACCACATTTTTGTAAGCATTTTCAATCTACATTGCCTCTTTTTGGTATTTTTGATCTAAACTCTACTTTGTAAGTATTTTCAATCTTAATTACATTTTGTAAGTACAATATTTTGAATCGCGGTCTTCCACATATTGTATTTTCAATCTACCATACATTTTGTAAGCAATTTCAATTGCATTTTTGTAAGTATTTTGAGTTTCAATTGCATTTTGTGAGTATTTCGAATCTAGCCTACATTGTGTTTTGTAAGTATTTTGAACCTTAACTACATTTTGAGCATACTTCTTCAATCTAAAATCCTTTTGTGAGTATTTTCCTTCTAAATTACCTGTTGTAAGTTTTTCCACTCTACATTTTGTGAGTCATTTCAATCTGAGTTCCCTTTTGTAACTATTTTCAGTCCAGCTAAATTTCCGTTATGGTTTCCATTTCATTGTCATTTTCACTATCACCCAGACCATTAGGGGCCGATAACCTAGATGTTAGGCCCCTTAAAACAAGAATTATCGCAATCGAGTTAATTGCTAACTCTTTCGTAGAGAAAACACCAGACATTGTGACCTGCGCGCAGGTCTGATTTCAACTGTACACTGATCAAGACTTGAGCTTCCCCGTTGTAGTGTGGATACTGCTGCCCTGTGATCGGATCGTGACTGTAGCGTGATCGTACCGTGACTGTACCGATAGTGTGAATCAAGCCTTATGTTCGGTGGTGCATGCGTCTTTCCGTTGCAGGTCTTTGTATGAGTCTATGTTCAGGCATGGTATGAGGTTGTGCTGGCAGTGCAGTGTGGTACCAGCACCAGATTGGTGGTCTCGTGCTGTGTCGACGACGTAAACAGTGCGATGGAATGTTGCGGTGTGGATGTCGTTGAGCTTACATGATACGGACCTGTCGTCCACTATCGTAGGCTAATCCATAGCAAAAAAAAAAAAAAACATGCCTGCCATTTCCCGCGAGGAATACGCCATCGCGCAGTTCGTTACTTCTGTGGGGGCCCGGGCAGGGACACCAAGAGCCCGCCGATGAGCCAGCTTGGTGTCCTAGGTGAAACCCCACACAAGACATGGCACAAACCTAGAAGAATTGCTGAGTTTTAATTCACCGGCAGTGAAAGCCAATATACAATCTCAATATCACCAATATCACTCACACTTTATCGTATTCGCAGTAGTGAAAATTGTTTAAGTCCATTCCCGAACTATTTATCAACCATGTCAAGAGTTGAAATTTTACAAGTCCGCAGTGTGCTAATTTTTGTAGTCCGCCTTTCGATAGTGACTTGACCGTCGTTGCTTCTGCATTTGCCATCAAATGATTTCCTCAGGACTGTGCCTGGCCTCGAACTGGACAATACGTCCTATCACCTCGAAGCATCAGAATAAAAGCCTCTCTCCGAATGGCACGTTTCCCCACCCAAGGATTTTTCGCGCACGAGCTTCGTAAAAATTACGATATCTTCCGTAATACTTTCAATTCAGACATTCCAAGCATATGACAATTATCGTCTTCAATTTTCCTCTATTATTGGTGTAATCACATTTCTTCTGGTACTTCTATAACTATTATTTGATCGTAATTACCACCTTCGATTTAACTTCGGAACTCTTTAATATTAGGTTCGGGTCTTGTGATATCCACGGCGGTAAAATTTGCCTTTGATTTTCTTTCTTGGCGTGTCGCCTATATTTTTATTATCATTTCTTTGTCGGCCAGAGTCGACTTCTCCCCACAGTTTAAACCTGTTTGACGAGTTTTTCTGCTTGCTCGGTAGTCACGTGACACCGCTTTTTGAAGCCTTGAGCAATTTCCAATATCAATAAATCTCATTTATACGATGCAAAGATTGAAATAATTTTAAACAGATTTCCACACAGGAAATTTGGGCTCAGTACCATATTAGAAAGTCAGTTTTGAAAGCATTTATCTGCAGCATATAAGTGTTGGCACAGCAGTAAAGAAGAAGCATTTGAAATTTGGTGTTACATGAGAATGATGGATAGATAGAGTAACAAATGAAGAGGTGTTAAGATGAGTGGGAGAGGAGAGATGTTTCTGGTGACTGCTAATGAAGAGTAGAGTAGGTTGGTAGGACACATACTAAGGCAGCCAGGAATAGCAAACTTAGTTATGGAGGGAGGGGTGGAGGAGAAGAACTGTAGGTTTAGATATAAGGTGTGGTAGCTATGTGGAGATGAAATGATTAGCTCACGATAGGGAGCCAAACCAGACTGATGGCTCGAACAACAAAAAAGAATTGTATCGCTCGGAGCTGAAAAGCATTAAGTCAAAAATTGTATTTTTTTAGGAATTAGTATTCTGAAGTATTGACCCAATAGCCTTGGAACGGCATAGGAAAGAATTAAATCAACCTTCTGTTTAAGGTACACACAAACATTTTCATCTTACCAGCAGGAGAAAAAACTCAGAAGCTCACTGACAAGGCAAAATCCATCACAAAGCAATTTGTTTTGTTGGTTTAAACTAAAAACCACTGCTACATATTTCGCGATCAGAGGAGAAGGAGTGTTTTCAGAACCGGCAGTCAACATACCTTGGAACTTTTCTGGAAAAGCACTGCCACAACAACTACTGTTCTCAATTGTCTAAGATCTGGAAATATATTTTTTCACTTACCCTGGCTGGCCATGCAGGATGACCTCTGACTTTCACAAATACTTTATCCCCGGATATGAAATTGTTTTCCATCGTTTTTCTTGGATTTTCCTTCTAAAAAAAAAGAAACCATCAATGACAACGACCTCCTAGGGGCATCACAATGATACACAAATCAAAAGTCATTAAACTCAGTTGCTTATGCATTTTCGTAAATCTTCCATGTTCAAGAATTAGAAGTGTGGCCTGTCAATCAATTTAATAGATGTACTTCTCCAAACAAATACGAACATCCAGAATATTATTTTCAGAACAATATTGGTGACAGCTAAACCCTCCATATAAATGGCTAACTCACGCTCTAATAGCTGAAAGCTTCCACTTGTTAGATACTGTGTAGGCCATCTCCATTAAACCAAACTACAGTAAATAAGATCCTGAACTGAAGGGAATCATTGTCATGATGATAAAAATAGTTGTGGAGGGTAGCCTCACATATTGGGGCAGATGATCTCCATGTTTCTCCCTTTACAGCAACTAACCTACCTCTCTAATCATAACACTCGCGTTCATGAATTGAACTATTACAACAATTTAATTAATAACAATAATAATGCAGGTTGGTTGGTTGGTTGGTTCTTAAGTTTAGGGGTTGCGACAACGCGGTCATGTAGCCCCGTGTACTTTGGGTGTGTGTAGAATCTGTCTGATACCGGTGTTAATTGTGATGACTGTATTAGTGTGTGTTATCTGTTTTTTGTTCGTTTTTGGTTTGTTTTTGTTTTTTAAAATTCAAGTAAGGACTGCAGACTTTTGATTTTTTCAAATAGTTCCTACTTTTGCTGCCAAACGCCACCGTCAACGACTATTAGTACAGAACTTAGCTACCAGACGCCACCGCAGTCGGCTCTTGGCAACGAACGTAGGAACCTAAGAGCGTTGCTTACTTTCTTAACCTATACAATTTAGCTTCACACAGTTGTCATTAGTGGAAGGTTCTTTAACATGCCATAAATCTATGACATGGTACCGCCGGCTTTACTTCCCCTCCGAAGGAAGGCATACTGGGGGATTTTTAACGCTCTTAAAAAAATCCGACGACTTCGGCCGGATTTGAACCCGCGATCTTTAGCATAGAAGCTCAGCATACTACCAACTACGCCACCAAAGCCGCCAAAATAATAATGCAAATTAAAGGTCTTTAAGTTATTCTGTTTACAATAAAAACACCCAGAAACTGTACGATACACCTGGTGGCAATACGTTTACACCTGCTGTACATGCAAACCATCAAACATCCCATTAAATACCAATGCAACCTCATTCCACACAATAACACGAACATGTAAGTTCACAAGGAATCTGAAGGAGAAGTTCACAAGTCCAAGAACTATAAAATGTAAAGAGATTTAAAAATATTCTAAATGCTAATTTTTCAATATCTTTGGGCTCTTACAATGTGTTGACAGACTGGGTTAGTTATTGTTGTTGTTTTAAGGGGCAGAAAACGAGGTCACCTGCCCCTCTAAACACAGATGAAATTATACAAATTTAGATTTTAAATCAATCCATTTTAATTTAGATGTGGACATCTAAATATGAAAAAGAGATTGACAGACTGAAAAGCAACCTATTCTTTGATATAGTAGGTATTGTTGTCACAGATTATGCTACACCAGTTGAATTGCTTATATGAGGCACAACTGTTTAATCCTGCAGCACAAGACACTGTGTGTCACATGTCTCATATGGGGTTGGGGTAGCAGAGCATGTGTTGTATTGAGCACATGTAGGCTAACTCCTAACGTAACAGGATATCAGCAATCATAACTTACTTGAATACAACTTTTACCACAACTGTATACTGTATAGGCTTGAAAACAAATCTGGTTGAATTATAACAAATATGACATTCAAAGAAACCCCAATGGATGTCAAATTGGCAGGTGAAAAGCTAAAGTAAGTAGGAGACGTCTGTTACTTATTCATGGACGAAGCAAAGTAGATATAAAAAGCAGGCAAAGAGAGCATTTAAGTGTCCAACATCACTAGCGTCTCTGGTTTCGGCTCTTGAGAAAGAAAGGGCGGCTTATGCTGGAAAACGGAATGGCGGCGATATAAAACATGACACTGAGGTGCCCTTTGCTAGTTCTACCTCTGAACCAAATTTCGTTCAAATCGGTTCCACCGTGTTCGAATTGATAGGGGGGGGGGGGGAGAGACATTCAAAGTACACACACTCACACACACACAGACTCACACACAGACAGACACACATTTTTTCGCCCTGTGTAGATCTCATAAGTCTACTTTCATATTTTTTTGCACAAATCGATAGTAGGCTAAAAAAAGCAGGCAAAGAAATCATTTCAGTGTCCAACATCACTAGCGTCTCTGGTTTCGGTTCTTCCTGAGGAAGAAAGGGCTGCCACTCCTCCAAAGACATTCCGACTCCTCGTTGTAAGTGTCCCCAGCAGAGTTCAGGCTGTCAAAGGCGAACTCACCCCATATCAATGTCAAATAGCCCTGCCACGGTGGGTGAGTGGATAGCGTGTCGGTCTACTAACCCCAAGATTGCAGGTTCGCTCCTGACCGTGGTAAGTGATTTTTGAAAGGCGGCAAAAATACGATACGCATGTCATACTATGTTGGCATGTCAAAGAACCCATTTGAATTCAGTAGGCCGTGTTCATAATGGCAAAATTAATCTCGGGAGTTTACGCCAACACAAAGTTCCTCATTTCTCTACTAGAAAGCACTAGTGTGTTCAAGGAGCTTAGATGTCTAACCTCCTTAACTTTCATAGTGATTCAAGGAACAACGAAATTCGACGTGCAAGCTACACTCTGGGTGTCAAATTACGTAGCTTGCACCTGGCACCCGAGGCCATACGATATTATTATTATTATTATTATTATTATTATTATTATTATTAATGTCAGTTAGTTAGTTAGTTATTGTTGTTTTAAGGGGCGGAACTACGAGGTCATCTGCCCCTCTTAACACAGATTAAAGAATACAAATTTTGAATTGAATTTAAAATTTTGAGGTGGACATCTAAATTTAAAAAGACCAAAAATTAATAAAACAAAAACAAACAATTAAGTAAAAAATAAAAATTATAAAAATAAACAAAAATTACGGAAAAACAAAACATTATCATTCAAAAACGAACAAGTCGTTGAGTCAAAGTTCACTGGAAAATTTAGATTGCTGGCCCTAACCCACTCTCACTTATAAAGCGGATAACGCGATCAGCAGCCACCGCGTCATCGGCTAATATAAGTTTGAGTGTCGTCTGCAAACCAAGGTTTCTTCGTAAGTCAGCAAGATCCACACACTCGGTGAAAATGTGGGCCACGGTGAATACGGCTCCACAGGTACAAAGTGGGGGGTCTTCCCTTCTCATTAGGTACGAGTGGGTGGATCTTGTATGACCTATCCTTAGCCTACACAAAATGACGGACTCTCTCCGGGCCCGGAAGGAGCTCCGCCACACGCGAGTAGTTCCCTTGATCGCTCTCAGTTTATTGGGCAGTGGGTCAGCTAGCCACTGACTCTCCCAAAAAGCCAGAACTTGTAGGCGTAACTGAGAGCGAATATCTCTAGCGGGTACCTCCATTAGTCGAGGTGGTAGTGATACCGCCTCTTTTGCAGCTTGATCCGCTAACTCATTTCCCGCAATTCCCATGTGGCTTGGAAGCCACAGAAAGGTGATTCGAGTGTCAGCGTGGCACAGCCCGGCTAGTATGTCGTGGATTCGCTGCACTAGGGGGTGTTGCGGGAAACATGTAGCAATTGACTGCAACGAACTCAAAGAGTCGGTACACACGAGAAAGTGGATTCGAGCATCCTGCAGTGCAAAATGCAGAGCTTCATAGATGGCAACGAGCTCCGCAGTAAACACACTACAGGCCTCAGGCAAAGAGATCTTGGTATTTGCACCATCAATAACGTAAGCACAACCCACCTTCTCGTCCACCTTCGAACCATCCGTGTATAGAATGCCAGCGTCCGGAAACTGGTGAACTATGCTGTGGAACTGCCTCCGGTAAACGGAAGCATCAGTGTTCACCTTAGGACCTCGGTGCAGATCTAACCGAATTTCCGGACGCGGGACTTGCCACGGAGGCACCTCGCTAGATGTCCGGATCATACAGGGACCTACAGCCACTCCTATTTCAGTACACGAGCTATCAAGTCTAATACCAACCGGCCGAGTGGCACGAGGCCGGTTGGCGTACCCCTGGTGGTTTTGGGTACCGAAGAGAGCTTGATAGGTCGGGTGTTGCGGCATTTGACGCACATTGGCAGCATATGCTAAAAGCATATGTTGGCGTCTATAATTTAAAGGTGGAACACCCGATTCGGCGAGTAGGCTGGGTATCGGGCTGGTCCGGAAGGCACCGGTAGCCAGCCTAACGCCACTATGGTGGATACTGTCCAGCATTTTCAAGGTTGCCGGCCTTGCTGAACCGTATGCCGCAGAACCATAGTCTAGCCGGGACAGGACGAGGGCTTGGTAGAACCGTAGCAGCACCGCACGGTCAGCCCCCCACGTAGTGCCACTAAGAAACCTGAGCATGTTCAGTTTCCTGAGACATGTCATTTTCAATTGCCGTATATGGTGCTGCCACGTTAACTTGCTGTCAAAATGGAGCCCCAGGAAGCGATAAGTGTCAACCAACGGCAACGCAGCATCCCTGAGATGTAGTTCAGGGTGTAAATGTAGCCTCCGTAGCCGACAAAAATGGACGACGGAGGTTTTCGATGCTGAAAAACGAAAACCCCGGTCGTGAGCCCACCTGTCGACCCGGTTGATGGCTAGCTGCAATTGCCGTTCCACGACTGCCATACTTCCAGAGCTGTAATGCAGAGCTAAATCGTCTACATACAGCGATGGAACTACCGCGGACCCGGCGGCGGCAACAATGCCATTAATGGCAATCGCGAACAAGGTGACACTCAGCACTGAACCCTGAGGAACTCCATTTTCTTGGGTATAGTACTGCGATAATGTCCTACCGATCCTTACACGGAAGAGTCGGACGGACATGAAATTCGCAATGAAAGTCGGTAAGTTACCACGGAGTCCCCACTTGTGAAGGGTGGAAAGGATCCCGTAGCGCCATGTGGTGTCGTAGGCTTTCTCGAGGTCAAAGAAAACCGTGACTAGGTGCTGCTTTCGGAAAAAAGCCTCCTGTATGGCGCTCTCAAGTCGCACCAGATGGTCAGTGGTGGACCTATGAGAGCGAAATCCACATTGGTACTCAGACAGGAGACCTTTATCCTCCAAGAACCACACCAGTCGACGGTTCACCATCTTTTCGAGCAGCTTACATAGGCCATTTGTCAAACAAATGGGCCTATAGCTGCTTACAAACTTGGGATCCTTTCCAGCCTTGGGAATCGGTATCACGATCCCCTCTCGCCATTGAGATGGAAACTCCCCTTCAATCCATATACGATTGAAGAGGATCAACAGTCTTTTTATACTGGATTCGCACAGATGTTTTAACATTTGATTATGTATGTTATCCGGTCCAGGAGCCGTATCCCTGCACAGTGCAAGCGCACTGCGCAGTTCCCATTCAGAGAATGGTACATTATAGGACTCCGAAGCAGCAGTGGCAAAGGACAAGGGGTGAGTCTCTGCCTCCCGCTTCAGAGTCAGAAATGTAGGATCGTAACTCCCGGAGGAGGATACATCTGAGAAGTGCGAGCCAATGCTGTTGGCAATGGCGAGATGGTCCGTGATGATGTCTCCATTGATGGACACTCCGGGTATCGATAGTGATGTCGGGTGTCCGGAGATCCGACGAAGCTTAGTCCACACTTGAGATGAAGGAGTATGCGCCGTCATGGACGACACATACTTTTCCCATGTCGTTTTCTTACTCTCCCGAATCAGATATCGGGCTCTAGCACGCATCCTTCTGAAGGTGATAAGGTTGGCCATAGTGTTTTGCCTCCGATAGCATTTGAAAGCACGTCGACGATCTTTAATGGCTGCTGCAATCTCGGCTGTCCACCAAGGGACAAGCTTCCGGCGTGAGTTGCCGGATGAGGAAGGTATTGTTTCCTCAGCAGCAGTCAAAATACCATTCGTTATGTGAATGGTATGATCGTCGACACTCTCAAAGGTATCTTCGGCAAACACCGCACGTGCCGTGAAAGTTGGCCAATCAGCCCGACGGAGAAGCCATCGACTTGGTAACTCGATGGCTCTCTGGTTCGGAAGAGTAACGATAATTGGAAAATGGTCACTATTACAAAGGTCATCGTGTACACCCCACTGTAGCAGGGGAACCAGCGCACGACTGCACAGGGTAATATCGATACTTGAATAAGTACCGTGTGCAATAGAGAAGTGCGTAGGCTCCCCTGTGTTCAACAGACACAGGTCCAGCCGCCTGATCAGCCTCTCAAAATCTCTCCCTTTACCGCTAGTGGTAGCGGAGCCCCAGATGGTGTTGTGGGCGTTAACATCTCCCAGAAGGAGAAAAGGAGGGGGGAGCTGAGAGACTAGATCCACCAGCTGGTCGTAATCCGGCTGAGAATCAGGCGGGATATACACGTTACATACTGTTGCCATTACTGGCAACGAAGTACGAACTGCAACTGCCTCTAGCTGAGTACGCAACGGCACCTCTTCACTAAAGAGGCTAGAGTGGACGAGAGTGCAGACGCCACCAGCGGCCACAGCTCCGTCCATCCGGTCTTTAGAGAAGAGTTTGAAGTGACGCATTGTTGTCTCATGTCCAGGACGAAACCTGGATTCCTGAAGACAGACAATGGTAGCCGAAAACGAAGATATTAATTGTCGTAACTCAGCGAGATGAACAGAATAGCTATTACAGTTCCATTGTAATAGTGCCATGGTGTGGACTTAAGTAGAAGTTGGTCTTCTACTTATGCTTGACCGTTTGCCACCCTTCCCCATCTCTAGTTGGAGATGATGGGGCAGGAGAGCACACCTCAATCTCCACATCTCCGTCCGAAGACGAAGAAAATGGAGCGGGCGCTCTCTTGGGTTGCGCGCGGTCGTCGTCGGACCTCACGAGTCTCGCTCTTGGGGAAGAGCGAGAGCGGTGTCGAGGGACTTTCTCCCGGTCCGAAGACTGGGTGTCTGTCCCCGACACGCCCCGAAGAGATTTCTTCTTGGATCGGCGCCGACGTGTGTTTGGGGAAGTAGATGGTCCCTTCCCCACAGACGCCGGGTCCTTATAAAACAAGGTCGCTCCTGCTGGCACCGCTCCACTGGTAGTGGTGGGAGCGGGATGGCCAGCAGATACGTGAGCAGCCCTGCCTTTAGGAGAGGAAGAGAAACGGCGCTGAACCGTTCCCCTCTCCTCCGCCGATCTATTTTCTTTTCTATAGGGGAGTTCCTCCATACGGACGGGCTTGGCTTCAGCAGGCTTCGCCCCCTTGGTGGTAGTGGGAGCAGAAAGGCCAGCAGAGACAGTAGCCACCCCGTCAGCAGGAGGACGAGAGAGACGGCGACGAACCGTCTCCCTCTTCTCCCCTATATTTTTCGTATTAGGTGGGCTGGAAGAAGGACCAGCCCTGGTCGGCAAAGTCTTCTTTCCCCCTTTAGCTGGGGAAGACTTGTTCGCCGACCGTTTCGGAGAAGAAGAGGACTTCTTCTCCGAATTCGCCGGTTTAGGTGTTAAAACCGGCGCCTTCTTAACCGTGGCCGAAGAAGGTTTTGGGACCTCCTTCGGGCTGACAGTGCTCGCTGGTACAGCGAGGGGAGATTTCAAACTCGTACTAAAAGAGGACATCGAGGGTACTGCACTGGAAACTTTAACGGCAGGGGTGATTGAGGGCGTCGCTGCAGCTGCAAACGATACCCGAAATTCGGGGGCATTCATATCACGGTACCTCTTGCGAGCGTCGTGATATGAAAGCCTGTCAAGAGTCCTGATTTCCTGGATCTTGGCTTCCATAATGAATTCAGGGCACTGTTTTGACCGTGGAGAGTGACTTCCTTGGCAGTTGGGACATATCGGGGGAGGCGTACACCTCTCGTCACCCTCATGTGTCCCCTTGCCACACTCTCTACATACGGCCTTCGCAGTACACCTGGCGGAAACATGCCCGAATCTCTGGCACTGGTAGCAGCGCATAGGTGGAGGGATGTACGGTCGCACATCGCAGTTGTACGATGTGACCTTCACCTGCTTAGGTACAACATCACCTTCAAAATGGAGAATAAAAGCGCCGGTATCGACGCTCCTTTCCCCAATCTTTCGGGTGATGCGCCTAATCTTTGTGACGCCTCTCTTCCCCAGATCCCGCAACAGTTCAGCATCGCTATTCAAAATGAGGTCACGATGGAAAATAACTCCACGGACCTCATTCAGCGTTTCGTGCTTTGTGATCTTAACGGGGATTTCGCCGAATTGCGTGCATTCCAGCAACGCTTCGGTTTGCTGCCGGCTAACGGTATGCAGCAAGAGCTGCCCGTTCCGGAGCTTGGAAATCCCGTTAAGATCACCAAATTTCCCCTCGATTTCCTCAGCAAAAATGATCGATTTTACGAGCTTGAAATCATCCCCGTCTGTCCTGGTAGCTACCAGGTAGCGAGGTGATCTGTCTGTCGCAAATCGTTTATTAAAGGCTTCATCCCAAGGCGTATACACCTTGGGATTAGCTCGACACTCCAGAGACGGCTTTTTAAGGGTGCCACCCTGTACAGGTGTCCGTGATCGCTTTGATGGCATCCCGGACGAAATCCTCCCCGAATACTGCCCACTCCGAACGGGGGCTATCACTGTGGGCGCCACCCAGCCAAGGCAATACCTACCTGGCATAGCAGATATTGCCCGGGGTCCCAGTGCCTCGAACAGGCACTTCCCCCTCGGCATGCACAGGATTTATTCAGCTCCAGTATTCGGCCATGCAGGGACCTTCGTTGTAAGGCGGATACTACTGTAGGGTACATGGCGCACCCACCTGACGGGATGGGGCATACCGTCTAGGCTTTCTGGCCAGATGGCCAAGCTGGTGGCCCTTCCCCTAACAGCATGCATGTTTGTTTCTATTGGTCAAACCAGAGCTGGGACCAGAAAACCAAAATCGACCTTTATAAGGCCCCCTCTAAGTCGCCTTTTACGACAGGCAGGGGATACCGTGGATGAATTCTGCCCTCCCCATCCACAGGGGGTCTGAACAAATCAAAACTGGCAAGTTATTCGGCCATGTCGGCCCTATTAGTCGCCTCCTACGACAGGCAGGGCATACCGTGGGTGTATTAATGTCAAATAAAATAGAACGTACGTAGAGTGCGGTGGATGGATTTGGTGAAGGACACTGTGAGAGTGGAGTGGAGTTTAGTGGTTGAGGAAGGATGGTGGACAGACAGAGGGGTGTCATATTTGCTCCGACGCGGCTTAGGCCGGAAAACGGAAATTGATTATGATGAATAGGACGGCGTTATGCATTAAGCGGCTAAGCACCAATTTTTGGAAATTGAATTAATAGCTGATGATATGGCACTAATTGCTGAAGACATCTCTGATGCATAGAAGCAGATGGAAGAACAAGCAGCAAAAATAGGGCTTCATACCTCTTATGAAAAAACTGAATTTATGACTTACATAAAAAATGCTCCACATGAAATTGATATTAACGGTAACAACATTGCTAGAGTAAAGGAATTTAAATACTTAGGCGAATGGGTTACAGAAAATGGTAATGAAAATAAATCTGTAACATCAAGAATCCAATACACAAAAATGTTTATAACAAGCAATGCTCGTCATGGAATAGTAAAATTAACAGTGATTAAACCGGAAGCTCTTTATGCTCCAGAAGCGCTCAATTTACAACTTAAAACATTAAAGGAACAATTAGAGATTAGGGAAAGGAAAATTATGCGAAAGATCTTAGGATCCATAATTAAAAATGGCATACACTATCCCAAACCCAACTCTGAAATTAATATGAAAATTTCTGAACTTACAGATACCATGAGAATGAGACGAATTCAATTTTTGGGCCATTTGGAAAGAATACGAGACTTACCGAATCCACAAATTTCTGCAGAACAAACGTACAAGACCAAAGTGATACAAACAGGTGGAGAGGGCCTAGTGGAGATGGGATCGCCAGATCTGATGAACAGAAATGTAATCAGGAATATTGTTCACACAAGGGGATTTGAGGAAGATCAGAAGAAACCAACACGACATGCATGGTCGGAGGAACAGAAACTACAACACTCCATGCATATGAAGAGCTATTGGGCAAGGAGGAAGGCTCAACATGCGTTGATTCCGAGTGGTCCTAAGTGACCCATCCGGAGAAGAAGAAGAAGAAGAAGAAGAAGAAGAAGAAGAAGAAGAAGAAGAAGAAGAAGAACCATCTAGTGTGTATGGTCTGGCACTACTTTCTTTTTATATTATTATGTCGTTTTTCTCAACATTAACAGTTAATTTTAAAGAAGAGTCTAAGCTCCATTCCCTTTATCTTAGGTTAAGAGTTTTGCATTACTCGGCTATGAGGCGAAAGTATGAAGCTATTCTTCGAAACGCTATATTGAGTTCTACAAGATACAGCCAAGCGACATTGCATTGTCTCTCACACTTTTTATCGTTAGTGTTTCGCTATAATCGGCCATGTGCCAAATAATCAGTTCTATGTTGCCTCCTTCAATCGCGCGAGAGAATTTTCTGACTACTCAATGATATGTGTGTGTGTGTGTGCATTATGACAAGCAGAACGCAGAAAATTAGTTTGCTGATGAAGAAGAATAATCCTGATGATTCAGAAACTTCACACGTATACAAGGTAGGTATTCAGGAGTACTTCCTATTTGTAGTACAGTACATAACTCAACTTTCCAACCCCATTATTTATATTCATTTGCCATGTATACGTCATTGAACTGACTAAGCCCTACCAAATGGACTACAGCAGTTGGTTACAAAATTTCTATTCCTTACAGACAATACCCGAAAACATTGATTTGTTTAGCAATTATTTGCTATATTAAATGCAATTGGTGGTCGTTAATTGCTTAGCATTATTTGACTTACTTATACCACTCCAGTGAATCAAGCTCAGGCACCTCTAAACAAGAAGCTGGTTCGACTGATCTAACCCCTCTTCAAACCGTGTGGCAGTAGTTGTTATGATGAGCTGTACTCCATATTCGAAAATAACACTGCAGCTCAGCTGTTGTCCTATGAGGCAGGTCCAAGTGTAGAACCTATCAACTCTGTAGCCTAACTGGTACTTCCAACCCCCAGCCAACTAATAACAATGAATTTGACCCCCTTTCAACTGTGTTACCAGGAGATGAATGTAATGGAATTGTTAACTTACTGCAGAAGCGAATCAATGATAATGCAGAATACAATGACCAAAACTCTCAGTCGACAGGTAGGCCAAGGAAGGAATGGAAAAGAAAATATCCGGATCAGAGTAGAGAAGAACGAAAGATGAGATGACAGCGGAATGAATCTTATATCAGCCAACAAGGTAAAGTCATTGAACCAAAAAAAATTCCGAGACTTTCAGTGCCGTTCAGAATGTCATAGAAAAGTTAGTCTAGAAGACAGAAAGGTTTAGTTTGACCGGTTTTGGGCCCTGCCTTACGAAGGTAAGGTTTTATACATTGCTAATACAGTAATCGTAAACCAAGTGAAGAGGACAAAATATGTAAGTAGTAGAGCTTTGACGAGAAGTTACACCCTGGCAACAGTACCAGTCTATAAAACGTGCTTTGTCCAGACTCTTAGAATATCAGGGGATCGTATTAACAACTATCATAAGAAAGGCAATAAACTACAAGGAATTATTAAGGATAACAGAGGTAAATCAGGAGGTTATAACAGAATAACTGATTGTAAGATGGCTGAAATTATCGAGCACATTAATACATTTCCTAAGTACAAGTCACATTATTGCAACAAGCACTCTATTTCTCCCGTCACATGTCCCACTTCCAGTTATGTATGAGTTATACATAAAGGAATATTCTCAGCCAGTTTCCCTCTCATGCTATAAGAAAGTATTTAACTCCAGATTCAAACTACGACGAAAACTGCTTAAGAAAGACACATGCAATTTTTGTGACCCTATAAATGCTCAAATAAACAATAATAATGGTGACACTGAGGCGACCAAATCAAGAGCTCTACACGTACTGTGAAAGAATCACGGTTGATGTTAGGAAACGACGTCTAACATTTTATGGACACGTCTACAGGATGCATTCTACCAGGTTGACCAACCAGCTCCTCGGTTACTGGCAAAAGCGGAAGACCAAGTCACCATGGTTTTGGGAAGTGAGCAAAGATCTGCAAGAACTTGGAGGGACGGAAAGAGACTTAAAAGACCGGACATCTCTCAGGAAGATGCTTCAGCAATTGAGGTTCCAGGACAAACTGCCAAGAAAGAAAACAGGTGCCCTCTAGACCCAGGAGAGGAGAGAACAACATAGCCAGAGGATGCGTAACTACTGGGCAAATATCACAGCCCACTCCAAATGTAACAGTTGAGTGTCGAGGTCCTTCGATGGCTTATACGAAACTAGAAGAAGAATGGTGACACTGATGTGCTAAAGATAAAGTTGCTTGCTCCTTAGGAGGATGCAGAAAATGCTCGAAGTACAATGAAGAGTGACTTTCAAAAATCAAGCGAAATTAATGGACTGTCAGTGCTAAGCTTCGATATGCAGAGGACACTGCCCCTGCCGATAATTCCAACAAACATAATATTCTACAAACGTCAGTTATGGCTGTATAACTGTGGAATTCATGACGCTTCGTCGAACAAAGGTTTCTGCTACCTGTGGCTGGAGGGCCAAGCTGGGCGTGGAGCCCCAGAAGTGGGCTATTGTCTATGAAATTATATCACTGAACATTTAGAAGAAGGCACGGAACAACTTGTGCTTCGGTTCGATTCCTACGGAGGGCAGAATCGGAACATAAAAATGGTCCTAATGCTGAAGTCTGTCATGGAATCACATCCAACACTAAAGACAATAAAATGCGATTTCTGGTTTCCGGGCACAGCCATATGCCCAATGATGATGATTTTGGAGATATTGAAAGTGCCTTGAAGTTTCATCAAAGATTATATAAGTTACGCTAGAAGATTGTATTTATTTACTTTATTTATTTATCGTATGGCTTTTAGTGCCGGCAGTGTCCGAGGACACGATCGGCTCCCCAGAGGCTGTAGGTGCTTCACGCGGACACCAATAGGGTGAGCTACAAGTTCCATTAAATTTCAAGTAGTTCCAACTTTCGCTACCAGATTTCACTGATACCTAGTGGTGAACGTTGGAACTTTTATAAAGCTTTCCAACGAAATCTAACCTAGAAGTTTAGCTTAACACAAGTTTAGTCTGTGGAAGGATCTTGTACATGCCATAAATCTATGACATGGGACCCCCGGCTTTACTTCCCCTCCGATGGAAGGCATACTGAAGGATTTTAACGCTCTCAAAAATCCGATGACTTCGGCCGGGTTTGAACCAGCTATCTTAGGCACAGCAGTTTAGCATGCCACCGACTACGCCTCCGAAACCGCACCTGAAGATTACAAGGAAGTAACTTAATGAGAACTTGCCGAAAGAAGAACAAGCTGGTCGTGAAACAAATGAAAAGAGAAGATTTTGTGGGCACGGCATAAGATGAGAAACAAATAATAAATAGGAAGAAAGATACCAATGGCAATGGAGTAATCTGGCTAACAACACGGGAAATTGAAATAACTAATGAAAACCCCTGGCTGTTGACTTTGAAACGTACTTCCGATGTCAAAGACGACCAAGCAATTAAATTGAAGAGGAGAAATAGCGCACGCCAACGTGACCACAATAACCTCAGTTTTTGCCTTAATGCTCTATGGCCAAACGGAAAAGCTATATCGGAGTCTAAATACAGGATCTCAAAAGTGTCATGCATCGGATTCCATCCGATGCCAAGGAGGTTTACGAAGGCCTTCATTCAGATGGAAACAGTTTTGACGACATCGAGGGTTTTGGTAGTGAACTCGATTTCTCGATACAAGATGAAACCTAAGACTGTGTCAATTTGCTATTGTGTGAGTAGAATGTAACACCACTGTTTATAGCATTAGTTCATTTAGTAAAGGGCGCCAGGGAATGTTCTCCGCAGCGCGTACGTGTTGCTGCGAGAGGTAGCATCAGCAGTTACGTTGGCAGCACGACTACCGCCATAGCCACCTATAAGGAAGGCCTTGCCCATAGCTGAGCGGCAACACCGCACACTCGTCTATATGAGGCAAGCGGTAAGCATGGTGATGAATGGTGCTCAACGTGCGACTCCGTACTAAATTGCATATCTTCTTTTAACACTCGCACGTTTTACAATAGTGTTTAAAGTAGACCCAAGAAGGAAGCCTAATCATCTGGTAAACGTACTGTGCGAGTCCAAGCTCTATGAACTTGCGGGGTGAGGAGAAAGAGCAGAGAAGGGTCGGGCGTGAAGAGAAGGGTCTGTCAACAGCCCGCAGTGCTACTTGACATGCTCCTCTATTCCAATACTGCTAACATACGGTCTTCTCTGAAACCAGTGTGGTGATACGAATGAGTCAGTGAGTCACCGACCAATGTATTTGGTTCTGTACTATGCACGGACTGAGAAACCTCATCACTCGTCAACACCGTTTCTCACAGTCCGCGATGCACATCCCTCTCAGGTTCATGGAGCTTAGACTCGAGCAGTACGTACAGCTCCTAAATCAACGTCGTTATTCTACAATATTAAATAGCAGTAGTAGTAGTAGTAGTAGTAAGCTCTCGGATCTTATTCCACTTGGTTGCTCTTCTGTGTTTATTGTAACTTAACCCTTTAACAACAATCGTACGTTGATACTTGTGGGGTCTGACAATCAGTGGCGTAACTACGCGGAGTGATCGGGGGGATCAACCCTCCCCCTGAGCCTAATAATAAAACTATTAAAATTGTTGAAGTTTTTAATTTTGAATAAAACCAATCTTCCGATTGATGACTAATGATTGGTTGGTTGGTTCTTAAGTTTAGGGGCTGCGAAAACGCGGTCATGTAGCCCCATGTACTTTGGGTGTGTGTAGAATCTGTCTGATAACCGGTACTAATTGTGATGACTGTATTAGTGTGTGTTATCTGTTTTTTAATTTAAGTACAGACTGCAACTTAGAATTTTTCAAATAGTTCCTACTTTTGCCGCCAAGCGCCACCATCAACGACTACTAGGCCAAGTTCAGAACTTAGCTACTAGACGCCACCGCAGTCGGCTCTTGGCAACGAACGTAGAAACCTAAGAGCGTTGTTTACATTCTTAACCTATCCAATTTAGCTTCATACAGGTATAATTAGTGGAAGGTTCTTTAACATGCCATAAATTTATGACATGGGACCGCATGCTTTACTTCCCCTACGAAGGAAGGCATACTGAGGGATTTTTAACGCTCTTAAAAAATCCGACGGCTTCGGCCGGGTTTGAACCCGCTTTCTTGGGCATAGAAGCTCAGCATGCTACCGACTACGCCACCGAAGCCGACTGACTAATGATTGGAAGATGCAAGTTAATGCTTACAAATTTGATTTTATTTTTCACTCGTTTGACATATTCAGCGCTACCCTAACTTAAGACACTTAGTGAATGAGCAAAAGCAATGAGGTGGGTGAGCAGTATTTTGCCTCATCCCTTAAAAAAATACACCACTTGTCAGTTGCCTTCATATTAGTATCCGAGTGTGAGTGTCATTTGGAAAGTGAATACGGTACCGGTATTATTGTGTTAAACTTTAGCAGGAAACATTAGTTTATCAATATTTATACAATGTGGGGAAATAGGGCCAGATGATTACTGGTAGAAAACTGATCATTTTAATTTAATAGCAACACAACTGTAAATTTTCGATCATTTGTACACTGATAAGTAACAAGTAGTTCCGTGAAGAACTATACATCCTATTTTCATATATCCTACTTATGTTAATTGCCTCTATCGACAAACACAATTTCAGTTTGGTTGCTGTAATAGATTCGTAGATATTGAGAACCGTCTAAATATTTCGGATGGTCGCCATGTTGGATTTTTATATATGTCGGTCTTAGAGTTATGTACTATTACATGAAGATTATTGTTTAGGTGTAGTATTCATACTTCAATCGCATGATTAGGACACAAGAAATAAAAACGGGGTTTTAAATTTCGCAGAGCTGCCATCTTGTGGTTATGAAATCAATTGAAATAAATTAGATGCCAGTGGATTAAAATTTGTATAAGCATTTACCGTACCACGTTTCACTGCGCTCGGATTGTTAAACTGCGAGAAACGTATATTAAAATGTTTCAACTTCGCTTGCCGCCATGTTCGTTTTGTACTTTACAGGTTTTTGAAAGTTACATAGATAAATTTCTAGTAGTGCCCTTTATCACCGCAAAATATTTCAGTGTGATATCAGTAATAGTTTCGGAAATATAGAATGCAGGTGAAATATGTCGCACAGCCACAATGTTGGATTGGTGAGACGTAATAAAATTTGAAGGGCACGGTCAGGGTCGGCTGAAATGGTGCTATGACCTCACTGAGTTTCATTGAAATCGCTCCAGCCGTTTAGATTTTATTACGGACACACACACACACACGGACAAAAGGTGATCTCATAAGCCTATTTTAGCCTATTTTAATTGATGAAAAAAAAAGGCTTATGAGATCACCCTTTGTCCGTGTGTCTGTGTGTGCGTGTGTGATGGTGTATGTGATGGATTTTGTGTGTGTCCCCCCCCCTAATAACTTCTAAACGGCTAGAGAGATTTCAATGAAACTCGGTAAGTTCATAGCACTATTCAGGGCGACCCCGACTGTGTCCTTGAAATTTTGTTAGGTCTTACCAATCCAACATGGCGGCTGTGCGAAATATTTCACCAGCATTCAATATCTCCGAAACTATTACCGATATCACCCTGACATTTTGTACGGTGATAAAGGCAACTACTAGAAGTTCAAGTATGTGACTATTGAAAACCTGGCAACTACAAAACCAACATGGCGGCCAAGCGAAGTTGCGACATTTAAATAGACGTTTCTCGCGATTGTACCAACCAAACGCAAAGAAACTTGGTACAGTATATGTTTATACACATTGTAATGCACCGACAACTAACTTCGTTCAATTTTTTACATAATCTCAAGATGGCGGCTGTGCGAAATATTTCACCGGCATTCTATACCTCTGAAACTATTACCGGTATCACCATGAAATTTTGTACGGAGATAAAGGGTACTACTGGAAGTTCATCTATGAGACTTTCAAAAACCGGTTAACTACAAAACGAACATGGCGGCCAAGCGAAGTTGAAAGTTTTAAATAGACTTTTCTCGCGATTTAATTATCCAAACGCAATGAAACTTGGTACAGCAAATGTTTATACACATTGTAATGCACTGGTATCTAATTTAGTCCAATTGATCATATGACCTCAAGATGGAGGCTGTGCGAATTTCGAAATTTAATTTTTTATTCTTGTGTTCTAATCATGCGATCGAAATCAACATTTGCATAATGAACGTACACAATAATTATCATCTCATAGTACATAACTCCATGGCCTACGTATTGTCCCCGATAATCCGGACAGTAGGCTGTCAGAAATCCGCCCCCTCAATCGGATTGCCAATAATCGATTGCACCGGCACAGCTACATCAATGAAAATGGCACTGACAGATACTACCGAGATTAGAGCACAGTAGTTAACATGAAATTATTGTGGAACACACCAAAATATACCGGGGTTCATACTTACCTTTTACTTACCTATTCACTTTAATCTAGGGTCTGGGTTTTCAACTGGATCACTTAATAGTATGCCCTCACAATAACCTCCAGCACGATATTTAAAATGAACCAAGTCGGAGACCAGAAAATTTAAACTGCACAATAATTTATTTCACATAAAGAAAAAAAAAAATATTTTAACAAAATTTAACAACAAAATAGTTATGGCTGTCTGAAGCCATTGTTAATGCAACCATGTCCTCCTGTAGGACTGTAGACTTCACATACAAAAATTCAGCTTTCTCTAGCTCAAAAGAACGTAATAATAACAACAATGCACATTGGAATGGATAAGGGAGCTGGGACGAGACATATAGCATTTGTTTCCTTGTTCATGAACTTCATCATTTAGTTCATTGACACACATTTATTAATAACCGCAAGGCCGCTAAGTAGTTGACCTTGACCTCCACCATTCGGTTATCTGGCCACCTGCAATACACCCTAAGCAGTGTTGCATGCTTGCTTCGTCAAATGGACGCAGCTGCCTGACCAGTGTCACCATATGCTGGCCAACGCAGAGTCTAGCTCTCATTCAAAACAATTTAAATGCTCACATCTCAACTCAAATATTATCACGCAAAATGTATACAAGTTCCGTTCACATTGCAATGGATTACTCTGTTAATCTCAAATCTTATTTAAATGTTTAATCCAATTATCGAACTAGCGTTGTTTAAATGTTAATAGCAAAACGCATAATGTTATATCATAGTGTTCAATAATTATTTATAACATTTAGATTGTTCATAACTTAGTCAAACGATAATTGAAAAATTTTACACGCCTCTATTAATCCCGTTTGTTTCAAATTATTATTATAGATATTTACATAGTTATTTACATTATTTATATTTTATTTATATTTGAAATACATTAACCACACGTTTATCCGGTTGATATTTTCTTAAATCGTGGTAATATAATCGACCGATGAAGGTTACTTATATTTAAATTTTAGATTCAGGTTTAATAAGATTTAATAATTATTATTTGTGGCGGTAACCTCCATTCAAAATCTATAATTCAATCAATTTATCACTCTTGTTAATTTTAACAGTAACTTCACATGAATAATTTTCAATGGACCTGAACAATACAACTCAGCGGAAACATACCTCGCACAAACGCACAAAATTGGCCCATAATTCATCATATATCTCATTATATATGGCATCAAAATCTTCCACAATACACACAAAAAACCTCCACTTATAAATTCATCATCATCATCAATATTACTGTGGGAACCTCCTTCACTTATTAAAGGGCATTATTCATCAGCGACTTTTACATGTCCACTGAACTAACGATTATACATCCATAGTTCCTCTTTAAAAATTCTTATATTCATCAATTGTATCGAAAATTGTTATTATATTTAACCTTCGTGGGTTTCATTCATGAAGCGATATGAAGTAAAAATTTGCCAGTCTCAAATAAATTTAATAGCAAATACGATTAGACACGCCTCCCTGGTCTATCAAAATGAATTAATCTCATCATAATTATCGCAGTATAAAAATACTCTATTCAAGCAAAATTCATTTAACTGCAGAAATAGTCGAATAGAATGCAAATAGACTAGAAAATGCAAACATTATTGTTTCAATCTAGAATTGAGAAAATCTCCTATCAAATGTTCATTACTATAGTGTACTGAATAAATCGTATTCAAAGTTCATATTTCATAAAATTGTCTATAATGCAATGGTATTTCAGAATTGACTAAAAATGTCTGTGTTTCAATCATGTTCATAAAAACGACTAGTATTTCCAAGATCGTCGATAAAGTAGTAGATTTTAACGCTCTAAAATCTTTTAATCATTCTTCTTTCTTGAGGATGACAGAAAATTGGTCAAAGTAATTTACTGGAAAGAATTACTTTAATAAAACGACACGCTGTCTGAATTCAAACTTGCCATAGAAAATCGTTAACTTTACAGTCAAATCGTGACTACAAGAAAAATTCAAATTCTCGAAAGAATATATAACTTCAGTATAAACTGATCCAAAATGTTTAAATATGCAAATGACATAATAATGTCTCAATAAATCGAAGAAAATGGCATAAAGCAGCAAAGTGTACAGAGTACAGAAACATCTAGCAAAAGAATATGGGGCAATCAAATATATGACAGAAAATATGGGAAAGATAGTTGCTCAGATCTCACTAAAATGGCTCAAATAAATCAAGAAACGTTCACGGCTACCTTATCTGTAGGATTGAAGTTCTAGAAGAAAATTTCACAGAAGACTGCTGCTGGTTCCATTTCACCACAGGATAGATGTGCACCGACCTCGAACCTGGAACCTGCGCCCTCGGAGAATAGAACAGCTTCCTCCTCCGGAAATCGCACTGCTCCGTGTAGACGATAGACATCCCTCTGGCAAAACTCTTCTTTGTGTGCTGGGAAAAACCCTTGCCACTCTTGAAAGTTCCCTGAAGTTCTTGTAGAAATCAGCCATGAAGTTCATTGCAAATATTTCCGCAGAAATGTTCATAATTGTGGAGTATGAATTTATTTCCACTGCCATTTGATGTAATTCAGCGATGGATTACGATGCATGAGTGTAGCTGAATTTTCACTACATGCTCGTCTTTGTAGAATGACGATTATCGAAGCTCCATGTTGCTACTTCACACTACTGATGTATGTCCCAATTGCATTAAAGTTTTAGTCTTCCATCTCCACTTCCATTATAATGTTAGTCGAAAGTACTGCCAGATTGTATAGTTCCATTGTAGAATGTAGCGTTGTATCACCAAATGTAATCTTCAGTATCACGGTTGCAATACACGTGTCTGCCGTAGCGTAGAATGTGGTAGTAAAAGTGCTTCTCAGTATTCGAGAAAAACACTTTTCTCTGCAGTCTTTAAATGCGAATATCTTCTGAAGTATTATAATGAAAATGTTCAACTTTCGCACACGCCTCAATATTGTAATGCACTATTGAATTAGTATAAATGCAGTAGCTAATTCTTGATAGATAAACTTGTAGAATCGTTTATGTGTGCGCTCCAACTTCGCCTAGTTTTAGTAACAGTAAAATTGCACTGCTGGATACCCAATACTGTTCGATGCGGTGGGCTCTGCCACGCTTGCTTATGACGATATGCTTGTTCTATCAGAACACGAAGTCAGACTATGAAGTCAGAATAAAACCACGAAGTGAGAAGCTCCTCTCTGCTGTGCAAGGCCTTTTATCAACTTTGAAGGGGCGTATCCATCCCTACCATAGCTTCTTCTTCCATCATTACTCGAAGTTCCAACTTTGGCTATTCTTGACGGATTTTCAGATTTCAAAAACATATAATTAATTTCTTCAAAATTCCAAATCAATGCCATAACTGAAAATAGTTTTCCACAATTCTGCATGCCAAAAGTTATTAAATATGGTAGTTTCAGTAATCTCCGTCTCCCTTCAAGCTATCATTCATTGGTTCGAGCCTCTCCTCCAATAGCGTAACTTCTTCCTCAGCACGTTTACTTGCTTCCCTGCGACTGCGTCGTAAATCTAAGATCCTTCTCGAACAAAATCGTGACGTCAGCAAGAATCTAAGCTCAGCCAGCCTACTTGCTCGAGCGTTGCGTCATCCACGCCTACGTCATGAATATACACGTCACAACTATGACGGCCATAACTTTATTCACATATGCCAATACAGCCACCGTGGTCTCAGTATAATTCAATTTACGGGGGCAGTATATTAAAATCCAACATGGCGACCATCCAAAATATTTAGTCGGTTCTCAATATATATTAATCTACTACAGTAATCAAACTGAAATTTTGTAAGTGTATAGAGGCTATAAGCATAAGTTCAATTATGGGACGTTCAATAACCTGGCGAGCACAAATCCAACATGGCAGTGACGCGAATGTTAAATATTCAAATGGACTTTTCTTGCGTTTTAACCATCCGAGCGCAGTGAAACTTGATACGGTATATGCTTATACAAATTTTAATCGACTGGCATCTAATTCATTTAAATTATTTTCATAACCACAAGATGGCGGCTGAGCGCAATTTTAACATTCCGCTTTTATTTCTTGTGTCCTAATCATGAGATTGAAGTTTGAATAAAACACCTACACAATAATCTGCATGTAATAGTACATAAATCTAAGACCTATAATATAAAAATCCAACATAGTGACCATCCAAAATATTTTGAAGGTTCTCAGTATCTACGAATCTATTACAGCAATCAAACTGACAATTTTTATGTTGATAGAGGCAATCAATATTAGTAGGATATATGAAAATATGATATTTAGTTCTTTACAGAACTACTTGTTTCATATATGAAAATAGGCTAAAATACAACGTATCAAATGCTAATGAAATATACTTTATTTCATTATGTCCGAGTCTTCCCCCCCGCCAATGTAATTTTCACTCAGGTCATCTCCCTTCAGACGCCAACACTAGTTACGCCACTGCTGACAATCCTCGTCAATATTTAATAATTTCGGTCGATCATGACCTACGATAGCCACTTTTCTCATGTCTACGTTGATATTTTAGCAGTGTAGGTCAAACAGATACACATAAATCATTGATATGGGCGTACTAATTAGTTAGTAAAAATAGATAGCGATTTATTGCATGAGGAAGTGTTTCCTTGACGCAGTTTTTTCGTCACGTCGTTGAAGATACGTGTATCTGTGGCAATAATTACAATTGGATCAAACATTCTTCTCAGCAATTACTCTGAAATGAATACAGATCCATTGAATACTTCAAATTAAGAAACGTAATCTGTTAACACTTGTACGATGTACATATTTGTTTCTTGCCATGTTCTTGTATTTGATTAATTGTTAAATAACTTACATCAAAATCTCCATTTGTCACCTATACGAAACTACCCCCGTCCATACATATTGAGTGAATTCTTTTCAATAATCCGATATCAAATTAGAATATTAAGAGACAGCCTAGTTGCTGACGTATGAAGCCAGCGAGACGGTGTTGCAATTCGGTCTGGCCACGGCTTGGTTATAGGTGGCTATGCTGCCGCTTGTATCAAAAGGGTGGTTAGTGTATGTGAGATTTTCGATGTGAAATGCCACGTCCTGTGGTTCGGATTCTACGTAAAACGGAGGTCCCGTGGCTTATGATCGCGAGATTAACGGTCACGTTAAACTACAAGCTTCCTTTTTTTTTTTATCAAAAGGGTAACTTTATAAGTTAACAACCGAAGCTTGTCTCTTACAGCTTCATGTGCTATTCACTTTTGGGGCGTGGTGGCTCAGCGGTCTAGCTGTATGCCTCTCACCAAGGCGGTCCGGGTTCGATTCCCGGTCAATGCATGTGAGATTTTCGAAGTGAAATGCCATGTCCCGTGGTTCGGATTCCACGTAAAAAGGAGGTCCCGTGGCTCATAATCACAAGATTCACGGTCACGTAAAACTAAAATCTTCCTTCCTTGCTATTCACTTAGATATTCCTGTTTCTTGAGCTGATTTGCGTGTTGGTTTTCTTGGACTAAGAAACTAAGCAGCATTATATCGGAGATGTCATCAAGTTTTTCGTCTGCCTGTTCCCGGTACATCGTGAACTGAGCCAGTCATATGAAATTTACTTATTAAATACCGAACGGTATCCTTGTTTGGACACTTTGAATTAGGGAACCGCGCCTGAAATTGTAGTTTTACATTTTCTGTAAACCGACCGCCTTCGCTGAAAACGTATTCCACCAAAAAAGCTCCCTCTTCAGTAGTTATCGTTACCGCCTGTGCACTCTTCCAACAATCTATCTGAGCGCTCGCTTGCTTCTATACACACTGACGATTTCGACAGCCACACGTGTAGTCTTTACTGTATCGCTACCATGTCAACTGTGCTGCCAACTAAACTACTGATGCTACTTCTCTCACAGCAGCACGTAGGCGCTGCGGAGAATATTCCCTGGCACTCTGTATAATTTATTAATACATTAAGTTTGATTCTGGTATTCAAATGCATCTCTTTTTCTATTAGACTATTGAGAATAAAATTGCAATAATGGACACACGAGTACCGTACCCATTGTACGCGACAAATTGTCCAGGATAGCAGACACACAGCTAAATGACCAAATTTCAGTGACGAGTGCTGCAATGGTCTATGTTGGAGGGTATGTGGTACGAGCTATCGAGTCCACCTCGTTGCGTAGTGGCTAGCATACTTGGCTGTCACTGCTGAGGCCCTATTTCGATACCTGGTTCTTAGGGCTGGAACGGGGTACACTCAGCCTCGAGAGGCAAACCTGAGAAGAGGCAGTTAGTTCGTTATTCTTGATTTAAGGGGCAGAACTACGAGGTCATATGCCCATCTTAACACAGATTAAGATATACCAATTTGGAATGGAATTTAAAATTTAGAGGTGGACAGATGAAATGGAAAAGACCGAAAATATAGTCAATGTTCACTGGAAAATTTAGATTGTTGGCCCTAACCCACTCTCACTTATAAAGCGGATAACGCGATCAGCAGCCACCGCGTCATCGCTAATATAAGTTTGAGTGTCATCCGCAAAGCAAGGTTTCTTCGTAAGTCAGCAAGATCCACACACTCGGTTAAAATGTGGGCCAAGGTGAAAACGACTCCACAGGTACAAAGTGGGGGGGGGGGGGGAGGGTCTTCCCTTCTCATCAGGTACGAGTGGGTGGATCTTGTATGACCTATCCTTAGCCTACACAAAATGACGACCCTCTCCGTGACCGGAAAGAGCTCCGCCACACGCGAGTAGTTCCCTTGATCGCTCTCAGTTACTGGGTATTGGGTCAGCTAGCCACTGACGCTCCCAAAATGCCACAACTTGTCGGCGTAACTAAGAGCGAATATCTCTAGCGGGTACCTCCAATGGTCGAGGTGGTAGTGACACCGCCTCTTTTGCAGCTTGATCTGCTAACGAATTTCCCGCAATTCCCATGTGGCTTGGAAGCCACAGAAAGGTGATTCGAGTGTCAGCGCGGCACAACCCGGATAGTAGGTCGAGGATTCGCTGCACTAGGGGGTGTTGCGGGAAACATGTTGCAATTGACTGCAACGAACTCAAAGAGGCGGTACATACGAGAAAGTGGATTCGTGTATCCTGCAATGCAAACTGCAGAGCTTCATAGATGGCAACGAGCTCCGCAGAAAACACACTACAGGCTTCAGGAAAAGAGATCTTGGTATTTGTACCATCAATAACGTAAGCACAACCCACCTTTTCCTCCACCTTCGAACCATCCGTGTAGAGAATACCAGCGTACGGAAATTGGTGAACTATGCTCTGGAAATGCCTCAGATAAACTGAGGCATCTGTGTTCACCTTAGGTCTTCGGTGCAGATCTAACAGAATTTCCAGACGCGGGACTTGCCAGGAAGGCACCTCGCTAGGTGTCCGGATCCTACAGGGACCTACAGCCACTCCTATTTCAGTACAGGAGCTATCGAGTCTAATACCAACCGGCCGAGTGGCACGAGGCTGGTTGGCGTACCTCTGGTGGTATTGGGTACGGAAAAGAGCTCGATAGCTCGGATGTTGTGGCATTTGACGCACATTGGCAGCATATGCTAAAAGCATATGTTGGCGTCTATAATTTAAAGGTGGAACACCCGTTTCGGCGATTAGGCCGGGTATCGGGCTGGTCCGGAAGGCACCGGTAGCCAGCCTAACGCCACTATGATGTATACTGTCCAGCATTTTCAAGGTTGCCGGCCTTGCTGAACCGAATGCCGCAGAACCATAGTCTAGCTGGGACAGGACGAGGGCTTGGTAGAACCGGAGCAGCACCGCACGGTTAGCCCCTCACGTAGTGCCCCTAAGAAACTTGAGCATGTTCAGTTTCCTGAGACACACCGTTTTTAGTTGCCTATATGGTGCTGCCACGTTAATTTGCTGTCAAAATGGAGACCCTGGAAGCAATAAGTGTCAACCAACAGCTACGCAGCATCCCTGAGATGTAATTCAGGGTATAAATGTAGCCTCCGGAGCCGACAAAAATGGACGACAGAGGTTTTCGCTGCTGAAAAACGAAAACTCCGGTCGTGAGCCCACCTGTCGACCAGGTTAATAGTCAGCTGCAATTGCCATTCCACGATTGCAACTTCCAGAGCTGTAATGCAGAGCTAAATCGTCTACATACAACGATGGAACTACCGTGGGCCCAGCTGTGGCAACAATGACGTTCATGCCAACCGCGAACAAGGCGTCACTGAACACAGACCCCTGAGGAATTCCATTCTCTTGAGTGTAATATTGCGATAATGTCCTACCGACCCTTACACAGGAGAGTCGGACGGACATGAAATTCGCAATTAAAGTCGCTAGATTACCACGGAGTCCCCACTTATGAAGGGTGGAAAGGATCCCGTAGCACCATGTGATGTCGTAGGCTTTCTCGAGGTCAAAGAAAACCATGACTAAGTGCTGCTTTTGGAGAAATGCCTCCTGCATGGCGCTCTCAAGTCGCACCAGATGGTCGGTGGTGGACCTATGAGAGCGAAATCCACACTGGTACTCAGACAGGAGACCTCTCTCCCCCAAGAACCACACCATCTTATCCAGCAGCTTACATAGGCCATTTTTCAGACAAATGGACCTATAGCTGCTTACAAACTTGGGATCTTTTCCAGCCTTGGGAATCGGTATCACGATCCCCTCTCGCCATTGAGATGTAAACTCCCATTTCAATCCATATACGATTGAAGAGGACCAACAGTTGTTTTATACTGGATTCGCACAGATGTTTTAACATTTGATTATGTATGTTGTCCGGTCCAGGAGCCGTATCCCTGCACAGTGCAAGTGCACTGCGCAGTTCCCTTTCAGAGAATGGTACATTGAGGGACTCCGAAGCAGCAGTGGCAAAGGACAAGGGGTCAATGATGTCGGGAGTTCGGAGATCCGACGAAGCTTAGTCCACACTTGAGATGAAGGAGTATGCGCCGTCATGGACGACACATTCTTTTCCCACGTCGTTTTCTTACTCTCCTGAATCAGATATAGCTCTCTAGCACGCATCCTTTTGAAGGTGATAAGGTTGGCCATGGTGTTTTGCCTCCGATAGCATTTGAAAGCACGTCAACGATCTTTAATGGCTGCTGCAATCTCGGCTCTCCACCAAGGGACAAGAAATACCATTCGTTATGTGAATGGTATGATCGTCGACACTCTCAAAGGTATCTTCGGCAAACACCGCACGTGCTGTGAAAGTTGGCCAATCAGCCCGACGGAGAAGCCATCGACTTGGTACTCGATGGCTCTCTGGTTCGGAAGAGTAACGATAATCGGAAAATGGTCACTATGAAAAAGGTCATCGTGTACACCCCACTGTAGCGGGGGAACCAGCGCAAGACTGCACAAGGTGATGTCGACACTTAAATAAGTGCCACGTGCAATAGAGAAGTGCGTAGGTTACCCTGCTTTCAACAAACACCGGTCCAGCCGCCTGGTCAGTCTCTCAAAATCTCTCCCTCTACCGCTAGTGGTAGCGGAGCCCCGGATGGAGTTGTGGGCATTAAAATCTCCTAGAATCGGCCGCGGTGCACCGCTGGCATCGGGAGAGCGTGGGTTCTGTAAATGGTTTCCGTGGTTTCCCATTTTCACCACCAGGCAAATGCCGGGACGGTTACTTTCAATAGGTCCACTACCGATTTCCTTCCTATATCCTGAAAAGAAAAGTACATGGTCATTGGCTGCATTAATAAAATTATTAAAATCTCGTAGAATGAGAAAAGGAGAGGGAAGCTGAGAGACTAGATTCACCAGCTGGTTGTAATCTAGTTGAGAATCAGGCGGAATGTACACGTTACATTATGTTACCATTACTGGTTATGATGTACGAACTGCAACTGCTTCTGGCTTAGTACGCAGCGGCACCTCTTCACTAAAGACGGTAGAGTGGACGAGAGTGCAGACACCACCGGCGGCCACAGCTCCGCCCACTCGGTCTTTAGAGAAGAGTTTGAAGTGACGCATTGTTCTCATGTCCAGGACGAAACCTGTATTCCTGAAGACAAACAATGATCGCTGAAAACGAAGATATAAGTTGACGTAACTCAGCGAGATGACCAGAATAGCTATTACAGTTCCATTGTAATAGTGCCATAGTGTGGACTTGAGTAGAAGTTGGTCTTCTACTTACGCTTGACCGTTTGCCACACTTCCCCATCTCTAAGTGGATATGATGGGGCAGGAGAGCACACCTCAATCTCCACATCACCGTCCGAAGACGAAGAAAATGGAGGCGGCGCTCTCTTGAGTGGCGCACGGTTGCCGTCGGACGTTACCTGTCTCGCTCTTGGGGAAGGACCTTCTCCCGGTTCGAAGACTGGGTGTCCGTCCCTGCACGTCCCAAACAGTCTTCATACGTGCCCAGCGCTGACGTCTATTCGGGGAAGTAGTCGGTCCCTTCCCCTCAGATGCCAGATCCTTGCCAAACATGGCTGCTCCCGCTGTCACCGCTCCACTGGTGGTAGTGGGAGCGGGATGGCCAGCGGATGGGTTAGCAGCCTTGTTCGCAGGAGATGTAGAGACACGGCGCTGCACCGTTTCCCTCTTCTCCGCCGGTGTTTAGCTCGTTCTATCGGGAAGTTCCTCTACACTAACGGGCTTGGCTTCTGCCGGCTTCGCTCCCTTGATGGTCGTTGGAGCGAAATAGCCAGCAGATAGGGGCACCATCCCAACAGCAGGAGGGCAAGGGAGACGGCGGCCCACCGACTCCCTCTTCTCCCCTAACGTTTTTGTATCAGGTGGGATGGAAGAAGGTCCAGCCCCGGTCGGCAAAGTCTTCTTTCCCCTTTTAGATGGGGAAGACTTGTTCGCCGACTGACTCAGAGAAGAAGGGGGCTTCTTCTCCGATGACGCCGGTTTAGATGGTTTAACCGGCGCCTTCTTTCCAGTGGCCGAAGAAGGTTGTGCAACCTCCTTCGGGCTAACAGGTTTCGCTGGTACAGCGAGGGGAGACTTCAGTATTGCAGTGCAGTGAAAGAGGAACTCGGGGGGGGGGGGGTACTACACTGGGTACGATTACGGCAGGAGTGGTTGAGGGCATCGCTGCAGCTGCAAACGATCCCCGAAATTCGGGTGGAATTCATATCACGGTATCTCTTGCGATCGTCGTGATAGGCAAGCCTATCAAAAGTCCTGATCTCCTGGATCTTGGCTTCCTTTGTGATTTCAGGGCACTGTTTAGACCGTGGAGCTTGACCTCCCTGGCAGTTGGGACAAATCCGAGGAGGCGTACACCTCTCACCCTCATGCATCCCCTTGCCACACTCTCTACACACGGCCTTCGCAGTGCACCTGGCAGAAACATGCCCGAATCGCTGGCATTGATAGCAGGGCATAGGTGGATGTATGTAAGGTCGAACATCACAATGATATGTGACCTTCACCTGTTTAGGTACGACATCACCCTCAAAGTGGAGAATGAAAGCGCCGGTGTCGACGCTATCCTCTCCATGTTTCCGGATGATGCATCTAATTTTGGCGACTCCTCTCTTCCCCAGATCCCGCATGAATTCCTTGTCACTGTTAAGAATGAGGTCGCGTTGGAATATTACTCCACGGACCTCGTTTAGCATTTCATGCTTCGTGACCTTAACGGGGATTTTACTGAATTGCGTGCATTCAAGCAACGGTGTGTAGCAAAAGCTTTCCGTTCCGGAGCTTGTAAATCCCGTTAAGGTCTCCAAACTTCCCCTCAATTTCATCACTGAACAAAATTAAATTCACCAGTTTGAAATCTTCCCCGTCTGTCCTGGTAGATACCAGGTAGCGAGGAGACATATCGACTGGGAAACGCTGCTTAAAGGCTTCATCCCAAGGCGTGTAAACCTTGGGATTAGCTCGACACTCAAGAGACGGCTTTGGGTGGGACCCTCTGGTGAAGTTTTGGGTCGCCTACGCGTCATCCCAGAATCATCCTCCCCGAATACTACCTACTCCGAACGAGGGCCATCACTGTGGGCACCACCCAGCCAAGGCAATAGCCTACCTACCTGGCGATAGTAAGTATTGCCCGGGGTCCTAGTGCCTTAAACTGGCATATACCCCTCGGCATGCACAGTGATATGTTCGGCGCAAGTACTCGGCCGTGCAGGGACCTTCGTTGTGAGGCGGATACTACTGCAGGGTACATGGCACACCCACCTGACGGGATGGGGAATACCGTCTAGGCTTTCTGGCCAGATGGCCAAGTTGGTGTTCCTTCCCCAGACAGCATGCACGTTTATTTCTAAGGGTCAAATAAAAAATGGGACCGGAAGTCGAAAAAGACCTTAATAAGGACCCCCTGTTTTACTATAGGCAGGTGATACCGTGGGTGTATTCTAACTCGCAACCCAAACGGGGGTTGCCACATGTTGCTAAGAATCATATTCTACAGTGTAAAGTTAGTGTTCATCCTGAGGAACTGACCAGAATAAAATTACAAAAGCTTCTGCGCCCATCTGTCAGTCACTACACCAATGACATGAGACTACGTCTTGAGAAGAAAATCAAATTATGAGAAGGAATCACAAAAAATAAGAAAATCGTACCTTTTTACTCAAACTCTATGGTACGCTGGTAAAAATATTCAGTGCAACAATCTACCTAGTTGTGAGTGCTACCTCTGAGGGAAATCCACAGTTGAAACGAACTCCTACTACCGAAAGATGAACATCTCTTATATTTTATGAGCGTTAAAAATCCCTCAGTATGCCTTCCTTCGGAGGGGAAGTAAAGCCAGCGGTACCATGTCATAGATTTATGGCATGTTAAAGAAACTTCCACTAATTAGCCTACACCTGTGTGAAGCTAAATGATAGATTAGGTTAAACATTTGACAAACGCTCTTAGGTTCCGAAGTTCGCCAGGAGCCGACTGCGAAGGCATCTGGTAACCAGTTCTGAACTAGTATTCGTTGACGGCTGCGTTTGGTGACAAAAGCAGGAACTACACGAAAAAATTCAATGTCTGCAGTCCTTACTTGAATTGAAAACAGATAACACACCCCAATACAGTCAACACAATTAACACCGCTTATCGGACAGATTCTACACACAGCCAAAGAACACGGGGCTACATGACCGTGTTGTCGCAGCCCCTAAACAGAGGAACCTACCAACCGCAGTTTTATGCGTAACTAAACTCATAGATAACATAAAGCAGCTAAGTGTCAATTGCTAATAAATCAACTGTTAACTGTATTTTTGTCATTTAAACGCAATACCTATCAACATTGCATATAAATAAGGGTTTGTTTGCTTTTAAAACTCAAACTGCGCTAACAGGAGGGAATTCGTCATTGTTTAAATGTCAAAACTTTCAATCACGTTTTTCTTAATTCCAGCTTTTGGTGGATAGCTGTTTAATGCATGGCGCCGTCCAATTGACATAATAATAATGTTTGTTCGCCACTTTGAGGATGGTTCCAAGCGAATAGCCAACAGAAATAGCCTAATCATGAATTCGGTACGGTAATTTCATTAGTTTATAACTATTTTCCCCCTTAAAGGCTGGTTCACAATTGGCCCGGGAACGAGAACCGAAACGAGAAGGCGAAGCTTCCTGGGACCCCGGTTCACAATTGTCCCGGGAACGTGAACTTGTACATGCGCGCGCAATCAGCTATAGCGTAATAATATTAATACAATCAGCAAGCGCCCACTAATAAACACCAATTACACAACTGAAATGCTTCAGAGGGGCTAAAAAGAAAGAATACCTGAGAGAGCGCAGTCACGGGTTATGTTTACATCGCTGGCTAACCCTTCCGTACTGCGCATGTGCAGGTACAACGTTTCTGATTGGCTCCGGGAAGCTCCGAGAACGTCAAACTTGAAACTTAACCATGTTTACCGTTGGCCTTCCCGGGCTACTTTTAGCTTCTTGTTCCCGGAGAGTTTGGGCTAACAGGAGGGAATTCGTCATTGTTTAAATGTCAAAACTTTCTAGGGGCGGATGACCTCGTAGTTCCGCCCCTTAAAACAACAACATCTAACTATTTTCCCCAAAATAGGTTAGGAAACGGTAGAGATTACCTGCCACTGTTGTGCAAATCACGGGAGCAACAAAGTCTTTAAGCCTTTATTTGTGTAGAATAGGCTATCGCACTCCTTCCACATAATCTCATATCATTATTAAGGAGATGACACAGTCGAGAGATCACAGAAAACACACGCCGAGTCCGCAAATGGCAAGAACTCCTACTGCAGTTTGTTTTAATTCTTGTGAACATTATTAGTGGACACCAAAGAGGATATAATACGGTGGACCTGGACACTGCCAGCTGGATCGCATCCCTCCTAGCAGCCAGGAGGGATGCGATCCAGCTGGCAGTCTTGGTGGAAATGCTTTCCAAATGTACACTCTTGGCTACCTGAGTGTTCTAGCCAATAGAGTACTACGGTATTATCCTAACGTTATATGATATGGAACGGTAACTCAATGGGAAATGCACGCACCTGTTATTGAATTGAAAATAGTAACCTTTAAGGCTGTGCGGTCAAAAATAAAATTTTATTTTTATTTGTATTTTTATTCTTAATCTCTAATGTAGGTCTTTGTGAGACATTATATGCGTTTTGCAGAAAATAACGACGGCTCGTTTGCTGAGGACATGGCTTCAAAGTGGCTATTTTGAGCGTTAAAGGTACGATCACCACGACGAAACTAATTATCGGAAAACACCGAAATTTCTCTACAACAACCCCTGTAGTAGTACCTGCAATAGGAACAATTCTTATTTCGAAATTCAAATTTTGTATTAACCTCTTCAGATTTGAATACCATTTTTAGTGAGAAATATTTTTTATATTAACTTCAAAGTTATAGAATATTAATTTGAAGTGGATATTATTCTGAGAAGTAGAACAGTTTGATAAAGAAAATTGGTTTAGCGATATACCCGTGGTGCATGTACCTTTCAGTCTCTAAAAAACGCTGGCTAAATCAGTCACACACACATACACACACGCGCGCACACACACAGCGACAAGACAAGGTCTTGGGCAAGAGCGCGCTCAGGCACCTGCCGTCCCGTCTCCTTCAACACCTTTGCTATCGCAGCTCTCTCTCTCCCCCCCCCCCTCCCCCCCCCCTCCCCTCCCACCCTGACTCATCCTGCCAGGCTACACGACCACAGTCTACAGGAAATCGTAGAAGTGTTATTATCTCACCCATTACTCCTTACAGAATGTTAAACATTATTTATCAGTTACGTTATAAAATTCTGTAAGTTATATTAGCAGAATAAAACATGTT
Source organism: Meconema thalassinum (assembly GCA_946902985.2). Lineage (NCBI taxonomy): Eukaryota > Metazoa > Arthropoda > Insecta > Orthoptera > Tettigoniidae > Meconema > Meconema thalassinum. Next base: position 411,152,672 of record OX336393.1, read on the forward strand.
TATAATCAATAGAACTTTATGTGAGTTGTAATCTTCAAAATTACGGGGCTACATGACCGCGTTGTCGCAGCCCCTAAACTTAAGAACCAACCAATCTTCAAAATATATCAAAATAATATACATACTAGTATAATAAAGCTGAAGAGTTTGTGTGTTTGTGTGTTTAAACGCGCTAATCTCTGGAACTACCAGTCGGATTCGAAAAATTATTTGTTTTATATGATAGCCAGATTCAAGAGGAATAGTTTAGGCTATGTTAAATTGCGGACAGACCACTCCGTTCCCTGTATTTAGGCCCTTCGGCACAAATTTACACCGTTTCACTGATCAGAACCAAAATTTGTATACATACCCTTTGGAACCCTGCGAGTAACACTGTCTGCAGGAAATTTATGACAGACCGGTCCATTCCCTGCATTTAGGCCCTTTGGCACAAATCTACACCTTTTCACCGATCTGAACAAAAGTGTGTATACATAGCCTTTGGAACCCTACGAGTAACACTGTTTACATGAAATTTCAGACAGACCACTCCATTCCCTGCATTTATGCCCTTTGGCACAAATCTACACCGTTTCACCGATCTGAACCAAAATTTGAATATTACCCTTTGGAACCCTGCGAGTAACATAGTCAACATGAAATTTCGGACAGACCATCCATTCCCTGCATTTAGGCCCTTTGGCACATATCTACAACGTTTCACCGATCTGAACCAACATTTGTATACACACCCTTTGGAACACTGCGGGTAACACTGTTTACATGAAATTCCGGACAGACCACTCCATTCCCAGCATTTATGCCCTTCGGCACAAATCTACACAATTTCACCAAGCTGAACCAAAATGTGTATACTTACCCTTTGGAACCCTACGAGGAACTCTGTCTGCATGAAATTTCAGACAGACCACTCCATTCCCTGCATTTAGGCCCTTTGGCACAAATCTACACCGTTTCACCGATCTGGACCAAATTTCACATACTTAGTCTACACTTTGGAACCCGACGAGTAACACCGTATGCTTCAAATTTCGGACAGACCACTCCATTCCCTGCATTAGGTCCATTGGCATGAATCTACACCGTTTCACCGATCTGAATCACATTTTGTACACTTACCCTTTGGAATCCTGCGGGTGACACTGTCCACTTTAAATTTCGGACAGACCACTCCATTTCCTGCATTTTGGCCCTTTATCACATATCTACACCGTTCCTCCTAATTGCACCAAATTATACCTACACTTTGAAACCCTGCTGGTAACACTGTCCACTTGATATTTTGGACAACGCTCTCCATTCCCTACATTTAGAATAACAAACAAACTTAACTTGAAAACCATGTATTAAGGCCCTAGAATCATTCATGTTCGTAGTAGTGTAAATGGACGAGTATTTTAGTAAGTCTAATGTTGACTGGCAATTCGGGCTGCATCACGTCGCCCCTACCAGTGTCCTGGTGCAGAATTGCGAAAATAGTTGAATCTTGCGCTGCTTATAAATTGCAGTCACGGGGAGTATTAAGTGCAAAAAGACTTCTTTTGCCCCTTAAAACAGTTATCATCATGAACATATTATGCATCTGTATAAGTGCAATGATGTTGGTGAAATACATTGAGGTTATCGGCTGCAATAAGCGTTGGTGCTTTCAAATTTACCGTAATTTATTCCTAAACTTATCGTTGAGCGCTATGTGGCCATAAATGATACTATTGCTACCTCAGGAGCTCGGGACAGCCGAAGTTTGCCAAAGTGCTCTGATTATTTGCCTACGGCGCTATGCGACAAAAGACGACACTGTTGGTCTCTACATCTCTAACAGACAATGAGACATAGGCCCTAGGCAGTGTCTTTTATTTCGCTTATTCCTCTTTCTAATCATTTTTAGAAATTTGTTTGTAAATTACATGAGTCAGTGCTGTAGTTAGTAAATAGCCGTTTCCCTATTCATTATTATCATTATTATCATCAGGGGAAAATGATCTAAATGTTACGTCCATTATACTGTACTGCTTATCACCCTCACTACATCCACCATCACCAACACCACCACCTCCACCACTAAACGTTTTTTCTTCTTTCGGGTAGCTTAAGTATCATATGCCAGTTCTGTAGTAGTATTCATTATCATCCATAAAACAAAATAAATCCACCTAGCGAAGCCGGGCACTACTACTAGTTTATATATTGAACCATTGCAAAGAAGCTTATGAGACTCAGTTTCGGGGGGTGTAACAGTCCATTTCGTAAGTTGTTGATAAAGCGCTTCTACCCAACATGCAGGGTAACACATAACAAAATAACATGCAGGAAGAAGTGAATACCAGGGTTAAAACAAATGAATTTAATAACAGATCAACTATTTACAAATAAAAAAAATAAACAAACAAGATCTCCCAAATGACTCCCACTTGAATTAATTACTTGCCATAACTAGGCCTATTCTCAGGAGAGATTATAAACTGGACCAAAATATCCCAAATACTTCAATGACATTGTGTACGTGTGCGGCTGTTCTACATGCTTAACGATGAGTACAAATAAATGCGAGATCCGTCACCATCCGGTAAACCTTCAGATGACGAGTCTGCATTGTCTAGAGCTAGACAGACGCGGGGAACCAACTATACACTACTTAAATTAAAACGACACTTCCTACACTAAATAAAACAACAAATAATTTCCGCATGAAATTGGAATCAAGGAGCTGCCGTAGCAAAAACATTAATGCCTAAAATTAGGACTTTTCAAAATCAACACAAGTAAATTAACACGTGACCAACAAAAAAAAACATATATGACCGCTTGCCATTTTTACAAGTAAATACAACTACACCACACAGGTGTCACAACAAACACACTAACATGAAATGAGTCATAGAAAATAACTAGGCTCAGAGCCAACATTTACATTATTAAAACAATATTCCATTCATACGAGATGCGATAATTCGTTACAGACATGGCGAACTCCCCAATTAATTATGGTCCAATGACCATCACAAAAGAACAGGTTTGCTAATGATAGCTTATAGGGGTCAGTTGGTCAGCTGGACTGCCTAACTGATGAGTTACCAGACCTAGACGGGCGCTAAGTGGAAATCTGCACATCTGTCAACCCACGTGTCAATAACCTCGACCTGCCGTGGCCTGGGTTCGAGTCTCGAAGAAGCGTGCTCCCAAAGCACATAATAATACGTGTGTGTGTCAGAATAAAATCTCAGCATTTCCCCTAGGAAATCCAAGAATCAGCACTGGACAAGGTACAGTAGCCTCCAAGAGCGCTCTGCCTTTCCATCAAAAATACAACAACAACAATTGAGGGCGGTAGCACATCCTACCCGTCGTCACGAAGAATCAATACACACACCTGACACCAGAACACACACAGAATCACACGTATGGGTTTGACAGAAACCTGAAATAAATGACATAAAATATTTTCCACCAGCTTGCGCTTCCAATCTAGTCCGTGACTAAAAAACCTGAAAAGGACTCAAAAAAATCTAAAAAATTAGAACGAAGGTGTCCTACAGTTACATCTTAATTTGTTGCGCTCGGCAACCCTAGTATGAATAATAACCTGTTCATAAAACATCTTACAATAATTACCACCCTTTTCCTATAAGAAAAATGAACTTTAATAAAGCACCACTTATCGAATGTAACGAGTTTGGCATTCGCATGGATAAAATCAACTACACACGCCGTGTACACTAAATATGACTCCAAAGAAAAAATACAACAAACAAATTTGGCCACGTGCCAACGTACATTTAAAGATAATAGTGTCGGCACACGAAAAAATATCTAAACACAAGAAAACAAGAATAAACTATTTTCAACGTTCCCGCGCCTTATGTAACTACATATTGAGTAAATCAATGTTCGTACATCACCGTTTCAGCCTGCAGAACATTAACCTCCATCCCGGTGCATTTCCCTACGGGAAATCTAGCCCTCCATCGTCGACGTCGTTGTAGAGGCGATGCACATCATTCCGTCACACGACCATACATCATACATCTTGGCGTAGCTTCTTGGACAGAAATGTTCAATGTTAATAATTTGCCTAGCTATAATCGCTGTGAGCTACTACTTTCACTCACAATAATGTCCTATGCGATTACTGATCGAAGACTTGTACTATCTTAGCATTTGCTTAACACACGCACAAATATCACTCAAAAATATAATACAAAATTTACATAAAATTGCACACTTCAAACTCATCGCAACTGGCTTGAAAACAAGTCTTAAACATGTCTCTCGTGCAGCTCTTATCTCGCCTAAAGATCACCACTGCTAAACGTGAACTCTGCTCCCTTGAGCACAAAATGAAATGTTAGTGAAGTATGCTCATTAGAACTTCAAAAATCGTGACGCAGACCGACGTGAACGTTGCTCACCAGAGCTCAATAAAGTTGTGTCCTAAACAGCTCATCATCGATCAATTTATTGGAAACTGACAGAATGGGGTAGGGGGGGGGGGGAGAATTTGTAAAAATAATCTGGAGTTTTCACCTCACAAACTTGGGACTAGTATCAATCTTCTTCATTTTATCCAAACGTCTCAATGCACTTACGCGGAATTAATTCGGATCGGCGGTTCTTTAGATATGCGTTTCCGCGCCTTTTTCCAGGATACGCAATTCACCGCGTGGCTTTGGCGTGGCCTCTTCTGATTGGCTGATTCAAACCTGGATCGGTTGAAACTTTACTCCTGACACTCCCATAATGACTCCAATTTAGGTGCGCGTTGGTACAGAATTTGTCCTTGAACTCGGCTTAACCGGTCGTCTTCAGGAATAACTACCAAGCTGCTTCTGTTGTAATCGTTGCAGCACACTACCGTGGCTCCCCCTTTGTCAATTTCAACATGTACTGCCTGGGCATCAGTAATAATAATAAAATCATGGAGACTTATTCATCGACAGATTAATAAGGGTTCAATATATATATTACAATTTGTCTTACGTCCCACCAACACGGATACTGTAGGTCTTATGGCGACGATGGGATAGCAAAGACTAGGAGTGGGAAGGAAGCGGCTGTGGCCTTAATTAAGGTACAGCGCCCATTTGCCTGGTGTGAAAATGAGAAAGCAGGGAAAACCATCTCCAGGGCTACCGACAGGGGGGGTTCGGACCCACTATTTCCGGAATGAAAGCTCACAGCTGCCCTTCCCTAACCGCACGGCCAGCTCTCTCCGTCAATCATATCATACTATATCATAATATAATCTTTTTTATTGGTCTGGACGGAGGGAGAGTGCCTAGTCCACAAATCGGTAATACGCAGGGCCGTCGCGAGACGTCAGGCCCCACGCTCAGAAAGGCCCCGCGCTTCAGACAATTTTTTTTCTTAAATGAAAATAAATAAATAAATAAATAAATAAATAAAGATAGTGTGTTTGATTCAGTCCAGCCCAAATTAAAATTTGTCCTCCGCTATGGTGATATGATAGCAGAAACTCCGAGGATCGTCGAATCGTTCAACGAGTTTTTGGAGGTACACGACACTACAGGAAAGGGGTTAGCTGAGGTTTTAGAAGGAGTATTGGAGGATAATGATCTTGATATCATGGACTGTTGGGGACAAGGGTATGACAAGGGTGCTAATATGAAGGCTAAGTATAAGGGGGTGCAGATGCGAGTGAAAAATACTAATAAACGAGCAATGTTCACGGCATGTGTTGCACATGATAATAATTTTACTAATGCAGCCAATGGTCATGCATTTTTCTTTTGAGGACGGGTCAGGGAAGGGATATTGGAAGGAAATCGGCCGTGGACCTATTGAAAGGAACCGTCCCGGCATTTGCCTGGTGGTGATAATGGGAAACCACGAAAACCATTTTCAGGACGGCCGAGGTGGGAATCGAACCCACGCTCTCCCGATGCCAGCGAGACACGAGATAGCGCGTTAGCGCTCTCGGCCACCGCGGCTAACTTACTTTTGGGTGACATGGTTAATGCAATAAGAACGTTATGGCATTTTTTGGTATAGTTCAGCGCCTGAACACTTTGTTTGTAGCTTCCACGGAAAGGTGGGCCTCCTCACACTAAAATCTTTAGCTAGCACGAGATGGGAATGTTGAATTGGCAGTGCCAAGCCTATCAGGTACCAGTTAGGCAAAGTAAACGAAGCTCTAGAAAAATTGGCAGAAACTACCGAAGATCCTGTTACCCGGTCAGAGGCCCAATCTTTGTTGCTTCATACAAGTTCGTATGAATTTGTTTTAAGCCTCGTTATCTGGTACGATATTTAATTTTCTGTAAACTCAACAAGAAAAACTCTCCAATCTGAGAAGACTTCGTTAGATACGGCTTTAATCGAACTTCAGGGCCTAAAGTAATTTTTTCAAAATTATCGCAACACTGGCTTTGACAGTGCAATGTCCACCGCTAGAGAAATAATGAAAAATTTGGGCTATGCAAATAAAATTTCTATTCGCCGTCAAGACAATCGCAAAAGGTTCCTTCATGAAATAAAACAGCAAAATGATCAGCAAGTGGAAAAAACTGAAAAGGAACTTTAAAAAGAAGCTGAAAATAAATTTCGGGTAAATTACTTTTTGTCTGTTGTAGATACTGCACTGAGCTGCGTAGAAAATAGATTTAACGAAGTTAATTTTTTTTCGGAATACTTTGGATTTCTCTTTGATCCTTCCAAGCTATCCAATTTGGAGGAAAGTCAATTGAAAGAACATTGTCAAACACTCTCTAATTTTCTAAAAGACGGGGAGCTTGAAGATTTGGATCCAGAGGATCTTTTTCTGGAGCAACAATTATTTAGGTACGCTGTTCCGTAATCTGTAAAAAGTGCTTGCGGTGCACTAGAGTACTTAGCCCCGATAAAGGAGTCCTATCCTAATTTAACGACGGCATATCGAATTATGCTTACAATTCCTATAACAGTTGCGTCGGGGGAAAGGAGTTTTACCATTTTCAAACTAATCAAAACAAGTAGTTCCCTGAAGAACTAAAGCCTATTTTCATATATCCTACTTATGTTAATTGCCACTATCAACATACAAAATTTCAGTTTGATTGCTGTAATAGATTCGTAGATATTGAGAACCGACTAAATATTTCGGATGGTCGCCATGTTGGATTTTTATATATGTAGGTCATAGAGTTATGTACTGTTACATGAAGATTATTGTGTACGTGTAGCATTCAAACATCAATCGCATGATTAGGACACAAGAAGTAAAAACGAGATTTTAAAATTTCACAAAGCTGCCATTTTGTGGTTATGGAAACATTTGTATAAGGATTTACTGCACCAAGTTTCACTGCACTTGGATGGTTATATTGTGAGAAATGTCCATGTGAATATTTTTACTTCGCGTCACCGCCATGTTGGATTTGGGATCGCCAGGTTATTGAAAGTCCTATAGGTGAACTTATGTTCATAGCCCCTATGAATATTTAAAAAAAAAAAATGATTGCTCTAATAGATTCGTAGATATTGAGATCCATCTAAATATTTCGGATGGTCGCCATTTTGGATTGTTATATGTATAGGCCATAGAGTCATGTACCATTAAAGGAAAATTATTGCAAGGGTTCATTACTCAAACTCTCACTTTGATCGCATGATTACGACACAAGAAATAAAAACTTAATTTTAAAATTCGCACATTCGCCATCTTGAGGTTATGTAAACAATTGGACTAAATTAGATACCAGTGCATTACAATGTGTATAAACATTTCCTGTACCAAGTTTCATTGCGTTTGGATCATTAAATCGCGAGAAAGGTCTATTTAAAATTTTCAAATTCGCTTTGTTGCCATATTCGTTTTGTAGTTAACCGGTTTTTGAAAGTCTTATAGATGAAATTCCAGTAGTGCCCTTTATATCCGTACAAAATTTCAGGGTGATATCGCTAATAGTTTCAGAGATATAGAATGCCGGTGAAATATTTCGCACAGCCGCCTTCTTGAGGTTATGTAAACAATTGAACGAAGTTAGATGTCGGTACATTACAATGTTTATAAACATATACTGTACCAAGATTCATTGCGTTTGGTTGGTTAAATCGCGAGAAACGTGTATTTAAAAGTCGCAAATTTCGCTTGGCCGCCATGTTGGTTTTGTAGTTACCAGGTTTACAAAAGTCATATAGGTGAACTTCTAGTAGTTCCCTTTATCACCGTACAAAATTCCAGGGTATTCTCGGTAATAGTTTCGGAGATATTGAATGCTGATGGAATATTTCGCACAGCCGCCATGTTGGATTGGTGAGACGTAACAAAATTTGAAGGGCGCGGTCGGGGTCGTCCAGAATAGTGCTATGAACTTACCGAGTTCCATTGAAATCGCTCCAGCCGTTAAGATTATATTAGGGGGACACACACACACAGACAGACACACGGACAAAAGGTGATCTCATAAGCCTATTTTTCCATAAATGAAAATAGGCTAAAAACTATTTGCGATCAACGATGGCGCAGGAGCGTCTGAACGGTTTGGCTACTCTGTCAATTGAATGTGAAACGGCCAAAAAATTAGAAATGAACGATTTAATGAGCACTTTTACCCTAGCAAAGGCCCGCAAAGCGCCTTTTACATAAATAAAAACTCTAAATACTAAACATAAAACAGATTTTTTAATAAAAATAAAAGCCTGCCTTGTAAACCATGTTATTTCTCGAACAAAGGGGCCGTTCAGCTGATATTTATCGGTGGAAGTAGACTTATAGCACTTTTAGTATTTTAGTTTATGAAAAACTGTATAGCCGAAGAATGTTGAAATATGTAAACGTGATTGCGTATTATGATTAATGATGTGCGTTTGGGTAAGAAATTACATCAAACACATGCTTCGTTTTCCATAATATATTATTTATGCCAAAAAAAATCACCTGTGTTAGCTCATTATATCAGGTTTCCATTGATATAGCTTGTTGCTATTATCTAATCAGGTGCTTCCTGTATCCAATTTTATGCGTAGGCCTATCCTATTTGTTAGCCTACATTCGATTTTTGCAAAAAATGAAAGTAGACTTATGAGATCAACACAGGGCGAAAAATTGTGTGTCTGTCTGTGTGTGTGTATGTGTGTGTGTGAGTCTCTGTGTGTGTGTGTGTGTGTGTGTGTGTGTGTGAGTGTGTGTACTCTGAATGTCTGTCCCCCCCCAATCAATTCGAACATGGTGAAACCGAATTGAACGAAATTTGGTACAGAGGTAGCACTAGCAAAGGGCACCTCAGTGTCATATTTTATATCGCCGCCATCTTTACCAAAACTGAATGGCGGCCACTCAAACGTTCAAAACGTAAACTCAAATTACGGCTAAACTAAACATCCGATCTCTACCAAATTTGGTGACAACATACCTTTATATAGGACGCGTCTTTCACCCAGACTTCAAGGTCATCGGCCTTGCCATTTCAGGATGGCGGCCGTGTGAATCATGCAACCATTATAAACAATAGCTTAAGACCTTCCAATTCCGATTATCGAGCCTAGGGTGGTTTAAGATACCCTGAAAGTCGTGATCCGTTATTTATTATAATTTAATATTATAATATTATACTGTATGAGTGGCTTAAAAGAGCTGAGCCGTCTCTGCCACACGACAAGATGGCAGCTGTCCTCATGAGCCTGTCTTATATTACAGTAGTTTTAGTATGTTATATGTGATATACCCTACTGATACAATAATATAAACTTTATATGAAATGATCTATAATGAAGTTGCACTGCAGTGAAGAAATCGTTTATTTAAAGTCATTATTTGCCAACCGGTTGCATCTAATATATCAGTTAAAACACCATGATGTTCAGGATATAGTTAGCTCCGGGCTAGCGTGTTAGTCTGTCACGCAGTAGACTGGGGATGGAATACTGCTACAGTTCACCTTTTTTTTTCTTGAATTCTTTTACAAATGATGTGCACAAGTTCTTACCACAGATACTGAATAAAATGTCATTTAACTCAAAGGGGAGGCTAATGTATACACTCGTTTATTAATAAAATCACAGTCCCAGCATTGCACATAAACAGAAGACATTAGGAAAAGGAGAATAGAAGAACTAGATACACGTTGTCATCAACCACAGCCTTCTTAATGTCTCTGTACGGTGCTGTCCTCTTGTGGGTTATGTGGGTAATATTGTTCCAAACATACGGCTGCGTAAATACCTGGCCTTCTGAAGTATGGCAATTTTGTAATACTGGTAGTTCAACTATTAGCCACGATCGCGCTCCGATTACCTTTAAACACTGCCAGCAGGATCACCTCCCTCCTGGCTACTTAAAACTGCCTGCTCATTGAACACCCAGAGGCGTACAAGATTAGTACATTATGCAACGAGCCTATAATGGCCATAATTAAGACACGAGTAGTTTTATAAAACGAGCGTATGCGAGTTTTATAATTTCCATTTTTTTTTAGTCGTTTACCCTCCAGGTTGGTGGAACCCACAGACTCAGCGAGGGAACTCACCACTACCGCCTCTACGGGCAGTGTCCTAGAGCTGGGAACATCGAATCGGTAGGGATACAACTGGTGAGGTGGGATCGGCACCTCGCCCAGGCGGCCTCACCTGCAAAGCGAACAGGGGCCTCATGAGGGAAGGTAAGGGATGGTGATGATTGATAGGCAAGGAAGAGGGAAGGAGGCGGCCGTGGCCTTGAAGAAGGTACCATCCCGGCATTTGCCCGAAGACGAAGTGGGAAACCACGGAAAACCACTTAGAGGATGGCTGAGGGGGAATCGAACCCCCTCTACTCATTTGGGCCACCCGAGGCTGAGTAGACCCCGTTCCAGTCCTCGTACCACTTTTTCAAATTTCGTGGCAGAGCCGGGAATCGAACCCAGGACCTCCGGGGTGGCAGCTATAATTTCCATACGAGTGTTTTAATTACCATTATAGGGGAGTTGCATACGACTGTTTATGTTCGACGATAATTATAACTTTATTATATGTTTTAACATAAATATTCATACATATCTGTTCAGTCACTAGACTGTTGTGATCGGGTGCTGCGGTGGGTAGTATATCTCTGTTTCCTAAGCTCTCTGGACAACCGACGCATGCGCTCTGTATGCTTCAATGCCATATGTTCAGATTGTGCTCCAGTATTCAGTAAAACTGTCACCGAAGTCGTTTCAAAACCACGCGCTGTGTAGAAATTGATTGTGGGGATATTAAGGTACAGTGCCATTTCTTGTCTCAGTTTATTTACGGGAACATATGGACGGTGCAATTTCGGTAATTTATATAGACATGTTGGATTTTGAACGCATGCGCGAAGGTATCCTTATCTAATTGGTCACACAACTGTTTCTTGAGCTCTTATTGGTGGGAGAAACTGTTTCATAATGAAAAATAGTGTTATAATGAGCCTAATTATGATACAGTTTTCTGACACATAATAGTTGGGGTCAAACATAAAAATATTAATTCACTGCTAGGTCGCTGCACCAACCTACTGTGATCGGCGCGGATTTTTAAAGGGGAAAGTACCCAAAACGAAAGATTCTTAAGTTTGCAGGCTGGCTTAATATAGAGATTAACGGACGTGAATGCATTACAATAAGTTAGTAGTTTTGTTATTCAATCATCATAAAGTATATAATATTGATTTTGACACTTACTGGCTAATTATCAATATAAAAGAAAACAAACACTACATGGTGGTAGAGGATTTAGGGATGAGGACAAAGAGTTATAAATATACCCATACATTTAGGAGAAAGTAGGCTATATGTTCTTTGCTGAACATCTTGTTGAGGTTTGTTTAGAAACTAGAAATGTAATAAAATGAGTTTTAACTAGCCTAAAATTGTAATTTCTTTTAAAACATCACTCTCCGTACAACACATCCACTTACAGTCTAACGCTATCAGTGAGAGAGAGAAGACATTGAGTGACGAGGAGAGGTAGGGAAGTAGGTGGTAAGTGAAGGGTAGACAGATCACTAACACAAATGCAGCGGCTGTCCAACGGTGATGGTGCTGCCATCTCTTGCCTTGCGATTGACGGCGGTGGTGATCGCACAGCCTTAATAGAACTTGACTCTTGTCTTATTAGCAACATGTATAAAATGGAGAATGATTGTAACACATAGCAAAAGAGTAAGTACACGCAAAACCAAAGATCATTACAATCGACACCAACTCCACCTACTTCAATATTCTGAAACCATTGATGGTCAATAACTACACACATCAAAAAAAGTTTTGCATCACCTCGGTTCCCAGATCTCCGGCATATAGACGTTGACTGTGTATATTGTATCAAAGATACAGTCCCTTTGACTGTTCATAGATGTCACTAAAACTGCTCAAAGATGTAAACAACCATGCATGAGCAGGGCCTATTAGACGGAGGGGGTACGACAGCCGATCAGTTCCAGTCATTCCACCAGGACGAAGGTACGCTGCTCATGTTGTCTGTAGTTCTACCATGCCTAGAAGGTCAATACCGCAGTTCGATCGCGTCCGCATTGTTACTTTGTGTCAAGAAGGGCTCTCAACAAGGGAAGTTTCCAGGCGTCTCAGAGTGAACCAAAGCGATGTTGTTCGGACATGGAGGAGGTACAGAGATACAGGAACTGTCGATGACAGGCCTCGCTCAGGCCGCCCAAGGGCTACTACTGTAGTGGATGACCGCTACTTACGGATTGCCGCTCGGAGGAACCCTGACAGCAATGCCACCATGTTGAATAATGCGTTTCGTTCAGCCACAGGACGTCGTGTTTCAACTCAAACTGTGCGCAATAGGCTGCATGATGCGCAACTTCACTCCCGACGTCCATGGCGAGGTCCAGCTATGCAACCCCGACACCATGCAGCGCGGTACAGATGGGCCCAACAACATGCTGAATGGACCCCACAGAATTGGCATCACGTTCTCTTCACCGATGAGTGTCGCATATGCCTTCAACCAGACAATCGTCGGAGACGTGTTTGGAGGCACCCTGGTCGGGCTGAACGTCTTAGACACACTGTCCAGCGAGTGCAGCAAGGTGGTGGTTCCCTGATGTTTTGGGGTGGCATTATGTGGGGCCGACGTACGCCACTGGTGGTCATGGAAGGCTCCGAAACGGCTTTACGATACCTGAATGACATCCTCCGACCCATAGTGCACCCATATCGGCAGAATATTGGAGAGGCATTTGTCTTCATGGACGACAATTCTCGACCTCATCGTGCACATCTTGTGAATGCGTTCCTTCAAGATAACGACATCGCTCGACTACAGTGGCCAGCATGTTCGCCAGACATGAACCCTATCGAACATGCCTGGGATATGTTGAAAAGGGCTGTTTATGGACGTCTTGACCCACCAACCACTCTGAGAGATTTACGCCGAATTGTCGTTGAGGAGTGGGACAATTTGGACCAACAGTGTCTTGATGAACTTGTGGATAGTATGCCACGACGAATACAGGCATGCATCAATGCAAGAGGACGTGCTACTGGGTATTAGAGGTAGTGGTGTGTACTGCAATCTGGACCACAAATGCTGAAAGTCTAGCTGTATGATGGTACAACATGCAATGTGTGGGTCTCATGAGCAATAAAACGAGCTGAAATGTTATTTGTGTTGATCTCTATTCCCTTTGTATTTAAAGGTTCCGGAACTCTTGGAACCGAGGTGATGCAAAACTTTTTTTGATGTGTGTATTATAACTAAATCAATGGGAAATGCACGCACCTGTTATTGAATAGGGATGTAGCGGGAGAAAGTTCGCGCCAGATAGCGCTCGTGTAGTACTGGGTAAGCGCATGGCGATCGTTTTATGTTTCTCCCAGTCAGCTGCGAGGAATGCATAAATTGTGACCGAGTTTTCTAAGCTAAAGTAAATTATATCTTCTCTAATTATACTCCAAGACTAAATTATTTAATTCTATAGGTATATCTCCTAATATATTATGGACGATTTTCAGCGTTTAAGCGTTAAACAGCTGTAAAATGAGCTACGGACTAGAGGCACTAAAACTAGCGGGAGGAAGGAAGAATAGCCTACAGCGGTAAAAACAAAATTCTAACACGCTTTATTATTCAAATAATGAATATGAGTCAGCATGCTTTCTCCTAAAGATTACAATTACTAGAGTATTGTAGACCTATATTGATAAATATATCTCCATAAGACTTAAATCATAAATAGAGATTTAAATATTCACTTGCTCCCCCTGCTTACAGACTTCGATTCATGTATTTTTTTTAGGTTGATAGCTTACATGAAACTGTCGTGTTTTAAGGTAAACATAATCAAAGAAAGTTGATACCGGTAATGTGTACCTCGAAAATGCATCGCAACGTTTGGTTCTTATGTTTTTTTGTCAATTTCTCAATAAGAATCGTTCCCCTACCCCTGGGAAAGGACTTGGGGGTACAATTTTTTAAAAGTTTGAGTTTCCCTGCTTTAGGGCCATGAACTGTTTCCATTCATCTGACTATGTCTCAAGAATGTAGAAGTCATTCGCTACTACATTCTCCGTCGGGCAGATGGAAGTTGACGATTAATTCTGATTTCAAGAAACCAACCATACATAATACGTTTGTGACTGTTAATGTTGCGACATTTATTCTTGAAGTATTTGACCGAGTATTGATGTCTTTGAAAATGGGAGTCCGAAATGTTACTTTCATTTCTTCGTGTATATTGCGATTTCTTCCCGTACTTCAATGGAGATGATTTCTGCAGATTCCGATATTGTAGGCTTATCGTGATAATCCGGCAATTTTCTTGTGTATGGCCTCTTCCTAAATAATTATTTTTGTTGTGTTTGTGGTCCACGGAAAAAGCGATGGAACAGCGCCCGGTTTGAATCTTGCTCTCTCACCTTCAAATACAAACGCATAAATTCAGTGGTTGTTATCGAAATGTCTAATCAGTTTATAGGTACAAAATAGGAATTATTTCCCTTTGTAAGTCACACTTATCCAGCACAGTTTTCGTGAAGTCATCGGGTTGTAAATTATGGAAACACACATTAATATATTCGGTCAGATTTTTCTCACCGAAATTTTTCCTTCCAATAGCATGTGACCATTTCTTCCTCATTTCTTTATTTTGTGGAAATTGGTGAAACGAAAACGGGCTTCCCTGATTTTTTCAAAGAGGAACACTGCTATAGCTCGGCATAGTCACGAAAATAACAATTTAAACAACTTAAATTCGTACACATTAGCGGCATGAGAACACAGGAGACAAATGAAGAGCGCCTTGCGCTTACCCAGTACAACAGCAGTGCGCTCTATCGGTGCTAGTTCTATACATCCCTATTGAAAATAGCAACCTTTAATGGAACTTGACTCTTGTTTTATTAGCAACATGTATAAAATGGAGAATGATTGTAACACGTAGCAAAAGAGTAAGTACACGCAAAACCAAAGATCATATCAGTCTACCAAACAAGAACAAGAGCTTCTACAAATTAGAAAGAAGAAAAGAGAGGACAACGACCTGGAGTTTTATTCGACTGATGCCATGCTCAATCGTAGCTGGTCTGGACCAAATAATGACATGCGGAACGCTCTAACTAGGTTGGCGATACATGGTTTTCACCACAAGCTATGTACTCGACAGGGCTATCATGAACCGTCTGAGCAATACGTTTGTAAGCTGTGTGAAGGTCATTGCGAGCGATATCATTTCAACAAATGCACCAAACGAGGACAATCCCTTTTGGACTATTGTGAAATATAATCTATAGTTAACAGTGTGATACATCTCAATGTAGGCTAGCTTATTTGGCTACACTAAAGTTATTATTATATCAGTCTGAATGTCTAAGCGACACCAACTCCACCTACCTCAATATTTTGAAACCATTGATGGGCAATAACTATTATAACTTTATATGATACTAGCAGGTACCCACGGCTTCGCTCGCGTGTCATGTTGTTATTCAATGAAATGCAGGTTTAACCCCGTTAACACCGCTTTAGATCCTGAATATCCAAAAATACCTCCTTAGTAGACGTTTTCGACAAAATATCATTCTTCTAACTTAAATAGTTTTGGTTGGTCGATGAGAGTGAATATCCAAAAATCCTTCCTTAGTGGACGTTTTTCTTCCAGAATTTCACCCCTCCCCATGGGCCCCTTAAATTGGATTTATGAAAAAAAAAACGGTCGAACACCTATTTATTTAATTATTTATTAATTTATTATTAAGCTGATTGTTTTCCTCTGAGTTTCAAACTCCTCGCCTATGTCGTTCAAGAGATGCACGCTCCGTTAGGAATCCTTCAACCCCCACTTTACACCCCTTTCACTCATGATATACACCACTTCGAAAAACCATTAGACATGTGTCAGCTTATTTTTAATGATTAGTTTACATGCCAAGTATCACATCCCCAAATGAAACAACTCGTGAGATATTGTTAATCAATGAAATGCAAGTTTAACCCCCTTAACAACCCCTTCAGAACATGAATATCCAAAAATCCATCCTTAGAAGACGTTTTCGACATACAACGAACATAGCCCCAAAATTTCAAGTTTCTAACTGCAATAGGTTTGGCTGGGGGATGGTGAGTGAATATCCAAAAATCCTTCCTTAGTGGACTTCTTTCCCTAGAATTTCACCCCTCCCCATGGGTCCGTTAAATTGGATTTATAAAAAAACGGTCGACTACCTATTTACTTATTTCTCAAGCTGATTTTTCCCCTGAGTTTCATACTTTATGCCTCTGTCTTTAAAGAGATGGTTGCTTCGTTAGGAATCCTTCAACCCCACTTTTCACACATACACCTCATAATATACACTACGTTGAAAAACCCTGACATGTATCTTCTTATCCTTAATGATGAGTTTACATGCCGAGTATCGCATCCCCCAAGGAAACCAATAGGGAGATATTGTTATTCAATTAAATGCAGGTCTACCCCCTTAACGCCCATTTAGAACCTGAATATACAAAAATCCTTCCTTAGTGGACGTTTTCGACACACAACGAACATAAACCCAAACTTTCATGTTTCTAACTTCAATAATTTTGGCTGGGCGATGATGAGTGAGTGAGTAAGTCAGGACATTTTCTTTCATTTATTTTTCAGAATTTCACCCCTCTCATGAACCCCTTAAATTGGATTTAAGAAAATAAACCGGTCGAACACCTATTTACTTATTTTTAAGCTCTTCTTTCCCCCTGAGTTTGATGAGTGAGTGAGTTAATCAGTTGGAACACTTTCTTACCTGTTTATTTTTTTCAGAATTTCACCCCTGCCCAAGGGCCCCTTAAATTGGATTTATGAAAAAACGGTCGAACACCTATTTACTGATATTTTAAGCTGTTTTTTCCGCTGAATTTAAAACTTCTCGCCCATATCGTTTAAGAGATACACGCTCCGTTAAGAATCCTTCAACCCCCAGTTTTCACCCCTTTCACCTCATAATATACACCACATCGATAAACCTTCGACATATGTCTGTTTATTTTTAATGATTAGTTTATATGCCGAATATCACGTCCCCAAAGAAACAACTCATGAGATATCGTTATTCAATGAATCAGAACCCGAATAAACAAAAATCCTTCCTTAGTTGATGTTTTCGACATACAGCGAACATATTCCCAAATTTTAATGTTTCCAACTTCAATAGTTTTCTCTGGGCGATTATGAGTGAGTGAGTCAATCAGGTCATTTTCTTTCAATTATTTTTACCAGAATTTTACCCCTCCCCATGGGCCCCTTAAATTGAATTTATGAAGAAACGCTCGAACACCTATTAACTTATTTTTTAAGCTGTTCTTTTTCCCCTGAGTTTGATGAGTGAGTGAGTTAGTCAGTCAGTTAGGACACTTTCTCTCCTTTTTCCCCCAGAATTTCACCCCACCCCATCGGCCCCTTAAGTTGAATTTATGAAAAAACGTTCGAACACCGATTTACTTATTTTTAAGCTGATTTTTTCCGCTGAGTTTCAAACTTCTCACCTATGTCGTTTAAGAGATACACGCTCCGTTAGGAATCCTTCAACCCCCACTTTTCACCCCTTTCACCTTATAATATACACCACATCGAAAAACCCTTAGACACATGTCTGCTTATTTTTAATGATTAGTTTATATGCCGAGTATCACATCCACAAATGAAACCACTCGTGAGATATTGTTATTCAATAAAATGCAGGTTTAACCTCCTTAAGACCCCTCTAGAACCTGAATATCCGAAAATCCTCCCTTAGTGTACGGTTTTGACATACAACGAACATATCCCCAAAATGTCATGTTTCTAACTTCAATAATTTTGGCTGGGTGATGATGAATGAGTGAGTGAGTGAGTCAGGACATTTTCTTTCATTTTTCTCTCTCCAGAATTTCACCCCTCCCCATGAACCCCTTAAATTTGATTTATGAAAAAGAAACTGTCGAACACTTATTTACTTATTTTTAAGCAGTTTTCACTACCTGAGATTGAAGAGTGAGTGCTTCAGTCAATCAGTTAGGACACTTTCTTTCCTGTCCCCCCCCCCCCTCCCAGAATTTTACCCCTTCCCATGGGCCCCTTAAATTGGATTTATGAAAAAATAACGGTCAACACCTATTTACTTATCTTTTAAGCAGATGTTTTTTTCCGCTGAGTTCAAACTCCTCGCCTATGTCGTTTAAGAGATACACGCTCCGTTAGGAATCCTTCAACCCCCACCTTTCACCCCTTTCACCTCATAATATACACCACATCGAGAAACCCTCAGACACGTGTCTTCTTATTTTTAATGATCAGTTTATATGCCGAGTATCACATCCCCCAATGAAACCAATCCGGAGTTATTGTTATTCAATGAAATGCAGGTTTTACTCCCTTAACACCCCTTTAGAACCTGAATATCCGAAAATCCTCCCTTAGTGGGCGGTTTTGACATACAATGATCATATCCCCAAAATGTCTTGTTTCTAACTTCAATAATTTAGGCTGGGCGATGGTGAGTGAGTCAGGACTTTGTATTTTTCAATTTTCTTTTTTCAGAATTTCCCCCCTCCCCACGAACCCCTTAAATTGGGGTTATGAAAAAAACTGTCGAACACCTATTTACATATTTTTAAGCAGTTTTCCCCCCTGAGTTTGATGAGTGAGTCTGTCAGTCAGTTAGGACACTTTCCTTCCCGTCTTTCCCCCCCCCAGAAATGCACCCCTCCCCATGGGCCCCTTAAATTGGATTTATGAAAAAACGGTCAAACACCTATTTACTTATTTTTAAGCTGATTTTTTCCGCTGAGTTTCAAACTCCTCGCCTATGTCGTTTAAGAGATACACGCTCCGTTAGGAACCCTTCAACCCCCACTTTTCACCCCTTTCACCTCATAATATACACCACATCGAAAAACCCTCAGACACGTGTCTTCTTATTTTTAATGATAAGTTCATATGCCGAGTATCACATCCCTCAATGAAACCAAGCCGGAGATATTGCTATTCAATGAAATGCATGTGTACCCCCTTAAGACTCCTTTAGAACCTGAATATCCAAAAATCCTTTCTTAGTGGGCGGTTTTGACTTACAACGAACATATCCCCAAAATGTCATGTTTCTAACTTGAATAGTTTTGGCTGGGCGATGATGAGTCAGTCAGTCAGTCAGTCAGTCAGGACACTTTGTTTTATATAATAGATGGAACGAGAGTTTAGTGCTTTTCAGTCGGTCAACACGAATGTACCCAAAAAGAGCTGGGTTATGCCCTAATCCTGAAATAAAATTACATGAGATTAATAAATACAAATTCAAATGAAAAGAATTTGTAAGTTTCTGGTGTCAAAGGCCTATATGATATGTCAGCAATATCATATAGAGGAATAGCGCTCGAGAACACAATATTCAAAGTATTCACAAGAATAATTCTGACGGACACACTGACAGAAAATTTTCTGACAAAATCCCAGACCTACAGTTTGGTTTTCAGAAAGGTAAATCAACTCTACAGGCAATTGGAAACCTACTGTCAGATATTGATGAGGCACTTCGTCACCATAGAGGTAAATTTCACGCCATCTTTGTGGATTTTAAGAAGGCCTTCGACCTGTTAAGTCGACAGGTCATAGTTGAGAAACTTCAAACTATGCTCGGTGAATCTGATTATCTGACACTGATAATAACCAACACTCTACATCACAATACCGTGTTTATCTCCGATGGCCTTCAGTTCTCAAAGCCTATTGAGCAGATAAATGGTGTCCTACAGGGTGACCCAAGGATCATGTAAACTAGAAGAGATTGGTCACTTTTGGTTATAGAATTTCCGAGAGAGAAACGCCTGAGGCTATGTACTGCTCCGGAAAGTCTAGCATCATAAAAAGTAAAAAGCCATATGAAAGTAGCCTTTATTATACGTAATTGAACAGTATGTTCTGCGATGAGTTATTGATTATTCATGAAAATAACCCAAACATGCGCTTTTCACTAGGCGCTGAAATATATGTCCAGATAGGGAAATAATACATTTTGATATATATCAATGTTGGCAATAGATTTGTCACGAAGGACACAGTTATGCCGTTCTAGAGCTTAATTCACCTTTAGGCTAATTAAACATTGCTCTCCTACTCCACAGAATTGTTCGAATATTCGATGAATATAAAGAAAACTGTCCAAATGCACACTATATTGGCATAACCTCAGTTTTGCCTAGCATGCCGGCTGCCACCCACCCCTCCCCGTAGCCCTAAACCAGAAATTGTATTGCAATGCAAAGGAGAATGGGTAAGAAAACAAACAAGAGATGACATGCACACATTTATTCTCTATATATTTTTATTCGAGAGTAGTCCATATTGCCCACTAGTTTTACACATGGTCAACACCAGGAAGACGAAAATTGCCGTATTGTTCTTACTATCATTATAATTCTTACATTCCGGTGCTTGGCAATTTTTCCTCCCTAGCAGGGGCATGATTGACTCTCAATTCAATTGAAATAAATAATCAAAATACCGAACAAATGAAAACAATCAACAACACCACGAGGAAACAGACTATTCCCGCTTCCGCCAGTCGGTTTGATGTCAGCGTTCATGAGTGCCAACTACGGAACCTTAGTGCTAAAATTAATTCTTCATTAGTTGGCAGAACATCCAGAGCAGAGCTTTACCGCGACCCACGCGCTCCCTATGAACTGTCACCCCCCTGGGGTGACCCAGTCAGTCCACTGCTGTTCATTCTCTCAACTGCTGACATCACGGGTATCCTCGAGTCTTTGGAAGAGAAGATATCCCTATATATATATATAAGAATGAAAGTTTGTTTTTTCTGAATTTCTACGGAAATTTGCGTTATTTACGCGTTTCAGACTGTTTTATGACGGATGCGCGCGAAAATAAAATTTGTGTCTGTCTGTCTGTCTGTCTGTTTGTATGTGGACAAGTATGTTCCCTTATAACTCGAAAACGGCTGGGTGGTGGTGTATTCTTGGAATACACGGTATGAGAGAATATAAAGTTTAATGCTCTTTGCTTGTTCATTCCTTCCTTTTCATCAAACACCAACAGTGATCTTCTATTTTCTCTTTGGTGATCATGTCGCTTATATCTTTTGTGAGTCTGTTCTAGATATATATCTTCCATGACCCACCTAGCGTCATCTAGCAGCGAATCTCTGAAGCTCCTCAATTCTCCCTGGTGCAAGAGGATTTACTCATCCATCTGGCCACCAGATTTCGTTACCATCGCCAGCTATCTTCTCCGTGAGCAAGAGAACTTCGTTTACTTTTTCACTCACCATGCTGTGCTAGTATCGCCTGCTATCAACTCTTTGAAGACCATTCATCAAGAAGAACATTTATTTTTGATAAGTTGCCTATTCTGATATGTATTCCTTTTGTTTCCTACCCCCACTCCTTTCCCTTCCTTGGACCCTCCGCGCTTTGCTGAGCAGGTCTCACTTGTGCGCCGGCCGTCGAATCAGTTAAGGCTCAACTAGAGCTAGCCTCCTGACCTAACGAGGCATTTTTTAGATTCCACGCCATGTGGTAACTTTAAACATCAAGGAGAACCTCACTTTCGCCATGCAGCAAAGTTAAGTACAAACTTCAAGTTTTAACCTCATCTTCATGGTTTTAACTTCTACATGCTTTTAACGATCTTTTATAGGCAGTGTGAAATTACTTATTTGTTGAAATAATCATCATTCGCGGGATTTTCCATGTTGGGCTTTTGTCTAATTAAGCCAATTTTGGTGAAAAACAGCATTTCTTATGCTTGTTAAATGAGAAATCTTCTCACCACGTGGGATATTACTTAATACCCGCTGTCTATAAATTACCAAGCTAGTTCCTCCGCTGGATTATCTTTGACCCCATTCTTCTATTAAGATCGTTCTGGAACCTTCCAGATCCTGTACTTTATCTACAAGTCTTGCCGTCATGTATTTTTCACCCACTTGTGGGAATACTATTTAAAATGAGGAATCTTCATTATAAATTACTGCAATAGCGAATTGTCTTCCACCGCTGGAATGTTCTATGGCGCAGTTAATTGTAATTCTCAAACTTCTCAAGAAATAGACTCTCGCCGACCTAGTGCAACCAGTTATTTTCATCATTGCAATAACTTTCTTTCCCATAAACTTTCGTGTTACAACAGTGAATTTTTCATCTATTCAAAAGACTATAGTGAGAAACAGTGCTTTCAGTATTTCTTCCGCGTCGCGATCGTCCGTTTACATTAAATAAGGCCATGAACATTTATCCTCCATCCCAATCGATCTTTCCTAAACCTTTTACTAACAAACCATATTAATAAAATTATAAATCTGGATCATTTCCAATAAGGTGTCACTCTAACGAAGTGCCCTTCCATCTTGTTTGTTTAGCATTACTTAATTTCTGCATAACTACGTGTTTTATACACGGTTCAAACTTACATTGTTTCTACCTTATAATAAGGGAAAACAATTCTTTCAACTCATGAGTGAGTTATTTCTAGGTCTCACGAAATGGAAACTGCCCCATTTGGCTCGTGATTCCTACTCAAAACATAGGAGGTCGAGAACCTTCCTTTTGATTTTCTCTTCAGGGTTCACAGTAAGTGACCTGCCCTTATTTGTATAATAAACAACAGTAATTCTGTATAAATATAAGAAGTTATAGGAACTTCTCCTTTTTTCTACCCTCTTTCTTCTTTGTTATTTTCGAAGTTGTAACTTTTTCTAAAATAGTTACCTGGAAATTTCTTAAAGTACACTCCTTGTACTCAATTGAATGTTTAAACTTTAATTACTTCATTTGTCTTTTTTAAATCTTACAAAGATTTTAGTACATATATAAGGTTTGAAACCTAAAGAATTGTTAAGTGCCTGGAGCAAACGTTTAATGTTTTCTGAGGTCTGTGACCCCAAAATTGTTAACCAAATTGAAAATATATATTTATTAAAGTTATCAACTTCTTTTGAATTGTTAAATAAATTAAGCGTTTCTTTTTGCCTTTTCATTTCTTCTAGTACAACGGTTAGGCAAGATCCTGTCCTCCTTGGCTCTCCCTACTCGACGCTATTAAATCTATTGATAGGACTTTCACCACTCGTTGCATTTGAGCAAGAACTCTTAGTGGTAATCTCGTTAAAGTTTCTCTTAGCTTTAATAGCTAATTCTAACTGGCCAGTAAGGCAAGTAAAGCTCGCTACGCCAGCTACCTGCTTGTGGAGATCCTCTCCGAAAACTTATGGTCAGTTTTCCAAAAGATAAGTGTTTTTCTTTGCCTAAACTTTTAGCCGGCCTCTCGCTGAGTAAAAGCTTAGCCATTTCCAAATGCAACCATTGGTCCACTTCCCAAAATTACTCCCCAAGGTATAATTTTTTATCATTATCCTTCCTGGAAGCACTTGGTCGCTTTTTCAGGAACTCTATAACTTCGAAAACTGGAAATACCAAACCTGATTCAAATTATTGGCATCCTTCGAATTACTTTGCAAAAACGAATTTCTTTGAACAGACATACAATAAATCGGTTACTCTCAGTCTTGCCAGACCAACACCCTTCCCCATAGTAATCTTGTGCCTGCTTGAGAGGGAATATACTAAGGCCACTCTCTTGCAAACCGACCAAGTCCTAGCTGTATTTCCCGTCAGCTTAGACCAAGCTCTTACCCATTTTAGGGATCAGAGAACGGATTTTCAGTGGAAACCGCCTCTAAGTGCATTAAAGGTTAAATTTATAACTTTTGTGGAACTCTCATCCTATTTCTCTATCCTTTTTCTCCAGTCCGAAACCCACTTCCTTTTCTTAATCATCTTCCCATTGGTGGGTGGGTTATTCCTCAGCCAATAATCTACCCAAAATGTGGTGCCGAAACCCGGGAGAGTCCATTTGTCATTTTTCTGTTTAAAAGATCATTTGGCAATACTTTGCAAATTATTAATATCTGCTTTGAATCTTTCAGCTATAACCACATCGTGCAAAGCCTGTGAAGGGGAAAGAGGCCGCTCCTGTCTCCTTTGGTGTGTCCCGTTCTTTCTACTTATTCGCTGCTGCCAGTTTGACAGCATTTCCAAGGTTCCACAGTTTCGTGAGTTATATTTCAATCTATTTTTTTTAACATGGCTCCTACTGAAAAGGATAAGGATGAAAAACTTACTTCTAAACGAGCATCCTATAAAGGGCAAATTACCCGATTCAGAAAGTACATAAAAGAGTTAGATCCCTCAGAAGCTCAATTAGACTTGTTGAAACATCGTGTAAGGGATTTTGAACGTTCTTATGAAAATTATTGTAACATTCAAACTGAAATAGAAACTTGTATGCTCAATGAAGCCGAAGATCGAGTCGAAGTAGAAAACCAATATTACGAAGGCATAGGTTCTGCTTTCAAAATAATACGCCAACTCGAAGAGGAGCAGAAAAAGGACGCTTCTGTTCTTGGTTCCCTTCACGAACCACAAACTTCTTTCCGTGAAGGTTCTCATAAGCCCAAACCAATTTTACCTAAAATTGATTTACCCCATTTCTCTGGAGATGAATCTACTTGGGATTCTTTCTATGAATTATTTTGCTCCCTTGTTCATGACAATGAAGACATTCAAGTCATTTACAAGTTTCATTACTTGAGATCTATCCTCCGAAGTCAAGCTTTGCAGTTAGTTGAAGCACTTCCTCTACGTGCCGAAAATTACCCCATTGCCTTTAACTTATTAAAAGAAAGATATGGAAATTTACGGTTACGTATTCAACGCCATACGAAGGCTCTATTCAACCTGCCTGCGTCACAGCACAATGACGTCACTAGTTTGCGTACTCTAGTTGACACTACACAACTTCACGTTAAGGCTCTGTCCCAATTAGATCAACCTACTGAACATTGGGATACTTTCCTAATACATTTAGTGGTTTCTAAAGTTGATGCTGCTACCCTTAAGCTTGGGAAATTGAACTTTCTAAAGAAGACGACTACTCTTACGAGCATTTAGTCACTTTTATAAACGCTAGATGCCAACTCTTAACCGTTCTAGCTAATCAAAGTGAACCCTCTTCCCCGAGTTCCAAATTTGAATTAATGTCTATCAAACCTAAAAGCGAACGCTTAGCGTCTAATACCCAAAAACCCGGGTCCAGCTCATCTAAATTTAAATCAAACTCTACTGGTTACCCAACTAGGTCTAGTGAACATCGTGTTGCCAGCTCTATGGTTTTAAACACTCAAAGCGAACCTCGCAAGAGTTTAAACGTACCTTTAAAATGCATACTTTGTAAAGATCCCCGTGCCCTATACCTCTGTAAATCCTTTAAAGAAATGTCAGTCGACGACAGAAGAAAATTAGTTTCCCAGAACAAACATTGCTTCAATTGCCTAGCGCCTACTCATTCTGCTTCTAATTGCAAGTCCACAAGACTTTGCTACCATTGTGAAAAGGCTCATCACACTTTGCTACATCGTCATGAACAGGCAAGGTCATTGACAGCATCTACTTCACCGAAAAATGATAGTGCTAACAGTTCTAATGCTTCATCGTATATTCAAAATGCCAAGTCCATTCGCAGTGCTCAAGTATTGTTGTCTACTGTCCAAATCGAAGTTCAGGATAACTTTGGCAACTGGGTCCATGCACGCGGTCTTCTAGATTCAGCGGCAACTCATGATTTTGTGTCTAATTCCTTGATTAGAAAACTAGGCCTACCTGAAAAACCCCACTTCTATCAACGTGTCGGGCATCAACAGCTCAAAATCGCAAGCTTTACAATTCTCGAAGCTAACCATAAGATATATTTGTCATAGAAACAACTTCTTTAAACTTAATTGTCTAATTCTCAATAGCATTGGAGAAGACACTCCAAGTCACTCTGTGGATATTTCAGGGTTAAACATTCCCTCGCATTTAAGGCTAGCCGATCCTTTGTTCAACATGCAAAATCCTATTGACATACTCTTTAGTGCCAATGTTTTCTGGAATTGCCTTCGTAAACAGGTTCGCAAGTTATCCTCAAACGTGGTCGCCAGAGACACTAAATTTGGATGGATCGTCACAGGTCAACTTCCCCATTATTCTCCCCAACCTGCATCGCAATGTTACTTCTCCAATACTGACCTGGAACAGTTTTGGAGGCTTGAAAGCGTTGATCCTCCTAATGTAACCTCTTCAGAAAATGAATTCTGTGAGCAACTTTTTTTGAACACCACCACTCGTTCTTCTGATGGCCGGTTTGTTGTTCAAATGCCAAGATTACATAATCCTCCCAAACTTATTAACTCTCAGCCCAAAGCTCGAAAAGCTCTCTTTGCTATCGAGAGCAAATTCAAAAAAGAACCCCTTGTTAAACAGCAGTACACTGATTTCATGGATGAGTATGAAAGCTTAGATCATCTTCTTCTTCTTCCTGGCGTTGTTCCCAATTATTTTTTGGGGTCCGCCACTCTGCACCTCGCTCTCCATTTGTTGCGGTTTGCTGCATCTGTAGGACGAAGACCTACGATGCGCATATCGTCGTGTAGGGTATCCATCCAACGCCTTTTTGGTCGTCCTGGAGGTCTTTGTCCATCAGGCTCGAGAGCAAGTGACTTGCTTACAATGGACTCTGTATTTGCTCGGGCTACATGTCCGTACCAACGCAACCGAGTCTCCCTCATTTTGGCTGGAATAGGGGCAATTCCAAGAGTATTGCGGACGTCTTCGTTCTTAATATGATCCAGCCGTGTAATTCCCAAGGACCATCTTAGCATCCGCATCTCCATTGAGTGCAAAGCTTGTTCATGTTTCTTTGTATTAGGCCAGCATTCAGCTCCATACAAAGCAACAGGGCGGACGACTGATTGATAGATCTTAGTTTTGAGGCGCAAAGGGATCTTGCGGTCACAGAGAACGCCTGTGACCTGGCGCCACTTCATCCATGCAGCATTCACTCTTGCACGGGCATCCGAGACTGTATCACCATCAGGTCTCACAACGGAGCCAAGGTATCGGAGATGTGAAGCTTTTGGTAGTGGGGTGCCATCCACTATGATGGTCCCATCTGTCTGGGAACCACATTCAAGATACTCAGTCTTAGTGAGGTTGAGCCGTAGTCCAAATTCACAGAGCCTCGCATTCCAGAGATTGACCAATTGCTCTAGATCATTACGGGTCTCGCTTGCAAGCATGACATCATCGGCGTACAGTAATGTCCATGGTGGTTGCCTCTGCAAATCGGCAGTCACTGTATCCATGCATAGGATAAACAAGAGTGGAGATAGTGCAGATCCCTGGTGAACCCCAACTCGAATATCGAACTGTTTGGTGAGTCCAGCAGCACTGCGTACAGAGCTAGTTGTATTATTGTAGAGGAGTTGGACCCAACGCACATAAGCTTCTGGTACGCCATGAGATCGAAGAGAATACCATATAAGCTGATGGGGAACCCGGTCGAATGCTTTCTCCAGATCCAGAAAAGCCATGTGAATTGTCCTTCTTTTCTCCATATACTTTTCTATCAGAAGCCGCATTGCATGGATAGCATCAGTTGTTCCGCGACCTTTCATGAATCCACATTGGTTAGGCGAGATGGTAACAATGCTACGTAAGCGAGTGTCAATCACACGTTCTAGAATCTTCATAATGTGGCATAAGAGACGAATGGGACGATAATTGGCACAGATAGTTACATCGCCCTTGCCTTTCCATATTGGTATTGTGACGCTAGTTTGCCAAGCTGACGGGATCTGGTGGCTCGCAAGGCATTTGTTAAAGAACTCGGCTAGGAACTCTGCAGAGGCATGACCCAACTGCTTCCATAGCTCTGCAGGAATATCATCAGGGCCTGTTGCCTTGCCATTCTTCATTGCGTGGATCGCAGTATTGACCTCGGCAGGTGTGATAGGTGGAACTGCACCTTGTTCAGGTTCGGCTAATGGAATCGGTGGGTGAGGGAACTCTTCATTACAGATAGTATTGAAGTGTTCATGCCATCGCTGAAGGATCTCTGTTGGTTTTGTTAGAAGATGCCCGTGCTTATCCTTGACATGCATGACATGTCCTATGTCAACTGTGGCACGATGACGAGATCTGGCTAGCTTGTAAATATTATTGACCCCAGTAGATTCCTCTAGTTGTTTGTACAATGTACTTAGTTGCTTGGATTTAGCAACTGCAACAGCGTGTTTTGCATCGGATTTGAGCTGACGATATTGAGTTAGATCAGCATCGGTTCTTGATCCAAGCCACTTTTTGTAAGCAGTTTTCTTAGATTTCACAGCTCGTTGCACGTCTTCATTCCACCACCAAGTTTGTTTATCAACAAATTGTCGTCCCGGTTTTGTCATACCCATTACTTCCTTTGCATTTGCCTGGATGTTTGAGGTGAATTCATTCCATGTTAGTTGATCAATGTTGTCAGGAAGAGGACCAATAGAATCTAGAAGTAGCAATTCATGGCCAGGTAGTTTCCACCACTTTATACGTTCAGTATTGGTGATAGGTCGTGAAGGAGTACGAAGAGTAATATGGAAATCTAAGATCAAGGGCTTATGTTGGGGAGCAACATTTTCTGAAGGAATGACCTTGGAGTCCTTCACCAATCTCAGATCTCTTTTACGCACCAGCCAGTAATCAATTTGAGTTTGATGGCCACCACTGTTGTATGTGATGAGATGTGATAACCGTTTCTTGAATAAGGTGTTCACCACCACTAGGTCACAAGCCTCGGCACACTCTAAAGTACGCACACCAGCTGCATTTCGCGTCCCATGACCACAACCACCATGTACGCGTTCAAATCCATCACGTGATCTAACAACATGACTATTGAGATCACCTCCAATAAGCAAAGACTCATTAGGATCAACTGAATGTATTAATGTCTCAAGATCACCCCAGAATTTGTCTTGTTCTTCAGCTTGGCACCCAGTCTGTGGTGCATAACATGAGACGATATGGAGTGATATTGCGTCCGTAATTATCTGGATGCTCATCAGGCGATCAGAGATACGGTTTACTCTGGTGACACTATTCCGTAGCCGTTCACAGATGGCAATTGCCACACCATTTCGGTCAGATGTTTTGCCATTGTAGAAGAGCTTGTAACCATCACCAATATCACGCGCCTTTGCGCCTTTCCACTTTGTTTCCTGGATACAGGCTACATCAATTTTGCGTTGGTGGAGCGATTCAGCCAACTAACGACTGCGCCCAGTTAATGTCCCAACGTTGATTGTCGCAAATCTGGTAATCGAGCCTTGCTTCTTTAGCCTGCCCCGGCCTTGGGTAGGTAGCCCTCGTCCATTTCCCACCCCGATCGGGCGGAGTCGGGGCGCGTCGCCTGCGGGGGACGCCCTAGCCTGGATACTACAATTTACTTGGTGCATCATGATACGACAATTAAATTTCGGCCGACTTGTCGCTGAGTCTGACGCCTAGCATTTTAAAGCTACTGCCAGCATATAAATTCGGCCGCCCCTAACATGGGGTACAGACGCCGTTCGTAGCCGCCCGCTCCAGATCAGACGCTACAACTGATATCTATCCTCGGAGTAAGGATGATACCTTTTACTCTATTAAAATCCCGAGCACTGGGCTGCCACATCCGCCATATACACTGTACCGAAGATTATCCTCTCCACTGTAGCAGCCGTTGTGGACTTCACCGTAACCCTGGCAAGGGACCCTTACAGGGTACTACCAGCCGGGTCAGCTGGTCCCAGGTTTTTTTTTAAGAGGTGTTACTCCTCTATCACTCGCCCTTTGTCCTGACTTGTGACAGGCAGAGCCTGGCTTCCCAAACATTGGGCCCAGGTTGGTGGGTTTAGCTTAGATCATATGGAAGTTGTTAACAAATCTGATGATGAATTGCACCCCCCAATTGAAACGGTTTATTTAAATCATCATCCCGTGTGGAAAAACCCTCTTGTAAAAGATAAAATCCGAGTTGTTTTCAATGGTTCATCACCCGACGTTAATGGCAACAGCCTTAACGACACTCTTTATTCTGGTCCTGCTATTCAGTCAGATCTATCTGCTATACTCTTAAACTTTCGATTATTTCCCATAGCTGTCATAGCTGATATAAAACAGATGTACCGTCAAGTTTTAATTCAACCGGAACAAAGAGATCTCCAAAGATTCTTGTGGCGTGATGAAATCAGTAAGCCCATTAAGATATTTCGCTTAAAACGGTTACTTATGGTTTAAAACCCACTGCTTTCCTTGCTAACCGATCCCTACACTTGCTAGCCTCACAAGATGGTCATTTATTTAATTCCAAAGCCTCTGAAGCACTAACTACGTCATTCTATGTTGACGATTATTTGCAGTCCTTCCCCACTTTGGAGGAAGCTTCTTTTTGTCTTTAGAACTTCAGGCATTGCTAAAGAATGGAGGTTTCCCACTTCATAAGTGGAATTCCAACTCCCCTGAGTTTCTCGCCCAGTTTCCCATCGAAGACGTAGATCCTTCTTCTGTCGAAATTTGTGGAAACTCCGAATCTATAAAAACTCTAGGAGTTCATTGGTGCACTAGCACTGACACTCTCATCTATAAAGTTTCGCTCGCAGAAGAGCTTCCTAACACAAAAAGACAAATTCTCTCTGAAATTGCAAAAATTTTTGATCCACTTCAATTCCTTGCCCCAGTTATCGTTATAGCCAAACTCTTCATGCAAGAGCTGTGGTCGCTCAAATGTGAATGGGATGACACTGTCCCTCTTTCTTTTCTTAATCGTTGGCTCTCGTTTCGCAGCAATTTGCTGGATCTTTCCCTTATTGAAATTCCTAGGAATTTAATTAACGCTCATTCTAATGCACCTTTTCTCCTTCATGTGTTCGCGGACAGTTCCGAAAAAGCTTATGGTTGCTGCGCATATTTAGTTTATCACGGTTCATTCTATGGATCTTCAGTTTCCAACCTTGTTTGTGCCAAATCGAAGGTCGCTCCTCTTAAAACTATCACTTTGCCTAGGCTTGAATTGTGTGCTGCACTCATGGCTGCAGAACTTGTTAAGAAATTACGGGAAGTATTAAAAGTCGAATTCTCGCAAATCTATCTCTGGAGTGATTCCATGACCACCCTTTCTTGGATCGCCAAGAAGCCCTCTCACTGGCAAACTTTTGTTGCAAACAGAGTTTCCAAAATTCAAACTCTTTCTTCTGGATGTCAATGGAGGCATGTGCCCAGTGCTGATAACCCAGCCGATATTATCTCTCGTGGTTGTTTACCTTCTCAATTGGCAGCTTCCCAGTTGTACTGGCATGGGCCCTCGTGGTTACTCGAAGACTCTTCTTCATGGCCTTCTAAACCTCCAGCTACAAACTCCAACTTGCCTGACTCTAAAGTACCTCTATCCATTGCTTCGTGTCTTGTTTCCAACGCTTCTCATCCCTTGTTGTCCCGCTATTCTTCTTTTCATAAATTAATACGAATTGTCGCCTATCTCCTTAGATGGAAATATTTTGTGGTTGACCAACCTCTTCTCCCCAAACCACACCTTACCAATCATGAATTGAATCTCGCTACTATTAAGGTTTTACAACTGACACAGCAAGAAGCCTTTTCTTCTGAATTGTCTTTTCTTTCTTCTAAAAGGGATCTTCCCAAATCCAGTCGTCTTCGTGCTTTGGCCCCGTTCCTTGATGACCATGGGTTACTCAGGGTAGGTGGAAGGCTCTCGCAATCTTTGCTCTCTGAGGACAAAAAGCATCCGGTTATTTTGCCTTCCAAACATCACGTAACTTCCTTAATTATACGTGACTTTCATTATCGCAATCTGCATGTTGGCACACGCACTCTGCTTTGCCTCTTAAGGGAAAAGTACTGGATCATAAATGGAATTCATGAAGTATCTTCTGTAATTCATAAGTGCATTCCTTGTTTCAAAGCGAAACCTAAAATCAATACTCAATTAATGAGCGATCTGCCCTCTTTTCGCTCTTCTCCTATACGCCCATTTGCTTTAACTGGTGTGGACTATATGGGTCCGTTCCAATATCAACGAAATTCTCCTGAAGCTAAACGTAAATTGTTTGGTAAGCTTTATGTTTCTCTCTTTGTTTGCATGGTTACTGGCGCTATCCACTTGGAACTAGTAACGAATGCTTCTACTTCTTACTTTTTATCAGCTGTCTCTCGCTTCACTGCTAGGCGTGGTGTTCCTTCCGAGATGTTCTCTGATAACGCTTCCACGTTTCAGGGCGCAGCTTCCCTGTGGAAGAAAGCTCTCACTTCCTCTCCTGCCATGGAACAAATTTCTAATTTTTCCTACTCAAAGGGTTTCAAATGGCGCTTTATACCTCCCTACGCTCCTCATCACGGTGGTAGGTGGGAATCTTGCGTAAAGCTCACTAAGAAAAGTCTTAGGTAATCGCATTCTGACTTATGAAGAATTCAATTCACTATCCGTTCTGATTGAGGGTGTAGTTAACTCTCGCCCTTTAACTCCTCTTTCCAACGACCCTGATGACCTGCTTCCACTTACACCTGGTCATTTCCTTATCGGCACTTCTCTTTCTGCTCCTCCTCCTCTTCCCAATTCTTACAGGGATTTTAATCTACCTATCGTTTGGCGTAAACTTGAAGCCCCCCGTAATTCCTTTTGGCAGAGGTGGAACTTGGAATATTTAAATTCCTTGCAACGGAGACAGAAGTGGTTTCTTTCCAGTCCCGACATTAAAGTGGGGGACTTGGTCTTGGTTAGGGATGTTTCACCCCCCCCCCCCCCCCTAGTATGGACCTCTGGTAGAGTGACCGAGTGTTATCCTGGAAGAGATGGGAGAGTCAGGGTGGTCAGAATCTTGACCACTAATGGTCCGATCACAAGACCACTTTCTTTGATCGCTCCATTACCTTTAAATGTTTAACTGCTTATTTGTTCTCTGTTGGTGTTTGAACCTCCCAGTATGGTGTATTCTTGGAATACACGGTATGAGAGAATATAAAGTTTAATGCTCTTTGCTTGTTCATTCCTTCCTTTTCATCAAACACCAACAGTGATCTTCTATTTTCTCTTTGGTGATCATGTCGCTTATATATTTTGTGAGTCTGTTCTAGATATATATCTTCCATGACCCACCTAGCGTCATCTAGCAGCGAATCTCTGAAGCTCCTCAATTCTCCCTGGTGCAAGAGGATTTACTTATCCATCTGGCCACCAGATTTCGTTACCATCGCCAGCTATCTTCTCCGTGAGCAAGAGAACTTCGTTTACTTTTTCACTCACCATGCTGTGCTAATATCGCCTGCTATCAACTCTTTGAAGACCATTCATCAAGAAGAACATTTATTTTTGATAAGTTGCCTATTCTGATATGTATTCCTTTTGTTTCCTACCCCCACTCCTTTTCCTTCCTTGGACCCTCCGCGCTTTGCTGAGCAGGTCTCACTTGTGCGCCGGCCGTCGAATCAGTTAAGGCTCAACTAGAGCTAGCCTCCTGACCTAACGAGGCATTTTTTAGATTCCACGCCATGTGGTAACTTTAAACATCAAGGAGAACCTCACTTTCGCCATGCAGCAAAGTTAAGTACAAACTTCAAGTTTTAACCTCATCTTCATGGTTTTAACTTCTACATGCTTTTAACGATCTTTTATAGGCAGTGTGAAATTACTTATTTGTTGAAATAATCATCATTCGCGGGATTTTCCATGTTGGGCTTTTGTCTAATTAAGCCAATTTTGGTGAAAATCAGCATTTCTTATGCTTGTTAAATGAGAAATCTTCTCACCACGTGGGATATTACTTAATACCCGCTGTCTATAAATTACCAAGCTAGTTCCTCCGCTGGATTATCTTTGACCCCATTCTTCTATTAAGATCGTTCTGGAACCTTCCAGATCCTGTACTTTATCTACAAGTCTTGCCGTCATGTATTTTTCACCCACTTGTGGGAATACTATTTAAAATGAGGAATCTTCATTATAAATTACTGCAATAGCGAATTGTCTTCCACCGCTGGAATGTTCTATGGCGCATTTAATTGTAATTCACAAACGTCTCAAGAAATAGCGGCTTCGGTGGCGTAGTCGGTAGCATGCTGAGCTTCTATGCCCAAGATAGCGGGTTCAAACCCGGCCGAAGCCGTCGGATTTTTTAAGAGCGTTAAAATCCCTCAGTATGCCTTCCTTCGGAGGGGAAGTAAAGCCGGCGGTCCCATGTCATAGATTTATGGCATGTTAAAGATCTTTCCACCAATTACACCTGTGTGAAACTAAATTGGATAGGTTAAGAATGTAAACAACGCTCTTTGGTTGCTACGTTCGTTGCCAAGAGCCGACTGCGGTGGCGTCTAGTAGCTAGTTCTGAACTAGGCCTAGTAGTCGTTGACGGTGGCGTTTGGCGGCAAAAGTAGGAACTATTTGAAAATTCAAAGTTGCAGTCCCTACTTGAATTAAAAAAACAGATACACACACTAATACAGTCATCACAATTAACACCGGTTATCAGACAGATTCTACACTCACCCAAAGTACACGGGGCTACATGACCGCGTTGTCGCAGCCCCTAAACTAAGGAACCAACCGTCTCAAGAAATAGACTCTCGCCGACCTAGTGCAACCAGTTATTTTCATCATTGCAATAACTTTCTTTCCCATAAACTTTCGTGTTACTACAGTGAATTTTTCATCTATTCAAAAGACTATAGTGAGAAACAGTGCTTTCAGTATTTCTTCCGCGTCGCGATCGTCCGTTTACATTAAATAAGGCCATGAACATTTATCCTCCATCCCAATCGATCTTTCCTAAACCTTTTACTAACAAACCATATTAATAAAATTATAAATCTGGATCATTTCCAATAAGGTGTCACTCTAACGAAGTGCCCTTCCATCTTGTTTGTTTAGCATTACTTAATTTCTGCATAACTACGTGTTTTATACACGGTTCAAACTTACATTGTTTCTACCTTATAATAAGGGAAAACAATTCTTTCAACTCATGAGTGAGTTATTTCTAGGTCTCACGAAATGGAAACTGCCCCGTTTGACTCGTGATTCCTACTCAAAACATAGGAGGTCGAGAACCTTCCTTTGGATTTTCTCTTCAGGGTTCACAGTAAGTGACCTGCCCTTATTTGTATAATAAACAACAGTAATTCTGTATAAATATAAGAAGTTATAGGAACTTCTCCTTTTTTCTACCCTCTTTCTTCTTTGTTATTTTCGAAGTTGTAACTTTTTCTAACATAGTTACCTGGAAATTTCTTAAAGTACACTCCTTGTACTCAATTGAATGTTTAAACTTTAATTACTTCATTTGTCTTTTTTAAATCTTACAAAGATTTTAGTACATATATAAGGTTTGAAACCTAAAGAATTGTTAAGTGCCTGGAGCAAACGTTTAATGTTTTCTGAGGTCTGTGACCCCAAAATTGTTAACCAAATTGAAAATATATATTTATTAAAGTTATCAACTTCTTTTGAATTGTTAAATAAATTAAGCGTTTCTTTTTGCCTTTTCATTTCTTCTAGTACAACGGTTAGGCAAGATCCTGTCCTCCTTGGCTCTCCCTACTCGATGCTATTAAATCTATTGATAGGGCTTTCACCACTCGTTGCATTTGAGCAAGAACTCTTAGTGGTAATCTCGTTAAAGTTTCTCTTAGCTTTAATAGCTAATTCTAACTGGCCAGTAAGGCAAGTAAAGCTCGCTACGCCAGCTACCTGCTTGTGGAGATCCTCTCCGAAAACTTATGGTCAGTTTTCCAAAAGATAAGTGTTTTTCTTTGCCTAAACTTTTAGCCGGCCTCTCGCTGAGTAAAAGCTTAGCCATTTCCAAATGCAACCATTGGTCCACTTCCCAAAATTACTCCCCAAGGTATAATTTTTTATCATTATCCTTCCTGGAAGCACTTGGTCGCTTTTTCAGGAACTCTATAACTTCGAAAACTGGAAATACCAAACCTGATTCAAATTATTGGCATCCTTCGAATTACTTTGCAAAAACGAATTTCTTTGAACAGACATACAATAAATCGGTTACTCTCAGTCTTGCCAGACCAACACCCTTCCCCATAGTAATCTTGTGCCTGCTTGAGAGGGAATATACTAAGGCCACTCTCTTGCAAACCGCCCAAGTCTTAGCTGTATTTCCCGTCAGCTTAGACCAAGCTCTTACCCATTTTAGGGATCAGAGAACGGATTTTCAGTGGAAACCGCCTCTAAGTGCATTAAAGGTTAAATTTATAACTTTTGTGGAACTCTCATCCTATTTCTCTATCCTTTTTCTCCAGTCCGAAACCCACTTCCTTTTCTTAATCATCTTCCCTTGGTGGGTGGGTTATTCCTCAGCCAATAATCTACTCAGGTGGATCAACGTAAAATTTGGTACAGATATCCTTCAGAGGCACGACACTAATCATTGATGTACCTCTTCTCTGTAGCTCCAATAAAAGGGGGCCTACCCCCTTAAAACACTTGCTGAAATAGGCGTAGACGGGCGAGACAAAGCTCATTTTCAGCCCCTCAATGTAAGAAACGAAACTCGAGGGCCCCCGAAAACCACATTTTAAGGCCCTAAAACCAACAGTTTTTGAGATATTTCCAGAAAACTAATTTCATTTAATACAATAACGAAAGAATACAAGCCGGTTACCATGGCAACGGAATCTCACAGGTCCATCTATTGCTGTAAGACGCAATACAATTCCATTTATTAGCCTACTTTCGATTTTTGCAAAAAATGAAAGTAGACTTATGAGATCAACACAGGGCGAAAAAAGTGTGTCTGTCTGTGTGTGTGTATGTGTGTGTGTGAGTCTGTGTTTGTGTATGTGTGTGTGTGAGTCTGTGTGTGTGTGTGTGAGTGTGTGTACTCTGAATGTCTGTCCCCCCCTATCAATTCGAACACGGTGAATGCGAATTGAACGAAATTTGGTACAAAGGTAGCACTAGCAAAGGACACCTCAGTGTCATGTTTTATATCGCCGCCATCTTTACTAAAACTGAATGGCGGCCACTCAAACGTTCAAAACGTAAAATCAAATAACGACTAACCAAATCATCCAATCTCTACCAAATTTGGTAACAACATACCTTCGTATAGGATGCGTCTTGTGACCAAACTACAAGGTCGTCCGCCATACCATTTCAGGATGGCGGCCGTGCGAATTATGCAAACTTTATAATCCATATCATGGGACCCACCAGTTCCGATTATCGAGCCGAGAATCGTTTTAACTGTTCTAAAGGAAGAGGCACGTACGAAATTAAAAGTTTATTTTGTAATACTATAGGCAGACGTGATTTTAAAAAGCTCAGCTGATTCATTAATAAGACAAGATGGCAGCGGATATCTTGTGCCTGACTTATATTTCACTAATTTGAGTATTGAATGCAATATAGCGTACTGATAAAAAATAAATAAACTTTGTATGAAATGCTTTATATATAAATAATATACTCCAGTGATGAAATCGTTTAGTATAAATCATTATTTGCTAACAAGTTCTATGTAAGTCATTTTAAATAGAACGAAATTCGTTGACACAATTAGCTCAGTAGTAGAGCGATAGCCTGTCGCTCAGATTCCTATGGTTCAAACCCGATCAGAGCTAGTTTTTTTGCTTGAAATGTTATATGTTTATTGTTTTGTAATGACTCAGATGTTTTAAAATTAAGCGTTATATTGTGCAAATTATGGTGTAAAATATATATTTAATTAAAACATAATTCGCCAGCAGATTTACTCGAGACATCTAGCTGCCAAAAAGGTAACTTCCAGATTTTATTGAAAAGTTTCTTCTTCTGGCCGCTAGAATGCACTCGCTCTGTTAGGATTATATTGTTCGATATTTCACCACTAGATGTCCCGACTAGTCTACGTGGGGATCCATTGATTACTATACCATTATCATTCTATGCGCATCGAATTTGAAGAATGACAAGTTGATACTACGATACATTTTAACTTTTTATTTTAAAGGGTTTGTAACAGCCTATTTTGCGTTACTTGAAAATGTTATTAAGCGTTATATTGTCCACATTATGGTGTAAAATATATATTTAATTAAAACATAATTCGCCAGCAGATTTACTCGAGACATCTAGCTGCCAAAAAGGTAACTTCCAGATTTTATTGAAAAGTTTCTTATTCTGGCCGCTAGAATGCACTCGCTCTGTTAGGATTATATTATCGAAAATATCCACATAGTTTGTATACACACGTCTCTGTAGGGTCATGGAAAGATTTGTTAATCAATTAGGGTTGTGAAAGCCATGCACAACCAGACGTGTAAAGACATGCCTCAACTCAAAGTTGGATGTTGCCCACGGCAGGTCGTAATAATAATAATAATAATGTTATAGGTTTTACATCCCTTTTAACTACTGCTGCTTTTAGAGACACCGGGGTGCCGGAATTTTGGCCCGAAGGGGATCTTTAACGTGCCAGTAAATGTACTGACACGGCTCCCTCGCATTTGTGCACCCTCAAAAGCCAGCTGACTGCGCCAGGATACGAACCTGCAACCTAGGGCCCAGCAAGCGAGAACGTTACCGCTGAGCCACGCCGCCAGTCCGGTCGATTCTGTCTCCAGATCCATAACATTCTTGATATACTTCTTATCTTTCTTTCTTTCTTTCTTTCTTCAATGATGGTAGCAGTTTTTATCTAGGTCGTGGCGTTTGGTAGAGGTAAATCGTTTCTAAGGTCTTCAACAAAGAATAGTTCTATTATACTCTTTGATAATAACAACGAGTTATAACTATACTCATACATTTAGGAGAAAGTAGGCTATATGTTCTTTACTGAACATCTTGTTATTAGCCTACTTTCGATTTTTGCAAAAAATGAAAGTAGACTTATGAGATCAACACAGGGCGAAAAAGTGTGTCTGTCTGTGTGTGTGTATGTGTGTGTGTGAGTCTGTGTGTGTGTGTGTCTGTGTGTGTGTGTGTGTGTGAGTGTGTGTACTCTGAATATCTGTCCCCCCCTATCAATTCGAACACGGTGAATGCGAATTGAACGAAATTTGGTACAAAGGTAGCACTAGCAAAGGACACCTCAGTGTCATGTTTTATATCGCCGCCATCTTGACGGAAACGTAATGGCGGCCACACAAATGTTCAAAGCTTAAATCAAATTACGACTAACCTAATCATCCGATCTCTACCAAATTTTGCAACGACATACCTTTATGGGGGGAGCATCCTTTGACCAAACCAATAGGTCATCAGCGTAATAGTTTGCGGATGGCGGCCATCTTTGTGTCAAAATCGATTACCCCTATTAATTCGAACACGGTGCAACCGAATGGAACGAAATTTGGTACAGAGGTAGTACTAACAAAAGGCACCTCAGTGTCATGTTTTATATCGCCGCCATCTTGACGGAAACGTAATGGCGGCCACACAAATGTTCAAAGCTTAAATCAAATTACGATTAACCTAATCATCCGATCTCTACCAAATTTTGCAACTACATACCTTTATGGAGGGAGCATCCTTTAACCAATCTAATAGGTCATTCACCTGATAGTTTGCGGATGGCGGCCATCTTTATGTCAGAAACGATTCCCCCTATTAATTCAAAAACGCTGAAACCAAATGGAACGAAATTTGGTATAGAGGTAGCACTAGCAAAGGGCACCTCAGTGTCATGTTTTATATCGCCGCCATCTTGACTGAAACGTAATGGCGGCCACACGAATGTTCAAAGCTTAAATCAAATTACGATTAACCTAATAATCCGATCTCTACCAAATTTTGCAACTACATACCTTTATGGAGGGAGCATCCTTTGACCAATCTAATAGGTCATTCACCTAATAGTTTGCGGATGGAGGCCATCTTTATGTCAAAATTGATTCCCCCTATTAATTCGAACACGGTGGAACCGATTGGAACGCAATTTGGTACAGAGGTAGTACTAGCAAAGGGCACCTCAGTGTCATGTTTTATATCGCCGCCATCTTGACTGAAACGTAATGGCGGCCACACGTATGTTCAAAGCTTAAATCAAATTACGATTAACCTAAACATCCGATCTCTACCAAATTTTGCAACTGCATACCTTTATGGAGGGAGCATTCTTTGACCAATCTAATAGGTCATTCGCCTAATAGTTTGCGGATGGCGGCCATCTTTGTGTCAGAATCGATTCCCCCTATTAATTCAAAAACGCTGAAACCAAATGGAACGAAATTTGGTATAGAGGTAGCACTAGCAAAGGGCACCTCAGTGTCATGTTTTATATCACCGCTATCTTGATGGAAACGTAATCGCGGCCACCCAAATGTTAAAAGCTAAAATGTAATTACGACCAACCTAATAATCTAGTCTCTACCTAATTTTGCAACACCATATCTTTATGTCGAAACATATTCTGACCAAACTGCAAGAACATTAGCCCAATAGTTTGCAGATGGTGGCCAAGTATGTGTGCAAATCGATTCCCCCTATCAATTCAAACACGGTGAAACCGAATTGAACGAAATTTGGTACAGAGGTAGCACTAGCAAAGGGCACCTCATATTCATGTTTAATATCCATATAGCACGTTGTATTTCAACAAGCTCCTACAACCAACATTCAATCATACTCCTTGAAAAGGGCAAAGAGTTATAACAATACCCATGCATTTAGGAGAAAGTAGGCTATATGTTCTTTACTGAACATCTTGTTACATTACTGAGATAGTTTGCAAACGGCTATAAGGTTATAACGGAACCAAATTAAGCTGTAAAATTCATCAATGTCATATAATGCGCTTAAGGGGGTCAAGGTGTACTCTAGATTTTTTTCACGCGATTTACACGTGCGGGTGTGGTACGGAAGGTCTATTATATCCCTATCCATATATTTTCATATTATTATTATTATTATTATTATTATTAGACTATTATTATTATTATTATTATTATTATTATTATTATTATTATTATTATTATTATTATACTACGGCCTACAACGACGAGACAAAGCTTATTTTCAGCCCCTTGGTGTCAGAAACAAAACCCGGTTCCCCTAAAGAGCCGTAAAGGGTCCCCAAAAACTACATTTTAAGGCTCTAAAACCAACAGTTTTTTAGATATTCCCAGAAAACTAATTTCATTTAATAAACTAATGAAGGAATGCAAGCCAGTAACCATGACAACAGTATCTCAAGAGGTGACATCCAACTTTCCATCTATTTCTGCAAGAAGTAATGCCACTCCATTTATTAAATTTCTGTGAAAGTTTGCAAATGGCTATAAGGTTATCACGGAACCAATTAAAACTGTAAAGTTCATCAATGCGCTTAAGGGGTTCAAGGAGTACCCTAGATTTTTTCACACGACTTACACGTGCGATATGTCGTACAGAAGGTCTATTATATCTACAAACAGCAACATTATTTTCAAAAATTCCTGATTTGAAATAGTAGACAATTTTTGCTGCTTTTAGGAATTTGGGCCATTGGAGGCTAAAAAACCTAAATTTTCATGCACTACAAGCCTTTATAATTTACAAAAGGGGTCTTCCTGTGGTTGGGCACTTGACACAACGGTAAGGGTCAGTTGTATGTGACGTGTATTGCGATTCGTCTATGAGGTTTTCAACTTTATTTTCACGTCAGGAAGAACACGTTAGGTAAATTTAGTTTGAGAGCACATTTTAAATAATCATTTTTCTTTGTCGACAAACAGGTTCCAAGCCCCTAACCATTGCAACAGTAGCTCAATTGATAACGTCTGGCTATTAATACCGAAGACCGTTCGAAGAATGGGTACTTCTGCTAGTCTCTTTATACAGTATATACGCAGATGATGTAGGAATTGGAGCAAAGAGTTTGGAAGTTCTGCAGGAATGTATGGATCGTCTGCTTCACTGGGCCGAGATGAACAAATTACAGATCAACGAGAATAAAACAGCCCACAAAGTCTTCCGTAAGGGAGGAATGATTTCGAATAGAGATAAGATTTATTACAGACCTGGAGATTTATCGATAACAAGCGTCAAGAATTTTAACTATTTAGGGTTAATTTTCCAGACGATAGGAACTTCTTTCACAATGCATGTGAGAAATAGAGCGACTGCTGCACTAATAGCTATGAACAACATACAGCATTTACGTAAACTATCTTTAGTTACTGCTATGAAGCACTTTGTTTCCACACTGACACCTATTTTAACCTACGGTCTGGAACTGATCTGGCCTCATCTGACCAAAACCAACTTAAAGGAAATAGAGCAAGTAAAGTCTATCTTCCTAAAGAAAGCATTGTGTGTATCGAAATTTACTCCGTCCCGGCTAATGTATGAGCTGTCTGCAGAGCCATTCTGTATTGAGCAAATCAGACTACAAATGCAGCTTCCATCTAGCGCTGCCTATCAGGAACTTCTTGTGGAATTTCATTTAAAAAAGAAAGAAATATGGTTGGACTTCTATGGGACAGAAGCGATGTTATCATCTGACCGGAAGAGATCAGACTACGATTTACGACACACTGTGACGCGTTTCGCAGTCCAGGGATTTCACTTCAGGATATGCGGAAGAAAAGACTTCCACACTCCAAATGCAGCTACATGCATATGTGAATTGTGTACCGAGCCCTGTGACCGATATCATGCGGCATACTGTAAAAGAAGATTGACTTCCCTGACGCAATTTTGTAGCGACTGATAGTTCCTGCATTGTATTTTTACTTTTTCATTGCCCATTGGCTGAATTAAAACTATTATTATTATTATTTATTACAACATTTAACAACTTTCATATTAAAAAATTGTTTTGGAATGTGTGTTCCGTTTTTCCATTCTTGAAATCTGGCAACCCTACTCGGAGAACTCCCGCGCTACGTCAGCTCGTGTAACATCATCGCACACAGGCATTATGCTGATATCATAGGTGTGACGTTGCCAGGTATCGCATGTGCTAACACACTCCTGAATACAAGGCACAAAGCGGCACAAAGAAAAGGTGCCTCAAGATTTTCTATCGATCCGGGCCAGTGGTGTAGTTGCTGTCGCCTCCGAGGTCTTGCTTCAATTCCCGGCTCTGCCGAGAAATTTACTTCTGATCTGAGGGCTGGAACGGGGTCCAATCAGCTTCGTGAGGCAAAACTGATAAGAGGTGGGTTCGATGCCCATCTCAACCAACCTGGAAGTGGTTTTCCAACTTCTCATCATCATCATCTTCCTTCCAAGTATTGGGCCAAATGTCCCGTTACGGTCTTGCAGTTTCTCTCCATCTCTTCATCGGACGTCCTATCGATCTATTTCCCCGTGTCTGGTAGCGAAGGATCTCCTTTGGTAATCTTCCAGGTTCCATCCTTTGGACATGATGTTTCCAATTCTCTTGGTAGCCACAAATGTATGCAGTTATTGGTTTCACTTTTAGTTCCTTCAGCACATCCTCGTTTCTCTTAAGATCCCAGAGCTGCTGTTCGGCGCAAGAATGTCTTTTCGCGTGCTGTGAGTCTGGAGATGTCCTGAGATCTTATCGTCCATGTCTCGCTGCCATAGCAGTTGGTCTGTCTAATGTGTAATATAAACGTAAGCGTGTATGCCTTTGGACAAGAGATGGCTTCATGACGTGATTGATAATTCCTGTTGTTCTGGTATAATTTGTTATGTTTGCAGTTATGTCTCGTTCTTCCTGAAAAGATAAAGGATATCCTAAATACTTGAATTCGAAAACTCTTTCTAAAATTTTACCATCCAGAC
Source organism: Meconema thalassinum (assembly GCA_946902985.2). Lineage (NCBI taxonomy): Eukaryota > Metazoa > Arthropoda > Insecta > Orthoptera > Tettigoniidae > Meconema > Meconema thalassinum. The sequence goes on from OX336393.1 coordinate 411,196,683, forward strand.
AAATTTTACTGGGGATAGGGTCCTTACCCTTAAAGGCCATTACTAAATGCAAATGCTGAATTTTGATGCCACTTTCTGGAGGCTGAATACTGACAACTTCAGATCCTCTTCAGATGCTGCTACCAATGCAACATCAACTTCTACTCTAGGCAAATGCCGGTAGGATTCCTAATTTAAGGCCACGTCTGCCTCCTTCCTAATCTCATCTGAATTACTTATACAGCCATCACAATAACACAGGTTATCAGACAACACGACGTCCCAACTCACTCAATGCGCATTTTACTCAGGTGCGATCAGCGCACGGTCTTGATTGCCTTATGAGAGAATTCAAATTATCCAAATATGCTACTAGGATTAAGGATTAAGTTTTAAGTCATATATAGGGGCAGATGACCTCGTTGTTCCGTCTCTCTAACAGCAATTAGTAACTAAGTTGGTTGGTTGGTCATGTAGCCCCGTGTACTTTGGGTGTGTGTAGAATCTGTCTGATAACCCGTGTTAATTGTGTTGGCTGTATTAGTGTGTGTTATCTGTTTTTAATTCAAGTAAGGACTGCAGACATTGAATTTTTCAAGTAGTTCCCACTTTTGTCACCAAACGCCACCGTCAATGATTACTAGTTCAGAATTAAGTTACTAGACGCCACCGCTGTTGGCTCCTGGCGACGAACGTTGGAACCTAAGAGCGTTGTTAAAATCTTTAACCTATACTCCTTCGAGCATACAATAGGATAGAGAGGGTGCTGCCAGCGGAACATGGGTCCAGAATAAAATCAGCTGATGTTGACATAACATGGCGCCTAAGCCCGAGCTGTCAGCGTAAGCGGGAAGATTATACATAATTATCTACGATATACGAGATAAAGTTTGTAGTATAATATATTACATATATTATATAACTAGCAACCCGACCCGGCTTCGCCCGGGAACAGTTATGAATGCATTACGTGATAAGCGCTTTTTTTTTAATGTCAATGAACAACGACCAATATCCGTTTTACGTCTCGGCATGATGGCTTAAAATCACTGACTGGACTATTAATTATACTATCATGGAGATGCATGTGCATCAAATTCTTGTCAGACGTAATTTAAGAATGGCGAGGTGCATGAAACACAAATCCCCCTTCCATCCAATCTTAACCTGACTGTGAATTTTGCGGAACGAAAAGTTCACAGGCGAAATGAAAAGAAGCCGAGTTGCACTTCCAGGGATACTCCAAACACAACCACCCTTCCCAGAAGTCTTAACTCAACACGATTAAACGGTTTGCTGCTGGCTGTATCTGGCGCAATAAGCTCGTCCGCTAGCTAAGCTGTAACTGGGGTGATAAACTCGCCCCTAGCTATCTCGTAAACTGTCGCCTCAGTAACTGAATGGAGATTGTTGGAAGAAATGAAAACGTAAAAACTCTAATAGTGGGCGATGTATTGAAGATAGAGATATGCTCTCCCGTGCTTTTTGTAGAACGTTTCATGCTGAACAATTCTTACACTCATAGTATATAGATATTTTTAACGGTTTGCCCAGCGTAAGCTTAAAAAGCGCACGTGCGCCAGTATTTTTCGACCTTTTCACTGAAATCGTTAGTGCTTGACTTCCTTTGGTCATAAATAAATTATTTTCTACAGAAACCTTCGGGAACTTTGTTTTATACTAAGTAGAGATTATACGCCAATCAGTATAATTTAATATAATATAATCCCCCTTCCGTCCAATCTTAACTTGAATGTGTTTCACAGGCGAAATGAAGAAAACCCGCGTTGCACTTCCAGGGAAACTCCAAACACAACCACCCTTCTCAGAAGTCTTAACTCAACACGACTCAACGGTTTGCTGCTGGCTGTATCTGGGGCAATAGGTTCGGCCACTAGCTAGGCTGTAACATGGATGATAGACTCGCCTTTAGCTAGATCGTAAACAGTCGCCACAGTAGTTGAATGGACACTGTCGGAAGAAATTAAAATGTAAAAACACATATAGTGGGCGATGTATTGCTCTCGCGGACGTTTTTGTAGAACTTTTCATGCTGAACAATTCTTACACTTATAGTATTTAGTTATTTTTAACCGTTTGCCCAGCGTAAGCTTACAAAGCGCTCGGACGCCAGGTTCTTATTTCGACTTTTCCACTTAAAACGTTACTGCTCGGCTTCCTTTGATCATAAATAAATTATTTTCTACAAAAATCATCCTCGAGATATCCTTTACAGAATGGTGATAACCGCATCAAAATCCATCCAGTGGTTCTCGAGTTTACCCGTAACATCCAAGAATCGGGGACTTTGTTTTATACTTAGAGATACGTATTTTACTGAATGCAAGAAGCTAAATGTGAAGAATTATAGCAAAAATGGTTACATCTTGTGCTGCTTACAATTGTAGTCAAAAGTTTGAAAAAGGTAGCAGGATATCTTTTCACAGGTCATAGGACCTAAAATACACTGTTTTGATTACATCTATTTCCCCAATACAGATAGCACCTAGCCGCGCGGCGTAGCCATGCTCGTTAAATCGTGCACCGCCCTCGGCTATCCTGAGTGTGGCTTTTCCCCAGATTTTTCCACACTCCGTCCAGGCAAATATTGGGATAGCACCTTAGTTCAAGTCCCGGTGCACCTTTCTCATCCCCGTCCCTAACAAAGTTACACACATTACTACAGTCATCAAATCAAAACAGGTTATCAGACAAGTTTAACACACACCCAACTACGCGGGGCTGATGACCAAGATTTCTCAAATGAAATGAATTAACAACAACCAATACAGCTACACACACTACTGCAGTCTTCACAGAGATATAAATTATACACTCTCAAGTACACGGGGTTTATGACCCGGAAGTCCCTAGCCACCACAAATGAATTTACTAAATATGGAGGGGAAAGGGGTTAACATTAGGATATTTTTGTAATAGTATTGCTCTATAGGATAAATATTGTGAGTGGGGATAACTTTGTTCTTTTTAAGATGCAGTGCTGGATATCACTTGGTAAGCATTGGCATCAACATTAAGCATGGACTAGACGCAGTTGTTTGGTGAGTTGTAGCCTATAAGTTATCGCTCCTTGTATTTCTTTCATTGTTATGGATATTTTGCTGTCTAGTACTACTAATTAGGCTTCATTAACACATTTATTATAATTTGAACATTTAGACATATTAAACAATTTGCGACAAGTGTGTGATAATGACTGATAGTGACTGATAATGTGGATGTTAGGCCCCTTAAAACAATCATCATGATCATTCATAACTCTATATAAATACTGTATAAACTAAATGTGCAGGTCTGTGCAATTTATAACTTAAGCGTAATGGTGGTTCTTAGGACAGGCCACAAAGGTTATCAGCTGCATAAAATGTTGGTGTTTTCAAATTTTCATTGATGATAGTTATAATTAGGTTAATGGATCCGATCGGGTGATTATCGGCAAACTTTCTTGATTTATAAAGTATAACCAGCATAATAGACGCATACATGTTACTTTGTCGAGTTTATTATTTTAGATACGGTATGTAAAAACATTACAAATAACTTATAACCAAGTCAGACAATTATTACGGCTCAAAATTATACGTAAAATATGTTATTCACCGTCTTCTAATTTTCTAACTATGTACACACGTCACCGTATGCATTCCAACACTGATATGTCAACACACCAAAATATCGCATAGGCTATTGACGTCAGAAAAGTTGGATGGCGCAGCCACGCGGTAGAATGTTGAAGCTGTAACATTGTGACTGGTGTGGTTTATTTAGATGGTGAAGCATTGACGTCGTGATGGAAACAGAAAGAAATTTGTCAAATTCGAGGAGGTACTGCTCTGTATACGGTTGCAAATCGTATAAAACGGCTACGAAATATCTTCACTACTTTCCTGTACAAAAAGTTCAGAGAGAAAGATGGGATACGGCGCTGTCAATTGGAAAACATGTTATATGTTACATGACAGTGTGCAGTGTGCATTTTTGTGAAGACGACTTCTTTCCACCGGTACTGTTGATTATTGATAGTTATTGTCCCTAATTTGTATTCACATGGATTTAGCTACATCAAAAATACTGATAAACTTGTAGCCTATTACTTCTGTGCCGTACATAGAATGTAATCCGCTCTTCGTAAACTTATTTTAGGGGTTCTTCCGATTGACGATAGCCGAATGATTAGAAAACTTATGAAAAATGCTGTTCCTAGCCTTAATTTGCCAGAGAATTTATATTCTTGCCTTTGAACAGCAAGTATGTAGGCCATTGAAGTATGATTTGGCTTAAACTCTGTTTTTGGCTATGATCTCCCTACTGTTGAATTTAGTTAATTAAAATGTAAAATCTTAGTTTTAAGTACCGGTTTGGTGACCCATCATCCCAGGCAGGCCGATAACACCTATACTACTAAGGCAGATAGGTCACTTAAAGAGCCGTAATTTTGAAGTTAAAGTGATGTTAAGTATACATATGCGGTAATGTAGCAGGAGACCGGATCGGCCTAGGCTATTCTAAGTTTAATTAGTTCCCATTTCAGGGTTTTTCAGTTTTGAGTGCGAATAGTTGGTTTGAAAGTTGTACAACAGTAAGGAGAGTATGTTTTGTATAGGTTTTAATTTGTATTATGGTTTATGTCGAGCTGAGGAGTTAATTTGGTTTGGCTTAAAGTGTAGTTTTTGATCTGTTCCGTTTGCTTATGACAAGTTCAAATGGAGACTCCAGCTTTGTTAAATATCTGTATTTTAAACATTTAATTAAATATATTGATAAAAAGGATGCCTCCATTTTAACTTGCCTGTGGCAAGAGAGTAATAAATTAATATTCTTGCCTTTGAACAACAAGTATGTAGGTCAATATTTGCAATATTGAAGTATGATTTGAGCATCCCAAGTAACGCTTCTTTGAACCCAAGACATTCATGCAAATTCAGGGTTGCTTGATTCAATTTATTATCAGGGAGTCGTCCTTTGTGTTATGTGAGATATATATATTGTGAAATTAATTAAAACATCGATACCGCTAGGCTCCCAAGTACAGGCTTCATATAGGCCTATGTAACAGCAGACAGTAAATTAACTATCTACATGCGGGTAATATTTTTAACTGGTAATAATTAGCTGCATTTAAATTGATTATAAAAATATGTCTATCAATGAAAGAAAATATGTAGTATTTTGCCATCATAAATAATTAGAAGCCATAACAAACGCACACCCAATTACTTCACGTCACTATATCGCCGCCATATTGCAAACAGCTGACCGTAAGCTCCTCCCCCGTTTCGGACGTCAATAGCGATGATAGGTTCACACTTTTCATACCGGTACAAAAAAAGAACAGCAATATTCAGAAGGAATTGTAGTTATCACCACCTTCAACGGAAAAGGTCGGTTAATCACAAGGAATAAGCTTAAATCGGGATTTAATGTCACTAATGCTATTCGTATGCACAGAACACCAAATATAATAGAAGTGAATAACGCATGGTAAAGCATGGAAACAAGAAACTGCTGCAGCACGCCTAGTGGTGTGGCCAACTACCTGTATGGAAATATTAGCTCCCAAATATGTTTTCATTTTATGTTTTTATTTTTATTTTACTGGGTCACTCCAATCCGTATTTTATTTAAGGACACATTTCCATTTTAACTAATCGCACCAACATGAGACTTTGGACTGGGTGGCTTTATTCAAAACTGTACACGCCGATGTCGTATGACTCATATTCTTTGGCGTGAGCAACATCCGCATTTGACAAATACGGTTTACGAATGAAAAGTATGGATCACGATTATAAGCTGCAGAAATACGACAGTATCGTGTTACCCACGAACAATATTTGCTATTGCGAGTAGTTTTAGCGTGTAAGTGACTTAAATATCTCTCAAAATCAGGATATTGAACAGTTACCGTAACGTGTTTCAAGCATGCGGAGCCGCCATTTTATCAACACCAAATTAATTTAACAAGGCTGGAAAGGTCATGTGGAAGCCCTTTGCTCCTTGGAGGACAAGTCAAGTAAGTCAAAATCAACCAATCACGAGGCTTATGCACTGGCATCTAATTTATTTTGCCTAGCAGCGCTCGTAGTGGGGTGGCGCTGAAGTACTCAGTGTTGTCAGTTACTCGTATCGTAGCTTCTTTGTTTTGCCCACTGCCAGCTGGATCGCATCTCTCCTGGCTGCTTTAGACTGCCTGCCCATTCAACGATTACAGCATTGGTTTATGCGTACAACCTCGTTTCCAAATATGGACGCTAAGAGCACCAACCCGCTGTGATCGCCACTTTTGCAGACATTTGTTTTGTATTGATGTTAATGGAGTCAATAATAATAGCCTGTTCTTTATTCGGTGTTAACTGTATTGCAGAAGCATAACTTTTCTGGGATTTCTTGGGCACATTGTGGGTAGAACTGTCGGTAAGGTTAGGTATACGGTCTGACTTCCTTGGTAAGAAGCCATTGCTTTGAGTGTGAAAGGCTTTGGAGCCTCGCTGAATTACGATGTTCAACCGTTTGTTGTTTGTTTTCCGCGAAGTTGTGTTTTGGATTTTAGAATGCCGTACTGCTGCGTCCTCTTTTGTAAATCAGAAATGAAATCTGCAATTAATATATCTCTTTCGCTGTGCCCGTTTCCCCGACGTCACGTTGGCCCGGCGATTTCAACGAGAAACCGAAGAAGGGACACAGGCGATAAAAAAAAAAAAGTCCTGTAAATATTTGTCCAATAAAAAAAAATCAAACAACTAGCTCGGGCAGGCAAGAGATTGAATATCTCGGGTCGATTAAAGGGAGAGGCATGCAAGGTTCAACAGGACAAATACTTCACAAATAAGAAAAAGAAAAAAAGTATCACTGACTCGGGAGAAGTTCCAAACTACAAGAATAACCAGAACTTGAAAAATCGACATCCTAAATTTATTTTTGAGCAGACGGACAAAAAAAAAGAACACTCCTATTACTCAATGAATATTATTAGTTTGGGATCATGGAACTCCATAATGTCCATCAATGTCATTGAGCTACCCTGTTTGACTTAATCAGGGAAGCACTCGCAAAAGAAATTATTTGAGTTCAAGTGTTCGATGATTAGCTGAATAATAATGATTAAAAAAAACACTTCACTTTTACTTTCAGCTTCTAAAAGAAGAAAAATTAGAATAAAATTCACTATACATTTTTCCTTCCCATGAATGTTAACTGAATTAATAATTTACACATAAATTTCACACATTTCTAATATTTACAGACTTACGATTGTCAATGATGATTGTCAATCATTTAATTTGACTAAATGAACTTCTGGAATGAAATTATTATTAATAATTTTTATCAACATAATTTAAAGTTTCCTTATGGAAATTACATCAGCTATAAATAACAATAACTTGTTATAGCCGCACAATAACTGGCTTCAAATGACATCCTAATCCCTCATATCATTTTCAAATCATTAGCTGAGTTTATCATATCCTTATGGGATCAATTTAATTATTCAGATTGCGATATTATAACTTTTAGCATATTTTAAATTAAGATACAAATGATTCACCTGTGATCTGCAGGAATTCTTCTTCTTATGGTTCCTATCCGTTCCGGATGCTGGCTACCATCTTGACTGTGCTGTTCCTATCACTTGCAGCTCGGAATAAATCAGTAGATGTTTTTGAGGTCCAGGCTGTGAGATTTTTTAACCAGAATATTCTTCTTCGTCCAACACTTCTCTTCCCTGGTATTTTTCCTTGAAGAATAGACTGTAGGAGATGGTACTTGGTGGTATTCCTCATGATGTGTCCTAGGTATTGGATTTTCCTGATTTTCACGGTGGTTAATACCTCCTTAGTTTTTTTCATTTTTTGGAGAACCTCAACATTTGTGACATGGTCTGTCCATGGTATCCGCAATATCCTTCTGTACAGCCACATTTCAAAGGCCTCTAACCGTTTACATAAAGACTCTGTCAGAGTCCATGTCTCAGCACCGTAAAAAAGAGTAGAGAACACATAACAACGCAAGAGCCTGATTTTCGTAGTCATTGTCAGCCCGTGATGTCTGAACAAATTCCGCATCTTATTGAAAGTTGTCCGGGCTTTCCCAATTCGAGACTTCACCTCATCAGAAGGGTCCCATTGGTCATTTATGGTAGTGCCAAGGTATATATACTTATGCACTTGTGCAATGGGTTTCTGGTCTATATTTAGTTTGCATGCAGAGACTTTGTTTTTACTAATGACCATCAATTTTGTCTTCTGAGGGTTTATATCTAAACCATATTCATGGCTTTTTTGGATAACTTTATCAATGATATGTTGCAGGCTTTCTTGACTATCCGCAAAAATCACAGTGTCATCGGCATATCGAATGTTATTTATCCAGTTACCATTTAAGAGCACTCCCATCTCTACATCCTCTAGAGCTTCTTTAAAGATATATTCCGAATAGATGTTAAATAACAATGGAGACAATATATAGCCTTGTCTTACACCTCTTAGAATATCTATATCTTCCGTGTTCTCGTTACCCAACCTCACATAAGCAGATTGATTCCAATACAAGTTCACAATTATTCGTAAATCTTTATCATCTAAGCCAATCATTTGTAAAATTTCTATCATCTTATGATGTCTTACTCTATCGAAAGCCTTTTGATAGTCAATAAAGCAGGCATATATATCGCAGTTCACATCACGGCACCTTTGAAACAATACTTGAATGCTAAATAGGGCTTCACGTGTGCCAAATGAGTTTCTAAAACCAAATTGTGTAGAAGAAACTTGTTCTTCACATATTTTGTATATTCTGCGATGAATGATCTTCAGAAATACCTTCAAGATGTGATTCATGAGACTGATTGTTCGGTACTCACTACAAAACTTAGCTCCGGGTTTTTTAGGTAGTGTGATGAATTCCGATTTAAGCCATCCCAGAGGAATGTTCCCAGAATTGTAAATGTCGTTGAATATTTTAGTCAACCATCTCACATTATCCTCATTCAAAAGCTTTAAAAATTCAGCATTCACATTGTCAGGGCCAGTGGCTTTACCATCCTTCATGGCTTTTATCGCGGTTTGTACTTCATCAACCAGAATTTGGGGTCCTGTTTCACCATTTATTCGAGGTGGCTCCTGTCGAGTATCATAAAACAAGTGTTCTATATATCTTTGCCACGTATCTTTAAACTCTTCTTTTCCAACAATTAGTTTTCCTTCAATATTAACCAATCTATTTCCTTGTCTAGTTCTATAATTCCCTGTCACTTCTTTAACTTTTCGATGAACATTGAAGCTGTCATGTTTTAATTGTAACATCTCTATTTCATTACATTTTTCTTGGATGTCCCTATCCTTAGGTAATCTTATTTCTTTCCTGATTTCCCTGTTGATGTTCTTATATTCATCAGGATTACCCTTTGCTTTCCTTCTCTTATCCATCATTTTAAGAATCTCTTCAGTCATCCATGGTTTCTTTTTAGCGATATCTGTTACTAAGTGATCTTTCTTCATAGATTCAACGGTATTAGTTAATGTTTTAATTTTCTCATCGGTACATAAGGCATCAGATAGGGATCCAAGTTCATCATTGAGCTGCTCTTCTACATTTTGTCTTACTGAAGGTTCAATTAATTTACGCATATTATACTTTATTGCTCTTCTCTTTTGAATCTTTTTCATTTTGATTTTAAAAACTCCAACTAGAGGGATATGATCGGAATGAATGTCCGCACCGGGATATGTTTTCATTGAGACACAGCTGTTCCTATATCTTTGATTTATCAAAATATAGTCAATTTGGTTCCTTATAATTCTTTCACCTGAATCTCTTGGAGGACTTCCAAGTATACAAACGTCGTGGTGGTAATGTGAAGAATGTGTTGGTTACTACAAATCCCCATTCTCCTGCAAATGCGCAAAGTTGATCTCCTCTCTCATTCCTTTCACCAAGCCCATATTGACCTACAATACTGCCTTCAGATCCATGTCCTACTTTTGCATTGAAATCTCCCATAATTATTGTTACATCTTTCTTTGGTAACTGGTGCAAAACACCTGTGATTTGGGAGTAAAACTCTGCAACTTCTTCATCACTATGGTCTGTCGTAGGGGCGTACACCTGGATGATGTTAAGATGCGCAGGCTCAGTATTTATTTGGAGCAACAATGCTCTCTCTGAGATAGGTATAAAATTGGTGACACACTTTGCGACCAATTTAGATACTATAATTCCTACTCCGTGTTGATATAATCCATTGGATGTCCCTGAATAGTAAGCTACATGTCCATTGATGTCACAAGAACCTGATCCTGGCCAACGCATTTCACTTACGCCCATAATTTCTATCTTCATTCTGTCCATTTCTTGGATCGCATTATCGGTTTTCCCAGCTTGCGCCATTGTTTGCACATTCCACGTGCTAATCTTTATTCCATCTTTCACTGACAACTTTCCCTAAGCCGGAGATCCGATTGGGGGACTTGAAACTCCGGAACATTTGGTTTTGAACACAGCCATGATGTGTTACTAGAGAAATCCATATGGATCTTGAATGCAGTAGTTTCTCATTGCTTTCTGCATTCTCATGCCGTTGACCAACTAATAGCTCATCCGCCTTCAGGGGCAATTTCTCACCCCTAGGACAAGAGAGTGCCCAAACTTACATCCACTCTTCCACCCTCCGAAGAGGTTGTTAGAATAGGTTGGAAGTGGATCTCCTTATACCGGGAGATATTCGGTCCCTGTATTCGTTAGCCGCTTGAGTATGTAATTATACACCAAACGTTGCCCCCTCTCTACAGCTGGAAGGTGAATAACCGGTATTTCCTGTCATTGAGTTTAGGACCATGATGGCATTTCCTAACATGATCATAACAATGCCAAATAAGCATTTTGCCCTGTTTACAAATAGCTGACATAGATAGGGCAGAAGATGGAATTGATCAATGTATACTCTGTGTAGTTATAGAGTTCCTATCTGTTTCGTGGTTTCTATGGCAATGGTGTTACAACCGATAAAATGGATGATAGTTAGGGCACATAACTTATGACAGATATGATAAACCGCCCTTCTAATTGGTGTTATGTGTGGACTGATTGTTTCAAAACCAAGATGGCCGTCACTTAGGGCACAAAAATGTTTGTAAATATAACCCTGATAGCAACAAATAAAGATATCAGTTACCCTAGACAATACGAACACAAGGCCAGCATATAAAAACAAGTCACAAATATCACTTAGAAATCACGACTGAGGTACAGATGTTCCAAATAGACGGATATATCACGCAGCACACCTACACATGGTCTTGTTCAAGGAACTCCAGGAATTATTAATTTTAAATTGACCAGCACATGTAACTCTGATAACATTGCATTTATTATGACGATTAATTGAACAGTAATGCAGTAACTGCCATTGCACTGTTTTCCATCGTTGGAACTACTAAATATAATTACAAATATAAAGCACATTCTAAGTCCATTGAACCTAGGACTGCATAAGCCCCTATACATCCTGGCATGATCATAATCATTTACTATATCCTCGAAGAAATTTATTAATTGATTTATTAACCGTATTAATAAGTTGGAATTGTATTTCTCATGTCCAACAGTTGCCACCATAAGATCACTATAAAGTGTCTACAACTCATAATTCATTGTGCTTATACTCAAAGTGCAGTTCCAAAACCATTTGACATAATGACAAATAATCCTCAAATTATTATAAACTCTCGTAATCTGCATTCCTAAATCTGGTCAAAATTTCCCTTATGTGACTGAGCATCATAGGCTTTGTATTCTTGTGCAATCTGAATTAAATTACTGTAAAGTCTAGGATCATAGATCATGAACCATAATTATAATTTCAATGCCATAAATTAATGAATATGCTACAATCATTACCGCTGCAAAAAGTCAAACGTTCCGTTCGCAATCGCCTTCATGGTAAAAATCGCCCTGAGAAAAAAAATCCTAAGTTTAGAATTATTAAATATTATAAAACAAAATAATTATTAAATATCGGAATTTATGTGTGTGAAAGATCTCAATATCTTGAAAATAATTTGCTCTCCAAGTTTGGAAATTCATTCGAAATATATTTTAGCCACCTGGAAGAAAGAACATAATTAAATCATGGTGTTGGTTTGCCCTAAATGTTCAGAAGGGTGTGGTGTGAATATATGCCCAAGTTGACGATGAATGTGTTTTCATCGTGAACGATGTGAACGTTCATGTGAACGATATTTTCCCACGACGAATTAATCTTGATTCTGTTCTTTAATTTGCAATATCGGCGTTTAAGAAAATCGTTTAACGCCAACATCATCGTGATGCCTGGTCTACAGTGTATTCAGCCTCTCCGAATCCCGGATTCGTCCTCACCATCACGTTTCCCTATTAAATGCTTAAGCCATTATCTTGAAGTATATGAAAAGTTCCATAAATGTTCCCATATTCTTATTCTTGAGTGAAAGTATCATAGTGGATGACATCAGACACCCCCTAAAAAGAATTAGGTGTACGCCACTGCTGAAGAAATGTTCCATGTATTTCACTGATATGGAATGGACGGTGTTGTTTCGATACTGTTAATAATTTATTAATGCTCTTGCTGGCAATCCGGTTATTTGTTGAATGTATTATGTTGAATAAGATGCAATTACTATTGTAGAAATGTTCAACATTGACTGACTATATGCCGGGTTTCGCAGCACGACAAGGTCTGCTATTATATCGTGTGCTTTAACATGTTGCATATTAATGTCTCCGTATTCTGGCGTTCCACGGTGAATTTGTCAAGTCCGATTTGTAGCTGTGTTAATGTGTTCACTTGACAAAAATACAGTTTCTACTTACATCAGCCTCTTGGAGAAATCACTAATTTTAATTTTACCTGTCACTCGTAAATAAGTTATAACAAGTACCGGTATTTCACAAGCAAATTGTAATGCTAATATCATAGTGTGGACACACGCTTCCCGAAGGTAGAATGATCGTCTCCGCGCACATGTGTTTTAAATCAGCAATAGAACAGACTAGAATGGAATGACCTCTCCGCACGTGTTACACATAGCACACATCGGTTGCCCTGGTCACCTGATCCGTAGGAGTGTGGGGAATTTCCACCCCTCATCTATTGCGTCATGACTTGTCAAAGCCGATAGGAGTTGAAGATGTTCGACACTCGCTTGTGCTAAATTTTAGCTCAATGCCATAAGGATGGGTCCATTTAGCAGCTAGAATAATTATGAAGAATGTTTCTTTAGCTCTAGGTCTGCTACAAACACATGCTGGAATACATTACAATATGTTACATTCATCAACTACTTCCAAGGTTGCTTTACGAATCTCGGCAATTAAAGATCACCAACATGGTGGATTTCGGTCACAGTACGTCTCCAAGTGTTGAATGGGCAGGCAGTTTAAAGTAGCCAGGAGGGACGCGATGAAGCTGGCAGTGAAAAAGCCGCGGTGATCACAGAGGGTTCGTACTGCAGCCTATCTTGTACGCCTCTGAGCGTTGAATGGGCAGGCAGTCTAAGGCCCCTTTCACACCGAAGATGCAAGACGCAAGATGCAGGCTGCAGGATGCATGCATCTTCGGTGTGAAAGGGGCCTAAAGCAGCCAGGAGGGATGCGATCCAGCTGGAGCCAGGAGGGATGCGATCCAGCTGGCAGTGGACCTAAGAAACTCCATAGTACTTTCTCCGTCCGTTAAATAATTATTCTTTTGTTTGGGCCCGAACTCTTCGAGCATACAATAGGATAGAGAGGCCTTGACACTGCCAGCTGGATCGCATCTAGGGTTACCAACTGAAAATTTCCAAATGCAGGACATCGCTCAGCAAAAAGCGGGACATTTAAGAAAAATGCCTGACAAGTTTAATCGATAACAAAATTATTTATATATTACACATTCCTTTTTACAAGAGGAAATGCCTTAGGCCTACTTAATGATCAGTCCTTGCTGCAGTTTATTTACTTTGAAGCTGCATTTTTCAACAGAACCTACCTTTGAAAGAAGACGTGAATTATTTGCTCGAAGCACATATTTATAAAATTCTTCACACGACATATCTTTGAAATTGAACTTCACAAGTAACATTCCTTTCACTGATTCTCTTTCTTTCCTATTACTTATTTCCAGCCCCGGAGGTAGCGCCCTGACCACAAGCAGTTGATGTACGATGCAATAACATGCTGTCTTCAGTCCAAAAATCTAAATGAGCAATCTTGTAATGAAAAATGCCGGACATTTTCCAATAAATTAGAAATGCCGGCCGGACATAACCAAAATGAATGAAAAGCAGGACATGTCCGGCAAAAGCCGGACGGTTGGTAACCCTAATCGCATCCCTCCTGGCTGCTTTAGACTGCCTGCCCATTCAACGCTCAGAGGCGTACAAGATAGTTTGCAGCACCAACCCACTGTGATCACCGCGGCTTTTTCACTGCCAGCTTCATCGCGTCCCTCCTGGCTGCTTTAAATTGCCTGCCCATTCAACACTTGAAGGCGTACAAGATATATATTAATTGCAGATTTCATTTCTGATTTACAAAAGAGCACGCAGCAGTACGGCATTCTATAATCTAAAACACAACTTCGCGGAAAACAAACAACAAACGGTTGAACATCGTAATTCAGCGAGGCTCCAAAGCCTTTCACACTCAAAGCAATGGCTTCTTACCAAGGAAGTCTGACCGTACCCAACCTTACCGACAGTTCTACCCACAATGTACCCAAGAAAGCCCATAAAAGTTATGCTTCTACAATACAGTTAACACCGAATAAAGAACAGGCTATTATTATTGACGCCATTAACATCAATACAAAACAAATGTCTGCAACAGTGACTTGAAAATGTGGCGATCACAGAGGGTTGGTGCTGCTCTTAGCGTCTATATTTGGAAACGAGGTTGTACGCATAAACCAATGCTGTAATCGTTGAATGGGCAGGCAGTCTAAAGCAGCCAGGAGGGATGCGATCCAGCTGGCAGTGCTTAGGCCTGGCTCTCTAGTTGTTCTGAAGCACCACACAGAGGGAGAAGGAATGACAGGGTCAAGACAGCAATAAAAAAACATGTTAAAGAAGAAACTGCACTGGGAAATGTACGTTACGTATTGTTGTTTTCAGTTCATTCATTAATTCATTTATTCTTTTTGCTAATGGGGTTAAGTTGTACAAGTTGGGTCACTAGCTAAATTTGGAGAGTGAGAAAATTTCGTATCTCGGACACAACTGGTAGTAGGTGTGGGTATTTGAGGCCTATATTACCTCTATAGCACAATATTTCTACCTAAATATCTGCATTTAATAACTCAAATATTCTATAAAATATCCGATATACGTAAAAACGTGTCTGCCTGTCTATTCAAAAGCTCATATATACAGCTATGATAGAAAAATAAACCCTGTTCAATAACGTAGAATACACCTCTTAACTTAGGGGCAGATGGCCTCGTAGTTCCGCCCCTTAAAACAACAATAACTAACTAACACCCCCTAACTGGTCTCATAAATAGAAATTAAATGAAACTAGAAGACCCGTGCTGCTCCGCAGCATTCTTTTCAACAATCCTACAGCACTTCTTTCCGTATGGCATTTGCACGTCCTCATGCTAGTGACCTAAACAGACATTTACGGTACCGTCGCCTTTGGGTAAATGATGAAGTAAGACTTATGAGATCAAATGTGTGGGTGTCTGCCTGTCCTCTGTGTGTGTGTGTCCCACTATTTACCCAGCGTAAGCTTAAAATGCGCACGGACGTCAGGTCTCAGACGCAATTCTGAAAAGCCGAGGTGAACAGCGAAACTCCAAACACATAAGCTATACTCTTCTCTTAAGTATTAACTCGACACGACTCGACAGTTTGATGCTGGTTGAAGCTGTGGTGATAGGTACTCGCAAGGTTGTAAACTCACTCCGAAGCTAGTAATTTAAATTTCCACTGAATGGAGATCGCTGGAAGAAATGAAAACGTAAAAACACTTATAGTGGGTGGTGTGGGAGCTGTCGCGGACCTTTTTTGCAGAACTTTTCATGCTGAACAATTCTCAGAGTATATAGATATTTTTAACGGTTTACCCAGCGTAAGCTTAAAAGACACATGGACGGCAGGTTTTTCTTCGACTCGATTCCCTGAAATCGTTTCTGGTTGGCTTCTTTTGGTCATAAATAAATGTTTTTATACCGAATCCTTCCTCGAGAAATCCTTAACAGAATGGTGAAAACCGCATCAAAATCCTTCAAGTTGTTCTCGAGATTACCCATTACATCGAAGAGTCGGGGACTTTGTTTTATACTGAGCCCGTATGTGCTCATACTGGCGATATTTGTATTCCAAGACATTGTCCATGAATTGTACACGCATCGCATATACAACGCACTCGAAAGCATGTCTAAGCTTCGAGCATAATTTTGACTCTGGAGAGCTACGTCGAAATTATTCCTGGATAAATTTTACCATTTATCTACATTCAAGACATCCCAGGAATTTATTACAAGTAATTCTGCTTCATTTATCACATGCCTGTGATTTTAAGTACGATTTTTTAACTATTTCGGTAAGGTATTTTCATCGCAGATATGCGAGTGGATTTATTTAGTCGCTACATGACTCCGGATCTTCCTTGGAGCATGAAGCAAGTTCCGTGAGGAAGACACACTGTTTCTTGAGTCCACTCAGGTTGGACGTGCATTTTTCCCAAGTCCGTCTATTCCGACGAAGACCACGTTTTTTTTGCCAAAGACACAATTATTAGTGCTGTGAGTTTAGTTTAGGCCATCGAGCCTGTGCTAGGAAAATACAGTAAAATTATTACTGCAGACACACAGTTTATTGAGTCCACTCAGATTGGACGTGTTTTTTCCATGTCCGTATATTCAGACGAAGACCTCGTTTGTGTTAGAAAGCACATATCATAAGTGCTAAGTTTATCTTAGGCCATCGAGCCTACCCATCGACAGTTTATTTAAAATACTACTGCAAATACGCCGATTAAGGCGAGTGAAACATTATTTACTCCGCAATTTGTGAAAATTCATAATTCTGTGAATTTTTCATCGACCACGTGGGTGATAGATATCATACTACACCAATCCGCCGAATATCATCATCAGACCACGAGAACGTGGAAAATTGTATAAGTGCTTAACGATAACCCCTCACGATGGTATCCTCATCTTGACGTGATGTGGGGGCTTGAGAGTTCAAATTATCCTGCGAGCTATGCCGGCGGGAGAGTAAGCTCCTGGTAGGGCCACCCAAGCCAGACAGGTCAAAGGTGATGGGCCAGACTAAGAGGGATACCCTGGTCCTCCAGGTTGGGGGTTGGGCGTAGGGTTAACAACCCTACACTGTAAAAAATCTCAATGTTACGGATACCTTACAAGTGCCTCGGAAGGCTGATCACCCGATGACGAACCGGCAAAGGAAACGGTTAATGAGAAGGAAAGCGGATATTATGTTAGCGACATGGAATGTGAAAACCCTAAGGAGACCTGGGAAATTGAGAGAGATTAGAGAAGAAATGGGAAAATACAGAGTGGAAATAGCTGCACTAAAAGAAATACGATGGAAAGGCCAAGGAATGATAGCGTCAGGGGAACATATACTGATGTACAGTGGTGGAAACACCGGTTATGGTGGTACAGGCTTTCTTATACAAAAGTCTGTTAAGTGTAATAAACTTCAATGCTATAAATGAAAGGATGTGCTCAGTGCGACTACGAGCAAAGTTTTTTTAACATCACCATGTTCTGTGTCTATGCCCCCACAGAAAAGGCAGAAGAAGAAGAGAAGGATAGCTTCTACACTAAGTTGGAGGAGGAGGTCAACAAAGTACAAACACATGATGTGAAAATAATCCTTGGGGACCTAAATGCCAAATTCGGGAAGGAAGAGGTGTTCAGAGATATAATAGGGAAGGAAAGTTTACACGAAGGGAGTAATGACAATGGATTGCGGTTGATAGACTTTGCCATTGGGAAAGAAATGGTGGTGAAAAGTACTTGGCACCCAAGGAAAGATATCAAGAAAGAGACCTGGGTGTCTCCGGATGGAGTTACAAGGAATCAAATAGATCATGTGATTATTGACAAACGACATGCATCGGATGTAATGGAAGTAAGTAGTTGTAGAGGAGCAGATGGGGACACAGATCATTACTTGGTAAGAATCAAGTATAGACAAAAAATTGATTCAGCAAGGAAACAAAAAAGTGAAAGGAAGATGAAGCATAATATCGGAAGGCTTCAAAGCAACAAGGAAGTACAAGAGGAGTATAGATTGAAAGTGGGAGAAAACATGGAAAACAATAAGAACCTCTGGGAAGAAGGCAATGTGGAAACTAAATGGGAGTTACTGAGAAACACCATCAGGGAAGTTGCAGAGGAAATGTTGGGGAGAGCCGAATTCAAGAGAAATATACAATGGTTCGATGAAGAATGCTCGGAGGCAATCCATGAAAGAAACGAAGCAAGGCAAAGAATGTTGCAACGGAGAACAAGACAGACAGTGGAGGAATATAGAGAGAGAAGGAAAAGGGCTATCAAGTTTCGTAGGGTTAAGGAAAGGCAGTATGAAAGAGAAAGAATAGAACAATTAGATAAAATGAGGGAGAGTGGGAGATTCGGCGATTTTATGAAAGAGCAAGAGATTTGAGGAAAGAGTTTCAACCAAGAGCTGTCTTTTAGAAGGACAAAGAAGGAAATTTTATAGGAGATAACAACAAGATGCTACAGAGATGGCAAGAATATTTCACAGAGCTACTCAATGGACGGGGTGAAGAGGAAACCGCGAATGGGGAGGAAGCGGAACATGTAGGGATTGATGAGCAAGAAGAAGTTGAAACACCGTATTTAGAGGAAGTTAAAGATACAATTAAGGAATTAAAGAACAATAAAGCCGCCGGAGAAGACGGAATAGAAGCGGAGTTGCTAAAATTCGGTGGAGAGGTAGTGGTAAAAGCAATGCATGAACTAATAAAGGAAGTTTGGACGAAGGAAGAAATGCCCAGGGATTGGACTGTAGGAATAATATGCCCTTTGTATAAGAAAGGGGATAAATCAGTATGCGGCAATTATCGTGGGATTACTCTGTTGGACGTAACATATAAGGTGTTCAGTAAGATTTTAGCCTCTCGACTGGAGCGTTGTGTAGAGAAAATATTGGGGGACTATCAAGCTGGATTTAGAAGGAATCGATCTGCAATGGACCAGATATTTGTAGTGAGGCAGATGAACATGATAAGCAGCTGGATCAGCTGTATATAGATTTTAAGCAGACATATGACAGTTTGTATAGAAAAAAGATTTTTAAAATTATGAAAGAGTTTAAGATCCCGATAAAATTGGTCAAGCTGACAGAAATGACTATGAAAACCACAATCTGTAAGGTTAGATTAGAACAAGAGATGTCCGAAGAATTCATTGTAGAAAGGGGTTTGCGACAAGGAGATGTAATTTCTACATTACTCTTTAATGTAGCTCTAGAAAAAAATAATTCAACAACTACCAATCATCCAGGAGGGACCATATTTAACAGGTGATAGCATATGCGGATGATGTAGCATTAATTGCAAGGAACAGTAAAGCATTAGAAGAGAGCTATGTCCTGTTGGAAGAAAAAGCACGAAAGTTAGGATTAGAAGTGAATACAAGTAAAACCAAGTATATGAAGATGGGAAACTCCAGAGAGGCAAGAAGAGATCCGTATATTAAATTAAATGGGAAAGAATATCAAAAAGTAGAAGAATTCAAATATTTGGGCTCAATAATAACTGAGGATAACAGAACATCAGTGGAAATACAAGAAAGAATTAAAAGTGGAAATAGATGCTACTACGCTCTGCAAAGCATGTTTAAATCGAGAAATGTTAGTAGGAATACTAAAATAAAAATTTACATTACAATACTAAGACCTGTGGTTATGTATGGATCGGAAAGTTGGGTTCTCAATAGAAGAGAAGAAGACTGGCTGCGAAGATGGGAAAGGAAGATCTTGAGGAAAATATACGGGGCAGTGAGAGAGGAGGAAGGTTGGAGAATAAGGACAAATGTGGAACTACAGGAACTCTTCGGACAGGCAGATATTGTGGTCAAAATTAAGCAGGGGAGGATAAGATGGGCAGGACACGTTCAGAGAATGCCAGAATCACGGAGTGTCAAAAAGGTGTTGACGCAAAGACCGGATGGAAGGAGGAGAAGAGGAAGACCCAGGAGACGGTGGATAGATGATGTGGAAGACGACCTTAGGAGTCTTGGAATCAGGAACTGGAGAAGGAAGGCGGAAGATAGAGATGAATGGAGGCAGGTGATAAAGGAGGCCAAGGTTCTTCAGGGACTGTAGCGCCGACCAATTCGCAATTCGCTTAACGATAACTATTGTGCCAGTGAAAACGGCGCCCCTGTAAATTACAGCATTATTAACAGTTTGTTCGTGAATTTCACAAAACGATTGCACCGATATTTACGTGATTGTGTTTTATGAAAGTAATACTATCTGTGTACAAAGGTACCGCACGTGTATCAATGTAAAGCCTGTGGCAGATGTCAATTGGGCAATTTTGAATGAATCTGCAATACTAGAAGCATTGTTGAATTTTGAAACCACAGTGATAATCATAAAATTGTGCCACGTTAATATTTCATCGTACAACATGCATTCGAACATCGACCACGTGTACGCTATCTTCTACCCAGTACATGACATGCATGTAATTGTGTAAACACCCGTGATGGAGGAGACGTCGAAGAAGAATTTCAGCCCATGATGACGAACCTGTTGAACGAGGATCCAGCAGTGATGGCTGATTGTTGGAGACCACTTTGGAACCAGGAGATACCAGGAGATAGTTGGTTGGTTCCTCAGTTTAGGGGCTGTGACAACGCGGTCATGTAGCTCCGTGTACTTTGGGTGTGTGTAGAATCTGTCTGATAACCGGTGTTAATTGTGATGGCTGTATTAGTGTGTGTATCTGCTTTTTAATTCAAGTAAGGACTGCAACTTTGCGAATGTTTCAAATAGTTCCTACTTTTGCCGCCAACTGCTACCGTCAACAACTACTAGGCCGAGTTCAGAACTTAACTACTAGACGCCACCGCTGTCGGCTCTTGGCAACGAACGTAGGAACCTAAGAGTTAGTTAGTTATTGTTGTTTTAAGGGGCGGAACTACGAGGTCATCTGCCTCTCTTAACACTGATTAAAGAATAAAAATTTGAAATTGAATTTAAAATTTTGAGGTGGACACCTAAATTTAAAAAGACCGAAATGAATAAAACGAAAACAAAAAAATTAATAAAATTAAAAATTATAAATATAAACTAAAATTACGGAAAAACAAAACATTATCATTCAAAAACGAACTAGTCGTTGAGTCAATGTTCACTGGAGAATTTAGATTGTTGGCTCTAACCCACTCTCACTTATAAAGCGGATAACGCGATCAGCAGCCGCCGCGTCATCGGATAATATAAGTGTGAGTGTAATCTGCAAACCAAGGTTTCTTCGTAAGTCAGCAAGATCCACACACTCGGTTAAAATGTGGGCCACAGGTACAAAGTGGGGGGTCTTCCCTTCTCATTAGGTACGAGTGGGTGGATCTTGTATGACCTATCCTTAGCCTACACAAAATGACGGACTCGCTCCGTGACCGGAAAGAGCTCCGCAACACGCGAGTAGTTCCCTTGATCGCTCTCAGTTTACTGGGCACTGGGTCAGCTAGCCACTCACTCTCCCAAAATGCCAGAACTTGTAGGCGTAACTGAGAGCGAATATCTCTAGCGCGTACCTCCATTGGTCGAGGTGGTAGTGATACCGCCTCTTTTGCAGCTTGATCCGCTAACTCATTTCCCGCAAATCCCATGTGGCTTGGAAACCACAGAAAGGTGATTCGGGTGCCAGCGTGGCCCAGCCCGGCTAGCAGGTCGTGGATACGCTGCACTAGGGGGTGTTGCGGGAAACATGTAGCAATTGACTGCAACGAACTCAAAGATTCGGTACACACGAGGAACCTAAGAGCGTTGTTTACATTCTTAACATATACAATTTAGCTTCACACTGGTGTAATTCGTGAAAGGTTCTTTAACATGCCATAAATCTATGACATGGGACCACCGGCTTTACTTCCCCTCCTAAGGAAGGCATACTGAGGGATTTTTAACGCTCTTAAAAAATCCGACGGCTTCGGCCGGGTTTGAACCCGTTATCTTGGGCATAGAGGCTCAGCATGCTACCAACTACGCCACCGATGCCACAAATACCAGGAGATGTCCGGGGAAGAAGAGGAAAAAGGGCAAGGAACAGGACGCCGTGGATATTTAAAATGCCCTCCTGCCATGAGGAGTCGAAATTACCCCTTATGTTATCTGGAAAATGAGGTGATGCGACGGAATTCCACAGTGAGTTTTCTGTAATGTCATTTCTGCAAAGGGCCTTTTTCGAAATGGATTATTCTTCTTTAGTCATGTAGAAAACCGTACACCGATAACAACTATATAGATAGACATCAGTAGACTTAGTTGTACTAATCAGTCTTATTTCAGTTATTTGAATGGTCAACAAAGAATTAGACACCTAGTTGGCAAGTGTAATGCCAGGTGCACCAACGATTGTATTGGTGAAATGCTTCAACATGAACCCATTAATAGGACAGAGCTCGAGGAGCCACATTTAAGCCAGCAATAGCTGTGATTTTGTAGGACGATGAATGTCTGAATATTTCTTAGGCAGGGTGTCTACTGGAAGTATGAAATAAAAATTAGTTACTTTTTAGTTACCTTTAGCTACTTTTTAGCTATTTCACGACATCTCTGCGATCTACCAGCATAGGAGCTCATCGTGCGCACCGCCCTGATTTAATTCCCATTTCTGCCATGGAGAATTTCAGTCGTGATATGAGGAGATGCAGCTGATAAAGTGTTAACAATGCATTGCTCTGGCAAATAACATCTCATTCATTCACAACGAGAATGTAACATTACATTAGCAAAGAGCTGGCAGGCAGTGATGTAAGCCAACGAATACTGAACAGGCTGAATATTGATCACGAACCTGCATTTCTTAATCAATAACAGATAGGAAAAGAAAATGTTATTACTCATCTTCCAACATATGCAGTGTGTAAATCTGGACCAAAGTTTCACTTACAACAGACTTGGTTTATGTTTTATAAGCAATAACTAGTAAGGAAAGTCCACATAGATATAATGAAGTTTTCATTGAGGCAGATAAAAATGAAAATACACTGCAAGGAAACATTAACACAATAAATAGGATTTCACTAGTTCAGATCTTCTTGTGTCTAACATCATTTTTATAAGGATTGAACCAAAATAAAATATCTCTGTTAGCTACTGTCCTCGACACATGATAGTAACAATAAAATTATATTTAAATGCAAAATAAAACATCTTGATTTACCTATGTGTTAAATCTAGACTGCCCAATGTTGTATCCGATGGGAAGGAAAAGCTACATTTCAGTACAGCACAATAAAAGAGAATAAAGTAAAAGGAGGAAATATAAGACATTTCAACATAACTTTTTACATTACAACAGCCTAATGAGTTATTGTGACTAGATGCAGATGACCTCGTAGATCCGCCCCTTAAAACAACAATAACCAACTACTGTAGTTATTGTGACTGCTTTCAATGAATAATGGCATAAGAGCAATTCTTACCCCCCTCCCCCAAAGCAATATATAGCCGACCGCATGTTGTGAGCGTACTTTTCTCAACCTGCATGAGTGCATGGCATGTTTTTCCCCCTTGGTTGCTAATGGTGTAATATTCGTACTGGTAACTTATAAGATTTATTAGGTGCAATTTTCAATATTTTTACTTCATTTGAAGTAGGCCTATCTGGTTATGACGACTTCATTAATTTCCTACAATACGATAGCCTAAAGGGGTATTATGCCATTAAATGCAACTTACTATCAACTGAGCCAATGGCCTGGCCATGTTGAAACACCGGATCCCATAAGAACTCCGCAGTTAAGCAACATTCGGCGTCGTCGGAACTTGGATGGTACTGCGCGCTGTTGGCCAACACAAGGAGAAGCGGAAAGGCCTTGGCCACCCTACCGCACGTAAACTCCGGCTGAGGATAGCTTCTTCGGAGGCTCGGACCTGCCTTCGGACAGAATACCAATTACATTTTTTTACTATCAACTGATATCACAGGGAGAAAAATATCACCTATTATTATTAATATACTGGAAGAGAATAATTACTAAAACATGACCGTAATAAGGCGGGGGAGAAAAAGGAAGTAATAAACACGTACTTCCGTGAAGAACTATATAGCCTATTTTCATATATCGTACTTATTTAAATTGCCCATACAACATACAAAATTTCAGTTTGATTGCTGTAATAGATTGGTAGATATTGAGAACCGTCGTAATATTTCGGATAGTCGCCATGTTGAATTTTTTTATATGAAGGTCTTAAGAGTTATGCTAAGTTTCCGAAAACATGAAGATTATTGTGTAGGTGTATTATTCAAATTTCAATCACATGATTAGAACAAAATAAAAATAAAAACTTCATTTTAAAATTTCGCACAGCCGCCATCTTGTGGTTATGAAAACATTTTAAATAAATTAGATGCCAGTGGATTAAAATTTGCATAAGCATATACCGTACCAAGCTTCACTGAGATTGGATGGTTAAGTCGCGAGAAATGCCCATTTAAATATTTGCATTTCGCGTCGCCGTCATGTTGGATTTGTGCTCACCAGGTTATTGAAAGTCCCATAGGTGAACTTATATTTATAGCCTCCATCAATATATAATATTTTAGTTTGATTGCTGTCATAGTTTAATAGATATTGAGAACCGTCTAAATATTTCGGATGGTCGCTACGTTGGATTTTTATACATGTAGGCCATAGAGTTATGCACTATTATATGACGATTATTGCGGAGGTTCATTATTCAAACGTTGACTTCGATCGGATGATTAGGACGCGAGAATTATAAACTTAATTTTAAAATTTCGCACAGCCGCCATCTTGAGGTTTTATGTAAATAATTGAACTTAATAAGATGTCAGTGCATTACAAAGTGTATAAACATTTGCTGTACCAAGTTTCACTGCGTTCGAATAGTTAAATCGCGAGAAAACTCCATTTAAATGTTTCAACTTTGCTTGGTCGCCATGTTCGTTTTGTACTTAACAACAGGTTTTCCAAAGTCACTAAAGGTGAACTTTTAGTAGTGCCCTTTATCACCTTATAAAATTTCAATGTGATATCTGTAACAGTTTTGGAGATATAAAATGCCGGTGAAATATTTCGCTCAGCTGCCATGTTGGATTGGTGAGACTTAATGAAGTTTGAAGGGCACGGTCGGAGTCGGCCAAAATAATACTATGACCTTACTGGGTTTCATTGCAATCGCTCTAGCCGTTTAGATGTTGATCTCATAAGCCTATTCTTTCGTGAATGAAAACAGGCTAAAAAGGAGTGAGTGGGACGAATAAGAGGAGTGGGGAGTGGTAAACCCGGTACGTGAAGAAGGGGGCAGCAGGTCGTGGATGGATCGCGCTTGAAAGTGCATCGCCGCGACATCCCAGTCTGTTGGAACGACTTGCGCCGAGCAATATGTTGGCGTCAAAATTATACATTAAGATGCACCTCCATCTATTATATCCTCTTTGGACTGAAGCCTATGCATGGTGTTCTCCGCATGTCTCCGCCTATTACGTTAAGTCCCACATATAGCATAGGAGTAGGGGGGCAGTGAGAGTTTAAACGCACAGCCTACTTTCCTGGGAACATTGCCGATATTTCTCGAACGCCTGGTGGGATGTTTACAAATGAGGTGTCGTTGAACTCGAGCTGACGGGGGCTTTGCTATGGACTACTCGTCATATTTTTGATTTTTTTTTGAAAATGTTTGTTTTTGAAAGTAGGCGATTGTTTGAAAACCAAACATGATATAACGTTGTTCCCTAGTTGAAACGAATGGTCTCTATGACCTTTATTTTTTATAATAAAACTTTTTTATTTTTTGAGATTTTTAGAAAACACTTAAATTTTGAAATTTTTATATTTTGGAAACTAAAGAGTTTACAAAAAAAATTGTTTGACGTAAATGAATGGCCCTGACCCCCTCAACCCCCAAAATAAATTTCAAGTCTCTAGGACCAAAACTGTGCAGTTGTGCTAGATGGGGCGTTCTGCTTCCCAGCCTACTTTCCTACGAGCTTTGCCGATATCTCCCGAACGCATAGTCAGATTTTAACGAACGAGGTATTGTTGGCGTTGGGATGACGTCCTCTTGGCTAAGCATGTGTGTTGGTATTTAAAAAAATAGTTTTTTTTGATTGGCGCTATTTTGGAAACGGTGAATTGGAAAAAAGTATGTTTGACGTTAATGAAAGGTGGGTATACCCTCTAGGCGGGCAGTAAGTTTCAAGGGTGTAGGAGGAAAAACAATGATAGCCTACTTTCTCGCGAACATTGGTGATCATTGGCGAACGGATGGTCGGATTTTAACAAATGAGGTGTCGTTGGACTCGAGCTGACGTTCTCATTCCTATAGACCACTCACTATATTTTTTTTTGAATTTGTTTTGTTTCTTAAAGTAGGCAATAGTTTGAAAACCGAACATGATAGAACGTTGTTCAATAGTTCAAACCAATAGTCTCTAAGACCTTTATTTTTTGTAATAAAATTTTGTTATATTTTGAGAATTTTTGAAAATACTGGAATTTTGAATTTTTACTATTTTGGAAACTAATACGTTGACAAATAAGTTTGTTTGACATAAATGAAAGGTCCCTACCCCCTCTACCATGAAAATAAATGTCAACTCTATAGGACAAAAAGGCTAGGCATTTTAAATGTTTTTAATTTTTTTAAAATAAAAGAGTGTTTGTAGACAGAGAGCCGGTAGCGCTTGACGTATGTTACAACGAGGCTATGATTGGCCATGGTGGATACTGAAAATGGCTATTTCGACGGGGCGATGTATGGCAAAACGAGGGGTCGCTTTTCGATTTGTTTTCCTACGACAGATGAATGAAGGCGAATATTTTCGAAAATCCCTCATGACGATCGTTAAAATAGGTTGGTAAACACTGACCAGTAACCAGACAAAATTCATAATGCTATGAGACGAATAAAAATAGTCGACAACAACAGAACTTGTTTTTCTATGTATGTCTAACTGGCAGCCAGAATGGGAAAACAGAATATCTGCTCGAGAGACCCGCTTGGAGCCTGGCTAGTTGGCTAAGAGAATGGAATGTGGGTGAGAGCTGACTACATTGGTGTACAATGATAACAGGTTGGTACCATGTGGCAACTCTGTAAAAAGGTGATAATGGCTAGCCAGGCGAGCAGCAGCAGCAGCAGGTAGGGGCCCCGCAGAGAGGAAAGGGGAAAGAGGGAAGGGTGAACACAAAGAGAGAACAGGAAATCACGTGACCACTGCAGAGTGGTGAGGGGGCGGGGCCAGAGAGCCGGAGGAGAGGTGAGGGGAGGAGTGGGAGAACCCATGACAGCCATTAGCTGAACGAGTCATCATGGAGTGAAGGAGTGAGACGCGGGTGTGGAGAGAGAAAGAGAAACATGTATGGACATGCATGAAGCGTGGAGCGCCGTACACAGAGCTCTCGTACAACACGATTCAATTTAAAAAAAGTGCACAGGTTCATACAACATGTAATTTATTGATCCAAGAGTTAAACGTTGAGTTAAATCCTAACCATTTGACATATAGTTTATTTCCTTTTTGTTCCAACACTTTTTCCACGAGGTAATGTTTCGGAAATGCTGTTTTTTGAAGTTCTTGGAGATAAAATCTACCTTTTATGGGTGGATGGTTGAGGTCTTGGAGTAAATAGGTGACTGGACTGTACAAGTTGACTTGACGAATTCGAAATAGTTCAGTCCCCCACTGCCTTATTGAAGGCAGACTTAAATTTGCTCACACGAACAAAATCCCCAATTTTCAGTCGGTGACGTTTAGGATATGCTGTTTTTATGGGGTTAAACAGTTTATCCAGTCGCTGAATATTTTTGGTTACGAGACGTGGCTTGGTCCCAATGGTTCAATGTTTGCTGTCATTGTAACGTGACACTAGCTCAGGTAACATGTCCAACCAGCGATAAGTACCCTGAGCGGTAAACGCTTTCCACATATGGGTTTTCAATGTTCGGTTAAACCGTTCGACCACGCTGGCTTTGAGATTGCTGTATGTGGTGTAATGGTGAATATCCTTAGATTTGAGAAAACTGGAGAAATCCTTGTTGAAAAATTCTTTCCCCTGGTCGGTTTGTAGCAACTGAGGTTGACGTTTGGAGTGTTGAATAATATGTTGAAAGGCCTTGGTGACCAGTGGACCAGACTTGCGACGCACAGGTTCAACAAAGGCCATTTTGGAATAGACATCAATGACGGTCAACATATAGCGTAAACCGTCGTTAACGCCAGCTTGGGTATCATTTCAACCAAGTCAGCCTGCCAAAGTTCATCCACACCCCGTGAAATCACCTTGAGTCGCGGATAGTGACGCCTAGCAGAGCGATGCAACTCGTGAGCAATACCCATTTTAATGGGCGAGGGCTTAAACAATAATTTTGGCATTTCGAATTTCTTGTTCAATTTCTTGAATTTCTCAATCGTGACCGGTATGGCCGGCTTGACGTGAAGCATGCAACAACTGTAGCCGCTGGACGAGCTTATTGGGATTGTGCCAGTAGGTAACATCCACAAGGGTTTTTAATGGTTTAAATGTCACTCCCGAAGCGGACACTTTACGACGAGTACTTTGACTGGTGGGAAACATTTTTGCAATGATGGTTTCATATTTTTGAGATATATTGGCATTAACTTGTTGAGCTGGATCATACTGTCTTTTGTGGGCATGGGTTTCCAATAAAATGGATTTATATTTGCCAAGGTCCTCTAACGTATAATCATGGAATGAGGGTGTTCGAGAAAAGAGCAGCTTTAACAGTACTGGCGTCAATTTATAGTTGATGTTCTTAATGACAGCTTTAGTACGAGCAAATTTAATGGATGAATCCCCAATTTCTAAACTATCATCCTCATGGCGAACACCATACGTGGTATCTGTGTTTCCAATAAATAGATCAGTGAGATATGGTTCTAGTGTTGATCCATAATATTTTTTTTATTTTTTTTTCAGTTGAACTTTGTTTTGAGGAGTGGCCAAGACTTATGAAAACGGAGACGATCTGGAAGGGCAAGGTGTTTCGACCATGGCCAAGGATTTCTTTTTTCTCAAAAGCTCTGCAAGGGGTGCGGCCTTTTTTTTTTAGACGTAAACACTTGTTCCTCGTCATCCTCAACTTCCCTAACACTAGTCAAATCTTCCTGTTCATGTTCCTCTTCCTCTTCCTCAGGGTCCTCGTGCAGCGTCTGCGTGGATTGTGAAACGGTGGGTAGCTTTTCAGATGGCTTGAAAGAGGGTTTCAACATGGCTTTTAGCGGAGGTGCTAAATGATGTTGAATAAACAAAGCATGATCTGCACGTGATCGTTTTAATTGACGAAACTTTTGGCGAATAGTATTTTTTGCTCTAATAATATGCTTTTTCAATTGACTCTCTGCTAACGCCATGGTGTCTTGACAAATGACTTGACAGGGAATGAGTCAGTGCCTTAAATTGCAATAAAATGATCAAACCCTAAGCGATATCGTCCTTGGTTGAGTTCACTTTGTTTGTCAATCACTAAACAGGCATGGCGTTGAGTGTTCCAGCACTTGCCACACAATTCAGTAATTATTTGAAAGGTCATATCCGGATTCACATGTTCATTATAAATGTGACGACTGTTCCTCTCGTCCTGGCGAAATAAAACAATGACATTGGCATTGTCACGAATCAACTGTTTGGACATTTTAGAATACGTTTGTCCAAGATAAAAGCAATCGATATGTTTGTGTCGACCCATGCTGAAATAGCTTTGAATAATGCCTTGACGTCCAGTGGATACATCATCGAAAATCATGAGTGAATCAGGCTTTACCTCATCCGGTGAAATAACATTTTCTTGTATGGAAAATGTAAAATAACCCATATTCTCTTTTTGTAATCCAGACATGACTTGATCCAGAAACACGTAGTGGGGTTGGTAGAGAGATTTTGCAAAAATATAAATATTTTGAAAACGCAGACCATTGGGCGCTGTGATGAGTGTTAGCAAAAGATTGGTCTTTCCACAGCCGGAAGGTCCCACAATGATGCAGCGAATGGAAGATGGAAACAGTGAACCATGGCGTTGTTCACGTGTTGTGGGACAGAGATGGGAGTAGTGGTTTTTGATCGGTTCTGCACCCTCCTCCTCCTCACCCTCCTCACAAGATGGCGGCGACGCGATACCTCTCGAACCCCTGATTGGATTTTGACGAATGAGGTGTCATTGAACTCGGGCTGATACCGCCTTTCCAATGGACAACATATTTCCACCCCAAAATAAACCTTCCCTACTAGGGGTGAAAATTGTAATTTTTTAGAAAAATCTCGCTTTCCAAGTGCAGCATGTGAGAGTTTGAATACCAATATGGAATTAAACGTTGTTCTACACAAGCGACATGCGTTCTGTGGAAAGCCACTATGAATTGACATGATTGTTTTCTGTTTTTTACGCATGTCCACTCATGGCTTTTGTAAGAGGTTGGGGGAGCGGATCCCTGTGGATGGGTTATTGTTGACAGGTCCTTGTGGACGAGTCCTTGTTGACTGGTCATTGATGACAGGTCATTGTTGACAGGTCATTGTTGACAGGTCTTTTGAACAAGTCCTTGTGGACGAGTCCTTGTTGTCAGGTCCTTGTTGACAGGTCCTTGAGGACGAGTCCTTGTGGACAAGTCCTTGTGGATGAGTCCCTTTGGACTGATCCCTTTCGACCGGTTCCTTTGGCCTGGTTCCTACGGACTGGCCCACGAATTTATTTAAATTATGTCAAAGGGCCTAACTACATTTTGCGTGTAAAGCAGTGTGTTGAACTGACGTTGTTCACTAATCCCCCACTACTATAATGAGATAACGATATGAAAGGAAAGTGTCACCTCTAAAATGGCAGCCATAGCTTAACTTAACTTAGCTTATGAACCAATAAGGCTAGAGAATTGAACGAAGTGTTAAATTACTCAGATGGACACCCCCTTTCCTCTAGACCACTTATTTTAACCCTAAATAAAACCTACCCCTACTAGGGGGTGAAAGAGTAATTCTTTTAGTAAATGTAGCATTCCTAGTGCGACATTTGGGAAGTTGAATGTTAATATGAAATTAAACGTTGTTCCGCATGATAAACATGGCTTAACCTAACCTATCCTAATTAAGCTATTCTACTCTTATCAAAATGGCGGCAGTGCGCAACTACCTACATGACGCGCTTAAAAAAATAAAAATCGTGAGCATGGCTTAACCTAGCCTATCCTAGTTAAGCTATTCTAGTCTAATCTACCTAACCAAAACCTAATTGAGGTCATGCCAAAGGGCCTAAGGGTAAAACTCGGTGGGTGAATGTGTTTTAGAGTAATGGCTAATGCATACACCCAAGTACATGGGATACATGCAACTATCCCATGCAGTTGTTTTTATGGAGGATGAGACAAGCCTGCGATGTAAGATTTAAAACAAACCAACTCCTGCAGTATATGATGTCACGTGAAGCAGGTGTCCTCCGACCTTGCTTGATAAGAATACACCTTACCTTGCAGTGTTCCGTTACACTTCCTGCAACCTTTGACAAATGCTTACTATGTGTGAACGCGTAACACTCACACAAAAAAGTAGAGTAAAAGTATCTTTAGTTGGTCAACTAAAAGCCTGTAGTGGTTAACGGGAAGGTGGGGGACCGGCGAGGGTAGTATTACTTATGTATTTATTATTTAATTTATTTATTTCACAGGTGACTGAGCAGGGAGTATGTTTAATTGGTGAGCAAAAATGGTTAGAAAAGGGTGGTAGAGAGTAGCAAAGCAGATTATCTTGCGCAAAATGACCACTACGCACAACAAGCTTAGAATTATAAAACACTTGTAATTTAACTATAAATGATATACATAAACTCGTATTGCAGGTGTATTAACAAGCTTTGCAAACCTGAATGATAAATACACCTTAAAGGGGTGCCATACAATATAGTTAAGTTTAAAAAAAAGGTAAAAAGTTTTTCTGCTATCTCAAAATGCTATACCGTACGTAAACAAACCCTATGGGCATACAGGTAGCGAGTTTGCTATGTCATTTAAAACAATAACATTCATATTACATGTTGTTATAGGTAGTTGAGTAGTGTGAAAGAATCAACAAAACAAAAGCATTTCAATAGAAAGATAATAAGTTAAACAAATTACCTCAAATGTAATGTGCGCTAGCTATGTAGAGATAAATAATTAGCATGGTATGGAAAAGCAGTCAGGGTAGCTAAGCGGAAGTATTTTTCCTGAAACATTATGTGCATGGGTTTAAAGGGTCATGATATTGGATAAGACTGTAGAGTGTGACCCATAGCTAATTGCTTAGCATGGTAAACTTTAACCTTAAGGGATTTGAGTTTGAAAATGATAAAGATTTAAAGGGTAAATAGAGTAACAAATAAAGAGGAATGATAGGGTGTTTTTAGAGCCTTTTAATGAAGAGGTGAGTAGGCTCTACCACTACCACTCTACCACTAGTCATTTAAATGAATTTTGTTGAAGCTTGTATGAGAAAACTATATTTCTGGAATGAACTGTACAGGTTTTCTGAGAAAACTTACATTAGCAAAATGATGAAGTATTCTTAAACACACATGTAACTTTCATATCTTTATACTTCTCACGTCACTTGATTCCAGGTGAAAAGCTGAGACCTTAGCAACGATGTTTTTTTTACATCCGTTTGACATTGCACAGCTATGATAGCTTATTTCCTACCAGTCATCTAAATGAATTTTGCTGAGACTTGTATGAGAAGACTATATTTCCGGAATGAACTGCACAGGTTTCTGAGAAAACTTACATTAGCAAAATGATGACGTATTCTTAAACACATGTAACTTTCATATCTTTATACTTCCCACGTCACTTGATTCTAGGTGAAAAGCTGAGACCTTAACAATAAATAAATAAAAAGTTATGTTTATCAGTTTGGCATTACATAGCTATGATAGCTTATTTCCCACCAGTCATCTAAAATGAATTTTGCTGAGACTTGTATGAGAAGACTATATTTCCGGAATGAAACTACGCAGGTTTCTGGGAAAATTATATATTAGCAAAATAATGATGTCTTTTCAAACACATGCATTTGTTACAATATGCTGACTTGGTTGTGTGTTTAAGTGTTAAATATCGCTTGTGTGTAAAGCTGAAATCTAATGATTATTATTCATATTTTGTTACAATTGCATAATGTAGCATTAAAAGAGTATAAATAATCTGTTCACGTTTGATTTCAGAACAGATTATACAGTATCTCAACATGAATACATTTAGTTTGACGACAGTTTGTAAAACAATAAAACATGTTGAACGTTTAATTGTTTTAAGTCAATTAGCGCATGATGCCATGCGTTATGGCTTTCTTTGCACTTTAAATGGTTTTAACGAAGAGTTAACGAATTTTTTCAATACTATGGAAGACGACTGTCATCAACTTTTTCATCAAGTTATATTTACTATGGGTTCTATAAACAATCACAGAACATTATCATCATGGCTGATATTTGGGTTGCCACCAGCAAAATTATCCCAAATATTAGCTCTTTTAGAGGATTATAGTCATCGTGGTGATTCAGTGAGAGTCAATGATTGTTATCAGTATTCTTCATTTTCACATTCATCTGCAGGACAATTTTGTCAAGAGTGTGAAACTTCGTCAATATATAGTCACTATGATGGTGGCAATGATGTTTCACAATCATCTACAAGACTATTCCAGCAAGAGCATGAAACTACGTCCATACATAGCCATTATGATGATGGTGATCTTTTACATTAATCTGCAGATCAACAACTGGAAGCTTTGCAATAGCGTGTGGAATTGTGTAAGTGTTTAAACATATTTAAAGGTAATGAATAGCTTGTGTGTTAGTATTCATGTTTTAAACTTATATTTTTATGCAATTTAATGAGCAATGTAATGTAATGTAAACTGATAAGTTCTACTTTTTTCAACATAATAAGAATAATAATAATAATGAAATGAAAATCCACAGCCTGCTTCCAGTCTCCGACCGGGTCAGGAATGGAATGAATGTAGCCCCCATCTAGCGGCGAGGATATGAACTGTGCCGGCTGCCGAGGCCTGACGCACTCCTCTGGGGCAATGATTAAATGAATGACAGATGAAATGAAATGATAGTGGAGAGTGTTGCTGGAATGAAATTTTTACAGGGAAAACCGGAGAACCCGGAGAAAAACCTGTCTACCTCCGTTTTGTCCAGCACAGATCTCACATGGAGGGAACGGGATTTGAACCACGGACCCAGTGGTGAGAGGCCGGCGTGCTGCCGCCTAAGCCACGGAGGCTTATAATAATAATAATAATAATAATAACACCATTTGACTTTGCAATAGCGTGTGAAAGTGCGTAAGTGTTTAAACATATTTAAAGATAATGAATAGCTTGTGTGTTAGTATCCATGTTTTAGACTTATATTTTATGCAATTTTGATGAGCAATGTATTGTAAACTGATAAGTTTTACTTTTTTTTTCAACATAATAATACCATTAGTTTAAATTTCAGTTGATATAACAGTTCATAAATATCGGTTGTCCTCTCTTGATTAGTTCTAGTTCTCTATCAACAAAGGATGACAGTTATTTATCTAGATATATTGTTGTTGTAAACATATGTTTCGCGAACTATAAAATGGAAATAACCCATTGGTTTACCAAATGACACTAGCCTACTTTAAAGATAATGAATAGCTTGTGTGTTAGTATCCATGTTTTAAACTTATATTTATGCAATTTGATGAGTAATGTAATGTAAACTGATAAGTTTTACATTTTCAACATAATAATACCATTTGTTTAAATTTCAGTTGATATAACAGTTCATAAATATCGTTTGTCCTCTCTTGATTAGTTCTAGTTCTCTATCAACAAAGGATTGGCAGTTATTTATCTAGATATTGTTGTTGTAAACATATATTTCACGAACTATAAAATGGAAATAACCCATTGGTTTACCAAATGACACTAGCCTACTTTAAAGATAATGAATACCGTAGCTTGTGTGTTAGTATCCATGTTTTAAACTTATATTTTATACAATTTGATGAGCAATGAAATGTAATCTGATATTTCACGAACTAGAAAATGGAAATAACCCATTGGTTTACCAAATGACACTAGCCTACTTTAAAGATAATGATTAGCTTATGTGTTAGTATCCATGTTTTAAACTTATATTTTATGTAATTTAATGAGCAATGTAATGTAAACTGATAAGTTTTACTTTTTTCAACATAATAATACCATTTGTTTAGATTTCAGTTGATATAACAGTTCATAAATATCAGTTGTCCTCTCTTGATTAGTTCTAGTTCTCTATCAACGAAGAATGGTAGTTATTTATCTAGATATTGTTGTTGTAAACATATGTTTCACGAGCTATAAAATGGAAATAACCCATTGGTTTACCAAATGACACTAGCCTACTTTAAAGATAATGAATAGCTTGTGTGTTAGTATCCATGTTTTAAACTTATATTTATGCAATTTGATGAGTAATGTAATGTAAACTGATAAGTTTTACTTTTTCAACATAATAATACCATTTGTTTAAATTTCAGTTGATATAACAGTTCATAAATATCGTTTGTCCTCTCTTGATTAGTTCTAGTTCTCTATCAACAAAGGATTGGCAGTTATTTATCTAGATATTGTTGTTGTAAACATATATTTCAGGAACTAGAAAATGGAAATAACCCATTGGTTTACCAAATGACACTAGCCTACTTTAAAGATAATGAATAGCTTATGTGTTAGTATCCATGTTTTAAACTTATATTTTATATAATTTAATGAGCAATGAAATGTAATCTGATATTTCATGAACTAGAAAATGGAAATAACCCATTGGTTTACCAAATGACACTAGCCTACTTTAAAGATAATGATTAGCTTATGTGTTAGTATCCATGTTTTAAACTTATATTTTATATAATTTAATGAGCAATGTAATGTGAACTGGTAAGTTTTACTTTTTTTCAACTTAATAATACCATTTGTTAAATTTCAGTTGATATAACAGTTCATACATATCGGTTGTCCTCTCTTGATTAGTTCTAGTTGTCTATCAAAAATGGATGACAGTTATTTATCAATATATATTGTTGTTGTAAACATATGTTTCACGAGCTATAAAATGGAAATAACCCATTGGTTTACCAAATGACACTAGCCTACTTTAAAGATAATGAATAGCTTGTGTGTTAGTATCCATGTTTTAAACTTATATTTTATGTAATTTAATGAGCAATGTAATGTAAACTGATATTTCACGAACTATAAAATGGAAATAACCCATTGGTTTACCAAATGACACTAGCCTACTTTAAAGATAATGAATAGCTTATGTGTTATTATCCATGTTTTAAACTTATATTTTATGTAATTTAATGAGCAATGTAATGTGAACTGATAAGTTTCACTTTTTTCAACATAATAATACCATTTGTTTAAATTTCAGTTGATATAACAGTTCATAAATATCGGTTGCCCCCTCTTGATCAGTTCTAGTTTTCTTTCAACGAAGGATGACAGTCATTTATCTAGATAAATTGTGGTTGTAAACATATGTTTCACGAACTATAAAATGGAAATAACCCATTGGTTTACCAAATGACACTAGCCTACTTTAAAGATAATGATTAGCTTGTCGGAGTATCTTTGTTTAAACTTAGTGCGATTGTTAGTAGCTTTAAGGTAAGTTTTATATTAATTTATACAGTTTTGTTGTAAAAAACTAATAAAAAGTATAAGATAAGTGTACCTAACTTAATTATATAAAATAAGTATGTCTACTTACTTGTTTATAAGGTTCTATACATATTACACTGTGTGTCGATGGGCTTGATAACATGTACATATTACCTATATATTAATAAAATTGTAAAGCACTGAAATACACGTGATTAAATAATTCATATGTTTCTTTCTCAGTCAACAAAATAACTACACTAACATTTTTCACAGACGAAAGACCACAGAGTGTTTATCAGCTGTAATTCAGTACTTGCGTGTCAGCGTTTACTTTAGATAACATGATGCTCTGTCAGAGGCTATAGTGTGTTTCACTTTGTATGTCGACATGTAGACTAATGCTCAGGGACTAAGCTGCGTGGACCTGAGAGGAATGTGCATTACAGACTATGAGTAGTGGTAGTAATGAGTAATGAGGTATCTTGACCCGTGTGTAGTAACAAAAGCAAATACATACGTTGGTGACTCACTCACTCATTTCCCAACGCCACACTGGTTTCAGAAAATACCCTATGTTAGCAGTATTGGAATAGACAAGAATGGCAGGTAACACAGCGGGCTGTCGATAGGTTTTATCAATTCTCACCTGCTCCTACCCCGCCTCTGCCCTTTATTTCCACAAGTCTACAGAGCTTAGACCCGAGCAGTACTTAAGATAACATTATCGCTCTGCTAGGGGTCAAAGTGTAATTCACTTATTTCTAAAACTTAGGAAATGCATACACTCATTATAATTGAATTATCAATAAACTAACCTTCACGTTTCAGTTTTACCTTATAAGGTTGACGGTTAGTCCCAGCTCAAGCTAATTTAAGCTATATTTAAGATCATCTGTTTATCTTTTTCAAACCTTGACCTATCCTACAGTACTTAGCCTCAACCTTTTTTCCATAACTATGTTTCCTATCTACATAAGAGATTTAAATCCCTAAGAGTGAAACCTGAATCCCCTAAGGTTAAAGTCTACCAGTCCCTTTGACATAATTTGAATAAAATGCATGGGCCAGTCCAAAGGACCCGCCCACAGGGACCCGTCAACAAGGACCCATCCTCCGGGACCCGTAAAAAAAAAAAGACTCCCGGCTTATGTGGATGGCTTAGGTTGGTGGCTTATGGCGGTGGTTTATGGTGGCTTTTGTTGGTGGCTTACGGTGGTGGCTTATGGTGGCTTATGTTGGTGGCGTACGGTGGTGGCTTATGGCGATGGTGGCTTTTGCTGGTGGCTTACAGTGGTGGCTTATGGTGGCTTATGTGCATGACTTATGGCGGTGGTTTATGGTGGCTTTTTTAGGCGGCTTATGGTGGCTTATGTTGGTGGCGTACGGTGGTGGCTTATGGCGGTGGTTTATGGTGGCTTTGTTGGTGGCTTACATTGGTGGCTTATGGTGGCTCATGTTGGTGGCTTTTGTTGGTGGCTTACAGTGGTGGCTTGTGGTGGCTTTTGTTGGTGGCTTATGGTGGTGGCTTATGGTAGCTTATGTTGGTGGCTTACGGTGGTGGCTTATGGAGGACGGGTCCTTGTTGACGGGTCCCTGTGGGCGGGATCCCTTTGACATAATTTGGATAAAATGCATGGGCCAGTCCATAGGGATCAGTTCAAAGGACCCGTTCACAGGGACCCGTCAACAAGGACCCGTCCTCCATAAGCCACCACCGTAAGCCACCAACATAAGCTACCATAAGTCACCACCGTAAGCCACCAACAAAAGCCACCATGCGCCACCACCGTAAGCCACCAACAAAAACCACCAACATAAGCCACCCCTGTAAGCCACCAACAAAAGCCACCATAAACCACCACCGTACGCCACCAACATAAGCCACCACCGTAAGCCACCAACAAAGGCCACCATAAACCACCGCCATAAGCCACCAACCTAAGCCATCCACATAAGCCACCATAAGCCAACACTGTAAGCCACCAACAAAAGCCACCATAAACCATCGCCATAAGCCACCACCGTACACCACCAACATATGCCACCATAAGCCACCACCAAAAGCCACCATAAACCACCGGCATAAGCCACCAACCTAAGCCATCCAAAATTGTCAGTCTGTGGTCAGTTGGACTTGATCCAGACAAGAGTGAACATGTTGCGTACACTAATTGTCGACTGTCAAGGGTTTAAAATTGGAGATAACAAAATTATATTTAAAGAAGTGGCCATTATCGATTGTTCCACTTTTTGGATATCGCAAGCTACCCATTTGGTGTTTAAACCACCTTATGCGTTTGATTTGTTCTGTAATAAAGACCGTAAACAAACCCAGTGGATTGAAACTCATATGCAAATAGACTGGAAGCAAGGAACCATTTCATATAAGCACCTGGACATGGTCATGAAAGCCCACTTGTCTTCTGCCCATGTAGTATTTGTGAAAGGTAGTGAAAAACGTCAATGGCTACAACCATTTTTGGCGTCTTACTGTCAATGTATCGATTTAAATGGACATGAGCTGTCCCTTGCTGCAAATACTCATGGACCGCTACCCCTATGACAACATTACCTATAAAGCTCTGGCACAGGTGTGGCAATTGTTTCATTGGCTAACCACCAATGTCTGCTGGGAGTTGTTAAATAAAATTAAAACTGAAGGTTTACCTGTGGATGCCACCGGTGAGATTTCTACAAGCGACGTGTAAACATCAACGTGATACCATGGAGAAAGGGGATGCTACCGATAAAGCGACTGGAAAGTTCTTTGTGTGCAAAAAGAAACTAGACAGTTTTACCAAAGAAGAATTATTGGCTCTTCCAAAATCATTCATTTATTACGTCGCAGCAAATGCCGTGAAAGAAATCTGGCAACATGTACCAAAATCATGGACTCAAGACCCTATGTTAAATGAATTGCAACCATGTACGGATTATGATCACCATAAGCAAGTGGCTATGGCAAAAAATACCCTCTATGCGACAGTGTGCTACTTGCCAGCTGGTCAAACTGTATCACGGTCATAAAAGTCAGTGTAAAGACTTTGTTTCCTCATACCACGTGTGTGATGGAGAGAAAGAAGCAACAACAACATCGTCTACAGAGGAGGAAGAGAAAAATCAAACCTTTTTACCATCTATGGAAAAGGATATGCCAGACCTGTACTGGCAATGGCGTCATTGACAAAGTAATTCAATACTTAACTTTCGAAATCTACCTACCTGGTTACTATTTGTGTGGTCCTGGAACTTATCTTAAAGAACATTTGCAGCGTGATGATATACCTATTAATCCTTTGGATTGAGCATGCACCTTTCTTATCACCACAGTCATCCT
Organism: Meconema thalassinum; assembly: GCA_946902985.2. NCBI lineage: Eukaryota > Metazoa > Arthropoda > Insecta > Orthoptera > Tettigoniidae > Meconema > Meconema thalassinum. Next base: position 411,236,930 of record OX336393.1, read on the forward strand.
GCATTAAGACGTGTAGCGGATAAAGTATCGTTGAGAAGCTAAACAACGTTTGACATCCTGTGATGTCTCAGTGGGAGAGAGGTTGGCAGCCCTCATTGTGATTAGTGCTATATAAGGAAAGTTAATGATGAGTGGACATGAACATTGAAAAGGATTGAAGAATTGGTATTTCTTTGTATTCTATTTTTGTAAAGCTCAATTTGTTGTGAAATAAAACACGGTTTACAAGATCACAATGTCTTTTAATTTTAAAAGTGGTGATAGTCATTTCTTCATTTTCATTTTTTCACACATGAATATTTACAATTTCCACTTCCCCCTTTTTACATTCCCCTTGTTTAGTTCACACACATTCTGTACATTTTTTGTTGTGAAATAAAAATAAGGTTCACTAGATCACTATATCTCTTAATTCTAAAAATGGTGATAGCCATTTCTTCATTTTCATTTTTTCACACATGAATATTTACAATTTCCACTTTACATTTTTTACATTCCCCTTGTTTAGTTCACACATTCTGTACATTTTTTTGTTGTGAAATAAAAATAAGGTTCACCAGATCACTATATCTTTTAATTTTAAAAAATGGTGATAGCCATTTCATTTTTTTCACACATGGATATTTACAATTTCCACTTTTCATTTTTTTACATTCACCTTGCTTAGTTTACACATTCTGTACATTTTTGTTGTTGTGAAATAAAAACAAGGTTTACCAGATCACAATGTCTTTTTAATTTTTTAAATGGTGATAGCCATTTCACTTTTTCACACACATGGATATTTACAATTTCCACTTTACATTTTTTACATTCCCCTTGTTTAGTTCTCAAATTCTGTACATTTTTTAAAAATCTTTTTCGTAATATACAAAAGCAAACATTTTACACTAAAATGTATTACTTATCTTATTTTTACTAAACTACAGTAGCCTAACATTATACATTCTACTTACAGTTTTTACAAAAAAAAAGATATTACAATATAAAACACACTACAAATATTACAATATAGTGATCATTAGACTTAAGAAAAGTAATAGTTGTCAATGCGACTGTTTCCCCAAGCAAGACTATTAAATGTGTTGGGTATAATGAATCGTTTGTTGTCTTCATTACTTAAAGCAACTTTGTTCAGCAAATTGGTATGTAATTGATGATTTTTACTTCTAAATACACACATTTTCTTATATAATACAGGTGGGTTACTAACTATACAGTTTTTATAATCACTTATATCTAACTCTTTACTAACAACATTCTTTTTCACTCCTTTTAATTTTTTACTACTACATCATCAATTGTCATATAGCTGTATGATTTAGATTTTGTGCCTACAAAGGTGTCTATAATAACACCAGCACATTCATCCTTAAATTTCCCAAGAACCTTTTTGTTTACTTGAGGTAAATGGAAAATATTATCCTCGGGATAGTCACTTGTATCAAACCTATTTAGCTCAGTTTTGATATCCTCATAAAATCATCAGTTTTAAACTCATAAATAAAAGAATCTGTGTTTGTGTAGAGTAATTTAGCATTATCAAGATAGTTTTTCTTTACATAATCATAGTGAAATTCATAAATAAGTGTTTTTGACAATTACAGAATGGTGTAACCCACATATATGGGTTTGTTGTAAGTTACTTTAAGACGATTCATTTGTATTACAACTAAATCCTCATGAATAATTGAACAGCTATGAAAGTTAGGCTTGATTATTAAGTTGCTCGCACCATACCTTTTACCATCATTCTCCCACTTTGTTATCAGCTTTACATCAACTCGTTTATCAACATTCTCCATAGTCATTCCAAAAACACTATTATTCATGGGTTTATAAAAATCTTTTTCAAACGCGTTTGTTGACTGTGTTCTTAAATTATTGTTTAGATCAATATACGGTTTGAGCCATGCTGACTGATGAAATTGCAATACGCGATGAATTTTAGTTAATTTCAATCCATGCTATAGACACTGTTTCAAATTTTGATAATGTATTACATATTTACATTTATCATTTACATTAGCAATTAACATTTTTGTTCGTGATGTGATGTATGGAGATTTCATATTCTCAGGACAAAATGGTAAATCATTATGATCATCATGTAAATCTTTAGGGTACTCAAGATTTACCTCTAAAATATATCCTTTATCATCGTTATCATTAAGAGTTTCAACATGTAAGACATCAATTTCAGGTTGTGTCAGCCAGCGAAAATCTTTCAGTGGTAGATATTGACTCATAGCCCAACCATATTGGTTATTTGCATCGAGTTAGACAATATAATTTGACTCTTCACAAGGGTTGTAGCTAGGCATGTATTTATTATTCGCTTTAGAGTACCGTCCACTACATTGGCTTAATCCACCTCGAATTGATGATTTTATAAAATTGATCATGTCTATATCAGTCATTAATTCTAAATTTACTTTCGTTTTTTTCAACATTGAACTGAAACTTAACCCAGGAGCAGTGAAATACTGACAAGGATCAAGGTCATAAGTTTTCATACAAACATTCCGAAAATTTTCAAAAACCTCTGCTAATAATAACACATCTGTCTTCAAATATATGTCTGAAAATTCTCCTAAAGTTCGAATGTGGAACTGTGTCCATACACGTTGTGCATGTAAATATTCCTGATCACTGATATGACTTGTGTTTAAGGAACTGTAAAATGCATCTTTCGGTGGTAAAGAACACTCCTCAAGACGTTCCACACAGTTAATATATTCATAAGGGAATATACCCATTTGATGAATCAAATTAAAATCATCTTCTTTAGGAAAGACACGTTGAATTTCATGAAACTGATCTGATTTGAAATTACTAGCCAGCTTATCAAGACTACTCGGCATAAAGCGGAATGAATCTAAAAATCGCAGTTTAATGGTTTTTTATTGATAGTTTTGAAGTATTTTGTGAACGATATGTATTGTTCCTTATTATTTGCAATCACATCAATTTTCACATCTGAAGCTCCAAATTCTTTAACGATAAAGTGGTTATCGTATTTGCTACCGTTATGTAGAATGACGGGAATGAATTTACTTACTCTATAATTTAAATTACATTCTTGGTGAGCAGCACCACGATATTTTCCTGTTAAATGGTCATGATCGCGAACCCTGTCTGTATATAAACATTCACCACTTATAAAACAATTAGTTTCTGTTTCAAAATTCATTTGCTCTGATGAAGTTAGTGGCTCCATTGGAATGATCGTATTTAAAATAGAGGATATACGGATGGCATCTTTTTCAAGCCTTTCCATAAAAACTTTAGGTGCATCAGGTCCTCTATAGAGCTCAAACTTATTTAATGAGTCATCATAACTACATTTAATATAATATACAAAGCTAAAAGGTTCATGAATGTGAGTAGTGTTGGTGAAAGGTTGGGCTGGATTCGATGAACATATATTAAATGGTTTTAGCAAAGCCTCGAAGTCAGCATATATAACAAATGGTACTCGAAGCTGTTTCTCATAATCCTTAAATTTTAGAATGTTATTTTTAGGAGTCGGTAATACCGTACACACATGATTACATCCCAATTTTTGATGTTGAGTTAGTTGATCCTCTTTTCTGAAATATAGCAAACAGCCATCACACAACCACTTCTTAGATTCACCTTTTGATAGTTGACTGCCAACAAGTCTACTGAAATGTTTTATCCAGCAATAGTGAGCATTTTCACCTTCGGTTATGTATAGTAAATTTACATGAGCATCCTTTTTTCCTGAGTATAATATAGAGGACCTACTATTCTCTTATTTTCAATTCCATAAACATTAATACTTACATTGTTCAGCTCTTCAAAACGTTGAATGTCTTTTATCGCCATAGGAAATTCTATTTCTTTTAAATCTAACACTGAAGAATAGTGAGGATAAGATGACGTTCTATTCTCATGCATCACTGCTGGATGGAGAGCTGAGGTTACAGCCCACGCAAAACATGCTTGATCACTATTCATAACGTTCACAACAGCTTTCTTTCGTTTGATCCATCCTGGCAAATCAATGTATGATGATGCTCGAAGGGGGTTGTATTTATTCAGGTTGGTTTCTAAATAAAGTACTTCAACTAACGCCCAGCCTGACTCTCTTTCCTGGAACTCTTCATTCTTCACAATGATAGCACATGAAATATTTTGATATAAATCACTAATATTAGTTGATTCGCTAACAAATATGTTATTTGTATTAAAGGATTTGTTATCCATAATTTTACCTTCGCTCCCAGTTTTTACATAGAGTCCAAAAAGTTCAAAATTCATTTTAATTGTTTTATGCTCTAATAAAACATTTCCTACCAAGCCAAACACACTAGGTTGAATATTTCTTAAAAATGATTCAATACTTTGAGTTTTTTCTTCACTATAAAGTCTATAACTAGCAATTCGACTTTTAAATGCACTACCAATTTGTTGAATATTTCCAGAATTTCTTTCATGGCAAGCGCTATTTTTATGATGAATACTGCGTAAATGTCCATGAATGATTGAAGAAAGTATATCAATATTACATACATCACAATGTGTTATCGAAGGTTCACCATTCTTCTTTCTTTTTGTTGCACAACTATTTTCACAATCTTGAGAAAGTTTACGGTTTTGAGCATCACATTCGTTTAAAGGTTCCATGCTAGTTGTTGGTTTTACAGTTTTTAATTCTTGTTGTTCACCATGCACTTCAACCATGTGGGATTGATATCGCTTTACAGCAGAAAAACCAAGTTCGCAAACTGAACATGAAAATGGTGCTGAATTAACATGCATTAAATTTACATGACGTGCAAGATTATCTTGTCTGTTAAATGTGGTAGCACAATGACTGCACACAAACATTTTAATGTCATGTTTAACATTTGCGTGTCGTTGAAGGTTGTCAGGTCTTGAGAACTGTTTCTTACAGTCACCACACTTGAACATGATGATCACTTTCGAAATTACCTATAAAAGAAAGAAATCATAAATGTTAATAAATTATAAAACAAAGTACAATATAAATAGTTTAATTACATTCCAGTCAATGGTTATAGCAGGGTATTTAAATCGATCATCTGTGAACTCCTAGCAAGTCTAACTTCATGTAGTTCTAACTGAGGGTTACTATATACCATTGTCACTGACACTTAGCGGTGAACATTGGAACATGATAGAGTGGTAGAAACCAGCGGTCGCCAGTTAAGTGAACTAGGTGTGACGTCATAGCCAGTCTTAAAGCAAGTCTAAACTTGTAGAACATGTCACGTGATAGAAACCAGCGATCGCCAGTTAAGTGAGCTAAGTGTGACGTCATAGCCAGTCTTAAAACAAGTCTAAACTCGTAGAACATGTCACGTGATAGAAACCAGCGGTCGCCAGTTAAGTGAGCTAGATGTGACGTCATAGTCAGTCTTAAAGCAAGTCTAAACTTGTAGAACATGTCACGTGATAGAAACCAGCGATCGCCAGTTAAGTGAGCTAAGTGTGACGTCATAGCCAGTCTTAAACAAGTCTAAACTTGTAGAACATGTCACATGATAGAAACCAGCGATCACCAGTTAAGTGATCTAAGTGTGACGTCATAGCCAGTCTTAAAACAAGTTTAAACTTGTAGAACATGTCACGTGATAGAAACCAGCGATCGCCAGTTAAGTGAGCTAAGTGTGACGTCATAGCCAGTCTTAAAACAAGTCTTAACTTGTAGAACTTGTCACGTGATAGAAACCAGCGATCGCCAGTTAAGCGAGCTAAGTGTGACGTCATAGTCAGTCATAAAGCAAGTCGAATTTTGTAAAACATGTCACGTGACAAGGTTAAGTTAGGTAAAGTTAGGTTATGTTAGGTGAACTGAGGTTAAGTCTTTAAATATTCCCTAGGTCACTGACACCTAGCAATGAACATTCAGATTTAATAGAGCGGTAATCAAAATCTAACCTACAAAATTAGCATTATACACCATGGTCAAGTAGTTCCAACTTTTGACTGCTAAATATACCATTTTCACTGACATGTAGTGGTGAACATTGGAATATATCACTCTAACTGTTTAAAAGTTATTAGAGGGGCACTTACCTTTTTATAATTTATCAACTGCTGCCACTGAATGAACAGATTGTAGGAATCTGGTAACCTACAGGTACCCAATTATCTGTAAACAAATCAATCAATCAATCAATAAATACAATCCAATCAATAACTTCAACATCAATTAGTAATAAAAGACTACAATCCATTAATAATAAGTACTTCCCTTGCAAAATAATTTAATTATTTTCTACCAAAAAGGCTTTTTTACAACTCTTGAGCAGTAATAGAGCACTGTTCACTCAAAGCGAGTAATAAAGACTGACAGTAGGGAAATATATGACACCTCTCTTATATAAACTCTCATTGCTCGTGTCAGCAGTTTTTTGCAGATCATTGCAATTCCTTTCCCAATACAGCTGAGAGTCCAAAGTACCCTAGGAACACCTGTGTGGTATCCAATGACTGCTAACTTTGCATGATCATCACCCATTGTCTTGATCAACACCTGGGGTTTCAAATTACTGCAGCGTCAGTCATAGCAACAGCAGTGTGAGCTCTCTGCCATGTCAACAACATGACACCGGAAGGAACACCTGTGTATTATCCAATAACTGCTAACTTTGCATGATCATCACCCATTGTCTTCGTGAATACTTGCGGTTTCAAATTACTGCAGCGTTAGTCATAGCAATAGATCTGCGCGCTCTCTGCCATGTCTGTAATATGACACAGGAAATAACAAGACGTCTTACTACACGTACCATCTCCACAATTTTAACATCTTATGAACATGTATTATTCTCTTTCAACTACAAATGACTCGTTAGAACACACATCCATCCACCAAGTTAGATCCCTTGTATGTTCACATGTATTTCGTCACTTTCCTTTCATATCGCTATCACATTATAGTAGTGGGGGATTAGTGAACAACGTCAGTTCAACCCACTACTTTACACGCAATATGTAGTTAGGCCCTTTGAAATAATTTAAATAAATTCATGGGCCAGTCCGTAGGAACCAGGCCAAAGGGATCAGTCCAAAGGGACTCATCCACAAGGACTTGTCCACAAGGACTCGTCCACAAGGACCTGTCAACAAGGACCTGTCAACAAGGACTCGTCCACAAGGACTTGTCCACAAGGACCCGTCAACAATAACCCATCCACAGGGATCCGCTCCCCCCCCCCCCCACCCTCTTACAAAAGCCTTGAGTGGGCATGCGTAAAAACAAAAAACTAGCATGTTAATTCATAGTGGCTATCCACCGTACACATGCACTTTATGTGGAATAACGTTTAATTCCATAAGGGCATTCAAACTATCACATGTTGCACTTGGAAAGCTAGATTCTCTAAAGAAATTACAATTTCACCCCTAGTAGGGGTAGGTTTTATTTTGGGGGTGGAAATATGTTATCCATTGGAAAGGGGGTGTCAGCCCGAGTTCAACAACACCTCATTTGTTAAAATCCGACCATAAGTTCGAGAGATATCGTGCCGTCGCCATCTTGTGAGGAGGGTGAGGAGGAGGAGGGCCGTGAACTGTCACAAAACCACTACTGATGGGAAACCATGTCCCCCAAGGGGAATGACTCTTGCTGCTTAATAATCTTCATTTCAACTAAGGCTTAGCCAGGCTAGCAGGCTGTCTATATGCAGGACACCGAGCCTTGTCATAGAAACAGTAGACTCATACTACAGGTTGGCGATGGATGTCTTTGGACGTGTGTTGATGGCCAAAGCTGGGTCTGTCCCCATACATTATCCTAAACAAGAAACAGATCCTGCTAATAAACACTATGCGGATAGGTATGTAGTGCCACGCACAAAACAGGGAGATTATGACTTAAGGGAAAGCGGTTAACCCATGTAAAACACCCTCAAGTGTCTACAGACGTTACTACGAAAAAGTATGTGGATAACAAAGTGTATGAGTTTTATGACAAAGTGCCTCAGCTTACGGTAAATGGCTATAGCGCTAATCACCATCGGATTATTCACGTGGAAGACCCGCAAGACGAAGACGATGTCTGTACCAAGCGTTACGTGACCTATGAAATGAAAAGGCTTTATAAATTTATCTCATCTGTATTTTTAGTGTATCTGACAAATGAAAAACCTGTGAATGACGGAAACCATTTACCGCTAGTCCATGATCAGCACTTGACCTATGTGCTTGCTTCGGGTTTAAGCCACTATCATTACACTATGATGGAACCATTCACATTAAATATGCCATACCTGATGAGAACCATTTACAAATAAAGATAAATGGTCATAGGATGTTGGTCAGTAACCATGAAATGGTCAATGCAGGTGACGAATTATCCTTTCATTTCATGTTGACTTGGGATGAAAAGCAAGCGGGAAAAACCATAAACAATTTCCCACTTTATGTGGAATTGGAATATACAGCCATGAAACAACAATCTGACGTTAGTTGTCATTTAAACTTTCTTGTGAAAGGTTGTTGGTCATTATCATCATGGTGAAACAAAGGTATGTGGTGAGAAAGACTAAAAAAAGGACTTTGTCTTTGGCAAAGCCTGGGCTTAAGACATTCATGGACACGCCCTTAAGAAAGAAAAAAATGTGTTGGCCATATGGAAAGCCCTTCGAGCAGCAGAGAGACGTGTTATTCCAAAACGTCAGCGACAGGGTTCAAACCAAGGGCGAGAGATTCCAGTCCCCAAACGAGCGGGATTTTTACCTGCTTTATTCGCCGGTCTGGCTGCTCTGGGTTCACTTTTGGGTGGTGCCAGTGCAGTGGCGAAAACCATTAAAGCCGTGCAGCAGGGCAAGCAACAACTCAAAGAAAGTCAGCGACATAATGAAACGATGGAAGCGATTGCTATGGGGGCTAGAAATGCCAATTTAAAACCAGCTTTCTTTCAACAAGGATTTGGGATTTCACCATTTCGAAATATTAAAAAAACAAGATGTTCAGTAAAGATGATGATGATGATAATTGTTGTTTTAAGGGGCCTAACATCTAGGTTATCGGCCCCTGTTTCAGTAAAGAACATATAGCCTACATTCTCCTAAATGCATGGGTATTGTTATAACTCTTTGTCCTTTTCAAGGAGTATAATTGAATGTTGGTTGTAGTAGCTTGTTGAAATACAACGTGCTATAGGGATATTAAACATGAATATGAGGTGCACTTTGCTAGTGCTACCTCTGTAAAAAAAATCATTCAATTCGGTTTCACCGTGTTTGAATTGATCTAGGGAATGGATTTGCACACATACATGGCCACTATTTGCAAATTATTGGGCTGATGACCTTGTAGTCAGTCATAAGATGCTTTCCACAAAAAGGCATGTTGTTGCAAAATCCGGTAGAGATCAAATTATTAGGATGGTCGAAATTTGATTTAAGCTTTTAACATTTGGGTGGCCGTCATTCCGTTTCCGTGAAGATGGCGGCGATATAAAACATGACACTGAGGTGCCTTTTGCTAGTGCGACCTCTGTACCAAATTTCGTTCAATTCGGTTTCACCGTGTTTGAATTGATAGGGGGAATCAATTTGCACACATACTTGGCCACCATCTGCAAACTATTGGGCTGATGATCTAGCAGTTTGGTCAGAATATGCTTCCCGCATAAAGATTTGTTGCTGCAAAATTTGGTAGAGACTAGATTATTAGGTTGGTCGTAATTACATTTTAGCCTTTAACATTTGGGTGGCCGCGATTACGTTTCCGTCAAGATGGCGGTGATATAAAACATGACACTGAGGTGGCCTTTTCTAGTGCTACCTCTGTACCAAATTTCATTCCATTCGGTTTCACCGTGTTCGAATTAATAGGGGAATCGATTTTCACAGAAAGATGGCCGCCATCCGCAAAATATTAGGCTAATGACCTATTAGTTTGGTCAAAGGATGCTCCCTCCATAATGGTATGTTGATGAAAAATTTGGTAGAGATCGGATGATTAGGTTAATCGTAATTTGATTTAAGCTTTGAATATTTGTGTGGCCGCCATTACGTTTCCGTCAAGATGGCGGCGATATAAAACATGACAATGAGGTGCCCTTTGCTAGTGCTACCTGTGTACCAATCATTCCATTCGGTTTCACCGTGTTCGAATTAATAGGGGTACCGGTAATCGATTTTGACACAAAGATGGCCGCCATCCGCAAACTATTAGGCTAATGACCTATTAGATTTGTCAAAGGATGATCCCTCCATAATGGTATGTTGTTGCAAAATTTGGTAGAGATCGGATGATTAGGTTAATCGTAATTTGATTTAAGCTTTGAACATTTGTGTGGCCGCCATTACGTTTCCGTCAAGATGGCGGTGATATAAAACATGACACTGATGTGCCCTTTGCTAGTGCTACTTCTGTACCAAATTTCATTCCATTCCGTTTCACCGTGTTCGAATTAATAGGGGTAATCGATTTTGACACAAAGATGACCGCCATCCGCAAACTATTAGGCTAATGACCTATTAGATTTGTCAAAGGATGCTCCCTCCATAAAGGTATGTTGTTGCAAAATTTGGTAGAGATCGGATGATTAGGTTAGTCGTAATTTGATTTAAGCTTTGAACATTTGTGTGGCCGCCATTACGTTTCCGTCAAGATGGCGGCGATATAAAACATGACACTGGGGTGCCCTTTGCTAGTACTACCTCTGTACCAAATTTCATTCCATTCGGTTTCACCGTGTTCGAATTAATAGGGGCAATCTATTTTCACACAAAGATGGCCGCCATCCGCAAACTATTAGGCTGATGACCTATTAGTTTGGTCAAAGGATGCTGCCCCCATAAAGGTATGTTGTTGCAAAATTTGGTAGAGATCGGATGATTAGGTTAGTCGTAATTTGATTTAAGCTTTGAACATTTGTGTGGCCGCCATTACGTTTCCGTCAAGATGGCGGCGATGTAAAACATGACACTGAGGTGTCCTTTGCTAGTGCTACCTTTGTACCAAATTTCGTTCAATTTGCGCTCACCGTGTTCGAATTGATAGGGGGGACAGATATTCAGAGTACACACACTCACTCACACACACACACACAGACTCACACACACACATACACACAGACAGACACACTTTTTTTCGCCCTGTAGTGATCTCATAAGTCTACTTTCATTTTTTGCAAAAATCGAAAGTAGGCTAAAAATTACCTCAGCCATAGCAAGACATGCCCTGACGCATCAACAAGTGGAAAGCTATGCTAAACAACTAAAGCTTTCTCATTTTCGAGGTGTGTTTATGCGAAACCAATTACCCCCCCACGACCCTGGAAAAAGGAATGCGCTGTTGTCAATTTGGATGATCACCGAGGACCAGGAACGCATTATGTAGCTAATGTCAAGGAGGGATCCACCGTATGGTATTTTGACAGTTTTGGGAATTTACCCCCGCCCATGGAACTAGTGACCTATTTTGGAAACAGGATCAAGATATATTATAATGTGAAACGTGTGCAAACGTGTAACAGCCAACAGTGTGGACGTTTGTGTTTATTTTTTAGCCTATTTTCAATTTTGAAAAAAAAAAAAAAAAATAGGCTGATGAGATCACCTTTTGTCCGTGTGTGTGTGTGCGTGCGCGCGTGTGTGTGTGTGTGTGTGTGTGAAGTGTGTGTGTGTGTCCCTAATAAAATCTAAACGGCTGGAGCGATTTCAATGAAACTCGGTAAGTTCATAGCACTATTCCCGGCGACCTCGACCGTGCCCTTCAAATTTTGTTACGTCTCACCAATCCAACATGGCGGCTGTGCGAAATATTTCACTAGCATTCAATAACTCCCAAACTATTACCGATATCGTCTGAAATTGTGTACGGTGATAAAGGGTACTACTAGAAGTTCATCTATGAGACTTTCAAAAACCGGGAGACTACAAAACCAACATGGCGGCCAAGCGAATTTGAGACTTTTAAATAGACTTTTCTCGCGATTTAACTATCCAAACCTAATGAAACTTGGTACAGCAAATGTTTATACACATTGTAATGCACTGAAGTCTAATTTAGTTCAATTGTTTACATAACCTCAAAATGGCGGCTGTGCGAAATATTTCACTGACATTCTATATCTCCGAAACTATTACAGATATCACCCTGCAATTTTGTACGGTGATAAAGGGTACTGATAAAATTTTATCTATGTATATTACATACACCTGTAAAGTACAAAATGAACATGGCGACCAAGCGAATTTGAAATATTTTAATAGACTTTTCTCGTGATTTAACTCTCTGAGCGCTGTGAAATGTGGTACAGTAAATGATTTTGCAGATTGTAAAGCACTGCCATTTAATTTAATTCAATTGTTTACATAACCTCAAGATGGCGGCTGTGCGAAATTTTAAAATTAAGTTTTTATTTCTTGTGTCGTAATTATGCGATCGAAGTGAAAGTTTGAATAATAAACCTAGGCAATAATTGTCCTTGAATGGTACATAACTCTATGGCCTATACATGTAACAATCCTAAATGGCGAGCTTCCGAAATATTTAGACTGTTCTCAATATCTATGAATCTTTTACAGCAACCAAACTGATTGTTTTATGTTCATAGAGACTATGAACATATGTTCACCTATAGGACTTTCAGTAACCTGGTGAGCACAAATCCAACATGGCGGCGACGCGAAGTATAAATATTTAAATGGACGTTTCTCGCGAATTAACTATCCGGGTGCCATGAAACGTTGCACGTTAAATTCTTATACAAATGTTGATCCACTGGCATCTAATTTATTTCAATTGTTTGCATAATCACAAGATGGCTGCTGTGCGTAATTTTAGAATCTCGTTTTTACTTCTTGTGTTCTAATCATGCGATTGCAGTTTGAATACCACACGTGCACAATAATCTTAATGTAATAGTACAAAAATAAAAATCCAACCAGGCGACCATCTGAAATATTTAGACGGTTCTCAATATCTACGAATCTATTACAGCAATTAAACTGAAATATTGTATGTTGATAGGGGCTGTTAACATGAGCAGGATATATGAAAATAGGCTGTATTGTTCTTCACGGAGTTACTTGTTTTATATAAGACGCAGCATAAGCAAAAACGCCAACAGTATGTCGGCAGAAAGTAAAACGTTTACACTGCATGGACGTGGACCTGAAGTCAGCCTAGACTTTTACCCGCGTATTGAATTGAGTGAAAACCCCTATGGTTTGGGACTTGTTTCTCTTGAAACGTCAATCGAATATACAACATACGTGAAAATGTGAACAACAAGTTTTACTATGATGATTCTGTGCTCACCCTGAACTCTGGTGGATACACTATCGATGACATTTAAGAACACATTTATGTGGCTCTCCATTGAAGTTTGTGTATAAAGCAACAACACCGTCTAGGAATGGTGTTAGTTGTTTGCCACGTGAATACACGTTAACATCTAAGAACAAGCAGATGTTACAGCATTTGGGTTACCACGTCAACCCCCATAATGAATTATATCCTAGAGATAGCGAACCACATCGAGGAACAACCAGGGGTGGTAAGAATTGATCTCCATTCCTATCAAGCTCAAACATCTGGACTCAATAACAATGATGAAATTCAATTTGTTATCAACAACCAAGATATTTACACCCTACCGCATGAAAGTCTCATTCAGATCGAAGGTCGGCTCACCAAAGCCGATGGCTCTACACCCACCACATCCAAGTTGGCCAACCATGGTTTGGCCTTTCTGTTTTCTGAAGTACGTTATGTCATTAACGATATCGTGGTGGATAGCACTCGAAATGTGGGTATTTCCAGTGTCATGAAACTATATACCTCTTACAGTGAGGAAGAAGGTAAAACACTTTGCATGGCAGGTTGGTGCCCTGACTCGACCAATGACTGGATGGTACACACTGATGGGACCTTTACTGGATATTTACCTTTTAAACTGATTTTAGGCTTTGCCGAAGACCACCAGCGCATTGTGGTCAACGCAAGGCAAGTGCTTTATCTGGTGAGAGACAGGAGTGATAATAATGCACTCAAGGGAGCTGACAATGCCCCCATAGATTCAAAAATTCAACAACAACGCTTGATATGGAAGGTGCCCCATGTGACCCTTGACGATAGCAAAAAACTGGACATACTCAAGATGGTAAAGAGACATATGCCTCTATCCATGGAATTTAGAAGCTGGGCACTCCATGAGTACCCACTATTGCCCACCACCAACACACACAGTTGGTCTGTAAAAACAGCTCGCTATTCAGAGAGACCTCTCTACATGATCGTGGGTTTTCAAACGAATCGCAAGTATCAACAACCCAAAGATGCCACGCAATTTGATCACCTGCAATTGAGAAATGCACGTCTTTTCCTCAACGGAGCTGTGTTTCCCTATGAAGGGCTGGATTTGGATTTTTCAAAATATAAGTTTGGCCCCCTGTATGACTTGTTTTCTAAATTTCGATGGTCGTATTATCAAAAAGAGAACGGCCCCATGCTGCTACCCCAAGCGTTTAAGGCAAGGGCGCCACTGATTGTTTTTGACTGTTCTTACCTGGAAGAGTCTGTCAAGCCATCCAATATTGACATTCAACTAGATTTTGAAACGCATGACAATGTACCAGCCAATACGATAGCCTACTGGTTGATTATTCATCACAAACAAGTCAACTATTATCCACTGTCCAACCAAGTGACGAGTGTATAAATAACAGGTCAACCCACGTCAAGCCGCTCAGTCATGTCTTGCTTTAAAGCATCAAGAGAAGTCACATCCGTGAATTTAAACTCTGAGGAACAACGTTTCAAGACTTTTGCAACATGGCCAGTGCCTTTCATAAACCCTCAAGCCTTGGCGGCTGCTGGGGATTCTACTATTTAAAAACAAGAGATAAATTGAAATGTCCCTTTTGTCCCATCATCATAGACCAATGGCAGGAGGGCGATGAACCCATGCAGGAACATCAGCGCTGTTCACCTGCCTGCCCTTACCTATGCAGAATGGAGGTGGGAAATATACCCTCTCATTCAAGCTATCCCTCACTCGTGTCCCTGAGTGATGAAAAAACAAGTTACGATACATGTGGACCGTATGGTGTCCATGGTGCTTCAGTAAGCAGCTCACCATCGAAAACGCCTAGTTTAGAGACATTGGGATATAATCGGTGTTATGGACGTTAAAAACACAAGAGACTATATTGTTGTATCAGTTGGTATCGTCCTTATCCCAAAATGACAAAAGCCTGTGAGACGTGTTATGATAATAAAATGATGTAATTCTTAAATTCTTATTTTTTTCAGTTCCCCCTATCCTACCCTATCCTCAATTTATTTTCAAACTAGCATGGCAGGTAAGTCCATGTCATGACCACACCTTAGTGGCCAATGGTTAGTCAGTCGTCAGTTGAACTTGGTCCAGGCAAGCGGCAACATGTTGCGCACACTCATTGTGGATTGCCAAGGGTTTAAAATTGGTGACAACAAATTTATATTTAAACAAGTGGCCATTATCGATTGTACCACGTTTTGGATATCGCAAGCTACGCATTTGTTATATAAACCACCCCATGCTTTTGATTTGTTGTGTGAAAAAAACCGCAAACAAACCCAGTGGATTGAAAATCATAAGCAACTAGACTGGAATCAAGGAACCATTTCCTATAAATATCTGGACGTGGTCATGAAAGAACATTTGTCCTCGGCCAATGTTGTATTTGTGAAAGGTAATGAAAAAAGTGAATGTTTGCAACCTTTTTTGGCGTCTTACTGTCAATGTATCGACCTCATGGACCTGGGCTGCTCCTCTCTGCAAACGCTGATGGATACTTGTTCCTGTGGCAACATTATCCATACAGCCCTAGCGCATGCGTGGCATCTCTTTCATTGGTTAACCACCCATGCCTGCTGGGAGTTGTTGAACAAAATTATAACTCAAGATTTACCTGTGAATGACGCCAGTGAGATTTCTACAAGCGACGTGTAAACATCTACAACATGTGATACCATGGAGAAAAGCAATGCTACCGACAAAGCCATCGGGAAGTTCTTTGTGTGCAAAAAGAAACTAGACAGTTTTACCAAAGAGGAACTCTTAGCGCTGCCCAAGTCGTTCATTTATTATGTGGCCGCCAACGCGGTGAAAGAAATCCGGCAACATGTACCAAAATCATGGACTCAAGACCCTGTGTTGAGTGAATTGCAACCCTGTACGGATTACGATCACCATAAGCAAGTGACCATGGCAAAAATACCCTCTATGCATCAGTGCGCGACTTGTCAGCTAGTGAAACTGTATCACGGTCATAAAAGTCCGTGTAAAGACTTTGTTGAATCATTCCACGGGTGTCATGGCAAGAAAAAGCAACAACAACAAACACAAACATCGTCCACAGAGGAAGAGGAAGGCCAAACCTTTTCACCATCAATGGAAAAGGATATGCCAGACCTGTCCTGGCAGTGGCGTCATTGACAAAGTGATTCAATACTTACCTTTCGAAATCCGTCTTCCAGGTTATCGGTTTTGTGGCCCTGGAACCCATCTTGAAAAACGTTTGCAGCGTGGTGATGTACCCATTAATCTTTTGGATCAAGCATGCAAAGAACATGACCTATCTTATCACCATAGTCATCCTGGTTTAAGACATGTAGCAGATAAATTGTTATTGAAAAAAGCTAAACAACGTTTCACATCCTGTGATGCCTCAGTGGGTGAAAGAATGGCAGCCCTGATTGTGATTAGTGCTATGAAAGGAAAGTTGATGATGCATAGACATGAACATTAAGGAATTGAAGAGTGAGGAATTGGGATGTGTTTGTATTCTATTTTTTCTTTTGTCGATCCCTATGGATATGAAATAAAAAACAAAGGTTTACCAGAACACAATGTTTCATTTTAATTTTAAAAAAATCATGATGTTGATGGGCTGATTTTTCATTTTCACATTTTTCACACATTGTCAGTTGCCAATTTGCAATTTACAGTTTTTAAAAAATGTCTGTTTTAAGTTTTACGTTTTTGATGATATGGATTTTCCATTTTGTTGATGACACTTTTTAAAAATGACCGTTTTATGTTTTTGAATTTTTATATTTCACACATGGCCATTTCCAGTTTTTAAAATGACTGTTTTACGTTTTTTGAATTTTGGTGTTATTGAAACATGGATTTCCCATTTTGCTGTTCTCACATTTTTCCATTTGGTGTATGTCGAAAGTTGAGATTTGTCAATGATGTTGATGCAAGTGCTTGACCATGAAAATGCTGCAATGTGTTTATGTGTGTTTTGAGAAACATTGAGGTCTACGACCACCGCAGGTAAGACTGTTTTTACAAAAATAATGTCTATTCACCGCTACATTTCAACAAAAAAAAACTATCGACAAAACAAAATGAGTATATAAGTGAAAATTTCCCCCTCCCCACCCACCCTACTTCACCGTGTTTGCTCTGGTCATACATACACACCAGCTCTCTCTCTACTCACACAATCCAACCTGTCTTTTTGGGAACAAACACAACCACTTTATTTATTCCCAAAAGCACATTCTCCACATGCACACTCATCCCAAAAGAACTTTTTTTAGTTTTCCATTTACGATTTACATTACAAAAAACAATATAAATACTAGTCATTAAAGTTACTAAAAAATACTATTACTCATTTCATATTTACAAACACTACAACTTTGTACAGCTTTAAAAGAATCACACTATATACCATTTTCCAATTCCCAACTCGGTTAAATTTAAAATAAAAATTAAAATAAGGTTGCATAGAACTTTTTTTAAGAGCAAAAGGTTCAAGTGGGTTGCCACTATTTACAAAATCTACTATTTACAACGGCAAAAACCAATATTTACTAAATACAAAATACTAAATCAACGAGTAACAAAAAGCCATGCCCCTAAACGAACAAACAGAAAAATCACACCTCCACCTCCTTGCGGTCATAACCCCAGGGCAGGCTCGTGAGAAAGTTATTAGCCCACACACGTTTGTTATCCATGGAGGCGAGGGTGCGTTTTCTCTGTTCTACAAGATACAAATGATGGTTGCTAGATTGTATCCTGCACTGCGTATGGGAAATTGCTTTGCCAGTGCGTAAAACCGCTAAGTAATCGTCTACACGTAGCGATTTTACCACTGCTCTACCTACACCTTTTGCTCTTTTGGCTTCCTTACAGTCTAGTGTGCGATAAGCATACATTTTCGAAGCCAAACCTACGAATTCCGTCATAATGGAATCACCGCATTCCTCTTTTAAAACACCCATTTCCTTCTTGTTTTTATGGGCAGCTGAAACATGTTGTCAGCACTGTACGAAGAGGTGTCGAACCAGTCACTATGCTACCTCATGACGTCATAGGGGTTGCAGTGGCGAATGTGGTAAATGAATGAGTCCAAATCCATATACAAAATAGATACGTCCTCAAAATGGCGCTTGGCAAACTCATAGTGGAATCGATACATGACCGATTTAGAAAAGTCTAAAATGACTTGGCCCAAGTAAATGGGCTTATCCATGGTCACGCTGGTCCTACTCAATTCAATAGTGGCCAAATCCTCATCGATAATGTTGATCGATTTGAAATTTGGCTTGGCAATGTACCGCCGGGAACCGTAACGTCCTTCCCAGACATTCACCAATTTAATGTCACGGTATTTGCGGACATTCTCCATGGACTTGCCATAGATGCAGTTGTTCATTAATTTGAAAAAATTAATTTCAAACTGCTGTGTTGCCATTTGTCGGTGCTCTGTGTTGAGTTGCATGTATGGCTTGAGCCATGTTTTTTGGGCAAAGGAAATACCCCTATGGATTTTCTTCAACACCAAGCCTTGGGCGAGACATTGCACCAACATTTGAATATGTAGCACATACCGATTTTTGTTGTAAAGTGTGCCCATAAGTTTTTCAATTTTCACTTTACTGTCAGGGGGAACCATTTGCTCAAGGCAGAATGGGAAATCGGCATGATGATCATACAAGGATGAGGGATATACAATATCTACTTCTAAGACATATCCACGGTCTGTTTCTTGGCTAGCTTTGATCACATCAAATTCTAACACCTGTTTGTCTGTCAGCCAAGCAAACTTGCCATAGGGCAAAGGCTGACTCATGGCGTAACCATACAAATTATTCACGTCATAGTACATTAAGTACGATTCTGGTTTGTCTGGTGAATAATCAGGCATGTAGACATTGTTCGCTTCGGCATGGCGCTGGTTAAGCGACACCAAGCCACCGCGAATGCCCTTTTCAAAGAATAGAACCATGTCTACATCAGTGAGTAAATCCAACTCCACTTGAGTGTATATTAAAGCGGCATCAAACGAGAGCCCAGGACTCGTATAATAGTGAGCCGGGTCAAGACCATAAATGTGCTGACACAACTCACGAAATTTTTCAAACACATCAGTGAGCAGCAATACATCCAGTTTTAGGTAATGCATAGCATATTCACTTAGCGTCTTAATGGCAAACACTCGCCAAACTTGACGTGCATAGTCTTCATCGTAAACGGTACTGCGTGTTAGTTTTGAGTAAAATTTCTTTTGTGGTGGGAGTTTTGTTTGCTTTAACACGTCCCAGCTGTTGCAGAAATCATACGGGAATATACCTTTCCGAATGCAATATTGAAATTGCTTGGGATCATTAAAATACATTCTAGTATTTTTTAATTCCTCTTCATCCAAGCCATTCACAAGACTGTCTAGCGAGGATGCCATAAACTTAAAGGAATCCAAAAATCGAATGCTAAAGTTGCTCAACCACCATGTCAGGGCTGTAAAACGCTTATGGTTTTGGGGGATAATGGTAAACGATCCCTTGTTGACATGACCCAATTCACGAATCAAAAACTGAATGTCATAATTTGCCAGATTGTGGAAAAAGACACTGATGAAACGAGGAGCTGAAAAGTTCAAATTGCATTTACTATGTGCAGCTCCACGAAACTCTCCCGTAAAGTGTGAGTGATCACGAACGGTGTCTTCAGCACTGATCAGTGGCTTTTCGCAAATATGGCATGTCGTGGCGTGCTCATACTGCTGTTGCTGTTGTGGCGTTAGGCTCATGGGTACTGGGTGGTCCAGTAATCCCTGTACATGGTCGGCCAACTTAAGTTCATCCCAAAACCATCTGGCACAATCTGAACCCTCATGGTATTTGTAAACGGATTGTGTGGGGTCATAGGCACACACCACATTAAATCCTATGGCAAAAGGTTCATGTTTTTGAATGGGTGTGGTTGAGCTCATGGTGGGATCTGGTTCACATCTCGCCATGGGTGTGGTGAGAGCTTCAAAATCTGCGTACACCACATAGGGAACAGTGTCACGCTTATGAATGTCTTTAAACTTTAACATAGCCTTGTCCCCTTGTGGCAATATCAGTCTCACCGCTTCCTGAGAAACACAATCCACCCTATGACGTTCCAAAAGTGTGGGGGTTGTAAAATATTGCAGAAAACGGTCGCAAATGTACTTCTTACCATTATGCTTGGACGCTTGACTGCTTAGCAATCTACTCAGGCTTTTAATGAGGCAATAGTGATTCACTTCTCCGTAAGACTGATATAAAATATGAATGTGGTGTCGTTTCGGTTCTTTTGTGGCATAAAGAGGACCCACAATCTCATTACCATCAAGGCCATACACCATGAACGAAAAGTCCTGGTTGTCTTGTTCAAACCTATGGATTTCCGTTAAGTCCATAGGGGACGATACACTAGTTAAATTTAATGTTTGTTTTAATTCATCAAACTTGGCCTTGTACATTCCTGGTCGACAACTGTCACGTTGTGCTGGCTGAAAATATCCAGCCACACACCAGAGGAAACATTTATCATCTTTATTTTCAATATTTACCACCGCTCTCCGACAGGCAATCGCTGATGGTAAAGAAATGTGTCTAGACCCAGCATTCAACGGGTTGAAATGACAAAATGTTGATTTGCAGGTAATGGATTTTGTCTAACGCTAAACCACTTGGTCCTTGTTGTAGTTTATCAAATTTTGATAGCAAGGCATTGACCACATGGGATTGATACCACTCGTTCAGATTATTGGCTATCAACAGCTCTTGCATTTTACTGCCAATATAAAATGTTTTTTTTTATGCTCACCGTCCTTGTTTTTATATATGAAATCGCACACGAGTTGTGTATTGACCTTTAAAGCCGTATGCAACCTTTGCGCTGTACAAATTTGTTCTTTAAACATTTCAAAACAAGATTCGACAAAGTCTTTCGGGATTAAACTCTCTCTAACATTCACTACGCGGCCAGAGCAAACACGCTTTTTTAAAACAAGAGTCAAGGGGTTCCCAAGTTAAGCTATCGGTAGCAGTGGCAAAAGACATGATTTTTATAAAAGAAACAATCTCACCACAGTTTTCAGCCGTAGACTGCTCGGTAAACACTGGTCCCCAACACACAGCGGTGGTTGTAGTGGTCAAACGTTTTCCAACACACTAAAAAGAAATAAAATAATCCACCATGAGTATATCCATTCCAAATAGCATTTATCATTAAAAAAAATACAGGATATATATATAATTTCAAAACATCTTACCTGGGTTTTGTAAAAAAAACTTGCATTTTCTGCCTTGTCTTGTAGGCTTCTGTGAAATGGTTTGCCTCTCTCTGTCTCTCTCTCTCTTTTTGTCCACAACAACAAGTATATAGGTTATCTAAAACAAACAAAATAAATAACAATTCATCAATCAAATGGTAAACCAATAATCATTTAAACATTGATTAGCATAAAATAAAATAAACAGTGTTATTCCAACACTTACCTCAAATATATAATGTATCCAATATAGTAACCAACAGGGGTTGAGCACACGAATGCAATTACTTTTATACACATACGATACAGCCTATGTTTACACTGCAGTGTTTAAAACAGTAATGACTGACTGCGTGTCATATCATGATCAACACTCTAATACCCCCTGCCCTCCTCTCCTCGCCCCAGCCCTCGCCCTGTGTCCCTCTTACCACAGCTGTTAACATCACTCTTGCCCTGCAATTGGCTAAGGCAGTGGTAGGGGGAGGAGTTATACTCGCTTACTGCATTATTTCTCTGACGTCGTTGCGGTATTGTTCGACCTCCAACACACCTCTACGTCATAGTAATTTTCCATTGGCCTGTTGTCCCGTCCGCTTACATTCCTGAATCACGATAACATGTTACATCCTGTCACCCAGCCAGCCAGGCTCCAAGCGGGTCTCTCGAGCAGATATTCTGTTTTCCCATTCTGGCTGCCAGTTAGACATACATAGAAAAACAAGTTCTGATGTTGTGGACTATTTTTATTCGTCTCATAGCATTATGAATTTTGTCTGATTACTGGTCAGTGTTTACCAACCTATTTTAACGATCGTCATGAGGGATTTTCGAAAATATTCGCCTTCATTCATCTGTCATAGGAAAAAAAATAATCGAAAAGCGACCCCTCGTTTTGCCATACAACGCCCCGTCTAAATAGCTATTTTCAGTATCCACCATGGCCAATCATAGCCTCATTGTAACATACGTCAAGCGCTACCGGCTCTCTGTCTACAAACACTCTTTTATAAAAAAAAATGCCTAGCTTTTTTTTATCCTATAGAGTTGACATTTATTTTCATGGTATTTTCATTTATTTTCCTCCTACACCCTTGAAACTTGCTGCCCGCCTATAGGGCATACCCACCTTTCATTAACGTCAAACACACTTTTTTCCAATTCACCGTTTCCAAAATAGCGCCAATCATTTCATTTATATCAAACAAACTTATTTGTCAACGTATTAGTTTCCAAAATAGTAAAAATTCAAAATTTCAGTGTTTTCAAAAATCTCAAAATATAACAAAGTTTTATTATAAAAAATAAAGGTCATAGAGACCATTGGTTTGAACTATTGAACAACGTTCTATCATGTTAGGTTTTCAAACTATCGCCTACTTTTAAAAACAAAAAATTTTCTAGAAAATATTCAAAAATATAACGAGTGGTTTATAGGAAAGAGAACGTCAGCTCGAGTCCAACGACACCTCATTTGTTAAAATCCGACCATCCGTTCGCCAATGATCACCAATGTTAGCGAGAAAGTAGGCTATCATTTTTTTCCTCCTACACCCTTGAAACTTGCTGCCCGCCTATAGGGCATACCCACCTTTCATTAACGTCAAACACACTGTTTTCCAATTCACCGTTTCCAAAATAGCGCCAATCAAAGAAAATCTATTTTTTTAAAATACCAACACACAAGCTTAGCCAAGATGACGTCATCCCAACGCCAACAATACCTCGTTCGTTAAAATCCGACTATGCGTTCGGGAGATATCGGCAAAGTTCGTAGGAAAGTAGGCTGGGAAGCAGAACGCCCCTTCTAGCACTACTGCACAGTTTTAGTCCTAGAGACTTGAAATTTATTTTGGAGGTAGAGGGGGTCAGGGCCATTCATTTACGTCAGACAATTTTTTTTGTAAACTCTTTAGTTTCCAAAATATAAAAATTTCAAAATTTAAGTGTTTTCAAAAAATCTCAAAAAATTAAAAAGTTTTACTATAGAAAATAAAGGTCATAGAGACCATTCGTTTCAACTATGGCACAACGTTCTATCATGTTTGGTTTTCAAACTATCGCCTACTTTCAATAACAAAAATTTTCAAACAAAATTCAAAAATATGACGAGTGGTCCATAGCAAAGCCCCCGTCAGCTCGAGTTCAACGACATCTCATTTGTAAAAATCCCACCAGGCGTTCGAGAGATATCAGCAATGTTCCCAGGAAAGTAGGCTGTGCGTTTAAACTCTCACTGCCCCCCTACTCATAGGTACAAAAAATGCTGGCTTACGATTGGTGGAAGATTGCGCTACAGCTGATTCCCACACTCGCCAAGATATAGCGCGCCACTCGCGTCCACAGAGAAGGCAGAAGCTGCAGACGTGAATATTAGAAGAGTATTTTTCCTGAGTTTGAGATTTAACACTCAAGCAGTTTCAGAGACACACACATGTTTTCACGACTAAAAATATATCAAATCAAAAATTTCTGGGATACCTCTCCCTTGAAATTTATCAAAGAGCAAGAGTGCCAAGTTTTACCTTTGAAACTCAAGAGGTTTGAGATGGTTTTCTTTTTTAGCTCCCATTTTTCTCCCGTTAGAAACTGAATTTCGTGAACCCTTGCCTATAAACTTGAAGCAACCTCCGCGAAAAAATATTCCCGAGATACGGCAATGAGATCGTAATATTGTATTTGCCTTTTATATGTAGAAATGTTTCACTTTGTCTCGATATTTGCCCTGTTCCGTGCGAGTACCGTAGTTATGACTATGCCTATGTATACAGATATACGGTACCGGTATTGACCTATATAAAAAGGAGACTTATGATCTTAAATGGTTTTTAAAATTCGCGATTATAAGCTACAAGACGTCCTTCCTACGAGGATTCCGGGCCTCTGGACGCGACTTCTCACTTTGAGATCTGAAATTCGACATAATTACATCTGCAACTCCCTTTCGTTCACAGATTACTATCAACTTTCGTTCTCAGCAGACGCGAGTGGCGCGCTATCTCAGACGAAGGTACGAATCAGATGTAGCTCAACCATCCACCAATCACAAGCCACCATTTGAAGGCCTATGCTATGTGAGACTTGACGTTACAGGCAGAGTATTGTACTAGTGGGATCGGCGAACATGCGTGCGTGAGACTGGCCAGCTTAGTGCGCGTGAGTTTAAATGATTCAACCCGCGTTCGGAAAATTTTAGTTACCCGTTTGTAAAATTCGTTACCTTTTCGTTACCCGTTTATAAAATTCGTTACTACTTCATTACTTTCGTTACCGGTAGACACCCTGTTAGGGGACACACTGTTTTATGTATATTTAGTTTTGTTATACCACCTGTGTTAGTCGTATCAGTTGGTAGTGTGGAAATTTCGCTACCGCAATTATAAATGGGTTAAGTTAAACCATTATTGTGGAGTTCTGAGACCACAACCTTCCGAGTAGGAAGTGAATTAATGTGTGCGATGTAAAGTGTTAGGACCTTCGTCGAATCCTGTACACATCTTTGTATCAGTTAAGACAGCCCGGAGTGTTAGTTGCTGTCACATGTTTGCTTTATTTTGTGCCGAGTAAGGACACACGCCGTTATATGTGAGGAGAAGGATATCAATAGTCAGGGAGTGACATACCTTCGGGACAAAGCAGTCAGGGAGAGTGGTATTCTCAGCACTTCCTGCTTGTTTGACATTTTGTACATTTTATATTTTTGCAACCAGTGAAATACGTGTAGAAAAACGGTAGTGGGATATGATAACTACTGTTTGATAATACCGGGACCACATGATAGGATTTGAATAAGTGGAAACCCTGTGTATTTGATTTAATTGTTTTGCTAACATGCAAGCCTCCTTCTACACGCAGTGAATGTAACTTATAAGCGATGTTCAGTGGTGACATTCGCCAAGTATTACAGTTCGGGGCTACCCACAATTCTGTGCGAGACAGACAGTTAGACTATTGATTAATTCTTTCGACATGATCTGACGTCATGTCCATTGAACTATGATAGAAATGCCGTTCTTATGTGGGTACCAGCTGATAGTTTACAGTTTGTTTACAAATGACGCAACGTCACGAGATTGAGATAGCCATTTGCGGGCGACTACTTATTGAATGTTTATGATTTCACAAACATGACTAAAGGTTCATACTAATCCTTTGTAATGTTGACCAAAGCTGACACTGTATAAATTAGCCTTTTTGTGTATTTTAGTGCTGTAGTAGTGCACTGTTGTTGGATGGATGAATATCCGCGACCATTATTAGGCCAGACAGAACCTAGCTTTTGATGCCAACTGTACTGATGAAGTTTGCGAGCTATGTAATGCCGCATTGCCGCATATCGTGTGTTATTGTATTCGAGCCGATTATTAGCTCATGAGGTTATGGTGACTATTAGAGTCATGCATTGTAAGGATCTCTGAGGACACATACAGTCTTTATGATTAACCAGTGTAATTTGAATCAAGTCAGAACAACGTTAAACCTTATTAGGGATTTACACCTACAATCTAACCTGGAATTAAATCATGAATCTAATTATTCTAAAACGATGTTTATTAATGATTGATAAATAACGTAATGCTCATCTAAACATGTGACCATATTTTTACATGCTGACTGACACATGGATAAGGGCATTTCTGCTGAGAAATTACTTAGATACAGCTGATACATTTTTTATGACCGTTTAATATTATGGGAGACCAATGAGTTTGTTACTGTTGGACCGCATGATTGAAGTGATGTCAGACGTACTTGTAACTACGCTTTCGCCAACACAATTACATGCTGTAGATGACAATTGAGGGCAAACAGCTCCACGATTTGTGTAAGGAGGGTTTTTGGATAATAACAATGAAACTGTAGTGTCTATAATATTTTATTATTTATGTGTGATATCCCTGCGTGTCCCTATAAATTGTTATATTTTGTTGTATTAGTTAATGCTTTTTTTATGATCAGACATGATTGTTGTCATAGCTTTTCACTAATTTTGCTTACGGACGCTTCTCGACGTAATTTTCATTAATGTCAGGATTTGGCTAGATGAGTAAATGCAACTGTAAATACGGGAGTGGTACAATCATAACAGGCCTTGCGTTGCTTTTATGTTAAATGTAAATTCACTATTAGTCTTGTTTGTAGTTGCGTAGGGATCCGTTGCGTGTCACATTCCAAGCATCGTTGTTGTTGTTGATTATTTTCCCTGTAATTAGGAGGACTTTCGCGAGGGTTAACTTACTTTCAGTTAGGGCATATTATTCATTGATTATGTTTGCTTATTAGCGTTGTGGACTAGCCGATTTCAAAACCTCCGAATTAGGATAGGGGTTTGATGATAGAAAATAAAAGTTTCCACGTAATTTTAAATACGTCTGGATTTTTCTTTTATTATCTTTGTGTGTTTGGGGTGTACTTCTTTGGGCGTCTTTGACATTTTTACCCCGTGTTGGGACCTGATCCCTAGAGTGCTTGATTCTCGTGCCGGCGCTAGCCCTAAAGAAGTGCATCCGATCCTCTCAGGCTGTGGGTTCGAAGGATGAGGTTGTCTGGAATGGCATCTACATTTTGGTGGTACTCCGGCGATCTCCTCTGACGGGCTAAATACTAAGTAGAGATATCCACAGAATTTAAGGATACAGCGGTACAATTTGGTGTTCTGTCAACTTATGATACCAATGGTATAAATTTAAATAAAACATGGGTCCCTTAGGCTTGAATTTTGAGATTTAACTCTTGGGTAACATATAGAAGACCCGTGCTGCTTCGCAGCATTCATTTCAACAATCCTACAGCACTTCTTTCCATGGGACATTTGCTATTCAAATATCTACATGCTAGTGACCTGAACAGACAGTTACGGCACTGTTGCCTTTGGGTAAATGATGAAGTAGACTTATGAGATAAAATGTGTGGGTGTCTACCTGTCCTCTGTGTGTCCCATCTTATATTTAACGGTTTACCCAGCGTAAACTTAAAAGGCACACGGACGGCAGGTCCCAGACACAGTTCTGAAAAGCCGAGGTGAATAGCGAAACTTCAACTCGAATCGACTCGACAGTTTGACGGTGACCGAAGCTGGGGTGATAAGATCGCTAAGTTCATGATAGAAACGCATTACCAATTCCATTTGACGACGATTATTTTTTGAGCTGATTTTTACTTTCTAGTGCATTGTCTTATAAGAGCGCACGTAAGAATTGGGCTGATCTAGTATACTATTTTGAAGACTGAGGGTATCTTCTCTCAATTCGTTATTAGCATTATTCAGTAGCCTTAAATTATTTGTCTCTGAAAATTATAGATATATATTTGGCCATATGAACTGTTTTACTGTTTTCTGTCATATAAAGGGGAAATTCTATGATGAATGTCACCATTGATTTTTATACAGTAAGGCCCATGGCTCGGTTGTAGCTCAACAGTAGCACCAAAGGATACAATCGACATAGCATTATTATAGTGCCGAACAATGTTCCTAAAACTTTTACTGATTTCGTCACAATTCGTAAACAACTGCTTAATTTCTGGAAGTACAGTATTGTGTATGGTGGAAGTTTCACTTTGCCATCGCTACAGCAATGAGAATAGTAACCACTTGAATTCTTCTCTTTTGAAAAGTATACAGCTGATCAGTACTGACAAATGTTACACAGACTTCCGATAAAGAATGGTAGTATGTAGGGATTATATAATAAGCAGCACATCAATAAGTGACTGAGAACGCTTTTGTGACCATCTGTTTCTGATATTGATTTGAGTCGCGTAGTGTTCATTTCTTGGTAGTCACGTTTTCAACCATACTGGACTCTGAGTTAGCACTGATATATCTGCCCATGTCCTTAGAAATTATTCTATTTAGTGGCGTACTTTTGGCGTTTACAGAATGAGTTTTATTATTTTCTTAAATTGAGCAGCGGCATCTAACTCAACATGACCTCAATGAATTCCATTCATAGACATATATTATTATGTATCTAGTTTATGTCCTCTATGGAACTTGGTCGGAGTGTATATATGCTTTTACTCTGTGACAATGTTAGTTGTAATTTGTTCATTGTGTTAAGATGTAGATTCAGATGTGTGTGCTTATTAAAGTGCTATAATATCCTTTATTCAAAACACTATAGCTATAATGTGCTTTATTCAAAACATAATAGTTGGCGACGAGGAATAGGGACTTGATCCTCCGGTTCAGATATAGCCTACATCAATGAAGTACGGTATTTACGTCGTCTGTTTCAACGGCCACGTGAGTAAAATCAAGAATCAGGCAAATCGACATGAAATGTACACAGAGTACTTGTAAACGATCCTAAGCAACTCATCGTATATTCAGCTACGTGTGCCTGCATGCCACATATTCAAAATAATATGTATCGCAGTTCGAACTTTGAGGTTATGCAATGTTTTTTTTTTTCTCGAGCCCAGGACAATATTCGGTCATCGATCACTACCCAGTGTGTTTTAACTCTGTTATCTTGAAACATTTTATTATATTTGAACTGTGATTTTTAAAATTATTTCGAAGTTCCGTCAAGATGGACGCAAATCAGTTCCAACAATTACTGAACATTTTTACTAATTCTCAAGAGAAGTTACTTGAAAGGTATCAAGCTCACCAGCCCGTCACAACCCCACAAGCCACTAACATCACACCTTTTGAAAATTTTGATTCTGAAAAGGAAAAATTTGTGTCGTATTTAGAACGATTTGAAAATTACGCAAACTTCAACAATGCCACCGATCCAACAAAGAAAGCTCAACTCTTGTGTACATCAATAGGGGCAATTCATTATAACAATCTCTCTGCATTTTTAGGCCCTGATAAACCAATCAAGTCTCTCGGTTATAATGACCTAGTAAAGCATTTAAAGCAAATATTGTCACCTCAAGTCTCAACCGTAGTTTCCCAACACTATTTCTTGAACGTCAATCAAAAAGAAAGTCAAAATATTGCAGGATTTGTTGCCACTCTTAGAAGCCACTTACTAGACTGTGACTTTTATATTCAGTGTACATGTGACGCCAGAATTTCAATCGCGGATGTTTTTCTTCGTGCACAATTTATACGTGGCTTGCGAGATAATTGGATCAGAGAGAAACTTCTCCAGTCTAATGACACGAAATTTGATGATCTCCTGAAGAAGGCTATAGCCTTGGAAGCATCGCGGTATGAGAGTAATCAGCTGTCAAAACAGCTCACTGCACCGTCAGACACTATAGAGGACACAAACAAAGTAACAAAAGCCACAAGTTCATATAATGACCGAAGTAGGAATCAATATAGCAGTGATACTCAGTCACGTTTTGTTCAACAGCCTAGCCCAGGCTCTCACTCACGTTCACAGTCCAGGGGCCGCCGTAGTTCTGTCAATTATAGAGCACTAGGTATTGATGGATTATGCCTGATTTGTGGAAATTCAAACCACAGGTCAAGAGATTGTCGCACAAACAGAAACTCTCTTAAATGTAGGTCATGTAGGAAAGTGGGACATGTTGCAAAAGTTTGTATCACTACACTTCTTCAACAGTCAAATACACACAACATTGCAACTGAGAACATAGATGACAACTTGCATGACCACCCTGAAACCAATTTCGGGATAGGACAACTGGAATGCATCGAAGATCTCTTTGAAGTAGGACAAGAATCAGATAAATATTTTATCAGTGTTAAACTCAACAATAAATCACAAAGATTTGAAGTCGACACGGGAGCAAAATATTCACTCATCTCAGAGAACGAATGTTCAACCTTGGGTCTTGGTTTGCCATTGCAGCCAACAAATGTCTGTTTTCGATCATATTCTGATCATGTTATCAAACCCAGAGGAAAAATTGTTGTCACAGTATCATACAAAGGGAAAGAAATTGTTGCAGATCTTTTTGTAGTTCCGCAAGGTCATGCCGCATTGCTTGGTCGTGTTTGGATCAGGGGCCTCGGCCTTGATCTGAAGGAAATTGACAAGGACACAAATCATTCACTTCACACTGAATCTGTCAACTCAGTGCAGTCAATTCAGGATATTTTACATCAGTATAGTACAATCTTTGAAGAAAAAATTGGATGCGTTCCCAATATTGAAGTAAAACTGCAACTCAGAGAGGGGGTGAAACCTGTCTTCAATCGTGAACGTGATGTACCTTTTGCTCTTCGGGAACGCGTTGAAAAGGAACTCGCTTCATTGGAATCAGAAGGAGTTATTTCTCCCACAGCTTTAAGTGATTGGGGATCGCCTCTTGTTGTTATCCCAAAACCGGATGGGGGAGTTAGGTTATGTGTTGACTACAAATGTGGAGTAAATTCAAGGTTGATTTCTGCAAACCATCCCATAAGACCAGTTAATGATGTTCTACATAGTCTTAGAAACTCAAAATTTTTCTGCAAGTTAGACTTATACAAGGCATATCTACATCTGAAGGTTGATGAAGAAGGTAGTATGATTCAAACTATATCCACTCACAAAGGAACCTTCAGGATGCACCGACTGAGTTTTGGCATCAAAACTGCCCCCTCAGAATTTAATAGGATATTATCACAGATCCTTCATGGTCTTCCAAAAGCTGAAGCTTATTTTGACGACATCATAATACATGGTACAACGAAGGAGGAGTGCACCAAGAACTTAATAGCCTGTCTAGAACGGCTTTCGAAAAATAATCTGCATTTGAACAAAAGCAAATGCTCATTTTTCAAGGAAAACATAGACTACCTAGGGCATATTGTATCATATAATGAGATCCGCAAGTCACCAGAGAAATTTCAAGCTGTGTCACAAATGCCACGCCCTAAAAACAATGAAGAAGTGAGACGCTTCCTTGGTATGGTGACTTATTATGCAAAGTTCATTCCTAATTTTTCAACGAAGTCCCACCCATTACGGCAGTTATTGCGGAAAGGTGAACGGTTTTTCTGGTCTGCAGCCTGTGAAGCAGCTTTCTTGAATCTCAAGTCCGAGTTATGTAGTGAACGTGTCCTTACCCCATTCAACCCGTCACTGCCTATCATCTTGTCAACCGATGCCAGTCCTACTGGTGTTGGAGCAGTATTAAGTCATGAGATGGATGGCCAAGAAAGACCCATCGCCTATGCATCTCGTGCCCTAACACCAGCAGAATGTAATTACAGTCAGCTTGACCGGGAAGCGCTGGCAATAATTTTCGCCACAACACACTTCTACAACTATATTTTTGCAAGAAATTTCATTCTTGTGACAGACAATGAACCTCTGTCTCGTATTTTTCATCAGAACAAGGGCCTGCCACAAATGACATCCTCAAGGCTCCTAAGATATGCATCGTTTCTCTCCGGGTTTGACTACACGGTAAGAGTGAAAAAAGGGAAAGATAACGAAAATGTTGACTGCCTATCCCGAGCCCCTGTTGCATCTACCTCGCCAAACATTGAAACATCAATAAATGCAGAAGTTTCACAACTCTGTGCTGAAACGATTCTTCAAGTGTCAAGTGAATCCATTACGTACGAAACTATCCGTGATGAGACTATGTTAGACCCAGAACTTAGTGCCACCCTGCAACGTCTTCAAACTCAATCCTTGGATGAACCATATACAGTTGAAAATGGTATTCTATTCCGTCAAGACCGAATTGTTATCCCAAAGAAACTACAAAGAAAAATATTGGAAGAGTTACATTTAACACACCTCGGCATTGTGAAAACAAAACAGTTAGCAAGACGATATGTCTACTGGCCGCAATTAGACAAAGACATTGAGAAGCTTATCAAATCTTGTGAAGAGTGCGCACAGACTCGTTCAAATCCACCAAAAGCTCCAATACACCCCTGGGATGAACCAGAAGAAAATTGGGAACGCATACACATTGACTATGCGGGGCCATTTGATAACCACCATTTCTTGATGTGTGTTGACGCGAAATCCAAGTGGGTCGAAGTACGAATGGTGAAAGACGCTCCATCCACTGCAACTACTATCAGTCTGCTTGACAATATCTTCACCGTACATGGGTACCCGAATGTCCTTGTGTCAGATAATGCCACTATCTTCACGAGTGATGTATTCAGATCCTATTGCAAGGAGAGAGGGATTTTTCAGAAATATATTGCACCAGGGCACCCAGCAACCAATGGGCTAGCTGAGAGAAACATCCAAACTTTGAAGAGGCGACTTCGTGCTGCTGTAAATGACCCGGCACCATTATCGACTAAGTTACAGAACATCTTGTTTCAATACAGAGCAACGCCATTGGCATGTGGACAGTCTCCAGCTGAACTATATTTGAAACGTCGGCTACGTATCCGGTTGGATGCTCTACGTCCAAACCAAAAGAGCTTGACTACATCCAGTTTCGCACCCCCTGTTCGCTCTTTCAAAGTGGGAGAGAGAGTGCAAGTCCGGATTCACCAGAAAAACCGTGATATTTGGCAGTTTGGTGTTATACAAACTAAACTCGGCCAGCGTCACTATGATGTGAAATTGGATTCGGGACGAATTTTAAAGCGGCATGTTGACCAGTTATTATCGACTCTCGTGCCAAAGAAAGATAAGCATGTCACTTTTGCTCCAACAAATCCTCCTGTGCGTGGTGTTCCAAACATACCAACACCAACCCAGTCAAGACTAGAAAATGAGGATATTCCTCCTGCAACCCACACTTCAGATGATACAAGGCAGACCATCGTGCAACCAGATGAACGCCCTGATCGAAACAGCCTTCCACCACCTGCTGATAATTATTTAAGAAGATCAGCCAGAGACAGGCGACCTCCTCAGTATCTGCAAGACTATGTGCCCAAATGAATATGAATAGTTCCTTTTATTTGTTTTTATATAAGTGGGGGAGACTATTATGTATCTAGTTTATGTCCTCTATGGAACTTGGTCGGAGTGTATATATGCTTTTACTCTGTGACAATGTTAGTTGTAATTTGTTCATTGTGTTAAGATGTAGATTCAGATGTGTGTGCTTATTAAAGTGCTATAATATCCTTTATTCAAAACACTATAGCTATAATGTGCTTTATTCAAAACATAATATATATACTTTGTAATCATCGATCGTATTAATAGCAGCTTCGTTCATATCGCTGTCGCCAACAATAAAGGAAAAATAATTTTCCCAGTTGTCTGTAATATGTTGAAGAATTCGTATTGATAGCATTTTCATATGTATCGCTGATGCCAATAATAAAAGGAGAATAATTATTCCAGTTGTCTGTAACATGTTTAACAGTTCATAAACTCTGATTGTTGTACACACAATATGCCAATGACCTTTATAACATTGTAATTGAGGGTCGCCTCTCACTCATCATATGAATCATCGTTTTGATCGAACACGAATGGCGGTTCCAACATTCGACTGTAGCAGCATCTGCTACTGACGCGAGCATGTAGAAGTAAATTTGGTAAACAAAATAATTGCGTATAGCGTGAAGCATCAAAGTACCGCCCTAACCCCCACCCCAACTTTTCATCTGTTCCTATCCACTCTTTTTATTATTGTATGCTTGATCGAAAATTAATATTTTTCAGTCGGTTAACACGATTGAACCCAATTGTTGTTGGAGGTACCCTAATCCTGAAAAATCTTACATGAGATTAATAATAATATCGTATGGGCTCGGGTGCAGAGTGCAAGCTTTGTTATTTGACACCCAGAGGGTAGCTTGCATGTCGAATTACGTTGTTCCTAGAAGCACTAGGAAAGTCCAGGAGGTTAGATATCTGAGCTCCTTGAACACTATAGTGCTTTCTAGTAGAGAAATGAGGAACTTTGTGTTGGCGGAAACTCCCTAAATTAATTTTGCCATTATGAACACGGCCAACTGAATTCAAATGGGTTCTTTCACATGCCAACATCGTATGACATGCGTGTCGTAAATGTTTGCTGCCTTTCAAAAATCACTTACCACGAACCTACAAGCTTGGGGTTAGTAGATCGACACGTTAACCACCGTGGCAAGATTAATAAATAGCCTACACCTGGATGACCAGTTTCAATCGTCAATCATCCAAGTGTATTTATTAATCTCATGCATTTTTTTCTGGATTAGGGAACCTCTCGTTACAATTCGGTACAATCGTGTTGACCGACTGAAAAACATTAAATTTCGATTATTAAGGCAACACTGAAAAATGGCTTCGAATACCATATCTTATCTCCAATTTACACTTGCTAGTGCAACAATCACAATAACGCAGGTTATCACAAAAATACTACACACACACCCATTTACACGAGGCAACTTCAAGTGTATTTATTAATCTCATGCAATAATTCTTGTCAGGATTAGGGAACCCTCCCATTACAATTGGGTAAAATCGTGTTGACCGACCGAAAAACATTAAATTTTGATTATTAATGCAACACTGAAAAATGGCTTCCTATCTCCAATTTACACAAGCTAGTGCAACAATCCCAATAACGCAGGTTATCACAAATTCTACACACACTCCCATGTTCACGGGGCAACATGACCATGATGTCTAAGCCCCGCAAATAAAATAACAACTGTCTACACATGAAAAATGCAAAATGGTGATAGGTGAATGTAGGAATGCTTGCCACTATTTTTATCTGACAGGATAGCATTACATAACATTTTACTAATATGCTGATTAACTGTGCATACGATAGCATAGAGAATACTACAGTCCAATACAATCCTTGATTCAAAATGGGTCAGTTTTCCCATGTGTCCTTTAGCACATTATACGGGACTTTATTTATTTATTTATTTATGTATTTATTTATCGTATGGCTTTTAGTGCCGGGAGTGTCCCAGGATATGTTCGGCTCGCCTGAGTCTTTAGCTGCTTCTAGCGGACACCCTTATTAGGGTGAGCTACAAGTTCCGTTCAATTTCAAGTAGTTTCAACTTTCGCTACCAGATATCAATGATACCTAGTGATGAACGTTGGAACTTTTGATAGAGCGTTCCGACGAAATCTAACCTAACAATTTAGCTTTACACAAGTTTAGTCTGTGAAAGGATCTTTCACATGCCATAAATATATGACATAGGACCGCCGGCTTTACTTCCCCTCCGAAGGAAGGCATGCTGAAGGATTTTTAACTCTCTTAAAAAATCCGACGACTTCGGCCGGGTTTGAACCCGCTATCTTGGGCACAGCAGTTCAGCATGCTAGCAACTACGACACCGAAGCCGGACTATCGTGATACAAAGTAAATCGTTGTTGCCTAGTGATAATCTGTCCATCAATGGTGCGACGTTGACTATCATGATACAGTGTTAGTCGTTGTCGCCTAGCAACAATATGTCCGTCAAGTTATTAGATTCTATTTTCGTGTGACCTGGAATAAATTAATTTTCGCAATTATTTTAATACACGGATGATCTAATCAAGTAAGGTGGGATTTAATCGATAATGCGTGACGCACATTACATTTTAAGACAACAAACGTCGTCGTAGCGCAATTACTTCCCAAGATAATTCAGTTTTAGTAAAGGGTGAAATTTCTTCAAAACTATCTTTATACATAAGATAAATTTAAAAAACTTTACGAGCAGCCTTACAGTAGTCGCATATGATGTGTAACTTCTGACATAAAAGAAACCTCACATGAGATTGTTGATACACCGGTATTGTATGTCTACCCCTTATTATTCCCGTTTTCCCACGGGCTCGGGGATGAAATGCGATGGAAGTCTTTGTGACGTATGTTTCTTATGGCTGGATGCCCTTCCTGACGCCAACCTCACGAGAGGAGTTAATGAGAGATGAAATGAATGGTGGTGAATGAAACTGGGTAAGGATGTGGAAGGAAGCGGCCGTGGCCTGTCAGAAGGTACCGTCCCAGCACTTGCCTGGAGTTGAAAATGGGAAACCACGGAAAAACCATTTCAAGGACGGCAAATTGTTGATAGACCGATATTTTATAATATTATTGCACAAATATTAATCTATTGTAAAAGGGAGTGTTTTACAGTTATTGTAGTTTTAAATACGGAACTCATTTTATTAGAGGTTTTGTAGCTTCCACAAGTACTAGCCTAAATAAAGAATACGATATGGATCAACTAGATTAATAGACGCGACACCGCTCATAACCTTAAATTCCCTATAAATAGGCCAACTTGCGAGTAAATGCAATGTGCACAGCAGTAGATCATGAAAGGCTTGCCCAGTTCCCGGACCTCTTGATTCACAGACCAACATGTAATTTCATATGGATTCTGTTAAAATGAGTCATATTGATATGATAAATATCGTTTACAATGATAACCTAGTAGCAAAAATATCTAACCCGTCAGGAACGCTAGCACCACGGCTATTTCGACCACGCGAATTTTAAGCACAAGATGGTGACTTATTTTCACGTACCAATAATAATGCATCACGGAATTAAGTTTGATTTATATTTTGCTTGTTTCGATAATGTTCCTGCGTGATATTGAATTTAAAATGCCTTATGAAAAAAAAAAAAGTGAGTAAAAGAATGTATTCAGCAAAGGCTCATGAAGGCTTGCTCAGTTCTCGTATAAACACAACGATTATATTATATTTATGACTGCATTACCGTTGTGTGAGTTAATATTTGAATAGCCATTGTGCAGAAACATAATACCGGCAATGCCGACTACTTACAATGTTTCATATTGAAGCATTTTATCATTTAAATACTGATACGAAGACTTCGAACATGTGCCTTGTGCTTTGTTTTAATCAGTTGTCACCAGAGTTCGCATGAGTGTTTACCGACAGAATGAAAGTGTTCAGCAATGCGATCCAGCTGGCAGTGCGTCTTACACACTTCCGTCCGATCCACTCCCGTCCCATTTTTCAAAATCACTCCCACAAAAATATCCAGCAACCGAGTGGAAAGATGTTACACATCAATAATGCTCCTGGCATAAAACGTACTGAGCCCTAGAGTAGATAATAAAAATGGTTTAAGTCACCTAAAATGCAAATAATAAAATAGAGATCGTCAACAATTTTACAATATCTAAATATTAGTCCTAATATAGCTAAAATTCAAATTATTCGATCAATGACTAATTATATACGGTACAAAATATACACGTTTATACTCAACCTAGATTTCTTTATCTTAGTCCTAGTCAAGCTTCAGTGTGTCGAATGGGGCACATTAATTTGTCTTATTCTTACGTATCTCATCTAGTCTATGCAATACTTGCAATTTTTATATAAATAATATATTTTTGCGTCTAATCTTGGTATGAGACAGTGGCGTCCGGCCTATCAGGACTCTCGGACGGAGCCCTTCACAGAGAATGGAGGGAAAATATTGTTTTTATTCCATATCTTATGTCAAAAATGTACTAGTAATGTTAAGAGAATTACTTTCATTGTAGAAGTTAAACCATTCTAGATAGGAAGGATTACATTCGTTACTAACAAACTACGGTCAATGGTTCCGGTCAGCAGTTCTCGGGTCAATGTTTTCGGGTGCATGTATAGTTGGGACTCTCGACGTTCCGTCCGAAGATAACGTGAAGGTGCGAGAGTCAGCCACTAGGGTATCACTCTGATGGGTTGGCAGTGTGTGAGGTGAGGAGTGCGGGAGGCACTGTTTCCTTGGACTCAGCCCGGCAGAGTCCAAACTTGCGCATGCGCCATCAAACTCCCCGTGCTCCCATGCACTAAGAATGCTCTCGTCTGTTATTTGAAGACACAATATTCATGCACTTGTCTGTTATTTGAAGACTTAAAATTAAAATTATTTTAATATAATGCAACATTTTAAACGAGGACTATTTCGTTGTTACAACTGTGAAGTAACATGGGTTTTAGAATTGCATCCCGCGTTACTGAAGTGTTGGTAGCAGTGAGCTCGTTCATTTTCCCTCTCAAGACTTCAGTGTTGTGGCGGTGGTAATACTGTATTATTATCATGGAGGAAAGATTATTATTGTGAACAACTCCACTGCATGATGGAGCGGTCAATGCATTTTACAAGATAATCCGTTAAGGTAGCCCCATTTATTATTATTATTATTATTGTCGACCTGGATTGATTAATTTCTTACTTCTTAGCTATTGTACTGTCGAGAGCCAAGGATTCTACAAAACAACTCCATTGCAGTTATTTCGTTTAATTGCCTGTTTCGCCAGATTGAAATTTATTCACAGAGCTGGTAAATCGAACACGGGCCTTCTGGTGGTAGCCAACAGTTCTATCCTCTATACCACGCGCCACACATAACTCTGCCAATGATTTATATAAAGTGCAAAAACAAGTAATTTAAACAGGTGATCATTTCCCGGGCTAGAAATTAATAAGGATGTAGCCAGGCCAAGTACTGTACCCGAAAATCCAGAAACGATCCTGTTGGAACATCCATTGCCACAGCTGGATTGCCTATTTCTAACAGCACCGGCAAATACTACATTAGAAATCGCTTCCAACATGGCCTTTAGGGATTTACATACAGCAGTTACAAGAATATTGTGGATCAACAACAAACTACACGGGGCACTTACCTTTACTTACCTCCTCGGGACTGGGAATTCAGCTTCGCCTACAATACATCCACAATACTCTTCTCCTTTTATTTAAAATGAATCACACTCCAACAACAACGGATAACAAACTGAATACAATTTATTAACAATAGTGTAAACTAATCTAGTATAAACAAAATAACATTAAACTAATTTAACAATAGAAATTAAAATAAAAACACGCAATCATTGACACATCCTTTCAACTCTACATCTTACTACAATGCTGCGTATAAAATTTATTAGCATAAAATCTTGGCTTGTTTTAGGCCTACACAGCGAAAAAATAAAACCGTTTAATGAATGCTCTTACATTCGTGGCATTCCAGACCCCTGATTTCATTCACTAGCTTGCGTTTGTAGAACGCACGTGCAGTGGCTTTGTTTCGTCAATGAAATACTAACACCACGCCGCACTCGGAACTGGTTTATACAATTTATACAAGGCGGTGAGTGTACACCTGCTTATATTATGTCACACCGTTCTCCAACCCTAACGGTGAATCATTCTAGCCAGCCCACATTGAGACTGCTGGTGTGTGCGTTTAAAATAACACGTAAAATTAACATTTAGATCTTACAAAAATGCATACAACTACTCTATTTCTTAAACAATCATCCTGAAAATTTCTATACACTCTTTCATTCGCACCCCGCAATTGTTCATGACCAATTCGGTTCCACATTTACTCTTAACAGTGAACAATCATTCATACCAAAAACATCCGCTCATAAAACACACGCTATTTTAAAACAATCGATTAATAAATCCTACTAAATTATTTAACTAATTAAATCATTTTCAAAAATTATTTACATATAATATGTTCATAATAATATACATTATTTAGTGTTGCTAACACGATACTTTCAAGATTCTGACTTCTCGGTTACAATACAATTCTCAACTAAATATATACACTGGTTTTTCACATAACCATCCTCTAACGTTCCGTACTTTTGATATACTGCTTACACATCGTCTTATATAGGTTTCATTACAATGTCGGTTTAATACAGTCGACTAATTATAGTTAACTGTACGTAATTACATAACTTCGGGTTTAATAAAATATAATAATAGTATTATAGACATGAGTAGACAATCTTGCTCAAGTTGTATTACCGCTAAAAACCCTCCTGTTAACACAGCTAAATCGTTACTTCACAAGAACTGGACTACTTGTATACAACGGCTCTTATCATGGTCCATGCCTTATTATCAAAGAACAACAATACTTTGACTTCCCTTAAAAATGCGGAACTCCCTCGCACGAGCATTCTTCATAGCTCTACAAATCCTCATATAACAGTATATATGGCATAAACAATTATCATCCACTATGTTAACCAACAACCAAAAAGGTTTAATTGTTATTAACCGATCTTCTGTAGGAACTTCTCTCAAATAATGGCATGACCCTCAGTATCATTCCACATGACTACTGGACTACAATTATACATGCTTAAGTTCTTCAAACGAAACTTCCCATTGTAATGAACGATATTAGACAGTCGTGATTAACCTCCTAAAGTTTACTCCACAACAAGATAATTAACTGTTAACTCGTCTGTCGCAAATACATGTCATAAAAATAATACTCCTGCCTCACCTCACTTGTCAAGCTTTAAATTGTTTATCGTTGTAATATCATGTCACAAATGACGTGATGTTACACAAATAGAATAAAATAACACACATGATATTTATAGTGTCAGATAGAATCCAATCTTGACCGGGATAAACTAGCTTTGCATTCCTAGCCAAAGATTTGAATAATCTTCTATCAAATGGTATTTCCTCTAACCTATTAAATGAACAAAGCTCTTAGCTTTACAAATAATAAAAAAGGTTTGTCATTGTCGTAATGTTTTTCCACTCTGCACAAAGAATGCTCATCGGTCTTATCAAACGACTAGTATTTCCTAGATCGTCGACAGTTTATGTACAATAATGATATAACAATATCATTCGATGTTTCTTCTGTTCTTGAAGTTATAGGTTGTTACATTAAAGTGCTCAAATTATATTTAATAAGAATTTTAATTTGAAGCTATGACACAATGCCAGAATACTTGGTTTAAATGAAATTATTAAAATTCGAGAGTCGAAACGACTAGTCTTCTATGAGGCAATATGATTCCTCAAACACAATTTTTAATGTCAGTTCCACAACTGATCCGTAGAATAAAATTGAAAAATAGATGAAAGGCAATCATCTCCTACATAATCTTGAAGCATAAAAATCTCAACACACATCTGAAGTGTAAAATACATGAAAACACTGAAATACATGAAATGTGAAAATATAGAAATATGGGATAAGATCGTTGGCTCAGGATGTCACTAATCAAGCTCTATACTACAAATGAGATACACTGCTACCTTATTTGGACGAAAACTTGAAGATCTATGTAAGTATTCCCACAATACTGTAGATGTTTCCTCAGTACAAGACACCTAGATGGATCTGCATTCGAACCTCGGATCTGCAACCTCAGAGATAGGAAACGTCCCTCTCTGGAATTCACCAACATTCGCCTGGGCTCGAACGACATCCTTCTGGCAAATTCTTCTGTGTTGCTGGGCTATTCTCCCTAGCATCTTGACAAATCTCTTCTGTAGAGTCTTCATTCTCCGTCGTAAATATGTATCAGCCTCATTATTTGAATAATTTATAGAAATATTCATATAATTGGTGAATGAAATATTTCCATAGCTAACTGATGTTATATTAGTGTTTGTAGACTGACGAAAATGTACAAGATGGACCGTACACTACGTCTGTATTCAAGAATACGTTGTCTAACGAAGCTCCATCGTTGTATCTTAACTCCTGTTATCGAATATGTCTCTGACGCATGACTATTTAGTTCATCATATCAACACTGTTACTTATGTTGAATGAAAACACTTGAAGAATAATAATAGTCATTCTGTTAATGTTTATGTGTTGCGCCAATATTAAATGTTCTCCGCTACTGTTCACTTGAACTGCGTTCGTCAACTTCAAGTTGCAATTTAAAATGTTGTTCAGCTTTATTTCAAACACATTTGAAAATCTGACTTAACAGGCTTATATTGTCGAAACGGTGAATTTTAAAACGCTCGACTTTTCACAATATATAGTATGCGACCTGTTCTTTATATATATTCGCTTATTTAAATTCAGATCTCACTTATATAAGAGATATAATTAATTCAATGTTCCTCACAACTTCACATAGAATGGAAGTGCGGTGATCCCCTACGTTCCACCTAGCTATCCTCGCGTCTCCACAAGTCGACAGTCGTCGCACTCGGACTAAGCCTTGTGATCTCCGTTAACCCAGTAAAAAACTTCCTCACTCTTCAAAGACTGCTGGAATAAGAACATCGATCCTTGGATCTCCCCCTCCAAGTCGAAATTTTGGCGGCCATATCAAACTCCCACCATAATTTTAGCGCGTAGATTACTAATGCTTATTACTGCGTAGATTAACCGATCTGCGGTTTTTAAAGTATTAGCGTAATTTCTTTTAATATTCTCTTCATTACCAAATAAGAAAATCTTCTTCTAAGGGCCTAAATGCATAATTTCATCATATTGTGTAATTAAAGTTGATCCCGTCTTCAATAAGACCTCTTCTCATTGGCTCTGGGCTGGGATCCAATAGCATAATTTATAACATTATTTATAATATTAATTTCCAGACTCGCTGTTGCTATGCCAATTATAGCCTTCTAGAAGCGTCCATTGTGCAATATATCACGTGATCGGGCTCTCCCACAGCCTCGAGCTTGTAACACTACCCTCCTGAGTCACACTTCCAGAAATTATATTTGCTGGTTAAATTTATCATGGGGACGGAAAATACTCTCATTTTGTCCCTAAATAATTCAATTTACGGGGGCATTCCTCCGCATTTCAAGTTAAAAACAGTTGCAAATTGTATTTAATTATTCTAATTCAAGTCTTTTGATATGTCACTTGAACTCGAATATTGAATTATTTTAGCCTATTTTCTTATGATACTTTTTCAATATTTTAGCGTTGAATTTTCCTAGAATAACGTTGTTTTCATCATCAAACAACTCATAACAGTTATTCCCATAAGCATTAGTTATGCGGAACGCTCTTTCTTCTTGGTTTTAATGCAGTTATCTTCATCTGACC
The DNA here is from genome assembly GCA_946902985.2 of Meconema thalassinum. Classification (NCBI taxonomy): domain Eukaryota; kingdom Metazoa; phylum Arthropoda; class Insecta; order Orthoptera; family Tettigoniidae; genus Meconema; species Meconema thalassinum. Next base: position 411,280,112 of record OX336393.1, read on the forward strand.
CGTTCCTCTTCTTCTATTCTTCTCTTCTTCAACGTCTTCTTCTTTTCTTTGTTCTTCAACGTCTTCTCCTTCTTTTCTTTGTTCTGTGCAGCAGTATATCCTCTTCTCTCTTCTACTTCTTTTGGTCAACGTAAATGGTCCCTCCATATCGTCTATGAGAACCATTTCCATTACCTTCTCCTTTACTGGTGCTTGGTTTGGAATCTATACTCAAATCCTTTTTATCACCAATCCCATTTTCCTTGTCTCTTAAATCTTTAAGATATATTTGTCCTTCCTTATGACGTTCATCATACTTCTCCTTCGTCATAATTTCATCTTGGGAGTTTCGGTTACGATTATAGTTCTGGTTATTCCTATTGTTAATCCTGTTATAATAACCATAATTATTGTATCGGTAGTTATTATTATTATTGTGATAATAACCACTTCTACGGTTGTCATTGCTATTATCGTTACTACGTCCTTGCTGTTGCTGATATGGACGACCTCCACGGAATCTCCTGTATCTGGGTTCTGGTCTACGATCACGTAAATAATTATTCCTTTCAGGACCAATATTTAATGTCTTTGTATTCTTGCCTTTGGTTCTTCGCAACAACGTTTGGCATAGGGCTCGTGTAATCGAGTTTTCTGAGCAATTCGTCCATACTTGCTAGATCGTTGATTCCTGACGAGATAATTAGACGTCTGACTTCAACAGGGAGCATCCTGGCTATCGCGTCTATCAACTGAGCTGTAGATAACGGGGGTTGAAGAAATCTGAGTCTGCGTAGCGTGTAGGAAGAGTTCCTGAATATTTTCGTGAGTATACTTCTGCGCGTAGGGAATTTTGAGCTTCAATCGACCAGAAACGCTTTATTAGTGCTTCTGCGAATTCATCGAAGTTCATGAAGGTATATCTAAAGGCACGAAACCATTCAAGGGGCCCATCTGACAGATAGCGTTCTACGATCTTCATTTCTCTCTCTCTTGGAATATGCGCTTCGATGAAGTAATCTTTGAGATTTCTGATGTACTCTATCGGTGTGAAACTATCTAGGTTGCTGAACTTGCGCGGTTTGTCATCAAAGTTCCTTATGACCGTCACGTTTCTCGGATATGAATCCTGAAGGTTTGGTCGAAAATCTCTATTGTAACTTTCGGGCTCTTTACTCCTCTCCTCTGACCTTCCGAAAACCTGAATAATCTTTCTTCCGGCCTGATTTCTCTTTCTTCCACTTCTAGGCTATTTCTTCTAGTCTGATTCCTCGAATCTTCGACATCTATCTTCTCCCTTTCCTTTTCTTCTATCTCAGCGATAATCTTCTTCAGCTGTTTTTAAACCTTCCTTATACGTCTCAAGCTTGGCAACATCTCCTAGATTAAGATTTTGTAATTTCTTGGATACGTATTGTTCTAGTTCATTAGTTTCCTCCTCACTCTTGGCATTAACGTTAGTGGCAACCTTGTTTAGTCGTTCCTCTATCGTTTTAGTCTAACTCTCTAACGATTCTTTCAAAGCTTGCACATCCTGCCTAGACTGAGTTCTATCTTCTACTTGTTCTACAGTGAGCGTAACAATTCTTTTACCTAAATCCGTTCTTACTTCAATAACCTCTCTATTAATTTCTACTTGGGTACTGGCTAATTTCTTTTCTATGTTATCTTGGATTTACTTAACATGTTCCCCACTGGATTTGTTCCACTCGTCTTTCCAGACAACTACATTAGCTTTTAACAATGCAGCTATGTCCTCCTCAATATCTGCCTTAAGAATTTTATTATAGTCAATAACCTGCGTTCGTAAAGTTTCTACGTTACCTTTTAATTCGACCAGAGAAGCTGTAGTTTTTAACGCATCGTTAACAAAACGTGTCGTTAAAGCAGTTATATTCTGTGTACACAATTCTTTAGACGCCTCTACCTCTTGTCTAATCTTATTAATGTCCACTTGGACTTTTGTTACATCTACAAATACCGTATTGACTTCTGTATGTATTTTACCTATGTCAGACTGTACATCAGTGGCATCTGACTGCATATTGTTTATGTCAACCTGAACATTAGTGACATCGCCTTGGACTGTATCTACTTTAGATTGGACATTGGATACCTCTAACCTCACATTACCAATATCGGACTGTACATTAGACACATCCGCTTGTACTGAGTCTACTTTGGATTGGACAGTGGATACATCTACTTGGACTATATCGACTTTACTTTGGACAGTACCGACCTCTGTTCGTACACCACTTACATCATCCTGAATCTGCTTTGAGCTGGCCTGTAAACGCGTGACATTTGCAACCATTTTAGAGGCACTAGTATGTAAACTCACTAAAGAAGTCTGAACTTCCTGAATTTCAGTTTTGAAACTCTCTTTGACACTTTCAGCGACTTTATCTGTAAGAGAATCAACAACTTTAACAATCACTGTGTTAAGGTCCTCCTTTCGTTCCCGCTTCAGTTGTTCTAGGTCCTGCTTCGCTTCCTGAAATTTACCTTGCATATCTACCATATTCGCAGATAAATTTTCCTTTATCTCACCTTTGACAACATTCAAACTGCTCTGCATACTTTCTTGCAGCTTCACATGCATCTCCTCCAACATTCTCTTCACATCCTCGCTTGCCATTGCAATAACCCTTTATATAATGCTGTAGAGACATAAACGATAACAGAGCAAAATTACAACATCTGAGCAACGTCCTATTCCATATATTTTTGAGCACCTTAATGTCTAAAAGTAACTTAAAATTACCTTAGCATTAACTTAAAGTACACCCTATGTTGAATAAACTTACTCATAATGTTCGTTCTCCTGTGATTCACTTTAAATATACTACCACAAAGAAAATTCTTAGCTTTAGTTTTTAACATGGCCTTAGCAATCGCCATGTACCGGTGAAATAAAACAAATATTCAGATCGTAGGCCGTTTTTCGAAACTGTCTACCTACTACACCTCTCTCAGGTTTCTAAGATATGATCTTTATCTGAGTGTAACCTTCCTAATATCAATTTAAATTAAGCCTATATAATTACACTCACATCCATCCGAAATTGGATAAGACATCCCATAAGTCTGGTAATTATTTCTTTCACTAGAAATGTTCAAACCAACTTCCTTTAGAGACACTACGAAGCTAATTTCGTAGCCCCAAAGTTCATAGGGCGCCATTCCTACTGTACCCGAAAATCCGGAAAGGATCCTGTTGGAATATCCATTGCCCCAGCTGTATTGCCTATTTCTAACAGCACCGGCAAATACTACATTAGAAATCGCTTCCAACATGGCCTTTAGGGATTTACATACAGCAGTTACAAGAATATTGTGGATCAACAACAAACTACACGGGGCACTTACTTTTACTTACCTCCTCGGGGACTGGGAATTCAGCTTCGCCTACAATACATCCACAATACTCTTCTCCTTTTATTTAAAATGAATCACACTCCAACAACAACGGATAACAAACTGAATACAATTTATTAACAATAGTGTAAACTAATCTAGTATAAACAAAATAACATTAAACTAATTTAACAATAGAAATTAAAATAAAAACACGCAATCATTCACACATCCTTTCAACTCTACATCTTACTACAATGCTGCGTATAAAAATTATTAGCATAAAATCTTGGCTTGTTTTAGGCCTACGCAGCGTAAAAATGAAACAATTTAATGAATGCTCTTACATTCGTGGCATTCCGGACACCTGATTTCATTCACTAGCTTGCGTTTGTAGAACGCACGTGCAGTGGCCTTGTTTCATCAATGAAATACTAACACCACGCCGCACTCGGAACTGGTTTATACAATTTATACAAGGCGGTGAGTGTCCACTTGCTTATATTATGTCACACCGTTCTCCAATCCAAACGGTGAATAATTCTAGCCAGCCCACATTGAGACTGCTGGTGTGTGCGTTTAAAATAACACGTAAAATTAACATTTAGATCTTACAAAAAAAAAACATACAACTACTCTGTTTCTTAAAAAATCATCCTGAAAATTTTATACACTCTTCCATTCGCACCCCGCAATTGTTCATGACCAATTCCGTTCCACATTTACTCTCAACAGAGAACAATCATTCATACCAAAAACATCCGCTCATAAAACACACGCTATTACAAAACAATTGATTAATAAATCCTACTAAATTATTTAACTAATTAAATCGTTTTAAAAAATTATTTACATATAATATGTTCATAATAATATACAATATTTAATGTTGCTAACACGATACTTTCGAGACCCTGACTTCTCGGTTACAATACAATTCTCAACTAAATATATACACTGGTTTTTCACATAACCATCCTCTAACGTTCCGTAGTTTTGATATATTACTTACACATCATCTTATATAGGTTTCATTACAATGTCGGTATAATACAGTCGACTAATTAAGGTTAACTGTACGTAATTACATAACTTCGGGTTTAATAAAATATAATAATAATATTATAGACATGAGTAGACAATCGTTCTCAAGTTGTATTTCCGCTAAAACCCTCCTGTTAACACAGCTAAATCGTTACTTCACAAGAACTGGACTACTTGTATACAACGGCTCTTATCATGGTCCATGCCTTCTTATCAAAGAACAATAATACTTTGACTTCCCTTAAAAATGCGGAACTCCCTCGCACGAGCATTCTTCATAGCTCTACAAATCCTCATATAACAGTATATATGGCATAAACAATTATCATCCACTATGTTAAACAATAACCAAAAAGGATTAATTGTTATTAACCTATCTTCTGTAGGAACTTCTCTCAAATAATGGCATGACCCTCAGTATCATTCCACATGACTGCTGGACTACAATTATACATGCTTAAGTCCTTCAAACGAAACTTCCAATTGCAATGAACGATATTAGACAGACGTGATTAACCTCCTAAAGTTTACTCCACAACAAGATAATTAACTGTTAACTCGTCGGTCGCAAATACATGTAATAAAAGTAATAGTCCTGTCTCACCTCACTTGTCAAGCTTTAAATTGTTTATCGTTGTAATATCATGTCCACAAATGACGTGATGTTACACAAATAGAATAAAATAACACACATGTTATTTATAGTGTCAGATAGAATCCAATCTTGACCGGGATAAACTAGCTTTGAATTCCTAGCCAAAGATTTGAATAATCTTCTATCAAAAGGTATTTCCTCTAACCTATTTAATGAACAAAGCTCTTAGCCTTACAAATAATAAAAAGGTTTGTCAATGTCGTAATGTTTTTCCACTTCGGTCTTATCAAACGACTAGTATTTCGTAGATCGTCGACAGTTTATGTACAATAATGATATAACAATATCATTCGATATTTCTTCTGTTCTTGAAGTTATATGTTGTTACATTAAAGTGCTCAAATTAAATTTAATAAGAATTTAATTTGAAGCTATGACACAATGTCAGAATACTTGGTTTAAATGAAATTATTAAAATTCGAGAGTCGAAACGACTAGTCTTCTATAAGGCTATATGATTCCTCAAACAAAATTTTTAATGTCAGTTCCACAACTGATCCGTAGAATAAAATTGAAAAATAGATGAAAGGCAATCATCTCCTACATAATCTTGAAGCATAAAAATCTCAACACACATCTGAAGTGTAAAATACATGAAAACACTGAAATATATGAAATGTGAAAATATAGAAATATGGAATAAGATCGTTGGCTCAGGATGTCACTAATCAAGCTCTATACTACAAATGAGATACACTACTACCTTACTTGGACGAAAACTTGAAGATCTATGTAAGTATTCCCACAATACTTTAGATGTTTCCTCAGTACAAGACACTGAGATGGATCTGTATTCCAACCTCGGATCTGCAACCTCAGAGATAGGAAACGTCCCTCTCTGGAATTCACCAACATTCGCCTGGGCTCGAACGACATCCTTCTGGCAAATTCTTCTGTGTTGCTGGGCTACCCTCCCTAGCATCTTGACAAATCTCTCTGTAGAGTCTTCATTCTCCGTCGTAAATATGTATCAGCCTCATTATTTGAATAATTTACAGAAATATTCATATAAATGGTGAATGAAATATTTCCATAGCTAACTGATGTTATATTAGTGTTTGTAGACTGACGAAAATGTACAAGATGGACCGTACACTACGTCTGTATTCAAGAATACGTTGTCTATCGAAGCTCCATCGTTGTATCTTAACTCCTGTTATTGAATATGTCTCTGGCGCATGACTATTTAGTTCATCATATCAACAATGTTACTTATGTTGAATGAAATCACTTGAATAATAATAATAGTCATTCTGTTAATGTTTATGTGTTGCGCCCATATTAAATGTTCTCCGCTACTGTTTACTTGAAATGCGTTCGTCAAATTCACGTTGCAATTTAAAATGATGTTCAGCTTTACTTCCAACACATTTGAAAATCTGATTTAACAAGCTTATATTGTCGAAACGGTGAATTTTAAAACGCTCGACTTTTCACAATATATAGTATGCGACCTGTTCTTTATATATATTCGCTTATTTAAATTCAGATCTCACTTATACAAGAGATATAATTAATTCAATGTTCCTCACAACTTCACATAGAATGGAAGTGCGGTGATCTCCTACGTTCCACCTAGCTATCCTCGCGTCTCCACAAGTCGACAGTCGTCGCACTCGGACTAAGCCTTGGGATCTCCGTTAACCCAATAAAACACTTCCTCACTCTTCAAAGACTGCTGGAATAAGAACATCGATCCTTGGATCTCCCCCTCCAAGTCGAAATTTTGGCGGCCATATCAAACTTCCACCATAATTTTAGCGCGTAGATTACTAATGCTTATTACTGCGTAGATTAACCGATCTGCGGTTTTTAAAGTATCAGACGTAATTTATTTTAATATTCTCTTCATTACCAAATAAGAAAATCTTCTTCTAAGGGCCTAAATGCATAATTTCATCATATTGTGTAATTAAAGTTGATCCCGTCTTCAATAAGACCTCTTCTCATTGGCTCTGGGCTGGGATCCAATAGCATAATTTATAACAATATTTATAGTATTAATTTCCGGACTCGCTGTTGCTATGCCAATTATAGCCTTCTAGAAGCGTCCATTGTGCTATATATCACGTGATCGGGCTCTCCCACAGCCTCGAGCTTGTAACACTACCCTCCTGTGTCACACTTCCAGAAATTATATTTGCTGGTTAAATTTTATCATGGGGACGGAACATACTCTCATTTTGTCCCTAAATAATTCAATTTACGGGGGCAGTACCATGGGTGACTGAGAAAGTACAATCAATGTCCCTATTTATTTCTGTCTGCCAGTTCGAACACAATATAATAATGATTTAATGATTAATTGATTCATTGTTGGTTTCTTTGCATACATTTATTAGGCACAATCATTATTATAACAAAAACATACTCCATACGGAATTTGAACGAGAACGCGTACTGTAGTCTATGAATTTAGATACATGAAAAGTAGGGGGATGGTGGTGCTTTTAACGAATAGCCTACTTTCTCGCGAACTTTAACGATATCTCACGAACGCATGGCCTGATTTTGACGTGTGACATGTCAAATGGCTTGCCTCGAAACCCTTTTCATTTTGTTGACATTTTGAAGTTTTGAGAATGAGGGAAACAGAATGTTTGGGGTAAAACAATGATTTAGACTTTTATTTATATATCGCAAACCAATAAGGCTGGAGATGTGTTTGAGGTGTCCAATTACTCAAGGTGGGCCCCCCTTTTGAATGTAGAATTTATGTATCTAAAAAATGACAAAGGGCCTAACGCTATACATGTTGAAATAATATTAACTTTTTAAAACAATGTTAAATATTAATGAAGAGTGGTTGTAGATAGAGAGACGTAACGCTGGCGTGTGTTTCAACGAATCTATCACCGGGCACAGGGGCTGTGCTCAATAGAACAATCGATATTTTGACAGGACGGCAGGGCGAGGGTTCGTTTTCCGATATGTCCCATGGTAGATGGATGGAGGGTAATATTCCAAAAAGTGTGAAGCGTGCTAAGATTTTTTACCCCTGAAGGGGGTCTTGAACGTGTAAACAGTTATGAGTGATATGACAAATGATTATTCCAAGACCAGATGAAGTTGACTTTATATAGACAAACAGAACTTGGTTATATGTGGCTAGAAGCGAGTACAGAAAACAAACTTGCTGGGGGCAGACTGGCAGGATGTGAATATTATTGAGTTCATTGGAATGAGCTGACCTGACTTGGCAACAGAGGCGCCAAACCCAACCAAACCAAACCGAATCAAATCGAACTAAACTGAACCAAACTTAATCAAAACAAGCCAAGGGTTTAAGTGTAGAACTTGTGGGCGGATGCTGTCGTTGGTGATGTCCAAAGGAAAGGGATAATGCTCAACCTTTAGAGGGCAAGGTAAAGCAAGCGCATGGTGCTAATGCACACACCCAAGTACATGGAGCAAACACAACTATCCCATGCTGTTTTATGGGTTGACTGTAAAAACTTGCTCAGTGGTTATTGGGCAAGATGGTCGCTGCACACAACAAGCTTTATAGTGCAGGAATATTAGACAGAATATGGTCAAAGTGAGGAAAATTAGTTTATCAAGCTAAAAATTGGTGGAGAGATTCCTTGAATAGCCTGGATCAAAATACTAAAAGTCCCAAAAAATCCCTCTTGGGGAACATGCCGCCATCTTGGAAAAATGGCCGGCATCTTGGATTTCGTATCCAGTATCGCATTGAACGTCATAACTCGGTACCTAAGGGTGATAGGGACATGTGGTTTGGTCAGGATAACTTATCAGAATGCAGGCTATCATTTTGACACTACTTAACCTAGATAACAATCGAAATAGTTATTATAAATCACTTAAACAAACTCTCATATGGTAGCGTTAAAAGCCATCTTGATGTTCAATGTCGACTTTTCACCTTTTACAGTCATTGGGTTGAAAAAAGTACCGAAATAAATGTTGTTAAGCACATCAAAACGCACAAAAATATGTAATCAGCACTTTCGTAAACCAAAAATTACGGGTGTGAGAAGTTGTCAAACATGAGCATGCAACTCAAGGAGCGGCACGCCGAGGAGGGGGGCTTCTCAAAGCCGATGCAACTGGTGAAGTAAACATATTCTGTAGGCGCACTAAGCCCCTTCTTTAATGATAAGTAAAAATTTGACACTTTTATATAGAAGAATAGCATCTTATAACCTAATAAATAATTTTAAAAAACAATATTTAATTTTTTAATACAGTAACTTGTCGTTCTAAGACTCTCTTTCATAGCTACTTATATTGTATGAATAAAGAGAAAGGAATATTTCCTTTTAATTTTAATAATTAAGTATTGTTTGCGCTATGCTCGTATGTAATTAAACTAAGAATGGACTGACCGTCCACGCGTTGCCGAGCGACATCCCTGCCGCTGCGCCGTCAGAGCACTCTCGTTTCCCCACTCCACCTTCCATGTGTGCCTTAGCAGTGGCGCCGGCCGGCCAAATTGAACGTCTTTACGGTAACGTTTATCACACAATTTATCTTAAACGGTACACCAGAGAAAATTATCATAAAAGCGAAAAATGTGTGTTGCAGTTTGAACTGTCCCTTTAAGCTTATTTTGCCGATGTTTACCATCCGGTTTAAAAGTTAATGCCGTTTCATATACTTTATAAATGTCCTACATCAAAACCGATTTTACCATTAAATTCTATGCAGCACGTGGAACTTGGGCAAGCTTGCCAAAGGCGAGAGTTCAAGCAACTCGAAAGAATCACAGAATGGCTACGTATACATTCTCCTTTCGACAAACCTCAGGATATTTTGGTGTCCTAATCAACCGGTGTTATAGGTGACGAAACTGTGACCTGCATCTCAGATTGGGAGATAGGAACCGCGACTTTGAAGAAACTGGAAGGGAAATCGTTCGCCGAAGTAAACTCCAACGAAAGGACAAAGTTGTCACTCTTGCAGCTCTTGTTGCCCGGGGTGAGACCGTGCCTGTAAATCCGAACTAGCTGTTTCATTGAATTGCGTGTGTCGCTCGCAATGAAGAGGACCTTGAATCTTGCTTTGAATACGAGTTGGCTTTATTGCCGCCAGCGCTGTTCGATGCTTCAACAACCTGGAAGGGTACAAAATCAACTTTACGGACAGTGATAGAGAAGTTGTTTGCACCAATGACCTGTCTTCCCGAAGACCTTACCTACGTGTTTGACGGAGGAGATCTCCCGCACCGGGTGGTATTGCCGAAATCGGGAACCTTCGATGATGTTTGTAAGAACTACATTTCGTACATCAAGGCGAACTATCAAGGGAAAGCTATTGTAACTTAGTGTTCGACGAAAGACGTGGAGCATATGAGACAACGAGCCAAGACGTCATCTTCTGAAGTTTTGGTGGATTTGGAAGTGCAAGTGGTCTCGTCGCAGAATCAGTTCCTAGCCAATACTTCAATCAAATCAAGATTCGTCGCCATTTAAGTCGTTGTTTCGAAGAAAAGGGGATTCCAGCTATTCATGCCAAGTCTGATGCTGATCGTCTCATTGTGACAACAGCGATCAAAGAAGCAGAGAAGGGAGGTCATGTGGCAATTGTTGGAGAGGATACCGATTTGTTGGTATTTCTTTCGAGCCTTGCAGAACGCGATAGAAACGTCTGTATGCTGGTGCCACCATCAAAAGCCTATCTAAAGAAACTCTTTGGCTCTACGGAATTGCAGAAGGCTCTTGGGGACATGACCGACAATCTTCTCTTCCTCCATTCCATGTCCGGTTGCAACACAACTTCGGCTCCCTACAGGAAGGGGGTACACGCATTCAAGACTTTAAACAATAACCCAGGTCTTCGCCAAAGAATTGCTGCTTTTAACAGCGCAGACGCTGCAGTGGAAGAGATCGTGAAGTCAGGGGAAGAATTCTTCGTAGCGTTATACGGAGGTAGAACTACAGATAGCCTAAACAAGACAAGGTATAGTCAGTACCTTAAGACCATTGCCAAACAACGTCTCCATGCAGACATCGACCTCTCAAGTCTTCCACCAACATCAGCAGCATCTCGACAGCATAGCCTAAGAGTTTACCACCAAGTGCAGGAATGGCGCGGAATCTCTCTTCCACCTACAGAGTGGGGATGGAAGAAGAGCAGAATCGGCAAATGTTTACCGATTCCAACAGAATCTTCTCCCGCACCAGACTTCCTCCTAAACCTCATCAGCTGAGAGTGCAAGACAGGATACGGCAGCAGATCTTGCGGTTGCCGAAGACAAGGTCTCTCCTGTTCAGCAATGTGCAGCAATTGCACTGGTGATGGTTGTTCTACCATGCCAGAGCCAGGATACTCTTGACGATATGGTGAGTGAGGAACAGGAGGACAACCCCGAAGAATTGCCATGCAGATCCTCGCCACCTCTTCGCCGCAGAGTAGACTCTTCTGAAAGTTCAACCTTACCAAAGAAAAAGCGTCAAGATTAAGGCGTCACGTTTTTTTTTTTTACCAACACATGACCAATATTTAACGCGTACGATATAATTAATAGTTGGCTTTATTTCTTTACAGGCACACCGTACAACAGCGTCCCGTGGCAGCAGAATATCCGATTTTCCGTGTTTTTCGTGTTTGTACATAAGAAATTGTAATGTGCTTAAACGTTAGTGTGTTAAAGGTGTGGTATAAGATAGCAAATAGCTGCTTAATTTATTTTCTAATAGTAACGTTTATCATTCCTTTTCTATATAAATATAATATACGTAGCTAAGAAAGAGAGTTTTAAAGCGCTAAGTTGCTGTATTAACAAATTAATTATTGTTTTTTAAATTATTTATTAGGTTATAAGATGCTATCCTTCTATATAAAAGTGTCAAATTTTTACTTATCATTAAAAAAGGGGCATAGTTGCACCTACAGAATATATTTACATCACCAGTTGCACCGGCTTTGAGAAGCCCCCCTCGCGGCGCGCCTCTCCTCGAGTTGCATGCGCATGTTTGACAACTTCTCACGCCCGTAATGTTAGGTTTACGAAAGTGCTGATTACATATTTTTGTGCGTTTTGATGTGCTTAACAACATTTATTTCAGTACTTTTTTCAATCCCATAACAGTAAAAGGTGAAAAATCGACATAGAACATCAAGATGGCTTTTAACGCTACCCTATGAGAGTGTGTTTAAGTGATTTATAATAACTATTTCGATTGTTATCTAGGTTAAGTAGTATCATAATGATAGCCTGCATTCTGGTAAGTTATTCTGACCAAACCGCATGTCCCTATCAGCCTTAGGTACCAAGTTATGACGTTCAATGCGATGCTGGATACGAAATCCAAGATGTCGGCGATTTTTCCAAGATGGCGGCATGTTCCCAAGAGGGAGTTTTTGGGACTTTCAGTATTTTGATCCAGGCTATTCAAGGAACCTCTCCACCAAATTTTAGCTTGATAAACTAATATTCCTCACTTTACCCTATTCTTCTTACACTATTAAGTACTTGAGGCTAATAATTTATACACGCACTCACAACAAACTACACCAAACTGTCTTGCTGGCAGTGCTCAGACAGTAGGCAGAAGACAGAAATGCTTGGCTAACAGAAATACAATCATTTCCGGTTGTCTAATGTTACCAGCTAACCATTTTGTGCTTCAGTGGAGTACACTCGCGCCTCTTACATTGGAGATCTTAACTCGATTTCCAGCTTCGAGACCTAGAACGAATCAAATTAAGAAAGAAGGGCATGGTGGCGCAGTGGCTAAGCTGTTAGCCTTTTAACTAAGATTGGGTTTGATTTCAGGTTAATATGCATGTCATAAACATATTTAAAAAAAAGCAGAGATAATGTTTAAAACCGATTACACGTGTCTCTTTTCAAATTATTACTTGGATTACAAATACATGGGTGGACTGGGTTTCATATACAGTTAATGCTGCTAATCGCACACTAGACTGTAAGGAAGCCAAAAGAGCAAAAGGCGTAGGTAGAGCAGTTGTAAAATCGCTTTGTGAAGACAATTACCTAGCGGTTTTATGAACTAGCAAAGCTATGTCGCATAAACACTGCAGGATACAATCCAGCAACCATAATTTGTATCTTGTGGAACAGAGAAAACACAACCTTGCCTCGATGGATAACAAATGTGTGTAGACGAATGACCTACGCATTAGCTTACCATGGGGTTATGGCCATGATGAGGAGGTGTGAATTCTGTGTTTTTATTGTTTAGAGACATGGCTTTTTGTAACTAGGAGATTTAGTAGATTTTCTTTTTGTAAATACTTGTTTTTGTAATTGTAAATAGCGGATTTTGGAAATAGTGGAAACCACTTAGGCCCTTTGCTTTTTAAAGCCTTATTTATTAAGGATAAGTGCGCACAATGTGCATTACATTAATTATTTACAAAATTCTGTAAGCGATGACAACCTTTTACTACACACGAGAGCGTGGTAAGTATCGCATGACTTTTGACACAATTTACAAATGCACTTTGGTCTGGGCACATGGAACACCTCAGTCTCACAAATCCTGTGGTGAAAACCGTGCACCGCGAATCGGGTCACTGTGTGTCTCAAATCATAGGCAGTGCCCTTCCATTCTGTTGACGTCATGGCCGTAGTGGAGTAGAAATCAATTGGGATCTCCTTCTTTTTTGCAAGTAGTTCTTGTAGCAAATCGTTGTATTGTCTTGTGGATGGTAGTTGGTGAACCAGTCGGAGTTCTTCTATAAAGAAAGGTTCCCCCGCTAGTTCATACGCCAGTCTCGCTGGGGATATTTTAAAGCCTTATGCAACCTTATTTTTTTTATTTGACTGAGTTGAGAATTTGAAAATGATAAATATTTCATTTCAAGACTGTACAAAGGTGCTATTTTTTTGTAACTTAAATGATTAATATTAATTTTCTTTTGTAATGGTAAATGATAGATTTTGAACTAAAACTTCTTTTCGGTGAGTGTGCATGTCAAGAATGTTCTTTGGAAATAAATAGAGTGGTTGTATTTGTTTCCAAAAACAGGTATGGTTGTGTGAATGTATGACTATTGAGAGAAAGAGAGAGATAAAAGCTTGTGTATGTGTGTGAGAAGGTAGCATTGATTATTTAACCAGAGCAAATACGGTCAGATAGGGTGGGGAGGAGGAAAATTAACACTTATATGTGTGGGAAGACGGGCAGGAATTTCGAGGTTTTGTCGCGAGTGATATAGAGGGCGCGCGGACATAGATAAAACAGTGGCCATGGACTTTTTATTGTTGTTCTTTGGAGCTGGGAAGGCATCAACGTATTCTGTATTGATAATGTAATCCATTTTATTTGCATTTGTTAAGTAAACAAATATTCTTTTTCAGGAAATCAAACGTGAGTGTTTTTGACACCGGTTCCCACAAATTGGGGGCACGTCCTGGATTGAATCAACGACGCATTTCTGAGGTTATGTTCACTTGCCAATTTTGCTGACGGCGAAACGACGAATTCAGCTCGAATTGACGACGGATGTTCGATACTGAAGGCTTATCTCATCAGTGAAAGGTTTGCAGCTGGGCATTGACGTAAAGAAGTTGAAGGTGATTTGAGAACGACGACAAAAGAGCTTTGGGATCGGTGTTTTTTTTTTAGAAAAACTTGTTTATTGTCTTGATATATTTAAGGTACACAGGTGATTATGAGGTGGTAGATGAATAACAAACATGGATATTGATGAGTTTATCACAGTTATGCTACTTAGTATGTAATGTTCATCGTCAGTGTCAATTACAGGAAGGACACTTTGCACTATCACCAAACACAAAACACTCACATGATGCGGGTGAGCTGCTGGGCATAGTCCCCCAGCCGGCGAGTTCTTGTAGTACAGCGAAGGCTCGTGAGGACACACTCACTTACCTCGGGCAGCATTTCGAGTTCTGTATAGGGCACCTTAGTATTCAGCACACAGTGCACATAACAACCAAGAAGTAACACTACCGCACTGTTCAGTTGAGGTGGTTGCAGACTAAATGTTGGGCGGATCACCCATTCAGGAGCGATGTAGGTAGTAGGACAGTTCATGAAGCTATTCAGGACCCGGGTGAAGCGGTTCCAGGTCGATCGAACCGGATCACACTGCGTAAATCGGTGCAGGATTGTATCCTGATGGGAACATGAAGTGCATAAGGCGGTCTCCACCATGTGAATGCGATGGAGTCTGCTGTTTGTTGGTATAAGGTCATGGATTACTTTATACCAACTTTCCTTCGCTGCGCTGGGAAGAATGCGATGGGAGACATTCCTCCAGACTCGATTCCAGTTGACGATCAATGCGGATTGCATAATTCTGGGGGCAACATACTGTTGTGCCAAGATAGAACGGTACAGCTTTTTAGTTGAGATAGACCTGATGACGTCTTGTGGCACGTAGCTTAATTCAACTCTCAGATACCGGACATGGGGTGCATGATGGTTGATATCATAATAAGCCGGTGGGTTCGAGCAGTCATGGGGACTACACCATCTCCGTAGGAAGTTATGTGACTCATTGGTCCCGAAGCCTGTAAGCAGTTGAATATTTCGTTTGAGGAATAAAGTTCTAGCTTTCTTTTCAACGTCAATGAGTCCCAGACCTCCCAGGGATTTATGCAATGATAATGTGCTGCGGGAAAGACGTAACAGAGCTCCTTGCCAAATAAACCATCCTACGGCGGAAATAATACGTGTACCCACCATCCTTGGCATGGGAAGAATTTGACTGAGATACCATATTTTACTTAAGCTGAACATATTCACGTACATTGTTCGTTGGTTTAAGAGGAAGGAGCGGTGCCGCACTTGTTGCAAGACACCACGCACAGAATGTAGGGCAACGTCCCAGTTCTTTTTAATCATTTGGTGCACACTATTCAAGAAAGATATGCCCAATATTTTGAGTTCTGAGGCTATTGTTACCCACGCCGGGAGAACACCTTGGACGCGGTCCAATTTCCCAATCCACATCGCCTTTGTTTTTCGTCGGTTTATCCGCGCACCAGAATATCTCCCGTACACATCAAGGTCCGTGAACAATTGCTGCATGTCAGCGGTTCGATCCACCACAAGAGTGACATCATCCGCATATGCAAAAATACTGATCTCCGTGCCATTGAAAGATGTGTGGAGATTACAAAGAAGAGGTTCCAGGGATAGAACAAAAAGCAGCATGGATATCGGACACCCTTGCCTGACTCCACGATGAATGAGGAGAGGTCGTGTGAAATACCCATTTATTTTCACTTTTGAAGATCCACCACGGAGAATTTTACCCACGAGGGCAATAAACCGCATATCGAAGCCAATAGCTTGAAGGGTCGCAAGGATGTAGTTATGGTTTACTCTATCAAAGGCATGATCAAAATCCAGTGATAATAACAGTTTCTTCTTATTACTGACCAGCGACTCACTAATGACATCGCGAATAGCACAGGTAGTGTTGATAATGCACCTGCCTGGTACCCCACCCGATTGGTGGCGAGATGTGGCGTCCTCCATAAAGGCCTGAAGTCTCGTTTTCATAGATTTCGTGAAGATCTTGTAGTCAAAGTTTAAAAGCGTCAGTGGGCGAAAGTCACTGAGCTGTGTTGGTTGTGTAATTTTTGGGACTAATACCACCAGGCCTTCTTTCAGGGTGTCTATGCTTCGTCCAGGACGACAAGCATCATTCACTACTGCTGTAAGTTAATCGCGAATGGTGGTCCAAAACGTCATGTAGAAAGCCGTCCCCAGGCCATCAGGACCAGGACTCTTGTTCGGCGCACTGTGGAGTATGGAGGTATATATCTCTTCGGCGGTGATGTCCTGGGTCAAGCACTCTTGTTCTCTGTGCAAAAGTCTCCCTCGTACACCATCGAAGAACGGATGCTGGTAGTGAAGTGGGAATGGGGAGTCGTCTGTATACAAGGACTGAAAGAAGTTCTCTACCGTTTCTGTGATTAAGGTATGGCAAGTCACCATTTGTCCCTCAGGTGTCGCAATGCGGTTGATGTATTTCTGACGGCCTTTACGGCACGCCCGTATAAAATGATAAACGGAGGGTGCCTCTGAAGCCAGATTTTGATGATCTTGTGCTTGAAGTTTTAGTCCTTCCATTGCTTTGCGCTGCAGCGTGAGGAGTTGCGCTCGGATTTTCTTTATTCTGCGATATGTATTAGGGTTGGTAGGGTCTTCATTGTATAACTGTCGTAAACATTTATAGTAGAAATCTGTCGTCTGATGGATGTGGCGTCTTCTCTCGGCACTGTAGGCCTTCAATAACCTAACAGCTCTGGGTTTCGCATACTTCAGCCACCACTCAAGAGTATCTTGAAACCGGTGAATGTGGCGTTTCCAGTTATGCCATTCAGTGGCAAAGCTATCTTTCAAGTCCAAGTGTGTCAGAATAGAATCATTTAACCTCCATGATCCTCTCCCACGCCGAGGTCCCAATTCTGGTTGGCGAATCTTATTTATTTATTTATGCTGGTTTACAACAGGGTCTTTAACCCCAATAACAGTAAACCTACAAAATTTTAACAGTAATTCTAATTTTTTTATAACTTAAATCTAATCTTAAATCTAATATTAGCATCTAAATTAATTACATAATAATATTATTTATAGCTTAACCTTAATGCTGTTACATATTGTACCTCTTTATTAATTAATTACACTCATGGCAATGTGGTCATAAATACCTTTACAAATTTTTGGAGACTAAGATCGAAGTCTAGACTTTTATTACACACTACAGATTTATTGTAATTACTGCAGAGTCTATAAAGCGGTGAATGTTTGTGTGACGAGGTGCATGTTTTCTTATTCCTAAAAGTTGTCCACGTTCTTGAAGATAGACGTGGAACATTGAAATTCAGCAACGATAAAAAATAAGAGTTATCTACCGCAGAATTTACAATCTTGTGTAAGATCTTGGAATCATTTATTTTCATACGATCTTCCAAAGCAATAATTTTTAGATTATTCGATAAAATGTTATATGGGACCATATAAGGGTAATTTCCGCTCATTTTATAATGTATAAATCTGGCGAATCGCTTCTGTACTCCTTCTAGTAATCTTATGTATTTTTTACGCCACGGATTCCACACTACGCTTGCATATTCTAATTTCGCCCTTACGTAAGCATTAAAGAGTGTAATGGCCGTTTTCACTTCCCGAAAAGGTCTTACATTTCTAATGACGAAGCCTAGTGCTCGGTACGCCTCACTTGTTACCTTGTTGATGTGAGAAGCGAAAGTCAAACCTTTATCCAGTTCCACACCAAGGTCACTAACACCATTAACCTCCCGCAGCGTATTCAACCCCAGCTTATACTGGAAACAAACTTTATTCTTCCTTCGGGTAAATGACACTGTGACACATTTCGTTAGATTAAAATTAAGTTTATTTTTCCTACTCCATTCAAAGATGTTGTCCAAGTCATTTTGTAGAAGATAGCAGTCATGAGCAGAGGATATAGGACGGAATATCTTAAAATCACCAGTGTATAGAAGACATTTAGAGTGCTTAATACATTCAGAAATGTCATTGATTGCAATCAGAAACATAATTGGTCCAAGGTTCGATCCCTGGGGAATTCCGGAATTTACGGTATATTCCATTGATGAATTTCCGAGAAAGTATACATATTGCTGTCTACCAGACAGATACGAGCTAAAAAATCGTAAATTTGCTTGTGAAAAACCGAAATTGTTTAATTTTGTCAAAAGAATATCATGATCTATACTATCGAATGCCTTTTCAAAATCCGTGAAAATAGCATCCATCTGTCCTCCGATATCCAACTCAGATGAAACATCGTGGGAGAAATTCATCAGATTTGTGACTGTAGATCTCCGTTGCATGAATCCATGTTGTTGTTTTGATATGGCTGGCGCTACATGAGTAACAATTCTGTCATGTAAGATAAATTCAAATATCCTTGCAACAGCTGATATTATACTCACGGGTCGATAGTTCTTTATTAATGTTTGGTTACCTGATTTTAAAATAGGACAGACGCGAGTTTTTTTTTCCAAATATCTGGGAATGTATTTGTACTAATTGCTAGGTTATAACGAAAATGAAGGGGATCTTTTAAAATCTGTGAGCAACCCTTAATTACGTAAGGGGGTATTTGGTCCGGGCCCGCTGATGTTTTTGGTCTCAGTTTTTTAAACGCTCTATCAATTTCCGCCATTGTTACTTCGCTTATGTGCAGTGTTACTGGCGTATTTGCCTCATCTTGCGATATTCTGTAGGAAGAAGGGTGTTGTGAATACACCGACTGGAAGTATTTTGCAAAACCCTGAACAACCGCTTCCCCGCTTTTTAGCTCTTCCTCATTGTATTGCATTATAGTGCATGTACCATTGGCTCTTCTCCTGCTTTTCACGTACGTCCAACAATTTTTACAATCACTATTAATGTTATTTTCAACTGTTGTTATATATCCTTTATGAGCTAGTTTGATGTCTGTTTTGGTCTTGTTTCTTAATTGTTTGTATCTCAATTTGCTATATTCAGAATAGTCTTTTCTTTTTCTGTGGAAGTCTTTATCTTTCAAATCATTAATTATTTGTTTCGTAAACCAAACGGGGTATTTACTGGTTTTAAAAGGCATTAATACCGGGACGGTATATTGGAAAACTTCGTAAACTTTATCATAAAAAAAATTAACTGCTGAATTTATTTCCATAATTTTGTAGAGATCGTCCCAATTTGTGTCTCTTAAACCGAGGTACAGTTCATCAAATTTAGCTTTTTTTAAATTAAATTTAGTTTGCTCTTTAATTCTGAAAGTGTTTTCGGCTCCATTGAGAGGTACAGTTAAATCCAGTGCGGGATGGAGGGCATCTTCGGGTAAAAGAGGAGTATTATGTCTTACAAGATTTAGGTTTGTGTAGTTAGTGAGTATTAGGTCAAGAGTTCTTCCATTCGAATTCTGAATGTTGTTGTAAGACTTAAGTTGAAGTAGGTTCATGAAGTTATACAGTAACTGTGAATGGCTATTTTTATCTACATCATTAATTTCTGTACACGTTATTGTAGGAATGTTAAAATCTCCCGCTATGATGATGTTATTATTGTACATTTCATAATGCCTCTCTTTCCACCCCAGCATTTCACGGTAAGACTCAAGGTCCGAGCTAGGAGGAATGTACAGGGAACAGACATACCAGACTCTTCCTTTTGTTTCCAACTTTAACAGCAAGACTTCTGAGTTCTGAGACCTTCCTTCAGCCTTGAGAACGGTAATTCCCTCTTTTACCGCTATTAGCACCCCACCACCAGTCCTGCTTGAACCTCTCTCTTGCCTGTATACTCTGTATCCAGTGTTAATGACCTCAGTGTCATAAACACTGGAGTCTAACCAAGTTTCTGTTAAAATACATATATCTATATCATTACACAATAGGTTCTCTTTAAACACATACAATTTAGATTTCATACCACGTACATTATGATAGTAAATTGACAATTTATCTATTTTAAATTCCGTTCAGATCGTCCATACTATTAACTACTATGATACGGGAAGCATCATTTTTCTTCATTTTTATGACTCCGTTTCTTACCCATAGATACGCAAACTCCTTTTGTCTCCGCTTCTGACGAGCCGCTGCCAGTAGTCTCCTCTTTTCCGGGGCGAGACTCTCGTTCACATACACCATGCTGTCCCCAGGGAGTCCCATATGTCTAGTAGATAAATTCCTCTTTACACGGCGCCGTTCCATGAAGATTGCTTTGTCGAACCGCCTCACAAATTTAACGACAATGCCACTGCATTGTTGGCTTGGTTGTTTTGGAAGACGATGGCAAGCGTCCACCATTTCATCAGTCACATTTACGTCCAAGGCTTGTCCAACTAGTTTGACAGTGTTAAGAACGTTCTCATTCTTTATTTCGGGAACACCTTGTATCTCAATTGTATTGCGCCTGGAATACTGTTCAGATTCTAACACACGATTTTCCAATGCTTTCACTTGAGTGCGTAGATCAGAGTTTTCCTGCTTCAGGGATTCTATTTGTGCTAAGCACTGAGCTATGTCTGCCTGCTGTGATTTTAGCAGTAGCATATTATCATCTAATTTATTGTGACACATGTCCAGTGACTTACCCAGATCTGTCTCCCTCTGAAGTTGCTCGCTTTTCATGGAACGAAATTCCTCTCGTAGTTCGTACAATAACACCATCACATCTCCTAATGATGGAGATGTGTCTTTAGTGGAACAAAATTCACATAGCCATTCACCAGCTTTTCCATGGAACCAGTTTTTACACGCACCACACTGTACTTTCACTGCTGCCTTTCCCACTTCCTTCTTGCACACCGCGCACGAGCTCATGACGGCAAAGTGAAGTGAATGCTCCCTAACACAAAAAACCGGAATTTCACGTTGTTTTACACAGCTGCCTATGAGATATTACTTTAAATTAATCTAACGTTCATATGTTGTTCCTGTGCCAACTTTTACTGTGATAATTCCTGTATTACACACTTGAAATACACATTCACACGGAGCTCAACTTCCACCTGTACTCACTCCGTCGCCATCTTGCACAGATACGCACAATGGTTGGAAAACTCCACCGGGCAAACATCTGTTTCCCTCACGTGTTCTTTCAATTCCCCGCTGACATATATCCTATCCAGTCGAGAAGCACCATTATGGTAGTAGTGCGTGTAACCGGCTGATCCCGATGGCTTCAGTTCCCATGTGTCTTTTAAGCGTAACCCTTGTATTAAAGCATATAACGCAGGGCAGCCCTGAAATTGGCCACTTTGGTCTTTGGGCGATAACACTGCGTTAAAATCCCCACCTAGGATTTATTGCCTGTATGATTATGAATAAGGAGGAGAATATCTGTGGTATAAAAGAGCCGGCGTTGTATCCTGGCCTGCGAACCAGAGGGAGCATATATATTGACAATCAAAAGATCTCGAATACGGATACTGAGTCCGCGGGAGTTGACTAACAGGACTGGAGCCGCATATGGTATATGATCCTTAATATAGATGGCTGTACCCCGTTTGTGCTCATTGACATTAACTATTTTATCGTAGCCAGAAATGGTAAGGAGGTCTTCAGTAGCCACTTCTTGCAACAGAACAATATCCACATCTTGGTCTCGAATGAGATTGCGTAAGAGCGACTGTTTACTAGCAGTTTGAATGCAATTTACATTGAGTGTCATTAGAGTATATGTCAACAACATCGTCAGATAGATAGACATGTTTCTTACCAAAATAACCAAGATGGAGATGGGGTGGTCTTTAACGCTTGTCGCTCGACTTCCCGCCTTGTAGTCGGGGGTCCCTGACACCCGCATAAGGCTTGTGCGTTCCCTCTTTTGACACACGGATTGTTTTAGCTTTGGAGGAGGTTTTCAAAGGTGCCTGTTCTTTAGGAGTTAGTTCCTTGTTGTCCATGATCCCCTGGTCCCGTGACCCCGTCTCTTCTGTATCCATGTGGCTGGAGGGGTCGTCTTCTATTTCATCCGACCATTTTATACCAGCGGTCGGTGGTTCACAACTAAATATGGACAGGTTTGAGGCTTCCATACTGGTAGCACTTTCTCCTGAGGTCACGCCTTCTGTGACTGCTTCAGGGCTGTGTCAGGTTTTTGGTCAGTTTTAGGAACTAGAGAAATGGCCGTCCTACCTAGACTGCCATTGGTGTATTGGCTAGTATCAGACGAAGGTGGCAACGCTGGCTGCCCATGGAGTTCCTGTTGTAATGTGGGAGTATGTTGTTGTTTACTAATGGCAGGCAATGACCCAGCTGGTTGCGGCGATAAGGCGGTGGAGTGAGAAGGCGACACGTCCATCGTGTCTTGTGCTACAGCTGACGTATCAAGTGGGGCAAGTTGTTCGGGAGGAATACTGACGTTAGATGAACAAGGTGCCGATAAGGCAGTCGAGGCAATGTCACTTTCCTTGTTGGCTACAATTTCACTGATAAGCTTAGGGCCGGTTTTGTTTTCAGATTCACCGCGCCTCACTGGGCATTCCTGTCGAAAGTGGTCTGTGGCATTACAATAGAAGCATGATCGAGGTTGTCCATCATAGACCACCTGTGCTTTGTAGCCATCTATAGAAATAATGGGTGGAATTGCAGTTTTTAGTTCAATCCGCATAGCCCGAATGCCACTCAAAATATTGAATAGGTAGGTAGAGGACCATCTCTCGTTTCTAATTTCACGAACCTTCCCGTACTTACTAAAGTACGACATAATCCCTTCATTCGGCAGTTCAATGGGAAGGTTCATAATTCGGATTAGTTTGCTGTCAACATCCGCACAAGTTATATTTACCTCAGATATAGAGCCATTAAATTTCCGTACCTGGGATTTTCCGTTCGTACTGTTGAGGACCTTCTCCATCAGTAGTTTGCTGGTGAACTCGATGAAAACAGCAGTTTCCAGATTGTCGAGTTGAATGGCATCTAATTGGTCCACGTTGAGTTTGAGGGTGTACTGAATCCAATCATGTATTTCTGCTGGTCCTGGTTTATTGGCCTTGTCGGGGAAAGCACATTTTATCGTATTTTTCCTAATGCTGTTGGTTGCCATTTTTACTGTACGTGAACTGACTTTAAAGTTAGTCACTCGGAAACGTCACTCGCAAGGAAGCAAAGCGCAGCGAACCGGTCGCTGCCACGGTTCAGACCGGACTCGTGACTCGGAGGGTCACACGATACTGAGTGTTGACGCAGAAAAGTACCGTAGCCCAATATTTTCAAAATGATGACGTTAGGAGATATTGCTCTCATAACCAAAAGCATTTCAACTGTTCCAGTGGCAGCTGTAAAAGCTTTACATAATATTATATTTGAAGACGCTCCAAATGATCGAAACAATAGAAAGAGGTTGCGAGAATTTTTCAGGGTTTACTTTCGAACCTGATTCAGAGGATTATGTGTCCAAGGTCTAGTTTATAACAAAAGAATTGACGGAAGAGGAACTGCAAGCATCTTGCGTGATCCTGCGCTTAGACGAGGGCACCCCGGAGGAAATGAAAATGACGATTTGTCACCTCCTGACGCATTTTTCAGAGTACATTGAGATGATTGAGAAATCTTCGGACGACGAGCACGATGACGAACAAGTACAAAAAAAAGGCACAAGTTAAAGCTGCAGCGCTCTCCAAAGCGGATCTAGACGAGACAAAGAGGTTATGTGGCACTGTCAAGAGGAAATTGACAGTAGCGAAAATAAAAAAGAAGCTAAATCGAATGAAACTCGACGACGACGACGAGAGTGAACCAGGGGACAGCTCAAGTGACGGTAGCGAAGCATCGAGTTATTCCCAGAAGTTTGCTTGGACGTTTCGCGTTATCAAAGGTTCCGTCAGGTCATTTGATGGTAGCAGTGGATATCCAGTCAACCGATGGATCTCCGAGTTCGAGGAAACAGCTGCGTTGATGGGATGGAACAAACTGCAGAAGTTTATCTTCGCTAAGAAATCTCTAACCGGCTTGGCAAAACTCTTCATCCAGCTGGACGGCGTTGAAGAAATCTCTCCGAGAGAAATTTGACGTGCAGACGAGTACAGCGGAGATCCATTCGACGCTGTTTAGACGAAGGAAAAAAAAAAGGGACGAGTCGCTCCAGGAATATTACCTTACAATGAAGGAGATAGCAAGTAGAGGAGATATAGACGATGACTCACTCATGCAGTACGTGATAGACGGAATAGAGGATGCCTCTGGCACCAAGCTGTTATTGTACGGCGCTCAGTCGCTTAGAGACTTCGAGGAGAAACTACGTCAGTATGAACGTGCCACCGGACGGATCACTTCGAAGAGGTCTTCCACGTAGTTGCAGCACAACAAGAAGAAATCCGGTGGAGCAGATTCAAATGAACAGAAGGACGACGACTTTGGCAAAGATAAGGGCAAGGCGCAGAGGTGTTACAACTGTGGCAAGTCAAGTCACAAATCCAGCGAGTGCAAGGATAAGGACAAGGGTCCGAAGGGTTTCCAGTGTAACAAATTCGGACACATCTCCGCAGATTGTACCAATCCAAAGATGAAGAATTAAAGAAACAGACGGTGGCCTTGAAACACGTCGAAGGAAGCAGTCAGTAATTACAAATACAAGGACGTCAAAATCTTCAACCACAATTTATCAGCCCTGGTAGATAGCGCTTGTCATTTCAACTTGTTGAGGCAGGACGCTTAAAAGGACATGGTAAACGAGACCCCAGAGCTGCAACCAAGCAACCGTATCCTGACTGGCTTGGGCGCAAGCAAAGTGTCCGTGCTGGGATGGTTCAACAGGACGATCACCGTTGACGACCAGGATTTTTGTGTCGACGTCCACGTTGCTCCCGACGAAGCTATTTCAGTTTCTATGATTATTGGAATCGACTTACTGGGTCAGGCTGAGGTGTAGATTTCTAGAGAGGGCGTTCAGTTGTAAAAGAGAGAAAAGACGTTGGTCATGTGCATTGACGCTGGTGAAGACGAGAAGGAGCTGGATATTGAGAAGACTGTATCTGACGAGGCCAAGGCAACAGTCGAGCACATCGTAGCGAGTTACACCCCAATGGAAATCAAATCCACGAATATCCAGATGAAGATACTTGTGAAGACAGAAGAACCTATATGTAGCAGACCGAGACGATAGGCACCGATAGAAAAAGAGGTGGGAATACTAGTTGCCATTTCTGGTCCGTATTGACGTATATGAATAGTTTATTCAGTTGAAACTTCCCGTCAGATCAATACAATATTGATCTGACGGGAAGTTTCAACTGAATAAACTAGAAAAAGAGGTGGTTGGGAAGCAGATTCAGACATGGCTGAAAGAAGGAATTGTGCAATCAAGTACGCCAGTCCTGTTGTAGTCGTGAAAAAGAAGGCCGGTTCACATCATGTCTGCGTGGAGTACAGACCACTAAATAGGATCATCGTCTAGGATCACTACCCCCTCCCTCTCATCGGGGACTTGCTTGACAAACTCCAAGATGCTCGTGTATTCTCTACTCTTGACTTGAAGAATGGTCTCTTCCATGTAGCTGTTGAAGAAGAGAGTAGAAAGTATACATCGTACGTTACCAACTCAGGTCAGTACGAGTTCAAGAAAGTTCCCTTTGGTCTCACTGACAGCCCGTCTTTCTTTCAACGATTTATTAACGCCGTCTTTTGGGAGCTCATAAAGAGAGGACTCATCTTCATCTACATGGACGATTTGATAATTCCGGCGAAAACTGTACTGAAAGCTCTTCAATTGTTCATTGAAGTACTTGACATTGCATGGGACTACGGATTGCTGACTAATTTCAAGAAGTGTCAATTCTTGAAAAGGAAGGTTCATTTTTAGGGCTACCAAATCCAGGAAGGAAAGATTCAACCGTCAAATGAGAAGACAGCAGCCGTACAAAACTTCCCGGTGCCGAAGACGATCGCAGCTCTCCAAAGCTCCTTGGGACTGACAGGGTACTTCCGGAAATTCAATTCGGGCTACGCTTCAATCGCCAAACCTTTGGTCAGAACCGGCCATGACTTCCGGTTTGAGACAAGGAGAGAGAGGCATTCGACGAGTTGAAAAGAATCTTGTCATCCAGTCCTGTGTTGATAATCTACAACCCCATATATGAGACTGAGCTTCATACAGACGCTAGCAAGTTCGGTTATGGCGCCGTGCTCCTGCAGAAGCTACCCGAGGATGGTCTACTTCACCCGGTTTCATACATGAGCAAGAATACTACGCTGCAAGAAGAAAAATATTGCAGTTACGAGCTCGAAGTCCTCGCCGTTGTTCGAGCCTTGAACAAGTTCAAAGTCTACCCTTTGGGAGTGGATTTTAAAATAGTGACAGATTGCTCGGCGTTCCAAAATAATATTCAAAAGAAAGATCTAACACTGAGAGTTGCTCGATGGGCCCAGTCGTTGGAAGAATTCTCCTACACCATCGAACATCGTTCTGGAACGAAGATGCGACATGCTGATGCCTTGAGTCGGTGTACCGCAGCCCTTTACGGATTCGCTGATAGTCTGATTGCTAGAATCAAGAGGATTCAAAACAAGGACGAAGGACTACTCGCCATCAAGACTATCCTGAAGGAAGGACCCTATGAAGATTACGTGTTGAGAGACCAGATGTTATTCAAGTTTGTAGACGGCCGAGAACTTCTAGTAGTACCAAAGTCGATGCAGCAAGAGTTCATCAGATCAATTCATGATGAAGGACACTACACGGAGAAGAGAACAGAGAAGGAAATAAAACTGCAGTACTACGTTCCAGGATTGACAGAGAAGGTGAAGAAAGTGATCAGAAGCTGTGTGAAATGCCTGATTGTAAACAGAAAGTCTGGAAACCAGGAAGGATCACTTCACACGCTGTTCAAGGAAAGTCAGCCTTTACACACCTATCATCTGGATCATGTAGGACCGCTGGAATCAACGCATAGAGGCTACAACCACATCCTTGTGGTCGTGGGCAGCTTGACAAAGTACACCTGGTTGTATCCAGTCAAGACCACCAAGTCGAGCAAAACCATCAGCAAGCTGGAGCTACAAAGGATCCTCGTTGGAAACCCTGCTCAGATGATCACGGACCAAGGGCCATCTTTTATCTCAAAAGAATTTGAAGAGTACTGTGAGGACCAAGGGATCAAGCACTGCTTGGTGACCACCGGGTTACCCAGAGACAACGGCCAGGTGGAGCGCATCAACGCGATTGAGACGTCCATCATAGCCAAGCTGTCCGCCGAAGATCCAACCAAATGGTACAAAGTCGTCCCGTCGGTTCAACTGGCTCTGAACTCGACTTATCAGAGAAGTATCGGTTGAACTCCGTTTGAACTCTTGACCGGGGTCAAGATGCGAAACAAAACAGATCTTCAGATCATGGAGATGTTGGGAGAATAAGCCATTAAAAATTTTGAGGATCAACGCGACCAGATCAGGCAGGAGGCAAAACTGCAGATTCTCAAGACTCAAGAGGAGAACCGCAAGAACTTCAACAAAAAACGCAAAGTTAGTTATTGTTGTTTTAAGGGGCGGAACTACGAGGTCATCTGCCCTTCTTAACACCGATTAAGGAATACAAATTTGGAATATAATTTTAAAATTTTGAGGTGGATACCTACATTTAAAAAGACCAAAAATTAATAAAACAACGGTATTGGAAGCGGGAAGGCCAGCATGTGACTGTGCCACCTTGTTTGCAGGAAGGCACGAGAGATGGCGTTTAACCTTCTCGCTCCTCTCGGCCGCCTTTTCTATTGTTTTAGACGGGCTGGTAGATGTCCCAGCCCTGGTCTGCGAAGGTTTCTTCGCTGACTTTTTCGGAGAATTTGCCTTCTTTTAGAACTCAAAAGGTTAATTCTGGTTCCGTATTGATAAACTAATTGGGTAATAAATAGGTTGAAAGTTCTGCCTAATTAATACTTTCTATTGAATAAAGATCACTGTGTGGTCATTGGTGGGACATGTTTCAAGGCCTAATTATTTTTGGAATAAATGAATAAATAAATGTCAAAGGCACAAAAATATATAGCATAACACACTAAAAAGTCCCTTGTTGAACCTTATATGGTGCACCATAAAGAAGGATGGGAAATTGAATACTTAAAACAACACAAATGATGTGGAAAAACGTTGCTTAAGTATTGAAAACTAACTCACACTTCACTATAGTCAACAGATGCCAATGAAACATAAAATATATTGGCTCTACACGGCAGCAATAGTTGTGAACCCAATGAAACATGTTGCTGGAATCCAGCAGTAAGGATGGAAACATTTATAACCCTTCAATACTTCACCAGTGATGCCTTCTCCGATGGTGCCTGATTAGATGGTTTAACAGGCGCATTAAAATTGGGGGCCAAAGAAGGTCCCGGGTCCTTCTTTGGGCTAGGTTTCCTCGTGGTTGGTTTATCTGGTGGTACCAAACTGACATTTGGTGCTACTCTGAGGGATATCACTTGAGGTGCGTTGACTGCAGGTTGTATCACTGGAGTGGAGACAGACAGGCGCATATGATGCTGAAAATTGAGGAGCCTTCATTTCACGAAACTCCTTCCTAGCATCGTGATATTAAAGTCCTTCCAGTGTCTTCAGCTCCTGAATCTTGAATTCCTTGATGAATTCTGGACAATGCTTCGATTTAGGAGCGTGGAAGCTCGAGCAGTTGGTGCACACAGATGGAGGTGTGCACTTTTCACTTTCGTGAACAGCCTTCCCGCAATCTTTGCACACAGCATTTGATGTGCAGCGGGAAGACACGCGCCTGAACTTCTGATACTGGTAGCATCGCATCGGTGGTGGAATGTAAGCTCTGACATAGCGGCGATAGGATGTCACTTTAACCTGCTTAGGTAGAACGGACCCCTCGAAATGGAGTATAAAGGCGCCCGTGCCTACCTTGTCTCCGCAGATCTCCCTCGTGATACATCGGATCTTGGTGACTCCACGTTTCTTCAAATTACGCAACAGTTCATAATTGGAATTCAGAACGTCATCGCGATGGAACATAACTCCATGGATATCGTTCACCATCGAGTGCCTTTCGATCTTCACTAGGATCGCACTAAAATAGTCGCATTTCAGCAACTTTTCGGTTTGATCACCACAAGTGGTCTTCAATAAAAGCTGACCTTTGCATAGCTTTTGAATCCCGTCCCAGTCACCGAATTTATCTTCGATTTCCTCAGAGAACACGATAGATTTCACCAAGTGAAATGTGGGGTTCTGGTAGTTACCAGATAACAAGGAGCATTATCAACCGGGAACCTTTTCAAAAATGCTACATCCCAAGGTGTATACCTTGGGATGCCCTTGGGATGATTTCTGAATTCAAGAGACTGCTTTTTAAGGGTGCCACCCTGTAGAGTATTCCGTGAGCGCTTCGGCAACTCGGAAAAATCCTCCCTGAATACTGCCCACTCCAAACGGGGGCCATCACTGTTGGCGCCACCCAGCCAAGGCAATACCTACCTGGCATAGCAAATATTGCCCGGGGTCCCAGTGCCTCGAATAGGCACTTCCCCTTGGCATGCACAGTGATGTTTACAGCTCTCAGTATTCGGCCATGCAGGGGCCTTTGTTGTAAGGCGGATACTACTGAAAGGGTACATGGCGCACCGACCTGACGGGATGGGGCATACAGTCTAGGCTCTCTGGCCAGATGACCAAGTTGCTGGCCCTTCCCCTAACAGCATGCATGTTTATTTCTATGGGTCAAACCAGAAAATCAAAATCGACCTTTAAAAGGTCCCTTCTTAGTCGCCTTTTACAACAGGCGGGGGTTACCGTGGATGAAATTTGCCCTCCCCATCCACAGGGGGTCCATACAAATCAAAAACTGGCAAGTTATTCGGCCTTGTCGGCCCTATAAGTCGCCTTCTACGACAGGTAGAGCATACCGTGGGTGTATTCTATCCCCAGGGCTTCCATCCACTCACTCGTTCCAAAATAGTGAAATAGTGAGTGTTATTTTTCAAAAAAGTGAAAAAAAATGTAGTTTTTGTATGAAAAAGTGAGTAAATAGCGAGTAAATTCATAGCATTATTCACATTTATATCTGGTTCATAACTTTGACTTTTGTTGATATCTGTAGGTGCAATTGAAGGGGGGGGAGTGCTTGGGTGGCTAAGCTTCCCAAAACCAACCATAGCCCCCCAAAAATGTGACAAAACTGTACTGAAATAGACAAAATTTTTAAGAATGTCTATCTGAAAAACAAATTAGCCCCCCAAAAATGTCAACCAAATTGTGCCTATGTTAGTATCTCTTAGTACTGTTTGTGATTTTTCATGTAGTTAGAGAGGACACTTGGAAATAATGAATAAGAAAATCAATGCAACACTCAAGAAATTCAAATCGTAAAACAAAAATATAAATGTGGAAAACAAAACAATGTTTATATTATAATGGATTCTTTACTAGAAAAAAATAATAATAATAATACTGCCATACTGGCACATAAGAATAAAAGTAGATATCATCAATCTTATTGCAACTGCACCCCTTGTTGATACGCCAGGAAAACAATGGCGTGAACTATAGGAACAACAAGTGCCTAATCCATCCACGAGTCTAAAGGAAGAACCTTCTGCAGGTTTTCACCTTCGCTATCCCATCTCGAAAACCCTCAACCAACTTCGCACAGGTGTTTTGAAATGCAAATCCAACCTTGTGAAGTGGGGCTACGCACAAGGAGAAATGGTCTGTGATTGTGGACTACTACAGGATTAAGAGCACCTTCTGGTTTGCCAGAATTTACCATCACCGTGCACAAAAGAAGATGTTTTGCAGGCCAATGATAAAGCTGTTCTTGTAGAAGAACATAGGATGAACATTATTTAACAAGGTATCTGGATGCGGAAATATAATATATCTGTCTTATGATAAAACAATGTTTATGCCATAATGCACTCTTTACAAGAAAAAAAACCCACCTAAAACAATAATACTGTCATACTGCCACATAAAAATAAAAGGAGATATCATCAGTCTTAAGATAAAATTCACAAGTTGTCATCAGTCTTAAAATTAAATTCAAGTGTCAGGGTCATCGGGATCGTCGCTGTTTTCATCGCGCCGTCATTTCCCATGATTCTCGAAGAGCTTTTCAAGTAGGGTGTAGGTGTGTTTCTCGACTTTCTTCCTTAGTGGCTCTCCTGCTTTTTGCGGAGATCTTCGGCCCGGGATCGCATGCTGCGGGCACCTTCTAGCATACCTTGGGTAATTTTTGCACTTTTCGGATCACCCTTTACCAAAGCAGCTTTGAGCTGTTGGTTGGTCTAATCAATTAGGTAATCAGAAGCTTGTCTCTCCTCTTCTTCTGCTTCCTTTGCCTTCCTGAACTCTTCCTGTAATTTTCCTATCTCCTTTCTTTCTTTCTTTCTTTAACTTGAGTTTTTTCCTGCTCTTCTTGCTTGCGCCGAATGTCCTCCGCCTC
Source organism: Meconema thalassinum (assembly GCA_946902985.2). Taxonomy (NCBI): domain Eukaryota; kingdom Metazoa; phylum Arthropoda; class Insecta; order Orthoptera; family Tettigoniidae; genus Meconema; species Meconema thalassinum. The sequence continues at coordinate 411,311,996 of OX336393.1, forward strand.
TTCCTTTTTCCTCTGCCTCCTTGCCTTAGCCTCTAAATAGTTTTGATATTTGCTGTGAGCGCCAGCTGCCGCTTTCAGAAGCGCCTTTGTGATGGGAACCGGTTCAGCCCGCCCACCGAACTCCCTCATACCGTCATGAATGTTCTGTCGATCATTCAGGGTGTGCTCTCCCATTGCGGCGCTATCTGCCGGAAGTTGATTCTGAAAATCCACGTTCCACATTTGAGCTTCCATGAGCTGCTGGTAGGATGGCTTTCACGACTTTGCTCACTAATGGATATTTTGCCTGCCCAGTCAAGTCTAAAATGTCAAAAATTTGATGCCAAAAATGGTCAATCCTTGGACTTTTCTCAAAATGTGGGAGATTTTCTAGCTGCAACAGCTTTCATTCATCGCGAAGCATCTCTTCGTGCACATCTTTCAAAGGCAGCTGCAACATTTTATAAACAAAGACAATGCTCATCATCTTTGATGGCCTGAGGCTGCAAGCATTTCAAGTGCTTGGCATCCTTTCCAGTTGTTAAGCACGTGCTTCGCCGCCTCTTGATGAAACTTCAATACTTACAGTTCACTACAGCTCTTATCGATCAAGAGACGTTCAGCACTCTTCCCAATGTCAACATTTTTCAATTCCATAAAATATTTGCCATCCATGATGGAAGATTCTTTCAAAAATTCACTGGTACTCTTGAATGCTTCTGCCTTGCAGAACCTACTCAAGAGCAATATGAATAAATTTGACACTTCTTCATACAGAACATGTATCATAGGTTGCTGTAATTGAAATACTTTTGAAAATCTTTCAAAAAGACTTACACTATATACTGAAAACGCAATCTGAGTGGGGAAAGTATCATCTTTTAGAGCACTAGCAATAGCCTGATAACATTTTGATGCAGTCATTTTTCAACATCCTTTCCCTTTCTAAGTGGCAGAACTTTCAGAAAGTAAGTAGTGTGTGCTGGCCACTGCTGCAGGACCTAGTGTAAGCCATCTAGAATACACATGTTTTAAAAAGGCATGACATGGCACTTTATTGTCTTCCTGAGATTTCTCATAAACTTCAAATCTACTGGATAGCCCAAAAAATTGTACACCAAAATTGCAAGTTCAGATACGTCAGACCCCATAATACTTAAGCCACGTTCAAATGCATTGTGCAAAATGTGCAAGTTACAAAAACCTATGTTTAATAGACCACTGTCACACTCAGTTTTCATTTTGTCACAGAACCTGTTATAAATGGCTTTATTTACATTTGGGCCATCAGCTGACAACATCCAACATTTTCCCTGCTTACAAAGCAGCGCATTCTATTGATTTGACCAGCAGATTAAACAGAATGTCAGCTATAGCTTTTCCAATAAAAATGTCTCTAGGAGATAAAACACCACTTGCTTTCTTTTCTCTTCTCAGAATAGAATCTTATCCCTACTTGCAGTTCCTTTACGCGCTTCTCATTGGTAGTTTCATCAAAACATATAGTATGGCTAACTGCTGAAACAGCATCTTCCATCATCAAATTATGAAAATAAGAGCACAGGGCCTCAGTCCGAAAGTACACCGTCTTGGTCCTGCCTGAAGTCATATTTCTAGGGACATGCTCCGTCCCAAACATTTCTCTAAAAATCTCTACGATCCCATCATTCGAAGCGGTGGAAAAACTAGATTGAATGCCTTTCATGGCCCAGATGAGCTCAGCACGCAGGGCACCGGGCTGCCGTAACATCAGGTGAAGGGGAAGAGGTGGTCAATCAGCGCGCTCAGGCACCGGTGGCAGAAAAACGAACTACCCACTCATGGGTATATTTTGGGTCGTTTCTAGCAATCTGATTGAGCACGAGACCATTTTTAATGCAGAATGTGATCAATTTTGTAAAAAAAGTGAGAATAGTGAGTAATTTTATCAAATAGTGAGAAAACTGAGGCTGCTTTGAAAATAGTGAATAATAGTGAGAAAAGTGAGTCCCTGGAAGCCCTGTATCCCGCACCCACACTGGGGTTTTCTAGGTAGTGTCAGTTATTCCGTCTTTCTAGTGTTAAACATTGTTATACATATTTTAAGAATAAACTAGTTGAAACCCGTCAAAACATGACGGGCAATGGGAAAATATTTACTGAAGAATTTCCTTATATACACACATCAAAAAAAGTTTTGCATCACCTCGGTTCCAAGAGTTCCGGAACCGTTAAATACAAAGGGAATAGAGATCAACACAAACAACATTTCAGCTCGTTTTATTGCTCATGAGACCCACACATTGCATGTTGTACCATCATACAGCTAGACTTTCAGCATTTGTGGTCCAGATTGCAGTACACACCACTACCTCTAATACCCAGTAGCACGTCCTCTTGCATTGATGCATGCCTGTATTCGCCGTGGCATACTATCCACAAGTTCATCAAGACACTGTTGGTCCAAATTGTCCCACTCCTCAACGACAATTCGGCGTAAATCTCTCAGAGTGGTTGGTGGGTCAAGACGTCCATAAACAGCCCTTTTCAACACATCCCAGGCATGTTCGATAGGGTTCATGTCTGGCGAACATGCTGGCCACTGTAGTCGAGCGATGTCGTTATCTTGAAGGAACGCATTCACAAGATGTGCACGATGAGGTCGAGAATTGTCGTCCATGAAGACAAATGCCTCTCCAATATTCTGCCGATATGGTTGCACTATGGGTCGGAGGATGTCATTCAGGTATCGTAAAGCCGTTTCGGAGCCTTCCATGACCACCAGTGGCGTACGTCGGCCCCACATAATGCCACCCCAAAACATCAGGGAACCACCACCTTGCTGCACTCGCTGGACAGTGTGTCTAAGACGTTCAGCCTGACCAGGGTGCCTCCAAACACGTCTCCGACGATTGTCTGGTTGAAGGCATATGCGACACTCATCGGTGAAGAGAACGTGATGCCAATTCCATGGGGTCCATTCAGCATGTTGTTGGGCCCATCTGTACCGCGCTGCATGGTGTCGGGGTTGCAAAGCTGGACCTCGCCATGGACGTCGGGAGTGAAGTTGCGCATCATGCAGCCTATTGCGCACAGTTTGAGTTGAAACACGACGTCCTGTGGCTGAACGAAACGCATTATTCAACATGGTGGCATTGCTGTCAGGGTTCCTCCGAGCGGCAATCCGTAAGTAGCGGTCATCCACTACAGTAGTAGCCCTTGGGCGGCCTGAGCGAGGCCTGTCATCGACAGTTCCTGTATCTCTGTACCTCCTCCATGTCCGAACAACATCGCTTTGGTTCACTCTGAGACGCCTGGAAACTTCCCTTGTTGAGAGCCCTTCTTGACACAAAGTAACAATGCGGACGCGATCGAACTGCGGTATTGACCTTCTAGGCATGGTAGAACTACAGACAACATGAGCAGCGTACCTTCGTCCTGGTGGAATGACAGGAACTGATCGGCTGTCGTACCCCCTCCGTCTAATAGGCCCTGCTCATGCATGGTTGTTTACATCTTTGAGCAGTTTTAGTGACATCTATGAACAGTCAAAGGGACTGTATCTTGGATACAATATACACAGTCAACGTCTATATGCCGGAGATCTGGGAACCGAGGTGATGCAAAACTTTTTTTGATGTGTGTACATTCTTTGTAAGATTATTTTTTGGCTCCATTGAAACTTTAAGGGCATCAAAAGATTGCACTCTCGTCATTGCAAAATACTGCTGGCCATGACTGAAAACTTGATGAGGCAAATTGAGACCTATACGTTCCCGAGTTTCCCCTTGAGCTTTATTGATTGCGATAAAGTATGCCAAGTGAATTGGAAAATGTTACCTCTTAAAATAAAATGATAAGTGTTCTATCGGATGGTGTTGAATCAGGTCGAAGGATTAGACCTCTCTGCCTAATTTTAACTACACTCAATATTTCCAAATCCAAGCAATACCGTTATGGTTGCATTTAGGAGCCCTTGGGAAACTTTCAGATTTCTAAGGAGCATAACTTTGGGTCAAGTGTTTGGAGTATGTGGAAGCAAATCTCTTAATTCCAACAAATTCAAGAATTCTGAGGAGTCTAATATATACAACTGGCCATAAGAACCGTCACATATAATTTTGGAATATAACGAAGAAATGCGATGATGAGCAATTCCATACATTTTAAAACAATATGGACCGTATGGATGTGGCACAGTAACATTGGCACCAAATGAAACAAAGGACATAGCATTGTACTGCCGAAATTCCATGAGATATCATCTCCAGTGAAAAATTGTTGCAGCCTGTCAAATATTGCCTAGTCAGATCAATTTTACCATTACAGCAGCAAAGGTCAAAGTAATCAAGCATAGATTTCTCGCTACAGAAATACAGTGCAGAACAATGTTTACATTTGTTCGTCAAGGGCCCTACACTGTACGGCATAATATCTGGAATTGTTTCTGAAATGGCATGTTTATATTGGATTTTAAAAATGGCTCCGTAATTTTCTCCGATTACCCACTTTTTTGCGGCTTATGTTCTTTTTCATCAAATGGGTTTATTTATAGTAGCATTTCTCCCAAAATTAACGTCATATTCAATAACACTATAGTGACCTGCTGCATCAACGCAGCCGCCAAATATTAAATGGTAAATAATACTTCCATTGCTAAAATCAACAGCGTGGTTAGACTCATTGTTATGTACTCTAAACAAATAAACAATGATGATTATGATAATTGTTGTTTTAAGGGGCCTAACATTGAGACAAATAATCAATAAACAATAATGTTCACTTATACAATGAAGTTCCGAGACTTCCATTCTCAAGTTGGTTGCTGAATAGAATGCGATGAGACTGATCACCAATAATAAAATCCTTATAATTATCCCTCCCAGCAACAATTTTTGCAATTTGCTTGCAAACGCAGGTTGACGTTCTTTATTTTGAAATAAACAGTATGAAACTGCTCTAAATAAGGAATTTCCATCACCTGTTGTAGGTACAGTCCTTTGCATTTCCATTGACAGTAAATTATGCAAGGGAGCATAGAATCACTTTGCCAACTACTGGATGAGCGTAGACTCACTTCGCCACCCACCGTAATGGAGGGAGATTTAGAATTATGTGTTCAGTGCTTGTCAAAAATTGTATCAACACAGGGAAGCCCACTCTTAAGGCTATATTCTGAGTTATCGCCCCAGATTCTGGGTTCGATCCCTGCTCTGCCAAGAAATTTAATTCTGGTCTGAGGGCTGGACTGGGGCACACTCTTGAGGCAACACTAAGAAGAGCAAGGTTCGATTCCCATCTCAACAATCTTGGATGTGGTTTCCCACTTACTCTAGGCAAATACCGGGATATTCCTAACTTAAAGCCTCGGTCGTCAACTTCTCATTCCCCAATTTAATTACAAATGCACACTTCAATACATCTATCACAATAACACAGGTTATCGGAGAAAATTTTACACTCACACACCCAAGTAGACGGGGCTGAGTGACCACAATCTCTGAGTTCATCAAATGAATTATGTTCGCCAATTGCCTCTCACGGCGAAAGCAGAGAAATGGAGATGGTGGAAGCAGATACAATTCTAGCATTTGCTGACAATGTTGTGATACTTAGTGACACTCTAGAGCAGTGCTTCCCAAACTTTTTTGTGTGTGTACCACTTTAAGAGATGAGAATCTCTCACGTACCACCTAATGGTTGAGAAGATATAGTAATTATAACCCCCACCACCACAACGTAACAGACCAAAATATGGATTGTAAATTGTGTTATAGGTAGACTAGTTTTAGTTAGTTATTGCTGTTTTAAGGGACGGAACTACGAGGTCATCTGCCCCTTTAGAGGTAGACTGTTGTGTTAAAGTTCAAATAATAAATAGTGTGTCCAGTTGTTTTGTTATTTATTACAATAAGTATTCAATTCAAACATTCAGAAATGACACTGTACAAATAATATTAATAAAGAAACTCTTAATAATTAAATATAAAAAGCAAAGTTCAACTAACAACTTCAATGTGAAATGTGAGCTTGAAGATTAGGAGCTAACTTAGGAATGTCTGGTTTAAGATTGCCGAGTCTCAAACGAAGATCATTTTCCACTGTAAGGAGACTATTCCGGTATTTATTCTTGTGATAAACAAGTGAAGAAAATGCAGTCTCACACAAGTACGAAGTAGTGAAAGGCAGTTAAAATCGAACTGCGTTGTCAGCTATGTCTGCACGCCTCTCAACCCAAATATTCACAAGAGCCATTTTTGAAAACGTTTGCCTTAGTTCTGAATCACATTTCAATTTTTAAACTGCTCCTTAAAGTCCTCCGGCAACATATCAATGTCAGCAAATGGGTTTTGGATCCAGGTATATTTGCTGAAGTCTTCAGGAAAATATGCTTCGTAAGTTTGAATGAAACCCAAGCAGTGGGTTTCAATGCCTTTCAGAAGTCCAGGATTCAGCTGAAGATTATTTTCTTCTACAAAATTCTCGAGTGTTGGAAACAAGGACACTTTTTTCTCATCTGCATCTTTTGCTGCTTGATTAAATTTTTTCTTCATAGCACATATTTTATCTTGTACACGATAAGGAGTGTTGTAGTTTCCTTGTAAACTTTGCTTGAGGTCATCGAGCTTAAAAAATATATCTGACAAATATGCCAGCTTGCAGATCCACAGTTCATCGGTGAAACAGTTTTGGAATTCAAAGTTAATGTCGGACAAAGAAACTAAAACTTCATGACGGAGCTAAAATAAATGTGTGATTTCATTTCTACTCGAAAGCTACCTAACTTCCATATGTAGCAACAGTTGTCTGTGCAAGCCACCCATTGCATTGCACAATATTGAAAACAAGCGAGAGTTCAACAAACGTTCCATGATAAAATTTACCGTTTTAACGGCTTGGCTCAATACCTCCTTAAAGGACATATTTTGCTCACCAAAGCTTCTCTATGCAAACAGCAGTGAGTAATATTTGCTTGAGGAGCTACTTGTATTACTTTGACAACTACGCCAGCATGACTCCCCACCATTGCGGCCACCCCATCCGTACAAAGTCCTACATATTTCTTCCAATCTAGTTCATGCTTATTCATAAAACTATTCTTAGTTTTCCGAATATATCTTCACTTTTTATTTGAGCCTATAACTAAAGCCCTGCGTGGAAGCGGATATCCGCAACATTTTTTGCCATGCGGATATAGTTTGCATGGCTTTGCGGATAGCGGATAATATTTGGAGTAAATTTGCGATAGGTTTTAGAATACAATCCGAACTAGTTGAATATCATGGGGAAAGTATTTGTGCGCACCTATGTTTTTCGAGTTGGTACTGCAACTAGCAACTCAGTTCCCTGCAACCCTTAAGCTGTCATCATACCTATCAGATAGAGACAGTCAGCATGATGCCAGTTGCTATGTGATAGCCGCGAGGCTTGGATGAAGAAACTTTACACGTTGCATGTTATTTTCTCTAGCCAGCAAATAAGAAGGTAAGCCTACAGTTGTGATTCAATTATTTAAAATTAAATGTTATTTTAAATGCCAGTTTTTACAGTGTTTATGCATGTATTTATTTTTCAATATAATAGATTAGTTTATCGGGATTCATTGAGTTACGTTTTAAAAGCAGAGTGGGGTAATGGTGCGCAGAACATAATGATACAAGTAAATACAAAGCGAAATTAATGGCAAAATATTTCGCGTTTGTTCTCCAGATGCCAAGAAATTATATGCGGAAAACGGAGAAAAACTCCTACCCAGCAGAAAATATGCAGAAAGCTCTACGTGCAATTGGGGATGATGGGAGGAAAATGAGAGAAGTAGGGAGACGTTTCAACATTTCCGAGTCAACCGTACGAAAGCAGTTGCTGCACAATAAGCTTGTTCTACCTCGTCTAAGCCGCAAACCTGTTTTTACCAACGTAATGGAGTCACAATTATCCGAAAACGTATTGACATTGGCAAAATTATTTTACGGCTTAACGCCCACCAAGCTTGTCAGACGGTTTGCGTTCAAGTTTGCAGAGGAGAATAAGATTCCCCATAATTTCAATAAAGTTAAAGATCTAGCAGCAAAGATTGGTTGTATGGGTTCTTGAACAGAAATCCTACATTAACATTGAGGCAACCTGAAAAAACCAGCCTAAATTAGATTGCCTCCTTTAATGCTGACAAAACGAAGATATTTTATTCTAATATCCAAAAACTGCAGAATTTTAGTATCATTGCATTGTTATGCTATTGTAAAAAGCAGTGGAATTTTCTAATGTTAATGCACAGTGCAAGTTTCAGCCAATTCACATTGTATTATTATGGCTTTCCAACATTCATCCCATGCTCACAATTAACCCATGCACATGATTACCCTTCAGGGTGGGTAATGGTGCGCAAGTGCATATTTGTGATTTTGAATTATAGTCCACCAAATGTATTTTTGAATTAAATTTGTTTCTGCACATCGAATATAGGATTACTAAGGCTCCCTTATTCATAACTGCAGCTGTGTTATTTATTATGAGACCATCACAAGACAGATTCTTCCTTAAGTGTGCACAATTTCCCCACTATCCCTTACTAGGGCCCGGATGTTCATGACTTTTTTCGTTATGTTTTTTCATGTCAAATGTAAGATGATTTACGCTAATTCCATTCAAATTATGTCATTAAGGATAATCAACACTCCGAACTGAAAAGGGTTGCAATTCTGGCTGTGTAACATTCATTTTAAACATAGCTGTTACAAATCAATTCTTCAACTCATGTCTACAATTCAAGAACAGTCACTTTATTTGTACCCAAAGAGCATCACTATCCAGCCATTACATTCTGTTACTCAAGACCTGTTCCATCTTGCTCATCAACACCCCAAGGGTGCCAACTTACAAAAATCAAATTTAATTACAGAAATACATTCACAAAATTACAGAAGCACATTCACAACAATAGCACATGACATACAAAGCCTAGGGGAACCACTTTCTGCTCAAATGTCTAAAAGATAAAGTATACTGTAAAGCAACACATTGAAAATATTATTGTAATGCCAGTAGATTCGGATAAAAAACATGTACATAACAATTCAGTGAAGTGAATTGTATTGAATAGGGCGGAATATAATAAACTTCACTGAATTCAATTTGCGTCAATACGGGCCAATATGAGCGAAATGGCGAATGTAGATAACAGTCATGCGGATGTGGGGCGGATAACAGTCGTGCGGATGCGGGGTGGATAACAGCCGTGCGGATAACGTTTTGTTTATCCGCGCAGTGCTCTACCTATAACACCTCACAAAAGAGCATATCTCCTTTTATTTCATTGCTGTCCTCATTACCTAAAGTAGCACAGTTAATTTGGCATATTGGTGACATCAGTCGACTCGTCAATCTTTAGTGAAAAATATGAAATCGCTTTGATCTTGACAATTAAAGTGTGTTTTACATACAAAGCCATGTCTACAATTCTCCGTGACACAGTGTTGTTTGATAATGAAACGACATCAACCTGCTTGGCTTCCTTTTCTCCTAAAATGGAAGAGACATCTTTGGTAGCCGGTAAGACTAAACTCTCACCAATTGTATGTGTCTTAGATTTTTGAGCTATTCTTAAACTAACCTTATAAGAGGCTTCAACTGCCCTTACGTTTTGCTTACTTTGACTTCATTTTCTTTATTTTTAAAATAGACCAAAGGTTTCCCCTTCAAACAACCTTTTTTCGTTTTGAACTGCCTCATTAGAAGCGAAGGTTTCATACTGTGTTTGGATAATATTTCCATACAAATAACGCATTGTGGAATAGGTTCATTTGCATCTCCAGTATATGTGACTCCAAAAGCCAAGTAATTAGGATCATACTTGCGTTTTGCCACTTTTTTAGTAGAACTAACACTGGAAAGCTGAAAGTTAATGGTAGCACTTGATTCAGTAGACGTGCTGGTCCCGGTACACACATCATCACTTTCAACAGATTCCACGTCTCTTTCACTAGTTTTGAAAACTTTCAAAACACTGGTTGAAGGACAATATTGAGAACGTTTTAACCACTTATCGATGTCAAAGCACAATGCACACAAAACTAAAAGTTAAACAATAATGTAGCACAACTAAACAGATCCAGAACGCACGTTCACTGCTGCGTCCGTCGCATTGACTGGTCCGTGAACCAGTCGTTGCAAACACCAAAACCGTTTAGAACTCTCTTTCAGTCCTAAATCCTGAAGAGAACCGCATTGATGCGCTGCTTTTTCCACTTCCGTGGTAATCTTTGAGAGTTTACACTCTTGTCCGATGTCACTGTAAGCGACAGTTTTCTATGAGAACAAGTCTCAGATTTACCCCAGGGACAGCGGACTCCCGCGGTGGCCGAGAGCGCTAACGCGCTACCTCGTGCCTCGCTGGCATCAGGAGAGCGTGGGTTCGAATCCCACCTCGGCCGTCCTGAAAATATTTTTTGTGGTTTCCTATTTTCACCACCAGGCAATTGCCGGGACGGTTCCTATCAACAGGTCCACGGCCGATTTCCTTCCAATATCCCTGCCCTGACCCGTTCTGAAAAGAAAATACATGGCCATTGGCTGCATTAATAAAATTATTATTCAATCCTAAATCGCCTAGGCGATTGAAAATGTTAGGAGTGTGGTGCCCTATTGGGCTCCTTTCACTCCGATGTGAAATGGCATTAATTTTTTAAATATCTGGATCCTTAATTAAGTTCCTTTTTTGAGGTAATATACATTTTTCTCTCGCAATACATTAATCTATAATGTTTTAGTGGGAGAAGTTGTCCTTGGGATTTATTACTGTCTTGAGGAAATATTTTTTGAGTTATTTTAATGACTGTTTGTAAGGTTGGTTGAGAGTACTAGAGACTGTACAATGCATGGAGAGCTAAGAACACTAATATAGGTTCAGCTATGGAACTATTGACCATCAGGTTCATAGTGGCATAAGGTGTTATTTATCGTTTCGCTCGGTATTTGTCTATCAGCAGTTGCTGTATTTTGGGTTTTGAGTAAGTTTGATATTTTGGGCGGATAAATGTATATTTAATGTGTTTTAAAGCGGGGAGTTTGAATTTGAAGGCGCTCTGCGCTAATTGGCCGCTCGCGTCTTGGGGCAGCCAATCAGGCCCTGGTAGAGTTTGGCTAATTTGAAATTGTTGGAATTAATTGTTTTTTCGTAGATATTGCATTTTGTGCATTTTAGAGGTTTGTGAATTAGTAAATTAAAGTTGTTATAAACCAAAACCATCTCTATAAATAAATATGAATACCCCTACATGCAACGGACGCAGCAGTGAACCGGTGCAGTAGGTTCACAACAACACAGACCAGTCAGGTAGTCATATCTCATTTAAAATAGACCTTGAGCAGTTGTAACAATGGTGCAAACCCTATTAAAGCTAATTTTCTGATCTCATAGTACGTCAAAAAATTGGAAATATCTAATATTTTTTATATTTTTAAATTTTATATTGTTATATTTTTCGTAACATCACCGCGTACCACTGCAGCAGTACGAGCTTACCACCAGTGGTACGCGTACCACAGTTTGGGAAACGCTGCTCTAGAACAAATGTGTGCTGATACTTCCCAATTCCTCCAAAATGCAGAGAAAATTGGGCTGGAGGTGAATGAGGACAAAACTAAATATCTTGGAGTATCACGTTGTCGAGTTCTCCCTCCTTATATTTTTGTAGACGGTCATACCATCGAACGAGTTGAAGAGTTCAAGTACCTGGGCTGAATATTAACACACAAAAAAAAAAGTGAAGTGACGAAAGAAGTACATCAACGCATAACAAGAGCTAATCGCGTGTCCTTTAGTCTGAACAATCTCTTTAAATCTCGTCTGATATCTCAGAAGAACAAAGTCCATCTGTACACGACACTGGTGAGGCCAGCACTTTAATACGGTTGTGAAACTTGGGCGACATCAGCAACGACAGAAGATTCAATATGTGCGTTTGAAAGAAAGGTCCTTCGAAAGATCTATGGACCCGTCTAAAATAACATGGAAGGTAAAAGGGAGAGAAGAAAGAAAGAAGATCTGTACCAGAGGTTTGGAAAGCCACACATTGGACGAATATTGGGACAGAGGCGATAACAATGGTTTGGCCACATGTTACGAGCGGACGGATCCCTTCCTAAGGGAGTCCTACAATCTCAACCAACGGGAAAACGCCCGAGAGGACGCCCAAGAACATGATGGAAGGATCGAGTGAGGACGATCCTTCAAGAAGTGGAACCGACAGCCGTGGAGAATGATGCTAGAGATCGGAAAAGTTTGAGTGCATTTGCAGCAAATACTTCTTGTGAATGACTGACTTTCCTTTTATTGGTGTTTGTAATTTTTTTTTTTCCCTTTGTAATATTTTTTGGTTCTGAAATATTTGTAATATTTTTCTTTTCCTATTATCCTTCTGCTGTAGGCCTCAAAGGCCTGTTATTGCAATAATGATGATGGCGGCAACGTAAATCTTGGAGAATTCCTTACTTTACGGGAATAATAGAAGTAAAATATGTTTAGACAAAGTAAATACCAATTGCAAGAAAGAATAATTGGGAAATAAAAATACATGTCTGAGGTGGGATTCGAACTCCTTCGATGATGAAAAATTCATTTTGTTGTCCGCAATGTTAGCCCCTGAGCCACCCAGACAACGGAGTTCGAGTGCAATATTAAGTTACGTAAACAACAAACGCACTCAACTGCCATTTGAAATTCTTCAATATTTCCCTACTTTTATGATTCTATTCCAGTATATATCGTGAGAACATCATAAACGATATTTCCCCCCTTTTTAATTCTCATAAAAAAAGATCACACTACGATGTGGTGGATCTTTTATCCGCTATTTCTCTCGTGAATAAACGCCACTGAGCGCATGCCTTGCCACAAATATTACATTTTTCTTTAATCATTTAAAAATATACCATAACATATATTTTCCTTTTAAGACACACTGCAAATCTACAGGCTTTCGTCAGAATGCTTTACGAAGTCAATTCGTTAAGCCATTTTCTCAATCTCGCGGTAACAAAAATCACCTTACACATCGCAACCCCTGCAAGAAGGGTGCCACAAGTCAAAAAACACAGTTCTGAGATAATGAGCTTCAAAGTTTTTAAATTGCTGTAATTAATTCAAATTAATTGCTATTTTTTCAATATTTCGTAGAATTGCCCCTCATTTATTGGATTTTACTTCAAGAATACCAAGATAAAGTTAAATTAGAAAAAAGTGGCCCATTAAGCATAGTTATTGAGATGTGGCACTCTTCCGCCATGATCTAATGCATGTTTTAAGGTCTGTTACATACTATACTGTAGTTGTGGCACTCTTCCCCCAGGCTATACAGCTTGTTTTACAAGCAATTATTATGAAAGTTACAGAAAGAATTGGCTTACAAATGCAATGTCATCTGTGAATCCATTATTTTCCTTCACGTGAGAGCATATTACTTTTTGTTGACAACTGTTTTTAGAAACATGAATTTGCAATCTTTCAAATGTTAGTTTTTTGTGTGTTCCTGATGGATATCTTGACCTACACTATTGAGTGTTCATGAAATTACTACTTGAAAGAAAGAAACATTGCTTTAATTACTTGCATATCACTTTTCCAGATTCAGTAGTCAACTGAAAATGCCTATGGTACATACGGGTTGCACTCTATTGATCTCCTTCCTCTTCTTTTGCAGTGTCTGCAGAACTTTTAAGTCCTTGGTAGTAGGAATGTTATTGAGAAGGAATCAAGCGTTCATGGCAGAGACATGAGATCCCCTTTCTTCAATTCAGAAATAATAGGTGGACCATGTACAAATGCCATTTTCGGTTTCACATTTTCTGGTCTACGTCTTAAGGATTTACCTGTTCTCACATTTACTGACATCCAGGGTATGTCTTGTAAAAGAACTTATGAGGTAGTTCTTTTCAACTTTAATGCATCTAATTTAGTTCCAGCTTACTTTTTCATTGGCTTCATTTTTATTGTAGTTACTGCCTATTTGTCAAGATAAGTCCTTCAAGTCAAGTATTTTGTTTGTATTCAATTCGTGAACCATGTATGGCGATCCAGACTTTTTTGCAGCTTGAATTATTGGCACCAATTGTGCAAGAACATAAATAGGGCCAGATTTAAGGGCTCGCTTCTTTTGCTTTTCAATGAGGGAGTGCATAGCATCACCTTCATTTTGGCCATGTCCAACAACAACAAAATTATGGCAGATGGATTTCAGTTCAGTCTCTTTTATGCCATATAAATGCAATGATATGAGAAACTTGTTCTTCTGCTGCCCTGCACAGATGTCTGAGTAAAATATCTCATCCTTGCCAGAACAGTGCTGTTTCAAAAAGGAGAATGCACACGTGTCAATTTCATTCGAACCAGAACCACGTCGAGCAATACTTTCATCCCAAAAATAGCAAAACTCTTTGCGCGATCCTAAGTCAAAAAGAGTGAAATTGTAACATGAAAGCTTTCTTTTAGAAATAAAATTGGGAGATGTCGCCACTTGGTATTGACAAGACTGCTTGTAAATCGTAGCATGCGCAAATGATGTCATTCTATTTGGAACACTCACCGTCAATTTCTTTCTGCTAACGAGACAGATGTTTCTGTTTGATATGCTCATCATATATTTTTCTTTAGAATTCAGTTTTTCATCTTCACTACTATTATGATATGCTTCACAGATAGAGCACTGATCTTTCTTAGGGATAAAGAACCCAATGTTATACTCACCGTTGAATATTTTTGAGTACATGTGTATACTTCCATAAGGAAGTTTGTTTACTTTACAATGTTCTACATACATGCGGTGCATGGATGCAATTGTCAGTCCACCATCAATGTACTCTCCCGTAGTCTGTGCTCTCAGGTAATGAGACTCAATTCTAGGAAATGAATCAATGTGCTTCCTTATCCCCAATTTAATGTCAATTTCTACTTGCTTATGATTACCATGTTTGCCTCTCATGTCCGGCTGAACAACGCCATCTTTTAACTTACTTAAAGCACTCCGAATCAATCTGTCCCCAATATTCAGGGTAGACATGAACATACGCTTACACACACGCACATCTTCGCAATTGACACTGAAATAATATGCATTATTGTTGCTGCGTTTACTATTCTGAAGTTTGTACTGATAAAGGGGTTTTATTATCTTTATATGATTGGCAATGAAATCTCTCTGTCTGGTTATATCTCCAAAAATCCAGAAAGTGTGCAATAGTCTTTCTCTTTGAACATCTGACAATCTAATCTGACAGATGCTACAGGTATTCTTATAGGGTTCTTGTAAACTGCGGGCCTTGCATAAATGTCCACTGGTATTAACGTATTCTTCCCCAAAATTTATCTTCTTCTTAACAACATTTTTCTCCCATTCAGTTAGTAGGCGAGGCCTTTTCTTGGGTTTCAGAACTGAAACAAAGAAAAAACCTACAGTAACTTAATATCGGAGGACAGCGATCACACATCAATGCCTTCTGCGCTGTTTTTGCACAGACAGGACAGAAATAATCAAGCTTTGTGTATACTTCAGTTACCTTGAACACCTGAACTGGATGTACACTCTGGTGTTTCTTTTCTTGAAGACATGTCTGTAGAATGATGTTCGTTAACAAGGTGCATAGTTTGATCATTGTTGTCACAATTGTTATCACAATTATTCACAGCCGATGTCTCTAAAAGGATAGCAAATAGTAAAGTCATATATTGCATTATTATTTTTCATTAGAATAAAGGCAACTATATTCACAAATTTTCAACTTCAAAGTATGGCATGATTAGCCTAATTAAAATAATTTACTACACCAGCTTCACTCTGTAGAGGTACAGGGCTTCCAAATTCAGAATATTTCATATTTTCTAGGTACCGGGTGAGTTAACCGTGGTCGTTACGGCATGACTGCTGGCAGTCGCTCACATCCGGGAGGCGAGGAGGTTCGAATCCCCCCGCCGGCAACCTTGAAGATGGTCTTCTGTGGTTTCCCATCTTCCTTCCAGGCAAATGCCGGGGTTGGTCCCTAACTAAAGGCAACAGCCACTACCTTCCAACTCCTCGCCCTTACATCCAAACTTTCCTCCCCAACGGTACTTGTAGCTCACCCCTTGGGTGTCCGTCTCGAAGCAGCTACAAAACTGGCGAGCCGAACATGTCCTCGGACACTCCCGGCACTAAAAGCCATATGCAAAAAAAAAATATATATATATATAGGTTGCAGATATCATTTGAAAAGACAGAGATAATGGTAGCAAATCCACTTGTAATCAATCACATAACAGTAAATAACAAGAAAGTTAAAATAGTGAAGCAATTTAAATAGTTAGGAGAAATTATAACTTACAACTTGGATGAGAAACCTGCATGGCAAGAAAGAACTAATAAAATGATGAAAGCCCAAAAATTAACATGGTCTACATATAAAAGAAAATGTCTATCAATCGCAACAAAATTAAAACATTACAAGATGGTGGTTCAACCAGAGGTGACCTATGGAAGTGAAACTCTTTTTAAAGTTACTCAGAAAAACAGAATCGACAAAATTTTAAAAGTAGAAAGAAGAATAGCTAGAACATGCATAAATAAAAAATATCAGAAAGATGGACAGTGGCGGATAGTACCAAATAAAGTGGTATACAGAGAACTGGAGCCCATCACTGATACTATTCGGAAGAAACGGCTTTCTTTCTTTGGTCACATCATGAGGACACCAGAAACCAGGTTATCTAGAAAAATTGTAGTGAAACTTTGGAATATGAAACAACAAGTAGGATGGATTAAGGAAATTAGAGAAGATATGAAAGAATTGGAAATAACCTTGGATGACTTGCAAAACAAAACAACAAAATTAAAAAAACTGAGAGATATAAAAATAAGATTTCAGGCTAAAATAGACAAACGTAATACAGTAAAAAGGGTATTTACAGATGAAGAACGCCTGAGAAGATCAGAGCGAATGAAGAACTACGGGGCGACTCGGAAAGGAAACTTACTGAAGAAGAGGACCAAGAAATGATTGACTGAAGTGGTCCAATGAGGCCGTAAAAGCAGAAGAGGAAGAAGAAGAAGAAGAAGAATAGGTTGCAGAAAGTGAGATCTTCTCTATTTACAGCAGATCAAATTCATTTAAGTCATCTTCGATGAAGATACTGTTGGGATCTGGATCCCCAGGTGGTTCATCGACAATATTCACAGGCATGGTCCCTATAAGATGATACAATCAGACATTACTAAATTGAGTTAGAAAAAGGCAACTACCTTCAAAGCAGGGTCAAATTAATTAAATTAATTTACTATACCTTCTTTCACCTGTGAAGATGCTGCACTTAATTAATTAAATTAATTTACTATACCTTCTTTAACCTGTGAAGATGCTGCACTTTCCAATGCTGTTGTGACACCCATAGTTCCTGAGCTTGAAGCAAAATAATTTTCAATGTGATAAAAGCTATTATCATGAGGATGATCAACATTAGCAGCATAAGACGTCGTGTTTGGTTGCGTTAAAGTTGAACTGAAATCTTCCATTTCTTCATTATCTGCACGGTCACAGAGTTCTTCTCTATGCTAGATAAGGCTAAGGCTACTAATGCCCTTCCACGTGAAAGGTACGCCATGACCTGTTTTCTCTAGTCTCAGAGAGTGAATCCCTCCAAATTTAAACAAGGATCACCAACACAGCAAGAACCAATTGCATTGTTAGTAAGTCAGATGTGTTATTATTTTTATAGGAGAAAGAGTGCCACAAGTCAAAATGTGGCAGTTTAGGAACTCATTGAGCTGCAAACTGCTCATCTTAATACCGCCACAACACAAATTGTGGCAGTTTAGAAACAAAGAGCTGCAATTTACGGGCAGTGTCTATACTGCCTTATAGTGTCAAATAATAGTCAAAATATATATTTAGACTAGTGGCAGTCTTTCAACAGGAAAAGGACACAGTAAACTATTACAAGTCATATATAAGTTAACTCAAAATCAACAATTTTTGACTCGTGGCACTCTTCTTGCAGGGGTGCGACATATAGATAACTATTCTCAGTAAATTTACATGCAACCGGGGAATGACATGTCACCGTATCACTACCCCTAACGCCGCCACTTAACTCCAGCATTTTGCTGCACAATATCTAAGACAAGATTTGCTTTACTTATCCAAAATTTGAGATTTGATGTTAAAATCACGAGAGTGACACGAAAATCTAAGGGCAAATTAGCGGCATTCAGAGAAGTGTGGGATGATTTTGAAAAAAAAAAAGAGATACGAGCCTTACAGTAGTCGCATATGATGTGTAACATCTGACATGTTATCCTACTGGTATACTACACAGCTTGGACATTCTTAAAATGTTAATTTACGCTCCATTTTCAGACTGGTACTATGATGAATGTACAGATTGAATTGGAGATATGCTACTGTCACACTTGTGGCGCAGCGGTCAAGCTGTTAGTCTCTCACCAAGGTAGACCGGGTTTGATTCCCGGTCAATACATGTGAGATTTTCGAATTTAAATGCCATGTCCTGTGGTTCGCATTCCACGTAAAAGGGAGGTACCGTGGATCATGATTGTGAGATTAACGGTCACGCAAAACTACAAGCTTCCTTCCTTAATAATTCATAATAACAAAGTGACACACAACGTCGACTGTACTCTCAAATACTGTGAGCACACTCCTCAGTAACTATATCACTCATTATTCTCAAGACTCTCATACAATTCGTCGTAAACAATCAAAACATGCCTTCCTACAATCATGAAATGACCTAGTCTCAGCTTTTATTCCACTCATATAACAACATTCTGTTATGCATTTAATATTTGACCGGCCTACTCAACCACAGCTTGACAATAATGCTGCTTACTTAAATGTCATTTGTCGTCTTTGTCCTACCCCATGTGATGTTCAACCTTGAATGTGAAGCTTCATAAACTGCTCAATGATAAATGAAAGTTGGTGAAACATTTGCCACTGTGCTCGTCAAACCAGTGCCTGCTAAATGTACTGCCTACTGTATTACCATAATATTCTCGCGCTACAGAGCACACACTGCCTTGTTTCCAATACACACATTTTCAATTGTTATTGTAAAAGAGAGTGTTTTACAGATATTGTAGTTTATAATACGGAACTCATTTTATTAGATGATTTGTAGCTTCCACCAGCACTAGCCTAAATAAAGAATACGATATGGATCAACTAGATTAATAGACGCGTCACCGCTCATAACCTTAAATTCCTTATAAATAGGTCCTCTTCATTCACAGATCAACACTTAATTTCATATAGATTCTGTTAAAATGAGTCATATTGATATGATAAATATCGTTTAAAATGATAACCTGGTAGCTGGATCGATCGAGCGGGCAGTCCATACAGTAAAACTCTGTTAAGAAGTTTTTCAAGGGACCATTAAAAAAAACTTCTTAACAGGGAAACTTCTTAAAAGGGTAGCGGACTGAAATGCATGTGAAACGCACACATTTTTGTTGTTTGTGAAGGATCCTACAAAAAAAGAGAAGCCCCAATATTAAAATCTGACTATCACACCAGAGATAAAGAGAAATTAATTGGCATAACCCTCACAATTCACATTAATGTGGGAAGGGATTTTGGCAAGCGAGTAAACCGAACACGTCTTGTAGTAATTATAAGTATAAAAACTGTATTTACACATAAGATTACAACAGATGAGATTGCACAGAACTTAGCGTGACTTCACTCGACACAAAACTGTAACTGATCGTCTTTCTTTCTCGCGACTTCCACTTGACTCATAATGTCGATTATTCAGGTCCGTAATGACGTAACTATAACTTTGAAAGAATAATAGATTTTCCGCCTTCAATACTGTTTATTTCTAATTACTTACAGGGACATGTTTCGGGGGCTAATACTCCCCCTTCCTCAGCCTGTCCAACTAAACTTCACAAAGGAAAAACTTTCCTTGTATAAGCTCATACAAAACACATGTGTTTTTCCGTTGTGAAGTTTAGTTGGACAGGCTGAGGAAGGGGGAGTATTAGCCCCCGAAACATGTCCCTGTAAGTAATTAGAAATAAACAGTATTGAAGGCGGAAAATCTATTATTCTTTCAAAGTTCCACTTGACTCCTCTACACGGCGCCACCAGGCAGTGTCGAGGCTCGCGGGAAACCCAAAAACGTACATTAGGTATCTTCCGATTCCCACAATCGGCCATCCTGCAGATCATCCGCCTCGGATGATGAGAAGTCTTCAGTCCAGGGTTTGAGGAACTCAGCACAAGTAGTTGTTTGGTTGGGGCCTAAGTGATTCCCTTCACGACAGAGGTCGTAAGTTTATTCGAAGAAAAATCCATTGCAGATTCCGTGTTGACGTTTAGAATTGAATATAACAAGTTGCAAAGTTTTAAGTTAGCGTCTCAACATGTACCCATGAGACGCTAACTTAAAATTAAATGTGTGTTGATTAGGTGGAAACTTTGCAACTTGTTATATTCAAGAGGTCGTAAGTGTCATTCAGCTTGACTCGGGAGATTCTGTAAGGCCCAAGGTACTTTTTTCCTCAATTTAAGGCCCAAACTGGGTCCTCTTGATGGTGACGATATCGCCAACTTGGTACTGGCGAGCAGGCCGTCGACGTCGATCAAACAACACCCTGTTTTCTTGATGCACTCGCTGGATTTGTGCTCTCCCTTCTTCACGGTGTTCATCTCTCCTGGTCTCAAACTCGTCTACCATATCTATATTGATCAACTCAACTATTCTCAGGTCATTTTCACAGCACATTTTGACTCCTGTCAAAAGTTTGAAGGGCGTCTGCTTGATACTGCGGTTGTAAGTGGAATTCATGGCTCTTCGATCAGATTCAACGTGTTTGTACCAATCTCCAGGGTTTTCGATGGACAACTTGGCCAGCACGGAGATGATCGTGGAGTTCATTCTTTCTATCTGGTCATTGGCACGAGGGAGTCTGGTCGTGATTAGCGAGTGGGTGATGTTGGCAGTGCAGTACTCTTCGAATTCATATGAAATATACGTGGTTCCACGGTCGGTGACGATCTGCGCAGGATTACCAAATATTCCTTTTTGCACGTCCAGTTTTTCTGTAGTTTCTTTTGTGATCATTGTTTTAGTGGGATACAGCCACACAAACTCTGTGAAGATATCCGTTACTGCGAGAATATGCTTGTATCCTTTTTTCATTGAATGCAAGGGCTCAAGATGGTCAGCATGGCAAGTGTGAAATGGTGTGCTTTCTTTAAATAAGGGATGCAAGAGTCCTTGTTTCATCGTGATGCTCATCTCAACGCTGGTACTCTTCGCCTCTTCCGATGCCTTTCCTATGTCCATCTCCTCGGCTGCTACCACGTCGATTCGGTACAAGTACGCTTCTGATAATTATGTCCTTGGACATCTTGACACCGGTTTTGCTGATGGTAGTTATGGCTTGGTCCAGCAAGTCGTTGCCCATGATAGCTGGCAACTTTAGTACATCTCCAGACCCCACATAGAAATCAGTCAAGTAAGTGTCGTCGTCAACCTGGACGTCGGTTGGAAAATATCCTAGGGGACGCATCTCACTATCTCTAAAACCCTTGAGTACTATGGCGGTAGTCTTCAGCTCAGTATCGCCCATCTCTGTGTAAATTTTTTCACAGATCAGATTGATTGGGCAGCCCGTGTCAACTAATGCGCTGATCTTCTGTCCCTGGAGCAACAATTCCTTCATCTTCATATTCGACTTGGTTCCCAAAGCGACATTCATCGTCTTCTTCTCTGCATTCTGCTCTTGATTTGGGCACTTGGAAGTTATGTGTCCGAAGCTGCTGCAATTGAAGCACTTTTGACATATCTTTACAGGCGAGATCTGCTTCTGCCTGTTGTCTTCTCTTGGTGTATGTCTGTTTGTCGTCTTCTCATTTTTTGTCAACTTCTGGGATTTTCGTGCGTAAGCTCTCTCATAGATCTTCAACTTGTCCTTGAATTCCTTAATGTCCCTTGCTCCATACAGAATCGTCTTGGATCCAGTGTTGTCCTCGATGCCATCGATGACGTATTGTATCAACGATTTATCATCGATTGCTGACCTGCTGGCTATTTCTCGCATCACCAGGAAATATTCCTGAAGAGTTTCAACTTTTGTTTTTCGTCGATTGGTTAGCAGTCGATGAATCTCTGCTGCACTGGTATCATCTCGGAATTCTATCTTGAGGGCTTTCTTCAACTTGTGCCAGGATGTGATGCCACATTCACTCTCGTCAGCGCTTTTTTTCAAGAACATATTTTTGCATATCATCCCAGCCCATCAACATTGCTGTTTCCTCAAAGTCCTCAATCCAACATCGCACCGGATAGTTCTCGCTGCCGTCGTAGGTTCTGACAGAGTCCTCTACATCTCGGAAAGTCAACGCAAACTTGCGTGCGACTCCCCGGTTTGCAGTGTGCCGAGAGTCCACCACGTCCTATTCGACTTCCCCTTCACTTGAGCTTTCTTCTCCAGTCTTCGATTTGTGTTTGGTCTTTGTTATGTTTTTATGGTTAGGCCTACCTCCTATTGCTTTGGACAGTTTCTGGTCTTCGGACGAGCTAGATGAAACCGATGATGATCCTGATGTGCTCGAGGTTGAATGTTTCATGGATTTCATCCCAGCCATTTTCTCCGTTAACTCACGTAATTCTTCCGCCAGTGCTTCGTTTGCCTCTTTCATCTTGCTCATCACATCTTTCGTTTTACCAGTCACTTCTTCTTCTTCTTCATCATCTGCTTCGTCTCTAGGCATCCCCAGCCACGAAAGGTCCATTAAGTTGTTACAGATGCGTTGCACAAGCTCGGCTTTCTCTCCCGTATATTCAATGTTTAACACTGTACAAATGGCAATTAGGTCAGCCTCGGTGAATTCACTCTCAATTAACTTCAATTTCTCCAGGTGTTCTGGTGAGTCACATTCAAAATTGAATCCTGAGAATTCTCTAAAGCGCTGCCTGTTCTTTCGATCACGTCTTAATGTTATTATTCACTTTTTCAATATCTTGTAACAACGCCACTTTGTCCGCCATTTTTCTTTGTCTTTCGGCACTCGCACTAATCACTTTTCTTTTCGTCGTCGTCGTCTTAGGGTTCAGGATCCTCGAAATCGTCTTTTGCAGCCTGCTCGAATCACCATGTCTTTGGAAGTTGAATAGCTACTCGTCTTCTATATTCCACGGACCCACGTCGTCGATCTTGCCAGAAAAATGTTGTCACCTCACGCCTTGGTTTTATCGCTATAACCAAGATTTCCATTCCGCACTCGAAATCCTTTGCATTTCGGACGAGCCCCCAAATGTGGGAAGGGATTTTGGCAAGCGAATAAACCGAACACGTCTTGTTGTAATTTTAAGTATAAAAACTGTATTTACACATAAGATTACAACAGATGAGATTGCACGGAACTTAGCGTGACTTCACACGACTCAAAACTGTAACTGATCGTCTTTCTTTCTCGCGACTTCCACTTGACTCCTCTACGCGGCGCCACCAGGCAGTGTCGAGGCTGGCGGGAAACCCAAAAACGTTCATTAGGTATCTTCCGATTCCCACATTAATAGAATTATTTTCAATAACTGTTTGAGCCCACGCCATATATTCCAGCAAACTACAATTATAGACACATTTTAGAATGTAAATAAACAACAACTAGACTGAATTTGTCCGTCCTAAAAAATTTGGCTTTTTGTGGCTTACGTCAATTGACCTGTGCACCATAAAAAATGCTGTATTTCTCACCACAAAAATATAGGCCTCTACTTTGAAAAGAAGTTGTCCAGTGTAGATTGTTTGAGCTTTTTACTGCTTTCTAGTTCTATAAATCTCACCATTTCCCACACGGCTTTCCATGTGCTGTGAGGCACTCCAGGAGCACCTTCTATGAATTTCCGTAGTTGTCCAAAACGGACACTTGCCTCACTACAAGAAGGCCTTGGAGAATTCTCCTCTTCTTCTTCATCCTCATTTCCTGCCTGAATGTCTTTGCATATGTCGTCAATGGTCTGCTCCTCGCTAGTTATTACCAGATCATCAACAGCAGTGAAGTCGCTGGAACTGCTGGTTATCTCCATCCTCTCCTGCACAGTTTTCCACCACCCTGGCTCTTCATCGCAGACTTCCACACAAATGCTGCTACTAGTAACACCATCAAAACCAGCTTTCTTGAAGCAATTTTCAAAGGTGGTTGGCTCCATCGAATCCCAAGATGAGGCAATTAAATGCATGGAGTCCAAAAGAGATGGCCTGTAGATGGGTCCACCTGCTTCCATGCGTGACAGCATACGACACACTACTGCTTTTCGGTACCTCTGCTTCAGAACCTTAATCACCCCCTGATCCATGGGCTGCAGTACCAATGTAGTGTTTGGTGGAAAAAATTCAATTTTAATGTTTCTTAAATGAGGCCACTGTTTGGGATGAGCAGGGCAGTGGTCCAAAAACACCACAATCTTCCTGCCTTGGCTCACAATTTTGGCATCTAGTGCTTGAATGTACTCTTCAAATAGGGAGCTTGTCATCCATGCTGAATTATTGCTTCCGTAAGTACATGGCAAAGTTCTGACGTTTTTGAAACACCGGGGCTTTTTTGACTTTCCTATGATCAGTAGTGGCAGCTTTTCCGTCCCATCCATATTCGCACCAACTAGCACCGTAGCTCACACTTTACTTAATTTGCCTCCTAGGCAAGATTCTCCCTCCATAACCAAAGATTTATCCGATACAACCTTATTAAAAAAAAAGTCCAAATTCGTCAACATTAAAAATGTTACAATGTTTGTAATTACTGATTTTTGCCGGCAGCAGTGTTTCCTTCCACGCTTCCATTTCCTCTGTACTTACACTCGCAGCTTCGCCACTAATAGTCTTGTAAACTATGCCAGCCTGATTTTTAAAGCGATCCAGCCACCCATTCGACGCAGTAAAAGGCACTTGTAATCGACACGCGATTTCTTCGGCCTTCTCCTTCACGATAATCCCGCTCAAAGGAATGTTTAAACTTCGCTGCTGTTTAAACCACACGAGCAGAGCTTGTTCTACGTCTTCGTATTTCCCGCTTTTAATCTTCTTGCAGCTTGCCGAAGTATGCCCGGCAGAAGCCAAGATCCCTTCTTTCTTTGCTATGATGCCGTTCAAAGTAGACGGCAGCATTCCGAGCTCCTTCGCAAGAGCAACAAGTGAAAGAGTAGACGACTCTACTTTTCTTATAATGTCCACTTTATCTTTAATAGATAGTGCCTTTCTTTTGATGCCTTTCATCTGAGATCAACTCATTTTCACAATGATCTGAAAACTTTACATCACTGACGACGCGATTCTCATAATCTCAATGGTGTTATGCCACGTATGGCAATGCTTGGCTAACAAGTTAGATCACACAGAACAGAGATAAAAGCCACGAACAAAGAATATAGGAGGCCACGAATGAAAGCATGATGGTGTATATTGTATTCGGACTTGAGCGGGTGTCGTCATAACGTGACGTCATTTAGCCTTGAAATGCTCGCCCGGTCAGTGACTCACCAACAGTCGGAACGGCTGTATTCTTTCATTCGGATCACCGGGCCCGGTCAGAGACCCGCGAACACTCGGAACTACTATATTCCTTCATTCGGAACAATGGATGTATCTTCTGCGGAGATTGGCGAGTTTTGATTCTAAGTCGGTTGTCTGACAGTGAACGTCTTATACTCTAAGGGAATATAAAATCTGAACTATTTAACCGGGAAAACCTCTTATGCATGAACACTTTATACGGGAAAAATATACATGTATCTTATGGGACGAATCACGGGACCGAGAATATCGGACGTCTTAAGCAGAAAAACGTTTTATGCGGGAACTTCTTAACCGAGTTTTACTGTACTTCCGTTTTCCACACTGCCAGCTAGTACACTTCCGTCCGATTGATCGAGCGGGCAGTGCATACTTCCGTTGTCCACCACTGCCAGCTAGTACACTTCCGTTTGATCGATCGAGCGGGCAGTGCTTGCTTCTGTTGTCCACCACTGCCAGCTAGTACACTTCCGTTTCATCGATTGAGCGGGCAGTGCATACTTCCGTTGGATCCACCACTGCCAGCTTCATCGTTCCGATCCACTTCCATCCACAATTTTCAAAATCACTCCCACAAAACTATCCAGGAACCGAGTGGAAAGATGTTACACATAAATAAAAAAACTGTCCGGAGCATTTCAGTCCTTCTCAACACGTCACAGTGGACGAGACTTTAGATATGTTAGTTATTGTTGCTTTAAGGGGAAGAACAGCAAGGTCATCTGCCCAGACTTGGCTAAGTTTCCATGGCAGATGTCCTTTTAGAATGTACAATCTTTCAAAGCCTGATAAATACAGGCTGAAAATTATCCCTGTTTGTGATGTTAGAACCTTCTACTTTCTGGGAGCCATACCATACGTGGGCAAAGAAGACCAAACACATGGGTGGTTTGGCCCTACCTGCAAAATACGTTCTACAAATAACAGAACCACTGAAGGGGATCAACTGCAATGTGACTGGTGATCTGGTTTTCTTCCTATGAACTGACTAAAGAGCTTCTTGAACATGAAACTAACTTTGAGGAAAATAAAGTTCATATTCCACCATCAATGTTATCTTTAGCACAAGCAGGATCTTTGTGTTTCATGTATCAAGATAACAAAATGATTGTTTCTTATGTCCCCTAAGAGGAACAGTAATGTGCTGATCATTTCAACAATGCATTTCACTGGAACAATAAATGATGACTAGCGCTTGGAGACAGACCAGCGGGGCTAACGAAGTGACCTGAATGCTCACGAATATAACCGATCAGCCATCCTCTTCCACGCACTTTAGACAGACCAAGCTGGGCATGATCCTTGGCGCAGCCATTTTTATTTAGTTCGACGGGCTATTTGTTCTGTGCATTAATTCTTAGAGTCTCAGGCACTCACTGGACAACTGAAATAAACTAAACTCCAGCCGCTGAGTCTCCGGCAGGGTGTCCATCCCCTTATCTCCACTAATTGGCTATATTCCTTGATATTCTTCCCTGGCCCTTTCTCAACAGCTTATGAATTGCTTGGAAAATCCGTTTCATGTACCCGAGTTTCTGGTGAACAAATACATGGGTTGGTTTTTTAGTTTTGGCACCTTAGTTATAACTGGATTAATAACTCACTTAGATGGATCCAAGTTTCACAGGCCCTAGATGTAGTCCCCACCATTGCGTACGTGTTCCCAGCGATGCGGAAGTCGTTGGATCCCGTTGGCACTGCCCAATCTATTGATGGTACGAAGAGAGCGCTCGGCAGCCTGCTTAACGTCTTCCATCATAACCATTGACGAGACGTGGGCCAGATCTTATGAGCCACAGTTAAAACGCCAATCGAACGAGTGGCGGCACCACGGAAACAAACAGTTCGACCAACCCCCACCAATGTGAAGGTAATGTTGATTCTTGCCTATGATTGGGATGGTGTGATCATTCACCATACTGTTCCCCGAGGGCAAACTGTTAATGAGGCGTACTATTGTTCGTTTCTGCAAGACCATCTCCGAGGAGCTCTGAGAAGGAATCGGCGCCACCACATGGTTACACCGCCCATCGTTCTGCATGACAATGCTAGAGCACACACAGCAGGCGTTGTGTCGGCATTGTTGGATCACTGGGGCTGGGAGGTCCTCTATCACCCCCCATATTCTCCCGACATCAGTCCCTGCGACTATGATCTCATCCCGAAGATGAAGATGACAATGCGCGGGGAGCAGGCTGCCGAGCGCTCTCTTCGTACCATCAATAGATTGAGCAGTGCCAACGGGATCCAACGACTTCCGCATCGCTGGGAACACGTTGTACGCAACGGTGGGGACTACATCGAAGGCCTGTGAAACTTGGAACCATCTAAGTGAGTTATTAATCTAGTTATAACTTGTGATGTAAAATGTCTAGGCATTTATAAGTCGGGGCAAATGTCCAGGATAAATGTCTGGGCAAATGCCCAAAACCCATAAATGCCCAGGCATTTTGGGCATTTACCTCTTTTAAAAACATATTCATAATGCAACGCTTATATAAATATTCATCATCATCATCTTCCTTCCAAGTATTGGGCCAAATGTCCCGTTACGGTCTTGCACTTTCCCTCCATCTCTTCATCGGACGTCCTATCGATCTATTTCCCCGTGGCTGGTAGCGAAGGATCTCCTTTGGAAATCTTCCAGGTTCCATCCTTTGGACATGATGCTTCCAGTTCTCTTGGTAGTCACAAATGTATGCAGTTATTGGTTTCACTTTTAGTTCCTTCAGCACATCCTTATTTCTCTTATGATCCCATTTAGTATAGCCTGCTGTTCGGCGCATAAAGGTCATTTCGCGTGCTGTGAGTCTGGAGATGTCCTGACATCTTATTGTCCATGCCTCGCTGCCATAGCATAGGGTTGGTCTGGCTAATGTGTTATACAAACGCAAGCGTGTATGCCTTTGGACAAGAGATGGCTTCATGACATGATTAATGATTCCTGTTGTTCTGGTATAATTAGTTATTTTCCCAGTTATGTCTCGTTCTTCTTGAAAAGATAAATGATATCCTAAATACTTGAATTCGTTAACTCTTTCTAAAATTTTACCATCCAGACAAATTTTACTGGGGATAGGGTCCTTACCCTTAAAGGCCATTACTTTAGTCTTTTCAGTAGAAATGCACATGCTGAATTTTGATGCCACTTTCTGGAGGTTGAAAACTGACCACTGCAGATCATCTTCAGATGCTGCTACCAATGCAACATCATCAGCAAATAGTATAGCATCTAAATTTTTTATAAATATTGTTTTAGCCATATATGTATCTAAATACATGTATTCTATATATTTATCCATAAAAACAGGAGTTGAGGCCAAAATAGGCTATGGAAGTTGTTGTAGGAATTCAACCGACAGTAGTGGCTACGGAGGCTAAAGCGCAGCGTTAGGCCATGGGGCCAAGCTCTCTGCTGACTCGGTCGACGGGGTTCGAGCCCCACCGTCGGCCGTCCTTGAAATGGTTTTCAGTGGTTTCCCATTTTCAACACCAGGCAAATGCTGGGACGGTACCTTCTAACAGGCCACGGCCGCTTCCTTCCACATCCTTGCCCAGTTTCATTCCTCTTCATACATTCCACCTCTCATCCCGATGCGCAGGTCGCCCACGGGCGTTGACTAGACAGACCTGCACTCGGCCTCTCAGGAGGCCACACGACAAAAAAAAAAAAAAACACACACTTGATTTTGGTTATGCGGCTGAGCTTGTGCTTGGTACTGCAGATTTGTTGTTGAAATCATCCACTTCAATTAGTAAAGGTTCATAAGGGGGTTTTCTTTCGAAAAGGTTTTTCAACCACTGTAATTGTACCTAATTGAAGCACTTTTTTTAAGATCCTGAGGGCACTTAAAACACTTCTTTATGTGCTTTTCCATTTTATTACAATGTGACTGTCAATAGTCCTTATTACAATATTTACAAGATACTCATTTCCTTTTCAAATTAAAAAAGTTCCAAATAGGTCCTTTTTTCCTAAGCGTTTTGTAATGATGTAATCTAACACTTAAAAATATAAATAGCCTAAGAAATCTCAGACTCAACCACTCAACAGACAGCTCTACTTCACAACTAACTGGGCTGGGCTGCTGGTGGTAGAATGCCTCGCCAATCTCAAGGCCACAACCACCCTACCCCCATTCCAAGATCATAGCACAATGGCTGCCCAGGGCCTAGCCCATTCACCTTCCTCCCAAAGCCACTATTCACACCATAATCAAACTCCTACCTAATTTTCCTAAATATAAATGAGTAGGCCTGCAGGCCTAACTCAGTAATACAATGTTTTATTCAAACCAGATATACATAATTCCCATTTAGATGTTATTGACAACATTGACACAGGATAATTAAATTATTATTAGCAATATTCAGGCATCACTAGTTTATCCATTAATTGTACCATTGATTAATGGTTTTTATTATGTTTTAGATGCTCTAGTAACAATCACAAGTAGTAAAAAGTAAAAAAAAAAAGAAGTTTTCTTAAATGCCCAGATTTTGGGCGCGTAAAACTGCTTTGGGCAAATGTCCATTTATAGATGTCCTGCCCACTGGGCATTTGCCCGGCCCACATCACTAGTTATAACTAAGGTGCCAAAACTAAAAAAACAACCTATGTATATTTCACTTGCAAAAAAATACTTTTCTTTTACAGTAAGGGACAGAATTTGTAATATTAAATAAATCAAGTAAAATTATGTAAAAAATTGTCATTTTGATCAAATACGGTATTTAAAAACATGTAAAACAAATGGGACTATGATCAAATAAGGTATGTAAAATATGTAACAATAAAATGTAATTAGATGAATTATAATTTTTAGTTATGTAAAAGCTAAGGGAGAGAATAAATATTTACATAAAAATCCTAGCCCTAATGATCGGTCTAGACTCTAGGTTGTGAAGTTTTGTGTACGTTCGGTTTGCCCCACTGGTCTGTCACGGTGTGTGTCAAAAGAGCGTGAAGGGGGATGGATGATCGCTTGCGGTCGTGAATATTCGGCCGCTTCGTTAGCCCCGCTGGTCTGTCTCGAAGTGCTAGTAAATGATGAATCACAGTCATGATAAAACAACCAAGAGAAAAAGTAGAAGAAGGCCAATGAGGTACTTTTATAGATTCCTAGACATTGCAGCTACTAACAGTTTTGTGCTTTACAAAAGTAATGTACACAAGGATTTGTAACCAAATGATGCACGCTCTACCTTCCTAAAAGAGCCTTGCATTGACGCAAACTCTAATGGAGAAAATAAAGAAAAACACCATCACCATACAATCAGCCAGATGTTGATGAAAAGGCAGGATGAAAGTGACAGGAAAGGAAGAAACTTGATGGCAACATTAGCACAGTTCCTAAAGAGAAGATCTGTCAAATGACAGAAAAGAGAACGAGTTCTGTAAAAAGTTCAATAGTTGGCTGTGCGGAGAACATAAAAAAATATTGTACCCTTGTGCTAATGATTCGACCAATGACCAAACCTAAATGTGTCACGCATTTTATGGGTAGGCCTATGCGTAATGTTTCTGAATTTGTTTTTCAAGTAGCTTCGTAAGATTCTTTTAACACATCTCGATTGACTTTACAACTTTGGTCATATTATGGTTGAAATCTGGCTGAAAATTATTAGACTACTTTTGTAACTTAAAATTTGAGACTCAGCAGAAATCAAAATACTTCCATTTTATCTGTACTTAGTTCTAAAAATATTATAAATAAAGTGGTTGTAGAAATAGAATACACTTTTACACTTTACCTTCATTTAAAAAATAAAAATGACAAAAATGTAGCATGGGTCGGATCCGATCCAACCTTACTGTTTTACATTCTGGGTGTTCACCTTACCGTTAAAGGGTTAGGAACAACAACATGATCTCATAAGGCTACTTTTTAATCATTTTTACAAAATGTGAAAAGTAGACTCAAAAACACTTGTTACCGTTGTATAGAAGGCAAAATTGGCATAAATTAATGAGGATTACTTATTTGCAAGATTCTTGATTGTTCAAATTTGATCTAACGGTTTCTACAACTCCAGGTACAAAGACGAAATACTGCAGAGCTTATGTCAAAAGACATGCAAACTAAAAAAAAAATATATCTTTATTTCCATCTGAACTTTTAACAGTACTCAAGACTAAAAAGTAAATAGTGTCATTCATTGCAAAACTTGGTACTATAATTCACAAACCTAAGAAGCACACATCTAAACATTCAAATAATAAAAAAAAAAGGAAATTGTATAAATTAATGTTTATCACATAACTCCATGTTCAGAAATCAAACAAAAACAATTAACTTTTCAGATTTCTTGGCGAATCAAAACATTTGGTTGCATTCTTCTAAGCAGCATCCCTAATTTAGTGCTATAATAAATATTAAGAACGGATATTCATGATCAAATGATATATAACTTGTGTGCTTTGACAGAAAACCTTTGCAACTACATAGGTCACAAGAAAGGAAAACATATCAAATTGATAAGATGATATTAATAACAAAAGATATTCATTCATAATAATTATACAGAATATATATACAGAAATACATACAATGTGCATCATACATACTCTTTACATTCAAAACATACAATCAAATACCATAGCTTCATACATAAAAACAGGAAGCACCATTTCGAACTCTCACCCTACAAAAGGCAAACTAAACAAACTTGACTACATGTGGCTCTCACTAATATTTGGCATCAGCGCATGATTTTCTCGATTCTTTGAAAACTATTCACAGAATTAAAAAGAGGAAATTAAAAATTTGCGCCATTTCTCTACGTCATCAAATTTAGAAACTAATGTTCCAAAACACTGAAGAACATACAACTGAGTTAAATTTTCAGAGAAATCTTTAAGACTGTCTTAAAAAAAGGAATCTGAGGCTTTATGTTTCTCTAGTCCTATCAAATGCAGGACTTGCAAAAGATCAAATAAAATTTAGGAGAGCATATCTCAGTTTAATCCGAGATATCACAAAAGTTTAGCTTCATGAAAGACTAAAAAACACTTATAACTTCCTCGATGAAGTGGAAGATATAGATGGTCAAGTACCCATTCCAGTCAGCCATCATTTAACATTTACACTCCTCTCACAACCAAGGGAATTGGTGTTGTATCATTCACATGTTGTGAAATATCCGAGTATAAGATTAACTGTTAGTCTCTGCTCAGTCGGTTTTGTATGTTAGCAGGTAAAATGTCGCTCTCCTCATGGTCTGCTGGAGGGACTGCCTGAGCAGCTGCTGGAGAAGGGGAAGGTGGAGGGGCTGGAGGGGCACCTGCTTGGTTCTGCGGTTGCTCTCTAACGTTAAATTCAGGCACGTGAACATCAACTTCGCCGTCTTTGGGTGGCTCTGGGTCTACTTTGTACAGAATGTCATGGCAGAGAGGGCAACGATCTTGAACATATAACCACTTTCTCAAACAAACGCCATGGAAAAAGTGATTACAACGAGTTATCTTAGCACTTTTCATTTCTTGGTAACAGATGGCACATACATCATCTAGTCTTTGCAGTTGTTCTGTATTTGCCTCGGGGAGTGAGTTGATCTTATTCACGGCAGTCCGTCTCTTCATGAACACGCTCCATCCTGCTCGAGCTTCACACCAAATGTTGAAATAGGCATGGATGCACATCATGATAGCTCGTATTGCACCTCCAGATTCAAAAATTAGGATCCATGCTCCATTAAAGAAGAGAAAAATGCCAAAGCAAAATTCAACAGTGTTGCCAAAAGCTCGAATGTAATACACGTAGTCATCTAGTTTCTCCCAGAAGGTACTTCGGTAAGCATCAACTAAGAACAAGCAATAGATCATGAGTGATACGACAACTTTGACTATCACCTCGATACTGAATGCAGATACAGCCAACAGCCACGTACTCATGGCGTGCTGAGACCAGAGATAAGTGAGTAAGGATACTGGGAAAAGAATTAAGAATGCACAGACAGATAAGGCTCGTACATGGCGATGAAGAGACGGATTATGAGAGGCACTCAGAGACATGAGAAGTGGATTAACAATGTTATGAATGAAATGTAGAAGAGCTGTAAATAAAAGGCAAAAGTTTCGACACAGACGTATGAAACGCTTCTCTGGATCTAAGCCTGTTAAGCCAGTCTGGAGGGCCAGGATGTAGAATAATATAGCTGACACTGTGCCAATACTTTTATCATCATCATCCTCAGTCAACAAAACCCACTGAAAGAAACAGCCAATATAATGGCAAATATATGAGACTATGCTAGTCATACCTAAAACAGCCGTGAGAGTTTCACAGCCACTCACCAAGAGGTTTTTGGTCATATCTAACAAATTTCCCATTGCAACTAAACTTTTAAAACCTTGGTCACCTGAGGCAAAATGGTCTATTATAAGCGTGCTGGCATGTTCCGACACCCGAAGTATCCAGAATGTTCGC
Organism: Meconema thalassinum; assembly: GCA_946902985.2. Classification (NCBI taxonomy): domain Eukaryota; kingdom Metazoa; phylum Arthropoda; class Insecta; order Orthoptera; family Tettigoniidae; genus Meconema; species Meconema thalassinum. The sequence continues at coordinate 411,345,954 of OX336393.1, forward strand.
AATACGGTTGGAACATTAAGGCGAAGCCATTCTGTTTCTACAAGAGCTGAAAGTCCAAAATTACTTACAAAGTTACGGGCATGCTGATACCCGCTATATACAGTCTGTATCACAGTTAATGCACTATACCAGAGGACAAATTTAACAAGTGCTAAAGGCAGCAATGCTGAAAAAACAGGAGCATGATGCAGGACAGAAATAGGCAATGGCAGTACAGCCAGGATGGAGGGTGCCATAAAACTGAGAGGCAAAAGTTTTTGAACCACAGAATATCGAGGTCCAAGATGGATGTATGTAAACACAAGCGCCAGTAAACACTGTATGATGTAATTTTCTATGACGACAAAGCCGCTTCCATGTGGGTCTAAAAGCCGAGGCAGATTTAAGGATAAGAGATCTTCCAAGATACTTGCAGTCACTCCACTTGATGTTCCATTTGCTGTCAATGCTGATATCACAGTCTTCATGGTGCTCACATTAGTCCAGTAAGACACAAATACGATGCCCACAGACATCAGATACATATACACGATGACGAGATGTTTAGTCAAGAGCATGAACACACACATGGCAGCAACAATTCCTGTGAAAAGATAAATATATTAATGCCAAACAAATAAAAATTTTCATACAGGTTGCAATTCCTAAACAGAATGACATCATGGACGACACAAGATAACAATGCATTCAATTTAGATTCTGTGTTAATAAGGCTTTAAAAGCGTGTGGTGCAACCTTTCTATTAAATTGAACTACTGAGTAATTTATAGTATAAACATTCGCAACTCACAAAAGAATGAGTGAATAATCTTCACTGGCAACATCTGATTCAAGATCTTAACTCAGGGCTTCACAAATACTCGAAACTACACATTTGCGAAGTACCAAATTTCTTGTGCAACCAGTGAGGTAGAGAATGTCAGTTTCACATGGCATGGCTGTTAAATGTAAAGGAGTGAAGTTGATTATTCAAAATATGGTTATGTAACTGTACATTTAAAAGTGAATGAGAACTTACAAAATATTTGTAGTAGCGTGTTACTACCTAGGTAATAACCGTTAACGATCCAGTAGTGGCGTTACTAATTAAATTCAGTAACTGTAACGCTGCTACTTTTAACCTATAGCACATTGTGTTTGGATGTAAGAAGAGAAAATATCAAAGGGACATGTCTGATTTCCTGTTGTTTGACCACCTTGTGGTGTAGTGGCTAGCAGAGGTCTTGGTTCGATGCTTGGCTCAGCTAAGAAATTTCAATTCTGGTCCGAGGGCTGGAACGGGGTACACTCAGCCTTGAGAGGCTCCCACCTCTATCATCCTGGAAGAAGTTTTCCGTGGTTTCCTACTTCTACTACAGACAAATGCTGGGATCTTTCCTAACTTAAGGTCACGGCCACCTCCTTCCCAATCCTATCGCCAATTTACAAATACATACACTAGAACAGCCATCACAATAACATAGGTTACCACACAAATTCCATACACACCCAAAAATATATGGGGCTATAAGATCTCGATGTCGCAGCCCCCAAAATAAGCAACAAAACAAAAATTATTTCCTGTTGTCAACCTTCTGTACAATGAATCGACTCATTAGACCTGAGGCTATATTTCCACCTTGTTAGCCTATGTGATTTGTATGTACTATAAATAACATGTTTATATAAGCCATACAACAAGTGGCCATATTATTATTAATTTCTTAATGTGAAGAACAAGAAATGTTGTCAAATAGTGAATCTTGGTGTAAAGGTTGGTGACTAGCTGCTGAAGAAATGCACTTAAGAATTCAGTAGGCTTATTATTCAAAGCCATATCATCGTAACAGAGAAAGTGCTTGCCACACACTATACTAAACAATAAATTACTGTCATTCCAGCTTCTCACGTCTTCAGATTGGAAGTAATGAATTATTACCCATTAAGAGATATTACCAATAACCAGAGTAATGCTTTGATAGTGGAAATCCAATACAGGTTCTGCATCTCATTCCCCCTCACTCGCTAGCCTTCAATCCCTATGATAAGGCTTTCTAAGTACATTAGTGGTACCTGTAGTGTCCGACTTGTAATCTTAAAACCACTGATACTGAAGTTAAAACCAAATTATAGATTTTAAAATTTTAGTGCTTCAAGGGGCTTTTAGTGCTTCGATTACCGGTCAATACATGTGAGATTTTCAAAGTGAAATGCCATGTCCTGTGGTTCGGATTCCACGTAAAAAGGTGGTCCTGTGGCTCATGATCGTGAGATTAATGGTCACTTAAAACTACAACCTTCCATTTTTAGTTTTTCAACTATCATATTTTGTGTGTGTGAGCAGCTATGAGGAAAGTGAGGAAAGTTCCTTTTAAGTGCTTGAGGTTGCAGTGCCATACCCCAGCAATGAAATGTGAGAAGCTCATGCTAGTACTCTCTCTATACTCTTTATTTCAAAAGAATGAACGTGAAGGAAATGGCGGGAGCTTGGAACAGCTGAGCTGTGTTGCCAAGTTTTTATTGTTGATGTTGAACAGCTGATTCGAATAATACACAGGGCTACACTTTGGATATTATTTCGGTACTATTATGCGCAATATAATGCAAATGTCGATCCTGAGTCAATGCCGAGGACATTCAAATAGAGAAATACGGTATAAAATGAATAAATAACACACCAAAGCTATGCTACCTTTGTCACCGTTATTCAATAAATACGAGAAAGAGGCCAAACACTCGACAGCTATAGGTACAAATATAATACAAAATATAAACACAAAGTAATATGATGATGAATATATCAACACTCACTATGCAATGATTATATCCTTCAAGATGAAACAAGAGTTTGGGTGAAGGTCATTCACAGTTTACAGCAGTTAACACAGAATGCAGAAATAACATCATGACAATACCAAGCACACTCACTCACTGTATCGCGACTGTGTACGGTTAATAATAGCCTCCACATAAGTAATGTTAAGGTAAAGTATTTAGCACCAAGCACACAAACAAGCTGTTCTGTGGCGATATTATTGCAGTGATTTCACATTGTCGATTTGTAGGATATTGAATGACAAGCATTAATTTGAACACTACTGTATGCAAAGAAACATTATTGGATACGTAAACATTAAGACTAAAGGTGCATAGCCTATTTTGTACGTCACGCATGTATTCTAAATTAAGTATATTTAAATTTGAATTCAACAAACAAGGCTAACCATGAAAATAGTTTCATGTCGAAATGAACGATAGCCGGCCGTTACAGGTAAGCGCGCGCGGTCTCAGGTGTATATCCAGCATTTTTCCACGTTCTTCCTGCGGTACTATTTACAACGTATTGACTCGATGCTTAAAGTAAACGAAACGATGGCAATGAAACAAACTCCGACACAGTTAACAGGCGACTGAATGAATGACAATAAGCTGACAACGTATGGTATTAGTTGTCAAAATCCAGCCAATAGGAGCCCGCGGCGGTCAGCTGTTCCAAGCTCCCGCCATTTCCTTCACGTTCATTCTTTTGAAATACAGAGTATAACGATGGATGTTGGAAGTACAAGAGAGTGATGATTGTGGTGGTGATTGTAGATTTATGGGAAGATGGTGCATAAAAGTTATGTGCTTAACAGAGAGAAAAGACTATGGCACAATGATACCTAGGGTCATTGTTGTGCCTGCAACACTGAAGGCATTATTAAAAAAAAAAGGTTCTTCTCCATATTGAAACAGAAAACCTTAAGTAATAAGTTAAAGAAGAAACATAAAATAACATAACTCACTAGCAGTCGTGCCCAGCTTCAGCAGGAGGATTTATTTGTTTTTTGGATGATAATGAATACTACTACAGAACTGGAGCGCTCAAGGATAAGGATCGGAATAAATGAAAGTAAATTTGAAAGCACCAACGCTTATTGCAGCTGATAACCTCAGTATACTGCACCAACACCATCGCCCTTATTCAGAGGCATACTAGTGTCATGATGATAACTGTTTTAAGGGGCCTAAGAAATCGTTTTGCAGTAAATACTCCCCACGACTGCAATTTATAAGCAGCTCGTAATTCTGCACCAGAACACTGGTAGGGGCGACGAGATGCAGCCCGCATTGCGAAGCAACAATAGACTTAGGTATTATTGAAGCTGTTCGGAAGCACTTGTTCTTCCAACTTACTAAACAAAAATCAATCTTTAAGGTTATCTGAGATGTGTAGCCTAATGCTACATAGCCTAAACTATTCCTCTTGAATCAGGCTATCATATACAAAAATAATTTTTCGAATCTGACTGGTAGTTCCAGAGATTAGCGCGTTTAAACACACACACAAAAAAACTCTTCAGCTTTATTATATTAGTATAGATGAGGGCTGGGTACTTTTTCAAGTTCCAATGGACTGTATAAAAATAATAAATTCACGTATTTCTAGTAAATGTTAGCTTGTTTTATTCTTTTTTCTCAACATAATCACCAAAACGATTGAAATTTTTTTGTCGTATCGTTACACCAGCTTTTCAATGCCCTCGGCAAAAAATTCTGCTGCAACTGAGGTGGGTACGTCTGGACAGTCTCATGAAGAGTTTCCTTTTTGGCAAGGCGTTGACGCCCAACCAAACCTTCAATCCTCGAAAAAGGTGAAAATCATTCAGTGCTGGCTTAGACTTAACGGCAGATGGTCCAAAACTTCACAGTCGAATTCTTTGAAAAAGTCTATTGTAACGTTGGCACAGTGCGGTCATGAATGATTTTCACCTTTTTCGAGAATTGAAGGTATGGTTGGGCGGCAACGGCTCGCCAAAAAGGAAAAAGTTCAGAAGACTCTCCAGATGAACCCACCTAAGTGGTGGCAGATTGTTTTGCTGAGGGCATTGGAAAGCTGGTGTAACGATATGACAAATGTTTCAATCGTTTTGGCGATTATGTCGAACATAGTTTGGTATGTCAATCTGTTATTTTTATCCAGTCCATAGGAACTTAAAAAAAAATTAGGAATTTATTGAATCAAGGTTCTGTAGGTTATTTTGTTAATAGGCCATTTTAATGTATTACTGGTACCTTTGTAATGTTCATAAACCATACGGATACAGTACAGACCATAAATTTCAAGATATTTTAAAGGAAGGAAGCTTGTAGTTTTACATGGCCAGGATTATGAGACATGGGACCATCCAAACCACAAAAGTGACTCTTCACTTCGGAAATCTCCCACACATTTACTATGAATCGAACATTTACACAATACTATATTGTAGTTCAAGATTTGCTTTGTTCAGAATGCCTGACATCTTTCCACCATGTAAATAATCATCACAATGTGCTCATTCAAATAGATATATCACAACAAATCGAGCTTTGTTTGCAATGTAGCGATTTAGCGAATGAAACTCCATTCGGAGCGGCTTCGGTGGCATAGTTGGTAGCATGATGAGCTTCTATGCCCAAGTTCGTGGGTTCAAACCCGGTCGAAGTCGTCGGATTTTTTAAGAGTGTTAAAAATCCCTCAGTATGCCTTCCTTCAGAGGGAAGCCGGCAGTCCCATGTCATAGATTTATGGCATGTTAAAGAACCTTCCACTAAATACACCTGTGTGAAGCTAAATTATACGTTAAACATTTGACTAACGCCCTTAGGTTCCAACGTTCGTCGTCAGGAGCCGACTGCGGAGGTATCTGGTGACCAAGTTCTGAACTAGTAGTCGTTGACGGTAGCGTTTGGCGGCAAAAGTAGGAAGTACTTGAAAAAATTCAATGTCTGCAGTCCTTACTTGAATTAAAACAGTTACACACACTAATACAGCCATCACAATTAACACCGGTTATTAGACAGATTCTACACACACCAAAAGTACATGGGGCTACTTGACCGCACTGTCGCAGCCCCTAAACTGTGAAACCAACCAAACTCGATTTGTCTGATACATCAATTACAACAGCTGCCTGTGATTGACTAGTGAAAGTGATTTCACTTCTGACCGCTAGATAGCTCTAGCGTAGCACTAAAACGTCAAGTTGGAAGTAACGGGGCTTTACTACAGCTCATGCCTAGTGAGGAACACGAGTCCCAGTATGAGGGTTACCGAACCTAACAAACTTAACAGGACATAAATTGACAAGTAGGCTTAGTGATGTAAAATGTCTACGCATTTATAAGTCGGGGCAAAAGCCCAAGATAAAAGCCCAAAACCCATAAATGCCCAGGCATCTTTGGCATTTACCTCTTTTAAAAACATATTCATAATGCAATGCATTTATACATATTGTTTTAGCCATACATGTATATACATATATGTATTCTATGTACCATATTAATCCATAAAAACAGGAGTTGAGGCCAAAATAGACTGCGGAAGTTATTGTATGAATTCACTTGATTTTGGTGCTGAGGCTGAGCTTGTGCTTGGTACTGCAGATTTGTTGTTGAAATCATCAGTAAAGGTTCATAAGGGGTTTTCTTTCGAACTGAAGCACTTTTTTTTTTAAATCCTGAGGGCACTTAAAACACTTTTTTATGTGCTTTTCCATTTTGTTACAATGTGACTGTTAATAGTCCTTATTACAATATTTACAAGATACTTCTTTCCCCTTCAAATTAAAAAAGTTCCAAATAGGTCATTTTTCCTAAGCATTTTGTAATGATTTAATCTAGTTAGTTATTGTTGTTTTAAGGGGTGGAACTAAGAGGTCGTCTGCCCCTCTTAACACAGATTAAAGAATGCAAATTTGGAATTGAATTTTAAATTATTTTGAAGTGGTCACCTAAATTCAAAAAAACCAAAAATTAATCAAATAAAAACAAAAAATTAAATAAAAATAAAAATTATAAAAATAAACAAAAATTACGGAAAAACAAAACATTATCATTCAAAAACGAACAAGTCGTTGAGTCAATGTTTACTGGAGAATTTAGATTGCTGGCCCTAACCCACTCTCACTTATAAAGCGGATAACGCGATCAGCAGCCACCGCATCATTGGCTAATATAAGTTTGAGTGTCATCTGCAAACCAAGGTTTCTTTGTAAGTCAGCAAGATCCACTCACTTGGTGAAAATGTGGGCCACGGTGAAAACGGCTCCACAGGTACAAAGTGGGGGGTCTTCCCTTCTCATCAGATACGAGTGGGTGGATCCTGTATGACCTATCCTTAGACGACACAAAATGACGGACTCTCTCCGTGACCGGAAAGAGCTCCGCCACAAACGAGTAGTTCCCTTGATCGCTCTCAGTTTACTGGGCAATGGGTCAGCTAGCCACTGACTCTCCCAAAAGGCCAGAACTTGTAGGCGTAACTGAGAGTGAATAGCTCTAGCTGGTACCCCCATTGGTCGAGATGGTAGTGATAAGGCCTCACTCGCAGCTTGATCCGTTAAATCAATTCCCGCAATTCCCATGTGGATTGGAAGCCACAGAAAGGTGATTAGAGTGACAGTGTGGCACAGCCCGGCTCGTAGGTCGTGGATACGCAGCACTAGGGGTTGTTGCGGGAAACATGTAGCAATTGACTGCAATGAACTCAAAGAGTCGGTACACACGAGAAAGTGGGTTCGTGCATCCTTTAGTGCAAACTGCAGAGCTTCATAAATGGCAACGAGCTCCGCAGTAAACACACTACAGGCCTCAGGCAAAGAGATCTTGGTATTTGCACCATCAATAATGTAAGCACAACCCACTCTCTCGTCCACCTTCGAACCATCCGTGTAGAGAATGCCAGCGTCCGGAAATTGGTGAAATGTGCTGTTGAACTGCCTCCGGTCAACGGAGGCATCCGTGTTCACCTTAGGACCTCGGTGCAGATCTGACCGAATTTCCGGACGTGGGACTTGCCACGGAGGCACCTCGCTAGGTGTCTGGATCATACAGGGACCTACAGCCACTCCTATTTCAGTACACAAGCTATCAAGTCTAGTACCAACTGGCTGAGTGGCACGAGGGCAGTTGGCGTACCCCTGGTGGTTTTGGTTACCAAAGAGAGCTTGATAGGTCGGGTGTTGAGGCATTTGACGCACATTAGCAGCATATGCTAAAAGCATATGTTGGCGTCTATAATTTAAAGGTGGAACGCCCGATTCGGCGAGTAGGCTTGGTATCGGGCTGGTCCAGAAGGCACGGATAGCCAGCCTGACACCACTATGGTGGATACTGTCCAGCGATAAGTGTCAACAAACGGCATCCCTGGGATGTAGTTCAGGGTGTAAATGTAGCCTCCGGAGCCAACAAAAATGGACGACGGAGGTTTTCGCTGCTGAAAGACAAAAACACCGGTCGTGAACCCACCTGTTGACCCGGTTGATAGCTAGCTGCAATTGCCGTTCCACGACTGCCTTACTTCCAGAGCTGTAATTTAGAGCTAAATCGTCTACATACAGTGATGGAACTACCGCGGCGGCAACAATGCCATTTATAGCAATCGCGAACAAGGTGACACTCAGCACAGAAACCTGAGGAACTCCATTTTCTTGAGTATAGTATTGCGATAATGTCCTACCGACCCTTACACGGAAGAGTCGGACCGACATGAAATTCGCAAAAAAAGTCTGTCGATTACCACGGAGTCCCCACTTGTGAAGGGTGGAAAGGACCCCGTAGCGCCATGTGGTGTCGTAGGCTTTCTCGAGGTCAAAGAAAACCGTGACTAGGTGGTGCTTTAGGAAAAATGCCTCCTGTATGGTGCTCTCAAGTCGCACCAGATGGTCAATGGTGGACCGATGAGAGCGAAATCCACACTGGTACTCAGACAGGAGACCTTCTCCAGGAACCACACCAGTCGACGGTTCACCATCTTTTCGAGACAAATGGGCCTATAGCTGATTACAAACATGGGATCCTTTCCAGCTTTAGGAATCGGTATCACGATCCTCTCTCACCTTCGAGATGGAAACTCCCCTTTAATCCACATACGATTGAAGAGGACCAACAGTTGATTTATACTGGATTCGCACAGATGTTTTAACATTTGATTATGTATGTTATCCGGTCCAGGAGCCGTATCCCTGCACAGTGCAAGCGCACTGCGCAGTTCCCATTCAGAGAATGGTACATTATACGACTCCGAAGCAGCAGTGGCAAAGGACAAGGGGTAAGTCTCTACCCCCCACTTCAGAGTCAGAAATGTAGGATCGAAACTCCCAGAGCAGGATACATCGGAGAAGTGCGAACCAATACTTTTGGCAATGGCGAGATGGTCCGTGATGATGTCTCCATTGAAGGATACTCCGGGTATCGACAGTGATGTCGGGAGTCCGGAGATCCGACGAAGCTTTGTCCACACTTGAGATGAAGGAGTATGCGCCTTCATAGACGACACATACTTTTCCCACGTCGTTTTCTTACTCTCCCGAATCAGATATCGGGCTCTAGCACGCATCCTTTTGAAGGTGATAAGGTTGGCCATAGTGTTTTGCCTCCGATAGCATTTGAAAGCAAGTCGACGATTTTTAATGGCTGCTGCAATCTCGGCTGTCCAGCAAGGGACAAGCTTCCGGCTTGAGTTGCCCGATGAGGAAGGTACTGTTTCCTCAGCAGCAGCCAAAATACCATTCGTTACATGAATGGTATGATCGTCGACACTCTCAAAGGTATCTTCGGCAAACACCGCACGCGCCGTGAAAGTTGGCCAATCAGCCCGACGGAGAAGCCATCGACTTGGTAACTCGATGGCTCTCTGGTTCGGAAGAGTAACGATAATTGGAAAATGGTCACTATTACAAAGGTCGTTGTGTACACCCCACTGTAGCAGAGGAACCAGCGCACGACTGCACAAGGTAATATCGATACTTGAATAAGTACCGTGCGCAATAGAGAAGTGCGTAGGTTCCCCTGTGTTCAATAAACACAGGTCCAGCCGCTGTATCAGCATCTCAAAATCTCTCCCTTTACCGCTAGTGGTAGCGAAGCCCCAGATGGTGTTGTGGGCATTAACATCTCCCAGAAAGAGAAAAGGAGGGGGGAGCTGAGAATCCGGTTGAGAATCAGGCGGGATGTACACGTTACATACTGTTGCCATTACTGGCAACGAAGTACGAACTGCAACTGCTTCTAGCTGAGTACGCAACGGTACCTCTTCACCGAAGAGGCTCGAGTGGACGAGAGTGCAGACGCCACAGCTCCATCCACCCGGTCTTTAGAGAAGAGTTTGAAGTGACGCATTGTTGTCTCATGTCCAGGACGAAACCTGGATTCCTGAAGACAGACAATGGTTGCTGAAAAAGAAGATATTGACATAACTCAGCGAGATGAACAGACTAGCTGTTACAGTTCCATTGTAATAGTGCCATAGTGTGGACTTAAGTAGAAGTGGGTCTTCTACTTATGCTTGGCCGTTTGCCACCCTTCCCCATCTCTAGCTGGAGATGATGGGGCAGGAGAGACCACCTCAATCTCCACATCTCTGTCCGAAGACGAAGAGAATGGATCGGGCAGTCACCTGGGTGGCGCGCGGTCCTCGTCGGACTTCAATGGTCTCGCTCTTGGGGAAGAGGGACTTCAGCCCCGGTCCGAAGACTGGGTGTCTGTCCCCGACACTTCCCGAAGGGATTTCTTTCGTGATCGGCACTGACGTGTACTTGGGGAAGTACGTGGTCCCTTCTCAACTGACGCCAGTTCCTCATAAAACATGGCTGCTCCTGCTGGCACCGCTCCACTGGAGGTGGTGGGAGCGGGATGGCCAGGAGATACCTGAGCAGCCTTGTCTTTCGGAGAGGATGAGAAACGGCACTGAACCGTTCCTCTCTCCTCCGCCGATCTTTTTTCCTTTCTATAGGGGAGTTCCTCCATATGGACGGGCTTGGCTTGGCTTCAGCAGGCTTCGCTCCCTTGGTGGTCGTGGGAGCGGAAAGGCCAGCAGAGACAGTAGCCACCCCGTCAGCAGGAGGGCGAGAGAGACTGCGACAAACCGTCTCCCTCTTCTCCCCTATATTTTTCGTATTAGGTGGGCTGGAAGAAGGGCCAGCCCTGGTCGGCAAAGTCTTCTTTCCCCCTTTAGCTGGGGAAGACTTGTTCGCCGACCGCTTCGGAGAAGAAGAGGACTTCTTCTCCGAATCCGCCGGTTTGGATGTTAAAACCGGCACCTTCTTTACGGTGGCCGAAGAAGGTTGTGGGACTTCCTTCGGGCTGACAGTGCTCGCTGGTACAGCGAGGGGAGATTTTAAAATACTCGTATAGGTCGAACTTGAGGGTACAGCACTCGAAGAAGCAGCGGCAGGGGTGATAAGGGGCGTCGCTGCAGCTGCGAACGATACCTGAAATTCGGGGGCATTCATATCACGGTATCTCTTTCGAGCATCGTGATACGAAAGCCTGTCCAGTGTTCTAATCTCCTGGATCTTTGTTTCTTTCAAGAACTCAGGGCACTGCTTCGATCGTGGAGAGTGGCTTCCCTGGCAGTTGGGACACATCGGGGGAGGCGTACACCCACCCTCATGTGTCTTCTTACCACACTATCTACACACGGCCTTGGCAGTGCACCCGGCAGAAACATGCTTGAATTTCAGGCATTGATAACAGCGCATAGGTGGAGGGATGTACGGTCGAATGTCACAATGATAGGACGTGACCTTCACCTGTTTAGGAACCTCATTACCCTCAAAATGTCGAATGAAAGCGCCGTTATCAACGCTTTTCTCTTCAATCTTTCGGGTGATGCGCCTAATTTTAGTGACGCCTCTCTTCCCCAGATCCTGCATTAGTTCATCGTCCCTATTAAGAATGAAGCCGCGGTGAAAAATAACTCCGCGGACCTCATTCAGCGTTTCATGCTTAGTGACCTTAACAGGAATTTCGCCGAAATGCGTGCATTCCAGCAACGCTTCAGTTTGCTGCCGGCTAACGGTATGCAGCGAGAGCTGCCCGTTCCGGAGCTTGGAAATTCCGCTCAGGTCACCAAATATCCCCTCGATTTGTTCGGAAAAGATAATAGATTTCACGAGTTTAAAACCTTCCCCGTCTGTCCTGGTAGCTACCAGGTAGTGAGGAGACTTGTCAACGGGGAATCTTTGATTAAATGCTTCATCCCAGGGCGTATACACCTTGGGATTAGCTCGACACTCTAGAGACGCCATTTTGAGGGTGCCACCCTGTAGCCTACAGGTGTCCGTGAACGCTTAGATGGCATCCCGGACGAAATTCTCCCCGAATACTGCCCACTCCGAACAGGGGCTATCACTGTGGACGCCACCCAGCCAAGGCAATACCTACCTGGCATAGCAGGTATTGCCCGGGGTCCCAGTGCCTCGAATAGGCACTTCCCCCTCGGCATGCACAGTGATTTATGCAGCTCCAGTATTCGGCCATGCAGGGACCTTCGTTGTAAGGCGAATACTACTGTAGGGTACATGGCGCACCCACCTGACTGGATGGGGCATACCATCTAGGCTTTTTGGCCAGATGGCTAAGTTGGTGGCCCTTCCCCTAACAGCATGCATGTTTATTTCTATAGGTCAAACCAGAACTGGGACCAGAAATCCAAAATCGACCTTTATAAGGCCCTCTGTAAGTCGCCTTTTACGACAGGCAGGGGATACCATGGATAAATTCTGCCCTCCCCATCCACAGAGGGTCTGAACAAATCAAAAACTGGCAGGTTATTCGGCCATGTCAGCCCTATTAGTCACCTCCTACGACAGGCAGGGCATACCGTGGGTGTATTCTATCTCGCACCCACACGAAGGTGACTTAATCTAACACTTAAAAATATAAATAGCCAAAGAAAGAAGTGAGGTTATCCCAGACTCAACCACTACACAGATAGTTCTACTTCACAACTAACTGGCCTGGGCTGCTGGTGGTAGAATGCCTCGCCAATCTCAAGGCCACAACCACCCTACCGCCACTCCAAGATCATAGCACAATGGCTGCCCAAGGCCTAGCCCATCCACGCTCCTCACAAAGCCACTATTCACACCATAATCAAACTCCTACCCAATTTTCCTAAATATAAATGAGTAGGCCTGCAGGCCTAACTCAGTAATACAATGATTTATTCAAACCAGATATACATAATTCCCATTTAGATGTTATTGACAACTTTGACAAAGGATAATTAAATTATTATTAGCAATATTCGGACATTACTATAAGGTGTGTTCAAAAAGTAACGAGCCGGAGGCTGGAATGCGCAAACCGGTGACAACATCGGCTAATCGTGGCGTGTGTAACGAGGTATGGTTCCGACCAGAGCTTGGAATGACATAGCCTGTCGCTAGAGGGCACGTCACATGACGATACAAAGCGAGCAGCATGCATAAATCGTCCAACGCTGCCAGAGGTGTTGTTCGGTTTCTGACAGCGGAAGGAGTAGGGGGAATGGACATTCATTGCCGAATGTCACAAGTGTACGGCGAACACTGCATGTCCCTTGCAAGGGTCAAGGCGTGGCACAAGCGCTCCAGGGAAGGACGGGTGTCCTTAGCCGATGATGCCCGGTCTGGGGCACCCCTCTGCATTACTGATGACAACGTCCAGCTGGTTGATGAACTCATTACCCAGGACCGCCGAGTGACAGTGAATGCCATAGCCGCCGTGGTCGGATTGAGCGTCTGAAGTGTGCACACCATCATGAAGGAACGACTGCACTTGCGCAAAGTGTGTGCCCAATGGGTGCCCCACAGTCTTCAACCACACCAGGAAGCATGTCGAATGGCCCACTGTCTTGGTCATCAGCAGCGCTATGCGAGGGAAGGGAATGGGTTCCTGGCACGAGTGGTGGCTGGAGATGAGTCATGGTGTCATCACTTCGAACCAGAATCCAAACGACAAAGCCTCCAGTGGAAGCATCCAGGGTCACCACCACCCAAAAAAGGCTAGACCATCCACACGAGTGCAGGAAAGGTAATGCTGACGTCCTTCTTTGACCAAGATGGCCCCCCTTCTTCATGCCGCACGGGACAACAGTGAATGCCCAGCGTTAGTCGCAAACCTTGACCACCCTTTGCCAAGCGATCAAAACAAAACGACCAGGCAATCTCACCCAAGGGGTCATTCTGCACCACGACAATGCACGACCTCATATGGCCAACACATTTGCGGCACTCCTGCAGAAATTCAAATGGGAGGTTCTCGGCCACCCTCCATACAGTCCAGACCTCTCTCCCTGTGATTACGCCAAGTTTGGTCCCCTGAAAAGGGCTCTGCAGGGCCAACAATTCACCTCGGACGTCGACGTCCAGCTGTACGTGCGTTACTGGTTCACATCGCAGCCCAGTTAATTTTATGAGACAGCCATTCACCGACTCGTGTCACAGTGGGACAAGTGCCTCAACAGCCAGGTCCAATACTTCTAACATACAGGTAATACTGGTTTCTGTAATTAAGACTCCAGCTCGTTACTTTTTGAATACACCTTATAGTTTATCCATGAAGTGTACCATTGATTAATGGTCTTTATTATGTTTTAGAAGCTCTAGTAAAAATCACAAGTAGTAAAAAATAAAAAAATAAGTATTTTCAAATGCCCAGATTTTGGGTGCTTAAAACTGCTTTGGGCAAATGCCCATTTATAGATGTCCTGCCCACTGGGCATTTGCCCGGCCCACATCACTAGGTAGGCTACATACAGCTAGACAGCGAGGGAACGTCTCTGGACTAGTGGCCTCTCAGTGGTGTGGTGCAAGCTCCTACTACCACAAAACTTGCTGCTTACATGCACCGTGTGTGGCTCCAATGTTTACTCACACATGCTTTACTTCCTCCTTGGAATTCTTAACCTGCTGCTACACATTAATCCCCTTGAGTCTCTGCTAGCTCACTAGCTGTAGTTTTGAGATTTTAGTATCCAACCGACAGAGACTCAAATTATTATTTAACAATTCAAATTAAGTTAGTGATCTTAGTCTTGATCTATTAAAGAATCACGGCCCACATCTTTGTATCCATTTCAATTTTGTACTTTTACATTAGCCTACGTAGGTAAGCCTCCGTGGCTTAGGCGGCAGCACGCCGGCCTCTCAACGCTGGGTCCGTGGTTCAAATCCCGGTCACTCCATGTGAGATCTGTGCTGGACAAAACGGAGGCAGACAGGTTTTTCTCCGGGTAATCCGGTTTTCCCTGTCAAAATTTCATTCCAGCAACACTCTCCACTATCATTTCATTTCATCTGTCATTCATTTAATCATTGCCCCAGAGGAGTACGTCAGGCCTCGGCAGCCGGCACAGTTCATATCCTCGCCGCTAGATGGGGGCTTCATTCATCCCATTCCTGACCCGGTCGGAGACTGGAAGCAGGCTGTGGACTTTCTTTCACATTAGCCTACGTAGGTGATTAACATTTTCTGAATTCATACCATCTTACAGAGACATATCAGAACTTAGACTGTCATTAACTGATGATAGTAAACTGACCAATTATTACCTAGGGCTACACAAAACAAAGCCGTATGCGGCATATTAGTGTGATGCTGAAAACAGACCTGGTCTGAATTGCTCACTGCCCAGTGATTCAGCATAGAACACCATTGTTCCCACATGATAAATACTTATGCTAGATGGTGGAGATGATAATTGTTGTTTCAACCTAACATCTAGGTTATCAGCCCTAACAAACATGTTATTCAAACACGAAACTTAGGCGGCAGCACGCCGGCCTCTCAACGCTGGGTCCGTGGTTCAAATCCCGGTCACTCCATGTGAGATCTGTGCTGGACAAAACGGAGGCAGACAGGTTTTTCTCCGGGTAATCCGGTTTTCCCTGTCAAAATTTCATTCCAGCAACACTCTCCACTATCATTTCATTTCATCTGTCATTCATTTAATCATTGCCCCAGAGGAGTGCGTCAGGCCTCGGCAGCCGGCACAGTTCATATCCTCGCCGCTAGATGGGGGCTTCATTCATCCCATTCCTGACCCGGTCGGAGACTGGAAGCAGGCTGTGGACTTTCTTTCACATTAGCCTACGTAGGTGATTAACATTTTCTGAATTCATACCATCTTACAGAGGCATATCAGAACTTAGACTGTCATTAACTGATGATAGTAAACTGACCAATTATTACCTAGGGCTACACAAAACAAAGCCGTATGCGGCATATTAGTGTGATGCTGAAAACAGACCTGGTCTGAATTGCTCACTGGCCAGTGATTCAGCATAGAACACCATTGTTCCCACATGATAAATACTTATGCTAGATGGTGGAGATGATAATTGTTGTTTCAACCTAACATCTAGGTTATCAGCCCTAACAAACATGTTATTCAAACACGAAAGTTAGGCGGCAGCACGCCGGCCTCTCAACGCTGGGTCCGTGGTTCAAATCCCGGTCACTCCATGTGAGATCTGTGCTGGACAAAACGGAGGCAGACAGGTTTTTCTCCGGGTAATCCGGTTTTCCCTGTCAAAATTTCATTCCAGCAACACTCTCCACTATCATTTCATTTCATCTGTCATTCATTTAATCATTGCCCCAGAGGAGTGCGTCAGGCCTCGGCAGCCGGCACAGTTCATATCCTCGCCGCTAGATGGGGGCTTCATTCATCCCATTCCTGACCCGGTCGGAGACTGGAAGCAGGCTGTGGACTTTCTTTCACATTAGCCTACGTAGGTGATTAACATTTTCTGAATTCATACCATCTTAGAGAGGCATATCAGAACTTAGACTGTCATTAACTGATGATAGTAAACTGACCAATTATTACCTAGGGCTACACAAAACAAAGCCGTATGCGGCATATTAGTGTGATGCTGAAAACAGATCTGGTCTGAATTGCTCACTGCCCAGTGATTCATCATAGAACACCATTGTTCCCACATGATAAATATGCTAGATGGTGGAGATGATAATTGTTGTTTCAACCTAACATCTAGGTTATCAGCCCTAACAAACATGTTATTCAAACACGAAACTCAAAAGGAGTCAATCTGGATTCACCACCTCATAAATGTACAATTGACTAACAAACAACAGGTCTAAGCAATGAAAACAAATAACCAAGTCATCATGGTACAGACCTACCAAACTTAAGTCTATATTTCTAGAATGCTACATACAATGGTAACAAAGAGCAAGGCTGCAATCCTGACACCTTCCTTTGATAAGGTTAGGTTATGTTAGTTAAAATAAGGCCAATGTAGTTCAGCTTCAGTGAAACTTAAAATTAACCTTATTTGTCAGTTGAAGTCCATGCTGTATAATATTCTCTGGTACAGGTTAGGGTAGAATTCACAAACAGTATAAACAACTTATATCCAGCAGTAAGTTAGGTTAAGCACATGTCAAAGGAATATGGAATTTATCACTCCGTTGGATTATAGCTTACAAAAATATTGTGGAAAATCTTGGCTGTTCAAAATGGAAATTTCCCTGAAGGATAATTGATGATTCCACTACCATCACACTACACATTAAGCTCTGGAGGTCAGATATGAATTGTACAAATATTTTTATTTATTGTTCACTTTAGACCATCCTCCCTTTTCATCACTTTTAACAACTTTCAACACTTTAGCTTATTGAAAATATATCATTTATGATATGCATACCTTTCAGGGAGTTGTTGGGAGTCGTTTCACAATCTCTTCATACTCAATAGCCACTGCTGCACAGCAATAATTGTTATTTCACGGAAAGAATGCAATTTTTCTTCACTTACGGACTCCATCTTTGACAGTCATGTGACACCCGAAAGTTGATCATGTGACTACGTTACCAACTTGAATAAAGAAATTCACCAAATGCCTTCGCTACTAAGTTAGGCACTGTCTTATGGAAAATTACTGCTAGTACCACAAGCAAGGGGGTCTGGGGCGTAAGCCCCAGGTTAGGTCTGTTTTTGTATGTAAAACATTAATACAATTTATGTCCGCTACTAGATTAGGTACTGCCTGGTCGAAAATTAATGCTAATACCACAAGCAAGGGGGTCTGGGGCATAAGCCCCAGGTTAGGTCTGTTTTTGTATGTAAAACATTATAAATACATAAATAAACACTGTAATTGAGTTCACTTAGTAATTTCATACATCACGTGCGAAATAGTACCAAACGCGTGAGGTTGGCAATAATGACTCAGTGAGAAAGATGGGGGTGAGAACTTCGATTTCAACCATATAAGTCGTGTCGCTATTTGGGCGGGATGGTGGGTCTATGACAGCGGAGCAATAAACATCTAATACTCAATCCTCTCCTGATATCCTCCCGACTATTAAATCAGGTAATTTCAGTTTTTTAAAATATTTATACAAAGGATGGTCTAAAGTGAACCGCTACCATATTTTTTATACAAATTTTCTCAAGGATTTCCCTATGATGTTTTCTTATCGACATAGTAGTTTAATAGTGCCCTGGTGACCTTGGTTCTATTAATTCTGTTGGCATGTTTAAGAGTGACCAAGCAGTATATTCAATCATTATTCTTATCTCATACAATCTAATCGCCCTGTTAGTAACAGGGACCACTTACTACGAGCTAGTCTTATTTAAAGCACAATTGTGTTTAGCCTATTCAGTTTCAATTTTTAATATTATCATGTGATGGTTATTTGTATACCAAATATTGGCATAAAAAATGCCCTTGCATAAGGTAGTAGAGTATAAATGTAAAAGCAAGCACCTGCAGTATTAAAATAATTGGCAGCTGATTTACATGCAGGTCTAAATAAGAAATCTTCATCTGGGCATGCAGTAGGTAGACAGGCAATGATACTGTGAAAGCTTCGCGAAATGATTTTAATAAAACAGAACTCACTAAATTTGTGTTCTGAATGGGAATTATGGAGCATCAACACTTTGGGAATCAGGTCTAGGAGCACAGCAATCGCAGGGCTACTGAGCAATCCATGATTTGCCACAAAAGTGTACCGTATTTAAAAAAAGGACATTATTGTTGTCACCTCTTACAGCACATTTATGCATCATTGTAGAATACCAGCCAAGCTATTGGTTAGCATTTCTGTACTAGTGCTGGATATCTGACATATATTCTGGTAATGTTTAATTCTCATATTGGAAACGTTTAGCTCTGAAAACTATGAATTATTCCTCTCCACAAGACATGTCCCATGACGATTCAATTAGCCACTTGCAATAAATTCTATGCTTGTAATGGCATGTGATTTATTGACGAACACATTCATTGATGCTGTGAACTCGTGCAGCATAAGGAACCGCGTCATGGTTTTTTATGCCCTTCAATGGTAATAGCTACTACCTGTCAACATAAGTCACAAATATAAAAGGAACAGGCTAAGGCCATTAACAACAATGATGTAATCGAGAAACATAAAGCATGGAAATGAATTTGAAAAAGCTAGAACTTACCTAAACACGAGAAGATGAACTTAAGGAGAGTAATAAAGAAGACTTTATAGAACTGGGCATCATACTGGGATAAGGGAGAATACTCAGGAATGTTCTGTGATTCCAGTACCGGTATCGTGTCATCGACATCATACGATGAGTTATCATAATTACTAACTTCTTGAGGAAGTCCAAGTCCAATTCTTAACAACTCATCCATGATGAAAAGAGGAGGAACTCTTAGAATAACGTCCACAAAGCTTAATAATTTCATTCGGATAGACATTTGAAACACGAAGGAATTTCAGTATTTTTACGATCGACCAAATGTTTGGTGCTGTTACTTCTTTTTTTTTTTATGTTATCTTCTTCGAGTTTTACTTTCCAGAGCAATGATCTTGTAAACATAAAAGAAACGGTAAATCAAAACACTGAACAGATGGTGCTGATGACTGCTCACTTTTACCAACAGTAAATATTCGCCACATAGTGCGAACAAACAAATGAATTACCGATTGCTGCTGAAGAAATTTCCACTGCAACATCTGGCGCTACTGCTGCTACATTGGCGCTATCTATACGCTATACGGCAACAGTTCTTGATTTAGGTAACAGGTGGCACCAGTAGCAAAGTTTTCGCAAAAGCTCTCTGCCCGGCCTGTTCTTTTTATGTAACTCAAGATAAGTTTTATCAAATAAAAATGTACAAAAAATTTCAAAATTTATTTTTCAATGAGTCTTCTTTGTACATATGCTATTGAGAACGATCGTTTTGAATAATAAAGCGAAAGACCGGAAATTCTCGCACCCCTTAGAACTATATTTATTTTATTAAGACGCGCTCGAAAGAGCATTAAACGATTAAACCTAAATCTAATACATTGCCATTTAGTTTTCACTGTATTCTCTCATTTCTTTGTTCTCTTGCCACACGGTATTAGATGGTAACGATCGCACTTCCTGTTGCACAATGAGCATAATACAGTCTTCACCAGGTTGGTGAAACCTTTGAGTTCGTCCGATTTTATGGTGGAAGCCATCGGTAGCAAGTCTGGTTACCACATGCCCTTGGTCTTGCCCAGACTCTGTCCATTGTCGGTCTATCACCCCTTAGAACTATAATGTGTATCACATCTACACATCAGAATTCTGAGGATGTCATTTTTATGCCAGTCATCCAGTAGATTTGGTGCGGTGCTGTAATGAAGTCAGATAAAATCCAAATTTTAGCGGAAATTAAAAACATTACCGTACTGTATTATTGTTAACATTAATAATTCCAGAGCAATTCTCCCTTTAAGCCATTTACAACCACATTATTGAGTGTTTTGCAATAGGGTTGGTTTTCTTATGCGAAACTTTTCCATCAGATGACATGACTGTTCTATGGAGGACTCCATTGATTTCCCTTCTGTTGGCATTCTACATGTATCGAAGAATGATAAGTTGATAAAGAGTTTGTAATTTGCAAATTTATTTGAACTAAAGAACAAAATGATCCCACATTGTACCTGTGAGCTATCTGAGGATATCTCTATTATTGAATTTTATGGTGGCAATATTCGGCTTCGGTGGCGTAGTCGGTAGCATGCTGAACTGCTATGCCCAAGATAGCGGGTTCAAACCCGGCCGAAGTCGTCGGATTTTTTAAGAGCGTTAAAAATCCTTCAGTATGCCTTCCTTCGGAGGGGAAGTAAAGCCGGCGGTCCCATGTCATAGATTTATGGCATGTAAAAGATCCTTTCACAGACTAAACTTGTGTAAAGCAAAATTTGTTAGGTTAGATTTCGTCAGAACGCTCTATCAAAGTTCCAACGTTCACCACTAGGTATCATTGATATCTGGTGGTGAAAGTTGGAACTACTTGAAATTGAACGGAACTTGTAGCTCACCCTTTAGGGTGTCCACTGGAAGCAGCTACAGACTCAGGCGAGCCGAACATGTCCTCGGACACTCCCGGCACTAAAAGCCATACGATAAATAAATAAATAAATAAATAATTTAATAAAAGCAGCCAATGACCTAAATATACATATCACCAAGTCGTAAATCAATATGATAATACGATAAATAAATACGATGTTCTCAATTGGTTCTCAGTCTACTGTGCAAAACATCGTTAGGGATGTTAACATTAACGCTTCGTGAGATCTTCACCCCACATGCGTCTGTTTCCTGTTGGAAGACGAACGAGAAGCAGTGGCATAACTAGGATTTGCACTTGGAGGGGGATGAGCGAACTCAAAATTCCATTGGGGAGGGGTGTGCGTTTGGGCAAAATGAAACATAATCGATGAAAGTAAATATCTACACGTTTTCTTATTCGCGTTTGATTTCGATAGCATTTAATACGTTTTATTAGCACCTATGAATGTGCAAAATTTAGCCTATAAGCTCGAAAATGAACAGTTTTGCAGCAAGTGTCAAGTTTAAGTAACACTAAAATTTTACACGAGTAAAGAGAGTGTTTTCAAATTAGTAAGTATAACGTAGGCTACGTAATCCAGTCGTTTGCCATTAGTCCGATTATTGGTTTCATTCAAAATAAACATTTCATCGAATTGCAAATTTTTATTGTTCGACTTTCTGGGGGATTGCGCCCCATTAATCACTCCACGTAGTTACGCCACTGACGTGAAGAATGCATAAATAGTGAGAGATGTTTCACGCCACTGACACAAAATTAATGCACATATGGGGATGCGGTTTCGGAGAATTTAGTTATCTTTAGTGCTAGTTCAATAAGAGTGATTCCTTTTCATTCAGTAAGTCAGTGTGTACTATAATGTAGTTGCATATCAAGGAACAGTATTGCTGTAAAACAATTTACATGTAGCCTCTATTATCCCATCCTCATCAAGTTAAAGTAAATTAAGCAACGTATAATACCAATATAATGTCAAATAAGATGCTTAGATCCACAACAAATAGGACTTCCTTAGCCCCTGAAGTATTTCGTAAGATTAGAAATAAATTCTCTCAACTCAACCGTTAATGGTCTCTAAAATGCTATAGCGGAATCCAGAGTGATTAGAACTCGTGACAATTATAACATCATTCTATAGCTTCGCCAGTAAGCATTAAAATGGCTAATATAAATACATAAACATAGGAAAAAACGTGTGAAAGAACAGAATCGAACTATATAATGTCCGCTATTCTTATGTAAAAGTATCATTACTTACTGTTTGGTCCTTATCAGCCGAAAATTATCGCATAATAATATATATTTGTAGTTTAATTATGTTAGTTATCAACTAAATTCATAATTTAACATCCGATTCCATTACGAATTACTAATTTCATAGTCATAGAGAAGGATAATTACCAATTACAATATAAACCGAATCACAAAGACAATCATAGAACATCACGCTAAAGTTACTGTATTTCTGATTTATAATAAAAGAAATGCAGCATTAAGACAATAGGATTAATAAAACATAAACGTCAACATATCAGTAGTAGGCGAAAAGAGCAGTTGCTGAGGCTAAAGTAGATCACTACAAACATTTATATGATCAACTGACAACTAAAGACGTAGACAAAATTATCTACCGACTAGCCCGAGCACGGTGTAGAGCAGGTCAGGATATAGAACACTATATGTGTGTGAACGATAAGAATGGTCGACGACTTCACGATAGCAAGATGATTCTGCACCGTTGGCGAGAGTATTTTAGTGGAGTATTCAACACTGAATTCCCTCACCCACAAATACCAGACAACAATGTTACAGCTGGACCAGTACCTTGTATCACTGAAGATAAAGTCAAAGTTGCCATTCGTAGCATGAAAAATGGAAAGGCCCCAGGGCTAGATGACCTTCCTGCAGACATCTGGAAAATTGAGGAACTTACTGACAACGCGACCACCTGGCTGACAGAGTTCTTCAATTCAATTATTCTCTGTGGTCAAATACCTACAGATTGGTCAACTAGTATCACAGTACCTATCTTTAAAGGTAAGGGTGACCCAGATGAATGTACCAATTACCGTCCAATTAGACTTCTCTCCCACACTATGAAAATATTCGAACGTATCCTAGACAATAGGCTGAGGAACATCGTACAGCTCTCAGCAAATCAATGTGGGTTTGTCAAGGGATGTGGCACGATAGACGCAATCTTTGCTGTGCGCCAGCTGATGGAGAAATTCCGAGAGAAGAGGAGGCCACTACATCTTGCTTTCCTTGACCTCGAGAAGGCATTTGATCGAGTACCACACCAGATGATTTGGTACGCTCTCCGAGATCATCAAGTTCCAGAAATGTATATAAACTGGATAAAAATGCTGTACAACAACACCAAAAGCCACGTGCGATGCCCTACAGGACTGACTGACAGCTTCCCTGTGACAGTTGAGGTTCATCAAGGCTCAGCTCTGTCTCCCCTGCTCTTTGTTATCGTCATGAATTCCATAACGCGAGACCTGCAGAAGTGTGTCCCATGGACATTGCTATACGCTGATGATGTGATGCTTGCGGCAGGCTCCAGGAAGGATCTTGAAACCCAAGTGCAGACATGGCATGATCGTCTGCAAGGATTTGGTCTTCGTTTGAACATCCACAAGACTGAATACCTCGAAACGATTCCTTCCCCTGGAACTATAGGTATTAATGGAGCTCCTCTTACCAAGGTAAATACATTCCGATACCTAGGCTCACGATTGAATGGCGACAGCTCTGTGAATGAAGATGTGCGAGCACGAATCAATGCGACTTGGATGCGATTCAGAGATGTCACCGGTGTTCTTTGTGATAAGAAGATGTCTATCCGCCTAAAATCAAAGATATACCGCACAATGGTGAGACCAGTTGCATTATATGGTACCGAGTGTTGGCCAGCACCTAGAAGTGCTGAGCACTCGCTTCATGTCATGGAAATGCGGATGCTGCGAAGATCATTAGACATTTCTCTGCTCGACCATATCCCCAACACAACGATTCGACATACAGCTGGCGTGGCTCCAATCAATGAGAAAATGCTGGAATGGAGACTCCGTTGGTATGGGCAAGTTGTCCGTGCACCACAAAGTTCAGTCATCGGCTCGGCCTACCATCTAACGGTCGACGGCCAGAGACAGCGTGGGAGACCAAAATTGCGGTGGCTCGACACCATTAACGCCGATTTACGATCAAGAAACTTGAAATCACGCAAAGCATTAGATCGCAAGAAATGGCGTGCATTGATCCAAAAAGCGGACCCCGTTCCTACGGGATGACGCTGAGAAGAAGAGGAAGAAGATCAGTAGTAGAACAAACATTAACGGAGAGTATAATACTATAATTTTAGTAGATATTACTCACAATATATTGATCGTGATACATTCTGTCATAAGGTAAAGAATCAAAATCTCCCGTAACAACAGCGGCATCAAGAGTATAGAATTAGACCCAAAATGTCGCACAGGTTTCGGTGCCCTAAAGACAATAAAAATTGAAATCTTATATATATATATAATGCAAAATCATTTAAACGACAACGTGGTTTAGCGGCTAACATTCTCGGCGGTCGCTTTGGAAGTCCGAGTTTGAATCCTGGATCAGCCAAGAAATTTTAATTCTGGTCTGAGAGCTGGAGGGGGCCACTGCGCCTCCCGAGGCAAAACTTGGAAGTTGTTTTCCTTGGTTTCCACTTCTACTCGAAGCAAATACCGGGATAGTTCCTAACTAAAGGCCACAGCAACCTCCTTTCCAATCCTCATCTGAATTACAGCATCCACAACATTACTACATCCATCACAGTAACACAGGTTATGAGAACAATTCCGTACACACTCATGTTCATGGGCTACATGACCATGATGTCGCAAAGCCTCTGGTCTAAATCAATCAACAACAAAATAATCATTTATGCTCATTTAATCTTAATACTAAGTTTCGTGATATCTCTAGCTCTTGTGACGCTACGCCGCATGCAGAGGTAGCCGATGTATTTCTTCTTTAATTTCAATTCCCTACAACGACCTCTGTTAATGACATTTAAAATAAGATGTTCAATAAAGAACATATAGTCTACTTTCTCCTAAATGCATGGGTATAATTAAAACTCGTTGTCCTTTTCAAGGAGTATAATTGAATGTTGGTTGTAGTAGCTTGTTGAAATACAATGTGCTATACGGATATTATACGTTGATTGATTGTATCCTCACCTGAATTATAAATACACTCACTAATACAGCTATCACAATAACACAGGTTATCAGACAAAATTCAACACTCACCCAAGTACAAGGGGCTAAATAACCATGATGTCTATGGATCTCAAATGAAACAACAACAACAACAACAACAACATCAGCCAGTAGCGTAGCCAGGATCGGCCGATGGTGGGGTTATAGATACTCGAAGTCAAATTCTACAAGCATTTCGTCAAATGTGCACCATGGCCGCGAGGGCAGCTGCAGTAAGTACGGGTATCGTAGGTTCGAATCCCAGTGCTGACAGCGGTTATTCTGAGTGTGTTTTTGCCCGGTTTTTTTTCACACTCCCTACAGGAAATTTCACTTCTCTTTTTTTTGCCATAATTTTAGTACACTAAGATAAATTATATTTTAACTTAATTTTATGTTAAAATATAGCTTAGATATTGTGCTTCCCATATCAAGTAATATCTGTCATCCAATTGTTCGAAATATCCCATTATGGTGGATTATGGTAGTGGCCTAAGTTACCCCGGATGAGGGTAACTTTAGGCCACCTATATGATTTCACTGGTTTAACAAAGTATACAACAAATGGTTGTAATTTGTGCCATTTTTATTTATGTAAATATAATACAAGCGACTCCAGTCTTCAAAAAATATTTATTACAACACCTAAGGGAAGCAAGGAGGAGTAATAATAATAAAATCATAAACATCCACTTGCTACACATTTGCAGTTCTTACAAAGGCAATAACACAATTGAACATTTAACAATGGTTATTCCCCCCACATGAACTCCAATTCCTTCACTCTGAAAATGCCCCTTTTGTTCACCATAATCGGATCACTAATTTTCATAATAATGTCCTCTACAGGATATTCCTTAATTAAATCATCCACTCCTGGCCACTTCCAGTTTTTCTTACTCTTTTGCATGCACGTCACTTCTATTTCTTGTTGTGCTGTGTTTACATTTAAAACCATTCCAGGAAACAATGTGCCTTCATAGTTTATTACAACATGGCACCCTACTGACAAATCCTCTGCTCGGAGGTGGGTTTTGAGAACAGCCGCAGATCGTCTTTCATTTCCTTCGTCACATTCTAATTGAGAAAGCCCACTACATTCCTGCACCTTATCCACTTTCCTCATGCTGCCAGAGAAATGGGCATCCTCTTGATTGTCACCTTCAGTTTGCAAATCTTCTGGTGCCACACTTTTGCCTGGGGGAACATTGAGCCTCTTTTTCCTTTGTGTTTTTCCATGCTCGTCTGGATATCTCATCTTCTGAACGTGGTCTATAAACACCTGAGAAACTGAATTATTCATAGCTTGCACATCATCACATGGCAGTTTATCTAAAACATGTTTCTTGTCCATTGGAAAAATTCCCGTTGCCCGGAACCCTGACTATAAGTTTTCGGAGAACTTACAAGAAACATGTGTTATCAGCTTCTTCAAAAGAGTTGTGAATTTGGATTTTGGAATGGATGGTGAATGCCTACCCTCGCTTGTCATTTTCCATTCGGACAGAACCTTTCTCCACGCTTTTTTGAGAGAACCAAAAACTGCAACATCCAGAGGTTGCAAGATGTGGGTTGAATTGGGTGGCAAAAACACGAAGTTGACGTTATTCTTTCGGCTCAGTACCAACACATTCAACGAAATATGGCTGGTTAAATTGTCTGCTATCAAAATTTTCTTCCCTTCCAATTTCCTCACTGCTGGAAGGAAAGTGCTTTCGAACCAGTCCTCGAACATTCTGACATCAAACCAGCCAGATTTTGTAGCATTGTAGTGCACTCCAGCTGGGCCACCCTCTGTCCTTGTGTCAAACAGCCTTTCAGCCTTATACACCACATATGGTGGTAGAAATTGACCTGCAGCACTACCACAGAACATGATTGACACACTACCCTTCGTCGAGAAGAAGAAGAAGATTAGCCTATTGTATAAACTCATAAATCGACATGATATACCGTGAGAGGACATGTCCACATGTTAATCATGAATAAGCTTAAGATGAATCATAGCATGGAACCAGGTAAATATTGCCATATTTTGTGTTATAAAAGGTATATTTGTGTATTATTGACATTAACAGCACACCGATGTTTCCAAGAAAAGCCAAAGCTTCCAACTGGCAAGAAGTAGACTGCAGAAAGGAAACAACAGCATCGAGAACTAATGCGAAAGTACTGGGAGGATGTTAAAGCTCGATGCAACAAGAAACAGTTGAAATGACGAGGTCCTTAGATGGTCGAGTTCATGATTCTCTCAGGATATTTACAAGTGCGCCTGACAATCACACTCTTTCTTCCTGGATCATCTGACAAATTGGTTTCGTCTAGGTTCCATATATTCGTCGGAGGTACTTCTTCTACTTCTTTTGCCAAGTTGTCGAAATACTCGCTTATGATGGCTTTTGACACTCCAGCACGGTTTCTTTTAATGTTAGAGGCAAGTCGTTCTTTGAGGATTTCTGACTGCCTTCAAATGAATGATTTCGCCCAGTCTTCCCCCGGAAGATTATTCTTGAACCTGTTGACAGTTCTTCCCTCTCGATCAAGGTAACATTTGATAATACACCTCAAATCAAAGCGATCTAAAGGATACCCCCACTCTGCCATGGCGATGCAGTAATCAGCAAATGCTTGCTCCTCAGCTTTGGTGAAAATTGGAGGACGGCCTAGAAAGCAACATACGGGTATTATTAATCACCTAAGTACTGGTACTTACAAATGTTAATGTCAATAATACACAAATATACCTTTTATAACACAAAATATGGCAATATTTACCTGGTTCCATGCTATGATTCATCTTAAGCTTATTCATGATGGTATTCCGGTGAATTCCGAAGGCATTGGCAGCTTGCCGCTGTGTCATAGCGCCCTCACGGACTAAACTGATGCATTATTGTAAGACTTCTGGTGAATAGTCTTTGTACTTTCGACTTCCTATCTTTCTCTTATGGATCCTTACCATTTTAAAACAATATCTATGAAAAAAAAACCAAGATGGCACAAAGTTAGCCCAACCTACCCCTAATTCATTTACAATAAAAAACAAATCACGGGACATACATTCAACCAAACTAGCGTCACCATGCGATTACAGAGTAAATTTATGATTAAGTTAACACTTACCTAAAGTTTACAGATGCTTACGGCTGTCTTCCAAGGCCTTAAGAGATGATCAACGCTTAACACTTGTTGGCGCCTTTTGTGAACCACAGAACTTCTCACTCCACGGAGTCTAAAAAATGCATTTATGCAAGTTCCATGCTATCGTAATATAAACTTAGGAGTATATCGAGAAATTCGATTCAGTTTGAAATTCCCGGGGAATACTTCCTAGATGAATGAATCCGATAATATTTTACGTTGTCACCGTGGCACAAAGTATCCCCTGAGAGCACAAAGTATCCCCAGTTGACGGTATATGCACAACAGACAATAACAAAAACAGTTCTTTAAAAAATGAAGTTAAATTTTGACTGAAATGGTAAATCTTGAACATTCCTGTTCCCCTGACAGGAACAAAATAAACTCGAATCTATCTGTGTTACCAACATGAAGACTGCGTATCTCTCAACAAGAGAAAACATTTACAGAAGTATCAGCAAAAGTGGACATGTCCTCTCACGGTATATCATGTCGATTTATGAGTTTATACAATAGGCTAATCTTCTTCTTCTTCTTCTTCTTCTTCTTCTTTCGATTCGGCCATCTAAGGACCACGTCATTTCAACTGTTTCTTGTTGCATCGAGCTTTAACATCCTCCCAGTACTTTCGCATTAGTTCTCGATGCTGTTGTTTCCTTTCTGCAGTCTACTTCTTGCCAGTTGGAAGCTTTGGCTTTTCTTGGAAACATCGGTGTGCTGTTAGTTTTTGTTTAAGGGTGGCACGTTCCCAAATATCGTTGCCTGTAATTCCCACTTCTCGTGAATCTTTGTTCGCCTCAGTGAACCAAGCTCCCTTGGTTTTCTTTTTGAGGAAGTAGGTGAAAATTCTATTTGTCAATCGTGCTGGGTTCATTCTTGTTATATGACAGTAAAAGGCAATTCTCCGTTTCCTCATGGTAGCCTATCAGTTATTTTTTCCACATGGGTGTAAAGTTCGTGGTTGTGCCGTCTCCTATATCCCACATTTTCTTGTACCGGACCCAAGATTTTTCTTAGAATTTTTCTTTCTTTCACTTCCAGATTCTCTGTTAGTCCCTTGCGATGCATTGCAAGGCACTCTGCAGCATACAAAGCCTCTGGCCGGATGACTGTTTGGTAGTGTCTTAACTTGGCATTTGTTGATATGGATTTCTTGTTGTAAATGGCCTTAGTTAGATTATATGCCATTTCCATTTTCCTGATTCGTGACTCTAAAGCTGCCTTCTCGGAGAGATTGGGGTCTATCCACTCACCCAGATATTTGAACGCTTTCGTTTGCTTGATTTTCCCCTGTCCTACATCCAGCTCTTTTGGCGCTAGCTTGATATTAGTGATGAATTATGTTTTTTCAAAGGAGATCTTAAGGCCCGTTTTTGCTGCTTGAATCTGGAGTTCATTAATTTGCGCTGCGGCTGCATCGAGGGAATCTGAAAAAATTGCGAGGGCATCCGTGAATGCTAGGCAGTCAACTATCAGGTTCTGTTTTTTGTAGCCCAATCTGACTCCATTTTCAGACTTGTTAATGTTTATTACTTTTCGCCACTGCCGGATGACTTTTTAGAGCACACAGTTGAAGAGCGAAGGTGCTAGTCCATCTCCCTGTCTTACATCAGTCTTGATTTCGAAGGGCTCTGAAATTTTCCCCCTGAATTTCACATTGGAAGCAGTGTTGGTTAAGGTTGTCTGAATAATTGCTCTTGTTTTGTTGTCCAGTCCCAGTTCTTTCAGTATTTCAAATAGGGTGGGTCGATCGATAGAATCATACGCCTTTTTAAGTCAATGAAGGTCACTACAAACTGTTTCTAAGCTCCTGATATGAAAGAATAGATTTAAGGTTCAAAATCTGTTCGGCACATGATCGTCCCTTCAGAAATCCCCCTTGATATTCCCCTAATTGTGGATCCAACTATTCCTCTGCTCTAGTTTGAAGGGATTTTGAAAGGATTTTGTATGTTATTGCAAGGAGGGAGATGCCAAGGTAATTGTTCACATTCGTTCTATCACCTTTTTTTTTGAAGGGGGTGAAGCAGAGCTGTTGTCCAATCAATAGGGAGTTCCTCCTTTTCCCATATCTCACTAATTATTTCTGTTAGCTTACCGATAGCTACGTCGCCAGCATGCTTCCATAATTCGGCCATTATTGAATCCTCGCCTGGTGCCTTATTGTTTTAAGTGTCTGAATGATCTGCATAACTTCTTCTTTGGTTGGTGGTGTAGAGTCCGGGTTTGTATTTGGATTGTCTTCAAATGAGAATGAGGATCCTAGGCTTTCACAGTTAAGGAGAGTCTCAAAATAATTTGCCAGGACAGTGCAGTTGTCCTTGTCATTATAGGCAGTTTTTCCCTCAGGATCTTTAAAGTGTAGGCTAGGTGGAGTGTATTTAGTGAGATTCTGTCTGAAGGTTCTGTAGAAATCTCGAGTGTTGTTCTTCTTGAAGTCGTGTGGAATCTTTTCCAACTGACTTTTGTCGTATGCACGTTTTGCCGCACGTATGGTTTTTGCAGCATGTTTCCTCACTAACAGAAAACTCTCCCAGTTATCTGAATTCTTCTGAAAGCTCCATCTCTTCCATCTAGTTGTCTCTGCCTTATTGCTGCTTCACATTCACTGGTCCACCAGAGATGTTTCCTTTTTTTTTTGTTGTTAGCGGGACTATCTCTTTAGCTGTTCTCACCATGCTACTCATTTTTATGTTTATTCAGTTTTTTTTTTCAACTAGATCCTGTGCTTCATATTGCAATTAGCCTTGAGTGCCTAAAATATCGTTTTCGAAGATTTTTGTCACCTACTAAGTCTTTTTACCTTACAAATGCTACATGCAGCCGGAAAAAGGTTCAGTTGCTTACACTACACATGCGACAAATTTCAAATATTCATAACCGGGAGATAATCGTAATTCGGGGAATTGCTGGACGTACAGTAGACTGTACGTTATATGAAGCAACTCGGCTGACGGCGTTCTCATGCTCAAGAAGTTAATAACGATCCCACAAATAGTGTTAATGTACCCATAGAATTTT
Organism: Meconema thalassinum; assembly: GCA_946902985.2. Lineage (NCBI taxonomy): Eukaryota > Metazoa > Arthropoda > Insecta > Orthoptera > Tettigoniidae > Meconema > Meconema thalassinum. The sequence goes on from OX336393.1 coordinate 411,377,488, forward strand.
CTAAGTCCTTATTAAAACGCGTTAGTTTTAATTAAAACTAGATTAATTTACATATAACTTCTCTCCCTCTAAGAAGAGAAAAAAAAGCTAATATTGTCCCACTAGGTGGGATTCAAAATTATTTGGCGCCAGCCTCAGTTTGAAATAAGCTAGACTATATTTCGTGGGGCAAAAGTTAGATTGGCAAACATGGGAGGCTGGAGTTGTATTACCACAGTCTAAAATATACAGTCATGAAGCTCGCTGCGTAACGAAATTGCATCCTTTTGGTAGATGGAGAGACACTAGCGCTCGTGGCGGCCAGCAAGCTGGCAACTGCCTTGAGCGCGTTATTCGCGGAACTGATGATTTCACTTTTGTAGGGGTTTTATGAATTTTAACTCACTTGAGTGATCATTTCCATTGTAAAAATAAGTTATGTTAAATCACAATGTTGATATACTGTACACTTTTAATTCATGGAAACATTAAAAAAGCTCTGTTTTTGTTAGTTCAGTCCTCTACAAGTATCCCTAGGTACAGTTGTATGACGTATTTAATGAGTCTTACGTAGAATTAATAGCCCATACTAGTTATAAATTCATGTATTGGTTTCCATGATAGTCGCGGGCTTCTCGACATACTGTTGTATAAAACAGAGTCCCCTATTCTTGGATGTAACGGGTAATCTCGAGAACCACTGGATGGATTTTGATGCGGGTTTCACCAATCTGTAAAGGATATCTCGAGGAAGGTTGCTGTAGAAAAGCATTCATTTGTGACCACAGGAAGCCGTGCACTAACGATTTCAGTGAATCTAGTCTAAGAAAAACCTGCCGTCTGTGCGCCATTTCGGCTTACTCTGGATAAACCGTTAAAAATATCTATATAGGCCTACTATGAGTGTAAGAATTGGTTAGAATGAAAGTTCTACAAAAAGGTCCGCGGCAGCATATCTCTATCTTTAATACATCACGTTTTCATTTCTGCCAACAATCTCCAGTGTAAATATAAATTACTAGCTTTGGAGCTAGTTTACGAGGTAGCGAGCGAGTCTATCACCCCAGCTTCGGCCACCATCAACTTTAGAGTCGTGTCGAGTTAAGACTTCAGATAAGAGTATGTGTTTGGAGTTTCGCTGTTCACCTCGGATTTTCTGAACTGCGTCTGGGACCTGCCTTACGTACGTATTTCAAGCTTACGCTGGGTAAACCGTTAAAGCCGGGGTGGGTTACTAGTATGGGTATAATTGTTAATAGCTATGCTATATCAAATTCTTAACTATATCAAAAGCTAGTTCTTCCGTAAAATTGAGTTACATTATAATTAATTTAAAAAATTCCGGTGAGATTTGTGAAACGAATAGTATAAAATGACCTTAAGGTCTTAAATGGCTCAATTGTAAGTACTTCGTATTTTTCTTGTGATTTTGAAAACTTTAATTCCTGAATTTGAGAATATAATACAACTTCACAAATACAAATAATGTCAGCAATAACAATATTGCGTACCGTACCTTCACAGCAGTCATGTGGGAGACCAGGTATTTCACAAGAGAATTAACATACAATGTACCACATCTATGTGTGTGAGCATTATCCTGACGACATAAATTGGCCTACTTCAAAACGATTCGAGAAAAAGTTTATATTGTTATAAACCCTGAGGCCCCATAAAGTCCTCAGAGGGTATATTTTAACTACACTCACCCACCCTTACATCAGCCACATATCTCTACTCACCCCCGCTTCTACATTTTCTACACCTACACCGAGAAGGAAGGCAACACCAACAAATTCAATCTACACAAGTTATAACTTTTCATAGCTAGTTAACCACGGCAGGGTGACAGCTATTGCCCAATCCTTGCAACACTCATACATACTGTACATGGACAGGAGACACTAGATAGAGCACCGGGTGTGCCAACAAGCCGACTCAGCACTAGATTTTATATAAATAAGATCTTAGCCCATACCTATGGTTCTGTCTGTCTGTCTGTGAAGCCATTTTTTTTCTGTACTCTATTCGATTTAGACAATCTTCTTCAGTAATTTTGAATTTTTGAAGTTCTTCTTTCATTTGTTTTACATAGCCTCCTTGCCCTTTATAGTTCTAGATTTTATCAAAAATATGTTTGTTTAACCTTGAGCAATCCATGCGGATGATATGTCCGTAGAACTGAAGTCGCCGTTTTCTGATCATCACTTCAAGGTTGTCGATTTTACTATAAATTTCTGCATTGGATCTCAGTCTATAACCTTCCTGTGTTTTCCTAGGACCATAAATCCTTCTTAAAATTCTTCTTTCTATATCTTATACATTAAAATAGTTTTCAAAACAATTCACCCTTTACTAAAACTGAAATATCTCGGGAAGTATTTGCGCTACGACGATGTTTGTTGTCTTAAAATGTAATGCCCGTCACGCATTATCGATTGATACCCACCTTATTTGATTATATCATCCGTGTATTAAAATAATTGCGAATATTACTTCCTCCAACGTCACACGAAAATAGAATCGAATGACTTGACGGACATATTGTCGCTAGGCGACAACGACTAACACTGTATCATGATATTCAACGCCGCACCAAAAATAAAACTAACTTGATATTAACAGAGATCAAATCTCCTTGGGAACTTAACGCATTCACTTAAAAAGCTTCTATGCGGTTTGAATCTAACTTCTACCTGCTCCACTCGGGCGCTAATGTCGCATGTATTCATACATGATAACGTTAACTTCTACCTGTTCCACTCGGACGCTAATGTCGCATGTATCCATACAATAAGCAGAACGGGCTTCCGTGCACATAATTTAATTAAAACTTCTCAAAGCATGGATTACCTTGAGACTGAAATGCTCATGCACAATCAGCAGCCATTTTGCTAATGACACTGTCATGTCAACATCTCTTTGAATGACAACAAGTACTGTAGGCCTATACGAAAGACAACTAATTTCACGAAGATGCCGCTACAGTCGAATGTTGGAACCGCCATTTTGTATTGTGTATCCGATCTTTCTGTTATATAGTCTTCGGTCTCACCAGCTACAAACTGTCTTCTTTTCGTTTCATCATTCGTCCTTATAGGTTGTGTGCTCAATCAAAATAATGAATCATATTATGATGAATGAGAGGCGACACTCAATTACAAATGTTATAAAGATTAAAGGTGACGGTAATTGTCTGTTCAGGTCATTGGCATATTGTGAGTACAATAATCAGAGTTTATTTACACAGGTTAGAAAGCGAATTGTAAAACATGTATCAGACAAGTGGAATCCTTATTCTTCCTTTATTGTTGGCAACAGCGATATGTACGAAACTGCTATCAATACGAGCGATGATTACAAAATGTATATGTCTATGAATGGTATTCCTTGAGGTCATGTTGAGTTAGTTGCCGCTGTTCAAATTTACAAAATGGATATATATTCGTGGATTACAACTGTCGTATGGAAGGTGACCGGTTAAAATATACACGTCATACGAGCGATGATTACAAAATGTATATGTCTATGAATGGTATTCATGGAGGTCATGTTGAGTTAGTTCCCGCTGCTCAAGTTTACAAAATGGATATTTATTCGTGGATTACTACTGTCGTATGGAAGGTGACCGTTTTAAATATACACGTCATCAACAAACGAAGTTATGAGTTGATACATATGCCGGGTTAGCAGACGCATTGCATGTACGAGCAGAACATGAAAATCTCAGAGTCGGTCGTATTGTAGTTTTGCCAGCTTCTTTTACAGGTAGCCCTGGGTAGGTTATTAGCTAAGGAATAACCCTCCCTAAGGGAAGATGATGAAAAAAAAAGAAAGGGAAGAAGTGGGTTTCGCAATGGAGAAAAAGTATGGATAGATGGGACGAGAGTCCAATATAACTCACAAACTCAAACTAAAGTAAACGTTTAATCACCATTTTCACTGCGCGAGCCTGCGGGATACCTAAAGTGGGTATGGACTTGGACACCGCTAACGGTAAATGCGGCTGGAGTTTGGGCTATTTGCAAGCAAGCGGCGATCGTACTTTCCCTTCCCAGGCTATATTTGGATACTATGGGGAAGGGTGGTAGTCTGGCAAGACAAAGAATGACAGATTTACTGTATATCCTTTCAAAGGAGTTAAGTTTAAAAGAATGTTTTGAAAGGCGCAAATAATTTGAATTTTCCGTGATGATTTTAGTTCTTGGAACTGTAGGATTTCCCGAGAATGGCCGAGTATTCCCAGAAAGAGTAGCGATGAAGCAGTTATGCATTTGGGGATAATTTTGTTGTTTTCTTAGATAATTTAGGTATGGAAAACAGTAGTTGCATTTAAGAATAGCTAAGCTTTACCCAGCGAAGTGCCGACTAAAAGTTTAGACCAGAAGAAAAACTTAAATTTTTAAAACGAACCACAAGTTATAGAGAAAATCTCAACAAGCAGGAAGCTTGCGGAGCTAGCTTTATTTGCCTTACTGGCTCATTACAATTAGCTATAGCAGCTAAAAGATGCTTTGAAAAAGATGATACTAAAAGTTTTCGTTCAAATGCAACAAGAAGCAAAACTTTTATTATTTTAGTACCGGTATGTGATTTTCTTAAAGAGAGCATAAACCGATGGGAAGAGTCAGGGAAAATAGGGTCCTGCCTAATCGTTATTCTAAGATAAGAACGAAAACATATAATCTGATTTATTTAACAATGCGTGGAGATGTAACAATTTTGACAAATATAAAAGGTACAATTTAGGTTTTAACCTTTGAAGTCTCAGACCACTAGAATGTTGAAGTTTGCAATCGGCAATTAACAATTTTTAGGTTTGAAACCTCTTATAAGCACTAAAATCTGCATAAGATTTTAAAAATGGTGCTAAGATTAACAAATTCGAAGTTTAACAGCAATTAACGCAATTAAAGCTTTAACAATACATATGGGCACTTTAAGAATTCCTATATGGAAATCTTGAAATTAAGAACAAATAACAAATTCGAAATTAACATAAGAAAGAGAAATTAAGAAGAAGTTTCTATAACTTCTTATGTTTATACAGGGATCACGAGGAAAAATAGGGCAAGTTACCCTTTCGTGAAACCTGGAGAAGATAGTTAAATAACTCAGTTGTGAGTAGAAAGAATTAAATTCCTTAGTTATGAAGGAAAACCAAGGTGGTTTTAAATTTGTGCTAGACACGAATTATACAGAAATTACTTATGAAATATGAAACAATGTTGGGAGGGCTCCTGCTGAGAGGTGACACCTCATTGAAAAGGACCTAAGTTTAAAAATTAACCTAATTTGTTAGTAAAGATGTTTGGGAAGGAGGAAATGGGAACTTTAGGAGAAAGTTCTCGGCCGTATTTATTGCTCTCACAAACGCAACGCGGTTGGTGGTCTAACGGGCGCTGTTTTCACTGTAGTCTGTTGGTGTATTTGAAAAGTTCACTATTGTAGCACAGAAAGTTCACAAGGAGAAAAGTTTTGCAATTATGTGAATCACTAGTTGAATTTTAGCTTGAGAGAGTTTATTGCGTCGTAGCTTTTGTAGGTTGCAGTTGAATGCAGCGGAAAATCTCCAACGAAGGAAGACAAATTATGTTGATTAGAGGTTTATGCAACATAAATTTCTCAGTGAGGAAAATGTATTCCCATATTTGAAGAAATGCTAGGCTATTTTACTTGTAGAAAGATAGTTTGATGTCGAAAGTTCTGGAGTTATGATAACAGTTGAATTGGGCAATAGGTCCCACGGAGAAAAAGCTAAGTTTTTATAGACAGTATTTCGTTTAATATGAATCCCGCTGTGCGAGAACTCATTCTCAGTTAATTTGTGCAAGAAGCACTAAATTTTTAAGTGGAAAGTCAGCTTAGATAGTTAGAGCATGACTAGAAAAATCCCTCGAATGTAGTTAATGCACTGCATTTAGCAATTTCACACTGTCTATAAAACAAGAATTAAAAAGCATTTAGGTGTTTAAAACCAATTAAAATGCGGTGAAAACCATTGAAGTTGTACTTAGCTCATTTCAGAAGAGTAGGCGATCCAGCCGACCGCTTACTTAAATCCACATCATGGCGTAGATATTTAAAACATGTCTCGCATGGACAGGAGACAAGCCTTAGTTAGGCTCCAACTGTAAGCTTTGACGTCTGACACACAAGTGAGAACCGCTCAACGAGGCACGAAGGTACCAAGGAGGGAGGAGGGTGGGGGAAACAGACAAAGACACATACATAAGAATTACAAACATGACAAAAATTAAGTATCTTGATGAAGTGGTCTTCAAGTAGTTGATAGCAGGCGTTAATAGCGAAGCCTGGTGGATGGGATTGAGAAGAAGTCCTCTTCAGCATGGAGATGTTAGCTGACTATGACGACGACATCTGGTGGCTTGACTAGTAAGGAAGTCCTCTTGAGAGTGAAAATGTTGAAGAACTTCAGTGGTTAGTTGCTAGATGCCGCTAGGTTGATCTTGGAAGATATATATCTATAACAGACTTACAAACGAAGTAAGCAAGGTGCACAAATAAAAGAAAAAGTAAGAAATCACTGTTGGTGTTTGCGAAAATGGAAGGAATGAATTAAATCAAAGAGCAGCAAAAGCTAAGGCGCGGTGCACACTGGAGAAACTCGTTTCGTGAAACTGGTTTCGTGAAACGTGAAACTAAAGTTGCTTGCAACAGATAGATAAGATTAATATAGGGCTGTGCACACTGCGTTTCGTGAAACTGTAGTTGCTTTGGTTTCGTGAAACCGAGTTTCGTGAAACTCGGAAAATCAGTTTCATGCAACTTAGTGTGCACAGCCCTATGTATTTTAATATTATTCTTTGGCCAATGCCTCCCGTCTTTTACGTAAGTATATGAATTTTCTATTGAAGGATGAAGTGCGAACTTTGGAATCAAAAAGGTGGCCTGCTGATGGTTGGACATTACGAACTAGGTGTTTACAAGACATGTAATTTGTACCTTGTAATAACAGCAGGGGCGTGGGCGTATATAGTTTTATTTTGCGGGGTGCCCAACCGGGAGTTAGGGGGCATGGCATAGGCCCCAAAGAATAGGAGATCCGGAGCTCTCTGCGGGAAACTTTTATATAATTTGGTGCAAAATTATGAGTTTTAAGGCTTATATAATTTGGTGCAAAATTATGAGTTTTAAGACTATCTTGCATCTCTCTTTCAACCAATTTGTTGTGATGTTTTATATTTGGTTAATGTCAAACACAACTAAGACCATTTGATGTTACGTTTTATTAATACAATCATCTTGCTTACTTGATAGTGTTTACTTGGAAAGAATTATCATTACTGTTTTGATTTACAACTTACACTATAATATAAAGTCAAGGTTTCTTGAATCATTACCAAATTGGTTTATAACTTCATCGTCAGTGATGCATGCCTCTGTAACAATACTAGACCGTTGAGTCTGTTTTCAGAAGTAGAATTTCTAAAGTATGTTTTCAACCAACTGAAACTCCGTTCGGCAGTACCAGTAGCTGCAGAGAGAGGCAAATTTGACAAAAGTTTCATAAAGATATTAAAAGTGAGGGAGAAAGCTTTTGACACACGCTTCAAGGGCACTTGTGGCTGTTCTTGGTAGGTTCATAAGAGCGACGGCACTGGAGAGTAATGAGAGGTTATGTTGTTACACATAAGATCAGAGCTAACTGATTGTCACACTGTTTACATCGCTCTACCCTCGCCTTGCTTTGCAACATTGCCATACGTCGCGTAGTAACAATAGTACATGATAAGTAGACTATATTAGTTTTTATTGTTTTAATTCATAAACAAATATTATATGTGACAAGAAATTCGGGGGCGGTCCGGGCCCCCCGGGAACCCCCCCCCCTCTTATATACGCCCCTGAATAACAGGGGAGTGGGAAATCGGGCAACCTCTTTGCTCACGTGATCCGCAATGTCAGTTATTTAAGTTAGTATTATGTCATATATTTATTATGTGGGTGTCCTTGTCCCTCCTATTGATTTTCGTCAGCTGAACCAGGCGCTCTTTCTTTGGGCTGACAAGTAGGGGATGCTGCTTGGATGCGATAGTGGTTATATTGCGATCACGTGAACATAACACGAAGCCTACTGGTGGTTGTTATTTTAAAGGGCGGAACAATGAGGTTATCTGCCCCTGAAGGCTACAGATATGGTTAGCGAATTTTAATTGTATTTAGTTACCGTTCGGGTTCATTATTCTTTGCAGGCATGGTCCTCGTTAGGAAGGCGGGGCCATAAAATCCAACAAGACAAAATCATGGCCCCACCATACTGACAGTTGGAAAACCGTTGCTTCTGTGTGCATGTTCCAATGCAACTGGTTTCTTGAAACTGATTTCATGAAACCAGTTTCATGAAACAGGTTTCTCCAGTGTGCACCGCGCCTAACTCTGTCTTACCGTGTATTCCAAGGAATACACCAAGCCCAAGGAATAAGATGCAAAATTATCCGGATGCGATGGCGATAGTGAGGAAGTTTGGAAAGCCAGATTTATTCATTACGTTCACTTGCAATGCTGGCCAAAAATACATAACAGGATTCATCCTTGGGAAACGTCTAATAATAGGCCTGATATTGCAGTGAGAGTTTTCCATTGCAAAGTAAAGGAATGGCTACGATTGATTAATGTTAAGAACATTTTCGGTAAAGTAAAAGAATATCTATATACAGTGGAATTTCAAAAACGAGGTCTCCCGCATATCCATTTACTGTTAACATTAACGGAAGATTGTAGGTTTCGAGAAATTTCTGACATTGACAGTGTGGTGTCAGCCGAAATACCAGATCTCTAGGATGAAGCGCTATACGATTTGGTAAGGCGTCATGGTCCTCGCGGATCTTTGAATCCTTCTTCAGTCTGTATGAAAAATGGCGTATGTAAGAAAGATTCCCTAAACAGTTTCAGGAAGAGACCAAAGATAATGCCAATGGTTATCCTTCGTATAGGAGAAGGAATAATGGACGGATAATTATAAAACAAATCGAGGCAATGACATTGAAATCGATAGTCGATTCATTGTTCCCTACTATCCGTTTCTTTTACTTTACTTTCAAGCTCATATTAATGTTGAAATATGCTCAAGTGTTCGGAGTGTTTAATACATTCACACGTATGTGTATAAAGGTCATGCCTGTTGGAATGTTAAAATATGTCCTGAAGGCGAAACGGTGAACTACGATGAAATTACTTCTTTCCAACGGAAGCCGCATACAGGATATTTTCATTTCACATGCATGAACAGTCACATTCTATCGTACGATTACCAGTTCACTTGCCAAACTTGCAAAATATCTATTTTAAAAACGATAACGCTCCTGATATTTTACTTCAAGCACAGTTGCGCAACACGGAATTATACAAGCGTGATTCAAGTTAAATCAAGATTCGCAAGCCAGAAGTCCGTATATATTGTACCCGCTTAGCGGAGGATGTTTAGTTAGTACTCGGCTTTTGTTATTGCGGTATCGGGGTGCGTTACGTTCCCTCCACCACTAACTTCACATTTGATATGTAGGCACAATCAGGTTAACAAGATTTAGGAAATACTCAACATACAATTAAAATCATTATTTATTCATAAAAAGGAAAATAAATTCACTCAAATGCATATAAAATCAAAATCACTTGGTATTATCTCTTCAAGTGTCACTCAATCACCATTAAAAATCATCAAAATTCACTCTAATGTCATTTCATTATTCCGTGAAGTTTCGTGAATACTTTGACTTGCTTAAATTAAACTATTACCATTTTTATTTATTTCACTCAGGCGACGAGCGCGCCTATCATTTGAATCATATAATTTCTCCAAGGCTTTGGACACTTACATTCATTTCATTTACCCTTCCGGGTTTCCTTTATCCTTTATGTTTACTTAAATATTTATTTGTTTATCATTTATTAAGTCCTTTGGATCTTAATAATATTTCTTCACAAAGCCTTAGATTTTTATCATATTACAATACTGTACTAAAACATGCCATGTCTGTTGATCGAACCCGTAACTCTCCAGTTACCCTCCATGCATCTAGGTGATTTGCTTTGTGCTGTACTGTGCACTGTACTGTTTATTACTGTGGGATATTTATTTATGACAAATTCCATTATTTCTTAATCCGTTATTTATTTATTCATGAAAGAAGGAATTTTCTTTATCAACAATCTATTATTTGAAAAATACGTCAAATTTATATATAGCATTTCAAACTTTGACTTGGGATGAAATTTTCATTCCCATAAAATAAATCTACAGTTAGTTTTTGCTTGCACCTTTTGTTTTAAATTTTACGATTTCCGTGTAACAGTTTCTCTTTCCGTTCGTCTCGACTCGACCCTACTTAGCTACCGAACTCATTAAGATGTCTCCTTTTCCTCCCTCACAAGAGGCAAGGTCGTGCACACAGGCCGCCTCCCCCTCTTCTTGTGGCACATGACAACGAGATTTACGATGTCTAGCCGACACTCCTTGCTTTCACGCTAGGGTAGCTTTTTAACATATGATTTCCAAGATTTAAAATTCATTTCACTACGGATATTTGTTCCGTTTTTATTTGATTATTAGTATTTATCTTTCGCTCCCAGGATATTAGTATTTGATTCGGAGAGGCTGTACGGTAGTTTATTATTTCAACTTTTTACGATGCTTATAATGCCTCTGACAACAATACCTATATTTCAACAATGCCTTTTACACACCAATATCTTCCTATAACAATACCTAGCTGGGATACCCATCCTGCAGCAGGATTACATAACTTTCGACGCTTCATTCATACGACGCCCCGTTTCATAACACTTAATTTGCACTGCTGGGAATTACAACGAAGAATTTGGCATGATCGGAGACACTATTCTCGTCGTCCATTTATACATACATCCAGTCTTATAATAAATTTTAACAACAAAGGCTTGAGCGACTCAGGGAGGTCCCTTACCTAGCCCGGCCTCAGCAACAATACAACATAGCATACCTCGCCTGCTTTGGCTATTATACTTACTTTCATTACGACGACGGCATCCACTTATTTATTTCATTTCCATAATACAACAATACACAACGTTTCATTAGGCAAAATATACGAGGCTTCTACATTTCAACAATATATTCGGTGGACATTTACCTCCACGCATTTTGACGATTTTTACTACATTTCCATCTCACGAATAAATCTATCCTGGCTTAACGCATATTTATATTAAATTTGAAAATATACTTTATTATTTTTATTGGCCCTTATGGCAATGCAACTTGCTTGAATACTTTACGACATTCGCCTGATTTCGGCATTCCTACAATTTATTTCACAACCTTGGCACATAAGCCTAATAGGTAATGCATTCGATCTTGGATGTTTCATTTCACCATTAACTTGGATATTTATCATTTATTTAATTTATTAGCATATTATTTCACTTTCTAATTTTCACTTTGAGTTCCTAGACACGGATCTTTAAATATCACTTTATTCTTTAATTTGATTATTATTATTTGCGTTCTTATTATTCCATATTTTAACTCATCTCATTATGACGCCCTATTCTTTCAATATCTGTTATTTGGTAGACAATTTAACCATTATTACTTAACTTATCCCTTTGACTTTATACTTATATTATGGTGCGTATTTACTTTATAACTAGGCAACAATTTAAGCCATTTAAATTATCATTTTTATTCCTTCTTTCAAATTTATTCATCATATATTTCTTTATCGGGCTTTCATTCCTTTATCTTTACTGATCCCAACAATGCTTTATTTTCACCGAGGCGGTCCTCGTGATTAACCATCATCTTTTTCAATATTTCAATTATTTGCATATTTATTTCATCAATGAATCATTCGTCTAACTCCCTAGTCGACGAATGGCTCTATTGATATTCGCGCACAGTACATCAACAAAGACATATTAGTAACGTTTCATCAACTCACCCAGGCAATGACTCCATTCCTAGATAGGCTCACCCATCAAGCTGAATATCTAGTCTTCCATCTCAACACTTTTCCCCGACATTTCTATATTACACTTATTTATTGTCTCACTGACACATAAAAACATATTGTAACACTTTAACATTATAGCACCTTTAACACTAAAACACTTTCTCTTTTAAGCCACGCCCTTATCTCAGAGCTTTGGCAATGATTTTTCGCATTGGATGATCCCTGGCGATACCTCGCGTTTCTCTTTGGACGTGCTAATTTGCTCCTTCCTCACTCATCGAGGTTCCTGATTTCCTGTTCTCCGTGAAAAGCTCTCAATCCACGTTCCTGCTCACTCGCTCCTATTTCTTCCTGAATATAAATGTTCCTCGTGTTTACCCTCACTCGTTCCGTGATCTTTCTACGCTTTAATGATATAGTTCCTAGCTTGGTCTCCAGTTCGAGACCCTTAGCCTGTCTAGTTCGTATTTTTGATGCTTTATATCTTGAGTATCGAACCCGCAGTCTTCTAGGGCCCTACTCATGTACTTCGTGATTAATACTTGTTGATATTATTCTTTTCTAGGATTCGCTGCTTTATATTGTCTTTCATTGACGCAGTGTATTTATATTTCGGTTTCTGAGACACCGATTTATAATTTTTGAGTACTGTCTCTTCAAAACTTCAAGTTCCGTAACTATCACTCTTATTTCGCGTCTTTCTGTATACTTTCGACTTTGCGTATTTTATTTATACTGGCCCGCACTTTTTACAGTATTAGTGTTCCTTTACTTGATGCTGCGTAACTGATTTTTGTCGCGAATTCTAATTTATTCAACGCCAGGCGCTATAATGATCAACTTTAAATAACGACACGATGACCCGTAGGTTCTGTTACGGTGAATATGATGTACTTAATGATCTCATGCTGTGATCCAGCATCTTTCCTAAATCGTGGGCTGAAATTTGACGACCAACACCCGACCTCTCAAAGGTCCGTTGTAGAACTGAGTGACTGATTCTCGTTCGGCCTCATATTTATACTATTTTATCAAAACGTAGTTCCCTCACGCGAGTGCGGAGTCTATTCTCCCCGTTTGAGCCCCTATTTCCCTGAAACTTTACTTGTATATGTAAAACATATTTACTTTGACGTTCATGTCGTGCGGAATCCCATTTATTCATCTACTTATTTTTAATTAATTAAAAAGGTTATTATGCTCCCTCCGTGGCCAGCGGAAAGGTATATCCAACCTCCATATCCCTGCGTTTTAATTGACAATGACACCACTGCAGATGTCGCGATTTAAATCTGTGTCAGCAACTAGGATTACCAACCTCTAAACAGACCTAGTCCCTGTGAATGTTTTAACGCATGATATCAATGTATAGTACTTCATCTTAGTCATGTTGCCCCCTATGATTGATTCGCTACTGTCTGGGACTTTTGTAACTTCGGTGTGATCATTTTATCGCGGCCTCAGCTCTAATTGGGGTCAGCCTGAATCATGCAATAGTCGTTAATCCCTAGGTTCAATCCCATTAAATCTGTCAGTTATACACTCATAAATTTGATAAACAGTGCTTGCCCAAAGGGTTTTTAATGATTCCTTGCTGATACCTTAACAGCTCATGATTTTGCAGAACTTTCCTTATCTGTTGATATTTTCTTGACACTTATCGTCGATTACAATGTTTATGGCTTCCTTAATTGCTCCTAATCACGGAGCTGGGTGGCTTGAGTCACGTACGGCTTGCATAACATTTTACAATATTCCTTCCCTGGTGGGCATAAATCATCCTTTCATCTTACATATCCATCGTTCCATTCTTGGGCCACACTCTCGTTGGGCACAAATCTCTCCTTCAAAGCGAATACATTTTTGAAAAAAAACTTGAAAAAATTTATTTGTAAAAAAAGTAATAACCAAAATTCCAACCTTCATCGAACGTCCTATATTTCCCATTCTATTTCAGTATCAGTTGCTAGATGGGCACGTCAACGTCTTAACCCATTTCAAATATTTATCACGTTTCTCTATCATTTCTTATCCCATCTTACTTTCATCGAAGAAACATCGTTTCTGTCACCTGGGTTAGGTCTATCCCTACCCGTTTCACTCTAACTTGGTTTTTTCTATCAATTTTTTTATCCTTTCATTCTCTTCTCTTCTTTTTCTGTTTTCCTCTATGAAGAAACTGGCAAATTCCTTCATGTCCTCATACTCTTCCTTTAATCCACATTCGCAACCTAATTGCTGCCATCTTCTTTCCCTTTCATGAACTTCATCGCAAATCTCAGTTACCAAGGTTTGATTTTCAGCTCTCTCAAATTCCTCCGGAGGATGGTACACCTTTAAATTTGCCGCATTCATTATCATTTTCTGATTCGTTTCCTCGTGTTGTACCTTATATGCATTGTTCTTTAGATCATTTATAATTCTATAAGGCCCGTTGTAATTCTTTCGGAATTTCTTATATATCCTATTTTCAGGATCTGACATGGCTGGTCGCTTTACTAATACTAACTCCCCTACTATCAATGGTCGATGGTATCGCTTGTTGAAATTTCGTCGCTGCTGTTTATCAGCTTGAGCTTTTAAATGTTCGTATTTTTTTCGAATTCTCAATTCTCTTCGCACTTGATTATCTACAGGTACTGGTATGATTTGATCCCACGGTCTCTCTGGACGTTGATCTAAATGTATTCTAATAGGCACTTCTCCAGTCGCCTTATGTATCGTATTGTTGATACAAAATTCAATTGTTTGCAATATATCGATCCACTTCCAATTTTCTTCTGAGCAATGTATTTTACAGTATTTCTGTACCTCTCTCATCACCCTCCCTACTGGGTTAGCTTAAGGGTGTCGAATACTAGAGAGTATCTGTTTAATTCCTGATGTTTCTAATTCTTTACGGAATTCCAAACTCGTGAAACAGCTTCCGTGATCCGAAAGAAGATTTTCGGGTTTTCCTAAAATCGGAATCACGCGTTCCTTTAACCTTTTAAGAACCCGTTTCGTCGATGTCTTTTGTATGGGGCACAGGACTACCATTTTTGTAAATACATCCATGGATACCGGGATGTGCCTGTTGCCTCTTCTTGCTTCGGTAATGGACCGAAGTTATCTATTGATAATATTTGACATGGTTTCTGTGGCAAAAGCGGGATTGGTTTTTGTCTCATCAAGAAAGAGTTAGTCTTCACTCTTTGACAGATATCGCATGTTTTCAATGCCGACCTCACTGTTTCTCCCATTTTCGGCCATATAAATGTTTCTTTTAACATTTTAAGTGTGTTGTCCACCCCCATGTGTCCAAATGTTCGGTGTGACAACCAGATTAATTTTCTTTATAACCCTGCTGGTACTACTATTCTTGACCGGGTATGATCTGCGTCCGCATATTTGTGAAGAAGCCTATTGTACCAAAGATACTCAGTTGAAATTGTTTCGGCTTGCGCAAGTTCTATCAAGTTTTTCCTCGAAGTATGAGATCATCATCCCCATCCATGGGTCTTGTCTTTGCATCTCACCAATCTTCCTTAAATCTTCTATAGTGGCCTGATCTTTATTATCTATCTGGATATTTAGTACTGTTTCTGTATTCTCTGGATTCTTGCTCAAAAAATCTGGGATAACGTTTTCCTTCCCAGGACAATATTCAATTTCCACATCGTATTGTTGGATGAACAATGCCCATCTTGTCAGCCTTGGGCTTGATAAATCTGTTTTCATTAGAAAGGTCAATGCCTTATGATCGGTTCTGAGTATAATTTTGAACCCATACACGATTTTTCGCCAGTATTGCAAGGCATGCAGTATAGCTAAAAGTTCAATTTCACTGATCGTGTAGTTCTTTTCGTGAGGTTTCAATCGCCTTGAAGTGAAAGCTAAATAATTTCTTCCTCCAGGTTGCTGATCGGTCTCTTGATATAGCATAGCCCCGATGCCTATTTGTGATGCATCTGTCTGTATTACAAATTTCTCATTTAAATCCGGATATCCTAGCTTCACGAAGTTGAGTAACATGCTCTTCGCTTTCTTAAATGCCTCTTCGCACTCATTAGTCCATCTCCATTTTCCCCCTTTCTTGAGAAGATCTTGTAGTGGAGATACTGTACTGGTGTACGCTGGACAATGGCTACTAAAAATCCTATTAGTCCCAAAAACTGTCTAATATTTTTGACCCTAGTTGGTCGTGGAAAATTCTTAATGGCTTCTAGTTTACATGGATTTGGCTTCACGCCATACTGATCTATCACATGACCTAAAAATGTCACTTCACGCTGACAAAAATTTGACTTCTTCAAATTTATTTTGAAATTGGCCTGTTGTAAATCCCTTCATAATTTCTTTAACTTTTCCATATGCTCGGTTACTGATTCTGAGGGTAAAAGAATGTCATCGACATACCTAATTGTGCAAGCTTTTACCTCATCTGACAAATTTCTATCTAAAGCTTGTATTAAAGCTGATCCAGCTGTCTTCAATCCAAAAGGTAATCTTCTGAAGCAGAACGTCTGCTGTTCGAACTGAAAACCTGTTAGTAAACTTGTTTTCTCCTCTAGTTCCAAATGATGATAAGAATTGGTTAAATCTACGTTTGTAAATATTTTCATTCCCTTAAAGTTTCTCAAAATTTCCTTTATAGGAGGAGCTGAATCGTTTTCCAGAATTATTCTCTGATTTAATTTTCTGGCATCGAGACATACACGTACCGAACCATCCGGTTTGTTTACTACCACCAACGGACTTACATATGGTGTAGCAACCTTTTCAATTACCCCGGTTTCCATCATTTTCTGTACGACCTCTTTGGCTTGTTTAAAATGTTTCTCTGCTATGGGATACGGTTTCTGGCGAAATGGAGTCCAGTCATTTACTTGAAAGGCGTATTTAAAGTTCTTAATCCTTCCAGGTTTAGATTCAAATGCGTCTTTTTGTTTCCTAATGATATCCTTCAAAATGTATTTATCCTCTAAGGAAATGTTTGCTTCTTCCAATTTTTCCAATACGCATTTATCAAAATCAGGCTCTTTTTCCTTTTCCAAACAAGCGGTGAGTGTATTAAATTCCTTTTCTAGAGCTAACACTTCTTCCCTAATAATATCTAAATTATTTTCATCCTCTATGTGCCATATTTGTTCGCCATATTCTTGCTCAATATTTTGTAAGGCCACATCTGTTCCTTGTACGTTACCTTCTTCCCGAAAGCGTATGCAATTTTTCGACAAATCAATGATTATTTTATATTCTCTTATGAAGTCAATGCCCAAGATCATGTTATATGGTAGCTTGTTTACTAACAAGAAACTGTGTGATATCTCCAAGTTCCCTATTTGCATATCCAAAAATATTTATTTATTTATTTATTTATTTATTTACATAGGTCCCAATGAGCCTGAGCTCGTGTTAGGGACAATCAATTAACATAGTTACAGCATGGCATATATATAATTTTTGTAACATTATTGTTTAGTTTAATAGTAACTTAGATTGCTAGTGACTAACTTTACAGAGATAATACGGTATGATACATTGCATTGCTTAAGGCTATTGTACATTGGCTATTCATTCCTTAATAGGAAGTCTTTTGTTTTCCTCTTAAATGTTTTTATAGAGAAACTTTCCCTTATGCCTAATGGTAGCGAGTTGTATTCTTTTATTATAGAGGACATAATTCCTTTAGTTCCAAATTTAATGGATTGGGAATGGCTGGTGAATATTTGATTTACTCCTCTTGTTGCATAGTGATGAATGTCATTTGCATGGGTAAAATGGATGTGTGTGTGTATCAATTTGTTTTCTAATTTGTATACAAATACTGTTGCTGACATAGCTATTTGTTTTTGCAGTGGCATAATTTTAGTTCCTGAGTACAATTCATTTGAGGGTGTGAGCCAAGGTAATCCAAAGATAGATTTTATAGCACGTTTCTGGAGTATCTCAAGTTCTTTTATCAGCTCCTTCTTACAATATCCCCATATGAAATTCATGTACATTAGATGTGAATGTATCAGAGCAAAGTATATATTTTTCAACTGTTGGCTAGTAAGACAGCTATATCTTAATCTGAAAATAATACCAATTAAAGGGCTGATTTTAAGTTTTACATTTTCTACATGATTTTCCCAGGTTAGTGTACTATCTAGTGTGATACCTAAGTATGTTGCCGATTTAACCCTTTCTATTTCTTTGTTGGCTATGTTGACTATGTTTGTGGTCTCAATCTTGTATGATGGTTTATGGAAGAACAAATATTTTGTTTTAGTGATATTGATAACCATTTTGTGTGCTCTCAACCAATCCACCAGCTTATTGAGATCATAATTAATATTTAGCATAATTCCCTGTTCAGATGTTCCCAGATAGAGTATAAAAATATCATCTGCAAATAGTTTAAGCTTGCCTTTCAATTCTAATAATACTATATCATTAATATAGGCCAAGAAAAGAATTGGTCCTAAGACAGAACCTTGAGGTACTCCTGTGTCAATTCTCATTTGAGATCCTTTTACATTATCGATTGCAACATATTGTTTTCTGTTAGTGAGGTAGTTCTTGAACCAATCATGTGCCACTCCTCTGATGCCTGCAAATTCTAGTTTATTAAGGAGAATCTTATGGTTAACCAGATCGAAGGCTTTTTGAAGGTCAATTAGTACACCAGCAGCTAGTTTGTTTTCATCTAATGCCTTTTCTACATCAGTTACTACTTCAAATATAGCACTATCAGCTCCTCTATTTGGAATAAACCCATATTGGCAGTTTGCAAAGTAATCATTTTTCATGAAGAAATTCATAAGTCTTCGTTTAACAACGCTTTCTAGAACCTTGCTGATGGCAGATATAATATTAATGGGTCTGTAATTTGATGGGTGGGTTTTGTCCCCTTTTTTGTAGATCGGGACCACCCTAGAGACTTTACAGGCATCGGGGAATATACCAGTCATCAGTGAAAGATTTATTATTTTGACAAGATATGGTGTAAGGCCCTCAAGACACAATTGTAGCATGACATTAGTAGTGTTGTCCTCACTTATATTGTTTTTGTGTTTTAGGGAGTTTATAATTGATTGTATTTCATTAGCATCAGTAGGTAACATAAAGATTGTCTTAGTGCTAGTAGTATTTTTATAGCTTGTAATGCCCGAGGTAGAACCGTTTCCTTGATTTTCCCATATACTGTTAGCAATATTGACATAATATTTATTAATTTCATCACATATATTTTCCTTTTTTTCGACATTTGTGCCGTCGACTATAAGTTTGACAATTTCATTTTTCCCCTTCTTTGGTCTATTTAACATCTCATTAACAACACTCCACACTTCCCTCTGATTATTTGCATTTTGAATTTTTTGGTCAAAGTAGTTTCTTTGTAGGTTTCTCTTAAGTTTTGTAACTTGGTTGCTAATAATTTTATATTCTTCTAAAATTTCTGCAGATGGATTTTTAACTTTGGTTTTTGTATATATCTTATCTTTCCTGTGTATTATTGCTAAAAGATCTTGTGTGATCCAGGGTTTTATTGGTGGGGCACTTGGCTCCTTATTCGTATATTTCATAGTACAGGCTTCTATTCCTTTATTAATAAAATCACAGAATTTATTAAATAAATTTATTAAATACTTGATGTTTGCAAACTAACGTTTTATCGGGGATATTACCCTTAATTTTCACGGCTGATGTAGGGATTTTGAACACTCTCCCTCTGCTTTCCAGTTCATTTACCAGTATTTGAGTCACAAGACTTATAGTCGACCCTATATCTAATAGACATCGAATTAAAATTCCTTCTACCCTAATCATAATTATGGGTAGTTCTCGTTTTACTGTTACTGGTCCTTCTGTAATTTCTTCAATTAGCTCTTCTGGCCTAGCGACCCAATTTACCACCTGAATCTCGTTCCATTCTCCTTCATAACTGAGATTTACTTCTTAGAAAATTGGCGTTTTTAAAAATCCGGATCCTCTCCCTCGGATTCCCTGTTTTGCCTGTGTG
This sequence comes from Meconema thalassinum, assembly GCA_946902985.2. Classification (NCBI taxonomy): domain Eukaryota; kingdom Metazoa; phylum Arthropoda; class Insecta; order Orthoptera; family Tettigoniidae; genus Meconema; species Meconema thalassinum. Next base: position 411,397,411 of record OX336393.1, read on the forward strand.
CTTCGCGGCTTTGCGCGCCCCAATTATCTTGGATATCTGGTGAGGTCCTATTCTTTATAGCGTCCCCCCAGCTAACATGTGACTGTCTCTCTTGCTCATCACCCCTTTCATCAATAGTAGCGCTGAGTAATGACCCGTCCTTCTTCAATTTCGGCCTCGTAATCAGGGTCTTGATCCCTTGGTCGGTAATTCCTATTATTTCCACGATTTCCACCTCTTCCTCGATAGGTCTTCCTTATGGTGGCTTTCTTCCGTCTGACCCCTTAGGTCATACTGCCGTGGTGCATAATTCTCTTGATAATTTCCCCTTTGGTAGTTATTCCCTTGGTAATTTCTCCGATAACCATTTCCTCTGTAATTTCCTGAGTTACGGTTTCCTTGATAATTATCGTTTCCTCCTGTTCCCATTCTTTCAGTATTGGTAGACTTATCCAAGCTACGCTCTCCAATAGTTTCTGTTTGAGTATTTATCATATGTGTATGTTCCATCGTCCTATTTTGACGTGGTGATATGTGTGCTGTCGTCATGTCAAGTTGACGTAGAACACTTTCGACTTCAATGGCCGTTTTCGCATTTGAGGAGATCAGCAGTCTCTGTATCTCGTACGGAAGTTGCATTGTGATTGCTAAGCATAGATCATTTTCGCTTGGGGCACAATCTAATTCACGAAATTTACATAGCTGTGCGGTGAAATATTCTGAGTACCTCGTTGGAGTACTTGTACTATATTTCTTGGAATAAAGGTCTAACCTTAAATTCTGTTGCACGTCTGCAGCCCAGTACCTTTTCAAAAATGCTTCCCTGAATTCTTCTACCGTGTCAAAGGTATACCTGAAACTTCGAAACCATGATAAGCAGTCCTCGTCTAGTAGTTTCTCTATGGAACGTAACTGTCTCTCGGCAGGTATCCTATTATCTTTGAAATATTCTGACACTTCCTTTAGCCAATATTTTGGTGTCATTGATGAATTATTGCCTGAATATTTCCTAGGCTTATCGGTATCTGGTCTAACAAGGGTAATTATTTGGTTTTGCATTGTATTATTATTATAGAAGGGAGTGGATGCAAATATGGGTTGCCCTGGTGTTCTGAACTGGTTTTCCACTTCTTGGTAATTATTGGATATGTTCTTGGGTTAGGTCTCTCCCCATTTATTCCTTAGATCCTCTGTACTCTCCCGATTTGACCTGTGACCTTTTAGGTTGAATCCTTCCATAGCAATCATTCTGGTTTCATTTTGGTTCATCCTTCCTTCCGTTCTCTCTAATCTAGCAAAGGTTTCTTGTTCCGCCTTCTCTATGTGATCTTCATTGTTCTTTATCTGTTCCTTTATATCTTTAGTTGTATTGAACAATTCCTTCTTTCTCTCTCGGATATTTTCTGTTATGTGGGCTATGTTCTCCTCGACTTCCTTCTTAATATCTATTACTTGCTCATGTGTAGCCTCCATCTTCACCACCATCCCTACTTCTATCTTTTCTTGCACTGAATCCAACTTTTTCTGTAACTCCTTTGTTTTCCTTTCCATAGTCTGGACTTTCCCTTGGGTTTCATCTTGTTGTTTCTTTAAATGAGCTACGTCTCCTTGTGTCTGTTGCATTCTCTTGTCGATTTTTCCTATGCTAACCTTTAGAGGATCTATCTTTTCCTGAATTCCCTCAATCAATCCCCTCTGTTCCTCTATCTCCTTGCCCTGTTCCGTGATAATTTCTCCCTGTGTCTTTATTTGTTTTTGTATGGGCTCTATCTGTTCTTTTAATCTCTTTTCCCCTCTCTTTTCGCTTTCCTCAAACTTGTTATCTATTTGTTGGTAAATCCCTTCTATTTGTTTACTCATCTTATCTCTATCTAATCGTTGTTGATTGTCAGTCTCCGTGATCTTTTCTGATAGTGTTTAAATTCTTCCGTTTAGGTCTCGCCTACCTTCCTCGCATATACGCATATTTGAATCGAATCGTTCATTCATATCTGCTCTCAAACCATTCAAATTGTCATTCACGGCTTTTATTTCGCTACCTAGCCCGGATTTAAAATCTTCCCGGATCTCTTGGACCTGATCCTGTAATTGTTCCTCTGTTTCGACTTTGATCTTATCAATCTTTCCGTCTATCCCATCCAACCGATTGTTTACTTTTGCCTGCTCCTCTGAGATATGGTTTACATTTTGTTTTACATCATTGATTTTTCCATGCACAGACTCCATTTGAGTCTGTATACGGTACTTTTATTTATAGTTTCCTGCACTCTCAGGATACTCTCATATACTCTTGCCTGTGCGGCTTCAACTTTATTATTTACTTCGTTAAGCTGGGCGTTTAAGTTGCCAAACTTGGTGTCCATTTGTTCATTTATTTCACCAATTTTAGCGTTTACCTGAGTGTTCAAGTTTACAAAGTTATTTTTACACTCATCATTGCCCTTCTTAATGTTTTCCTGCAGTTTACCATTTATAACTTCTAGGTCCTGAAGTTTACCATTTATAACTTTTAAGTTGTTTTTATATTCATCCCTACCATCCTGAAGCTCACTGTTTATATCTTCTAAGTCCTTTTTATTTACATCCCTACCTTCCTGAAGCTTGCTGTTTATTGCTTCATTCTTTCTCTTGCTCTCCTCTTTAATGCTCTCCTTAAAACTGTCCAGGAGTGCCTTTATCTCCTCCCCTGTAGCCATTCTTTTTCCCAATATTTGAGAAAAGATGGGCTAATACTATCCAAGAATGAATCATGCACACCAGGTAATCCCGAGCTCGATCTAACATGCCTGTATTGTTTTCTTTTCATATTGAGGTGAAGTGTCCAACGGGTGGGTCCGTATACGAACCCGTTCGCACGTCCCTCCTTCAAAACCATTAACCACATTAAGAAAGACATTTTCCTTTAAAAATTTAAAATTTTGAAAATCTCGAAATTTTCCAAAAATAAAACCCGGAAAAACTCGAGTTTTCCAGGTTTTTCCTTGAAAAAAAACCCGCCCTTAAAGATGGGCGCCATTTGGAAGTATATGCAGGGGGTCAACTTCCCATTATTTATATAGGGTTTGCTGGTCATTGCGGCCATGAACTATCCTTAAAATTACTTTACTTTGGACCGACTTTTTTGTCACCTTGTGCACATATCAGTACCTCAATATGTGAGACCCCTGTACCCGCTTAGCGGAGGATGTTTAGTTAGTACTCGGCTTTTGCTACTGCGGTATCGGGGCGCGTTACGTTCCCTCCACCACTAATTTCACATCCGATATGTAGGCACAATCAGGTTAACAAGATTTAGGAAAAACGCAACGTACAATTTAAAATAATTATTTATTCATAAAAAGGAAAATAAATTCACTCAAATGCATATAAAAATCAAAATCACTTGGTATTATCTCTTCAAGTGTCACTCAATCACCATTAAAAATCATCAAAATTCATTCTAATGTCATTTCATTGTTCTGTGAAGTTTCGTGAATACTTTGTCTTGCTTAAATTAAACTATTACCATTTTTATTTATTTCACTCAGGCGACGAGCGCGCCTATCATTTAAATCATATAATTTCTCCAAGGCTTTGGACACTTACATTCATTTCATTTACCCTTCCGGGTTTCCTTTATCCTTTATGTTTACTTAAATATTTATTTATTTATCATTTATTAAGTCCTTTGGATCTTAATAATATTTCTTCACAAAGCCTTAGATTTTAATCATATTACAATACTGTACTAAAACATGCCATGTCTGTTGATCGAACCCGTAACTCTCCAGTTACCCTCCATGCATCTAGGTGATTTGCTTTGTGCTGTACTGTGCACTATACTGTTTATTACTGTGGGATATTTATTTATGACAAATTCCATTATTTCTTAACCCGTTATTTATTTATTCATGAAAGAAGGAATTTTCTTTATCAACAATTTATTACTTGAAAAATACGTCAAATTTATATATAGCATTTCAAACTTTGACTTGGGATGAAATTTTCATTCCCATAAAATAATTCTACAGTTAGTTTTTGCTTGCACCTTTTGTTTTAAATTTTACGATTTCCATGTAACAGTTTCTCTTTCCGTTCGTCTCGACTCGACCCTACTTAGCTACCAAACTCATTAAGATGTCTCCTTTTTCTCCCTCACAGGAGGCAAGGTCGTGCACACAAGGCCGCCTCGCCCTCTTCTTGTGGCACTTGACAACGAGATTTACGATGGCTAGCCGACACTCCTTGCTTTCACGCTAGGATAGCTTTTTAACATATGATTTCCAAGATTTACAATTCATTTCACTACGGATATTTGTTCCGTTCTTATTTGATTATTATTATTATTTATCTTTCGCTCCCAGGATATTAGTATTTGATTCGGAGAGGCTGTACGGTAGTTTATTATTTCAACTTTTTACGATGCTTATAATGCCTCTGACAACAATACCTATATTTCAACAATGTCTTTTACACAACAATATCTTCCTATAACAATACCTAGCTGGGATACCCATCCTGCAGCAGGATTACATAACTTTCGACGCTTCATTCGTACGACGCCCCGTTTCATAACAATTAATTTGCACTGCTGGGAATTACAACGAAGAATTTGGCACGATCGGAGACACTAGGCTCGTCGTCCATTTATACATACATCCAGTCTTATAATGCATTTTAACAACAATGGCTTGAGTGACTCGGGGTGGTCCCTTACCTAGCCCGGCCTTAGCAACAATACAACTTAGCATACCTCGCCTACTTTGGCTATTATACTTACTTTCATTACGACGACGGCGACCACTTATTTATTTCATTTCCATAATACAACAATACACAACGTTTCATTAGGCAAAATATACGAGGCTTCTACATTTCAACAATATATGCGGTGGGCATTTACCTCCACGCATTTTGACGATTTTTACTACATTTCCATCTCACGAATAAATCTATCCTGGCTTAACGCATATTTATATTCAATTTGAAAATATACTTTATTATTTTTATTGGCCCTTATGGCAATGCAACTTGCTTGAATACTTTACGACATTCACCTGATTTCGGCATTCCTACAATTTATTTCACAACCTTGGCACATTACCCTAATAGGTAATACATTCGATCTTTGATGTTTCATTTCACCATTAACTTGGATATTTATCATTTATTTAATTTATTAGCATATTATTTCACTTTCTAATTTTCACTTTGAGTTCATAGACACGGATCTTTAAATATCACTTTATTCTTTAATTTGATTATTATTATTATTTGCGTTCTTATTATTCCATATTTTAACTCATCTCATTATGACGCTCTATTCTTTCGATATCTGTTATTTGGTAGACAATTTAACCATTATTATTAACTTATCCCTTTGATTTTATACTTATATTATGGTGCGTATTTATTTTATAACTAGGCAACAATTTAAGCCATTTAAATTATAATTTTTATTCCTTCTTTCAAATTTATTCATCATATATTTCTTTATCGGGCTTTCATTCCTTTATCTTTACTGATCCCAACAATGCTTTATTTTTACCAAGGCGGTCCTCATGATTAACCATCATCTTTTTCAATATTTCAATTATTTGCATATTTATTTCATCAATTAATCATTCGTCTAACTCCCTAGTCGACGAATGGCTCTATTGATATTCGCGCACAGTACAACAACAAAGACATATTAATAACGTTTCATCAACTCACCCAGGCAATGACTCCATTCCTAGATAGGCTCACCCATCAAGCTGAATATCTACTGTCGTGGAAATAAGTGTAGATACTCGAGTTTAGAGGTCAATAAAACCTTTACTCTTAGTCTTACATAAGAACAACCTACACCAAAAGTTTCCTTGTTTTATTTGTCATTTAATGATATAGAGTAAATATTTGCGTTGCATCTCGTTAAAATTTTATAGCAGGTTGAACAAAAAAAGTACCGGTTTTTCTTACCAAGTTCACGGCTCGCTCACTCAGAAGGATCATTACGTTAAAAGTATTGATCGGATCGTAACGAAACTCTAATACGTCTTGAAGGAACGCGTATATGAAGTTTTAATCTGACCTGACGTTTCTTTAAGTAGTTGTTGTGAATTTTGTAAAATATCTTTTTCTCGAGCCTGGGTGGTCATAGGAGTATGAAATATGGCTTGTTATGAGGCTCATAGCAATGCAAGGCTTAACGTAAAACTACATTTTATCTACTTTTGATAATTGCTTTTATATCGATTGATATTTAATCGGGTGGTTATGTGAGAAGAATGTATCGTAGCAAGCGACGGGAACAATGCCCTCGGTCGAAGAAACTCGTGCGACGTTGCCCTGTGAAACATAATACGCGCGCGTTCCAAGCCGTAAGGTCTGTGAATTTCTGTTGTTGTTGTATTGTATATTGTGTTAGGCCGGTATTACACTGCTAAAGAAATGTGTCAAATAAATTTTAGCAAATATTTTATAAAACTGAACTTTTATCAAAGTTATACAAAGCATTTATCACACCATTACACTACATCAAATATTTTATCATAATTCAGCAAAATGGATGAAGGACAGTTCCGTGTTCACTTAACTATATTATGGTAGTTGAAATTTTGTGGTGGCAATACCGGTATATAAAAGAAACGGAAAGATAAAGTGAATGTCTTTGGGTTAAACCATGGGTCGCTCACGTGACAAGGAAGATATCTAATATATAAAAGTGAAAGTCTGTATGAGGGTATGTATGTGGATCTGTTCCGTATACAAATCTACACCGTTCCACCAATCTCAACCAAATTTTGCATACACATAGTTTAGGACCCAGAAGGAACCGCTGGCTACATGAATTTACGATAGTCTTTCTCATTCTTCTGATTTCGACCCTTTTGCACTCCAGCACATGCTAATCAAACCATAAAATATACTCATGAAGGAATGGCAAGGCGGATAGTTTCCATGGCAACATAGATCAAGTCGAGACACGGCCGACTGGATGCCATTTGCGCTCTGCACTACCGGTATAGAAAATGAGTATCTTTACTTGAAATCACGTTAGTTACTCAACTTCTCACACAGCACTGTCAACCGAGTTTAGCATAACAAAGACTTGACACTATCTTCTACTATATATTTGTCAAATACCACTCACTCACTCATTCATTCATCACGAAATCTCAGAAACCATCAAACGGATTGGAATGAAATTTGGTATGCTGCTTCCCCAAGGGCCGCAAATGCCCACTAAGAGAGGATTTTTGGATATTCTGGTTCTAAAGGGGTGTTAAGGGGGTAGACCTGCATTTCATTGAACAGCAATATCTCCCGATTGGTTTCATTGGGGGATGTGATACTCGGCACATAAACTCATCATTAAAAATAAGAAGACATGAGTAGGAGGGTTTTTCGATGTGGTGTATATTATGAGATGAAAGGGGTGAAAAGTGGGGATTGAAAGATTCCTAACGGAGCGTGTATCTCTTAAACGACATAGGCGAGGAGTTTGAAACTCAGCGGGAAAAAATCAGCATAAAAATAAGTAAATATGTGTTTGACCGTTTCATCATAAATCCAATATAAGGGGCCCATGGGGTGGGGTGAAATTCTGGAAGGGGGGGGGGGGGGGGGGGAGAAACAGGAAAGAAAGTGTCCTAACTGATTGACTGACTCACTCACTCATCAAACTCAGGGGGAAAACTGCTTTAAAGTAAGTAAATAGCTGTTCGAATGTTTTTTTTCATAAATCAAATTTAAGGGGTTCATGGGGAGGGGTGAAATTCTGAAAAAAGAAAATTGAAAGAAAATGTCCTGACTCACTCACTCACTCACTCACTCATCATCGCCCAGCCAAAATGATTGAAGTTAGAAACATGACAGTTTGGGCATATGTTCATTGTATTTCAAAACAGTCTACTAAGGGAGGATTTTCGGATATTCAGGTTCTAAAGGGGTCTTAATGGGGTTAAACCTGCATTTCATTGAATAACAATATCTCCCGATTGGTTTCATTGGGGGATGTGATACACGGCATATAAACTCATCATTAAAAAGTAAGACATGTGTCTGAGGGTTTTTCGATGTGGAGTATATTATGAGGTGAAAGGGGGTGAAAAGTAGGGATTGAAAGATTCCTAACGGAGCGTGTATGTCTTAAACGACATAGGCGAGGAGTTTGAAACCCAGCGGAAAAACATCAGCATAAAAATAAGTAAATATGTGTTTGACCGTTTTTTTTTTCATAAATCCAATTTAAGAGGCCCATGGGGAGGTGTGAAATTCTGTGGAGGGGGGGGGGGGACAGGAAAGAAAATGTCCTAACTGATTGACTGACTGACTCACTCATCAAACTCAGGGGGAAAAACTGCTTTAAAGTAAGTAAATAGCTGTTCGACAGTTTTTTTATCAATCAAATTGAAGGGGTTCATCGGGAGGGGTGAAATTCTGAAGGGAAAAAAATGAAAGAAAATGTCCTGACTCATTCACTCACTCATCATCGCCTAGCCAAAAATATTGAAGTTGGAAACATGGCATTTTGGGTATATGTTCGTTGTATGTCAAAACCGTACACTAAGGGAGGATTTTTGGATATTCAGGCTCTAAAGGGGTCTTAAGGGGGTTAAACCTGAATTTCATTGAATAACAATATCTCACGAGTGGTTTCATTTGTGGATGTGATACTCGGCATATAAACTAATCATTAAAAATAAGCAGACATGTGTCTAAGGGTTTTTCGATGTGGTGTATTATTATGAGGTGAAAGGGGTGAAAAGTGGGGGTTGAAGGATTCCTAACGGAGCGTGTAGGCCTATCTCATAAACGACATAGGCGAGAAATTTGAAACGCAGCGAAAAATCATCAGATAAAAAGATAAGTAAATCGGTGTTCGACCGTTTTTTCATAAATTAATTTAAGGGGCCAATGGAGTGGGGTGAAATTCTGGGGGAAAAATGGAGAGAAAGTGTCCTAACTGACTAACTCACTCACCAAACTCAGGGGAAAAAGACAGCTTTAAAAATAAGTTAATAGGTGTTCAAGCGTTTTTTCATCAATCCAATTTAAGGGGCCCATGGGGAGGGGTGAAATTCTGGTAAAAATAATTGAAAGAAAATGTCCTGTCTGACTCACTCACTCATCACGCCCAGCGAAAACTATTAAAGTTGGAATAATGAAATTTTGGGAATATGTTTGCTGTATGTCGAAAACGTCAACTAAGGAATGATTTTTGTTTATTCGGGTTTTAAAGAGATGTTAAGGGGGTAAACGTGCATTTCATTGAATAACGATATATCATGAGTTGTTTCTTAGGGGATGTGATATTCGGTATATAAACTAATCATTAAAAATAATCAGACATATGTCTAAGGGTTTATCGATGTGGTGTATATTATGAGGTGATAGGGGTGAAAATTGGTGGTTGAGAGATTCTTGACGGAGCGTGTATCTCTTAAAGGACATAGGCGAGAAGTTTGAAATTCGGCGGGAAAAGAACAGCTTAAAATACAAGTAAATAGGTGTTCGACTGTTTTTTTCATAAATCCAATTTAAGGGGCCCTTGGTGAGAGGTGAAATTCTGGGGAAAAAAAACCAGGAAAGAAAGTGTCCTAACTGATTGACTCACTTACTCACTCATCAAACTCAGGGGGAAAACAGCTTTAAATAAGTAAATAGGTGTTCGACCGTTTGTTTCATAAATCCAATTTAAGGGGTTCATGGGGAGGGGTGAAATTATCAAAAATAAGTGAAAGGAAATGTCCTGACTGACTCACTCACTCATCATAGCCCAGCCAAAATTATTCAAGTTAGAAACATGATATTTTGGGGATATGTTCGTTGTATGTCGAAAACGTCCACTAAGGAAAGAGTTTAGAATATTCAGGTTCTAAATAGGTGTTAAGGGGGGTAAACGTGCATTTCATTGAATAACCATATCTCACGAGTGGTTTCATTTGGTGATGTGATACTTGGCATATATACTAATCATTAAAAACAAGCTGACACATGTCTAATTGTTTTTCGATGTAGTGTATATTATGAGGTGAAAGGGATGAAACGTGGGGATTGAAAGATTCCTAACGGACCGTGTATCTCTTAAACGACATAAGCGAGGAGTTTGAAACTTGGAGGAACTCAATCAGCTTAAAAATAAATAAATAAATAAATAAATAAATAAATGAATAAATAAATAAATAAAATAAATATGTGTTCGACCGTTTTTTCATAAATCCAATTTAAGGGGCCTATGGGGAGGGGTGAAATTCTGGAAGAAAAACGTCCCCTAATGAAGGATTTTTGGATGTTCACTCTCATCGACCAACCCAAACGATTAAAGTTAGAAGAATGATATTTTGGGGATATGTTTGTTGTGTGTCGAAAACGTCTACCAAGGAGGGATTTTTGGATATTCAGGTTCTAAAGGAGTGTTAATGGGGTTAAACCTGCATTTCATTGAATAACAATATGACACGACTATGACGCGAGCGAAGCGAGGCTAAAAATGAGATGATGTGCGTCTATGTATTACTCAATCACGCAAGTACCACTGGTCCGATTTACATGAATTTTACATGGAAGTAGCTGATTTACCTGGTTAACATATAGGTTAATTTTGATTTCAATACTTTGTACTATATAAAGATGGCGACCATTTTAGTGACTTCACTACACCCTTTGGTTTAAAACTTTCATATTTCCATTTCAAATACAAAGAGAACGCTAAGAAATAGCAAACTTTTGATGGTATATACGAGGTTAAAAATTACATTTTCTATCCGAAAGGTATCTCCAACCGTTAGCGAGTAAAACCTAAATTTGTGCTCTAAAACACGGTCAACGCCGAGCGGTGTAGTTGGACAAAATGTTCCATCCTTAATCTCCCTCTGCGCAGCACCTCGCATATCCCCTGTTTTAACTGTCACCTTCATATTTTAATTTATTTATGACGCGTAGCGAAGCACGGGTACTTCAGCTATTTATTTTATATGAGTAAAATCTTGGTGAAGGAGCTGCAGTACGAGGACTTGAAAAATGACATTAATTAAAATAAATGAAAAACCATACGTGAAATTGACGAATTATAATACAGAAATTATAATATATATTCGCCTCCGTGGTGTAGTGGTCAGAGTGCTTTGCTGCCACCCAGGAGGTCCGTGGTTCGATTCCCGGCTCTGCCACGAAAGTTGAAAAATGGTATGAGGATTGGAATGGGGTCAACTCAGCCTCGGGTGCTCCAAATGAGTAGAGGGGGGTTCGATTCCCACCTCAGCCATCCTTGAAGTGGTTTTCGTGGTTTCCCACTTCGTCTCCAGGCAAATGCCGGGATGATACCTAACGTAAGGCCACGGCCGCCTCATTCCCACTTCCTTGCCTATCCCTCACAATCTTCCCATCCCTCATATGGTCCCTGTTCGCTTTGCAGGTGAGGCCGCCTGGGCGAAGTGCTGGTTACACACCCCAGTTGTATACCCGATCCCAAGGTATCAAAATGGAGGCGGTAAATGTGGGAGCCATCGCTGAGTCCGAGGGAATAGCCAACCCTGGAGGGTAATACGATTAAGAAAATAAATAAATAAAAAAATAAAATGCACTATCATTCTCGTCTATTTAACTCAACTATTTAATTCTTCTTTATATCCTGAAATATGCGTCCCTCATGTACAGCGCTACAAGTTAGAGGAACGTGTCTTATATTTCATTTCCGCAAGAAGTTAAAAATTTCCCAACACCTTTTTTAATGAGGGCTTTATGGCAGGTTTAAAAATGGTGTGTCAGCTGAAAAGCTATTATTATAATATTAATTGTTTGAAGTAATTTACACTTTGAGATTATAAGATTATAAAACTGCTCCCTTATTAACTGTCTGAAAAATCACTGCCCGATGAATCAGATGAACTGTCATTTAAGTTTATAACAAGAGGCTCAACAACGGGGACGTCTTCTGTTAGCCAATCCTTTTCCCAGTAATGTTTCTCTATTCTTTTGGTGTGTTCTTCATCTCTCCGCCTAGTTACTCATATTCACTTTAGCTATTTTACTTTTCACGTAGGACCAATTCAGCTCTATGGGGTTGAGCTCACAATGAGCAACTGGCAACCAGACGAGTTCGACGTCAGGACGAACATTCTTGATTATCTGTTCCAGCTTCTTTTTAGGTGTCCTGAAGTGAGGTTTGGCGTGAACAAATAGCTCTGCTTTCGTCATACTTTCATACTTTTGGATTCTGGGAGGAAGATGCATATCTTTAATTGCAGCGGCACATCTCTTCACCGTGGCTATCGACCTTCCAATACACTTGGATACTACAGTATTTGCTAAACCCTCTTATCATTATTACTTTCTCTCTCGCATCTAAAAAACATATTGCACTTATAATAATGGCAAATTCGCCCTCCGTTAACTGCGGATTAGCTGGCATCTTGATCGATGTGCAAACAATAGATAATGCAGACAGTAATAGTTGCTGCTTGTTGCTAATGACTCAACGAAGAACAAAGGTCAGAGTTTGGTGTGCGTAGGAACGAGCGCGCAGCAACTGGCAACATTGCCAGGCTGCTGAGGTACTATCGCCGCCCTCAATGGTCCGATTAAATATCAATCCATATAAAATCGATAATCACAAGTAGATAAAATGTAGTTTTACGTTAAGCCTTGCATTGCTATGAGCCTCATAACAGGCCATATTTCATACTGCTATGACCACCCAGGCCCGAGAAAAAGTTGTTTTACAAAATTCACAACAACTATTTTAAGAAACGTCAGATCAGATTAAAACTTCATATATGCGTTAAAAATAAGTTCCTTTAAGACGTATTAAAGTTTCGTTACGATCACATCAATACTTTTAACGTAATGATCTTTCTAAATGAGCGCTCCGTAAACTTAGTAAGAAAAGCCGGTACTTTTTTTGTTCAATCTGAAATAAAATTTTAACGAGATACAATGCAAATATTTACTCTATATCGTTATACGACAAATAAAACAAGGAACATTTTGGTGTAGGTTGTTCTTGTGTAAGACTAAGGGTAAAGGTTTTATTGACCTCTAAACTCGAGTATCTATATTTATTTCCCCGACAGTAGTCTTCCATCGCAACACTTTTCCCTGACATTTCTATATTACACTTATTTATTGTTTCACTAACACATAAAAACATATTGTAACACTTTAACATTATAGTACCTTTAACACTGAAACACTTTCTCTTTTAAGCCACGCCCTTATCTCAGAGCTTTGGCAATGATTTTTCGCATTGGATGATCCCTGACGATACCTCGCGTTTCTGCTTTGGACGTGCTAATTTGCTCCTTCCTCGCTCATCGAAGTTCCTGATTTCCTGTTCTCTGTGAAAGTCTCTAAACCCGCGTTCCTGCTCACTCACTCCTATTTCTTCCTGAATATAAATGTTCCTCGCGTTTACCCTCACTCGTTACGTGATCTTTCTTCGCTTTAATGATATAGTTCCTAGCTTGGTCTCCAGTTCGAGACCCTTAGCCTGTCTAGTTCGTATTTTTGATGCTTTATATCTTGAGTATCGAACCCGCAGTCTTCTAGGGCCCTACTCATGTACTTCGTGATTAATACTTGTTGATATTATTCCTTTCTAGGATTCGCTGCTTTATTCTGTCTTTCTTTGACGCAGTGTATTTATATTTCGTGTTCCTGAGACACCGATTTCTAATTTTTAAGTACTGTCTCTTCAAAACTTCAAGTTCCGTAACTATCACTCTTATTTCGCGTCTTTCTGTATACTTTCGACTTTGCGTATTTTATTTATACTAGCCCGCACTTTTTACGGTATTAGTGTTCCTTTACTTGACGCTGCGTAACTGATTTTCGTCGCGAATTCTACTTGATCCAACGCCAGGCGCTATAATGTTCAACTTTAAATAACGACACGATGATCCGTAGGTTCTTTTACGGTGAATATGATGTACTGAATGATCTCATGCTGGGATGCAGCATCTTTCTTAAATCGCGGGCTGAAATGTGACGACCAACACCCGACCTCTCAAAGGTCCGTTGTAGAACTGAGTGACTGATTCTCGTTCGGCCTCATATTTATACTATTTTATCAAAACGTAGTTCCCTCACGCGAGTGCGGAGTCTATTCTCCACGTTTGAGCCCCTATTTCCCTGAAACTTTACTTGTATATGTAAAACATATTTACTTTGACGTTCATGTCGTGCGGAATCCCATTTAATCGTCTACTTATTTTTAATTAATTAAAAAGGTTATTATGCTACCTCCGTGGCCAGCGGAAAGGTACATCCAACCTCCATATCCCTGCGTTTTAATTGACGATGGCACCACTGCTGATGTCGCGATTTAAATCTGTGTCAGCAACTAGGATTACCAACCTCTAAACAGACCTAGTCCCTGTGAATGTTTTAACACATGATATCAATGATATTCATCATAGTCATGTTGCCCCCTAAGATTGATTCGCTACTGTCTGGGACTTTTGTAACTTCGGTGTGATCATTTTATCGCGGCCTCAGCTCTAATTGGGGCCAGCCTGAATCATGCAATAGTCGTTAATCCCTAGGTTCATTCCCATTAAATCTGTCAGTTATACACTCATAAATTTGATAAACAGTGCTTGCCCAAAGGGTTTTTAATGATTCCTTGCTGATACCTTAACAGCTCATGATTTTGCAGAACTTTCCTTATCTGTTGATATTTTCTTGACACCTATCGTCAATTACAATGTTTATGGCTTCCTTAATTGCTCCTAATCTCGCAGCTGGATGGCTTGAGTCACGTACGGCTTGCATAACATTTTACAATATTCCTTCCCTGGTGGGCAAAAATCGTCCTTTCATCTTACATATCAAGCGTTCGATTCTTGGGCCAAACTCTCGTTGGGCACAATATATCCTGAAACACCAGTACATTACGTCTGGAATAAGTGCAACTGCCAGTAGCAAAAAAGAAAAATGTTTCAAAAATTATAGGCAGAATGTATAATGTTTCGCCTATAGAAACAGAAAGGTATTATTTACGCCTGTTATTGCTTCACCTCATAGGTGCTACCAGCTTCCAGAATGTACGAACATACAAAGCCGTTGTCTATTCTACTTTTAAAGAAACAGCTAAGGAGCGAGGTTTGCTGATTGATGATTCTGAATGGCAGCGTTGTTTGGCAGAAGCGTCACAATTTCAGATGCCTTCTCAGTTATGACAACTGTTTTCTTACATATGTATCTTTCAGACCCTTCAAATGTAAGACATTTTCAAGAGTTCATTATCAGAAGATTATCTGCAGTTTCACGAACCTAACATTGCATATCAGTTCACTCATATTCATATTTCTAATACATTAAAGCTCCATGGTCTTCCCGTTACAACTCTCGAATTGCCAGCTATTATTGATAATTTCCCTGAGACAAATTTACCAATGAATTATCCAAAACTTAATGAGGATCAATTAAGTCGGATGATAAACCAAGCATATGGAAACCAAACGGCTATAATTACAGAAATGTTGGGGTTAGTACTGCCCCCGTAATTGAATTATGTAGAGACCATGGTGGCTATATTTGAAATTATAAGGAAAGTTATGGCTGTCATAGTTATGACGTGGGTAGTCATGACGTAAGCACGGATGACGTAGATGTTATGCCAGCAGGCTACTTGAGCTGAGATTCTCAGTGACGTCATGCATTTAGTCGAGAATGTTCCAAGATTTATGACGCAGTCGCAGGAAACGAGGAATTCTGCTGAGGAAGAAACTATGCTATTGGAGGAGAGGCATGAACCAATGAACGATAGTTTAAAGGAAGACGGAGATTGCTGAAACTATGGTATTTTTATTACTTTTGGAATGCAGAATTGTGGAAATCCATTTGCAGTAAAAGCATTGATTTGGAATTTTGGTGAAATTTATTTTCAGTTTTTGAATTTTGAAAATCCGTCATGTATTAACGAAGTTGGAACTTCTAGCGATGACGCAGTATCACGCTTTGGAAGGGATGGTAACGCCCCTCGTGAAGTTAATAAAAGGGCTTGCGCAGAAGAGAGGAGTCTCCTTCGTTCTCTGATCATTCTGAGATCTCATTCTCAGAGCATCGAAGTATATTTGTGAAAGTTCTTTTCTTATACATTCATTATAGTGAGACGTCGAAGTGAACAGCAGTGAAAAGAATCGTCTTTATAACGTGTGGCGAGGCCACTATATTAACGAGATCCAAGTCAAACTAGGTGAAGTTGAAACGGACCTTAGAAAGCTTCTACAAGTTTAGCTTCGAACAGTTAGCGGTCTCCGATAAGCTAATTGTATTGTGCAGTGCTACATGCAGTTATAGAGAAAAGCTGAACAATTTCAACCGATTAGTTCGAAAGATATTAGCAGTTTTATACGACTGAGAAAAGTGATTATCTCGCCACAAGAGAAGCACTTTTATATAGCCAGAATCAACGCAAGGCTGACGCTGCAAGTGGAATAGAAAGACTTCAGATTGCTTGGTTACAGAACGATACAGTATAATGGAGCAATTGAATACGGCAGTTTGTTCTTCTAACACTACAACCGAAGAGCAGATGGAAGGCTAAGGCGCTTATTGCAATTGGGACATACTTCAACGGAGTAAGATAGCGACATGGAACTTCGCTAATTGCTATTCCACACAAGCGAACATGCGGTGAATACCATCTACACCCATGTTTCGTAATTAAAGGCTGAATACCATCGAACAGCCATAGAAACAATTTCATACTCTGAATATGAATAATTTCTTCGGAAATTTCTACAAAACTTCATGACGATTGTCTACTGGAACTTCAGGGAATTTTTCAAGAGAGGTCAGGGATATCCCGACTCACACAGAAGATTATTGCCGGAAGGATGTCTATTCGTCTTCGAGGAGCAGAGCGATTCACGGAGAAGGAAGCAGTTCGATTCTCTGAGGGTGCTATTTCCTATTTCGAGGATGGAGCTCAACTTTAACGTGGTGAAATGGATCCATCAGCAGTCTTCTTTGGGGAATTTTCCTCTGGAACGTCAATCGGTAGATAAGGTAGTCGTGAACGTTTATTGTATTTGAGTATATTAATGATGTTTGAGCAACCATTTTTCCCATATTTTTATCCTCATGTATTTTTGCCCTATTCTCTTGTTGAGATTCTTATTCTCAGTACACCTTGATGAGTTTTGCATTTTTCGACGATTTATTAAGACATTGTTATGTCATGGGCATAGTTAATGATTTTGAATCAGTTGAGACTGATATTTAGAATTTTTCAGTAATTAATATTTTGTAGTCACGATTTGACTGTAAGTTAATGATTTTTAATGGCAGATTTAAATTCAGACAGCGTGTCATTTTATTAAAGTAATTCAACCCCAGTTTAATTACTTTGACCAATTTTCTGTCATCATCAAGAAGGAAGAACATTTAAATGATTTTAGAGCGTTAAAATCTCTTACGTTGTCGACGATCTTGGAAATACTAGTCGTTATTTGGATTGATTGCAACACAGACATTTATCGTCAGTTATGAATGAACATTGCATCATAGACACTTTTGTGAAAGAGTAACTTTAATAATGAATTATTGAATGCATTAAAGTCAAGTACTTTTGTTAGGAGTTTTTCTCAATTAGAGATTTATATAACGATGTTTGCATTCCCCAGTCTAAATGGATTCTATTCGACTACTTCGCATTTTAGTAGCACTTTATTTGAAGATAGTATTTTTATACTACACATTTCTTTTAGGATGTCAATCTTAAATTTTGATAGACCAGACAGGCGTATATAAGCGTATTCACTATTAAATTTGTTTGTGATTGGCAAGTTTTGACTTCATTTCGGTTCATGAATGAAATCCACGAAGGTTATAGAAAAACAGTTTTGAAACAATTAATGATTATAAAAAATTTTAAGTGGAACTATGAATGTATAATCGCTAGTGCAGCGCGTGTTGAAAGTCGCTGAGGTATAATGCCCTTGAATATGAAGGAAGTTCCCACAGGAATAAATGTTAAAGAATTATTTGTGGAAGTTTTGTAAGTTATGTGGAAGTTGAATACCATATAGATTAATATATGATGATTTTGGGCATATTTTTAATGCAGTTGGTGCATTAACTTGTTAGCGAAGGATTTTCCGCTGGAGTAAGATTGTCATAGTTCGTTGAAAATTAATCAAGTGATTTACTGTTATAATTAACACGAGTTTTGAAAGAATTTGAGATAAGATTTTGAATGAAGGTTGCCGTCACCAATCATTATTAAAACCTTTATTAAACCAGATTGTGACATTAACATGTATAACTAACCTTCATTGGTCGATTATATTAATCACGATTATGAAAATTACAAACCGAATGAACATGTGGTCAATGTATTTATTAAATTAATAATTTAAACAATTAAAATGTTAATATTGTAAATAATTGCTGTAAATATTTTTGAAAATAATGTGAAACGAGAGTGATGTTAAAGGCGTGCTTATAATATTTTTATTGTCTTTGACAAATATTATAAACAATTTCTAATTGTTATAAATAATTTATGTGATTTTGTTATAAACATTTAAGAGCTAATTAAACATTTGGATTGAAGTTAACAAATTTAAGAAATTAACATAATGATTCAATAGGATGTGAGCAAAGTACTTGAAAGATTTGCGTAAATATAATGTGAGTTGTCTTGTAGACAGTTAAAAGCTTGAGAGAGCAAGCTGTATGTTACGCAACTTAGCACGTGAGAAGGGAGTGCATTTGACCAGGATGCAACAGGTTGGAAGTTAGCTCGCAGCTGGGCCAACATCTGGTTCACAGAGAGTGAGGTCGTCCGCACTTCGGCCTTGCGACTATAAATACCATTCTCATGTTTATTAAAAGGAAACCAAATGCTCTATATATATGTCACACCCTGATGTCCTTTTACAATCCAATAGTGTTATGAATATTACGTTATTTGGAGCTCTTGGGAGCTAAAATGTTTTATATCATGTTGTATGATTATTTTTGCAAGTCCTACTGAGGACGTAGTCAGATTGACTTGGGCTACTGATAGCCACGTTTATTTTGTTGTGTTAGTAAAATCATACCCTTTATTAGAAATAAAGCATTTTGTACAGTTCAAAGTTCTCGTCTTCGTCTTGGCTCATTTTTAAATGTCATGGTGGAGGTTATTGTGTGAACAGACTTTTAGTGATCCTGTTGTCAACTCAAACCCCGAGATAATTAAGAGGTAAGTAACGGTAAGTATGAAACCCGGTCTATTTTGGTGTGTTCCACAATGATTTCCTGTGAACTTCTGTGCTCTTATCTCGATAGTATCTGTCAGTGCCATTTTCATTGATGTAGCTGTGCCGGTGCAATTGATAATTGGCAATCCGATTGAGGGGGCGGATATCTGACAGCCTACTGTCCAGGTAAACGGGAACAGAAAGATTGGCGCCCAACGTGGGGATGAGTCAACAGAAAGAGTGGCAAACCTAAAACGTAGGGTTCGATTAGACTCAAATAAAGAGGTTGATTCTTTGTTAGATGTCTAGGCCAATTGTAGTATTTAAGAGTGTGATTATATAGGAATTAAATGTTGTATTGTATTAGGAAAATTACACTCAGAAAAGATCAGATCTTATACAACTTGAGAAAGGTTAAATGGGCAGGAAACTTAGAAAAATCGCCTATAATCTGGAATCTTATTTTATTTGACCGGCTTATGACATTTCAGTCACATTAAAGATAAAATTAAATTATTTGGATTGTAAATGTAAATTATTTGTGTTAGGATATTTTAAAATGAGCCAGGGAAATTTGGACATGTGCTTGAGTTTGTTTCAACATGAAGTATCGTCGAAAGTTAATTATAAGGTAGTTATAAGTTAGATTTAGGACAGAAAATTGATCAAAATTATATATGGTGTATAGTGTTGCTCAAATGTTGTTATTTTGCTCTTTTTGATGTATGTCCCTACAGCAATCCATTTTGAATAATATTGTTATGGCAGATGAAAGTTTGAGGTTGATGCTAGAGGAGATGTCTGCTAACTTGAAAGCTAGCATGAACAATAGTATGAAGCAGATGTTGAATGAAAGTATAAAGGAGATGGAAGTTAGGAATACTAGTAGAATGGAGGAGAATGCTAGTAATTTGTCTGCTAATTTGAATGCAAGAATGGAGGAGAATGCTAGTAATTTGAAAGCTAGCATGGGTGAAAGTTTGAAGGGTATCCAAACTAGTGCTGCTAATTTGGAGGATAATATGTCGCGTTTACAGATTAATACCCTAGGAATTGAGAATACTGTAACGGACATGCGTACAGACGTGTCTAATGTCCATAAAGATGTGTCTATTGTGCATAAAAGTGTTGATGATGTTAAAAATGATGTGTCTAAGGTACAGAGAGACCTTACAATGTTAAATCTAGATGTAGCTAATGTCCGAGGGGATATTTCTTGTGCTAGAGCCGAAGTAGTTGTTGTCAAAAACGATGTAGCGACTGTCCAAGACAAGGTCGAGGAAGTCCAAAAAGAAATTCAAAAAGCTAGAACTGATGTATCTAATGTTCAGGTAGACATTAATAATATTCATGCGGATATAACTGAGGTGCAAAGTGACGTAACTAAGATTCAGGTAGAGGTCAACACAGTTTTCGTAGATATTACTAAAGTCCAAACTGATGTAAATAAAGTCAGGGAAGAAATCGAAAACTCAAAAACTCTTTGTACGCGTAATATAACTGCATTAGCGACTAGGTTAGTCGATGAATCAGTTAGAACAACAACGTCTTTAGCAGAGTTGAAGTATGACGTAGAGGTCATGAGAACACAGGTATTAGACCACAATAGAGTATTAAAAGAGGATATCGAAGTAGACATAGCCGAAATGTTAACAGCAAACGTAGCGGTATGGAAAGACGAGTGGAATAAGTCAAGTGGGGAACATGTAACCCAAATTCAGGAAAGGATTGAAAGAAAACTTGCCAGTACGCAGATAGAAATTAACAATGAAGTAGTACAGATTAGGAAAGATTTAAGCGTCAGGATAAATTCGTTATCCGAAAAACAAGTTGACGATAGAACACAACTAGATCAGGATATGCAAACTTTAAAATCTACATTAGAGGATCAAATTCATAAAGTTGTCTCGGATGTAAATGAAACGACGAGTAAACTGAAAAATTTGAAGTTAGGAGAGGCTAGTTTAATGGAGAACTACAAAGAAGAGATTATCAAGAAAGTCTTAACAGAAATCACCGACAAGGATACAGAAGGCTTAGCTTGCGAATTGAATAGGAATTATGCTAGAAGACATAACCTAGAGCCAGAAGAAAGAGACGTGACTCCTGAAGAACGTGTATCCAGATTCAGAGAGGAGGATGACGAGAGGAATATGGAACCTGAGTGGAATTATAGAGATAGTGGGAGAAACTATCCGGATTCATATCCGAGGAACGTGACGGTCATTAGGAATTTCGAGGACAAACCACAAAAATTCAGTAACACTGATAGTTTGACACCTATAGAGTATGTAAGGAATCTCAAAGATTATTTCATCGAAGCTCACATTCCCAGAGAGAGAGAGATGAAGATAGTAGAGAGATATCTGATTGGAGGACCCCTTGAATGGTTTCGCGCATTTAGATACACATTCAGTAACTTTGACGAGTTTGCAGAGGCATTAATCAAGCGATTTTGGTCTATAGAAGCGCAGAATTCGTTAAGAGCGGAGGTGTATTCAAGAAAATACTCAGGAACTCTTCCAACGAGGTACGCTGATTTCTTTACGAGTCAGTTGTCCCGCTTGAGATTTTTGCAACCCCCATTGTCCACGGAGCAACTAATAGATGCGATTTCTCGTATGCTGCCAGTTGAGGTGAGGAGACTTATAATTTCGTCCAACATCAGGGATTTATCCAGCATGGATGAATTACTAAGAAGGTTAGACTACACAAGTCCAATGCCTAACGTAGTCCAGAAAGGTCAAAGGCAGGAGTTTAAGGAAATCAATACGGTATATATGGACCAAGTCCAACAAACTGACAAGCCAGAGCAGGAGAAAACTGACAATGTAGGTCCTCACAGAAATAATCAGTTTAGAAATTATAGATCACAAGGTTACCGACCGTATCAACAGAGAAGAGGTTGGAACTACAACCGAGGAAACTACAATGGAAGAGGCAGATATTACAACAATAATGGGTATAACCGTAACTATAATAGGAATAACCAAAACCAAAATAGAAACCAGAATACTCAAAGTCAGGTTATGACACCTGATCAGTATCAGCAAAGAGAAAAGGAAAGCCAGCAATACTTAAAAGAATTAAGAGATAAAGAAGCTGACAATCAAAAGAAAAGGCAGGATGTTGTAATCGATCCTGGGCCTTCTACGAGCCAGCAGAATTTTGAGGTCGGTAACACAAAAAAAAAAAACGCCGATTTCTCAACGTCAGTGAGAACCTGTAAATACATTGCCACACCACACCTGATTACGATTAATGAGATATACGAAGTTACCGATGAAGATTTACTAGAAGAGAGGGGTATTGTTAAAGAGGAAAGACCATGTGCATTACCAATTATTGCTGTACGGATAGATGGACAGCAGTACAAAGCCCTGATGGATACTGGTGCTATTATTTCCATCATTTCAGAGGAATGTTATCAAAGTCTGCTAAGAGGAGAGAACATGACAGTTCTACCTGTTTCTACCGTCAAAGTGAGAGGGATATTCCAAGATAAGGCAGTGAAATGCAAGATTCAAGTGTTATTGAACTTTGAGATCAATGGAAGGAATTATGAACATATCTTCATTGTGGTGAGCAAGATCAATTTTGATATGGTGCTTGGAATCGATTTTATATCGAAGGTCGGAGCTATTATTGACATGAAGAACAGAAGTATTAGCTTTAATGATGAGTACATAATCACAGAAGAGATAGAAGAACAGGACGTGAAAAACAGTCTGGAAATAGACCTTAGGGAAGAAATTTTGAATACAATCATTAATGAAGTGGAAAATTTAGAAGAAATACCCAGTAGAAAAACTGAAGGATTTGAAGAAATTCAGGGGGAATTTGAGGATCTGATAAAGGAATTCCAAGATATTTTCGATGAAAAGCCTGGATTGATTAAGGATTATAAGTACAAGATAAGGCTGACAGATGAAACCCCTTACCAGAAGAGAATATACCCCATTCCTGAGAAATACTATCAAGAAGTACGAGGGTTAATCAGAAAAATGGAGGTAGACGGGATTATTAGAAAACAGGCGTCGTCTTATATAAACCCCATCACAGTAGTGAAGAAAAATAATGGTCAGATACGTCTTTGTCTCGATGCCAGGACCATTAACTTGAAGATTCTTCCAGAAAATGACAGACCACCCAAGATTAGAGATCTGCTTCGGAAATTCAAAGGGAGAGCTTGTTTCAGCGTTCTCGACTTGACGTCTTCATTTTATCAAGTTCAATTAGAAGAGGATAGTATGCAGTACACTGGATTCCTATTTGACCAGACGTCATGGGTCTTTGCCAGAATGCCTTTTGGAATGGTTAACAGTGGACCAGCACTTATTCGAGCACTTGATAGTAAGCTCACTGACGAAGTGAAAGAAAATGTAATCTGCTACATTGACGATTTAATCGTATCTTCACCCAGCGCCGAAGAACATTTAGTGCACTTGAGAAAGTTGTTCGAGAATTTAAGGGAGGCCAACATCAAGGTGAACTTTGGAAAATGTCAATTTTTGAAGAAGGAGATAAATTATTTGGGGCATACTATTGATAAAGATGGATATCATCCAAACATGAAAAAAGTAGATGCGATCACGAGATTTCCAAAGCCAACTAAGGTAAAACAAGTTAGAGAATTTGTAGGTGCATGCCAATTTATTAGCAGCCACTGTCCAAGATACTCGGAAATTATGGCTCCTCTGTATGACTTACTCAAGAAGAACAACAGATGGAAATGGAGTACCGCTGCAGACGAGGCTTTTGAGAAAGCAAAAGAAATGCTCAGAAATAATGTGAAACTGGAGTACCCAGACTTTGAGAAGGTGTTCTATATTGAGTCTGATGCATCAAGAATAGGCATTAGTGCAGTCTTATACCAGAAAGACGAGGCAGGCAACAAGCACTACATTGCGTTCACTAGTCGGAAGTTGAAAAAGCACGAGGAAAATTACTTCACGACAGAGCTTGAAGCGTTAGCTTTTGTGACAGCTTTACAAGCCTGGAAGAAAATCCTGCTGGGACATAAGGTCATCATTATTACTGACCATAAAGCACTACAGTTTATGTTGCAAACTGACATGTCAAGTGATAGATTGACACGTTGGGCTTTGTTCACCCAACAGTTTAACGCTACTATTGTCCACCAGCCTGGGAAAGATAACTTACTGGCTGATGCTCTATCACGTAACCCTATTAAAAATGTGCAGATACACCATGTACAATTGGAGCAAGAAGATGAAGAAACCGTTAGGAGGTTAGCCCGAATCGGTGTGTCACAGAAGAGACACGCTCCAATAAGGAAAATGTACAGGTTCCTCAAGGGTTACATGGACAATACAGATGTTGACTATGAAGCTACACGGAGAAATTCACGACACTTTGTCTTGAGTGGAGACATTGTATGCAAGTATGCTGACCCTGCGCATACAAAACTCCGAATAGTCGTGCCACCTAAACTTGTTGTCAATTTAGTGTGGGTAGCTCATCACGCAACTGGACATGCCGGTTTAGATAAAACTCTTAATACACTTAAAGAGAGATTTATCTGGACTAACATGCGTTCCAGCATTGCCAAGGTCATTAGATCCTGTGACAAATGTCAAAGAGCAAAGTATGCTTCTGCTTTACTAAAGGGAAAACCGAAGGCGATGATTCCTTCTAAGCCAAACGAACTCATGGCGACGGACATATTTGGCCCCTGTCCGAAGGGATACTAGGGTAACCAGTACCTGTTGGTAACCGTGGATGTTTTCTCAAAATTTGTTACAATGAGTCCCATGCAGAAAGCTAACACGAGGAACGTAGTAAGCAGACTGGAAAATGCTGTATTTCCTAAAGCTGGTATACCGGAATATCTACTGTCAGATCATGGAACGCAATTTACGTCCGTGGAATTTGCAGCGGATATGGAAAGGCTTGGCATTAAGCACTTATTTTCAAGCGTGCGTTACCCTGAATCGAATTCCTCAGAAAGATATATGGCTGAATTTTCGAAATTCTGTCGAATTTTCTGTCCAAATGATCATTCTGGTTGGGTGAGATTTGTACCCCTTATTGAGGAATGTCTGAACTCTACAGTGCAGGAGAGCACAGGAGAAGTGCCAATGCGACTTCATCTAGGAAGAAACCCAGAAAGGCCGTGGGATAATCTTTTCAACCACATACCGAGAGATCCCGACATAGGAAGACAGCAGAGGATTGACAAGGCAAAGGAACAACTCCAGAAAGCAGCAGAGAAACGATTAAAGAGAGTAGCTGGAAAACGTTTTGGTACACCCTTTCAAGTTGGAAATCTTGTATTATTACGCAGACCTGTCAAGGCTGATATGTCCAAGAAAATCTACCCCAAATTTGGATTAGTGTTCCTGGGGCCGTTTAGGATTACAAACGCTTATGGAAACAACTGTTATGAACTCTACGATGATGAGAATAATGTCGTTTACGGCAAGTTCAATGCTGGAAATTTAAAAAGATACTATCCTAGAGTAAGCCAGTAATAATTCAATTTCGTGTTCAAGAGAGTTGAGATACTTGTAACATTGAGTTTAAAAACAATTTGCAACTGTTTTTAAAACGTGGTGGGAGGAGAATGCCCCCGTAATTGAATTATGTAGAGACCATGGTGGCTATATTTGAAATTATAAGGAAAGTTATGGCTGTCATAGTTATGACGTGGGTAGTCATGACGTAAGCACGGATGACGTAGATGTTATGCCAGCAGGCTACTTGAGCTGAGATTCTCAGTGACGTCATGCATTTAGTCGAGAATGTTCCAAGATTTATGACGCAGTCGCAGGAAACGAGGAATTCTGCTGAGGAAGAAACTATGCTATTGGAGGAGAGGCATGAACCAATGAACGATAGTTTAAAGGAAGACGGAGATTGCTGAAACTATGGTATTTTTATTACTTTTGGAATGCAGAATTGTGGAAATCCATTTGCAGTAAAAGCATTGATTTGGAATTTTGGTGAAATTTATTTTCAGTTTTTGAATTTTGAAAATCCGTCATGTATTAACGAAGTTGGAACTTCTAGCGATGACGCAGTATCACGCTTTGGAAGGGATGGTAACGCCCCTCGTGAAGTTAATAAAAGGGCTTGCGCAGAAGAGAGGAGTCTCCTTCGTTTTCTGATCATTCTGAGATCTCATTCTCAGAGCATCGAAGTATATTTGTGAAAGTTCTTTTCTTATACATTCATTATAGTGAGACTTCGAAGTGAACAGCAGTGAAAAGAATCGTCTTTATAACGTGTGGCGAGGCCACTATATTAACGAGATCCAAGTCAAACTAGGTGAAGTTGAAACGGACCTTAGAAAGCTTCTACAAGTTTAGCTTCGAACAGTTAGCGGTCTCCGATAAGCTAATTGTATTGTGCAGTGCTACATGCAGTTATAGAGAAAAGCTGAACAATTTCAACCGATTAGTTCGAAAGATATTAGCAGTTTTATACGACTGAGAAAAGTGATTATCTCGCCACAAGAGAAGCACTTTTATATAGCCAGAATCAACGCAAGGCTGACGCTGCAAGTGGAATAGAAAGACTTCAGATTGCTTGGTTACAGAACGATACAGTATAATGGAGCAATTGAATACGGCAGTTTGTTCTTCTAACACTACAACCGAAGAGCAGATGGAAGGCTAAGGCGCTTATTGCAATTGGGACATACTTCAACGGAGTAAGATAGCGACATGGAACTTCGCTAATTGCTATTCCACACAAGCGAACATGCGGTGAATACCATCTACACCCATGTTTCGTAATTAAAGGCTGAATACCATCGAACAGCCATAGAAACAATTTCATACTCTGAATATGAATAATTTCTTCGGAAATTTCTACAAAACTTCATGACGATTGTCTACTGGAACTTCAGGGAATTTTTCAAGAGAGGTCAGGGATATCCCGACTCACACAGAAGATTATTGCCGGAAGGATGTCTATTCGTCTTCGAGGAGCAGAGCGATTCACGGAGAAGGAAGCAGTTCGATTCTCTGAGGGTGCTATTTCCTATTTCGAGGATGGAGCTCAACTTTAACGTGGTGAAATGGATCCATCAGCAGTCTTCTTTGGGGAATTTTCCTCTGGAACGTCAATCGGCAGATAAGGTAGTCGTGAACGTTTATTGTATTTGAGTATATTAATGATGTTTGAGCAACCATTTTTCCCATATTTTTATCCTCATGTATTTTTGCCCTATTCTCTTGTTGAGATTCTTATTCTCAGTACACCTTGATGAGTTTTGCATTTTTCGACGATTTATTAAGACATTGTTATGTCATGGGCATAGTTAATGATTTTGAATCAGTTGAGACTGATATTTAGAATTTTTCAGTAATTAATATTTT
This sequence comes from Meconema thalassinum, assembly GCA_946902985.2. Classification (NCBI taxonomy): domain Eukaryota; kingdom Metazoa; phylum Arthropoda; class Insecta; order Orthoptera; family Tettigoniidae; genus Meconema; species Meconema thalassinum. Next base: position 411,424,892 of record OX336393.1, read on the forward strand.
GTAGTCACGATTTGACTGTAAGTTAATGATTTTTAATGGCAGATTTAAATTCAGACAGCGTGTCATTTTATTAAAGTAATTCAACCCCAGTTTAATTACTTTGACCAATTTTCTGTCATCATCAAGAAGGAAGAACATTTAAATGATTTTAGAGCGTTAAAATCTCTTACGTTGTCGACGATCTTGGAAATACTAGTCGTTATTTGGATTGATTGCAACACAGACATTTATCGTCAGTTATGAATGAACATTGCATCATAGACACTTTTGTGAAAGAGTAACTTTAATAATGAATTATTGAATGCATTAAAGTCAAGTACTTTTGTTAGGAGTTTTTCTCAATTAGAGATTTATATAACGATGTTTGCATTCCCCAGTCTAAATGGATTCTATTCGACTACTTCGCATTTTAGTAGCACTTTATTTGAAGATAGTATTTTTATACTACACATTTCTTTTAGGATGTCAATCTTAAATTTTGATAGACCAGACAGGCGTATATAAGCGTATTCACTATTAAATTTGTTTGTGATTGGCAAGTTTTGACTTCATTTCGGTTCATGAATGAAATCCACGAAGGTTATAGAAAAACAGTTTTGAAACAATTAATGATTATAAAAATTTTTAAGTGGAACTATGAATGTATAATCGCTAGTGCAGCGCGTGTTGAAAGTCGCTGAGGTATAATGCCCTTGAATATGAAGGAAGTTCCCACAGGAATAAATGTTAAAGAATTATTTGTGGAAGTTTTGTAAGTTATGTGGAAGTTGAATACCATATAGATTAATATATGATGATTTTGGGCATATTTTTAATGCAGTTGGTGCATTAACTTGTTAGCGAAGGATTTTCCGCTGGAGTAAGATTGTCATAGTTCGTTGAAAATTAATCAAGTGATTTACTGTTATAATTAACACGAGTTTTGAAAGAATTTGAGGTAAGATTTTGAATGAAGGTTGCCGCCACCAATCATTATTAAAACTTTTATTAAACCAGATTGTGACATTAACATGTATAACTAACCTTCATTGGTCGATTATATTAATCACGATTATGAAAATTACAAACCGAATGAACATGTGGTCAATGTATTTATTAAATTAATAATTTAAACAATTAAAATGTTAATATTGTAAATAATTGCTGTAAATATTTTTGAAAATAATGTGAAACGAGAGTGATGTTAAAGGCGTGCTTATAATATTTTTATTGTCTTTGACAAATATTATAAACAATTTCTAATTGTTATAAATAATGTATGTGATTTTGTTATAAACATTTAAGAGCTAATTAAACATTTGGATTGAAGTTAACAAATTTAAGAAATTAACATAATGATTCAATAGGATGTGAGCAAAGTACTTGAAAGATTTGCGTAAATATAATGTGAGTTGTCTTGTAGACAGTTAAAAGCTTGAGAGAGCAAGCTGTATGTTACGCAACTTAGCACGTGAGAAGGGAGTGCATTTGACCAGGATGCAACAGGTTGGAAGTTAGCTCGCAGCTGGGCCAACATCTGGTTCACAGAGAGTGAGGTCGTCCGCACTTCGGCCTTGCGACTATAAATACCATTCTCATGTTTATTAAAAGGAAACCAAATGCTCTATATATATGTCACACCCTGATGTCCTTTTCCAATCCAATAGTGTTATGAATATTACGTTATTTGGAGCTCTTGGGAGCTAAAATGTTTTATATCATGTTGTATGATTATTTTTGCAAGTCCTACTGAGGACGTAGTCAGATTGCCTTGGGCTACTGATAGCCACGTTTATTTTGTTGTGTTAGTAAAATCATACCCTTTATTAGAAATAAAGCATTTTGTACAGTTCAAAGTTCTCGTCTTCGTCTTGGCTCATTTTTAAATGTCATGGTGGAGGTTATTGTGTGAACAGACTTTTAGTGATCCTGTTGTCAACTCAAACCCCGAGATAATTAAGAGGTAAGTAACGGTAAGTATGAAACCCCGTCTATTTTGGTGTGTTCCACAATGATTTCCTGTGAACTTCTGTGCTCTTATCTCGATAGTATCTGTCAGTGCCATTTTCATTGATGTAGCTGTGCCGGTGCAATTGATAATTGGCAATCCGATTGAGGGGGCGGATATCTGACAGCCTACTGTCCAGGTAAACGGGAACAGAAAGATTGGCGCCCAACGTGGGGATGAGTCAACAGAAAGAGTGGCAAACCTAAAACGTAGGGTTCGATTAGACTCAAATAAAGAGGTTGATTCTTTGTTAGATGTCTAGGCCAATTGTAGTATTTAAGAGTGTGATTATATAGGAATTAAATGTTGTATTGTATTAGGAAAATTACACTCAGAAAAGATCAGATCTTATACAACTTGAGAAAGGTTAAATGGGCAGGAAACTTAGAAAAATCGCCTATAATCTGGAATCTTATTTTATTTGACCGGCTTATGACATTTCAGTCATATTAAAGATAAAATTAAATTATTTGGATTGTAAATGTAAATTATTTGTGTTAGGATATTTTAAAATGAGCCAGGGAAATTTGGACATGTGCTTGAGTTTGTTTCAACATGAAGTATCGTCGAAAGTTAATTATAAGGTAGTTATAAGTTAGATTTAGGACAGAAAATTGATCAAAATTATATATGGTGAAAAGTGTTGCTCAAATGTTGTTATTTTGCTCTTTTTGATGTATGTCCCTACAGCAATCCATTTTGAATAATATTGTTATGGCAGATGAAAGTTTGAGGTTGATGCTAGAGGAGATGTCTGCTAACTTGAAAGCTAGCATGAACAATAGTATGAAGCAGATGTTGAATGAAAGTATAAAGGAGATGGAAGTTAGGAATACTAGTAGAATGGAGGAGAATGCTAGTAATTTGTCTGCTAATTTGAATGCAAGAATGGAGGAGAATGCTAGTAATTTGAAAGCTAGCATGGGTGAAAGTTTGAAGGGTATCCAAACTAGTGCTGCTAATTTGGAGGATAATATGTCGCGTTTACAGATTAATACCCTAGGAATTGAGAATACTGTAACGGACATGCGTACAGACGTGTCTAATGTCCATAAAGATGTGTCTATTGTGCATAAAAGTGTTGATGATGTTAAAAATGATGTGTCTAAGGTACAGAGAGACCTTACAATGTTAAATCTAGATGTAGCTAATGTCCGAGGGGATATTTCTTGTGCTAGAGCCGAAGTAGTTGTTGTCAAAAACGATGTAGCGACTGTCCAAGACAAGGTCGAGGAAGTCCAAAAAGAAATTCAAAAAGCTAGAACTGATGTATCTAATGTTCAGGTAGACATTAATAATATTCATGCGGATATAACTGAGGTGCAAAGTGACGTAACTAAGATTCAGGTAGAGGTCAACACAGTTTTCGTAGATATTACTAAAGTCCAAACTGATGTAAATAAAGTCAGGGAAGAAATCGAAAACTCAAAAACTCTTTGTACGCGTAATATAACTGCATTAGCGACTAGGTTAGTCGATGAATCAGTTAGAACAACAACGTCTTTAGCAGAGTTGAAGTATGACGTAGAGGTCATGAGAACACAGGTATTAGACCACAATAGAGTATTAAAAGAGGATATCGAAGTAGACATAGCCGAAATGTTAACAGCAAACGTAGCGGTATGGAAAGACGAGTGGAATAAGTCAAGTGGGGAACATGTAACCCAAATTCAGGAAAGGATTGAAAGAAAACTTGCCAGTACGCAGATAGAAATTAACAATGAAGTAGTACAGATTAGGAAAGATTTAAGCGTCAGGATAAATTCGTTATCCGAAAAACAAGTTGACGATAGAACACAACTAGATCAGGATATGCAAACTTTAAAATCTACATTAGAGGATCAAATTCATAAAGTTGTCTCGGATGTAAATGAAACGACGAGTAAACTGAAAAATTTGAAGTTAGGAGAGGCTAGTTTAATGGAGAACTACAAAGAAGAGATTATCAAGAAAGTCTTAACAGAAATCACCGACAAGGATACAGAAGGCTTAGCTTGCGAATTGAATAGGAATTATGCTAGAAGACATAACCTAGAGCCAGAAGAAAGAGACGTGACTCCTGAAGAACGTGTATCCAGATTCAGAGAGGAGGATGACGAGAGGAATATGGAACCTGAGTGGAATTATAGAGATAGTGGGAGAAACTATCCGGATTCATATCCGAGGAACGTGACGGTCATTAGGAATTTCGAGGACAAACCACAAAAATTCAGTAACACTGATAGTTTGACACCTATAGAGTATGTAAGGAATCTCAAAGATTATTTCATCGAAGCTCACATTCCCAGAGAGAGAGAGATGAAGATAGTAGAGAGATATCTGATTGGAGGACCCCTTGAATGGTTTCGCGCATTTAGATACACATTCAGTAACTTTGACGAGTTTGCAGAGGCATTAATCAAGCGATTTTGGTCTATAGAAGCGCAGAATTCGTTAAGAGCGGAGGTGTATTCAAGAAAATACTCAGGAACTCTTCCAACGAGGTACGCTGATTTCTTTACGAGTCAGTTGTCCCGCTTGAGATTTTTGCAACCCCCATTGTCCACGGAGCAACTAATAGATGCGATTTCTCGTATGCTGCCAGTTGAGGTGAGGAGACTTATAATTTCGTCCAACATCAGGGATTTATCCAGCATGGATGAATTACTAAGAAGGTTAGACTACACAAGTCCAATGCCTAACGTAGTCCAGAAAGGTCAAAGGCAGGAGTTTAAGGAAATCAATACGGTATATATGGACCAAGTCCAACAAACTGACAAGCCAGAGCAGGAGAAAACTGACAATGTAGGTCCTCACAGAAATAATCAGTTTAGAAATTATAGATCACAAGGTTACCGACCGTATCAACAGAGAAGAGGTTGGAACTACAACCGAGGAAACTACAATGGAAGAGGCAGATATTACAACAATAATGGGTATAACCGTAACTATAATAGGAATAACCAAAACCAAAATAGAAACCAGAATACTCAAAGTCAGGTTATGACACCTGATCAGTATCAGCAAAGAGAAAAGGAAAGCCAGCAATACTTAAAAGAATTAAGAGATAAAGAAGCTGACAATCAAAAGAAAAGGCAGGATGTTGTAATCGATCCTGGGCCTTCTACGAGCCAGCAGAATTTTGAGGTCGGTAACACAAAAAAAAAAAAACGCCGATTTCTCAACGTCAGTGAGAACCTGTAAATACATTGCCACACCACACCTGATTACGATTAATGAGATATACGAAGTTACCGATGAAGATTTACTAGAAGAGAGGGGTATTGTTAAAGAGGAAAGACCATGTGCATTACCAATTATTGCTGTACGGATAGATGGACAGCAGTACAAAGCCCTGATGGATACTGGTGCTATTATTTCCATCATTTCAGAGGAATGTTATCAAAGTCTGCTAAGAGGAGAGAACATGACAGTTCTACCTGTTTCTACCGTCAAAGTGAGAGGGATATTCCAAGATAAGGCAGTGAAATGCAAGATTCAAGTGTTATTGAACTTTGAGATCAATGGAAGGAATTATGAACATATCTTCATTGTGGTGAGCAAGATCAATTTTGATATGGTGCTTGGAATCGATTTTATATCGAAGGTCGGAGCTATTATTGACATGAAGAACAGAAGTATTAGCTTTAATGATGGGTACATAATCACAGAAGAGATAGAAGAACAGGACGTGAAAAACAGTCTGGAAATAGACCTTAGGGAAGAAATTTTGAATACAATCATTAATGAAGTGGAAAATTTAGAAGAAATACCCAGTAGAAAAACTGAAGGATTTGAAGAAATTCAGGGGGAATTTGAGGATCTGATAAAGGAATTCCAAGATATTTTCGATGAAAAGCCTGGATTGATTAAGGATTATAAGTACAAGATAAGGCTGACAGATGAAACCCCTTACCAGAAGAGAATATACCCCATTCCTGAGAAATACTATCAAGAAGTACGAGGGTTAATCAGAAAAATGGAGGTAGACGGGATTATTAGAAAACAGGCGTCGTCTTATATAAACCCCATCACAGTAGTGAAGAAAAATAATGGTCAGATACGTCTTTGTCTCGATGCCAGGACCATTAACTTGAAGATTCTTCCAGAAAATGACAGACCACCCAAGATTAGAGATCTGCTTCGGAAATTCAAAGGGAGAGCTTGTTTCAGCGTTCTCGACTTGACGTCTTCATTTTATCAAGTTCAATTAGAAGAGGATAGTATGCAGTACACTGGATTCCTATTTGACCAGACGTCATGGGTCTTTGCCAGAATGCCTTTTGGAATGGTTAACAGTGGACCAGCACTTATTCGAGCACTTGATAGTAAGCTCACTGACGAAGTGAAAGAAAATGTAATCTGCTACATTGACGATTTAATCGTATCTTCACCCAGCGCCGAAGAACATTTAGTGCACTTGAGAAAGTTGTTCGAGAATTTAAGGGAGGCCAACATCAAGGTGAACTTTGGAAAATGTCAATTTTTGAAGAAGGAGATAAATTATTTGGGGCATACTATTGATAAAGATGGATATCATCCAAACATGAAAAAAGTAGATGCGATCACGAGATTTCCAAAGCCAACTAAGGTAAAACAAGTTAGAGAATTTGTAGGTGCATGCCAATTTATTAGCAGCCACTGTCCAAGATACTCGGAAATTATGGCTCCTCTGTATGACTTACTCAAGAAGAACAACAGATGGAAATGGAGTACCGCTGCAGACGAGGCTTTTGAGAAAGCAAAAGAAATGCTCAGAAATAATGTGAAACTGGAGTACCCAGACTTTGAGAAGGTGTTCTATATTGAGTCTGATGCATCAAGAATAGGCATTAGTGCAGTCTTATACCAGAAAGACGAGGCAGGCAACAAGCACTACATTGCGTTCACTAGTCGGAAGTTGAAAAAGCACGAGGAAAATTACTTCACGACAGAGCTTGAAGCGTTAGCTTTTGTGACAGCTTTACAAGCCTGGAAGAAAATCCTGCTGGGACATAAGGTCATCATTATTACTGACCATAAAGCACTACAGTTTATGTTGCAAACTGACATGTCAAGTGATAGATTGACACGTTGGGCTTTGTTCACCCAACAGTTTAACGCTACTATTGTCCACCAGCCTGGGAAAGATAACTTACTGGCTGATGCTCTATCACGTAACCCTATTAAAAATGTGCAGATACACCATGTACAATTGGAGCAAGAAGATGAAGAAACCGTTAGGAGGTTAGCCCGAATCGGTGTGTCACAGAAGAGACACGCTCCAATAAGGAAAATGTACAGGTTCCTCAAGGGTTACATGGACAATACAGATGTTGACTATGAAGCTACACGGAGAAATTCACGACACTTTGTCTTGAGTGGAGACATTGTATGCAAGTATGCTGACCCTGCGCATACAAAACTCCGAATAGTCGTGCCACCTAAACTTGTTGTCAATTTAGTGTGGGTAGCTCATCACGCAACTGGACATGCCGGTTTAGATAAAACTCTTAATACACTTAAAGAGAGATTTATCTGGACTAACATGCGTTCCAGCATTGCCAAGGTCATTAGATCCTGTGACAAATGTCAAAGAGCAAAGTATGCTTCTGCTTTACTAAAGGGAAAACCGAAGGCGATGATTCCTTCTAAGCCAAACGAACTCATGGCGACGGACATATTTGGCCCCTGTCCGAAGGGATACCAGGGTAACCAGTACCTGTTGGTAACCGTGGATGTTTTCTCAAAATTTGTTACAATGAGTCCCATGCAGAAAGCTAACACGAGGAACGTAGTAAGCAGACTGGAAAATGCTGTATTTCCTAAAGCTGGTATACCGGAATATCTACTGTCAGATCATGGAACGCAATTTACGTCCGTGGAATTTGCAGCGGATATGGAAAGGCTTGGCATTAAGCACTTATTTTCAAGCGTGCGTTACCCTGAATCGAATTCCTCAGAAAGATATATGGCTGAATTTTCGAAATTCTGTCGAATTTTCTGTCCAAATGATCATTCTGGTTGGGTGAGATTTGTACCCCTTATTGAGGAATGTCTGAACTCTACAGTGCAGGAGAGCACAGGAGAAGTGCCAATGCGACTTCATCTAGGAAGAAACCCAGAAAGGCCGTGGGATAATCTTTTCAACCACATACCGAGAGATCCCGACATAGGAAGACAGCAGAGGATTGACAAGGCAAAGGAACAACTCCAGAAAGCAGCAGAGAAACGATTAAAGAGAGTAGCTGGAAAACGTTTTGGTACACCCTTTCAAGTTGGAAATCTTGTATTATTACGCAGACCTGTCAAGGCTGATATGTCCAAGAAAATCTACCCCAAATTTGGATTAGTGTTCCTGGGGCCGTTTAGGATTACAAACGCTTATGGAAACAACTGTTATGAACTCTACGATGATGAGAATAATGTCGTTTACGGCAAGTTCAATGCTGGAAATTTAAAAAGATACTATCCTAGAGTAAGCCAGTAATAATTCAATTTCGTGTTCAAGAGAGTTGAGATACTTGTAACATTGAGTTTAAAAACAATTTGCAACTGTTTTTAAAACGTGGTGGGAGGAGAATGCCCCCGTAATTGAATTATGTAGAGACCATGGTGGCTATATTTGAAATTATAAGGAAAGTTATGGCTGTCATAGTTATGACGTGGGTAGTCATGACGTAAGCACGGATGACGTAGATGTTATGCCAGCAGGCTACTTGAGCTGAGATTCTCAGTGACGTCATGCATTTAGTCGAGAATGTTCCAAGATTTATGACGCAGTCGCAGGAAACGAGGAATTCTGCTGAGGAAGAAACTATGCTATTGGAGGAGAGGCATGAACCAATGAACGATAGTTTAAAGGAAGACGGAGATTGCTGAAACTATGGTATTTTTATTACTTTTGGAATGCAGAATTGTGGAAATCCATTTGCAGTAAAAGCATTGATTTGGAATTTTGGTGAAATTTATTTTCAGTTTTTGAATTTTGAAAATCCGTCATGTATTAACGAAGTTGGAACTTCTAGCGATGACGCAGTATCACGCTTTGGAAGGGATGGTAACGCCCCTCGTGAAGTTAATAAAAGGGCTTGCGCAGAAGAGAGGAGTCTCCTTCGTTCTCTGATCATTCTGAGATCTCATTCTCAGAGCATCGAAGTATATTTGTGAAAGTTCTTTTCTTATACATTCATTATAGTGAGACGTCGAAGTGAACAGCAGTGAAAAGAATCGTCTTTATAACGTGTGGCGAGGCCACTATATTAACGAGATCCAAGTCAAACTAGGTGAAGTTGAAACGGACCTTAGAAAGCTTCTACAAGTTTAGCTTCGAACAGTTAGCGGTCTCCGATAAGCTAATTGTATTGTGCAGTGCTACATGCAGTTATAGAGAAAAGCTGAACAATTTCAACCGATTAGTTCGAAAGATATTAGCAGTTTTATACGACTGAGAAAAGTGATTATCTCGCCACAAGAGAAGCACTTTTATATAGCCAGAATCAACGCAAGGCTGACGCTGCAAGTGGAATAGAAAGACTTCAGATTGCTTGGTTACAGAACGATACAGTATAATGGAGCAATTGAATACGGCAGTTTGTTCTTCTAACACTACAACCGAAGAGCAGATGGAAGGCTAAGGCGCTTATTGCAATTGGGACATACTTCAACGGAGTAAGATAGCGACATGGAACTTCGCTAATTGCTATTCCACACAAGCGAACATGCGGTGAATACCATCTACACCCATGTTTCGTAATTAAAGGCTGAATACCATCGAACAGCCATAGAAACAATTTCATACTCTGAATATGAATAATTTCTTCGGAAATTTCTACAAAACTTCATGACGATTGTCTACTGGAACTTCAGGGAATTTTTCAAGAGAGGTCAGGGATATCCCGACTCACACAGAAGATTATTGCCGGAAGGATGTCTATTCGTCTTCGAGGAGCAGAGCGATTCACGGAGAAGGAAGCAGTTCGATTCTCTGAGGGTGCTATTTCCTATTTCGAGGATGGAGCTCAACTTTAACGTGGTGAAATGGATCCATCAGCAGTCTTCTTTGGGGAATTTTCCTCTGGAACGTCAATCGGCAGATAAGGTAGTCGTGAACGTTTATTGTATTTGAGTATATTAATGATGTTTGAGCAACCATTTTTCCCATATTTTTATCCTCATGTATTTTTGCCCTATTCTCTTGTTGAGATTCTTATTCTCAGTACACCTTGATGAGTTTTGCATTTTTCGACGATTTATTAAGACATTGTTATGTCATGGGCATAGTTAATGATTTTGAATCAGTTGAGACTGATATTTAGAATTTTTCAGTAATTAATATTTTGTAGTCACGATTTGACTGTAAGTTAATGATTTTTAATGGCAGATTTAAATTCAGACAGCGTGTCATTTTATTAAAGTAATTCAACCCCAGTTTAATTACTTTGACCAATTTTCTGTCATCATCAAGAAGGAAGAACATTTAAATGATTTTAGAGCGTTAAAATCTCTTACGTTGTCGACGATCTTGGAAATACTAGTCGTTATTTGGATTGATTGCAACACAGACATTTATCGTCAGTTATGAATGAACATTGCATCATAGACACTTTTGTGAAAGAGTAACTTTAATAATGAATTATTGAATGCATTAAAGTCAAGTACTTTTGTTAGGAGTTTTTCTCAATTAGAGATTTATATAACGATGTTTGCATTCCCCAGTCTAAATGGATTCTATTCGACTACTTCGCATTTTAGTAGCACTTTATTTGAAGATAGTATTTTTATACTACACATTTCTTTTAGGATGTCAATCTTAAATTTTGATAGACCAGACAGGCGTATATAAGCGTATTCACTATTAAATTTGTTTGTGATTGGCAAGTTTTGACTTCATTTCGGTTCATGAATGAAATCCACGAAGGTTATAGAAAAACAGTTTTGAAACAATTAATGATTATAAAAAATTTTAAGTGGAACTATGAATGTATAATCGCTAGTGCAGCGCGTGTTGAAAGTCGCTGAGGTATAATGCCCTTGAATATGAAGGAAGTTCCCACAGGAATAAATGTTAAAGAATTATTTGTGGAAGTTTTGTAAGTTATGTGGAAGTTGAATACCATATAGATTAATATATGATGATTTTGGGCATATTTTTAATGCAGTTGGTGCATTAACTTGTTAGCGAAGGATTTTCCGCTGGAGTAAGATTGTCATAGTTCGTTGAAAATAAATCAAGTGATTTACTGTTATAATTAACACGAGTTTTGAAAGAATTTGAGATAAGGTTTTGAATGAAGGTTGCCGTCACCAATCATTATTAAAACCTTTATTAAACCAGATTGTGACATTAACATGTATAACTAACCTTCATTGGTCGATTATATTAATCACGATTATGAAAATTACAAACCGAATGAACATGTGGTCAATGTATTTATTAAATTAATAATTTAAACAATTAAAATGTTAATATTGTAAATAATTGCTGTAAATATTTTTGAAAATAATGTGAAACGAGAGTGATGTTAAAGGCGTGCTTATAATATTTTTATTGTCTTTGACAAATATTATAAACAATTTCTAATTGTTATAAATAATTTATGTGATTTTGTTATAAACATTTAAGAGCTAATTAAACATTTGGATTGAAGTTAACAAATTTAAGAAATTAACATAATGATTCAATAGGATGTGAGCAAAGTACTTGAAAGATTTGCGTAAATATAATGTGAGTTGTCTTGTAGACAGTTAAAAGCTTGAGAGAGCAAGCTGTATGTTACGCAACTTAGCACGTGAGAAGGGAGTGCATTTGACCAGGATGCAACAGGTTGGAAGTTAGCTCGCAGCTGGGCCAACATCTGGTTCACAGAGAGTGAGGTCGTCCGCACTTCGGCCTTGCGACTATAAATACCATTCTCATGTTTATTAAAAGGAAACCAAATGCTCTATATATATGTCACACCCTGATGTCCTTTTCCAATCCAATAGTGTTATGAATATTACGTTATTTGGAGCTCTTGGGAGCTAAAATGTTTTATATCATGTTGTATGATTATTTTTGCAAGTCCTACTGAGGACGTAGTCAGATTGACTTGGGCTACTGATAGCCACGTTTATTTTGTTGTGTTAGTAAAATCATACCCTTTATTAGAAATAAAGCATTTTGTACAGTTCAAAGTTCTCGTCTTCGTCTTGGCTCATTTTTAAATGTCATGGTGGAGGTTATTGTGTGAACAGACTTTTAGTGATCCTGTTGTCAACTCAAACCCCGAGATAATTAAGAGGTAAGTAACGGTAAGTATGAAACCCCGTCTATTTTGGTGTGTTCCACAATGATTTCCTGTGAACTTCTGTGCTCTTATCTCGATAGTATCTGTCAGTGCCATTTTCATTGATGTAGCTGTGCCGGTGCAATTGATAATTGGCAATCCGATTGAGGGGGCGGATATCTGACAGCCTACTGTCCAGGTAAACGGGGACAGTACAAAACAGCAATGAAAGGATGAGTAATGCATATTTCATTGACGATCCAGGGGGCACCGGGAAAACATTTCTTTACAAATGCTTGATTCACAGTTGCACAAATTTGGGGTTAAATGTAGTTTCTGTTGCATGGACTGGTATTGCAGCAATGTTTCTACCTCAGGGGCGCACTGTACACAGCCAGTTCAAGTTACCTCTACATTTACATGAAAGTTCTGAATCAGGAATAAAAGTTAACAGCATGGAAGCTTTTTATATTCGTTCAGCAAAACTTATCGTCTGGGATGAAGCCCCTATGGCTAATAAGCACGCGTTGATGTGTGTAAATCGGCTGCTCAAAGACATCATGAATAACGACGTGCCTTACGGAGGAAAAATAATCATCTTAGGTGGAGATTTTAGGCAGTTATTGCCTGTTGTGCCTCATGCATCTAAAACAGCATCAGTCCAAATGTCATTAAGGTTCTCTCCTTTGTGGCCATTATTAAAAATTTTTAAACTCATCAAAAATATGCGAGCGCATACAGATCAACGTGACCTTGCAAACTTATTGACACAAATTGGTGACGGTGAATACCCTCACGTCGATGGAGAAAATTGAGAATTAGTCGACTTACCATCCTCCATCATTGCTAAAACTGATATCATCACTGAAATATATGGAAACGAAGTTTTCACGCTGAAAAATATTTCACGCTTTTCAAAAATAGCGATTTTAGCACCTAAAATTGAACACTGCAAAGAAATCAATGACAAAGTTTAGAGCTAATCCCAGGATTATCGAGAACTTACATCAATGTGAATAATTTGGTTACTCAAGATGAGAGTGAACTTCTACAATTCCCATCAGAATTATTAGACAGCATGGACATAAGTAGATTGCCACCTCATGTCCTTCGACTAAAGGAAGGCTCAATTGTGATTTTGTTGAGAAATATTAATGTTAACCAAGGTCTGTCGAACGGTACTAGACTGTTGGATCAGAAGATGCATGACAATTGCTTACACCTGGAAATTATTACTGGCGTAAATGTTGAAAACAATATCCTACTTCCTCGCCTTAACCTTACGCCATCAGATACTTCTATGCCATTTTCCTTCAAAAGGAGGCAGTTTCCAGTACGTTTGGCTTTTTGTATAACTATCAATAAAGCTCAAGGTCAAACACTAGATCAAGTAGGCATTTTTTTACCTCAACCGTTGTTCAACCACGGACAACTGTATGTCGCACTATTGCGAGCAATGTCCTTTCATGACGTCAAAGTTCAAATAGAACCAAAAGGCAAGCGAACAGCAAATGTCGTGTGGAAGAAAGTACTATTAGAATGTTGCCGAGGAGCACAGACCTCGGCAAACGGGGCACAGATTAAATAACAATTATATAAGGACGTCCGCATCCCTAATACGATAACTGTCCTGTGGTAATGGTAAAAAAAGGTGCTATTGTCCTACATCGGTGATTACTATCCTACATCCTGTTATTTCATTCCTTCGGTTCTATAAAAAAGATATACTCAATCAAATTTACAGCTTAATAAATATTAATTCCTTCTGTGTGAGTTATCTTTTCATTTCTCATCAATCGCCTTTACTTACTATTCTATCTCTAGGGGTAGAGGCGATAGCTGTCTTTACAGAGGTGTGCAAATTATTAGATTCGAAGTCAGTTTTCCAAAATTGCATTTTTACTTTTCACGGTTTAATGCACTAAGTATGTTTACAAGGCGATGAAATTACTTCAAATTACTCCGAATTATATTTTCATTTAAGAAACTCAAATTAAAATGATTTTTTAGAATTTCCACTAACAGAGGAGCTTTGCAAATGCAAAATGGCAAACGTATCGTTTTTATTACTTCACTCTACTTTACGTGTGAATTTAGAGCGGAGGGATTTGGGGTCTTTTAACTGATGAACGCTATTGAACTATTCAAAGATTTATGAACTATGCATTGAAATCACCTGACTGAAATTCTTAAGTCAATGAAAAATTGAAAACGGACCCAGCTCAGATATCCCTCGGAATCCAATAATCTGAAAGTCTCCAGACGCAATTCCTTATGGGAAATGGTGTAATTCCACGGGAGAGGAAACACTACTAAGTAGGACAACAAAAGAAGTTGGTCAATAAAATGATTTTGAATAAAATAAATTGTGACTAATTAAAATTATTTATTTAATTCTATTAAATCGCACACCTCTATATGTTACCCAAAAGTTACATCTCTGAATTCAAATATACGAGACCCATTTTTTATTTTAAATTTAAACCATTGCACAGTGGGTCAAAATCGAAATCTAGGGGGAAAACATTATTTTTACGTTTTAATCATGAATTTAGAGTGAAAGCAACGTGTATAATTTGTTTACTACATAATAAACATCAGTTGAGACGTTTTTAAGCTTCGTCTACACATGCAAGAAATTGTCTATGACTAGCAGTTGGATAGAGCATTCAGTTATCTCTTCAGAACAATTTTCTACCCCTAATTTACTTTCAACAAAGTCACAAAGTTCCACTATTGACATAATCGTCGAACCCAGTTCTTCAAACAGTTGTAAACGTGTGAGAACTGGTTGCGCGGCATCTTCTAAGACGTAAAATAACTAAGTGAGTTGCAAAATGAAGCAAACAATCCTATGACAGGCGTAAACTACAAGACTTTATCTACATTTTAACATTAAGTAGAAAGTGACGCAGAGTGACGCGACATACTCAAAATCTAAGTGAAAATATAATTTTAAAAATATTAGTTAAATATTATATAATACAAATATAGCTAACATTACGTGACAATTACGCCCATCAATAATTGAAACATGTTACAAAGATCATATGCATGTTCCATCTTAAAGCATCCCACTAACCACAAAGACAACCAAACCACAGCCACTTACATTCACCCTCCAATTCAGACTGCTGGAACAGTGGTGACAGATTTACACTAAGATGCGTTTATATCCCAGAATAGTGAGCGGCAATTGTATGAGAATGCTGTAGAAGTAATACATTTTGATTTTTTAATTATGAAAATAAATAATTTTGTCCTCCTAGATTTCGATTTTGACCCACAGTGCATTGGTATCATAGGTAGACAGAACACCAAATTGTACCGCTATAGCCTTAAATTGTATGGATATCTCTATCTACTTAGTATAAAACAAAGTTCCCAATTCTTGGATGTAACGGGTAATCACGAGAGCAACTTGATGGATTTTGATGCGGTTTTCACCATTCTGTAAAGGATTTCTCGATGAAGGATAAGGTAGATTTTTTAAATTTATGACCAAAAGAAGTCGAGCAGTTACCATTTCAGTGAATCGAGTTGAAGAAAAACCTAACGTCCATGTGTCTTTTAAGGTTACGCTGGGTAAACCGTTAAACATATAGATATTCTCTGAGAATTGTTCAGCATGAAAAGTTCTACAAGAAAGTCCACGACAGCTCCCACATCGACCACAGTAAGTGTTTCTACGTTTTCACTTTTTCAAGCAATCTCCATTCAGTGGAAATTTAAATTACTAGCTTCAGAGTGAGTTTACGAGCTTGCGAGCGACCTATCACCCTAGCTTCAGCCAGCATCAAACTGTCGAGTCATGTCGAGTTAATACTTCAGAGAAGAGTATTGCTTATTTGTTTGGAGTTAGCTGTTCACCTCGGCCTGACGTCCGTGCGCCTTTTAATCTTACGCAGGGTAAATAGTGGGACACACACACACAGAGGACAGGCAGACACCCACACATTTGATCTCATAAGTCTACTTCTTAATTTACCCAAAAGCGACGGTAGCGTAAATGTTTATTCAGGTCACTAGCATGAAGACATGCAAATGTCATATGGACAGAAGTGCTGTAGGATTGTTGAAGTGAATGCTGCGGAGCAGCACGGGACTTCTAGTCACTTATTTTATTGCATTCAGCATTATTGGTAAAGTCTAGTCACAGCACTAGCATTATTAAACTTTACACAATTAATCATAATTGGCTTTCTGATCATTTATTACAATCCTACCCCCAGTCCAATATTTGTTAATTGGTAGAATAATTCTGCTGCCGTCAGGT
Source organism: Meconema thalassinum (assembly GCA_946902985.2). Lineage (NCBI taxonomy): Eukaryota > Metazoa > Arthropoda > Insecta > Orthoptera > Tettigoniidae > Meconema > Meconema thalassinum. The sequence goes on from OX336393.1 coordinate 411,441,381, forward strand.
TTATCCGCTACCTACATGCCGCACGCAGAAGTCGCAACAATATTAGTGAACACTTTTTAGCCTACCTTCGATTTTTGCAAAATATGAAAGTAGACTTATGAGATCTACACAGGACCAAAAACAAGATGTTCAGTAAAGAACATATAGCCTACTTTCTCCTAAATGCATGGGTATTGTTATAACTCTTTGTCCTTTTCAAGGAGTATAATTGAATGTTGGTTGTAGTAGCTTGTTGAAATACAACGTGCTATAGGGATATTAAACATGAATATGAGGTGCCATTTGCTAGTGCTACCTCTGTAAAAAATTTCATTCAATTCGGTTTCAACGTGTTTGAATTGATATGGGGAATGGATTTGCACACATACATGGCCGCTATTTGCAAACTATTGGGCTGAAGACCTTGCAGTCACTCATAAGATGCTTTCCACAGAAAGGCATGTTGTTGCAAAATCTGGTAGAGATCAAATTATTAGGATGGTCGTAATTTGATTTAAGCTTTTAACATTTGGGTGGCCGTCATTCCGTTTCCGTCAAGATGGCGGCGATATAAACATGACACTGAGGTGCCCTTTGCTAGTGCTACCTCTGTACCAAATTTCGATCATTTCGGTTTCACCGTGTTTGAATTGATGGGGGGAATCGATTTGCACACATACTTGGCCACCATCTGCAAACTATTGGGCTGATGATCTTGAAGTTTGGTCAGAATATGCTTCCTACATAAAGATATGTTGTTGCAAAATTTGGTAGAGACTAGATTATTAGGTTGGTCGTAATTACATTCTAGCTTTTAACATTTGGGTGGCCGCGATTACGTTTCTGTCAAGATGGCGGTGATATAAAACATGACACTGAGGTGCCCTTTGCTAATGCTACCTCTGTACCAAATTTCATTCCATTCGGTTTCACCGTGTTTGAATTGATAGGGGGAATCGAGTTTCACACAAAGATGGCCGCCATCCGCAAAATATTAGGTTAATGACCTATTAGTTTGGTCAAAGGATGCTCCCTCCATAAAGGTATGTTGTTGCAAAATTTGGTAGAGATCGGATGATTATGTTAGTCGTAATTTGATTTAAGCTTTGAACATTTGTGTGGCCACCATTACGTTTCTGTCAAGATGGCGGCGATATAAAACATGACACTGAGATGCCCTTTACTAGTGCTACCTCTGTACCAAATTTCGTTCAATTCGTTTTCACCGTGTTTGAATTAATAGGCGGAATCTATTTTGACACAAAGATGGCCGCCATCCGCAAACTATTAGGCTAATGACCTATTAATTTGGTCAAAGGATACTTCCTCCATAAAGGTATGTTGTTGCAAAATTTGGTAGAGATCGGATGATTAGGTTAGTCGTAATTTGATTTAAGCTTTGAACATTTGTGTGACCGCCATTACGTTTCCGTCAACATGGCGGCAATATAAAACATGACACTGAGGTGCCCTTTGCTAGTACTACCTGTGTACCAAATTTCGTTCCATTCGGTTTCACCGTGTTCGAATTAATAGGGGGAATTGATTTTCACACAAAGATGGCCGCCATCCGCAAACTATTAGGCTGATGACCTATTAGTTTGGTCAAAGGATGCTCCCCCCATAAAGGTATGTTGTTGCAAAATTTGGTAGAGATCGGATGATTAGGTTAGTCGTAATTTGATTTAAGCTTTGAACATTTGTGTGGCCGCCATTACGTTTCCGACAAGATGGCGGCGTTATAAAACATGACACTGAGGTGTCCTTTGCTAGTGCTACCTTTGTACCAAATTTCGTACAATTCGCGTTCACCGTGTTCGAATTGATAGGGGGGGGGGGACAGACATTCATAGTGCACACACTCACACACACACACACACACACACACACACATACAAACACACACACACACACACACACACACACACACAGACAGACACACTTTTTTTTTGCCCTGTGTTGATCTCATAAGTCTACTTTCATTTTTTGCAAAAATCGAAAGTAGGCTAATTGTGTGTCTGTCTATGTGTCTGTGTGTGAGTGTGTGTACTCTGAATGTCTGTCCCTCCCTATCAATTCGAACACGGTGAAACCAAATTGAACCGAATTTGGTACAGAGGTAGAACTTGCAAATGGCACTCCAGTGTCATGTTTTATATCGCCGCCGTCTAGACGGAAACGTAATGGCGGCCACCCAAATGTTAAGAGATCAAATCAAATTACGACCAACCTAATCTTCGGATCTCTACCACAATTTGGAATATTATACCTTTATGTATGAAGAATATTGTGACCAAACTACAAGGTCATGATCCCAATACTTTGCGGATGGCGGCCATTTATGTGAGCAAATAGATTCCTCCTATCAATTCAAACACGGTGAAACCGAATTGAACGAAATTTGGTACAGAGGTAGCTCTAGCAAAGGGCACTCCAGTGTCATGTTTTATATTGCTGCCTTCTTGACGAAAACGTAATGGCGGCCATCCAAATGTTAAAAGCTTGAATCAAATTACGACCAACCTAAACATCTGATCTCTACCAAATTTTGCAACAACATATATACGTATAGCGAGCGTCGTCTGACTAAACTACAAGGTCATCAGTCCAATAGTTTGCGGATTGCGGCCATGTATGTGTTCAAATCGATTCCCCCTATCAATTCAAACACGGTGAAACCGAATTGAACACAATTTGGTACAGAGGTAGCTCTAGCAAAGGGCACTCCAGTGTCATATTTTATATTGCTGCCATCTTGACGAAAACGTAATGGCAGCCACCCAAATGTTAAAAGCTTGAATCAAATTACGACCAACCTAATCATCTGATCTCTACCAAATTTTGCAACAACATACCTTTTTGTAGGAAGCATCTTTTGACTGAACTACAAGGTCATCAACCCCATAATTTTCGGATGGCGGCCATGTATGTGTGCAAATCGATTCCCCCTATCTTTTCAAACACGGTGAAACTGAATTGAACAAAGTTTGGTACAGAGGTAGCACTAGCAAAGGGCACCTCAGTGCCATGTTTTATATTGCCGCGATCTTGACGGAAACGTAATGGTGGCCACTCAAATGTAAAAAGCTTAAATCCACTTCCGACCAACCTAATCATCTGATTTCTACCAAATTTTGCAACAACATACTGCACCTTTATGTAAGAAGCGTTCTTTGGTCAAGCTACAAGGTCATCAGTCCAATAGTTTGCATATGGCGGCCATGTATGTGTGCAAATTGATTCTCACTATCAATTCAAACACGGTGAAACCGAATTGTACGAAATTTAGTACAGAGGTCGCATCAGTATAGGCCACCTCATTGTCATGTCTTACGTTGCCGCCATCTTGACGGAAACGGAATGGCGGCCACCCAAATGTTAAGAGCCTAAATCCAATTACGACCAACCTAATCATTTGATCTCAACCAACAACATACCTTTTTGTGGGAAGCATCTTTTGACTGAACTACAAGGACATCAGCCCAATAATTTGTAGATAGCGGCCATGTATGTACGCAAATCGATTTCCCATATCAATTCAAACATGGTGATGCCGATTTGATTTTACAGAGGTTGCACTAGCAAAGGGCACCTCATATTCATGTTTAATAACCGTATAGCACGTGGTATTTCAACAGGCTACTACAACCAATATTCAATTATACTCCTTGAAAAGGAAAATGAGTTATAACAATACCCATGCATTTAGGAGAAAGTAGGCTATATGTTCTTCACTGAAAATCTTGTTTATTTATTAAATCAACTCTTTGACTATTTGAAAGCCATTTTCTACACCTGAAAATTAAAATATCGGCACGTGTTAGAGATGACATCATTTACGTTTAATTTTCTTAATTTTCAAAATGCATTGATATTATTTATATTTGAATTGCAGCCAATGGCCATGGCAAGGCATTTCAATTGAACGCCCGTAGGCTTCCCAATTTCAATTAGGCTGGGTTTTCCTAGCTCCGCATTTTGTGCGGAGCGCACTGCGCAATGCGCAGTCCGCAGTGCGAAGTCGACTCAACAACACGTAATCAGACGGCATCGTTTTCCTACACCCCTCCGCGGTGCGCAGTGCGCTCTACGCAACCGGATGACTCCTTTGAGAGCAGTCAAGTGCGGACCGCGCTACGCAACAGACGAATAGCCTATTTGGGCATTTTTCTCTTGTGTACTGTAGATATCTTTCTTTGCCACAAAATTCAAAAATAAGTAATTGAGTGTGTACAGCAGTTCTAAGTTAAGTTCAGCTTAACTTTGTTCAATGAAACTACATTTTTACCGATTTTATATTTTTAAAAATTTTACTATTGATTTTTAGTAAGCAAAGAAATATTTTCTAGAATGATTCGCTATATTAACTATTTTTCATAGAATGACACATTAATTTAATTTAATTAGACAAATTCAGTTAATTGATTAGACGTAGGCCTAATAAATTAGCTTGTTTAAATTTTCCAATAAATAAATTCTACAAACTTACCTCAATGTAAACGCCAGCTTCTCCGCCGCCGATATCGGTCTTCTAATCCTGTTGCAGGACTCGCTTGCAAAATCATTTTCTTCCAAACTGACACATAGTAACTCTGAAGTAAGATTTGAACTTCACTTCGTCGTCAAGCAATAATGTCTGTGGATTAAAAATTTAAACACTCCTTCTTGCTCTCTAGATGTGAACATGAAACTGACAGATTTCCGCACTTTTTAAAGACGAACAACAATGAAGTAAATTTCATCTTGGATCTCTTCTGCCTCTTCTAATAACATCAATAACGCTACTTTTTTCTTGGTCAGAGGACGAGAGCTCATATTCACTCACTTCTCAAACAAATGAAAACTTGAAATAGACGCAGCACATTGCTGAGCTAGGAAAACACTACCGCGCAGCGCATTGGGATGTGCGGAGACAGGTCCGCAGTGCGCAGTGCGCTGCGCACAAACTGCGGAGCTAGGAAAACACTCCTTTAGTTCAAACTTTAGCTACCAGACGCCACTGTCACTGACACCCAGCGGCGAACGTTGGAACTTGGCAGAGCGTTTCTAACCAAATAGCCTACAAATTTTGGGTACACACTACCAATGTAGTGGTAGGTTCTTTTACATGCCATAAATCTATGACATGGGCCCGACGACTTCGACCTGGTTTGAACCCGCGATCTTGGGGATAGGAGTTCAGCATGCTACCGACTACCAAGCCATGCATAGATATCCTACCGAGACATGCTTCTGATTTATAACCGAATGGATGCGTGGCTCAGCGGTAACGTTCTCGCCTGCTGTTCCCAAGGTTGCAGGATCTAATCCTGGTGCAGTCAGCTAGCTTTGTAGATTTACTGGTACGATAAAGATCCCCTTCGGGGAAAATTTGGGCACCCCGGCGTCTCTAAAAGCCGCAGTAGTTAAGGGACGTAAATACATTAGTATTGATTTATAACCATTTAAAGACCTAGTTCCGTTGTTTGTTTGAAAAGCTTTATAATATTACCCTAAAATCCATAGCTCAAGTCTTACCTTTTAGGGTCCTTTTGAAACTCGGGTGTCTTCTTATTGTTATTTGAACAGTCTATATTAATAGAATGACTTTCCAGTTGGTCAACACGAATACACCCAATTAGATTGGGCGAGGAGTAACAATTATTTTCCCTGTGTAATTCATAATATAATAATTATTTATACACTTAGTAAAACTTTTCTTATACCCCCCCCCCTCCCTTTATGCAAGAAATGTTTTATTAAGTGTATTAACAATTCATGCATTTTTATTTCAGGTACTGGGCGATAAATTGTCACTCCCCGCCTACTCTAATTGGGTACCGTACACTCTCGTTAATCGACTGAAAAGCAATCCTATAGGTTACTTAGCAACACTTTATTTTTATTTAGGGTATTGCTTTTAGTGCCGGGAGTGTCCGAGGACATATGTACGGCTCGCCAGTGGCTGTAGCTACTTCAAGTGGACACCCATGGGGTGAGCTACAAGTTCCATTCAATTTCAAGTAGTTCCAACTTCCGCTACCAAATGTCACTAACACCTAGTGGTGAACGTTGGATCTTTGATAGAGCGTTTCAACGAAATCTAACCTAAAAATTTAGCTTCACACAAGTTTAATTAGTGGAAGGATATTTTACATACCGTAAATCTATGACATGGGACCGCCGGCTTTACTTCCCCTCCGAAGGAAGGCATACTGAAGGATTTGAACGCTCTTAAAAATCCGATGACTTCGGCCGGGTTTGAACCCGCGATCTTGGGCACAGCAGTTCAGTATGCTACTAACAACTACGCCAACGAAGCCACTACTTAGCAACACTGAAATATGGCTTTTAATATTTGATATGTTTATTGCACTGCACATCTCCTCTTGCAAAACACTTGATTAAAGATATAACTGTTGCACACTGCTAACATACAGTAAATCCAGCAACAATAACATTCACTAACACATGATTGCTGGCTGAGTGAGAGCATCGTTGACGCGCGACGCGCGCCGGTAGAAAATGTGAACCAATCTTCGAGACGTTGCCATGAAGACGTGTTGGTAGGTTGGTTCTTAAGTTTAGGGGCTGCGACAACGCGGTCATGTAGCCCTGTGTACTTTGGGTGTGTGTAGAATCTGTCTGATAACCGGTGTTAATTGTGATGACTGTATTAACGTGTGTTATCTGTTTTTTAATTTAAGTACAGACTGCAACTTAGAATTTTTCAAATAGTTCCTACTTTTGCCGACAAGCGCCACCGTCAACGACTACTAGGCCAAGTTCAGAACTTAGCTACTAGACGCCACCGCAGTCGGCTCTTGGCAACGAACGTTGAAACCTAAGAGCGTTGCTTACATTCTTAACCTATACAATTTAGCTTCACACAGGTAATAATAATATCGTATGGCCTCGGGTGCCTGGTGCAAGCTTTGTTAATTGACACCCAGAGGGTAGCTTGCATGTCGAATTTCGTCGTTCCTTTGAACGCTATGAAAGTCAAGGAGGTTAGATATCTAAACTCCTTGACACTACAGCGCTTTCAAGTAGAGAATGGAGGAACTTTGTGTTGGTGGAAAATCCCGAGATTAATTTTGCCATTGAACACGGCCTACTGAATTCAAATGGGTTCTTTAACATGCCAACAACGTATGACATGAGTGTCGTGATTTTTGTCGCCTTAAAAAGTCACTTACCATGGCCAGGAGCGAACCTGCAATCTTGGGGTTGGTAGTCCGACACTATAACAACTCACCCACCGTGGCAAGCTTTCACACAGGTGTAATTAGTGGAAGGTTCTTTAACATGCCATAAATCTATGACATGGGACAGCAGGCTTTAGTTCCCCTCCGAAGGAAGGCATACTGAGGGATTTTTAACGCTCTTAAAAAATCCGACGGCTTCGGCCGGGTTTGAACCCACTATCTTGGGCATAGAAGCTCAGCATGCTACCGACTACGCCACCGAAGCCGCTTATGAAGACGTGTCTAGCCTCAAATGTGGAGACGGGCCGAAAGGGTCAATTGTATACTACCAAGTAGCCGGCGCGGTGGTGATACAGACACAAATCACAACCATGCCGATTTTTCAATGGGGGGAGAGGGGTTCTAACCCCCCCCCCCCCCCTGGCTACGCCACTGACTTCATCTTCCGACCCAAATCCTTCTTCGTGTAAAATTACACACACTAGTAGACTAAGCCTACAGAAATCACAGTGACACAGGTTATCAGACATCTTCTACACACACCCAAGTACACGGGGCTACAATACCATGATGCCACAAAACCCCTTAAGAATCAACAATAAAAGCAACAAAAATAGACTCTACCGCGGATCAAGGATAACGAATTTTAATCGCTGTAGTCGAGAGTTGAAATATGTGGTATTTTCAATTGCAAATACACACTATATATGCTTAACATTATAACGTGTGAGTAGTTATAAATCAATAAATACAAAAATAAACGAAGTATACAAATTTGAACCTGTTGGGATTTGATCCACGAACCACCAGCCTATGAGCCCAGGTCGCTACCACTATGCCATCCATGTGCTACTAGGTTAACAACTGGTTGAGTAAAACTACATAATATTTTGTGTTGCAATCAACGATTTCATTAGCGTTTTCTGCCGTTTCTATAAACCATTTGATACTAAATATGTATGATTTTGTTCAGTACATTCCTAAAAGGTTATAACTTACAAAGTTACGGAAATATATGGATTTACGAGCAAATAGCGGTCATTTTGACCCAATAGGACGGCACGGACAAGCACGATATGGCACGGTCAGCCTTAACTGTTAGTGACTACTTCAGTTACATATTCTATTTTAAAATACTAATACGCTAACGGTCATCTCCTTGAGGACAGTTTAAACCTCTCTATGTACGATGAGCGTATTTGGTAAGGCCAGGCCTTGTTGAATCGTATGTTACGGTTAGGCTATAATACTTACATGATTCTATTTGGCTGATGACCTTGTAGTTTGAGCAAAAGAGGCTTCCCGCATTAAGGTATTTTGTTGCGAAATTTGGTATAGATCGGATGATTAGATTAGTCGTAATTTGATTTAAGCTCTGTACATTTGGGTGGGCACCATTTTTTTTTGGTATGATGGTGGCGATATACAACATGACACTGAGTTGTCCCTTGCTAGTGCTACCTCTGTACCAAAGGTGGTTCGACTTGCTATAGTTGTGTATGAATTGATAGGGGGTTCGATTTGCACACATACACGGCCACCATCTTCAAACGATTGGGCTGATGACCTTGTAGTTTCGTCAAAAGACACTTCCCACATGAAGGTATGTGGTTGAAAATTTGGTAGATATCAGATGATTAGGTTAGTCGAAATTTGATTTAAGCTTTGAGCATTTGGGTGGCTTTCATTACGTTTCCGTAAAGATGGCGGCGATATAAAACATGACACTGAGGTGCCCTTTGCTAGTGCTACCTCTGTACCAAATCTCATTCAGTTCGGTTTCACCGTGTTTGAATTGAAAGGGAAGGGGGGCAGACATACCAGATCCCACACACGCATACACACTCTCACACACACAGATAGAAACACAATTTTTGACCCTGTGTAGATCTCATAACTTGTCTACTTACATTTTTTGCAAAAATCGAGAGCAGGCTAAAAATACTTATTCAGATTTTTATGTCGTTCAGATTCCTAATGTTCTTATCGTGGTTTGGATAGAAAATGGAGTGGCATGATCTCTTACAGAGATAAGTGGAAACTTGGTGTCTTCTTGATCTACTGATGCCGTGGTGAAAAGGGAGTGGCATGGCCTCTTACAGAGATAGATGGAAACTTGGTGGTCACGTCTTGAGCTACTGTTGCCATGGAGACGGCCATGTCATTCCTTCATCAGTTTATTTTCTGACTTGATGAGCCTTTGCCCGAATGCCAAAAGGCCAAAATCAGAAGAATGAGAAAGACTATCGAAAATTCATGTAGCCAGCCGTTTATTCTGGGTCTCCTGAACTATGTGTAGCAATATTTGGTTGAGAGTGGTGGAACGGTGTGGATTTGTATAGAGACCAAACACACACACATACATACATACCCACATACAGACTTTCACTTTTATATTTAAAATGAATACTCTTCAGTCACGTAAAGTTGTCCTATATTCATGACGTTTGCTTCCGCATACAATTCATTAGTAGGATATAACCTTTCCTTTTTTATACATGATACGCAACACCAAGTTTTCGTTACTTAAGCTTTTCCTACAATGGTTTGATAAGCTCCTCCCCATGCAATTATTCCATACGTGAGAGTAGACTAAATAAGTGCAAAATAGACATCTCTCAGTAGTTTAATATTGACAATGTGTTTCAGACAATGAAATACATGAACTGTCCTTATTTTCTTTGTGATGAAATTAATGTGCGATCTCCACTTCATGTCTTCATCAAAATAAATTCCTAGACATGTTATATTTTGCGTACGGTTGATTTTTATGCAGTTGCAGCTTGTATTGCAGTTTTCCCGATGTATTGTAAGATCCCTGAAGCAGTTTTGATTGTCTATTAGTGTGAAAATAATAAATTTTGATTTATTTACATTCAGAAACAATTCATTATTATCCAGCCATAATTTAATCCCATTTAAAGCTTCGGTTGCTTCGTGCCTGACTATTTCCCACTTGAAGCTCAATATATCGGCATCTTATGTTCTTCTGTTGTATAAAGAAATTCAAGATGGCGGCAGCATGAAATTTTAGAAACATATTTGTCTGTCTCGTATCTTCTTCAAGCGTTAGTTATTGTTGTTTAAATGGGCGGAACAGCTAGGTCATCTGCTTTCTGTTGAAGCGATCCAAGTGGAACTGAATTCTCTAGCTTACATAAATTACAGAAGCAGTGCAAATTACTTTCTTTAACATGAACACCTGTGACTCATTACAAAAAGTTGCCATCTCAACAGAGGAAGTTATATTTAATCGATAGGCTTGCTGAAAGTTATATTCTGAGACCTCAAAAGTTTTTCTAAACCAAAGAATTTGTTCTTAAATTCAAAATCGATCTGAGATCCAATTGTTACTATTCTAACTTTTAATTTTTTTAAAATAAAATCTTTGTTATTTGTTTCTTACTTCTATTGCTAGGAAAACGGTTAGGCAGGACCTTCTCTTCCCTAATTTTTCTCCTAACATTATTCCCTATTCAAAGAAAAAGGCAATCACTGAATGACAAATTTATTAAACAACTCATCACTTGTTGCGTTTAAAACAAAACTCTTAGGAAGAACATTTACTAAGTTTCCCTTAGCTACCACAGCTAATTCTAGTAAATCATTAAGGCAAGTATAGCTCGCTCCGCCGGCTTCCTACTTGTAGAGACTTCCTCTCTGACTTGTGTTTTACTGTCGAAATAGTGGCTTTGTTTAATTTAGGTTCGATGTTTTCTTCCTTTCTAAACTTTTAGTCGGCACTCTGATGGATAAGTGTTTAGCCTGCTTTAAATGCACCAATTGGTACTCTCTGAAGATATCTAATAATAATAATAATAATACAAATATTGCTAAGGTGGCATAATGGGAGTGATATGCGCAATACATTGTATTCACCAAGTGAATCCAACTAGCCTCTGTCACTCCAACTCCAACATGTAACCTACCCGAGGTGCCACTGTTAAGCCGAGCAACCTAGTGGAAGGTTGGGTAACCAATCCCAGCGGGAAACTAGGTCGGCGAGCCGATCAGTGTTGGGGGAAATGCAAAGATGGTCAACAGCTACAACGGCGGAAGAGGAAAATAATTCCCAACGGCGGAGAAGGTGGAAGAACTATCTTTGATGCAACTTAAATCCATTAGTGTCTGTACTGGTATCCTGCGGCTAATGGTCAGCGTTTGTTAGCTCAGTGAGCTCGGCTGGAAACACGATGTTCCAAAGGCCTCAACAACCTCTGGTCCTATGTGGTCCTGGCAATCACCAGGCCAAACAAATCAAGTACAAGCAAACATGAACTGTGCAAGTAATCACAACCCTACCCCAGGTGGTACCCAATCCACCCGTCCACAATCGGCAACTGGACTTTCGGATTCTGGGGAGTCCAGGCAAGCGCAGCAGAGAGAGTCGGAGATCTCTTGTCACCTTCCCTACAAACAGAAAACATTCATTGGAACACTAAACATTAATACCCTAATTCAAATTGGAAAATTATACAATCTCACGCAAGAAATCGACAGACAAAAAATTCTCATTCTTGCTCTTCAAGAAACTAGAATGACTGACAACGAAACTATGGACTATGGAAATTACCGCATTTTCAAGAGCAAAACATTACAGAGAGTCGCGAAAGGTGCACCAATCTTCGGAATGGCTTTTCTTGTCCACAAATCCATCATTAATTCTATCAAAGAAGTCACACCCGTTAATGATCGAATTATGACCATGCGCATCCAGAGCGCCAACAAGAAATACACTCTTGTCAATGCTCATGCACCTACTAACATCGACAACAAGAAAAATCCTGAAAATGTTGAAAAATTTTGGAAAAAACTGGAAAAAATTATGAGTAACATTCATCAAGATGACGTGAAAATCCTGATGGGAGATTTCAATGCCCAACTTGGCAAAGAAAAAATCTATCGAAAAATCATTGGCAAAAATTCTGCACACCAAAATACAAACAACAATGGCACACGATTGGTAGACATTTGTCATCAATTCAATCTCAAAGTTATGTCTACGCATTTCAGGAAACCTGCACACAAACAGAAAACTTGGAGATCTCCCATTCAACATCTCGGTGAATACCAAATTGATCATGTTGCCATCTCCCATGCACACTATAGAACCATCCATGACGTTCAAGTCCGACGAGGGGCAAACATTGATTCAGACCATTATCTCACAAGAATCAAAATTAAATTTTCACCTAAGAGGATCATAAAAAATATATTACATCCCAAAATTTGACACATCCAAAATTCAAGAAATAAAAAAACGCAGAAGAATGGGATAAAGAACCAGTGAACAATTGGACGGACTTCTGCAGCAAAATTATCAGAAAAGCCAAAGAACTGATTCCTCTAAAAAGAAAGCAAAACACCCCTGGTGGGATTCCAACTGTGATCAAATCATTATTGATCGCCGAATCGCATTCCAAAAATACAAGAGCCACAAATCTCCAGAAACTTTACAACACTTTCTCGGCGTCAGCAAACAGGCAACCAAAATTATCAGGACAAATAAACGTAATTTTATAACTAAGCAACTTCAGTCAATCGAGGATGATTTCAGGAATCACAACAGTCGAGATTTTTATAAAACCTTCGGGAACCGAATTAAAGGTTACACACCGCAAAATTTGACTTTCAAGAAACAAGACGGAAGTCTCGCACTCACTAACCAAGAAAACTGTGAAGAACTAGCTCGTTATTTTTCTGACCTCCTCAATTGTCCTGAACCACCTGAGCGATTTATACACACAGTCCCAGAACACATACGACCCGAAGCCAAACCACCAACGCAAGAATAAATCCATCACCACATCAAAAAACTCAAGAACGGAAAGACATCAGGAGAAGATGGAATCATCGCAGAACTATTGAAAAATCTAGGATCACGATCACTACAGGAAATCACACAGATCATTCAGGACATTTGGCGAAGTGAAAAAATACCGGACGAATGAAAATGCGCACTAATCCACCCACTCCACAAGAAAGGAGATAAATCTGATGTAAATAACTACAGAGGAATTTCCCTCTTACCCATCGCTTATAAAATCCTCTCTGTCTGTCTTTTACAACGCACGCAAGAACAACTCGAGCCACTCATCGGTGAATATCAGGCTGGCTTCAGACCAAACAGATCAGCCGTCGAACAAATCTTCAATCTGAAATCCACCTTGAAACATCGAGACACACGATATCTCCCAACCATCTGTACATTTGTCGACTTTCAGAAGGCTTATGACTCCAGTGATCGAAAATCTCTTTTTAATGTACTCGAAGAAAACCATCTCGATCCGAAGACGAGACGACTCATCCAACAAACCTCAACCGACACAAATTCCAAGGTCAAATTCATTGGAGAGATCTCCCAACCTTTTCCCATTAAAACTGGTGTTCGGCAGGGTGATGGACTTTCTCCATTGCTGTTCAACATCGTTCTCGATAAGGTCATCAAAGAATGGGAAAAAGAATTAAAAAGTCGCAACATATGGAAACCTGTCGTGTTAGGAAGACAGAAGGATAATATCAATGTTACATGCTTAGCTTTTGCTGATGATTTGCCAATCCTCTCCGGAGATGAACGAACGGCAATTCACCAGATTGAAGTCTTCAAAGAAAGTGCTGGGAAAGTAGGAATGCAAATCTCCTTCACAAAAACTGAATTCATGTCTACAAAACACATTGAAACCCAAACTTTGGTAACAAAATACGGTTCAATCAACAAGGTTAATCAGTTCAAATACTTAGGTGAAATTATTGAACCTACAGGCACAGAAAGAATAGCACAAAGAACACGTGAACTCAAAATGCGGAAAGCATATGGGAAAACCGCAAACATCTACAACAAAAAATGCATGAGCATTAACACTAAAATTCGACATTACGCGACGGTCATCAAACCCGAAACACTCTACGCCAGTGAGACCATAAACCTCAATTATAAAGGGGATCTTGTAAACATCAAGAAAGCTAAAAGGAAAATCATCCGAAAAATTCTTGGCCCAAGACTTACAGATGAAGGATATCGTTTACAATCGCACAAGATCACAGAAAAATATTCAAATATTGAAACCGATTTCCGTAAACGACGCTTGAAATTTTATGGACACATTATGAGGCTAGATGACAACCGATTAACAAAGAAAATATTGATGTACTCACAAAAATTAAAGACGACAACGGTTTGGATTAAACAAGTCCAAACTGATCTCAATAACGCCAACATCACACACACAGATATCGAAGACCGCAAAACTTTCAGACATAAGATCTACACTTGGGAAGCTGCATCAGAAGATAAGCCCAGCAGACCTAGGGGAAAATGGACTGACGAACGTCGAGCTAAACATAGCGACATGATGAAAGAATTCTGGAAGAACAAGAAAAATAACAGCAACAGATCATAACTTGCTTTATGTGATTCTGTATGGGTCGAAACATACTAAATAAATAAATAAATTATTGCTAAAGGCAGTAGAGTCGCTTTGTCACTGCCCACTCTGGGGGCATTCGGCCTTTCTGTCGGAGATCCGACAGTGTCTGATAATAAAAATATTCCAGCTAATTTAAATCCTTTTGGCATTTCATAATGCTCTCTAAAAGTTCACCCTTTTGAAGGGAAAGTACACAATTCATTGCTATTTGGCACCACTTGGTCCGCCAGCACACTAAGTCCCTACAATGTACCCACAATCACGCTCGGGAGGGAAAGAGCACTTGGTGATAGCTTGCCGGCGACCTCAGCTCACGCTGCGCCCTCCGTTAGCCTTACACAAGTCCCCAAACATTTTAGGTACTTGATGGGCCTTGTGCAGTAAAATTTCTCTGTACATCGTTATTTCCTTACGGCTTTGTTGTGGATTCTCTTCCTCTCTACCTAAAATTGTTCCCAATCCTAAACCTACTTCATTTTTTTTTCTCATCATCTTCCCTCAGGTAGTGTTGACACTCAGTATTAACCTACCATATCGAGGTCATCGGACTCAATTTTAAATGTGTAGGCAGGTATCGTTAATTTTAGATTATATCCAGGTTAGGTAGATTTCATAAGAAAGCCACCTATTGTAATGGGTACCATGTCACGACTTCCGAAATCGACATATCTTCGTGTTTCACATCCCCCAGACCCCAAACCAACGTCAGTTCAAATGTTTATATATACCGTATGTCTGTCTTGGGGATGATAGGCGGTGAAAGTCGATGAGGTGGAGGGGTTTTACGGCCGGATGCCCTTCTTGACGCCAATTTCATGAGAGATGAAATGAATGAAGATGAAACGGGCAAGGATGTGGAAGGAAGTGGCCGTCTCCTGTCAGAAGGTACCGACCCAGCATTTTCCTGGAGTTGAAAATAGGGAAACCATGGAAAATCATTCAAGGGGTCCGACGGTGGGGATCAAACCCATGTCTACCAAGTCCGCAGAGAGCTTGGCCCCACGGCCTAACGTTGCGCGTTAGCGAGCGTAGCTACCGCTGTCAGTAAAAGTTTATATAGCCTATACCGTAATTTATATCTATCTATATAAAAGCGGCTTCGGCGGTGTAGTTGGTAGCATGATGAGCTTCTATTCCCAAGATCGCGGGTTCAAACCCGGCCGAAGTCGTCGGATCTTTTAAAACGTTAAAAATTCTTCAGTAG
The DNA here is from genome assembly GCA_946902985.2 of Meconema thalassinum. Classification (NCBI taxonomy): domain Eukaryota; kingdom Metazoa; phylum Arthropoda; class Insecta; order Orthoptera; family Tettigoniidae; genus Meconema; species Meconema thalassinum. The sequence goes on from OX336393.1 coordinate 411,457,178, forward strand.
GCTATGCCTTCCTTCGGAGGGGAAATAAAGCCGGCAGTCCCATGTCAGAGATTTTTGGCATTAAAAGGAAACTTCCACTTACACTTGTGTGAATCCAAAATCTGTAGGTTAGAATTGATAACTCTCTATTAGTTCCAACGTTCGCCGCAAGGTGCTGACTGCGATGCCATCTATTAGCCAAGTCCGCAAGTTAGGTGTCGTGGACGGTAGCATTTGGTAGCAAAAGTAGGAACGACTTGAAAATATTGTCTGCAGTCCTTTCTTGAATTCAAAAAAATCCTCTCGGCACGCCGGAAGGCGGAGGTAGATTTCACCGGGCAAACTTGGGGATAGGCGAAAATAGGCAGAATATGCAGGTTTTCGTAGAAGGATCAGACCTCATTTATTGCGGGAAAGTATTTTAAAATTGGAGCTTAATTAACTTATTTTTTCGTATTTTTATGCATATTTTTAACATTCGTCTTATGGGGACGGTAACCTTCTCGTCATTTGGGGTCCATTTTCATACCTGTGGTCACACTGTCCTTATGCAAGGTTTCAACACTGATGTGTAACTATCTAACGGTCTGTTACTTCTTCACGCAAAATTTTATCTCCCGCAGAGATGTTGGTTGGTTCCTCAGTAAAGGGGCTGCGACAACGCGGTTATGTAGCCCCGTGTACTTTGGGTGTGTGTAGAATCTGCCTGATAAACGGTGTTAATTGTGATGGCTGTATCAGTCTGTAATTCTGGTAAGGACTGCTGACGGTCAATTTCAAGTAGTAGTGCCTAATTTTGCTACCAAATACTACCGTCAACGACACCTAGCTGTGGACTTGGCTACTAGATGCCCAGCAACTTGCAACGAACGTTGGAACTTCCCCTCCGAAGGAAAGCATACTGAGGGATTTTTAGCGATCTTAGAAAATCCGACGACTTCGGCCGGCTTTGAACCCTTGACCTTGGGCATAGAACGTCAGCATGCTACCAGTTACGTCACCGAAGCCGCTTCCCACAGAGTCAGATGGAAAACTGAATGTGATCTCATGCAATGGCGTTGTCATGGCAACTTCTGATGGCTCATCACTTATCAATTTAGTAGCGTTGTCATGGTAACCTTTGATCGCTCTTGGCATTTCCTTCTGGGTGGCTTCGGTGGCGTAGTCGGTAGCATGCTGAGCTTCTATGCCCAAGATAGCGGGTTCAAACCCGGCCGAAGCCGTCGGATTTTAAGAGCGTTAAAAATCCCTCAGTATGCCTTCCTTCGGAGGGGAAGTAAAGCCGGCGGTCCCATGTCATAGATTTATGGCATGTTAAAGAACCTTCCACTAATTGCACCTGTGTGAAGCTAAATTGGATAGGTTAAGAATGTAAACAACGCTCTTAGGTTTCTACGTTCGTTGCCAAGAGCCGACTGCGGTGGCGTCTAGTAGCTAAGTTCTGAACTTGGCCTAGTAGTCGTTGACGGTGGCGCTTGGTGGCAAAAGTAGGAACTATATGAAACATTCTAAGTTGCAGTACTTATATTAAGAAACAGATACCACACACTAATACAGTCATCACAATTAACACCGGTTATCAGACAGATTCTACACACACCCAAAGTACACGGGGATACATGACCGCGTTGTCGCAGCCCCTAAACTTAAGAACCAACCAACCAATCATTTTCTTCCATTTCCGAAATCATTTTGCTCATCCCTTGGCGTAATGGTGGGTCATATCAAATATTTTTTCAGACAAAAGTTTTAGGTAATTGGTAGGGGAATATTGTCCATTTTGTACGGTTTTGATATTGTGCCTATTAAGAGAGATATGATTAATGTTTCCCAAAAAATCCACTTCTTCCCACCCCTTTGGTCAATGGTTGGTGCTATCAAAAAACTTTTCAAACATACAATGTTGGCCCTTATCCGACACATAGTATGAACTTTGAACGGATTCGATATTTCACATATTAAGAGAGATATAGAAATATTTCAATTTTTCGAAAAAAGCCCTCCATTTTCACTCCCTTCGAAAGATTTAGCCCATTAACGAATTCGACTGAGATTTTATAGGTATACATATTATGTAAAAAATTCAAAGTGATTGGTGCAAAATTACGGCAGTTATCGTGTCCACAAGAAACTGATATATATATATGCATAAATTATGTATAAACATTTGAACTGAAACTAGAGCTCAAGGAACGGACAATTTTTAGAAGGATTTTAGGACCAATAAGGGAAGAGGGTGGTACTTACAGGATCAGGCACAGCAATGAGCTCTATGATCATCATGAATATATCGTTAAGAGACGATTAGCTTTCTACGGACATCTGACACGCATGGGTCCAGGTAGACTTACCAGCCAGATCTTCACCACGACTGGAAGAGGGAAAGCGTCCAAAAACAAATGGATCGCCACAGTGAAGTCAGACCTAGAGCAACTTGGAATTTCATCAAGAAACATACAGGATCGATCACAATTCCGACAGATGATTCAACATAGTATCTTTCCAGTGTCTCTCACCAGCAGGAAGAGTACAGGGACTACCAGACCTAAGTGGACACAGGAAAGAAAGCAGCCACACAGCCAGAAGATGAAAGCTGCCTGGGCTAAGAAGAAACATAAATTCCTTACAAGAAGTCAAAACGAGCCCCATTGGTCCCCAGTAGGCCCAAACGAAAAGAAGATGAAACTTTTGAACTGTCTTTGGTTTTGGGGTCTGGGGGATGTGAAACGCGAAGATATGTCGAAATTTTCCGGAAGCCGAAACATGGTACTGCGCCCGAATTCCTCTAGAGCACAGTCTCAAATCCGCGCAGATGGTAAAAGGATCGTGAGAATGTCAACACCCGGCTATGAGTTGAACAACCCTCACCGGACTGATGACTAGGGAACCCTAGGAACACATATATACATCTCTAACTATACTACTAACTAGTTGCATACAGTACAGAAAATATAAACAAATAAAAGTAGAGCATTAACGAGCAACTCGGCTCACGGGCGTTAAGATAAGTCATCGATCATCTGTGTGCATCTAGCTAGCGGTATCGTTCTAGTGTAATTAAGCATTGAATCAAAGAAACAGTTCTAAAAAACTCAGCAAGATTAAAAATGTTCTTGCCATTTATTAATAATAAAATATCACTTGACAAAAATTATATTCCCTTCACCAAGAATAAAATAAAAATTATTATATGTGCCTCACTTAGGCCTGATGCGCTTAATAAATGTCTTTCTTGCATCTTTATACTAATGCAACAAGTATCTCTTGCTTAATAATATTTAAATAAACACATAATTTAAATTAATGACAGTAGTGTCTGTCCTACTTGTTTACTAAAATTAGGCTTTAACGCTCATCGCAACAAATATACTCCCTACATAATACAATCGTTAAAGTCTTCAAATTTAAATCTTACATTCCTAAATATAATAAAAGTAATAGTTAATACTAAAATAATAACGTATTTACATTTTATACATGATCGCGTCCCGCACGATATAAAAATAACTGTCTCTAATTCATTAGAGTTCATTTCATCACTTCCCTCCTGTCTTATCATCTTTCTTTACGTGTATCATCAACTTTCTGCGTATCTCACACAATAAACTAGTCAAAATAGGTGTTTGTGTGTCAATTCCATGTGAATCATAAATACGAAGAGTGAAGTTAATATTTCATCACTTTAGTGTACAACTCTGGTATTTCAATAATTAATAATAAAACAAACTAACAATGCACGACTGTTCAGATAAGCTCTTCAACCAAAAATCGAGTGTGTGTGTGGCATGAATCCTCACTCCCACACTACTTCTCCTCCAAATACAACATATGACTTCTCTTGCTCACTACAAAATATTACAAAACCATTCTTCAAATATTCACGTTGCATATTATCGCGTCTCTAGTTACGCCTTTCATCAATACAAATGCATTTCATCAACCTTCCTTTTCTTAGCACGTTCACAAACTTCTACCGTTCCATATCAACTACTTTCATAAAAGTATGATATTTAGTATTCCTACTAGAAATTACAACTGTAATGACGTTCATGAATACGTCTCTCTTCCTTCTACAAACTCCTCTATTGATTATACTTCTCGTGCTATGTCCTAATACTTTCCATATTCTTCATCCTTCGCTTCACATATTACTTTGCTACAATTTATCGCTTAATTCTGAATTTCAAGTCAGCTTGTGTCTGTTATGAAAATAACAATAATCTTCCCTCACGTTTATATTCATAATAAATATTTATATCTCTCCTTCCATCTTACAGTATCGTTTCATGATAAATATACATCCATAACATTTTATAACAACGTTTCTCGTTCAGTTATGCATTCAACTATCGCATACTGTTCCTTTCCGGACATCAAAATTCTGGGTTTTACAATGTCATTACATTACTTGCATACAAAAGTTACCTCAATGCCAATATGGAATACTTCTGTTAGCTCTATCGTTCTATGCATCTTATTTCGTTTCTGAAATGAATAAATTCTTTGCTCATAGGGTTATCTGTCCTTCCATTTCTCACTTCAAGTATTAAACTATTTACTTTCGTCAAACATATGACCATATTCTTTCTCTGATACATTACTGATTTATTTCTCACAAAGTTGTGCTTCATTCCTCTTGTTTCAATATAAATATATTATCGTTCTTTCAATATTTCCACAAATATACAAAATTCTCTAATATTTCATCAAATGTACTAAGTTCTCCAATGTTACAATTAATCTACGGAGTTTTCCAATGTTACAACAAATCTACGGAATATACGATCGCAATCGCAACGAAATCGTTCGTAAATCAAAATTTTAACGCTCTAAAAAGGCAATGAAAAATACTAACGATGTCTAATATCATCGATCAAGACTTCAAAATACGTCCAAATGACGTATGAAAATGAAAAATGAATGAAAATCCACAGCCTGCTTCCAGTCTCCGACCAGGTCAAGAATGGAATGAATGAAGCCCCCATCTAGCGCCGAGGATATGAACTCTGCCGGCTGCCGAAGCCTGTCGCACTCCTCTGGGGAAATGATTAAATGAATGACAGATGAAATGAAATGATAGTGGAGAGTATTGCTGGAATGACATTTTTGACAGGGAAAACCGGAGTACCCGGAGAAAAACCTGTCAGCCTCCGTTTTGTCCAGCACAGATCTCACATGGAGTGACCGGGATTTGAACCATGGACCCAGCGGTGAGAGGCCGGCGTGCTGCCGCCTAAGCCACGGAGGCTCTCGTATGAAAATAACTATCGCAATTACTAAAATTTACTAAAACTTTCAAGACAATAATAACATAGGTTACAAATGCAAATATGTTGGTCAATATTCTGGAATAACGTGAACAAAGTCTAACTACAGATATGAAAAATGAACTCTTCTACCTTCTTTCTGAGATCGTTGGTGACAGACCTGATGACTCCTATGTCCTCGTAACGTCACCATATGGTTTCTGGAATGCTGCGTGCTGCTCCAGTCTGGCTGTGTTACGTCACCTCGGCCTTGAGTGGACTGCATTAAAGTTGAACGACCTGGTGTGCTGTCTCCAGAACAGGTTATCAGCTGGTATCCCGCTCGCGACCCTTTTCTCTCGTGCAAGATGATGACACGTCTTCGCCTGTGCTCTGCTGGCCTCGCGTCCATCATTCCTGGGTTCCTTGTCGTCTCCATCACGCATCCGCTCGTCTTCTTCTTCTCAGATCTAGATGTTCTTTGAAGTCGGTAGTTTGCATAGTTCTTTCCATCATGAAAAATCACCTCCGTGTCGTGAAATTCCCTTGTAGTAGCTTGCAACGTTATTTTAGCGAAAACTGCGGTGGTCTGCAGTTCGCTATGCATACTGCTATGTCATCCTGGCCATTTCTGAATCCCACCGGTTCAGTATAGTCCTATCTTCCCATCACGGTGAATTTAAAACATCATTCTCACCGCGCAATTGTTTGTAGTCGTAGTTCTTCCCCTTTGACCTAAATTCTTACTCATTGTTGTCTAGATTGTAGAATTTCCAATGGTTTAAGTCTCCCTTCTTCAGACTTTCGTTCTGCGTAGTTACGTGTTCGATGTTCAGTTTGTAACTTGCAGCGTTTTCTCTCGTCGTAGATTTCTTCTTTTTGGATATGATGAATAACTTTTCTCAATACTGTTGACTTGTAATATTAATTATTCGTTTTCATTACTGCTTGCTTCATCTTGAAGTCGCCAGTTCACAAAACCTTTGTCTAATACTTCTGAAGAGTAAATACAATATACGTCTTGTCTTCTCGACGGTCCATGTAGAAAAAGCCTCGCTTCCTAGCGTCACCTAGCCTCCTCGGTTAGTTTTCCCTTGTAAATCTGATCAACTAGCCTCCAACCGCTATGAATATTAACAAATTCATACATAACTTCTCTCTCAGTCTTTCAATTTAAAATCTGTTTTGCCAGTTAAATTTCTTTTTCTCTGCTGGTGAATTCAATGTGTAACACTCTTATAAAATATTAAAATAAAGATTTTAATATTTGTTCCTTCCTCAGTATTCAAACTATTTTCCAATTGGTTCTCGCCTGAAAGTAGCGTGCTTCTGACACGCGTTAGATTCTCCCACTCTTGATACTGTCGTGTGTCTGACCTCAATGCCACCTTCGCTCTCCCCTCGCATCAAAAACAGGTTTCTCACCGCGCACCTCGTTAAAAGTGTCGAGTTTCCAGAACAGTATCTCTATCTTTCACTCATGGTTAAAAATTTACCAAATCTTAAAATTTCCATTATACATGAAATAAACATATTTCTTCAGACGAAAATTTTCCCAAATGCTTGTATTAACGTTCTCTTCCATCTGGACTGCTAATTTAGTCGAAAATTCCAAATTTAAAATATGCCATTTTTCTGATGTGGTCCTTGGTTCATACCTCATCATGTCTTCTCCTCTCTCTTAGACATGATCTCGAGTGCATTTCCCCATTCGACCTTAATAGAAAGTATAAGAAGGGACTTTCTGTTACTACATATCGTTCCTAATTGTAGATTATGCTGTCGAAATTGTGTCTCTATTGAATCTTGATAATATACAAAATTGTCTATGGGATAGTTGGGACGTCTTCTTCGTTCCTCTTGTACTTCCAAGACCATCTCTTCCAATCTCCCTTCTTCAATACCATCTTCCATGCAGTACTCTAGTTCCTTCGAGTTTAAAGTTCCAGCCTCTGCTTCGCTATTGTTAAATATGTTCATTCCATTCTTACCGGGTGAGTTAGCAGTGGTCGTTACGGCATGACTAATGGTAGTCGCTCACATCCGGGAGGCGAGGAGGTTCGAATCCCCCCGCCGGCAACCTTGAAGATGGTCTTCTGTGGTTTCCCATCTTCCTACCAGGCAAATGCCGGGGTTGGTCCCTAACTATAGGCCACAGCCGCTACCTTCCAACTCCTAGCCCTTCCCTTCCAACTTTCCTCCCCAACGGTACATGTAGCTCACCCAATGGGTGTCCGTCTCGAAGCAGCTACAAACCTGGCGAGCCGAACATGTCCTCGGACACTCCCGGCCCTGAAAGCCATACGCAAAGAAAAAAATCCATTCTTTAAGTCAATGACAGCTCCTGACTGTGCAATAAAGTCAATATCCAGTATTGCATCAAAACTAATGTGACTAAGCACTATGAATACCTGTTCATATCTCTGCTCGTTTATATAATATTCAACCAATGCTTGCACTTTGCACTTCATAGTTTTGTCATTAAATACACCTTTCACTTTTATAGTGGATACAGGCAATGCAGTTAACAAATTCTCAGCTTCTAACTTCTGGAAACTACTCTCAGATAAGATTTAGGCTGTAGCACCAGTGTCTATAAGGGTTTTTAAAGTGTTCTCCCCTACTTTCATATGGATTATAGGTAATCTGGCTGTATTTCCTTTCTTCGGCTCCTCTCTCTCGTATAACAATTCTTCATCGGTGACCTCGTATATTTCGTTGATGGCGATTTCATGCCTCGTTATTGTGTGATTTACGTCTTCATCTACCTTCGTTTCTGATTTGGCGTTTTTTTTTGTCCATTCCTGTCGTGGTTTTGGCCTTCACGACTGGTTCATGATTGAGGTTCGTCACTCACTTGTGCCTGTTGTTGGGGTTGTTCCGTTCTCTCTCCTCTATCTCTCTGATTTCTTCTGTAATCCTGGCTTTCTCTTTCTCGTTCTTCATAGTATCTTTGAACATTCCCATCATATCTCCATCTGCTCCTCTGATAGTTGTTCCTCGGTTGTTGTTGTTGTTGTTGTTGTTGTTGTTGTTGTTGTTGCTGCTGCTGTTGTATAGGACGTCTCTGTTGTTGTTGTTGGTGGTTGCCATCGTTCCAGTTCCTATATCTGGAATACCTTCTTTGATCTCCTTCATTCTGCCTGTCGGGGTAGTTATTTCTTTGAAATCCCCTATTATTATAGTTGTTATTTTGGTATCTGGACCCCCTCTGTCTGTCGTTCCAGTACCTGTTTTTATATGGCCAACCTTCTCTGGCTCTATTTTAGCCTGGATCATACCTGGTCCTACCATAGTTGTTATGCCTTATTGGTCCTGTCCTAGCTGGAGTTACATCAGTCTGTTGTTGCTGATCAACCAACACTGTGTGTACCTCTCTGTTTTCATGCCTGTTTCTCGTATTCTGACCGTTGGTTTGTCCTTGAGATTGCGCTATAGAACTTGTGTGGTCTAATATTCGCAGCAACTCAGCCATGTCTTCTAAAGTATTGACATTAGACGAAATCAGGTGTTTCCTAACCTCAGCTGGTAACTGTCTGGATATGACATGTATCAGCTGCGGTTCTGCCAATGTTGTATGAAGATGTTGCAAGCGGGCTAATTGGTTAGTGAAGTAGCTCGCATAACGTGTCGGTACAGAGTAAGGATATTTCTTCGAATATATTTCTGCCCTGATGTCTTGTTGCAACTCTTCGCTCCAGAATCGTTTTAACAATGCCTCGGCGAATTCGTCAAACGAAGTGTAGGTATATCTAAATGCTCTATGCCAAATTAACGCTTCTGCTGACAAGTACTTCTCTACTACTCTCATCCCTCTCTCTCTCTAGGAATTTTATTCTCCTCCAGGTATTAACGCATGTCTCTTAAAAATTCAACGGCGGTGACGTTTCCTTCCCCCGTGAACTTATATGGTTTCTCCTCATGGATTTTAATCACTACCACATTCTGATTATTTCTACTGGGAATCTGATCGTTTGTCCTTCCTACCATGTCCGGTTCTCTTATATTCCTCTCGGTGTGTTCCGTTCCAAAAGTGTTATGACGTGTCTACGCTCTCCTTATCCTCTTCCTGTTCACATTGGCTGACTCGTAGTCTGTGCAATTCTCCTCTCAGTTGACTGTCTCTCTCTTTAAAGAATTCGTGTAGATCTTTTTTCATGCTAGATGTATCCCTCATCGACAGTGCTTTCATCTGTTCGTTAAGATCACCTATCTCTTTCTCCTGTTTAGACTTGACCTTAGCTATTTCAGTGTTGACCTCATCAACTAATTGTCTAAATTTATCTAATTCTTTAAGTTTAATTCTATCGGTTTTGCTCGTAATTTCGCTAATTGTTGTAACATGGGATTCCTCTAAAGAGTCTATTCGTTTCGTTAATTCCTCTCGCAACCCAGTTACATGAATATTAGTCTTACTTTCTATGTCCTTAACCTCTTTCATTATCTTACCATGCATTTCATAGATGTACTCACTACTATTCTTTAACACCTCTTCTTTCAATTTTAACACAGCTTCAACGATACATTTGTTTATATCAACATTTATGCCCTCAGATATCAATTGTTGTTGATTCGTTACCTTTTGTTGGAGCTCACCAACTGTACCAGTTAAGGTAGTCAGCTGATTCTGCAACTCACCTTGGGACCCTGAAATTGTGTTAAAATGGTTTGTTTTGTCAACCTTTATAGTATCTATGCTACTTTGTAGATTTTGCTGTACCTCTTGTTTCATGTTGTCCATACTACATTGTACCTCTTGTAGTCGTTTCTCTGCATCTGCTTGTGCCTTTTCTTGTTTTTCTCTGGCCTCGTTTTGCGCCTTTCTAGCTTCTTCTTGTGCCAGTCGACTTTCTTCCTGAGCTAGTCTACTCATTTCCTATGATACTCTTCCTTCATTCTGCGCCTTTTCTAGAGCTTTCTTGATCTCCTCCTGCGCTTTCTTCGCTTCTTCTTGTGCCAGTCGACTTTCTTCGTGTGTCCTTTCTAAGGTTGTTTTAATCTCATCCTGTGCTTTCTTACTCTCTTCTTTCATCGCTGCCATAGTATGCTTAATTTCTTTCCCTATCTCTTTAGTGTTTTCATGTGTAAGAGTGTGTAGGGCTTCAACTTCGGCAGTTAGTCCTGCCTGACTGGTCCTCATCTGCTCCAGTATCGACCTGTCATAGGTCATGTCCTCAGACGACATAATCTTATACAATGAGAAAATATGGGAAGTATTACTATACTAAACACAGCGAAATTCCAGAATGACCAATATTTATAATTTCTTACGATATACTCACGCTTTCCGTAGATATGTTCTCCTACCTTACCTACGTCAATACTAACGCTAACGGTATCTATCACTCTCAATCCCTAACACTGAACTTGCTTCAACACTTAATTCTAACCAAAATTTATTTAAATATGACATCATTTTACATTTATTGTTATACTTGACCAAAAAGTATTTCGCCGGAACAATGCAATATATGCCTCACAACGAATTGTACTCCACATATCAACAACGGGAATTCATCCCCTCAACTTGTTAGATTGGGATCGGCATTTAAAATACAAACAAAACACGACTGTGTCGTACACCAAACATGCTTAAAATAGCCGTGATTACGAGATATTACCTAGTGTAACAAATTCGACACAACCGCTGGTCACTCAGCACTGGGAATTCAAATTTACAGATACGATAGATCCATGCAATCGACAACGTCGAAGCCACCCTAGTTGGGCGACCATCAATTAGATATGTTATATATGCGCCCGAATTCCTCTAGAGAACAGTCCCAAATCCGCGCAGATGGTAAAAGGATCGTGAGAATGTCAACACCCGGCTATGGGTAGTACAACCCTCACCGGACTGATGACTAGGGAACCCTAGGAACACATATATACATCTCTAACTATACTACTAACTAGTTGCATACAGTACAGAAAATATAAACAAATAAATTAGAGCATTAACGAGCAACTCGGCTCTCGGGCGTTAGGATAAGTCGTCGATCATCTGTGTGCATCTAGCTAGCGGTATCGTTCTAGTGTAATTAAGCATTGAAACAAAGAAACAGTTCTAAAAAACTCAGCAAGAATAAAAATGTTCTTGCCATTTATTAATAATAAAATATCACTTGACAAAAATTATATTCCCTTCACCAAGAATAAAATAAAAATTATTATATGTGCCTCACTTAGGCCTGATGCGCTTAATAAGTGTCTTTCTTGCATCTTTATACTAATGTAACAAGTATCTCTTGCTTAATAATATTTAAATAAACACATAATTCAATTAATGACTGTAGTGTCTGTCCTACTTGTTTACTAAAATTAGGCTTAAACGCTCATCGCAACAAATATACTCCCTACATAATACAATCGTCAAAGTCTTCAAATTTAAATCTTACATTCCTAAATATAATAAAAGTAATAGTTAATACTAAAATAATAACGTATTTACATTTTATACATGATCGCGTCCCGCACGATATAAAAATAACTGTCTCTAATTCATTAGAGTTCATTTCATCACTTCCCTCCTGTCTTATCAACTTTCTTTACGTGTACCATATACTTTCTGCGTATCTCACACAATAAACTAGTCAAAATAGGTGTTTGTGTGTCAATTCCATGTGAATCATAAATACGAAGAGTGAAGTTAATATTTCATCACTTTAGTGTACAACTCTGGTATTTCAATAATTAATAATACAACAAACTAACAATGCACGACTGTTCAGATACGCTCTTCAACCAAATATCGAGTGAGTGTGGCATGAATCCTCACTCCCACACCCCTTCTCCTCCAAATACAACATATGACATCTCTTGCTCACTACAAAATATTACAAAACCTTTCTTCAATTACTCACGTTGCATATTATCACGTCTCTAGTTACGCCTTTCATCAATACAAATGCATTTCATCAACCTTCCTTTTCTTAGCACGTTCACAAACTTCTACCGTTCCATATCAACTACTTTCATCAAAGTATGATATTTAGTATTCCTACTAGAAATTACAACTGTAATGACGTTCATTAACACGTCTCTCTTCCTTCTACAAACTCCTCTATCGATTATACATCTCGTGCTATGTCCAAATACTTTCCATATTCTTCCTCTTTCGCTCCATATATTACCTTGTTACAATTTATCGCTTAATTCTGAATTTCAAGTCTGCTTGTGTCTGTTATGAAAATAACAATAATCTTCCCTCACGTTTATATACATAATAAATATTTATATCTCTCCTTCCATCTTACAGTATCGTTTCATGATAAATATACATCCATAAAATGTTATAATAACGTTTCTTGTTCAGTTATGCATTCAACTATCGCATACTGTTCCTTTCCGTACATCAAAATCCTGGGTTTTACAATGTCATTACATTACTTGGATACAAAAGTTACCTCAATGCCAATATGGAATACTTCTGTTAGCTCTATCGTTCTATGCATCTTATTTCGTTTCTGAAATGAATAAATTCTTTGCTCATAGGATTCTCTGTCCTTCCATTTCTCACTTCAAGTAGTAAACTATTTACTTTCGTCAAACATGTGACCATATTCTTTCTCTGATACATTACTGATTTATTTCTCACAAAGTTGTGCTTCATTCCTCTTGTTTCAATACAAATATATTATCGTTCTTTCAATATTTCCACAAATATACAAAATTCTCTAATATTTCATCAAATATTCTAAGTTCTCCAATGTTACAATTAATCTACGGAGTTTTCCAATGTTACAACAAATCTACGGAATATACGTTCGCAATCGCAACGAAATCGTTCGTAAATCAAAATTTTAACGCTCTAAAAAGACAATGAAAAATACTAACGATGTCTAATATCATCGACCAAAACTTCAAAATACTTCCAAATGACGTATGAAAATAACTATCGCAATTACTAAAATTTACTAAAACTTTCAAGACAATAATAACATCGGTTACAAATGCAAATATGTTGGTCAATATTCTGGAATAACGTGAACAAAGTCTAACTACAGATATGAAAAATGCACTCTTCTACCTTCTTTCTGAGATCGTTGGTGACAGACCTGATGACTCCTATGTCCTCGTAACGTCACCATATGGTTTCTGGAATGCTGCGTGCTGCTCCAGTCTGGCTGTGTTATATCACCTCGGCTTTGAGTGGACTGCATTAAAGTTGAAGGACCTGGTGTGCTGTCTCCAGAACAGGTTATCAGCTGGTTTCCCGCTCGCGACCCTTTTCTCTCGTGCAAGATGATGACACGTCTTCGCCTGTGCTCTGCTGGCCTCGCGTCCATCAGTCCTGGGTTCCTTGTCGTCTCCATCACGCATCCGCTCGTCTTCTTCTTCTCAGATCTAGATGTTCTTTGAAGTCGGTAGTTTGCATAGTTCTTTCCATCATGAAAAATCACCTCCATGTCGTGAAATTCCCTTGTAGTAGCTTGCAACGTTATGTTAGCGAAAACTGCGGTGGTCTGCAGTTCGCTATGCATACTGCTATGTCATCCTGGTCATTTCTGAATCCCACCGGTTCAGTATAGTCCTATCTTCCCATCATGGTGAATTTAAAACATCATTCTCACCGCGCAATTGTTCGTAGTGGTAGTTCTTCCCCTTCGACCTAAATTCTTACTCATTGTTGTCTAGATTGTAGAATTTCCAATGGTTTAAGTCTCCCTTCTTCAGACTTTCGTTCTGCGTAGTTACGTGTTCGATGTTCAGTTTGTAACTTGCAGCGTTTTCTCTCGTCGTAGATTTCTTCTTTTTGGATATGATAAATAACTTTTATCAATACTGTTGACTTGTAATATTAATTATTCGTTTTCATTACTGCTTGCTTCATCTTGAAGTCGCCAGTTCACAAAACCTTTGTCTAATACTTCTGAAGAGTAAATACAATATACGTCTTGTCTTCTCGAAGGTCCATGTAGAAAAAGCCTCGCTTCCTAGCGTCACCTAGCCTCCTCGGTTAGATTTCCCTCGTCAATCTGTCCAACTAGCCTCCAACCGCTATGAATATTAACAAATTCATACATAACTTCTCTCTCAGTCTTTCAATTTAAAATATGTTTTGCCAATTAAATTTCTTTTTCTCTGCTGGTGAATTCAATGTGTAACACTCTTATAAAATATTAAAATAAAGATTTTAATATTTGTTCCTTCCTCAGTATTCAAACTATTTTCCAATTGGTTCTCGCCTGAAAGTGGCGCGCTTCTGATACGCGTTAGCTTCTCCCAAACTTGATACTGTCGTGTGTCTGACCTCAATGCCACCTTCGCTCTCCCCTCGCATCAAAAACAGGTTTCTCACCGCGCACCTCGTTAAAAGTGTCGAGTTTCCAGAACAGTATCTCTATCATTCACTCATGGTTAAACATTTACCAAATCTTAAAATCTCCATTATACATGAAATAAACATATTTCTTCAGACGAAAATTTTCCCAAATGCTTGTATTAACGTTCACTTCCATCTGGACTGCTAATTAAGTCGAAAATTCCAAATTTAAAATATGCCATTTTCTGATGTGGTCCTTGGTTCATACCTCATCCTGTCTTCTCCTCTCTCCTAGACATGATTTCGAGTGCAGTACCCATTGCAGTAGTTATCTCTCTAATGAAATCTACCTAACAGATAACACACACTAATACAGCCATCACAATTAACACCGGTTTTCAGACAGATTCTACACACACCCAAAGTACACGGGGCTACATGACCGCGTTATCGCAGCCCCTAAACTAAGGAACCAACCATTTACATAAATATATTTCATTTTTTTGTGGACACGGGTAACTACCGATATTTTACACCAATCACTATGAAATTTATACATAAAATATAAACATTCAAAATCTCGGTCGAGTTGGTTAATGGGCAAAATCTAACCCAAGGGGGAGGAAACGGGGGACCATTTTCTAAAAAGTGAAATATCGCTATAATTTTCTTAATATGTGAAAAATATTAAGTTCAAAGTTTTTACTATTGTTCGGATAAGGGCCAACATCTTATCTCAGTAAATGTTTTTGATAGCATCAACCATTGACCAAAATGGCGGGAAAAACGGAGTTCTTAGAGAAAAAAAAAACCTTTGAGTCCCTTAATTGGAGGAATATCAAAACCGTTTGAAATGGCCTAAAGTCCTCTAAACACCAGTGCTTTTTTTTTATAAAGATTTAAGGGGTACTCTCAGTTGTAGTCGACAAAACATCACGATCTTGCAATTTTCGGCAATTTGCAAATTCCGGTCATTGTTTTTGTTCGAATCATTAACTTTCAGCTTCTTCGAAGCCTGGGTGGATATAAAATAGTTCGTTATTTTCTTCATCCTTCAAAACTAACCACACGCATAACATATTATGTGTTGTGGGAGGCCATGATAGGACGCAGTTTGCGATCTGGTGCAACATATTTGTTTCTATAATTGGTTTTTATGCTGTTTTATAGGGATCATCAAGTCTATTCAATGATGATTAATGTTTTTCTAGCGTGTGTGCATATTTTCTTCAGGATTGGTGATATCTTTTTAGATTATTTTAATCAATTTGTAGAATGTACTGCGATGTCTTGCATAGCTGCCATGTTGTTGATGAAGCGTTGATTGGATATTTTCTTTAGTAGTTCCTTGCTTCAACAGGGTCATGCCTTGCAATTCCAAAGCCGCATAACGTCGTTGATGAAGAACACTCGGGCCTACACCGCCTTCTATGTAATTCCCAAGACAACCCGCACGTTTATGTGAGGTGTCCGATCTTTACACTTGACAATCAATCAATCAATAACCATTTTAGGTTATGTAGCTGGTGATTCCTACCTTTGTATTATCTTTTGTATTGATAGAACATTTTATATGAAGCTTTTTTTAAATATATATATCCTTTATTATTATGTCCCACCGAGTGACTCCCGGAATAAGGAGTCCCCTTCTACCAAGTGCCAACGGTCTCCTCAGAGAGCGGATGAGCGAGTAGATGTCCAGGGCTCTCTCAAGCCCTTGGGACAGGAAACTTCCCCTAAAGGCGGATGAGCCACTAGTTGGCCAACGGCATAGGATGAAGAAGGCAAAGGGAAACCACTTCATTAAAGATCTATTAGGATATCCCTAGTATCAGCAGCTCTAGATGTTGTTAGCTTCTACAGTAAATTTTTCCGGAGGTAAAATAATCCCCCACTCGGATCTCCGGAGGGGGACAGATAAAGAAGCCAATTTAAGAAATAAGCAGAGAAGAATCGGTACCTGGAATGTACGGACCTTACTCCAGACTGGAAAGTTAAAGAACTTGATCATGGAGATAGAAAGGATGGATTTACATGTATTGGGTATAGCAGAAATGAGATGGCCACATGCAGGAGACTTTTGGAGTGGAAATTATAGGATAATTCATTCTGGTACAGCAAATAATAAACCAGAATATGGTGGAGTAGGCATTATATTGCATAAAGAACTAGGAGACAGAGTAAAGGGATTCGTGCAATATAATGAACGATTAATTTTAGTACGGATCGAAACTAAACCAAAGAATACTGTGATAGTCCAAGTTTATATGCCGACAACACAAGAGGTTGATGAAGAGGTAGAGAAATGTTATGAAGATCTAAGTGAACTTATAGCTGAAATAAAGGGGGAGGAAAACCTTATTTTACTTGGTGACTGGAATGCAATTGTCGGAGAAGGAACTGAAGGAAATGTTGTTGGTAAATACGGATTGGAGAGAAGAAATGATAGAGGCGAGAGACTTGTAGAGTTTTGTATACAGCATAAATTAGTTGTAACGAATACTATATTCCAACACCATCCAAGGAGGAGATACACTTGGAAAGCTCCGGGAGACCTAAGAAGGGCCCAAATAGACTACATATTAGTAAAGAAAAGATTTAAGAACCAGGTGAAAGATAGTAGAAGTTACCCTGGAGCTGATGTCGACAGCGACCATAACCCAGTCGTCATACGCTGTGAATTAAAGTTCAAAAGATTAAAGAAGAAAGAAAATAAACATTGGGATATTTCTATGCTTAAAGATGAGTCCACTCAAATACTCTATATGGATGAAACAAACAATAACATAAGAGACATTGAAGAACACTTGGCAGTAGAAGAGAAGTGGATCAAAATAAAGAAGAGCATTTTAGACTCAACAGAAACTGTTTTAGGAAAAAAAGAAAATAGGAAAGAGTGGATAAGTCAAGAAGTTGTGGATATGATAAAGGAAAGAAGACAGTACAAAATCTCAAATGATGAGAATGAAAAGCAAAAATACAAGACCTTAAGAAACAAGATAAATAAGAGGGCAAAACAAGACAAGGAACAGCATTTAATGGAAATCTGTGCAGGCATAAATAACAACATGAAATCTGGACAAATAGATATGGCCTATAAAGATATTAACAGGTTCTTTGAAACAAGGAAGCCAAAAACAATGAGCATTGAGGACAAAGATGGGAAGTTAATATATGATGACGAAATGATAGTGAAAAGATGGAAAGAATATTTGGAACAAATATACAGTGGAAACTGTGTTAACTTGCCCATTGAGAAAGAAGATGAAATAACAGAGGAAGACTTGGGGGCACCTATTATGGAGGAAGAGTTTGAGAAGGCATTGCAAGACCTCAAAGGAAAGAAAGCTCTTGGAGTTGATAACATACCAGGAGAACTATTGAAACAATCAGGTGACAAGTTAAAAAAGGAACTGTACAACTTAATATGTACTATTTACAAGACTGGAGAATTGCCTGAAGACTTTGTGAAATGCATAATAGTACCTATACCTAAAAAATCAAATGCAAGGTCATGTAAACAATACAGAACATTGAGTCCGGTGTGTCATGCATCAAAAATAGTCACCAGAATTATTATGAAGAGAATAGAAAAACAAATCGATGAAAACCTATCTGATGATCAATTTGGTTTTAGGAAAGGAGTAGGAACAAGAGAAGCAATCTTAGCATTGAGGCAAGTGATAGAGAAGCAGATGAAGAAAGGCAAACCTACCTTCTTAGCGTTCGTCGACCTTGAAAAGGCGTTTGACAATGTGAACTGGAATGTTCTATTCAGCATTCTTCATCAAACAGGTATCAACTTTAGAGACAGAAGACTCATCTACAATATCTATAAGCAAGAAGTTGGAATAGTTTGTTGTGGTAGCAAGGAAGAAACAGCACACATCAGAAAGGGTGTACGGCAGGGTTGTTCCCTTTCCCCATACCTATTCAATATATATGTACAAAAGGCGATCGACCAAGTAAGAGAAAAATTTGCCACAGGAGTGAATATTCATGGAGAAAAAGTTGTCATGATAAGGTTTGCTGATGACATAGCGCTAATTGCAGAAAGTGAAGAAGACTTACAAAAGATCCTGAGCAAGATGGGCAAAATAATGGAGGAAGAATTTAATATGAGAATAAATACAAATAAAACAAAAATTTTGGTCTGCAGTAGACATGGCGAAAACCAGACATCAATAGAGTTAAGAAATGAAAAGATACAAGAAGTTAATGAGTTCAATTATCTGGGAAGTAAAATAACGAATGATGGAAGAAGCAGCAGAGAGATATTAAGTAGGATTGCCCAAGCCAAGAACGCTTTCTATAAAAAGAAGAACCTATTTACTGCAAGGAACATAAGTCTTGATGTGAGGAAACAAATGTTGAAGACCTATGTAAGGAGCGTCGCGCTATATGGCAGCGAATCTTGGACAATAGGAGAGAGAGAGAGAGAGAGAGAAAAAGACTACTAGCATTTTAAACCTGGTGCTATAGAAGGATTATGAAAATCAGTTGGAAAGAAATGGTCACAAATGAGGAAGTCTTTAGAAGAGTGGGAGAGAGAAGATGCTTCCTTAAATATTTAAAAAGAAGAAGGAATCACCTCGTGGGCCACATACTGCGACACAATGGACTGATTAAGCTTATAATCGAGGGAACAGTAGACGGCAAGAATTGTAGAGGAAGACCCAGACTGGAGTACATGAGTCAAATACTGAAAGATATGGGTTGTGGCTCATACTGTGAACTGAAGAGGAAGACTGAGAGACGGGAAGAATGGCGAGCTGCTGCCAACCAGCCTCACGGCTGTTAACCACAGAGAGAGCATAACATAACAAACTACCCCACCTCCAAAAACTAGTCTGCGTGCTTATAAGAACGGAGTGCCGATTTGTCAACCAAGAGAAACTGTTTCGAATGATCGATTGAAATCGAGGATTACTCGAAATCTCCTCCAGCTGTTGTGAACAGCGCGTTGACGCCATATGTACTTTCTAGTCGGAAGTTATATTTGCCGGAATATGTAGAAATTAATATACCAATATTTTTTGTTAAACAATTTTCAAATGCTTAAGGGGTACGCGTACCCCCACGTTCCCCCTGAAAAAAAAAAGCACTGCTAAAAACTATATACAACTTTTGTCTGAACGAATATTTGATATGACCCACCCTTACACCAAGGGATGAACAAAATATTTTCGTAATTAATACAAGATGGGGATTCTCGTATGCTAAAGACTTTTGAAGGTATACAACAATTCGCAAATTGAGTGAATTCGAAAGATTTTTCTTTGCCTATTGAAATCTACCTCCGCCTTCCGGCGTGCCGAGAGAGCATTTTAATTTTGAAAATATCTTCACTTCTGTTGAACCGGTCTTTGTGGGAAAATGACAAACTACTGTCGACCAAAGTATTATGTGCACTCGAGTTTGAAGGTTGTTTGTGAAGTAACCAATAGATCTACATAAAATCTAATAACATCATCATTTTCGTCGTTCTATTTTACGTTTGTTCATGTAGGTTTGGAATTTTTATTATATATATATTTTTTTTTTTTTATCGCAGTTGGAACACAAAAAGTGCCCGTTTTTAAGCGTGTTTCAACCATGCGTCACGTTTAAGAATTATTATCTCAAAAACCCGTCCTCATATCGAATCCAAATTATAACACATTATACATTGGAATGTTGTATAACAGGTTAATTAATTTCAAAATTTTATGTGTCCAAAAAACAAAGTTGTTATCATTTATGTAAGGTAACTTTTTCTCGGCTCGGGGTGGTTGGAAAATGTAGTTCTTGTTCGCGTTGTAATCCTTATACATCAAAAAGGTATGTATGACTGTGAAATACGTATATTAATTCACTAATTTTATATCGGTTAGTATTTGTACGGGGAAATAAGACAAGGTTCACCAGCTAGCCGCTCATGGGAAAGCTGTACAGCGTTGCTGAGATGGAGCCCATCACGCATCATGGCGCGCCTCGCTCGGAAGTACTGTAGTACCATCATCATCCCTTCTCTACTCCAGCAAGCCGAGTACCGGTTATAAATGAGCTTCGTCCAGTTTGTCCGGTCCTTCCACATATTGTGCTCCAATTTCCTCTGCCAATCTGCATCCCTCTTGCCAAAGTCTCTACAGATTTGCTTCTCCCAAATGTCCCTAGGCCTTCCCCTTGGTCTATTACCTAGGATGACCAGGTCAAAATATAATTTTGGTGTTCTGTCAGGGGCCATTCTCTTTACATGCCCATACGATTTCAATCTAGATAGTTCTAGTGTGTCAAGCAGACTTCTATCCAAATTGAGCTGTTGGTTAACTTCCTCATTTCGTATTTTATCTCTCCTGGTCTTCTGGAGACAAGATCGGAGGAACTTCATTTCAACTGCTTGAAGTCTGCTTCTGTCAGGTGTCGTTAAAGTGACTGCTTGAAGTCCATAAGTCAATATTGGCATGACATAGGTTTTGTAAAGTGTGATTTTGGATGTTAAAGGAAAGGATTCATCCCACAGTAAATTGAATAAATATTCTGGTACTAACCTATCTCTTCTCTTCATTAGCAGTCGCCAGAAACATCTCTGCTCTCCCACTCGTCTTAATACCTCTTCGTTTGTAACCCTATCTACCCATCTGATATTCATCATTCTCCTGTAGCACCACATTTCAAATGCTTCAATTCTCCTCTTTTCTGCTGCACCAATACAGTAGTCCAAGTTTCACTTCCATAGAGCGCCACGCTCCAGACAAAGGCTTTCAAAAATGACTTCCTAATACCTAAATCTATATTCGATGTCAACAGATTCCTTTTTTGTAGAAATGCTTTCCTTGCCTGAGCCAACCTACTTTTTATATCCTCTTTGCTTCGTCCATCACTGGTTATTCTGCTTCCTAAGTAACAGAAGTCTCCTACTTCCTTCAGCTTTTCACCTGCCAATTTGATCTCCATAGAGGTTTCTGATTTATTTCGGCTGCATTCTAGTATTTTTGTTTTAAATTTATTAATTTTCATCATGAATTCTTACCGTAAGACGGAGTCCATACCATTCAAAAACTCATTCAAATCCTCAGGCTTGTCGGCCAAGATGACGATGTCATCAGCAAATCGCAGAGTTGAAATTATTTCTCCTTGAATCTTCACTCCCACTTTAAATTTTTCTCCAATTTCCTTCATGCGAGTTTTAACTAAACAGATACTTCTTTGGGTCATAGCAAGCAGATGATGGTTGCGCGAACAAATTGAACATTAATATCTACAACTTAAAATGTAACTCCGTAATTAAGACGAATCTTGTCAGGAGATTAGTATCTTAGATGGTTTATGACTTGCGTTGGTCAAAAGATTATCACATTGAATATAGCGCACAGTGGCCATCTTGAAATTCAAAAATAAATGAGTAACTCTCAGTATTTTAGAGAGATATTAACGAAATTTATTGATAGAGAAGTCGCTTCGTTTGCCCAAAGAAAAAGAACAGTGAATCCATACATTCGAGAGGGCGGATAGGCGCATTATTAGAATATATAAATTAGTAACTCAGGATAAAATTGCACATTTAAGAAAAAACTTGGTAGAAGAGGAGTATTATGAAAGAGCCGTAGTCCCGTTAGTGATAAATTTATCCCACCGAATATAGCGGGCAGCGGCCATCCTGAAATTTCACAATTTATAATTACAAGAATAAAACATTCTACGTTCTGGAGCAACTGCAACGAAAATTAGTGATAAGGTAGAAAATTATTATGTGTATGCCCAAAGCAAAATAACAGCGACGAAAAGTTTCAAGACGGTGGATGGTGTACCATTAAAACGCAATAATGAATAAATTCAGAATATAACAGCACAATTAAAACGAAACTTAGTAAGAAAGGAGTGGCATATAAGGGACCTTGCTGAAATGAGCCATAAGAATGACACACTGAATCAACGCGTGGTGGCCATTTTTAAAATACTAGCGGACCCGTGCGAGAAATCTCACATTTTCATAAACCACACTTTTCCCAATAGGTTTATAATGAGAGACTTAAGGAGAAAGGTTGTTATGTTTTTATTTCAACCAAGTGATTATAGAACACCATTTACATTTCAGTTAGAATAAAATCTACGTTCCCTAACTTAAGAAGGCAATCACTGAAAATTGGATCATCATAACACTCACCGGTTATTCGATATTTATGATATATATTACGATTTGAGTACTCATTCCTTTGATTTACTGTTTCTGAAAACCATGGAAAATGATAAAGGAAATACCTCAGAATGTTAAAATAACTTGAAACAGGCGTCACAGCGGCCAAATTGTGAAGTGGACAGCAATTATGGAGCGTATCTTCCTGCACCAACAGTATCTGCAAATCGCACACTTCATACAGTTTTTTAAAAGTATTTTTTAAAGAAATTATAGATATTTATGAAATTAGAGTGCAATGCGTCACTGGTAATGTACAGTATATTCTCTTTCATTGGAATGCTCATTTTTCACGATCGGTCACTTGTGAGCGCCGCAGGAGGGATCTATACACTGAAATAATATATATGATAGAAAATGATAATGAATAACTCAAAGTATTTTCAAGGTATAATAACAAAAACAAGAAGTTCGGTGACGAACTAAAGGGCCTACTTTTCTTAAAATTTAAGATTCATGCCAATCTATATAGACCTATCTAGAATAATGACGAAATTAAGTTGGTAATATCGAAATTTCTAATTAGTTCGAAATATAACTGGTATAATGTAGCCTAATAGAGCACTACAGTTTTCAGCCCTGGTGACTGAATATATTGTTAGTTCCATCTCTTAAGGTACAGAATACAACATTTGGTTGAATTCCAATGGATAGCATGGACGTTACATGGAGTTAGACATTGGACATATCAGCGCGCGTAAAATCATGTTGGTAACAATGTCATGCTTGTGTAGGTCGGAAATAATCTGAAATATTATGATCTCTTGTTGTGCCGATTTTGGATGAAATACATTTGTTAGTATAGAAGTTACATGTATTTTAAAATAGGACTTATCAGCAGGCTTAGAATCATGTTGGCAGCACTGACGTATATTAGTTTCTCCAAATTAATCTAGAATGTCAGTTACTACACGTGTGCAAATTTTAAAGCTGTTGGCTAACATAGTTTCTGATATATTAATATTAGGGTAAAAATAGAGACAGCATTTATTAACAGTTGGCAGCCCTGGTTGCCTTTAAGAATAAGCATAGTCATATATGTTATGGTACTCATAGCACATACGAAATTTGGTTGAAATCCAATAGATAATATAGAAGTTACATTTATTTTAAAAAGTCCTCTCAGCACGCCGGAAGGCGGAGGTAGTGCGCCCTTATCCTATAGGCCCTAGCCTAAGTTCGCATGGTTCTTGGTCATGCAGAGTGTATATCGTTTAAATGAGCTTCAAATTACAGAGGAGAAGGAAACCGGATTGCATATTATTTAATCATGGCAAGCGCCCGATCTATGTTGCAAGTCGAGGTCATGTACATCGCAGGCAGTACCAGCGACGTATTGCCCAAAGTTTGCCAATACAGCGAAGTCAAGAACATGTTTCTATGATACGCATCGACCAGAGCAGGTGCAACATTTCAAGGACTTCTTGGGAAGCTGACCTCAATAATTTGTTCTCGTATGTTCTACGGTACGCCGCAAGTTAGCAAAGCCCCGCACCTAAATCACTAAATAAATTAATTATGACAATACGATAACACCCAGGGCCGAACCCTTAACGTCACTAAACATGGAATATTCCTAAGATTTTTCGCCAGTCATCAAACTGAATAGATCATCATGATATCATTAAATCGATGATCGAAGAAATTAGTTCCTTACGCCAACAGTCTGGGGTGGAGAGTTTGGTTGCCCTGGTGGGAAAGCGTCCATGTCGTCAGAAATAGTGCCAGGGGACGCAAGATGCATATTTGTGGAAGCCACGATCGAATGTCGGTGACAATATGATAATAATACGGCCCTATTGTCAATATTAATTTACACATATTGTGAATATGGTGAACGGTCTGCAAGAAGAGCTCTCGACAGCGTAGAAAGATTAGTGTTGAGTGCCGCCATGTGGAGGATATATTCCCGCACTCTCGTGGCCGCAGCAATTAGTTTGCAGTAGTCTGGAGTAGTTTGTGGCAGTGTGCGAGAGTAGTTTTGCAGTGAGTCAGAGTCCGGTTTGCTAGTTGGTTGGTTGCAGTCGGCGGGCGAGAAGTGTCGCCGCATAGCCACGAACAGTTAGCAGTGGGTGCACGTCAAGCTAAATAATATTGCACCACAGTTGGTGAAATACAAGGGAACGGTATTTAAAGATACATAAATTGTGTTAAATAAAACATTCACATGCGGGAAAGCAATGTATTCGCTCAAATTTATATAGCAGTCTTTCCACGCCAAGTGCAGAGACGGTATTAGCAGTCGCAGGAGTGAGGAAGACGTAGAAGGACAATCGAGGTCCGAGCCGGAGTCCAGTTGAACCGGCACGTCATCTGCGAGCTCATCATTCGGAGGGAAATACGCGTAGAATCGGTCAACCCACGGCATCGTGAAGAAAGAATTAGTGAGATAGGAATACGTGTGGTTATATTGCGCAATCCCTGCAAAGTGTATAAAAGTGTCTAAAATAATAAATTGCGTGTTTATTAGGGTACTAGTATGTGATAACCTTATGAAAGTGTCTATAGTAGTTTGTGAAGAAAATCGAGTGAAACCCAGCGTAATTATGATGAAGAATTAATCAGTGTAATAATGTATTCAATGATGATGTGTGATTGTGATATCATGTAAAGCCCATGGAGAGGAGCTGCGAAAGATCCCTGCTGAAAGGAATGATGGCAGCTGACGGGAGATCACGATGAGTATTAATCTTTGATTAGATTAAGTCATTGTTTATGGGTGTATTCTAAGGCTTACCATAGTTGTGTAAATAATATGTTAATGATTGATTTTTGAAGTTAGATTTATTTTGCTTAGATATGTGCGCACGTGATGACGTGACGCCTGCTGATTTATTTTGAGATGCTTGGCAGAAATAACGTTCACAAGTCGTACATGTTGGATACACTGGTAGGAATGTATGTTTATTTATTTGCTAGAGTATGTGTATTTCAGCCCAGGAAAAGACGGAAGAAGCCCAGAGCGAGGCATGTAGCTTTGGGTAAGAAAGAGAGAGAGATTCGAACATTTTTACGGACATAATAATAACACAAGTTATTAATGATAATGTAGAAATAATAATAATAATAACACGAGTGACGGAGGGGGATTTTAATTCCGTAATGATGGTATTTTGATTTGACACCTGGTGTGATATTTATTTAGCTAAGTTACGCCCTGGAAGTAAGCTAGGAACGTTACCTTTGCGTCTCCAATATGTTTGCTATAATCAGGTAAGATACGATTTGTGTGAGAGTGTACTGAACAACTGTCTGAGTGTTTGGAACATTTATGAGCATTGGGTTGAATCGTGGTGATATGCAGAAAGGTTATGATAAAGGCATGCAATATATGGTATTGGGATTGTCCCATGTGATCCCAGGTAAGGTACGACGAATGAAAGAAGAAAAATGGTAAGATTTGTGAAACATGTGCAGTTAGGCTGCAGCGAACACCGCCATATGTCCCACGATGTCGCCAACTGGAAATAAAAGGTAAGAAGTGTGTATTGAGGCATGCCATAAGATAAAAGGTAAGGCCGAGCGGCACTTGCAATTATTTGAGTGAAATTATGAACCACGATTGGGTATGTTCCAAAGTTTATACCACGCTCAGCTTCGAACAGGAGACCACCAGGCTTACGAGACTAGCTGCTCGTATATTTCATTTCGCTTATTTGGTGCAAGATTAGTAGGATGTTTTTGGTTACCACTGGGTGTATTGGCTCAACACATGTTTGTCCTAGGCCAAGGTCGTTTGACATTTTCCCTCTCACTCTTAGGCTAACGGTATTTACATCACTCCCCTCTTGGCCGTGTAGAAAGCCGAGCCTTTAGTAAATCATATGTTTCCCGTACCAAGTTTAAGTCTGTGTTTGTTTGAGCACATTTTTGAACTGATAATAATAACTCATTAAATAATGGTATTTTGTAATAGGGTACAGATACACAGTGACCTCCCATGACCTAGCGTCCTCGCAGTGACGAATCGTAATAATAATAATAATAACAATTATATTTTTTTTACGAGGGACTGTGGAAAATCTTCATAGACACATGCGAAGGGTCCGCACTCCACAGTAGTGTGGGATTATTACCCACTAAAAACCACATCCCTTTTCCCACGATGTGTTCATCACCCCGGAACCGCTCTCGCATTACTTCAGGGTGATGTCGTGCTTACTTCGTCATTCAGACATCTTCTTTCTTCATTTTTTCTTAAGGATGTTCGAACGCATCCATTTCCCTCTTCTTCTGGCGCAGGACACATTCTATGTAAATAGCTATCTGATTCCATGTTTGATCATTTCGGAGCATCATCTGTAGGATGTTGTCCGGCGTGATTGCCCCTATAGAAGCTTGCAGATCTCTTCTATGTGTTGACCAGCGTTCACACACAAAGAATGTGTGGAGCGCATCATCCTCTTCATTACAATAATGACACAAAGGACTATTAGCCACGCCTATGTGATGCAGGAATCTCCGAAAATATCCATGGCCTGTTAGGAACTGTGCCAAATAATAATTGACCTCTCCGTGGTTTCGATCAACCCAGTCAGCCAGACGCGGAATAAGTTTCTTTGTCCATCGACCTCGTGTCTCATCATCCCACTTATGTTGCTATCGTTCCATACAATGGTTGTGTGCAGACGTCTTTGCCTGGTGTATGTCCAGTTCTTCTTTGGTGCGCCAAACTTCCTGACGCTCTAAGGCAAGTAAATCAATCAAGGCTCTGAAACAGTGCGATATGCACATGCGATCCTCAGTGCTCCTCTTCGTTGTACTGCTGCTATCCTTTTACGATATTTCTCGAACCGTAAGGACTCAGCCCAGATCTCAGCTCCATAGAGTAATATGGACTGGACTGTTGTCATCAGGAGACGTCGTTTGCTAGGCTTCGGACCTTTAATATTACCCATTAATCGGCTCAAAGCGGTCAAGATATTTGCTGCTTTATCCGTCACTCTTTGAATATGGGCCCAGAATGTGAGCTTCGTATCTAGCGTCACACCCAAGTACTTCGTACTCCTTGATGAATTAATCATCGTCCCTCCCACTTGCATTGGTACAAGAGTGTTGATTCTCCTTCTCGTCAGCACAACAATCTCCGTTTTATGGTCTGCTAATGACAGCTTATCCAATCTGTGACACGTCGCATTACCTGATTGAGTTTCAGTTGCGCCAGCTCTATATCACGAGCCACAATCAGGGCAGCAACATCATCAGCATATCCTACCAATATTGCATCTTCGGGCATCTTCAGCCGAAGCAGGCCATCGTATGCAATATTCCAGAGATCTGGCCCAAGAATAGATCCTTGAGCTGCCCCAGCGGTTAATCTTTTAGTCCTATGTCCTTCCTCGGTATCGTACTGCAAAATACGGTCCTTTAGATAATCCCTCATTATCCGCATGAGGTATCTCGGTAGTCTAAATTTATCTTGAAGTGCCACCAAAATGTCACTCCACTGGGCAGAGTTAAAGGCATTCTTCACATCTAGAGTCACAAGTAGCGTTACGTGAGTAATGGTTACCCATCTGAGCTCTGTTTGCAGTCTCTACAACTACCCGCACAGCATCAATAGTCGAGTGCCCTTTCCGAAAGCCGTATTGTTGGGCAGATAGATCTCCAGCTGATTGAACTGCCATCAATATTCTAGGCTGTAATAGTTTTTCTAATCCTTTTCCAGCCGTATCCAGCATACATAATGGCCTGTATGATGAAGGCAAATTTCCTCCCAATTTTCCTTTACTAATAAGAACTAGTCTGGCCTTCTTCCAGCAGGCACTAAAAACTCCTGCCTTCAGACATGCGTTATACATGTTCAAAAGGAGTCGCGGGCAAGCTCTAGCAGCCTCCTTAAGTGCTTCTGCTGGAATCCCATCTGGTCCAGGAGCCTTCTTGTTCCTGATAGAATTAATCGCTTTCAATAATTCTTCCTCGGTGAACAATGGTATTTCTTCAATATCAATGCAATCATCAGCTTCATCAATCCTCTCCGGATGTTCCGGAAACAGCGTACTGACTATTTCGTCCATAGTGTGTGCATCCATTATCGGATTAGAAAAAGTTCCAAGTTTCTTCAATACAATCTTATATCCTAGTCCCCAAGGATCGTTGTCAACTTCTTTGACCATTTCCCACCATTTGTCAGCTTTACTTCTTTTAATTGCATCCCGAAGCGCCTTTCTTGCTGATTTGTGGTCTTCGGAGAATAAGGCTGCCTCTTCTCTTCCTCTCGCTCTATGAGCCCTTCGTCTCATCCTCAGGCAATGTCGCCTCATATCAGCAATTTCCTCCGTCCACCAGTATGCTGGCTGTTTGTGTTTTCGCGTTTTCTTCCTGCACATGGATTTATTGCAGGCTTGATGAATAAGCAACATAGTGTTCTCTACCCATTTATCCGCCGCCTCTCTCCCCTCAAATGAAAAGCAACTCGTTTCAACTTTCACCATTCCTCTCTGTATTACCTCACAGAACTTTTCTTTATCCATATTTGTGGGATTCCAGTATGATGGTTTGCGTATGACAGCGCTTTGTTGTCGATTTTGCTGAAGTAAACAGAAAGTAACATACAGATGATCGCTTCCTGTGTAGTCCTCAATCACCCGCCATTCAGATATTCTTGACAAAAAATCGTCTGACGCTAAAGTCACATCTGGTATGGTTCCATTGCAGCCAGGTCGTCGAAAGGTAGGCATATTTCCAACATTTACGGTCGACAATCCTAACCTTGCAGCCATTTCCAGTATACGACGTCCTCTGGAATCTACATCCGGCATACCCCATTCCAAGGCCTTGGCATTGAAATCTCCAGCTACAATAAGGTTATTTCCCATACCACGCAATGTGTCCTCAAGGCTATCCAACTTGTTCTGGAAATCAGCAATGGGCTCATTCGGAGTGAAGTAACAGCTCACGTACGTAAGCGTGCCATTCTTACCCCAGACGAAACCATCCTTAAAACCTTGATCTGTCACTGGATATTTTCCCAGATCCGGAATGAAAATTGCGGCTGTTCCAAGGTTGTCCGCAAACCACCCATGATGGTCCCTGTTCTGATATTGCTCAATCAGGAGAAATATATCCGCTTCCATTTCAAATGCCAATTGCGTCAAGAGACCATTGGCAGTCAAACTTCTGTGAACATTTCCTTGAAGAACTCTCACCATTTTTTGCTGATTTTAACCTTCTCGAGAGCATCCCTAAACACTATACAGGCGCCTGAACCAGGAACATGGTTCCGTTTGGTGTCATGAACCTCCTTCTCCGTGCATAGCACACATCGTGCTTCACCTTTACAGTCTGATGCATTATGTCTGGCATCTCCACACTTTTAACAGAGTTTGCTCCTATCAGGGCCATTACAATTCCTTGCAAGATGTCCATATGACAAACAACGGAAACAGCGAGTTACCATTGCTCTCTCCCTTACCCTACCATATATCCATCCCACTTTCATTCTCCCCTCTTCCAGAAGTTTACCGGCATCTTGCTCTGCTAAATGTATAATAGCCATTTTCTGTCTTCTGCTATTGGGTTCCGTGACAAAGATTTTGACTTCTCCGCTAAGTTTTTTAATGTCCCGTCTGACCGCCTCCTCCACATCTGCAATAGTCGTGATGCAGTCTAAGTCCCGCACCTCCAGAGTTATTCGGGGGGTCAAAGTTCTGACATCTTCATCCTGACCAAGAGCCTCTCTCAACGATTTGTTGAGGGTTTCTCGACCCTCACACGTCGTAGATTTGTTCAATTCAAGAAGAACATCTCCAGACCTGGTCTTCCTAATTGACTTAATGTCCACGCCACTGTCCTCTGGTTTGACCTTGCTACGGATATCTTTAAGTACATCCGCAAAGGATCTGTTTTTTGCTGGCTGAATAAGAACAGCTTGAAGGCGCCTTCTTGGTTTAGGCCTCTTCCCTTCTTCCTTTCTTGCAGGGTTCATGACCACAGTTTGAACCTCTTCTACTCGCTGCTGAGTATTTTCAATTTCATTACTCTGTTGTTTCCTCTTCTTCTTGGGTTGAACTCTTGTCCATTCCTCCTTTTCAGTGTTCTCTGGAATTGTTCCCGAAGATATCGGAGACAATTCCTCCGCTCTTGAAGAAAGGTCCTTTTTTTGAAGCAACAGCAACTCTCTGGCTTTCTTCCAGGATCTCCGACTAGTACTCCCTGCATCTAAAGCCTCCTGCAATTTTTTCAACCCAACTTGAATCTCCAGCTTCATATTCCTTTGGGGGATAGCCAAAATGCTCTCCAAAAGCGCTTTAGCAATGTCAAGATACTCCTGTTCTTTGTTTACTTGTCCGATATCTGCTGTCTTAAGACGGCGAACTTATCGGCATCCAATGCTCCTTGACTCAGTATTTCCTCCATGGCAATGCTACGGGTTAAAAATGTCCGCCGAAACAGAAAGATCTAAACGCCCTTGCCGCCTCCTGGCGACAGAACCTTAACTACTACTAATACCAGACGGCTTTGGAAGTTACGGCAAGACCTTGTACTAACAATACCCTAACCTCTACTTGGACCAAAGATGATATTTCGAGCTCGTTTGTTTGAGGTGATACTACCACTTCTTAACCACAAATTGGTTATGCCATTACAACATACAAGCGATAAAATAACCAAAAATGTATATTGCACCAACAACAGAGATATTTATATTAACTGAAATGTACACTGACCTGTTCCCAATTATAACACAAACCAATGATACCTTCTTCTCATGCAAATGCTCATTTTATACACACCAAATCATCAACACCACTATCGTAATCATGGCACCTAACAATAATATCATAACAATGATGATAATAATAATAACAATGATAATAATAATAATAATTATATAATCAAGGGATTCTGTAAAAGGGTACAGGTATCCATTGGCCTTTCGTGTCCTAGCGTCATTGCAAATTAACATCACTGTGGGAATAATATTGGATAATAAATAATAATAATAATAATAATAATAATAATAATAATAATAATAATAATAATAATAATTAAGTAATTAATTTAATAATGATATTCTACAGTAGGGTACAGGTATTCATTAACCATTTGAGGTAGAAGGGTATTCTCTCTCTGATACTAACGACGGTTGCAGATATGCCACGCCCAAAACAGGTAAGTCGAGGTCCTTACTTCGAGACCTATTCGTGTACATATTTTGTGAATATATTTTGTAGACACAGTTGTGCCATGCTTTTATTTACAGTGTCGGAGAAACATCGTTGTTGCCTACACTCATCGTTGTTTCAAATGTTAATTGTCATCGTACGAAGTGCGAACATAGAATATTCTTATTATTGTATTGATGCAAATTTGCATATAATCTAGCATTCATTTTTAGCCTTTGGTTTTTGTCTTGCATAAGATAATATTTGAAGGGATATTGCAAGCATCTTAGTTGTCGTATATTAGTATAGTTGTCATACACCCATAAACTCTGACAGACAATATCGAATTCGAGACCCGAAATGAGGTATCGAGTCTTGAGTTCGATCCTTGGATAATCGTGTTCTCATGCATTGTTGTTTATTATAATGTGTCAGTATAGCATATCTCAAGTCCTATTAAAGGGCACATCTGTTGCATACACGAGAGCTCATAGATAAATGTACCAATTTTATATCCACAAAAAAAAAAAAGGACAAGGTTTGTGTTTAGAATTTGGATGCATAAGAAGTGTATCTATATGAGAGTACTTTAATCCATACAAGGGATCATACAGGCGGTATTGCCAGATTATATGATATTAGATCATGATTGGAAAAGCCCTTGCTTAATAGTGTGATACACGAATGATTTAATTAAAGTAATGCTAATTTACATGGTACATTACGTTATGGTGAGATGACAAGATGCTTGATGTAATGAGCTCACAGTGTGGAATTTTCAATGAGTACAATACTGATTATAGTGAGATCAGATCATAATTTTGCTTACGTGTTTGATCAAGGATGGATTAATTAATTTATGTAATTATTAATTTGAATAATTTATTAATGGTCATTAATTTGATTGATATTGCCCAATCGGGATTGAATGATTTGATTGATCACTTTGATTCACTTAATTAATTAAATTGATTGTGTAATTAATTTAATTGATATCCAATTAATTTAGATTTTGATTTTTATCATTCTTTTTATTCAATTTTTTTATTTTTGGAATCCGTTTGAATTGATTTTGATATTTTGTAATTTTGAGTAGATTATTTTGGAGTTTTAAACTTATTTTGGATTTGCTTCAGAATTTCATGATTTATTAGTTTACTTTCACTTTAATTCATTTTCCTTAAGATTTTGATTTTCTTATTTTGATATTTTGTTTTGCTCTTCCTTTTTTTTCGGTTTGTATTTTTGTTTATTCAGTGTTAATAAAGTTGTTTTCCTTTTATTTGAATTCTGTGTGTGATGATTCATTGATCAGCCCTATCGATCTTCCAAATGGTGTATACCAGGACAGTTGTTAGCTTCAAGTAGGAACGCTCCGCCCCCGAGGAATGAATCCTGTCCTGAAGGTCCTATGTTCAAAAGGGTACAGTAGATTTCACCGGGCAAACTTAGGGATAGGCGAAAATAAGCAGAATATGCAGGTTTTCGTAGAAGGATCAGACCTCATTTATTGCGAGAAAGTAATTTATAATTGGAGCGTAATTAACTTTGTTTTTCGTCATTTTATGCATATTTTTAACATTTTATTGTTAAGGGGACGGTGACCTTATTGTCATTTGGGGTCCATTTTTATACTTGTGGTCACACTGTCCTTATGCAAGGTTTCGACATTGATGTGTAACTATCAAACGGTCTGTTACTTCTTCACGCAAAATGTTATCTCCCGGAGAGATTTTGGTTGGTTCCTCAGTTTAGGGGCTGCGACAACGCGGTCATGTAATCCCGTGTACTTAGGGTAAGTGTAGAATCTGTCTGATAAACGGTGTGAATTGAGATGGCTGTATTAGTCTGTAATTCAGGTAAGGACTGCAGACGGTCAATTTCAAGCAGTAGTTCCTAATGTTGCTACCAAATACTACCGTCAACGACACCTATCTGTGAACTTGGCTACTAGATGCCACCGCAACCAGCCACTCGCAACGAACGTTGGAACTTCCCCTCCAAAGGAAAGCATTCTGAGGAATTTTTAGCGCTCTTAGCAAATCCGACGACTTTGGCCGGCTTTGAACCCGCTTCCTTGGGCATAGAAGTTCAGCATGCTACCAGTTACGTCACCGAAACTGCTTCACTCTTAGTCAGATGGAAAACTGAATGTGATCTCGTGCATGTGCGTTGTTATGGCAACTTCTGATGGCTCATCCCTCATCAATTTAGTAGTGTTGTCATGGCAACGTCTGATGGCTCTTGGCATTTTCTTATAATTCCGAAATCATTTTTCTCATCCCTTGGCATAATGGTGGGTGATATCAAAAATTCTTTCAGACAAACGTTTTAGGTTATTATTAGGAGAATATTGTCCATTTTGTACGGTTTTGATAGTGTGCCTATTAAGAGAGAGATGATTAATGTTTCTCGAAAAACCCACTTTTTCCCACCCCTTTGGTCAATGGTTGGTGCTATCAAAAAACTTTTCAAACTTAAATTTTTGGGCCTTATCCGACACATAGTATGAACTTTGAATGCATTCGATATTTCAAATATTAAGAGAGTTATAGCGATATTTCACTTTTTCTAAACAAAAGCCCCCCATTTGTACCCCCGTCGACCGATTGTGCCCATTAACGAACTCGACCGAGATTTTATAGGGACACATATTATGTAAAAATTTCAAAGTGAATGGAGCAAAATTGCGGTAGTTATCGTGTCCACAAGAAAGTGATATATATTATATATAAATAGATACATATGTACATATATACATAAATTATATATACACTTTTGAACTGACGGTGGTTTTGGGTTGTAGGGGATGTGAAACGCGAAGATATGTCGAAATTTTCCGGAAGTCGAAACATGGTACCCATTGCAATAGTTAGCTTTCTAATTAAATCTACCTAAAATTGGTCCTATCAGCATGCTTAGAATCATGATGGTAGCACTGACGTACATAAGTGACTCCAATTAATCTAGAATGTCAGGTACATTATGTGTGCGTAGTTTAAAGCTGTCGGCTTGCATACGTCCTGATATATTGGTATTTGGATAAGAATATATATATATAGAGAGAGAGCATTTATTAACAGTTGGCAGCCCTGGTGGTTTTTAAGAATACGCTAAGTCATATCTTTTTATGTACACATATTACATACGAAATTTGGTTGAAATCCAATTGATAGTGTAGAAGTTATATGCATTTAAAAATTGGACCTATCAGCAGGCTTAGAATCATCTTGGCAACACTACCATACATGGCCTCCTGGAAATTGAACTGAAATATTATTATCTAATTCGTGCCAATTTTGGAATAGCTCCCATGCATACCTCCCAAGATATCCAACATGGAGCTCAAATTTCAATTGCGATTATTCAGCAGTTGGTAGCACTGACATCATTTACAAATATGGGCTTGAGATATTCAGGTATAGATCTTTACTCATACCAAATTTGGATTCGATTGTTGCAGCCGTTAAGGAGTTGATAGGAGGGGGGCACACACATACAGCCAGACATGCAGACAGAAAGACAGACAGACAGACAGACAGACAGAAGAACAGACAGACAGACAGACAGACATTTGCCCGGATCGATCTCATAAGTCTACTTTTTCCTCATTTTTGCAAAATGTGAAAAGTAGGCTAAAAATAGCAGTAATGTAGAACCTTGAAAGTGTCTTCCTTTGACCAGGTTAAAAGAACACAGTGACTCCATACATTCACGATGGCAGCTGCGCGTATTGCAGTAGTGAGGTAGTGCCAGTTCTGCGTCACTTGGGCATAATTCCTAAACTAGGAATCGTAAACATACGTATGATGACTCGGAAGAAAGAGCTCCACCCCACCATCCATACAACAAGTCTTTTACACCCTAAGATAAAAACTACCCCTGTCACGGGGAAAATAGTATTTTAGTTTCAGTTACCTTTCATCCTTGTAAGAAACGGGTTCTACTGAACGTTCAAATACCGTACCTAGTTTCAACTACAGTTCAAGAGGGGTGTACCTAAAGGTAACAAGTAGTTCAGTGAAGAACTATACAGCCTATTTTCATATATCCTACTTATGTTAATTACCTCTATTAACATACAAAATTTCAGTTTGATTGCTGTAATAGATTCGTAGATATTGAGAACCGACTAAATATTTCGGATGGTCGCCATGTTGGATTTTATATATGTAGGTCCTAGAGTTATGTACTGTTACATGAGATTATTGTGTACGTGCAGCATTCAAACTTCAATCGCAAGATTTGGATACAAGAAGTAAAAACGAGATTTTAAAATTTCGCACAGCAGCCATCTTGTGGTTATGGAAACAATTGAAACAAATTAGATGCCAGTGGATTAACATTCGTATAAGAATTTACTGTACCAAGTTTCACTGCACTCGGATGGTCAAATTGCGAGAAACGTCCATGTGAATATTTATACTTCGCGTCGCCGCCATGTTGGATTTGTGATCACCAGGTTATTTAAAGTCCTTTAGGTGAACTTAAGTTCATAGCCCCTTTGAACATAAAAAATTCAGTTTGATTGCTATAATAGATTCGTAGATATTCAGAGCCGTCTAAATATTTTGGATGGTCGCCATGTTAGATTGTTAAATGTATAGGCCATAGAGTCATGTACCATTAAAGGTAAATTATTGCGCAGGTTCATTATTCAAGCTTTCACTTCGATCGCATGATTAAGACACAAGATATAAAAACTTAATTTAAAAATTCGCACAGCCGCCATCTTGAGGTTATGTAAACAAGTGAACTAAATTAGATACCAGTGCATTACAATGTGTGTAAACATTTTCTGTACTAGATTTCACTGCGTTTGGAACATTAAATCGCGAGAATGGTCTATTTAAAATTTTCAAATTCGCTTGGCCGCCATGTTCGTTTTGTAATTAACCGGTTTTTGAAAGTCTTATAGATGAACTTCCAATAGTGCCCTTTATCACCGTACAAAATTTCAGGGTGATACCGCTAACAGTTTCAGAGATATAGTACGCCGCTGAAATATTTCGCGCATCCACCATCTTGTGGTGATGTAAACAATTGAACGAAGTTAGATGTCGGTGCATTACAATGTGTATAAACATATACTGTACCAAGTTTTATTGCGTTTGGTTGGTTAAATCGCGAGAAACGTCTATATAAAAGTCGCAAATTCGCGTGGCCGCCATGTTGGTTTTGTAGTTACCAGTTATTCAAAAGTTTTTCAAACTTCTAGTAGTTCCCTTTATCACCGTAAATAATTCCAGGGTGATATTGGAAATAGTTTCGGAGATATTGAATGCTGGTGAAATATTTCGCACAGCCGCCATGTTGGATTGGTGAGACGTAACAAAATTTGAAGGGCACGATCGGGGTCGCCCGGAATAGTACTATGAGCTTAGCGTGTTTTATTGAAATCGCTCCAGCCGTTCAAAAGTTATTAGGGGGACACACACACTTCACACACACACACGCACACACACACGGACAAAAGGTGATCTCATAAGCCTATTTTTTCAAAATTGAAAATAGGCTAAAAACGTGTCATACTATACTTTCAGCTACTTTTGAAGGTCATCGACCCGAGATTTCCGAAATTAGTCGATATTTCCCAAACGAGTAATCGGAGAAGTCGTGTGATGGTTCAAATGATAGGGAGTCACGCTCCCCTTCCCAAGGGCAAGTCACTTTTCAATTTTGTGTTTAGGGCCTAAGTGCAAGTTTTTAAATATTTTTTAAAGTGAACGTTCCCAAAGGTTCGTGGGGGGTGACGAGGGGCTTTTGCAAGGTCATGAAACATGACACCTAGCTATCCAGACAGGGTAGCCAAGCGGTCTGTCCCCCAATTTTCCCTAAAATCTCCAAAATGTTCCTATATTCCCTAAAATATCCCAGATTTCCCAGATTTTTTCTTATTGTCCTTAAAATTCACTAAAAGTCCTCAAATTACCAAAAATTACCAAAAATTCCTCAAATCTCCAAATTTCTCAGATATTTCCCATATCCCAAATTCACCCCAGTTCCCTAAAATTCCTCAGATTTCTTCAAAGTCCCTAAAATTCCTAAAATCCCCAGATTTCCCCCAAATGAACTAAAATTCCACAGATTTTCCCCAAATTCCCTAAAATCTCCCATGTTCCCCCTGATTGGGGTAAAGAATTCCAATCACGGTTCCTCAAGGTCACATAGCTGTATAGACAAGTGCATGCTTGTCTCGAGATCGGGAAGCAAGTTTGCCATGCAGGAGGACGAGGGGTGTTGGCGGGAAAAGATGGTAGGGAGGCAATGTGAACTGTACGTGTACAGACGAGTACAAACCTGTCGCGAGACAGTGGATGACGTCATAGGACAAAAGAGAGTGGCGATCATGATTGGCCCTTCTGCTTCTACACCTTTCACGTTGAGATCGGTAACTCTGATTCTATCCATAGCCTCCTTGACCTACCTCCACTTCTCTTACCCTCTACAGCTGAATTCATTAATCTATTAAGTAATCTCTCCTCCCCCATTTTCATCACAGGACCCCACCATGAGTCGGCTCATACAAACAGCTTCTTCTATCGTGTTCATTTCTAACTTAGCCTTTAACTCCTCATTCCGAGTACCCTCCTGCTATTGTTCCCACATATTTGTCCCAGCAATCATTCGTGATACACTCATATCAGTTACCCCTAGCTTATGTATCAGATATCTTAAATCTACCCAGCACTCACTTCCATAAAGCAAAGTACTGAGCGATATAGGAAGAGGTTCGTTGCTACACTAACTTCTTTCTTGTTTCGCATTTTATCAACCTGAGAGAATGCACAAGCGAAAGAAGAGGTATTAAGACGAGTGGGAGAAGAGAGATGTTTCAGGCGACTGCTAATAAAGACATGAGATAGTAGTATGTGTCCTTCCAACCTAAGACACCCAGGAATAACAAACTTAGTTATGGAAGGAAGGGTAGAGGACAAGAACTGTAGGGGTAGACCAAGGTTAAAATATGTTGACTCGGATGTAAGGTGTGGAAGATATGTAGAGAAGAAACTATTAGCTCAGGACGGGGAGGCATGGAGCGCTGTATCAAACCAGTCAAAAGAGTTCAGTCGTTGTAATGTTTCATCCTGGAAAAACATTCATTTAATCGTCAGCAAGAAGGCAACACTTTACTGGTGGACAGATATTTGAGGCGATACTATTAATTGTTACGAGAAACAAACTAATCCTTGTGGGGCTCCGCTATCAATGATTACCTCCTTAGGTTGGTTAGTCCTGTGTACTTTGGGTGTGTGTAGAATCTGTCTGATAACCGGTGTTAATTGTGATGGCTGTATTAGTGTGTGTTATCTATTTTCAATTCAAGTAAGGACTGCAGACATTCCTACTTTTGCCGCCAAACGCCACCGTCAACGATTACTAGTTCAGAACTAGGTTACCAGATGCCACCGCAGTCGGCTCCTGACGAAGAACGTTGGAACCTAAGCGCATTTGTCAAATGTTTAACCTATAATTTAAGCTTCACACAGGTGTAATTAGTGGAAGGTTCTTTAACATGCCATAAATCTATGACATGGGACCGCCGGCTTTACTTCCCCTCCGAAGGTAGGTATACTGAGGGATTTTAACGCTCTTAAAAAAATCTGACGACTTCGGCCGGGTTTGAACCCGCGATCTTGGGCATAGAAGTTTAGCATGCTACCAACTACGCCACCGAAGCCGCATTACCTCCTTTGATAGCAAGCCAATTGCGCTGACTTGAATTCGCCGAACTTGGAGAAAATTATGAATGAAATATAGCATATTTCCAGGTAGGCCTACATAATGTGTAATTAATAATTTGATTACATAGTCTTTCTACACCATGTCATATGCTTTGTTAATATCTACTGTCAACTGACTGCCATTAGGTAGCCTACTGGTTGGGGTTATTGAGGAACGTTTCTCGAATTTCAGATTCCGGACTTATCAACATGTCTGTAATAGAATGTGCCTTTGGGAACCCGCTTTGCACTCTGAGAAGAAGTTTGTATGCTCGAGATACCAACGTATATTCATTGGCAATTTTCTCCATATGATTACACATTGCTTTTGTGACGATAATTTTCTGCAATTGAGTTTTGTCTTTCTCTGGTTCGGGTATTGGAATAACAATGGCACTGCGTCGTCATGAAACGTCTGGGAGCTCCACACGGGAATGAAAATAGTAAAATGCATTTGATGGGAGCTTTCTTAAAAGCTCATATGGGATTCTATCTAGACCAGCGCTAGATTTGCCACATTTTTCAAGCTCAGCTATTATTTCCTGTAGTTAAAAAGTATAGTTGAAGTCAGATGTGGCTTTTATTAGCCTTTATCAAACGGTCTATGCTGGTTTTCTTCGTATGGAGAATTTCCAGGTCGTAATTGTGGTCACTAGAGATTTCGGAGGATTTGTCGGCTAATCTGTCGGCAATGTTTTGAGGATTGTTTATGAAGGATCCATCAACCGGCTCTTCGAGAGATGTAATGAGGAAATGGTTAAATTTACCGTTTATACTCCGGAGTTTATTTCTCGTTCCTTTCAAGGGGGCTTGAGAATTCAGCGAGGAAACAAATGTCAGCCATAAATTCTTTTTACGAAGTATTATTTGTCTTCGAGCGATTGCTCTATATTTCTGACTTTGGACTCATTTTCAGGTGTGGGTTTCTCTAGTAAAGATACGAGTAGCAAGTGTCTCCTTACAATTAACGTTCTACCAAGGTATTTTCTTAATGTAAGCAGATTCGACAATCCTGTGAAATCTTGAAAAATGCTGTTAATTTGTTTGGAGGAAAGCCATTTGTAGCGTTAACCATTTACATTATTATTAACTACGAGTATATGCCTAAATTTCGTTCCAATCTGCTTTAAGTTCAATTTAAGGTTTTGGGGATTCAAGGTGTTGGTTGCTAATAATTGATTAGCATGGGGGAAGTAGTCACCTAATTCCTTGGGATGTTGAATTGACAGACCAGTCGCAAAGTGCTGCTATGTTTGGTGTGCAGATGGTTAGGTCTATACTAGAAGTTCCGAGGGCTATATCAATGAGAGTTGGAGGAGTTGCGTTCAGTAGAGTTAAGTAAAATTCATCCATTAGGTCTATTATTTCCTATTTCCTTCCCGCTAGCATCGGTATGTTGACTACCCCATAACGTAATGTGGCTGTTGAAGTCGTCCATTAGAATGAATGGTTTAGGTAGCTGATGGATAATATTTCTTAAGATCGTCAGCGTAGAACAAATAACTGTTTGACTTAGCTGATGGATAAGATTTCGTAGATCGTCACCTTAGACCAAATAACTGTTTGGAATATAGTAAACATTGTAGATACAGTACATAGAGAAGGTGGTAGATGTGTGAAACGGCTACAACTTCCACATTATAGTTTACAGGAATTTCTTTGCGATAAAGACTGCTTTTTAACATAAGTACCGTAGCTACTCCCCCACTATTTACGTTAGATCTGTAGTGACTTAGATTGGCAGCAAAGTCAATCCAAACGTTTGTTTCTTGGAGTTGCAGATATTAATTGTGATTATGCTGAGATTCCATTAGAGTAATGTAGTTGTCATAAGAATGGTGAAAAGAAGCAGCAGAAGATGTATATACATTATTGTGCTTGATCATTGCCATCGCTAGAGAAGACTGGAGTTACACTATTGTGCGTTGAGCCAGCGCTTTGATTGACAGACTTCAGTAGTTCCTTCGCTATTCTAGTGCTTCTATTTTTAATACAGTACTTTAATCGGTAGAGCAGCATTAGAGATTTTGTAGGGCGTTCGCGAGTCCCTCGGGTGCTGTTGGAAACAATTGCTGATACGTCTTTGGCACCAAGTGTATTTTTGAAAACGCATTGGAGCTGCAAGTCACTGAGGGGAGGGGGAAGTTAGTGATAGGTCGGCTTCCAAAACCTGTTTCACTAGAAGAAGTATATCACTCATTGTTTTTTCTTGTTTTTTTTTAGTTTCTATCTTGAGTTTCTTAGCGGTGTGGCATATCTTAAGGTTCTCCATTTGTTCAAGAAAAGCTAATGTGGATTTATTGCTATCAGGGATTTTGGATAAGTTTTTTCGCTATCGGAGAGTGATGTTGGGCTTTTAATTCCAGGAAAATGCGCAATGATACTTCCTACAAACTCCAACAATATGATT
Organism: Meconema thalassinum; assembly: GCA_946902985.2. Lineage (NCBI taxonomy): Eukaryota > Metazoa > Arthropoda > Insecta > Orthoptera > Tettigoniidae > Meconema > Meconema thalassinum. The sequence goes on from OX336393.1 coordinate 411,499,085, forward strand.
GTTTGTGATATAGGCCTACAGCAGTTAGGGAATGAGCTCCTTGGTTCAGAGGTAAGCGGTGCTTAGCTAGTCTACTTCCTATAAACATTATAAAGAGGGACGAAATATAATTCTACAAATCGGTCGAAGTTCAAAGTGTAGTCATTCTAGGTTGGTTGGTTCCTCAGTTTAGGGGCTGCGACAACGTGGTTATGTAGCCCCGTACACTTTGGGTGTGTGTAGAATCTGTCTGATAACTGATGTTAATTGTGATGGCTGTATTAGTGTATGTTATCTATTTTAATTCAAGTAAGGACTGCAGACATTGAATTTTCAAGTAGTTCCTACTTTTGCTGCCAAACGCCACCATCACCGACCAACTAGTTCTGAACTTGGTTCGACGAACGTTGGAACCTAAGAGCGTTAGTCAAATGTAACCTATAATTTAGCTTCACACAAGAGTAATTAATGGAAGGTTCTTTATCATGCCATAAATCTATGACATGGGACCGCTGGTTTTACTTCCCCTCCGAAGGAAGGCATACTGAGGGATTTTTAACGCGACTTCGGCCGGGTTTGAACCCGTGACCTTGGGCATAGAAGCTCAGCATGCTACCTACTAAGCCACCGAAGCCGCTGTAGTCATACTACGAGTAAATCGAGTTCTAGAGTGTGTCTGCAATTTTGACGGGAAACCACATTTTAGGTGGTTTGTTAGGAACAATAGAAACATTAATATTTTTTTTTTATCAACTTACTTCGTCTTACTCCGAGTATTCACCCTTGAAGAAGTCAATGTGGCTATAAAAGACATCAAACATGGGAAAGCCCCCGGATTTGATGGCATTCATCCTGAGTTTCTGCTAAATCTGGGCCAAAATGCTCGAAAATCGCTTGCTCGATTTTTCAGTGATATTCTAAATACAGGGATCCTCCCAAATCAGTTCAAGAAAACTAAAATTATAGTTGTTTTGAAACCTGGTAAGCCAAAATGATGATGATAATTGTTGTTTTAAGGGGCCTAACATCTAGGTTATCGGCCCAGCAGGTAGGCCAAAAGACGCTCCCCAAAGCTACAAGCCTATAGCATTGCTGAGCTGTTGCTACAAACTTCTTGAAAGGCTGATTTATAACAGGATCAGTCCGACTATCTTAGAACACATTCCTGTGGAACAGGCTGGTTTTAAACCTAATCGCGGTTGTTGTGATCAAGTCCTTGCTCTTACATCGCACATCGAGTCTGGTTTTCAACTCCAGCTGAAAACGTCTGTTGTGTTTTTTGATCTGTCTGCCGCTTATGATACAGTATGGAGAGAGGGGTTACTCTATAAACTGTCTCGAATAATACCTTGAAAAACTACCGTGCAACTTACTGGTAATATGCTCAGTAACAGACTTTTCCAAGTCATTCTAGGAAAGAGAATTAGCAAACAAAGAAAGCTGAACAATGGGCTCCCACACGGTTCAGTGCTGTCTCCTCTTCTCTTCAATCTGTATCTCTCTGATCTACCAGATACTCAGTCCAGAAAGTTTTGTTATGCTGATGATATAGCTTTGGCTATAAGGCACAAGGACATCAGTGTCATGGAGAATGTGCTCAATGATGACGTTGCTAGGCTTGAAAGTTATTTCCACAAATGGAGGCTCCAACCAAGTGCAACAAAAACTGAAGTATCATGTTTCCACTTAAACAACAGAATGGCTGATAGTGCAGTTCATGTATCGCTTCAAGGTTCTGTGCTGAGAAATAATAAGCACCCTAAATATTTAGGTGTCACTCTGGATCGCACATTATCATTTAAAAAAACATCTTGAAAATACAGCCGCCAAAATTAGAAGCCGGAATAATATCCTGCAGAAGCTTTGTGGAACTACTTGGGGAGCTTCTGCTACAACTCTGAGGTGTTCTGCATTAGGTCTTGTCTTCTCCGCTGCTGAATATGGTGCTCCAGTTTGGCTGAACAGCCCCCATGTAAAGATAATTAATACCCAACTCAATAACACCACGAGACTGATCAGTGGCCTTATTAGATCTACACCGACTTATTGGCTTCCTGTCCTCAGCAACATCATGCCTCCTGACCTACGCAGGAAAGCTGCCCTGGTCCGAGAGTATAAGAAAATGATGAGTAATCCAGCTCTTCCTATTCACTGCGACATCCCTGATCTGAATAGAAACCGACTGAAATCTAGACATCCACCCATCAAATATGCTAGAGATCTCACAGGCAACAATTTTAAGCCGAATATCCAATGGAGAAATGAATGGAGCACCAACATCAACCTTGACGCATGGAGTGACTTAATTGGAGATAGCGCTGCACCCGGTTTTGACCTGCCAAGAGGAACGTGGACTGCTCCCAATAGGATCCGGACTAACCACGGGGTCTGTGCTGAATCACTCTTCAAATGGGGTAAAATTCCTTCTCCCCAATGTGACTGCGGTGCTCCTTCACAGTCAGTTCACCACATTGTTCACGAATGCCATAGAAGAGCATATCAGGGTGATCGGTCTGACTTCCTGTTGGCAAAACCTGCAGCACTGCAATGGATACAGAATTTAGATTTAAAGATATGAGCCTGCCTTGTCACGTGTCGCTGTAAATATGTATATGTCAATGGTTATGTGTGTATATATTTATCTTGCATGCTTGTTGTCTGTATGTCATACGATAAATAATAAATAAATATAATGTTATTAATGCAGCCAATGGCCATGTATTTTTCTTTTCAGGACGGGTCAGGGAAGGGATTATGAAAGGAAATCGGCCGTGGACCTATTGAAGGAACCGTCGTGGCATTTGCCTGGTAGTGAAAATGGGAAACCACGAAAACCATTTTCAGGACGGCTGAGGTGACATTCGAACCCACGCTCTCCCGATGCCAGCGAGACACGAGGTAGCGCGTTAGCGTCTCGGCCACCGCGGCCGGTTTTAGAAACAGTAAGGCATAGGGTAAACCTTAACCTTGTTTATTACCTGACATTCATTATTTCGTTATATTTTTTACAATTTACTCAAGGAGTAACCAGTCGTGCTCGTAGTGCCAAATTTCTCTAATAAATGGCATGCATGGTAGGCCTATGTCTTGTTTCTGAAATCATCAGGCTAAGCCTTGTCCTTTTGTGCAGGTTGCTACCAAACGCCACCATCAACGACCAACTAGTTCTGAACTTGGTTACTTGATGTCACCGCAGTTGTTGTGTTTCACAACAATTAGAGGCTTGGACATCGTGGTCATTTCAGCTTCGTGTACTTCGGGTACGTAGGTATAGAATTTTGTCTGAAAACCTGTGGTGTCGATACAAGTGTTTGTATTTAATTGAAACTAGAAAATTAGTAAAATTACACCGGGTGAGTTAGCCGAGGTCGTTACGGCATGACTGCTGGCAGTCGCTCACATCCGGGAGGCGAGGAGGTTCGAATCCCCTCGCCGGCAACCTTGAAGATGGTCTTCTGTGGTTTCCCATCTTCCTTCCAGGCAAATGCCGGGGTTGATCCCTAACTATAGGCCACAGCCGCTACCTTCCAACTCCTCGACCTTCCATTCCAACTTTCCTCCCCAACGGTACTTGTAGCTCACCCATTGGGTGTCCGTCTTGAAGCAGCTACAAAACTGGCGAACCGAACATATCCTCGGACACTCCTGGCACTAAAAGCCATACGCTAAAAAAAAGTAAGATTACGATTTATCACTAACAGCTCATAGTTCAACTTTCTACCATCAGCAGGGATTCGTCAGATTCTTTAATTCCCATATGTTGATCTTCAGCCTAAGATATGTAAACATCCGAAATATATTCCCGTACTTAGCCAGGTTTTACATCACCAATTTAGTGCCTGAGTAGCACATTTTCTTCTGTTAACAGAAGTATATATTATCAATTTTATGGCAGTATTATAATGAATACTTAAAGTAAAATATGACGAGCTTAATGAAGACATCAGCCAGTTAAAACACTACTAATGTCTAAATTATTTTAAAATGCCCTTTATCACATAAGAGGAATGAAACCACACAGCAGAGAACACGCACACAAAAGAAAACTAACCATTATATAATGTTCAAAAGCGATATTATTATAATAACTTTGAAGAAAAACCGAGCATAACATGAAAGTGTGCCATAGTCTCGGTCGCTCTCGCTCTATAAGCGGACCCGTCATTTTGTGTTTATTATCGCCTGAATGGAGATTGGGGCTATTAAAATACGAGTGACTCCCTTTAACGACCCCATAAACCCATCCCTAGCAGGCCGCGTGGAGGAGAGCAATAATTCTCACATCACGCTGCTACCTTCATTAATTCCTCATTGGAATTTAATTAACTTTAAGGTTATGTGGAACTTTATAGGTTGTGCTGAACAGGATATTAAAAGAGGCGTGGTTAGGGGGATGAAGTGGGTGGGGGAGAGTCACACAGCTTTTGATTTGCATACACAAAAGAGATGTAGTAACGATGAAATAAAATACTGAGTAAAAAGGTTGCAACAAGAAAAACTTCTGCGTAATCTTACTCATAAAACTATTATTATTATCATCATTAGCCTATTATTATTACGTTTAGGCACTTGAGGACATCCGTTTAATTGGGAGTAGGCTATTGGTGCTACGAGACTTGAAATAAGGTACTTTCCATACAGTTTATCAGGAAGAGTGTTAAGTAAATAGGGAAAACTAGACTCAGGATGGACACTGTATGCGTCGGGATCAAACATGGGATCTCCGAATACCAGCTACTTGATGAAGGCGTGGAGCACTGGCTACGCTGGAGAATTATTCGATGACCTGCAGGTCTATGCGGTGTATGAAGGGATAAGTAATGATATAATTATTTTGAAATTGTTAGGTTAAGTTTTCCATTCAGCATTGCTTTTCTGTAGTTTAAGAAAGGAATATGAACAAACGATTTCGTAAACTAAGTATTCGAAACTCGGTGGCCGCCGCCATAAAAATCCGGATTTTTGTATAGGAATAGGTAATGTGACTAAGATACAGGAGTTGGACATTTTATCGCTATAGGGTGTTATTGCATTTCTTTCAGCAGTGCCAACAACATTGTCATTGTTTGGCACTGGTCTTCCTGCTTAGTTCGAAACATGGACGTTGGAGTGGTGAACGCGGAATAAGGCTTTACATTCAAACACAAACCTAACCTGGGGCTCACGCCCCCAGACTCTCTTGCTTATAGTACAATCTGTAATTTTCGTCAGCACAGTCATCTGACATAGTACCGGCCAATGCTTTCGTCCACACAGTTGTCTTCCCAAGTAGCGAACAATGGTTTCGTCCACACCGTCGTCTAACCAAGTAGCGACCAATGGCTTTTGTCTCACCCATTTTAGTACGGTACATCAGTAATTTTCGCCCAGACAGTCGTCTAACCTCGCTACAGGGCAGTGCGGTGAAGTGAAGTTGGCAGCATTGCCTGATGCAAGCCTTATCCAACATGGCGAGGTGCTTTTTCGTCAGTTTATTACTGCAAAGTGAAAATGTTAATAATTTCTTTACTAAAGTGTGAATTTGGTGGTTCTTAAAAGCAGCTAGCCTCAATAACATGGCACAATAAGTGCAGGTCTGACGTTTGTTTTTGGCCGGTGATTGCTTGTTGCATAGAGGTCTCCGACCAGCCAGGAAGCCTTCTTATTGTGAGCATGTGCAGTAACAACTGCATGCACGCACGCACGCACGATCAGAAGGATAGAAGGAAAGAGGTTGAACGGTTAGCACAGTGGATGCGCGGAGTCACGGACACCGGCCAAAAATAAACGTCATACCTACTATACAAACAAGTTTCAAAGTGATGCTAACAAAATTGAAACGAGACACCATTCAATGCCCAAGAGCCAAGTATTCTTGAATGTTGAATGCTCATCTCATATACAGTAGAAATAACACCACAATTTTTGCATCGAGAAGAGATAACCAAATGTTAAATATAGGCTACTACATGGCTTATAAATAAGATAACTAATAACTTGTAAGATTACAGCCAGCTAGATCGCACTCTCTGGCTGCTTCAAACTGTCTGCCCATCACTCCTCGGACACGTTTATTATTTTTGCCGTTCTTATGTAAGGCGGGTGCCGCAACCTAGCGGAAGCATATATTGTAGCGCAGATGATTGATTATTAGGTTAATGCTTCAAAACCAAGTTCAACAGAAGTAAAAACAATGTGTCAAGACGGATATTTTGTCATTACATTATCATATGATGGATTAATAACTCTGTTCCTGACGGTGCTGCCACTTGAGTTTGTATTTGGAAGCCATTAGACACGCGTAAATTCATTTAATGAGCAGGTGGTCTAAAGTAGCCAAACATCATCAATCGTCAGTGCGTTGCTAGTGTAATACTGGAATGCGACTGTATGGGAGCAAAGTGCGGTTTTTGGTGGGACTGGTTACGCCTGGCAGTGCACGTCAAAGAGGCGATGACCAGGAAGCAGGTTTCAGCGAGGGTTACCATGGGAAGAGTTGTTCCAGTAGGACCACAGTTCAATGGTGTGACCAAGGATCATGTAACTAATTAAATGCGCCATTGATACATATAAGGTGGACTCTCGCCAACACCGTACTGCCAGTGTAAATAAATACTGTGTGAGAGTCTGCTGTATCACGCGTTAACCAACTTCGAAGTTAAGAAAAAAATCAAAATTAGTGAGGAATTTATAGTTATAATTAGTTATTGTTGTTTTAGGGGGTGGAACAGTGAGTTCATACGCCGCAGTGAGGAATTTAAGGGACATATTTGCACCTCGAACGATATATGAACACATACATCGTGGTAAGAAAACTCAACCTTTTTATTTTGGCAACGGATTTATTTTGAAATGTTCTCTCATATTGGCAAAATCTTTGATTATAAGACTCATTGAACCTCACTTTTTATCTACCCCCCCCCCCCCCCCCCCGCCCTTCCTGTCCAATTCCTTCCCATAATCTCACACGGTTACAAAAAGAAAAGAGGCCACAGTTCGGCAGAAATAAAGAGCACGGAATCATATTGGAAGTGGAAAATACTCCTTATTAAATTCTAGAACCCATAGTTGTGACGTAATATTCCAAATCCCGATGGAGGTTTGGGAGGAACACTTCTCCAGAATATTTAATAAGACACAAATGCTCGAAGTGAGAAATAACGTCAATACAGGGGACACCGTATTAACACTCACTGCAGAGGAAGTCTGGTTGGCCTCCCAGCGAAGCAAACACAGGAAAGCAGCAGGACCTGATAACCTGACTAACGAAATGACTAAAGTAGTCGTTACAATCTACCATCGAAGGGGAGGATATCCCGCTGTTCCGCCCCTTTAAACCTCAATAACTAACTTTCTAAGTAACTATCTACCATCGATTTATGGGCATCTTCACTCAATGAGTATCAACATTGCCATGTTACTGAAAAGTGGAGAAAATCTATAATCCAGATTTTATACAAGGGAGTTCTGGCAAGTCATGTTTTGCCTCTATGGACACTGAAATATATTCCTTGGTTGTTGGTATTCTTTAGATGTTGTATTTTTTGGCTTGACGTCGCGTAATATAAGGTGCGTTCAAAAAGTAACGAGCCGGAGGCTGGAATGCGCAAACCGGTGATGACATCGGCTAATCGTGGCGTGTGTAACGAGGTGTGGTTCCGACCAGAGCGTGGAAGGTCACAGCCCATCGCTAGAGGGCACGCGTGCACGTCTCGTGACGATACGAAGCGAGCAGCAGCATGCATCAATCGTCCAACGCTGCCAGTCGCATTCCAAACAGTGACATGGAGGCGTCCAACGAAGAGCAAAGAGGTGTTGTTCGGTTTCTGACAGCGGAAGGAGTAGGGGGAATAGACATTCATCGCCGAATGTCACAAGTGTACGGCGAACACTGCATGTCCCTTGCAAGGGTCAAGGCGTGGCACAAGCGCTTCAGGGAAGGACGGGTGTCGTTAGCCGATGATGCCCACTCTGGGGCCCACCCCTGCATTACCGATGACAACGTCCAGCTGGTTGATGCACTCATTACCCAGGACCGCCGAGTGACAGTGAACTCCATAGCCGCCGTGGTTGGATTGAGCGTAGGATGTGTGCACACCATCATGATGGAACGACTGCACTTGCGTAAAGTGTGTGCCCAATGGGTGCCCCACAGTATTCAACCACACCAGGAAGCATGTCGAATGGCCCACTGTCTTGGTCGTCTGCAGCGCTATGCGAGGGAAGGGAATGGGTTCCTGGCACGAGTGGTGGCTGGTGATGAGTCATGGTGTCATCACTTCGAACCAGAATCCAAACGACAAAGCCTCCAGTGGAAGCATCCACGGTCACCACCACCCAAAAAAGGCATGGCCATCCACACGAGTGCAGGAAAGGTAATGCTGACGTTCTTCTTTGACCAAGATGGCCCCCTTCTGATACACTTCATGCCGCACGGGACAAGAAAGAATGCCCAGCGTTACTCGCAAACCTTGACCACCCTTCGCCAAGCAATCAAAACAAAACGACCAGGCAATCTCACCCGTGGGGTCATTCCGCTCCACGACAATGCACGACCTCATACGGCCAACACAGTCGCTGCACTCCTGCAGAAATTCAAATGGGAGGTTCTCGGCCACTCTCCATACAGTCCAGACCTCTCTCCCTGTGATTACGCCATGTTTGGTCCCCTGAAAAGGGCTCTATGGAGCCAACGATTCACCTCGGACGTCGACGTCCAGCTGTACGTGCCGAACTGGTTCACATCGCAGCCCAGAGATTTTTGTGAGACAGCCATTCACCACCTCGTGTCACAGTGGGGCAAGTGCCTCAACAGCCAGGGCCAATACTTCTAACATACAGGTTTCTGTAATTATGCCTCCGGCTCGTTACTTTTTGAACGCATCTGATAATTTTGAAATACCGTAATTAAAGTGTGTACAGTTGGAAGTAACTTCACTCTTCTTAAACATAATGGCGACCGGCAAAAGGACTAGATTTATTATAAAATATAGCCGAACTTACGAAATCGAGAAGTGAACGAACACAATGCGTAGATTGTTTACACGAGCAAGCAATGCTTCGGAACAAAGACTACGCACTGAACAACCCACGAAAGAAGAGGTTTTCGCAGTATTGAAGATTGTCGACGACAAAGCAGTACTATTATTCGGATTGGACGATAAAATACATGATATGTGGTACTCGAGCGAATACATTGAAGAATAGAGCACGGATGAGTATGTAATCAAGGAAGAATACTGCGAATGATGTCTAACCTTAAATAGCAGGTATGAGATTTTTTTACAGAATGATACATTGAACAATGGTGGAGTCATTACGGTAGTGACTATAACCAATTCCGGCTCAAAAATAATGTACAATTGCTTAAACTAGAACTCAGATGTTACGGGACAGTGTGGGAAGGTACGTGAGAATGCCGAGATGAACGAAGAGGATAATCTCCACTATCACTGTTAGGCTACGGTACCTGGGTCATCAGGTAGAGAAATTGTTGAAAGTTTTCCACCATCACAGACATAGATGTAATAGCCTAAGTGTAATAGATCTGATGATGACCACTTGACGATCGAAACTGGTCCTCCAAGTGTATTTATTAATCTCATGTATTTTTTCAGGATTAGGGAACTACGCATCACAATTGGATACAATCGTGTTCACCGACTGAAAAGCATCAAATTTCGATTACTAAGGCAACACTGAAAAATGGAAACTCAGCAAATTTTCTAGGTTTGTGCCATGCCTTGTGTGAGGTTTCGCCTAGGACACCAAGCTGGCTCATCAGCGGGCTCTTGGTGCCCACTGGCCGTGAAAGCCTATATGCCATCATTCTGAAAAAATGGCTTCAAACACCATAAGATTATTTTTGGCAGAGCCGGGAACCGAGCCCATGACCTCAGGGATGGCAGGCACTACACCATTCGTGATCGAAGTTCAATAGATGTGTGTGTATTTGTTTGAAATTGAAATTCCTGTGCAATTGCTTATTGTTGCCACAGAACTTCACGCGTTTGGCAGACAAGGGAATTCCGGGTGCGTGGATCAAGACTTGATGAATGCGCATGCCTAGCAGGCACGCCCGAGCTATTCATGTTACGCACCAGAAATAGCTCCACCAATTCTAATCTGCCAACACACAACTCTAACCGCCACTTTTGTAGCTCCTAATAGCCCATCTAACTTACGGTGCTAAGAAAATTTAATCCTTCTTACTTTTTTTTTTCCAGTTCTCCTGCCGCGTCGAGCAAAGGAAGCCAGCCATTTAACATGTTGCTACGACAGCGTTCTTATTGCCAGTTTGTTTTAACCAAGACATACTTTTAATTCTTCACTCTCTTAGCTTGTAAAGAAGCTAATGAATGAACTGAAGGGTTTAAATTTAGACGTCAATAATTCTTGACTAAACATTTATGAATCCTACGTGAAGCTACGTCGCTGTTACTCTATTTTATATCTTCCTAAGAGCTTTATGGTTTCTATAATCAGCTGCTCAACACTTACATCTTTAACAAAATTACAGAGGTGGTCAAATTATTATGGCAAAGCTCAATATAACCAAATTTTTTATTACAAATTACAATGCATTAAAATGGAGGGCTTTATTTGAGCCCGAGTCATCCGTTGCTGGACATTTCTTGGTTGTATTTTGTCAACTATTCACCAAATGAATTGCTTGCCACGGTGGGTGAGTGGTCAACGTGTCGGTCTACTTACCCCAAGCTTACAGGTTCGCCCTTAGCCGTGGTAGGCTAAGTGATTTTTGAAAGGCGGCAGAAATTACGACACCATGTCATACGATGTTGGCATGTCAAAGAACCCATTTGAATTCAGTAGGCCGTATTCATATTGGCAAAATTAATCTCGGGAGTTTCCGCCAACACAAAGTTACTAATTTCTCTACTAGAAAGCGCTATAGTGTTCAAGGAGCTTAGATATCTAACCTCCTTGACTTTCATAGTGCTTCAAGGAACAATGAAATTCGACATGCAAGCTTCCCTTTGGGTGTCAAATAACAAAGCTTGCACCCGGCACGCGAGTCCATACGATATTATTATTATTATTATTTACCAAATGAATTCAAAATACAGGAAATCTATGCATTGTTGAAGGTACAGGCGGCAACGTTTTTTTGAAGAAGGCATATACAAACTTGTGCCGCGCTATGACAAGTGCCTCAAAAATGGTGGGAGCTTTGTGGAAAGATAGTTTACGATTTGTAGTTCGTTTTGGAATAAATATCTGTACTCGTTCTGTTGGTATTAGCAAACACAACTTAATTTCAGGACGTACAACATCACTGTCTTCTGTATTGCATTATGAGTGAAACTATAACGTGCCAAAAGCTTCGCCTACACTTCAATTGCAATCGTATACTATACATGTATTATTTATTTAGCCGTTGTGTAGTTAGGCCGTCATCTACGTAATGAACTCTGTACCGTTCCTCACTACACCAGGGAATCCTTTGCTAGACAAATAAATACAAATAAAATAAATGCCATGTTTCTACAAAGCTGTGGTGTACCGACGGGGGGGGGGGGGGGGGTTAGGGTTCTCTCCCCCCACCCAGAGCCATTTGTTTACTTGGATCCATATATTGTCCCATCTATCACCAGTTTTACATCACCACCTTCTTTACTCCTGTATATACTGTATGTTAAATGTGATCACTAGGGCCCGGATGTTGATGACATGTCATCATTTTACAGAACTGTCTACAACAATGCTGGGGTACATTGAAACTCCCGACGGGCCACCCTGTCTTCAAATATGGCATTTTTACTTTGCATCTTTTCGCATTTTTTTTGCTATTTTTCATTTTAAGAGCATATTTTTAAGTTAGGTAGATTTTTTTGGTTATATTTTAGAGAAATCGGCCTTTTAAGGTATTTTTCCCCCAATTTAGTCATGTCACAGCTTTATATGAGGAAGTTACGTCTCTCAGAGTTAGCAGCAATCGACCTTCCTCACTTCAAATACGCTCCGATCACATCAGTTGATGTTGAAATCAGCTTTTCGAGATATAAAAAATTGTTGACCGATAACCGCAGATCATTTACATTTGACAACATCAGAAGGACAGAATGCACTGCAACTCAGACTTGAGTGAACATAAACCTTTTTTTAAGTGCTAGAAATCTATTTTGATTGGCTTTTCAGTTTGAGCTTAAGATGTCACTTTTAAATTACGGTGTTGGTGAGTTTATTATTATAAGATAATTTTCTCCAATTTATAGCGCATTTTTCGATTTTTTAGGTCATTTATTAGTCATTTTTGAAAATTTTAAGTGCATTTTTAAACGTTTTTACGGGCCCTAGTGATCACGTTCGTCACTTGGCAAATGTCCTGCACTCTACGCGCAGCGTAACTCCTTCAGCGTTAGAGTGAGAGCCAATAGTAATTAAGGAAACACTTAAGTTAATTATACGCCAAATCAATACTAATAATAACACACTTAAATGTCTACAATTTATAGATCATTTGAAGTGTACATGTTTCGAAACAACAATGGTTTCTTCTTCAGCACAATTGAGAGAGAAAAAACTTATTCTAAGGAAAATCTTAAATTAAAAATGGATATCCTTACAATACGTCTTTAAAGAACAATTTTGAAAAACATTTATAAATCCTTAAAATTATCTATGAAAATTGAGGCAATTATATGGTTAATCTTCTGGAAAATATACATGAAAATTATTGTAAACATTCCTCTTCTGAAAAATGTATTAGTTAATATGGTTCTCTGAACATAAACAGTATCTTAAAAAAGAAGCTAGTAAAGCTTTAAAGTACTGTAACATGAAGTTGAAATAACACATGTAGTCATATCTCTGGAAATGATACAATCTTGGACCCTACTAATAGCATCAAGTCTAACTTTCGATGTTCATTCAGTTCTTATATGCCTTCTGTTCCGCGTGCCAACTATTTCAATTCGTGGTGGCATCACAATCTCGAAAATCTTAATTCAGAGCATCAGATTGGCATCTACGTCATTATGCCTTCAGTTCCGCGTGCCAACTATTTTGGGATATTTAATGTATTAATATTAAATATTAAACTCCAAAATATGTATAGGTCTTTCAATGTTAAACATGTGATCATAAATCCTTAATTAGTTGAAAGATGTAATAGTAATGGCAGTAAGAACATGGAGAGCAAAACATTATTTCTCTTCTCTCATAATGTCAATAATATAAGCAGTCACATATGGGCATGATGATACCACTGCATCATTTCAGTTACTGTTTTCCATATTTAAAGAAAATATTTTTTATAATTTTTATTGTGCTGAAAATATAATGAAACCCAAAATAGCTTTCATCCAAAGAAATTGTTTATTTAATTATTGTATTTCATGAATATTAATCGAAATATTTAAATAATGTATGATGATGTTGGTTGGTTCTTAAGTTTAGGGGTTGCGACAACGCGGTCATGTAGCCCCGTGTACTTTGGGTGTGTGTAGAATCTGTCGGATAACCGGTGTTAATTCTGATGACTGTATTAGTGTGTGTCATCTGTTTTTTTTAAATTCAAGCAGGGACTGCCGACTTTCGAATTTTTCAAATAGTTCCTACTTTTGCCGCCGTCAACGACTACTAGTTCAGAACTTAGCTACCGGACGCCACCGCAGTCGACTCTTGGCAAGGAACGTAGGAACCTAAGAGCGTTGTTTACATTCTTAACCTATACAATTTAGCTTCACATAGGTGTAATTAGTGGAAGGTTCTTTAACATGCCATACATTTATGACATGGGACCGCCGGCTTTACTTCCCCTCCGAAGGAAGGCATACTGAGGGATTTTTAACGCTCTTAAAAAATCTGACGACTTCGGCCGGATTTGAACCCGCGATCTTGGGCATAAAAGATCAGCATGCTACCGACTAAGCCACCGAAACCGCTGATATGATGACTGTCGTTTTAGGGGTAGAACAGCAAGGTCACCTGCCCCTTTAATGGTGTAGGCCTACACAATTACTACCCATCTTAGTAATGACACCCCCCCAGAAAGAAATCCTGCGTACGCCACTGTTACAAACAAAGCAAAACGCAAGTATCCGACCACAGCGCATGAGCCATCACTCAACTCAACTTCCGCATGCGTATCTACAACGTCAAACAACAGCACATCACGGTTCGAACGGGTTTCAATTGAACACACCTCGTAAGATGGCTGAGATGGGAATCGTACCCTGGATCTTTGGGACCGGAGTCTGAATACGTACCCCGAGTCTACACCGTCCGCGTCCTGTAGAACCGAAGAAGTTTGATACACAGCCAATTTATCCCCCTTCTTGCACTCCATCTCCTGGGCCTCCCCCTCTAAGCACCACCAAGTCTTCATCTCATGGACCCGAGAAGCCAAGCCGGCAGAGAAAATTGAGGAAGTGAGGTGTTAGCCGGTCTTGGCTGTGCAACAAGGGGCTAAGTCGCTACTGCTTCTCATTTAACGAGGGCTGACCTCTGAAGAGGACTTCTTTCCAAGGATGACGTGACATTATCTTATTAACCTACGAGTATATTAAGGGACACTGGGACTGAGTTTTCAAAATACTGTAATTTTGTTCTAATTTTGCTAACAGAATGCATGCATACCTTTCAAAATTCTACACAATTTCACTTGTCTATCTTTATAAGTTTCTGAGCCAGTATTATTTTTATATGGAAACAAGCTGTACCCGGCATGCGTTGCAATGCCAATCAAAGAAAATGTTGGCGTTGAAATTCTGTTTCTTGAAGTGCTTTTGGATACACAACATGTTAACTGCCTCTAAGCTATCGTAAAATGGATTTTCTAATTTAGAACCATTCGTGGGAGCGTGCACAACAACTTTCAAAAGTTTCATCGCTGTCACTCATTTGTTGAATCTACTCGTACGCTACCTATTGTGAAATGGATTTACTAAGTCGAAACCCATCCCTGGCGTGTACACAATAACTCATCAATGATTCATCGCAATCGGATGAATTGTATATGCACGTATACGGAGTTTTGTTTAATCGATTCGTGCGCTGTCACTCATTTGTTGAATCTACTCGTGCGCTACCTATTGAGAAATGTATTACTAAGTCGAAGCCCTTCCCTGGCGTGTACACAATAACTCATCAAGGTTTCGTCGCAATCGAAGAATGTTATATGAACGCAATAGGGGATTTTGTTGAAACGCTTCGCGCGTCGTCACCCATTTGTTGCATCTACTCTTGCGCTACTTATTGTGAAATGGATTTACTAAGTCCCCTTCCCTGGCGGGTACACAATAACTGATCAATGTTTCATCGCAATCGGATGAATAGTATATGAACGCATACCTGATTTTGTTTAAACGATTCGCGCTCCGTCACTCATTTGTTGAATCTACTCGTGCGCTACCTACTGTAAAATGTATTTACTAAGTTAGAAACCGTCACGTAAGTGTCCACAACATCTCATCCAAGTTTCATCGCTATCGGACTAATGGGATATGAAGACATAGGGGACTGTATTGAAACGCTCCGCATGTCGTCGTTCATTTGTCGAATCTACTCGTGTGCTACCTACTGTGAAATGTATTTACTAAGCCAGAAACCTTCTTTGGAGTGTCCACCATATTTCACCCAAGTTTCACCGCTAACGGCAGAATGGTATATGACCTTATACGGGACTTTGTTGAAACGCTTCGCGCGTCGTCCCTCATTTGTTGAATCAACTTGTGCGCTGCATATTGTATAGTGGATTTACTAAGCCAGAAATTTTCCATGACGTGTACACAACATCTCACCCAAGTTTCATAGCTACGGACGAATGGTACATGAATGCATACGGGACTTGGTTGAAACTCTTCGCGTGTCGTCGCTCATTTGTTGATTCTACTCTTGCGCTACATATTGTAATATGGATGTACTCAGCCAGAAACCTTCCCTGGAGTGTACACAACATCTCACCCAAGTTTCATCGCAATCGGATGAATGGTATGTGAACGTATACGGGACGTTGTCGAAACGCTTCGCGCGTAGTCAATCATTTGTTGAATATAAACGTTCGCTTCGTACTGTAAAATGGATTTACTTAGCCAGAAACCTTTCCTGGAGTGTACACAACAATTCACCAAACATTTATCACTATCAGACGACTGGTATATGACTTTATATGGGACTTTGTTGAAACGCTTCGCGTGTCATCGCTCATTTGTTGAATCTACTGGTGCGATACCTATTGTAAAATGTATGTACTAAGCCAGAAACCTTCCCTGGAGTGCACACAACATCTCACCCAAGTTTCTTCGCTATCGGATGAATGGTATATGAAATTATATGGAACTTTGTTGAAACGCTTCGCGCACCATTGCTCATTTGTTGATTCTACTCGTGCTCTACCTATTTTTAAAGGGATTTACTAAGCTAGAAACCTTCCCTGGATTGCACACAAAATCTCTGCCAAGTTTCATCGCTATCGGACGAATGGTATATGAACGCAAACGTGACTTTGTTGAAATGCTTCGCGCGTCGTAGCTCATTTGTTGAATCTACTCGTGCGCTGTCTAATGTAAAGTAGATGTACTAAGCCAGAAAATTTCCCTGCAGTGTACACAACATTTTACGCAAGTTTCATAGCTATCGGACGAATGGTATATGAATGCATACGGGACTTTGTTGAAACGCATTGCGTGTCGTCGCTCATTTGTTGAATCTACTTGTGCGCTATCTACTGTGAAATGTATTCACTAATTTTGAAACCTTCACGTAAGTAAACACAACATCTCACCCAAGTTTCATCGCTATCGGACGAATGGTATATGAACACATACGGGACTTTGTTGAAATGCTTCGCGCATCGTCGCTCATTTGTTGAATCTACGCGTGCGCTACCTATTGTAAAATGGATTTACTAAGTCAGAAACCTTCCTTGGAGTGTACTCAACATCTCACCCAAGTTTCATCGCAATCGGACGAATGGTATATGAACGCATAGGAGACATACACACCCACAGACAAACTATCACGTTGCATTGATTTTTATATATATAGATAATAGATAATAATTAATGCTATTGGTTTTACGTCCCTTCTAACTACTGCGGCTTTGAGAGACGCCTGGGTGCCAGAATTTTGCCTAGAAGGGGATTTTTAACGTGCCAGTGAATTTAGACACGGTTCCCTTGCATTTACGCACCCTGCACCAGGATTCAATCCTGCAACCTTGGTCACAGCAGGTGAGAACGTTTCCGCTGAGCCACGCAGCCAGTCTATATGAAAATAACGCAGGGTGACCGCACGTCCCACCTTGATCGAGAGAGTCTCGTCTTATACTACTGTATATACAGGGTCATCGAAAAATAATGCCAACATTTCAAAAAATTATAGCACCGAAACCCTTTATGTTAAACGTGTAATTCTTTCACTGAACGCCAGCTGGTTAAAGTAAGTTTTGTTTTGGAGGGGAAGTGACCTTGCTATGCGCACACTAGATGCGCAGTAGCCAAGGTCAGCCGGGGGCTCGCGCGCCAATGACTGCACCGCCCGACAAACTGCACCAGATTACAAAGCTGTCATTCGATGGTTTAATCAGTTTAAGGAAACAGGGACTGTAGATAAAAAATCTAGGCCAGGCCGACCACCAACATCAGCATTGAACGCACCCTTTCCCAGTGGCTGGATTGGTACGTGCAATCATTTCAGGAGTAACTGTCGAGATGGAGGCAGAAATTCGCTCCCGCAGGTGCTCCAAATCCCGAATTTTTTATTCATACACAATGTTTTTAATATACCCCCAGAAATAAAATCCCAAGGGATGAGGTCGGGACTTCATTGCTGCGCGCGCCCCCGGCCGACCTTGGCTACTGCGCATCTAGTGTGCGCATAGTGAACCCAACGGGGTTAGGCTGACTGGTGTCGAACGTGGATCTCAGAGATAGATGAGCTCAGAATAGAGGTTCCGGCAAGGAACGAACACGAGATCTTTTGAGGGAGTTTAAGTTATAAAAACCCCTAGAGAAAATACATATTAAATCACTGTTGTGATATGAACTAATGCTGACATCATTTATTAATATAATACAGGGAATATTAGTAGAATACGGCATTATTGGGCTGTATGAGGCATACAATTCTGGACTTGAGCACAGAAGTTGGAGCGCTTGACATTTGTCTAATGACTCTGGAAAAGGGGCGTAGTTTCTTGGAGCCGTGTCACTCTATGTGTCCTACTTAAGTCGTCTGGAGCAGGTCAGGATGCTAAATTAGTGTCAAGTTATTCCCCGTTTCAGAATAGAGAGGCTAGTGGAGTGAGAAGGTACCAGCGTAATTTAATGATTACTCGTGATTGGAGCAACGGAGTGACATGAGGTTTACACCTATGTGAATGTTTAGCCGGGAGGCTAATTATCAAGCCATTAAACATTGAAATCGAGGCAGATTTAATGGAACGCGCAGTAACACAGTAATTGGAGGTTAGCGGAGAGATCTAACCATGGTTTCGGGGATTTTTAGGTGACGCCGCGTGGGCACGCGCTGGCAAAGGCAATTAATATTAATTAATTGGCCGATCGATCCTCGAGCACGCATACAGATCTGTGACCAGCGAGGAAAAAGGACCCATATAAACGTTAATTCAAGACCAGAATCATACTGTGGGAGAAGATGACACTGCAGGGAAATTCTCGGTCTACTTTTTCTCTCCAAACGAATATAAGGGGTGGACCCAGGACAGAGGCGGTCAGTCAAACCATACTTGAGAGCGAGGAGCACGTCACCCTAGCTCAGAGAAGAAAGGCGCGGACTGTAACACTCTAAGTGCAGCAACATATAATCATGCATTAAGTCATGAATTAATAACGAGTAATGTAGTCAGTTGAACCGCAATCTAGTACGAAGTGCGCGTTACCGAAGTCGAGAAGGGACGCTCGGACTTCAATATGAAGAGCCGTGCAGTAAGACATTTATTAATACCATTTATTAAGGACAGTCGCACCATATTTGTATAGTCGGCATTACGAGCGATTGTTATTGTGCACGTAGGAAATGTACCGTGTGATATACAAGGTAGGACAATTGAGAGTGATAATTCGTACAAGCACAATGTGCAATGGTTGAGCGCAGTATGTAAATTATTGGTAAGACATATCATAGGATGTTGGACTGCGCAGAGATAAACTTTGTTATGCGATTGGAGAAAATTTCATAAGAATACCAATATACTTAATGCTCAGGACGATATGCAAGCATATTTATGCGATATCAGGAAATTTATTGAAGTATAGAGATTGATAGACAGTTTGGGGAACTGATAGGAATCCTTAGGCAGAGAATCGAGACTTTCAATCAGGATGCGGATAGCAGCGAGGAGGAGATCTTCAACGTCTGCATTTCTGATATCTTGCCAGGAAGCGTCAACCAGTAAGAAATGTAAATAGTGAGCGTGTGATTGTAATGATGATTTGTTAAATATATGTAAAATTAATAGTGTCACAAGTGCTATAACGTGTTGTGTGAATAAGGAGGCAACAGCTTCAATATGGAAAGGAAAAGTGCCGTGTGTCTTGTAAGGCAAAAGTTATGTAAAATGTGTGTTATAAGTATAAGAATGCCTTGCTAATTTTGCAAATAATGGCGGGCATTACTGGAAGAAATGCGTGGTTGGAGCCACCAGACTAGCGGATGTAAGTACTCTAAAACCGTGATTTTGTAGCAGTTATAGTCCACTGTATGTTGAGTGATTTCAAAATTTATAGAATATGCCAATAAGAGTCAATTGTAGGAGGTAGAGCCTCAAATTAGTATTGTTGTGTTGATTTTAGTCAAGTTGAGATGTTTTTGTACATCATTGAGTGGATAAATCATTACCACTATTGTAAAATGGCAATTCAGTTATATAAAAACTTAACGTAACGAACACGGATATTCGGTTATTAAAATGGTTACGTTGTGTCGGGTTATTGTAATTCAGGTCAGTAATAATAATAATAATAATAAGGAATAAACGAATACACATCAGGGAAAAATGGTTGTAAGCAAAATATATATGCTAATTGGAATATTTATCTATCCAAGCAGTAATATTATACATGAATGGCTAAGAAAAGCAATTTAATATCAGAGTATATTATGATAATGGGAATAAATATGCAAGAATCTAGGGAATGGAAGAGTTTAATAGAGAATTGAATTTGCAGCTTGTGAATAAGCTTGTAAGAGTAATTGATAGATTTATCTTACTAATTAAAGGACGAGATCATAGCACGATGGGTACGGAAGCCAGGTAATCTATTCGACGTGTGAAATCTCGTATAGCCTAGGGCATACAGAGATATTTATTATGGCCAGAGCGTACATAGTGATTAATCCTATCTCTGTGGATTGCCATGAAATGTTCCGGGTTCGAATCCTGTGGTGTATGAGAGGATAACAATGGAAACCTCTGCATGATACCTGATGTCGACCGAGAACTAGTTATTGAAATAATTCAGCTCCTGAGAAGTGAATTCAATTGGCGGCAGGATGTGCCTGACCGTAGCATTTAATAAGATGCCGGCTAGCCAGTTCGACCAGTGAGGATGAATCTCGTTCCTTCATATAATGTAATGGACCTATTGTGGCCAGTTATTAATATCCTAAGGTTAGGAATAAATATTTAAACACGCCCATAACCTGTCTTGCATACAATTTAGTTGAAATCATATGGGATATGTGGGTCATTGAGACTGCACTATTGTATTTAAAATCTTGTTACTGCTTGGAGATAAAGCAGGGGGGAGTCAGGAAGGGACAGCGCACGTGTTGTGACCGCCTGACTCAGTCCCATTGTATACAAGTAGCTCCGAGGGGGAGATTTTTAAACGACCTTTGAAGGTTGACATTTAGAATGGACAGACTTTGAAACCCTGTTTGTAATGAAAGGAGTCGTTGTTGTATTGTATAATGAATTTGTGTGGTTTGAAACACATTGTTAATTAAGGATCGTTCTTATAACGTAATACTTGGCAAACTTATGAGTTGTTGGAAGTTACATTTTTATACTGACGGTGTTACGTGGCTCTAAAGGTCGACACTAGATGCCATAGGCTATGCCCACGCAAGGGTAGCATAATATACCATCCGACACAGCAGAAACGGAATCTTTGAAATTGAAATCACAACGGCATACAGTGGAACTGTAGAAAAGGGGACTGCAGAAGGGAACTGCAGAACGGGGTATGATTACATATAATTGTGGAGTTGCAAGTAAATTTGATGTGCAACCCATAAATTTGCTAATGCATGGTAAAGCATTTTGGGAGGGAAGAGAGATACAAAACACAAGTGTACGCATAATGTAAATTAAGAGGTGTTGAGAGTAAACAATTAAGCTTGTGAAATGAAAGAGGTCACAACAGGTGACATAAGTTTATAAGTACAGTTTATGTGTAATTTACATGTGCATCAGCGCACTTGAGAATGAATTGTGATGTCAATCTCATGGTAAATGAATGGATAATCATTTGGATTTGCTAGGATAAAGTGTGAATATTAGTGGATTGTAGGAGTAATTTTGCTTTGTTTTGTGTTATATTGTTGGGATTGTGTTTTTGTGTGTTTAAAGCCATGATTTAGAGATGAATTAAAGTCTTTAGAATAGAGTTGTGCTTTATCATTGTAGAGTTGATACCTTTTAGTCTCAGATCAAGAATATGCAACTGCTCAGTGGGTGGACGGCACACGCCTGAGGACTGATGCTGGCTGGAGGCAGAAGCATGTTTTCCATGGAAATTACTCACATGGGTACAATAGCAAGGTCATGTCCCCTCCAAAACAAAACTTACTTCAACCAGCTGGCGTTCAGTGAAAGAATTACACGTTTAACATAAAGGGTTTCGGTGCTATAATTTTTTGAATGTTGGCATTATTTTTCGATGGCCCTGTATATGTCCCGCCTGTACCATCGATTACAAGCAAAAGAGGCATTTGCCCCATTTTTAGAGGATTATTATTACAAATAATTGTTACCGACTAAAAGTTAGTCCTACAAAGACAGTAGCCATGAAGGTTAGTGGACAAAAGGGTCATTTAAATATCATCTCGGATGGAAGGAACTTGCAAGAAGTTGATCAGTTCCAATACCTTGGCAGCATTATAACTCGAGATGGACGTTGCTCAGAGGAATTTACTAATAGGCTTCAGAAGGGAGCTTATTTGTACCACCAAGTCAGGAATCTCCTTTGGGACAGTCAAACTCCTTTAATATCAAAAACAACATTGTATAAGGCCTACTTTGTACCAACAAAAATATATGGCCTGGAAACGTGCACCATTAATAGAAGGCTGGGGAGATGACATTTCTGAGGACAATGCTTCAGAAAACGAGACGTGATAAGATCAGGAATGAAAAGATCCGTAAAGACAAACAAGTGAAGCCACTAGCAACATCAAGGTTGAGATGGTTCGGTCACTTGAAGAGGATGGATCTAAAGAGAGTAGCACGGAAATGGTTTCATAAGGACATAAAATGAAAGCATCTAGTGGAAGACCAAGGACACGATGGATCTTCTAAATAAAAGATGATCTGGAAGATACAGGAGCGGAATTGTGTAAAGTAGTAGAAGAAGAAGAGTTGTATTTGCATAGACTGAAATGGAGAGCGCTCTTACACAGCACCCGGGAAACTGGAGACGGTTAAATGTTGATGATGATGATGATTACCGACATCTGTAGCTACGCTCACTAACGCGCAGCGCTATGCCATAAGGTCAAGCTATTTGCGAACTCGACGGACGTGGGTTTCAATCCCACCTCCGGCCGTACTTGAAATTATTTTCCGTGATTTCCCCATTTTCAACTCCAGGCAAATGCTGGGACGGTACCTTTTAATTGGCCATGGCCACTTCCTACCACATTCTTGCCCAGTTTCATTCATCTTCATTTCATCACTCATTAATTCCTCTCATGAGGTCGGCGTCAGGAAAGGCACCCGGCCGTAAAAACACCCGCCACATAGAATTTCAACCCATCTCATCCTCGACCCCGTTGGAAACAGGAATATTAAGGGCTAGACATAGGCTACCTATATTATTAGTCTATTTTTTCACATCGTTATACCCATTTAGGTTTAAGGGGTGCGAGAGAACTCATTTAGAAAATGATGTTGATCTTTTCTTCTCCGAAAATCAGAAGAGTTTCTTCCGTTCTTCAGTCTATGGTTTCCTGCTACTGGTACTGATTTTCTCCGCTAAAGGATAGTTGTTGATAACTGTTCTGAATTTGGATCTGTCTTGTATGATTTCCTCCACGATGCCATCTTTTTTGAAGATCTTCCTCTATTTCCTTAAGCCAGTTGGTCTTGACATTCATTGAGAGAGCAAGGTTGAGAATCCTCTTCGGTCATGCGAAGAATGTGGCCATAGAACTTTAATCGCTTTTTTCTGAATGTATCGGTGATCCTTTCAGAGTGATGATATAGCTCCTGAGACTTCCGATTCATACAGATTCCCTCTACGAAGACTGGACCAATGATTTTCCTCTCTTGCTTCTCTATGTCTTTAATAAGAGATCTGCCTCCAATGAGTAATTAAATGCCCGTTGCTCACGGTAAAATTTTCCTTCAAATTTACTGTACAATAATTTAATTTTATAAAATTTCTGTTGCTCACGGTAAAATTCAAGTTTTATAAAACCTTTGATAAAACTTTCCATAAAATAGGACATGTTCTATTCCGTAAAATTAATTTTACAAAACGAACCAATCAGGGAAGCTGACATGAAGATGATGCTGGCACCACGTGGTGAGAAGATTTTCAAGCTCGCTTGTGAACAAACACTTCGAAAATGGCAGGCTCCGGCTGGACTAAGGAAGCTGTTAGTGTTTTACTGGACGAGTACGAGAAATATCAGTGTTTGTATGAGGTTAAAACGCCCGTATACCACAATAGAAATACAAGAAGGGAGGCAGAAATCTCAATCGCCGAATATGTTTCACAAATTCGACCGAACACAAGCCAGGCTGATGTGAAGGCGAAGATAAACGGGCTTCGAACTCACTTGCAGTCTCATTTCAGGAGAAATGGCTTGCCTCATGTTAAGTGTCCTGTCGAATAATTTTGGGACCAACAAGATCTAGGAGTTTTTTAAAACTGCTTTTCTCCTTTCATAGAAAATTCCTATATGAATTCTGATCTTCTAACTCAACTCATTTTCGACCAAGGACAGCATTCCTCTGCTCTTCTCTTCTTTTTTATCCATTCCCGAGTCCAGGCCTTCCTAGCATTTCTTTTCTTCCTTTTTACCACTGTACGACATGTAATTGTATCTAAAGCAGCAATTTTGGCTTTGTTTGTTGGAGCCATACTCTCAAACCAATGTGTGTTGAACAGCTGATTCTTGGTTCAGAATTTTATCGGTAGATGGCGATCCTGATACATCCACGGATTTTATAAAATAATTTTACCGTGAACAACACAGCTTGCGTTCGTCAAATTTTTATAAAATTAGTTGTAAAATAAATTTTAAGAAACATTTTACCGTGAGCAACGGGTAATTATTACTGCAATTTCGTGAAGTTTATCAAAAGCCTTAACTACCTCTAGTCTATTGTTAGATTAGCCAGATCATGCAGATGAATTTTGATTTTGAGTAGTCGGCTAATAGTTATTCCCTTAGTTTCATTTTCCCATGTCCTGATGACTTTCTCCGGCAAAAAATTGAATAATAACGGAGATAGTCCGTCTCCTTGTCGAAGGCCTGTGTTAATATGAAGAGGATCAGAAAGTTCACCTTGAAATTTATATTTTGAAGTTAATTCTCTTGTTTTCCTGTCAACTTTAAATTCTCTAAAATGTTGAATAGAGTGTGCCGGTCAACCGAGTCGTAAGCTTTCTTAAAATCAACAAACGTGATCACTATTTGCCTGGTTTTACGAATTTACAAGATGGTTTTGAGATGAAATTTGTTCTGTACATGACCTGCCTTTCCTAAACCCTGCCTGATATTCGCCAATTAGATGTTCTGTCTGTTTTTCAAGTCTCGTGAGTAAGGCTTTAGAAAGGATTTTATACGCAACTGGTAGTAACGATATTCCTCTGTAATTATTTACGTCTGTTTTATCCCCCTTTTTGTACATTGGGTGAATTAGGACACACTTCCAGTCATCGGGGATTTTCTCCGAATTTCAGGTATCTTCAAGAATTACTTGAATTTTCTCAGCTATGCTTTCACCTCCTAATTTCAACATTTCAGCGATTATACCCATCCTCCCCTGGGCCTTGTTACATTTAAGTTCACTGATTATTTGTCTGATTTCATCCGATGAAGGGGGTTCCGAGTTTGGATTTGGAGTGATTTGCTCAAATGAGAGTTACTCTGCAGTAATCTGCATGGAGTATACAATTTTCTTTATTATTTGTTACCAGGCTCCCATCTGGACGTTTGAAACACAAACTGGGTGTTGGGTACCCTGATATTTCTTCATAAAATGTTTTGTAGAAGTTTCTGGTATTCCTTTTCTTGAAATTTTGATCTCTTTCTGCCAGTCCGTTTTTATCATACTTTCGTTTCTCCGATCTGATTGTTTTTGAGGCTTCTTTTTGGACTTTATTGTCTATTAATTATTATAATTATTGTGGCCACCGGGCAGGCCCGTGCGAAGGAGGATTGGTCACACACGGGCTCGCCTAAGGATTACTAAAACAGGGCGTGTCTTCAGGGAGCCAGTATCTCACACCTTCACGGTCGCAAAGAGAGCTCAGGATGCAAACTTGAAACAAATAATTACTCACCACCTGACATCTTCGGGGCTCTTCTTAATACTAGATGGAAAATGCGTGCTGAGCTCTTGAACCGGTTGTCAGAGGTCCAGCGCGCAGAATCACCTCGCTCCTTCGATGATAGAAGTAGTTAAAACCTAAGGTTGGGATTATGACATCAAGATCCCATTGGTTTCAGTAGCTAAGCACCCCTGTATCCTCCATAAGTCCTGATCAATGACAAATGACCACTGAGGGATGATATAGAAGAAAATTTAATGATTCAAACGGAAGCCTAACTAAACAGTTACATTAAATAAGAATATAATGAAGATAGAAGATGCATCTACTTTCAGAAACAAAACAATCCTATATAAACCTGTCATTACATGACCTAATCTCACTGAGCTTAACACCTAAGGTTGAATAATATATATATATATATATGTTGTTTACAAGTTAAGCATATGATGCCAAGAAATTTGAAAAAATTCCTCCACCAGGTATATTGACGTTAAATTAACACCTGAGACTTAACTCAATAAATTTAAGAATGAACACGAGCTATGACTGGACACCATTACAATAAATACGGTACTTAATTTGTTTTGAACAAACAAGAGGGTCAACAACGCTAGAAATTATATCTTCGAAATACAAGAAATGCCAACTTAAGTTTACAGGCAATACATTAATTTCGGTTACCTGACACACCCAAAATGATTAATTATAATTCTTCTCCAACTTAGGCCTAAATGAAATTTAAGAAATTTGGCCACCACAACTCAACACACGTGAGTTCAGGTCACTCGACCATTTTTGAAGACAATTGAATATTTACCAGCATGCCCTCGTAATAAACAAAAATAACAATGGCGTTTACAAAAACAAAAGATAAACTATGTGTCGCATATTTAATAAAGGCGGTGCACGAAATGTCTACTATTCTGAAATAATAACAAAATATTAATTAAAATACTCAGTGAGATGAGTGAACCTTTGGTAATTTAAATAGTAAAATTACACTTCACATGTACGAAAGAGGCAGGAATTACATAGGCTTTAAAGGAAACACTCGGATTTCTTTTGAAGCTAACTAAGAAAACTATTAATATTCAACGATTGATAAACTGAGATACCCGGAATGACAATAAAATAAACAAATAGTTTTAAGGCAACAAATCATACATCAGAATGAAAATGAAGGAAAAATCCAAATAAGAATAGGAACGTACTGTTGTAGTTCCGTAAAATAAAAATATATCACACGTTTTAGTGGTCATTAAACATACCACCTTTTAAACAAGCACATCTAAGTCAATAAATCAATAAAGAAAAGGGAATAACAAACCTTGAATAAATCCATCTAGTATCCGGGCACTTCACAATATAAGTAAGATAAATAAATAAAATTTAAAAATATTAATATTAATGGCGGCTACCTTCCGTCAGACTTCGATTTTTAGCCTACTTTTCACATTTTGCAAAAATGAGGAAAAAGTAGTCTTATGAGATCGGGCAAATGACTGTCTGTCTGTCCTTCTGTCTGTCTGTCTGGCTGTGTGTGTGTCCCCCCCTA
The DNA here is from genome assembly GCA_946902985.2 of Meconema thalassinum. Classification (NCBI taxonomy): domain Eukaryota; kingdom Metazoa; phylum Arthropoda; class Insecta; order Orthoptera; family Tettigoniidae; genus Meconema; species Meconema thalassinum. The sequence continues at coordinate 411,526,313 of OX336393.1, forward strand.
TCAACTCCTAAATGGCTGGAGCAATCAAAACAAAATTTTGTAGGAGTAAAGGTCTATACCCGAATATCTCACGGCCATATTTGAAAATGATGTCAGTGCTACCAACGGTTAAAAAATCGCAATTGAAATTTGAGCTCCATGTTGGATATCTTGGAAGGTATGAATGGGAGTTATTTCAAAATTGGCATACGTATAGATAATAATATTGCAGTTTAATTTCCAGGAGGCCATACATCGCTGTGTTGCCAAAATGATTATAAACCTGCTGATTGGTCCAATTTTTAAATGCACATAACTTCTACACTATCAATTGGAATTCAACCAAATTTCGTATGTTGTATGCATACATAACCAGATATGACTGAGCGTATTCTTAAGACCCACCAGGGCTGCCAACTGTTAATAAATGCTCCTAATTTATTTTATCCAAATACCAATGTATCAGAAAGTATGCAAGCCAATAGCTCTAAACTTTGCACACGTATAGTACCTGGCATTCTAGATGCATTTGGACTAACTAATATACGTCAGTACTGCCAACATGATTCTAAGCCTGCTGATAGGTCCAATTTTAAAATGCATGTAACTTCTATACTAACTAATGGATTTCATTCAAAATTGGCACAACAATAGATCATATTATTTCAGATTATTTCTGACCAATACATGCATGACATTGTTGCCAACATGATTTTACGCACGGTGTTAGATCCAATGTTTAACTGCATGTAACGTCCATGCTATTCATTGGACTTCAACCAAATTTTGTATTCTGTACCTTAAGAGATGGAACTAAGAATATATTCAGTCATCAGGGCTGCCAACTGTAGTGCTCTATTAGGCTGCATTATGCAAGGTATACAGTATTTCGAAATAATTAGAAATTTCGATATTAGCAACTTAATTTCTTCATTATTCTAGATAGGTTCATATACTGTAGAATAATCATTGGCATGAAAAGTAGGCTCTTTAGTTCGTCACGGAACTTCTTGTTTACTTCTTTATTTTTCTTAGATTATTTTTTCACACGGCCAGACGATCAAGAATATAGTAATCCGTAGAACTAATAGCACCTTACAGCTTCTACACTCAAGGTTTCTTGAAAACAATGTCCATGACGAAAATTGTCCATCGCTTGGAGGTAAGCAGTTATCCCTTAACCAGCCAAGGTCCAGCCAAGGGTCACTTCTGCCAATATGGCAGTTAAAACAAAAAGCAGTCACTTTTTCAACACGGCCCCAATAATATTTTTATGAACCAATCAAATGTATTGCCGCCTGATTAAACAATGTACCAAATGGCCTTTCCGACACGGCCCAACTAAAAGTATTTACTTAGCGGTTTTCTTAATTATGAGTTCATTGGTTATTAGTTAGAATCGAAGATTTCACTTTATCCGCTAGGAGAATATCTGGCGCTGGGTAGGCGAGAAGCCGCAGGAAGACGCACTAAGCGCACTCAGTAGCAACACAACCAACTACTAGTAGTCCCTTTTATGGAGCCTGCATACTACTGGCCTCTGTGGGAGAGAGCGGAAACACGTAGATTTATTTATTTATTTATTTTTTATTTAGCATATGGCTGTTAGTGCTGGGAGTGTCCGAGGACATGTTTGGCTCACCAGAGGCTGTAGCTGCTTTAAGCGGACACACCGGGGTGAGCTACAAGTTCCGTTCAATTTCAAGTAGTTCCTACTTTTGCTACCAGATGTCACTTACACCTAGTGGTGAACGTTGGAAATTTGATAGAGCGTTTCAACGAAGTCTAACCAAGAAATTCAGCTTCACACAAGTTTAGTTAGTGGAAGGATCGTTTACAGGCCATAAATATATGACATGGGACCGCTGGCTTTACTTCAACTCCGAAGGAAGGTATACTGAAAGATTTTAGTGCTCTTAAAAATCCGACGACTTCAGCTGGGTTTGAACCCAAGATCTTGGGAACAGCAGTTCAGCATGCCACCAACTTCTCCACCGAAGCCACTAACACGTAGACAGTCTGGTCTTTAAATTGAAGACTAAAGAATTTTACTAAATTAAGATAGAGAACATATGTTTGAGCCTTGATCACATGGCGCAATTATTATTATTATTTGTTATTAATATTAACATAATATTATTATTTTTATTTAATATTAATAACTAGTGGACCCATTCTCGCACGTGTATAAACCACCCACCCGTCTTTTGTTTTGTGCGTATGCGAGCTCGACGCGACACAGGTCTGGCAGGTACTATCGTCTTGTTTATTTGTTTAACGCACTTTATATCCAAAAAATATATTTTCGTTGACTTTTCAAGAAGTGCAAGATTTTTCCTGAACTTTTGAGATGTTTTGGAAGATTTTGGTACAAACCGCAACTTCTAAACTCCCTCTGGTTTAGGAGCTTGAGTTTTGTGAAACATACACCTTAGCGTATTATATTATTTTATTATTATTATTATTATTATTATTATTATTATTATTATTTATGACTAAGAAAATCATTTTATCCAGCAAACATATGAATAAAGATGTAAGAAAATCCTTTGCAAAATCATTTGTATGGAGTACACTGCTCTATGGAAGTGAAAGTTGGACTCTGGGTAGATTGGAAAAGAATCGACTTGAAGCTGCTGAAATGGGGATATGGCGGAAAATGACAAGAACGAGCTGGATGGAAAGAACAACCAACCTGGAAGTCTTAAGGGAAGTCAAAGAACTGAATTTGAATTTATTCATAGATAACTGCCACTGAGGCTAAAGAGCCCCTTTGTGTAGCGTATACAATGTTCTGACTTGAAGTTATGTAATAAAAAATAAAAATAAAAATAAACCTAGCTTAACAACTAAGAAAAACTAAATATAAAATATACTTATAACTAAACGAGCCAGTTAGCAGACACTTCATACAAAATGAATTATACAAATTAGAATATAATAATTAAATAAAAAACCTACCTAATATATTATATCCATTAAAAGAAAACAAATTATAGTACGGTAACAAAGGGTACAATTTTTATGTAAGTTAAGTATAAAATAATCTATTATTAAAACAATTACATGAGTGACATGATTACTAGAACTACTATCAATTCCACGGAAGTTGTATCTTGGATACTAAAAATATTTTAGAAAGCTGTATGGCACGGATATATTTCAAAATTTTGTATGGACGAAGATTAATGAAGGACATGGGAAAGAGAAAAATAAAATTTATTGGACATGTCATCAGACACAATAGTTTCATCGTTAACATTCTTGAAGGGAAAATGCTGGGAAAGAAAGGAAGAGGGCGGCCTAGGACGAAGTATTTGGAAGACATAAAGAATAGAATGGGATGTGACAATTGCATGGAACTGAAAGGAACCGCCAACGACAGAAGAGTGTGGTTGCATCGACAAGGCATTAGCCTTTAAAATATGAATGAATGAATGAATTATTCTTCTTATTTATTATTATTGTTTTCCTTTTATTAAATTATTAGACGATACTTTTTAAATTATTATTATTATTACTATTATTATTATTATACCGACAGTAGTGGCTTCGCTGGCTAAAGCGCAGCATTAGGTCATGGGGCCAAGCTCTCTGCTGACTCGGTAGACGCGTGGGTTCGAGCCCCACCGTCGGCCGTCCTTGAAATGGTTTTCCGTGGTTTCCCCATTTTCAACACCAGACAAATGCTGGGACGGTACCTTCTGACAGGCCACACCCGCTTCCTTCCACATCCTAGCCCAGTTTCATTCACCATCATTCATTTCATCTCTCATTAACTCCCCTCATGAGGTTGGCGTCAGGAAGGGCATCCGGCCGTAAAAACCATCGCCACAAAGACTTCCATCGCATCTCATCCCCGACCCCGTTGGAAAAACGGGAATAATAAGGGGTAGACATACATACAATTATTATTATTATTATTATTATTAGGCCTACAAGACTGCAATGATGCAGATGAAGCCTTTAAGTTCAAATCCTGACGCTGGCTCATTTTCAAGTAAAGCTAAACAGTGCAACAACTTGTCTTGTTGACACGTAGATGGATATTAGAGAATTAAAATGCCTCATGCGATGTGAATGAGACTTGAAAGTGTGTCTGCTGTTGGGATTCGACTCAAATCTTGTACTGTCCGGGCAGGTGCGTTTAGTTAGTACACCAATTTTCAAGACTTAGATGGAGAGGGGCTGTTGAAGTGATTTCCGGAATGGCGAGGAAATATCCTTGATCTCCTAGACGACACACACAGACTCAGGTGGCTTTGCTCGGACAGCAGGAGATGCGGGTTCAAATACTGACGCCAGGGGCGGCGCGAGATATAAGCGAACTACGCGGCCGCGGGTGGCGCCGTGAGACGGGTGGCGCCGCGGCGCGCCGAAATATCAAGTTAGGGGCGCCCGGAGCTAGTTTGTAATGTTCTAAACATTACGAATTCTAATTTTTATAACATTAACAAACTGTAATGTTTACATTATAAACAATGTGACCAGATAACCTAATCATTCTGTTTATGTTTCGTCTTTTCAGTTTTACTTTACTATTTCACTAACAAACAAAACGAAATAATGTTTGAAAAATTCAGCATAACCATTTTAAAGACTCGCCGCTTTACGGGTGATGCTACTTATGAAACAAACTTAGAACTCTTACGGAGTGCCTGGAGCCGTTCGGTCTAAGTATGACCGCTCGCCATTCACGAAAGGGAGAACACCCCTTCCACTAATGACTTTGACTCGTCCGTGTGACTCATACGTCTCTTGTCTGTATCCGCTCAGTGGCTCAGTACTGCCAGCTAGCTGACAGCCTTCACTCATCGTTGTAGTTTGTAATGTGTTGATTTGTTGACGTAAGCTGCACTGTGTTATTGCCCCTTCTTACATGAGGAGATGACTTTTTAGACACACGAAATGTCCAGTAATAAAAAGCGATCAGGTGCATTTCACCGTAAAAGAAAGTTGCAGCATTCTAAAGAAGATGAGAAGCAATCTAAAGCGCTGAAAAGGTTTTTGCGCCTTCGGCTTTTAGGAACTCAAGGATTGGCCTTTAGTGGAAAAAAATACACCCTCTTTGATGGTTTTATGGCTGAACATGTGAGAAGAATAAGTTCAAAAGAAACACACGTACACTACTTGAGCAAGATTATCCAAAATGAGTTTGTTAGTTTCTTGCCGACCAAGATTCAAGCTAACATTTTACAACAGATACAGCAAGCAACGTACTATTCTATTACCTAGACTGTAATCCAGACAATAGTCACACCGAGCAAATGACTCTTGTTGTAAGATTTGTACAAAATTTAGCAAATGAGGATATTTCAATTAAGGAACATTTTTTGGGCTTTGTTCCCATTACAGATTCTTCAGGTGAAGGCCTCACAGAGGTATTGCTCAAACAGTTAGAAGCACGAGTCATTCTTTTAAAAGCCATGAGAAGCCAGGGGTACGACAATGGTTCCACAATGAAGGGAAAACATGTTGGAGTCCAGAAGAGAATCCGTGGGAACCACTCCTTGAATTGGTCATTAATGATGCAGCTCTGTCGTGCAACATTGCCGTGGACTGTTTCAGCACTATATAAGATTTTTTTTTTCAGTTCTACTCAAAGATGGAATATTTTGGTGAAACATGTTTCAAGTCTGACAGTAAAACCACTCTGCAATACTAGATGGGAAAGTAGAATTGAGGCATTTCTGCCTTTTAGGTACCACATTGAAGTGTATGTTGCCTTATATGAAGCTTCTCAAGGTCAGAAACTTGATGCATTTGGTAGGAACACTGCCGTAGGACTAAAAAAAACTGCAAAACTTCAAGTTTCTATGCTGCTTAGTGACATGGCATGAGATCCTGCATAAAACCAATATGGTTAGTAAACTGTTGCAAAAAGTCACAAATGACCTACAAAGTTCAATGGATCTCATTAAAAGTGTAAAATCATTTCTGGAAAAGATGAGGTCAGATCAAGGACTAAACAGCGTCATTACAGATGCAAAAGAACGTGCAGAAAAAATCGAGGTTGATGCTAACTTTGAAAAAGAAACCCTACTTCGGCCAAGAAAAGTAAAATAAAAAAACAATTCTCCTATGAGAGTGAAGATGAAGCTGTACGTTCTGGAAATAATGCATTTAAAGTTAACTTCATCTTTTTCGTACTTGACACAGCAATAGCCTCATTAAGGGAGAGATATGAGCTAATGGAACACCATAGTGAAAGTTTCAAATTTCTTTCGAGAAGTCACCCAGCTGGAGCCTTGTCTTTTATAACCAAACGTGGTTATGTGGACATTTTTCCAAATGTTTTTGTTGCATTGAGGATTTTTCTAACGCTTCCGGTATCAGTGGCCAGCGGAGAAAGAAGTTTTTCGAAGTTAAAACTTGTAAAAACATACTTGCGATCAACTTTATGCCAAGAGCACTTGAGTGAACTAGCTACTTTGGCCATTGAAAATGATTTGTTAAATGAAATGGAAACAGATTTGCTGCTGACGAGTTTTCTAAAGTGAAAGCCAGGAAAATATCGTTTTAATTTTAAAAGATTTCAACAGTGTGCAAAAGATCAACAAAAATTGTCATTCTATGCAATAATAATGACCTGTAAATAAATGTTTGGTTTTAAGTTATATTTGTGTATTCCTTTGCCTTTTACCTTTCGGCCATATAACACGTTTAGTAAAAATTGTAAAGGTACTCTGATGAGTATAGGGAGGGGGAGGGGGGGGGGGGAGGGGCACCAAAATGTTCTTTGCTTACACTACAAAAAGACCTAGGGCCGGCACTGACTGACGCTGGCACATTTTCAAGTAATACTAAACAGATGTGACCGCTGCAAAGAGAGCTACGTCCTAAAGCTATTTCTATGTTTCAAGGGTTTCTACTGTATCCACAGTGGTGTTATTTAAGGATCAGAGGTGATGACTCAACCGACAAGATTTTGTTAGTTCATGGCAACATTTTATTGTTATTCATTTGATGGTCTGCTTGTCACGGTGGGTGAGTGGTTATCGTGTTGGACTACCAACCCCAAGCTTGCAGGTTTGCTTCTGGCCGTGGTAAGTGATTTTTGAAAGGCGGCAAAAATGACGACACGCATGTCATACGTTGTTAGCATGTTAAATAACCCATTTGAATTCAGTAGGCCGTGTTCATAATGGCCAAATTAATCTCGGGATTTTCTGCCAACACAGAGTTCCTCATTTCTCTACTAGAAAGCGCTATAGTGTCGGGTATCTAACCTCCTTGACTTTCATAGCGGTCCGAAGAACCACAAATTTCGACATGAAAGCTTGCCCTCTGGGCGTCAAATAACAAAGCTTGCACCCGGCACCGAGGCCATACGATATTATTATTATTATTATTATTATTATTTGATGGGCTTGGGACATTATGGTCATCAGCCCTGTGTACTTGAGTGTGTGTTGAACTTGTAAGATAATCTGTAGAAGGCCTATTGTGTGTACAGCCATGACGGCCAACAGATACCCAGTCACAATCCTTTCTTCCCCGAAATCTTGCCACTCAGTCACGCCCAAGTCATTTCGAGGGTTTCCTTTCTCTCAACACCAGATGTCTCGACCGTTTAAAGGGATTGTGAACACTGGCAATAACATAGTTTTCACTAAGGCCGGGAAGTTCATGCACTGTTAAATTAATAAATATGCATGCAAAAATGCACTCATTATTGGTGAAATATGCATCAGGTTTCATAAAATATGCACTATGAAATAACTACGACAATATTGCGATCACTCCGTATTCTTTAGCGTTTCTATTTTGAATATCAAGAAAATATGAACTGACGGACATAATTACAACTCAACTTACATCTTTTGTGGAACATCTCAACTAAGAAACAGTTCTAAAATAGTAGGAAATGGTATTTTATGGAACTTCAAGCGATGTTGACCATCAATAATTACTTTATTACTGTATGTTAAATTTTTAAGGATAACTGATTTACAATTTTAGTAGCCATTGAATTTTTAAGATGCTGAATAAAAATAATTGATCTTTAGTTGCAAAAAGGACAGAAACGTACTAGGTATTAAAATAATTTCAGTATTATTCTGTGATAGACTCTCGTGAGTCCGAATCGAAATATATGACTTTAAGAACATGAAGCAACAAAAAGCGCTTCAAAACAATAGGAAATAGGAATATACGCCCTTCTCAAGCGGAGATATGCACTTAAACAAACAAGGAAAATATGATGCATTGTGCCAAAATAACGAACATATGCATAAATATGCAAAACTATGATTTTGCATGAACTTCCGGGCCTTAGTTATCACATTTGGCGCCGGTTATTAAAAAAAACTTTAGAAGTTTTCCTTGAGACAGAGTATAAAAGACAGATCTTCGACCTTGACACAAACAATATTTTGTTTAGTGCATTGTTGGCAAATTAAACCGACAGAAACCTTTCAAGTAGCCGTTGAAGGACTGACGGCTAGTAAGAGTCCACCTCGTGTGTAGCGGCTGTCACTCTGGAGGTCCGGGTTTGATTCCCAGCTCGTTCAAGAAATTTTAATTCTGGTTTGAGGGCTGAAACGGGGTACATCAGCTTTGTGAGGCAAAACTGAGAAGAGGTGGGTTCGATTCCGACCAGCAGTCATCCTGGAAGTGGTTTTCCGTGGGTTCTCCACTTCTACTCCAGGAAAATGCTGTGAAGGTTCCTAACTTAAGGCCACGGCCAATTATATCCCCAATTTACAAATACACACACTGGTACAGCCATCACAATAACAAAGATTATCACACTAAAACTCCGGCGGCTTAGATGGCGTTGTTGGTAGCATGATGAGCATCTATGCGCAAGGTCACGGGTTCAAACCCGGCCGAAGTCGTCAGATTTTTTAAGAGCGTTAAAAATCTTTCAGTATGCCTTCCTTCGGAGGGGAAGTAAAGCAGGCGGGCCTATGTCATAGATTTATGGCATGATAAAGAACCTTCCACTAATTACACTTGTGTGAAGTTAACTTATAGGTTAGATTTGACTGACGCTCTTAGGTTCCAACGATCGTCACCAGGAGTCGACTGCGGTGGCGTCTAATAACCAAGTTAAGAACTAGTTGGTCGTTGACGGTGGCGTTTGGAAGCAAAAGTTGGAACTACTTGAAAATCGTATGTCTGCTGTCCTTACTTGAATTTAAAACAGATAACACACACTAATACAGCTATCACAATTAACACCGGTTATCAGACAGATTCTACACACACCCAAAGTACACGAAGCTACATGACCGCGTTGTCGCAGCCCCTAAACTGCGGAACCAATCAACCAACAAACCCCCGCACAACACCCGAATACACGAGGGTATATGACCACGTTGTCGCTGCCCCTAAAATGAGCAACAACAACAGAGTGATGGGGACGATGTCCCGGACTCGTAATAAGGTACTATCCCGGCATTTTCCTGGAGAGAGTGTAAGAATACCACACTCAGGATAGCCGCTCGAACCTCAGATCTCTAACGTGCACTGCTATGAAGCACGAGAGAACACTTGTATTGATTTACGAGACGTAAATCTCAGGATGATGATGGTATTAGCTGCCGCACTCTAGCTGCGAGTAAAGCGAGAGAGAAAAAAAAAAGCAGTGGCGGTTAGGTGCTTGTTCCCCGTCGGGGGCGGCGTCTCGGGGTGGCAGGGTGCTCTATTGTTGCCTGCAGGGGAGGAAGAAGGGAGTAATCTTTCCTGGCAAATTGATCGCCCCGAAGACTGCAGCAGACCAGACCGCCTGGCTCTAGGAAGCCATTATAGTCTCTACTATCCACAAAGAAAACATTTACCCAGTGTTATTAGAGGCCAATTATAAAACGGACAGTTGCTACAGATATTCTGCTCCCTCTCATCACAACAATAAAACAGTTTTGCTATGTTATGCTGGTAGTTTCCTCTGTGGGTGTTGCACTAACTGCCAAGGGAGGGGAGATGTGTGTGTTAATTAGATTAATCACGCTCATTGCAATTGATTTATCACTTTTATTATTGTTATTATTATTATTATTATTCCGAACAGTAAAACAGGGGATTTATTCTAAATGAACCGTTGTATTATTCAAAATGTTCTTATCAGCAAATAAATGAATGAATAAATAAAAGAATAAATGAATAAATAAATAAATAAATAAATAAATAAATAAATAAATAAATAAATAAATAAATAAATAAATAAATAAATAAAAAGATACAGTCAGTCTGAGAGACTAGACTTTATATCATTTCAAATGACGCATGCTACAAATGCTACACATGTTAGAAAGGCTCAGGAGGGCTTCTCGCTTCGCTCGAAGCCCCAGGACTCTTTGCACTCTGCTGTATGACGTCACGCACTCGCCGTCCCCGTATCGCATAACGCCAGACCCCAGGAGTAAACTCAGACTCAACACACTCCATTATTAGGGGCAGATGACCTCGTAGTTCCGCCCCTTAAAACAACAATAACTAACTAACTAAACTCCATTACCCTTTAACTTAAGCTTCCCGCGCGGGGTCTGCATGACGTCACGCACTCGCCGTCTGCGTTCGCATAACGCCAGACCCCAGGAGCAAACTCAGACTCAACAGACTTCATTACCCTTTAACTTAGGCTTCCCGCGCGGGGTCTGCATGACGTCACGCACTCGCCGTCTCCGTTCGCATAACGCCAGACCCCAGGAGTAAACTCAGACTCGATGCATATGCACGAACAACATGATGACGTCATACACGCCGTAACCGTGACGCTTAACGGTAGACCTCAGTATAACGATGAAGTCGACAAGATCATTTGAAATGATAAAATAAATGAATGAATGAATAAATGAATGAATAAATGAATAAATAAAATAATAAATGAATGAATAAGTGAAAGAATAAATAAATGAATAAATAAATGAATAAAGAAATGAATAAGTGAAAGAATAAATAAATGAATAAAGAAATGAATAAATAAATGAATAAGTGAAAGAATAAATAAATGAATAAATAAATGAAGAAATAAATGAATAAGTGAAAGAATAAATAAATGAATAAATAAATGAATAAAGAAATGAATAAATAAATGAATAAGTGAAAGAATAAATAAATGAATAAAAAAATGAATAAATAAATGAATAAATAAATGAATAAGTGAAAGAATAAATAAATGAATAAATAAATGAATAAATAAATGAATAAGTGAAAGAATAAATAAATGAATAAAGAAATGAATAAATAAATGAATAAGTGAAAGAATAAATAAATGAATAAATAAATGAATAAAGAAATGAATAAATAAATGAATAAGTGAAAGAATAAATGAATATATAAATGAATAAATGAATGAATAAATGAATAAATAAATGAATAAAGGAATTAATAAATAAATAAATGAATAACTAAATAAATGCATGAATAAATGAATGTATTAATAACGAAGGAATAAATACATGAATAAATAAATGAATAAATGAATGAATAAATGAATAAATATATAAATTAATAAATAAATAAATGAATAAATAAATGAATAAATGAAAGAATAAATAAATGAATAAATAAATGAATAAATGAATGAATAATTAGATAAATAATTGAATAAATAAATGAATAAAGGAATGAATAAAGAAATAAACGAATAACTAAATAAATGCATGAATAAATGAATGTATAAATAACGAAGGAATAAATACATGAATAAATAAATGAATAAATGAAAGAATAAATGAATGAATAAAGAAATGAATAAGGAAATGAATAAATGAATGAATAAATAGATAAATAAATGAATAAATAAATGAATAAATAAATGAATAAAGGAATGAATAAATAAATAAATGAATAACTAAATAAATGAATGGATGAATGAATAAATATGTGAATAAATGAATGAATAATTAATTAAATGAATAAAGAAATGAATGAATAAATAAATGAATAACTAAATAAATGCATGAATAAATGAATGTATAAATAACGAAGGAATAAATACATGAATAAATAAATGAATAAATAAATGAATAAATGAATGAATAAATGAATAAATATATAAATAAATAAATGAATAAATAAATGAATAAATGAAATAATAAATAAATGAATAAATGAATGAATGAATAAATGAATGCATGAATAAATGAATGCATGAATAAATACATGAATGAATAAAGAAGTGAATAAATAAATGAATGAAAAATTAACAAATGAATAAATGAATGAATACATAAATGAATATATAAATGAATACATAATTGAATAAATGAACGAATGAATAAACAAATGAATGAATAGATAAATAAAAGAATAAATGAATGGATGAATGAATAAATAAATGAATAAGTAAATACTTAAATAATTAAATTAGTTTCAGAATTGTTCGATCTGGAGGAGTAAACTTAGTTGAAAGTTCTCTGAAATTCGTGATTTCGCAGTTACCTTTGTGCATAATAAAATATGTGAGTAATGTGTAGACTATTGCTCAAGGCCACACATATTTATTGAACTAACAAAGCAATAATTTTTCGCTCTTAACAGTATAGTCATGTATGTGTGCAAGTCTCGTTCTTGTTGCACACTCGCCGTAGCTGGCTTCAGATGGTTCAGTCTGTGTGTCTAGAAGTCACTAAGCGGGTGCTTGAACTCGTATCAGCCACTTTCAATTCGATAACATTACGACATGTTCTCATTACCCTCATTTCAACTCCAAGATAAAATACCTGGCATTCAACAGCAATTAGTGTAATTACCCCCATACGTTGAAACTTTTACGTAATTTTAAAACACTTTTTAGCGGTAAAATGGCGTTGTCAGTTACGAAAACACAACACTGCTAAAATGATATTTTGCTTAAATTCTGGTGGTGACTGTGATTTTAAGCAGTGAAACTATTAACTCGTCTGCCCCTAATGCTACGGGAGGTAAGAGTCAATTATTATTATTATTATTATTTTTAAACATCAGCCTTTCGAGACTGGTCAACTGGTTCGAATGCCCGAACTACGCCTTCCAATAATAATAATAATAATAATAATAATAATAATAATAATAATAATAATAATAATAATAATAATGATAATATTCAGTACTAAGAACGACGAAAAATGCAGCAAATACATGGACTTGTCAACAGAAAAAACCTCATTTGGAAATAACAGACAGTTACTGTAATCTCAGTTGATATCTCAGCCAGAGGAGTAATACCAATACAGTTCTACATCTACTGGAAAATACAGAAGGCAGCAATAAATTACTGGACAACTGTCATATAGTCAGGAAATTCTTGAATAGTGATTGTATACCAGCAAAGCTTCTTGTGTTTTGCGGAAGACCAGAAGAACTGTGTTAAATGAACAATTTGTGATAAAATAGGTATAACAAAAAATAAATATCTCGGAAAGCAAAACTTAGACATTATAATACAGTAATCAAACCGGAGGCGTTATATGCATCAGAAACCTTAATCATTGGTGGCAAATCTTTAACCAAAGAGATTGAAAAACAAGAAAGGAAAATTTTACGAAAATTTTTTGGCCCAGTTTTTATAGAGGGAATCTGGAGGAAAAAGTCATCCCAGGAAATATATCGCCAATGTGAAAAAATGTCTCATACTTTTCGGAAAAGTCGATTGAAATTTTACGGGCACATTATCACAATGAACAATGGTAGATTGACTAAAAGAATTCTCAACTTGGTCCTCTCACTAAAAACCAAGAACAGCTGGCTACGTGAAATTGAAACAGATCTCCAGGAAATCAACATTTCTGACAATATTATACAGGACAGATGCAAATTCAGAACCCTAATCGACAATCACCAATTTGAAGACAAACCCAACACCAGGGCCACCATAACTTGGACAGAAGACCGAAGAAAGGCGCTCAGCGAGAGGATGAAGAGATTTGGGAAGGAAAAGAAGGCCAACACATCAGCTAAACAGGTTCAACCGTGCTCCCGAGTCGGGCATAACGATGCAATAATAATAATAATAATAATAATAATAATAAATAATAATAACTCTTCATTACGGTGCTGTGATCGGAATTAGAGAGTTTTGTAAAGGAAGGAGGGCAAAGTTTATACGTGTATACGTGCCTGTTGTGTATCTTCAGACTAGAAAATATGCTATCTACTGTAAGAAACAACACTCAATTATTTGTATAAACTTGTATAGAAACTTGAGAGATAATTAATAATTAAGTTATCCACCCTCAACTTCATTTTATTACATAAGAGATTGTATGCCTACGATTACTGTATGTGGGTGAAGATATTTACAATATAATACAGTATGACAGAATCCCAACAAATCCTGCGAATCCAGCAATTAAAAAACCGAAACGGTAAGAACCCCCTTTGATATTTCAATAACACAATTTTATATGAATGTGTTTTGGGGTTCTAAATCAAATGGTTACTAGTATGAAATACTTAGGCGACAAGCCCCAAAAACTATATATAGATGTGAGCAACAATAAGCAGTAAAGCCTAAAAATGTAGAAAACCAACAAGGCCGCTAAGCTAAAGAATCACAAATCGGCCCGTCCCTCCTTCATCTAAACTAGTCCACCTAGGCTAGGCTACTCCTGATGAGAAACACCCAAAGCAACAAGTCCCCAAAGGGGCAGCTGACCTCGCTGTTCCGCCCCTTAAAACAATAACAACACAATAACAAGTATCTAGGAGTAACATTTTAAACAAGCGCTAAGTGTTTCACAATACATAGAAAAAGCTACACATGCATTAATGGCTACGCATGGAATAAGTTATATAAGATCCCTCAGATTAGAGACATCAATGTCTCTATTTAAAGCAAAAATACTGCCAATATTGACGTATGGCTTAGAAATTATCTGGCCGTATCTCTCAATGAAAAACCTCTCCACATTAGAAAGAGTAAAAGCAGTATACATTAAGAAAGCAATTGGAGTTTCAAAGACAGCAAGATCCAGATTAGTTTATCTCTGGCAAGAGAATCCTTCCTCATAGAAGATCTTAGGACACAAATACATCTACCCAACACAAATACATTAGAGAACCTATTGGCAACACTCATCCAAAAACGAGAAGACGTATACCCAGAGTTTTTTGCATCTGGCGCCATGATTGATCGATCATGGACGAAAGCAAACTTTAAAATGCGTCACGTCTATACAAAAATGGCAGTACACGGCTTCCATCACATCATTTGTCACAACAAGACGTATCATGAGCCTTCAATTACATGCAAGTGTCAACTGTGTGGCATGCATGCGATCACTATGCCCACTTGGAATTCTGTACAAAAAGAACAAGGACAATCAGTGATTATGCGAATCAATAGAAATTAAGTTTTTTTAAAATAGTATTCTTGTAAACCTATGGCCACTTGGCTGCATTAAATATTTAAATAACAATTCTCCAGAAAAGAATTATAAACACTGAAAAATAAATTTCCACAATTGTGTTGCAAAGTTGATATATAAGTTAATTGTGTTATTGAAATATCAATGGTGTTAAGTGCCAATTATCTCACAATGGTATTATGGACCATTGCTATCAACATATCAAGAGTACCAAGTGCCAAGATATGAGGAAGCAGTTGAAAGGGGACTCCGAAAATTGCAGCAGTGCTAAGTCTGGGACCTGCTGAGTTCACAATGGTGCCATGTGCCAGTTTGTAGACTAACTTCATTATATTGTGAGGTTTGAAGCCATTTTTTAGTGTTGCCTAAGTAAACAAAAGTTTGGTGCTTTTCAGTCGGTCAACACGAATGTACCCAAAAAGAGCTGGGTTATGTCCTAATCCTGAAATAAATTACATGCATTTATTAATCTCATGTAATTTATTTCAGGATTAGGACATAACCCATCTCATTTTGGGTACATTCGTGTTGACTGACTGAAAAGCACCAAACTTTTGTTAGCTTGATTATGAAAAGGACAGACTGTCTTATCAAGCTATTTGTTCACAAGTAGGCTACACACTGTTTGTCTTGGCTTGTTCTATCACATATTCACAATATATTGCTTGTACCTTGCCAACTGTTTAGTGGCAACAGTGTTTATGACACATAGAACCTTTTATCATTTGTGTGTGTTTCTGTTTCAAAACGTTGTATTTATGATAAACTAGCAACACACCCCGGCTTCGCCCGGGAGCAGTTGTGATTGCTTTACGTGATAAGCGCATTTTTTTTCGATGACAATGACCTACGACCTATATCAGTTTTACGTCTCGGCATGATGGGTTAAAATCACTGACTGGACTATTAATTATATTATCATGGAGATGCATGTGCAACGAATTCTTGTCAGACGTAATTTAAGAATGGCGAGGTGCATGAAACACAAATCCCCCTTCCGTCCAATCTAAAAACACTTATGGTGGGCGATATATTGAATATAGAGATATGCTCTCGCGGAAGTTTTTGTAGAACTATTCATGTTGAACAATTCTTACACTTATAGTATATTGATATTTTTAACGGTTTGCCCAGCGTAAGCTTAATAACAAGAAGTTCCGTGACAAACTAAAGAGCCTAGAATTTAAGATTCATGGCAATGATTAATCTATATATTGATCTATCTAGAATAATGACGAAATTAATTTGGAAATATCGAATTTTCTAATTAGTTTGAAATACTGTATACTGTGCCCATTTAGCATGAAATATGCCAATCACAGTATACCAGCGTAGCTCAATTCGGGATTTCGGGGCAGCGGTAAGTTCCCCCACTCTGTGACTCACATATTTTGGATTAATTAGAGGATACACTTGCAAAAATAACAACAAAATCAACTCCTATTTAAACATATTTAATTCATAAAATTAATGGCGCTACAAACATTTAAACAAATTAATTACTGACCCAAATATCAACTGCTTGTTCCAAATGAACAAGGGATCACAAAATAAAATAACAAATATTGTATTCAAAATCTGTGGTTTCCACATAAACCATCAATTCTTACTTAGTCTCACTTCCATAAAGCACTAACATTAAGTTTACATAACTCCGAGCTCTTTGGCTCCATGCCTTTACATTATTACAGTGTCATTCTTGTACACCTCAAACATTAGCTTTTATATTTTCTTATTTCTCAAGGACAAATATATAATTATATTTAAAATCTACTTTAATTATCTAACTCAAGGTTTTTGGGCATGTCCACACATTCAGTTGTTATCATCTCTCTTTATTTCACAAACATATTAAGGTAATCAGAAAATCGATTGTGTACTCCAGAGCGTGAAGGTACTTGACACAGTCAAAAAACTATAGTTACTCCCGAACTCAGTTGCCTTCAATCAACTCGTGGAATCCCACGTCCTTACATTATTACAATAGGGATTGTTATTTATCTCTTATGTCTTAATAGACCATTATCATATAAGAAACTACGATCTGAACCGGCAAACGAAATATCTATCTTTAAGGACCTCGGTTCAACGCCCGGGTCGTTTACAACTTTAAACACTCCTGGTGTATTCATTTCCCTTTTACAACAGCTTACGAGACGGTCTCGGTTCCATCTCGCTTTAAAAGAGCTAGACTCTACGACAAGGGGTGCGATTTATGACATCTTAGGGTGGCGGAGCCATCCTATCTGACCCAACATTAGTAGTTTATTTTCAAGGCTTTTAAAACAAACCTTTCCATTCTATCCAGTTCTGAGGAGACCGGGCTTTATTGTACCGTAACATTCAAACAACTATTCTTTGGTTCACAGATCATTTTCATATCCTTGGCATTTATTAATTATGAGAGGGTCCTCATTGATTGGGAAGATTAAATACACATACGACGACGGAGAATTTCAGGGGCTTTTATCATAAGAAGATCCTGCATTCGAATCTCTTCAGGTGCCTCGGGAACTAATCCCGTACAGAGGACTTATTTCAAAATGCGATTTAGAGTCGGCCGTGGCCCATATGACATACGCTCAATAATACCATCTATTAGCTCCCTTTTTAAATACATACACAATGCCTCGTGATACTAATGTCACAAATAGAGGACTTACACAATTATCAATTCACTGCAATCAACTACCCTCCATAAGTAATGTACCAAGTATTTCACCACTACGCGTTCCTAGCGTGACACTTTAATATTATATTTGCGCTCATTATGCGCTAATGCATTATTTTAAGCCGAAAATGTCTTCCCAAGAACTGATAAATCTCATTAGTAACAATTCATATTATTTTAATTCACATATTAATCTTTCCATGGTCGATAAATCGCTCCCTGTTTGAAAATATTCTATTGAACCTCATTTCTTACACATACGTTAAGGCTTAACGTTCTTATGTTCATATCAATTTATTTGATTTTTATTTAACATTTCCATATTTAATTATTATTATTATTATCTTTATTCTTTATACAAGCTCAAAAGCTATTTCTTTCATATCTCAACTTTACTTTATTTCAATGTCTTTCGTGATAATTAACTGATATTTCGCTTGCTCTTATGACATTTGTTAAATACATTAACCCTTTATTCACATATTTCCTATACTGGATTTATTCTTTACATAATTATTCATAATTTCTCTATTTATTTTATTATTGTTCAGACCGTATTCTTGATTATTCAGCATTTATTTATTAAAACACATCCCTTTCACTCCAAAAACTCTGGTGGGTTTTGTACACAATCAATTTCTGACACCAAAATAAAAATGAATTTTGTACTTACATATTTTCCAGATCATCCCTGATCTTAAATCTGGTGTGGTGTTTCATTTTTGGGCCCACTTTGAACTTCTTACACCATATTAAAGGTATTCATCTTACGTAAAAACACAAATAAACATATATCTAAAACACTTAATATTGACGACATTTTTATATACTGGTGTGTCCCTTTTGAACACATAATAACACTAAAAATATTATCTAACACACAATCTTGATTATTTTACACTTCACAATTTCTCGATCACTAGGCCGTGTTTCTGCGCCTGTCACACGTGATCTTCGTAAATTCCCGTTTCCAAGGGTGAAATTTATTCGATGTCGGCTTCCTAAATGCGAAAGTCCCGAAACATCTACTGTTCCCTGGAGTTCAATTCTGCTATTCCTATCCTGGATAACTGGATATTTATCTAGCTTGAACGGCTTCTCTGTAGATCTGTCTATTGATCCTAACGAGAGTCTATATGGATCGAGGTCTCCTCTAAGACCTATAGATTTAGTTTCTAGCAGATAGCACTTCTCGATTCTAGTACTGTTAGAATTGTTCGCCTGCTTTCTGGAGCTAATATTTATAGTCTCCTATTCTATTTATTTGAACGGTTTTAACACTCCTACGTTTCGAACCGTATTCTGTTCTTCCTTTTTAGGTTTCTTCAATTTAACTAACAGTTTATCTGTCTGGTACGATACTTCCGTACGTTATGATCTGTTCGTTCGTACATTTAACGACCTATCGCCTTTAAGTCCGACGTTCGCAGCCTGCTCTGACTATAACTTGCGAATTTTCACTTTAACTTGTATACAGTCGGGCCTAAATCCTATAATTAGGATTTTCCTAATACTTCACTGCGGCGATACTTTAAAATTTCGCCTTAAATGCTCCTAATGGAGGCAAGCAAGTCGTTACCACTGTGACGCCTGTGGCTATCGGATCTTCCTTCGGCGGTGTGAAACAGCGTTTTCTCCCCTCAAGGAGTACTGGTAGCTGTTATCGATGTAACGCAGAGTTACGTCCCCTCACGGACTGTCGGAATAACTGCATTCGTTGTGATGTAGCACAGTGACGTGCCCTCAGGCCGTTTGAAAACTGCATATACGGTGCTTATACTTGTTGCGCAGTATGACCTCCCTTGAGATTCATACGTTTGAAGACTTTGATGCAGCACCTCCGGTCACGGAGTGCTCGTTGTAACTGCATTCGATGCGATGTGACACAGCGTTACGCCCCCTCACGGGCTCTCAGAATAACTGCATGTGCTGATATAACTTCACGTCCTCCTGGACGGATTCGTGATGCGTGATGCGTGGCGATACCCCTCGGGCCGTTCGAATACTGCATGATTGGCTTGGAAACGCCCGAAGCTTTATACTGTTTTACTACAAAAAAATAAGACTCAAGCCTTTCCTGTGGTCAACTTCTAAAATAATGGTGCCACAAATATAAAAATTATACCTTCCGAAAGCTCGTCTTCTCAATGTCAAATGATCTTATTGCACCTAAGAATCGATCGTGCAATTTGGAGATATTAATTAATTTCTCGTCCTCAATTGTGTGGGTGTTGCATTCGTTTTGGTCTCTCCCCTCCACAGAGGCTTAGGTAATTCACCGATGACGTCGTCTTACGTCGGCAGTTTATTTCTGCACAATTATTACATGGTTTCTCTATACTGAAAAATATCTCATTCAAAATGATTCACTGTACTGTGCTTGTTTACTCATTATTATGCTCGTAAACGTGTTAATTTTAATTATTCCTCTTCTGGTGCATATGCGACGTTGTCAATTTCCAGCCACGTCAGCTTGAATTCCGATTCAGGCTTCTCTTTCTATCACGGTGGAAGATTCCACTCAGTTATTAATACTCGTGACCGACCCTCTCTGAAATGTTGAGTGGGGTGATCTCATCTAAGGAGCATCTGTCCCTAGTCGCTTGCACAATGTTAAGCTATATTCCTGGCTTAAAATCTCTCTCCGTTCCTTTAAGAAACTATACTTTTCTTTCATTTCTTCCTTAAGGACATTGGTTCGACCGTCATGGACCCTATGGCCCATGGGTTCATCTCTCCCCTCCTTAGGTAAATAAATTTTCGAAAATTTTGAGGAAATTTATTTCAATTTAATTTATATTTCCTTTCCGTCGAATCAATCATAACGTCATCCGTATTTACTGTTATTTTTACTTCTTTTAAGTCGTATCCGGTAATTGTGTAGGTCGGGTATGCTCTGTCCCTACCCTTTCTTTCTTTCTTTCATTGTCTGGACTTTAAGTTCCCAGAACCTCATTCTCCCTTACGGGTTTGGTCTATCCCTACCCGTTTCCTTATTTCATCATTTTCTTTTCTTAAATTGGAATTTTCTTCTTCAATAAATTCAATTATTTCTTTAATTTCCCAATATACTTTCTCCAATTCGCATTCGCACTCGAATGCTTGAGCTCTATTTTCTATTTCTTCCTTATTCTTGTCTATGTCAAAAGCGGATTCATCCCTAAATGTTTCCATGACCAGGGCTTGTTCATTTTCTTCATCAAAATCTTCGGGAGGGTAATAAAATTTCAAATTTGCTGAATTCATAGTCACTTCGTGATCCGTTTCACAGTGCCGAATTCTATATGCGTTATTCCTCAAATCTCTGATTATCTGATATGGTCCGTGGTACATTTTCTGGAACTTCTTGTACACACGGTTCCCTGGATCCGAAATGGCTGGTCTTTTCACTAACACCATTTCTCCTGCTAATAATGGTCGATGATACCTCTTATGCCTATTTCTTCTCTGCCTCCTGTCGGCTTGAGCTTTTAGATGCTCAAAGGCTCTCCTAATTCGTACATCTCTTCCCGGCTGAGCGTCTGCTGGTCTAGGAATTACCAGATTCCAAGGTCTTTCTGGTTGCTCATTCCGATGTAACGTTATGGGTATCTCTCCGGTGGATTCATGGATTGTATTATTTATACAAAATTCAATAATATCCAAAATATCTATCCACTTCCAATTTTCTTCGGCACAGTATATTCTACAATACTTGGCCGTTTCTCTCATAACTCTCTCTACAGGGTTTGCCTCAGGATGGCGAATACTTGACAAAATTTGACGTATTCCAAGTCTTTCTAATTCTCGTCTGAACTCTACACTGGTGAAACAACTGCCGTGATCCGACAACAAATTCTCAGGTTTCCCCAGAATCGGTATCACTTTTTCTTTAAGTCGTTTTAACACCTGTTTGGTACTAGTCTTCTGTATGGGAGCAAGGACAACCCTTTTAGTGAAGACATCCATAGCCACCATTATGTGTCGATTTCCTCTTCTCGCCTTTGGCAAAGGTCCAAAATTATCGATGGATATGATTTGGCCAGGCCTTTCAGGCAACAATGGTATAGGCTTCTGTCTCATCAAAAATGCATTAGGTTTAATCCTTTGACATAGATCACATGTCTTTAACGTGTCCCTTACAGTTTCTCTCAGTCTCGGCCATATAAATGCTTCTTTCAGCATCGAGACTGTTTTGTCGACTCCCATATGTCCGAACGATCTATGGGCTAACCATACTATTTTCCTCTGCAAAATTGCAGGTACAACAATCCTTAATTTCGTATGGTCAGAGTCCACAAACTTATATAATAACCCATTATAAAACGTGTAGTCTTGTGCTATCTTCTCAGCTTCCGTGTACGCTGGTGTTCCTCTTATCAAGCTTCCCTCAAGGAATGATATGAGCATGTTCATCCATGGATCTTCCCGTTGTCTTTGACTAATGCTTCTTAAATCATTAAGAGCACGCTGATCCCTGTCTTCCAAATCTATAGCCATTACTTCCTCTTCTATGGACTCTGGCTGTCTACTTAAGTAGTCTGGAACTATGTTTTCCTTTCCTGGGCAGTACTCTATCTTGACATCAAATTGTTGAATATATAAAGCCCAACGCATCAACCTTTGACTGGATAAATCCGTCTTCATCAAAAAGGTTAAGGCTTTATGATCCGTCCTTAGAATGACCTGAAACCCATACACGATCTTCCGCCAATATTGCAACGCGTGCAATATCGCTAACAGCTCGATCTCGCTGATCGTATAATTTTTCTCGTGTGGTTTCAGTCTCCTACTTGTGAAAGCTAGATAGTTCTTCTTATCAGGGTTTTCCGGGTTCTCCTGATATAGCATTGCCCCTATTCCAATCTGGGATGCATCTGTCTGAATGATAAATCTCTGATTAAAATCAGGATATCCTAGCTTCACGTAATTTAAGAGCATTTCCTTGGCCTCCACGAATGCTTTTTCTGCTTCCTCCGTCCATTTCCACTTGCCCCCCTTCTTCAGAAGGTCCTGTAGTGGTGCAACAGTTTTGGTGTATGATGGACAATGTCCTGAGAAGAACCCAATCAATCCCAAAAACTGGCGAACGTTCTTCACTTTCAAAGGCCTTGGAAAATCCCTTATCGATTCCAATTTGCATGGATTTGGTTTAACACCATCCTTGTCAATCACATGCCCTAAAAATGTCACTTGCCTTTGACAGAAGTTCGACTTCTTTAAATTTATCTTAAAATTTGCCCTTCTTAGGTCTTCTAATAATTTCTTCAAATTTTCTAAATGTTCCTCAATGTTCTCCGAGGTAAGCAAAATGTCATCTACGTATCGGATAGTGCACTCTTTCACTTCCTCTGACAGGTTTCGATCCAGCGCTCTTATTAATGCGGATCCTGCAGTCTTTAATCCAAACGGACATCTTCTAAAGCAGTATGTTTGTTGATCGAACTGAAATCCAGTCAACAAGCTGGTTTTCTCTTCCAGTTCGAGATGATGATACGAAGAAGTCATGTCAATATTTGTAAAAATCTTCTTGCCTTTAAATTTCCTCAGTATTTCTTTTATGGGTGGTGCCGAATCATTTTCTGGTATGATTTTTGCATTTAGATTTCTGGCATCTAAACACACCCTTACTGAGCCATCCGGTTTACTCACAATCACTAATGGACTAACATATGGTGTCGCCATCTTTTCTATAACACCTGCATTCATCATCTCCTGCAGTGTTTTCTTGGTTTGTGGGTAATGTTTTTCCGCAACCGGGTATGGTTTTTGTTTGAACGGTGCCCAATCGTTGACTTGGAACGCATATTTAAAATTTTCAATCTTCCCTGGCTTGGAAACAAATACGTCCCTATAATCCAATAATAATTTCTTTAACTGTTCCTTAATTTCGAGGCTGACTTTAGCTTCCTCCACTTTTCCTGACAGGTTGGTCTCGAACTCATGTTCCACATTATCTTCGAGTTCTATGTTGAGGATTTCAAATATCTTTTCTATGTCCTTATAATCTTCCTCAATCACTTCTTCCATATGCCATACCTGTTCTGCTATTTTCGCATCCTGATCCTGTAGGTTAATGTTTTGCTCATCCACATCCTCTCTTTGAATTCTAATGCAATTTTGCGCTAGGTCTATAATGACCTTGTTCTCACGGATAAAATCAATACCTAATATGACATTATACGGTAATTGATTTACCAGCAAAAAGCACTGCGAAATTTCAGTGTTACCCATGATTAAATCAATGTATACCTGAAATTTACATGTCAAAGATTTTTCAGGGATAATTCCCTTAATCTTTACACTTGATGTGGGAATCTTTAGTACTCGGCCCCTTGTTTCCAATTCATTTAAAAGGGTTTGTGTAATTAAACTTATTGTGGATCCAGTATCAATCAATGCTCTGACCAGTAATCCTTCTATCCTAAGCATAATTATAGGTAGTTCTCTTTTAACAGGTGGGATTCCTTCCACATCCTCGTTAATTAGTTCATCTGGTCTGGCTATCCAATTTACAATTTCTACCTCCTCCCAGCTCCTGGTATGTTTCCACTTTTGACAATTTAAATTTGGAGTTTTTTTTTATCCTGAGGGCTCCCTTTTCCCTCATTCTTTAGCTGAGCTTGTAGTTCCAAGCTTTGAGCTCCGTCTAGTCGGTCGGGTGATTTCCGGTTCTTGATTGCCTCACTCCAACGGACTTTTTGCCTATCAGGTTCATCTGGTCTTTCGTTCATATAACGAAGACTCTCCTGATATCTTTCTTCTATTTCGGCCCGATATTCATCATCCCTATCGTCTGGCCTTACATTTCTCCTGGGATAATTCTCCCATTTCTTTCTATTGTCCGGCCTTTGCTGGTTATTGTTATAGGGTCGGCTTTCCTGTTGCCTATAACCCGTCGTTCTAGGATTTCTTCCTCGATATCCTCCCCTGTAATATGGCTGTATCCTTCTAGGCTCCTGGTGCCCATACTCTCGATCTCGTCCTTGAGTATCCGTACTGGTGGATTGATTCCTGGTCGCTGGTTTTTCTCCAGTTTCCTGACTGCTGGCCATGTGTACTTGCTCAGTTTGTCTCTGATGCCGAGGTGTTACGTGCGAAGTCGTCATATCTAACTGACGTAATACGCTTTCCACTTCCACAGCACTTCTGGCTTTGGATGAGATTAGCAGCCTCTGAATCTCATATGGAAGCTGTCTTGCAATGGCGGCACACAGGTCGTTTTCTGCCGGAGCAATATCCAGTTCGCGGAATTTACACAGCTGAGCGGTGAAAAATTCCGAGTATTTAGTAGGTGCATTGGTGCTGTACTTCCTAGAGTACAGATCTAGCCTTAAGTTTTCTTGGACATCTGCTGCCCAATATCGCTTTAAAAATGCTTCCCTAAAGCCTTCCACCGTATCAAAAGTGTATCTGAAGCTTCTGAACCAGGTGAGACAATCACCTGCCAACAGCTTTTCAATAGCTCTCAGTCTCCGATCCTGAGGAACCTTCATCTCATTTAGATACTCTGCCACTTCTTTTAGCCAGTATTTTGGAGTAATAGACATGTTATTACCCGTAAACTTTACTGGTCTGTCCTCATTGGATTTAATAATGTTTATTATTTGGCCATTTGTCTGATTCGTGTACGGGGTTGACATCGCCATTGGATATCCTGGGATCTTATAAGGGCTCTCCCCTCCTAAGTCCCTCTCCGTATCGGTGCCTTGTTCCCGGGAATCTACCCATCCTGTCTTTGGAAACTCCTCCTGATTTTCGAATTCTAACTTCCTTTCTCTTCGGGCACTTTCTTCATTTGCCATGAGTTGGATTTCCATTTGACTATTCTTAAGTTCCGTCCTCTCCAATCGGGATCTTAATTCATTCTGAATTCTTTCTTGATTCATTTTAATATCTTCCTCTATCTTTTTGAGTTGGAATTTCTCATCCCTGAAGCTATCCCTAAATCCATTTATTTGGTCTTCTACCTCTTTCTTAATGATCTTAGCATGTTGGTCTATAATTTCTGGCTTAACGTCACCTATGGTTTCCAGGCCCTCTCGTATCTCCTTTATTTGCTTCTCCACTTCTTTTCGTCCTTTGACCATATCTATTTTCATTCCTTCAAGCCTTCCCTCAGTCTTCTCTTGACTCTTATACAACTTCATCATTTCATCTTGGACCTGATTAATTTCCTTATTGGTTTTTCCTACATGAACCTTTAATGTTCCGATGGTTTCCTGAACCTCAATAATACCCTGACTTATTTCATTTATTTTATGGGTACTTTCCTTACTTTCGTTCTCTCGTTGTTTTCTTTCACTCTGGAGATGCCCCTCGTATACACCTAATCTTTGATCTATTTTCGTTTCGTATGTCTTCAGATTCTCATCTACCTGCCCGGTAAAATGATCAATTTGATCTTTCATCTCCTTAACATCCTTTAGATTTTGATTTTTCATCTCAGTTACCTCAGTCTGAACTACACCGATTTTGTTCTCGAGGGTCCCTACTTTCTCCTCAACCTTTCCAAATCGGGTCCCTAGCTTATTCACGCTTTGTTTTATTTCCTCCCGGGAGGCCTCACAAATCTCGCTGTTAGATTTTATCTGATCTTTCAATTCATTCTGCACACCTTGGATCTGGGTTACAAGTTCATTTTTACAATCGTCTACATTCTTTTGACATGTTATTTCCATAGAATTTAACTTAATTTTTATAGCCTTAAAATTACCTTTTAAATTTTCAAAGTTTTCTTTGCATTTAGTTTGGGAATCCACCATACTGTCCTTCAATTCCTTTATTTGGCCTTGCAGTTCAGACTTAAGTGTCCCATTTTCTTTCTGAATTTTACTGGTGATTTCCTCTTTTAACTCCGTTAGCTTCTTCCCAAACTCAGTGTCAAAACCCTGGAATTTGTTATTCACTTTATCTATCTCAGCCTTTACTTCATTGTTCATTGTTACACAGTTAGCCTCGATAGCTTCTAACTTAGTTTCCATGGTATTACTTTTAACTTCGATATTCTCTAATTTAGTGCTCATATTAGCACTATCAGTTTTTATTGACTCCAAACTTAGATTCATGGATCCTAACCTTTGGTTATTTTCCTCCTGTTGGCTGTCCAACTTATTGTTTATAGATCCTAACCCTTCTTTATTTTCAGTCTGTTGTTTATCCAACTTATTCAAACTCTCATTTATGGATTCGAACACTTTGTTATTTTCATCCTTTTGGAGACCCAATGTATTGTCTATTGTTCCCAATTTATTGTTCATGGCCTCCAAAAGCCTTTGCACTTCCTCACTAAATGCCATCTTATAAGAATACAGTGGGCCACAAATGCCACCACACTAGTACATGCTTGAGAGATGATACTCTGAATTAGTGTGTCCCCATTTCTTTTAAAATATTACTTTGGTACGGGTATTAACTCACAACGTACCCTTTTGATAATCTTATTCAATTTCATAAACCTTTATGGAAGTGTTTAAAATTCAAAATTTCGAAAAACCATTTTTTTTCAAAAAATGAAAATTTTGATTTTTCGAGAAAAACTCGGGTTTTCCCTAGGAAAACTCATCCCTGCGTACTGGGCGCCAAAAAGTTAAATTGAGGTTTTGCTAGGGGGTGCATAATATAATATATATTCAGGGCTGCTCGGTATGAGTTTCCAGGGACCCATGCGGTCAGTTAATATTTTACGTTGTAGCTTTTCCTATCATTACTTTAATTTTACATGATATGACCGACTTAAGTGTTCCTCTAGTTATTAATCCAGCACAGTATTTATATATCCCCCTGTGCCCATTTAGCATGAAATATGCCAATCACAGTATACCAGCGTAGCTCAATTCGGGATTTCGGGGCAGCGGTAAGTTCCCCCACTCTGTGACTCACATATTTTGGATTAATTAGAGGATACACTTGCAAAAATAACAACAAAATCAACTCCTATTTAAACATATTTAATTCATAAAATTAATGGCGCTACAAACATTTAAACAAATTAATTACTGACCCAAATATCAACTGCTTGTTCCAAATGAACAAGGGATCACAAAATAAAATAACAAATATTGTATTCAAAATCTGTGGTTTCCACATAAACCATCAATTCTTACTTAGTCTCACTTCCATAAAGCACTAACATTAAGTTTACATAACTCCGAGCTCTTTGGCTCCATGCCTTTACATTATTACAGTGTCATTCTTGTACACCTCAAACATTAGCTTTTATATTTTCTTATTTCTCAAGGACAAATATATAATTATATTTAAAATCTACTTTAATTATCTAACTCAAGGTTTTTGGGCATGTCCACACATTCAGTTGTTATCATCTCTCTTTATTTCACAAACATATTAAGGTAATCAGAAAATCGATTGTGTACTCCAGAGCGTGAAGGTACTTGACACAGTCAAAAAACTATAGTTACTCCCGAACTCAGTTGCCTTCAATCAACTCGTGGAATCCCACGTCCTTACATTATTACAATAGGGATTGTTATTTATCTCTTATGTCTTAATAGACCATTATCATATAAGAAACTACGATCTGAACCGGCAAACGAAATATCTATCTTTAAGGACCTCGGTTCAACGCCCGGGTCGTTTACAACTTTAAACACTCCTGGTGTATTCATTTCCCTTTTACAACAGCTTACGAGACGGTCTCGGTTCCATCTCGCTTTAAAAGAGCTAGACTCTACGACAAGGGGTGCGATTTATGACATCTTAGGGTGGCGGAGCCATCCTATCTGACCCAACATTAGTAGTTTATTTTCAAGGCTTTTAAAACAAACCTTTCCATTCTATCCAGTTCTGAGGAGACCGGGCTTTATTGTACCGTAACATTCAAACAACTATTCTTTGGTTCACAGACCATTTTCATATCCTTGGCATTTATTAATTATGAGAGGGTCCTCATTGATTGGGAAGATTAAATACACATACGACGACGGAGAATTTCAGGGGCTTTTATCATAAGAAGATCCTGCATTCGAATCTCTTCAGGTGCCTCGGGAACTAATCCCGTACAGAGGACTTATTTCAAAATGCGATTTAGAGTCGGCCGTGGCCCATATGACATACGCTCAATAATACCATCTATTAGCTCCCTTTTTAAATACATACACAATGCCTCGTGATACTAATGTCACAAATAGAGGACTTACACAATTATCAATTCACTGCAATCAACTACCCTCCATAAGTAATGTACCAAGTATTTCACCACTACGCGTTCCTAGCGTGACACTTTAATATTATATTTGCGCTCATTATGCGCTAATGCATTATTTTAAGCCGAAAATGTCTTCCCAAGAACTGATAAATCTCATTAGTAACAATTCATATTATTTTAATTCACATATTAATCTTTCCATGGTCGATAAATCGCTCCCTGTTTGAAAATATTCTATTGAACCTCATTTCTTACACATACGTTAAGGCTTAACGTTCTTATGTTCATATCAATTTATTTGATTTTTATTTAACATTTCCATATTTAATTATTATTATTATTATCTTTATTCTTTATACAAGCTCAAAAGCTATTTCTTTCATATCTCAACTTTACTTTATTTCAATGTCTTTCGTGATAATTAACTGATATTTCGCTTGCTCTTATGACATTTGTTAAATACATTAACCCTTTATTCACATATTTCCTATACTGGATTTATTCTTTACATAATTATTCATAATTTCTCTATTTATTTTATTATTGTTCAGACCGTATTCTTGATTATTCAGCATTTATTTATTAAAACACATCCCTTTCACTCCAAAAACTCTGGTGGGTTTTGTACACAATCAATTTCTGACACCAAAATAAAAATGAATTTTGTACTTACATATTTTCCAGATCATCTCTGATCTTAAATCTGGTGTGGTGTTTCATTTTTGGGCCCACTTTGAACTTCTTACACCATATTAAAGGTATTCATCTTACGTAAAAACACAAATAAACATATATCTAAAACACTTAATATTGACGACATTTTTATATACTGGTGTGTCCCTTTTGAACACATAATAACACTAAAAATATTATCTAACACACAATCTTGATTATTTTACACTTCACAATTTCTCGATCACTAGGCCGTGTTTCTGCGCCTGTCACACGTGATCTTCGTAAATTCCCGTTTCCAAGGGTGAAATTTATTCGATGTCGGCTTCCTAAATGCGAAAGTCCCGAAACATCTACTGTTCCCTGGAGTTCAATTCTGCTATTCCTATCCTGGATAACTGGATATTTATCTAGCTTGAACGGCTTCTCTGTAGATCTGTCTATTGATCCTAACGAGAGTCTATATGGATCGAGGTCTCCTCTAAGACCTATAGATTTAGTTTCTAGCAGATAGCACTTCTCGATTCTAGTACTGTTAGAATTGTTCGCCTGCTTTCTGGAGCTAATATTTATAGTCTCCTATTCTATTTATTTGAACGGTTTTAACACTCCTACGTTTCGAACCGTATTCTGTTCTTCCTTTTTAGGTTTCTTCAATTTAACTAACAGTTTATCTGTCTGGTACGATACTTCCGTACGTTATGATCTGTTCGTTCGTACATTTAACGACCTATCGCCTTTAAGTCCGACGTTCGCAGCCTGCTCTGACTATAACTTGCGAATTTTCACTTTAACTTGTATACAGTCGGGCCTAAATCCTATAATTAGGATTTTCCTAATACTTCACTGCGGCGATACTTTAAAATTTCGCCTTAAATGCTCCTAATGGAGGCAAGCAAGTCGTTACCACTGTGACGCCTGTGGCTATCGGATCTTCCTTCGGCGGTGTGAAACAGCGTTTTCTCCCCTCAAGGAGTACTGGTAGCTGTTATCGATGTAACGCAGAGTTACGTCCCTTCACGGACTGTCGGAATAACTGCATTCGTTGTGATGTAGCACAGTGACGTGCCCTCAGGCCGTTTGAAAACTGCATATACGGTGCTTATACTTGTTGCGCAGTATGACCTCCCTTGAGATTCATACGTTTGAAGACTTTGATGCAGCACCTCCGGTCACGGAGTGCTCGTTGTAACTGCATTCGATGCGATGTGACACAGCGTTACGCCCCCTCACGGGCTCTCAGAATAACTGCATGTGCTGATATAACTTCACGTCCTCCTGGACGGATTCGTGATGCGTGATGCGTGGCGATACCCCTCGGGCCGTTCGAATACTGCATGATTGGCTTGGAAACGCCCGAAGCTTTATACTGTTTTACTACAAAAAAATAAGACTCAAGCCTTTCCTGTGGTCAACTTCTAAAATAATGGTGCCACAAATATAAAAATTATACCTTCCGAAAGCTCGTCTTCTCAATGTCAAATGATCTTATTGCACCTAAGAATCGATCGTGCAATTTGGAGATATTAATTAATTTCTCGTCCTCAATTGTGTGGGTGTTGCATTCTTTTTGGTCTCTCCCCTCCACAGAGGCTTAGGTAATTCACCGATGACGTCGTCTTACGTCGGCAGTTTATTTCTGCACAATTATTACATGGTTTCTCTATACTGAAAAATATCTCATTCAAAATGATTCACTGTACTGTGCTTGTTTACTCATTATTATGCTCGTAAACGTGTTAATTTTAATTATTCCTCTTCTGGTGCATATGCGACGTTGTCAATTTCCAGCCACGTCAGCTTGAATTCCGATTCAGGCTTCTCTTTCTATCACGGTGGAAGATTCCACTCAGTTATTAATACTCGTGACCGACCCTCTCTGAAATGTTGAGTGGGGTGATCTCATCTAAGGAGCATCTGTCCCTAGTCGCTTGCACAATGTTAAGCTATATTCCTGGCTTAAAATCTCTCTCCGTTCCTTTAAGAAACTATACTTTTCTTTCATTTCTTCCTTAAGGACATTGGTTCGACCGTCATGGACCCTATGGCCCATGGGTTCAATACCTGGCATAATATAGCCTAATAGAGCACTACAGTTGGCAGCTCTGGTGACTGAATATATTCTTAGTTTAATCTCTTAAGGTACAGAATACAAAATTTGTTTAAAGTCCAATGGATAGCATGGACTTTACATGCAGTTAAACATTGGATCTAACAGCGCGCGTAAAATCATGTTGGAAACAATGTCATGCACGTATTGGTCAGAAATAATTTGAACTAATATGATCTATTGTTGTGCCAATTTTGAATGAAATCCATTAGTTAGTATAGATGTTACATACATTTTAAAATTGGACCTATCAGCTGGCTTAGAATCATTTTGGCAACACTGACGTATATTAGTTACTCCAAATTAATCTAGAATGTCAGGTACTATACGTGTGCAAAGTTTAGATATATTGGCTTGCATACTTTCTGAAATATTGATATTAGGGTAACAAAAATAGAGACAGCATTTATTATCAGTTGGCGGCCCTGGTTGCTCTTGAGAGTTCGCATAGTCATATCTGTTATGGTACACATAGCACATACGTAATTTGGTTGAAATACAAATGATAGTATAGAAGTTACATGCATTTAAATTTGGATATCTCAGCAGGCTTAGAATCATGTTGGTAGCACTGACGTATATAAGTTACTACAAATTAATATAAAATGTTAGGTACTATACGTGTGCATAGTTTAAAGCTGTCGGCTTGCATACTTTCTGATATATTGGTATTTTGATAAAATAAATTGAGAGCATTTATTAACAGTTCGCAGCCCTGGTGGCTCTTAAGAATACGCTCAGTCATGTATATTTATGTACACATAGCACATACGAAATTTGGTTGAATTCCAATTGATAGTGTAGAAGTTCTTTGCATTTAAAAATTGGACCTATCAGCAGGCTTATAATCATTTTGGCAACACTGCCATGTATGGCCTCCTAGAAATTAAACTGAATTATTATTATCTATATGTGTGCCAATTTTGAAATAGCTCTCATTCATACCTTCCAAGATATCCAACATGGAGCCCAAATTTCAATTGCGATTTTTCAGCAGTTGGTAGCACTGACACCATTTTCAAATACGGCATTGAGTTATTCAGGTATTGATCTTTACTCATACCAAATTTTGTTTCGATTGCTGCAGCCGTTTAGGAGTTGATAGGGGGGACACTCACACACAGCCCAGCCTGACAGAAGGACAGACAGACACATTTGCCCGGATCGATCTCATAGGTCTACTTTTTCCTCATTTTTGCAAAATGTGAAAAGTAGGCTAAAAAGCGCACGTACGCCAGGTTTTTATTTCGACCTTTTCACTGAAATCGTTACTGCTTGGCCTCCTTTGATCATAAACAAATTATTTTCTACAGAAACCTTCCTCGACATATCCTTTACAGAATGGTGAAAACCGCATCAAAATCCATCCAGTGGTTCTTTAGATTACCCGTGACATCCAAGAATCATGGTACTTTGTTTTATACTAAGTAGAAATTAGCTATTTATAATGTGTGAGGAGTTCTTCACAATGTGTTAAGCTTTTTTTTTAAGGTTACACTCTTTCGGTAAAGAGATTTCTTTCAATGACTCAGTTTCTTTATTTTGGCACTTAGCACCATTGATATTTCAATAACACAGTTTTACCCGAATGTGTTTTGGCATTACAAGTCAAATGCATATGAAACCCGTAACGACAAGCCCCAATAACTATCTATACATTTGAACAACATAAACAGTAAAACCTACAAATGTAGAAAACCAAATAGTCAATGCATGGGTTGAATGAATTGAAGTGAAAACTTATCATAAAGTCCAATATCCTCAAGCTGTTAATACTACTTTCACTGTGGTAAAGTGAAATTATCTGAGCGTATGTTGCTTCCAAGTTGCAACTTATTAAATATAACAGTTCAACAGAGTTAGCGGGTTCAAACCCGGCCGAAGCCGTCGGATTTTTTAAGAGCGTTAAAATCCCTCAGTATGCCTTCCTTCGGAGGGGAAGTAAAGCCGGCGGTCCCATGTCATAGATTTATGGCATGTTAAAGATATTTCCACTAATTACACCTGTGTGAAACTAAATTGGATAGGTTAAGAATATAAACAACGCTCTTAGGTTGCTACGTTCGTTGCCAAGAGCCGACTGCGGTGGCGTCTAGTAGCTAGTTCTGAACTAGGCCTAGTAGTCGTTGACGGTGGCGTTTGGCGGCAAAAGTAGGAACTATTTGATAATTCAAAGTTGCAGTCCCTACTTGAATTAAAAAACAGATACACACACTAATACAGTCATCACAATTAACAACGGTTATCAGACAGATTCTACACACACCCAAAGTACACGGGGCTACATGACCGCGTTGTCGCAGCCCCTAAACTAAGGAACGAACCAACCAACAGTTCAACAGAGATATGAGATGAGAATATTCTGAACAGCTGATCTAATACTTGCGACAGTTGTGATTGATCGCTGTAAGGTTGGTAGCAATTCATATAACTCAATCACTGTCCACTATCTGTAAACTGGAAATTTCACAGGTAGATTAACTTGGTAAATTCTAAGGTGATTATATAAAAGCAGATTTGGTTTTCTACACTTGTAGGTTTTACTGTTTATTTGTGTAACATTAGTTTTGGGGTTTGTCACTTAAGTGTTTTTGACTTGAAATAAAAATCAAAACATATTGAGATAGAATTAACATACAGTATAATATCAACTTTACCATACACTTGTAGACATTTACTTATTCCGTGTTTATAATTCTACACTGGGAGCTTGGTGCTTTGGGTATTTCTCAGCAGAAGAGTCAAGCCTCCGTGGATTAGTTTTACGATGGAGGGTGACCGTTTACGAGTGTTTTTTTTTTTAGCGTAGCAGCCTTGTTAATATTAAAAAATATTTATTTTTAAGGGAGTTCATACATCGCGAGATCGCACACAGTTTACAATTAAATCATAGCTTGACTAATATGTTACATATAATTATGAAAACTTACAAAGTTATTTCATATATAAAGGCTAACAGTATATAACGTATTGCGTGATTTATTGGTAGTAAAATATTTGTGATTTCTTATACGTCATGAATCACAAAAGAAAAACGATTTAATGAAATGGAATGATTTTTTTCCTGAAAAGAAAACGCATGAATACGGAGTATAAACCTCATTCATGAAATTATATTAAAAATAATTAAGATGTAGCCTAGTTGGAAAATTTTACAAAAAACTATTTTTGAAAGACAAATTAAATATAAAAAATACACATACTATTGACAATATAACATTAATGGTGATTGATCATCGGTATTCAGATGTTTTCTTTATATGAAAGAAAAATCATTCCATTCAGACTTGTATTCCTTCTTAAATCGTGTTTTTTGTGATTCATGATGTTTAAAAAAATCACAAATATTGTCTTATCAATAAATCACGCAATACTTTATATACTGTTCGATTTTATCTATTAAATAAAAGCCCTATGTATTGATTATAACTTTGTAAGTGTTCATAATTCTCTGTTACATATTAGTGAAGCTATGATTTAATTGTTAACTGTGTGCAAAAGCTTCCACTAGCAGTGTATGAGCCCCCTTAAGGGGGCCGAGCGCTTCGGTTTCTTTTAACAGTAATATTGGCAGTACTTTTTGGGATTTTGTCACAAGTTATACTGTATTGTAAATATTTTACCTACATAATCGTAGATATTGATTTAAATCCTGTGTGTAAGAGATTTGATGATGATCACTTGACGATCGAAGCTAGTAATCCAAGTGAATTTATTATTCTCATGCATTCTTTTCAGGGACTTTATTGCTTTCCCAGATGGGCACAGAATTTGCTCCAATTCAGAACCACCCTTTACAAATGGGTACAATGGTGTTGACCGACTGAAAAGCATTTTAAAATTTCGATTCCTAAGGTAATACTGAAAAATGACTTCCACTTAGTTATTGTGGTTAAATTCATATAGCGTCTCTAAAAGCCGCAGTAGTTAAAAGAGACATAAAACCAATAACAATATAATTACCGGCTTCGGTGGCGTAATTGGTAGCATGCTGAACTGCTGGGCCCAAGATCGCGGGTTCAAACCCGACCGAAGTCGTAGGTTTTTTAAGAGCGTTAAAAATCCTTCAGTATGCCTTCCTTCGGAGGGGAATTAAAGCCGGCGGTCCCATGTCATAGATTTAATAGATCCTTCCACAGACTAAACTTGTGTGAAGCTAAATTGTTAGGTTAGATTTCGTCAGAACGCTCTATCCAAGTTCCAACGTTCGCCACTAGGTATCATTGATATCTGGTAGCGAAAGTTGGGACTACTTGAAATTGAACGGAACTTGTAGCTCACCCTAAGGGTGTCCGCTGGAAGCAGCTACAGACTCAGGCGAGCCGAACATGTCCTCGGACACTCCCGGCACTAAAAGCCGTACGATAAATAAATAAATACCTTATATAAATTCATAAGCCTCCGTGGCTTAGGCGGCAGCACGCCGGCCTCTCACCGCTGGGTCCGTGGTTCAAATCCCGGTCACTCCATGTGAGATCTGTGCTGGACAAAATGGGGGCAGACAGGTTTTTCTCCGGGTACTCCGGTTTTCCCTGTCAAAATTTCATTCCAGCAACACTCTCCACCATCATTTCATTTCATCTATCATTCATTTAATCACTGCCCCAGAGAAGTGCGTCAGGCCTCGGCAGCCGGCACAATTCATATCCTCGCCGCTAGATGGGGGCTGCATTCATTCCATTCCTGACCCGGTCGGAGACTGGAAGCAGGCTGTGGATTTTCATTTCATATAAATTCATGAAACCTGTTCAGATGAATTCAAATAAATGACTGACCAGTATTTGACGATGTCTATTTTTTAACATTTTAAAATAATACTGTAGTATGGACTCGAATAATTTTACAAAACTCAGCTAAAATGGACTAAAGACCTTACTTTATAAAGCCATTTATTTGCTGCTTCTTGTAGACACTTCACGTTTAGTGTATGCGCGTTGCGTGCTTTTCGATTAAATTAATAAATGTTTCACTTTGGAAGGGGTTGTTTAACGGCCTAGGAGCACAGTATAATGAAGTAATAAATGCCACAATAGCGAACAGCGATATACTGAGTGCGCCAAGAACGACGTATTTGTTTTCGAGTTTTCTTTAACGCTTTAGTTTTGTGGAGGAAGAGAATCACTTCTCTATCGGAAAGCAATTTCTTTCTTCCTGGCTGGAGGTCACTAAAGAGCCCAGCGGGGGAGGGTGAAGGCATTAAGCCATAATAGTGAGCCCTTTATTGCTTCCCCAGATGGGCGAAGAATTTGCTCCAATTCAGAACCACCCTTTTGCTGCCACCTTAAAACTTGGTGGCTTTTCTTATCTTCGTGCCTTGTGGTTCAACGCGCTCCAAGAAGACGCTACTACCCATCCTGAAAGTTCTCCTCATCCGCTCCACTGAGCGCTAGAATAAAGGAGAGTTTCTTAACCTTCAACTAATATGGTAGACTTTCGTAACCAAACAAGTGTGTTTGGCTCAAAACGACCCTCGTTTCTCTATTATCTGTAATCTAGGACTTAAATAACAACGTAAATAATTTCATTTACATCTTTAGTTCGTCATTATAAATGAGAAAATAGATTGCACAGCGAACATTCATTCAATAGTCTATCTCAACTTCGGTGGCGTAGTGCTGAGCTTCTATGCCCAAGATCGCGGGTTCAAACCCGCCCGAAGTCTTCGGATTGTAGAGAGTTAAAAATCCCTCAGTATGCCTTCGGCGGTCCCATGTCATAGATTTATGGCATGATAAAGAACCTTCCACTAACTGAAATTGTATGAAGCCAAAATTTGTAGGTTAGAATTGATAACGCTCTATTAGTTACAACGTTCGCCGCTAGGTGCTGACTGCGATGCCATCTAGTAACCAAGTCCGCAAGCTAGGTGTCGTGGACGGTAGCATTTGGTAGCAAAAGTAGGAACTACTTGAAATATTTTCTGCAATCCTTACTTGAATTAAAACAGACTAGACGACCCGTGCTGCTCCGCAGCATTCACTTCAATCCTACAGCACTTCTGTCCATATGACATTTTCATGTGTTCATGCTAGTGACCTGAACAGACATTTAACGTACCGCCGCTTTTGGGTAAATGATGAAGTAGACTTATGAGATCAAATGTCCTCTGTGTGTGTGTGTGGCACTATTTACCCAGCGTAAGCTTAAAAGGCGCACGGACGTCAAGTTCCAGACGCAATTCTGAAAAGCCGAGGTGAACAGCTAACTCCAAACACATAAGCTATACTCTTCACTGAAGTACGTGCGTTGGCGACCACGGGACCCCAGCTGAGTCCGGCATTGCTTCCACTTACTTGTGCCGGGCTCCTCTCCGTTTTCTTTCCTGTCGACATCCCTTGGTCAACTCTTGTTCTTTTCCGACCCCGACGGTATTAGGGTATCCGAGGCCTAGGGAGTCTTTCACTTTCCTGCCTTAATTGGCCCTTGTCTCATCTTTCCTGATCCCTCCTTCTCCGAGGGGTCAGACCTCTTGTTTTCTTTTCATTATATTTCCTTTACTCTTTAAGATCCCGCACTGTTTTTTGTTAATTGGCTCCCGTGTATCTAAATTCCATTGAGCGATTTCTTTTGCATCCACACTCCATTTTGTAGGTGTTTTCAGACTACGTTGCATTTTTTAAGTCTTTTCGATCTACAGTAAATAGCATTTTGCTTGTGTTTTCAACCTCGATTGCATTTTGTAAGGATCGACAATCTAAATTGTCTTTTAGTAAGTCTTTCAATATAGGGGATGGGACTTTTGTGAGTATTTTGAATCTAAATTGCATTTTGTATGGTGGTCATTTTGCAGGTATTTTGATTCTCAATTGCATTTTATTGGTTTTTTGAATCTAAATTACATTTTGTAAGTATTTTAAATCTAAATTGCATTCTGTAATTCCAATTGAGTAGTTTGAATCTACCATGCATTTTGTAAGCATTTTCAATTTCAATTGCATTTTGTAAGTATTTTAAATTTCAATTGCTCTGCATGTTTTTTTGGAATCTGAAATGCGCTTTTTTCAATCAAAATTGCATTGTGTATTTTCAATTTCAATTGCATTTTGTAAGTATTTTGAACCTCAATTGCATTTTGTACGTATTTTCAATCTCATTTGCATTTTGTAAGTATTTTTCAATCTATTCCTTTTGTGAGTATTTTCGTTCTAAATTCCCGTTTGTAAGTATTGCCGCTCTCCATTTTGTGAGTAGTTTCAATCTGAGTTCCTTTTTGTAAGTATTTTCCTTCTCACTTAATTTTCGTTCTGGTTTCCACTTCATTGTCATTTTCGCTATCACCCAGACCATTAGGGGCCGATAACCTAAATGTTAGGCCCCTTAAATCAACAGTTATCATCATCATCTCTGAAGTATTAACTCGACACGACGCGACAGTTTAATGCTGGCTGAAGGTAGGGTGATAGGTCGCTGGCAAGCTCGTAAACTCACTCTGAAGCTAGTAATTTAAATTTCCACTGAATGGAGATTGCTTGAAGAAATGAAAACGTAAAAACACTTACAGTGGTCGATGTGGGAGCTGTCGCGATCTTCCCTGCAGAACTTTTCGTGCTGAACAATTCTCAGAGTATATCTATATTTTTAACGGTTTACCCATAAAGTGTCATAAATGTTTTTTTTCTACCTAATCCATCATCTTAATCGAGAAATCCTTCACAGAATGGTTAAAACCGCATCAAAATCCACCAAGTTGCTCTCGAGATTACCCGTTACATCCAAGAATTGGGAACTTTTGCTTTATACTAAGTAGATAGAGATATCCACACAATTTAATGCTACAGCAGTACAATTTGGTGATCTGTCTACTTATGATACCAATGGTATACATTTAAAATAAAAGATGGGTCTCTTATTTTTGAATTTAGAGATGCACCGTAACTCTTGGGTAACATAATTATAAAAGTGTGCAAATTAATAGAATTAAATAAAATAATTTTAATAAGTCATAATTTCTTTTATTCAAAATTATTTTATTGACCAACTTCTTTTGTTATCCTACTTAGTAGAGTTTCCTCTCTCGTGGAATTATACCTTTTCCCATAAGGAATTGCGTCTGGAAACTTTCAGATTATTGGTTTCCGAGGGATATGTGAGCTGGGTCCGCTTTCAATTTTTCATTGACTTTAGAATTTAAGTCAGGTGATTTCAATGAATAGTTCATGAATCTTTGAATAGTTCAATAGCGTTCATCAGTTAAATGACCACAAATCCCTCTGCTCTAAATTCATACGTAAAGTAGAGTGAAGTAATAAATACGAAACGTGTGGCATCTTGCATTTGCAAGGCTCCTCTGTTAGTGGAAATTCTAAAAAATCATTTTAATTTGAGTTTCTTAAATTAAAATATAATTAGGAGTCTTGGTTAAACATTTGAAGTAATTTCATCGCCTTGTAAACATAGGCCTACTTAGTGCATTAAACCGTGAAAAGTAAAAATGCAATTTTGGAAAACTGACATCGAATCTAATAATTTGCACACCTCTGTAAAGACAGCTATCGCCTCCACCACTACGGATAGAATAGTGAGTCAAGGAGATTGATTAGAAATGAAAAGATAACTCACACAGAAGGAATTAATATTTATTAAGCTGTAAATTTGATTGAGGATATCTTAGTTATAGAACTGAGGGAAAGAAAGAACAGGATGTAGGATAGTAATCACCGATGTAGGACAATAGCACCTTTTTTACCATTACCACAGGACAGTTATCGTATTAGGGGTTCGGACGTCCTTGTATAATTGTTATTTAATCTGTGCCCCGTTTGCTGAGGTCTGTGCTCCTCCGCAACATTCGTTTCAACATTCTAATAGTACTTCCTTCCATACGACATTTGCTGTTCGCTTGCCTTTTGGTTCTATTTGAACTTTGACGTCACGAAAGGATTTTGCTCGCGATAGTGCGACATACAGTTGTCCGTGGCTAAACACCGGTTGAGGTAGATAAATGCCTACTTGATCTAGTGTTTGACCTTGAGCTTTATTGATAGTTATACAAAAAGCCAAACGTACTGGAAACTGCCTCCTTTTGAAGGAAAACGGCATAGAAGTATCTGATGGCGTAAGGTCAAGGCGAGGAAGTAGAACATTGTTTCCAACATTTACGCCAGTAATAATTTCCAGGTGTAAGCAATTGTCATGCATCTTCCGAACCAACAGTCTAGTACCGTTCAACAGACCTTGGGTAACATTAATATTTCTCAACAAAATCACAATAGAGCCTTCTTTTAGTCGAAGGATATGAGGTGGCAATCCACTTATGTCTAAGCTGTATAAAAATTCTGTTGGGAATTGTAGAAGTTCACTCTCATCTTCAGTAATTAAATTATTCACACTGATGTAAGTTGTCGATGACCCTGGGATTAGCTCTAAAACTTTGTCATTGATTTCTTTACAGTGCTCATTTTTAGGTGCTAAAATCGCAATTTTTGAAAAGCGTGAAATATCTTTCAGTGTAAAAACTCCGTTTCCATATGTTTCAGTGATAATATCAGTTTTAGCAATGATGGAGGGTGGTAAGTCGACTAATTCTGAATTTTCTCCATCGACGTGAGGGTATTCACCGTTACCAATTTGTATCAAGAAGTTTGCAAAGTCACGTCGATCTATATCCGCTCGCATATTTTTGTTGAGTTTAAAAATTTTGAATAATGGCCACAAAGGAGAGAACCTTACTGGCATTTGGACTGAAGCTGCTCTAGATGCGTGAGGCACAACAGGCAATACCTGCCTAAAATCTCCACCTAAGATGATAATTTTTCTTTCGAAAGGCACGTCGTTATTCATGATGTCCTTGAGCAGCCGATTTACACACATCAATGCGTGCTTATTAGCCATAGGGGCTTCATCCCAAATGATAAGTTTTGCTGAACGAATATAAAAAGCTTCCTTGCTGTTAACTTTTATTCCTGATACTGAACTTTCATGTAAATGTAGAGGTAACTTGAACTGGCTGTGTACAGTGCGCCCCTGAGGTAGTAACATTGCTGCAATACCAGTCCATGCAACAGAAACTACATTTAACCCCAAATTTGTGCAACTGTGAATCAAGCATTGGTAAAGAAATGTTTTCCCGTTGCCCCCTGGACCGTCAATGAAATATGCATTACTCATCCTTTCATTGCCGTTTTGTACTAACCCCAAAATTTCTGTAATTATAGCCGTTTGGTTTTCATTTGCTTGGTTTATCATCCGACTTAATTGATCCTCATTAAGTTTTGGATAATTCATTGGTAAATTTGTCCGAAGGAAATTATCAATAATAGCTGGCAATTCGAGAGGAGTAATGGGAAGACCATGGAGCTTTAATGTATTAGAAATATGTATATGAGTGAACTGATATGCAATGTTAGGTACGTGAAACTGCAGATAATCTTCTGATAATGAATTCTTGAAAATGTCCCATAACTGTCTTACATTTGAAGGGGTCTGAAAGATACGTATGTAAGAAAACAGTTGTCGTAACTGAGAAGGCATCTGAAATTGTGACGCTTCTGCCAAACAACGCTGCCATTCAGAATCATCAATCAGCAAACCTCGCTCCTTAACTGTTTCTTTAAAAGTAGAATAGACAACGGTTTTGTATGTTCGTAGATCCTGGAAGCTGGTAGCACCAATGACGTGAAGCAATAACAGGCGTAAATAATACCTTTCTGTTTCTGTAGGCGAAACATTATACATTCTGCCTATAGTTCTTGAAACATTTTTTCTTTTTTGCCACTGGCAGTTGCTCTTATTCCAGACATAATGTACTGGTGTTCCAGGATATATATACGGACTTCGGGCTTGCGAATCTTGATTTAACTTGAACCACGCTTGTAATTCCGAGTTGCGCAACTGTGCTTGAAGTAAAATATCAGGAGCGTTATCATTTTTAAAATAGATATTTTGCAAGTTTGGCAAGTGAACTGGTAATCGCACGATAGAATGTGACTGTTCATGCATGTGAAATAAAAATATCCTGTATGCGGCTTCTGTTGGACCAACATATCTAGCATTTAGAAAATAAGTAATTTCATCGTAGTTCACCGTTTCGCCTTCAGGACATATTTTAACATTGCAGCAGTCATGACCTTTATACACATACTTGTGGATGTATTTAACACTCCGAACACTCGAGCATATTTCAACATTAATATGAGCTTGAAAGTAAAGTAAAAGAAATGGATTTTAGGGAACAATGAATCGATTATCGATTTCAATGTCAATACCTCGAATTGTTTTTACAATAATCCATCCATTATTTCTTCTCCTATACGAAGGATAACCATTGGCGTTATCTTTGGTCTCTTCCTGATACTGTTTAGGGAAATCTTTCTTGCATACGCCATCTTTCATACAGACTGAAGAAGGATTCAATGATCCGCAAGGACCATGTACCATATGACGCCTTACCAACTCGTATAGCACTTCATCCTTGAGATCTGGTATTTCGGCTGACACCACACTGTCAATGTCAGAAATTTCTCGAAACTTACTATCTTCCGTTAACGTTAATAGTAAATGGATGTGCGGGAGAAATCGTTTTTGAAATTCCACTGTATATAGTGAACCCATGTGCCATAGGGTCCATGGAGGTCGAATCCATGCATTTGGGGAAGAAATGAAAGAAACGTACAGTTTCTAATGTAACTTAGAGAAAGATCAAGCTAGGATGCTAGCCTAATATGGTGCAAGAGGCGAGGACCAGGTGTTCGTGAGATGAGATCACCCCTCTTGACATTCAGAAGGGAGCTAGTCATGAGTATTAATAACCGAGTGGAAAATTCCCACTAGTAGACAAGGAAGCCTGATTCGGAAATCGAGCTGAGCTTGCTGGAAATTGACAACACCGCTTATGCGCCAGAAGAGGAATAATTAAATTTAACCCGTTTACGAGTATAAAAATGAGTAAACAAGTACAGTACAGTGAATCATTTCGAATGAGAGATTTTTTAGTAAAGAGAAACCATTTAATAATTGCACAGGAGAAAACTGCAAACGCAAGAAGACGTCATCGGGGAATTACCAAGGCTGGTGTAGAGGGGAGAGCACAAAAGAACAGCAACACCCACACAATTGAGGACGAGAAATTAATTAATATTTCCGAATTGCACGATCGATTCTTATGTGCAATGAGATTATTTAACATTGAGAAGACGAGCTTTCGGAAGGTATAATTTTTATAATTGTGCAACCATTATTTTAGAAGTTGGCCACAGAAAGGGCTAGAGTCTTATCTTTTTGTAGCGAAAAGGTATAAAACTCCTGGCCTCACCAAGCCAATCATGCAGTTCCGACAGCCCGTGAGGGGCGTAAGGCTACATCACAGCACATGCAGTCTCGAACAGCCCGAG
Source organism: Meconema thalassinum (assembly GCA_946902985.2). NCBI lineage: Eukaryota > Metazoa > Arthropoda > Insecta > Orthoptera > Tettigoniidae > Meconema > Meconema thalassinum. Next base: position 411,570,516 of record OX336393.1, read on the forward strand.
GGGGGCGTTGCTACGCATCACGCAGTACAAGTCCGTCCAGGGGGACGTGACGCTGGAGCATCAACAGTAAATGCAGTTCCTAACAGCCCGAGGGGGCGTTGCTACGCATCACGCAGTACGAGTCCGTCCAGGGGGACGTGAAGTTATATCAGCACATGCAGTCATTCCGACAGCCCGTGAGGGGCGTAAGGCTACATCACAGCACATGCAGTTCTGAACAGCCCGAGGGGGTGTTACTACGCATCAGTACAAGCAGGTCCAAATAGCCCAAGGGGGGTGTTGCTACGCATCAGTATTCAAACAGCCGTGTGGGGCGTCACTCTGCGTCACATCGAAGACAGTTACTAGTACTCCTTGAAGGGAGAAACGCTGTATTACACCGCAGAAGTAATATCCGATAGCCATAGGCGTCGCAGTATTAACAACTTGCTTGCCTCCATAAGGAGTGGTAAAGAAGAAATTTAAAGTATTGCCGTGTTGAAAGATTAGGAAAATCCTAGTTACAGGATTTTGGTCCGACAGTACACAAATTTATAGTGAAGAGTTCGTAAGATATAGTCAGAGCAGGCTGCGAACGTTGGATTTAAGGCGATAGGTCGTTAAATAGACGAACGAATATATCATAACGTACGGAAGTACCGTAACAGAAAGATAAACAGTTATCTAAATTAAAGAACCCAAAAAAGGAAGAACAGAGTAAGGTTCGGAACGTATTTCAGAAACGTAGGAGTGCTAGGACCGATCAAATAAAGAAGAACGGAGACTATAAACATTATCTCCAAAGAGCAGACGAACTACTCTAAGCACTAGACTCGAGAAGTACTAGCTGCTATAAAATAAATCCATAGACCTCGATCCGAATAGACTTTCGCTAGGATCGATAAACCAGATCTACAAAGAAGCCGTTCAAGCTAGATAAATAGCCGGTCATCCAGATTAGGAGTAGAAGAATTAGGATTCCAGGGAACAGTAGATGTTTCGAGACTTTCGTATTCTGCAGGATAGGAAGCCGACATTGAATAAATTTCACCCTTGGAAACGGGAAATTAAGAGGTCACGTGTGATAGGCTCAGAAATACGGCCTAGTGATCAAGAATTGTGAAGTGTAAATTTATCAAGATTGTGTGTTAAATTAATATTTTTAGTGTTTATTATGTGTTCTAAAGGGACACACCAGTGTATAAAAATGTCGTCAATGTTAAGTGTCTTAAATATGTGTCAAGAAGTGTTTGTACATCAGATGAATTTCTTTAATATGGAGTAAAAGTTCAAAGTGGGCCCAAAATGAAACACCGCACAAGAATAAAGATCATGGGACGATCTTAAAAACATGTGAGTACTGAATTTCATTTTATTTTGTTGTCGGGAAATGGTTGTGTACAGATCCACCGGAGTTTTTGAGTAAAAGGGATGTGTTTTAATAAATAAATACTGAATAAACAAGAACGCGGTCTGAACAAAAATAGTAATTTGAGAAATTATAAATAATTATGTAAAGAATAAATCCCGTAGAGGAAATATGTGAATAAAATGTTAATGTATTTAACGAATGTCATAAGAGCAAGCGAAATATCAGTAATTATCATGAAAGATATTTAAATAAAGTAAATTTGAGATATGAAAGAAATAGCTTTTGAGCTTGTGTAAAGAATAAAGATAATAATAATAACCAAGAAAGGAAATATTAAATAAAGATCAAATAAATTGATGTGAGCATAAGAGCGTTAGAGCCTTAATAAAAGGTATAGACATGATGTTTAAATGCATGTTCTTGAAATAAAGAAAGTTATTGTCAAAAGGAAAGAATAATATAAAAATTGAAATGTGTATCAATTGTTAATATGATATTATCAGTTCTTTGGATGACGCTAGGCTTAAAATGTATAGCGCAAAAGGAGCGCCATTAAAATAAAATGTCACGCTAGGAACGCGCAAAAGTTAATGTACTTGGTAAATTATTTATGAGAGGTAGTTGATTGTCGCGAATTGAGATTTGGTATAAGTCCTCTATTTGTGACGTAGTATCACGAGGCATTGTGTATGTATTGAAAGGGAGCAAATGTATGGTATTGAGCGTAGGTCTTTTAGCTAGTTGGCTGACCCTAAATCGCATTGTGTATAGTCCTCTATAAGGGAAAGGTTCCCGAGGCACGTGAAGAGATTCGAACTCAGAATCCTTTTATTTTGAAAGCCCCTTTATTATTCGTCGTTTTATTGCTCTTCCACAATCAATGAGGACCTTTCATATTTAATAAACGCCAAGATTACGAATGTGGTTTTTAAGCCCAATAATATTGCTGATTGTACACGCAGAGTAAAAGGCCAGGTCTCCACTAAGAACTGAGAATGGAAAGTTTGTGTTTTGTAAAGCATTTAAAGAGGGCTCTAGCTCGGGCCAGACGGGAAGGATCCCGCATAGCCATAAATAACTATCATGTTTCACGGCCAGACCCTCGGAGAAAGAGGGATGTTTGGAGGTCGTTTTGTAAAGAGTAATGCATACACCAGGAGTGTTTAAAGTTGTTAACGACCCGGGCGTTGAACCGAGGTCCTTGTAGATAGATATTTCCGCTTGCCTGTTCAGATCGTAGTTTTCTTATGTGATAATGGTCTTATAAGACGTAAGAGATAAATAACAATCCCTATTGTAATGTTGTACGGAAGTAGGATTCCACGAGTTAATTGAAGGCAACTAGGTTTCGGGAGTAACTATAGTTTTTTGACTGTGTCAAGTATCTTCATACTCTGGAGTACACAAGAAATTTCCTGATTACCTTAATATACTTGTGAAGCTAGAGAGAGATGATAACAGCTGAAATATGTGAACATGCCCAAATATTGAGTTAGATAATTAACATATAATTTTAAATGTAATTATACATTTGTTTTTGAGGATTAAGAAAATATAAAAAGTAGTATTTGAGGTGTACAAAGAATGACACCATTATTATATAAAGCATGGAGCTAAAAGAGCTCGGAATTATATGAAACTTACAGTTGATGCTTTATGGAAGTAAAAATAAGTAGGAATTGTTGGTTTATGTGGAAACCACATTTTTAAAATAACATTTGTGTTATCTTATGGACTCCGTGTTTATTTGGAACCGGAGTAGTTTTAATTTGTGTAGTGGCTTCAACGTGGGGCTTCTAGCAAAAATCATAGAAACTTTGGCGCCCAGTACGCAGGGATGAGTTTTCCTAGGGAAAACCCGAGTTTTCTCGAAAAATCAAAATTATCATAAAAAAAATGGTTTTTCGAAATTTTGAACTATAAATACTTCCATAAAGGTTTATGAAATTGAATAAAAGTATCAAAAGGGTACGTTGTAGTAAAAACCCGTACCAAAGTAAATTTTTTAAAGAAATTGGGACACAATGATTCAGAGTATCATCTCTCAAACATGTACTAGTGTGGTGGCATTAGTGGCCCACTGTATTATAATATGATGTCATTAAGTGAAGAGAGGCGGAGGCTCTCTGAAGATGTAAGGGCCGAGGGTCCAGGTAAAGGTAAAATTACAGATGTTAAGAAGTGCCTGAGGGAGCATTTTAATAAAGAGATGGAGGAAATGATAAAGATAAATAATGAAGTTTGGGAGGCCAAGAAGGCAGAAAGTAAAGCTAGAGATAGTCAAGAGAACCTCCAAATAGGTGATAAAGAGTACCCAAATAATGAAATTATAAATGTTTCTGTAGAAAGCATGCGTGCACCTGGAGACATAGTTACACGAAGAGAAGGTAACATGTCTGCAGACAAAAGGGTAAATGTTGAGCCTTTAGAGCTCCAAATGGAAAAAGAAAATTGTACACCGATTCCAAGGGAAAATGTAATTAATACAGATAATGATAATGATGAAGGTAATTCAAAGTCTCACGTAGCAACGCAGGTTCAGGTAGGCTCGGAAAGCAAAGGGGAAAAGAACGATAGTTTTTGTGTTCAGGATCAGGAAAAGGTAGAAATGGCGAAATGGGATGAAGTAAAAGAATTCTTGGACATAATTCGGGAAATGGATCGTAAGTATGAGAAGATGGATGACGAACTTTGGGAATTAAAAAATCGCGAATTAAGAATAAAAGAAGGAATTGAGGAACAAAGAGATAGGATCTCTGAGAAAATAAAGAAGATATCTGAGCTCCGTGAAAGGGCAAGTAAAAATTGGTATACGACACCCAAACAGGAATTAGAGGAATTGTACAAAGAAATCCCTAATGTGAAGGAGTCATTTAGGGAAACGAAGAAGGAATTTGTAGAACGTATGGTGAAAGAAGGAAAAATCGAATTAGTTTCGTGGGAGCAGATAAAAAGTTTCAGGGATGAAATTGTGGAAATAAGGGAACAATGGTCAGAGATACATGATAAATGGAATCATATTTGGTGGAATACCTTTTATCCAAAGCCAAATGAAAGTAATTATGTGCAAGAACAGAAGGATTGGATAGGAAAGGAAAAGAGTAAGATGCATCAGTTTATAATGAGCATATATGAAGACCAGGATATAATAACTGTTCAGGAGTTAGCTGAATTGAGAAAGGTTAAGATTTCGGAATACGAAGAAATATTAGAGACCGTCCAAAAGAAATATGATGAATACATATTAGCAGAGGACCTCAAAGCAAAAGAAATGGCTATCCCAGTCATAAATGAAACAGCTGTCCAGACGGAAGTTGAAAAACAAGCTAAAATTGAAGAAGAAAAAGAAATCATGGTGCCAGAGGAGCCCAAAATTGATATTAAAGAGGAAAAACAAGAAATAGAAATTATAATGACTCCAGTGAAAACTGAAAAGAACTTTGAGATCCTTCCAGAGAAACAAATGAAAATTCAGGAAGAAATCGTAACTCCAGAACAGGAGGACAGCCAAAATGAAAACGAGCTGCGAAGTGAAGAGACTCATTTTTATGAAAAGGTTGAGCTGGAAGAGCAAGAAATAATTTCCAAACAGGAAATAATGAAAGAAGCGGAAGTTGAAGAGATGGAAATAATAATTCCTAAAGAAATGAAGAAATTGAATGAAACCATAATAGAAACTATCGTCGAAGCACCGATAGAAACAGAGGTTCAAGAATTCACAGGAATTGGAAAAGAAAACTCCGAAGAAAATGAGGAGGTAAAAAGGGAAAACTCAGAAGAAATTCAGGATAAGAAAGATAGGAAACAATTAGACGAGGAAGAAGAAAAACTGAAGGCACAGATTCTTGAATTAGTGATAAAATGTCAGGAATGCCGACGACAGAAAAGAGAAATGGACACCGAGGCCAATGAGAGCCAAGAAAACCTAAAAGAAAAAGATGAGATTGTTGGGAACAATGAAAAGAAGAGAGGAGATGTCTCTGAAGAAAATCAAGAAAGAGGAAAACCGCAATTGGTAGTCGGTTTACAAGAAAATGGATACCCCATGGAAACAATGAAAGGAGGAGGAATAACATATGATGCCTTGGAGAAAGAGGATGCCCAGGCATATTTCAGCTGGAAGCTCCGTAAAAAGAAAGGGAGCGATAAAAAGAAGAGAAAGAAAGGAGATCTGAAAGACCTAAAGAATTGGAAGAGTCGAAAAAAGAAATACTCTTTGGAAATGCCATCTCGATACGAGGTGAAGGAAAAGGATTATTCCATCATAAGCCGACGGGTTATGCCATTTGCAACCGTCGAAGAATAAAGGGAATAATAATATGTGTTTGAAATACCATCTCAAAGAGAGATGAGGAAGGGGGAAGAAAACCAGAAAGAGTCGGGTGAGGTTAGACTGAGCTCTTAAAAATCAAATGAAGAGTCACAGACTTGAAGTCTGAGAACTGTAAGGAATCAAATTACGGGTAAAGCTAGTTGCACCCGCAAGGTAATTTAAAATAAAGCCATTGAGTTGAAAATATATAATGAATAGAGAACAGACCGACTAGAAGTCCGTCTTATGAAAAGAAGAAAGGAAACCAACTGTTTGACTCGAGTTTGGAGGAGCGCGCACCAGACGAGGGTAGAGGTTGTAAACACCGAACGTGACAAGAAATTTATGACCCTGAGTGTAGTCGACCACTAGGGGAATGAATGAATGAATGGGACCTTTTGAAGACCCAACTTAAACACAGACCAGAGAGGAAAGGAACTTTAAAGAAATAATTGATTTTATTGAAAAAGAAAATTTCAATGTAATAAAGGAGAAAGAAAGGGTAGAGACAGAGCATACCCATCCTACACAATTAGTGGAAGGAACTTTAAAGAAATAGAATAACAGAAGATACAGACGACGTTATGATGGCTTCGACAAATAAAGAAAGATAAAATTAATTAAAATAAATTTCCTCAAAATTTTTTCGAAAATTTATTTATCCTAAGGAAGGGTGAGATGAACCCATGTGCCATAGGGTCCATGGAGGTCGAATCCATGCATTTGGGGAAGAAATGAAAGAAACGTACAGTTTCTAATGTAACTTAGAGAAAGATCAAGCTAGGATGCTAGCCTAATATGGTGCAAGAGGCGAGGACCAGGTGTTCGTGAGATGAGATCACCCCTCTTGACATTCAGAAGGGAGCTAGTCATGAGTATTAATAACCGAGTGGAAAATTCCCACTAGTAGACAAGGAAGCCTGATTCGGAAATCGAGCTGAGCTTGCTGGAAATTGACAACACCGCTTATGCGCCAGAAGAGGAATAATTAAATTTAACCCGTTTACGAGTATAAAAATGAGTAAACAAGTACAGTACAGTGAATCATTTCGAATGAGAGATTTTTTAGTAAAGAGAAACCATTTAATAATTGCACAGGAGAAAACTGCAAACGCAAGAAGACGTCATCGGGGAATTACCAAGGCTGGTGTAGAGGGGAGAGCACAAAAGAACAGCAACACCCACACAATTGAGGACGAGAAATTAATTAATATTTCCGAATTGCACGATCGATTCTTATGTGCAATGAGATTATTTAACATTGAGAAGACGAGCTTTCGGAAGGTATAATTTTTATAATTGTGCAACCATTATTTTAGAAGTTGGCCACAGAAAGGGCTAGAGTCTTATCTTTTTGTAGCGAAAAGGTATAAAACTCCTGGCCTCACCAAGCCAATCATGCAGTTCCGACAGCCCGTGAGGGGCGTAAGGCTACATCACAGCACATGCAGTCTCGAACAGCCCGAGGGGGGCGTTGCTACGCATCACGCAGTACAAGTCCGTCCAGGGGGACGTGACGCTGGAGCATCAACAGTAAATGCAGTTCCTAACAGCCCGAGGGGGCGTTGCTACGCATCACGCAGTACGAGTCCGTCCAGGGGGACGTGAAGTTATATCAGCACATGCAGTCATTCCGACAGCCCGTGAGGGGCGTAAGGCTACATCACAGCACATGCAGTTCTGAACAGCCCGAGGGGGTGTTACTACGCATCAGTACAAGCAGGTCCAAATAGCCCAAGGGGGGTGTTGCTACGCATCAGTATTCAAACAGCCGTGTGGGGCGTCACTCTGCGTCACATCGAAGACAGTTACTAGTACTCCTTGAAGGGAGAAACGCTGTATTACACCGCAGAAGTAATATCCGATAGCCATAGGCGTCGCAGTATTAACAACTTGCTTGCCTCCATAAGGAGTGGTAAAGAAGAAATTTAAAGTATTGCCGTGTTGAAAGATTAGGAAAATCCTAGTTACAGGATTTTGGTCCGACAGTACACAAATTTATAGTGAAGAGTTCGTAAGATATAGTCAGAGCAGGCTGCGAACGTTGGATTTAAGGCGATAGGTCGTTAAATAGACGAACGAATATATCATAACGTACGGAAGTACCGTAACAGAAAGATAAACAGTTATCTAAATTAAAGAACCCAAAAAAGGAAGAACAGAGTAAGGTTCGGAACGTATTTCAGAAACGTAGGAGTGCTAGGACCGATCAAATAAAGAAGAACGGAGACTATAAACATTATCTCCAAAGAGCAGACGAACTACTCTAAGCACTAGACTCGAGAAGTACTAGCTGCTATAAAATAAATCCATAGACCTCGATCCGAATAGACTTTCGCTAGGATCGATAAACCAGATCTACAAAGAAGCCGTTCAAGCTAGATAAATAGCCGGTCATCCAGATTAGGAGTAGAAGAATTAGGATTCCAGGGAACAGTAGATGTTTCGAGACTTTCGTATTCTGCAGGATAGGAAGCCGACATTGAATAAATTTCACCCTTGGAAACGGGAAATTAAGAGGTCACGTGTGATAGGCTCAGAAATACGGCCTAGTGATCAAGAATTGTGAAGTGTAAATTTATCAAGATTGTGTGTTAAATTAATATTTTTAGTGTTTATTATGTGTTCTAAAGGGACACACCAGTGTATAAAAATGTCGTCAATGTTAAGTGTCTTAAATATGTGTCAAGAAGTGTTTGTACATAAGATGAATTTCTTTAATATGGAGTAAAAGTTCAAAGTGGGCCCAAAATGAGACACCGCACAAGAATAAAGATCATGGGACGATCTTAAAAACATGTGAGTACTGAATTTCATTTTATTTTGTTGTCGGGAAATGGTTGTGTACAGATCCACCGGAGTTTTTGAGTAAAAGGGATGTGTTTTAATAAATAAATACTGAATAAACAAGAACGCGGTCTGAACAAAAATAGTAATTTGAGAAATTATAAATAATTATGTAAAGAATAAATCCCGTAGAGGAAATATGTGAATAAAATGTTAATGTATTTAACGAATGTCATAAGAGCAAGCGAAATATCAGTAATTATCATGAAAGATATTTAAATAAAGTAAATTTGAGATATGAAAGAAATAGCTTTTGAGCTTGTGTAAAGAATAAAGATAATAATAATAACCAAGAAAGGAAATATTAAATAAAGATCAAATAAATTGATGTGAGCATAAGAGCGTTAGAGCCTTAATAAAAGGTATAGACATGATGTTTAAATGCATGTTCTTGAAATAAAGAAATTTATTGTCAAAAGGAAAGAATAATATAAAAATTGAAATGTGTATCAATTGTTAATATGATATTATCAGTTCTTTGGATGACGCTAGGCTTAAAATGTATAGCGCAAAAGGAGCGCCATTAAAATAAAATGTCACGCTAGGAACGCGTAAAAGTTAATGTACTTGGTAAATTATTTATGAGAGTTAGTTGATTGTCGCGAATTGAGATTTGGTATAAGTCCTCTATTTGTGACGTAGTATCACGAGGCATTGTGTATGTATTGAAAGGGAGCAAATGTATGGTATTGAGCGTAGGTCTTTTAGCTAGTTGGCTGACCCTAAATCGCATTGTGTATAGTCCTCTATAAGGGAAAGGTTCCCGAGGCATGTGAAGAGATTCGAACTCAGAATCCTTTTATTTTGAAAGCCCCTTTATTATTCGTCGTTTTATTGCTCTTCCACAATCAATGAGGACCTTTCATAATTAATAAACGCCAAGATTACGAATGTGGTTTTTAAGCCCAATAATATTGCTGATTGTACACGCAGAGTAAAAGGCCAGGTCTCCACTAAGAACTGAGAATGGAAAGTTTGTGTTTTGTAAAGCATTTAAAGAGGGCTCTAGCTCGGGCCAGACGGGAAGGATCCCGCATAGCCATAAATAACTATCATGTTTCACGGCCAGACCCTCGGAGAAAGAGGGGTGTTTGGAGGTCGTTTTGTAAAGAGTAATGAATACACCAGGAGTGTTTAAAGTTGTTAACGACCCGGGCGTTGAACCGAGGTCCTTGTAGATAGATATTTCCGCTTGCCTGTTCAGATCGTAGTTTTCTTATGTGATAATGGTCTTATAAGACGTAAGAGATAAATAACAATCCCTATTGTAATGTTGTACGGAAGTAGGATTCCACGAGTTAATTGAAGGCAACTAGGTTTCGGGAGTAACTATAGTTTTTTGACTGTGTCAAGTATCTTCATACTCTGGAGTACACAAGAAATTTCCTGATTACCTTAATATACTTGTGAAGCTAGAGAGAGATGATAACAGCTGAAATGTGTGAACATGCCCAAATATTGAGTTAGATAATTAACATATAATTTTAAATGTAATTATACATTTGTTTTTGAGGATTAAGAAAATATAAAAAGTAGTATTTGAGGTGTACAAAGAATGACACCATTATTATATAAAGCATGGAGCTAAAAGAGCTCGGAATTATATGAAACTTACAGTTGATGCTTTATGGAAGTAAAAATAAGTAGGAATTGTTGGTTTATGTGGAAACCATATGTTTTAATACAATATTTGTTTTATTATATTTGTGATTCCTTGTTCATTTGGAACAAGTAGATGATTGTGGGTCAGTAATTTAATTGTTAAAGTGTTTGTAGCGCCATAATTTTTATTAATTAAATGTGTTAAAAATAGGAGTTGATTTTGTTGTTATTTTTGCAAGTGTATCCTCTAATTAATCCAAAATATGTGAGTCACAGAGTGGGGGAACTTACCGCTGCCCCGAAAATTCCGAATTGAGCTATGCTGGTATACTGTGATTGGCATATTTCTTGCTAAAAGGGCACAATAGATATGCTTTTACTTTACCGAAAATTTCCTTAACATTAATCAATCGTAGCAATTCCTTTACTTTGAATGGAAAACTCTCACTACAATATCAGGCCTATTATTAGCCTTTTTCCAAGGATGGATGCTGTTAAGTATTTCTGGCCAGCCCGCATTACAGGTGAATGTAATGCATAAATCTGACTTTCCAAACTTCCTCACTATCGCCATCGCATCCTGATAATTTTGCATCGTATTCCTTGGGCTACCTGTAAAAGAAGATGGCAAAACTACAATACGAACGACTCTGAGATTTTCATTTTCTGCTCGTACATGCAAGGCGTCTGCTAAACCGGCATATGTATCAACTCGCAACTTAGTTTGTTGATGACGTATATATTTTAACCAGTCACCTTCCATACGACAGTAGTAATCCACGAATAGCTGTTGAGTCAATTTACCAGCGTTAATAAGGGGATTGAAATCGAACTCAGCTCGTAGACCTCGAATGGCAATTCTGTACAGAATATACTCACGCATTGTGACAGTATGACGTATTTAGTTTGTCTCACTCCAGCAGTTGGCATTGAAATGTGCCAACCAGACTCTCCGCAAGGCCAAATCAAGGTATAACACATAGGATCACAGTGCATACTATCATAATCAATATTCCTCAAGCCACCTTCTCTCTCATATACTGCAATGTGTCGATGAGATGGTGGAGCTCCATCAACAGTTCCAAATACAGCAGCAATTTCTGAACATGTGGGGTCATTATAACGTCTTGGATCTGAGGAAGGTTCGTGATAGAAACGCATTACCAATTCCATTTGACGACGATTTTCTTTTAGAGCTGATTTTTTCTCTTCACTTACTTTCTTGTGCATTGTTTTATAAGAGCGCACGTAAGGATTGTGCTGATCTAGTAAACGATTTAAAAGACTAAGGGTATCTTCTCTCAGTTCGTGATTAGCATCATTCAGTAGCCTTAAATCATTTGCCTCTGAAAATTCCAATATGTATAATTGGCCATATGAACTGTTTTCCTGTTTTCTGGCATATAAAGGGGAAATTCTATGATGAATGACACCATTGATTTTGAAACAGTAAGGCCCATGGTTCGGTAGTAGCTCAGCAGCAGCACCAAAGGATACAAACGACATAGCATTATTATACTGCCGAACATTTTTCCTAAAATGTTTACTGATTACGTCACAATTCGTAAACAACTGCTTAATTTCTGGAAGTATTGTGTATGGTGGAAGTTTCACTTTGCCATCGCTACAACATAAAGAAAAGCGACCACTTGTATTTTTCTCTTTTGAAAAGTATACAGCTGAGCAGTAGTGACAATTGTTACACAGACTTCCAATTGAGAATGGTTCTATGTAGGAAATAGTATCAAAAATAGCACATCGATAAGTGGCTGAGAACGGTTTTGTGACAATCTGTTTCTGATATCGATTTGAGTCGCGTAGTGCTCGTTTCTGTTTCTTGGTATTGACGTTTTCGACCATACTTGACTCTAGCACTGATATCTAGGACGTCATAGTGACCGTTCCGGCCATCTCCAGAATACAGTAAGGAAATTATTCTATTTGGTGGCGTATTTTCGGCGTTTACAGTATGCGTTTTATTATTAGTAACTATGTTAATATTCATTTTGTAAACTTGAGCAGCGGCAACTAACTCAACATGACCTCCATGAATACCATTCATAGAATTTGCATTTTGTAATCATCGCTCGTATTGATAGCAATTTCGTACATATCGCTGTTGTCATCAATAAAGGAAGAATACTTATTCCAATTGTCTGTAATATGTTTTACAATTCGCTTTCTAACCTGTGTAAATAAACTATGATTGTTGTACTCACAATATGCCAATGACCTGAACAGACAATTACCGTCACCTTTAATCTTTATAACATGTGTAATTGAGTGTCGCCTCACATTCATCATAATATGATTCATTGTTTGATTGAGCACACAACCTATAAGGACGAATGATGAAACGAAAAGAAGACAGTTTGTAGCTGGTGAGACCAAAGACTATATAATTGAAAGATCGGATACACAATACAAAATGGCGGTTCCAACATTCGACTGTAGCGGCATCTTCGTAAAATTAGTTGTCTTTCGTATACAGTAAATGTTGTCATTCAAAGAGATGTTGACATGCCAGTGTCATTAGCAAAATGGCTGCTGATTGTGCATGAGCATTTCAGTCTCAAAGTAATCCATTCTTTGAGAAGTTTTAATTAAATTATGTGCACAGAATCCCCTTCTGCTTATTGTATGGACACATGCGACATTAGCGCCCGAGTGGAACAGGTAGACGTTAACGATATCATGTATGGTTACATGCGACATTAGCGCCCGAGCGGAACAGGTAGAAGTTAACGATATCATGACGTAATTAGGGAACTCTCGGTTAATATCAAGTTCGATTTATTATTGGGGCGGCGTTGAATATCATGATACGGTGTTAGTCGTTGTCGCCTAGCGACAATATGTCCGTCAAGTCGTTCGAATATTCCATTTTCGTGAGACCTTGAAGGAAGTAATATTCGCTATTATTTTAATACTCGAATGATATAATCAAGTAAGGTGGGTGTCAATCGAGAGTGCGTGACAGGCGTTACATTTTAAGAAAACAAACGTCGTCGTAGCGCAAATACTTCCCGAGATATTTCAGTTTTAGTAAAGGGTGAAATTTTTTGGAAACTTTTTTAATATATAAGATAACACACACTAATACAGCCATCACAGTTAACAACGGATATCAGTCAGATTCTACACTCACCCAAAATACACGGCGCTACATGACGGCGTAGTAGCAGCCCTTAGACTAAGGAACCAACCATCCAACCAACCAATGTGCAAACATGGTTCTACGGTTTTTAGCCTACTTTTCACATTTTGCAAAAATGAGGAAAAAGTAGACTTATGAGATCGGGCAAATGTCTGTCTGTCTGTCTGTCCTTCTGTCTGTCTGTCTGTCTGGCTGTGTGTGTGTCCCCCCCTATCAACTCCTAAACGGCTACAGCAATCGAAACAAAATTTGGTAGGAGTAAAGATCTACACCTGAATATCTCACGGCCATATTTGAAAATGATGTCAGTGCTACCAACTGCTAAAAAATCGCAATTGAAATTTGAGCTCCATGTTGGATATCTTGGAAAGTATGAATGGGAGCTATTTCAAAATTGGCACACATACAGATCATAATATTTCAGTTTAATTTCCAGGAGGCCAAACATGGCAGTGTTGCCAAAATGATTATAAGCCTCCTGATAGGTCCAATTTTTAAATGCATATAACTTCTACACTATCAATTGGAATTCAACCAAATTTCGTATGTTGTATGTGTACATAACCAGATATGACTGAGCGTATTCTTAAGACCTACCAGGGCTGCCAACTGTTAATAAATGCTCCTAATTTATTTTATCCAAATACCAATATATCACAAAGTATGCAAGCCGACAGCTTTAAACTATGCACACGTATAGTACCTGACATTCTATATTAATTTGGAGTAACTTATATACGTCAGTGCTACCAACATGATTCTAAGCCTGCTGACAGGTCCAACTTTAAATACATGCAACTTCCATACTATCATTTGGATTTCAACCAAATTTCGTATGTGTTATGTGTGCCATAACAGATATGACTATGCGTATTCTAAGGAGCAACCAGGGCTGCCAACTGTTAATATGTGCTGTCCCTATTGTTGTTACCCTAATATCAATACATCAGAAAGTATGCAAGCCAATAGCTCTAAAATTTGCACACGTATAGTACCTGGCATTCTAGACGAATTTGGAGTAACTAATATACGTCAGTGCTGCCAACATGATTCTAAGCCTGCTGATAGGTCCAATTTTAAAATGCATGTAACTTCTATACTAACTAATGGATTTCATTCAAAATTGGCACAACAATAGATCATATTATTTCAGATTATTTCTGACCAATACATGCATGACATTGTTGCCAACATGATTTTACGCGCGCTGTTAGATCCAATGTTAACTGCATGTAACGTCCATGCGATTCATTGGACTTCAACCAAATTTTGTATTTTGTACCTTAAGAGATGGAACTAAGAATATATTCAGTCATCAGGGCTGCCAACTGTAGTGCTCTATTAGGATACATTATGCCAGGTATACAGTATTTCGAACTAATTGGAAATTTCGATATTAGCAACTTAATTTCGTCATTATTCTAGATAGGTTCATATTCTGTAGAATAATCATTGGCATGAAAAGTAGGCTGTATAGTTCTTAACGGAACTTCTTGTTAATACTGTTCTAAGAAAGTCACCCTAATGTGTGTAACGTGACAATGTGAAACTTATGTATCATTGCTAAAATCCATTAGGGTGAAGTGGTAACGTTCACAATGGCTGTCACAGAGTTTGCACACACATTCTGGGGTTGGCTTGTGGAAGGTGACTTTTGTGCATAAATTACGGTGGAAACTCATATGGTGCTCCGTAGGTTGTTGTTCGACTCAATCACGATTTACGATGGCGTCGGTCGAGTACATATCTAGTTGAACTTATTCATTCTTTGGTTTGGAAATTCTGTCTCTTGTGATGTGGATGGCATTAGACTGTTTCTCCTGAGGTCTTAAAGCAGAAATGTCTCCTTTGCGAGTTCGTACACCAGTCTCGAAAGAGAACGATATGACATGATTTTCTCAAATTTCTTGCTTGAATGCCATCTAGGCAAGGTTTTGCCAAATTAGGTCTAAACAGTAGGGCGAGTTTCGTGATATTTATTATTTCATACCACCGTTTGATTGCATATAGAAATATCGTTTTCTGTAACAGTTTCTGAAGCAACCACAACACAAATACCTACATGTACAGTAAGGTGAGATCACTTACCCTATAATAAAATGCTAATTTCTTATATTTTATGACCCATTATTTGTGAAACTATCCGAAATATCACTAACAAACTTTAACCAATTACACATCTGTGTGGGTTTAATTCACTGATGTAAAATGAGGAAGATACACATAGGCTATTTGAAATTTTAGGGATTTTTCAGGGTTCTATCTTTAGTAGTTACTTAGAAAATTGGGCTTTTGTCAGAAAAGTTTGGAAAATATATATTTTTCTTCCTGAATAACTCGTTAAAAGCGCTCTACTTCATAGTCTGATGCTTCCTCTCCATCTTTAAGACCTAACGTCTTCCTTCTTCTCTTCTTTCTTGCATGTTTGGTCATTTGATGAGCAGAAATTTCAGTCTTCCGCACTCTTAGTTGGCCAAGCACTTGCAATGAACTTGAGCAGTCTATTCTACCCTATATTTACTCCCAGTTGATCCAAGACCTTTCTCAATACACCCAAGTCCATACACTAACCCTCACATTGGCCTCATACAGAGCATTTGGTAAAAGTTAGAAATGGCCTATCAACACCACAGTTTGTGCTGACGCTCACATCTTCAGAAAGTAATGTATCCCCTCATAATCTGCATGCTACAGTCTCGCTTGCCACGGTGGGTGAGTGGTTATCGTGTCGGAATACCAACCCCAAGCTTGCAGGTTCGCTCCTGGCCGTGGTAAGTGATTCTTGAAAAGCGACAAGAATCACAACATGCATGTCGTACGTTGTTGGCATGTTAAAGAACCCATTTGAATTCAGTAGGCCGTGTTCATAATGGCAAAATTAATCACGGGATTTTCCGCCAACACAAAGTTCCTCCATTCTCAACTAAAAAGCGCTATAGTGTCAATGAGCTTTGATATCTAACCTCCTTGACTTTCATAGCGTTCCAAGGAACGACAAAATTCGACATGCAAGCTGCCCTTTGGGCGTCAATTAACAAAGCTTGCATCAAATACCCGGGACCATACGGTATTATTATTCATCATCATCATCACGTTTCCCCTCCAGTTTCCCGGGTGTGGTTTACGAGCGCTCTCCATTTTGGTCGATTCATGTACCACTGGTCCTTCAAGACTTCATCCCAGTTGATTCCCTTGGGTGTGATATCTTCCTTCACTTGGTCCAGCCACCTCCTCATAGGAGGTCTTTTTTCAGTAATCTCAGTATGTAACCATTGTTTTGCAATTCTTCCTTCTGTCATACGTTTGACGTGACCAAACCATCGCAAACGTGCCCTAGTTATGGTCTCCTTCAGGGACTGATTTATTCCAGCTTGTTCTCTTATCCTCTAATTTCTTACTTTGTCTTTCATAGTTTTTTGAAGCATGCTTCTTAGAAACTTCATTTCTGAAGCCTGAAGTCTGCTGTCATCTTTTTTGGTAGTTGTGCATGTTTCGAACCCATAATTCAATATAGGGACAAAGTATGTTCGAAACAGAGTTTGTTTTGATCTTAGTGGCACTTGCTTATTCCAGAGTAGATATCGAACTTGCTGATAGAATTGACTTGATTTCTGAATACGGTTATTTAATTCAAGCTGTATTCTGTTGTCACTTGATATTAAGCATCCAAGTTACTGATACTGGGTTAGTTTTTCCAATTGTACACCCTCCAGCATTATATTATCTTTACTTCTCTTGTCTGTTAACAGACATTGCAGCAATTTTTGTAGCACTTACTTTCAGTCCATAGTTTTTCAAATGATCATGCCAGACGTTCAGCCTTTCCTGGACTTCTAGCTCACTATTTCCCGAGATAACTATATCATCTGCAAAAGCAAATGCTTGAAGATCCATATTGGTGTTCTGCTTCACTTCCTTTATGATTTCATCCATGATGGTGATGAATAGGAATGGTGAAAGGGCACTGCCCTGTTGCACTCCTCTAGATATTATTATTATTATTATTATTATTATTATTATTATTATTATTATTATTATTATTATTATTACTGATATTAAAACCTATACGGTAATTATATTTACGCCACTAACTTCATTGAAGTGATAGAAGCCATTTTTCATGCATTACCTGCACTCTGAGACTGTAGTTTTCGTTTCGATGCACTGGGAGGAGTGTCACCATTACATTCGTCACTATGCACAGCTTCTCTACAAACCACACCTAGGGTAGTTCTGAAGTATAGTAGGCCTTCGTGTTTCCATTGCTGTGACGTCCCTTGAAGATACCTTTCGGTTTAGTCATTGTAAAATTAGAGATACGTATAATATACAAACATTTCTCAATAAACATGGAAAGCTGCCAAATATCAAACTAAACGAAAGCTTGGTGCTTTTCAGTCAGTCAACACGATTGTAATTAAATGCGATGGGCTATTCCCTAATCCTGAAAACAATTACAAGAGATTAATAAATACACTTGGATAACCAGTTTCGATCGTCAAGCGATCATCATCAGATCAATTACACTTAGGCTATAAAATTTTTATGTCTGGTTGGTTGGTTCCTCAGTTTAGGGGCTGCGACAACGCGGTCATGTAGCCCCGTGTACTTTGGATGTGTGTAGAATGTGTCTGATAACCGGTGTTAATTGTGATGGATGTATTAGTGTGTGTTATCTGTTTTTTAATTCAAGTAAGGACTGCAGACTTTTGAATTTTTCAAATAGTTCCTACTTTTGCCGCCAAACGCCACCGTCAACGACTACCAGTTCAGAACTTAGCTACCAGACGCCACCGCAGGCGGCTCTTGGCAACGAACGTAAGAACCTAAGAGCGTTGTTTACATTCTTAACCTATACTATTTAGCTTCACACAGGTGTAATTAGTGGAAGGTTCTTTAACATGCCATAAATCTATGACATGGGACCGTCGGCTCTACTTCCCCTCCGAAGGAAGGCATACTGAGGGATTTTTAACGCTCTTAAAAAATCCAACGACTTCGGCCGGGTTTGAACCGCGATCTTGGGCATAGAAGCTTAGCATGCTACCAACTACGCCACCGAAGCCGCCTTTTTATGTCTGAAAGTATGAGTGAAAATATTTACAATATATACACTTATTTAGTTTGGGTATTTGTTGAGATAGTTCCACTCGTCAATATTTGTTAGTTGTGGTCTATGTGATGTTTTGTTAAAATACTGAAAGTGGTGATTGACCTCCAAAGCGGCTTCGGTGGCGTAGTTGGTAGCATGCTCAACTGCTGTTCCCAAGAAAGCGGGTTCAAACCCGGCCTAAGTCGTCGGATTTTTTAAGAGCGTTAAAAATCCTTCAGTATGCCTTCCTTCGGAGGGGAAGTAAAGCCGGCGGTCCCATGTCATAGATTTATGGCATGTAAAGGATCCTTCCACAGACTAAACTTGTGTGCAGCTAAATTGTTAGGTTAGATTTCGTCGGAACGCTCTATCAAATTTCCAACGTTCACCACTAGGTATCATTGACATCTGGTAGCGAAAGTTGGAAGAACTACTTGAAATTGAACGGAACTTGTAGCTCACCCTAAGGGTGTCCGCTGGAAGCAGCTACAGACTCAGGCGAGACGAACATGTCCTCGGACACTCCCGGCACTAAAAGCCATACGATAAATAAATAAATAAATAAATAAATAAATAAATAAACCTCCAAACTTGCTTGTTTAGAGTGAATATGTGACTGTGCCGATAACCTAGATGTTAGGCCCCTTAAAACAACAATTATCATCATCATTAAATGGTCAATTCAGGTTGTATTGTACAGGCTACTTATCTGATTGAGTCTTGCGTGTCCTGGTGAGAGCAGTTGTCTTCGTCACTATCTACACACAACTGGGCTAGTCAGGCAAATTGTGAAGCCAAAAGATTCAAACACCATAATAAATATCAAACTATTTACTTTGTTTGTGATTTACTGGCATGTAAAAAAATGAGCTACCAAAGTACAGGAAATTACTCCAAAGTGAAGCAAGCAAAATCACAGCCTTCTAAATCATATAGTTTCTGAACTGTGAATATAAATCTCAAAGGATCCAGACGTGTTGAGTCAAGTGAATTTTAAAATACTATTAAAATATATATGAATGGATTCATAACAAAAAATATCCACCAAAATATTCAGAAAATTCCAAATATTCACACAAAAAAGAACTTTTACGTGACAACGTCAAAAAAAATTGTTGGAATACAGTGACGATCGTGAAAAAGTGTTACAGTGAAAGGTGATGATACCGTTTTATCTCTCTTCCGCTGCAACGCTCTCTGTCTTCTGTTGCTGGGCTCGAGTGTCGCTACTGTCGTCTTTGGATGTCACGTGTGAACCTCTAGATAGATTTTGAAGCGGTTTTCACCACTCTGTAAACGATATCTTGAGGAAGATTTCTGTAGAAAATGATTTATTTATGATCAAAGGAAGCCGAGCAGTTACGTATTCTGTGAAAAAGTCGAAAAAAACAAACCACATGGCGTTCGTATGCATTTTAAACTTACGCAGGGCAAACTGTTAAAAATATCTATACTGTATAACTTACTATGAATGTAAGAATTGTTCAGCATAAAATGTTCTACAAAAATGTCAGCGAGAGCATATCTCTATCTTCAATACATCGCCCACTATAAGTGTTTTTACGTTTTAATTTCTTTCAACAATCCCCAATCAAATACTGAGGCGACAGTTTACGAGCTGGCTAGGGGCGAGTCTATCACCCCAATTACAGCCTAGCTAGCGGGTGAACATATTACCCCAGATACAGCCAGCAGAAAACTGCCGAGTCGTGTTGAGTTAAAACTTCAGAGAAGAGTGGTTGTGTTAGGAGTTTTCCTGAAAGTGCAACTCGGCTTTTATTCATTTCGCTTGTGAACTTTCCGTTCCGCAAAATACATAATTAAGAGCGACAGTTTAAAGAAATCAGTCCAAGAAGGCTTTGTCACGCTGAAATATTGTCGCGCATCATAGTTGCACACAGCCAATATTTTTAGCCTACTTTTCACATTTTGCAAAAATGAGGAAAAAGTAGACTTATGACATCGGGCAAATGTGTGTCTATCTGTCTGTCTGTCCTTCTGTCTGTCTGTCTGTCTGGCTGTGTGTGTCCCCCCCCCCCACCCCGTATCAACTCCTAAACGGCTGCAGCAATCGAAACAAAATTTGGTAGGAGTAAAGATCTATACCTGAATATCGCACGGCCATATTTGAAAATGTTGTCAGGGCTACCAACTGCTGAATACTCGCAATAGAAATTTGAGCTCCATGTTGGATATCTTGGAAGGTATGAATGGGTGCTATTTCAAAATTACCGACAGTAGTGGCTATGCTGGCTAAAGCGCAGTGTTAGGTCATGGGGCCAAGCTCTCTGCTGACTCGGTAGACGCGTGGGTTCGAGCCCCACTGTCGGCCGTCCTTGAAATGGTTTTCCGTGGTTTCCCATTTTCAACACCAGGCAAATGCTGGGACGGTACCTTCTGACAGGCCACGGCCACTTCCTTCCAAATCCTTGCCCATTCGCCTTCATCCATTCCATCTCTCATCCCGACGCGCAGGTCGCCCACGGGCGTCGACTAGAAAGACCTGCACTCGGCCTCTCAGGAGGTCATACGAAAAAAAAAAAAAAAATCAAAATTGGCACACGTATAGATAATAATATTGCAGTTTAATTTCCAGGAGGCCATACATGGCAGTGTTGCCAAAATGATTATAAGCCTGCTGATAGGTCCAAATGTTAAATGCATACAACTTCTGCACTATCAATTGGATTTCAACCAAATTTCGTATGTGCTATGTGTGCATAAACAGATATGACTGAGCGTATTCTTAAGAGCCACCAGGGCTGCCAACTGTTAATAAATGCTCTCATTTAAAAAAATCCAAATACCCATATATCAGAAAGTATGCAAGCCGACAGCCTTTAACTATGCACACGCATAGTACCTGACATTCTCTTTTAATTTGGAGTAACTTATATACGTCAGTGCTACCAACATGATTCTAAGCCTGCTGAGAGTTCCAACTTTAAATACATGTAACTTCTATACTATCATTTGGATTTCAACCAAATTTCGTGTGTGCTATGTGTGCCATAACAAATATGACTATGCCTATTCTTAAGAGTAACCAGGGCTGCCAACTGTTAATAAATACTGTCTCTATTTTTGTTACCCTAATATCAATATATCAGAAAGTATGCAAGCCAATAGCTCTAAAGTTTACACATTTATAGTACCTGGCATTCTAGATTAATTTGGAGTTACTAATATAGGCCTACGCTAGAGCTGCCAACATGATTCTAAGCCTGCTGATGGGTCCAATTTTAAAATGCATGTAACTTTTATACTAACTAATTGATTTCATTTAAAATTTCACAACAATAGATCATATTATTTCAGATTATTTCTGACCAATACATGTATGTCATTGTTGCCAACATGATTTTACGCGCGCTGTTAGATCCCATGTTTAACTGCATGTAACGTCCATGCTATCCATTGGACTTCAACCAAATGTTGTATTCTGTACCTTAAGAGATGGAACTAAGAATATATTGTTACGTCCCACCCCCCTAGTGGCACTTTTGTTAACTGGATTACGGTGGGTTGAAGCACAACACAGATTGTTCCTTTAAAGGAATAATTAACTTTATTGCGGCCAGAAAGATACACCACTCAACAGCAAATACAAGCATTTAGAACCTTACTCCAGTTTCCTCAAGTCTCTTTCTTATGGAGCGCTCTTGCCCCTTTCACTTAGTCATGCAGCTAATACTCCACTAATGAGACCCGTGGAATACCTGCACCTCTTCCTTATGTACACAAACTACAGTTACTTACGATAACCTGCTACACGCTGCTTCGCTGACCACAAGCTGGGAAACAATGTCACTGGATTTCGTAACTCGCAAGGCACTTCGCCACAATACCTCTGTCGCTCAGTGAAATCACACTCGCTCAAAACACAGGCAGTCCCCTGTATGCTTCTCACTTCTTCGCTGTCAAGAGAATCGGCTTCACTAGGGGTTTCGCAAGTCACCACACTTCTGTCGCTCAGGATAAACGCTCGCACTAGCTCGAAAAACACACCCACACTGCTTGACAGGTCGCTCTTATATCGCAGGCCGGTGACTCAATAAATGCTTCTAGACCCATCCAGGGTTCACGGCTTCTCGAGGTTTCCACCACTGGCTGAGTCACGAATATTCTGGACCATCCCTTTGTCCTAGTAGTCCTGTTGCATAAGGCGCACGCAATACACTGAGGCAGAGCACAGCCCAGCCCGGGGGCAGTTGTGACTCATGCGGCGAGCGATGAAACAAACCCACAGCCGTAACACCACCCCCTTCCTAAAAGGCTGATCGTCCCGATCAATCATTGGTCCGTCTGTGTCCCTCCATAAGCTGCCAGGCGATCTCGATGCACGATCTTCATCTTCGCCCTCGGGTGACAGGGCGTCGGCGTTAGAATGCAGTTGGCCTTTCCTGTGCTGGATCACAAATTTGTACTGTTGAAGCCTCTCTATCCACCGCGCGAGTTGACCCACGGGCTGTTTGAATTTCAGGAGCCACCGCAGGGATGCATGGTCGGTCCTGATGAGAAATTCTTGCCCGTACAGGTACTTGTGGAAGTGTTCGATGGTCTTCACGATGGCGAGCTGTTCCATCCTGGTGACGCAGTAGTTCCTCTCTGGCTTTGACAAGGCTTTGCTGAAGAAGGCCACTACTCTCTCCTCGCCGTCCACTATTTGCGACAGGATTCCCCCTATACCAAAGTCGCTGGCATCGGTATCGACGATGAACCTTGTTCCAGTCTGGGGTAGGCCAGAATAGGTGCGGTGCCCAGAGCCTGCTTGAGTTGTTCGGAGGCACTGTGGCATTCTGCTGTCCACGTGAAGAGTTGGTCCTTCTCAGTCAGTCGATGCAGTGGTTTGGCGATGTCGGCGAATCCTCTCACGAAGCGACGGTAATAAGTGCAGAGTCCCAGGAAGCTTCGTAGTTGGGACTTGTCCTTCAGAACTGGCCACTCCCTCACAGCTGCGGTCTTCTCGGGGTCGGTGCGCACCCCTTTCTCGGAGACGATATGCCCAAGGTACTGGACCTGCTTCTGGAAGAGCTGACACTTCTTGGGGCTCAACTTCAGCTGGGCAGCCCGTAGCTTCATCAAGATCTCCTTCAGGTTACTGTAGTGCTCCTCGAAGCTTCTTCCCAGAACGATGACGTCGTCTAGGTAGACCAGGCAGGTCTTCCAGTGTAGTCCCCTCAGAATGGACTCCATTAGCCTTTCGAAGGTCGCAGGGGCGTTGCACAGACCGAATGGCATGACGGTGAACTGCCAGAGCCCGTTGCCCACAGAGAACGCAGTTTTCTCGCGGTCCTTAGGGTGGACCTCCACCTGCCAGTAGCCACTCTTCAAATCCAAGGTGGAGAACCATCTTGACCCAGATATGGTGTCAAGGGTGTCGTCGATCCGGGGTAGAGGGTAGCTGTCCTTTTTCGTGACGTCATTCACCCGCCTGTAATCCACGCAGAACCTGGTGGAACCGTCCTTCTTCTTCACTAGCACGACCGGAGAACTCCAAGGACTATGTGATGGCTCGATCACTCCTTGCTCCTTCATCTCTCCTACCATCCGGTCGACTTCAGCTTGCTTGGCGAGCGGGACACGTCGGAATGGGGCCCTAATCGGTGCGTTGTCCCCAACGTCGATTCTGTGCTGGACCAAGCTTATCCTGCCGAAGTCTTTGCTCCCCACGGAGAAGACATCCTGGAATTCGTGTAGCAGGTCCCGAAGTTGGCGTGATTGTTCCTCGTCTAAATGGTCCTGGGATCCTTGGTACAGCTTCTGTAGTTCTTCTGGCAGGGCGTGTCTTATTCGGTTGTCCGTCTGCAGGTGTCCGTCCGTCGTGTCTGTGATGCGGCAATCCAGGTAACGGGCTCACAGACTCCTAGGTTGGTGTCCCGGTGAACCGTAATATCGTAGTCGTTCAGGTTGGACAGGCGGACGTACGGCCGAGACGTCGTGTTGATGAGAGTCTTGGAATCTAGCAATCCTTTTGTCTGGATGTCTTCATATTTTGGCTCGATGACAGCCGCCACTCCCTCAGCTGTTCCGTCGACAATTACGGCAGCGCTGACTTCCGTCCTGGCGGGAACGATGACGTCTTCTCTCAGCCTTACTCGTCGTGCGGTGATGGCCTCGTGTGCTGGTTGCAAAGCAAGTTCCTCACCTCCGAATTGCAGAGTGTTGGTACTCAGATCCAAGATGATGTTGTTCTGGTCCAGGAAGTCCAGTCCGATGATCACTTCATTTGATACGTCAGCCACAAGCACTGGATGCTTTATCGCCCGTCGACCAATGACGAACTCCAGTGATGCTTCGCCATGTACCGGTGCGGTCTCTCCGGTCGCGGTTATTAGCTGGAGTTTCCTTTGTGTGGGTTGCACTCTCCACTTCGGGATCACGGTGGGACTGACGATGGTCCTCGATGCTCCCGTGTCAATTAGCATGGGCCAGTTCTCTCCGTTGACGACTCCGTCGACCATCAGGCTGCTATTATCCCTCCGTAACTGCGTCACACGAACTTGGACTGCCGGGGCTTGACGACTGTCACAAGCCAACCTTTGCCCCCCAAGGCTGGCTGATACTTGCTTTTCTGGGCCGCGCGGATTCCCCACGACTGACTGTCCCGACGGAAACCCTTGGCCGCGGCGATCACCGCAGTCCTTGCTCAGGTGGCCTCTCTTACGGCAGGTCCATCAGGTCGGTAGTCCTCTTCTGGGCCGCCTCTCCGGATGTCCCTCGGCTACGTTTTTGTTGGTGGTACTGCGACTCTTGAAGAACCGGCCTAGCGCCTCCATCAGTTCATCGGCCAGGGGCTTGGTCTTGTCGGCTTTGGCTGGTTCGTCTACGTCCACCTGACGCACCCGCGCGCGCATTCTAGATACCTGCTTTGCCGTCTCGAACTCAAGTGCGTGGCTCAGTGCATCCGCAAGTGTCTTATTGCGCGCGAGTCGCAGCGCCTGTTGAGTGTCCGAGTCCAGTAGCCCGTCGGTGAAGGTCTGCGTCGCTATCTGTTCCACAAATTCAGCCGGCGCTGTTGGATAGGCGAGCCTTACGAGGCGTGCGATGTCCATCTCGAACTCCTGCAGGGTTTCCGCATTCTTTTGTACCCGGGTCCGGAGCTGCATCTGATAGGCCTGCTGGAGATGGCTATCTCCATATCGGGACTCCATATGGGCGATTAGTGAAGCGTAGTCCTGGGATCCAGTCGAGATGGCCTGAAGGACGTTAAGGGCTTCCCACCTCAGCGCTACAATGAGACCTGTAGCCTTTTCCTTGCTGTTCTAGTTGTTTATGGAACAGGCTGCCTCGAACTGACGTAAATAGGTGCTCCACGGGACCTTTCCGTCGAAGGTTGGGGGCGTCACTCTGCTCTGTCCCGTTCCTGACATTCCCGGTGTACCTATGGACGGGCGTCGGCGCAGCTCGGCAACTTCCTCTTGTAGAGCGTTGAATCTCGCTTCCATCCCCGTCGGCGCGCGTTGGCGCAGCTCGGCAACTTCCTCTTGTAGAGCGTTGAATCTCGCTTCCATCCCCGTCGGCGCGTGTTGGCGCAGCTCGGCAACTTCCTCTTGTAGAGCGTTGAATCTCGCTTCCATCCCCGTCGGCGGGCGTCGGCGCAGCTCGGCAACTTCCTCTTGTAGAGCGTTGAATCTCGCTTCCAACCCCGTCGGCGGGCGTTGGCTCAGCTCAGCAATTTCCTTTTTTAAAGCGTTGAATTTCTCTTCTATCCCCGTCAGTGGGCGTTGGCGCAGTTCGGCAACTTCCTCTTGTAAGGCGTCGAACTTCTTTTCCACTGCTGCGACTTCCTCACGTAGGCCCTGTTCTAATTTCCTTTGGCTCTCCTCTAATTTCGTCAGCAGACCCTCTTCCAGATTTTTCTGGCCATCCAGAAATTTGGAGGTTAGGTCCTCTGCTAACTTATTCTGGCCATCCTTCAGGTCCTCTGCTAACTTCTTCTGGCCGTCCTCCATCTTCTTCTGGCCGTCTTCCATCTTGGTTTCCATGCCGCTTAACTTTTCTAGCAATGCTGCCAATTGCGCTTCCATTTTAGATGCTTGTCTTGTAAAGGGCATGCACTCACAGGAAAATTTAAAAAAAATGACCTGCTCGGGTTTTGAAACCAGGACCGTCAGGTGTTGTGCTTGTGTTTGAGTTCGTAATCCCGCTTCTGACACCAGTTGTTACGTGCCACCCCCCTAGTTGCACTTTTGTTAACTGGATTACAGTGGGTAGAAGCACAACACAGATTGTTCTTTTAAAGGAATAATTAACTTTATTGCGGCCAGAAAGATACACCACTCAACAGCAAATGCAAGCAATTAGAACCTTACTCCAGTTTCCTCAAGTCTCTTTCTTATGGAGTGCTCTTGCCCCTTTCACTTAGTCATGCAGCTAATCCTCCACTAATGAGACCCGTGGAATACCTGCACCTCTTCCTTATGTACACAAACTACAGTTACTTACGATAACCTGCTACACGCTGCTTCGCTGACCACAAGCTGGGAAACAATGTCACTTGATTTCGTAACTCGCACGGCACTTCGCCACAATACCTCTGTCGCTCAGTGAAATCACACTCGCCCAAAATACAGGCAGTCCCCTGTATGCTTCTCACTCCCTCGCTGTCAAGAGAATCGGCTTCACTAGGGGTTTCGCAAGTCACCACACTTCTGTCGCTCAGGATAAACGCTCGCACTAGCTCGTAAAACACACCCACACTGCTTGACAGGTCGCTCTTATATAGCAGGCCGGTGACTCAATAAATGCTTCTAGACCCATCCAGGGTTCACGGCTTCTCGAGGTTTCCATCACTGGCTGATTCACGAATATTCTGGACCATCCCTTTGTCCTAGTAGTCCTGTTGCATAAGGCGCACGCAATACACTGAGGCAGTGCACAGCCCAGCCTGGGGGCAGTTGTGAATCATGCGGCGAGCGATGAAACAAACTCACAGCCGTAACAATATTCAGTCACCAGGGCTTCCAACTGTAGTTCTCTATTAGGCTACATTATGCCAGGTATACAGTATTTCGAACTAATTAGAAATATCGATATTACCAACGTAATTTCGTCATTATTCTAGATAGATCCATATAGAATCTTAAATTTTGAGAAAAGTAGGCTCTTTAGTTCGTCACGGAACTTCTTGTTCTTTTAAATTTGGTGTCTGAAGTCACCTGAAGACGAAAACTGAACAGATGGGTACCGGTATGCTGTTGATGAATTTAAATTCAAGCAAAGCTTCCTTCTATAAAACAATATTCGATTGCGATGACAATAATTTATAATATCTCAGAGTGCAGTTTTAGTATATTTGCCTTCTGCATTTCTCAATTCACAACTATGTCAAAATAACGAACAAAATGCACAATATAGGCTATAAAAGATGCAGGAACGAACCAGATTTTAGAAACTTACAAAGTATAGGCTATGTCAAAGTTATGAAGCAAAATCAACGTGAGAGGAGTATGAGATACGCATTTGGTGTAGTACTGGCTCACACAAACAACAGCGCGGCTTAACGATCATCTAACAATTAGCCTTGAAAGAGAGGGAAGATGAGAGCAGATAGCAGCATTAGCATTACCAGAATTATTTACAACGGCCAGGTCACCCACGAGCGTTATAGGCTACATAATAGAATTCAAGTGCATGCTCTAATTTTATTTGTTATATTGTGTTGTTTTAATTTGTATACACGTGTATAATATTCATACATAATTCAGGAACCCATATAGAAAAGAAACTAACCTTATATAACGAGATTCAAACTGCGAATCAAAAGATAAACATCAATTGAATGCACTTAAATTTTTGTGTAGTTGGATAACATTGTACTTATAAATGTAAACCTCAACTCAATGACCGCTTGAAGGTCGAAACGCGTAATTCTAAAATTTCCTCACTATACGAAGACGACGAATGCTGCTTTAAGGGGAGGAACAGCGAGGTCATCTGCCTCTGCCCCATTATAATAATGAATGTAATTTTTTCCAGGTGTGTTATTTACTTACTAGCGGACCCGTGCGAAAACTCTCGCATAATGGGTTGTGTGCGCCCCATGTGTAGGCTACAGACTATCCGCCTGGTTTTAGTGCTATGCGGGTTGGACGCGACACAGTTCTTGTTTATTTGTTTAAAAGCACTTTATAAACAAATAAATGTATTTCCGTTGGCTTTTCAAGAAATGCAAGAATTTTCCTGTACTATTGAGACGATTTGGAAGATTTAGATACAAACCACACCTTCTAACTCCCTCTGGTTTAGGAGCTTGAGTTTGCGAAACATACACCTTAGCGTATTATATAATATGATATTCATATATTACATATAATACATAGCTGTACCTCAGAACCAGACGAACGTAAGTTCAAGAATTACGTTTTTTAGGTTACATCATTGTATGTAGAATTTGATTCTACATTAAGCCATTAAAACTTAAGTCCGGTGAAACATCGCGTTTTGTATTTACTAGGGGTTGTAAGAACGTAAGTCCCAACCTATGATTGAGCCAGACAAACTTAAATCCACTTACGTTATTGTGGTTCTGAAGCGTTAAGAATACATTAAAACGCAAGTCCCATTAACACACCTTGTCATAGTGCTAAGTCCTAAACCTGGTTTTATAAGTACAGCCAATATAACGCATGTCCAGTCTTAAGTCCTAGAACGATTTTATAAGTACAACCAACCTAATGCAAGTCCAGTCTTAAGTCCTAAAACGATTTCATAAGTACAGCCAAAAAAAAACGTAAGTCCAGTCCTGACTGAATATTGCGTTAATTCTAAAGGAAACACCAATAAAGGGGTTAAGTATATACAACTTTAATAATGCCAATAGTTTTTTGCTGCCTAATTCAAGTGTTAGCTATGCAGTCAGACATAGAGTTCATTTTCTACAGTTTTTATGCTCTCCTGAAAAGTTGGCATAATGTGACTTAACGTTAGTCTGGTTCTGAGGTACAGAACCCCGCCAGTCATTGACCAAAATCGTGTTGACCGATTGAAGAGTTACAACTGACTACTTGTTATTACAGTAGTTATGTTTGTACAGCCCTGATAATTCTGCCTCCACTCCACCCCTCAGTGATCTAACCCCTGCCCCGTCAGGAAGTGCGAATTCCAATTTTATTAAGAGCCGTTTAGATTTCCTTTTCTATCTGAAGTGACTTTACTTCCTATTAAACCCTCTTGCTCTCTCTTTTTATTTTACGACTTTTTATCTATGGCAATAAAAGTAAAAAAAAAGGAAGAACTGTCTTACGGTAGCGCGGTGTAATATCGTCATGCTACCAATTGGTCGAGGGAGGCCCTTAAAAATGGAGCGGTCTCGCTCGTTCTTCGATAGCGGGGGACAATTTACGAGCTCCACGTCTTGCTCGGCTACTGTTCTCAGCAGCCAACATGGCTGCCCTCGCTCCTTCCAGTGTTGCCAATTACTAGGTCAGGATTTCTATTGCTCTTGAGCAGTGCTTGATTTGTAAAATAAGAGGTTCCGGTACTGTGGTTGGTGGGAGAGGGATGGGGCTTTATGGAATATTGAAATATAGAGCTCTAAAAACGATATTTTTACGCTTTTCTGAACACCTTTAAAAATGTATCAGCGAACAAAATTGCAATCTAAATCTGATTGCAATTTTAAATTAAATTGAGACTGCTGTAGCAACATTCTTCTTGCCATAGCCGTTGGTTTATATTAAATTCATGTACATTATTTTAATTAATTTTTTACATAATTTAAAAAAATAGATACATTCGGTTTGAAAATACACACAAGTTCACCAACAATCTTTTATTTCTTGTTTTAGGGGCAGATGACCTACTAGTTCCGCCCCTTAAAATAACAATAACTATAACTATAACTTTCTTGTTTTATAATTTTATCCTTACAGTTTTCTGAAATAATTATTTATTATAAAAGGTCCTATAACTTACTTGAACATGTTTCACCTCACAGTTTATAAAATTTCCAAAGTTTAGAAAAGTTTTCGTTGTGTGTTCCTCCTCTCTCTCTCACCTTGCTGTTAGTATCCAGAGCGGAGTGCCGTCCCCGAAGCAGCCAAGATTCCACGTACTTTGAAGTACAGTACACTCAAAGACTAAGTTGACCATGACTTACAACTAACGTTCCACAGTTCTAAAAATTATGTAATATATTCGACTTTTCCCCCGATCAGAGGTTTCGGTACGGCGTACCGGTGCGTACCGTCTCAAATCTAGCCCTGCTCTTGAGTAAGACTTGAAATGAAAATGTGAACACGATCGGAATTCGAGCCCGCATCTCCTGCTGACCGGGCAGGCCATGCCAAGACCCACAGGACCTAAACTACGGCGGTGTAAGTGGCTAAACGTGCCTGCTCAGACAATAGAAGTTTCGTGTTCGAATTCTGAATGCAGTCTCATTTACTCAATAGCCTCCCTCGGCTAATTGGTACTCAAGGTGAGCTATCCGTTAAGTCACTTCTAGGATTTATCAGCTTTCTTGAAATATTTATCGGACATGTTGGGTCGGTGTATAAGTCCATGCCAATCTTATTCGAATAAAATACAGATCATTACAATAACAAGACTGAGGAACTTGTCCGCCGCCATCAAAATCCGGAAAATGTTCTATAGGAATAGGTTGGTTGGTTCCTCAGTTTAGGGGCTGCGACAACGCGGTCATGTAGCCCCGTATACTTTGGGTGTGTGTAGAATCTGTCTGATAACCGGTGTTAAGTGTGATGGCTGTATTAGTGTGTGTTATCTATTTTTATTTCAAGTTCCTACTTTTGCTACCAAACACCACCGTCAACGACTACTTGTTCTGAACTTGGTAACTAGATGCCACCGCAGTCGGCTCGTGGCGGCGAACGTTGGAACTTAAGAGCATTAGTCAAATCTAACCTATAATTTAGCTACGCACAAGTGTAATTAGTGGAAGGTTCTTTTACATGCCATAAATCTATGACATGGCACCGCCGGCTTTACTTGCCCTCCGAAGGAAGGCATACTGAGGGTTTTTTAACGCTCTCAAAAAATCCGCCGACTTCGGCCTCTCCAAGGAGAGCTGTCGCTTCTAGGATTTATATGTTTTCTTGAAATATTTATCGGACATGTTGGACATCAGCCCAATATATTGGGTCATTGTATAAGTCCATGCCGTTCTTATTAGAATGAAACACAGTGCATTACAATAACAAGACTGAGGAACTCGCCCGCCGCCGTCAAAATCCGAAAAATTGTCTATAGGAAAAGCTAATGTAACTAAGATTCTGAAGTTGAACATTTTATCGCTAGAGAGTGTTATTGTATTTTTTTAGTAATGCCAACATTATTGTTTGGCACTCGTTTTACCGCTTAGTTCGAAACTGTTGGAGATAGTGCGTTCATAGCAGTTCTGAACGCGGAATAATGTTTTACATTAGAAAAACAAACCAAACCTGGAGCTTGCAGTACATCAGTAATTTTCGTCTAGACAGTCATCTAACCTAGTACAGGTCAATGGTTTCGTCCAGACAGTCGTCTAACCATGTAGCGACCAATGGCATCATCCAGAGATCCATTTTAGTACACCAGTAATTAATTCTTGAGGTGTAACATCTTTCCACTCGGTTGCTGGATATTTTTGTGGGAGTGATTTTGAAAAATGGGACGGAAGTGGATCGGACGGAAGTGTATAGGACGTACTGCCAGCTGGATCGTATCCCTCCTGGACATTCAACACACACAAATCTTTTTTATTTACACACTAATAATTCATAACAATTCCAAGACTCCCTTGTTTTTTCTTCACTGCCCACTTGGTATTTCTACTCTCGGACTGCCTTCTTGATTGTTCTCGCACTGCCTTCTTGATACTCTGCTGCTAATCATATCAATATGACTCTTTTTAACAGAATCCATATGAAATAATTACATGTTGGTCTGTGAATCAAGAGGTCCGGGAACTGGGCAAGCTTTTCGTACTCTACTGCTGTGCACATTGCATTTACTCGCAAGTTGGCCAATTTATAAGGAATTAAAGGTTATGAGTGGTGTCTATTAATTAATCTATTAATCTAGTTGATCCATATCGTATTCTTTATTTAGGCTATTGCTGGTGGATGCTACAAATCGTCTAATAAAATGAGTTCCGTATTATAAACTACAATATCAGTAAAACACTCCCTTTTACAATAGATTAATATTTGTGCCAATAATATTATAAAATACCGGTGTATCAACAATTTCACGTGAGGTTTCTTCTCTGTCAGATGTTACACATCACATGGGACTACTGTAAGGCTCGTAAAGTTTTTTGTACTGACAGTCGCCTTTGCCTAACCTCGATACATGGGAGTGTGGTGAAGTGAAGTTGGCAGCATTGCCTGATACACGCCTTATCCAACTTGACGACATGTCTTTTTTTTTTGGTCAGTTTATTACTTGAAAGTGAATGTCCTCGATTCCCTTATTTTAAAGTGAGAACGTGGTGTGTGTTAAACGCAGTTAGCCTCAATAACGTGGTGCAGTAAGTAGCTTACAAACAATTTCCAGAGTGCTACATGGTCGTTATGTGTGTGCGCACCAGTAAACACGGCAAGCTAAGCCGGCTGTGACTAGCGCAGATCGCGTCCGCCCGCACCCGGTCCAGCCGGCGCACCCGGTCCAGCCGGCGCACTATCACAGTTTTACCAAACATGATCAATAATGTGTACTTACAGAGCTCATTGGCGATGCTGAAAATGTCCTCCCTCTCTGGTAACACACACCTGACATCTTTTGATGAAGGAATGCCAGTCAACTCTTTTATTATTTACGGAGCCTGTTTCCTTAAATCGTTTAGCGAGCCTCCTAATTGTACTGGCATTAGGCACAGGTCTTCCTGGAAACTTGATTCAAAATTTTCGTCTCGTTTCAGAACATGATTTTCTGCTTTTCATATACGAATTATGGATTTACACACGTTCGCGCAATGTAAATTGGTGTCTAGGCATGACCAACAATCGCAGTAATCACAATGCTCACTAAACGTGCCACACTAACGTCTAATCTTTGCAAATACACGCCCATATGAATGACAAAAGAAGTGTGAACTAACTCTATGAGTCAGCGAAGCACGACACCGCCAGCTGGACCAGGTGCGCGCGGCCGCGATCTGTGCTAGTCACAGCCGGCTTATCTTGCCGTGTTTACTGGCGCGCATACACATAATGACCCTGTACTAACAAAAGTAACAAACTTGAAACGGGGCACCGTCAACTGCATAAGAGCCCAAGACTGTGACATAAATGAATAAATCAATCAATGAATCAGTCAGTGATGTAATCACCATCTTTGTCAATGAACGCCTACAGCCGTTGTGTGATGGTATTCCAAAATGTGCACCAATTTCCATGTAGTTTGGCGAGGATTATTGCTAGCCAGTGGCGGTTGGTGCTGTTGTGTGCTGTATGTAACCCATTCTCCAAAAAATAAACATATTTAGAAAAATAATTTATAGAAACACTCACTCAGAATCACTCAAGAGGCTCTCCACTGAGTTTCACATACTTAACAAACTCATACACATATTCCTCATACAAAATTACTTAAACCCATAATAACACCTGCAATGACAAGTAGGCCTACTTCTCAGTGTTACCAAAAGCAATAAAATGAAACCAACAACGTCGTAATGCAAATTTACATGTTAATTTGATATAGTGAAATTTACCGACATTTTGTAATTAAAGAAGATCATAATATAATGTCCTTATAGGCCTATTGAAAACATAAAAATTATAATTTTTATAGTTCATTGATTTAAAAAATGTGGCTATGGAATAAGTAAGTAAAAGACTTTGGGGAACAGCTGATTGCTTCCTCTATTTTTTGTTTACCCCCGTTTGCTTTGAGCGATCCCTCTAAAATGCTACCGCAGAGTCTAGAAGTAGGTGCCATCTGCCACGTTCTCGGTTCGTGTGGCCAGTGCTGCCGCTCAGCGGTCGAACGAACAATCTCTGTGATATCTTGGCTGTTGTCCCAACAGCACAACGGAAAAGTTGGGCACGCATGCGCAAAAGGCATAGTTCACGTTTGCTGGCAATAAACGTAGGAATTCTCGCTGTGCTGCGATCTGTACAGCCAGTACCATACGCGGAGTGAAGCGCACGGCTAGATACCTCGTTGTGAGGGGAGTTGAAATATTTCCTATTCTTTGGCTAACGTCTGTAAATGCGATGTATTTGATTGTAGATAATAATAATAAAGTAATCAATTTTCAAATAAAACCATGGTCTGCAGCACTTCAGCACATAATGTGCGACCGCCCCTGTTGCTGACCAACTGATTTGGGCGGTTTTCATAAAAAAAAGTGAAGGTTATCGAGAACGTGGTGCTTCACACAAGTAGAATTTTTCTTCTCGGAAGCGCAAAAACCATATTCGTGTCGTTATCTCAGAGATTGCTTCCCTCCCGTGCACACCAGAAATTTCATCTCGTGGCTTCTACAGCACAAGATCCTCGATTAAACCTGAGTAAAATGTGTCGGAAGTGTTCACGCTCATACAGATTAGTCGTGAAAATTACCAAAACGAGCTGTTAACAACATACAAGTTCCTCTTCGCAACAATCAAACTCCAAACAGAGGTAAGAAAACTATTGCAAAACGAAAACGAACGTTTCACAATGTAGTGGTGCCAACCCAGTGCAGAACGGCACGGACTTATGCACCGACCCTATACGAGTACTTCGCTGTCACGTCTGGGTGTTATATTCACAAGGAACGTAGATAGCATAACATGTGCGCCTCGTGGCACAGTGGCTACAATTATTCTTGGCTATGACCCCAGAGGTTCGGGTTGGATTCCCGGCTCTGCCATGAAAAGGTGGCTGCGTGGCTCAGTGGTAACGTTCTCGCCTGTTGTGCCCAAGGATGCAGGATCGAATCCTGGCGTCGTCAGCTGGCATTTGAGGGCACCCCGGCGTCTTATTATCTACCAAGAAATTTAATTCTGGTCTGAGGCGTGGACTGAGACTCGTGTGGGAGAACTGAGAAAAGGTGGGTTAGATTCTACGGCTTCCCACATCTACTCCAGGCAAATGCCAGGATGGTTCCTTAGTTAAAGCCTCGGATGCCTCCTACCCAAGTTCGGGTCCCAATTACAAATACATACACAGAGACATTCCATGTACACCCAAGTGTACGGGCTACTTGGCCACGTAGGTGAACCAAATAGGCTGGAGCCCTTAACAATGCCATGCGATTTCCAAACAGCCACAGTTTACATGCCGTAAAGTGACCCGTATATATACGCCCCTTCTCCTGCCACATCATCCGGTAAGTTCCCGAAACTGGGATTCTCCGTACCAGACTTTGGTAAAAACCTTTTACGAGCTGATAATCGGACCCGACCTTAGGGGTGGCAACCACTACACCATGAAACTATCGATGTACTTAGGTGTGAGTATTGAGTTTGTATAGAAAGTGTGTGAGAAACTATAATTTTAACCATCCGTATTTACTTGCAGT
This sequence comes from Meconema thalassinum, assembly GCA_946902985.2. Classification (NCBI taxonomy): domain Eukaryota; kingdom Metazoa; phylum Arthropoda; class Insecta; order Orthoptera; family Tettigoniidae; genus Meconema; species Meconema thalassinum. The sequence goes on from OX336393.1 coordinate 411,606,335, forward strand.
TATAAACATCGAATTAAGAAGTATATTGCAATTCTAATGTATTCTTAAGCTGCTTAGTCGTTTTATTTATTTATTTATTTATTTACATATGTTACGCCCTCATTGGAGCACTTAACCAAAACAAGTATATACATATCTCAAAACAATATTAAAGATTCAGCTTCTTATTTTTCTTCTTTTCCCAAAACATTTTCATTCTAGTTGACCTTGCCGCTCTCTCTGCATCGCTTATGGTGTAAGTTTTGCGGGTAAAGGTTTTTAAGGGATGTTGGATGTTCTTGTTTTTCAAGATATTCTTCTCATCTTTGTTAGCAATTTGGGACATTGTCAAGCCGAGTTCATCCAGATCATTTTGAATTTCCATAAACCAAGAGTTCTTTGTTTTACTTTTGAAAAAATAATTAAATAATACTTTTAATTGTCTGGTATCCGGCAGGCGTGAGATATGACAAAAAAAAAGCAATTCGCCTTTTTCGCATAGTATCGACTATAGACTCAGTTTCTTTATAAACCACTTCATTTGGTAATAGACGCCATTGACCATCCACCTGATGTTTTTTATTAATTATAGTTCTGAGAATTCTTCTATCAATCTTCTGTAATGTGTCAGTAACTGATCGAGTGTTTAACTTGAAAAGTGTTTCACAAGCATATATTGCTTCCGGTTTAATAACTGATTCGTAATGTCGTAATTTGGCATTTATGGAGAGTGATTTTTTTTGTAACTAGATCAAGTAATATATTGCGCTTGTCTTAACTTTGTTGTTCTATTTTCGATTGACGCTTTCTCATTCAAATTCCATGTTATAATCTCCCCTAAATATTTAAATTTATGTACAACTTAAATTCTTTATTGTTGATCAATGTAATAGCTTGTGTTTGCACATCAAAGGATGCCATTATTTCAGTCTTTTCAAATGAAATTTGAAGTCCTACTTTTGCTGCAATAGACCCAAGTTCTTCAATTTGGTGTTTAGCCTCATTTATACTGGTTGCAAGCAGTGCAAGGTCATCCGAAAAGGCCAAGCAATTCAGTTTTATATTAGTACCAATCTTTACATTTGGAGGACAAGTTTTGTTCGACTCACGCATGATCTTTTCAAGAACACAATTAAATAATAACGGTGATAGACCATCTCCCTGTCGAAGTCCAGTCCGGATATCAAATGGTTCAGACAAGGCGCCTCAAAATTTAACCTTTGATTTAGTATCTTTCAAAGTAACGCCGATGAGGTTGATAAGCTTTTGATGTAACCCAAATTCCCTAAGGATGTTAAGTAATGACCCTCGATGGATACTGTCATAAGCTTTCTTAAAATCCACAAAAGTAATGACCAAATCCTTTTGTCTCATTCTATGATATTTCATTATCCATTTCAGACTGATGATCTGATCCGGACAGCTGCGACCTGGTCGGAACCCTCCTTGATATTCTCCTAGTTCTTGATCGAGTTGTTGTTGAATTCTTGTCAAGATAATTCTAGATAGAATCTTGTATGTTACATCAAGCAAAGAAATCCCACGGTAGTTGTTCGGGTCTGATCTATCACCCTTTTTATGAATTGAGTGGATTACAGCCATTCTCCATTCCTCTGGTATTTGTTCCGAATTCCATACATCGATGAGGCGTTTATGGGGGTTGGAGATGGTTTGTTCATTTGCATATTTCCATAGTTCTGCTACCAATGAATTCTCTCCTGCTGCTTTATAATTTTTGAGCCAATTAATCGCTGCACATACTTCAGTCAAGTCAGGAGGAATAATGTTCTGTACATTTGTTTTATTTTTTGGATTAGGCTCAAAATCAAGATATTCCTTAGGTTCATCAGCATTTAGTAGTTCTCTAAAATAATCTGCTAGAATTTTAGCATTATCAGTACCATTGTGGGCTAGTTTACCTGATTTATCTTTCATTAATAGTGTAGGCGGGCTGTATTTAGAATGATATTGACGAAATGTCCTGTAATAGTCCCTTGTTTTGTGTTGCTTAAAGGAATCATCAATAATTTGTATGGACTTTTTTGATTTTCTCTTTTAATTCTCCTAATTTCTTTGGCAGTTTCCCTTCGAACAATGGTTAATTCTTCTCGCGATTGTGTGGTCCTCTTTTGCTGATCATTGAGCCATGCTGTGTGTCTTTTCCGAATTGCAGCATCACATTCCACATTCCACCATGCATGCTTTTTCCTTTTTCTAATAGGGGCAATTTCGACAGCAACGGTTTTCAGTGTGTCAACCATCGTTTCTAGCTTGTCACTTAAGAGAGTTTTAGACTTTTCCTTATAGGACACATTATTTATTAAATAACTAGGGTCATATTGCCTTTGCATGGTCGAGTTTGACGATTTTTGTTTACGTCGTGGAGTTAACTTGATCTTTATCTTAGATATATAATGATCAGAGTCAACATAGACCCCACGTAGTACCTTCACGTTATATATTTCTTTGTAGAACTTTTTATCCATTGCAACTTGGTCTATCTGGAATTCCCCTAGTGCACTATTAGGGCATTTCCAGGTCATAAGTTTGTGTGGTTTTCGCTTAAATCTAGTAGTTTCGAGACGTAGGCCATGTTCTTCACAAAGGGTGATTAATCTTTGACCATTCTTGTTAGTGAATTTGTGAGCTGGCCACTTACCTACTATTGGACGAAATTTTCTTTCTTGACCAATTTTTGCATTAAAATCCCCAAGCAAGATTTTAACATGAGTGTATGGAATGTTGGATATTAGTAAGGCAAGTTCTTCCCAAAAATTGTCCGTTTTATCTCTAAATTTTTTGACATTCTTGTCATTAGTTGGGGCATGAACGTTTATCAAAGAGTATATTTTGTTTCCTATCCTAATTGTTAAAGTTGCTAACCTTGATGAGTTCGACGAAAAGTCTTCCACTGAATCAATAATACTGGTATGTACTAAAAATCCCATACCAAATTGGGGGACATTTTTCATAACTCGTGGTCCTGGAGGTCCCTTGTAGAGACGGTATCCTCCAGTTTCAATGGGGTCTTGATCTGTGTTTCTAAGTTCTTGAAGTGCTGTTATTAAGATCTTGTGTTGGTCCAATATATCGGTTAAATGCTTAAGTTTTCCAATTTTAATTAACGAATTTATGTTTAATGTAGCAAAGAATGAAAATTCCCTATGTTTGTTAACTTTGAGTTTGTATTTGGACTTTCGGGTTTCCAGGCGCTCCGACTCACCTGACTCTTCTACGCGGCACCCCACCGTATCCGAATGGTGCCTTGCGGTGGAAGAGTTCATTAGAAGACTGTTCATACTTGAGTTGATTGTCTGGTCTAGGACCCATGATCTGACCGTAGTCAGGGATTACAATTCCAGATGTGATCTGGAAAGGTGATGAATGGAATATGATAGGATGATTGATGAGAAATGGGAGTGTGTTTGGTCCGCGAGAGCTATTATATTTCGCTCAAGTCCGCCAGCAAAACTGGTGAGGACCCCCCTATCCGCCACCTGGGACGCGCCACGTCGGAGTATCACCTCTCCGCCTTCCTACGACAACGTAGTAGGTTCGTGGGCTTAGTCGTTTTAATAACACACAACATTCATAAAACCACATGAAGAAATTTTAATATAGTTTAGGCTATAGCAAAACAAATATGCGAACATCAATAAAATTATAGTACATGTTGGCTGGCTGCGTGGCTCAGCGGTAACATTCTCGCCTGGTGTGCCCAAGATAGCAGGATCGAATCCTGACGCAGTCAGCTGATATTTGAGGGGGCGTGTCAGTAAATTTACTGGCACGTTAAAGATCCCCATCGGGACAAAATTCCGGCACCCCGGCGTCTCTAAAAGCTAGGATAGTTAAAAGGGACGTAAGACCACCAACATTATTGTTATTAATATAATACATATTAATAAGACAGCTTGACAACATCTTCAGCAACCTCTGAAGCTCACTACTTCAGTTGCAACCATGACACCGACATATATCGATGTCCCCACTACTTTCAACTTGTTAGCATGATGGAAACAACCTACAATATAACTACCCCAGGCCCTAGTAGACATACTAGTTATTTTTCTCGGTCATCGGATTCTGGGGGACCGAGAACATCATGCGGGAATGTATCGGAGCTTCCCAAATCTCTTCGCCCAAAATGCAAAACTTTCATTGGTAGCTTAAACATCAACACACTTCGGAAAACTGGCAAGTTAAAACAATTAACAGACATGTTGGATAACTTCAACATCCAAATTTTAGCACTACAGGAAACCAGATACACGGATGAAAATCATTTTGAATCGGGAAATTATAGAATTTATAAAGGCAAGCCAGCAATCTCCCTCCATATGAAGCCACTACAATTTGGCACTGGATTCGCTGTCAGAAAAAACATTATAAACTCAGTGCTTAACTTTTCCTCGCCTTCTGAAAGAATTTCAACACTATCCGTTAAATCAGGAAACAAAGCTTATACGCTTATTAATGCGCATGGACCCACCAACAACTACAATCGTAAAGATCCACAAAAGGTGGAAGACTTCTGGGAACTGCTGGAAGAAACTACAGCCATCATTCCAAATCATCACATAAAAATCCTATTGGGAGATTTTAATGCCCAAATTGGCAGAGAAAGGAAATTCAGGACCATTGTAGGACTATATCCAGCACACAATAGAACTAATAAAAATGGAGAAAGATTACTTGATTTTTGCAAAACTTTTGATCTCAAACTAATGTCAACACATTTCCTGGCACTTCCACACAAGAAAAAGACCTGGAGATCCCCTAATTTTCACTTAGGAGAATTTCAAATAGATCATGTGGCTATTTCCAAAAAGAATCAAAAAGAAATTATGAATGTCAAAGTCAAGAAAGGAGTCATTGACTCTGACCACCATCTATCCTTAATCAAGGTAAAATTTCAACCAAACAGGTCCAAACCAAAAATAACAAAAAATCTGCGCGTCGATTCAGAATTTCTTAAACAGAACGCCAGTACTTTCCAAGAAAGTATCCCTACTCATGATTCTTCTGGCTGGTTAGAACTCAAAGATATACTTTCGAAAGCTTCTCAAAACATTGGCACACCGCCCAGGAAACGCAAGCATAGGTGGTGGAACGAAACCTGTGACAAGGCTATAAACTTCAGAATTAAAGCCTGGCAGAATTGGAATTCTCACAAAACGGAACAAAATTGGCACGAATTCACCAAAGTACAGAAACAAACCTCTAAAATCATCAGATCTGAAAAACGCAAGTATGATCACTACAGATTGGCTGAAATTGAACAAGATCTTACTAAAAACAATACACGAAAATTCTACAAAACCTTCAGAGAAGAATTATCAAATTATCAGGCACAAAGTCTTTGCTTCAAACGCCCGGATGGGACATTGGAAACAAATAATCAAGAAAATTGCAAACTTCTAGCAAATTATTTCAAGGATCTTTTAAACTGTGAACAACTCATCTTAAAAAAAAAACATCCAACCTAGATTCAGAACCCCCAACATTGGAAAAATTAAAGAAATAATCCATGGACTCAAAAATAATAAAGCCCCAGGGGAAGATGGTATAATTGCCGAAATGCTGAAGATAGGTGGTGAGAACGTAGCCCGGAAAATCCACTCAATTCTTGAGAACATCTGGATCACCGAAGAAATACCTGAGGATTGGAAATGTGCGCTAATCCATCCACTGCACAAGAAAGGGGATAAAACCAACATCAATAATTATAGAGGAATTTCCTTGATACCAGTTATTTATAAAATTTTCTCCAAAGCCCTGCTCACTAGACTTGAGAAACAAACAGACCGTCTGATTGGAGAATACCAGGCTGGTTTCCGAAAAGGAAGATCATGCGCGGAACAAATTCTTAATCTCAAAACTATCCTACAAATGCGCAAAACCATACAGACAGTCATTACCTTTGTAGATTTCAGAAAAGCATATGACTCTATAGATCGTCAAACACTTTTCAATACTCTAGAAGAATTTCAAGTGGATAGAAAAACAAGAGAATTAATCAGACAAACACTAACTGGTGCCAACTGGTGCCACCTCGATTGTTCCGATCCACTTCCGTCCCATTTTTCAAAATCACTCCCCCAAAAATATCCAGCAACCGAGTGGAAAGATGTTACACATCAATAGGTATGGCTAAGAAAGCACTGTCTAGTCCACCAAGAATATGGAAATATCATCATATTACCAAGGAAACAAAGAAGCGACTGGGTCAAGCTTGGGTATTTACTATCGTCACGTATGGTTCTGAGTCCTGGACCATAAATGCTGCATGCCGTAGGAGAATCGAAGCCTCATTGCAACAGTAGGTCAATTGATAGCATCTGGTTATTAATACCGAAGACCGTTCGAAGAATGGGTACTTCTGCTCGTATTTCAATATTTTCACAATTAATGTAATGAATAGGGCTTGGATTTTAGGTGCTAAAAAACTGGATTTTTTAATGTATTAAAAATACCTGAAATATGTGACAAAAAAGTTAAAATATTTAATTATAATTTAGTTTATTAATGTGTATATAAACAATATGCTGTACTCACGAATGTAATTTATTCTGTGTCTCGCTGACTGCTGAAGCATTACAATATACAACGATATAGGTTGTCCATCATAAATGAGCGTCGATTATCGCGATACACTTAGCCTATTCTGAAGGCGCGAAACTGCGGCAATATTTGTCTTGCCCTTGAGGTGTTGTGTAACTTGAGATCGCCGTTCAGCTTTGATTGCTTTCCCACATGGTTAGCAGGACAGAACGCCCCCATCAGAAGTAACATTATCTTCAAATTCTGCAACAGACGATAACTTGTAGTTGTTTTTACTTCAGGCATCGTAGAACTGCCTTACACTTCACAGTCCCAGAAATGAACTGCATGTGAGTGACACTGGTTCCAGGTAGGTCTAGCACGTGGTGCAATATGGTTTTGGACAAGAAAATCCCCGGCTTCTACAGTGAGTGGCACGGGTCGACAAGTTACGAATAACACAGCTGCAAGCTGACATACGCTCTGCGTGAAGATTAGATGGCTCACAGGTTCTTCCTCGTTGAAGTAACACAGAACAAAAGTGCAATGAACCGAAAGATCTAGCATACTGATTTAAAAAATGTAAATATTATGTCTTTTTATGTGCTAATAAGTGAAAAGCAGGAATTTATGTATTTATAGGAAAAATGCTGAAAATATATATTTCCATAAAAAATATTTATTTACCTAAAAATCCGAGCCCTAGTAATGAAAAGTTGAAAGTTCGCTCGAAAAGCGAATGGTTGGTAGTCCTGGTTTCCTACCAACATACACTACGATGGTAATTTTGCTGATATAACCAACCTCCGTGCTGATAACTTAACGGAGCAGTTAGCACGGTGTGATTATACAGTATTAGTGTGGATTATGAAAGTTGTACGGGAGTATTTTTGTGGCAACACTGTTCCTTGCCAAAGAAGACGAAGAGGAAGAGAGAACAAGGACCAAAGATATCGCTTCGACTTATGTTCACAGAATACAACATTAAAATAAACCAAACAAAAATAATCACCGAATACAAATGTGGCAACACATAAAAACTGTTCCCGCACTAATGAATGAGAAAGACGAGTGGAAAAAGGAATGAATGAAAGATAAGAAAAGAAGATTAAACAAAAGTGAAAGGGAACAGGGAATAATTAATTGGGGGAATCTAAAGGAGGAGATAAACCTGTCAAATTAATCGTAGAAGGGAGCGATAAAGAAGAGCGAGGCCAATGGGAGTAGCAGTGGTTTGAAATTAAGGTTTGAATATAATTTATTAATTTCTAGCTCCATTTAATGACCTGTACTGGGGACGATTGTTCCTCGGTGGATCACTGGTAAATCGCGAGTTCGATTTCCGATCGAGGAAGTGGTAAATGATAATTGTTGTTGTTAACAAGGTTAAATATAGCCTACAAATTGACATTTGCTAGGCTATTGTTTGGCTTCTCAGGGCCGAGTCTGGAATATTCAAGCATCTGTTTGCGAAAGAAAATGAAATGATCGTGTGGCCTCCGGAGAGGCCTAGTGCAGGTCTTTCTAGTTGACACCCGTGGGTGACCTGCGCGTCGTAATGAGGATGAAGTGATGATGAAGACGTCACATACACCCAGTCCCCGAGCCACGGGAATTAACCCCAGGAGATTAAAATCCCTGATTGCTCGGCCGGGAATCAAACCCGGAGCACATTGGGCCAAAGCCTAGCGCACTAACCATTTAGCCACGGAGCCGGACTTGCGAAAGAAAAGAAATTGAAAAGAAAAAGTAAAAGAAAAGGAAAGGAGAAAAGAAAGAAAACGAAAAAATAAAAGAAATAGAAAAGGGAAGAAAATAAAAGTAAAAGGGAGAAAATAAAAGAAAAAAGAAAAGAAAAAAATAAAAGAAGAAAAGGGAGGAAAATAAAAATAAAAGGGAGAAAATAAAATAAAAAGGAAAAAAATACAGGATAAAGGAAGAAAAGGGAGGAAATGAAAAGTAAAAGGGAAAAAATAAAATAAAAAAGGAAAAGAAAAGAAAGGATAAAGGAAGAAAAGGAAGGAAAAGAAAAGTAAAAGTGAGAAAATAAATTAAAAAGGAAAAGAAAAGAAAGGATAAAGGAAGAAAAGGGAGGAAAAGAATAGGAAGGGATAAAATAAATTAAAAGGAAAATAATAGAAAGGATAAAGGAAGAAAAGGAAGGAAAAGAAAAGTAAAAGAGAGAAAATTAAATAAAGAGGAAAAGAAAAGACAAAGGAAGAAAAGGGAGGAACAGAAAAGGAAGACAATTAAAAGGGAGAAGAGAAATTTAAAAATAAAATAAAATATAAGTCCTTTGACTGAAAATGGCGGACAGTCTTTCCCTCTAATAGTGGGGTATTTTACACTAACTCGATATCTCGTGAAGAATCGAGTTATCTTACGAAAGGCAGATGATCTCGTAGTTCCACCCCTTAAAAGAACAATAACTAACTACTGTAGAATCAAGTTACTGTTCCATTCCGGACCCGGGACATCTGGTCATTTAGCCCCAGTGTTCATCGGTGATGAAGTTTGCGTTGATTACTTGTGTTATTGTGGTGTCTGTAGAAGTGTGTATTTGTAATTGAGACTAGGATTAGGAAGGAGTCAGCCGTGGCCTTAAGTTCGGGACCATCCCGGTATTAGCCCAATATATAATTGGGAAATATGAAGAACCACTTCTAGAATAGCTGTGTTGAGAAGCGAACCCACCTCTGCTCATTGAGTGTAACCCTTTCCAACCTTTAGATTGGAATTACATTTCTCAGTTGAGCTGGGAATCGAACCCGGACCTCGTAAGTGACAGCCAAGAATGCTAGCCAGTGCAGCACGAGGTAGTCTGAGTATTTACTTTGGGTGTGTGTAGAATTTGTCTGATAACCGGTGTTAATTGTGATGGCTGTATTAGTGTATGTTATCTGTAATTGAAGTAAGGACTGCAGACGATTTTTTTTCAAGTAGCTCCTACTTTCACTACTAAATGCTACCATTCACGACACCTAGCTGCGGACGTAGCTACTAAACGCCATCGCAGTCAGCACCTGGTGGCAAACGTTGGTACTAATATTGCGTTATCAAACTAACCTACAAATTTTAGCTTCCACAAGTGTAGTGTACAGCCCGGGGGGGGGCAGTACCCCCTGAGAGCCACCCCCCACCTTTTACCAAAACCACCCCAGCTGGAAAAAACATAATTCCAGGACATATCTATACACAGCAAGCGGCGGCCACCTAAGCCTAGGAGGTTAGCCAACTGCTTGGAAAACACACACAAGCATTTACACTAACAACTATCTGGGGCAGCTACATTGACGCAATGCTGACCAAGCAGCGCCGAAAGGTATAAGAATGGAGTCCAGATTGGAGCCATTATCTGTTCTGTAGTGTTCTCCGCCAGCGGCCCTGCCCGACGTCCGTTCTACACCAGGTGAGAATCCAGCTTGTGCTCAGAATCCTTTATCTTGTAAACACCTACCCTAAACTTGTACACATCACAAATTGTACCACATTTATATTTGCTCAAACTCCCCAAGAGGGACATACCATTACATCAACTGGCCATTAAATACTTGGTCAGTAAGCTACACTTGTATTACTGATTACACTCCACTTCACATCCTCATACCCCACCTGACCTTAGCCATAAGTGCCCCTGACCGTAGCGGTCAGTAATTGCTTCGTCAGACTCCATTGTACTCACAGCACGCGACTCAACTGTATAGCGTCGAGCCGCTGACTTGGCACATTTATTGAATTACTCATTCCGCTCAGCTGGCAGGCCAGTTTAGTAGCTTGCACTCAGACATTCATCCCCTAGCAGATACTTGCATCTTGCAGGGACGGCCCCAAGAGATTAAACACTAACACCAACACACTACACTAGTAAGCTCTCCCAGCCACGGGAAGCTACTCCCATCCAAGAATAGCCTTCTAAATTAGCACACTGACACAACCGTGTTTTATCCCGACTACCCCCAACCAAGGGATTAAAACATATTTGGTGGAGGCGCTGCTACCACGCACAATAAGGGTAAGGACTCAAACAACGAGCCCTCGTGGTAGAAGCGATCCGTACCGCAAACAGCCAAGCGAAAAAGTTGATTTTTTTTGACAGAAAGCATTATTTTTCCTTCACTCTAGCTACACAAGGGACATTTTTGTCAAGACACCCACCCCCATCCTCCCCATAGTGCAAGGTCGGTGGAAATTAAATGACCACGTTCAGAACCACACTAAGGGACTTTGCGCACCATTTGTCGGCTAGCACAACTGCACTCCTGCCGAAGTTAAAAATTAAGAACAGCGACTTGATAACTGAACAGACTGCGATACAACTCCTTAAGGAACTCGAATTAAAGGCAATAGAAATCCGCGCTCAACACCCTGCAGCGGCAGCAAAAGTCACACATTTTACACGATCCCAGGCCAGTACACACGGACAAGAATCACCAATTCTAGCGCTAGTAAAGCAGATTGCTTGCCAACACTCCACCCCCTATTGCTGCAGCAACTGCAAATCACAGAGCAGAAGACTAATAATCTGCTCGCGCGCACCACACAGTTACTGGATACAGCCGCTGTTAAGGCAGACAATCACACGACAGAGGCAGTCCTAGATATACACACTATTTTGGAAAGAGTGAAACAGGATCTAGACAGGACAGTGGAAGTAGTGAAGTCCACACAGTACGACATCACACCATCGGTCAGTGACGATATATCAGGTGACGAGCCACCTGGTAACGTAACACACACGTGTCATACACGGGGAGTGAGGCTAATTCCCCTCAAAACAACACAAACACCTTGTCACACGATAGCAGTGCGGACAGCGTAAACGGATTAGAATCCTTACACGGCCAACGAGAGATAAACGAACAGGAAATGAACAGGCACACAGAATATCCCATGATCCACCCCACAAAGTTCACGGGGGAAGGCCAGGATCCCGAGGAATACCTCAAGGCCTTCAATAGAACGGCTCGGATCAATGGCTGGAGCGACGAAGTCAGGAAACGGCTCCTCCCTGCATACCTCACGAAGGCGGCCATGACATGGTACGAGCTCCATGAGGACAATCTAGAAGATGCCACATGGGAGGAAATCACTTTGCTGATGAAAAGTGAATTCCAGCTCATACCAGATGATGAGGACCTGTATGACCAAATTAGACAGAGGTCACCGGGGCCTACAGAGAGCGCACAGACATATGTAAATGCAAAACTGCTCATGTGCGACAAATATAACGCAGCTATGACGCATAAGCAAGAAGTCAAGTTGCTAATGCAGGGCCTTAGACCATCCATCGTGGACAAGTTATGCATAATGAATAACCCCACGGTCCAACACATGCTAAACAATATTAAAACAATAGAGGCAGGGAGAAAGATCACGGAAAAAGCTACGGAGAAAGCCATGAATCAGCATTTTCATCCACAAAAGGACGATACCAGTCAGAAGATGGATGAATTAGTGGACAGGATGGAGAAGCTAACGATAGCTGCCATCCAAGCAGGCGGGAGACCACCTAGGGGTGAACACACGGACACGGAAGAACTCTATTATCCCGAAAGGGACAGGGGGTACACGTAAATGGGACACTACGAGCGGGAGACAACACACTACCCTCCACAGCGGTCAACAACACCATACACACAGGACAGGCCACACTACCCTCCGCGATACTCACCGGTCTCATACGCAAACGTAGAGCCAACATACCCCTCACGGCGACCATCATCCCCATACACACCGGAGTACTACCCTGAAGAGTACGACCACAGCATCCCCCGGCGAAGCAGCCCGCCACCGAGCAGACAGGGCTATGCTGCCCCACAATACAGGGGAAACGGGAAGTATCGGGAAAACCCGCCCCCAAGCAGGCAAGGCTATGCAGCCCCACAATATAGGGACAGTGGGGAGTATCGGGAAAACCCGCCACCACGCAGGCAAGGCTATGCAACCCCACAGTATAGGGGAAATGGGGACTATCGGGGAAACCCACCCCCAATCAGGCAAGATTATGCATCCCCACAACACAGGGGAAACGGGGGTACCGGGAGAACCCACCCCCAGGCAGACAGGGTTATGCACCCTCCCAGTACTGGGAAAAGGGGAATCGCCGGGAAAACCCGCCCACGCAGCAGCAGACGTACACCCCACCCTGGCGGAAACAAGAAAACAGACCGCCGGGCAATAACCGCAAGACAACAATCCCACAAAAAGGACGGGAAACCAGGGACACGTACACAAAGGGACCAGAACACTATCCACTCCCCGACGAACACCCGAGGGAGTTTAGGGATGAGGCACCCCGCCGAACAGACAGGGGGCAATACTTCCCACACCCAGTTACCCACCACAAGCGGGGAGTTGGCGCAGCCACCCCAAGGGGGGGGGGGGCCATACATACAGCACGGGGAGACGAACGCCCACGTTTCCAAAAAACGCCTAGACGGGGAGGTTCGGCCAGCTAAAAAAGCGGTGGAGGTTCCTCCCCTAACACAACACCAGAGAGGCCCCTCACCTAAACAGACTCGTAAGAGCAAAGAGAAGAAGCAGCCAACTAAAGGCAAGGCTGACGATCCACCCCCGGACCGTTTCCAAACACACGCCGTACAAGGGGACGGCAACTGTCTGTTCAGGGCCATTAGCTTTTTAGTCCGGCATACCGAGGATCACCACAGGGACTACAGACGGAAAACGGTCCAACATATCCTGGCCAACTGGAAAGAGTACCGGGATTTTGTGTCGAACGAGCGGGAAAACCCATTCCAGACCGGGGCAGACTACCAAAGATACATGGGTAGGGATGGTACCTATGCTGGCGCCGTAGAGGTGACCGCTCTCGGCAAGGTACTTGAAACGAACATACAAGTATACACTGACGTACACTCGCCCCCACTATTCACAACCGCGGGATTTGACAGGGCCCTGCACATACTATTTACGGGGAACCCTAGGGCGGGACACTATACGCCCCTCACAATCACGCGCGAAAAAACCAAAGGCAAACCCACACCCTCCAGACGGGAAACCATACCCCCTACACCACAACACGGGGCGGGGAGTGACCCCACACAGGCGCAGGACGCGAGCTCACTCGGCATAGGGGAGCCAGCAACAGGAGTCAAACTCGCGACCGCCTGGAACAAAAAACGAAGTCACAAGTGCAAACGTAGGGTTAGGTTTGCAGACACACCCCCTCAGGAGGAAGAAAGGAACAACACACCTACATAGAGACTGGGAACTGTCAACACATTAAACGCTCGCCAGAATCCCTCTATTTTCACAGCGCGGGCCGTGAAGAGAGCAAACAGTGTACTGAATGTGCACATTTCGCTGACCGAGACAAAAACTCGAGCCAGGAAGTAAGCCGAGAAGCCAAGCGTGCCAATTACAATAAGCGGCCAGCGCCATGCCTTTTCAGCACAAATGTTACGCAGGGCATCAACACTGGCGCACACAGTGACAAGGACATTACGCCAGTAGCAACAACAACAACATACACCCTATACAACACATCTTTGCAGGGCAAAGGACTCCAGTTATCGGCACTGACAGTACACGCCAGCATAAATGGCCACAGGGTGCAAGCCCTCGTTGACACTGGCGCAGCGGTGAGCTGTGTCAACAGAAAACACGTTACCGAAGGGCCGATACACGGTGTCACGGGTGACATCCGGCTGCTAGCGGCCAATGCTCAGACGCTAGAAAACACGGGGGTGGCAAATATACACCTCAGGCTAGACAACTTTGCCACGACACACCCCATGTTCGTCATAGAACATCTTTCTGCGTCAGCAATAATTGGCATGGATTTCCTCGCCAAGTACGAAGCTAGCATAAATTTTGCTAGCGGCAAGATGCTTTTAATGCATGACCAAAGGCTCACCACACATCCCATCATATACACCAGAAACACAGATGGGATTCGAGCGGAGCGAGTAATCCACGAGCACCAGGCCTCTACATTGAACACAATCAGCAAACACACAGACACACACACAGATAAGATGGTCAATCAGACTCACAGACAGGACCTGACACCGGAGCAAAATAGAAGGCTCGCGGAGCTCCTGGAAACCAATAGGGATATATTTGCCCATTCACTGAAGGATCTCGCAGTGACAGACCTTATCGAGCATCATGTCACACTCACCAGTGACCGGCCAGTCCACCAGCCCCCCTTCAGGGTGAGTCAGAAGGAGAGGCACGCCATCGACACTCAGATCACACAGATGCTCGAGGCGGGGGTCATAGTGCCAGTGATCTCGAACTACAGTGCTCCCGTCTTACTGACCAAGAAGCGGGATGGTTCCCACAGGTTCTGTACTGATTACCGTAGGCTCAATAAGTTAGTCGAAAGTGTCAGTTATCCACTACCACGGGCCGACACCTATTTGGATGCCCTCGGTGGGGCTAGCTGGTTCAGTTCGATGGATTGTTACAGTGGATTCTATTCAATCCCCGTTTATGAACCGGACAGGCACAAGCTGGCGTTCGTTACAGAAAACGGCCTCTATACCTATACAAGGTTACCAATGGGCCTCCGTAACGCCAGCCAGACCTTCCAAAAGCTAGGGGATAAGACATTTTCAGGGCTAAAATGGCGCTCAGTACTAGTCTACGTGGACGACATAACGGTCTTCTCCAACACCTTTGACGAGCATCTCGTACATTTGGAGGAGGCTTTCGCAAGGATCAGAGGGGCCAAATTAAGGCTTAAACCTGCGAAATGTCAATTCGCCAGACAGCAGATTAACATATTGGGCCATATTGTCAACAGAGAGGGCATTATTCCCGACCCAGCGAAGACTGACGCAATAACGGGCATCCAAATGCCCACAAATTTGAAACAATTGCGCAGCTTCATTGGTCTCCCCTCCTATTACAGGAAGTACATCCATAGGTTCGCGCACATCGCCCTCCCCCTAACCGAACTCACACGTGAGAAGACACCCTTCGACATTAAACAGGAACATATAAATGCCTTCAACACACTGAAGCAACTATTGACCACCCCACCATTACTGCAACACTTCCATAGTGATAGGCCCACATTTTTACACGTGGACGCAAGACAGTACGGGCTGGGAGCGGCCCTATTACAGGAAGATGCAGAAGGGCGCATACGGCCAATAGCTTATGCTAGCAGAAAATTAACGGCCGTCGAAACTAGATACTCTGCCACAGAGCGGGAAATGCTGGCATTTTCATGGGGAGTGAACTATTTCCGGGTATACCTCTATGGTATCCGGTTCACGGTAGTGACTGACCACGCGAGCCTGCTTTTTTGGGACAAATTTAAAAACCCAAATTCGCGACTCAATAGGTTTATATTCCGCCTGTATGAATATAACTTCGTGGTCAAGCACAAGAAAGGCGCTACACACCTGGATGCAGATGGGTTGTCTAGGCTGCCAGTAGCCGATCCCCCAGATGACTGTAAGGACCACGAATGGGACAACATGCCCACTTTTGCCCTGACGGTGTTTAACATCAAGCAGGAGCAAGAGCGTGACCCATACTTGATACAGATTCTAATGGTACTAGAAAACTTGGAAAAGGTGGATTCCAAGACGGCTGTCTGGGCGATTTTTTTTAGACAAAGACGGGGTACTGAAATTTAAACCCACAGCCATGCACGATAATACACCAATAGCGGTTCCGGATTCATTGAAAGAGACTATCATGACCGGACACCATTATAGCCCAATGGCAGGGGCACATTTGGGTACGCATAAAACATACCATAGAATCCGGGACAAGTATTACTGGGTGAACATGAAGGACGACATAGACACCTTCGTAAAGGCATGTCACACTTGCCAGCGATTTAAAGCCAGGCCTGGCAAGCGTCATTGATTACTCAACCCTATTCCCGTAGGAGAGCTATTCCATAGAGTCGGGATAGATGTGAAAGGCCCCATCACTACATCTGAAAAAGGTAAAAAATATATACTTGCGGCCACAGAGTATCTCACCCGGTATATGATTACAAAGGCTGTTCCCAAAGCAGACACGAACAGCATAGTCGAATTCCTATTTGACATAGTCACGCGATATGGCCTATTCCAAACCCTACTATCCGATAGAGGGACTATTTTCACCTCGAGAGTGCTCCAACAGTTTTTGAAGGTACTAAGGATAAGGGCATACACGACCACGAGTTTTTCCCCACACACCAATGGACTCACGGAAAGTATGAACAAAATAATTGGAATAGCGTTAGCCAAGTTCACGGGGGACACAGGGACAGACTGGGATAGTTATTTGCAGCCCATTACATTCAGCTACAATACCTCTATATCCACGGCCACAAAACACTCTCCACACTTCCTGTTGCACAGATATACACCTAGAAGTCCCATAGATAACATATGCATCCCACAGGACACTCTCCCAGACAACGCAGCCCAGCTAGATCACTTGCAGATAGCTCGCATGGAGGCCAGAAAGAACATAGCCGTGGCACAGAAAAAAACAAAAAGAACGGTACGATCGGCAAAGGAAGACCGTAGAATATACACCCGGGCAATTGGTTATGGTTTCCAATTCCGCCCGCAAGAAAAACGTGTCCGATTTCCTCCTACCACGTTGGACAGGTCCCTTCAAAGTCTGCAGGAAGGTATCTGACCTAAACTATATAGTAAACGTGCGCCATGGACGCAAACTCATCAAGGACACTATACACGCCCGCCGTATGATGGCATATCACACCCAGAAAACAACACCTACACGTAAGGGCGGGAACACTGCCAAAAGGAAAGGGAATGATTCCACTGGCAGGCGTGAAAAGAAAGCCAAAGGATAGGCCTCGAACCCCGAGGATCTCACCGGGATACGAACCTAACACTGAAAAAACTGTCCCGAAGACACAGGCCCAAAGGGCAACAGGAATGAATACCTTGCACAAAGACGGTCTCAAACCCGCGACCTTCTGAATACCAGGAGTGCAAGGTCGGGTAGCCATCCAATTGAAGGATACAGCGATAAGGGACAGTCTCACTAACAGGAATATATTCCCATCAGGTATACAATATCACAAAATTTGGGGACACAATATATGAACAGAGGTAGGTTCTTTTCCATGACGGGAAGCCGAAGGCACATCATACAAGCTCACAATAGAAGAGCGTGTCACCAAACCCACTCACACGTGCTTAACACATGCAGACCGCCAGACCAGTAGCAGGTAATGCCCACGTCAGTGAAACTTGACACTATCGCAGTCAGCGATAAGACGTAATGGGACAGGCGACCTTCGCAAACAGCAGGCAGCCTAGAAGCGCTTTCACTTTGGAAGGTACACACACAATCATTCACGCCATTTTCAAAGCCGGATAACTCCCGAAGTGAAATACGAGGGACGTTCCGAAACACACAAGACACGCACACTAACGTACATCTTCACATACGTGTTGCAAACATACAATACACGCCATGAGACACAAAACACGGAGCGCCACATGGGATCGCGGGTCCGAATACCCAATAAAATCGGACGCCGTGATAAACAAAAATTGTCGACCGATGAAAGATCACTTACATACAACACACGGGTTTTTCATCATGACAAGTCAGAAAACTCAGTCGGCGCGACTAGAAACCGGATAGACCCATTCACAGGGGAAAATTCACTCCCACCTAGACGGAAATTGGCCAAAATTACGGCAATCCGCAAGTATGTCCAAATTAAAACAGGAATATGGACATGGGAACAGACAATTACACGGGCAGCATCGCACAAACAGCAGGCATACACCATCCCCCACAGAAAAAAACATAGGGTCCCATACAGACACTGTGCCCCATAGAGCATAGCCAAGAGTGAAAATAGGCATAAGAATGTTTAAATTATGCGTATATAAATGCCATATTATCACTGTGCACACGCTTCAAACATACATTTGTGGTGGCAGATACATTGTACTAATGACATATACAAGCACATAAACAATTGAGCCACACAATCATGAACACGGGAAGGTTCTTTAACATAGATACAGGAGCGTAAATACGGGGGACGCCACTCTCACAGACACAAAACAGGTAACACCACATTTCTAAGGCCAAAAAATCATGGCAAACTTGGATTACCCCGAACACAGGCAATAGACTTGCTAGACACAAATTATAGACAATTACATAAAACAGAGGTTTTGCGGAAGAAAAGTCCACACATCATTGGTAGCGAAAACACGACAGGTTAAAACATTGACCCTCCTAGAATGTAAAACAATGTCAACATACGGACAATGGCGAAAGTCACGTTCCGTCAGCCGCCATAAATAACATTAGAGACTTCCTACAAACAAGGACACAAAAACAAATACAACAAAACACTGAGTTGCGAATTCCAGCGCTTTGCAACACTGTTGCCGGTAGACATTTTTTTCATAACCAGACGTGACAAGCGCGCGCAAACATGATGACACGGAACAAAAATCAACAACAATAATAACATACAGTGGCACGGATGTTGACACAGGATTCAGCGCTATTACAATAGGCCTGGCATCCAGTAATGTACAAATACTATAGGCCGGATTCATCTTAGGAACACAGGAGCATGTATACAAGGATGTTAACACGCAATAAGCGACACCCGGCGATTAGCCACGCGCTACAAGATAAGACTTATCCGATAACGTCCCACGCGCCAGGGTGCGGCAGCGGTACGCGACCTCACGCACGCAGCCGCGCTAATTCCAGCCACGGACACCTCCTGCCTACACGCGCCCAACAATCAGGGGCGGATACATACAGCGTCCATGAGGGAACAACCCCCCCTAATAACTACTTTCCCTCGTTTTTCTTATTTATTTAAATCATTACAGGCAATCAGGCTATGACAGTTCACACTTACAATCCCATGTTACCCCAACGTTACGAACGTTATGGACAGGAGACCAGGCTAGGCCGTGACGTCACAGCGTCACTGCACCCCAACCTCCTAAGGGCAGCCCGAGGGCAGTGCCAACAGACACAAACATTTCTACACAACGTGGGTATCAAAGACCCACAGACATTCCACAGACTGGGAGATGCTTTATGGCATCTCAATTCCTCCAGTGTACATCTCAAGGAAAGATAGAGAGCACATAGTGACCAAGAGAGGATCACACACCACGACAGGAGCAGAGATGGATAGTGCCATCAGGATGGCCAAGATACCAACTACGGGCACCATTCCAACACCCTTCTCCCTACATACCCTGTCACTAACAACGCCATCCAACGCAAACATACAGACACATGAAAACAGCTAGACTACATTCCAAAATATACATCGGGGTTGATAGACTTCATGCGTCTAAACAAATTCAGGTATGCTACACCTTGGCCCCAAATGCCTACACCCGAGTATTAGGGGTGAGTCGGAAACAACATCAAGCGTAATGCACATCTCTTTGCAAAGAGATGAGGCCACATTCATGCTAACAACTATTTTTTTAAATTAAATAATCCCGCATGCAAGGGACATAGAATTATTATACCTCGACCCATGCTTTATCCTCCAATGAGAGCGGATACGCCTCATATCCATCCCCATGCATGGAATATCCTACCCACATACCACGGATTTTGTTATTATTACACCTGCATGGCATTTTTAAAATTTTTGCACACTTGGGAAAACCTACCCCATCCACTCACTGTAAAGAACTCCTAACAACATCATCGGCTCCCGGCCAATATTAACATGGAGACCAACGATGCACGACCCTCTCCTACCACGCTTTAAGCCCATTCAGCAAATAACACCCCCGGATCCTAATAACAGGGACCCAACGCCCTACAAACCCACTAACGCCTCCAGGAAATTACCAAGGCATTACCGCTGGAAATCCGACATGGCGACTACAGGCCTGAAGTAGACAATGCATTTAGAAGATCCTACAACCCCATAACACTAAAAAAATTCACATAATTACATGGTAACATATTTACATATCACACTTATTAAAAAAAAGGAATCTGATATCACACTGGATGGTGATGAGAGTGTAAATGAAAGGCAGAGGCGCCACACAAGAACAGAGCTTGAGAAGGCGATGATGATGCCTGACCCAGTTGACTGAATGACTGACAGACGAACCTATAGACGACCACACTAGGACTAGACTTCTAGTTAGTATGTAACCTAAGTAGAGCTTCTATGGCGGGAAGTTAGTCTTCCACGCGCGGAAGTGAAGAAGGATCTCAGGATTCAGCGGGACCAATCCTAGATCCGCCAAGTCCTCGTCCCGCGAGACGAGGTGAAGACGATCATATATAATAACAAATGATGATGATGATGATAATTGTTGTTTTAAGGGGCCTAACATCGAAATAACAAATGAATAATGCATAATGCATATGGAATGAATGCGATCATTCGGTCCCGTGCCCACATAAATGGATGACACCGAGTCTCCAGAGCGTAAATGGTAACGCACCGGGTGGCCAGAGATATTAAATAGGTATGCAAAGGGCTGCCAAATGGGGTTCGGTGGGCAACCCAGCAAAAAATATAAACAGATGATAAATGGAGAATAATGCCAACACAGGCAGGTATAACAGCGACGAAAAGGATATCCGAGCGAGGCGTTTGCTCTTTAGCAGCGCAGTCGCCCAGGCCTTTATTAATTACTAATAAGGTAATGTCGACAATTAGTATTAAGACGGAGAGGACTACGAGCCATTGCCGGGTTCCGGTCCCGACAATAGGTTACAAGGGCCCCCGGAAGAGAAATCGACCGGACGAGCCTCCATCAAAATTCTAGCGTATAGGTAACAGTGCCATTTAAAAGGCAACTTAGATTTAAGCAAATTTAATAAGCACTGTTGCAAAACAGTAGCTACAGCACATTTCGGCATTAGGTTAAGGTCCACATCGGCATGTATATACAGGATATTTTTTCATTTAGTATTAATTAATATAATTTAGGTCAAACTTTTTTTTTAAATTAAGATAAGAGCGATCGGCACCTGGTAACCAAAATACGTTACCAGGGTAAGCCCGACAATACATAGGATAAATAGGATTATAGGCGCACCAAGGGCGGTGGCACAGGAGCCAGCCGACCCATACAAAAGCGATACATGCGACAGCTCGGCACAGCAACCAAGGCTGACGGGCCACAGCGGTGCGAGAGAAAATTTATGGCCAAGGGTATTTCATAAAATTTGTATTTGAATTTCAGAGAAAGAGCTCCATCGATACGGCAGAGATCGTCGAAGACCATGGTCACAGTTGTAACAGATTTGATACACTACACCGCCCTATAGCGGGCTACACACACAAATACACGGAGAAAAGAGAAAAGATACAGACAGGATGGTAAGATCCAGTCGACTTAGGCTAAGCTGGACTAAAATTAGGCTAAACTAGACTAAATTAGACTTAAGGGGCGTTAAATTTAAGCCATATAATAAGCGCAGCGAGGGAAATAATATATATATATATATATATATATATATACATGTACTGTAACCATAATAACATAATCCACTTTCAGGAATGCAGGAAAGCCAGGAAGCAACGGCGTGCACAGAACCACACATGAAATGGCCATTAATGCATAACATACAGTGGCACGGATGTTGACACAGGATTCAGCGCTATTACAATAGGCCTGGCATCCAGTAATGTACAAATACTATAGGCCGGATTCATCTTAGGAACACAGGAGCATGTATACAAGGATGTTAACACGCAATACGCCAGGAAGCAACGGCGTGCACAGAACCACACATGAAATGGCCATTAATGCATTTTGTTTTGCAGATGACGAGGATTGTACACAAACCTATTGTAAATATATTTCCCAACACAGAAATACCACACTCTCTCCCTCATGTACAGACACATACACTCTTTGTCAATGTCAGTTGCACCTCCTAAAGGTGACAGCGTAGCGACCAACGAGGCACAGTATCCGTGGGATACTGGGCATCGCGGAACGCAGAAAAACAAGATGACACGCAAATAAGGCGTGACTTCGGCATCTAAGGGCGGCACAAGTATTGTAAGGGCCGAACCTTCGACGCCAGGGTGGAATTTCCCAACCCATGGCGGGAAAACCACTAGTACATAAGTTCAATGGAAAAGGAATTAGCGGCCTAGCCACTAAACCACGGTAAAACGGCCGAGTAGAAAATGGCCAGGGAGGAATCAGCGTATGTTATACAAAGGCCAAGTAAAGAGTCCTACGAAATGAAAGGTACCAGACTCATGAGTATTACCGGTTATGATTATTATTATTATTAGCAGTATGATTGTACAAATGGTTGTTGTAATGATTATTATTGTAACGATTGTTATAACAGATGTATCAGAAGCATGTCTATGGACATTGTTATTAGGGATACCAGTAATAGCACGAT
Organism: Meconema thalassinum; assembly: GCA_946902985.2. Classification (NCBI taxonomy): domain Eukaryota; kingdom Metazoa; phylum Arthropoda; class Insecta; order Orthoptera; family Tettigoniidae; genus Meconema; species Meconema thalassinum. The sequence continues at coordinate 411,629,213 of OX336393.1, forward strand.
TATCTTTATTATTAGCATGCAAATATTATTATGCCAGAATGGGCTACAGTACCACATTATTATGTCTTCACCATTGTCATTGCTACTACTGTACACACACATGAATTATTATATACATTGTACACAGTTACTGGATAACATTAGTTGCTTATACATTTAAAACACATGTACTTTTCTTTTCCACTCTCTTTAACGACACATTGTGAAGGTGTCCCGTTTCACCCCAACACAATGTACCATTTAATATATATTCCTTTAACTTATACCCTGGGGCACCTATTTTTTCTATTTTCTTCCATCTTTTACACAATCCAATTTTTTCTCCACAACCACCCGTCCAGCCATGGTTTTTTTCCTCCCTGGATAATACCAACATGGATATAATGTCAAGATCATATTTTTTTTGTATTTTTATCGTTACTATTTCCAATGTCAAATTTTACAGTGACTCATTTCAGATCAACAATTAACTATGTATAACTATGTATACCCAAAACCTACCCCTCTGAGCACACGCTAGACTCACATCACCACGACATCGTTACACCTACACGACACCGATACGGAAGACAAAGAAGAAGAGGTACGAGGAGAAAACAAGAAGAAACCATCACAACGACACGCCCACTCTGTTTCCCGTTCGCGAGGACGCGAACTAATCGATGAGGGAACTTGTACAGCCCGGGGTGGCAGTACCCCCTGAGAGCCACCCCCCACCTTTTACCAAAACCACGCCAGCTGGAAACACCATACTTCCAGGACATATCTCTACACAGCAAGCGGCGGCCACCTAAGCCTTGGAGGTTAGCCGACTGCTTGCAAAACACACACAAACATTTACACTAACAACTATCTGGGGCAGCTACAGTGACGCAATGCTGACCAAGCAGCGCCGAAAGGTATAAGAATGGAGTCCAGATTGGAGCCATTATCTGTTCTGTAGTGTTCTCCGCCAGCGGCCCTGCCCGACGTCCGTTCTACACCAGGTGAGAATCCAGCTTGTGCTCAGAATCCTTTATCTTGTAAACACCTACCCTAAACTTGTACACATCACAAATTGTACCACATTTATATTTGCTCAAACTCCCCAAGAGGGACATACCATTACATCAACTGGCCATTAAATACTTGGTCAGTAAGCTACACTTGTATTACTGATTACACTCAACTTCACATCCTCATACCCCACCTGACCTTAGCCATAAGTGCCCCTGACCGTAGCGGTCAGTAATTGCTTCGTCAGACTCCATTGTACTCACAGCACGCGACTCGACTGCATAGCGTCGAGCCGCTGACTTGGCACATTTATTGAATTACTCATTCCGCTCAGCTGGCAGGCCAGTTTAGTAGCTTGCACTCAGACATTCATCCCCTAGCAGATACTTGCATCTTGCAGGGACGGCCCCAAGAGATTAAACACTAACACCAACACACTACACTAGTAAGCTCTCCCAGCCACGGGAAGCTACTCTCATCCAGGAATAGCCTTCTAAATTAGCACACTGACACAACCGTGTTTTATCCCGACTACCCCAACCAAAGGATTAAAACAGTAGTTAGTGGAAGGTTCTTTTTCACGCTATAAACCTATGACATGTGCCCGCCGGTTTTACTTCCCTTCCGAAGGAAGGCACACCGAGGGATTTTTAACGCTCTTTTTTAGTCTATTGCCTAATGGAGAAAAAATCTAGAGAGCAATCTAGTGAATAAACATGACTTTGGCCGGATTTGAACCCACGATCTTGGGCATACAGCATGCTACCAACTACGCCACCGAAGCCGCTGCTTTGTATCGTCAAGAGGTGGATATATTTTGCGGAATTCTCCTACCGTCTACATTTTAAGGCCTGTGTTATTGATGTGTCTCCCCATTAAGGGGAGACGGAATGACCTAGACTGTCCATGTTAATTTTCAACTTTTTCTCAGAAATTATTAACAGAAACTATTGTATTTTACACGGATGTTCTTTGATGCTCGCCTTCCTTAAACAGAGGTAGTCTATTTAAAAAAAACGTATTTGAGTACATGTATGTAAAATGTAACCCAATGTAATAGGCTATATGGAACTAGTAGGAGAAGGGGGAATATGTTAAATTGATTTAGGGGCTTGATGTAGAATTGACACTTAAATGCCTGAAAATAACCATATGGGTGTTGATTCATCTGGGAATACATGGCAGTTAAATATGAAACTTCAGGCGATTTACTCCAGTAGTTCCGACACTAATCCATAACAACGCACAAACATTAAACTACATCTCCGGGAGCAACAATGAAGTAATTCCAGACAAAGATTGTGCCGGTGGCGACATACGGACTAGAGAGCATTTCGCCCTACCTAAGCTACAAGAACGTAACCCAGTGTCTTTTTTTTTTCAGGGTGAACGTGGGTGTACGTACCCCTTAAACATTTGAAATCGGTTTAAGAAAAAAATATTGGTACATTTGTATCTAGTCCGGAGAATATAACTTCCGACTTGAAATTTCATCGATCAGCTGGCGTCAACGTGCTTTTCACAACAGCTGGAGGAGATTTCGAGTAATCCTCGATTTAAATCGATCTATCGAATCTGTTCATTTTGGTCGGCCAAGATTGACTACAATATTGGGACCATTTAGATGAGGGCCACAGATTTTTTTTCTTAGAGGAACCACCTGTTTAAAGGACGCGCGGAGCTGAGATATTTTTGTTTCATCAAGTTAACGCTAGATGGAGAGAGCGTCGATATTAGAGGACTCATATGGTATTTTTACGAATTTCTATGTGAAGAGGTTGAACCACCAAAACATCGGGGGAACAAGCAGTACTCATTACTGGGAAGATTACCGAAGAGATCAAGAGAATCCGTCGTTCAATTAGAAGATATTAGAGTTGAAGAAGCCAGGCGCAAGGATTATTTTTCGCATCGGAGTGGCTGAAGGAAGTAGGCCGCACGCCACAGGTGAAGCAGAGAGGCGAGACAGATAGCGACTAACACCGCGTGCTCAAGGTCTACGTGCTTGGCAGATATTTTGTGTTGAAATATACCAGTCTTATAAGAGTTGGAAGGCATTCAACGTATATGATGGGGGCCTTAAAACCCTGATATCATAAATAAGCCATTGCTTTGGTGTGTGCAAAGTATTGGGGAATTCCTTACTCATCTAAGGAATATAGCCTATAAACTAGAAATGGTGCTAGCATGCTACGTAAACCACTCTTAAGATTGTCAGTGTATCGTTCAAACAGCAAGGGCACAGCAGATACCGTACGCGAGGATCGAATGGAAAACAGTATTGGTTGAAACACGATTTCATACCCGGAGTTGATATTTTAGAACGGGAAGTAAACAAGTCGAGTTAGGAAGTTTTCTGTGGCACAAAGCTGCAAGTGTTAGCTTGGGACTCGAATACTTTTAACATTATGTTGCCAGATATGCATCATAGTAGTTCGAAAATGGTAGATCGAACCGTCTCCATGAAGTGTTAAAAGAGCTGGAGGTAAGATGTCATGGGATTGTTGGGAACATCTTCCGGAATAATGGAGTATAGGCGAGTAGGGACTCGGAACATCTGTCCACGGGAAAGAACGTGTGCCAGCCGGCCTACATGGATTCTACAGCAGAAGGACTATTCATACAAGATCTTCACGATGTAAGCCAAGTTTATTATTAAGTAGCTAGTGTATTGCATTCTCAGTTTCGACTATACTGTCTGCTAAGTAGGTTTACGCTTATGGATTTTTTTTATTTCAAGACGTTATTGTACATGTGAAGATTTATCAGCCGATTTATTTCGAATGGATCTCTTTGATGGAAATCTAGTGCGTTTGGGATGTCAACCTGATAAGCTTCGATATAGCAGTAGGCTATTGTGTGGACGATATTTTACACCATTCCACGCCTAAACCTTATGTTATGGGACTTTGAAATAATTTTTGGATTTGCTCATAATTAATTGGTTTATAATTAATTTATTTTGTTTATAATATTTTCTCGATTTTGTTAGTAATTTCTTCTTTTGAATATGTTGATAGATGAGGAATGTGGATAGCCACATTACGTTTAAATATTATTCCTTGGGAATAATAGTTCGAAATTTTCTGTGAATTTATAATTATTTTTTTAAATTTAAAATAATTGTAAAATATTTTCTCGTTGTAAATGAAGTTGAGATATGACATCGGAAGGCTGTGTGACTGATAGTCAAGCCATAATGATAATAATTATATGTAAATGATTATATTGTTTGGAACATTTTCCAATAAGAATGAATCATAATAATAATAATAATAATTCTTGGTAATAATAACGGTTAATCATTGGAGGAATAATGGATCGTAATTGATATTATGGGAGTTGATTTTGAATGGATGGACATGCCGAAAGCGTGATCTTTGATTTTGGGAACGGAAGGTCATTCATGTACGAATTTTTGTATAAAATGGGGAACTATGTATTTGGAATTATGCGACAGTTTAACCGAGGTGTGTCGGGGCAGATTTTAAAAGTTTATTACACCTCTGCGAAAGGCCGAGATATTTGAATTTTGTGAGGGAGCGCATGATCCCACGTGTTGGTCGATTAGAAGCCATTGAACCCAGCCTGCGTAGCTGAGGGGTCGTTATAAAAATAAGATTATAATGGTCAAATGTGAAAATAAAATATGAATTAATCATGGATGTTTATAAAGTTGAGTTGAGGGTCAAATGATTGCTCTAAGCTCAAATATGATTAGAATGAGGACAATGTAATCGCTCATATGGGAAAATAGTGGCCGATCGTTGGTGAATTCCTATATTCCTCGACTGTTGTATAGTCGCCCGCATGGTGTAGTCGTTTATATTTGAATAAGTTGATGTCTCGTCCTAGTTTTTGCTGAAGGCCTTACCGTGTCCTATTTAACGAATTGATAGCATGAGAGGCATTTTGTCTAGAGATTGGTTGGTGTAGTGAAAATTTTAAGCTGATAGCTGATTGAATTTATGGATCCATTGATTTTCATAAAGTGCCAATGTGGATTATTCTAAATATTTTTTTGCAAGGAATTAAATTGAAAGGATTGACATAAATAATTGAATTACATGCAGATTATCAATGAAATTAAATCGAAGCGATTAAATCAGATGATTTATATTATGTGAATTGGTGAATAAAATTTATTTTTGGTGACATAGTGGAAATGTCAGAAGTTCAGTCGATGTTTAAATTTTGATAAATGCTGTCTTGGGGTTTTTGTTTTTTTTATTTCACGCCGTTTTGGGAATGTGATTTCCCTGAATTAAGTTGAAGATGTGTGAATTTCCCCGTAGAGGTTGAAACATTTCAGGGAAAATTTTGATTCAAGTAATACTCTTGTAAATATTAAAATCATGGTGTCAGGATGGACTGATATTTTCCTGCACATCAGTGATAATTGTACAGTTTATATAATTCAATGAAGCAGATGCTGAGATGGACTAATGATTTTCTCAGACATCAGTAATTATTTTTGAGAATAGTGAATTTACTTTAGGATAGAGGCTGAAATTACTTTATTTTATGCGTTATAAATTTTGTATGTAGACAAGGGACCAATGGGGTGCGTAGGATGTCTTTATTTTCAGGTCTGGAATTTTAGATTTCTCCCTTGGGGATCTTTGTAATCAAATAGGACCAGCAGACAGTTAAATTAAACTGAGGTATTTTAAGAAATTAGTGTTATTCACAAATTATTTGCACTACCTTCCATCCTTTATGGAGTGTGAATTTCGATATCCGTCCGGCTGATTTTTGATTAGAAGCTTTTGCTTTGCTATACTCAGTTTGACCCCGAGATTGTTTTTGAGTCTTATGCTCGGTGGGTGTTGAAATTCATACTCGTGTGCACGTGGGACTTCGGTCAAACGGTCACTTAGAGGAAAGGTAGAATGGCGCATGCAACATGGGGATTTCAAGTTTTTTGGTTTGGTGGTGGTTCGATTTCGATTTTCATTCTGGATTTGGATTTTGAATTTGGATCAGGATTGGAAGTTGGAGTTGATGATAGGATGCAATAATGGGCGAATACACAATTTCATAGTTTTGTTTTTGAAGTCGTTGATTTTGCTGTTGTTCTTTTGAGTAAATGTAAATGTAAATTTAAAACTTAATATTTTGATTAGGGTAAATCTCAGTTTAAGATTGAAATTGTAGAATCAGTATACTAGTGATTTAGATGTATGTTCCTGGACGTCGAATAGCATGTTTCCCCATTCGAATTATTTGTGTGTGATGGAGGACTTGAAGAAGATGTTGGAGGACTTGGCAAGGAAAATGGCAGAGAATTCTGTTTCTCTTGAAAACAAAATGGAAGAGAATTCTGTTTCTCTTAAAACTGAAATTTCTAATCAAATGGCAGAGAATTCTGTTTCTCTTAAAACTGAAATTTCTAATCAAATGGAAGAGAATTCTGCTTCACTTAAAATTGAAATTTCTTATCAAATTAAAGAAAATTCTGATTCTCTTAAAACTGAAATGTCAAAAAAAATCACAGAAAATTCGAGTTTGCTTAAGTCCGATATGTCTAAGAAAATAGGGTCGTTAGAGGAAAGAATGGTGCTGAATATCGAAGCATTAGAGTCTTGAATGTCACTATCGATAGATGTTAAGATAGAAGATAGAGTCGTTGGTCTTGAAACGAAGATTAAGGATAATGCTAGGAAAACGCAAGAAAATTTCTGAGTTTGGAAGCACGGATAGTTGATAACGGAAAGAATATAAAAGACAATTTGTTTACGAACTATGGGCATATGAGAGAAAGTCTTCAGGATAGTCGGAAGTTAATGAAGGAGGATTTAGAAACACATAAAAACGAGATGCAGAAGGCTGTTCGATCACCTGAGGATAAATTAGAGACTAATGCTAGGAAGACCGCAGATGATCTTGCAACACTTGAAATAAATTTTTTGAAGGAATGCAATACAAATGCTGCGCAAGTCATTGAAAGAGTTAAGAAGGATTTTCATGACATCCTCGTGGGTGAGTTAAAAGAAGGGGTGGTTAAGGATTTGCAGGATAGCGTGAAGGAAACTGTAGTTAAAGAAATTAAGGAACAATTAATACAGGAGAGTCATCAGGAAGTTCAGGATGTGAGGACTGCCTTTTCATCAGAAATCAAAGTAATTACTGGGAATATCAAATCAGTTCAAGATAATATCAATAAATTACAGAGCCAATTAACTAATTCCAATAAACATCATGAAACGCTGATGGAAGAATTAAGGGAGAATGGTAAAGAAGGGACTGAAAGTGCTAGTAAGAGTGAAATGGAGAACATGAAGAAGGTCGTTGAAGATTTACGACAAGAATTTGAGAAATATAAGTCAATAACAGAGAAAAGGTCAGTTGAAGTGATAAACGATACCATGAGAATTCAGGAAAAATCGCCGGAGATAGGAAAAACGGGGGAAGTTTCTAATGTTTATACTTCTACACCTATCACTGTTATAAAGAGTACTGAGGACAAGCCCAATAAATTTTCAGGAACGGGAGTGGTGTCACCTGTAGAATTTCTCCGCGAAGTCAAAGACTATTTGAAAGATGCTAAGATATCAAAGGAACGTGAGATAAGGGTAACCAGCAAGTTTTTAGATGGTCCTGCCCTTGGCTGGTTTAGAACTCTTCGATGTAGTATGAGAACGTACGAGGAATTTGCTCAGGCTCTATTAAAGAAATTTTGGTCGCCGGAGACGCAACAACATATTAGACCGGAATTGTATGTCAAGAGGTATTCTACTTCACTACCGACAAAATATTCTAATTATTTCACGGGACAGTTGGCAAAAGTGCAATGTTTATATCCGCCCATGCCAGATTATGAACTGATTACGGCATTGATTCGTCAGTTTCCAGTAGAGGTACAGAGGACACTAATTGCTGCAGGAGTAGGAAATATGGAGGAGTTCGACGAGGTACTTCAGCGTCTTGATCACTCAAACGCGCAGTTTTTCCACCAGAGTGAAGCAAGTTCGTCAATTTCTAGGGACATGTCAATTCTTTGCGGGGTATTGTGACCGATACACCGACATTGTAGCACCGCTACAGGATTTACTAAAGAAAGCTAGTAAGTGGAAGTGGGATGACACTTGTGATAAATCTTTTGATGAAGCGAAGGCATTGTTGATGAACAGTATTAAACTTGAATATCCCGATTTTCAAAAGAACTTCATTATAGAATCGGATGCGTCGATGGTTGGAGTAGGTGCCATATTGCTGCAAGAAGATGAGGATAGTACTCGCCATTATATCGCTTTTATTAGCAGAAAACTAAAACCATCAGAAAGGAATTATTATACCACAGAGCTGGAGGCGTTAGCGATAATTCATGCTCTGGAATCCTGGAAGAAGTTGCTAATAGGACACTCAGTGATAGTTAGAACTGATCACCATGCTTTGGAGTTCATACTCAAAACTAATTTCGCTAGTGAGAGGATAACGAGATGGGCGTTATTCGTTCAACAATTCAATTTGACGATAGAACATCGATCTGGGAAGTCAAATGTGGGAGCTGACCTTTTGAGTCGAGTAGTTGAACCAACATTTCGGGTTATGATTGTAAGATTGATACAAGAAGACGAAGAGACTTTAAGAAAATTAGTAAATTGGTCACAATCCCAGAAACGTTATGAACCATTAAGAAACGTTTACCGATTTCTTCACAGGGATATGGATCCTGCTGATGTAAATTATCCACTCATGGAAAAAGTAACGAAGGACTTTGTGTTAACAAACGGCATCATATACAAATTCTTAGATCCTGAACATACTAAGTTGCGGATTGCCGAACCACCAAGATTACAGACAGCTATAATTTCGTTGGCTCATCGTATTGCAGGTCACGCTGGTGTCGACAAAACCCTCCATCTAATCCAAGAGAAGTTTACATGGGAGCATTTAAGAAGGACGATTGGGGATACTTTGAGGACATGTGACTTGTGCCAAAGAAACAAACATAATTCTCATCTGTTAAGAGAGGCACCGAGACCCATAATTCCGTCTAAACCCTGTGGGATGTTTGCTATGGACATTTTTGGGCCTTTACCCAAGTCGAAACGTGGAAACAGATACATCCTGGTTACGATGGATATATTTAGCAAATACACTATGCTACATCCCATTCAAAAGGCCAACTCTAAATATATTTTGAAGAGGATTTGTGAAGGCGTCATACCAGAGGCTGGAAAACCTGAGTTTATTCTTTCGGATCATGATTCGCAGTTCACTTCGGAAGAGTTTAGGAACGCCATGAGAGCTTTGGGTATTCGTCAAGTGTTATGTTCCGTGAGGCATCCAGAAAGTAATCCTGCTGAGAGTATTATGGCAGAGATATCTAAGTTTTGTCGATTATATTGTTCAACCGAACATTGGAGATAGATGGACGTGATTCCCATCGCAGCACAAACCATAAATTCCGCGATACACGAGAGTACAGGGCAGGTTCCCGTTACCTTACATCATGGAAGAAAACCAGAACGTCCATGGGATAGATTAGTTTCTATACCACCGGAAATAGAGCCGAACCGAAGAGGAAGGGAAGATAGAGCCCTAGAGAATTTGAGAAGACAGGCTGAGGAAAGGAATAGAAGAGTGCGAGGGAAGAAATTTAGGGAACCTATGAGAGAAGGAACACTAGTCCTAATTCGTAAGCCGACACCATCAGATGTGGGAAACAGAGTGTACTCCAAGTTAGCAAGCCTGTACCATGGACCTTTTAGGATATCACAGAGCCTAGATAACGGAAGTTATAGAATCACTGACATTGGAACTGGAAACGCTGTGGGAACATTTAATTCTGCTAGTATCAAGAGTTATCATTCAAGAGCTAGAGTATGAAGTCAGAAAAACAATGATTGGAAGGAAAAATAAAAAAGTGTTCATTTTTATTTTTATCTGCGTGAGGGGTAGATGTGACCATTTAGATGAGGGCCACAGACTGTTTTTCTTAGAGGATCCACCTGTTTGCAGAACGCGCGGAGCTGAGATATTTTTGTTTCATCAAGTTAACGCTAGATGGGGAGAGCGTCGATATGAGAGGACTCATATGGTATTTTTACGAATTTCTATGTGAAGAGGTTGAACCACCAAAACATCGGGGGAACATGCAGTACTCATTACTGGGAAGATTACCGAAGAGATCAAGAGAATCCGTCGTTTGGATCAGAAGATATTGGAGTTGAAGACACCAGGCGCAGGGATTATTTTTCGCATCGGAGTGGCTGAAGGAAGTAGGCCGCACGCCACAGGTGAAGCAGAGAGGCGAGGCAGATAGCGACTATAACCGCGTGCTCAAGGTCTACGTGCTTGGCAGATATTTTGTGTTGAAATATACCAGTCTTATAAGAGTTGGAAGGCATTCAACGTATATGATGGGGGCCATAAAACCCTGATATCATAAATAAGCCATTGCTTTGGTGTGTGCAAAGTATTGGGGAATTCCTTACTCATCTAAGGAATATAGCCTATAAACTAGAAATGGTGCTAGCATGCTACGTAAACCACTCTAAAGATTGTCAGTTTATCGTTCAAACAGCAAGGCCACAAGCAGATACCGTATGCGAGGATCGAATGGAAAACAGTATTGGTTGAAACACGATTTCATTCCCGGAGTTGATATTTTAGAACGGGAAGTGAACCAGTCGAGTTAGGAAGTTTTCTGTGGCACAAAGCTGCAAGTGTTAGCTTGGGACTCGAATATTTTTAACATTATGATGCCAGATATGCATCATAGCAGTTCGAAAATGGTAGATCGAACCGTCTCCATGAAGTGTTAAAAGAGCTGGAGGTAAGATGTCATGGGATTGTTGGGAACATCTTCCGGAATAATGGAGTATAGGCGAGTAGGGACTCGGAACATCTGTACACTGGAAAGAACGTGTGCCAGCCGGCCTACATGGATTCTACAGCAGAAGGACTATTCCTACAAGATCTTCACGATGAAGGCCAACTTTATTATTAAGTAGCTAGTGTATTGCATTCTCAATTTCGACTATACTGTCTACTAAGTAGGTTTACGCTTATGGATTTTTTATTTCAAGACTTTATTGCACATGTGAAGATTTATCAGCCGATTTATTTCGAATGGATCTCTTTGATGGAAATCTAGTGCGTTTGGGATGTCAACCTGATAAGCTTCGATATAGCAGTAGGCTATTGTGTGGACGATATTTTACACCATTCCACGCCTAAACCTTATGTTAGGGGACTTTGAAATAATGTTTGGATTTGCTCATAATTAATTGGTTTATAATTAATTTATTTTGTTCATAATATTTTCTCGATTTTGTTAGTAATTTCTTCTTTTGAATATGTTGATAGATGAGGAATGTGGATAGCCACATTACGTTTAAATATTATTCCTTGGGAATAATAGTTCGAAATTTTCTGTGAATTTATAATTATTTTTTTAAATTTAAAATAATTGTAAAATATTTTCTCGTTGTAAATGAAGTTGAGATATGACATCGGAAGGCTGTGTGACTGATAGTCAAGCCATAATGATAATAATTATATGTAAATGAGTATATTGTTTGGAACATTTTCCAATATGAATGAATAATAATAATAATAATAATAATAATAATAATAATAATAATAATAATAATAATTCTTGGTAATAATAACGGTTAATCATTGGAGGAATAATGGATCGTAATTGATATTATGGGAGTTGATTTTGAATGGATGGACATGCCGAAAGCGTGATCTTTGATTTTGGGAACGGAAGGTCATTCATGTACGAATTTTTGTATAAAATGAGGAACTATGTATTTGGAATTATGTGACAGTTTAACCGAGGTGTGTCGGGGCAGACTTTAAAAGTTTATTACACCTATGCGAAAGGCCGAGATATTTGAATTTTGTGAGGGAGCGCATGATCCCACGTGTTGGTCGATTAGAAGCCATTGAACCCAGCCTGCGTAGCTGAGGGGTCGTTATAAAAATAAGATTATAATGGTCAAATGTGAAAATAAAATATGAATTAATAATGAATGTTTATAAAGTTGAGTTGAGGGTCAAATAATTGCTCCAAGCTCAAATATGATAGAATGAGGACAATGTAGTCGCTCATATGGGAAAATAGTGGCCAATCGTTGGTGAATTTCTATATTCCTAGACTGTTGTATAGTCGCCGCACGGTGTAGTCGTTTATATTTGAATAAGTTGATGCCTCGTCCTAGTTTTTGCTGAAGGCCTTACCGTGTCCTATTTAACGAATTGATAGCATGAGAGGCATTTTGTCTAGAGATTGGTTGGTGTAGTGAAAATGTTAAGCTGATAGCTGATTGAATTTATGGATCCATTGATTTTCATAAAGTGCCAATGTGGATTATTCTAAATATTTTTTGCAAGGAATTAAATTGAAAGGATTGACATAAATAATTGAATTACATGCAGATTATCAATGAAGTTAAATCGAAGCGATTAAATCAGATGATTTATATTATGTGAATTGGTGAATAAAATTTATTTTTGGTGACATAGTGGAAATGTCAGAAGTTCAGTCGATGTTTAAATTTTGATAAATGCTGTCTTGGGGTTTTTGTTTTTTTGATTTCACGCCGTTTTGGGAATGTGATTTCCCTGAATTAAGTTGACGATATGTGAATTTCCCCGTAGAGGTTGAAACATTTCAGGGAAAATTTTGATTCAAGTGATACTCTTGTAAATATTAAAATCATGGTGTCAGGATGGACTGATATTTTCCTGCACATCAGTGATAATTGTACAGTTTATATAATTCAATGAAGCAGATGCTGAGATGGACTAATGATTTTCTCAGACATCAGTAATTATTTTTGAGAATAGTGAATTTACTTTTGGATAGAGGCTGAAATTACTTTATTTTATGCGTTATAAATTTTGTATGTAGACAAGGGACCAAGGGGGTGCGTAGGATGTCTTTATTTTCAGGTCTAGAATTTTAGATTTCTCCCTTGGGGATCTTTGTAATCAAATAGGACCAGCATACAGTTAAATTAAACTGAGGTATTTTAAGAAATTAGTGTTATTCACAAATTATTTGCACTACCTTCCATCCTTTATGGAGTGTGAATTCCGATATCCGTCCGGCTGATTTTTGATTAGAAGCTTTTGCTTTGCTATACTCAGTTTGACCCCGAGATTGTTTTTGAGTCTTATGCTTGGTGGATGTTGAAATTCATACTCGTGTGCACGTGGGACTTCGGTCAAACGGTCACAATATGAAAATGAAAATCCACAGCCTGCTTCCAGTCTCCGACCGGGTCAGGAATGGAATGAATGAAGCCCCCATCTAGCGGCGAGGATATGAACTGTGCCGGCTGCCGAGGCCTGACGCACTCCTCTGGGGCAATGATTAAATGAATGACTGATGAAATGAAATGATAGTGGAGAGTGTTGCTGGAATGAAATTTTGACAGGGAAAACCGGAGTACCCGGAGAAAAACCTGTCTGCCTCCGTTTTGTCCAGCACAGATCTCACATGGAGTGACCGGGATTTGAACCACGGACCCAGTGGTGAGAGGCCGGCGGTCACAATATATAAGATAATATTATTATAGTCGGTCTTGGGCCAGCAACTCGGCACTCCGTTCTTATAAGCATGCTTACTAGTGTTTGGAGGCGAGATAGGTTGTTCTTTTGTGCGCGTGGTTAGACATTTGGTGACCGACACGGAAAGCAAGTAGAGGAAGCATGAAGATGGCAGTGGTCAGTCTTTTTTTAACAGTGTGGAATTACAGTAAGCAGGACAGCAAAATGAGACACTACCACAGTGCTTGTATTCATTTCACTTAATTTTTATATGTAAAATGATTAGAAATACTGAGTGCAGTTACCACCTTGACATGTTAACCAAAAATAAATTAACCCAGTGCAACCTTTCATTTAACATGTTAGCCCGGAAAGTAATAACCGAACACTGCAAATTGCCGAAAAATGCAAGATCGTGATGTTTTGTCGACTACAACTCAGAGTACCTCTTAAATTGTTTTAGAAGAAAAGCACTGACGTTACCTATACCTCTAGTCACCTCAAGACCTTAGCGGTCCCTTTGATGTTCTGGTCTGTGAAGAGGCTAGTTCCCACATTTTCTGCTTGTTTCTGGAGTACAAGTTTCCCAGCCTATTTGCCATGTTTCCAAAAGCTGGGTAGGTTAATTTTAAGAATCTTCTTTGTAAAAATCTATGAATACATTTTTCATTGTCGCGTTAATTGGGATCTTTACTAACTTTGCTTTTCATATGATGAACTAGCTGTTACCCGCGGCTTCGCCCGCAATAACATTTGGAATCCCGTTATAATAATAGTTATATAGATAGATAAGCATGGGTCCTAGTGGAAAATAATTCTATCACCTGAAACCAAAAATGCATGGGACGAAAAAAAAACATCAAAATATCATGTTGGTTTCGGACCCTAAAAGACGTGAAAAATATAATAAAAGTATTAAAAAACTATTTTTTGAAATTTCAATCGAATCAATTTTTATGTCATTCCTGGGACTTAGAAAATTCCGGCCAAAAAATACAAAATCATTAATAACTCCGTAAGTATTCGTCGTATGATGAAATAGCAAGAGACAAAAAAGATGTAATGTGTTATTGTCTACAACAAAGGCCATGTATAATTTTACACTCAGACATATTACGTTTCCCCCCTCCCCCATAATTTCACCCCTCCCCATGGGCCCCTTAAATTGGATTTATGAAAAAAAGTCAAACAACTGTTTAGTTATTTTTTATGCTGATATTTTTCGGCTGAGTTCCAAACTCATCGCCTATGTCGTTTAAGGGATACACGCTCCGTTAGGAATCCTTCAACTCCCACTTTTCACCCCTTTCACCTCATAATATACACCACATCGAAAAACCCTCAGACACATGTCTTCTTATTTTTAATGATGAGTTTATATGCCGAGTTTCACATCCCCCAATGAAACCAATCGGGAGATATTGCTATTCAATGAAAAGCAGGTCTACCCCCTTAACACCCCTTTAGAACCTGAATATCCAAAAATCCTTTCTTAGTGGGCGTTTGCGGCTCTTGAGGAAGCTGGATACCAAATTTCATTCCAATCCGTTCGGTGGTTTCAGAGATTTCGTGATGAATGAATGAGTCAGTGGTATTTGAGCTTTATAGTATAGTAGATATTGTGTGTGTGAATATAGTTTTAGTGGTATTTGGAACGATAGGCAGAGTAATTCAGCTCGAATTCGATATTATATTGCATTTTGTTGTGTATAAACCTTGCTTGAGTGGCAAAACAGCACCCGAATAGTTCGATTTTATGGCAAGTCAGGTTCAAACTGCAGCTGTAAAACTTGAGTCACCAATACAAAACTTCAACGGTAGTAAAAGTGGAGAGAATTTGAGAAAAGGTGCAAGCAAATGATTTTAAATGCATCTAACTTAGGGGGTTAAGAGATGATAGTCTAGAGTTTCCATGCTGAGAACACAAGAATGGACAGCGAGAGAGGAGATACGCGGAGGGATATTTTCCTCAGGACTTGACCTGACGATTGGTGTAGAAAAGATCAAGAGTAACTTTCTGAAAAGAGCCCTATGCCTCTCAAAATTTACACAATTCCGGCTGACGTATGCACTAGCAAGAAAACTACCGCTTATAGAAGACTTGAGAATTAAACTTCTCCTGCCATCGACCCCCAGCTATGAAAGACTGAAACAAGACTTGAAGACGAAACAAAACGACATTTGGAGAGACTGCTGCGGCACGGATGGGATGATTGACAAAGACTGGATGCTAAGCCTACGCGAACTACGCCACGTCGCGACCAGATTCGCGACTCACGGATTCCACTACAAAGTATGCATGAACAAGAAATACCACCAACCCACCCCAGAATGTGTATACTCGTGGTGCGAAAAGAAGTGTGATAGATATCACGCAATGTGGTGTGGACAGAGGCAACTACAGTATCAACCAAAAGTTTAAGACCACCTGCCACTTTCACATAATGATTTCGTGACTTTGAACTTTCGAGAGAAAGGACCTGAAATAACCTTCAATAAAAGCACGTGCGAAACATTTAGGTATAAAGAAAATTAAAATATCTCAATTATTAGTCGAGTTATGATTTTAAAAGTTAACAAGATGTACAGTAAAGAACAAACAGCCTACTTTCTCCTGAATGCATGGGTATTGTTATAACTCTTTGTCCTTTTCAAGGAGTATAATTGAATGTTGGTTGTAGTAGCTTGCTGAAATACAACGTGCTATACGGATATTAAACATAAATATGAGATGCCCATTGCTAGTGCTACATCTGTACAATATTTCATTCAATTCGGTTTCACCGTGACTGAATTGATATGACGAATCGATTTGCACACATACATGGCCACTATCTGCAAACTATTTGGCTGATGACCTCGTAGTTTTGTCAAACGATTCTTCATACATAAAGGTATACTGTTACAAAATTTGGTAGAGATCATATGAATAGGTTGGTCGTAATTTGATTTAAGCTTTGAACATTTGGGTGGCCGCCATTACGTTTTCGTCAAGATGGCGGCGATATAAAACATGAAACTGAGGTGCCCTTTGCTAGTGGTATCTCTGTATTAAATTTCGTTCAATTTGGATTCACCGTGTTTGAAAAGATAGGGGGAATCGATTTGCACACAAACATGGCCGCCATCCACAAATTATTGATCAGATGACCTCGTAGTTTGGTCAAAAGATTCTTCATACATAAAGATATAAAGTTACAAAATTTTGTAGGGATCAGATGAACAGGTTGGTCGTAATTTGAATTAAGCTTTGAACATTTGGGTAGCCACCATTACGTTTACGTCAAGATGGCGGCGATTTAAAACATGACACTGAGGTTCCCTTTGCTAGTGCTACCTCTGTGCCAAATTTCGTTCAATTCGGTTTCACCATGTAAGAAAAGATAGGGGGAATCGATTTGCACACAACCATGGCCGCCATCCGCAAATTATTGGGCAGATGACCTCGTAGTTTGGTCAAAAGATTCTTCGTACATAAAGGTATAATGATAACAAAATTTGGTATGGATCAGATGAATAGGTTGGTCGTAATTTGAATTATGCTTTGAACATTTGGGTGGCCGCCATTACGTTTACGTCAAGATGGCGGCGATTTAAAACATGACACTGAGGTTCCCTTAGCTAGTGCTACCTCTGTACCAAATTTCGTTTCAATTCCTTTTCACCGTGTTTGAAAAGATAGGGGGAATCTATTTGCACACAACCATGGCCGCCATCCGCAAATTATTGGGCAAATGACCTCGTAGTTTGGTCAAAAGTTTCTTCATACATAAAGGTATAACGTTACAAAATTTGATAGAAATCAGATGAATAGATTGGTCGTAATTTGATTTAAGCTTTGAACATTTGGGTGGCCACCATTACGTTTACGTCAAGATGGCGGCGATATAAAACATGACACTGAAGTGCCCTTTGCTAGTGCTACCTCTGTACCAAATTTCGTTCAATTCGGATTCACCGTGTTCGAATTGATAGGTGGGACAGACTTTCAGAGTCCACACACACACTCACACACACACACACACACACACACAGACAGACACGCAATTTTTGGCCCTGTGTTGATCTCATAAGTCTACTTTCATTTTTTGCAAAAATCGAAAGTAGGCTAAAAATGGAAACAGCCAAAAATATACAATTTTTCAAGTGAAGAAATCTTATATACAATGTGGAACTACGCGGAATAGATAACATAAGTTTCCGGTTTCGAGAAATCCGTTGAAAGAGGATATTTCTCAGCATTTCACATTTTTCGTTTTAGAAAAAAAAAATACTCTTGTTGTATTTCAAAAACGAAGCGAGCTGGCGAGGCCGGTTATCAAACAACACGTAGTCCACAAGTTGCTCGCTAGATTGCATGGCAAGACGGATTCATAGTACAGACTGTGTTTCATATCGAGTTGAGGTGTTTGTGAGTAAGCTAGTGTGTCATTCATTACATTGTTCTCAAAATGGGCCGAAACAGTGTACCAGAAAATATAAAGTGGCAAATTATTGGTATGCTAAGGTGCAGCACGAAGCCCAGAATTGAATCCCATCGAGAATGTGTGGAACTACATTGGTGCTGAAGTAGCGGAGTCTCGACCAAAATATGTCCACGATCTCAGAAATTTCACTTCATGACTGCCAGAATCTCATTTGCAGTATGCCTACAAGAGTAAAAGAGTGTCTGAAGGCTGCACCATTGACTACTAAAACGATTAACTGAACATTTACATGTAGTTTGTAATAAGCTTTTGACAAATAAAATTCATGTTTCATGTTTTTTACAAGGTGATCTTAAACTTTTGGTTGATACAGTATCTATTACACAGTTGAGTGTCGACCAATAGTGTCTTACATTTAATGCATATTTTGCGCTGTATGGTTTACCATTTCTTTATTAAATCTGGTTGGTTCCTCAGTTTAGGGGCTGCGACAACGTGGTCATGTAGCCCCGTGTACTTAGGGTGTGTGTAGAATCTGTCTGATAACCGGTGTTAATTTTGATGGCAGTATTAGTGTGTGTTATCTGTTTTTAATTCAAGTAGGGACTGCAGACATTAGATTTTCAAGAAGTTCCAACTTTTGCTACCAAACGCCACCGTCAACAACCAACTAGTTCTGAACTTTTGTTACTAGATGCCACCGCAGTCGGCTCCTGGCGACGGACGTTGGAACCTAGAGCGTTAGTCAAATATAACCTATAAGTTAACTTCACACAAGTGTAATTAGTGGAAGGATCTTTAACATGCCATACAGCTATGACATGGGACCGCCGGCTTTACTTCCCCTCCGAAGGAAGGCCCACTGAGGGATTTTTAACGCTCTTAAAAAATCCGACGACTTCGGCCGGGTTTGAACCCGCGACCTTGGGCATAGAAGCTCAGGATGCTACCAACTACCCCACCGAAGCCACCTTAATAAATCTACCTTTATCTTTAAACTGGGGGTGTATTTTGTTATTAAACATACAAAGTTTGAGCTGACAATAATTGAAAATGGTGAGATAGAAAGCTCGCTGTGTGAGGTGCTACTGTTCAGTGTGGGAAGATGGAGAGCCAGTTTCTACATTTGGTGAGGTAACACAGCTAATAGAGGCAGTCGTAAAGTTGTCCTTACCGTTATTATCACAGCTCGTTTAGTGATAACTCGTGACAATTATACAAATTTTCTTGGAAACCATCCAAATGTTTTCCACTTTAAGGATTTTAACTGTGTTCGACGAGCTACCGTTTTGTTCCAATTATGGCTGCTCTTCTCTTCTCCCGCTCCTACACCAAGAACCTAACTAAGGTTGGGCGTAGTGAATTTGAAGCAAGAGAATTGAATCGCTTAGTATTAAATCCCCGTTAGCCACTCTTTTTGACAATTTCCTGTTTTATGACAAAGAGAAAGTTGAAGGATAGATACATAATAAATATGTAGAATACAATGACAGTATTTGCTTTGGTTTTGAATTTCCGTAAGTCACTGACCTGTCTAATATTGTTGTTTGAGTCTTCAGTCTTTTGACTGGCTTGATGCATTCCTCCATGCCTCCCTGTCCTGAGCTAATCGTTTCATATCTATATAGCTACCACACCCTACATTTGAGGCAATCTGCTTAACATATTCTAACCTTGGCCTACCCCTACAGTTCTTGTCTTCCACTCTCCTTTCTATAACTAAGTTTGCTATTCCTGGGTCTCTTAGTATGTAACCTACCAGCCTATCTCTTCTTTTCATTAGCAGTCACCAAAACATCTCTTCTCTCCCACTCGTCTTAATACGTCTGCATTTGTAACTCTATCTACCCATCTGATTATCATTCTCCTGTAACACCACATTTCTAACTTTTGGTTAATACTGTATCTATTACACAGTTGAGTGTCGACCAATAGTGCCTTACATTTAATGCATATTTTGCGCTGTATGGTTTACCATTTGTTTATTAAATCTGGTTGGTTCCTAAGCTTAGGGGCTGCGACAACGCGGTCATGTAGCCCCGTGTACTTTGGGTGTGTGTAGAAATTGTCTGATAACCGGTGTTAATTGTGATGGCTATATTAGTGTGTTATCGGTTTTTAATTCAAGTAAGGACTGCGGACAATCAATTTTCAAGTAGTTCCTACTTTTGCTACCAAACGCCACCGTCAACGACAATCTATATATTTTTGTTAACACGAGATTGAGAGAACGACAGAACCGATTTACTTCGTAGAGCACTCTGACGAAAGCTATTGGCCTGTAGATTTGCAGAGAGTCTTTAAAATAAACAAATATGCTACAGTATATTTTTAAATTAATAAAGAAAAATGCAGAATTCTAGCCCCTCACGCATGCGCACAATCCGCCTTGGCTCGGCTCATGGCAGAAATGGCGGTGAGAATTCCATTAAAATATAATTTACTTAATAACTGTACGCGCCCAAAAGCTTCCGTGTATTTGAAAACGGACATTAACCAAGTCCTGACAATAAAATATAGTAAGAGTATGAACCTACATGAATGTGCAACATTGAATTTTTTGTTAATGAAATGGACTTTCTCCAAACAGAGATACTAAATGGTTGCGCCGTGGACCAAAAATGAGTGTGCGATTAGCTAAGTGGATCTTAGGGGCCCAGGTTCGATCCCATCTCTCGGCAGTTTTTTTTACCACTGAAATATTGTTTTGTCAATGAATATTATTAACGTTTTACATTTTGTAAGTGAGTTATGTATGATTTGTCTGCAATTACAGTATTTCTTGCATAAAGCAGGCAAGAAATCTACATCGAGATTGAGAAAACGTCTTAACCGATCGACTTCGTAATGCATTCTAACGAAAGCTCTTGGCATGTAGATTGGCAGAGTGTCTTTAAAAGGAAAATACATGTTAGAGCAAATTTTTATATTATTAAAGAAAAATATAATATTTATAGCTCCCGCGCTTGCGCACTAAGACTCTTTTCAACGAGGGAAATGGCGCTTGCCCTCGCGTCATTACAGCCGTTTCAATATCTGCAATCAGTTCCAGTAACTGACAACAGACGGCAGTACTTCACCCATATAGTTCCAGTAAGTGACAAGAGATGACAGTACCTCGCCCGTATACGACGATTCTACAATCCACCAGCTACCCTCACAATGATAGAAACCCTTCCTACGGGCAGTTATATTATTTCTACATTCCGCATCATCACGTTTTATTTCCGTTTTACCATTCCATGTGATCAAAAGAGCTTCCTGTTGTCTCCACAAACAGTTTGAATACCCGCAGTTAGTTAAAGTAACTGATAAAACATAGATGGCTTTGGCGAAGTCCAGTTGGAACGTGTTCCGTGTAAATATGACCAAAAACTCAGGAAATTCGTAAGTTCAATGAATATAACTGTTTAAAATTGAGTAGCTAAGTGCAGTGGCGGCCGGTGGCAAGTAAAGCTGGGTGTTGCACCAAAATTTCTGATGTCGCAATTTTATATGGGAAGTTTACACATGTAACAAAAATTAATTAACGTTAGATAAACTACAGTTCTATAAAAACTGAAATACATGGGTTTTCCAAAATAACTGTACGTTCGACAAATTTTAATGGCTCTTTTGGGCTTCTTCCTATAGGAATTCATTAAAAAAATTCAGATTTATGTATTTAAGCCCTATGCCTGAGTTCATGGGAAGAATTTTAAACACAGCAGGTTGTCTAAGGTTGGGTCTCAATCTCCGGGATAATAAACATTCTCAACATAAAAACATGGCAACCGAAAAGTTTGTACGTTAACGAAAAATGTTATTACTAACAAAGACGGGCACATATTCTGCATAAGGATAGGATTTTTATCATTTTAAATGATCTTGTCGACTTCGTAGTTACGCTGGGGTCTGGCGTTACGTTACGGTGACGGGACGAAATGTACCGAGCATGCACTGAGGTGTGTGACGTCATAATACTGCTTGAGCTTCCTCCTTTCCCCGCGCGCTCAGGTGAGCGTGACGTCATCCAGCCAGCTACCTCCTTTGACCTTGGTTTGCACTTGCTAACGGACTTTGAGTTCACGCATCATTTGTAGCATTTAAAATGATATAAAGTCTAGTCTTTCAGACTGACTATAAGTCTTTTTTTTTACTATAGCTTGAACCCCATCAGAGGAACCAGCCATGAAGTGCGCTCTGTCATACGTCGGCGCAATTCATTTTTGCGGAGTTTCGTTCAATTTCTGCTTCTTTAATTCATCCAGTAAACACGCTGCTAATGTGTGTGTATCATGTTTTGTTTGCCTCTTACTACGTATCGGTGCACAACAGCCATCTGAAATATGTTTGAAATATCACTAGTTTCATCTGCTATAATGGCAAAAATTTCCGATTCCTTTATTTGCTTAGATTCTTCTTCTTGGCAAACCTCCATCATAATCTGTAAAAATTAATTTTGAATTGTTTTGGACGTTCCTTTGAAAACAGTTGCCCTTACCAAATGACCTTTAACACAGCATCCAACTCAGCGGTAAAATTAATTAGTTCTCTCAAAACACATGGATTTGTTGATGTTACACTTTCATCATGATCACGCAAGGCCAGTCCGAAAGAACCACAGAAACGAATACAGTTTATTACAATATTTAACACATATCTATTGTGCCTAACATCTTCGTTATATTCCGCAATTTACCTTCTATAGGCACTGTCCAATTGTGCATCTTCGTTAACAGTTCCAAAAAGTGTCAATTTCAAACAGCTGAAGATTGGTTGGTTGGTTCCTCAGTTTAGGAGCTGCGACAAGGCAGTCATGTAGCCCCCTGTACTTTGGGTGTGTGGAGAAACTGTCTGATAACCGGTGTTAATTGTGATGGCTGTATTAGTGAGTGTTATCTGTTTTTAATTCAAGTGAGGACTACAGACATTGAATTTCAAGCAGTTCCTACTTTTGCCGCCAAAGGCCACCGTAAACGACTACTAGTTCAGAACTTGGTTACTACACGCCACCGCAGTCGGCTCCTGGCGACGAATGTTGGAACCTAAGAGCGTTGTTCAAATTTTTAACCTATAATTTAGCTTCACACAGGTGTAATAAGTGGAAGGTTCTTTAACATGCCATAAATCTATGACATGGGACCGCCGGCTTTACTTCCCCTCCGAAGGAATGCATACTGAGGGATTTTTAACGCTCTTAAAAAAAATCCGATGACTTCGGCCGGGTTTGAACCCGCGATCTTGGGCATAGAGGCTCAGCATGCTACCAACTACGGCACCGAAGCCGCTCAGCTGAAGATTCATGTTTCTTTATTTTAGGGATTATTTTCCATAACTCCTATTTTGGTCCACGCGAATTCTCCACCAACAAACATGTAAAACAGAATAAAGCGTTTTTAATATCGCATTCACATAACCAATTATTATTGCCTTAAATATCTCCTTTAAACGCCCTCGTATACTTATATTTTGGACAATACTTATCCGGTAATGGTGCACCGAGTGTTTTTACTGTAAGTTTATCGTCATCAGGGAGCTGGAAAAACTGTCTGACTAGCAAATTACTTACTCTATTCATTTTCACTCACACTCCACAATACAATTAATGTTTCAAACTAAACATTCCGTTAAAATAAAATACTACGGTAACTTACAAGATGCACAGATGATAAATCTGGGTGCTACATCGGAAAGTGGCGCGAAAAGCAAACTAACAAAACACTGAATTTTGCTAGCCAAGAAATTTCGTAATGAATGCATAGGTCTACTCACAATCAACCAAACAATTATAATAATAATAATAATAATAATAATAATAATAATAATAATAATAAAAATAAAAATAATGCACAGTTAAGTATCTGCCTGGAACCAAAATACTCAAATCAACTAAATACAGAACTAATCGCAACCCAAATACCGCAAGAACAAGAGTGGTAAAAGCAAACATAAACCGCTAAAGTACACCAACAATACGTCGCAAAATAGTTCAGCCACTTATCTACTGTACTTATAGCACGGTGGCGTTCTTAGGCTCGCTTCACAGAACAATTGACAAAAATATTAAATGAAGTTATGATGAGAAAACATCTAAAAATAATTGGGTGTGAACCAACTAATGTCTCCCTATGAAATTCCGATATTTGTACCGTTGTGGGTGGTATAGCATTCTCTAGTGGCGTGGGAAAGAAACTACCCTTCAGGAGCAGATGACCTCGTAGTTCCTCCCCTTAAAACAACAGTAACTAACTAAATAACTAACTAAGCTACCCTTCGCGGGGTAAGAGAAATCGAGGGTGTTGTCATTTCCAAAGAGTGGTGCAGTCTAACGGGGCCATTTGGAACTGAGTGTTGCCAGGGGGCTGGCAGCTCGTCTGCAACTCCCTGCTACCCATGCTGGTCGGCATGCTATGCACAAGCTTGGCCTCGTCCAGCCTCGTCCTGTACGCCGCGCTGTCTGCTTGGGAGTTGCCACAAGAGAGCTAACCCCCTGGAGTTTGATTTGAAGGCGGCAGCTTTTATAGGTACAGTGTGAAGCATTTGGATAAATAATATCAAAATATAGATGAATTTAACACATTTTTGAGTGCATTAGATCTATAAAACTAAAACATTAAAGGAAAAGAAACTACGAATTAGGTGTAAAATTATTGGGAGTTGTGCAACGCTGCAACAATGTCACCAGCCGCCACTGGCTAAGTGAAAAGCATTCATCACGTGTGTCGCAAAGTGACGTACTTTGATAATAGGAATATAATTGTCTTATTATTGTCTTTACTGAGAGCACTGCCAGCAGGATCGCATCCCTCCTGGCTGTCAGGAGGGATGCGATCCAGCTGGCAGTGACTGAGAGATAGACACATAGGCCAAGCATAGGCCTACTGAGCGCCATTTTGGAATCTGGTGAAACATCACAGCCACGTAGATCGTAAGGTTAGATCACCAGTACCGGTACATTGCGGAACGAGTGAGTTTGTAAGGAGTATACGGAGAGATGGATGCACAGCGCTAGGTTTCATCGAGTGATCACAGGATGGAAAATAGTGATGGCAAGGATAATGCCTGTAGGAAACGAGTTACATCCGCAGACCCTTGTAGTATTTCCCAAGAGTCATATGCTAAAGGGAATAAGGATATGTGCCCAATATGTGAACGGAGGGTGGAAGGAAATGAGACTCCTGTTGCTTGTGATGGTATATGCCATAAATGGCATCATCTTCACTGTGCTGAATTGCAACAGGGACAATTTAATGCCCTTAAACCGTCCAATAAAAGAAAATCTAAGCTGTTATGGCTTTGCTCTGGATGTCAAGAGGATTTCATTTTATACAAAGCAGGGAAATCTATGAAGAAAGAACTTGAAGACATGAGAGCAGAAATCAACATAAAAAATAGACCAAATGGCAAGCGCACTTTTAAATTGCACAACAAACGTCGACCTTACATCTCGTCAATCTTAGGAAACGAAGATCATCGTGTGAAGGGAAACAGTAAGCCTGGGTCTCTGCCAGCTATAGATCATACCAATCAAAGAAACAATACGGTAATATCATCCCCGAAAGCACCAGCTGTATGCAGCACCATTTCACACGGAGAAGCTAAGCAGAAACCAAATGAGGTCAATGATGGAAGCTTGGAATTTTCTCGGTCTCCAGTCGAACAATTGATCAACCAGGTGGGTTCAATAAGCAAGCCGCAGGGCGTTCATAAAAGCAACGAATTTCAGTACACAGAGGAGAGGAGAATTGAGAAAGAGGATGGTTTTATTTTGGTAGAGAGCTATAGGAGGAAAAAAAGAAAAAGGTTCAGTGATGGTAAGAGGAACTAAACAAGGGGAAGACCGACTGCAAGCAGCAGAGAAGAAAGCCTGGTTATACGTTGGGAAACTAAGCTCAAATACCACCATGGACGATATATTAGCGTATCTACAAGAAAATGGGATCATGGGGAAAATAAGCTGTGATGTGGTAAGCAATACAGACACGAGCAGAGCATACAAGGTTGGAGTACCATTGATGGAAGCGGATAAATTGTATGACGGATCTTTCTGGCCGACTGATGTGATTTTCCGGCCTTTTCGTGCGCCATGGAGGTACCGAGGACGGCCGCAAACACATTAGAGTGTTAAATTGGAACGTTGAAGGCTTAAAGGGTGTGTTGTGCAGCATGACGAAGGATGCATTTATAGATTTTGATGTTTGTGTTATAACAGAGACTTTTGTAACGAACGATACGAGTGTATACGTAGAGGGTTTCTACAACATTCATGTGTTAGCAAAGAAGGATGTCAGAGGAAGACCGTCGGGAGGAGTAACGGGTCTTATTAGGCCGGAGCTAACTCCATTCAAAATTTTACTAAGAGGAGATGATCAAATAGTAGTGAGAACGCGCATAGGTGTAATCATTGGCGTCTACTTCCGACCAGTGCGGTGGATGTCATAGATGGAATACAACGAACATTGAGCATGGTGACGGACAATGACAATATAGTTTTGACAGGAGATTTCAACTGTCCAATTGATAAAAGAAGTATAAAAACAGATACGGTGTTGGAATATATAAATGAAGAGGGTATGCCATTAGCGAATGATAGGAGATCACTTACCTATATCTGTTACAATGGGGGCAGTGCAATAGACCTTACCTTCGTTAGAGGATACCAAATATTAGAACATGGGCTTCTTCTCAGAATTGAGGGAACGGTACTAAGAAAACATTTACCAGTTGTAACAACTCTGAACACCGAAATAACTCAAGGCCGGGAGAACCCCCAGAGACTAGGGAGGTTGATAGACACTCAAATACTAGAGGGCAACAAAGATACAATTGAGGGTATTTTACGAACCATCAGGGACGGTAGACTAGACGAGGGGTATAGGGATATCGTAGGACTAATAAAAGACTCAGTCATCGAAATACCAAATAGTCGCCGAGCACAGAAATGGTTTGATCGAGATTGTTATGAACAAAGGAGAGTTACACTGGCTTGCCTACGACAAGCCAGACAAACCATGACCAGAGACGATTTGGACAGATACCAGGCAAACAGAAGAAAGTATAAAAACATGATAAAGGAAAAGAAAAAGGAACAAAGGGAGCGAGATGATGAGAAAATGGTGAAGGAAGCAGAAGAAGACCTATATCGAGCACTTAGACCACGAAAGCCTCGTTTTCCCACTGACATTTCAATGGACGAATGGGAGAGGCACATGCGGGAGATCCTTACCTCCAGAGACCGTCGCTCGAGTTAAATGATAATTGGGAAAATGATGTGCGCTTTACGTCAGTGGAAGTGAAGAAAGCAATTTGCGCAGGAAAGGCACGGAAGGCGCCTGGGTTAGTTGGAATCTGCAATGAGCATTTGCAACAGTCATTGCCCTGGCTGGAAAACATTTGGACGGAATTTATAAACGAATGTATCAAAGGAGGTTTTATTCCAGTAGATTGGCGTAAGTCAGTCATCAAACTATTACATAAAGGGAAAGGGGAGGCAAATCAACTGAGATCTTACAGAGGAATCGCGCTAGATGTAATACCTTTCAAGCTCCTGACAAGGCTATTAACGCAAAGGTTATACGCCATGGTGGAACCGATTTTGCCGGAAGAACTGTATGGATTCAGGCGAGGTAGATCAACCTTAATGGCTGCTGAAAATCTCTTAACAGAGATACAAGACAGAATTAGAGGCCATAAGAAGACATACACAGTCTTCATTGACTTTAGCAGAGCATTTGATACGGTGAACAGACGTTTAATTATGGAAAAGCTTGAGAAGTTAATTGGTAAATCAGAGCTGACACGACTTATCTCCAACATCTTGGCGGAAAACCAAGTGCAGTTATATGATGGGCTATCGAAATCAAACTGGATCAGCCAAACGGTTGGTGTGCTACAAGGCGATCCGCTAAGCCCGATATTGTTCAACATCATAACAAGTGATGTAATTGCCAGAGTCAAGGAAGGGTCACAGGGCACGAACATTTACATATATGCGGATAATATGGCGTGCACCGCAGATAGCCTGTGGGAACTGCATAATAATAATAATAATAATAATAATAATAATAATAATAATAATAATAATAATAATAATAATAATAATAATAATAATGCCATTTCCATTTTGCTGATTCGGGGCTTGTTTTGAGCTCCTCACATTTCCGCTTTTTAAGTAAGTTTTACACGTTTATATGGTTAGTTTACGATTTCTATGGTGATTTTTATGGACTCTTGTCGAAAACAAGTGTGTGTTATAGTGCTTGTGGATCTATCAGCGTCATAATCTTCAAAATACAGCTGCGAAATGTTTGTTTACATTCATGTCATGGTTGCTACATCGTTAGTTACAGTACCATATAACCCCAAATGCCTTCTCGAAATGGGTTATGTACGGTGTTTTGTGTGTAATTGGGATGTTTCAAGCCCATTTATCACATACTTCATATAATGTGTGGAGGTAATCGGACTGTTTTCGTGTTAATATTACGAATGGTAAAGTTTACATCTGCTTAACCTACAAAATTAGGTTACACGTATTTGCTACATATATTCCTTCTCTGCTGGTCGTTTGCACTTAAATGACGTCTACTATTGTAATATAAACACTATCTCTGCAAGATAATTATACCGTATATCTAATGTGTGTTGTGAGAAATCTGTAATGACAAGGTATGTGCAAACCAGGAATGACGAGATATACTAAATGGGGTAGGCAGGACTCCTGAGCCGTAGTGAAGGCAACCTGTCTAGGAGATGGAAAACTCCAAAATTAAACCTACAATGGTAGCGTCTGATCCGGAACGGGCGGCTGCCAACAGCGTCTGTATCCCATGTTAGGGACGGCTGATAACAAAACCTGGCTGTAGGTATAAAAGGCAAACCCATTTAATGCATGATGGAGAAATTAACGAGTAATGCCTCGGATGAAATGCCGCTGCCTGGGGAGCGCCAGGGCACGTTTGGAGCCGGTGCTGGACGTGACAGTATGCGAGCCGCCGGTGGTAGAGGGCTGAACAGGCGGGCCCCTACCGGGCAAGATCCCGAAATCATTACAGCCGACAAGCGTTTGCATGATGAGCCTGAGCAGAGAAGTGAATCATTATCTAGTACTTCACCTGCTGAAGGTGCTGCACAGGTAACTCAACCTGTGCTCACCCAGGCAGGACTGCCACGACAGCGTATTAAATGGACAAATGTCATGAACGAAACCATAATACGCACTTATTTTAGGGTTACTGACTTCGGACAGAATTCAGTTGGTTATAGGCAACGCTTACATTCTGAATATCTGTTGCATTACCCAGAACTAACTGTGACCGAACAGAGAGTATCTGATCAATACAGGGCTATTCTCCGGAATAATCTTATCCCTGAAGCCAGAATGAACACCATTAAAGAAGAGGTACGGCGTGAGAAGGAAGGTGTGAATGGAGTCACTCAGAACAGTGTTCCTGAAGAACTGGAGTCGGCACAAGCTGATAGCCAGGACCTTCAAGAAGTAGATCCAGTTTCCATGCAAATTATCGATCAACACCAAATTGAAAAGTTGAAGAATGAAATGATGTCTACAGTCATAGAGTTTTATGGAACTGATACAAATTGCAGGCCGAAAATACCGAAAGTCAATGGTTCAAGAAAGCTGACAAAGATACTGAGTATCATGAATCGGGATGTTTTGCCGGAACATGTTGAAGCATCTGCCAATCTGGAATCCCTTCATACTATTATTTACTGTGGTGCAGTAACTGTTGTGAAAGCTATGGGTATTGGACAACATGAACGGAAAAAGCAAATGCCATCGATGCCAAACTGGGAAAGAAGACTTGTTGGAAGGATTGAACAGCTCAGGGCAGATATTGCTAGAATGACACAATATGTTCGTGGTACAAGAACAAGAAAATTACTGAGGAAAGCTGAGCATATAATGAGACAAAACACAGCCCACACACAGCGAGATGTACCGAATTCAACACCTGAAGAGTGCTTAGATACCTTGAAACAAAGGCTGTCTGTTTTATCCGCCAGACTTGCAAAGTATAGGGAGAGTATGAAGAGGAAGAAGGATAACTTCCTTTTCGCCAACTCAGAGAGAAGATTCTATCAGACTCTGGGTAAGATAAAGGTTTCTGCGGACAAAAGCTATCCGACTAAAGAAGAAGTTCAAGAATTTTGGGGAAAACATCTGTCTACACCATCTCATCACGACACTCAATCAAGTTGGGTAAGAGAAGAACAGCAAGCTTCCCAAAGATTTGAGCAAATGCAGCACGAGAAATTCACCACAAATGATATTAAGGAAGTTATCAACAACTTAGCGAATTGGAAAGCCCCTGGCCCTGACCAGATTCAGAATTTTTGGTATAAGAAGTTCTGGAGCATCCACAATCGACTAGGTGAGTTCATTAATGATTCCATCCTTCATCCTGATAGCTTACCCGAATTCATCACACGTGGCATCACATATTTGCTTCCAAAAGATCTTCAGAATACATGGGATCCTACAAAATATCGTCCCATCACATGTCTGCCCACGTTGTATAAGATCATTACATCATGCTTGGCTAACAGGATATATGCACACTGTGAAAGAAACAATATAATTGCCGTGCAACAGAAAGGTTGTAAAAAGGGTTCAAAAGGGTGCAAAGAACAACTAATAATTGACTCAGTTGTGTGTGGCCAGGCACACTTAAATCACCGAAACCTTCATATGGCGTACATCGATTATAAGAAGGCCTTTGATTCCGTCCCCCATGACTGGCTAGTAGCAGTGCTGCGATTGTATAGGATCAATGAGGTATTTGTCAGTTTCTTGGAAAGGGTTATGTCAGCATGGCAAACTAGACTGTGTCTCAGTACGCCACGCGAAGATATACGAACAGATGAGATATCGATTCGGAGAGGCATCTTTCAAGGAGACTCCCTTAGCCCCTTATGGTTTGTCCTGGCAATGAATCCGTTATCTACCCAGCTTAACTCTACTCACTACGGCTTTTCTATCAAGATTGGAAAGAGAATTGGTACTCGGCTAAATCATCTGCTATACATGGACGACCTTAAACTCTATGCCGAAACAGAGTCGCATCTGGAAAACTTGTTGAGAATAGTTGAAGCATTCTCACGAGACATACAAATGGGATTTGGTTTGGACAAGTGTCGGACACTAAAGGTGGTGAGAGGAAAAGTACAGAAGTCCGGGTATGAGCTGGAAGATGGACAGCATATTAGGGCTATGTTGGCAGAAGACACCTACAGATACTTAGGAGTAAAACAAGCTAAGCATATTGACCATGTGTCAATAAAGAAAGATCTGTCCTGTGAATTTGTCAAAAGATTAAAACAAATTATAAAAACGCACTTGAACAGCAAAAACTTAGTGAAAGCTGTTAACACGTATGCTGTACCTGTGCTGAGCTACTCCTTTGGCATAATCAAATGGTGCAAAACGGACATCGAAGGACTTGAACGAAAAATGAGAACGATGCTCACAAAAGGAAGGAAACACCACCCACGATCTTCAATAGAGCGATTGACTCTACCCAGAAGCCTAGGTGGACGTGGGTTCGTTGACATTGATAATCAGATGAAACGGCAGATAGTCAGCCTTAGGGAGTACTTCTATGCAGAAGCGAGGTCATCTGTACTTCACAGAGCCATCAGTGAGGCGGACAGATCAACGCCACTGGTCTTGTGTCAGCAAGAGATTCAACACCTCCTACATACTGACATTCAGAAGATGGAAGCATGGAAAGCAAAACCTTTGCACGGAAGACATCCAAATGAGGTGAGTCAAGCAAATGTTGATATAAATGCGTCAAACTACTGGCTCACTTCAGGACAGATCTTTCCAGAAACTGAAGGTTTTATGCTAGCAATTCAAGACCAAGTCATCCCTACAAGGAACTACCTCAAGTTCATTGTAAAAGATCCCGCTGTACCAGATGATAAGTGCCGCTACGGATGTCAACAGTCAGAAACAATACAGCATATTACATCTGCATGTAGATATTTCCTGGCAACAGAGCACAAACAAAGGCATGATGCAGTTGCTAAAATCTTGCATCAGGAGTTGGCTGATAAGTTTCAGCTTTTGAAAGGAAAGAAAGTTCCGTACCACCAATATCAGCCAGAGTGTGTTCTTGAAAACAATGAATACAAACTGTATTGGGACCGAACTATTTTGACTGATCAATCGGTATCACACAACAGGCCGGACCTGGTGGTTGTAAACAAGAAAACCAAGCAAACTACATTGATTGATGTTGCGATTCCTAACAACAAGAATCTCCAGTCAAAACACATTGAAAAGATCAGCAAATACAGCGAGTTGGTCGACCCTATCAAAAGACAATGGCATGTAGAGCGAGTGAAGACCATACCTATCATTGTCTCGAGTACGGGCGTGATCCCAAGTACCTTGCTCCAAGGCCTTAAAGAACTGGATCTGGATACTGGGCTCTACAAACTAATGCAGAAGGCAGTAGTTCTATCGACAACCAGAATCGTTCGGAAGTTCATGGGTAGCGAAATTCTAGCTTAGAAGTTGCTGTTTCCGTAGCTATATTTTGGTTCACTGAAGCCCGTATAGTTACGTTGTAATATACCAGAAATGTGTTATATGTTCTGTATAAACCGAAAATAATAATAATAATAATAATAATAGGGTCCCACGAATAAACCTGGGAGGAGTCATTGTGACTCTGGCAAATGGGAGTGAAATGCGTCGTTGCTAACATCTGCAACATTAACCTATTGGATTCAGCAAGAGAATCCAACTTAGCCTCTTTCACTCCAACTCCAGCACGTAACCTACACGAGGTGCCCCTGTTAAGTCGAGCAACCCAGTGGAAGGTTGGGTAACCAATCCCAGCGGGAAGCTGGGTCGACGAACCGATCAGTGCTGGGGGACTCCCAGGCTTGAAGCCTTGGTAGTATAGAGAAGCCAGAAAACACCTTGAGGCAACCTCTAAGGCTAACAACCTTAGTTGCAACATGGATGCGTATGCGTCCAAAACAAACTCAAGTCAAGTGAGCATGATGGCAAAACATTTCGACATTTCTTTTACCCCAGGGGGTAAGTCTTCGGATAAATCCCTCGTCGTGAAACCTACGACGCACGAGTCTCATTCGGATTCTGGGGGAGACTCGACATCATGCGAGAGACGAGTCGGAGCGTCTCGGTGTATCCCAACCAGTCAGAAACTCAGAACCAAATCAAAAACCTTTCTAGCAACGTTCAACATTAACACCCTTACACAAATTGGCAAACTGAAAACTCTCACCGACGCACTACATGAAAATCAGATATGTATCATTGCCCTACAAGAAACACGTTACCCAGACGAAGAGAATTTCGAATCTGAAGGTTACCGCTTTTTCAAGAGCAGAGCTCAAAAGAGGGTCCTCAATGGTTCTGTGATGCTTGGAATAGCGTTTGCTGTGAGAACCAGAATCCTTAAGTCGGTCGCAAATTTTGAGCCAGTTAATGACCGATTATCCATATTAACAATCAAATGCGCCAACAAAACCTACAACCTAGTTAACGCACATGCCCCCACAAATGACAAGAACAGATCTGACCCGGACGAAGTGGATAACTTTTGGGACCTACTGGATGAAAAGCTCGCCAAAATTCCTAAACACCATGTTAAACTTCTTATGGGGGACTTCAATGGTCAACTTGGTCGAGAACACAAGTATAGGAAAATCATTGGAAACTATCCTGCCCACAAAAGAACCAATCAAAATGGTGAGAGATTGGTCTCCATTTGCGAAAACCATAACTTGCAGATCATGTCGACACACTTTCGCCATCTTCCCAGAAAGCAGACAACATGGCGATCTCCTGTCGACGCCATCGGAGAGTTTCAAATAGATCACGTCGCAATCTCTAGGAAAAACAGCCCTGAGATTATGAATGTTAAGGTTAAAAAAGGCATAAACGTGGCTTCAGACCACTATATGTCCATAATTAAATTCAAACCGGTCCCTTCAAACACCAACAAGACGCCCAAACAAATTATTCGCTTCGACACTGATAAACTCAAACAGAATGTAACCGAGTTCCAGGAAAAGGCTCGACCAATCGACTGTGACTTTACCAACACAAAAAACCGCCTTATCGAGGCTGCCAAGGAAATTGCTGAAATTAAAAGAAGCAAGAAACATGCCTGGTGGAATGATACATGTGTTTCAGTTCTCAAGAAAAGGCTCGATGCATGGAAACAATATTACTCAACAAAATCGCAAACTGATTGGGAAACCTACAAAGCCCAACGAGCCCAGACAGCTAAAGTGATCCGAGCTGAGAAACGTAAATATGAAAAGTCACTTATTGAGAAGATTGACCAAGACTTTAAAAGAAACAACACCAGAGAGTACTACGGAACGTTCAAAAGGAAACTTACGGGTTATAAACCTCCGTCGTTATGCTTTCAGCGAAAGGACGGTACACTGGCGACCTCAAATGAAGAAAATTGTACCATCCTAGCTGATTACTTTAAGAATTTACTAAATTGCGACCAACCCAAAAATCCCATCAAGACCGAGGAACCCATTCTCAGATGCCCAGAATCAAGACCACCCAACAAAGACGAAATCAAGCGTCACATTGCTCGACTAAAAACAACAAAGCGCCCGGGGAAGACTCTTTAGTTGCAGAACTTCAGAAATATGCTCCCGAAGAAGCAGTTGAAATCTTGCAGAAGCAAATAGAACAAATTTGGAAAAATGAAATTCTACCAGAAGATTGGAAAACGGCCTTGATCCATCCGTTACACAAGAAAGGCAGCATGAAAAACGTCAACAACTACAGAGGAATATCCCTCCTACCGGTAACATACAAAATTCTCTCACTTGCTATCCTGGAGCGATTAGAAGCCGAAGTCGAGCATCAAATAGGAGAATACCAAGGGGGATTCAGAAAGGGTCGTTCAACTGCCGAACAGATCCACAACCTCAAAACAATCATTAGATATTGCAATCTCAGGTCCAAATCGTACGTATCAGTCTTTGTGGACTTTAAGAAGGCTTACGATTCGATAGACCGCGAAGTTCTGTTGAACATCCTCAACGAATTCGGGGTTGACCTGAAACTCCTGGCATTAATTAGAGCCACCCTAACTGAAACAAAATCCAAAGTAAAGTTCCTGGGATGTCTGTCGGATTCCTTTGAGGTCAAAACGGGAGTCAGACAAGGTGACGGGCTGTCTCCAATGCTTTTCAACTGCGTCCTCGAAAAAGTCATTCGGACCTGGCGAACAAAATTATTAGAAACTGAGTATAGCCCTCTGAGAATGGGAGCAAAATCCAAGGGGATCATAGTCGACTGTCTAGCATTCGCTGATGACATCCCCATTCTGTCGAACGACGTAGAAACTGCTAAGATGCAAATCGACCTTTTAAAAGAAATCGCTGAACAAACTGGCTTGCAGATATCATTCGAAAAAACAGAAGTAATGATCAACATCAAAGACGCCCCAGCAAAACTGCAGACAAAATACGGGAAGATCAACAGAGTGGAAAAATTTAAGTACTTGGGAGAGATCATCATGAAAAGTGGACTGGACAAAGAAGCACTCAAGGAACGAGTACGCAAACTCGAAATAGCCTATCAAACATCGCGCTCAATATACAACAAAAAATGCCTGTCCAAAAATACTAAACTACGTCATTATGAAACTGTTCTGAAACCAGTAGTTATGTATGCAGCCGAAACCCTATCCCTAAATGCTAATAAAGGACTCCTTGAAGAACTGGAGAAAAAAGAGCGCAAAATCGTCAGAGGTATAATGGGATCAAATTACAAGAATGGTATCCACTATAAAAAAAATCCAACAAAGAAGTCTACAGTGAAATAGAGAAAATTTCAGAATCGATCCGTAAAAGGCGGGCACGGTATTACGGTCATCTCAAACGAATGGACAGAAACAGGCTGACTAAACAGATTTTTCATTTCTTTGACACCAAACCCAAAACCACAATGCCCTGGTTTATGAATACCAAAGACGACCTCAAAATGCTGCATCTAAAACCCGACGACGCCTTCAATAGAGATCTCTTCCGCAAATAGATACTGACTAATGGGCTAACCCGAAACGAGACATCGAACCCGAAAAGAAGACAAGGTACCACTTGGACAGCGGAGCGCAAGATGGCCCACTCACAGAGAATGAGGGAATTCTGGGCTCAGAGGAAGGCGAAACAAATTGCCAAGTGTAACAAGATTTAACGTGGACCTAGATGGCCTCAACGAATTATATATAATAATAATAATAATAATAATAATAATAATAATAATAATAATAATAATAATAATAATAATATCGTATGGCCTCGGGTGCCTGGAGCAAGCTTAGTTAATTGACACCCAGAGGGTAGCTTGCATGTCGAATTTCGTCGTTCCTTTCAACGCTATGAAAGTCAAGGAGGTTAGATATCTAAACTGACACTACAGCGCTTTCAAGTAGAGAATGGAGGAACTTTGTGTTGGCGGAAAATCCCGATATTAATTTTTCCATTGAACACGGCCTACTGAATTCAAATGGGTTCTTTAACATGCCAACAACGTATGACATGAGTGTCGTGATTTTTGTCGCCTTTCAAAAACCACTTACCATGGCCAGGAGCGAACCTGTAATCTTGGGGTTGGTAGTCCGACACTACAACCACTCGCCCACCGTGGCAAGCTTGTGGGAACTGCAGAGGGCAATGAACTCGATCACTGAATGGGCAATAGAAAATGAACTGACGATTAACGAGAAGAAAACAGAGTTTGTCGTGTTCAGGAAAGGAGGTAGATTGGCCAGAGATGAAGTAATCACGTGCAAGGGACTATTGCTACAGCCAAAGAGTCATTTCAAATATTTGGGAATCACCGTTCAAGTAACAGCGACGGCCTTCTCAATACATATAAAGGAAATACATGCTGCGGCTATTAAAAGGATAAGTGATGTACGCAACATATCTCGAATGTCAGTAACCACGGCTATGAAGCTTTTCCAAGCAAAAGTCATGCCAGTGCTTACTTATGGATTGGAACTAGTCTGGGCACATCTATCGAAAAAGCAATTAGGGGAAATAGAAAGTCTAAAGCCGAGACTCCTGAAAAGGGTACTTGGGCTCTCGAAATATACTAAGTCCCGATACACTTACGTTCTAGTCAGAGAAACGTTTCTAATAAATGATCTGCGATTACAAATGCTGCTGCCATCTACAGCAGCCTACAATGAATTGACACTGGAACTACAAGCGAAGAGGGATAGCATAGAAGAGGATTTCTACGCCACTACGGCTATGCAAACCAGAGATTGGATGCAGGCAGAATATGAGCTGAGACATATAGTGACGCGCCTGGCAACACATGGATTCCACCACCGCGTTTGTAGACTGAAGACCTTTCATGAAGCAACAGAAGAGTGCATTTGTGAGCTATGTGGAAAAGTGTGTGATAAGTACCATGTTCTAAAGTGCTCTAACAGAACTGTATCACTGACTCAGTTTTGTTTAGATATCTAAACTATATAGTGTAATGTATCTATTTCTGTATATCCATTCACATTGTGCGCATTATTATCAATTAATTATTATAATTAGTTAAAGTACCTGACAACAGATGGCAGTAGCATTGCGTCACATTCTGCCTTTGGAGTTCACCTTCAACAGACGTGTAGAGCCTAGTGGAGTAGGTTTTCTTGGTCTAGCTTTCCTAGCTTTCTTTCCTAGCTGGTTGCTGGTACATTGTCGCTATTATTGTTCACTCCCCTTCGTTGTGATTATTTGTCCATATTAGGCTACATCGTTCTGTATAAGGTTTTATTTTGAGTTCGTCGTCGTGTTATAAACATGGAACGCCGAATTTTTCCAATAGTTGCTGATGGAAACGGTTTATTTCAGTCTGTGTCATACTGTTTGTACAATACTCAGGTACGGCATCGTGAAATACGCTTACAGGTTGTTCAGTCAATTAAAAACTGCATGGAAATATTATAAAGTTTGTTGTAGGTGACCCATCCTACAGACTGGCC
The DNA here is from genome assembly GCA_946902985.2 of Meconema thalassinum. Taxonomy (NCBI): domain Eukaryota; kingdom Metazoa; phylum Arthropoda; class Insecta; order Orthoptera; family Tettigoniidae; genus Meconema; species Meconema thalassinum. The sequence continues at coordinate 411,667,155 of OX336393.1, forward strand.
GTTATTAATTCAACTGACAACGAAAATTTGTTATCTCTCGACGGGGAATATGATGGCCATGTTGAATTACATTGTATTGGTCAGTTATTCCCTGATTATTTAATCAAGGTTTACAGAGATGATGGTAACGTAAGTTTTGACTATGGTACTGTAAACATTATTTGCAACCTTCTTCTTTCTGGTAGTGTTGATGCTGGCCATTACAGTGTTTTGGAGTTCCATTCCAATATTTTACAACGTTCACCACCAATCGCAGTGAATGAGGAACGCCGAATTATTCCAATAGTCGCTGATGGAAACTGTTTATTTCGGTCTGTGTCATACTGTTTGTACAATACTCAGGAACCGCATCGTGAAATACGCTTACAGGTTGTTCAGTCAATTAAAACTGCATGGAAATATTATAAAGATTTTGTTGTAGGTGACCCATCCTACAGACTGGCCGTTAGTAATTCAACTGACTACGAAAATGTGTAATCTCTGGACGGTGAATATGCTGGCCATGTTGAATTACATTGTATTGGTCAGTTATTCCCTAATAATTTAATCAGGGTTTACAGAGATGATGGTAACGTAAGTTTTGACTATGGTATTGTAAACGTTATTTGCAACCTTCTTCTTTCTGGTAGTGTAGATGCTGGCCATTACAGTGTTTTGGAGTTCCATTCCAATATTGTACAGCGTTCACCACCAATCGCAGTGAATGATACTGTTCAAAAAACCCGCAAGAGGAGAAAGACACTGACTGGCCGAAGGGAAAGTGCAGCGCGACGTCTAGCATTCAAAAGACGACAGAATTCTCCCATTTTGCGTGAGACATCCAAAACTATGCACAGGTCAAATGCTGTGCAAGACATAGGGGCCACAGAATTGGAGGGTGATACTATGCACAGGTCAGTGTGATGTTCTTCATTCAAAGAAGCAGCAGTGGAACATAGGTTAATTCAGGACGATGCTGAATGTCATCGTTGTCTACGTGAAGCGTCAGTTCTTCAAATGTAATTTCAATTGAGACATTTTCCCCCCTTCATTTCTATATTTCAACAACCGTCGAATCCAGCTGAATTGTAGGATACTTTTAAGGATTCTCTAAGTGAGGATTACTTACGACTCTACAACCAGCAAACAGCTTATCAAATGACTCTCCGCGATATCAGCAAGATTACAAAAGTACATGGTTTTCCTTTCAACTTTCGTGTTGCCAGTTATCCAGTGACTTACCACGTGCTGAAAGGAATTAATCTTCCATGCTTCCTGGTACTGATTATAACTCAATTATTCAGAAAGCGAATGATGAACAAAGATTCAACATAAATGAAATTATTAACGCTATGCTATAGAACCATACGAATAACATTAATGCATACTTCATAGATGGTTCTGGTGGTACTGGCAAGACATTCGTGTACCAATGTCTCATTAAGAAGTGCACTGATTTGGGTTTCAAAGTGATACCAGTGGCGTGGACTGGAATTGCTGCCATGCTATTACCCAATGGCCGTACGGTACACAGCACATTTAAATTATCGCTGAAATTACACGAAGCTTCTGTCTCATCTTTAAAAATGAACAGTAAAGGAACACATGATATCAGGTCAACAAGAGTGATTATATGCGATGAAGCACCAATGGCTAACTTGCATGCCCTGATGTGCGTTAATAGACTTTTGCAAGACATCATGGGTAATTCCATCTCTTTTGGAGGGAAAGTTATTGTAGGTGGAGATTTTAGACAAGTTTTGTCTGTTCCGCTTGCTTCCAAACAAGCTGTTATTCAGAACTGCATTACATTTTTTCCTCTTTGGTCAGAATTTTAAAAATTTCATCTGTTTAAAAATATGCGAGCAGGACCAGAAGAATTAGACTTCGCTGATTTTTTGCTGAAAATTGGTAATGGAGATTACCCCTCCGTGAATCAAGAATCGGCAGAGCAATCTGTTTTTGATTTACCACCCTCTGTCATCGTGAAACAATGCATTGTCTCTGAAATTTACGGGAATAAATTTCAGTCACCAGAAGATGCTATAAGTTTCTCCGAAATTGCCATTCTTGCCCCTAAAACGAACACTGTGATTAAATCAAATCTAAAGTTATAGATCTTCTACACGAAACGGCCAGAACGTACATCAGTATAAATTACTTAATTACTGAAGATTAAAATGAAACTCTCCAATTTCCCATAGAGTTACTGAACAGCTTAGAATTAAGTGGCTTGCGTCCTCATGTACTTAACTTAAAACCTGGAGCGATTGTAATGTTATTAAGAAACTTAAATGCTACACAGGTGCTTCTAAATGGAACAAGATTAATTGTGCGAAAAATGCATGACAGTTGATTAGATCTTGAAATCATTACAGGGTTAAGTATTGGACAAAGAGTTCTGATTCCTAGAATTGATTTAACACCATCCGACACAACTCTTCCATTTAATTTTAAAAGACGCCAGTTTCCTATTCGCCTTGCATTCAGTATGACAATTAACAAAGCTCGACTTTAGACCGTATTGGTGTATATTTACCCCAGCCTGTATTTAGCCATGGCCAGCTGTAAGTAGCAATGTCTCGAGTTCGATCATTTGATAGTTTGAAAGTACAAATAGTGCCGGCGGGCCATTGGACAATACATGTTGTATTTAAGGAGGTACTCCAACATCACTACATTTAAGAGACATTGAACCAAAATTTCTCTACAAATATTTACTACACACTTCAGTCGATACGTTAATTTCTGGAGTCCGATTTAGCCACTGCAGTTTTACCGGCCCAGGGACTTAGTATTCAGTTGAATTTCAACGGGTTCACCCTAGTTAGTTCTGACCTTGGTTACTAGATGCCACCGCAGTCAGCTCCTGATGACGAACGTTGGAACCTAAGAGCGTTAGTCAAATCTAATCTATAATTTATCTTCACAAAAGTGTAATGAGTGGAAGGTTCTTTTACATGCCATAAATCTATGACATAGGACCGCCGGCTTTACTTCCCCTCCGAAGAAAGGCATACTGAGGGATTTTAACGCTCTTAAAATCCGACTACTTCGGCTGGGTTTGAACCCGCGACCTTGGGCATAGAAGCTCAGCATGCTACTAACTACGTCACCGAAGCCACCCATAAAACAACATGGAGGCCAATGCATTTTCAAATATATAAAACAGCGAATCTGTATTCTGAGTTTAGTATTGAGACATCTAATGATGTTCAATTGTTTTCAAAAATTCAAGATGGAATCGAATGGAAATTTTAAAACCTCATTTTTGAAATTTCTCGTATTGGACGAATGGTCAGTTATGTTACATCTACATTTTCGAGGAGGATTGTTCTCATGTTGTACGCAAGCTCCGAAACAGCTGATTAACAAAAGAGCTGAGATGGTCACGAGCAGTGTAATTTAGTGCGTCTGTACCAAGAGGACATGTGCTCCAATCACTTTAACCACATCATTTAAATAACACTACACTCGCTAGTTGCTGAATAAAACATCAGCTTACCGGCCCACTCCACACCTCGACTCTAATTAACGGGCTAACTCGCATTTTACTCCCGGGGTAATTAATTTCAAAATTAGAGATTGAGGGAGATCTCTGGACCGGTGTGGTCCGGCAATCTTAGCTTCAAAATCTCACTGTCATAAAAATAATCACAAGTCAGATGTCTCTTCCCACCAGAGACTCACGTGGGTTGTTGACCACAGGAACCCCAGCTGAGTTTGTCATGACTTCCAGTCACATTTTAGCCCCCCCACCCCCACCCCCCCCTCCCCTATCTATCCTGTCAACCTCACTTGGTCAACTCTTTAATCCGAGGATTATGGTGTCTATCATTTCTTTTCTTGTCTGCCTTCCATGGGTCTACTTCTTTCCAAGTCTCTCTATCCTCATTTTTGGAGGGTCGAGGGCATTTATTTTCTCTGTCTTTTAATCCCTTACTAGTTGAAACCCGTCAAAACATGACGGACAATGAACAGAATATTTACTGAAGAAGTTTCCTATATAAGTTACATTCTTTGTACGATTACTTTTTGGCACTATTGCAACTTTAAGTGCGTCGAAAGATTGCACTTTCGACATTGCAACATACTGCTGGCACAAATCTCACATTGAGTGACCGGGATTTCAACCACGGACCCAGCGGCGGGAGAGCGGCGTGCTGCCACTTAAGCCACGGAGGCTTCCTCAAGAGATAAAATAAGGTATGAAAATGATATATTGTCGTAATAGAAGAAATATTTCCTATGCAGCAGTTACAATTCGAATTGAAATAAACTTCTAATGACTCCCAGAAAGGCATGTGAATCATAAATAATATATTTTCAATAATCTGCATTGTGAAAGTTATGAAAAGGGAGGAATACCTACTCTCAACAATTAATGAATCTTCCCCTCCTTTATAATTCTTATAAATAACTCGTACATTAATACGCTGTGGACATCCGCCATGTCTGTCTTTAACCAAGCTCATTCTGCGCATGCGCTAGGGCCAATAATTTTGCATTTTTGTTTATAAATTTAAAAATATACGGTAACATACTTGTTTATTTTAAAGACACTCTGCAAATATACAGGGCAAGGGCTTTCGTCAGAGTGCATTATGAAGTCAATAGGTTCAGCCGTTCTTTCAATCTTGCGGTAACAAAAAACAGCTTACTGTTTTAAATTTCCCTTTTTTGCTTGTTTCTTTTTCTAGTGGCATGCACGTGAGTCAGTAGTTTGTTGTGGGAAAGGGAAGGAGGCAAGAGTCCACCCTGAACACTTGGGGTCGCCAACTCCCGACCCGACCTCACCGAACGAGAGCCTTTGAGTGTTAACAATTAATATTATAGCTTTCAGTCGGCCAATATAATTACTGGAATATGTGAAAAATAACCTGAAACAAACTGCAGGTGGTTAAGATTAAATTATATTGTTCCGGACCATTGAAGAAGGAGACTAAGGTATGAGATGTTTCGCTCGTCAAGCGGGCATCATCAGATCCAAATATACAAAACAAATAGCTCTACAAAATACTACCAGGCCTACAGTGACACCCACATACAGTCTCTGTCATCCGAAAAAAAAGAAAAGGTGTCAGAAACTTAGTAAGTGTGGTAATTATCTCTACTTACCGTAGTATAAAACAAAGTTCCCGATTCTTAGATGTCACGGGTAATGTCGAGAACCACTGGATGTATTTTGATGTGGTTTTCACCATTCTGTAAAGGATATCTTGGGGAAGGTTTCTGTAATTTATTTATGGTCAAAGGAAGCCAAGCTGTAACGATTTCAGTGAAAAAGTCGAAAAAAGAACCTAGCATCCGTGTGCTTCTTAAGCTTACGCTGGGCAAACCGTTAAAAATATCAATATTCTACGAGTGTAAGAGTTGTTTAGCATGGAAAATTCTACGAAAAGGAGTCCGCGAGAGCATATCTGTATCTTCAATACATCGCCCACCATAAGTGTTTTAGTTTGGACGGAAGGGGGATTGTGTTTCATGCACCTCGCTATTCTTAAATTACGTCTGACAAGAATTCCATGCACATTCATAACTGTTCCCGGGCGAATCCGGGGTGGGTTGCTAGTTACCGATAAATATTACGGCATTAATCACCGAAGAAAGATCTATTTATTTTAATGTTGCAAAACTAGGAAATGACGATCCCATAAAAATAAAAATAAAACGTTTTCCTCCCCCGAACTACTCTATGAAGGTGTAGCTACTATTGCTGTGATAAGCCCTGAACTACAGTAGAATTGTAAACTTATATGTGGAAGTGAACTGCAAGTGCTCTGTTGTGATGATCAAAAGCTGTAACTACAATATAACATATTGTTTGTCTACTGCTAATGTGCTCAAAGATCTACTGTGGATACTTATCTCAAAATTAGGAAGAAAATAAAGGGATTCTGCCTTTACAATACTTGTATTGAACCTACTCACAGGTACATGTTTCGAAGGTAAAACTCCTTCTTCCTCAGCCTGTACATAAAAATATCAAAGATAAATTACCTTTATAAGAACATACGTTACATGAATAAAGATTTGTGTAATAAATAATAATATGAAGTTCAATTGTACATATCTCAAGTTGTACAGTGAGATTCTTTTGCTAGAGCGGGGCTGGCGACCTGCTGCTGGGCGTGCGCGCCTTCCGTCAGCCAACCGAGCTCGGGCCGCGGATAGCAAGCAGGCGAGATGACCAGGGTCATTAAAGTCATTAAGTCACTAAACTTTCATGAACGATGGTGTGTAGTGTCAGTGCACTGATAAGAAGGTAACATAAACAACAGCTTCTTGCAAGATTTTATTAAAGAAGCACAGATGTTTTCTTCTATTTCTTGGGAATCTGGATTACCTCACGCCACCAGTTAAAGGTTAGAACTTAACTTTTCACAGAAGATGCTCAAAATGTTCTCCTTCAGTTGGCAGACAGTAACTTTAGAAGCTACATCGTTACATTATGTAGCTACTCCTATACCCCGCTGCGTGTTGACTGTGATTAATCGAAACACGGACTTAAGCCCACTATATGTTTAATTGTGGGGTAATTTAAAATACAAAGTGAACGGATCAATTACCCGTACTCTAGTGGAGCTGGAGAACAATATACGGCAGCAGATATCCCTCACAACAGAAGGGAGTTACAACGTGTAAACGCTAATTTATTTACACGGTACAACGCCTGTCTGTCAGCTGAAGGAGAACATTTTCAGCATCTTCTGTGAAAACGTAAGTTCTTTAATCATGATTTGCTGGTGAATTTACCATTAATGAATGTACTTTGTCACGGTTTCCACCTGCGCGCTGTCCGCGGCCCGAGCTAGGTTGGCTGGCGGTAGGCGCGCGTGCGCGGCAGCCGGTTGCCCGTCCTACTACAGCAAAAGCATCTCCCTGTAGAATGTCTACAGGCTGCTCAGACAACCAGTTTTGGTGTAAGCTTTAGTAAATTGTTTAAGTAATCTGAGTTCTTTGAATTTAAGTAGCTTTCATAAAAGCAGGTATCTTATGACATGTTTTCAGATAGTAGTGTTAACCTGGGTGGGGCTACACACACTCTGGCTCCTTTAGCATCATTTGTAGAAGGCAGGCAATACCATGAACGGAAAGATGCATGATCCCTCGAAAAATGAGGGTATCAGGAAAAATAAGGTAAGGGTCAATTAAGGCGGGAAATTAAGACAGAACACCATCCCCTGTTCCTGTCGTCCATAGAAGTAAGATGCTTGATGGTGGGAGCAAGAGCGATACATTATACCGCGAATTTTTTGTGAATCTGCAAGTAATTTCTTTTATCAAACACTTCTGAAACTTATGTTTCTATTACAGGTACAACGATATTGTTAATTTGAATAAAAGGTTATCGAACCTAGTCCGAACTTCCTGCATTGCATAGATCAATCATATCGTCGCTGCACCTGCAAAGCCCGCTATGTGGCAATGTATGTTCTGTTCTATGCTTTACCTTTAAACCGGTCACGCCCTTTGCCACTAGTGGATATACAGCCCTGCATTACAATCCTATATGGTCGCCAAGGCAAGAAGGGTTCATCCTCTAGGCCTCCTATACGGTTACCAAGGCAAGAAGCGTTCATCCTTTAGGCCTCCTATATGGTTACCAAGGCAAGAAGCGTCCGTCATGTAGGCCTCCTATATGGTTACAAGGCAAGAAGCGTTCATCCTCTAGGCCTCCTTCCTATACGGTTACCAAGGCAAGAAGCGTTCATCCTCTAGGCCTCCTATACGGTTACAGAGGCAAGAAGCGTTCATCCTGTAGGCCTCCTATATGGTTACCAAGGCAAGAAGCGTCCGTCATGTAGGCCTCCTATATGGTTACAAGGCAAGAAGCGTTCATCCTCTAGGCTTCCTATATGGTTACCAAGGCAAGAAGCATTCATCATCTAGGCCTCCTATATCGTTACCAAGGCAAGAAGCGTTCATCATCTAGGCCTCCTATATCGTTACCAAGGCAAGAAGCGTTCATCCTCTAGGCCTCCTATATCGTTACCAAGGCAAGAAGCGTTCATCCTCTAGGCCTCCTATATCGTTACCAAGGCCAGAAGCGTTCATCCTCTAGGCCTCCTATATGGTTACCAAGGCAAGAAGCGTTCATCCTCTAGGCCTCCTATATCGTTACCAAGGCAAGAAGCGTTCATCATCTAGGCCTCCTATATGGTCACCAAGGCAAGAAGCGTTCATCCTCTAGGCCTCCTATACGGTTACCAAGGCAAGAAGCGTTCATCCTCTAGGCCTCCTATATGGTTACCAAAGCAAGAAGCGTCCGTCATGTAGGCCTCCTATATGGTTACAAGGCAAGAAGCGTTCATCCTCTAGGCTTCCTATATGGTTACCACGGCAAGAAGCGTTCATCCTCTAGGCCTCCTATATGGTTACAAGGCAAAAAGCGTTCGTCCTCTAGGCCTCCTATATGGTTACAAGGCAAGAAGCGTTCATCCTCTAGGCTTCCTATATGGTTACCAAGGCAAGAAGTGTTCATCCTCTAGGCCTCCTATATGGTCACCAAGGCAAGAAGCGTTCATCCTCTAGGCCTCCTATATCGTTACCAAGGCAAGAAGCGTTCATCCTCTAGGCCTCCTATATCGTTACCGAGGCAAGAAGCGTTCATCCTCTAGGCTTCCTATATGGTTACCAAGGCAAGAAGCATTCATCCTCTAGGCCTCCTATATCGTTACCAAGGCAAGGAGCGTTCATCCTCTAGGCCTCCTATATGGTTACCGAGGCAAGAAGCGTTCATCCTCTAGGCCTCCTATATCGTTACCGAGGCAAGAAGCGTTCATCCTCTAGGCCTCCTATATCGTTACCAAGGCAAGAAGCGTTCATCATCTAGGCCTCCTATACGGTTACCAAGGCAAGAAGCGTTCGTCATCTTGGCCTCCTATATCGTTACCAAGGCAAGAAGCGTTCATCCTCTAGGCCTCCTATATCGTTACCGAGGCAAGAAGCGTTCATCTAGGCCTCCTATATCGTTACCAAGGCAAGAAGCGTTCATCATCTAGGCCTCCTATATGGTTACAAGGCAAGAAGCGTTCATCATCTAGGCCTCCTATATGGTTACAAGGCAAGAAGCGTTCATCATCTAGGCCTCCTATATGGTTACAAGGCAAGAAGCGTTCATCATCTAGGCCTCCTATATCGTTACCAAGGCAAGAAGTGTTCGTCATCTAGGCCTCCTATATGGTTACAAGGCAAGAAGCGTTCATCATATAGGCCTCCTATATCGTTACCAAGGCAAGAAGCGTTCATCATCTAGGCCTCCTATATCGTTACCAAGGCAAGAAGCGTTCATCATCTAGGCCTCCTATATCGTTACCAAGGCAAGAAGCGTTCATCATCTAGGCCTCCTATATCGTTACCAAGGCAAGAAGTGTTCATCATCTAGGCCTCCTATATCGTTACCGAGGCAAGAAGCGTTCATCCTCTAGGCCTCCTATATCGTTACCAAGGAAAGAAGCGTTCATCATCTAGGCCTCCTATATCGTTACCGAGGCAAGAAGTGTTCATCATCTAGGCCTCCTATATCGTTACCAAGGCAAGAAGTGTTCATCATCTAGGCCTCCTATATCGTTACCGAGGCAAGAAGCGTTCATCCTCTAGGCCTCCTATATCGTTACCAAGGCAAGATGCGTTCATCCTCTAGGCCTCCTATATCGTTACCAAGGCAAGAAGCGTTCATCATCTAGGCCTCCTATATCGTTACCAAGGCAAGAAGCGTTCATCATCTAGGCCTCCAATACGGTTACCAAGGCAAGAAGCGTTCATCCTCTAGGCCTCCTATATGGTCACCAAGGCAAGAAGCGTTCATCATCTAGGCCTCCTATATCGTTACCAAGGCAAGAAGCGTTCATCATCTAGGCCTCCTATATCGTTACCAAGGCAAGAAGTGTTCATCATCTAGGCGTCCTATATTGTTACCAAGGCAAGAAGCGTTCATCATCTAGGCCGCCTATATGGTCACCAAGGCAAGAAGCCTTCGCCATCTTGGCCTTATATATGGTTACCGAGGCAAGAAGTGTTTGTCATCTAAGCCTCCTATATGGTTACCAAGGCAAAAGTCTTCGTCCTCTAGGCCTCCTATATGTATACCAAGGCAAGAAGTGTTCGTCATCTAGGCCTCCCATATGGTTACCAAGGCAAGATGCGTTCGCCATCTAGGCCTCCTATATGGTCACCAAGGCAAGAAGCCTTCGCCATCTTGGCCTTATATATGGTTACCGAGGCAAGAAGTGTTTGTCATCTAAGCCTCATATATGGTTTCCAAGGCAAAAAGTCTTCGTCCTCTAGGCCTCCTAAATGGTCACCAAGGCAACACATATTCGTAATCTACGACTAGTAACATGCAGTATCTATGTAGCGGTGAAACTTTAATTTCCATAGACTTTGGGGCGGACCCTCTCCTCTTTCCGTTTCTTGTAATCTATGCCTTTCATAGCTCTATTTTTGTGGGTTTCTATCTGCATAACCTACGCAGTGCTATTTGAGGATCCAACCAACCTCCGAGCTGACTACCTAACAGATAGACAGACAGACAGTTGTGAGCGCTGCACGTGAAGTGCAAGCAGCGGTTGGCACCACAAAGAGATTGCACTGCCTGTGTGTCCTGCATTGTTAAGACGAGTTCTCAGATGTACACTGTCTCCAGAGAATGTGTAATTGTACGCATCACGGCTTCTTATTTGAGTAGGGAATGGATTGTCCTGGACAGCAGTAAATAAAACAACCTGGGTGCCATCTGTCTAATAGTTTCATTCACGCTGACAAACCGCACTTGCTTTTCTTCCCAGTTATTTATGGATGGAAGAGCATACCACGATTTTTTAATCTGTTCACAGAATAAAGAGAGATACCACTGCCAACCTGATGAACACTGGTTTCTGGTACGTGCGAGGCAAGAACCAACTGGAACGTGGGGTCTCCCAAGGAAGACATGGAGGAAGTATTCAGAGTGATTTTGTTGTTGTTGTTGTTGTTGTTTTATTTCAGGATATCGTGGTTATCTGCCCCGTTCACTCAGGTACCTGAAAGTGTGAGTGAGTGAGCACAGCCTACGAGAAATAATACGAATTTGTGACGTCAACATTGTAAATCTGTTACATAACTTCCGGTCAAGTTATGTTATACAGTACATGAATATCGAGACAAAAACTGTTAATCAAGTAATGCATAATAACGATAACACGTATTCATATAAATTGTACCTGGGAATCGCGTTGCTGACGATCAGCACAGCTTGCCACGGTGGGTGACTGGTTATAGTGTCGGACTACCAACCCCAAGATTGCAGGTTCGCCCCTGGCTATGGTAAGTGATTTTTGAAGGCGACAAAAATCACGATACTCATGTCTTACGTTGTTGGCATGTTAAAGAACCCATTTGAATTCAGTAGGCCGTGTTCAATGGCAAAATTAATCTCGGGATTTTCCGCCAACAGAAAGTTCCTCCATTCCCTACTTGAAAGCGCTGTAGTGTCAAGGAGTTTAGATATCTAACCTCCTTGACTTTCATAGCGTTCAAAGAAACGACGAAATTCGGCATGCAAGCTACCCTCTGGGTGTCAATTAACAAAGCTTGCACCAGGCACCCGAGGCCATACGATATTATATTATTATTAGCACAGTATATACGAAGCACATAAAGGAAAGAGCGGCAGCAGCCTCTATTGCAATAAACAGCATACAAAGTATTCAAATGTTATCCGTTTAAGCAGCATTGAAACTGTTCCAATTCAAAATAACGCCAAACATAACATACGGTCTGGACTGGATCACCTCACAAAAGACCTCGAAAACATAGAAAGAATTAAAGCAACCTTTCTAAATCGGGCATTATACCTTTCAAAATATGACCTCGCTGTTCCGCCTCTGAAAACTAAAATAACTAACTAATTAACTAACTAACTAACTAACCTACCAAAATATAAAAAATCAAGACTTGTATACACACTGACGAGGCAAACCTTCTTCATTGAAGATCTCCGTCATCAGCTGGCATTGCCATCTACAACTCTATAATGAGCGAAGACATAAAAATGAAGAAATTTGGATGGACTTTTATTTGACAGATCTATGACAAACAGACACTGGATGCGAGTCTCAGACATATGATGACGCGACTAGCTGTCCACCTTATCTGCAGGACCAAGATTTACCACCAAAAGTGCATTTGTGATTTATGAGAAACGTCTTGCGAGAGATACCACGCTGTAATGCAGCCGAAAAAAAAAATCAGAAACCCCTGTGGAAGTCGAATTGGCAGGTGAAAAGCTAAATAAAGTAGGAGATTTCTGTTACGAAGGAAGCAAAATAATCAGCGATGTACGAAACAAAGAGGATATAAAAAGTAGGTTAGCACAGGAAAGAATTTCTCCAGAAAAGGAATCTGTTGAGAGGAAGTCATTTTTGAAAGCCTTTGTCTGGATCGTGGCGCTTTATAGAAGTAAAACTTGAACTGTTGGAGCAGCAGAAAAGAGGAGAATTGAAGCTTTTGAAATGTGGTGTTATAGGAGAATTTTTTTTCCCAAGTGGTCTCCTCAGAGACCTAGTTCAGGTCTTTCTATTCGACGCCCGTGGGTGACCTGCGCGTCAGGATGAGAGATGGAATTGATTAAGGTGAATGAAATTGGAGAAGGATGTGGAAGGAAGCGGCCGTGGCCTGTCAGAAGGTACCGTCCCAGCATTTGCCTGGTGTTGAAAATGGGAAACCACGGAAAACCATTTCAAGGACGGCCGACGGTGGGGGTCGAACCCACGCGTCTACCGAGTCAGCAGAGAGCTTGGCCCCATGACCTAACACTGCGCTTTAGCCAGCGTAGCCACTACTGTCGGTTACAGGAGAATGATGAAAATCGGTTGGGTAGATAGGGTTACAAATGAAGAGATATTAAGAAGAATGGGAGAGGAGATGTTTCTTGCGACAGCTAATGAAGAGAAGATATAGGTTGGTAGGACACATACAAAGGCACCCAGGAAGTCGTGGAAGGAAGGGCCGAGGATAAGAACTGTAGGAGTAGACAAGGTTAGAATATGTTAATCAGATTCCCTTGGATGTAGGGTGTTGTATCTATGTAGACATGAAGTGATTAACTCAGGACAGGGAGCTTGGAGATTTGCATCAAACCAGTGAAAAGACTGAAGACTCAAACAACAACAACAGCTATGTTCATTACTGTGTTGAGAGGAAAACATCAATTACAAACTTCTGTACGTATGTACGTTGTGCGCTGTCTTTATTATTAAACATAAACCAGTATAAATCGTATTTCACCAATAAAGCACGCTGAGAAGAAAGAAGAAAAAAGGAAGCATTTGGAACATTAGGAATAATTTACGCTATACAGCTTTGGGTAGGTTTTAATAAAACAAAAACGGCAATTACAACTGAAATCTTTCACTGGTCAATGTTTTGGTCTTTGTGAGTATTTTTTGATGCTCATTACTTTTCTAAGACGAGAATTGACGAAATTATTCTATTTGTTTGTTTCAGTGCCTTTTTATTTTATTCAGCAGATTAATTCAAAAATAAAAAGAAAACAATAAACCTTCCCACGCGTTCCAGTGAATCTTGAACTCGTTATTAATTAACGCGATGGTAATTAACAGCAGCTTCATATACTATTTTTCTCTTAATTGTCACGATTCTTAAGATAAAAGGATATAAAAATTAACAATGTCTTTGTACTCTAGGTACAATAGTTGTATAACAAGTAGTTCCGTGAAGAACTATACAGACTATTTTCATATATCCTACTTATGTTAACTGCCACTATCAACATACAACATGTCAGTTTGATTGCTGTATTAGATTCGCAGATATTGAGAACTGACTAAATATTTCGGATGGTCGCCATGTTGGATTTTATATATGTAGGTCCTAGAGTTATGTACTGTTACATGAAGATTATTGTGTACGTGAAGCATTCAAACTTCAATCGCATGATTAGGACACAAGAAGTAACAAGGAGATTTTAAAATTTCGTTCAGCTGCCATCTTGTGGTTATGGATACAATTGAAATAAATTAGATACCAGTGGATTAACATACGTATACTGATTTACTGTACCAAGTTTCACTGCACTCGGATGGTTAAATTGCGGGAAACGTCCATGTAAATATTTATAATTCGCGTCGCCACCATGTTGGATTTGTGATCACCAGGTTATTTAAAGTCCTATAGGTGAACTTAAGTTCATAGCCCCTATAAACATAAAAAAAAATCAGATTGATTGCTAAAATAGATTCGTAGATATTCAGAGCCGTCTAAATATTTCGGATGGTCTCCATGTTGGATTGTTAAATGTATAGGCCATAGTCATGTAGGCCTACCATTAAAGGAAAAATTTGCGTAGGTTCATTATTCAAACTTTCACTTCGATCGCATGACTACGACACAAGAAATAAAAACTTAATTTTATAATTCGCACAGCCGCCATCTTGAGGTTATGTAAACAATTGAACTAAATTAGATACCAGTTCATTACAATGTGTATATGTCGCAGTCAGATAGTGAAATCCGTCATTTCATGAAAATCCTAGTCACTTCATGAAGAGCCGGCATATGATGTAAAAAGGTACAGTTGCACTATCTGACGCGTGGTTTCATGAAATGACTACATTTCGCCGTCACATTGTGTAATTCTTTTTGTACATCGTCTGACGGGAAATCCAGCCCGTCACTTCATGAAGTACCGTAGCGGCAGCGGTGATCACGTGTGAGGGAAGTGTGATTTTCAAGAATTAATCGGATAAAAATGTGGACACTAAAGGGCTGTTATTACCTCAGAAAGAGAACACTGTGACATATGGTACAAATGTCTAATGGTCTGGACCTCATTTATCCCCTAATTCCCTTCCCAGCATCTTGTTTGGCCTTGCGCCTAGAAGGAATATTATGCCGCCGTACTGTGAACAGAAGAAGAACGTCGTTCAGATCCATTTTGTTTTTAAAACATGAGAGCTAGATAACCGATAGTATAATATGACTTGGTTTCGCTGTTCCACCCTTTAAAACAACAATAACTAACTCATTATGGACGCGCAATAAAGAGATCTTGTACAGCTCTTAGGAGTCAATTGACTCAGTGAAGTTGTGGTCTCGGGGTATGGTGTTAGCTTCCGGAACATTACGTGGTGGGTTCAAACCCCAATGAAGCGTGCTTTTTTGCCAAGTGACTATTTCAGTATTTTTTTTTCAATCTCCATATTTTAAAGTAGCTCAGTTGTTGCCTTGTTTTATAGTTGTTTTCTTATATATTTATTTTAAAGGCTAGATACATCTTGGTCATCAGCGCAGTGTATTTGGGTGGTTGTTTTCTAATAACCTGTGTTTGCGTGATGACTGAAGTAGTGTGTGGGTAAAGAATTTGGGAAGGTGTCTCAAGGCTTGAAATGAAGTACCCTCCCGGCATTTGCCGAGAGGGTGTGTGGAAATACCTGGGGGAAAACGCCACAGTCAGCGACGGGATTCGAACCAGCATATAGGCCTACTCGTTAAGTAGACTTATGATATCAACTATGGTTAGCACGGATAGGAACATAATTTATTATGGTCTGAGGGTTGAATTGGGGTACAATCAACCTCGGGAGGCAAAACTGAGAAGAGTTCCATTCCTACCTTAGCCATCCTGGAATTGGTTTTCCGTAGTTTCCCTTTCTCCTCTAGGCAAATGCCGGGTTCAAGGCCGCCTCCTTCCCAATCTTAACCTGAACAACATATACACACACTACTACAAACACCATAATAATACTGATTATCAGACAGATTCTACACACTCCCAAGTACACAGGGCTCGACAAATATTTTACAGTATACTATGCAATGTAAGTATTCTAATGCATGTGTGGATTCATTTATTTATTTAAGCTATTTATTTAACAATATTAAGGTACACAGACGTAAGCCTAATTATGTTTTTTCTTGGCATATCAAGTGCAAAAATACAAATTGCATCAGTGAAGGAAAGAGAGAAAAAAGATACACGATTGAAGAACAAAAAGAAAAACTACAAATGAAATTATTAAAGTATGCATTACAGATTAGAAAAAATACTGTACAAAAATAAGAAATGTAAAAATAAAAATACAAACTTCTACAAAAAAAAAGAGAGAGAGAGAGAGATAGAGAGTAAATAGTAACCGGTATTTCACGATTAGATTTAGGTTGTTATGTGAAAATTAATTTCGAAACCCATAATAAACAAGCATTAATTTATTTCTTGGAATAGAACAATTAAATGAATTAATGTGCGGTTTCAATGCGTCAGTCATTTCATGAAGTGCCGAATCGACAAATACCGGATCTTCATGAAGTGCCTCGGCTGATAATGTAAAATAATTTCTTACACCATCTGCCTAAATCAGTCCGTCACTTCATGAAGAAACGCGTCAGATGGTGTAACTATCTCTTTTTACATCATATGCCGGCTTTTCATGAAGTGCCTAGGATCTTCATGAAATGACGGATTTCACTATCTGACTACGACATATACACATTTCCTGTACCAGATTTCATTGCGTTTGGAACATTGAATTGCTAGAAAGTTCTATTTAACATTTTCAAATTCGCTTGGCCGCCATGTTAATTTTGTAGTTAATCGGTTTTTGGAAGTCTTTTAGATGAACTTCCAGTAGTGCCCTTTATCTCCGTACAAAATGTCAGGGTAATACCGCTAATAGTTTCAGAGATATAGAATGCCGGTGAAATATTTCGCACATCCGCCATCTTGTGGTTATGTAAACAATTGAACGAAGTTAGATGTCGGTGCATTACAATGTGTATAAACATATGCTGTACCAAGTTTTATTGCGTTTGGTTGGTTAAATCGCGAGAAACGTCTATTTATAAGTCACAAATTCGCGTGGCCGCCATGTTGGTTTTGTAGTTACCAGTTTTTCAAAAGTCACATAGCTGAACATCTAGTAGTTCCCTTTATCACCGTAAAAACTTCCAGGGTGATATCGGGCATAGTTTCGGAGATATTGAATGCTGGTGAAATTATTTCGCACAGCCGCCATGTTAGATTGGTCAGACGTAACAAAATTTGAAGGGCACGGTCGGGGTCACCCGGAATAGTGCTATGAACTTACCGAGTTTCATTGAAATCGTTCCAGCCGTTTAGAATTTATTAGGGGACACACACACACACACACCACACACACACACACACACACACACACACGCACACACACGGACAAAAGGTGATCTCATAAGCCTATTTTTTCAAAATTGAAAATAGGCTAAAAATGTGCATTTGTAGGTTGACGCTGTTCATAATTAATATAAGCACTGCCTCTAACAAATGAGTGTCGCACTGCGCTTTATAAGGCCATGTACTTTTTCAACAGGCTGTGTGAAGCAAAACGAGCAATGCTCTGCGCACGACATGGGAGTTGGTGCAATCGTAATTAAAGACATTACAGAAAGAAGCCGGGTAATTAGGGCAAGCGCAAAAACAAAGACAAACACTAAACATCGACTGCTTTCGCACGCTTCAATGCACACACACAACCACAGAATTCAGTTGTGTTCTACAAGGTGGATTCTTTCAACATCGTTTTCATTGCCCATGTTACTTTTAAATGCTATACAAAACCTATTTGCAGTGAGGGAAAACTAACCACCGATTCACGTGATATAAACTGTGATATTTATATATATAAAAAAACAGATTTCTGCAGTATCAAACTGTCTTCGGGGTTTCAGTCCTCAACAACAACAACAACAACAACAACAACAACAACAACAACAACAACAACAACAACAAAAACAACAACAACTTGTATTTGAATGATCCGACATCTGTGTATCTGGTATAGTGAAACCATACTATAATGCAAATTTACTGGGTGTTGTGCTACAAACTACTGGAACTGCTTCCTCCCTGCATGTACAGTAGCGAGCTACGGCAGCAACAAAAGTCTCATACGACATACCCCAACTCCGAAGCCTATCCCTGTCAACAGCGGTAAAGCTATTCAAAATTAAAGTTATGCCGACCGCCACATATGGCATACAATTAATTTGGCCCTATTTGTTGGTGAACAACCTCAGGAAGCTAGAGTGCGTCAAAGCGAGATTAATTAAGAGAGCTCTATCTCGAATTCTCAACGAACAGCTATGCCTATAAAATAGCACAGGAAACCTTCTTTATACAAGACATAAAGCACTCCTTCGATCTACCGGAAACACAACCGTATAAAACCATCATCGAGGAGAGGCGGAAAAAAGCCCACGAGATACCCCAAGAAATAATAGAGACTTAAGCAATGAAGACAGATATCTGGAAGAGACCAAATTTCAAACTTCGATATCTGTATACGCGATTCGCCGTCCATGGGTTCCATGGAAGGATCTGTCAGAATGAGACATTTCATGAGCCCAAGGAGGACTGCGTCTGCAAGAATTGCAATAATCCATGCCCCAAATACTACTTAGTGGAATGTGTAAGCAGGTCTCAATCTCTAATCGCAGAAATGACAGAGTGGTGAAAAACTTGATTGTACACATTGTGTTTAATAAAATCATATTCAGTACATTTAGTGGTCCATACATGTATAGCTTCCTTTTCACAAATAACACAGGCCTGTGATTGAAGCAAATCAAGGGAAGTGATATCTAACTTTATGTATTTTTGGGTGCTGAATTCGAAAACAGAAATTAAAAATTTCTATCACGTCAAGTTTTCTTCAAAAATTCAATTGTACTTGGATGAACATTTACCTGAGATTGAACATGATAGAAGAACGTCAAGAAGAAGTTACAAAGGAAAAAGACTACGCACTTAAATAGACACTTTGTTTGCTTTGTTTCTTGCTCAGTTTAAAATTTGTTTCGAACGTCCATTTGTTCCTCTCGGTCAATCGTCCATTTTATGTCAGTGCACCATAATTTGATGTAAAAAGTTTAGCTCAAGGAATTTTCTTTTACTCTCGATTTTAGCAAAAATATCGTTATAGATTTTACAAAAATACCCCGATATGATGGAAAACATTCAGGATGATTTCAATAATAGTTTCGGAGATATAGAATGCCGGTGAAATATTTCACACAGCCGCCATCTTGAGGTTATGTTAACAATTAAACTAAATTAGATGCCAGTGCATTAGAATGTGTATAAACATTTGTTGTACCAGGTTTCATTGCGTTTGGATGGTTAAATCGCGAGAAAAGTCTATTTAGAAGTTTCAAATTTGCTTGGCCGCCATGTTGGTTTTGTAGTTACCAGGTTTTTGAATGTCTCATAGATGAACTTCTATTAGTACTCTTTATCACCGTACAAAATTTCAGGGTGATATCGGTAATAGTTTCGGAGATATAGAATGCCAGTGAAATATTTCGCACAGCCGCCACGTTGGATTGGTGAGACGTAACAAAATTTGAAGTACACGGCTGGGGTCAGCTGAAATGAGGCTATAAACTTACTGAGTTTCATTCAAATCGCGACAGCCGTTTAGATGTTATTAGAGGGACACACACACACATACACGCATACACATACACACACACACATACACGCATACACATACACACCCACACACGGACAAACGGTGATCTCATAACCCTATTGTTTAGCCTATTTTCATTTTATGAAAAAAATTGGCTTATGTGATCACCTTTTGTCCGTGTGTGTGTGTGTGTGTGTGTGTGTGTGTGCGTATGTGTGATGTGTGTGTCTGTGTGATTTGTGTCCCCCCTAATAACTTCTAAAGAGCTGGTGCGATTTCAATGAAACTCGGTAAGGTCATAGCACCATTTTGGCCGACCCCGACCGGGTCCTTCAAATTTTACTACGTCTCACCAATCCAATATGGCGGCTGTGCAAAATATTTAACCAACATACAATATCTCCGAAACTATTACCGATATCATCCTGAAATTTTGTACGGTGATAAAGAGCACTACTAGAAGTTCACCTATGTAACCTTCAGATACCTAGTAACTACTAAACCAACATGGCGGCCAAGCGAAGTTGTGACTTTTAAATAGACTTTTCTCGCCATTTAACCATTCAAACGCATTGAAACTTGGTACAGCAAATGTTTATACACATTGTAATGCACCAACATCTAACTTTTTTCAATTGTTTACATAACCTCAAGATGGCGGTTGTGTGAAATATTTCACTGGCATTCTATATCTCCGAAACTATTACAGATATCACCCTAAAATTTTGTACGATGATAAAGGGTACTACTGCACGTTTATTTATGTAAATTTCAAAAACCTGTCGAGTACAAAACGGACATGGAGGCCAAGCGAAGTTGAAACGTTTTAATAGATTTTTTCCGCAATTTAACCATCTGAGCGCAAAGAAATATGGTACAGTATATGATTATACATATTGTAATGCACTGACATCTAATTTAGTTCAATTGTTTACATAAACTCAAGATGGCGGCTGTGCGAAATTTTAAAATTAAGTTTTTATTTCTTGTGTCGTAATCATGCGATCGAAGTGAAAGTTTGCATAATGAAGCTACGCAATAATTTTCCTTTAATGGTACATAACTCTATGGCCTATACATATAACAATTCAAAATGACGACCAACCGAAATATTTAGACGGTTCTCAATATCTACAAATCATTCACAGCAATCAAACTGAATTGTTTAATGTTCATAGAGGCTATGGACATACGTTCACTCAGAGGACTTTCAATAACCTGGTGGGCACAAATCCAACATGGCGGTGAAGCGAAGTATATATATTTAAATGGATGTTTCTCGCGATTTAGCCATCCGAGTGCAGTGAAACTTGGTACGTTAAATGCATATACAAATGTTAATCCACTGGCATCTAGTTTATTTCAATTGTTTTCATAACCACAAAATGGCAGCTGTGCGAAATTTTAAAATCTCGTTTTTACGTATTGTGTCCTAATCATGCGATTGATGTTTGAATACTACACGTACACAATAATCTTCACGTAATAACACATAACTCTAAGACCTACATATATAAAAATTCAACATGGCAACCATCCGTGATATTAGACGGTTCTCAATATCTACGAATCTATTGCTGCAAACAAACTGAAATTTTGTATGTTGATAGAGGCAATTAACATAAGTAGGATATATGAAAATAGGCTTGAGTTCTTACCGGAACTACTTGTTCATAAATGAAAAAAAGGCTAAAAATGGAGGTCATTTTCGAAATAAGCACACCAAATAACATACAAATTAGCGAAAACTTCTCTTGTATTTGTCAGAAACTTACATTTTGCAGGCTTATGTTATAGATGGCGTCCATGTCAATTCCTCAGATAAGCTAATTTGTTGCATTTTTAGCCTATTTTTGCTTATGGAATAATAGGCTAATGAGATCACCTTTTGTCCGTGTGTCTGTCTGTGTGTGTGTGATGGATTTTTGTGTGTCCTCCTAATAACTTCTAAACGGCTGGAGCGATTTCAATGAAACTCGGTAAGTTCATAGCACTATTCCGGGTGACCCTGACTGTGCCCTTCAACTTTTGTTGCGTCTCACCAATCCAACATGGGAGCTGTGCGAAATATTTCACCAGCATTCAATATCTCCGAAACAATTACCGATATCACCCTGGAAATTTGTACGGTGATAAAGAGAACAACAATAAGTTCACCTATGTGACTTTTGAAAACCTAGCAACTACGAAACCAACATGGCGACCACGCGAAATTGCGACATTTAAATAGACGTTTCTCGCGATTTAACCAACCAAACGGAATGAAACTTGGTACAGTATATGTTTATACACATTGTAATACACCGACATCTAACTTCGTTCAATTGTTTACATTACCTCAAAATAGCGGCTGTGCGGACTATTTCACCGGCATTCTATATCTCTGAAACTATTACCGGTATCACCATGAAAGTTTGTACGGTGATAAAGAGCACTACTGGAAGTTCATCTATGAGACTTCAAAAACCGGTTAACTACAAAACGAACATGGCGGCCAAGCGAATTTGAAAGTTTTAAATAGACTTTTCTCGCGATTTAATGATCCAAATGCAATGAAACTTGGTACAGCAAATGTTTATACACATTATAATGCACTGGTATGTAATTTAGTTCAATTGTTTACATATCCTCAAGATGGCGGCTGTGCGAATTTTAAAATTAAGTTTCTATTTCTTGTGTCGTAATTATGCGATTGAAGTTTGAATAAAACACCTACCCAATAATCCTCATATAATAGTAGATAAATCTAAAGCCTATAATATAAAAATCCAACATGGTGACCATCCAAAATATTTAGACGGTTCTCAATATCTACGAATCTATTACAGCAACCAAACTGTCAATTTGTATGTTGATAGAGGCAATTGATATTAGTAGGATATATGAAAATAGCCTATTTAGATGGTTGGTTGGTTCCTCAGTTTAGGGGCTGCGACAACGCGGTCATGTAGCCCCGTGTACTTTGGGTGTGTGTAGAATCTCTTTGATAACCGGTGTTAATTGTGAGGAATGTATTAGTGTGTGTTTCTGTTTCTTATTTCACGTAGGGACTGCATACTTTGAATTTTTCAAGTAGTTTCTACTTTTGCCGCCAAACGCCACCGTCAATAACTACTAGATTAGAACTTGGCTACTAGACGCCACCGCAGTCAGCTCCTGGCGACGGACGTAGGAACCTGAACGTTGTTTACATTTTTAACCTAATTTAGCTTCACACAGGTGTAATTAGTGGAAGGTTCTTTAACATGCCATAAATCTATGACATGGGAACGCCGGCTTTACTTCCCCTCCGAAGGAAGGGATACTGAGGGATTTTTAACGCCCTTAAAAATCCGACGATTTTGGCCAGGTTTGAACCCGCGATTTTGGGCATAGAAGCTCAGCATGCTACCAACTACGCCACCGAAGCCACCCCTCTAAACTGAGGAACCAACCAAATTTGTTTTTGTTGAAGTATATTGACGAAACTTATTAGTTTGTTAGTCTACTGTTGTCCAATAGTCTATCACAATGTAGGTCGGTAATCGAAAAACTATTTAGTTCATCACATTGAGAAACTATTTAATTAAAGAGAGGGTTTTTGGGATGGAAAGCGCCAGAAGAATATATGAAAGACAGCTTTGTTAAATGTTTATGGAACTACTGGATTCTTGTTGGTAACTTTTATGCTGTACTAAGAATAGCAGGGTGACGAAGATCGGGTTCTTATCCATTTTATCGAATGTCAGGATGGTACCTAACTTAAGGCCACGGCCTCTTCCTACCCAAATCCTACCTCAATTTACAAGTACACTAGTACAGATGTGAGAGTAACACAGGTTATCAGACAACTTCTACACACACCCAAGTACACGGGACTACATGAGCACGTTGTCGCCAAGCCCCTAAAGAATCAACAACTCTTATCCGTTTATGCAACGTGAAATTGCAATAAACTGAAAGATGTAATAAATAAATAAGTAATTAAATACGGTGAAAGAGAAATTAGTTGCCTCCGTTGCGTAGTGGTCAGCGTGCTTAGCTGCCACCCCGAAGGTCCGAGGTTCGATTCCCGGCTGTGACACGAAATGTGAAATGTGGTAATGAGGACTGGAACGGGGTTTACTCGGCCTCGGGTGGTCCAGATTAGTAGAGGGGGTTCGATTCCTATCTCAGCCATCCACGAAGTGGTTTTCTATGGTTTACCACTTCGACTCCAGGCAAATGCCGGGATGTTACCTACCATAAGGCCACGACCGCCTCCTTCTTGCCTATCCCTCCCAATCTTCCCTTCCCTTCCTTCGTCCCACCTCCCCAATTGTATCCCCTACCCGTAGTTTCAAGTTCCAGGAGGCGGTTCAGGTGGGATCCCTCGCTGAGTCCGAGGGAAAAGCCAACCCTGGAGGGCAAAACGACTAAAAAACGAAAGAAAGAAGAGAAATCTGAATTGATGTATTTATAGCCCTATTACGAAGGCTAACTGATGATGCTTTAACAACGTTGACCCTGGTTCTATTGAGGATTGTCGGACATGCCGTTTAATTTGGACGGAGGAGGGATTTTGCAAGTGCAGTCAGTTTCTGAGGAATACCGGTGCATGTCAACACTATTTAGCGTCTGAAATAGTGAGAAGTCGAACGCTACTAAGTCAGGTGAATCTAATTGAATAAATACAGTATGTAATAATAATAATAATAATAATAATAATAATAATAATAATAATAACTTAATAATAATAATACTAATAATAATCGTGTGGCCTCCTGAGAGGCCGAGTGCAGGTCCTTCTTGTTCACGCCCGTAGGCGACCTGCGTGTCGTAATGAGAATGAAGTGATGAAGACGTCACATACACGCAGTCCTCAAGCCACAGCAATTAACCCCAGGAGATTAAACTCCCTGATGTCTCGGCCGGGAATCGAACCCGGGACACGTCTGGCTAAAGTCTAGCGCGCTAACCTTTTAGCTGCGGAGTCGAAATGTAAGGTTATGCGACAAAACGTTAAAGATGTACAACCGATAAAAACAAAAACACGCTTTTCTAAAATCCCAAAGTGAAGGCTCGGTTATACCGAACTTGTGCCAAGTGAAATTTGTTTATTCGAGATGATTTAATGCAGGTGTTCTGCTTGTTTTAGACTTAAGGTCATCATGGTGAAGCAGTTTTATTGGACCCGATGATACCCAGCAGGTATATTTAAATTGTAGCCAGTAGTAGTACAGCTAGTTAAAACTCAGTTTGGTTTTCAAAGGCCGATCAGAGATTGAATGCGTAGAGTTAAGTTTGGCCTGTTTTAAATTGCATTCGACAGCCATATGTCAGCAGCAACCGGACCATCTATCATGGGGACAGTTCGCTCCGCACCCACCTAGGCTGTTGTGTTGAGCGAGGTCGCTTCTGCAGCGCCTAACATCTGTGTTACACACTCACAGGAACATCCTGGTCATCAGCCCTGGCTTGTTGTTTTAAGGGGCCTAACTTCTAGGTTATCGGCCCCTAATGGCTTAGGTGAGAGTCAAAGATGAGAATGTAATGTAAAATATAACTAAAACCACACTTACAATTAAAATTAACGTCACACTTACATACTCAACAAAAAAAGTCAACCCCAGGCACTATCCAGCCCATGACGGGCCATTTGGCCTGCAGATATTGGGGTGACGCGTGATCAGCGCGTCGGGTCCCCTCGGCCGTTAATCTTGGCATTCGTGATCGGGGCGCTGTCTCACTGTCAGACAGCTACTCAATTGTCCTCACGAGGCTGAGTGCACCCCGTTCCAACCCTCACGTCAGTTTTAAAATCCCTGACGGAGCCGGGGATCGAACCCGGGGCCTCCGAGTGAGAGGCAGGCGCGCTACCCCAACACCACGGGGCCGGCTACACTTACATACTAGAAGAAGAGATGGAAAATAAAAGGAGAATATGGCAAATAAAGGACAGGAGGAAAATAAATGTCCTCAACCCTCTAAGAATGCGGATTGAGGGACTTGGAAGGAAGGAGAGCCATGAAAAGCAGATAGGAAAGGGAAAGAGGAGAGGGCCCGTCCAAAAGGCAATGGATAAAGGGGAAAACCCGGACCCCGCTCAGAAATCCCCCAGGGTCGCCAACTCCCGAACTCACCAGACGTGAGCCTGGCACTATCCATGGTGAACCAGAACAGGTAGGGCTACGGCTACATACACCCTCCTTGAGGGCCTTGAGCAGAAGGCAAAAGACAACATGAAAAAAAAAAGAAGGCTGACCCCTCGAAGATTAGGGTATCAGGAAAGATGAGACAAGGGCCAATTTTGCGGGAAAGGAAGAGACTCCCAAGGCCTCAGATACCCTAATACCGTCGGGGTTGGAAGAGAACAAGAGTTGATCAAGAGAGGAAGACGGAGAGGAGCCCGGCACGACTAAGTGGAAGCAATGCTGGACTCAGCTTGGGTCCCGTGGTCGCCAACCCACGTCCCACAAGTTGTGAGCCCCTGGGGGGTGTTGTTTTAAGGGGAGGAGCAGTGAGATCATCTGTCTCTAACCCCTGTGTAGGTGCACAGTGAGAGCCTTCCCTCTAGAAAGGAGCTTTGCCGGCCCGTGTGGTGGACGGAGAATGATTTGTCACCGCCAGATGACTAGCATTTGTCGATAACACAAGAGCGGGACGGGAAGCCCCGAATGCTGGCATTGCATGTATTACATACGGAGCTGGCAAGATACCTTAGTTGAGATACTTATGACTTGTGATGAAGTACTGTTGGCTATTTCGTATCCCGAGAACATGGGTAAGTATAGAACAAAACATCGGATTTTCCTAGTGAAAATTTATCTCTTCAAGAATGTATTCGTAAGTTTCAGCGCTGTCGTTTTTGACTTGTGGCGAATCTCAAACAAAGGGCATACACAGGCCCGACGAGAGGGAGGGGCAAACGGGGCCGTAGCCCTGGGCCCGCGAAAGTATAAAAGCCCAGAGTAAACAAATTTACTAAATTTAATTTAACATTTTATGATATTTATTGTATCTGACTGTAGAATGTACTACAAAGAGAACATGAGAAATTTATTTTGTAAATAACCATTATTTTTATGTCCTCGCGGCCCGAAAAACAATAAAGTTTCCACTATTCATAGCAGATATTCCCAAACTGGGCGAATTCGCCCAGTAGTGGGCGATTTTAGCACGCCAGTGGGCGAAACTGACAGAATGTGAATTCGATGTGCGATTTGAAAAAAAGTGGAGGGCAAATAATTCAGTTTTTTATATATACAATGTGGTTGGTTGGTTCCTCAGTTTAGGGGCTGCGACAACGCGTTCATGTAGCCCTGTGTATTTTGGGTGTGTATAGAATTTGTCTGATAACCGGTGTTAATTGTGATGACTGTATTAGTGTGTGTATCTGATTTTTAATTTAAGTACAGACTGCAACATAGAATTTTTCAAATAGTTCCTACTTTTGCCGCCAAGTACCACCGTCAATGACAACTAGGCCAAGTTCAGAACTTAGCTACTAGACGCCACCGCAGTCGGTTCTTGGCAACGAACCTAAGAGCGTTGTTTACATTCCTAACCTATACAATTTAGCTTCACACAGGTGTAATTAGTGGAAGGTTCTTTAACATGCCATAAATCTATGACATGGGACGCCGGCTTTACTTTCCCTCCGAAGGAAGGCATACTGAGGGATTTTCAACGCACTTAAAATATCCGACGGCTTCGGCCGGGTTTGAACCCGCTATCTTGGGCATAGCAGCTCAGCATGCTACCTACTACGCCACCTATAAAAGCAAGGAATAAAATAAAATTGTAATTTAATTATGTCAAATAATCTTGCCACGAAATCTAGAAATAGGTCAGAAATTGAAAAGCGAGGAGATCTTAGAATTTTTCTAACAAAAATATCTCCTGACATCAACAAATTGATTGAAACTCATCAAATCCATCCCTCACATTAATTAGACATAGGTATTCATGTTGTTTAATTAATTAGTTATAACATTCATGTAGTTTTAATTTTAATTTTTTTCATTAATTCATTTCATTATTTGTTATTTCTTTTTAGACAATTTATTTGTAAATATTTAATGTAGGCTACAGTACATAATTATACCTAAATAATTATGATGTACCTATTAAGAAAAATGTCAGTAAGAATTCTTATTGCTCAACTTTTATGTAGGCATTTAAATGTATGTGTTAGTAATTTTAAGATTTGTGCGTTTTTTTTAAATAATGTGGGCGAAAACAAATTATAAATCTCGAAAGTGAGTGATGGTCAGAAAATGTTTGGGAAACCCTGATTTATAGGGAGAAAAGGTCTTAATTAACGTTCAAACTCACCTAATACCTCCAAAACTACATTATGAACCTTTGCAAATTCCAATTTTAGTGGACAAGATTGTGAAAGACGTGGAAATTGTCCTTGTGATGAGAGAGAGAGAGTAAACTGTTCGGTCAGGTATAACGGAAAAGATATTGCAAAATTACATTGAACAAAATTAATATATTCCAAAAATTTAAATTGAAAAATACAGTGTTTTTAGAGGCCTTTAAAATAAAAGTGCAAATTAGATATTTCCAAGATTTCACGGGATGAACAAATATGGAGGGGCCTGTAAGTCCTAGGGCTCGTGTCAGCTCACCACGACCCTGGGTATACAGAAACAATTCATGTACTTTGTATGCTCTCGAGAACGAAATAACTGCACCGATACGATAAAATATCAGTGAGGATGAATTACAGTGAGTGTATCAAGAACTTCCTACGTTGGAGCAATGTGTTAAAAAAAAAAAAATGAGGACAGCATTTCCAGAAACTACTGTGGAATTCATGTAAGTAAATATGATAATAATAATAATATCGTATGTCATCGGATGCCGGGTGCAAGCTTTGTTATTTGACACCCAGAGGGAAGCTTGCCTGTCAAATTTTGTTGTTCCTTGGAACGCTATGAAAGTCAAGGAGGTTAAATAACTAAGCCAAGTTGACACTAGAGCGCTCTCTAGTAGAGAAAGGAGGGGCTATTTTGTGTTGGTGGAAAATCCCGAGATTAATTTTGCCATTATGAACACGGCCTACTGAATTCAAATGGATTCTTTAACATGCCAACAACGTATTACATGCATGCCGTGATTTTTGCCGCCTTTCAAAAAAAATCACTTACCACGGCCAGGAGCGAACCTGCAAGCTTGGGGTTGGTAGTCCGCCACGATAACCACTCACCCACAGTGGCAAGCAGTAAATATGATTAGTAAAATAATACTTTAAAAAGTGTAAATGTGTTGAACTAGTAGGGCGCTATGCTGCTGCTAGCGCCAGTGTCTTGCTCGACACGCTGCAATATCTAGTGCCCCGGCCGCCACACGGCATCTGCGAGTTTCCGTTTTATAGGGAGGGTCCTCACTGTGAAGAAAGAAAGAAAGAAAGAAAGAAAGAAAGAAAGAAAGAAATAGTTGAAATTTGAAAACTAAAACACAATATGAACAAACTCTAAAATGTCACCCTTTCTTGCAGATCACTGTATTGTGTTTTGGTTTCCAAATTTCAACTATTTCTTTCTTTCTTTCTTTCTTTCTTTCTTTCTTTATATTCAGTCACTTATTAGCCTACTTTTCACATTTTGCAAACATGAGGAAAAAGTAGACAAGAGTTTAGTGCTTTTCAGTCGGTCAACACGAATGTACCCAAAAGAGATGGGTTATGCCCTAATCCTGAAATAAATTACATGAGATTAATAAAACACTAGGATGACCAGTTTCGATCGTCAAGCGATCATCATCAGATCCATTACACTTAGGCTACAAAATCTATGTTTGAAATACAGGTGAAAATATTTACCATATGTACAATTATTTAGTTGCAGTATTGGTACTGCAACTGTCAGTGTATGCTAAATGCAGTATATATGTTAGGTGAAATGCTAAATGGTGATAGCTATCCGGAGATTGTACTTTAGAGAGATTATATGGTTGTAAACTATGGTTAAACTATAAAATTTTTGGCTAACTACTTATCTGATTGTCTTCCGTATTACAGCTACTCGCAGTTTTCGTGCTCACTGGAACTCGCTGTGTGGTCGACTGCGGTGGTTATCTTAACGACTGGTTTTTCCCCTGCCTCCTCCCCCCTGTCCCTACGTGCTGTGGGGAGTGATAGCGATGTGTTTATGTGAAGTGTTGACAACCTAGATAAGATGTATGTTATTGAATGAGGTGGGTCCACAACTATTAAAGACCGTGGATTGGCCCTCGCCACGCGTGGA
Organism: Meconema thalassinum; assembly: GCA_946902985.2. NCBI lineage: Eukaryota > Metazoa > Arthropoda > Insecta > Orthoptera > Tettigoniidae > Meconema > Meconema thalassinum. The sequence continues at coordinate 411,696,796 of OX336393.1, forward strand.
GCATAACCCTTTCGAACTAAGCGTTGACGGTCTTATGAGGACGTCCCGGAACCTTTAATACTGCCGCTAATATGGGCCTTGGTTTATTGCAGAAGCAAAGTACATCGTACACCTGATCCAGATAACATTTACCTATTAAAAACCCCCTAATTTCCCCCCTTTTTATCTAGCTTGGCTGTGTCGCTAAATTGTGTTTTGTTTCCGACAGGGTGTGTTTTTTAGTAGCGTGAAGAGGGGTGAGCTCTCCATGAACGTGTGCTCATTTAGATTGTTGGGATTGTTTCGTTTGGCTAGGTGTATCTCGATTGCTTCCTTTATGTCAAGAGCTCTGCCTTTCGATTCGTGATGGATTATTTTAAGGTCCGACTCTATGTTGGTAAAGCTGTGCCCTGCGTCACACATATATTCGCACACGGCTGAATGTGTTCCGTATCTTATCGCATTCCTATGTTCATTATAACGTGTGTCTACTCGCCTTCCACTCTGCCCGATGTAATTAGCTTGACAATCGGTGTCTTGGCATGTTATAGAATATACCCCTGACCTTGAATACGGGTCACGTTTATTTAGATTACTATTTAGGAGGTGCCTAGCGGTTGTGTTTTTCGTCGTGAAAGCTATCTTTATGCCTTGTTTTTTGAATAGGTTAGTGATTTTATATGTATTCGCATTCACATAGTTGAAACGCGCAAATTTTTTCTCATTACTGTCCGGTTTGGGAATCGTTTTATCTTTATTTTTATGTTCGGCTATAATTTGATTTATTTTGCTTGGCGAGAAGTTGTTTTCCTTTGCTATTTGCATAATAGTTCTTATTTCCTTATTATAGTTGTCTTTTGACATGGGTATGTTTAAAGCTCTGTGCACCAGCTTTAAACATACCCATGTCAAAAGACAACTATAATAAGGAAATAAGAACTATTATGCAAATAGCAAAGGAAAACAACTTCTCGCCAAGCAAAATAAATCAAATTATAGCCAAACATAAAAATAAAGATAAAACGATTCCCAAACCGGACAGTAATGAGAAAAAATTTGCGCGTTTCAACTATGTGAATGCGAATACATATAAAATCACTAACCTATTCAAAAAACAAGGCATAAAGATAGCTTTCACGACGAAAAACACAACCGCTAGGCACCTCCTAAATAGTAATCTAAATAAACGTGACCCGTATTCAAGGTCAGGGGTATATTCTATAACATGCCAAGACACCGATTGTCAAGCTAATTACATCGGGCAGAGTGGAAGGCGAGTAGACACACGTTATAATGAACATAGGAATGCGATAAGATACGGAACACATTCAGCCGTGTGCGAACATATGTGTGACGCAGGGCACAGCTTTACCAACATAGAGTCGGACCTTAAAATAATCCATCACGAATCGAAAGGCAGAGCTCATGACATAAAGGAAGCAATCGAGATACACCTAGCCAAACGAAACAATCCCAACAATCTAAATGAACACACGTTCATGGAGAGCTCACCCCTCTTCACGCTACTAAAAAACACACCCTGTCGGAAACAAAACACAATTTAGCGACACAGCCAAGCTAGATAAAAAAGGGGGGAAATTAGGGGTTTTTTAATAGGTAAATGTTATCTGGATCAGGTGTACGATGTACTTTGCTTCTGCAATAAACCAAGGCCCATATTAGCGGCAGTATTAAAGGTTCCGGGACGTCCTCATAAGACCGTCAACGCTTAGTTCGAAAGGGTTATGCTCCACGCGTGGCGAGGGCCAATCCACGGTCTTTAATAGTTGTGGACCCACCTCATTCAATAACATACATCTTATCTAGGTTGGCAACACCTCACATAAACACATCGCTATCACTCCCCACAGCACGTAGGGACAGGGGGGAGGAGGTAGGGGAAAAACCAGTCGTTAAGATAACCACCGCAGTCGACCACACAGCGAGTTCCAGTGAGCACGAAAACTGCGAGTAGCTGTAATACGGAAGACAATCAGATAAGTAGTTAGCCAAAAATTTTATAGTTTAACCATAGTTTACAACCATATAATCTCTCTAAAGTACAATCTCCGGATAGCTATCACCATTTAGCATTTCACCTAACATATATACTGCATTTAGCATACACTGACAGTTGCAGTACCAATACTGCAACTAAATAATTGTACATATGGTAAATATTTTCACCTGTATTTCAAACATAGATTTTGTAGCCTAAGTGTAATGGATCTGATGATGATCGCTTGACGATCGAAACTGGTCATCCTAGTGTTTTATTAATCTCATGTAATTTATTTCAGGATTAGGGCATAACCCATCTCTTTTGGGTACATTCGTGTTGACCGACTGAAAAGCACTAAACTCTTGTTTACTAAGGCAACACTGAAAATATGGCTTCAAACACCACAAGGAAAAAGTAGACTTATGAGATCGGGCAAATGTGTGTCTGTCTGTCTGTCTGTCTGTCTGTCCTTCTGTCTGTCTGGCTGGCTGTGTGTGTGTCCCCCCCTATCAACTCCTAAACGGCTGCAGCAATCGAAACAAAATTTGGTAGGAGTAAAGATCTATACCTGAATATCTCACGGCCATATTTGAAAATGATGTCAGTGCTACCAACTGCTGAAAATTTGCAATTTGAATTTGAGCTCCATGTTGGATATCTTGGAAGGTATGAATGGGAGCTATTTCAAAATTGGTACGCGTATAGATAATAATATTGTAATTTAATTTCTAGAAGGCCATACATGGCAGTGTTGCCAAAAAGATTATAATCCTGCTGATATATCCAAATTTTAAATGCATATAACTTCTACACTATCAATTGGATTTCAACCAAATTTCGTATGTGGAATGTGTACATAAACAGATATGACTGGGCGTATTCTTAAGAGCCACCAGGGATGCCAACTGTTAATAAATGCTCTCAATTTTTTAAAATCCAAATACCCATATATCATAAAGTATGCAAGCCGACAACTATGCACACGTATACTACCTGACATTCTGTATTAATTAGGAGTAACTTATATACGTCAGTGCTACCAACATGATTCTAAGCCTGCTGAGAGGTCCAACTTTAAATACATGTAACTTCTATACTATCATTTGGATTTCAACCAAATGTCGTGTGTTATGTGTACCATAACACATATGACTATGCCGATTCTTAAGAGTAACCAGGGCTGCCAACTGATAATAAATACTGTCTCTATTTTTGTTACCCTAATATCAATATATCAGAAAGTATGCAAGCCAATAGCTCAAGCTTTGCACACGTATAGTACCTGGCATTCTAGATTAATTTGGAGTAACTAATATAGGCCTACGTCAGTGCTGCCAACATGATTCTAAGCCTGCTGATAGGTCCAATTTTAAAATGCATGTAACTTCTAGACTAACTAATGGATTTCATTCAAAATTGACACAACAATAGATCATATTATTTCAGATTATTTCTGACCAATACATGTATGTCATTGTTGCCAACATGATTTTACGCGCGCTGTTAGATCCAATGTTTAACTGCATGTAACGTCCATGCTATCCATTGGACTTCAACCAAATTTTGTATTCTGTAGCTTAAGAGATGGAACTAAGAATATATTCAGTCACCAGGGCTGCCAACTGTAGTTCTCTATTAGGCTGCATTATGTCAGGTATACAGTATTTCGAACTAATTAGAAATTTCGATATTACCAACTTAATTTTGTCATTATTCTTCATAGATCCATATAGATTAATCATTGGCATGAATCTTAAATTTTAAGAAAAGTAGGCTCTTTAGTTCGTCACGGAACTTCTTGTTTTAAATGTAGTGTTAAGCTCTCCAACCACCTGTTTTCCTTGATATTTAAATCTATATCGGCTGATGAAGGGGCCTAAACAATTAGGCCTCGAAACATGTACCCAATGACCACTAAGTGATCTTTTATCAAAATAAAGGTGTTGATTAGACGGAAATTTTGCCGCAACTACTACTTATTAGTTCATCAACAAGGAACCAGCATGAACCTTTCAAATACTGAAAAGAAACTCGAAGATAAAAAATATTTTTCAAAATTTGCACTAACAGAGCAGCCTTGCAAATGCAGATGCCACACGTTGTTTTTATTACTTCTGTGGAAATAGAGCAGATGGATGTGAGGTCATTTTACTGATGATCCACTCTTCACTATTCAAAAGATTCATGAACTATGGATTGAAATGATCTGACTTAGAGGGTACATTCCAAAGTCAATGAGAAAAAGAAAATGGACCCAGCTCAGGTATCCCTCGGAATACCCAATTCTGAAAGTTTCCAGTCGCAATTTCTAATGAAAGAAGGTGCAAATCCACGGGGGGAGAAAACATTACTAAGTAGGGTACAAGAGATAATAAAAGTTGGTCTATAAAATGATTTTGAATAAAAAATGTGACTAAGATTCCTTATTTGATTCTAATAATTTGCAAACCTCTAAACTACAGTAACTGTAGTAATACCGGTTATTAGATAGGTTCAACACACATCCGAGTACATGGGACGGATAGTCTAATATGAATTAACAACAAAAACAACAACAACAACAACAATAACGAACAGAATCTGTAGCCTATTTAGCCTAGTTGAGTTATGGAAACGGTTGTAGAGCTTGAAGATCATATTTTTAATTATTTTATTTATTCTCGTATCACTAACATACATTTTAAACGTATAACACAGTAATTATATTATCTTTGCCCTGAACTTGGCCACTTCCAGTGCACTCTGTACTCCTCGACGAAGATCTTCTTCCGTGCAGGATGCTGGGCACAGTCGACACTCAGTCATATGCTGAACAGTCTGGTCTTCTCCACAATCACATTGAATATCATCCTGGTCAATGTAACCCCATATTGCCATATTAACCCTTGATCTGCCTACTCTAGAGCGCAGTCTATTCAGGGACTTCCAAGTCGTCCATTCCTCGTCATAGCCAGGAGGTAGAATTTCAGAAATATTTTCCCAACCAGGTGGAAGGTTGGTCGTAGCCCTCCACATTTGCAACCTAGCTTTTTCAGCAGTGGTTCTAAGTTCCTTTGATGTTCTAAGGAAACTCTTCCTCGACTTCAGTCGTTGCGGCTGCGGTTCGTGTCCATATAGAGGATGAGTTCTTTCATGCTCCACTGTCTTTCGTTCCTTGTTCGCAGCTATTTCTCTTCGAACAGGGGGTGGTGCTGTTCCTGCGAGGAGATAAAGCCATTCGACTGGAGTTGATTTCAAGCAACCTGTTATAATTCTGCAGGTATCGTTTAGAGCTACATCCACCTGTTTGGCATGTGATGAATTATACCAAACAGGAGAAGCATACTCTGCTGCAGAATAGCATAGTACCATTGCAGAAGTTCGAATCGTTTCGGGTTGACTATCTCACTGTGATCCAGCCAGTTTGCGTAGGAGATTGTTCCTGGAAGAAACTTTCGATTTGGAGTTCATGCAGTGCTTCTTGAAAGTATTAGATCTGTCAAGTGTCACTCCTAGATATTTTGGAGCCTCACAGTGTTCCAGTTCGACTCCTGACCATACGATCTTTAACTTGCGAGTAGTTTCCCCATTTCTCAAATGAAAAGCACACACTTGTGTCTTTGAGGGGTTTGGCTTAAGCTGGTTTGTGTTGTAGAATCTGGAAAGATATTTAGGGAGATTCGTGAGGGTGTTCTCCACTGATTCAAAATCTGTGCTATGAGTGGCTAGAGCAAGGTCATCAGCATACAGGGAACTTCTGCTGTTCGGGGTTATAGGTTGGTCGTTTGTGTATATATTGAACAGGATTCGAGCCAGTACACTTCCTTGCGGGAGGCCATTTTTCTGTAGTCTCCATCGACTACGTTGTCCTTGAAAGTCGACGAAAAACATGCAATTTTGCAAAAGAGTAAAAATGTGGTGGTAGCAAGATATTTAAATGACAGATATCTCAATAAAAATGCTCTCCAAAACGTCACTGTTTCCCGTGAATACAATATTCAGTTTCTTCTGGAGAACTTTTGAACTGTTAGGGAAAGGTTTTAATACTAATTGGGCAAGTCATTCCATGTTTCAATACCCCTGTTGATAAAAGAATACTTAGCTAAATTTGAGTTTTTAAGTTAAGGCCTAATTTTGTAAGCGTGATCTCTCCTACCCATATAATATAGCTCATGCATTTTGTTCCGTAATTCATTCCAGGCCCACTTCCTTGTCTTCTTTTATGTCTTCTGTTGTGAAGGGGTTTCCACCCTAATGAGTTTAACATATCAGAGGTACTCTCGGTTTGGGAGAATTTGCTAAGAACGATTCTTGCAGCTTACCTTTGCACCATCTCCAATTTGAGATAGCTGCATATTATCCGGCACTGTCCTCTTCATTCCTACCCTGGAAACCCTAATGGCATTTATAATGCCACTCCTCATGTTATTAACTGGCTACACAAGTCTAATGTTTACTTGCAAGTTTATTTTCATTTAGGCCTGTGTAAAATACTGTCAAGCGATTAAATGATAATAAAGAAGGGGCGATGGCAATTGTTGAGTAAGATTTGAAAATGTGACTGCAGTCGGGTTTGAAACCCACAACTCCTGCTGCCGGGACAGATGTTCTAATTCCCTTACGCCTCCACGGACCACGCTATAATCACGACATATTTTCAGGTCTTATTACATTGCCAATCTCCCAATCTCGCTGAATCTTTTAATACCTGTTGGTCAGATTTCAAGGAAAACACACGATTTTTTTCATTCATTTACTTTTCATTTATTTACTTTATTATGTTATATACTTATACATGTTTCTCTACTGCAGAATATCCAGCACCAGTCTGGCAGAACTCCACACACGCCAGGAATGTTGACACCGGTTCAACGAGACAGGCCGCATTATAACAGGTTGCCTACGACCAAAGCCAGTTGACAAAATCTACCCTCTTGTAGGCATAGCACCCCCGGATATTAGACGAAGAACAGCGGCAGAGTGTTGAGAAGAAAAAACAGGAAAATGATCCTAGGCATCCCATGTTTGGAAGTGAAGCATCACGTCACAGGATGAAGTCAAGAAAAAGCTTTCTTCCAACACCTGAAGCAATTGCAACAACATCTTCCGCACACCGTATAGAAGTATGGTGAAACAAGACACCTAGAAGTAATGGCCAAAACCCAAAGGAAGAGCCGGCTGCTGACTTTCAACTTACCAGATGTGGAAGACTGAACAGACTGCGAACTGGAGTGACAAGGTGCAAACACAATTTGAAGCAGTAGGGCTACATTACTGAAGATGCAACCTGGGATTGTGGAGAAATTCAAGATGTTAATCACCTCTTGGTTTGTCCGAAATTGCCTGAAGCTTGAACGCTGGATGACCTGGTTTCAGCAAAATGCTCCTAAAATCAAGACTGCCGAATTCTGGGCCACAAAATCAATTTTATATGCACAAAATCTGCGTGTATATTGTAATTATGCTTCAAATTTTTAAATAACTGTATTGTACTGTGCTGGATACGAAAAAATATATAATATATATATACTGTATGTACTTAAACAACACTGCAAAATGGTCTCAAATACTTCAATTGGTGTACATTGCCTTCAGGACTGGAACATGGTCGCGCCAGACATTTTAACTCTCTGTTGAACAGAGTACACATTATGCTGTGCACTTCATGTAGGTACGTATGGATTTAGGGTGTTAATTGTAGAGATCCATAAATATAGATAGGTTATGAATACTGTTTATTGCAACACGAGTAAAGGCTTTTGCTTCGAAGAATTAGAATAATCAACAAAAGGCAAAAAACAAAGAAAAAAAACAAAAGAAGCTTCACCATAACAAATTGAAACATCCAAAGAGTTTAAAGTTTATACACAGTGATCTAGAGTTCGTACACTACGGTCCGCCACATACACTACATGACCTAATAACCGTATATGCTACGGTATTCAAACATACATGGTTGGTTGGTTGGGTCCTTAGTTTAGGGGCTGCGACAACGCGGTCATTTAGCCTCGTGTACATTGGGTGTGTGTAGAATCTGTCTGATAACCGGTGTTTGTTAATTGTGATGGCTGTATTAGTGTTTGTATCTGTTTTAATTCAAGTAAGGACTGCAGACATTCAATTTTTCCAAGTAGTTCCTACTTTTGCTACCAAACGCCACCGTCAACGACCAACTAGTTCAGAACTTAGTTACCAGATGCCACTGCAGTCGGGTCTTGATGACGAACGTAGGAACCTAAGAACGTTAGTCAAATGTTTAACCTACATATAATTTAGCTTCACACAGGTGTAATTAGTGGAAGGTTCTTTAACATGCCATAAATATACGACATGGGACCGCCGGCTTTACTACCCCTCCGAAGGAAGGCATACTGAGGGATTTTTAACGTTCTTAAAATATCCGACGACTTCGTCCGGATTTGAACAAACGATTTTGGGCATAGAAGCTCAGCATGCTACCAACTACGCAAACATTCATGAACATACAAATATAGGCCTATTTCTCTTTCATATTTTCCGGGACCGTTCCCGGCAGCGGATTCGGTGGCGCAGTTGGTAGCATGCTGAGCTTCTATGCCCAAGATCGCGGGTTCAAGCCCGGCTGAAGTCGTCAGAATTTTTAAGAGCGTTAAAATCCTTCAGTATGCCTTTCTTCGTAGGGGAAGTAAAGCTGACGGTCCCATGTCATAGATTTATGGGATAAAAATGAACCTTCAACTAACTATACTTGTGGAAGCTAAAATTTGTAGGTTAGTTTGATAACGCTATATTAGTTCCATCGTTCGCTGCCAGATGCTGCCTGCGATGGCATTTAGTAGCCACGTCCGCAGCTAGGTGTCGCGGATGGTAGTATTTGGTAGCAAAAGTAGGAACTACTTAAAAAAATTAATCGTCTGCAGTCCTTCTACCTGAATCACAGATAACACACATTAATACAGCCATCACAATTAACACCGGTTATCAGACTAACTCTACACACACCCAAAGTACACGAGGTTACATGACCGCGTTGTCGCAGCCCCTAAACTATGGAACCAACCAACCAACCAACCTCTAAAAGAAGTCAAAAGATTGAAAATATCAAAAAAGAAAAAGAACTGAATTTTTTCTTCAAACTTTAGACTAAAAAAAGAAGTGAGAGAGAGACAAATCCAACGCATGTACTGTATTTTTATTTTATTTTATTTTAAAGGTTTAGAATATTCTAAAGATCCCTTTATAACGTATTGAAAGTTTTAACCACCATCTATCGTGGATTATGAGAAAAATCATGGATTATGAGAAAAGCGACCCTGAATGTCGCCAAATTAACAATATCGAGATTGGGGATGCATGGTGCCCTTAAGCTGCGGTTTCCTCCAGTAACGGTACCGCTTTATAGCGGCCGTAATGTGACGGCGAATGACGTGACAAAAACGTTCCGCATGGAAACAAAGTTGAGTGATTTTCTAGGAAGCGTTGAGTACCACCGTCACATAAAGTTGCGGTGGCGTCATTCATATGACGGTGGTGAGTGCGGTAGCAAACAGTTCGTCACCGTTTTTGTGCAGTGTAAGGTGTCTGCTGAAAGTAGTGAATTATATACAATGACTGATAAGATGATATATTGGAGTATGGAAGAAAAGGAAACATTAATAGATTTCGTTAAGAATGAAGAGGCATTGTATAATGTGAAGAGTAGCCTTAGGAATACACCGAGTTTCTGTTCAGGAGATATTGGTCTTTTGTTTCTGTTGTACGGCAATGAAGTTATGTCAACCTTTATGTAATTCAGAACATAATCAAATAACACTGGTGTCAACTGAAAATGTCCTCTGAATGTATCTTCATTCCAGTGCAGATGACGCACTAAATTCCATATGCACCTTCTGTAGGACGCCTTTTAAAAATGCCACTTGCCCCGAACGTTCCCTATCGTCTTAGGATGACTCTTCTTCTTCCAAAAATATTACGAGCGCAATGTCAAGATCATCCATTTTTGAAGATTAACAACTTTCCACTCGGTTGCTGGATAATAATAATAATAATAATAATATAATATCGTATGGCGTCGGGTGCCGCGTGCATGCTTTGTAATTTGACACCCAGAGGGTAGCTTGCATGTCGAATTTCGTTGTTCCTGGAATCACAATGAAAGTCAAGGAGGTTAGATATCTAAGCTCCTTGAACACCATTGCGCTTTCTAGTAGAGAAATGAGGAACTTTGTGTTGGCGGAAACTCCCGAGATAAATTTTGCTATTATGAACACGGCCTACTGAATTCAAATAGGTTCCTTGACATGCCAATAACGTATGACATGCGTGTCGTATTTTTGCCGCCTTTCAAAAGTCACTAACCACGGACAGGAGCGAACCTGCAATCTTGGGGTTAGTAGACCGGCACGCTATCCACTCACCCACCGTGGCAAGCTGGTTACTGGATATTTTTGTGGGAGTGATTTTGAAAAATGGGACGGAAGTGGATCGGTCGGAAGTGTGTAAGACGCTGCTTTAGCAGCCAGGAGGGATGCAATCCAGCTGACAGTGGTACCATGTGGAATGTATAATAATAATAATAACAATAATAATAATAATAATAATGTGATATTATCCACATATGGATTACTTCAAGATTTGGAGGCGCCATAACAGATATTTCTACAATTAATCATCTTCAAGTTGTCGTTCTTTGGTGTGAAGATATTCATAATATCATATTTGCTGAAAACAATTACGATTTATTAAATCTTCATACTTTTGAAGTATTCTTATTTAATGTAAGCACTCGATGTACTGTCGGCCATGTGGCTATGTGGAATCTATATCGCATCAACAAATACTCCAAACAACGTAGGAATTCAGTATATTAACACCGACTACTAACAATAATAAATTGAAACTTCGTTGGTTAAACGTATCACTGGGAGAAACACATTTACTATACCTTCTGCACATCTAATTTTTAATCGTGCCTATACTTGGCAGTGCGCTCTTTCGGCAAAAAGAGGCCATTTTCAATAACATCGCTGGCATGGGTTCACTAACTGGTGGTGGGTATAGAGCGCAGCTCGCATTAAGTAGGCAGTGGATTGCTTCCGCTAGTTAGAGGTAGATGTCACTACTGCAGTTCCATTGGAGAAGGATTTGCGCTCCCGGGACACACATAGTAGGATAACATGTCACATGTTACACATCATATGCGACTACTGTAAAACTCGTATATATTTTTTATTTATCTTTATGGCAACATGCTGCCACGACACACACAAATAATTAGCTCTAACTTTACACCATTGTTCACCGTCAAGACGGTCCCCAGTTTCTATACGTCATTCGAAGTCACATTACGGCCGCTAGAACGCGGTACCGCTACTGGAAGATTAGAAAGAAATCCGATCTCGGTACTCCGAAAGACGGAGGTAGATTTCACTGGCAAACTGTTTCGAATTCTCTGAATTTGTCAATTGTTGTAGGCCTATACATACTAAAAGTTCCACAAGTTTAGCAAAATTCCGAAAATAATTTGTTCATGCCTTGGTGTAAGGGTGGGTCATATGATAAATTGACTGGCTGCGTGGCTCAGTGGTAACGTTCTCGCTTACTGGGTCCATGGTTGCAGGTTTGTATCCTGGCGCAGTCAGCTGGCATTTGAGGGTGCGCAAATGTGAGGGAGCCGTATCAGTAGATTTTCTGGCACGTGAAAGATCCCCTCCGGGGCAAAATTCCTGCACCCGGTCGTCTCTAAAAGCCAGAGTAGTTAAAAGGGACGTAAAACCAATAGCATAACATTATATCAAAAATTCATTTAGGCAAAAGTTTTAGGTGATTTTTAGTGGACCATTTTTAAACAGTTTTGATGTTGAAGAGAATGATGATAATTTCTGTTTTAAGGGGCCTAACATCTAGGTTATCGACCCATTTTGATATTGTGCTTACAGTAATAAGGAAGTAATGATCTCTTTTCTCTCAAAACTCCATTTTTCCCACCCTTTTGGTCAATGGTTGGTGTTATCAAAAAAACGTTACTGAGATAACCTTTTAGCCCTTATCCGAAGAATAGTACAAACTTTGAATGGATTAGATTTTTCACATATTAAGAAAGTTATAGGGATATATCACTCTCTCGGAAAAGGCCCCCTATTTCTAGAATATGCATGGTTATATTTTATCCCTTCAGCAATAAGAGACAGTTTCTGACAAGCAGGCATATTAGCATTAAAACTAGAAAATCGTTTATGAAAACAATTGTCAGGTGTATTTTGTTATACGTATGCGAAACAGGAAACAGGACATACAACACTTGTAAGTAGCGGAAATGTGGATGTGGAGAAGGATGCTGAAAATAAGCTGGACGGAGAAAAAGAGTAATGAATGGGTCATCAAGGAAGTAGAGAAAACAAGAAAATTGATCACTACCATAGAAAAGATGAAAGAAAAATTCGTTGGCCACACCTTACGTTATAATGAGTTTCTGACCACTACACTGGAAGGAAAAGTTCTTGGAAAGAAAGGAAGAGGAAGACCACGGAAGGCTCATCTGGATTCTGTGTTGCATGGACTTGAAATGTTCAGCAAGTGAGAGGCACATGTGGTTACAGCGACAAGACCTAGCCTTTAGATGATAATGACATATGTTTATGTATAAATTTGAAAGTGATTGGTGCAAAATGAGGGTAGTTATCGTGTCCACTAGAAAGCGATATATAAACTTATGAACTGACGGTGGTTTTGGGGTCTGGAGGATGTGAAACGCGAACGCGAAGATATATCAAAATTTTCCGGATGTTGTAACATGGTACCCATTGCAATAGCTTGCTTTCTAATGAAATCTACATAAAAAGAGGACAAAAGAGGACTTAAAGAAAGAACCAAGTCTGAAAATTAATAGGATCTCCGGGAAAAATAGGAAATAGGCAGGCCTACGCCTGGCCCCAAGCAAACGTATTTCACTGAAAACATGAGGGAATTGAGGTCAATTCCCTTGAAAATACACCATGACGAGCGCCTTTGTGTTTCAAGTTCCAACGCGCAGACCACTGAAAACGCAATTTGAAAAGTCACTCGCAATTCCTAGGAAAACGGGGATTTATGAGAACGTCGAAGAAAGATCGATATATAATGAGGTGGATATGAAGTTTCGTAAGTTAGTTATTGTTGTTTTAACCCTGGAACAGTACAGTGGGGCACTCAATGCCCCAGAGAATTTTCGTTCGCCGATTATGTTATGTTGGTACGCCTGAAAAGCGGCCACCTCCTGTGACTTTTACTTGACTTCGATTGTCTTTCAGTCAATGTGTATACTTCTTAGCAGTGACAGCTATTTATACCCAAAGCAGCGTCTCCAGGACATTGAGTGCTCCATATGCCCACGAACCAAGGACACCAAGACCACTGTGGTGTGCTCAGAATGCAAGAGGTTTGTGCGTAAACAGCATAGCTTGGTGTTTTGTAGTGATTGTGAGAAGTGAAAATGGTGATTATGATTATGATGACCAATGAAAGAAACTCTACAATAACATTGAAATATTGCTAATATTTTTGTTTTCTATTATATTCACACAGTTATTTTCTTTTACAGCCTTAATAGTTGAAATATTCGGTGGTACGGGGTTGATTTTACTCATTTGTAATTGAAGTTATTAGTAATACATTAATTTAATGCATCAGAGTTGTGTTTCTGTCGTGGAGTACTCAGTGCCCCAGGATACCATTCCTGTTTTTGGAGAATAAGGGTACTGTTCCAGGGTTAAGGGGAGGAACTACACCGTACAGAGAAAGTATCTGCCGTAAGTCAATACCGCATTCACTTTCCGCGTAAGCAAGTTATCATGCAGTGAAATTAAGGTCGTTATTCAAGCAGGGTTACATAACCTCAACTAAATTACTACGGCAGAACACAACCGCTGGCTCTTTTAAAAATTGGTCAATTAGAGTATATTCTAAGACTAATTACTTGACAGAATAATCTATTAATTTTATTTACAAGCTAATCGTTTAAGAATTTATTGGCCAACACTCCATTTCTGCCGTACATTCCACGTCCCAACATAGATAACTGGTGTCAATTAAAATAGCTGCTTTACTTGTTTCTCTCGATGCTAATGAGACTTAATGCAAGTAGCCCAGCCTATTTATTGGGGCATAAATCAGTGGACTGAGAGAAAGGACACGTGTAATTGAAAATATACTCCAGTTATTTAATCACTTACTGAGGATAATTTAAATAATTCATAATTACTTTCATATCGTAAGGTTAATTAGTTATTTGTAGATGAAGGAGTGTCAAGACCAGAAGAGTGAAGTTATACGAGTAGAATTTCACGGTAGCCGAGTCTTTAGGCTGTACATCATAAAGCAGGCTGTTCCAGCCGAGCAACTCGCTCGTGAGCAGCGGAGTGCTCGCCGCCTTCCATGAGTAAACCTGCAACATGCAATACAGCTCTGCTGTGGGGGGCTGCCGTCACTTCGGGGCGGATACATCAAGACTGGCATGAAGTGCGTGAACTTGTGTTATGACCTTCGCCCAGTGACGCATTGGCGCTCACCCCCAGTCCCTCTCCGCCCGTGCTCCGAGCATTACTGCTGAGTACTCGCGTGTACACGTACTCAAACTCATGGATTTGGAACAGCCTGTCATAAAGTGTTAATGTGAAAACAACATCACATTACCTAATATGTAGTTCATTCGGATATCTCCGAAATAAGCGGTCATATTACATATTTCCTAATGATTTTTGCATAAGGAATGGGAAATAGATCAAACGACTTGTATACACAGACCACCAGTGTACGTAAACTTGACAGCTAGACGGCATCGGTGGCGTAGTTGGTAGAATGTTGAGCTTCTATGCCCAAGGTCGCGGGTTCAAATCCAGCCGAAGTCGTCGGTAAGAGCGTTAAATATCCCTCAGTATGCCTTCCTTCGGAGGGGAAGTACAGCCGGCGGTCCCTTGTCATATATTTATGGCATGAAAATGAACCTTCCACTAACTGCACTTGTGTGAAGCCAAAATTTGTAGGTTAGAGTTGATAACGCTATATTAGTTCAAACGTTCGTCGCCAGGTGCTGACTGCGATGGCATCTAGTAGCCAAGTCCACAAGCTAGGTGTCGTGGACGGTAACATTTGGTAGCGAAAGTACAAACTACTTGAAATTATCGTCTGCAGTCCTTACTTGAATTCAAAACAGATAACACACACTAATACAGTCATCACTATTAACACCGGTTTTCAGACAGATTCTACACACGCCCAAAATACACGGGGCTACATGATCGCGTTGTCGCAGCCTCTAAACTAAGGAACCAACCAACCAAACTTGACAGCTGCTGTATAGACACTTGATAATTCAGGTTTGCAAAATCAGTGCTACTCGGCTCAGATAATTTACACACCAGTACTTCTATCATGCGTGTCCTATCGCATCTTCATTTCTGATAAGCTTAATGAGCCGTTCAAGTATCATCAAAGTACACAGAATTAATAGATAAATTATCATTCTTCAAGAATACCATTATATGGTTGGCTACTGCATTAAGAGTGGTAAGAAAACAATATGCTCATCCCCACCACTTCGTGGAGCCCAATGTGTCTCTGAGTATGAGGTGGAATTAGCGTTGATAATGCAACATAAACACGATTCTTTACATTTCATTTTGTTCTTCCCTTTATTGTATCTGCTGCTGTTATAATTCACTTACTATTCCTTCATCAAACTGTTCATTCTGTCACCACTATTGTATGTCACTGTTATGGACAGAATTTTAAAATCTGTAAATGAAACTGCAAATGAATCATGAGCTTTGGTATTTGCAGATGACGTGGTCTTATGGGGAGAAACAGAAGTGGAAGTACAGGAGAGACTGACTGCTTGGAACAACAAATGTTAAGAATTTAGCCTGAAGTTCAGCAAGGCCAAGACTGTTGAAATGACCATTAGCAGAGACAGGAAAATTTCATATATTTAGAGGGAGCAAAACTAGAATCCGTTTCTCACTTCCAGTATCTTGGACGTATGGTCTCCAAGGATAACACCCTCAAACAAGAAATTCTAAATAGGACACAGAAAGCTTCACATTTCTATAACCAAGTTCGGCATTTACTTTGGGACAAAAATATACCCTTGGCAGCAAAGGCAACTTTGTATCACACCTACTTTGTTCCAATCCTTACTTATGGTATGGAAACATGTACATTCTTAAGTAAGGATTACAGTAGAATTCAAGCCACGGACATGAGATTTATTAGGACTATGAATCAAAGTACCATGAGAGACAAGATCAGAAATGAGGTACACAGAGCAACAGCTGGCATCAGGGTCCCCGTCATCAACTTTCTGGGGAAACTCAGACTTCAGTGGTATGGCCATGTAATGAGGAAGGATAGCTCTAGAACAGCTAAGAAGTACTTCAACCTGGATGTTAGAGGAAAGAGACCAAGAGGAAGACGATGGATAGAGACAGTTCGATCAGAGGTGGAGAAGAATGGTTTTAACTGGGACGATGTCCAAGAACAAATGGTGTATCAAGATCGGGCAAGATGGGGAGCGCTTCTATGCCACATACGGGAAACTGGAGATGGAAAATGATGATGATGATGATGATGATGACATACATTATGTTTCTTTCCTCTATGATTAACGCTAGCTACAGAGGTGTGCAAGTTATTAGACTCAGATACAGCCACAATTTTTAATTGAAAATCATTTTACTTTATTTTAGTAATATTATTATTTTAAGTATTACAAGTAATATTTTCTCCCATGTGGACTTACAACTTTTCCCAAAAGGAATTGCATCTGAAAATTTTTGAAATTGGAGATTTCGAGGGACACCTGAGCTGGGTCCATTTTTCCTTTTTTCATTGGCCTTGTAATGTATCCTCTAAATTAAGTGATTTCAATCCATTGTTCACAAATCTTTGAATAGTTCAAGAGTGGACAATCAGTTATAAAAGACTTCTAATCTCTCTGGTCCAAATTCACTCAAAACCTAGAATAAAGTGATCAAAACAAATCGTGTGGCATTTTGCATTTACATGGCTACTCTTTTAGTGGAAACTGTAAAAAAATAGTTTACTGTCAGATTCTTTTAAAAAGTGTTATTAAGACTGTTGATAAAACATTTGAAATAATTTCTGCGCCTTGCAAAACATTTCCACTGTATTAAGTCAAAAACGTACAAAGTAAATGTTGGAAAACTGGCATCGAGTCTAATAATTTGCACACCTCTGTACTTTCAAGTCACTCATTTGCTCTTCATCATAATCACGCAGTCTTTATCGTACAGTTTTTAGTTCCATTAAAATATCTGGGTACATAAAAGACCGTCGTTCAACTTAGGATTATTCTATACTAGCAACCCGCTCCGGCTTCGCCCGGGGAGAGTTATGAATGCATTACGTGATAAGTGCTTTTTTTTTCGATGTCAATGAACTACGACCTATATCCGTTTTACGTCTCGGCATGATGGGTTAAAATCACTGACTGGACTAATTATATTATCATGCAGATAACGAATTCTTGTCAGACGTAATTTAAGAATGGCGAGGTGCATGAAACACAATTTCCCCTCCCGTTCAATCTAAAAACACTCTTATAGTGGGCGATGTATAGTAGATAGAGATATGCTCTCGGGGACTTTTTTGTAGAACTTTTCATGCTGAACAATTCTTACACTCATAGTATGTTGGTATTTTTAACGGTTTGCCCAGCGTAAGCTTAAAAAGCGCGCGGACGCCAGATTTTCTTTTCGACTTTTTCACTGAAATCGTTACTGCTTGGCTTCCATTGATCATAAATAAATAATTTCTACAGAAACCTTCCTCGAGATATCCTTTGCAGAATGGTGAAAACCGCATCGAAATCCATCTAGTGGTTCTCGTGATTACCCGTGACATCCAAGAATCGGGGACTTCGTTTTATACTAAGTAGAAATGTGGTTATTTTAGATACATCTTTCATAACACTCTCTTGGAGACGTTTGGCGCGCTTGCCTCTCACCCGGAGGCCCCGGTTTCTATTCCCGGCTCCGTCAGGGATTTTAAAACAGACGTGAGGGTTGGAACCGGGTGCACTCAGCCTCGTGAGGACAATTGAGTAGCTATCTGACAGTGAGGCAGAGCGCCGATCACGAAAACCAAGATTAACGGCTGAGGGGACCCGATGCGCTGATCTCGCGTCACCCCAATATCTGCAGGCCAAATGGCTGGGCAGCGGTCGCTTGGTTGGCCTAGGCCCTTCATGGGCTGTAAAGTGCCAGGCGTTGACTTTTTTAAAATTTAAACTTTCAACACTAAAAGGAAATACTTAAAATACCCTAATTGAGGGAAAGGAATATAGTCTTTTTGCCAAATTTATTTCTTATAAAGAAAGTCCAAGTAAAACAAATAACAACTGAAGTTGAATTATGAAAAAGTGAGAGGATATGAGACGTTCTTTCTGTTTCCACTAAAAATGAAAACCTCTGTATCTCAATGACATTCCGTCTTATTTGAAATTATTTTTAACTGATCTGTAGTGACGATGGCCGACCACCATGATGCGCCATAAACTTATTTCCGAAAAAGAAATGGACTTAACCATTCTTTCCGTGGGGTCTTCAGTTGCTAAAGGTGTTATGGAAGATAATATCATACAACATTTTTATGGACAATTAAGATAAAAACGAAGCTCTCCACAACCATAAGTAACACTCTCAACTTCTTGTATGAATAATCACTTAAGGGGCTCTGGAATGCCCAAACTTTTCAACATTCACAAAATTTCGTTTTTGTGCCATATTAATCTACGGGCTTTTAGCTTCCTAACGGTACATCATATCTCATTCCTGAGACTAGTTTCCTTATACTTTCCCACGATCGGGCTATCTATTATTAAACCCACTAAAATACATTTTTATTTTTAGCCTACTTTTCTCATTTTGCAAAAATGAGGAAAAAGTATAATAATAATAATATCGTATGGCCTCGGGTGCCTGGTGCAAGCTTTGTTAATTGACACTCAGAGGGTAGCTTGCATGTCGAATTTCGTCGTTCCTTTTGAACGCTCTGAAAGTCAAGGAGGTTAGATATCTAAACTCCTTGACACTACAGCGCTTTCAAGTAGAGAATGGAGGAACTTTGTGTTGGCGGAAAATCCCGAGATTAATTTTGCCATTGAACACGGCCTACTGAATTCAAATGGGTTTTTTAACATGCCAACAACGTATGACATGAGTATCGTGATTTCTGTCGCCTTCAAATATCACTTACCATGGCCAGGGGCGAACCTGCAATCTTGGGGTTGGTAGTCCGACACTATAACCACTCACCCACCGTGGCAAGCGAGGAAAAAGTAGACTTATGAGATCGAACCGGAAAAATGTGTGTCTGTCTGTCTGGCTGTGTGTGTGTGTGTCCCTATCAACTCCTAAACGGCTGCAGCTATGGAAGCAAAATTTGGTATGAGTAAAGATCTATGCCGGAATATCTCAAAGCCATGTTTGAAAGTGATGTCGGTGCTACCAACTGCTGAAAAATCGCAATTGAAAATTGAGCTCAAGGTTGGATATCCTGGAAGGTATGCATGGGAACTATTCCAAAGTTGGCACAAATAGATAATACTATCTATATATTTAAAACACTAAGGCGATTTTTGTTACATCGAGAATGAGATAACGTCTTAACCGATTGACTTCGTAATGCATTCTAACGAGAGCTCTTGGCATGTAGATTTGCAGAGTGTCTTTAAAATAAACAAATATGTTACAGAATATTTTTAAATTAATAAACAAAAATTCAGAAATCTTGCCTATCACGCATGCGCACAATCACCTTGCCTTATGACAGTCATGGCGGTTACAAGTCCATCGCGTTTTAATTTCATGTTTATGTATAAGAATTATAATGGAAGGGAACATTGCTTATTACGTTTTCATGACATACACTGGAATTACCAGACAGAAAATGCTGAAAAACGTAAACTGACATCAAATTTTGAGTGTGCTTGATGTTTAACTCCCTTAATATTGCGCGTCGTTACCAGTGGTCGGTAGCTCAGGTGGTTACGCCGTATTCTCTTAATTTATGCATCACTCAATGTAAGGGGTTCGAATCCCCCCTCCGGCATGTTTTTTTTATTTCCGTATTTTCCTTTCTTGCAATTGCTATTATATTGCCAAAACATATTTAACTCTTGGCATTCCCATATGTTACAGAATATATTTAAATTAATAAACAAAAATTCAGAAATCTTGCCTATCACGCATGCGCACAATCGCCTTGCTTTATGACAGTCATGGCGGTACAAGTCCATCGCGTTTTAATTTCATGTTTATGTATAAGAAGGGAAGGGAACATTGCTTATTACGTTTTCATGACATACACTGGAATTACCAGACAGAAAATGCTGAAAAACGTAAACTGACATCAAATTTTGAGTGTGCTTGATGTTTAACTCCCTTAATATTGCGCGTCGTTACCAGTGGTCGGTAGCTCAGGTGGTTACGCCGTATTCTCTTAATTTATGCATCACTCAATGTAAGGGGTTCGAATCCCCCCTCCGGCATGTTTTTTTTATTTCCGTATTTTCCTTTCTTGCAATTGCTATTATATTGCCAAAACATATTTAACTCTTGGCATTCCCATATGTTACAGAATATATTTAAATTAATAAACAAAAATTCAGAAATCTTGCCTATCACGCATGCGCACAATCGCCTTGCTTTATGACAGTCATGGCGGTACAAGTCCATCGCGTTTTAATTTCATGTTTATGTATAAGAAGGGAAGGGAACATTGCTTATTACGTTTTCATGACATACACTGGAATTACCAGACAGAAAATGCTGAAAAACGTAAACTGACATCAAATTTTGAGTGTGCTTGATGTTTAACTCCCTTAATATTGCGCGTCGTTACCAGTGGTCGGTAGCTCAGGTGGTTACGCCGTATTCTCCTAATTTATGCATCACTCAATGTAAGGGGTTCGAATCCCCCCTCCGGCATGTTTTTTTTATTTCCGTATTTTCCTTTCTTGCAATTGCTATTATATTGCCAAAACATATTTAACTCTTGGCATTCCCATATGTTACAGAATATTTTTAAATTAATAAACAAAAATTCAGAAATCTTGCCTATCACGCATGCGCACAATCGCCTTGCTTTATGACAGTCATGGCAGTACAAGTCCATCGCGTTTTAATTTCATGTTTATGTATAATTAGAAGGGAAGGGAACATTGCTTATTACGTTTTCATGACATACACTGGAATTACCAGACAGAAAATGCTGAAAAACGTAAACTGACATCAAATTTTGAGTGTGCTTGATGTTTAACTCTCTTAATATTGCGCGTGGTTACCAGTGATTCGGTAGCTCAGGTGGTTACCCCGTACTGTCGTAATTTATGCATCACCCAATGTAAGGGGTTCGAATCCCCCCTCCGGCATGTTTTTTTATTTCCGTATTTTCCTTTCTTGCAATTGCTATTATATTGCCAAAACATATTTAACTCTTGGCATTCCCGTAACTAAGGAATTCTACGTTCCCATCTCAATTTAACTTAAAACGCTATGGTAATTTCATTGAAAAGCTTTATAAGTTCCAACATTCGACAGATTACATTTACAATAACGGTAGGCTATTTATCTTTATTGCTACAGAAGTTTTGGCATATTTTTGCACATGGGATAACTGTGAATCAAGGATTGTACGAACTCCAACACATTACGAAGAATATATGCAGTGAATCCACCCGAGTGTCTTCAAATCGAGCCATGTGCTACGTAACTCATTTGTTTTCCTCAGTTCTTTCTTTGCCTTATAAACATACAAGGCATGTCCAAAATGTTGTTACATGAAATTCCACTAATGAATTGTACCTTTACCAGTTATACGGCAATAATACAGTAGGCCTACGTTGAAATTCTGATACAGGTATTACAAAATGCAGGCCTACTTTTGATTAGATTGTTATCCAAATTAACTTCTATATTTCAGTAGCAGATGCCGCTGCAGTCGAATGTTGGAACCGCCATTTGTATTGTGTTTCCGGTCTTTCTGTTATATAGTCTTTGGTGGTCTGTTATAGTCTTTGGTGGTGAGTCGTTTTCTGTCGAGAATACATATCGCAGCTTCTACGAATTGTTAAACCTTTCATTGTATATACCATAACTACGGCATACTAGAAAGTGACTACGCAGAATTACTGGGCCGGTTTGTCTCGATAATTCATTGCCAGCTTTAAGAGTGGGCTTCCCTGTGTAAATACGACTCTTGACACGCCTACAGGAAATATAATTGTAAAACTGGCTCCATTATTAAGGTGACTGGCGAAGTGGTTCTATGCTCCTCTTCATAATTTACTGTCATGGATATCCGAAGAATTGTACCAATAACAGGTGACGGAAATTGCTTATTTAGAGCAATTTCGTACTTTTTGTATCGAAACGAAGAACGTCATAGTGAGTTGCGTTTGCAAACTGTTACAAAAATTGTTGCTGACTGGAATATTTATAAGGATTTTATTATTGGCGATGAGTCTTATCGCCTTCCCCTCAACAACCAACTTGAGTATGAAAATCTTATGTCTCTGAACGGTGAATATGCTGGTCATGTTGAACTCCATGGTATAAGCCAATTGTTTAATGATTATTTGTTTAGAGTGCATAACGATGAGACTAACCACGTTGTAGATTATGGCAATGGAAGTGTTATTTGTCATTTATTGTTTAGCGGCTCCGTTGATGCAGGACACTATAGTGTGATCGAATACGACATTAATTTGGGGATAAATCCTACTGTAAATAGACGCATTCGACGAAAAAGAACATTAACCGGTCGTGTGGAAACTACAAATAGACGCAAAACAATGAGAAATCGGAGAAAAGGCGAAACCACTTTTAATATAAAATATAAATCTGCCATTTCAGAAACAATGCCAGATATTATGCCGTACAGCGTTGGGTCCTTGACGAACGAATGTAAACATTGTTCTGCATTGTTCTTCTCTTGCGAAAAAACTACGCTTGGTTACTTCGGCCTTTGCTGTTGCAATGGTAAAATTAATCTGCCGGAATATAAAATACTTGACAGGCTTAAACCATTTTTCACTGGAAATGATGATACCTCAAGGAACTTCAGAGAGAATATTTGGCAGTACAACAATTCTATGTCCTTCGCTTCCTTTGGTGCCAATGTTACCGTACCACCTGAACACGGTCCATATTGTTTTAAAATTTCAGGAATTGTACATCATCGCATTTCTTCCATATATTCCAAAAATATAAGCGACAGTTGTTACGGCCAATTGTATGTATTAGACTGATCAGAAGCTAATCAAATCAGATTAGCAAATCGAGCGAATTCTTGCATCAGGGAGGGTCCACTTCATATTCTAAATAATATTTTGCAAGAGCATAACCCTTACATTCAACGGTATAAGACAATGCATTCAAAAATATGCGAAGAAAATGAACTGGCTTTAAGAGAAAAACGTCAACCGTTAGATTTGGTCATGCGCTTTTACCATGAACCTCAAGAAGATCCTAGACGTTACAATAACCCAGCTTCCTCAGAGATTGCAGCTATTTTTGAAACAACTGACAGCGCTCCGGCTTCACACCGCCACATAGCCGTATTTTCTAATCAGGGAGTTTTAAAGGAAATTGATGTTGACAGCATGCATTGTGATCCATTAACTTACGTTTTAATCTGGCCTTGCGGAGAAACAGGGTGGCATATTTCACTGCCAACAGGAGGGAACCGTAAGACGAACGTTAGGCAAAATATGACAATGCGTGAATATATTTTGTATAGGCTGTCGATTCGAGGTTGTCCTCCCGCAGGAGGTTTCAACCCTTTACTTAATGCAGGTAAACTTACCCAACAATTAATAGTTGACTATTATTGTCGAATAGAAGGAGATAGACTAAAATATATTCGCAATCAACAAACGAAATTGCGTGTCGATACCTACGTTGGTCTTGCTGATGCTTTACACTTTAGAGCTGAAAATGAAAGTTTAAGAGCTGGTCGCATAGTTATTTTGCCTTCTACTTTTATTGGTAGTCCCCGAAATATGTTGCAAAATTATCAGGATGCAATGGCAATTGTGAGAAAATTTGGCAAGCCAGACCTCTTCATAACTTTCACTTGCAACCCATCATGGCCTGAAATTACTACTAGCCTCCAACCTTATGAAAATGCAAACAATAGACCTGATGTCGTTGTTCGCGTTTTTTCATGCGAAAGTGAAGGAACTCTTGCGTTTAATAAATCAAAAGCAAATTTTTGGCGAGGTACAAACTTTCTTATACACGGTTGAGTTCCAGAAGCGAGGTTTACCTCATATACACTTACTGGTTTGTCTTCGAGATAGTTGTAAATTACGAGAAATCTATGATATTGATATGACAGTTTCTGCAGAAATACCAGATCCTTCCAATACAACATTGTACAACTTAGTAAAGACACACATGGTACATGGACCTTGCGGCCTTCTGAATCCCAATTCAATTTGCATGAAGGATGGAAGATGTAAGAAGGGTTTTCCAAAAGACTTTGTGCCAGAAACTAAAGAGAATGTGAACGGCTATCCACTTTACCGTAGGCGACAGAATGGAAGATCATATACTAAACGAGTACAAGGCACCAATGTAGAAATCGACAATCGCTTCATTGTTCCATACAATCGATATCTATTGATGTACTTTCAGGCCCATATTAACGTCGAAATCTGTGCAAGTGTACACAGCATCTAATACATACATAAATATGTTTATAAGGGGCATGATTGCGCTAACTTGAAAATCACGGCAAACGATGGAATGCTACATCATGACGAAGTTTCTATGTATTTGAATGCTAGATATGTTGGGTCAAGTGAGGCTGCATACAGGATTTTTGGTTACAACATGCACGAACAGTCCCACATTGTTGCCCGGTTACCTGTCCATTTACCAGACCAACAAGATGTATTTTTTCATGCCGATGATGCTCCCAAAGCATTAATACGGGCTCAGTTAAAAAGTACACAACTCACTGCATGGTTTCAGCTGAACCAAAATCCAACAACTAGGAGTGCATATATTTATCCTGAAACACCCGTTCATTATGTATGGGATAAATGCAAATGCATTTGGAAAAAACGACTTAGATTCGAAAAGGTAATAGGTCGGATGTACAATGTTTCTCCATCTGAATCAGAAAGATACCATCTGCGCTTACTTTTACTTCACATAGTAGGTGCCACAAGCTTTGAGGATCTCCGAACATACCAAGGTGTTACCTGCCCAACATATAAGGATATGGCAATTAAACTTGGTTTGCTTATCGATGATTCAGAATGGCAACGCTGTTTGATGGAAGCATCGGTTTTCCAAATGCCCTTTCAGCTGAGACAGTTATTCGCCTACATATGCATATTTCATCAACCTTGCAATGCCAGTCACTTATGGGACATGCACAAAAACTCTCTCTGTGAAGATTATTTAAAGTCTGAAGATGAAAATACAGCTTATCAACTATCTCTCAGAGATATTAATAAAACTCTGCAATTGCATGGTTTCTCTCTGCCAACATTTAACTTGCCTGTTGGTACTAACACACACTCAAACGATCAAACCACTAATGAGCCAGTGTTCCCTTTTGATTTGGCTGACCTGATGTCCTTAGCAAACCAGGAACAACTTTCAATTATTAATGAAATCACTAGCGTTCTTCAAAATAACAACACAACTGTCACGAACGCATTCTTTATTGACGGTGCTGGGGGCACAGGAAAAACATTTATTTACCGATCCTTAATACAAAAGTTCTGGAGTTTAGGGCTTCATGTTATATCAGTAGCATGGACCGGAATAGCCGCTGTTTTGCTACCCAACGGTCGAACAGTACACAGTACATTCAAAATTCTTCTAAATTTAAATGAGAGTTCAGTGTCTGGATTAAAATTAAATTCCAAAGCAGCTGACGATATTCGATTAGCACGGCTCATAATATGGGATGAAGCCCCAATGGCAAATATTCATTCATTAATGTGTGTGAATCGTCTTCTAAAAGATATTATGGGTAATGACATTCCATTTGGTGGGAAAATTACTGTTCTTGGAGGAGACTTTAGGCAGGTTTTGCCTGTTGTTCCGCACGCTTCTCGCCAAACAATTATTCAAAATTGTATTAAATACTCTCCTCTCTGGCCCTTCTTCAAAATACGCTGCTTATATAAAAACATGCGGTTGAAACCAGAAGAAATTGAATTTTCTGATTTTTTGTTACAAATTGGTAACGGTGACTACCCCTCTGTAGATGGTGAGGAATCAAATGTTATTGAGCTACCACCCAGAATTTTAGCGCATGATGACATCGTGACTGAGATTTACGGCGAAACATTCATTTCTACGAAAGATATAATCAATTTCTCGAAAGTATGCATTCTAACACCAAAAAATGAACACTGTAAAGAAATTAATTTGAAAGTCATCGAACTTATACCCGGTAGTTCAAAAACATACACCAGCGTTAACAGATTAATTACTGAAGATGAAAGCCAGCTACTTCAATTTCCTACAGAATTCTTGAATTCCTTGGAATTAAGTGGTTTGCCTCCACATATTCTTACTCTAAAAGTTGGAGCCATAGTTATGCTCCTCAGAAATCTGAACGTTTCCCAAGGGCTCCTGAACGGAACCAGATTATTTGTAAAGAATATGTATGAAAATTGCTTGGATTTGGAAATAATCAGCGGAGATAAAATTGGGCAGAGAGCTCTAATCCCTCGAGTTGATTTAACACCATCCGACAAAACCCTTCCATTTTCTTTTAAGAGACGTCAATTTCCAATTCGCTTGGCATTCTGTATCACAATTAATAAAGCTCAAGGGGAAACTCTAGAACGTGTAGGTCTCTATTTACCTCTGCAAGTTTTCAGTCATGGCCAGTTATATGTTGCAATGTCAAGAGTGCGATCTTTCGACGCCCTTAAAGTTTCAATGGTGCCAAAAAGTAGTCGTACAAAGAATGTCGTATATAAGGAAATCCTTCGGTATTTATTTTACCATTGACCATCATGTTTCGACTTCGTAAAGCACTCTGACAAAAGCTCTTGGCCTGTAGATTTGCAGAGTGTCTTTAAGAGAAAAAAAAATGTTACCGACCTGTGTTATTGTGATGGTTGTATTAATGCGTGTATCTGTAATTAACGTGAGAATTAGGAAGGAGAACGCCGAGGCCTTACTTAAGGAACCATCCCGGTATTTGCCTGGAGTGGAAGTGGGAAACCGAAGAGAAACACATCCAAGATAGTTAAGGTTGGAATCGATCCTACCTCTCCTCAGTTTTACCTCACGAGGCTGAGTGCGTCCCGTTCCAGCCCTCAGGCCAGAATTAAATTTCTTGGCAGAGCAGGGAAATGAATCCGGATCTCTGGGGCGATGGCCAAGAATATACTTAATAGTGGGCTTCCCTATGTTAATGCGTTTTTCGACATGCACTGGACATATAATTCTAAAACTGCCTCCTTTACGGTGGCTGGCAAAGAGTCAGTGCTCATCCTGTAATTGGTGAAGTGATTCTATGCTCCCCTGCATAGTTTGCTGTTAAAGAAACCCAAAGGATTGAACCTATAACAGGCGATAGAAATTGCTTATTTCGAGAAGTTTCGTGCTGTTTATATCAAAATGAAGAACATCGCCCTGAGCTTCATTTGCAAACTATTGCAAACATTGTTGCTGACAGGGATAATTTTAAGGATTTTATTATTGGCGATCAGCCTCATCGCGTTCTCCTCAGCAACCAACTTAGTATGAAAGTCTCTGAACGGTGAATACACTGATCATGTTGAACTTCATTGTATAAGCCAATTGTTCATTGATTTTATTTGTTTAGAGTACATAACAATGAGTCTAACCACACTGTTGTTTTTGCAAGGGGAGTATTATTTGTCATTTAATATTTAGCGGCTCCATTGATGCAGGGCACTATAGTGTTATCGAATAAGACGTTAATTTTGGGAGAAATACTACTATAAAACCCCGTTCGACGAAAAGGAACATTGTCCGGTCGTATGTTAACTGCAAATTGACGCAATGAAGTGATAAATCGGACAAAATACGAAGCCACTTTAAAACTCCAATATAAATATGCCATAAAAATACTCCCATTTTCTTTTAAGAGCCACCAATTTCCAATCGCTTGGCATAATTTATCACAATCAATAAAGCTCAAGGGGAAGCTATGGAACGTGTAGGTCACTATTTGCCTCATCAAGTTTTCAGTCATGGGCAGTTATATGTTGCAAAGTCGTCTTTCTCTGTAATCATACAAATAATGCATATAAGAAAATCCTTCCGTAAATATTTTCCCAATGACCGTCATGTTTTGACGGGTTTCAACTAGTTTCAGTTTAATTTCCAGAAGACCATACATGAAAGTGTTACCAACATGATTCTAAGCCAGCTGATAAGTCTAATTTTTAAATGCACATAACTTCTACACTATCAATGGGATTTGAACGAAATTTCGTATGTACTATGCGTACAATATCAAATATGACTGTGCGTATTCTTAAGAGCAACCAGGGCTGCCAACTGTTAATAAATGCTCTCTCTATTTTTTATCCTAATACCAATATATCAGAAAGTATGCAAACCAAGAGCTCGAAACTTTGCACACGTATAGTACATGAGCTTCGACATTGATTTGGAGTACCTAATATACATCAGTACTGCCAAAATGATTCTAAGCTTGTTGATAAGTCCAAATTTTAAATGCATGTAACTACTATACTAACAAATGGATTTCAACCAAATTTCGTATGTGACTTTTTTACCATAACTCTTATGAATATGAGTATTCTTAAAAGCCATCAGGGCTGCCAACTGTAAATAAATGCCCTATCTCTATATTTTACCCTAATATCTATAAATCAGAATATATGCAAGCCAACAGCACTAAACTTTGCATACGTTTAGTACCTAACATTCCAAATTAATTTGGGGTAACTAATGTACGTCAGTGCTGCGAACATTATTTAATCCTTCTGATAAGTCCAATTTTTAAAAGAATGTAACTTCTATACTAACAAATGGATTTCATCGAAAATTTGCACAATAATAGATCATAACATTTTAGATTAATTCATAAATTCTAATAAAAGTAGGCTCTTTAGTTCATCACGGAACTACTTGTTATTTATATTGGACGATAGATAAAAAAATAAGTAAGAGACTGCGTTAGAAGCAAAGACAAAGGTACATGGAACAACAGCAAAATGTATGCTAATTCTTGAAATGGAAGAAGAGGAATCCTATGCTAATAGACTGTTTTAAAAACCAAAACATTTTTTATTTCAATTTCTCGCTATTGTTTTTCTACATATAAAATGTTTTCTTTGTTTTGGGAAGTTTTCAACACACTAACTTGATATTTTAGATGTAATTCCTCTTTAAATTTTAACAGGTCCGTTTTTTCAAATTTTACTTTTGTCTCATTATGCCAGATGGAAATGATTATGAATGTTAGTTAGTTATTGTTGTTTTAAGGGGCGGAACTACGAGGTCATCTGCCCCTGATGATTATGAAAGTGCAGTTAAAATAATGCAATTATAAAAAAGGATTTATGAATATTTAAAAATACAATTATCTTCAAAAATGCCTATATCAAAGAAAGGAGAGAGTCTTGAAGAACATCTATTAATAGTTACTGAGAAAAGGGTAAATGAAAAGTTGGAAATTAGCCTGGGCAATATGGGGAGTCCCTTAAACGTTTTTTTTATAAAGAAACCACAAAATATTTCTTATCAAATTGTTTCTAAATTAAACGTTTTCTAAAAACAGTTTTATGATTATGAATATACAGTATATCGATTTTTATAGGCGTAGCAGTAATCGCTTCAATTTGTTCCTTTAGACTTTAATGTTCTTTTTTTTCTCTTAATTTAATAATGATATTTCGGGTGTTATTGTCGGTCAAATAAACATCTTTTTATTTCATCAGCTTTTAAATCTGAGCTGTATAACGGTATTTTTCATACCGGTTGGCGGTATTAAATAGCCTACTCTAATAGTACACTATGCAACGAGCCTATAATGGCAATAATTAAGACACTCGCATACGAGTGTCTTAATTACCATCATAGGCGAGTTGCATACAACTGTTTATGTTCGATGATAATTATTATAACTATTTTATGTTCGAACATGAATATTCATAAATATCTGTCGAGATTTCGCCACTTTTATGTACTGAACAGAGCGCATGGGACGCAGAGAACACCTTGTATTTGACCATAGCCTCCTCGATTACCCCACTATGACACTAGGCCACGCAGTGAAATTTAAATTAAAGGCCTTGGAACTCAGCGCAGGTGCGATGCTATCCTTACCTAATTGGTCAAACAACTGTTTCTTGAGCTCTGATTGGTGGGAGAAACTGTCCCATAATGAAAACTTGTATTATACTGAGCCTCATTATAGTACAGTTTTCTGACATAAAATCTTCACATTTCGACATCGTCGATACCAGTACGTTACACCGCTCCATTGTGCATTAATTAACTAGTGAACTGAATAACCTTCATGACGCTTCTCTCAGAATCAGTCAAAACGTCGTCCGCCTCGTTTCGTTGTGGCTAGCATTCTTGGCTGTCACCGTGGAGACCCGCGTTCGATTCACGGCTCTGCCAAGGAATTTCATTCTGGTCTGAGGGCTGGAACGGGGTACAAAATATACAATACACATATAACATATATTCTATGATGTTTAACTTCATCAATACAACATATTATTTTACAGTATTTGAATTGCAGCAGAATACAAGATTGTAATCCTAGATATTGTAATCTCCCCAGTTCTAACCGCTGCCTCTGTGATATAGCCTATACAAGGCCGAGAACTGGAGGCGCAGAAATTTCTCCAACAAAACATAGAAATGCCCTATGCTCCTAGGGGATGTCTCTGCAAATGGAGCGTCGTAGATCTTTTGATTTCGATCAGATATCGGGAAAATATAGTCTCCGTAGTCATTTTCCTCTTTCCATTTTAAAATTATCATCCCATCTCTTTACATCTTCTCTTTACAATTAGTTCTTATTAATTGAATGTTTCTCATCAAGTAGGGGAGACACAACTAAATTATCAATAGACTATTAAGAGATTGATGGTAAACATGTTAAATTAAGGTGAAAGGTTTCCAAAAATTAACTTAAAAATTAAATTACTACACATTTGTGACATAAATTCAATTCTTAAATAAATAAATAAATAAATAAATACATAAATAAATATTTAATAAATAATAAATATATCTCTCTATATAACAAAAAGTTCCGGGACGAACTAAAGAGCCTACTTTTCATGCCAGTGATTATTCTACAGTATATAAACCTATCTAGAATAATGACGAAATTAAGTTGGTAATATCGAAATGTCTAATTAGTTCGAAGTATTCCTGATATAATATAGCCTAATAGAGCACTACAGTTGGCAGTCCTGGTGACTGAATATATTCTTAGTTCCATCTCTTAAGGTACAATGGACGTTACATGCAGTTAGACATTGGATCTATCAGCACGCGTGGAAGCATGTTGGCAACAATGTCATACGTGTGCTGGTTAGAAATAATCGGATATATCATGATATCTTGTTGTGCCAATTTTGGATGAAATCCATTTGTTAGTAAGTTATAGAAGTTACATGTATTTTAAAATTGGACCTATCAGCAAGCATAGAATCATGTTGGCAGCACTGACTTATAGACTATTAATTACTCCAAATTAATCTAGAGTGTCAGGTGCTATACGTGTGCAAAGCATAGAGCTGTTGGCTCGCATACTTTTTGATATATTGATATTAGGGTAAAAAAAATATAGACAGCATTTATTAACAGTTGGCAGCCCTAATTGCTCTTAAGAATAATTATAGTCATATCTGTTATGTTACACATAGCACATACGAAATTTGGTTGAAATCCAACTGATAGTATAGAAGTTACATGTATTTAAAAATTGGTCCTATCAGCAGCCTTAGCATCATGTTGGTAGAACTGAAGTATATACGTTACTTCAAATTAATCTAAAATGTCAGGTACTATACGTGTGCATAGTTTAAAGCTGTCGGCTTGCATACTTTCAGATATAGTGGTATTTGGATGAAGAAAATAGATAGAGCAATTATTAACAGTTGGCAGCTCTGGTGGCTTTTAAGAATACACTCAGTCATATCTGATATGTACACATATTACATACAAAATTTGGTTGAAATCCAATTAATAGTGTAGAAGTTATATGCATATAAAAATTGGACCTATCAGAAGGCTTAAAACTATTTTGGCAACACTGCCATATATGGCCTCCTGGAAATTAAACTGAAATAGTATTATCAACATGTGTGCCAATTTTGGAATAGCTCCCATGCATACCTTCCAATGTTATCCAACATGGAGCTCATACTTCTAGTGCGTTTTTTCAGCAGTTGGTAGCACTGACATCATTTTCAAATATGGGCTTGAGATATTCCGGTATACATCTTTACTCATACTAAATTTGTTTTCGATTGCTGTAGCCGTTTAGGAGTTGATAGGGGGGGGGGCACACACACACAGCCAGCCAGACAGACAGAAGGACAGACAGACAGACAGATAGACAGACAGACATAAGGACAGACAGACACATTTTCCCGGATCGATCTCATAAGTCTATTTTTTCCTCATTTTTTCAAAATGTGAAAAGTAGGCTATAAATCAATGTTGCGTGATAGTCTGTAGGTGTGTGTCTGTGTATGTCTCCTCTGCGTTCATATACCATACATCCGATTGTGACGAAACTTGGGTGAGATGTTCAGTACACTCAAAGGAAGGTTTCTGGCTTAGTAAATCCATTTTACAATAGGTAGCGCACGAGTAGATTCAACAAATGAGCGAGGCGTGCGGATCATTTCAACGAAGTCCCGTATGCTATCATATACCATTCATCCGATTGAACTGAAACTTGGGTGAGTTGTTGTGTGCACTTCAGGGAAGGTTTTCGACTTAGTAAATCCATTTTTACAATAGGTAGCGCACGAGTAGATGCAACAAATGAGTGACGACGCGCGAATCGTTTCAACAAAGTCCCGTATGAGTTCATATACCATTCATCCGATTGCAATGAAACTTTGGTGAATTGATCTGTACACTCCAGGAAAGGTGTATGGGTTAGTAAATCCATTTCACAATAGGTAGCGCATGAGTAGATGCAACAAATGATCGATGGTGCGCGAATCGTTTCAACAAAATTCCATGTGGGTTCATATACCATTCATCGATTGCGATGAAACTTTGAAGAGTTGTTGTGTACACTTACGTGATGGTTTCTAACTATGTAAATCCATTTCACAGTAGGTATCGCACGAGTAGATTCAATAAATGAGTGACAGCGCACGAATCGTTTAAAAAAATCCCCTATGCGTTCATTTGCCACTCATCCGATTGCGATGAAACTTTGGTGAGTTGTTGTGCAAGCTCCCACGAATGTTTCTAAATCAATAAATCCATTTTACGATAGTTTAGAGGTAGTTAACGGAAATTGAAAAAACATATTGTGTATCCAAAAGCGCTTCAAGAAACAAAATTACAACGCCAACACTTTCTTTCATTGGCAGGACAACGCATGACGAGTACAGCTTGCAAATAAATAAAACTGGTAAAACTAAGCTGTTAAAATAATATACACGATTGCACGTAATCGTGCGATGTTGCATTTAGAATAGTCTACGGTAGGATTCTTAGGCGCACCAGGCGACTGACTTCGGAACACGTGATAACTTCCGTGAATCCGAAACTCTTTGTATCAACTGGCTGCGTCTGAAGAAAGTGGAAACCAAAATCGCTGGTGAACTGAGATTCTCAGGGCTCAGCTTCCTTCTCTGCTGTTCGGACAAGCATTGAAGTGGGAAGATTTAACTACCCCTTCAGGAATTGGGGTTGTGTTGAGTGGTTTCTACGGCCATGTTCCCTTCATGACGTCAACCTCATCACCGGAGAATGAGTGATGAAATGGATAAAAATTAATTATGTATTTTTTTATTTAGCGTAATGCCCACACAATCAAGTTATATACGAAAAAAAATTATATGACGAGTACAGCTTGCAAATAAATAAAACTGATTTGGAAGGAATCTGTCCCGCAATTTGACCGGAGATCTAAATCTGAAACCACGGGAAACCATTCCAAAACCGGCTAATGGTAGGGTTCGAACCATTCGTTCCTTGCCCCCCATGCTCTGGGCCAATCGAATTATGTCAACATTATTTTTGTTTACAAAATCTGAACTTACACCATATTTACATAACAAGAAAACGACGAACAATAAAAGACACCTTACAATTGAATGTCAGGATCATTGATCCACTGTATTGTTTTTGGAGTTGCCATCAAGGAATCCTCTTGGCTGCCTGTGTACGCCCGCGTTTAACATCGCTCACAATATGGTGGATGGTCTGATAACATTTAAAAAAAATATATTAAAAAAAGATTTTTGTGGCTATATTGAGCCCTCTTAATATATTCCCAAATGCAAAATTTTGACTTTTCGGATTTTTCCCTTCGGTTGATACCTACCTTCCACCATCATGGCAAATTTCAGCTATCTACGTGTTCGGGAATACCATTAGAATTTTGATTCTCATTATGATGTGTACATGTGGCTTTATAGAAGAGGGATTCAGATCATATTGGAAAAATTCTATCACCCGAAAACGAAAAACAAAGTCGGAAAACAGCAAAAGAACATTATGGCTCTCGACCCAAAAAAAGACCTAATAAAGCGAATGAAAGTATTCCTAAATTCACAAATTTTGAACATTTATTCGGCTCAAACAGCTCGATAACTTAGAAGAATTACGGCCAGAAATCTAAAAACATAAATATCTATCTTATTCATTACAAGAGCTCCATTCTGACAACTGATTATTAACCAGAGCCTTACAATGCATGTATATAATGAATATCAAGATCGTAGGTCTTAAAATGTAAATTGTGAAATTTGTTTTGCCTTATTGAGCCCCCTTAATTAGTCAATGACTTGGAAGGAATCTGTCCCGCAATTTGACCGGAGATCTAAATCTGAAACCACGGGAAACCATTCCAAAACCGGCTAATGGTAGGGTTCGAACCATTCGTTCCTTGCCCCCCATGCTCTGGGCCAATCGAATTATGTCAACATTATTTTTGTTTACAAAATCTGAACTTACACCATATTACCAGCAAGGAACCGTAGGCTGGACAATGAGGGGCTTGGACATCGTGTCCATGCATCCCCGTGTACTTGGATGAGTGTATGAATTTTGTCTGATAACCTATGTTATTGTGATGGCTGTATTAGTGTGTGTATTAGTAATTGGGAAGGTGGCGACCGTGGCTTTAAGTTAGGAACTATCCCCGCTTTCACCTGGAGTAGAAGTGTGAAACCACGGAAAACCACTTCCAATATGGCTGAGGTGGGAATCGAACTCGCCTCTCCTGTGTTTTGTCTCACGAGGCTGAGTGTATCCCATTCCAGCCCTCAGACCAGTTTTTTTTTGGCAGAACCGGGAATCGAACCGACGAGGTGGTCACTTGTATTTGGAATGAGTAGACATGGTTCAGTTGCTACTGGCACTACCTGCATGTACAACAAGTCTTTCAGAAACCAACGTCTTGTTCCAATGGTCTCTTATCTTTGCTACACCGAACTCGTTCATTCCTTCATTTAAGTAATGATTTTTATCTGCCTTTTTCCCACATCTTTCTTCTGTTTCTTTGGTAGCCCCTTGTACTTTTTTCTCTTGTTATTCATTCTTCTTCAGATTTGTTTTCTCCATTTCTTTTGTTCTTGTTTTATTGGACGTATTTGTCCCATTACAATTATTTTAACGAGGTTCTGGGCGTATTAAAAGTACGATATCATCTGGAGTCGTTCCACAGCTCATTTTGTCTTGTTGTGAGATGACTGTACGCGCAGAGACATCTGACGGCGAAGTACGGTAGCTTGTTGACTATTAACATTCCGTTACGATTTCAAAGACTGCTGCGTCATCTCGCCGAGAAAATAAATAATCGCTCTATTCCGCCATGCTGGGCTTGTACAACTAATTTGGATTCCAGAATCTTGATTCTATTTTATTATCGACATTATGATAGTTTATAAGCGCAGGTTTGTAGAGAACATAACGAGTTTTGTTGTAGGCCTCCTTCCAACTGGAAGGTAGGTAACAAACAAAAATATCTCGTACATGGAGTTCGTTCTAATCATGGCAGAGTTACACAGATGCTTGACTAGCATCGAGTTTTACCGCTACCACACAAGCGGGTTTCAAGCGGTAGTGTCTTGTTTCATTGAAACTCATATCCAAGGCCACCGAAAGGATTTAAGGGCCCCTATGCAATGTTTTGACACCCCCCCCCCTCCCTCTACCCCCCCGCCCCACCCCCACCCATTGAAATACTTTAAATTATTACTATCCACTACGAGCTATTCTGGATAGACAATGTCATTTTGAGAAACACATCTGTAGCAGCATCGAGAGTAGAGTATCAAAAAGGCAGTGCGAGAGTAGAGTATGAAGAAGGCAGTGAAATATCAAGAAGGCAGTGAAGAAAGAAAAGAGTTTTGGAATTGTTATGTATTATTAGAGTGTAAAAACAAAAATCTTCTTATAATACATACTAATTCCAAAACTCTCTTTTTTTTCTTTACTGCCTTCTTGATATTTCAATGCCTTCTTCATACTCTACTCTCGCACTGCCTTCCTGATACTCAACTCTCTATGCTGCTACACATCTGATGCACAGTTATAATTAAGAGAAAACATACAAATCTTATTTCACAGAAATCTTTTTAGCACTATTTTATTAAATATATTTTGAAAATTGCACAAAACAATCTTGGATTTTTGAGTAATTTTAATACAGTGAAATTGCATAGGGAAATATTTCGCAATTCTGTAAGTCTTCACTTTAATTACCAACACGAAATGAAAAATAAATAACATTTTAAAACTCCTCATTAGTTTGATAGCAGATTCAACACTAAATTATAGTACATTATTTCTAAACTGTTATAACTCCTAACTCTGTATTATATAACATTTATTTTATAAAAAAAATCAACGATAACTGGGACTTGAGTCAAGAAATTCGCTGTAGAATTGAGCAGGCCAGAAGTTCTTTCATGAAAATGAGAAAAGTTTTGACCAGCCGTGATTTAAGTCTGTCATTACGCACTCGACTGCTTCGATACTACGTTTTTAGTGTCCTGCTCTATGGAGTTGAATCATGGACATTTACCGAGGTTTTAGGTAAGAAACTGATAGCATTTGAAATGTGGATGTACCGCAGGATTTTAAGGATATCATGGACAGCTGAAGTCTCAAATGTGGAAATACTGCGTCGTATGAACAAAGACTTGGAATTTCTCGGTAGTCTATCATCAAAAGGCTAAAGAAGTTAAGCCAGTGGTTTGGACTTAATACAGTGTCACTGTTTAGAACAGCTATGGGCAAACAGCAGATCATGCTACTGATCACCAATGTTCTTGGAGTGCGAGGCACTTGAAGAAGAAGAAGAATAAAAGAAATTCAGAATCGAGGAACTTCTTCTACCATATGATTGGTTTAGGTAAATGCTTTCGCACTGTCATATATGCCTCTGAAGTGTCTTCTGCCTCATTTCTCTTGACAGTTTAAAGTTCGGTACAATAAAATAGGCTATCTTGTACAGAGCTGTAAATAAAGTGTACAGTTATTGGCAGTTGAATTGAAAAATATTGTTAAGGATGTAATGATTAAGGTTAATGAATGCATTTCCCTTTATAATCATTCAGGACATAACGGAGGTTTCAAAAATATATCACATTACAAGAATTACACATGAAATTATTCAAAAAGGGAAAGATAGCTTGGCACCATTGTTGGCACGTTCCTTCCACACAGTTGTGCCAATGACTGTGCCGTTACTCTTTAAGTAGACTGCTGCAACTTTAACCCTTCGTCAGTCACGCTGGATCTGTGAGACCCATGTTATTTATTATTTATTTGTTATTTATTAATAATTGCATCGTTACAAATATACACAGTTTACAAAATTCAGGAAGACTATAGTCTACACACTTAATTAATTTCCTTACAATTCCTACACATTGGTTTAACCTGTAAATTTACAATTATTATTATAACGATACTACTTTAATAAAACCTGATGCTCTCTATGCTTTTAAGGACACTCAATCTCCAACACAAAACACTAAAACACCACATAGAAGTGAAAGAACGTAAAATAATGAGAAGAATTCTTGGACCAAGAACAAAAGATGGTCCAAAGTCTAATAAAGAAAAATAAAAAATAAATAAAATCACAGACACATTGCGAATGCGAAGGATCCAGTTTATTGGACACATAGAAAGAATGGACCCGAGCAGACTGGCACACAAAATACATACTTTCTTAAAGAACAAGGCTATTAGACCGAATTGGTATAAATTTACAGAAGTAGACTTAAAGGAATTAGGTTCACCAAACTTACATGACCGGAAGGAAACCAGGAAAATCACTCAGACGCGGGGTTTCGAGGAAGAAGAGAAGAAGACTACACGACATCAATGGTCCGAGGAGCGGAAACAGACCCACTCGTTGCGAATGAAGGAATACTGGGCCAACAGGAAGGCTAGAAAGTGTTGATTTCACGTGGTCCTAAGCGACCCATTCGCGAAGGAGAAGAAGAAGAAGAAGAAGAATATGATATAGACAGGTCGAAATAGGATATCAAATTCATACAGAGCAGGAAGAGGAATCACATATGCCACTAAAAGGTGCAACCTTGTGTGTGGCTTACATATTATTGATTACTATTTCTTAAAATTGTATAATGGCTTAGTCGAAGTTGTTTTCATAACCACAAGATGGTGGCTGTGTGAATTTTTTAATATCTCGCTTTTATTTCTTGTGTCCTAATCATGCGATTGAGGTTTGAATAATACGCCTACACAATAATCTTCATTTAATAGACCAGTACATAACTCTAAGGCTTACATATATAAAAATCCAATATGGGGACCATCCGAAATATTTAGACGGTACTTCATGGAACTACTTGTTAATAACAACGTCTTTGTTGTGTGTAAAATGTAATTTGTATGTGCACTTTTCATTTGATTTAAAATCAAAATTTTGTAAGAATATCCATTTCATTATATCATGTTAAACTATTAAACTATCAACGCTGATGAAGATATCATTGCCATATGGAAACATGTATATTTAAAATATTTTATGTTCGACCCTCACTATTATGTGTCAGAAAACTGTATCATAATGATGGTCATTATAACACAGTTTTTCATTACGATACAGTTTCTTCAGCCAATCAGAGCTCGCTCATTGACCAATTAGGTAACGATACCTTCGCGCATGTGCTCAAAATCCAACATGTCGGACATAAACACAACATCGAACTATAATAAATTACCGACATGGAATACGCACCGTTCATATGTTCGCGTAAATAAACTGGCGAATATGAGACAAGAAATAGCACTGAACCTTAATATATCACCATCACTAATTTCTACACAGCCTTGAAACGACTCCGGTGACAATATTACTGAGGGACGGCAGATGTAAATATATGGCCTTGCAAGCACACAGAGCGCATGCGTCGGTCTTTCAAAGATCTTGAAAGACAGAGATGTCAAACCCAGCGCTCACTCTCCAATCAAAAAATCCGAGTGGATGACTCTCAACAGGTAGCCTATTTATGAATATTTATGTTAAAACATATAATAAAGTTATAATTATCGTCGAACATAAACAGTCGTATGCAACTCGCCTATAATAAGACACTCGTATGGAAATTATAAAACTTGCATACGCTCGTTTTATAAAAATACTCGTGTCTTAATTATAGCCATTATAGGCTCGTTGCATAATGTACTTTTTTTTAGCGTATGGCTTTTAGTGCCGGGAGTGTCCGAGGACATGTTCGGCTCGCCAGTTTTGTAGCTGCTTCGAGACGGACACCCAATGGGTGAGCTACAAGTACCGTTGGGGAGGAAAGTTGGAAGGGAGGGTCGAGGAGTTGGAAGGTAGCGGCTGTGGCCTATAGTTAGGGACCAACCCCGGCATTTGCCTGGAAGGAAGATGGGAAACCACAGAAGGCCATCTTCAAGGTTGCCGGCGGGGGGATTCGAACCTCCTCGCCTCCCGGATGTGAGCGACTGCCAACAGTCATGCCGCAACGACCTCGGCTAACTCACCCGGTAATGTACTATTATTGAACGTCATGTCATAGTATTGGCAAGGTGGATTACACAAGTTCCGGGTAGAAATAGGCCACCTATTTCATGTTTTATTCATTGTTATTTCATATGCTTCCTCGACTTACATGGCTGCTGATATTCTACAAAGCTTAACAATAAGAATAATAAGGTGATGGAAGAAAAAGTAGAAGGTCAACAAAATACTAAGCTATGTAATTTATCTCATAAATATAAACATGAATTAAACTGAAGAATGGACCTACGTACTGGTAAACACTGACAATTTATATTAAATAAGACCGTAACTAAAATAAATAATGAAAATAGCTCTCAAGCCCTAAAATGTATATACTGTAATTCACGAATATAAGTGATGCCTCAAAATATCCATGGGTACTTTAAGGGCTGTTGCTGCTATGGTGTTGATGGTATCGGAAATCCGAAATTATACTAGCCAGTTAAATCAAGAAAATCTGTTACCGACATTGTGAAATAATGGTTCATTTTGCCAATCTAGGAAAGAGTAAAAGCATGAAAGTAGGGGGGCGGAGGGAGAGTAGTAGGAAGGACGGTACACTCTGTGGAGCTTAATGAATGACCACATATCGTGACGGGTTTTATCTGCATGCCCGCTTCAGCAAGCACTGACAGATGCAGATGTAATAGTTGTATAAAAGCAATAAAATGATTTTATTATCTCTTGTCCCACAGAACGAGAAATTAATTGTAGCCATCAAATATTACGCTTCAGGGTTTCCACTGATGTGTCATTTATGATACGCAATCTATGCTTTGATATCCAAACACTAAATTAAGCTTTGAGGCTTGAACTGATTAAGTAAATAAATTGATGGACGGATAATTATGGGAGATTGTCCGTTGACGCAGAATATATCAGACACGTGAGAATCAGGAGAGGGATTCAAGTATGTACCACGATACGTACCTATCTACTGTATGTGCTTTTGTTTGTGCAATCGATGACGTCACTGATGACGTACGGACGTTGATGTTCGTTTGTTTGATAGAGCACGTGGTATTGCCGCTATTTAACTCAGTTTTTATTTATTTTCAAATGCCATCGTAGTTTAGAACAGTGCATGTAAACATACGAGTGCACTGCTGTAAATGTGTGCATTACTGTAAAAGTCCAACAGTGTACGAGGTTTGTTGCTGAGTTGGGAATTTTTATAAATTTCTTTTAATTGTTCAATTTAAATGAAAGGCGCGCATTCTTCTAAAGCCATGGTAAGGAAGAACCATTGACCCCATATAATTGAAAGGTTGCACAACATGGCGTATAAAACCATTGCTTGCTGCAAAGTTAGACCACTGTCTGAACGAAAGCATTGGCCGCTACTTGGTTAGAACACTGCATGAAAAAAACCATTGGCCACTAATTGGTTAGACCAATGTCTGAACGAAAGCATTGGCCGCTACTTGGTTTGACCACTGTCTAAACGAAACCATTTGCCGCTACTTGGTTAGACCACTGTCTGAACGAAACCATTGGTCGCTACTTGGTTAGACCACTGTCTGAACGAAACCATTGGTCGCTACTTGGTTTGACCACTGTCTACACTAAACCATTGGTCGCTACTTGGTTAGACCACTGTCTTAACGAAACCATTTGCCGCTACTTGGTTAGACCACGGTCTGAACGAAACCATTGGCCGCTACTTGGTTAGACCACTGTCTGAACGAAACCATTTGCCGCTACTTGGTTTGACCACTGTCTACACTAAACCATTGGTCGCTACTTGGTTAGACCACTGTCTGAACGAAACCATTGGTCGCTACTTGGTTAGACCACGGTCTGAACGAAACCATTTGCCGCTACTTGGTTAGACCACGGTCTGAACGAAAGCATTGGCCGCTACTTGGTTTGACCACTGTCCCTGAACGAAACCATTTGCCGCTACTTGGTTAGACCACTGTCTGAACGAAACCATTGTTCGCTACTTGGTTAGACCACTGTCTGAACGAAACCATTGGTCGCTACTTGGTTTGACCACTGTCTACACTAAACCATTGGTCGCTACTTGGTTAGACCACTGTCTGAACGAAACCATTTGCCGCTACTTGGATAGACCACGGTCTGAACGAAACCATTGGCCGCTACTTGGTTAGACCACTGTCTACACTAAACCATTTGCCGCTAATTGGTTAGACCACTGTCTGAACGAAACCATTGGTCGCTACTTGGTTAGACCACGGTCTGAACGAAACCATTTGCCGCTACTTGGTTAGACCACTGTCTGAACGAAACCATTGGTCGCTACTTGGTTAGACCACTGTCTGAACGAAAACATTGGTCGCTACTTGGTTAGACCACGGTCTGAACGAAACCATTTGCCGCTACTTGGTTAGACCACGGTCTGAACGAAACCATTGGCCGCTACTTGGTTAGACCACGGTCTGAACGAAACCATTTGCCGCTACTTGGTTAGACTACGGTCTGAACGAAACCATTGGTCGCTACTTGGTTAGACCACTGTCTGAACGAAACCATTGGTCGCTACTTGGTTAGACCACGGTCTGAACGAAACCATTGGCCGCTACTTGGTTAGACCACGGTCTGAACGAAACCATTGGCCGCTACTTGGTTAGACCACGGTCTGAACGAAACCATTTGCCGCTACTTGGTTAGACTACGGTCTGAACGAAACCATTTGCCGCTACTTGGTTAGACCACGGTCTGAACGAAACCATTTGCCGCTACTTGGTTAGACCACGGTCTGAACGAAACCATTTGCCGCTACTTGGTTAGACCAATGTCTGAACGAAAGCATTGGTCGCTACTTGGTTAGACCACGGTCTGAACGAAACCATTTGCCGCTACTTGGTTTGACCACTGTCTACACTAAACCATTGGCAGCTAGCCTCACTATTTGTCTTGTAATTTTAGTTTTCTTTCTTCCTTTCATGATCGTCACAAGCGACCTGGATCTATAATTGAAAGGTTTGGTAAAAGAGTGGAATAACTCCAAAATTCGTGAAAAAATGTTTATTGCATTTTAATAGTGCGATAAAAATAATTGCATCTTTGGTGCACACCTACTATTAAAGCCTGCAAAATCTAACAGACATGATGCCATTGGTGGCATGTGGTACTATGAAACACGGAAGGGTACTTCAGATGGATACTGTACAGGTTCCCTTGCAGAAGACGAAGACACTGG
The DNA here is from genome assembly GCA_946902985.2 of Meconema thalassinum. NCBI lineage: Eukaryota > Metazoa > Arthropoda > Insecta > Orthoptera > Tettigoniidae > Meconema > Meconema thalassinum. The sequence continues at coordinate 411,740,163 of OX336393.1, forward strand.
TCATTATTGTTGTTCTATTTCTTTGTATACTTATATTTTAAGACCACAAGTCTTTATTTTAAATTTGCCTTATCTTCTTACACTTTACCATTTTAAATCACGAGAAATTCACATACATTTAAACTTATTTTTAATAAGTAGGTGCAAGACAGAGGCAACTCAATGGTACATTTATTATTATTATTATTATTATTATTTATTCGAATAACACTATTACAGAGCACGTAAAATCAATACTTCAAATCTTGCCACATGTATTTTTTCTCTCTGCCCACATTCGTTTCATCCTCTCTGATCTCTGCTTTCGGAGCTGTTAAATATTCCGTGGCTGATTTCGTTGTCTTTCTTGTTCCTCGCTGAAGATCACTTTTGGAATTTTTACCCGAAATAAATTCCTATTACATGTATCTGTAATGTCAATGTCTGCTTCCTTAAGATCCTTTAATGTCTGTATAAACCACGCTGGTTGAACTTTAAGTTTTAAAATTTTATTAAAACTTTGTTTTGTTAGCCTGTCATTATTTATTCTATTTAAATGACCAAAAAATGTCATTCGTCGTTTGCGCATGGTGTGAATTATGTTCTCCACATGGGTGTATATTTCCTTGTTAGGTCGTGGTCTGTTATAGTCTGTTTCTGTTTTCCTTGGACCAAGGATGCATCGAACCGATCTTCTTTCCATGAGCATGATTTTGTTTATGTCACCTTTCCGCATTAACTTTAATGTTTCAGCTCCAAACAGTGCTTCAGGTCTCACCACAGAATTGTAATGTTTAATTCATTTTAGTTTAGTGTCCCATGATAATGCCTTCTTCTTGTATACATTTCTGGTGATCTGGAATGCTACGCTCATTTTCTTTGCTCGGATCTCAAAGCTTTTTTTTTTCATTGTTATTGATAGTTATCCATTCACCTAAATACTTAAATGAGTTAACTTTGTGTATTTTGTTTTGGCTTATGATTATTACATCAGGACAATCTTGAACATTCGTTATATTAATATAAATATAATAATATAAATAATTCTTATAGGTATGAACTTACAAATTGTAGCTAAGTATTACCGCCTGAAAATAAGTGCTTCGTAACATTTCTCGGAGAACTAATCAAGCTACTGTATATAAAATATGTTAATCATATCTGAAAATAAATGGTAAAATGGAGTTACCCCTCTCTTGCCCCAAGCCCTTCAACAGCAATTCCTCTACACCATTCATATGCCTTCAATGACTCTTTCCTCGTGTGGGGAACTAGAATTTGAATCCCATAAATATGGATAGTATTAATATGTGAATATTATTTGTAATAAGTAGTATTGTGTGTAGTTAAGTGCAAGAGACGGCCAATAAATAAAATTAATAAATAAATAAATTCCTTGCTGGGAAGTAGCGGCTTCGGTGGCGTGGTCGGTAGCATGCCGAACTGCTAAGCCTAATATAGCGTTTTTTTAAAGGAGCGTTAAAATGCTTCAGTATGCCTTCCTTCGGAGGGGAAGTAAAGCCGGTGGGCCCATGTCTTAGATTTATGGCATGGAAGAGAACCTACCACTACAATTGGTAGTATTTAGCCAAATTTGTAGGTTATATTTCAGTAGAAACGCTCTATCAAGTTCCAACGTTCATTGCTATGTGTCAGTGGCATCTGGTAGCCAATGTTGGAACTACTTGAAAATGAACTTGCTCATTCATCTTCATTCAATTCATCTCTTCCACACGCGACGGTACTTGCAGCTCATCCCATGGGTGCCCGCATACAAGTAGCTACAAACTCTGGCGAGCCTAACATGTCCTCGGATACTCCCGACACTAAAAGCCATACGCTAAATAAATCCACTGGGAAGGTAATAGGCAGTGTTGGCAAATATTAGGCTATCAATCAAGTCACGGGGTATGTACGTTTTCTTATTAACGGTATTTTGTAAAACGTTTAAAACGTTTTCGGAAAACCGTATTATGATCCTAAAGACAAATGGAATTTTATACCAGCTTTCGATTATTTTCTTTTATGTTCGACGATGTCAAAATGTAAATATAATATGTCAGAAAACTGTACTATAATGAGGCTCATTAGAGTACAAGTTTTCATTATGGGACAGTTTCTCCCACCAATCAGAGCTCAAGAAACAGTTGTTTCACCAATTAGGTAAGGATAACATCGCACCTGCGCTGAGTTCCATGGCCTTCTAATTTAAATTTCACTGCGTGGCCTTGTGTCATAGTGGGGTAATCGAGGAGACCATGGTCAAATACAAGGTATTCTCTGCGTCCCATGCGATCTGTTCAGTACATAAAATTGGCGAAATCTCAAGAGATATTTATGAATACTTATGTTCGAACATAAAATAGTTACAATAATTATTGTCGAACATAAACAGTCGTATGCAACTCGCCTATAATGGCAATTAAGACACTCGTATGGAAATTATAAAACTCGCTTAAGCTCGTTTTATAAACATACTCATGTCTTAATTATTGCCATTATAGGCTCGTTGCATAATGTACTATTCTGTGTTCCATTTTTGTTTCCTTAATTAAATAAACTCACCGTAATGATATTGACGGGTGTTATAGTCGGTAAGATAAATAACTGTCCTTTCATCTGCCTGAGCGCTGTTTCTCGTACGGAATGGTGGTAATAAATATCCCAAAATACTGTGCATTTATTCCTCGAACTTGACTTGTAAACTGAGATACTAATTTTCATGCAAAATCGTTTATGAGGGTCAATATTAAAAACGTTTATGAAAACATTTCTTTAAAAAACGGTTCTTTTTAGCCTATTTTCATTTATGAAAACATAGGCTTATGAGATCACCTTTTATCCGTGTGTGTGTGTATGTGTGTGTGTGCGTGTGTGTGCGTGTGTGTGTCACCCCTAATAAAATCTAAACTGCTGGAGCTATTTTAATGAAACGCGGTGAGGTCATAGCTCCATTTTGACCAATCCCAAGCGTGCCCTTCAAATTTTATAACGTCTCACCAATACAACATGGCGGCTGTGCGAAATATTTCACCGGCATTCTATATCTCCTAAACTATAACTGATATCACCCTGAAATATTGTACGGAGATGAAGAGCACTACTACTTTGAAAAACCTGTTAACAACAGAAACCAACATGGTGGCCAAGCGAAGTTGAAACTTTCAAATAGACTTTTCTCGCGATTTAACCATGTTTTAATAGTACATTATGCAACGAGCCTACAATGGCAATAATCTTAATTATCATTATAGGCGAGTTGCATACGACTGTTTATGTTCGACGATAATTATTATACCTATTTTATGTTCGAACAGAAATATTCATAAATATCTGTCGAGATTTCCCCAGTTTTATGTACTGCACAGAATACCTTGTATTTGACCATGGCCTCCTCGATTACCCCACCATGACACTAGGCCACGCAGTGAAATTTAAATTAGAAGGCCTTGGAACTCAGCGCAGGTGCGATGCTATCCTCATCTAATTGGTCAAACAACTGTTTATTGAGCTCTGATTGATGGGAGAAACTGTTTCATAATGAAACATAGTGTTATAATAACCCTCATTATGACACAGTTTTCTGCGATATAATGTTTACATTTCGACATCATCGAACATAAACGTTTTTAGAAAAACGGTTTTGAATAATTCAAAAAATTTCTCTTCGTGAGCCCTAATAATAATGCATCGCTGAATTTTGTTTAAACATTCAAATGTGTCAGGCCAAAACAAAAACATGATGATTATTCTAGCTCTTAATGTTTACAAAGGGTTGATCGTATCCGTTCAGCTCTGCGACACGAATGTGTGATTACATTGGCCACGGCCATTGTTAATTTTTCGTTGTCAGTAGATTACTTTTGGTATGCGGGATACATTTTCAAATCAGTGGGGGGAGGGAGATATAAATATGCAAATTAATTCAAGCTTCTATAATGTTGGTGTTTCATATTAATGACAATGACGATGATGATGATGATAATCACTGAATATTGACACCGTATATTGCACTGCGGCTGTGTAATGGGGGTCGTAGGACACACATCAATTGTCACGTCCATTTTAAATGCGGAGATAAAAAAAGAAAGAGACTCGTTATTTTATCATCAATAATGTCCACTTTATTATTACAGTGTAAGCAGAGTTGTCGCCACTAAATTTAATTCTAATGAGGCAGGAGAATAAAAGTCACCTGAGAACACATAAACACATGTTCATTAGCGCCACATCTCCCGTCCGCTCTCTCTCTTTCTCTCCCCATATCAGCAATTATCCCACTTCAAAGTGGCATTTTCAATTTTTTAGTTCACATAAATATTAGCATGTCAGCGTCATCGGTGTTTAATGCTATTTTATATTGTACAATGTATTTTTATTGAGTCAATTAAATTCTGCAAGTATTTCAAAAACTATGTGCTAATTAGATTTGAAATAAAAGAGTTGTACTTTCCATAAACATTTTCCAGACCATTTGTGTTTTATTTGTAACTCTGAAGGCTATCTGAGCACAGTACTTAGCTGATTATGGACAAAATATTAAACTAAATATAAACTTACTTGTTATACCAATAAACTTACAGCTAGGTAGTGACAAAGTCAGGATTCCATTTCCCTATCTACTGCACTTGCCCAGTGCTGCCAACCCTTGTTGAAAACAAGAGGAAAGAGAGGAAAGATTAATGTAGATTTTCAAATTTCAATGCGAATCAATTTTTCCTTAAAACTACAGGAGGAAAGAAATCATTTTCCAAAATGATACTTCTTCTGATGGACGAAGCAAATAGGACATAAAAGCAAGGAAAGCTTTTCTCTAGAGAAGAAATCTGTTGATATTAAATACAGATTTAGGTATTAGAAAGACATTTTTAAAGCCTGTGTCTGGAGCGTGATGCTCTATGGAAGTGAAACTTGGACTTGTGGTGCAGCAGAAGAGAGGAGACTAGAAACACTACAGCTGTGGTCTTACAGGAGAATGATGAAGATTAGGTGGGTAGATAGAGTAATTAAGGTATTAAGATGAGTGAGGGAGGATGATTCTGTCTTACGATAATCGATACAAGTAATAGGTTGGTAGGGCACATACTTACTAAGGCACCCTGGTATAACAAAATAAGTTATGGAGGGAAGGATCGAGGACAAGAACCGTAGAGATAGCCAAGGTTACAATATGTTAAATACATTGGCTCGGGTGTAGGGTGTGGTACATATACGTATAGATGGTTGGTTGGTTCTTAAGTTTAGGGGCTGCGACAACGCGGTCTTGTAGCCCCGTGTACTTTCGGTGTGTGTAGAATCTGTCTGATGACCGATGTTCATTGTGATGACTTTATTAGTGTGTGTATCTGTTTTAATTCAAGTAAGGACTGAAGACGATCAATTTTCAAGTAGTTCCTACTTTTGCCGCCAAACGCCACCGTCAACGACTACTAGTTCAGAACTTGGCTACCAGACGTCACCGCAGTCGGCTCTTGGCAACGAACTTAGGAACCTAAGAGCGTTGTTTACATTCTTAACCTATACAATTTAGCTTCACACAGGTGTAATTAGTGGAAGGTTCTTTAACATACGTATAGAGATGAAACGATTAACTCAGAGGAGGGAGACATGGAAGAGAGCTGCATCGAGCCAGTCTAAAGACTCAAACTAAAACAACAACAACAATAACGAGTAATTAGTAGTAGTAGTTTACATTTCATATTCACTATCACCTATATCATTAGGGGTAGATGACCTAGATGTGTTACCCCTTAAAACTACAAATTCCAGTAATCAGTATAACAAGCTCAGACAACATAGGAATAGATATTAATATAGAACTTCAATTACTATTCATTAACGTCTTGCCTCACACGTCACAAGTTTGCAAAGAGTAGGCTACAATTTATAACGAGAGGTCATAAAACAACGCAAATATTTTGATTACCACCAACTTCAGTAGAAGTTCTTTATAATTTATACGTGCTTTGTAATACGTTATGGTAATCACATTAAAAGCTAAGTTCATATTGTTGAAACATACAATAGCATTTCATGACAACGTACATAATAGACACTTCCAACGTGAGGTAGTTATGGTTTATTGTATTTGGATAATCCGGAACGGAGTTTGATAAGTTATTCTATTCGTAATTTTACAACGTTGAACTAGATAAATTCAACGTTGATTTAAGAGATTTTTATGTACAGTTTTAAGCAGACCTTTAACCAAATATTGAGAATAAACATTTTTTTTTCTTAAACTAGTAATCCTGAATTCTTTGTTTTAAGATATAACTGTTTGGAAGTGTAAAATCGTACATCAGAAGTTCCTCAATGTAAACTAAGATCACAATTTTTAAGTTTGATAGCCGTTGAAGAATCTACTACGATTCGAAACATGTGCTAGGATTTTTGCATCACCTTGTATCGACAAGGTGGAAATATATTTATTTGAAGCCTTTAATAAGGTGCTTATAACCTCTGATTAATTGAGATAGCAATTCAGGAAGAACAGCGACCATGCAACAGCAGCAATCTTATTATATAATACGCTAAGGTGTATGTTTCACAAAACTCAAGCTCCTAAACCAGAGGGAGTTAGAAGGTGTGGTTTGTACCAACATTTTCCAAATCGTCTCAATAGTGCAGGAAAAATCTTGCATTTCTTGAAAAGTCAACAGAAATATATTTATTTGTCTATAACGTGCTTTTAAACAAATAAACAAGACGATAGCCCCTGGCAGAACTGTGTCACGCACAGCCCGCATAACACTAGGGCTGGGAGGTTAGTCTGTTCATATGGGGCACACACAACCCATTATGCGAAAGTTCTCGCACGGTCCGCTAGTACATTTTTGGTGCAAATAGCGAATGAGAGCTGCTTGTAGAAATTATTATTATTATTAGTTCTTCCCTTAAGGCCTCCTAGGGGCCACGTGGCAATTTCAATTTCTCTTCCTGTGTTATTTTCTCACCCTTTCTTTGCAGTATACCTTCATCAATGTGTTTCTTTCTTATCTCCTCGGGCACCTTTTGACCTATTTTCTTTTATCTACTCCCATATTTACCGCGTTCTTTCTAAAATCACCCTTTCTATAATATCCTATATTATTTTGTTCTTTATTTTTCTCAACTTCTTCAATCTAGCCTGTTGTTGATATCTTCTCCCAAAGAGACTCCTGTATTGTCCAGGCTAATTCCCAACTTTTTATTTAACTTTTCCTCAGAAACTATTAACAGGAACTAATCAGGGATGTCCTTCACGACTCTCTCCGCACTTAGCCACAGGATTTTTGAAAATGAATGTATTTTTGAATTTTCATGAATCTGTATATTTAAAATGCTAAGGTGATTATTGTTACCGCGAGATTGAGATAACGTCTTAACCGATTGACTTCGTAATGCATTCTAACGAGAGCTCTTGACATGTAGATTCGCAGAGTGTGTTTGAAAGGAAAATATATGTTAGGGTATATTTTTAAATTATTAAAGAAAAATGTAATATTTGTCGCTCCCACGCTTGCGCACAATGGCTCTATTTCACAAGAGAAATGGCGGATCCTGCCGCGTCTTACTGAGATCTTTGTTTATGAGAAAGGGGGGAAATATGGCTCAAACTTTTAGAGTAAGTATATGTGGATGCAAATCACTTAATGGGCAGAGAGCTATAATCTTTCGACTTGACTTAACATCTTCCGATAAAACACTTCAATCTTCAAATTTCCAATTCACTTTGCGTACTTTATCACAATCAATAAAGTTCAAGGGGAGACTCTGGAATGTGTAGGTCTCTATTTACCTCATCAAGGTTTCAGTGATGGCCAGTTATATGTTGTGAAGTCTATCTTTCGACGCCCTTAAAGTTGCAACAGTGTCAAAGAGTAATCGTTCAAAAAAGTGCATATTGTATGAGAGAATCCTTCAGTAAATAGTTTCCCAATGACCGTCAAGTTTTGACGGGTATCAAATAGTCTTTTATAAAATTGCATAATTTTAACAGCGCGTTCATGATCAAACTAAAATAAGGTATATTTTGAAAAATTGACGCGTTAAAATATGACACACACAAGGAGGAATTACATCTAAATATTTCATCTCGAAAAGGTTTGAAAGAAGGGGAAATTTTGTATCTATAAAATCAATTTTGTGAGAAATTCGATTCAACGATTTTTCCGGTTTTCAAAACATGCCAATACTATCGGATTCCTCTTCTTTCATATGAAGTGCTAGCATCCAGCTTGCTGTTGTTCCATTTCCGTTTGCTCTTGCTTGTAACGCAGCTTCTAAGTTTCTTAACTTTTTCTGTATCTATCGTCTGTTAGAAATAACAATAAAAATGCACTTTGGTGGGTTTACTAACATGAATACAATCACATATTCACTCTAAACAAAAGTTTGGAGGTCAATCATCACTTTCAGAAGGCCTATTTTAACAAAACATCACATAGACTATAACTAACAAATATTAACGAGTTGAACTATCTCAACTCACACCGCAACTAAAGAAGTGTACATATTGTAAATATTTTTACCCAAACTTTCAGACATAAAGAAAAATGTAGCCTAAGTGTAATGGATCTGATGATGATCGCTTGACGAACGAAACTGGTCATCCAAGTGTTTTATTAATCTCCTGCAAATTTTTCAGGGTACAATCGTGTAGACCGACTGAAAAGCACCAAACTTTTGTTCACTTATTATAGTCTACAGTATTATTGTTTAATACTGTCATCATCATCATCATCATCATCATCATCTTCCTTCCAAGTATTGGGCCAAATGTCCCGTTATGGTCTTGCACTTTCCCTCCATCTCTTCATCGGACGTCCTATCGATCTATATCCCCGTGTCTGGTAGCGAAGGATCTCCTTTGGTATAGACTACTGTATACATTTCATTCAATACATTGTCTGTAGTTATGTACGCTTTACGCCTAAAATGCACTCGAAATAAAGTTAAAGCTATTTGAATCACGAGTTCAAATTGACGTCTGCATAGATAAAACAGGAGCAAGGCTAGAGATATCTTCGACGGTACCTCAATGCCATTGTGAAATGCTGCATGAAAGACTGACGAGTTGAAAATTCATCGCCAGTCAGAAGTGACGTCGAAATATATTCATTTCTAAATGCTGTGACAACAGAGTTTATGCTTCCGTAGTCGCTTTTCCCTTCATCTCCGGTCGTGAGTTGTTCCCCCTCCCCCAATGGCGCGTCTCGTCGCTGAGTCGATACGAATTAATACACAAGTTGAAAATGTTGTGTTCTGAATGGTGGCACAGTAAATGCGATACAAACAGATTGCGTTGTTTTAAAATAGCTGTTGACGGAGATTGTAGATCACGCTTTCAGAAGCGATATCTGAACGGAAAAACGTTACAAATGAACAGAGAGTGTTAATGTCATTACATATCGCTGTTTGATTTGTTCGCATGATAGTCAGATAGTAGCAAACTTTCACTTTCACCTAACCCCGTGGCTTAGCCGAACGTGTTAAATCACTCAGCATGACCACGTTTTGGGGAGTTTCCAAAAGTCCGGAGATTGGAGTTCGAATCCCAGCGGCAATCCTGACTGTGGGTTTCCCCGAGGTTTTCGCACTCCTTCCAGGAAAATGCCAGGATAGTACTTTACTTCAGGGACTATGTAAAGCCGTATAATACCAAAGTTAAAATACAGTAGTACCCAGTGGCGGCTGGCGGATATTTGTTCCGGGTGTTGCACTATCTTCATAAGGGGAGAGGGGTACTGCTCGGTTCTAACCTCCGTGGTCCTGACAGGAATGTGGAGCGTTGACGTTTATGATGATTAGGGTTCGGAAGTTTACCACCTGAAGAAGTACAAAATATGCAAGCAAATATGCCCTAAACACTAGCTAAATATGACCTAGAAAAATTACGAAATATGACATTAATTTTTGAGATAATTACTTCTTAACTAAATATATCTACTGAAGTGACATCCTGTTGAAAGGCGGAAGCACACTATCGTAAAGTTCCGTGACCTCATGCATACAGTGTCGCAATTTAACTTGTCCATAATGATGTACTAAAAGACGTCCGTAAAGGAGCGCCTTCCTGGAATCAGGAATTCTAAACCTGCTATCTGCCTGTTCCGGGAATAGAAAGAAATATATATCCACTACACTATTCGGAAATCCTGTGTTTGAAACTCGACGCAGATAACACATACCTTGTTAACGACGCCTCAATTTAAACAAAAATGCTGAAATTATAACCAAATATGACCTTATATCACTAAAATATGACCAAATATGACCAAAAAAGTAAAAATTGCTGAAATATACATTTATAGGCAACATCAAATTGCTTTAAACGTGGTCAGGGACCTGTCATTCAAACTTATTTTTCATATTTCGGGTAAAATGAGCTCAGGAAAAAATATGACTTTTCCTTAACATCCGAACCTAAATGATGATAGATGAGCCGGCTTCTCAGTCCGATCCTTGCGTAGTAACCGGACCAAATACATAGGTCGGTGACTCACTCACTCGTTCGATACACCACAGTGGTTTGAGCAAAGATCCTGTGTTAGCAGAATTGGAATAGATGAGAATACCATGGAAAGCGGCGGGCTGTTGACAAGCTTCTCACTTCTCGCCTGCTCCTTCCCTGCCTCTGCTCTTCACCCCGCAAGTCCATAGAGCTTAGACCCGAGCAGTAGGTAGTAAGGTAAAAGACTGTTTGATATGAGGGTAAACTGTATTCAATGGCGTTGTAAAACGGATGTACCTCATTCACCACCAGGGCCCGGATGTTGATGACATGTCATCTTCTTACTGAGCTGTCTAAAACAATGCTGAAGTACATAGAAACTCCGGATGGTCCACCACGTCTTCAAATATGTCATTTTTATTTTGCATCTTTTTGCTTTTTTGTTCTATTTTTCCATTTTAAAAGCATTTTTTTAAAGTTAGGTAGATTCTTTTGGCCTTATTTTAGAGAAATCGGCCTTTTGAGGTGATTTTTTTTTTCAATTTACTCATGTCACAGCTTTTTTATGAGGTAGTTACGTCTCTCAGAGTTAAGAAGAAGCTAGTAGCTGATACAAGATAATTTAAAATATTGAAATATTGATTCCAACCGGGTGGAAAATATTAGCAACAATCGTGGGGAAATTGCTGCGAGTATTGCACCAAAACTGAAAAAAGGTGCTGGACAAAAACACCGGGTATAAAACATTATGCAAAACCTCAGACATTGTTTCTGGTGAAAACTACTGCATGGATGGGATTGGGGAGGATTTTGCAGCAAACAACCTTCCTCACTTCAAGTACGCTCCGATCACATCAGTTGATGTTGAACGCAGCTTTTCGAGATATAAAAACTTGTTGGCTGATAACCGCATATCAATTACAGTACATTTGATAACATCAGAATGACATGCACTGAACTCAGACTAAAGTGAACATTAACCTTTTGTTAAGTGCTTGAAATCTATTTTGATTGACTTTTCAGTCTGAGCTTAAGATGTCATTCTTGAAGTATTGGTGAGTTTATTATTATAAAGATCATTTTCTCCATTTTATAGCGCATTTTTCAAATTTTTTGGTCATTTATTACAATCATTTTTGTGCGTTTTTTTTAAATTACGACATCGACATCCGGGCCCTATTCATCACGAATGCCACATTTCAGAGAACAACACATTGTCATCGGATTAAATGGATTAGTTAGTCTACATGAAAACCTTCACAAGAACAAAACAACGTAAGTTATATAAGAGGGCGAGTGTCACAAGTACGTGCAAATTACATTGCAAGACATAGTACAGTACCGGCAGTTGACGGAGCATCTCGCCTCGGCTCCCTTGTTGCAATCAGTGGGTAACGACCAGCCGAGTTAACTGTTGGGATAGGGCTTACTCTGCCATACCCTTCACTATTGAGATCAGGTCGGTGCTCGGGCCTGGCAACGACCAAATGGACGAGCGCTCCTAGACAGTTGACGCGCTTCGCTTTCTCAGACAGTTCACAGTAAATAACAATAAGATTTCCTGAACTATTTAAGGACAAAATCATGAATACATCTATATATTGAACCCTTTACCCTCTGATGGATAAATGATTCGATGTTTTATTTCTTCAATTAATAAATATTTCCACCAGCATCATGAAAATAGCCAGACGGAGATGAGGAAATTTCAAGCATTGGTTGGAGACAATGGGGACATACCTGCAGCAGTTGACAAAAGGCTAAATACTTAGGATTGTGGAAAGAAAGAGCATAGCAATGATTCAGAAGGACAGGTGGTGGCTACCTCAAAATAGAAGCGACGCGCAGTGAGACACACTCATGGCATGTTCATTGTAATATTCGCGCCTAGAAAAAATATGATGCAGTAACGTGAGTGGCTGATGAAAATACTAGACACTCCTTCGAGGCCAAGGTCTGATAAAAACCGCCAAGTTACAGAAAATGTGGAACCAATGAGAGAAGAATGCTTACCAGCGCGGCAAGTCTAGCTTGGGCACGCGATGGCTAGCATTAACGCGGGAGATCGCTTAGACAACATCTCTACGATCGATTCTAGGATTAATGGGCATATTCTTGACCTGCGCTATTTTTCGAGTTCAGTGATATTTGTTTCATTCCCGTACCACTATTATTTTGAGAAATTTTTATATAATTTCCCCCTCTATCAATACCTAGGGCCGGTTCATTTATAAGTGGCGTGAAGAGCCAAGACATTGCTATTACTTTTGTTCGTCTGAGGACGTAAGTTATACTTTTGTGTGTCGAGGACACAGAAACTATTAATAAATGTGTTAAATTCAGTGATAGGTAGTCACAGTACTATATTCTGTAGGGATAGTAGCATCAACAATTCGCCAACAGACAGTTCCGGGGAAAGTAGTACCTGAACGGCGAATTTAGTAGTCAGATATCAAGTGTATAATAATCTAACTTTTTGAATCAGCACGAGAGATGACATCGCTTATCCTGGAGGAAGTTTGGAACCATCAACACTCCGTCCAGATGGCTGAGATGAGCTAAGAAGCATTCAGTTGGGAGATGGCAGCGGATGTCCTTTGACGGGTGACTGGCCGAGGATGAGTACAGAATAATATTCTTATTATCTGATAGATTAACTTATGGTGTATGGGACATATTTGTTTTGTAAATAATTTGCTTGTGTGATTAACGTAGTATATTTAGTTTTGGTCTGACACACCTTTTACATGGAAGCAGCTCGCGTTAATGTTATTAGTGGAAGGTTCTTTTGTTTGTTGTTTTAACTAACGTAGCTATGTGGACGACCGTGTTTGCATATGTTACGCAATGCGGTTAAAAACGTCTCTCGGAGATATGTTGTGTTTCAGAAGTAGGACTGAAGTAATATAATTATACAGTAGATTGGAGGGTAATTAATTTTTTTAAGGTTTATTATTGATCAGATTCAGTGAGATTATTGCCTTTGGAGCAATGTGATTTGTGACGAAGAGCAGTCAGCTCTATCGTAGGTTTTTAATATTTTTTTTAAATAGCTTTTGAGCATCCATTCAGCCGACCTGTGTGAAAGTTCGTAATGTCATTCCCAGAAGTGTGTGTGTGTGTATTTTGTGGTCATTACAAGCGGGAATTTCAGAGTAGACTGATTTCTGTCAGCTTGGTGCCAGGTCCATATTGTTACCTTGCGAGGGAAATTGTGGATATTTTGATTAATGTCTGACCATATGTTGAGGTGGTTGAGATTTGTTGCTGTTGATTCTTTGAGATAACGGCACAGCTGGTCAGTTATTTTTACACACTGGAGTAGGGACAATGACAGGTATTGAGGAAAGGGGAGCTGTTTCACAAGGCGGGCTGGAGGTTGCAAGCGAAGTCATTAGTGGGGAGTGCTTGTTGACTCCGTAATTACTTGAAATACAGAATTAAGAACTGATCAATGGTAAAAATTGTTTAAATAAATGGGAGTTGCCTACGAATCACGATAATCTCCGAAGCGTTAGCTTAACATGCAGTTTTGTTCATATAAAGTAATCTCAGCCGGTCAGGCTTTTGTTGTTGTTGGTTTAAGTCCATGTTTATATTCCATATCAGTGACCCGTGAAGTCACGTGCGATGCTGTATTTCCTTGCTTGTGTATTGGGCAATTGGCCGGAGTTGGCAGCTCATTTTGTCAAGTGCGTCATCGCACTAATGGAGGGTCTCGAGGGAGATTTCTGTAAATAGTAGATTTTAGTGTGTGTGTCAGCGATAAATTTTTAAGGGTTTTTATTAGTGTCATGTCCCATATCCGTAAACGTTGATTTACGAGATGATTGTTCGTAAGCATCGTGGCTGTTAACCCGTTGTAAACGAACAGTCATCAAAAGTACTCATTCCTCGTAGTTAGTCATTACGCGTACATAAAATCCAAATTGCAAGTTAGTGGAACCAGGATCCACATTTTAATATAGGGGGAGATCCGTCTGACTCCTCAGCATTGATAGATATTCCTGTCATGGGAAAATTCAGGGAGGAATTTTTATTATTGTTGTTTATATTCTTTTTATGCACTATTAGTCATTAAATCATGTTATTATTTTACGACTTGTCACCTTTCTTTCTTAATTATAGTTTTAATCCTATGACCCTTACCTCAGTAGAGCATGTTGTTTGGCGAACGTAAACATCACACTAGGAACTGAGCGCTACCCCTTGATCAAGATTCTTGCATATAAACACTGCTATTCTGAAGGGTTCAATATATAAAAGCTCAATGTTTGTCTGTCTGTCTGTCTGTTTGTCTGTTATGTATACAAATCTACACCGTTTCACCGATCTGAACCAAAATTTGTATACTTACCCTTCGGAACCCTGCGGGTAACCCTGTCCACTTGAAATTTCCGACTGACCACCCCATTACCTGCATTTAGGCCCTTGGACCCAAATCTACACCGTTTCACCGATCTCAACCAAAATGTGTATACTTACCCTATGTAACGCTGTGAATAACACTGCCCACTTGAAATTTCGGACAGACCACCCCATTCTCTGCATTTAGGCCCTTTGGCCCAAATCTACACCGTTTCACCGATTAGAACCAAAATTTGTATACTTACCCTTTGGTACCCTGCGAGTAACAGTGTCTGCTTGAAATTGCGGACAGACCACTCTGTTCCCTGCATTTAGGCCCTTTGGCCCAAATCTACACAGTTTCACAGATCTCAACCAAAATTTGTTATTTACCGTCTGGAACCCTGCGAGTAACACTGTCTGCTTGAAATTTCGGACAGACCACTCCATTCCCTGCATTTAGGCCCTTTGCCAAAAATCTATATCGTTTCACCGATCCAGACCAAAATTTGTTAGTTAACATTTTTTCGTCTTTCTATGCATACTTTTAACATTTTACTGTCTTATGGGGATGGTAACCTTCTTGTCATTTGGGGTTAATTTTTAGCCTACTTTTCACATTTTGCAAAAATGTGGAAAAAGTAGTCTTATGAGATCGGTCAAATGTGTGTCTGTCTGTCTGTCTGTCTGTCTGTCTGTGTGTGTGTCCCCCCCTATCAACTCCTAAACGGCTGCAGCAATCAAAACCAAATTTAGTATGAGTAAAGATGTGCACCGGAATAGCTCACGTCCATATTTGAAAATGATGTCAGTGCTACCAACTGCTGAAAAAACGCACTAGAAATTTGAGCTCCATGTTGGATATCCTGCAAGGTATGCATAGGAGCTATTCCAAAATTGGCACACATGTAGATAATACTATTTCAGTTTAATTTCCAGGAGGCCAACCATGACAGTGTTTCCAAAATAATTTTAAGCCTTCTGATAGGTCCAATTTTAAATGCATATAACTTCTACACTATCAACTGGATTTCAACCAAATTTTGTATGTAATATCTGTACATAAACAGATATGACTGAGCGTATTCGTAGGAGCCACCAGGGCTGCCAACTGTTAATAATTGCTCTCTCTATTTTTTTATCCAAATACCAATATATCAGAATGTGTGCAAGCCGACAGTTTTAAACTATGCACACGTATAGTACCTGACATGTTTGATTAATTTTGGAGTAACTTATATACGTCAGTTCTACCAACATGATTCTAAGCCTGCTGATAGGGCCAATTTTTAAATACATGTAACTTCTATACTATCAGTAGGATTTCATCCTAATTTCGCATGTGCTATGTGTAACATATCAGATATGACAATAAGTATTCTTCAGTGCAATCAGGGCTGCCAACTGTTAATAAATGCTGTCTATATTTTTTACCCTAATATCAATATATCAGAAAGTATGCAAGCCAACAGCTCTATACTTTGCACACGTATAGCACCTGACATTCTAGATTAATTTGGAGTAATTCATACAAGGCAGTGCTGACAACATGATTCTATGCCTGCAGATATGTCCAATTTTAAAATACATGTAACTTCTATACTAACAAATGGATTTCATCCAAAATTGGCACAACAAGATATCATAATATTTCAGATTATTTCTGACCAGCACACGCATGGTATTGTTGGCAACATGCTTTTACGCCTGCTGATAGATCCAGTGTCTAACTGCATGTAACGTCCATTGGACTTCAACCAAATTTTGTATTCTGTACCTTAAGAGATGGAACTAAGAGTATATTCAGTCACCAGGGCTGCCAACTGTAGTGCTCTATTAGGCTACATTATACCAGGTATATTTTGAACTAATTAGATATTTCGATATTACCAACTTAATTTCGTCATTATTCTAGATAGGTTCATATTCTGTAGAATAATCATTGGCATGAAAAGTAGGCTGTATAGTTCTTAACGGAACTTCTTGTTATACTTGTGATCACACTGTCCTTATGCAAGGTTTGGAACTAATGTGTAACTATCTAACAGTCTGTTACTTCTTCACGCAAAATTTTATCTCCCGCAGAGATGTTGGTTGGTTCCTCAGTTTAGGGGCTGCGACAAGGTGGTCATGTAACCCCGTGTACATTGGGTGTGTGTAGAATCTGTCTGATAAACGGTGTTATTTGTGATGACTGTATTAGTCTGTAATTCAGGTAAGGTCTGCAGACGGTCAATTTTAAGTAGTAGTACCTAATTTTGTACCAAATACTAACGTCAACGACACCTAGCTGTGAACTTGGCTGCTATATGCCACCGCAACCAGCAACTTGCCACGAACGTTGTAACTTCCCCTCCGAAGGAAAGCATGCTGACGGATTTTTAGCGCTCTTAGAAAATCCGGCGACTTTGTCCGGCTTTGAACCAGCACCTTGGGCATAGAAGTTCAGCATGCCACCAGTTAGCCGCTTCCCTCATAGTCAGATGGAACAAGAAGTTCCGTGACGAACTAAAGAGCCTACTTTTCTTAAAATTAAGATTCATGCCATAGATTAATCTACAGTATATGAACCTATCTAGAATAATGACGAAATTAAGTGGGTAATATCGAAATGTCTTAATTATTTCGAAATAAGGTATACTAGGCATAATGTAGCCTAATAGAGCAATACAGTTGGCAGCTCTGGTGACTGAATATATTCTTACTTCCATCTCCTAAGGTACAGAATACAAAATGTGGTTGAAGTCCAAAGGACGTTACATGGATTTAGACATTGGATCTATTAGTACACGTAAAAGCATGTTGGCAACAATGTCATGCGAGTGCTGGTCAGAAATAATCTGAAATATTATATATTTTTGTGCCAATTTTGGATGAAATCCATTTGTTGGTATAGAAGTTACATGTATTTAAAAATTGGTCCTATCAGCAGAATCATGTTGGTAGAACTGACGTATATAAGTTACTCCAAATTAATGTAAAATGTCGGGTAATTTACGTGTGCATAGTTTAAAGCTGTCGGCTTGCATACATTCTGATATATTTGGATACAAAATAGAGAGCAATTATTAACAGTTGGCAGCCCTGGTAGCTCTTAAGAATACATACACTCAGTCATATATGTTTATGTACACATATTACATACAAAATTTGGTTGAAATCCAATTGATAGTGTAGAAGTTATATGCATTTAAAAATTGGACTTATCAGAAGGCTTAAAATTATTTTGGCAACGCTGTCATGTATGGCCACCTGGAAATTAAACTGAAATAGTATTATCTACATGTGTGCCAATTTTAGAATAGCTCCCATGTATACCTTCCAAGATATCCAACATGGAGCTCAAATTTCTAGTGCGTTTTTTAGCAGTTGGTAGCACTGGCATCTTTTTCAAATATGGGCCTGAGATATTCCGGTATACATCTTTACTCATACTAAATTTGGTTTCGATTGCTGCAGCTGTTTAGGAGTTGATAGGGGGGGGGGCACACACACCCAGCCAGACAGACAGAAGGACAGACAGACAGACAGACAGACAGACAGAAGGACAGACACATTTTCCCGGATATATCTTATAAGTCTACTTTTTCCTCACTTTTGAAAAGTGTGAAAAGTAGGCTAAAAATGAATGTGATCTCGTCAATGGCGTTGTCTTGGCAACCTCTGATAGATCATCCCTTATCAATTTAAAAGCGTTGTTATGGTAACCTCTGATGGCACTTGGCATTTTTTTAAATTCCGAAATCATTTTTCTCATCCCTTGGCGAAATGGTGGGTCATATCAAAAATTCTTTCAGACAAAAGTTTTAGGTAATTATTGGGGAAATATTTTCCATTTTGTACGGTTTTGATATTGTGCCTATTAAGAGAGATATGATTAATGTTTCCCGAAAAACCCACTTTTTTCCACCCCTTTGGTCAATGGTTGGTGCTATCAAAAAACTTATTAGACATAAATTTTTGGCACTTATCCGACACATATTATGAACTTTAAATGGATTCGATATTTCACGTATTAAGAGAGTTATAGCGAAATTTCACTTTTTCGAAAAAAGCCCCCTATTTTCACCCCCTTCGACCGATTTTGCCCATTAACGAACTCGACCGAGATTTTATAGGGATACATATTATGTAAAAAATTCAAAGTGATTGGTGCAAAATTACGGCAGTTATCGTGTCCACAAGAAACTGACATATATATATACATAAATTATATATAAACTTTTGAACTGACGGTGGTTTTGGGGTCTGGGGGATGTGAAACGCGATGATATGTCGAAATTTTCCGGAAGTCGAAACATGGTACCCATTGCAATAGTTAGCTTTCTAATGAAATCTACCTAAAAAGGGGTAAAACCGGACCCAGCTCAGGAAACCCTCAGGGTTGCCAGCTCCCGAATTCACCAGCCATGAGCCCTTGAGGATGTAGCACTATCCAGGGTGCACCAGAAATGGTGGGGCTACACACACCCTGCCTCCTTGAGGGTCTTGAGCAGAAGACATGAGATATTAAGAAAAGAAGAAGAAGGCTGACACCTCGAAGAATGAGGCTATCAGGAATGATTAGACAAGGGCCAATTAAGGCCTGAAAGTGAAAGAGTCGCTGTTGTTGTTTGAGTCTTCAGACTTTTGACTGGTTTGATGCAGCTGTCCATTCATCCCTGTCCTGAGCTAATCGTTTCATCTCTACATAGCTACCACACCCTACATCCGAGGCAATCTGTTTAACATATTCCAACCTTGGTCTACCCCTACAGTTCTTGTCCTCGACCCTTCCCTCCATAACTAAGCTTGCTATTCCCGGGTGTCTTAGTATGTGTCCTACCAACCTATCTCTTCTCTTCATTAGCAGTCGCCAGAAACATCTCTCCTCTCCCATTCGTCTTAATACCTCTTTGTTTGTAACCCTATCTACCCATCTGATCTTCATCATTCTCCTGTAACACCACATTTCAAATGCTTCAATTCTCCTCTTTTCTGCTGCACCAATAGTCCAAGTTTCACTTCCATAGAGCGCCACGCTCCAGACAAAGGCTTTCAAAAATGACTTCCTAATACCTAAATCTATATTCGATATCAGCAGATTCCTTTTTTGTAGAAATGCTTTCTTTGCCTGAGCCAACCTACTTTTTATATCCACTTTGCTTCGTCCATCACTGGTTATTCTGCTTCCTAAGTAACAGAAGTCTCCTACTTCCTTCAGCTTTTCACCTGCCAATTTGATCTCCATAGAGGTTTCTGATTTATTTCGGCTGCATTCCAGTATTTTTGTTTTACATTTATTAATTTTCATCATGAATTCTTTCCGTAAGTCGGAGTCCATACCATTCAAAAACTCATTCAAATCCTCAGGCTTGTCGGCCAAGATGACGATGTCATCAGCAAATCGCAGAGTTGAAATTATTTCTCCTTGAATCTTCACTCCCTCTTTAATTTTTTCTCTAATTTCCTCCATTGCTTGTTCAATGTAAAGATTGAAAAGTATGGGTGATAAGTTGCAGCCTTATCTTACACCTTTCTGAATACCAGCTTCTCTCTCATGTCCTTCAACTCGATGACTGCTGTCTGGTTTCTGTATAGATTGTATATCACCCTCCTATCCCTGTACTTTATTCCAATCGATTTCAAAATGTCACACAATTTAGTCCAATCAACGTTATCAAAAGCCTATTCTAAGTCTACAAAAGCCATGCACGTTCTCTTATATTTCCTTATTCTACCTTCCAAAATCAGCCTAAGACTTAGTACAGCTTCCCTTGTTCCTACATTTCTCCTGAAACCAAACTGGTCTTCACCCAACTCCGTTTCTATCTGGCTTTCAATCCTCTTGTAAATTATTCTAGACAGGATCATTGAAGTATGAGTAATCAAGCTGATTGTACGGTAATCTTCACATCTTTCAGCTCCCACTTTCTTTGGTATAGGGATGATTACATTCATCTTGAAATCAGGGGGTACCTCACCTGTCTCATAAATCCTACACACCAAGTGAAATAACCTGATCAGACCTTCATCTCCTATGCAGCGTAGCAACTCAATCGGTATATCATCTATGCCTGGTGCTTTGTTCCTGCTTAAGTCTTCCAAAGCTTTATCAAATTCTGATCTCAATATTAAATCTCCTTTCGCATCCACATCAATTTCCTCCTCCCTTTCCATTACATGATTCTCAATCTCCTTTCCCTTATACAAACTCTCTATGTAAGCTTTCCATCCCTCAACCTTTTCTTCCCTATCTGTTAGAGGCTTTCCATTTGTTTCCTTAATATTACAGCACTTAGTCTTCTTTTCCCCAAAAGTATTCTTAATCCTTCGATAAGCTGTGTCTACTTCAGACAATTTTCTATACCTGCACATTTCTCTTTCAACCATTCTTCTTTCGCTTCCTTGTACTTCTTGTTAACCTCATTTCTCAGACGTTTGTATTCTGCTTTCTCCTTTTCATTTCTTACATTCTTGTGTTTCCGCCTTTCATCCATCAATTCTAGTATATCCTGAGTGATCCACGGTTTTCTACCTATTCTTTCTTTCCTACCAATGTTTTCTTCTGCGGATTTTGTTATTTCATTCTTCAAAAGTGCCCATTCGTCTGCAATTGAAGTTTGTTTAGGGTTTTTCATTAGTCTTTCCTTTATACTCTTCTTGAATCTTTCGTTTACATCCTTCTCTTTCAGTCTGTCTATTGCCCACTTTGGCTTTTGACTTTTCTTCAGTTTCTTCAACTTTAATCTGCATTTCATTACAACCAGATTGTGGTCAGAGTTTATGTCAGCACCAGGATATGATCTACAATCCAAAATCTGGTTTCGAAACCTCTGCTTGACCATAATGAAGTCGATTTGGTAACGCCCTGTATCTCCTGGTCTCATCCATGTGTATATTCTTCTATTGTGGTTATTGAATAAGGTGTTAGCTATGACCAACTCATGCTCGGTGCAGAATTCTACCAGCCTGCTTCCTCGATCATTCCTTTCTCCTAATCCGAAATCTCATACTATCTTCCCTTCTCTCCCTTTTCCTACCACAGCATTCCAATCTCCCATTACTATAACATTTTCATCACCCTTGATATACCTCAGAATTTCGTCTATTTCTTCGTAGACCTTTTCTACATCCTCATCATCAGCTTGACTGGTAGGCATATAGACTTGTACCACTATGGTGCAGGTAGGTTTAGTATTGATTGTTGCTACAATAATCCGTTACTATATTGCTCATAATATTCCACCCGCTGTCCAAATTTCCTACTCAATATGAGGCCAACCCCTGCTTGGCCATTGTTTGATTTAGTGCTAATGACCCTATAGTCTCCTGACCAAAAGTCCTGTTCATCCTGCCAGCGCATTTCACTAATCCCAACCAAATCCAACCTCAACCTATCCATTTCCCTTTCTAAGTTTTCTAACCTTCCACTTCCTAGCAGACTTCTAACATTCCACGCTCCGATCCGTAGAATGTCAGATTTCCTCTTTGTCACTTCTGTGATGTTAACCCCCTCTTGAGTAGTCCCCACCCGGAGAACCGAACGGGGGACTAGTTTACCTCCGGATTGAAATTTTACAAGGGAGGAGGCCATCATCACATGTAATTATGCATAGAGAGGTGCATATCCTCGATAATAGCATACGGCTGTAGTTTCCCGTTGCTTTCAGCCGTGCAGCAGGACGCAGTGTAGCCATTATTTGGCTTATATTATCAATATCTTAACCGTCTATAAGACTAAT
Organism: Meconema thalassinum; assembly: GCA_946902985.2. Lineage (NCBI taxonomy): Eukaryota > Metazoa > Arthropoda > Insecta > Orthoptera > Tettigoniidae > Meconema > Meconema thalassinum. The sequence continues at coordinate 411,762,648 of OX336393.1, forward strand.
AAAGAATTGATTTATTCTGAAAGGCTGCTACTCCCTTGCAGAATAAGTAAAGAACAATTCTTCTAAAAAAAATACTAACCTTCTACCGTACTAACAATTAAATACCAAAATTCTACTAACGAAAAAATACTTAAGTTCCACCAACAACAAATACTACCACTAAAACAGTCTGTCATCAGGCACACTCACATGCACCCTTACACATCACAGTCTACTGAAACAATGAACTATAACTAATAAACAATGCAACTGCTACCAGACACATTCACACACCACAGTCTAATAGAACAATGACATATATCTAATAGGCAAACTACCTACTTACAATTAAAACTAACTACGTACTTACTGTACTGTTATTTGAATTGACAATATTTACAAAAGGCAATTTAGATAGAAAATACTTACAAAATGTAATTTAGATTCAAAATAGTCACAAAATGCAATTGAGAATAAAAATGAGATGTGGTGGGGCTACATACACCCTGCCTCCTTAAGGGCCTTGAGCACAAGGCAGGAGGGAAAAGTAAAAAAATCAAGAAGGCTGACCCCACGCAGAAGGAGGGTATCAGAAATGATGAGACAAGGGCCAATGGAGGCGGGAAAGGAAGATACTCCCTAGGCCTCGGATACCCTAATACCTTCGGGGTCGGAAGAGAACAAGAGTTGACCAAGTGAGGTCGACAGGAAAGAAGACCCTAGTATCAGGGTATTCCTGAAAATAATAGACCTTCTTTCAGGTGGCAAGGAATAAAGCCTGACAAAGTCCTTAAAATTGTGTCAGAATTAAATTCTTCAAACTGTGAAGACTATTATGGCATACGTAACTTTATTTTAAAGCAAATTATTGACGTACTACTAATTCCTTTAACTCACCACATCAACTGGATATTGGAAGTAGGGACTTTTTCAGATTGCCTGAAAATTACAATTATAATCCCTGTGTTTAAGAACGGAGACGTGATGGATCCAGGCAACTATCGACCAATTTCAATAGTTCCAATCATATCAAAAATAATCGAACATTGTATAAAGGGACAGCTGTCCGAATATTTTGAAAAATACAATTTATTAAATGCTGCACAGTTTGGTTTCAGAGGTAATAAATCCACCACTAAAGCCTTAGAAGCTGTTGTGAATGAAGTCATTCAAGGTTTTGAGTCTCATCACATTACAAGTGCTACAATGTTGGACCTTAGTAAGGCCTTTGATTCTGTCCCACTCAACATTCTAATAAGTAAACTTAGCTATTATGGTGTTAAAGATTTGGAGCTGTTATTAATTACATCTTACCTCAGCGACAGACACCAAATAGTATCGGTAGAAAATAAACACTGTGGCCCTCAAAGTAAAAACAGGGGTGGTTCAGGGTTCAGTAATAGGAACATTTCTCTTCCTTGTGTATATAAATGATATTGTAAATAATCTACCCTGCCGGTTAGTACTTGATGCAGATGATATCACTGTCATAACAAGCAATAAGGACTTAATACATGTTAATGAAGAAAGGACAGAAATGCTTCAGAAATCAACCTCTTGGTTGCAGGCAAATAAACTTATCCTAAATAGTAACAAAACAGAAGTAATATATTTCCATTTAAATAATTCCTTGACTTTCCTAGCGTTTCAAGGAGCGATAAAATGTGACATGCAAGTTGCCCTCTGGGCGTCAATTAACAAAGTTTGCATCCAGCACCCGAGGCCATACGATATTATTATTAATTTCTACAATGAAAATTGAAGCATTGCAAATACTGAATTTATACTTCACCTCACATCTAGTGGGACGTGGGTTGGTGACCACGGGCCCCCAGCTGAGTCCGGCATTGCTTCCACTTACTTGTGCCGGGCTCCTCTCCGTCTTCTTTCCTGTCGACCTCACTTGGTCAACTCTTGTTCTCTTCCGACCCCGACGGTATTAGGGTAACCGAGGCCTAGGGAGTCTCTTCCTATCCCGCCTCCATTGGCCCTTGTCTCATCATTTCTGATACCCTCCTTCTGCGTGGGGTCAGCCTTCTTGATTTTTTTACTTTTCCCTCCTGCCTTGTGCTCAAGGCCCTTAAGGAGGCAGGGTGTATGTAGCCCCACCACATCTTATTTTTATTCTCAATTGCATTTTGTGACTATTTTGAATCTAAATTACATTTTGTAAGTATTTTCTATCTAAATTGCATTTTGTAAATATTGTCAATTCAAATAACAGTACAGTAAGTACGTAGTTAGTTTTAGTTGTAAGTAGGTAGTTTGCCTATTAGATGTATGTCATTGTTCTATTAGACTGTGGTGTGTGAGTGTGTCTGGTAGCAGTTGCATTGTTTATTAGTTATAGTTCATTGTTTCAGTAGACTGTGATGTGTAAGGGTGCATGTGAGTGTGCCTGATGACAGACTGTTTTAGTGGTAGTATTTGTTGTTGGTGGAACTTTAGTAATTTTTCGTTAGTTGAATTTTGGTATTTAATTGTTAGTACGGTAGAAGGTTAGTATTTTTTTTTTTAGTAGAATTGTTCTTTACTTATTCTGCAAGGGAGTAGCAGCCTTTCAGAATAAATCAATTCTTTATTAGTCTTATAGACGGTTAAGATATTGATAATATAAGCCAAATAATGGCTACACTGCGTCCTGCTGCACGGCTGAACTGCGCGCTACCTCCCTTTTAATGATGCGCACCTGCGCCTCTTTACTGCGAGAACGTAAAGCTCAAGGAGCTTATTCGGAATAACTCAATATTTACCTTTCCAAAGAAATGCTTTTGTTAATACTAATAACACACCCGATTGGTTCATTTAACACTATTTGTAATGCGGCGACAAATAACACAACATCACATTTACAACATAGCAAGTAAAGACATTCAGTTTGTTAATGATATAGCAAGTAGTTCCGTGAAGAACTAAAGCCTATTTTCATATATCCTACTTATGTTAATTGCCTCTATCATCATACAAAATTTCAGTTTGATTACTGTAATAGATTCATAGATATTGAGAACCGTAAAATATTTCAGATGGTCGCCATATTGGATTTTTATATATGTAGGTCTTAGCGTTGTGCACTGTTACAAGAACATTATTGTGTAGGTGTAGTATTCAAACTTCATTCGCTTGATTACGACACAAGAAATAAAAAGGAGATTTTAAAATTTGCACAGCTGCCATCTTGTGGTTATGAAAACATTTGAAATAAATTAGATGCCAGTGGATTAAAATTTATATAAGCACTAGCATTATCCGTCGCGGCTTTGCCCGCGAATATTGTAGTTCTAAAGAGTACACTTAGCAACGTCTCAATCATGAATTTTATGACTGATTTATCGTATAATTTTGAAGAATAATGATAATAATTTGGTAAAGACCGTAAAAATTCGGCTCTAAATCACAAAACGGTTTCCGACCACAAACGTAAATAGGAAATAAATGAGTTAGAGTATATTAAACACACTGATTAAACACAAGATCCATTTACCTAAATTCCTATGAAAACAGTACACATCATAAAATTATACAAGTAAAAAATCACTACGCCCACATTTCCTTCCTTTCATTTCATAATATACACCACATCGAAAAACCCTCAGGCACGTGTCTGCTTATTTTTTAAAATCATTAGTTAATTTGCCGAGTATCACATCCCCAAATTAAACCACTCGTGAGATATTGTTATACAATGAAATGCAGGTTTAACCCCCTTATAACCCCCTTTAGAACCTGAATATCCAAAAATCCTTCCTTAGTAGACGATTTCGACATACAACAAACGTATCCCCAAAATGTCATGTTTCTAACTTTAATAGTTTTGGTTGGTCGATGATGAGTGAATATCCAAAAATCCTTCCTTAGTGGACGTTTTTCTTCCAGAATTTCACCCTCCCCATGGGCCCCTTAAATTGGATTTATGAAAAAAAAAAACGATCGAACGCTTATTTACTTACTTTTAAGCTGTTTTTCCCCCTGAGTTTGTTGAGTGAGTGAGTCAGTTAGGACACTTTCTTTCCTTTTTCTTCCAGAATTTTACCCCTCACCATGGGCCCCTTAAATTGGATTTATGAAAAAACGGTCGAACATCTATTTACTTATTTTTAAGCTGTTGTTCCCCTGAGTTTGATGGTTAGTCAGTTAGGGCACTTTCTTTTTTCTCTCCAGAATTTCACCCCCCACTCATGGGCCCCTTAAATTGGATTTAAGGAAGAACGGTCGAACACCTATTTACTTATTTTTTAAGCTGAAATTTTCCGCTGAGTTTCAAACTTCTCGCCTAAGTCCTTTAAGTGACACCCGCTCCGTTAAGAATTCTTCAACCCCCACTTTTCACCCCTTTCATCTCATAATATACACCTCATCGAAAAACCTTTAGACACGTGTCTGCTTATTCTTTTAAACATTAGTTAATATGCCGAGTATCACATCCCCAAATGAAACCATTCGTCAGATATTGTTATTCAATGAAATGCAGGTTAACCTGAATATCCAAAAATCCTTCCTTAGTAGACGTTTTCGACGTACAACAAACGTATCCACAAAATGTAATTATCCGAACTTTAATAGTTTTGGCTGGTCGATGATGAGTGTATATCCAAAATGTTTAAGCTGTTTTCTTTTTCATGAGTTTGATGAGTGAATGAGTCAGTTAGGACACTTTCTTTCCTTTCTTTTCTCCAGAATTACACCCCTCCCCATGGGCCCTTTAAATTGAATTTATGAGAAAACTGTCGGACACCTATTATTTCCGCTGACTTTCAAACTTCTCGCCTATGTCGTTTAAGTGATACACGCTCCGTTAAGAATCCTTCAACCCCCCACTGTTCACCCCTTTCACCAAATAATATACACTACATCGAAAAACCCTTAGACACGTGTCTGCTTATTTTTAATGATTTTGAATGATTAGTGTATATGCCGAGTATTACATCCCCAAATGAAACCACTCGTGAGATATTGTTGTTCCATGAAATGAAGGTTTAACCCCCTTAACACCCCTTTAGAACCTGAATATCCAAAAATCCTTCCTTAGTGTAGTGGACGTTTTCGACATTCAACGAACATATCCCCAACATTTCATGTTTCTAACTTCAATAGTTTTGGCTGGGCGATGATGAGTGAGTGAGACAGTCAGGACATTTTCTTTCATTTCTTTTCCAGAATTACACCACTCCCCATGGGCCCCTTAAATTGCATTTATGAAAGAACGGTCGAACACCTATTTACTTATATTTAAGCTGTGTTTTTCCCCTGAGTTTGATGAGTTAGTGAGGGAGTGAGTGAGTCAGTCAGTCAGTTAGGACACTTTCTTTCCTTTTTACCCCCAGAATTTCACCCCTCCCCATTGGCCCTTTAAATTTAATTTATGAAGAAAAAAACGGTCGAACACCTATTCACTTATATTTTAAGCTGATTCTTTCCGCTGACTTTCAAATGTCTCGCCTATGTCGTTTAAGAGATACACGCTCCGTTAAGAATCCTTCAACCCCCACTTTTCACCTCTTTCACCTCATAATATACACCACATCGAAAATCCCCTACACACATGTCTGCTTATTTTTAATGATTAGTTTATATGCCGAGTATTACATCCCCAAATGATACCACTCGTGAGATATTGTTGTTCCATGAAATGAAGGTTTAACCCCCTTAACACCCCTTTAGAACCTGAATATCCAAAAATCCTTCCTTAGTGGACGTTCTCGACATACATCGAACATATCCCCAAAATTTCATGTTTTTAACTGCAATAATTTTGGCTGGGCGATGATGAGTGAGTGAGACAGTCAGGACATTTCCTTTCATTTTTCTTTTCAGAATTTCACCCTTCCCCATGGGCCCCTTAAATTGGATTAATGAAAGAACTGTCGAACACATATTTACTTATTAGCCTATTTTCAATTTTGAAAAAATAGGCTTATGAGATCACCTTTTGTGCGTGTGTGTGTGTGTGTGTGTGTGATTAGTGTGTGTGTCCCCTCCTAATAAAATCTAAACGGCAGGAGCGATTTCAATGAAACTCGGAAAGTTCATAGCACTATTCCCGGCGACCTCGACCGTGCCCTTCAAATTTTGTTACGACTCACCAATCCAACATGGCGGCTGTGCGAAATATTTCACCAGCATTCAATATCTCCGAAACTATTACCGATATTACCCGGACATTTTCTATGGTCATAGAGGGAACTACTATAAGTTCACTTATGTGACTTTTGAAAACCTGGTAACTAGAAAACCAACATGGCGGCCAAGCGAATTTGCGACGTTTAAATAGACGTTTCTCGCGATTTGACCAACCAAACGCAATGAAACTTGGTACAGTATATTTTTATATACATTGTAATGCACCGACATCTAACTTCGTTCAATTGTTTACATAATCACAAGATGGCGGATGTGCGAAATATTTCACCGGCATTCTATATCTCTGAAACTATTAGCGGTATCTCCCTAAAATTTTGTACGGAGATAAAGGGCACTACTGGAAGTCCATCTATAAGATTTTCCAAAACCGGTTAACTACAAAACGAACATGGCGGCCAAGCGAATTTGAACATTTTAAATAGACCTTTCTCGCGATTTAATGTTCCAAGCGCACTGAAACCTGGTACAGGAAATATTTATACACATTGCAATCCACTGGTATCTAATTTAGTTCAATTGTTTACATAACCTCAAGATGGCGGCAGTGTGAATTTTAAAATTAAGTTTTTATTTCTTGTGATGTAGTCATGCGATCGAAGTGAAAGTTTGAATAATGAACCTACGCAATAATTTTCCTTTAATGGTACTGTCCCCGATAATCCGGATAGTAGGCTGTCAGAAATCCGCCCCTTCAATCGGATTGCCAATAATCGATTGCACCGGCACAGCTACATCAATGAAAATGGCACTGACAGATACTACCGAGATTAGAGCACAGTAGTTAACATGAAATTATTGTGGAACACACCAAAATATACGGGGGTTCATACTTACCTTTTACTTACCTATTCAATTTAATCTCGGGTCTGGGTTTTCAACTGGATCACTTAATAGTATGCCCTCACAATAACCTCCACCACGATATTTAAAATGAACCAAGTCGGAGACCAGAAAATTTAAACTGCACAATAATTTATTTCACATAAAGAAAAAAAATATTTTAACAAAATTTAACAATAAAATAGTTATGGCTGTCTGAAGCCATTGTCAATGCAACCATGTCCTCCTGTAGGACTGTAGACTTCACATACAAAAGTTCAGCTTTCTCTAGCTCAAAAGAACGTAATAATAACAACAATGCACATTGGAATGGATAAGGGAGCTGGGACGAGACATATAGCATTTGTTTCCTTGTTCATGAACTTCATCATTTAGTTCATTGACACACATTTATTAATAACCGCAAGGCCGCTAAGTAGTTGACCTTGACCTCCACCATTCAGTTATCTGGCCACCTGCAATACACCCTATGCAGTGTTGCATGCTTGCTTCGTCAAATGGACGCAGCTGCCTAACCAGTGTCACCATGTGCTGGCCAACGCAGAGTCTAGCTCTCATTCAAAACAATTTAAATGCTCACATCTCAACTCAAATATTATCACGCAAAATTTATACAAGTTCCGTTCACATTGCAATGGATTACTCTGTTAATCTCAAATCTTATTTAAATGTTTATTCCTATTATCGAACTAGCGTTGTTTAAATGTTAATAGCAAAACGCATAATGTTATATCATAGTGTTCAATAATTATTTATAACATTTAGATTGTTCATAACTTAGTCAAACGACAATTGAAAAATTTTTACACGCCTCTATTAATCCCGTTTGTTTCAAATTATTATTATAGATATTTACATAGTTATTTACATTATTTATATTTTATTTATATTTGAAATACATTAACCACACGTTTATCCGGTTGATATTTTCTTAAATCGTGGTAATATAATCGACCGATGAAGGTTACTTATATTTAAATTTTAGATACAGGTTTAATAAGATTTAATAATTATTATTTGTGACGGTAACCTCCATTCAAAATCTATAATTCAATCAATTTATCACTCTTGTTAATTTTAACAGTAACTTCACATGAATAATTTTCAATAGACCTGAACAATACAACTCAGCGGAAACATACCTCGCGCAAACGCACAAAATTGGCCCATAATTCATCGTATATCTCATTATATATGGCATCAAAATCTTCCACAATACACACAAAAAACCTCCACTTATAAATTCATCATCATCATCAATATTACTGTGGGAACCTCCTTCACTTATTAAAGGGCATTATTCATCAGCGACTTTTACACGTCCACTGAACTAACGATTATACATCCATAGTTCCTCTTTAAAAATTCTTATATTCATCAATTGTATCGAAAACTGTTATTATATTTAACCTTCGTGGGTTTCATTCATGAAGCGATATGAAGTAAAAATTTGCCAGTCACAAATAAATTTAATAGCAAATACGATTAGACACGCCTCCCTGGTCTATCAAAATGAATTAATCTCATCATAATTATCGCAATATAAAAATACTATATTCAAGCAAAATTCATTTAACTGCAGAAATAGTCGAATAGAATGCAAATAGACTAGAAAATGCAAACATTATTGTTTCAATCTAGAATTGAGAAAATCTCCTATCAAATGTTCATTACTATAGTGTACTGAATAAATCGTATTCAAAGTTCATATTTCATAAAATTGTCTATAATGCAATGGTATTTCAGAATTGACTAAAAATGTCTGTGTTTCAATCATGTTCATAAAAACGACTAGTATTTCCAAGATCGTCGATAAAGTAGTAGATTTTAACGCTCTAAAATCTTTTAATCATTCTTCTTTCTTGAGGATGAGAGAAAATTGGTCAAAGTAATTTACTGGAAAGAATTACTTTAATAAAACGACACGCTGTCTGAATTCAAACTTGCCATAGAAAATCGTTAACTTTACAGTCAAATCGTGACTACAAGAAAAATTCAAATTCTCGAAAGAATATTTAACTTCAGTATAAACTGATCCAAAATGTTTAAATATGCAAATGACATAATAATGTATCAATAAATCGAAGAAAATGGCATAAAGCTGCAAAGTGTACAGAGTACAGAAACATCTAGCAAAATAATATGGGGCAATCAAATATATGACAGAAAATAAGGGAGAGATAGTTGCTCAGATCTCACTAAAATGGCTCAAATAAATCAAGAAACGTTCACGGCTACCTTATCTGTTGGATTGAAGTTCTAGAAGAAAATTTCAAAGAAGACTGCTGCTGGTTCCATTTCACCACAGGATAGATGTGCACCGACCTCGAACCTGGAACCTGCGCCCTCGGAGAATAGAACAGCTTCCTCCTCCGGAAATCGCACTGCTCCGTGTAGACGATAGACATCCTTCTGGCAAAACTCTTCTTTGTGTGCTGGGAAAAACCTTTGCCCCTCTTGAAAATTCCCTGAAGTTCTTGTAGAAATCAGCCATGAAGTTCATTGCAAATATTTCCGCAGAAATGTTCATAATTGTGGAGTATGAATTTATTTCCACTGCCATTTGATGTAATTCAGCGATGGATTACGATGCATGAGTGTAGCTGAATGTTCACTACATGCTCGTCTTTGTAGAATGACGATTATCGAAGCTCCATGTTGCTACTTCACACTACTGATGTATGTCCCAATTGCATTAAAGTTTTAGTCTTCCATCTCCACTTCCATTATAATGTTAGTCGAAAGTACTGCCAGATTGTATAGTTCCATTGTAGAATGTAGCGTTGTATCACCAAATGTAATCTTCAGTATCACGGTTGCAATACACGTGTCTGCCGTAGCGTAGAATGTGGTAGTAAAAGTGCTTCTCAGGATTCGAGAAAAACACTTTTCTCTGCAGTCTTTAAATGCGAATATCTTCTGAAGTATTATAATGAAAATGTTCAACTTTCGCACACGCCTCAATATTGTAATGCACTATTGAATTAGTATAAATGCAGTAGCTAATTCTTGATAGATAAACTTGTAGAATCGTTTATGTGTGCGCTCCAACTTCGCCTAGTTTTAGTAACAGTAAAATTGCACTGCTGGATACCCAATACTGTTCGATGCGGTGGGCTCTGCCACGCTTGCTTATGACGATATGCTTGTTCTATCAGAACACGAAGTCAGACTATGAAGTCAGAATAAAACCACGAAGTGAGAAACTCCTCTCTGCTGTGCAAGGCCTTTTATCAACTTTGAAGGGGCGTATCCATCCCTACCATAGCTTCTTCTTCCATCATTACTCGAAGTTCCAACTTTGGCTATTATTGACGGATTTTCAGATTTCAAAAACATATAATTAATTTCTTCAAAATTCCAAATCAATGCCATAACTGAAAATAGTTTTCCACAATTCTGCATGCCAAAAGTTATTAAATATGGTAGTTTCAGTAATCTCCGTCTCCCTCCAAGCTATCATTCATTGGTTCGAACCTCCCCTCCAATAGCGTAACTTCTTCCTCAGCACGTTTACTTGCTTCCCTGCGACTGCGTCGTAAATCTAAGATCCTTCTCGAACAAAATCGTGACGTCAGCAAGAATCTAAGCTCAGCCAGCCTACTTGCCCGAGCGTTGCGTCATCCACGCCTACGTCATGAATATACACGTCACAACTATGACGGCCATAACTTTATTCACATATGCCAATACAGCCACCGTGGTCTCAGTATAATTCAATTTACGGGGGCAGTACATGACTCTATGGCCTATACATTTAACAATCCAACATGGCGACCATCCGAAATATTTAGACGATACTAAATAACTACGAATCTATTTTAGCAATCAAACAAAATTTTTTAATGTTCATAGGGGCTATGAACTTAAGTTCACCTATAGGACTTTAAATAACCTGGTGATCACAAATCCAACATGGCGGTGACGCGAATTATAAATATTCACATGGACGTTTCTCGCAATTTAACCATCCGCGTGCAGTGAAACTTGGTACAGTAAATCTTTATCCGAATGTTAATCCACTGGCATCTAATTTATTTTAATTGTTTCCATAACCTCAAGATGGCAGCTGTGAATTTTTTTTAAATCTCCTTGTTTTTTCTTGTGTCCTAATTATGCGATTGAAGTTTGAATACTACACGTTCTCAATAATCTGCATGTAACAGTACATAACTCTAGGACCTACATATATAAAATCCAACATGGCGACCATCCGAAATATTTAGTCGGTTCTCAATATCTACGAATCTATTACAGCAATCAAACTGAAATTGTGTATGTTGATAGTGGCAATTAACATAAGTAGGATATATGAAAATAGGCTGTATAGTTCTTCACGGAACTACTTGTTTTTTAAGCTGCTTTTTCCCCCTGAGTATGATGAGTGAGTTAGTCAGTCAGTCAGTTAGGACACTCTTTTTCCTTCTTTTTTCTTCCAGAATTTCACCCTTCACCAATGGCCCCTTAAATGTATTTATGAAGAAAAAAAAAACGTTCGGACACCTATTCACTTATTTTTTGAGCTGATTTTTTCCGCTGACTTTCAAACTTCTCGCCTATATCGTTTAAGAGACACGCTGAGTTAAAAATCCTGCAACCCCCACTTTTCACCCCTTTCACGTCATAATATACACCACATCGAAAAACTGTTAGACACATGTCTGCTTATTTTTAATGATTAGTTTATATGCCGAGTATTACATCCCTAAATGAAACCACTCGTGAGATATTGTTATTCAGTAAAATGCTGGTTTAACCCCCTTAACGCCCCTTTAGAACCTGAATATCCGAAAATCCTTCTTTAATGGGCCTTTTCGACTTACAGCGAACATATCCCCAAAATTTCATGTTTCTAACTTAAATAGTTTTGGCTGGGCGATGTCAGTCAGGACACTTTGTTTTATATATGAGATATATCGTACCAAGTTTCACTGCGCACTGATGGTTAAATCGCAAGAAACGTCCACTTAAATATTTAAATTTCGCGTCGCCGCCATGTTGGATTTGTGCTCACCAGGTTATTGAAGGTCCCATAGGTGAACTTATGTTCATAGCCTCTATCAACATACAAAATTTCCGTTTGATTGCTGTCACAGATTAATAGTTATTGAGAACCGTCTAAATATTTCGGATGGTCGCCATGTTGGATCTTAATAGATGTAGGCCATAGAATTATGTACTATTAGATGAGGATTATTGTGTAGGTTCATTATTCAAACGTTCACTTCGACCGCATGATTAATTCACAAGAAATAAAAACTAATTTTAACATTTCGCACAGCCGCCATCTTAGTTAGTTATTTTTGTTTTAAGGGGCGGAACTACGAGGTCATCTGCCCCCAGCCGCCATCTTAATATTATGTAAACAATTGCACTAAATTAGATGCCAATGCATTACAATGTGTATAAACATTTGCTGTACCAAGTTACATTGCCTTTCTTCTTCTTCTTCTTCTTCAAGTGCCTTGTCCTCCAAGAACATTGGCGATCAGTAGTATGATCTGCTGTTTGTCCATAGTTGTAATTAACAGTGCAACTGTATTAAGTCCAAACCACTGGCTTAAGTTCTTTAGCCAGGAATTTCGTCTTCGTCCTGGACCCCTAATGCCATCAATCCTCCCTTGGATAATTAATTGCAAGAGGGGTACTTGTTGCTGCGCATGAAATGACCAAAGTATTCTAGTTTTCTCCTTTTGATGATACTGAGAATTTCTGAGTCTTTGTTCATACGCCGCAGTACTTCCACATTTGTGACTTTGGCTGTCCATGATATCCTTAAAATCCTGCGATACGTCCACATTTCAAATGCTATCAGTTTCTTACTTAAAACCTCGGTAAGTGTTCATGATTCAACTGCATAGAGCAGGACACTAAAAATGTAGAATCGAAGCAGTCGGGTGCGTAATGACAGACGTAAGCTGGGTTTTCCTAGCTCCGCATTTTGTGCGAAGCGCACTGTGCTATGCGCCGTCCGCAGTGCGGAGCCTACTCAACAACACGGAATCAGACGGCATCGTTTTCTTACACCCCTCCAAGGTGCGCAGTGCGCTCTGCGCTACTGGACGAATCCTTTGAGAGCAGTCAAGTGCGGACCATCCTACGCAACAGACGAGTATTTGGTTAGTTTTCTCTTGTGTACTGTAGATTTCTTTCTTTGCCACAAAATTCAAAAATAACTAATTGATTGATTGTTAAGTTCAGTAACTTTATCCAAAGAAACTAATTTTTTTACCCATTTTATATATTTTTTAAAATGTTACTATCGATTTTTATTAAACAAAGAAATATTTTCTAGAATGATTCGCTATATTAACTATTTTTCACAGAAAGATACATTAATTTAATTTAATTAGACAAATTTAGTTAATTGATTAGACGTAGGCCTAATAAATCAGCTTGTTTAAATTGTCCAATAAATTAATTCTACAAACTTACCTCAATGTAAACGCCAGCTTCTCCGCCGCTAACATCGGTCTTCTAATCCTGTTGTAGGACTCGCTTGCAAAATAATTTTCTACCAAACTAGACAAGTATTCAAACTGACACCTAGTAAGTCTGAAGTATGATTTGAACTTCACTTCGTCGTCGGGCAAATGTCTGTGGATTAAAAGTTTAAACACTCCTTCTTGCTCTCTAGATGTTTACATGGAACTGACAGATTTCCGCACTTCATAAAGACGACCAACAATTAAGTAAATTTCATCTTCGATCTCTTCTTCCTCTTCTAATAACATCAATAACGCTATTTTTTCTTGCTCAGAGGACGAGAGCTCATATTCACTCACTTATCAAACAAACGAAAACTTGGAATAGACGCAGCGCATTGTTGAGCTAGGAAAACACTACCGCGCAGCGCATTGGGATGTGCGGAGACAGGTCCGCAGTGCGCAGTGCGCTGCGCACAAAATGCGGAGCTAGGAAAACACTCCTTTAAATCACGGCTGGTCATAACTTTTCTTATCTTCATGAAAGCACTTCTGGCCTGGTCAATTCTGAGCGAATTTCTTGAATTAAGTCCCAGTTATCATTGATTTGACATTCTAAATATTTACACGATGAAACCCTTTCAATTCCTTCATTACCATGTGTAAGAATGCCCTGAATTTCATCTTTGTTTCTACTAACAACCATCCACTTTGTTTTTGGATGGTTAAATCGCTAGAAAAGTCTATTCATATTCGTTTTTTAGTGAACAGGATTCTGAGAGTCTCATACGTGAAATTCTAGTAGTGCCCTTTATCATCGTTCAAAAGTTCAGAGTGATATCAGTAATAGTTTCGGAGATATAGAATGCCGGTGAAATATTTCGCACAGCCGCCATGGTGGATTGATGAGACGTATTGAAATTTGAAGGTCACGATCGGGGTCGGCCAAAATAGTACTAATACCTTACCGAGTTTCATTGAAATCACTCCAGCCGTTTAGAAGTTATTAGGGACACCCACACACACACACGGGCAAAAGGTGATCTCATAAGCCTATTTTTCATAAATGAAAGTAGGCTAAAACAGGCTCTCGTTTAAATTTTGTTAGTATCACTCTGAAACTTGTTTTTGCTTATTGTGGCCATGCTATTAAGGCTAACTGCTTTTAAGAAACACAACATTCACGCTTTAATACGGAAATTATGAACTTTTTCACTTTATCTGTAATAAACACTCGTATCAGGCAATGTTGCGAACATCAATCCACTGCACTTCACTGTAGTGAGGTTAAATGACTGTCTGGACGAAAATTACTAATGTACTAAAGTTAGGTGAGACAAAGCCAATGGTCGCTATTTGGTTAGAAGGCTGTCTGTACGAAAATTACTGATTGTACTACAAGCAACGGGGCAGAGACTTAAACCCCAGGTTAGTTTTGTGATTGTAAGTAGATCCTTATTTCTCGTTCACCACTGCAATGACCAAACTATTTCCAACAATTTGTTAGGGACACATTCGTCCGATAATTAGTACTGCGTGTGGGAAACTAGGACAATGAAAAAAATGATGTTCCCTACTCCATCTTGCCCCACAACTCTCTTTCCGCCAATATTGGGTAAGGAAGCCTCGTTTTTCAACTTCGATTGGTATCTTCACACAACAGATCTAAGCGATTCCATGTTTCGAACTAAGTGACAATACCAGCACCAAACAATAATGTTGGCACTGCTAACAAAATGCATAACACCCTCTAGTGATTAAATGTTCAACTCGTGTATCTTAGAAGGGAAATAGGCTACCAAGTAAGACAGGTCGAAACCTATCTTGAAACTTTGTGGACGCATCGTTGTACTATAAGAGGACAAAGTGCGGAAAATCGGTCGCCATATTGAACTGCAAGGCTACGAAATCGTACCTGACATCCTGGTGCGCAGGCATGACGACTGGAGGATCTGGACATCTCTGTGGCACTCGGAGTTGTCGCGTAGCGGGATGTATGAGCTGACTCGATCGTGCGGCTGCTTCCCACCGGCCTTGAGTGCCTGGACCGTCAGGGCTGTCCATTTCAACATGTACAGTACTCGCTACTTCCCATTGATTTATATGAGAGATTCACCACATGATTTCAGAGCCTTACAGTTCAATCTGGCGGCTGATTTTCGGCACGGTGTCCTCTTATAGTACAACGATTGCGTCCACAAAGTTTCAAGATAGGTTTCGACCTGTCTTACCTGATACTTCCCTTGTGAGTCACATAACCTATTCCTATAGAAATTGTCCGGAGTTTGATGGCGGCAGGCACCGAGTTCCTAAAAGCATATAATTCATCAATGGTTCAAATAAATTAGACATATTAATCACAAGTTCCATACCAGTTCATTAGGTGGCAATTCTGTATCAATCAATTAGGCTGCCATATAGCCTAACAGTTACAGACCACGCCACGATATCCTAGTTTCTATTGGATTTGGATTAGAGTGATGTTGCAGGCGATTCTTATGGTAGCCGACGTATTCAGAACTACAGTACAGCCGCCGAGAGTCCGGCTCTGACATTTCTCATGAGGGAGGGAGACAGCGTTACCGGTTCTGTACGCTATAAAACAACGTGGACTACATAAAATATTTCACATGTTTTTGAATGAATTTTGACGAACCGCTGACCATATTACTAAAGTATGGTAATATACTTACACACAGGACAATAAAACAACAAACCTGCACTAACACAAAGAGCAACTGGACTACAGATGAAAGCCTTGGCAACATCGAGTTAAATTTAAAGACCGGTTTACCGGGAAAACCGCTGATTGGTACAGGTGACAAAATTCTTCATGGTAGTAAGCGACTTCGCCATCATAAGAAAAATTCCACTGCGATCGAAGAATTTAGGTTTTGTAACCACAAAATGTCGGAATAACAAAATTATGCATAATATTGCAAATGGGGTGTGGGACTTCCACGTTACATAGTGAAGACGCAAGTTTCAAGGTTCTATTAACACCCGTAGGTTGGCTATATTTAGGCTTGCCATACGTCCCGGTTTGACCGGGACAGTCCCGGTATTTTGCTCTTGTCCCGGTGTCCCGTCCGGTTTTATCAATGTCCCGGAAAACGGCTGTGATGTAAAAAGTAATGAATTTATGTGTTTAAGAATATTTTATGAATTGGTGATTTTTCAACAATCAACATGTTCTTTTTGTAATTGTTTTTGGAGTTAGACAAAATGTTTTAGTTTTTCAAAAAATAATAAGACTTAGTAATTGTTCAATTAAACAATTTTATGAAGTTTTTCGAATTGTATTTTATTAACATTTCTGTCTAGATGGTACACCAGAAAAAATATCATTAAAAAGGAAAGCATATATTTTTATGTAGCGAAAATTCCTTTTTAGTTTTAAAAGGTGTGAAGAACTAACAATTTCGAGTGCAAGATTCCCCCCGCCCGTCACTTGCGAGGCTTAAAAAAGGCTTGAAACTCACCATTTTGCTTCTATTTTTTTTAAATTCCCGGACCCCCTGCTCAATACCCCCCCAGAGCCCCCGGTAAGGCCATCCCATATTAATCTGTCCCGGTTTCACTCACCAAAAATATGGCAAGCCTAGCTATATTGTTCTCTTTACCCCCTCTTCTCCCACCATCGCCAAACATCAGAACCGAAAACTCAGCGCCTGGACTGTAGTTAGGCCTATATTACTTATTTAAAAAATATAGTCTAAACCATATTTCTTCCAGAATTGGGTTCTAAATATTTTAGAACGAAACTACGGCCAGCGATTGGTGATAACGAAAGTAAAATTGTGCTCATAACTGTGGTTATATAGAAGAGTGTTTATGTTAGTTTGTAGAACTGGAGACTGCTGTAGAGGACGGGAAATTGTTTTATGTCCACGCATCATGCGAACTGGTTTGGTTTATCGTTCGCTGAGCGCCACCTTCCGCTTCCCACTAACAGCCACGGGGTCTGAATGGTTGACCACAGGAAGAAGCGACAGCCTGGATATCCCCTTGGTCTAGCACACTGTTCAACTATACGAGTACACGTGTAAGTTTGTGTGTACACAGGCAGCATGTTCCAAAGGAGCAGATGCCCTCGAAGGTACGCCCTTTAAAACAACAAGGTGAAACTTAAGGGGCAAATTTTATAATTTAAATTAATAGTGTTGATTATGAAATGTCTACTATTGCAATCCAGCGCTCGTGAAGAATTCTTCAATGGCTCTTCGATCAACTGCATCTACAAAAGCTAATTGAATGCCTTTTTCCACACTGTCAATAGTGACGAGTGAGTTGGGAAGTCTGGATGACATAGCCTACTGTAGGCAGCTTCGGTGGCGTAGTTGGTAGCATGCTGAGCTTCTATGCCCGAAGTCGCCGGTTCAAACCCGGCCGAAATCGTCGGATTTTTAAAAGCGTTCAAAATCCCTCAGTATGCCTTCCTTCGGAGGGGAAGTAAAGCCCGGCTGTCCCATGTCATACAGTAGATTTATGGCATTAAAACAACCTTCACTAATAATTCGTGTAATTATTACACTCTTGTGTGAAGCTAAATTATAGATTAGATTTGACTAACACTCTTGAGTTCCAACGTTCGTCACCAGGAGTCGACTGCGGTGGCATCTAGTAACCAAGTTCAAAACTAGATATCGTTGACGGTAGCATTTGGTAACAAAACTAGTAACTACTTGAAAATTGAATGTCTGCAGTCCTTACCTGAATTACAGATAACACACACTAATACAGTCATCACAATTAACACCGGTTATCAGACAGATTCTACACACACCCAAAGTACACGGGACAACATGACTGCGTTGTCGCAGCCCCTAAACAGAGGAACCAACCAGATATGCTGCACTGTATTAGCAAATGAGGCGTTCTCAACCAGGTGCTCGCGAGCTCAAACTCTCCTGAGATACATTCTTTAATTCAATTTCGTGTTTTCATTACAGGTTTTGACAGTCAGAGATGTTATCATTGAAATAGTATTTTAGATCAGCAGTAAAGATAATTGGACATCCCTGTTTTATGAGTAACACGAAAGATGCAGCATGCCTGGTGAGCAGTGAATCACTAGCTATTTCACCTCTTCTGGTGGAGAGAGATAGGGAAAGGAACGAGAGGCGCATGCTTGTTGCATTATTATTATTTATGTTCGACCCTCACTATTATGTGTCAGAAAACGGTGTCATAATGATGGTCATTATAACACTTATTTTCATTATGATACAGTTTCTCCAGCCAATCAGAGCTCGTTCATTGACCAATTAGGTAACGATACCTTCGCGCATGCGCTCAAAATCCAACATGTCGGGCATAAACACAACATCGAACTATAATAAATTACCGACATGGAATACGCACCGTCCATATGTTCGCGTAAATAAACTGGCGAATATGAAACAAGAAATAGCACTGTACCTTAAAATCACCAACACTAATTTCTACACAGTGCATTCAAACGACTCCGGTGACAATATTACTGAGGGACGGCAGATGTAAACATACGGCTTGCATATGGCATTGCAAGCGCACAGAGCGCATGCGTCGGTCGTTCAAAGATCTTGAAAGACAGAGAGATGTCTCGCGCTCGCTCTCCGATAACAAAATTCTTGTGCCTGACTCTCAACAGATATTTATGAATATTTATGTTAAAACATATAATAAAATTATAATTATCGTCGAACATAAACAGTCGTATGCAACTCGCCTATAATGGTAATTAAGACACTCGTATGGAAATTATAAAACTCGCATACGCTCGTTTTATAAAAAATACTCGTGTCTTAATTATAGCCATTATAGGCTTGTTGCATAATGTACTATATTATTATTATTATTATTATTATTATTATTTTTATTATTACTATTATTATTATTATTATTATTATTATTATTATATTGGACTTAAATGGTGCTCGGGTACTTGGTATGTTACTGTATATGGGAGGTGCTCACAGTAGTCCCCACCACTTGCCTGGCCATTATCTCCCTCTGTCGCCGCTAGCACAGTTACACATGACAGTATACAATTGTTGCTGCTGGTGCTTATTTTAGGGGCTGCAACATCGTGGTTACAATCATAGCCCCGTGTATCTCGGTATGTGTGGAATGTTTGTGATAACCTGTTATAGTGATAGCCGAACAAGTGTGTGTATTTGTAAATTGGTGATAGTATTGGGAAGGAGACGACCGTGGCCTAATGTTAGGAACCATCCTGCATTTGCCTGGAGTAGAAGTGGGGAACCTCGGAAAACCACTTCCAGGATGACTGAGGTAGCAATCGAACCTTCTTCGCGGGTTTGCCTCGCGAGGCTGTGAGTAGAGTACCCCGTTCCAGCCCTCACACAAGAATTAAAAATTCTTGGTAGAGCTGGGAATCAGACCAGGACCTCCGGGGTGTTAGCCAAGAGCTCTAGCCGATACACCACGAGACGGTCCAATGAACTGGTCAGACACTGCAACTGTTCATTTGGGGTTCGACCCACGTTCCACTCGTTGTGAGCCCCTGGGGGTAGGTCTCCAAGATCTGCCGAGAAATGTTTCTGTTTGCCTTTTATCAACGGTCACAAAAGTTATATTCTTTGCCTTTAGAATCGATAGAGAAAAGAATCATCAAAAAGTAGTTGAAGAATAGAACGTCCCACTTGAAAACACAATCAAATTCCCACCACATTGCCTTCGTTTAGCGAAGTATACTTCACAAACATGCTCTTTGGAACAGCAAACCATTCAACTACTTTGGTATAATGAAGATGTTTCCATTTGTCACAGCGGCGTGGCAGCACCATTCAAATCCATACGGTCATCTCGATGACAATTGAAACGCAGGGGTCAGTACTGCGGAGGGGATGCTGAATAGGCAAGAATTCCTCGTTGAATTAAAACCTACTTTGAGAAACCTCAAAGCACCTCATAAATCAGCTACCAGCAAACATTTTTGCGAAGTTAGACATTGGTTAATAGAGTCACAGAACATTAACTCGAAATATTCGTCGGCCATTGCTACCGGCAGCATGTCAGCAGCTACAGGTAATTTATTGGGCGTTCTTTTGTTACCATCACAGTTGCTATGGAGACCCTTCAACACCGACTTAGAAATTATTGTGTGAGCAATATAATGAAGTTATGGATGTATAGCATTCCAGTATTCATATACAGTAATTCTTACGGCTGGCTGGATATAGGTCTATCCTATATTAATACACATGCCAAACAAATTCCTCACTCGCAAAACTTTCTGATGAACGAGGAGTACAGAAATAAAGCCCAACATTATTTTAATAACAGAGACGTGGTGCAATGTAAACAACTAGTTATTGTGCTCAACAGAATTGTCTGAACAATAGTTTGTTATGGTCAATTTTTGAGTAATCTCTTAAACTTAAAAGAATGAAGGCATTATTCATAAGAAAAGTAATCGGAGTGTCAAAAACTACCAGGTCACGATTTGTCTACCTCCTGGCACGAGAATAATTTCTTATTGAAGACCTTAGAAACTATTTACCTCTACCAAACACCAGAGCCTCGGAAAAACTACCGACACCATTGAAGAAGAAAAACAAGGCATACCTCAAGAATTTTATTGAACCGGAGCCATGATCGACCGGACGTAGGCAACAGCCAACTTTGAGTTGAGGCATGTGTTTACACGTCTGGCGGTCCATGGTTTTCACCACCTTATTTGCATTAATAAATATTTCCATGAGCCTACTGTGACGTGTGTACTGTGGACAAGCATGTGGTCGCTACCACTTAAGAGCTCTGTAGGAAAAGAAAACAATCCAAAGACTATGCAATTAAAAGCGCCAGAGTGCAATTTTAGTGAACATGTTCATTCTTTATTTAGATGGCTATTTGGCTGCAATAAAAGTATTATTAAACAATGCGTTTCAGTCGGGTGGAAGTAACAATTAAAAATTTTCCTTTTTGTTGCTTATTTTAAGGGCTATGCGAAATCGTGGTCATGTAGCCCCGTGTACTATGGGTGTGTGTAGAATCCGTCTGATAACCGGTGTTAATTGTGATGACTGTATTAGTGTGTGTTATTTGTTTTTAATTCAAGTAAGGACTGCAGACGATAATTTCAAATAGTTCCTACTTTCGCTACCAAATGCTACCGTCCATGACACCTAGCTGTGAACTTCGCTACTACTAAATGCCATCGCAACCAGCGCACAGTGTGAGATTTTGCCTATCTAGGAGAACTTTACTCAATGTCCCGATCATGTTATTTTTCACAAAATTCATGACATTTAGTTCGCTAAATATCCCAGTCAAAAGAAAATGCCACGCACTTGTACTCTAGTCACCCGCAACGTCTGTCAAATGGGGCTTAAAACAACGTAGAGACGCGTATGCTCTCAGAGCCCTGCAACAGCCGTGCAGTGTGCAGTGATGACGGACGCTGTGACGCAGAGTGGTCAGTGCTGTGCTTCAATGTTATTGCTGATATCTGAAGGTAACATTTTGTATGTTAACTTAAAATTTCATTGAAGGGTTAGGTTACAATGTTGTTTTGAAGAGAGGCTTGTCATGAACAAAAACTACTATAGTTTCTTGAAATTCAAAGAGGATTCTACTCGGGCGTTCCATCGTGTTCCGACCTGAAATTTGTTTCACATTATAGCTTATTAAGTATAATACTAGCAACGATCGAAATATCCTGCGCAAGTTTGCGCGATAACGACCAAGCGTCCTGTCTGTTTCAGAATGGCACCCGTGTTTACGTGGTGTACTATGTTCGATGAGTGGGCAAAATCTCACACAAACAAGTCAGAAGTTCTTCAAACATTATAATGGAACATAGAACATATTGGTTCATAGATTGCTTATTACATCCGATCCATATATTACAAGTTTACCTGCTTCTCCGAAAACGAAACGTCGGTAGTCATGGCCGAAGTTTTAGAACTTTTAAGGGATCCTGTTCTAAATGCTCCGGGTAATCACTCTGATGATAGCTGTGCAGTGATACAGGCTAGATCAGATAACTTTTCTTTGTGTTTGCGCACGTTTTGTGTCGTACCTTGTTATTACGTTTTACTTTTATGGACGGAAAATTGTTTAGTTCCCATTGTTACCAAAGTTTAATCTCAATGAATCTGGCTGCATCAAAAGCCAATGAGATATATATATTTTGTATATTTGACAGTAACACTAGCCAAATTTATGTCTTACGTCTGTCAAAAATGTGTTGTTTTATTTTTAGAAAAAAAATACAAATAAAACATTTTTAATCTCTAACTACAAATTGAAAACTTTATTTTAATTCTAGAGGCAACCAAAATATGCCACAGATAAGTTTATATTAGCCAGTGAATAAAGTTCCCCTGGATGGGCAAAATCTCACACTGTGCAGCGCCCGGTGATGAACGTTGGAACTTGAGAGCATTAATCAAACCTAACCTACAAATATTGGGTTCACGCAAGTGTAGTTAGTGGGAGGTTCTTTTACATGCCATACAACTATGACATGGGACCGCCGGCTTACCTCCCCTCCGAAGGAATGCATACCGCACTGTGGGATTTTTAACGCTCTTAAAAATCCGACGACTTGCGACCATGGGCATAGAAGCTCAGCATGCAACCAACTAAGCCACCGAAGCTGCCGAAGAGTAGTAAGAACAAACAATGTCAAGTGGATGGACATTGGGGACTAGCGTCTACAAGGTAATGAGCACAATTAGCATACCATTTTGGATAGCTTGCCACGGTGGGTGAGTGTTTATCGTATCGGACTGCCAACCCCAAGCTTGCAGGTTCGCTCCTGGCCATGGTAAGTGATAATTGAAAGGCGACAAATATCATGATACGTATGTCATACGATGTTGGCACGTTAAAGAACCCATTTGAATTCAGTAGGCCGTGTTCATAATGGCAAAATTAATCTCGGGTTTTTCCGCCAACACAAAGTTCCTCATTTCTCTACAAGAAAGCGCTATAGTGTCAAGGAGCTTATACAGGGTGAACAAAAAATGCCGCACTTGGAGGTCGGCATGCGGTTCCTCGTCGAAAAAGTCAGTTTATGTTGCGAAACCTAGTCCCGCCAATAGGTTTAACAGAAATGCGTGTTAAGAAACGAGGCTCTGGCAACGCTGTAACTGCATGCAGCGTGGCCAAAAGCAGGTCGCAGGAACTCGGCGCTTTGCCAAAGCCTTTCTCTGTGCATTCCGTTGCACTGCGAGACGTGACAGACTTGCCATCTTCTCGTATTCATACTTGTGTTTTCAAACAGCACCCGATCCGATTTTGCTATTGACACTTTTGTCTTGCATTTGGATGAGGAATCGCATGCGGACCTCCAAGTGCGGCATTTTTTGTTCACCCTGTATATCTAACCTCCTTGACTGTCATAGCGTTTCAAGGAGCGATAAATTTCGACATGCAAGTTGCCCTCTGGGTGTCAATTAAGAAAGCTTGCACCCGGTATCCGAGGCCATACGATATTATTATTATTATTCTTTGGACAGCTAAAAGCAAAATCAGTAGGAGAATATGGAACAGTAAGAGTAATATTAGATGGCTT
The DNA here is from genome assembly GCA_946902985.2 of Meconema thalassinum. NCBI lineage: Eukaryota > Metazoa > Arthropoda > Insecta > Orthoptera > Tettigoniidae > Meconema > Meconema thalassinum. Next base: position 411,786,561 of record OX336393.1, read on the forward strand.
ATGGACGATATAAAAGTATTACCAAGTAGTATCGAGGATTTGTGAAACAAAGTTAAGAAACTCCAAGATAAGCAAAGCAAACTACAAACTAAGATTGTCCTCCTCCTGGTGTAGTGGCTAGCAATCTTGACTCTTCTAAGACATTTAATTCTGGTCTCAGGGCTGGAATGGGGTCCGCTCAGCCGCGTGAGGCAAAACTGAGAAGAAGAGGGTTTGATTCCTACCTAAGCCATCCTGGAAGTGGTTTTCCGTGGTTTCCCAATTCTACTCCAGGCAACTTGGGTCCACGGCCGCTTCCTTCCCAATCCTACCTAAATTACAAATACACACACTAATACAGCCATCACAATAATACAGATCATCAGACAAATTGCACACACACACACACACACACACACACACACACACACACACACACACACCGAAGTACAGGGGGCTACATGACCACGCATACGCCAAGCTCCTAAATGAATCAACAACAACAACCAGATCTTCTACACCTCTGGTAAGAGCGTTAAAAATCCCTAAGTATGCCTTCCTTCGGTGGGGAAGTAAAGCCGGCGGTCCCATGCCATAGATTTATGGCATGAAAAAGAACCTTCCACTAACTACACTTGTGGAAGCTAAAATTTGTAGGTTAGTTTGATAACGGTATATTAGTTCCAACCTTCGCCACCAGGTGCTGACTGCAGTGGCATTTAGTAGCTACGTCCGCAGATAGGTGTCGTGGACGGTAGCATTTGGTAGCAAAAGTAGGAACTACTTGAAAAGAATTAATCGTTTGCAGTCCTTCTACCTGAATAACAGATTACACTCACTGGTTGGTTCCTCACTTTAGGGTCTACGACGACGCGGTCATGCAGCCCCGTGTACTTTGGGTGTGTGTAGAATCTGTCTGATAACCAGTGTTAATTGTGATGACTGTATTATTGTGTGTTATCTGTTTTCAATTCAAGTGAGGACTACAGACATTGAATTTTCTGAAGTAGTACCTACTTTTGCCGCCAAACTCCACCGTCAATGAGTACTAGTTCAGAACTTGATTACCAGATGCCATCGCAATCGGCTCCTGGCGACGAACGTCGGAACCTAAGAGCGTATGTCGAATGTTTAACCTATATATAATTTAGCTTCACACAGGTGTAATCAGTGGAAGGTTCTTTAACATGCCATAAATCTATGACATGGGACCGCCGGCTTTACTTCCCCTCCTAAGGAAGGCATACTGAGGGATTTTTAACGATAACACACACTAATACAGCCATCACAATTAACACTGGTTATCAGACAGATTCTACACACACCCAGAGTACATGGGGCTACATGACCGCGTTGTCGCTGTCCCTAAACTAAGGAATCAACCAACCAACCTCTGGTATTCTTCATCATGACATCTGACGCTGTTTTCATTGTTGTTGGAATTGAAATATTCACGTTTCTATTTACATTGGAAATGTTTGTACATTTGGAGTAGTTCTCTCTCTTTCTATATATATATACATCAGTTCCCTTTTCCCAACTTTTGGCATTGATAAGTAGTTTATAATGCGCTTTAGAATGGGGAGAACGCGCGGTAGAGGAAGAGAGAGAGCGCTTATATGGTTCAGGCTTCAGCCAATCACGGGGCCGGAAATTGGCAACACTCTCCGTAGAATTGTCTGTCACACTCTACTGTCATATAACTGACAAAAGTTTAGAGTAAAAAAAATTGAAGTACTCATTTTGAAAACTGTCAAAATTGTAATAAAACACACAAGCCTTTTTAGACTATCAATATTGTGAATATAATACCTTGTCTGTTTATGAATCTATCGTGCCATTTATGTCATTCGTGTAGCAAAAATCAACTAGACACACTTCGAAGAAAATAAAAATATATATACACATATCTCGTTACTTGATGTATTTGAAATGTATTTCCATGGCAGTGACATGACGGATATTGAAAATACGGCATGTTAATTGTATTTTTTTGCTTAGCAGGGGGCGAAGCTATTTATATGTGTGATGTGCTCAATTTACTGCAAACCATTCCGTGAAAATAAGGTTGCTATGGCTGATACATGTGCAGCGTTTTTTTATATATTAAAATATCGTATTTAATAGTCTATTAGTGGGAGGTCACTTTCAACATCTTCTGTAAATCGTAGTGCGTTCAGTTTCATTTATTTATTTATACATTTATTTATTTATTTATTTATTTATTTATTTATTTATTTAGGGAGTTTGTTATGAAGATCAGCATTTAAAAGACGAGTGTTATATCGGTAAGGAAGAAACGCAAGGATATAGAATGTCATGTAGGAGGTTGGTTGGTTCCTTAGTTTAGACGCTGCGACAACGCGGGCATGTAGCCCCGTATACTTCGGGTGTGTGTAGAATCTGTCTGATAACCGGTGTTAATTGAGATGACTGTATTAGTGTGTGTTGTCTGTTTTTAATTCAAGTAGGGACTGAAGACAGTAATTTCAATTAGTTCCTACTTCTGCTACCAAATGCTACCGTCCACGATACCTAGCTTGCGGACTTGACTACTAGACGGCATCGCAGTCAGCACCCGGCGGCGAACGTTAGAACTAATATAGCGTTATCAAACTAACCTACACATTTTGGCTTCACACAAGTGTAGTTAGTGGAAGGTTCTTTTTCATGCCATAAATCTATGATATGGGACCGCCTGCGTTACTTCCCCTCCAAAGGAAGGCATACTGAGGGATTTTTAACGTTCATATAATATTCCGACGACTTCGGTTTGAACACGCGACCTTGGGCATAGAAACTCAGCATCATGTAGAAGGTGGAGAAGGTGGAACATTTTAAGTAGGCCTACTCGGGATGTGTATCCACTATGGGGAAGGAAATAGAGTTGCGGTTAGGTGAAGCCAATTCAGTGAGTTCTCAGTTGCGATCTACAGTATTCTGCAAGAAAGAAGTTTGAGTAGTGACGAAACTCAGTATTTAGACCGACCTTCCTTTATGGAAGTGAGAGCTGGGTAGATTCAAGGTATATGATACATAACCTGGAGGTGGTAACTGATATGAGGGCAGAACGAATGATTGCTGGGACATTTATTTATTTATTTATTTATTTATTTATTTAGCTTATGGCTTTTAGTGTCGGGAGTGTCCGAGGACATGTTCGGCTCGCCAGAAGCTGTATCTGCTTCTAGCGGACATCCATAGGGTGAGCTACAAGTTCCGTTCAATTTCAAGTAGTTCCAATTTTCGCTACCAGATGTCAATGGTACCTAGTGGTGAACGTTGGAACTTTGATAGAGCGTTCCAACGAAATCTAACCTAGAAATTTAGCTTCACACAAGTTTAGTCTGTGGAACGATCTTTTGAAATGAATATCGACAGCCTGCTTCCAGTCTCCGACCGGGTCAGGAATGGAATGCATGAAGCCCCCATCTAGCTGCGAGGATATGAACTGTGCCGGCTGCCGAGGCCTGACGCACTCCTCTGGGGCAATGATGAAATGAATGACAGATGAAAAGGAATGATAGTGGAGAGTGTTGCTGGATTGACATTTTGACAGGGAAAACCGGAGTACCCGGAGAACAACCTGTCTGCCTCCGTTTTGTCCAGCACAGATCTCACGTGGAGAGACCGGGATTTGAACCACGGACCCAGCGGTGAGAGGCCGGCGTACTGCCGCCTAAGCCACGGAGGCTTCTTGTGGAAGGATCTTTTACATGCCATAAATCTATGACATGGGACCGCCGGCTTTACTTCCCCTCCGAAGGAAGGCATACTGAAGGATTTTAACGCTCTAAAAATTCCGACGACTTCGGCCGGGTTTGAACCCGCTATATTGGGGGCACCAGTTCAGCATGCTACCAACTACGCCACCGAAGATTGCTGGGACAAATAGATGGCAGGAGGGTACTTGTTATGAAGAGATATAGGCTAAGTTAGAAATGAAAACGCTAGATGAAGCTGTTTGTATGAGCCGACTCAGATGGTGGGTCATGTGAAGAGAATGGGGGAAGAGAGATTACCTTAGAGGTTAATGAGTCGACTGTAGAGGGTAAGATAAGCAGAGGTAGAGCATTTAGGCGATGATTAGGTTCAGTGATGAACGATCTCAAAGTTAGTGGTGTAGAAGCAGAGGAGGCCGCGATGCTAACTGCTAATGAGGGCGACTTGTTCTCACACAGAGACTTGCAGACTAGACTGGATGCTGAAAGGAAAATCAGTCCCAAATGAAAATATATGTACAGTATTTATTTATTTCTTGTTTGGTCGTTTGGGCCACCTACGGTGCTTGTGCTTCAGCTGTTGTCTGCCACGTCTGGTGTTCTTGGTGGATTGTTTGGCGGCTACTTTTGTGCTGAAATCTTGAGCCTTTCTATTGTTCCAGTATTCTTTCATTTTCTTGCTCAACTCTATCTTACGTTCCTCGGACCATTTTCTGGACGCATTGTGGTGAACTTCTGTAATGGATGTGAGGAAAGGTCTGGTTTCATCTGTCAGTCGGTAGCGACTCTTGTCATTTATTGTGTCTTGCTGAATTTTAAGATCAGCATCCATCTCATCTTGTTTGATCCACAGCGATCCAGTGATTTTACCCTTGTCGTCTAATTTGAATATACTGTATTATAAGACAGCCTGTGGTGGTCCATTCTGTACAGGTGGCCGTAGAAAGCCTGGTGCCTCCTTCTGTGAGGTCACCCTGGTGTTTGTAGAATTCACAATTTGGTTTGTACCATCGTATTCCATCTGGTAAGATGGAGCTACACTAAAGACGGACTTTGTGAATGTGGGGAACTGCAGTACCAACGACATCTTCTGGTATGCAGAAACCTACCTGAGACTTGCACCACCGACGATCTTTGGAGAGCAAATGACAGGGCCCTCAAGACTGCCAAATTCTGGTCTTTGCATTCTATTTGATTTCATTTCATTTGTTAATATAGTTTGTAAATTTGTTTGTATTATTCTATTTTGTAATTTTTCTTGGACACGTAAAATAAATAAATCTGGTAAGATCCTTGGTCCCACTATTTTTCGCAAATTTATTTATTTATTTATTTATTTATTTATTTATTCGGAACACGTACCGGTATATAGCTGGTGAGTTTCAGTTTCATTTAGTTTCTGTAGGCGCATCATGGCGCCTATTTGAGCCGCTACGTGTGCTCGCCATTAATGGCACTCAACTCCTACTCCTTAAATTGTATAATCTACCAATTCAGAAGGGAGGACATACTATACTGCGACCGCGTTTGCATTATTGCAAGAGCCTTTAGTCTATGTTGGGAATCCAGATAAGAATAGTAAAGCCAATGCATTGTCAATGCGCTAGCGTGGACGGATTATCAACTAGTGCTGTAACCTGCCGGCTACAAGAACATTACCCCTATTCATATGTTTTCCGACCGAGGATAGAGAGGATTTCAATGTAGCTCTTTTCTTGTCTTCTAACTGGTTATAGTGGAAATATCCCATAAACAACCAGGTCTGGACAAAACATCTAGGTCAGTGGTTCCCAACCGCAATATTACGGTCTACTTAAACCTTATATCATAGCGTATACGCTATGCTTATATCTTGAAATAACTAGGCATTAGTCAAATTAATTACTCCCATGCACGACAGATGGTGACACTATTCGATTCATTTCAATGATTCAGTTATACATGTATCCGGCAGATGGTATTACAGCTAATCCCTCCGGAATAACCCAGATAAATTACTCGAATCTTTGGATAAAATCGATTTCATTGCTTGAATTTCTTGATCATTCCAGTGATTCCACACTCAAAGGTAAGTTCAGCAAGAGTAAGGCGTTGATGGCTGCTTTATTTGGCTTCGACTGAGAGAAGCTTGACGCACGTTTGCCCTTTTCAACATCATATCTATACGATCAAGCCTTCTCTACTATGGTGACAATGAATTCCAAAGTAATAAATAGACTGCAAAACCTTGAGGATGTTTTGCGTGTTTCATTGACAACAGTAAGGCCCGATATCACGTAACTGTGCTCTAGGGTGTCCGGACATAACGTACCACGGACAAAACGTACCACTTGATTTTCGAGGACATAACGTACCACCTAGGTCGTTATCTACCTAAGAACGGTTATCCCGTAATCCCCAAATATTTACGCTAGGCCATAACGTACCACTTGATGTCAGACGGGCATTCCAGTTACAGGTTCATTACCACAAGAACATCAGTGGCGATCACACTGTGTGGCTTTAAACATTTTGGTATTGTAACATGGAGTTGTGTACAACGAATAAGGGTGGTTTATGTGCGCAATTCGACGGATGAAGTACGAATTGTACATTGAAATTTCAAAGAGAAAGAAGAAATATGTCAAGTATGATGAACGGCTTGACAGAATAATGAAGCGGTATGAAGAGAATGGAAACTTGAAATCTTGCTTGAGAGCTCTCTCATATTCGCAGATCTTGGAATGAAACTACACATGGCGAACTTGCTATTCGCTAGGATATAAAACCCACATAAATCATTTAAAAAAATAAAAAACAGTAAAGAAACGAAAAATGACCAGAGCTTAACCACAGCTGATTTTAAACACGCCAAAATGTTTATAAACATTTTGCCTGTCCAAAGCCTGGATGAAGTGTAATGGGAATACAAAAACTTACCATATTTTATATTAGTTTATGTTATGTTATTGCCCACGTATTTATTACCAGGATGAATTGAGCAATACCGAGCAAGTGGCCGTGCGGTTAGGGTTTCATGCACGCTAAATATTTCCCACTCTTTCAAGTGGTACGTTATGTCCTCTCCTAAATATTTGAAGGTCATTAGCTGACTCTTCGCAGGTAATCAGCCGGCCAAGTGGTACGTTATGTCCTATAATCGTGCTCTAGGCATCAGTCACTAGATTCACATTAATGATTGATCGAACAAAACTCTATATTGAGGTACTTTTACTCAGTGATTGAAGCACCGTCTACTGTATTATCTTATTATGTGCGTTACTTATTATATCATCTTTCAATAAATGAACATATTAAACGTATTTATTTTAAATTCACGGAAGGGTGCCCAAAGTTTTTAATGTAATTCCCAACGGTGAAACACTGGTCTAGGCTCTATCACTGCTCTCCTAGGAGCCGCTACCTAAGGTAGCAGAAGTCGCCAAGGCAGATCGTAGCTACTCGTTAGTGATTGGAACACCGGGTGAGTTGCGTCGCTCACATCCGGGAGGCGAGGAGGTTCGAATCCCCCCGCCGGCAACCTTGAAGATGGTCTTCTGTGGTTTCCCATCTTCATTCCAGGCAAATGCTGGAGTTGGTCCCTAACTATAGGCCATAGCCGCTACCTTCCAACTCCTCGCCCTTACATTCCTCCCCAACGGTACTTGTAGCTCACCCATTGGGTGTCCGCCTCGAAGCAGCTACAAAACTGGCGAGCCGAACATGTCCTCGGACACTCCCGGCACAAAAAGCCATCCGCTAATATAAAAACAAAAGTGATTGGAACGATGACACGCCTTCGCTGGTTGTAGCGAAGAGTGCTAACAAAAAGCAAACCGCATTCAACGCAACATAACGTCTGTTTCTGTTCTTCTACGTCTTTCCATTTCATATTCCTGAATTATAGCGGAACAGTTTGGCCTCAGACGTTACTGTGTCTATCCATCGATTCCTCGTCTTTCCTAATGGTCTCTTCCTTCTAACGTCTCTGTCAAAGTAAATCCTTGGTGTTCTATTTGTGTCCATTCTCATGGCGGGGCATGTCCAAACCACTGTAGTCTGCTTGTTTTGTGGGGCTCACCTTACAAGTCCTTACGTATGAAACACGCGTAACTTGTTTTCTGGGGTATTTTGTTATCCCATAGTAGATTTCTGACTTAATTCCTGTTAGTTAGTTAGTTAGTTAGTTAGTTAATTATTGTTGTTTTAAGGGGCTGAACTACGAGGTCATCTGCCCCCCAAATCCTTCCTGTTAACTTCATTCCTAATCTAATTTTTCTGGTCCTTTGGTTAATAGTTCTGATGAATTTCATTTCTGTTGCCTGGATTTTGCTATTGGGCTTGTTGTGTAGAGCACAAATTACAAGTCCATAGGCGAGAATTGGAGTGAAGTACGTATGAAACGTGCATAACTTTGCTTTCTGGGGTATTTTGTTATCCCATAGTAGATTCCTATGGGTCCTGTTAAGGATCTCATGCTTTATCGTATTGTCCTTTGAGACAACACTTCCAAGGTACATAAATTTAGAAACTGAGTAATTTCAACTGTGTCTGTTTGACTAATCTTTAAAATTGTTTGGAATGACAAGTTTAAAGAATTCAGACTAACGATTAGTCAAACAAAAAGAGTTGAAATGACTCTCAATAGGAAAGTCTCATGTTGAAACATATTTTTGGAGGGAACTCAGCTGAATGCTTTAAATACCAATAATTAAGTCAATCACTTCATCAAGTTTGACATGAACGAACATACAAAATTAAACTAAAGGTATATGGACGCATAGAGTCTTTCAACTACTCGTATTAGATCGAGCCTCCATCTGTCATCAATCTGTCGTGGAAATTCTATTCTGGGGTTAAAACGAGATAAAGACGAAGTATTGAGCTAAAATGACCAATTAACAGACACAAAGACGTTTTTAGAACAACAGATAGTAAAAACGTAGTTTCACTGAATAGGTACAGTACCGTAAAACGGGGCGAATAGAAACAATGGGGTGAATAGAAACAAAAACCAGGAAAGTTCAATAATTTGCTATAAATATTATTGTAATAATTCCCATTTAAAATTTGTTGGATATAGTTGAGGTATAACATAATACTGAAGAGAAATTATTGTTTGAAAGGTTGTCAACTCTGTTATATATAAGTCATATTGTCAGGTAAAGAGTAACATTAAAATTAGGTACAGAAATGAAATGAAAATCCACAGCTTGCTTCCAGTCACCGACCGGGTCAGGAATGGAATGAAATGAAGCCCCCATCTAGCGGCGAGGATATGAACTGTGCCGGCTGCCGAGGCCTGACGCACTCCCCTGAGGCAATGAGTAAATGAATGACGGATGAAATGAAATGATAGTGGAGAGTGTTGCTGGAATGAAATTTTGACAGGGAAAACCGGAGTACCCGGAGAAATACCTGTCTGCCTCCGTTTTGTCCAGCACAGATCTCACATGGAGTGACCAGGATTTGAACCACGGACCAAAATTAGGTACAGACTGTTTAAAATTCACCATTTGAAGGTACAATAGCAACACTATAGTAATATATATTCCTGTTGCCATTCACCCATTAGTGGGTACATAGAAACAGGTAGGCTACGTTTTTTTTTTAATATCTTCTGCCAATTACTGAGACTATGATATTTTGGCCAGTTAATAACTAGACCTTCACCCATTCTTAGCCATAAAGATAATTCAAAAATCGTTAATTATGCATTATCCAGACAGTCACAAAGTTTGAAATTGTTTCTAATCACCCCATTCTAGGGTACGCGGATGATGGTCGAGGATCACGCTTGGCAGTGTGGGACGTACATAAAAGAGACACAATGATCAAAGACAGGTGTGGGGGAGTTGTGCCCTCCTCGTTTCCCGTAGCTGGGCTTTTAAAATAGCGTTAGCTTCGCTTGAGAAGACAGCTCATTTCCTTTAAAAAATGCGTTTTGGTACCGTTTCCGGACGTTCCGATTCCGATGGCCGCTGTACGTTCTATTCAGCTGAATGATTTGTTTTAACTTTGAAGCGTGGTGAAAGTGGCCCTCGATGTGCTGGATCTCTCGGTAATGGAAAACAACTAGTAGATGTCAATTTATATAAATAAACCCATCAATAGTCTATAGCCTTTCTTTCTGTTGCTTTTTCCGATATAATTTTCTAAGTTGTTTGTTTCTGGTGATTATTACAATTAGACCACAATTGAATCTTGCGCTCGAACAACGGTGCAAGCTCCACTGAACAAGTTGTACACGAGAGGCAATTTAAAACACTTGAGTTCATGCTGCACGGTAGACGTATGCCCTAGTAACACTCAAATTCGATCAACCAGGAAGGGTCCAGTAACACTGAGAGTTATTTTTACCAGTTTTGTCCCTACTCTTATTTATTTATTTAGCATGTGGATTACAGTATAATCACAACAACGAGATATTTACAGAATTTCAATATGAGTCGTCCAGTTGCAAAACTCGTTTAATCCACTTATGAATAAGATCATTTTCATGAGAAACGTTTCTCTGGACTTTGCCTCGCGTTTATTTTGTGTTTGTTGTTTTCTACTTTTTTCTTTTTGCTTTGTGTTTTTGGTTTTTGGTTTTGTGTTTGCTTTTATTTTTTTTTATTTTTTATTTAGTCAATTTACCCTCTAGGTTGGTGGTTCCCACGGACTCAGCGAGGGAACTCACCACTACCGCCTCTATGGGCAGTGTCCTGGAGCTTGGAACATCTGGTCGGGATAGATACAACTGGGGAGGTGTGATCAGCACTTCGCCCAGGCGGCCTCACCTGCAAAGTGAACAGGGGCCTCATGAGGGATGGGAAGGGATGGAAGATTGGGATGGATAGGCTAGGAAGAGGGAAGGAGGCGGCCGTGGCTTTACAGTAGGTAACATCTCGGCATTTGCCCGAAGACGAAGTGGGAAACCACGGAAAACCACTTCGAGGATGGCTGAGGTGGGAATCGAACCCCCTCTACTCATTTGGACCACCCGAGGCTGAGTAGACCCCGTTCCAGTCCTCATACCACTTTTCAAATTTCGTGGCAGAGCCGGGAATCGAACCCAGGACCTCCGGGGCGGCAGCTAACCGTGCTGACCGCTACGCTACGGAGGCGACTGCTTTTTGGTTTTGCTTTTAAATTTTACTTTTTTTGTTTTCATTCTTGGTTTTGGTTTTGCGTTAGTTTTCTGCTTTTGCTTTTCTTTAATTTTGCTTTTTGCTTTGTATTTCTTGTTTTTTGTTTTCTGCTTTTGCTTTTGTTTTTGAATTTTTCTTGTTGTTTCGTGTTTTTTGTTCTTGATTTTATGTTTGTTTTCTGGAAAATCAAAATAAAACAAGTCAAAATAAAATAAAACAAAATAAACGAAACAAAATCAAAATAAAACAAAACGAAATAAAACAAAATAAAATGAAATTAAACAAAACAAAATAGTACAAAATAAAATAAAGTAAAATAAAGTAAAATAAAATAAAATAAACTAATTAAATAACTAATTTTAAGACATGATCCTTATTCACAAGTGGATTAAACGAGTTTCGCAACTGGACGACTCATATGCAATATGTAGGCTACATAATTTTATACAATTTGAAAGCAATAGAATTACCAAAATCTAATATAGGTCTGACGTTTGTCTTTGGCCGGTAGCCGTGAAATGCGCGCATCAACTGTGCTAACCATTCAACCTCCTTCCTTCGTTCGTTCCTTCCTTCCTTCGGAACGTGCTGAGCATGCTCACAATAAGAAGACTTCCTTGATGGCTGGAGACCTCTACGCAACAAGCAAACACCAGCCAAAATCAAACGTCAGACCTATAACAGTACCGTACTAACTAATGCCTATATCATGAATATAATATTTATCTCTGTGTCACCACCAGGAACTCGTGTGGATTACCATGGGGATATTCTTGAATTATAGAGGAACAGGTTGGTTGACGGTTGGTTGGTAGGTTCCTTAGTTTAGGGGCTGCGAAAACGCGGTCATGTAGCCCCGTGTACTTTGGGTGTGTGTAGAATTTGTCTGATAACCGGTTTTAATTGTGATAGCTGTATTAGTGTGTGTTATCTATTTTAATTCGAGTAGGGACTGCAGACATTCAATTTTCAAGTAGTTCCTACTTTTGCTAACAAATGCTACCGTCTATCTTGCAGACTTGGCTACTAGATGGCATCGCAGTCAGCACCCGGCGGCGAACGTTGGAACTAATAGAGCGTTATCAATTCTAACCTACAAATTTTGACTTCACACAAGTGTAGTTAGTGGAAGGTTCTTCTTCATGCCATAAATATATGACATGGGACCACCAGCTGTACTTCCCCTCCGAAGGAAGGCATACTGAGGGATTTTAACGCTCTTAAAATCCGACAACTTCGGCCGGGTTTGAACCCGCGACCTTGAGCATAGAAGTTCAGCATGCTACCAACTACGCCACCGAAGCCGCCATTGGTTGACGGCATCTCCAGAATAAAAAAAGATAAAACACTCGATCAAAGAAAAATGAGCATTTCACCTTTACTTTATTCAACTTAGTGAACCGTAAAGAAATTGATAGTTCTATAAATCATTATTTCCCAAACAACAAACCACGTTTACAGTTAGTTCAGTTTTCTGTGGCCCCATGCAGAGGAAAATATAGGTTGTTGTTGTAGTTGTTTCAATTCAGGGTCATCATGGTCATTTAGCCCCGTGTACTTGGATGTGTGTAGGATTCCTCTGATAATAATCTGTGTTAATGTGGTGTCTGTACTAGTGTATTTGTCATACAGGTGAGGATTGGGAAGGAGGCGGCCTCGGCCGTGGCCTTAAGTTAAGAATCATTTGCCTGAAGTAGAAGTGGGAAACCACAGGAGGGCTGAGGTAGGAATCGAACCCTTCTCATATCAGCTTTTCCTCACGAGGCTCAGTCTATCCCGTTCCAGTCGTGAATCGAGCCAGGACCTCCGAGGCTCTAGCCAAGAACGTTAGCCACTACACCACGACGTGGTATTAAATGCACTACTGTTTGTAGAACAGGAGATCTGACAACATTGTACTTTATACCACAGATTAGGGACATGACAATACATTACTGATTACAAGGACAGTCCGGTTGACGGTCCATCTTCAGTACGGTGTCGCACCACCACGTGCTGCAGTCAGAGAAACTGGACGTCGTGGCATGGAATCACACAGCGCTTGCATACGCTGCTGGGGAATACCGTCTTTCGAGGTTTGTAGGCGCGTCCACAAAGCATTAACAGTGGCGGCAGGTGGACCTGAACGAACAAGTTGCCGACCGACCTTTTCCCAGACATGTTCGATGGGCGATATGTCAGGCGAACGGGCAGGCCAGGGAAGCAGAGGTGTCCGTCGTTCTGCGAAGAAGGCTTGCATATTCCTCGCCACATGCGGGCGGGCATTGTCCTGCTGAAATATGGTCTGTGGAATGGCCTGCAAGAGGGGCAGTGCCGTGGGCTGTAAAACTACGAGGTGCGATTGCCTGTTATAGGCAATTGCGTCCCGAACCATTACACCTGGTGTTTGTCCGCTATGCCACTCAACAATACAGTCCGACTGATTGCGTTCTCCACGGCGGCGTCGAACACGTATGCGGCCATCACTGTAGGACAGGTTGAAGCAGGACTCGTCCGAGAACACTACATTTCGCCACTCAGCCTGCCAGTGTCGGCGTGCACGTGCCCATTGTAGTCGGAGGCGTCGGTGGTTCCCAGTCAGTGGAAGCCGACACAGTACCATGCGTGCTACCAGACGAGCCCTCAAGAGATGATGCCCTACCATCGACGCAGACATGTCCACCCCCGTTGCAGCGCTCCAACGTCGAGCCAACACCGAGGACGACGCTGTTCTGTCCGATACGGCCATGCGGAGAAGATGGCGGTCGTCTCGCGCTGTGGTCACATTGCGTCGTCCTGTACCCTGTCGTCGCTGAGTACGGCCCTCCTCTCTCCACTGGATCCACATACGCCTTACTGTTGACGCAGCGTGCCCTGTACGAGCCGCAATGTCCCGGAACGACAGACCTGCCTCCCGGAGCTCAAGCATTCTGCCCCGTTCAACTGCACTCACATGCTGATAGTCGACCCGGTGATGTCGGCGAGGCATCGTTGCACTTGCTTGCACGTTTTCACTTGGTATGACGGCCCCATGCCGACAGAGCTGTGCCGAACACTGACCTGTCTGGTCCCACGACAGAGGGTACTGGTGGGCCAATGTGCACGCCATCTCTCTGCGAATTCAATCTCTTAGTATGGTACCGCAGGCCTACACGACCCCTGTTCTGGGATTGTCTCCGACCATTTCTTCTGGGTGTTTCACTTTCTACAAACAGTACTGTATAAGGCTCGACGGGAGTATAGGCCTAAATCCACTATTGGTTAAAGGTTGTATGACAGATGATATAGTTCGTTATTGTAGTTTTAAGGGGTGGAACAGCGAGGTCATCTGCCCCTTATCAAATGATGTGTCGTAAGGAAGAGCATGGAAAGGAGCAGCCCGGTGGCTCATTGTCGATATCAGAATCACGAGGACACTGATTTTGACACCAGTACGAGCCCTATTTGTAATTACCGAATTACTAATGAGAATTGCTGCCAGTATTTTTTAGCATATTTTCAATTTATAAAAAATAGGCTTATGAGATCACCTTTTGTCCGTGTGTCAGTGTGGGCGTGTGTGTGTGCGATTCGTGTGTATGCCCCTCTAATAACTTCTAACTGGCTGGAGCGATTTCAATGATCATAGCACCATTCTGGCCGACCCTGACCGTGCCCTTCAAATTTCATTGTGTCTCACCAATCCAACATGGCGGTTGTGCGAAATATTTCACCAGCATTCTGTACCTCCGAAACTATTACAGATATCACCCTAAAATTTGGACGGTGATAAAGGGCACTACTAGAAGATCACCAATGAGACTTTCAAAAACGTGGTGACTACAAAACCAACATGGCTACCAAGCGAAGTTGAGACTTTTAAATATACTTTTCTCGCGATTTAACCATCCAAACGTAATGAAACATGGTACAGCAAATGTCCATACTTATTGTAATGCACTGGCATCTGATTTAGTTCAATTGTTTACATAACCTAAAAATGGCGGCTGTGCGAAATATTTCACTGGCATTCTATATCTCCGAAACTATTACAGATATCACCCTGAAATTTTGAACGGTGATAAAGGGCACTGCTACAAGTTTATTTATGTAACTTTCAAACACCTGTAAAGTATAAAACGAACATGGCGGCCAAGCGAAGTTGAAACATTTTAATAGAATTTTCTCGTGATTTAACCATCTGAGCGCAGTGAAATGTGGTACAGTAAAAGATTATTTATATTGCAATGCACTGGCATCTTATTTAGTTCAATTGTTTACATAAACTCAAGATGGAGGCTGTGCGAAATTTTAAAATTAAGTTTTTATTTCTTGTCTCGTAATCATGCGATCGAAGTGAAACTTCGAATAATGAACCTACGCATTAATTTTCTTTTAATGGTACATAACTCTATGGCCTATACATAATACAATCCAAAATGCCGAGCATCCGAAATATTTTGACGGTTCTCAATATCTACGAATTTATTTATTAATTTATCGTATGGCTTTTAGTGCCGGGAGTGTCCGAGGACATGTTCGGCTCGCCTGAGTCTGTAGCTGCTTCCAGCGGACACCCTAGAGGGTGAGCTACAAGTTCCGTTCAATTTCAAGTAGTTCCAACTTTCGCCACCAGATATCACTGATACCTAGTGGTGAACGTTGGAACTTTGATAGAGCGTTCTGACGAAATCTAACCTAACAAATTTTGCTTTACACAAGTTTAGTCTGTGAAAGGATATTTTACATGCCATAAATCTATGACATGGGACCGCCGGCTTTACTTCCCCTCCGAAGGAAGGCATACTGAAGGATTTTTAACGCTCTTAAAAAATCCGACGACTTCGGCCGGGTTTGAACCCGCTATCTTGGGTATAGCAGTTCAGCATGCTACCGACTACGCCACCGAAGCCGCTATCTACGAATCTTTTACAGCAATCAAACTGATATAATAGGCTATATTATAATAATTTTCAAAACATTTCACCCTTTACTAAAACTGAAATATCTCGGGAAGTATTTGCGCTACGACGACGTTTGTTGTCTTAAAATGTAATGCCCGTCAAGCACCGTCGATTGATACCTACCTTACTTGATTATATCATTCGTGTATTAAAATAATTGCGAATATTACTTCCTTCAAAGTCTCACGAAAATAGAATCGAATGACTTGACGGACATATTGTCGCTTGGCGACAACGACTAACACTGTATCATGATATTCAACGCCGCCCCAATAATAAATCTAACTTGATATTAACAGAGAGTTCCCTAATTACGTCATGATATCGTTAACTTCTACCTGATCCACTCGGGCGCTAATATCGCATGTATCCATACATGCTATAGTTAACTTCTACATGTTCCACTTGGGCGCTAATGTCGCATGTATCCATACAATAAGCAGAAGGGGATTTTGTGCACATAATTTAATTAAAACTTCTCAAAGAATGGATTACTTTGAGACTGAAATGCTCATGCACAATCAGCAGCCATTTTGCTAATGACACTGTCATGTCAACATCTCTTTGAATGACAACAAATACTGTATACGAAAGACAACTAATTTCGCGAAGATGCCGCTACAGTCGAATGTTGGAACCGCCATTTTGTATTGTGTATCCGATCTTTCTGTTATATGGTCTTTGGTCTCACCAGCTACAAACTGTCTTCTTTTCGTTTCATCATTCGTCCTTATAGGATGTGTGCTCAATCAATACAATGAATCATATTATGTTGAATGAGAGGCGACACTCAATTACAAATGTTATAAAGATTAAAGGTGACGGTAATTGTCTGTTTAGGTCATTGGCATATTGTGAGTACAACAATCAGAGTTTATTTACACAGGTTAGAAAGCGAATTGTAAAACATGTTACAGACAAGTGGAATATTTATTCTTCCTTTATTGTTGGCAACAGCGATATGTACGAAACTGCTATCAATACGAGCGATGATTACAAAATGTATATGTCTATGAATGGTGTTCATGGAGGTCATGTTGAGTTAGTAGTCGCTGCTCAAGTTTTCAAAATGGATATTTATTCGTGGATTACTAATGTCGTATGGAAGGTGACCGGTTAAAATATATACGTCATCAACAAACGAAGTTACGAGTTGATACATATGCCGGCTTAGCAGACGCCTTGCATGTACGTGCAGAAAATGAAGATCTCAGAGTCGGTCGTATTGTAGTTTTGCCATCTTCTTTTACAGGTAGCCCAAGGAAAATATTGCAAAATTATCAGGATGCGATGGCGATAGTGAGGAAGTTTGGAACGCCAGATTTATTCATTACGTTCACTCATAATGCGGGCTGGCCAGAAATACTTAACAGCATTCATCTCTGGGAAACGGCTAATAATAGCCCTGATATTGAAGTGAGAGTTTTCCATTGCAAAGTAAAGGAATTGCTACGATTGATTAATGTGAAGGACATTTTCGGTAAAACATATCTATATACAGTGGAATTTCAAAAACGAGGTCTCCCGCACATCCATTTACTCTTAGCATTAACGGAAGATTGTATGTTTCGAGAAATTTCTGACATTGACAGTGTGGTGTCAGCCGAAATACCAGATCTCGAGGATGAAGCGCTATACGAGTTGGTAAGGCGTCATATGATTCATGGTCCTCGCGGATCTTTGAATCCTTCTTCAGTCGGTATGAAAGATAGCGTATGTAAGAAAGATTTCCCTAAACAGTTTCAGGAAGAGACCGAAGATATTGCCAATGGTTATCCTTCGTATAGGAGAAGAAATGATGGACGGATTATTATAAAAACAATTCGAGGCATTGACATTGAAATCGATAGTCGATTCATTGTCCCCTACAATCCATTCCTTTTACTTTACTTGCAAGCTCATATTAATGTTGAAATATGCTCAAGTGTTCGGAGTGTTAAATACATCCACAAGTATCTTATATATTAAAATCCACAAGTATGTGTATAAAGGTCATGACTGCTGCATTGTTAAAATATGTCCTGAAGGCGAAACGGTGAACTACGATGAAATTACTTATTTCCTAAATGCTAGATATGTTAATCCAACAGAAGCCGCATTTAGGATATTTTCATTTCACATGCATGAACAGTCACATTCTATCATGCGATTACCAGTTCACTTGCCAAACTTGCAAAATATATATTTTAAAAATGATAACGCTCCTGATATTTTACTTCAAGCACAGTTGCGCAACTCGGAATTACAAGCATGGTTCAAGTTAAATCAAGATTCGCAAGCCAGAAGTCCGTATTGTGCCCGCTGGCCGAAGGTTTCGGGGAGCCACCGGTTTCAAATGACCCTTCCGAGACCCTCTTCCAGTTAACACACAAGTATAGGGGACGATACATTCATAGGCTGGTGTAGCACAAAAGTCTGCACTCGGGGGTGTCGGGAATTAGTGAGGTTCGATCTTTAACCAGCTCAGAGGAATGCATCGATAACAAAACTAAACAAGAAAAGAGAGGTCAGTCTTAGGTTAAAATCACGAATTCATTTTATTCAGAATAGATCCCTAGCCTAGCATGAGAGTTGCAAACGGCTAGTCCGATACTATTCTGCCCTGAAAGAAATATAAAAAAAAAGTCCTAAACAAGATCTAAATTGTTCTCATGGTCCTAATACAAAATTCGACAAAATGAACAAGCTAAGAAAATGGCACGTAAGATCGGCCCTAAGCAATTACATCGAAATAACTTACGGGTGGATCAAACATCAAAAGAATTTACATCAAAGCAAGACATTTACTTGTTTACAAATACTAGAACATTTACATTTAGTAGCAAGGGGAAAATTTGTCCTATGCTATGATGGTGCCATCTCTAACATTTATCTTTAGAGTTAAGTTTTAGCTAGTCCTAAATATCATTAATTAATAAACGAGATGCGTTTATTACTAAGAAAATCAAGCTATGTGCACAATGTTGCTGAATTAAAAAAAACTATGCTAATACAACACAAATGCATACAATAATTCAGCACTCCTATGGTTGTGCAATTGGCACTGCCTACGTACTCGATTTGTTACTGTTTGTAACAAACGGTCATAGTGTCAAAGTTTTAAGAAAATAGAAAATATAGGAAAGCCTGCAAATGCGATAGTAATTAAACAATTACATCGACTCATATTGCTACTAATTCGATGTGTGTGCTTCAGTTATCACATCACCAATTAGGTGTCGACTAATCATGTGAAAATATATCAAAATGTATCTACAATAGCTTAACAGTATCTATGTGTTAACGTTTGGTCCAGAAAAATAGTTTATTTTTAATGTTTATAAATGTTATTTAGGTTCAGGGGGAATTTATAAGATTTGTTAGTTTCAAAACCCTATATTTGATGATAATTATTAGAGTTTCACACAATTATTTATTCCTGCCAGTATTGTTGTTCAGTTTATGGACCTTTAAAAGCGTTCAGTGTATTCATGTTACGTTTGTATCCAACTTAAGCAAATAACTCAATAGTTCAATAGTTTACGAGACACCCTGTGTCTTCACCAATATTTCATCACACTTATTAGACATCCTATGTCTTCACCAATTATTTTACTCTTATTTCTGATCCATTGATCCAGGCCCCGTCGGTTTTGGTACGACTTTAGTTAGTTCATTACCACCGATATAATCACAATAACAATGTCGGAGGTATTCATCCACCGTCACGACTCATATAATACTCTTAATTTACAAAAGCGTGGAATCCTAATTGATACACGTTTGAATTGCTGGTAATAAAATAATGTGTACAAAACACATGCTGACAACGCTTTAAATAAACATAAAGGTTTCTGATACAAGATAACTGTGTGTGTGCGTTTATAAAATTGCCTCTTCGCTGAATAAATCGAACCTGCGTTCATTTGGTTACAAAATACAATTTCATTAATCGCCTGTGTGGCTTTATTAAAGAAATAAACCTGTTTTCAAGTATTGTTCTGGCCAATAAATGTGAGTAACGGAACTCTGCATTCCACTTGTAATAATGCCAAGAATCTCACAGCCTTCTAAAACAAAATATTAATCCACTGCCTAGAATCGAGTGTGCTGTGGGTGCAGTGAACTTGGCTCGTAACCTTGGCCTCGATTTAACATTGTCAAACTAGTTTATTTGTCATCAGCCTGACAAAAATAAAAGTTGCTAATACTTGTTTTTAAATTATACGAATGAGCATTGAAAATCCAGCCTTCCTGGCTTCTATAAATGTTTAATAAACTATTAATTTCCACACGCGTCTTATAATTAGCTACCTGCATTGTGCACTAAATAAATGAAACCAAAATAAACTAAGTCTACTGTTTTCCACTTCTTACAATACGCTATAAATATTTGATCTGACTTACAAATTCATCGTCACTTGGGTCGAGTCCTGCCATGAGATGTTGTATGCGGTCTCGTGTATGGCTTTAGGTAACCATTTCATTGTGTCTGGACATCCTCCGTCGCCAATTCCCCACGCATGTTTTAGCAATCACATGCCATCGCGCGGTTGGAGTTGTATCTGAAGATCTGCTGGTTTATCATTATTGTGATGTTAGCGTTGATAAAAATGTAGCACATAATTAAATAAAACTGTCGCGCACTGCAGCTAATATGCGGTAAAAAAAAATTGCCCATTTCACTCCGCCACTGGCTCTAGTTTCTGTCGCTTGTGCGACACTCACTCGTGACTTGCACTGATATTTTCACAAGAAAATATTAACAAAAAATAAATCAGAATCACTGCCCATCCTGCAAATAAAGATTATACTTGTAGATTTTGTACAGTTACACAGTTAATTAAATCCACAGTTTATAGAGCACTGAAACATGTGTGTGTGCGTGAGAATGAGACCATGCGGTCGCAAAGTTTTCTTCGCACAAGTCCTTCATTTCACCTCGGATAATAATAAAAATATTTTACAGTTTTCGTAGTGGTGAATGTCTTCAATCGTTCAATTATTACACAATGCTATGATGGCTATCCGTAAGAAAGTTATTCGTAGATTTTTCCTGCCACATGGTTTCCTTTCACTTGTGCTCCATCATGCACATGTTGTCTCTTCCACAGACGAATAGGAACTGGTGTTACCAAATATGGCGTGCTCTCAGTACATGAGCTGGCCACGTAAATTGATAGTTTCTTCGATTTACGAAGTATGCTGTACTTCAAATATGCAGAATTACTTTGTTATAATTATAGTAGATTTTTGGAATGTGAAAAATAAGTAAAAATATAAACATAAGCGACATTGCTTCAGCTTCTTCCCGCCGCTCGCAGGGTATGTTCAGTTACATTTCAGCATAAGTTTTCGTCTCTGTTATCTGAGAAAACATGCGTCAACGGGCGCAGTATATACACACATCAAAAAAAGTTTTGCATCACCTCGGTTCCCAGATCTCCGGCATATAGACGTTGACTGTGTATATTGTATCCAAGATACAGTCCCTTTGACTGTTCATAGATGTCACTAAAACTGCTCAAAGATGTAAACAACCATGCATGAGCAGGGCCTATTAGACGGAGGGGGTACGACAGCCGATCAGTTCCAGTCATTGCACCAGGACGAAGGTACGCTGCTCATGTTGTCTGTAGTTCTACCATGCCTAGAAGGTCAATACCGCAGTTCGATCGCGTCCGCATTGTTACTTTGTGTCAAGAAGGGCTCTCAACAAGGGAAGTTTCCAGGCGTCTCAGAGTGAACCAAAGCGATGTCGTTCGGACATGGAGGAGGTACAGAGATACAGGAACTGTCGATGACAGGCCTCGCTCAGGCCGCCCAAGGGCTACTACTGTAGTGGATGACCGCTACTTACGGATTGCCGCTCGGTGGAACCCTGACAGCAATGCCACCATGTTGAATAATGCGTTTCGTTCAGCCACAGGACGTCGTGTTTCAACTCAAACTGTGCGCAATAGGCTGCATGATGCGCAACTTCACTCCCGACGTCCATGGCGAGGTCCAGCTTTGCAACCCCGACACCATGCAGCGCGGTACAGATGGGCCCAACAACATGCTGAATGGACCCCACGGAATTGGCATCACGTTCTCTTCACCGATGAGTGTCGCATATGCCTTCAACCAGACAATCGTCGGAGACGTGTTTGGAGGCACCCTGGTCAGGCTGAACGTCTTAGACACACTGTCCAGCGAGTGCAGCAAGGTGGTGGTTCCCTGATGTTTTGGGGTGGCATTATGTGGGGCCGACGTACGCCACTGGTGGTCATGGAAGGCTCCGAAACGGCTTTACGATACCTGAATGACATCCTCCGACCCATAGTGCAACCATATCGGCAGAATATTGGAGAGGCATTTGTCTTCATGGACGACAATTCTCGACCTCATCGTGCACATCTTGTGAATGCGTTCCTTCAAGATAACGACATCGCTCGACTACAGTGGCCAGCATGTTCGCCAGACACGAACCCTATCGAACATGCCTGGGATATGTTGAAAAGGGCTGTTTATGGACGTCTTGACCCACCAACCACTCTGAGAGATTTACGCCGAATTGTCGTTGAGGAGTGGGACAATTTGGACCAACAGTGTCTTGATGAACTTGTGGATAGTATGCCACGACGAATACAGGCATGCATCAATGCAAGAGGACGTGCTACTGGGTATTAGAGGTAGTGGTGTGTACTGCAATCTGGACCACAAATGCTGAAAGTCTAGCTGTATGATGGTACAACATGCAATGTGTGGGTCTCATGAGCAATAAAACGAGCTGAAATGTTGTTTGTGTTGATCTCTATTCCCTTTGTATTTAAAGGTTCCGGAACTCTTGGAACCGAGGTGATGCAAAACTTTTTTTGATGTGTGTATATCCTGAAACACCAGTACATTACGTCTGGAATAAGAGCAACTGCCAGTGGCAAAAAAGAAAAAATGTTTCAAAAACTATAGGCAGAATGTATAATGTTTCGCCTACAGAAACAGAAAGGTATTATTTACGCCTGTTATTGCTTCACGTCATAGGTGCTACCAGCTTCCAGGATCTACGAACATACAATGCAGTTGTCTATTCTACTTTTAAAGAAACAGCTAAGGACCGAGGTTTGCTGATTGACGATTCTGAATGGCAGCGTTGTTTGGCAGAAGTGTCACAATTTCAGATGCCTTCTCAGTTATAACTGTTTTCTTACATATGTATCTTTCAGACCACTTCAAATGTAAGATTTTATGGGACATTTTCAAGAATTCATAATCAGAAGATTATCTGTAGTTTCACGAACCTAACATTGCATATCAGTTCACTCTTATACATATTTCAAATATATTAAAGCTCCATGGTCTTCCCATTACATCTCTCGAATTGCCAGCTATTATTGATAATTTCCCTCAGACAAATTTACCAATGAATTATCCAAAACTTAATGAGGATCAATTAAGTCAGATGATAAACCAAGCAAATGGAAACCAAACGGCTATAATTACAGAAATTTTGGGGTTAGTACAAAACGGCAATGAAAGGATGAGTAATGCATATTTCATTGACGGTCCAGGGGGCACCGGGAAAACATTTCTTTACCAATGCTTGATACACAGCTGCACAAATTTGGGGTTAAAAGTAGTTTCTGTTGCATGGACTGGTATTGCAGCAATGTTACTACCTCAGGGGCGCACTGTACACAGCCAGTTCAAGTTACCTCTTCATTTACATGAAAGTTCTGTAAGTTATCAGGAATAAAAGTTAACAGCAAGGAAGCTTTTTATATTCGTTCAGCAAAACTTATCATCTGGGATGAAGCCCCTATGGCTGATAACCACGCGTTGATGTGCGTAAATCGGTTGCTCGAGGACATCATGGATAACGACGTGCATTTCGGAGGAAAAATTATCATCTGTCAGTAAGTTTCTCTCCTTTGTGGCCATTATTCAAAATTTTTACACTCAACGAAAATATGCGAGCGGATACAGATCAACGTGACTTTGCAAACTTCTTGATACAAATTGGTAACGGTGAACACCCTCACGTCGATGGAGAAAATTCAGAATTAGTCCCACGCTGAAAAATATTTCACGCTTTTCAAAAATAGCGATTTTATCACCTAAAAATTAACATTGTAAACAAATCAATGACAAAGTTCTACACCTATTTCTAGGATCATCGAGAACTTACATCAGTGTGAATAATTTGATTACTGAAGATGGGAGTGAACTTCTACAATTCCAAATAGAATTTTTAGACAGCATAGGCATAATTGGATTGCCACCTCATATCCTTCGACTAAAAGAAGGCTCTATTGTGATTTTGTTGAGAAATATTAATGTTACCCAAGGTCTGTTGAACGGTACTAGACTGTTGGTTTAGAAGGTGCATGACAATTGCTTACACCTGGAAATTATTACTGGTGTAAATGTTGGAAACAATGTCCCACTCCCTCGCCTTAATCTTACGCCATCAGATACTTCAATGCCATTTTCCTTCAAAAGGAGGCAGTTTCCAGTACGTTTGGCTTTTTGTATAACTATGAATAAAGCTCAAGGTCAAACACTAGGTCAAGTAGGCATTTATTTACCTCAACCGGTGTTTAGCCACGGACAACTTTACTGTATGTCGCACTATCGCGAGCAAAATCCTTTCATGACGTCAAAGTTCAAGTAGAACCAAAAGGCAAGCGAACAGCAAATGTCGTATGGAAGGAAGTACTATTAGAATTTTGAAACGAATGTTGCGGAGGAGCACAGGCCTCAGCAAACGGGGCACAGATTAAATAACAATTACACAAGGACGTCCACATCCCTAATACGATAGCTGTCCTGTGGTAATGCTAAAAAAAAATACTATTGTCCTACATCGGTGATTACTATCCTACATCCTGTTATTTCATTCCCTCAGTTCTATAACAAAGATATACTCAATCAAATTTACAGCTTAATAAATATTAATCCCTTCTGTGTGAGTTATCTTTTCATTTCTTATCAATCGCCTTTACTTACTATCCTATCTGTAGGGGTAGAGACGATAGCTGTCTTTACAGAGATGTGAAAATTATTAGATTCGATGTCAGTTTTCCAAAATTGCATATTTACTTATCACGGTTTAATGCACTAAGTATGTTTACAAGGCGATAAGATTACTTCAAATGTTTAACCAAGACTCCTAATTATATTTTAATTTAAGAAACTCAAATTAAAATGATTTTTTATAATTTCCACTAACAGAGGAGCCTTGCAAATGCAAAATGCCACACGTTTCGTATTTATTACATCACTCTACTTTACGTGTGAATTTAGAGCGGAGGGATTTGGGGTCTTTTAACACTAGTCTTTGAACACTATTGAAATATTCAAAGATTCATGAACTAAGCATTGAAATCACCTGACTTGAATTCTAAAGTCAATGAATAATTGAAAATGGTCCCAGCTCAGATATCCCTCGGAATCCAATAATCTGAAAGTTTCCAGACGCAATTTCTTATGGGAAGAGGTGTAATTCCACGGGAGATGAAACACTACTAAGTAGGACAACAAAAGAAGTTGGTCAATAAAATGATTTTTAATAAAATTAATTATGACTAATTAAAATTATTTATTTCATTCCATTAATTTGCACACCTCTATATGTTAACCAAGAGTTACATCTCTAAATTCAAATATAAGAGACCCATCTTTTATTTAAAATATATACCACTGTTCATAAATAGACAAAACACCAAATTGTACCGCTGTAGCCTTAAATCTACTTAGTATAAAACAAAGTTCCCAATTCTTGGATGTAACGGGTTATTTCGAGAGCAACTTGATGGATTTTGATGCGATTTTCACCATTCTGTAAAGGATTTTACGATGAAGGATTAGGTAGAAAAAACATTTATTTATGATCAAAAGAAGCCGAGCACTTACGATTTCACTGAATTGAGTTGAAGAAAAACCTAACGTCTTTTAAACTAACACTGGGTAAACCGTTAAAAATATCGATATTCTCTGAGAATTGTTCAGCATGAAAAGTTCTGCAAGAATGTCCGTGACAGCTCCCTCATCGACCACTGTAAGTGTTTTTACGTTTTCATTTCTTCCAGCAATCTCCATTCAGTGGAAATTTAAATTACTAGCTTCAGAGTGAGTTTACGAGCTTACGAGCGACCTATCACCCTAGCTTCAGCCAGCATCAAACGGCCGAGTCGTGTCGAGTTAATTTGGAATTTGTTATTGGGTAGTGTGCCCTTTTAGCAGGAAATATGCAAATCACAGTATGCCAGCATTGCTCAATTCGGGATTTTTCGGGGCTGCGGTAAGTTCTCCCACTCTGTGACTTACATATTTTGGATTAAATAGAGGATACACTTGCAAAAATAACAACAAAATCAACTCCTATTTTAACACATTTAATTAATCAAAATTATGGCGCTACAAACAATAAAACAAATAAACTACTGACCAATATCATTCTACTTGTCCAAAGTGAACAAGGAATAGCATAAAAATAAAACAGATATTAGATTAAAACACATGGTTTTCTTTAAAACCAACAATTCATGATTATTTTCACTTCCATAAAGTACCTATCATAAAGTTCCATATAACTACGAGCTTCTTCGGCTCGATACTTTTCCATAATAATGGTATCATACTTTTGTACACCTCAAGAACTATTTTTATCTTTTCTTATCATCAAAACAAATATATAATTACATTTAAAATTACATGTTAATTATTCACTTCAATATTTGGGCATTTCACATATTCTCAGTATTTACTACCTCTCTCAAGTTTTGCAAATTCACTACGGTGATCGGGAAACTACTTGTGTACTCCAGAGTCATAAAGATTACTTGACAAAGTCAAAAACTATGATTACTCCCAAAATCTAGTTATCTTCATAAAACTCTTGGATTCCTATTTTCCATACAACATTACAATAGGGATTGTTATTTAATTCATTTGTCTTATAAGACTATTATCACATAAGAAAACTACGATCTGAACTGGCAAGCGATAATATCAATCTACAAGGACCTCGGTTCAACGCCCGGGTCATTAACAACTTTAAACACTCACGGCGTATTTAACACTTCTTACAAGACGATCTTTACCCACCCTCGTACTATGAGGGTCAGGCCATTAACTCGAGCGTGATTTATGACAGGGAGAGCGGCTCCCTGCCTAGCCTACGGTTGGAGCTCTCTTCAATGCTTTTAAAACAAACCTTCATATTATTTTCAGTTCTATGGAGAGACCTGGCATTTTAACTTCTCTTTTCACTTTCAACAATATTCTTTGGCTCATAAACCATTCTCGTAATCTTGGCATTTATTAATTATGAAGGGTCCTCGTTGATTGGGAAGAGTAATACACATTCTACGACGAATAATAAGGGGCTTTAACAACAAAAGGATTCTAGGTTCGAATCTCTTAACATGCCTCGGGAACCATTTCCACATTGGAGGACTTATACAAAACGCGATTTAGGGTCTAGCCGTAGCTTACAAGGCCTACGCTCAATAATACCATACATTTGCTCCCTTTATATAATAACACACACATGGCCTCGTGATCTACGTCACAATTAGAGGGCTTAACATATCTCAATTCAATACAATCAACTACCCCTCATAAGTAATTTACCAAGTACATTTAAATTCTACGCATTCCTATCGTGACTTTTTATTTAATTGAGTTCCATTGCGCTACACATTACTTTACGGCCGAATGTCTTCCAAAGAACTGATAAATTTCATAGTAACAATTGATACATATCTCAATTCTTATATTAAGCTTTTCTGTTGACAATAAATCGCTCCATTTTTAAGAACATGCATTCACATCATGTCTTATACATTTGTTAAGGCTCCAACGCTCTATATTTTTATATCATTCAATTTAATCTTTATTTAGATTTCTTTACCTTGTTATTCACATCATGTCTTCATTCCTTACAAAAGCTCAAAAGCTATTTCTTTCATATAATTCAAATTTACCTTTATGTAAATATCTTTGTTATAATTATTATTATTACGCTTGCTTTTATAACATTCGTCAAGTACACTGACATCTTATTCCATGCAATTCCTCTACAGGATTTATTATTCACATAATTATTTATTATTTCTTAAAACTTTATTTTGTTCAGATCGCGTTCTTATTTAGTTATTATTTATTTAAAAACATCCCTTTTACTCAAAACTCCGGTGGAATTGTACACAAAAATCTCCCGACACCCAAAACATAATGAAAATCTTTACTCACATGTCTAAGGTCGTTTTCTGACCTTTATTCTCGTTCGATGTGACATTTTGGCCCACCTTCTTGACTTACTCCATATTGTACAAACTCATCTCATGTACAGACACTTCTTGACACATATTCAATACATTTAACACTGACAACATTTTTTTATACACTGGTGTATCCGTTTAGAATACACAATAAAACACTAAAAATATATTACTTTTAACACACACTCTTGATATATTTACACTTCACAACTTTCGATCACGAGGCCGTCTTTTTAGCCTATCACACGTGACCTCTTAATCTCCCGTCTCCAAGGGTGAAATTTATTCAATGTCGGCTTCCTATCCTGCAGAATACGAAAGTCTCGAATCATCTACTACTTCCCTGGAATAACAATTCTTCGAATCCTGTTCCTGATGATCGGCTATTTCTCTAGCTTGAACGGCTCCCCTTTTAGATCTGATTTATCGATCCTAGCGAAAGTCTGTTCTGATCGAGGTCCCCTCGATAACCTATCGGTGACCTATGGATTTTTTTAGCAACTAATACTTCTCGAGTCTTAGTGCTTTAGAATAGTTCGTCTGCTTTCTTGAAAACAATGTCTATAGTTTCCGTTCTTCTTTGTTTATTTGGTTCTCGCACTTCTAAATTTCTGAAATACGTTGCGAACCTTACTCTGTTTTTCCCTGTTCGGGTTCTTTAAAATTGATAAACTGTTTAACTCGCTGTTCCGGTACTTCCGTACGTTATGATACTTTTGGTCGTTTACTGAAAAACCTATCGCCTAAATCCTAAGTTCGCAGCCTGCTTTAACTGTATTTTAGGAACTTTTACGATAAACTTTGCACTGTCGGACCTAAATCCTGTAACTAGGATTTTCCTAATTTTTCAACACGGCGATACTTTAATATTTCTTCTTTGCAACTCCTTCCGGAGGCACGCAAGTTACTGATACTTCGACGCCCGTGGCTGTCGGATATTAATTCTGCGGTGTAATACAGCGTTTCTCCCCTCAAGGAGTACTGGTTAACTGCCTTCGATGTCTGATACAGCGTAACGCCTCCCTGGGCTATCGTAGACTGCATATACGATGTGGTGCAGCACCTCCGCTCACGGAATGCTCGTAGACTGCATGATTGGCTTGGTGAGGCCAGGAGTTTTATACCTTTTAGTCAAAAAAAGATAAAATCCTAGTCCTTTTCGTGACCAACTTTTGAACTAATTGTCGCACAATTATAAAAATTATATCTCCAGAAAGCTCGTCTTCCAAACGTAAAATAATCTTCCTGTGCATGGAAATCGATCGTGCATTTCCGAGATATTAATTAATTCTTCGTCCTCAACTGTGTGGGTGGTGCTGTTCATTTTTAATTCTCCCACTCCTTGGGTCCCGGTGAATTCCCAATGACGTATACTTGCGTTTGCAGTTTTCTCCTGGACTATTATTAAAGGGTTTTTCTTTACACAAAAATCTTTAATCCGAAATGATTCACCGTACTGTATCTGTTTACTTATTTTTATACTCGTAAACGGGTTAAATTTAATTATTCTTGTTCTGACTCAGCAGCGAGGTTGCCGTTTTCCTGCAACGTAAGAGCAATTTCCGAGTCAAGCTTCTTCGTCTTACAGTCCAAACTTTCCACTCGTTCTAATAATATCCATGACTGGCTCCTTATAAATGTCAAGAGGCATGAGCTCATCTTATGAACACCTGGCCCTAGCATTTGCACAATGTTAGGCTAGAATCCTGGCTTGAAATCTCTCTCCGTTCCCTTAGAGACGGTATGATTCTTTCATTCCTTTCACAAAATACATGGATTCGACTCCCTTTGAAGCCTATGGTACATGGGTTCATCTCTCCCCTCCTTAGGTAAATACATTTTCGAAAACTTTTGAGGAAATTTATTTTAATTATCAAAAAAAAAATCTTATTTTTCCTTTTTAAATGTCGATGCCATCATAACGTTATCCGTACCTTCTGATTTTTCTTCCTTAGAAATCCCACGATAATTTGATTTCTTTCATCTTTTTAAGTCATATCCGGTAGTTGTGTCGGTTGGGTACGCTCTGTCCCTACCCTTTCTTTCCCCTTTTAATTTATCTGGACTTCAGGTTTCCAGAACCTCATTCTTCTTTACGGGTGTGGTCTATCCCTACCCGTTCTTTTATTTCATCATATCCTTCCTTAAATTGAAATTTTCTTCTTCAATAAAATCAATTATTTCTTTTATTTCCCAATATGATTTCTCCAATTCGCATTCGCACTCGAATGTTTGAGCTCTGTTTCCTTTTTCTATCTCATTCTCGTTTCTATCAAAAGTGGATTCTTCATCTCTAAATGTTTCCATAACCAGGGCTTGTTCATTGGCTTCATCGAAGTCTTCGGGAGGGTAATACACTTTTAAATTTGCTGAATTCATGGTCACTTCATGATTCGTTTCACAGTGCCGAATTCTATAGGCATTATTTCTCAAATCCCTTATTATTTGATACGGTCCGTGGTACATTATCTGGAATTTTTTGTACACGCGGTTCCCTGGATCCGAAATGGCGGGTCTTTTTACTAACACCATTTCCCCTGCTAATAGTGGCCGATGATACCTCTTGTGCCTATTTCTTCTTTGTCTCCTGTCGGCTTGAGCTTTTAGATGCTCAAAGGCCCTTCTTATACGTACATCTCTTCCAGGCTGAGCGTCTGCTGGCCTAGGAATTACCAGACTCCAAGGTCTCTCTGGTTGCTCATTCCGATGTAACGTTATTGGTATCTCTCCCGTAGATTCATGGATTGTGTTGTTTATACAAAATTCGATAATATCCAAGATATCTATCCACTTCCAATTTTCTTCGGCACAGTATATTCTACAATACTTGGCCGTCTCCCTCATCACTCTTTCTACAGGATTTGCCTCAGGATGGCGAATACTTGACAAAATTTGACGTATTCCAAGTCTTTCTAATTCTTGTCTGAACTCTACACTGGTGAAACAACTACCGTGATCCGACAACAAATTCTCAGGTTTTCCCAGAATCGGTATCACTTTTTCTTTGAGTCGTTTTAACACCTGTTTGGTACTAGTCTTCTGTATGGGAGCAAGGACAACCATTTTAGTGAAGACATCCATAGCCACCATTATGTGTCGATTTCCTCTTCTTGCCTTTGGCAAAGGTCCGAAGTTATCAATAGATATGATTTGACCTGGCCTTTCGGGCAACAATGGTATAGGCTTTTGTCTCATCAGAAATGCATTTGGTTTGATCCTTTGACATAGATCACATGTCTTTAGCGTGTCCCTTACAGTTTCTCTCAGTCTCGGCCATACAAATGCTTCTTTCAGCATCGAGACTGTTTTGTCGACTCCCATATGTCCGAACGATCTATGGGCTAACCATACTATTTTCCTCTGCAAAATTGCAGGTACAACAATCCTTAATCGTGTATGGTCAGAGTCCACAAACTTATATAATAATCCATTATAAAATGTGTAATCTTGGGCTATCTTATTAGCTTCTGTGTACGCTGGTGTTCCCCTTATCAAACTTCCTTCAAGGAAAGATATGAGCATGTTCATCCATGGATCCTCACGTTGCCGTTGACTAATACTTCTTAACTCATTTAGAGTACGCTGATCCCTGTCTTCCAAATCAATAGCCATTACTTCCTCTTCTGTGGACTCTGGCTGTCTACTTAAATAGTCTGGAACTATATTTTCTTTTCCTGGGCAGTATTCTATCTTTACATCAAACTGTTGAATATATAAAGCCCAACGCATCAACCTTTGACTGGATAAATCAGTCTTCATCAAAAAGGTTAAGGCTTTATGATCCGTTCTTAAAATGACCTGAAACCCATATACGATCTTTCGCCAATATTGCAGCGCGTGCAATATCGCTAACAGCTCGATTTCGCTGATCGTATATTTTTTCTCGTGTGGTTTCAGTCTCCGACTTGTGAAAGCTAGATAATTTTTCTTACCAGGGTTATCCGGGGTTTCCTGATATAGCATTGCCCCTATTCCAATATGGGATGCATCTGTTTGAATTATAAATTTCTGATTAAAATCAGGATATCCTAGCTTCACATAGTTTAAGAGCATTTCCTTGGTCTCCACGAATGCTTTTTCTGTTTCCTCCGTCCATTTCCACTTGCCCCCCTTCTTCAGAAGGTCCTGTAGTGGTGCAACAGTTTTTGTGTAGGATGGACAATGTCCTGAGAAGAAACCAATCAATCCCAGAAACTGGCGAACGTTCTTTACCTTCAACGGCCTTGGAAAATCCCTTATCGATTCCAATTTGCATGGATTTGGTTTAACACCAACCTTATCAATCACATGCCCTAGAAATGTTACTTGTCTTTGACAAAAATTTGACTTCTTTAAATTGATTTTAAAATTTGCCCTTCTTAAGTCTTCCAATAATTTCTTCAACTTTTCTAAATGTTCCTCAGTATTCTCCGAGGTAAGCAAAATATCATCCACATAACGGATAGTGCAATCTTTCACTTCCTCTGACAGGTTTCGATCAAGCGCTCTTATTAAGGCAGATCCCGCGATCTTCAATCCAAACGGACATCTCCTAAAACAATAGGTTTGTTGGTCGAACTGAAATCCAGTCAACAAGCTGGTTTTCTCTTCCAGTTCGAGATGATGATACGAAGAAGTCATGTCTATATTTGTAAAAATCTTCTTGCCTTTGAACTTCCTCAATATTTCTTTTATGGGTGGTGCCGAATCATTTTCTGGTATGATTTTTGCATTTAAATTTCTGGCATCTAGACACACCCTTACTGAGCCATCCGGTTTACTCACAATCACTAATGGACTAACATATGGTGTCGCCATCTTTTCTATAACACCTGCATTCATCATCTCCTGCAGTGTTTTCTTAGTTTGTGGGTAATGTTTTTCCGCAACCGGGTATGGTTTTTGTCTGAACGGTGCCCAATCATTGACTTGGAATGCGTATTTAAAATTTTCAATCTTCCCTGGCTTGGAATCAAATACGTCCCTAAAATTCAATAATAATTTCTTTAATTGTTCCTTATTTTCAAGGTTCACTTTGGCTTCCTCTACTTTTCCTGACAGGTTGGTCTCGAACTCAGTTTCCAAATTATCTTCGAGTTCTATGTTGAGGACTTCAAATATCCTTTCTATGTCCCTATAACCTTCTTCCGTTACTTCTTCCACATGCCATACCTGTTCTCCTATTTTCACATCCTGTTCCTGTAGATTAATCTTTTGCTCATCCACATCCTCTCTTTGGATTCTAATGCAATTTTGCGCTAGATCTATAATGACCTTGTTCTCACGGATAAAATCAATACCTAATATGACATTATACGGTAATTGATTTACCAGCAAAAAGCATTGCAAAATTTCAGTGTTACCCATGATCAGATCAATGTATACCTGAAATTTGCATGTTAACGATTTTTCAGGGATAATTCCCTTAATCTTTACACTTAATGTGGGGATTTTTAATACGCGGCCTCTTGATTCCAATTCATTCAGAAGGGTTTGCGTAATTAAACTTATTGTTGATCCGGTATCAATCAATGCCCTGACCAGTAATCCTTCTATCCTTAGCATAATTATGGGTAATTCTCTTTTGATAGGTGGGATTCCTTCCACCTCCTCGTTAATTAGCTCATCTGGTCTTGCTATCCAATTCACAATTTCTACCTCCTCCCAGCTCCTGGTATGTTTCCACTTTTGACGATTTAAATTTGGAGTTTTTTATCCGGAGGGCTTCCTTTCCCCTCATTCTTTAACTGAGCTTGTAGTTCCAAGCTTTGAGCTCCATCTAGTCGGTCGGGTGATTTCCGGTTCTTGATTGCCTCACTCCAACGGACTTTTTGTCTTTCAGGTTCATCTGGTCGTTCGTTCATGTAACGAAGACTTTCCTGATATCTTTCCTCTATTTCGGCCCGATATTCATCATCCCTATCCTCTGGCCTTACGTTCCTTCTGGGATAATTCTCCCATTTCTTTCTGTTTTCTTGCCTCTGATGGTTATTGTTATAGGGTCGGCTCTCTTGTTGCCTATAACCCGTATTCCTAGGATTTCTTCCTCGATATCCTCCTCTGTAGTATGGCTGTATTCCTCTAGGCTCTTGGTGCCCATACTCTCGACCCAGTCCTTGAGTATCAGTGCTGGTGGACTGATTCCTGGTCGATGGTTTTTCTCTGGTTTCCTGACTGCTGGCCATGTGTACCTGTTCAGTCTGTCTTTGGTGCCTAGGAGTTACGTGTGACGTCATCATGTCTAATTGACGTAATACACTCTCCACTTCCACAGCACTTCTGGCTTTGGATGAGATTAACAGCCTCTGAATCTCATATGGAAGTTGTCTTGCAATGGCGGCACACAGGTCATTCTCAGCTGGAGCAATGTCAAGTTCGCGGAATTTACACAGCTGAGCGGTAAAAAATTCCGAGTACTTAGTTGGTGCATTTGTGCTGTACTTCCTAGAGTACAGATCTAGCCTCAAATTCTCCTGGACGTCTGCTGCCCAATATCGTTTTAAAAAGGCTTCTCTAAAGCCTTCCACCGTATCAAAGGTGTACCTAAAGCTTCTGAACCAGGTGAGACAATCACCTGCCAACAGCTTCTCAATAGCTGTCAGTCTCCGATCCTGAGGAACCTTCATTTCGTTTAAGTACTCTGCGACTTCCTTTAGCCAGTATTTTGGAGTAATTGACATGTTATTACCCGTAAATTTTACCGGTCTGTCCTCATTCGATTTGATAATGTTTATTACCTGACCATTTGTCTGGTTCATGTACGGGGTTGACATCGCCATCGGATACCCTGGGTTCTTATAAGGGCTCTCCCCTCCTAAGTCCCTATCTGTATCTGTGCCTTGTTCACGGGAATCTACCCATCCTGTCTTTGGAAACTCCTCCTGATTCTCAAATTCTAACTTCCTTTCCCTTCGGGCACTTTCTTCATTCGCCATGAGTTGGATTTCCATTTGACTGTTCTTATGTTCAGTCCTCTCCAACCGGGATCCTAATTCATTTTGAATTCTTTCCTGGTTTTTCTTACTGGTTTCCAGTTCTCGTTTGAGTTGGTTTTTGTCGTCCCTGAAGCTATTCCTGATTTCATTTAAGTGTTCTTCTACCTCTTTCTTGATGACCATGACCTGTTCTGTTATAATTTCTGGTTTAACGTCACCTCTGGTATCTAGGTCTTCTCGTATTTCCTTTATCTTTTTCTCCATTTCTCTTTGTCCTTTGACCATATCTATTTTAATTCCGTCAAGCCTTTCTTCAGTTTTCCCTTGGCTCTTAAATAATCTCATCATTTCATCTTGGACCTGATTTACTTCAGTATGAGTTTTTCCTACTTGGACCTTTAATGTTCCGATGGTTTCCTGAACATCATTAATACCCTGACTTATTTCATCTATCTTATGGGTACTTTCCTTATTTTCGTCCTCTCGTTGTTTTCTTTCACTCTGGAGATGCCCCTCGTATATACCTAATCTTCGATTTATTTCACCCTCATACTTCTTTAAGTTCTCATCTACCTGCCCGGTAAAATGATCAAATTGCTCTTTCCTACTCTTCGCATCTTCCTGATTCTGAATTCTCATATAACTTACTTCGGTCTGAACTCCCACTACTTTTTCCTCAAGTTTTCCTACTTGGTTCTCCACCCCTGTAAATCTGTCTTCAAGCCTATCAAGACTCTCTTTTATCTCTTTCCGGGATTTTTCACAAATACTCTGGTTCGATTCTATCTGATCTTCTAACTTTCTCTGCACACCTTGAATCTGGGTTACAAGTTTCTTTTCACACTCATCACCCTTTTTTTCCATATTACTTAATTTAGTTTCCATGGAACTCAAACTTTTATTTAAATTTCCAAAATTTTCTTGACATTTAGTTTGGGACTCTCCCATACTTTCGTTCAAGGCCTGTATATGGGCTTGCAATCCTGAATGAAATTCTTTATTTTCCTCTTTAATCTCACTTGCGATTTCCCCTTTTAACTCAGTTAACTTGTCCCCAAACTTAGTGTCAAACCCTTGAAATTTGTTATCCATTGTCCCTTCTATTTCAGCCTTCAGTACTCCATTGTTTTCTTTACTGTCGGCTTTCATAGACTCTAACGTCTCATTTTTTATCACTTCCAACTGTTCTTTAATGGTTTTCCCATTTTCTGTTTTCATCTT
Organism: Meconema thalassinum; assembly: GCA_946902985.2. Classification (NCBI taxonomy): domain Eukaryota; kingdom Metazoa; phylum Arthropoda; class Insecta; order Orthoptera; family Tettigoniidae; genus Meconema; species Meconema thalassinum. The sequence goes on from OX336393.1 coordinate 411,822,676, forward strand.
TTCTATCTCGGCCTTCAGTTCCTTATTCATATTTATACAGTCGGCTTCGATAGCTTCTAATTTAGTCCCCATGTTATCACTTTTAACTTCGATAGCTTCTAATTTAGTCCCCATGTTATCACTTTTAACTTCGATAGCTTCTAATTTAGTCCCCATGTTATCACTATTAGTATCGATAGCTACTAATTTAGTCCCCATATTAGCACTATCAGTTTTTAGTGACTCTAGACTTTGATTTATGGATCCTAAATCCCTTTTATTTTCACTCTGTTGGCTATCCAACTTACTGTTTATGGCCTCCAAGAGCCGTTGCATCTCCTCACTCAATGCCATCTTATTAGAATATAGTGGGCTACCCATGCCACATCGCTAATACATGCTTGAGAGATAGTAATCTGAACCATTGTGTCCCAATTTCTTTAAAAATTTTACTTCGGTACGGGTTTTTTACTACAACGTACCCTTTTGATACTCTTCTTCAAACTCAAAGACCTTTATGGAAGTATTTAAAATTCAAAATTTCGAAAAACCATTTTTATTTCAAAAAATGAAAATTTTGATTTTTCGAGAAAACTCGGGTTTTCCCTAGGAAAACTCAGCCCTGCGTACTGGGCGTCATGAAATGTCTGGTTGGGGGTTGTTTTAATCCAGGGCTGCTCGGTGTGAGTTTCTAGGGACCCATGCGGTCAGTTAACATTATACGTTGTAGCTACTCCTATCATTACTTTACTTTTACATGAATCGACCGTCTTTAGTGTTCCTCTAACTATTAATCCAAGCACAATACTTCTATTCACCCCCCTGTGCCCTTTTAGCAAGAAATATGCAAATCACAGTATGCAAGCATTGCTCAATTCGGGATTTTTCGGGGCTGCGATAAGTTCTCCCACTCTGTGACTTACATATTTTGGATTAAATAGAGGATACACTTGCAAAAATAACAACAAAATCAACTCCTATTTTAACACATTTAATTAATCAAAATTATGGCGCTACAAACAATAAAACAAATAAACTACTGACCAATATCATTCTACTTGTCCAAAGTGAACAAGGAATAGCATAAAAATAAAACAAATATTAGATTAAAACACATGGTTTTCTTTAAAAACAACAATTCATGATTATTTTCACTTCCATAAAGTACCTATCTTAAAGTTCCATATAACTACGAGCTTCTTTGGCTCGATACTTTTCCATAATAATGGTATCATACTTTTGTACACCTCAGGAACTATTTTTATCTTTTCTTATCATCAAAACAAATATATAATTACATTTAAAATTACATGTTAATTATTCACTTCAATATTTGGGCATTTCACATATTCTCAGTATTTACTACCTCTCTCAAGTTTTGCAAATTCACTACGGTGATCGGGAAACTACTTGTGTACTCCAGAGTCATAAAGATTACTTGACAAAGTCAAAAACTATGATTACTCCCGAAATCTAGTTATCTTCATAAAACTCTAGGATTCCTATTTTCCATACAACATTACAATAGGGATTTTTATTTAATTCATTTGTCTTTTAAGACTATTATCACATAAGAAATCTACGATCTGAACTGGCAAGCGATAATATCAATCTACAAGGACCTCGGTTCAACGCCCAGGTCATTAACAACTTTAAACACTCACGGCGTATTTAACACTTCTTACAAGACGATCTTTACCCACCCTCGTACTATGAGGGTCAGGCCATTAACTCGAGCGTGATTTATGACAGGGAGAGCGGCTCCCTGCCTAGCCTACGGTTGGAGCTCTCTTCAATGCTTTTAAAACAAACCTTCATATTATTTTCAGTTCTATGGAGAGACCTGGCATTTTAACTTCTCTTTTCACTTTCAACAATATTCTTTGGCTCATAAACCATTCTCGTAATCTTGGCATTTATTAATTATGAAGGGTCCTCGTTGATTGGGAAGAGTAATACACATTCTACGACGAATAATAAGGGGCTTTAACAACAAAAGGATTCTAGGTTCGAATCTCTTAACATGCCTCGGGAACCATTTCCACATTGGAGGACTTATACAAAACGCGATTTAGGGTCTAGCCGTAGCTTACAAGACCTACGCTCAATAATACCATACATTTGCTCCCTTTATATAATAACACAAACATGGCCTCGTGATCTACGTCACAATTAGAGGGCTTAACATATCTCAATTCAATACAATCAACTACCCCTCATAAGTAATTTACCAAGTACATTTAAATTCTACGCATTCCTAGCGTGACTTTTTATTTCATTGAGTTCCATTGCGCTACACATTACTTTACGGCCGAATGTCTTCCAAAGAACTGATAAATTTCATAGTAACAATTGATACATATCTCAATTCTTATATTAAGCTTTTCTGTTGACAATAAATCGCTCCATTTTTAAGAACATGCATTCACATCATGTCTTATACATTTGTTAAGGCTCCAATGCTCTATATTTTTATATCATTCAATTTAATCTTTATTTAGATTTCATTACCTTGTTATTCACATCATGTCTTCATTCCTTACAAAAGCTCAAAAGCTATTTCTTCCATATAATTCAAATTTACCTTTATGTAAATATCGTTGTTATAATTATTATTATTATTACGCTTGCTTTTATAACATTCGTCAAGTACACTGACATCTTATTCCATGCAATTCCTCTACAGGATTTATTATTCACATAATTATTTATTATTTCTTAAAACTTTATTTTGTTCAGATCGCGTTCTTATTTAGTTATTATTTATTTAAAAACATCCCTTTTACTCAAAACTCCGGTGGATTTGTACACAAAAATCTCCTGACACCCAAAACATAATGAAAATCTTTACTCACATGTCTAAGGTCGTTTTCTGACCTTTATTCTCGTTCGATGTGACATTTTGTCCCACCTTCTTGACTTACTCCATATTGTACAAACTCATCTCATGTACAGACACTTCTTGACACATATTCAATACATTTAACACTGACAAAAAAAAAATTATACACTGGTGTATCCGTTTAGAATACACAATAAAACACTAAAAAATATATTACTTTTAACACACACTCTTGATATATTTACACTTCACAACTTTTGATCACTAGGCCGTCTTTTTTAGCCTATCACACGTGACCTCTTAATCTCCCGTCTCCAAGGGTGAAATTTATTCAATGTCGGCTTCCTATCCTGCAGAATACGAAAGTCTCGAATCATCTACTACTTCCCTGGAATAACAATTCTTCGAATCCTGTTCCTGATGATCGGCTATTTCTCTAGCTTGAACGGCTCCCCTTTTAGATCTGATTTATCGATCCTAGCGAAAGTCTGTTCTGATCGAGGTCCCCTCGATAACCTATCGGTGACCTATGGATTTTTTTAGCAACTAATACTTCTCGAGTCTTAGTGCTTTAGAATAGTTCGTCTGCTTTCTTGAAAACAATGTCTATAGTTTCCGTTCTTCTTTGTTTATTTGGTTCTCGCACTTCTAAATTTCTGAAATACGTTGCGAACCTTACTCTGTTTTTCCCTGTTCGGGTTCTTTAAAATTGATAAACTGTTTAACTTGCTGTTCCGGTACTTCCGTACGTTATGATACTTTTGGTCGTTTACTGAAAGACCTATCGCCTAAATCCTAAGTTCGCAGCCTGCTTTAACTGTATTTTAGGAACTTTTACGATAAACTTTGCACTGTCGGACCTAAATCCTGTAACTAGGATTTTCCTAATTTTTCAACACGGCGATACTTTAATATTTCTTCTTTGCAACTCCTTCCGGAGGCACGCAAGTTACTGATACTTCGACGCCCGTGGCTGTCGGATATTAATTCTGCGGTGTAATACAGCGTTTCTCCCCTCAAGGAGTACTGGTTAACTGCCTTCGATGTCTGATACAGCGTAACGCCTCCCTGGGCTATCGTAGACTGCATATACGATGTGGTGCAGCACCTCCGCTCACGGAATGCTCGTAGACTGCATGATTGGCTTGGTGAGGCCAGGAGTTTTATACCTTTTAGTCAAAAAAAGATAAAATCCTAGTCCTTTTCGTGACCAACTTTTGAACTAATTGTCGCACAATTATAAAAATTATATCTCCAGAAAGCTCGTCTTCCAAACGTAAAATAATCTTCCTGTGCATGGAAATCGATCGTGCATTTCCGAGATATTAATTAATTCTTCGTCCTCAACTGTGTGGGTGGTGCTGTTCATTTTTAATTCTCCCACTCCTTGGGTCCCGGTGAATTCCCAATGACGTATACTTGCGTTTGCAGTTTTCTCCTGGACTATTATTAAAGGGTTTTTCTTTACACAAAAATCTTTAATCCGAAATGATTCACCGTACTGTATCTGTTTACTTATTTTTATACTCGTAAACGGGTTAAATTTAATTATTCTTGTTCTGACTCAGCAGCGAGGTTGCCATTTTCCTGCAACGTAAGATCAATTTCCGAGTCAAGCTTCTTCGTCTTACAGTCCAAACTTTCCACTCGTTCTAATAATATCCATGACTGGCTCCTTATAAATGTCAAGAGGCATGAGCTCATCTTATGAACACCTGGCCCTAGCGTTTGCACAATGTTAGGCTAGAATCCTGGCTTGAAATCTCTCTCCGTTCCCTTAGAGACTGTATGATTCTTTCATTCCTTTCACAAAATACATGGATTCGACTCCCTTTGAAGCCTATGGTACATGGGTTCAGTAGAGAGCAAATGGTGAGCCCACACAATTCCCAATAAGAAGAACAAAGCTTTGAAAGATCTTTGATCCTTAGTGGGAGCCCAGCGCATGCACTCTGTTGCTGTTCACCTCGGCTTTTCAGAATTGCGCCTGGAACCTGACGTCCGTGCGCCTTTTAAGCTTACGCAGGGTAAATAGTGGGACACAGACACAGAGGACAGGCAGACACCCACACATTTGATCTCATAAGTCTACTTCATCATTTACCCAAATGTCTGTTCAGGTCACTTGCATGAAGACATGCAAATGTCATATGGACAGAAGTGCTGTAGGATTGTTGAAGTGAATGCTGCGGAGCAGCACGGGTCTTCTAGTATGTTTTATGTTCATAGAGGCTATGAACATAAGTTCACCTATAGGACTTTCAGTAACCTGCTGAGCACAAATCCAACATTGCAGCGACGCGAAGTATAAATATTTAAATGGACGTTTCTCGCGATTTAACCATCCGAGTGCAGAGAAACTTTGCACGTTAAGTGCTTATACAAATGTTAATCCACTGGCATATAATTTATTTCAATTGTTTTCATAACCACAAGATGGCAGCTGTGCGAAATTTTAAAATCTCGTTTTTACGTATTGTGTCATAATCATGCGATTGAAGTTTGAATACCACACGTACACAATAATCTTCATGTAATAGTACATAAATAAAAATCCAACATGGCGACCATCTGAAATATTTAGACGGTTCTCAATATCTACGAATCTATTACAGCAATCAAACTGAAATTTTGCATGTTGATAGAGGCAATTAACATGTGTAGGATATATGAAAATAGGCTGTATAGTTCTTCACGGAACTACTTGTTTTCAATGAAATGAGGCATCTCCTCTTTAAATAATACGTGGTTTCGGTGGCGTAGTTGGTAGCATGCCGAGCTTCTATGCCCAAGATCGCGGGTTCAAAGGCGGCCGAAGTCGTTAAAAATCCCACAGTAAGCCTTCCTTCGGAGGGGAAGTAAAGCCGTCGGTCCCATGTCATAGATTTATGACATGTAAAAGAACCTTCCACTAATTACACTTGTGTGAAGCTAAATTATAGGTTAGATTTAACTAACGCTCTTAGGTTCCAACCTTCGTCGCCAGGAGCCGACTGCGGTGGCATCTAGTAACTAAGTCAGAACTAGTTGTCGTTGACGGTGGTGTTTGGTAGAAAAAGTAGGAACTACTTGAAAATTGAATGTCTGCAGTCCTTACTTGAATTAAAAACAGATAACACACACTAATACAGCCATCACAATTAACACCGGTTATCAGACAGATTCAACACACACCCAAAGTACACGGGGCTACATGACCGCGTTGTCAGAGCCCCTAACCTGAGGAACCAACCAACCGACCAACCAACCAACCTTTTTTGAATACATAATCGGTTTTATGTTAGGCGATGTCCAATGTAAATATTATATGTCAGAAAACTGTACTATAATGAGGGTCATTCAAGTACTAGTTTTCATTATGGTACAGTTTCTCCCACCAATTAGAGCTGCAACATTATGAAACAGTTGTGTGACCAATTATGTACTTGATATCTTCGCACATGCAAACAAAATCCAACATGTCGGGCATGCATTAAATGATTTGAAAGTTGACAATGTAAAGGGTATCCGATCAATGGGTATTATGACAAAGAAATACCACTACCTTAATATCCGCAACTCCACTTTCTACACAGGGCATTGCGTACGATTTAGCCGTCAATTTTGGTGAATGCTGTTGTTGATATGAACACACCAGAATGTCATGGAGGCAGCAAGCTTATGACATTAAATCCACGGAAATCAATCAATAACCCAGCTTTGTTCAGTAAAGGGATTTCTTATGCGAAACTTTTCCGTCAGATGTCATGACTGTTCTATTTGGGACTCCATTGATTTGCCTTCCGTTGACAATCCATACGCATCGAATTTGAAGAAGATGATAATGAAATGTAAACTATAACTAAAACGAACTACTAACTTATATACGAGAAGAAGAAATGGAAAAAAGAATAAGGCAAATAAAGGACAGGAGGAAAAGAAATGCCCTCAATCCTCGAAGAATGCGGATCGAGGGACTTAGAAAGAACCAGAGCCATGAATGGCAGATTGGAAAGTGAAAGAGGAGAGGGTCCGCCCCAGAGGTAAAGGAAAAAAGGGGAAAACCGGACCAGGCTCAGGAATCCCTCGGGGTCGCCAACTCCCGGACCCACCAGCCGTGAGCCCCTGAGGCTGTAGCAATATCCAGGGTGCACCAGAACAGGTGGGGCTACATACACCCAGCTCCTTGAGGGCCTTGAGCAGAAGGCAGGAGATAAAAGGAAAAGAAAAAGAAGGCTGACCCCTCGCAGAAGGAGGGTATCAGAAAAGATGAGACAAGGGCCAATTAAGGCGGGAAAGGAAGAGACTCCCTAGGCCTTGGATACCCTAATACCGTCGGGGTCGGAAGAGAACAAGAGTTGACCAAGTGAGGTTGACAGGAAAGAAGACGGAGAGGAGACCGGCACAAGTAAGTGGAAGCAATGCCGGACTCAGCTGAGGCCCCGTGGTCGCCAACCCACGTCCCACTAGATGTGAGCCCCTGGGAGGGAATAATTGATAGACATAGGCTCGTTGCATAATGTACTATTATGCTGAAACTTTGTTTCCGTTTTGTGTTATTATCGATGTTGAGGCTGTTACCTTTAACAGCGAATGTTTGGTTCGTCTGTAACCACAACTTTAAAGTTTCGCCCCATCCTATTTGTAGCTTTTCGATTGGCTGCGAGCTAGCTTTTGTGACGGCTCGCAATATCACATTACAATACGAGTTTGATATGAAGCTACCCTCTCTATTGAATACTGGAGGGATAGATATTTTTTTTTAATATTGCGCAGAAACTCCATCGCCCGCTGTACGCTTGACAATATCACACACAGGCTTCTCGACATGACAAGCGCCTGACGACCCCTCTGGTGAGTGTCGCTTCGAATTACATTCTGATGACATTGTCGTCACCACACTGGGTGATAAGCACGACAAGATGAGGGGGCGTACGGAGGGAGAGAGAAATGATAATGCGTCCTTTCATCACTTCCGAAAAAAAAAAGAGAAAGCGTAAAAAAGTCCAACATTTTATCAGACATAAAGTGTGTGTACTACAAGTTGCTCGCTACTACTGGCCAGACTCCGTGCTAAGAATCTGTCTGTGCATTGGACAGAAATAATAATAATAATAATAATAATAATAATAATAATAATAATAATAATAATAATAATAATAATAATAGTATTTTTACGAGGGAAGTGGAAAAATCTTGCATAAGACCTTCAGAAGGGTCCACACTCCTCAAGAGTGTGGGATTCTTACCCACTAAAAATCCACACCCTGTCCTCTTGACAAAACCCATCCCGGAACCACTTTCGTATTACTTCAGGATGGAGCCACTTTCTTTGCTTCACAAGCACCATCTTACTTCTCAATTCATAGTCCGCTGATCGCAGACTTAATCAAATAAATCGAGCAAGGCCCCATCCGACTTCTTCTGACGAAGGGCCACCTGAACAAAGAAAGCGACCGTATCCCAACTGAGCTCGTTCCTCAGCATAATTCCAACTATATTGTCCGGCGTTATTGGACCAAACTCAGCTTCAAGTCGTTTTTCCGCTGCCCAACGTGCGCAAACGAAAAATGTATGATATACGTCATCTCGTTCGTTCTCGCAGTAAATACATACTGGACTCCTTACTTTGGCCATACGATGAAGGTAACACCGAAAGTAGCCAAGACCTGTCAACATCTGAGTCAGAAAGTAATTAGTTACACCATGTTTTCTACTTGTCCACTCGACCAGGCTCGGTATCAGTCGAGCTGTCCATCTTCCTCTGAGATCGTCATTCCACCTCTGCTGCCTAAGCTCTATCTTGCGTGCTACGACTTCCTTCCGGGTTTGAGCCTTGCCCAGTTCTACTCTTCGGAACTATACGTCTGTACGTTCTTGCGCGAGTAAGTCTATTGGCGCAACACCTGAGACAACCAGTACTGCAGGTTCCGAAACTGTACGGTAAGCACACGCCACCCTCAGAGCTCCTCTCCTCTGAATTGCAGCTAGGCGTTTCCTATACTTCTCTATCCTCAGCGAATCAGACCAAATCTCCACTCCATACATAACAATAATACTATTATTAATAATAATAATAATAATATTTTTTGGGAGGGGGGGAATGCATTTACGCACATAGTGTCGGGCTCCTGAGTGGCAGACTACCGACTAAAAATCCCCCTGTTACTTCTGGACACTAGCCTGGATCCATTTATCACATTACTTCAGGCTAGAATCAGTTTATCTTTGCCCGTAGGGCACTCTTCCGTAGTGAATTATCTTCAATGGCGATCCAGATCTGTCTTCTTGGTTCGGAGGATATCTTCAACAAAACTTGTTACCAGTTTCCAATTTTCTTCATTTTGTAGCAACACTGCAACAATATTGTCAGGAGATATCTCCACCTCAAAGTGCTCTTGAAGAAACTGTCTATATTGGACCCAGTGTCCACAAGAGAAGAAGGTGTGATTAGCATTATCTAGCTCATTATCACAGTAGATACAATCTGGTGAATTCACCTTCGCCATATTCTTAAGATAAGAACAGAAGTACCCATGCCCAGTCAAGAACTGAGTGAGGTAATAACCAACCTCACCATGTTTCCTCTCTGTCCAAACCTGCACCCGAGGTATCATTCTCTTAGTCCACTGGCTTCGGTCTCCTTGCTCCCATTTGATCTGCCAATTATGAAAGATTTGTACTCTTGCTGTTCGTCTCGCATTTTGTAAACCTAACTCAGATTTCCTCCAGTTAATGAAGGCTACTTGCGTTCTTTCACTAGAAAAAGAATTGGAATTATCCCAGCAATGACAATAATTGCTTCTTCAGAGACCGTGCGATAAGCAGATGCCACGCGCAAAGCACCCCGCCTTTGCACTTGCGCTAGTGACTTCCTATAAAGGGAATCCGCCCATATTTCCGCTCCATACAGCGGAACTGAATGGATGGCTGTCATCAGTAATCTCCTCTTACTAGATTTTGGCCCACCAACATTGGCCATGAGCCGACTGAGAGACGTTACTCCTCTAGCCACCTATTAATAATAATAATGCTTGCCACGGTGGGTGAGTGGTTATGGTGTCGGACTACCAACCCCAATATTGCAGGTTCGCCCCTGGCCATGGTAAGTGTTTTTGAAAGGCGGCAAAAATCACGACACTCATGTCATACGTTGTTGGCATGTTAAAGAACCCATTTGAATTCAGTAGGCCGTGTTCAATGGCAAAATTAATCTCGGGATTTTCCGCCATAACAAAGTTCCTCCATTCTCTACTTGAAAGCGCTGTAGTGTCAAGGAGTTTAGATATCGAACCTCCTTGACTTTCATAGCGTTCAAAGGAACGACGAAATTCGACATGCAAGTTACCCTCTGGGTGTCAATTAACAATGCTTGCACCAGGCACCCGAGGCCATACTATATTAATAATAATAATAATAATAATAATACCAATAATAATAATAATAGTAATAGTAATAATAACAATAATAATAATAATAATAATAATAATAATAATAATAATAATAATAATAATAATAATAATAATCATAGTAATATAGCGTAACTAAAAGCTTGCGTTCTTATAGTAACGTAGTATGACGCTACTGACCTAATATACATAGTATACAAAGATGATGAAGACTGGTTGCCATGGTTACCATGGTGGTGGGAAATTGATGACGATGTTCAGCTCTCATTATAGTACACTCTTTGAAATTAGTTCACCAGTTCACAACTAGATGGTATAAGTTATCTTCATTTTGTGAACTGGCGTTATATCTTTGGATTTTTAGCCTACTTTTCACATTTTTCAAAAAAAAAATGAGGAAAAACTAGACTTTTGAGATCAATTCGGGAAAATGTTTGTCTGTCTCTCTGTCCTTCTGTCTGTCTGTCTGTCTGTGTGTGTGTCTCCCCACTCACCCCCCCCCCCCTATCAACTCCTAAAGGGCTGCAGCAATCGAAACCAAACATAGTATGAGTAAAGATGCTTACCGGAATGTCTCACGCCCATATTTTAAAATGATATCAGTGCTACCAACTGCTGAAAAACCACACTAGAAATTTGAGCTCCATCTTGGATTTCTTGGAAGGTATGAATGGGAGCTATTCCAAAATTGGCCCACATATAGATAATACTATTTCAGTTTAATTTCCAGGAGGCCATACATGAAAGTGCTGCCAAAATAATTTTAAGCCTTCTGATAGGTCCAATTTTTAAATGCCTATAACTTCTACACTATGAATTGGATTTCAACCAAATTTTGTATGTAATATGTGTACATAAACAGATATGACTGAGCGTGTTCTTAAGAGCCACCAGGGCTGCCAACTGTTAATAATTGATCTCTCTATTCCCTTATCCAAATACCAATATATCAGAAAGTATGCAAGCCGACAGCTTTAAACTATGCACACGTATAGTACCTGACATCTTAGATTAGTTTTGGAGTAACTTATATACTTCAGTTCTACCAACATGATTCTAAGCCTGCTAATAGGCCCAATTTTTAAATACATGTAACTTCTATACTATCAGTTGCATTTCACCCAAATTTCGTATGTGCTATGTGTAACATAACAGATATGACTATAAGTATTCTTAAGAGCAATCAGGGCTGCCAACTGTTAATAAATGCTGTCTATATTTGTTACCCTAATATCAATATATCAGGAAGTATGCAAGGCAACAGCCCTATACTTTGCACACGTATAGCAGCTGGCGTTCTAGATTAATTTGGAATAATTAATATAAGTCAGTGCTGCCAACATGATTCTATGCCTGCTGATAGGACCAATTTTAAAATACATGTAACTTCTATATTAACAAATGGATTTCATCCAAAATTGGCACAACAAGATATCATAATATTTCTAACCAGCACACGCTTGACATTGATGCCAACATGCTTTTATGCATGCTGATATATCCAATGTCTAGGTGCATGTAACGTCCATTGTACTTCAACCAAATTTTGTATTCTGTACCTTAAGAGATGGAACTAAGAATATATTCAGTCACCAGGGCTGCCAACAGTAGTGCTCTATTAGTCTACATTATACCAGGAATATTTCGAACTAATTAGACTTTTCGATATTACCAACTTAATTTCTTCATTATTCTAGATAGGTTCATATACTGGAGAATAATCATTGGCATGTAATGTAGGCTCTTTAGTTCGTCACGGAACTTCTTGTTTATATTCTATTCGTCCCGATATGAGAAATAACAATCGAAACAACTATAAATTTTCGTTCTATTATGCTTGTTCCTGCATAGTTCGTTTCCAAAACTAGAATATTGTTTTTTCAGGAAATGAACGGGCAATATTATTTTATCTCATAAGAGAAATACTTGTAGAGTAAGAGAGGCTGAAACGAATCCGTGTGTGTAATAATATCGTAATGCTACTTGGAGTAATGCTATCAAACTAAAACACTGTTTTGAAGTTAAACGTTAGAATTCCATATTATTTCCAAAAGTCTAATGGGTTTTGGAATACAATATTTGGTATTTTTCTGTTAGGACCAGAATCTTCTAGAGCAGTGGTCTCCAAACTACGGCCCACCAGATAATGGCTTATTGCTGTTATTGTTGCTATGATAAGTTGGATAAAAGAACACAGTGATAATAACTCGGTTTTATTTACTTGGTAGGTAAAGCTTAATGACAAGTATAATACGCAGACAGTTTAACTTAAGCATAACTAACAAATAGTTGAAATGAATCCCAGTAACACTTTATTATTATTATTATTATTACTATTATTATTATTATTATTATTGTTATTTATTTATTTATTTATTTATTTAATCGATTGTTCCCCTTTAGGAGAGCGATTGAACTTGAATACATGATTTCATCTTCTGGCGTTTCCCCGCTTCTCTTCCCAAAACCTCTTCATCCTCTCAGAATGCTCCTTCTTCCGCTCAGCTGTCCATTTTCTTCCAGGCTGTCGTGATGGTCTATGATCAAACTTAACATTTTTGATTTTATTCCTGCACTCGGTGCGGTCCTCAAAATTTTCAATTTTGACCTGTTGTAGGTCCCTATGAACCTATGTCAGCCACTCCGTGCCACACTTACTCCGTGTTATAACGTTGAGCAATTTCTTCGGCGTTCTGAAATTTTCCATCCTGTAAATGTGTGTATAAAACTGTACTCGGCGTTTTCTGATTACTTCCGTTATCGTGTGGATCTTTTGATAGAGTTCGCTTTGAGGTCTCTTCATCCAAATACCGTTATTATTAACTGCCCCGTAAATCTTTCTGAGAATGCTCCTTTCCTGTTTTTCTATATTCTTAATTTTGGAATGACCGTCGATCACCATCGTTTCGGCTGCGTAAGTTGCTTCCGGAAGAATCACCGTTGTATAGTGCCTTAATTTTGCGTCCAGCGAGATGAACTTCTTGTTGTAGTGAGCCACGTTAGCTTGTAGGCCTTCTGTAGTTTGGTGATTCTTTGTTCATTGGCGATTCGGTTTAGTCCCGAGGACTGTATGATTTCACCAAGGTATTTAAAATGGGGGACTTGTGTTATTTTACCCTATTGTGTGATTAAAGAAGAGTTATTTTCTGGCCGTCGTTCCATATAGGCTAGTGTTTTTTTCATAAGAAATTTGTAGTCCGGTTCTTTGAGCAATTTCATGTATTTTTTCCACTGCGTGTATGGCGTGTATGTACTTTATTATTATTATTATTATTGGTGCCGTTATTGTGATGATCAATGGGATGACATTCAGAACAAGTTATTTGCATGCTTGAGGTGGAGAAATCTTCGAAGGCTTCTTGAGACAAAAGTTGGAGTCATTACACCAGACAATGTGGTGGATAAAATGCTCAGCAGCAGAGAAAGTTGGGCACAGATTGCTGTCTACATCTCTGAGCTGCTGAAAACAAAACAAGAAGGAGGAGGAACCGAGAAGATTGGTTGCTGAAGACAGTTAAGATGATGATAAGTAATTTTATTATCATCACGTTAAATGAAATTGACTGAGACCTCTGGTCGTAACAGTGGCTCCACCCTGAAGTAAGGCTGAACAGGCAGTTCCTGGGTGGCCTTAAGCCAAGTATAGGGTTTGTGGGTTTTTAGTAGGTAAGAATCCTGCACAGTTGTAAGTCTGGAAGCTTGAAAACTGTTTTTGAAGATTTCCCCACGGGTTCCCTCGAAAAAAAAATAAAAAAAATAAAAATAATAATAATAATAATAATAATAACAAAAAAATAATAGTAAAAAATAAATTTAAAAAAATAAAAATAAATTGGTGCCTTTATTGTGGTGAAGCTAGAGCTCTAGACCCTCTCTTACACGTAACTACACACAATGCAACTTACATGAATACTCATATAGGCCTATAAGTTAATCTTAACCTACCAACTTAAATACTACGAAAACTTAAACACTAGAAAGCGGCTTCGGTGGCGTAGTCGGTAACATGCTGAACTGCTATGCCCAAGATAGCGGGTTCAAACCCGGCCGAAGTCGTCGGATATTTTAAGAGCGTTAAAAATCCTTCAGTATGCCTTCCTTCGGAGGGGAAGTAAACCCGGCGGTCCCATATCATAGATTTATGGCATGTAAAGGATCCTTTCACAGACTAAACTTGTGTAAAGCAAAATTTGTTAGGTTAGATTTCGTCAGAACGCTCTATCAAAGTTCCAACGTTCACCACTAGGTATCAGTGATATCTGGTGGCGAAAGTTGGAACTACTTGAAATTGAACGGAACTTGTAGCTCACCCTTTAGGGTGTCCGCTGGAAGCAGCTACAGACTCAGGCGAGCCGAACATGTCCTCGGACACTCCCGGCACTAAAAGCCATACGATAAATAAATACTTAAATACTAGAATTAAAGTGGCAACTGTGTGATATTAACTAAGCTATACAAATTACATACAGTAATAACAATACATGGAGTTTTAACAAAGTTTAGGGGCAGATGACCTCCTAGTTCCGCCCATTAAAACAACAATAACTAACTAACTTAACAAAGTTTTACTATGGTCATTCACTCACACATTCGTACACAAATTGTTCTAGTTGGCCTACGAATTGAAGAGGAAATCTTTACATGCACGTTTGAAAGTTGTTAGGGATGTACAATTTCTAACGCCACGAGGAGAATATTATTCCAAATTATAGTTCCCGACACGAGGAAAGAGTTACTGAAGTCGGTTGAATGATGTAGAGGAATTGAAAGAGAGCTGAGGTGGGAATCGAACCCTTCTCTTCTCACGAGGCTGAGTGTACCCCTTTCCAGCCGGAAATCGAGTCCGGACCTCCGGGGCTACAGCCAAGAACGCTAGCCACTACACCACGAGGTGCAAAAAATACTGAGATGTATGTAATTGTGTTTTTCCACTGGCAATAAATTGTAGTTGTAGACCAATTTAACTTGTACTAATTATTTAAAAAAATTAATTAAGATGCTCATCGGTTAACTTAATGACTTGGATCTGTAAACATTCTTTCTGTACTTCATTTTGGAGAATGTATTCCCACACAAGTAAGTAGCCCACCGTATTACCAAAAACAGAAAACAGCCCACGAGAAAATGTTTACAAATTATCAAATAGTACCAGTGCAAGACTCATAAAATTCCAACAAAGAAGAGTTTGATATTTGTTCTTAATTATATCACTTCACTGTAAATCAATAATTTCCATTTGAAGTTCCCGGGCTAGGGTTTCAATGTCAGTATCAAAAGGATTTTGAAAAATCCTTAATTTCATTCGCAATGACATCAAAGTCTGAGAAACGAGTATCAAAATGTATCTTCAGAACACTCAAAGCTTCGATTGAAAAATCGATGGGAAACTCAAGACTCAGTAGTGTGGCTAAATATTTCACATGTTTTAAAATGTATGAAACATTTTTTACGTAATTGTTATTGAAACAGTATTATTTTCTGCCAGAACGATTTGATAGCGTAGCGGTCAGCATGGTTAGCTGCCGCCCCGGAGGTCCTGGGTTCGATTCCCGGCTCTGCCACGAAATTTGAAAAGTGGTATGAGGACTGAAACGGGTTCTACTCAGCCTCAGGTGGCCCAAATGAGTAGAGGGGGTTCGATTCCCACCTCAGCCATCCTCGAAGTGGTTTTCAGTTGTTTCCCACTTCGTCTTCGGGCAAATGCCGGGATGGTACCTTCTGCAAGGCCTCGGCCACCTCCTTCACTCTTCCTAGCCTATCCATCCCAGTCTTCCATCCCTTCCCCTCCCTCGTGAGGCCCCTGTTCGCTTTGCAGGTGAGGCCGTCTGGGCGAAGTGCTGATCACACCTCCCCAGTTGTATCTATCCAGACCAAATGTTCCAAGCTCCAGGACACTGCCCATAGAGGCGGTAGTGGTGAGTTCCCTCGCTGAGTCCGTGGGAGCCACCAACCTAGAGGGTAAATTGACTAAAAAAAAACGATTTGATAATAGTGTATAAATCAGGGAGAAAATGGTTTTCTCCTTGCAATCTCAAATTCAGTTCGTTCATATGTTTTGTCTAATCGACATAGAATGCTAACTTCCACAGCCATTCGCTATTTTGTAATCCGGTAAGACGGCGATGCTTTTCATTAAAAAAAAAATGATCGAAGTTCAATAAAGCGCTGAAGGGTTTTTCCGCAACTAAGTCAGCGTACGGCAGTATGATATTGTAAATCATTTTCTCGAATCTCTTCGATAAACTCGTGGAATTGTCGGTGATTCAGCCCAGTGGTTCTGATGAAATTCACAACTGATATGACTGCATTTACAACATCAGACATATCCAAACATTTTCCGCACATGGACTGTTGATGAATGATACAATGTAAATAAGATTAATGGTTTTGAACCACCATCATTTTCTACAGCCTTTGACACAAGTGAAACCACTCCTTTATTTTTACCACACACGTTTTTAATAATAAAGAATGCTTTTCAGTCATGAGAACATGAGAATTATACTTACTAGACCCGGGCAAACAGTTACACAGTTCCGATTGGTCTCGCGGACGATGATGAAGAATAGTAATGCCGTTTCCGGAACAGCTATTCAGGATAATATGTTATGGAGAGCAATCAGTACAGGTGTTGGCCGACTGAAAATCTTTCTTTATTAGATTTAGGACACACTGAAAAAAGTCTTCTATCACTACAACACATGTTTTTGCCTCCACAAGTTATAATAGATTTCAAGTGTTTTCATCGAAGGTTCTTTTTATTAATGGCATTTTCAACTCCCTTGAAAATATCTTCCCCAGTTGTCTACCATGAATACTATCAATGTCAAGAAGTTCTTCATACACTTCACAGCTTTCATCTACTCCTCAAATAAAAATTAACGCCGGAGCAGTACCTGCCTGACTCATCCAAGACCAGAGAAAACCACTCAAGATGTCCATTTTTGTCAGACAGTTGAGATGTTTTAAATTCTGCGATGTCTTCTACCCTCCGAGCCACGGTGTTTGCTGACAAACTGGCAGTTTCAAACAGATTTACCTTTTCGGGACACATTTCTTTGGCTACTGCAATTAAGCACTCTTTGATTATTTCCCCATCGGTGAGCGGCTTCGGTGGCGTAGTCGGTAGCATGTTGAGCTTCTATGCCCAAGATAGCTGGTTCAAACCCGGCCGAAGCCGTCGGATTTTTTAAGAGCGTTAAAAATCCTTCAGTATGCCTTCCTTCGGAGGGGAAGTTAAGTCGGCGGTCCCATGTCATAGATTTATGGCATGTTAAAGAACCTTCCACTAATTGCACCTGTGTGAAGCTAAATTGGATAGATTAAGAATGTAAACAACGCTCTTAGGTCTCTACGTTCGTTGCCAAGAGCCGACTGTGGTGGCGTCTGGTAGCAAAGTTCTGAACTTGGCCTAGTAGTCGTTGACGGTGGTGCTTGGCGGCAAAAGTAGGAGCTATTTGAAAAATTCTAAGTTGCAGTACTTAAATAAAAATAAACAGATAACACACACTAATACAGTCATCACAATTAACACTGGTTATCAGACAGATTCTACACACACCCAAAGTACACGGGGCTAAATGACCGCGTTGTTGCTGCCCCTAAACTTAAGAACCAACCATCCCCATCGGTGAATGTTTTTCCACGTTTTGCGATTTCAAGAGCCACACGAAATCTGGCACGAGACTTGTTCAATGTTGACTTTCGTTAACAAAGTTTGCTGCAAATCCAATATGCGCTTCAAAGCTTCAAATGTTTATATCCGCTAACATCCTATATATTTTGAGTTATACTAGAACGAGAAATTTAGAGCAATAAGGGCTTTTACAGCAAGAACGTCCAGCTCACACCACATTCTCTACTTACGACCATGATTTATTTTGCTCTCCCGTAAAGTGAATTTGTTAATGTTCCAGTAACGGGTTCACGAACCACTAGTTCCTGACCGAGCTGTTGATGGAAGGTCCCGTTAGAACTAAGTTACATTGATTGCGATAGAGTGAAACGGCTCTTGGCAAGTACAAGTGGACAGGCTATGTACAGTATTCAAATTGGGATTGTTGTATGTATTCATTGGAAGGCTGTAGTTCTAATTAAGCTAGAAATACATTGCAGTAATTAACACTCTAATTAATACCACTTGTTCTTTAGCTAAATGACAAGCCAGCTCGTAATTCTCCTAAACAAGTTCCAACACAAAACGACTACATAGTCGTGGAAATAGAGTGAGCCTAGGATAGACCTGTTAGAGCGGCCAGTGGTCTCGCCTTGTCTCAACTATGGTGGTGTTGTTTTAAGGGACGGATGATCTAGGTCATCTACCCCTCATGAACATGAGAACCACAACTAACTAGACCCGGGCAAGCAGCTACCCAGTTCCGATAGGTCTCGCGGACGATGGTGAAGAACAGAAATGCTGTTTCCGGAACAGATATTCAAGAGAATATTCGTATGTTATGCAGAACGATCAGTACAGGTATTCCCGGAAATCAGTTAAATCTAAAAAGCACTTCATCAACTCAGTGACATTTAAATGTTTGTTTAAGGGCAACCACATTGTCGTATGCTGTCAATGTTAATTTTCAATTTTGTTGTACTTCTTCAGGCACGTTCCTTGATGCTCTCACCTAGCTTTTTGAAAGAAAATAATAATAATAATAATAATAATAATAATAATAATAATAATAATAATAATAAAAATCTTCCGTATGTAAAAAAATGGCGTAATTTAATAGCATTTTAATGAACATTTCCATCAGGCAAAATTAAACTAAAGTACATTAAGACACGTATGGGTTAAACTTTAACACATATAAGAAGGAATTACTTCGAAATCTTTCAGCTTTGCGAGTAAAAACAGCGAATTTTAGCCTACTTTTCTTATTTTGCAAAAAATGAGGAAAAAGTAGACTTATGAGATCGATCCGGGAAAATGTGTGTCTGTCTGTTCTTATGTCTGTCTGTCTGTCTGTCTGTGTGAGTGCCCCCCCCTTCCCCCTATCAATCCCTAAACGGCTGCAACTATCGAAACCAAATTTGGTAAGAGTAAAGATCTATACCTGAATATCTCACGGCCATATTTGAAATTGACGTTAGTGCTACTAACTGCTGAAAAATCGCAATTAAAATATGAGTTAAATGTTGGATATCTCAGAAGTTATGCATGCGAAATATTCCAAAATTGGCATACATATAAATAACAACATTCCAGATTAATTTTCAGACGTCCATACATGCCAGTGTTGCCAACATGATTCTAAGCCTGCTGATGGGTCCAATTTCTAAATTCATGTAACTTCTATACTATCGATTGCATTTCAACCAAATTTCCTATGTACTATGTGTACTACAACATATATGACTGTGCGTATTCTAAAGAGCCGCCAGAGCTGCCAACTGTTAATAAATGCTCTCTCTATGTTTTAACCCTAATATCGATATCAATATATCAGAAAGTATGCAAGCCTGCATACGTATAGTACCTGACATTCTACCTTAGTTTGGTGTAACGTATATACATCAGTGCTGCTAACACGATTCTAAGCCTGCTGATAGGTCCAGTTTTTGAATGCATATCAATATGTCAGAAAGTATGCAAGTCGAGAGTTTTAAAATTTGCACACGTATATTACCTGTCATTCTAGATTAATTTGGAGTAACTAATATACCTCAGTGCTGCCAACATGTTTCTAAGCTTTCTGATAGTTTCAATTTTTAATCACAGTACATGTCACTTCTACTAAAAAATGGATTTCATCCAAAATTGGCACAATAATAAATCTAATATTTCAGATTATTTCTGAGCATCACATACATGATAGTGTTCTCAACATGATTTTACGAGCACTGATAAATCCCATATCAAACAGCATGTAACGTCCATATTATCTATTAGACTTCAACCAAATTTTGTATGTGCATTCTGTACCTGGAGAGATGGAACTAAAATATATTCAGAGTCACCAGGGCTGCCAACTGTAGTAATTTCTTCTATTAGGCTACACTATTTCTGGTGTATTTCAAACTGGAGTTCTAAGAAATGTTAGTATTACCAACTTGATTTCGTCATTATTCTAGATAGGTCTATATAGATTGGCATGAATCTTAAAATTTAAGATAAATAGGCTCTTTAGTTCGCCACGGAACTATTTGTTATGTATTTTAGCAAGAAACTGGAATAGAAAATGTTTCCTCTAGCTCAGTCAGCAGTGGCAGTTTTGGTTTTAGGATGAGGAATGCTCTGACGCCGCAACACCCGTTTTGCTTTCTTAAATATGTTTTCTTTTTAGCCTACTTTTCACATTTTGCAAAAACAAGGAAAAAGTAGACTTATGAGATCGGGCAAATGTGTGTCTATCTGTCTGTCTGTCTGTGTGTCCTTCTGTCTGTCTGTCTGTCTGTCTGTCTGTCTGGCTGTGAGTGTGTCCCCCTCTATCAACTCCTAAACGGATGGAGCAATCGAAACAAAATTAGGTAGGAGTAAAGATCTATACCTGAATATCTCACGGCCATATTCGAAAATGATATCAGTGGTACCAACTGCTGAAAAATCGCAATTGAAATTTTAGCTCCATGTAGGATATCTTAGAAGGTATGAATGGGAGCTATTTCAAAATTGGCACACGTATAGATAATACTATTGCAGTTTAATTTCCAGGAGGCCATACATGGCAGTGTTGCCAAAATGATTATAAGCCTGCTGATAGGTCCAATTTGTAAATGCATATAACTTATACACTATCAATTGGAATTCAACCAAATTTCGTATGTGCTATGTGTACTTAAACAGATATGACTGAGCGTATTCTTAAGAGCCTCCAGGGCTGCCAACTGTTAATAAATACTGTCTCCATCCTTTTACCCTAATACCAATATATCAGAAAGTATGCAAGCCGACAGCTTTAAACTATGCATACGTATAGTACCTGACATTCTATATTAATTTGGTGTAACTTATATACCTTAGTGCTACCAACATGATTCTAAGCCTGCTGAGAGGTCCAACTTTAAATACATGTAACTTCTATACTATCATTTGGATTTCAACCAAATTTCGTGTGTGCTATGTGTACCATAACAGACATGACTATGCCGATTCTTAAGAGTAACCAGGGCTGCTAACTGTTATTAAATGGTGTCTCTATTTTGTTACCCTAATATCAATATATCAGAAAGTATGCAAGCCAATAGCTCTAAACTTTGCACACGTATAGTACCTGGCATTCTAGATTAATTTGGATTAACTAATATAGGCCTACGCCAGTGCTGCCAACATGATTCTAATCCTGCTGATTGGTCCAATTTTAAAATGCATGTAACTTCTATACTAAGTAATGGATTTCATTAAAAATTGACACAACAATAGATCATATTATTTCAGATTATTTCTGACCAATACATGTATGTCATTATTGCCAACATGATTTTACGGGCGCTGTTAGATGCAATGTTTAACTGCATGTAACGTCCATGCTATCCACTGGACTTCAACCAAATTTTGTATTCTGTACCTTAAGATATGGAACTAAGAATATATTCAGTCACCAGGGCTGCCAACTGTAGTTCTCTATTAGGCTACTTTGTGCCAGGTATACAGTATTTCGAACTAATTAGAAATTTCGATATTACCAACTCAATATCGTCATTATTCTAGATAGATCCATATAAGTTAGATTAATCATAGGCATGAATCTTAAATTTAAGAAAAGTAGGCTTTTTAGTTCGTCACGGAACTTCTTGTTTTTATCGTCCAATAGAGAGAAAACCAAGGATCTAGAGAGAAATCTAGTGAAAATTTAAGAGAAAAATATAAACTGTGTGTTTACCAACAGGATGCATGGTGTGGGAAAGTAATCTTAAAAATAGCCACGTTGAAAATAAATGTATCGTTCGAAAGCTATGGGCCCGTAACTTAATATACACATCAACAGACATTTTGCAAATACTTACCACATCGAGCAGTGGTGGTACAAAACTTTTTCCTGGAGTCCGCTATTGCATGAATGGAATGGCCTTCGATGTCATCGGACATGAACTGTACCGAACATGTCTGGGATATGCTGAGGCGTGCTATTGCTCAGCGTCTAAGATCCTGGAGGTCACCGTCGAAGAGTGGGATCGGTTGCCTCATGAGGACCTGTACTGTGGTATGCCACGGCGAATAAGAGCCCTGATGGGCGCCCGTGTGGTGGCCATATTCCTTATTGAAATGTCACAGGATGGCAAGATTACAACACATATCAGTCCCTGTTTAACAGGCCAAATGTCTTCCTGTTTGTAATTTTCTTTTCACACATGAATCAAGTCTGCAGGATTTGTCAGTAAGCCGTCGCTTTTGCCATAACCTCGGCCACAATCTCACTTACGCTCTGCATACTTTGGTGTGTATATTTTACGAGTAATAGACAAACGGAATAAAAAATAATTGGTTGAAAAATCCAACTCGTTACAAAGTTTTAGCAACTTCCGTGGCTTAATGTAGATACTGTTGCACATAAGTGTTATATACATATCCACTGAGCATAATTAAGCCTAAGCGGGATCGGTTGATGGTCACCTTTTGATGAACGAAACAAATCGTCCAGCTAAACCCCCCATTTGTGTGAGAAGTAGTTGGTTAAGTGTAGGAATAATTCATGTATTTATTTCAGGCACTAGGAAATTTATTGTAGTTGTTGTTTTTAGCCTATTTTCATTTTTTTAATGAAAAAAAGGCTTATGAGATCACCTTTTGTCCGCGTGTGTGTGTCTCCCTAATAACTTCTAAATGGCTGGAGCGATGTCAATGAAACTCGGTAAGGTCAATGTACTATTACATCCAACCCCGACTGTGCCCTTCACATTCTATTACATCTCACTAATTCAACATGGCGGCTGTGCAAAATATTTCACCGGCATTCTATATCTCCAAAAATGTTACTCATATCACCCTTTAATTTTGCACGGTGATAAGGGTACTACAAGAAGTTTGGCTATGAGACTTTCAAAAACCTGTAAAATATAAAACGAACACGGTGGCCAAGCGAAGGTGAAACATTTGAATAGCTTTCTCTGCCTTTTAACCATCTGAGCGCAGTGAAATTTGGCACAGTAAATGTTTTTACACATTGTAATGCACTGGCATCTACTTTAGTTCAATTGTTCACAAAACCTCAAGATGGCGGCTGTGCGCAATTTTAAAATTAAGTCTTATTTCTTGTGTATTAATCATGCGATCGAAGTGAACGTTTGAATAATGAACCTGCGCAAAAATCGTCATCAAATAGTACATAACTTTATGGCTTACATATAAAAAATTCCAACGTGGTGACCAACCGAAATATTTAGCAATTCTCAATATCTACGAATCTATTATAGCAATCAAACTGAAATTTTGTACGTTGATAGAGGCAATTAACATAAGTAGGAACTACGTGTTTCATTTGAGGGACTTGAACATCGTGGTCATTTAGCAACGTCTACTTGGGTGTGTGTTGAATTTTACCTGATAACCTGTGTTATTCCTGCTACGGAATGGAGTAGAGCGTACAGCCAGCGACTCAACGCCGAGTGTTGGGCGGCGGAAAATAACCTGACATCCTAAAGGAGTCAACGGCTGAGGGTGGATGAACTCCTTTAGGAGGTTGATGGTACCTTAGTGGAGGAAATTACACTACAAGCCCATCAGGCAGCGTCTGTTGTCCAGGTTAGGTGCGGCTGCCAAAGGCGTATGTTCCTCATGTTAGAGGCAGCCTTTAGTTTATCCTACGGTAAGTGGGCGGCAGGAAGAGCATCCGGATGTAAAACATTTCCATATCAAACAAAAATGCGGAGTATTTTCAGAGATAGTGAGACAAAGGCTAGGGCGTCCCCCACAAGCGACGCGTTGGGGTTCCGCCTGACCTCTTCGAAAAATGGGCAAGGGTTACCGTATCAGGAGCCCATACGGCTAAAGAAGATAGCTCAGAGGAAAACGAAACTTAAAGAGACCAAAATAATGAAGATAAAGATAGGCTCTCTAAATGTGGGTACCATTACAAGAAGGGGTAGGAAAGTTTCAGATATGATGGAAAGGAGAAGGGTATTCATTCTCTGCGTACAAGAAGCTAAATGGAAAGGAAATAAATAGAGCAAGGGAGATCGGAGGAGGCAACAAATTGTACTACTGCGGGACAAACTGCAATAAGAATGTAGTTGGAATAATTTCAGACCAGAAAATGAAGGAAGGAGTAGTGGAAGTGATTCGAAAATCAGACCGAATTATTGCAATGAAAATACACCTTGATGGAGAACCATTGCATGTGATAAGTGTGTATGCACCACAGTTGGGATGTAGTCAAGAGGAAAAGGACTGTTTCTGAACAGAGATGGATGAGGTACTTCGGGGAATACCAAAGAACGAGAGGTTGTTTATAGGTGGTGACCTCAATGGACACGTGGGGAAAATAACGTAGGAAATGAAAGGATACTGAGAAAATATGGAGTTGGACAGAGGAACAATGAAGGTGAGACCATTACAGACTTTGCTGCAGCAAAAGACATGGCGATAGTAAACACCTATTTCCAAAAACCTTTAAATCAGTGCTTGACATATAAAAGTGGTGGTAGATATTCACAAATCTATTACATCCTGTACAGAAGAGAGATGTTAAAAGAAGTGAGCGACTGCAAAGTGCTAGCTGGAGAAGTAGTGGCACCCCAACATAGACCAATAATTTGCACAGTGAGTTGGCAGATCACCAAACCTAAACGAAGAAGAACTATACATAAAACAAAATGGTGGAAGCTTAAACGACCTGACTTGTGGAAGAAATTTGTGGATGAGGTCACGGAGCATCTCCGATGGACGGTTGTAACTGAAAAAACATGGATGGGATCATGTAGCTGGTGTTATGCGAGACGCAGGTGTTAAGGTCCTGGGACAGACTACAGGAAAATGTAAACTTGACAAAGAGACCTGGTGGTGGAGTGAAGAGGTGCAGAAATGCATCAAGGACAAGAGGGAGGCAAAGAAGAAGAGGGATATGGAAGGAGAAAACGACAGAGAGGAGAACAATTTAGCAAAGAAGGGAGCAAAGAGAGCTGTGGCCAAAGCTAAAGCAGAAGCATATGCTGATTTATATGAAGACCTTGAGACCGAAGAAGGCCAAAAGAGAATCTTTAGAATTGCACGAGAGAGGGAGAAGAGCAGCCAAGATGTATATCAGACAAGGGCTATTAAAACAGAAGATGGTAGATTGTTTTGGAATGACCCTGACATTTTAGAAAGATGGAGGGAATATTTTAATAAACTACTGAATTACGAACATCAGACAGCAATGGGAGAAGAAGGTGAGGCATCTATGGGGATGGTGCAAAATATCACCAAAGATGAGGTGGAGAAGGAGTTACACAGAATGAAGAATGGTAATGCTGTAGGACCAGATAATATACCAGTGGAAGCTTGGAAGGCTCTGGGAAATGAAGGAGTGATTTGGCTCACAGGTCTGTTCAACTGCATACTAGAGGATGAAGAAATGCCGGATGAATGGAGAAAGAGTGTGCTGATTCCAATATATAAAAGAAAAGGGTATATTCAATCTTGTAATAACTACAGAGGAATCAAACTGATGAGCCAAACCATGAAATTATGGGAGAGAGTAATCGAACAGCGACTGAGACAGGAAGTGGTGATTAGCAAGGAGCAGTTTGGTTTCGTGCATGGCAGAAGAACAACAGATGCCATATTTGCCCTGAAACAAATAGTGGAGAAGCACATCGAAGGCAACAAGAGCTTGTCGATGGTTTACATTGATCTGGACAAAGCGTACGACAGTGTACCAAGACCGGAAGTATGGAGGAGCCTACGACAAAAACTTGTGCCCGAAAAGTATATAAGCCTGATCCAAGACATGTACAAGGACAGCAGAACCATGGCCAGAAATGCAGAATCCTTTCCTGTGAACGTTGGAGAACATCAAGGTTCCGTCCTCAGTCCATTACGTTTTGTACTCGTCATGGATGTGTTGACACAGGGAGTCAGGAAGGAAGCTCCATGGTCCATGATGTTCGCTGATGATGTGGTCCTGTGTGCAGAGACGAAGGACTTGCAAAGAAATGGTTGGAGGAATGGAGAGAAGCACTAGAAAGCCGAGGAATGAAGATAAGCAGATGTAAGACAGAGTTCCTGAGCCTGAGGGGTGCTGAAACAGGTTTTAAACTGGCTGGAGTAGAGATCCCAACAGCAAGTTCATTCAGATATCTTGGTACAGTTATCCAACAAGATGGTGGACTGGAGGAGGAAATAAAGAGCAGGATACGGTCGGGATGGTTCAACTGGAGGAAAACATCAAGTGTACTGTGTGACAAGAAGGTACAAGAAAAATTAAAAGGGAAGGTACACAAGGCCGTGGTGAGACCAGCAATGATATACGGGGCAGAAACCTGGCAGATCACAAGGAGATGGGCAGAGAAACTGGACGTGGCGGAAATGCGTATGCTGAGATGGGCAAGTGGACATACAAGGTTGGACAAAGTGAGAAATGAAGTGATTAGGAGACGACTTAGCGTGGTGCAAGTTTCTGAGATAGAGAAGCTGGCCTCAGATGGTATGGCCATGTTAAGAGAAGAGATGAAGATTATGTGGGTAATAGGATGATGGAAATGCTCCCACCAGGGAAACGGAGTCGAGGACGACCAAAAAGGCGATGGATGGACAGCATTCAAGAAAGCATGAAACAGCGGGGGCTTGTGGAGGAAATGGTCCGGGATAGAACAATGTGGAGGAGGAATATCCGCATCAGCGACCCCACATAAGTGGGATTAATCATGATGGAGAAGAAGATTATGATTGTTGTATTGGTGCGTGTATTTGTAATTCAGGTAAGAATTGGGAAGGACGCAGCCGTGGCCTTACGTTAGGAACCATCCCGGCATCTGCCTGGAGTAGAAGTGGGGAAACCATGGAAAATCACTTCCAGGATAGCTGAGGTGGGAATCGAATCCACCTCTTCTAAGTTTTTCTTCTAAATCGACACTACCGGTAATATTGAGAATAAGGAACTCCGATATTATCGAAACTTTAGCGGAGACGTCTGATCTTGAGGTGCTCTTGGTTGGAGACTGTGACGGACATACGGACGCTTGCGATACCGACTAAAACTAGAGCTACTTTCCCCGACTCTACACTAACTATTGACTTGCATCTAACTTACAGACCACCTCGTGGTGTAATGGCTGTTACTACTGGCTCTGCCAAGATATCTAATTCTAGTCTGAGGGCTGAAACGGGGCATACTCAACCTCTTGAGGCAGAACTAAGTAGAAGTGGGTTCGATTCCCACCTCAGTAATCCAGAAGTGGTTTTCCGTGGTTTCCCATTACTACTCCAGGCATATGTCGGAATGGTTCCTAAATGAAGGCCAACCGCCTCCAACCCAATCCTCGCCTCAATTACAAATACTCCCACTCAGACAGACACCACACTAACACAGGCTTTGAAATACATTCTACACTTACCCATCTACACGGCGCTGAAATGTCCACAATCTCCTAGCTCCTAAATGAAAGCAAAAACAACAACAACAACTTCTGCTGTTTAGTAGTGCGAAAATGCAGTTCACATTTATAACATCCATGGCAAAACAGAGGTGACAGACTTCAATTACTTTCTGCAATAAGTATCAATAGTTTCAATGGAGGCTGGTTGATCTAAAGCCGCACATGGAGGTCAATTAATATGACGGAAAGCCCTACATTATACAGTATTGGTGCTGACCGCTTGCTCGGCACCATATAAAGGTGTATGCGCGCCTCCGCTGTGGGTGTTTCGGCTTTGTACTGTTCCCAGTTAATGTAAATTATTATGTCGTACAAGACGGCGACAACACCCGAGAGCCTCGTGCGCTGAATACTGGGTACAGGAAGACTTGAAGGGAATATACAAACTGGAAGGTGTTTGTTGTATTCTTCTGTGATTTCCACCGCTAAAGGTTGGAATATTGTTGCCAAGAGAGCGTAAACCTCATCTCAATGGGGCTTAGTTTGTTCAAGTAGTTATGACTTATCAGTTATCACCTTCTATGCTTGATCGCTTAATTCTAATCTTCAAATAATGATAATTGATTTACATTAGATTGTTAGGTTTCTTATCAGAATTTAATTAACATTATTTTTAGGCTCTTTTCATTTTATGAAAAAAAATAGGCTTATGAGATCACCTTTTCTCCGTGTGAGAGTGTGTGCTTATGTGTGTCAGCGTAGCCTATGTGGGTGTGGTGCCCCCTAATAACTTCTAAACGGCTGGAGCGATTTCAATGAAACTCGGTAAGGTCATAGCACCATTTTGGCTGACCCCGACTGTGCCCTTCGAATTTTATTACGTCTCACCAATCCAACATGACGGCTGTGCGAAAAATTTCACCAGCATTCAATATCTCCGAAACTATTCCCGATAAGCTATCACCCTGAAATATTGTACGGTGATAAAGGGCACTACTAGAAGTTCACCTATGAGACTTTCAAAAATCTGGTAACTATAAAACCAACATGGTGGCCAAGCGAAGTTGAGACTTTAAAATAGACTTTTCTCGCGATTTAACCATCCAAACGCAATGCAACCTGGTACAGCAAATGTTTATACACACTGTAATGCACTGGCGTCTAATTTAGTTCAATTGTTTACATAACCTCAAGGTGGCGGCTGTGCGAAATAATTCACAGGCATTCTGTATCTCCGAAACTATTACTGATATCACCCAGAAATTTTGTACGGTGATAAAAGTCACTACTACAAGTCTATCTATGTCAGTTTCAAAAATCTGTAGAGTACAAAACAAACGTGGCTGCCAAGCAAAATGGAAACATTTTAATAGACTTTTCTCGCTATTTAACCATCTGAGCGCAGTGAAATGTGGTACAGTAAAGTATTATACATATTGTAAAGCACTGGCATCTAATTTAGTTCATTTGTTTACATAACCTCAAGATGGTGGCAGTGCGAAATTTTAAAATTATTTCTTAATTTCTTTTGTAGTAATCATGCGATCGAAGTGAAATTTTTAATAATGAAGCTACGCAATAATTTTCCATTAATGGTACATAACTGTATGGCCTATACTGTACTTATAACAATCCAAAATGGCGACTATCCGAAATATTTAGACGGTTCTGAATATCTAAGAATCTTTTACAGCAATCAAACTGAAATGTTGTATGTTCATACAGGCAATTAACATAAGTAGGATATAGGAAAATAGACTTTAGTTCTTCACGGAACTACTGGTTTATTCTTGTTTTGATGCATACAATCATGTATTAAAATATTGGATTCCTTTATTTTAACACCTGCATAATCTCCCTCTAGTTACCCTTTCACTACAGTAGTTGTCTGCCTGACACCAGCACTGCGTGCTTGGAGCTGACACTATAACAAAGCTGCTAACCTTCACAGTAATTATTAATTTCTTAATCTGTTGAGGCTGCTTCCTGGATACAATTCATTAGCACGGAGAATATATTTCATTGCGCGTCTCACAACGGGATCATTGATTTAAATATTTGAACCATTTGTTACCTCGAGCATTAACATAGCCGTAATGAGAAGTTCATCTGTAAGCTTTCCAATATTCATGAGGTTGATATTATCATTCCAAGTTGAGATAGCGGTTAATTAATCTAACAAATAGCATATCTTTACCTTGTGTCCATTCCATTCTGGTGTTACTCGGATGGAAATGTCAATAGAACGTGCTAGTGTTACGTCAGCAGTTGTAGCAGCCTGCTTCCGAGTTGCGTTAAAAGACACCTGAAACATGTAAGAGTACACGTTGCATTTTAACAGCTTTACCCAAAGACCAATTTCCGAAGGGGGAATTGAAAATGGATAGCCTAACCTAGTGAACGTTTATCATAATGATAGTGGCTTCGGTGGCGTATTTGGTAGCATGCTGAACTCCTACGCCCAAAATCGTGGGTTCAAACCCAGCCGATGTCATCGGATCTTTTAAGAGAGTTAAAATCCTTCACTATGCCTTCCTTCGGAGGGGAAGTAAAGCCGACGGTCCCATATCATAGATTTATGGCATGTAAAAGATCCTTCCAAAGCAGAGCAAAGCCAACTCCCTACAGGCCATGGAGGCCCTGGGAGAAGTGGAAGGTAAAGGTTTCCACTCTTTCTGACATCGGCACTAGATGGGATGGAGTTGTCAGCTCCACGCCCGGCCGTCTTTGCTCCCAGGAATTACCCTGGTACTCATTTCTGGTGTAGGCAGAGTGAACCCCAGGGCTATTTGCGTTTCCGAAAGTGGTAGTTTTGTTTCTAAAATCTACTACCTGGGTGGGGATCGAACCCATTCCCTTTCAGTTAGAAGCTCAGCGCCTCTACCGACTGCGCCACGCAGCCCCCAAAAGATCCTTCCACTAACTAAATTTGTGTGAAGCTAAATTTCTAGGTTAGATTTCGTTGTACTGCTCAATCAAAGTTCTAACGTTTACCACTAGGTGTCAGTGATATCTGGTAGCGAAAGTTGGAACTACTTGAAATTGAACGGAACTTGTAGCTCACCATATGCTCTTATAAAATCCGATGACTTCGGTCGGGTTTGAACTTACGACCTTGGGCATAGAAGCTCAGTATGCTACCAACTACGCCACCGAAGCCGCCTTGTCATTTCTACTAGAGGCAAATGCCGGGATGGTTCTTAGCTCAAAGCCAAACCCAAATCCTATCCTCAATTATAAATACACACACTAGTACAGACATTACAGTGACACAAGTTATTAATTAATAATTAACTTTTAGTCGGTCTACACAGGATCATACCAATTACTGGAATATGCGAAATGAAAATGAAAATCCACAGACTGTTCCAGTCCACCAACCGGGTCAGGGAATGGAATGAATGAAGCCCCCATCTAGCGGCGAGGATATGAATTGTGCCGGCTGCCGAAGCCTGTCGCACTCCTCTGGGGCAATGATTAAATGAATGACAGATGAAATGAAATGATAGTGGAGAGTTTTGCTGGAATGAAATTCGTATGACAGGGAAAACCAGAGTACCCGGAGAAAAACCTGTCTGCCCCCACTTTGTCCAGCACAAATCTCACATGGAGTGACCGGGATTTGAACCACGGACCCAGCGGTGAGAGGCCGGCGTGCTGCCGCCTAAGCCACGGAGGCTCAATATGCGAAATATAATCTCAAATAAATTGCATGTGATTAAGATACACCGGGAGAATCAGCTGCCCCTAATAATCTTGTTTTATGCAACCCAACTAGCGTTGTTGTTAGAATGGTCGGTATTGCTCTGCTTGCATCACGTATGTTAATAATGCACTGCAAACTGTGTCCTCCCATGAGTTCCGATTCCCATGAGTTCCGATT
This sequence comes from Meconema thalassinum, assembly GCA_946902985.2. Classification (NCBI taxonomy): domain Eukaryota; kingdom Metazoa; phylum Arthropoda; class Insecta; order Orthoptera; family Tettigoniidae; genus Meconema; species Meconema thalassinum. Next base: position 411,854,225 of record OX336393.1, read on the forward strand.
ACCACCAGTTCCAAATTCTTCAGCGGATTAGCTATCTGCCAATTACACTACCTGAGCGAGTCCCATCAGTTCCGAACACTACCTGAGCGAGTTCCAGCTTAATCTCCTACAGCAAAATTGTATTAATTTGTTTATTACTGAAACTAATAAGGTCAATTGTTAACGTCAGCCGGGGGTGCGTGCCCTCTTTAATGAATTGGCTCCTCTAACAGAGGGGGCGGCCGCTATGGACCGGTTGCTTCCATAAGCAGCTTTCGCCTTGTCAGTATCTATATCAGCATGTGCCTTCGTCAAAATAATCAGTTTTGAGTTATATTTACAAAGTTCATAAAATAGTATCAGTATGTCGCTTCGTCTTTGAACTGTTATTAGCCTACTTTCGATTTTTGCAAAAAATGAAAGTAGACTTATGAGATCAACACAGGGCGAAAAAAGTGTGTCTGTCTGTGTGTGTGTATGTGTGTGTGTGAGTCTGTGTGTGTGTGTGTGTGTGTGAGTGTTTGTGTGTGTGAGTCTGTGTGTGTGTGTGTGTCTGTGTGTGTGTGAGTGTGTGTACTCTGCATGTCTGTCCCCCCCCTATCAATTCGAACACGGTGAATGCGAATTGAACGAAATTTGGTACAAAGGTAGCACTAGCAAAGGACACCTCAGTGTCATGTTTTATATCGCCGCCATCTTTACTAAAACTGAATGGCGGCCACTCAAACGTTCAAAACGTAAAATCAAATAACGACTAACCAAATCATCCGATCTCTACCAAATTTGGTAACAACATACCTTCGTATAGGATGCGTCTTGTGACCAAACTACATGGTCGTCCGCCATACCATTTCAGGATGGCGGCCGTGCGAATTATGCAAACTTTATAATCCATATCATGGGACCCACCAGTTCCGATTATCGAGCCGAGAATCGTTTTAACTGCTCTAAAGGAAGAGGCACGTTCGAAATTAAAAGTTTATTTTGTAATACTATAGTGCAGACGTGATTTTAAAAAGCTGAGCCGATTCAGTAATAAGACAAGATGGCAGCGGATATCTTGTGCCTGACTTATATTTCACTAATTTGAGTATTGCATGCAATATAGCGTACTGATACAAAATAAATAAACTTTGTATGAAATGCTTTATATATAAATAATATACTCCAGTGATGAAATCATTTAGTATAAATCATTATTTGCTAACAATTTCTATGTAAGTCATTTTATATAGAACGCTATTCGTTGACACAATTAGCTCAGTGGTAGAGCGTTAGCCTATCGCTCAAATGCCTATGGTTCAAACCCGATCAGAGCTAGGTTTTTTGCTTGAAATGTTATATGTTTATTGTTTTGTAATGACTCAGATGTTTTAAAATTAAGCGTTATATTGTGCATATTATGGTGTAAAATATATATTTAATTAAAACATAATTCGCCAGCAGATTTACTCGAGACATCTAGCTGCCAAAAAGGTAACTGCACGCCGACCTACTTATTAACTTCCAGATTTTATTGAAAAGTTTCTTCTTCTGGCCGCTAGAATGCACTCGCTCTGTTAGGATTATATTGTTCGATATTTCACCACTAGATGTCACGACTAGTCTACGTGGGGCTCTATTGATTACTATACCATTGGCATTCTATGCGCATCGAATTTGAAGAATGACAAGATGATACTACGATACATTTTTACTTTTTATTTTAAAGGGTTTGTAACAGCCTATGTTGAGTTACTTGAAAATGTTATTTGAAGTAAAGAACAAAACGATTTCACATAGTAACTGAATTCAAGCCGTTGGTGTTAGTTCAGGTTATTAATTACTACTTTTATTTCAGGCAAATAGAAATCGAAAATATCCACATAGTTTGTATACACACGTCTCTGTAGGGTCATGGAAAGATTTGTTAATTCAATTAGGGTTGTGAAAGCCATGCACAACCAGACGTGTAAAGCCATGCCTCAACTCAAAGTTGGATGTTGCCCACGGCAGGTCGTATATGTAATAATAATACTAATAATAATAATAATAATAATAATAATAATAATAATAATAATAATAATAATAATGTTATTGGTTTTACATCCCTTTTAACTACTGCTGCTTTTAGAGACACCGGGGTGCCGGAATTTTGGCCCGAAGGGGATCTTTAACGTGCCAGTAAATGTACTGACACGGCTCCCTCGCATTTGTGCACCCTCAAATGCCAGCTGACTGCGCCAGGATACGAACCTGCAACCTAGGGCCCAGCAAGCGAGAACGTTACCGCTGAGCCACGCAGCCAGTCCGGTCGATTATGTCTCCAGATCCATGACATTCTTGATATACTTCTTATCTTTCTTTCTTCAATGATGGAAGCAGTTTTTATCTAGGTTGTGGCGTTTGGTAGAGGTAAATCGTTTCTAAGGTCTTCAACAAAGAATAGTTCTATTATACTCTTTGATAATAACAACGAGTTATAACTATACTCATACATTTAGGAGAAAGTAGGCTATATGTTCTTTACTGAACATCTTGTTTTTTCATCTTATTTACAAGTCACTTAGTAATCAGCACGTAGCTTCGTCAAATTGATCTAATAACTGAATTATTCTTCTCTTTATACTCCAATCAATATGTACAGTAAAAGACACAAACACAAATGACATACCTGGTGATAAAGCCATTTAACACTTCTAGGTTATTAGCTGGTCAAAGCTCAGAACTGACAGCTGGGTTCTCCAGAGATATTCGGAACTAGTGGGACTCATTAGCTTATTTACTCAGGCGTGAATACGCGTTCGAAACTCATGGGACGTTTTTCCTAAGAAATTTGTTTTCGGAACTGATGGGAATGGAACTCGTGGGACAGAACCACTGCAAACATATCCAGCAAGCGATACTGAACCCTGTTATTTTATCATTTCAAATGATCTTGTCGACTTCGTCGTTATGCTTTGGGTCTAACGTTATGCGGGACGGAGACTGTGACGTCATGCAGCCGCGCGGGAAGTCTAAGTTAATGGGTAAAGGACGGCGAGTGCGTGACGCCATGCAGCCACGCGGGAAGCCTAAGTTATTGGTTAATGGAGTCTGTTGAAAGAGTCCTGGGTCGTCGAGCGACCTAGGGCTTCGAGCGAAGCGAAAAGAATACAGGGTGACTCCTAAAGAGGTGCACAAGATGCCAGATAAGAATACAGGGTGACTCCTAAAGAGATATACAAGACGCCAGATAAGAATACAAGGTGACTCTTAAAGAGGTGTACAAGATGGCAGAGAAGAATACAGGGTGTCTCCTAAAGAGGTGCACAAGATGTCAGACAAGAATACAGGGTGACTTTTAAGAGTTATACAAGATGCCAGATAAGAATACAGGATGCCACCTAAAGAGGTGTGCAGGATGTCAGAGCAAAATACAGTAGTCTACAAGATGCCAGATAAGAATACAGGGTGACTCCTAAAGAAATATACAAGATGCCAGATAAGAATACAAGGTGACTCTTAAAGAGGTGTACAAGATGGCAGAGAAGAATACAGGGTGACTCCTAAAGAGGTGTACAAGATGTCACATAAGAATACAGGGTGACTTCTAAAGAGATATACAAAATGCCAGATAAGAATACAGGGTGTCTCCTAAAGAGGTGTGCAGGTTGTCTGAGCAAAATACAGGGTGACACTTAACGAGGTGTACAGTATGTTAGATTCAATTAAATACAGGGTGACCCTTAAAGAGGTTTGCAAGATATCAGATTCAAATAATGGATGACCCTTAAAAAGTTGTAAAAGATGTCAGACTCAAATACAGGGTGACCCTTAAAGAGGTGCCCGCGCTGGAAGTCTAAGTTAATAGGTAATGGAGTTTGTTGAAAGAGCCCTCCTGAGCCTTTCTAACATGTGTAGCATTTGTAGCATGCGTCATTTGAAATGATATAACGTCTAGTCTTTCAGACTGACTGTATTTTTTTTCTTTCGAAATGACCACAGACTAATATGAGGGGAAAATAATGGAGTTCAGAATCGTTTGCGGGATATGCTAGCAGTGCATTAGTATGATACGGGAAGCAAGCAGAGAAATATCGACCTTCCTGATAACACGCGTTAGTTGGGCTGCATAAACAATATTATTAGGGGCAACTGGTTATATTGTTATGGACTATTGAAGAAGAGAAAAACTAAGGGATTACATGTTTCACTGGTGAAGCAAGCATCATCAGATCGGAATCTACAAGACATTAACTATCTCTACAAAACACTACCAAACCTACAATGACACACAGACAGTGTCTGCCCTCCAGATTTTGATCTGATGATGCTCGAGTGGGGACCGAAACATGCCATCCCCTAGTTTTCTCCTTCTTCAATAGTCCATAACTATCTTAATCCCTCAGTATGCCTTCCTTCGGAGGGGAAGTAAAGCCGGCGGTCTCATGTCATAGATTTATGGCATAAAAAAGAACCTTGCACTAACTACACTTGTGGAAGTTAAAAAGATACAGTCACTCTGAGAGACTAGACTTTATATTATTTCAAATGCTTGCCACGGTGGGTGAGTGGATAGCGTGTCGGTCTACTAACCCCAAGATTGCAGGTTCGCTCCTGGCCGTGGTAAGTGATTTTTGAAAGGTGGCAAAAATTACGACACCATGTAATACGATGTTGGCATGTCAAAGAACCCATTTGAAATCAGTAGGCCGTGTTCATAATGGCAAAATTAATCTTGGGAGTTTCCGCCAAAACATAGTTCCTCATTTCTCTACTAGAAAGCGCTATAGTGTTCAATGAGCTTAGATACCTAACCTCCTTGACTTTCATAGTGCTTCAAAGAACAACGAAATTCGACATGCAAGCTACCCTCTGGGTGTCAAGTAACAAAGCTTGCACCAGGCACCCGAGAGCATACGATATTATTATTATTTCAAATGACGCATGATACAAATGCTACACATGTTAGAAAGGCTCAGGAGGGCTTCTCGCTTCCCTCGAAGCCCCAGGACTCTTTCAACACACTCCATTACCCATTAACTTAGGCTTCCCGTGCACTCTGCTGCATGACGTCACGCACTCGCCGTCTCCGTTCGCATAACGCCAGACCCAAGAAGTAAACTCAGACTCAACAGACTCCATTACCCTTTAACTTAGGCTTCCCGCGCGGGGGCTACATGACGTCACGCACTCGCCGTCTCCGTTCGCATAACGCCAGACCCCAGGAGTAAACTCAGACTCGGTGCATATGCACTGAAAAACATGATGACGTCATACACGCCGTAACCGTGACGCATAACGGTAGACCTGAGCATAACGATGAAGTCGCAAGGTCATTTGAAATGATAAAATAAAAATTGTAGGTTCGTTTGTTAACGCTATATTAGTTTCAACGATCGCCGCCAGGTGCTGGCTGCGATGGCATCTAGTAGCCAAGTCCACAGCTAGGTGTCGTTGACTAGCATTTGGTAACAAAAGTTGGAACTACTTGAATAAATGATCGTCTGCAGTCCTTCTATCTGAATCACAGATAACACACACTAATCCAGCCATCACAATTAACACAGGTTATCAGACAAATTCTACACACACCCAAGTGCACGGGGCAACATACCTGTCTTTTAGGAAGTCAACCCGAGAGGCTGGTTGGATCCTCAAAAGGTTTCGCCATAGGCAGCACTATAATGAGGCGTACTAGACATGATGAGGAGTGAGGTAGTTTGCCATTGCTTTCCTCACTGAGTCTGAACAATAGCACTGACACTATGAGTAGAACCCTTCACAGCTCACACAGGCACTACGTAGTTGTGCAGCACCACTCATACCTCAGTAGCTTCCATATCATCACAGCCATGAGTGGGTCTGAGACATCGGTGAAAAGTCACATTTTACTCTAGCTTGTGCCAACAGACAAATGCAAATGTACTGCATTCATCAAGAGATTGTAAATATGCTTGCAACATGACCACGATGTCGCAAAGCACCTAAAGGAATCAACAACAACAACAACAACAACAGCGATTCATTTTATCAAGCATTGTAATAAAAGGGCAGTGAAAATGAAAATCCACAGCCTGCTTCCAGTCTCCGACCGGGTCAGGAATGGAATGAATGAAGCCCCCTTCTAGCGGCAAGGATATGAACTGTGCCAGCTGCCGAAGCCTGTCGCACTCCTCTGGAGCAATGATTAAATGAATGACAGATGAAATGAAATGATAGTGGAGAGTGTTGCTGGAATGACATTTTGACAGGGAAAACCGGAGTACCCGGAGAAAAACCTGTCTGCCTCCGTTTTGTCCAGCACAGATCTCACATGGAGTGACCGGGATTTGAACCAAGCACCCAGCGGTGAGAGGCTGCCGTCTAAGCCACGGAGGCAGTAAAGTTGAATATTTCTAGCGAAGGGAGAGTTTTCAACCCAACGACTCCCCTGAGTCTATGAACGTCACGCCTTTGTTGAAACTATCTCTATAGACTTTCGATAATAATGAACTAGAATTGAGAGCGCGGAAATTACGTAACTGGTAGGCATTCTCTCTCATTAAGAGTCCTGCACAAGTTGAAAATTACGAATGGTGATTTTATTAGAACTTGGCGATAAATAACAGTCTCTTTAATAATTCATTTCATTAAACATTTAAAAGACAATGACAGTGACAACACTTTTCTTATTAATTTGCTCCCGATTCGAAATTAATTTGGAAGCAAAAAATGTTGCAACTGGAGGAGTGGTAGTGACATTTTAATATTGTCTCTTTCCTCTTGGAGTGGAGCGTTTCTTGTAATAGACACGATGTACAATAACTCTCACATTATAGTTGATATGTATCGATAAAATATTGAAAATAAAAACCTCACGAGAGGTGATGTAGAAAGTGAGGTTAGGTTGCCCCCTACTCCTGGTTCGCTCCCCTTTTATCGGTCTTCTAGTCAATCAGAGCCCGACCCCTCGCTTCTCCCACCAGCCTTAAAAACGATCCATTGTGTGAGGCTGTGGTTATCTAAATTGCTCTTTCGATGTTGCGAGCGAGAGAGGGTGGGGTGTAGAGAGAGATGGAACAACGCCCGGAGCTTTTCACTCTGGCCGCTAGGATCGTCGCATCTTTCACCTTCCCCACTTTTCCTACTCGCATCGCAAACTAATTTCCTCTCCCCCTTTCTTGCCGGAACTTTTACCCTTTATCCTCTTCTCTGTAATTCCTTGGAGCAGTGATATTCAAGCTTCAACCGACTCAAGGATTCACATTATTATCATCTGAATTTCAATATCCGCGTCCCCCGTATGCTCGAGTCAGTCTCTATAATAACTGGAAGCCAGAACCCGGTTAGGTCTTCAGGAAATGGCTGTCTTTAGTCTGGACTAAGTTATCCACGGGAGACATATCACATCTCACTTATACAGGATGTCCCTCTTAAGAAGCCACAATTTGTGGCGAAGGTATCTTCAATATTGAGTTTTAGCATGGATATGTTTGAGGTCTATTTGTGATCAGCGTGGAAAATGATAACCTGTGTCATTGTGAAGCCTGGGACAAACTAACAATCACAAATCTATCGACAATTGAGAAGGTCAAAGCCCGTTACCTAAAACGGATTCTAGGAGTGGGGAAGTCAGCAACATCGAGGCTAACATATGTGTTAACAAAAGAAACCTTCGTTGATGACATAAGAGAACAATTCTGGCTACCAAGTACTAAAGCTTATGAAAATACACTACACCTGTTAAAAGAGAAAACTAATGCCATATGACCCGAATTTTACACAACAGACGCTATGACAACATCGGAATGGAAGCAGCCAAATTATGAACTTTGACACATATTGACAAGATTTGCAACGCACGGCTTTCACCACAAGCTATATCGGAACCTACGATTTCATCAACCAGAAGAATCCTGCGTGTGAAAATTGTGCAATAAACATTGTGAGAGATATCATGCTCAAAAGTGTCCAAACAGGACAATCTCAATAATAGGACTAGGTCAAGAATAATTTATGAATCATTATGCACATTGTGTGCTTTTCTTAAATAATAATTGTGACGCCTGTACTTGCAATAGGGGACAGGGTGAAAATCCACTTCTTGAATGGCTCGAAATTCTCATAGATGAATTGATTTTTTTAGCTAGCCAAAAATTGAGCCCAGGACTTTTGAGTACGGAGTCACCATACGTTCCCCAACCTACCCAAAATGGCACTGAAGAAGAAGAAATGAGCATCCCTGATCAAGACATCCGCAACAGAACCACTTTCAGAAATACGATACACAGATTTGAGGGGTTCCTAGAGCCAGAAACAGTGATCGAGAAGATACAACATTGGACAGCTGAAAGATGATGATGATGATGATGATGATGATGATGATAATTGTTGTTTTAAGGGGCCTAACATCTGGGTTATCGGCTCCTAATGGTTTGGGTGTTCAGGAAGATGATAATGAAAAGTAAACTATAACTAAAGCTAACTACTAACTTATATCATAGAAGAAGAAATGGAAAACAAAAGGAGAATAAGGCAAATAAAGGACAGGAAGAAAAGGAATGCCCTCAACCCTCGAAGAATGCGGATCTAGGGACTTGGAAGGAAGTAGACCCATGAAAGGTAGATAGAAATGTGAAAGAGGAGAGGGTCCTCCCCAAAGGTAATGGAAAAAGGGAGAAAACCGGACCCAGCTCAGGAATTCCTCGGGGTCGCCAACTGCCGAACTCACCAGCCGTGAGCCCCTGAGGGTGTAGCAATATCCAGGGTGCACCAGGAGTGGTGGGGCTACATACACCCTGCCTCCTTGAGGGCATTGAGCAGAAGGTAGGAGATAACATGAAATGAAAAAGAAGGCTGAACCCTCACAGGAGGGTATCAGAAAAGATGAGACAAGGGCCAATTAAGGCGGGAAAGGAAGAGACTTCCTAGGCCTCGGATACCCTAATACCGTCGGGGTTGGAAGAAAACAAGAGTTGACCAAGTGAGGTCGACATGAAAGAAGACGGAGTGGAGCCTGGCACAAGTAAGTGGAAGCAATGCCGGACTCAGCTGGGGCCCCGTGGTCACCAACCCACGTCCCACTGGATGTGAGCCCCTGGGGGGCTGCTGAAAAGAAAGAAGCTGGGAGCAAGAGAATGAAAGAAAAACTGGTGCCAAAGAAAACTGAAATCATGAGTTATTTACGTGGTCCTTAGTTGTCCAAACTCGATTATGATGATGAATAAAAAAAAGCTTGTAGTTTAACGTGACCGATCTCGCGATCATAAGCCACGGGACCTCCGTTTTACGTGGAATCCGAACCACAGGACATGGCATTTCACATCGAAAATCTCACATGCATTGACCGGGAATCGAACCCGGTCCGGCTTGGTGAGAGGCATACAGCTTGACCGCTGCGCCACCACGCCCCAGTGATGATGAATAAGGAAACCTCGGAGCAACAACGAAGTCTACAAAAATGTAGAAAAAATCTCTGATACAATGAGGAAACGGAGGCTCATATTTCTTGCACACCTGTATAGAATGGACGAATCCAAATTAACAGTTATTCGACTACTTCTGGAACAAGAGGACCACTAAATCATGGATTAAATAATAATAATAATACAGATAACGCACAATATGCAGATTCCATACACTAATCTCGACAGAAGTCAGATAGGGAGGTTTTTCTGTTGTCACAGTAAAGGACGTGGTATCTATCACAAAGTCTGTAACACTGATTACAAATGCACTGGTCTTCTGGTTGGTGGTTGCTCTTGTTCTGGCAGAGTCGCGTCATCATATGTCTGAGCTCGTAGTCGGCTCGCATCGAGTCTCTATTTGTCATTGCATCTGTAGTATAAAAGCCCATCCATATTTCTTCCATTTTCGCTTGTCGTTCACTTAAGAGTCGTATATATGCTGACGTAGATAGCAGTTGATGACGCAGATCTTCAATGAAAGTTTGTCTTGTCAGTACATAGTCTACACAAGTCTCAATTTTGTAGTTTTTGAGAGACATAGTGCTCGCTTCAGGAAATTTCCTTTATTCCTTCTATATATCTTCTAGGTTACTTTTTGTCAGCTGTCCCCATATTACGTTTAGTCCGTACGTCACGATTGGCATTATCTTTAGTTGGAATAATTTCATTGCTGTATCCATGGATAGCTTATGGATTAAAGAAACTCGGAAAGACCTTGAAAGATCTAACATTCCGGAGGCCCAAATGTTAGAAAGGGATACGTTTCGAAACAATATACACAATCTGGAAAGGTTTCTAGACGAGATAATTGCTACAAAGACTGGAAGAGCTTGGACGGAAAACCAACGGCAGCAGCACAGCGAACGTATGAAGGAGTACTGGAGGCAGAAAAAATTACTTACAAAGCAGAAATAGTGAAATTGTAGCGTGATCTTAAGTGGTCAATTCGCAAATTTAAAAAAATAATGATAATGATAATAATTCATTCATTCATTCATTTCGTGTCCGGTCAACATTTCCAAAAAACTACAGCTGCGATGGCCTTGTTACTTCCTCTAAAAACATCTTCCATTGTGCATGGGTTGTCCAGGTGGGGGCAGATAAGTAGGTGGCTTGGGTCTTGTTCAGCTCCACATTCACAAGAGGTTTCTGCGTCTGCTGGAAGGATCCCCCATTTTTGCAGGTTGGTCTTGCATCGAGGGACACCCACTCTTAAGCGGTTGAGGGACCTCCACACAGCATAAGGTAGGTCGGCGCCAGGAGCCAGTTCTTCCTTTGGTGACATGTATGTGGGCAGTAAGCTCCTCCATCTGTTGAGACGAGTTGTCTCTGGTGTTCTCTCCAGCGGCGTAGTCCTAGCAAGGAAACTCTTGCGGGATCTGAGGCGAGACCTTGCTGCCTGGTGACCATTTAGTGGATGTCGATGGTCATTCTCCTGCTTTGTTCTCTCAGTGTCCGCAGCAGTGGCCCTCCGGATGTTGGGTGGGGCTATTCCAACAATAGGGCCAATCATCCCGAGATTATCCTTGCAGTGTCGTTGACAGCAGGATCAACCTGCTTAGCATGTGCTGAAGCGTTCCACACAGCGGCTGACACACATAGTGCAAGTCCGGAAGTCCTCAGGATGTGCGGGCTGTCTCCCCAGGTGCTGCCGATCAGCTTCTTGAGTATGCCATTGCGAGCACTGACCTTCTGTTTCGTGTTCAGACATTGCTGTCTGTACGTTCGAGCACAGTCTAGTGTGACACCTAGGTAAACTGGTGTTGGACAATGTTTCAGACGTTCCCCTCGCCATGTGTTGTCCAGCTGTCGCCGTGCTTTCCTGTTTCGTAGATGGAACGCACACATTTGTGTCTTATTAGGGTTCGGCTTCAGATGGTTGGCATGGTTGTAATTGGAATTCAGATGACGATTGGGAAGGAGACGGCCGTGGCCTAAATTTAGCAACCAACCCAGCATTCGCCTAGAGTAGAAGTGAGAAACCACGGAAAACCACTTCCTGGATGGCTGAGGTGGGAATCGAACCTGACTCTTCACAGTGTTTCCTCACGAGACTGAGTGTACCTTGTTCCAGCCCTCGGACCAGATTTAATTTCTTGGCAGTGCCGGAATCCAACCCGAGCATTCGCGGTGACAGCCAAGAATGCTAGCCACTATGCAACGAGGTGGACTTTCGCCACTTCTACTCCTGGGAAATGCTGGGATAGTTCCCAACTTAGGACCACGGACTCCTCCTTCCTAATACTATCCCCAATTTACAAATATGCACACTACTACAGCTATTACTATAACACATGTTATCACACAAAATACACTTATACAAGGGGCTGCATGACCACGATGTCGTAAAACCCCAAAAATAAGCAACTACAATAATAGTTGTGAGTAGACTATATCCTGCGTTTCAACAATTGTTCTTCCTGCGCACTGCGTTAGGAATCGAACCCGTTGTCTTAGGATCTGGAAGCAGACACTGTATCTATACTAATATATCTATATATATAAAGCACAAAGTTTGTCTGTCTGTCTGTCTGTCTGTCTGTCTGTCTGTTATGTATACAAATCTACACCGTTTCACCGATCTGAACCAAAATTTGTATACTTACCCTTTGGAACCCTGCGGGTAACCCCGTCAACATTAAATTTCGGACAGACCACCCCATGCCCTGCATTTAGGCCCTTTTGCACAAATCTACACCGTTTCACCGATCTGAACCAAAAGTTGTATATTTAACCTTTGGAACCCTGCGAGTAACACTGTCCACTTGAAATTTCGGACGGACCACCCCATTCCCTGCATTTAGGCCCTTTGGTCCAAATCCACACCGTTTCACCGATCTCAACCAAAATTTGTATATTTACCCTTTGGAACCCTGCGAGTACCACTGACCACTTAAAATTTCGGACAGACCACCCCATTCCCTGCATTTAGGCCCTTTGGTCCAAATCTACACCGTTTCACCGATCAGAACCAAAATTCGTATTCTTACCCTTTGGTGACCTGCGAGTAACACTGTCTGCTTGAAATTGCGGACAGACCACACCATTCCCTGCATTTAGGCCCTTTGGCCCAAATCTATACCGTTTCACCGATCTCAACCAAAATTTGTATATTTACCCTATGGAACACTGCGACTAACACTGTCTGCTTGAAATTTCGGACAGACCACGCCATTCCCTGCATTTAGGCCCTTTTTGCACAAATCTACACCGTTTAACCGATCTGAACCAAAATGTGTATACTTACCCTTTGGAACCCTGCGAGTAACACTGTCTGCTTGAAATTGCGGACAGACCACTCCATTCCCTGCATTTAGGCCCTTTGGCCCAAATCTACACCGTTCCACCGATCTCAACCAAAATTTGTATATTTACCCTTTGGAACACTGCGACTAACACTGTCTGCTTGAAATTGCGGAGAGGCTACTCCATCCCATGCATTTAGGCCCTTTGGCACAAATCTACACCGTTTCACCGATCTGAACCAAACTTTGTATACTTACCCTTTGGAACCCTGCGAGTAACACTGTCCACTTAAAATTTCTGACAGACCACCCCATTCCCTGCATTTAGGCACTTTGGCACAAATCTACACCGTTTCACCGATCAGAACCAATATTCGTAAACTTACCCTTTGGTACCCAGCGAGTAACACTGTCTGCTTGAAATTGCGGACAGACCACTCCATTCCCTGCATTTAGGCCCTTTGTCCCAAATCTACACCGTTTCACCGATCTCAACCAAAATTTGTATATTTACCCTTTGGAACACTGCGACTAACACTGTATACTTGAAATTGCGGCGAGGCCACTCCATCCCTTGCATTTAGGCTGTTTGGCACAAATCTACACCGTTTCACCGATCTGACCCCAATTTTATATACTTACCCGTAGAACCCGACAAGTAACACTGTTCACTTTAAATTTCGGACAGACCACACTATTCCCTGCTTTTTGGCCCTTTGGCAGAAAACTACACCGTTTCACCGATCTCAACCAGATTTTACATAATTACCCTTTGGAACTCGACGAGTAACACTGTCCACTCGAAATTTCGGACAGACCACTCCATTCCACGCATTTAGGCCCTTTGGCACAAATCTACATCGTTCACCGATCGAAAACAAAATGTGTATACTTACCCTTTGGAACCCGATGAGTAACACTGTCCACTTTAAAATTTGGACAGGCCACTCCATTCCCTGCATTTTGGCCCTTGGCACAAAACTACACCGTTTCACCGATCTCAACCAGATTTTACATAATTACCGATTGGAACTCGACGAGTAACACTGTCCACTCGAAATTTCGGACAGACCACTCCATTTCCCGCATTAAGGCCCTTTGGTACTGCCCCCGTAATTGAATTATATAGAGACCACGGTGGCTATATTTGAAATTATAATGAAAGTTATGGTTGTCATAGTTATGACGTGGGTAGTCATGACGTAAGCACGGATGACGTAAATGTTATGCCAGCAGGCTACTTGAGCTGAGATTCTCAGTGACGTCAGCATTTAGTCGAGAATGTTCCAAGATTTACGACGCAGTCGCAGGAAACGAGGAATTCTGCTGAGGAAGAAACTATGCTATTGGAGGAGAGGCTTGAACCAATGAACGATAGTTTCAAGGAAGACGGAGATTGCTGAAACTATGGTATTTTTATTACTTTTGGAATGCAGGATTGTGGAAATCCATTTGCAGTAAAGGCATTGATTTGGAATTTTGGTGAAATTTATTTTCAATTTTTGAATTTTGAAAATCCGTCATGTATTAACGAAGTTGGAACTTTTAGCGATGACGCAGTATCACGCTTTGGAAGGGATGGTAACGCTCCTCGTGAAGTTAATAAAAGGGCTTGCGCAGAAGAGAGGAGCCTCTTTCGTTCTCTGATTATTCTGAGATCTCATTCTCAGAGCATCGAAGTATATTTGTGAAAGTTCGTTTCTTATACATTCATTATAGTGAGACGTCGAAGTGAACAGCAGTGAAAAGAATCGTCTTTATAACGCGTGGCGAGGCCACTATATTAACGAGATTCAGGTCAAACTAGGTGAAGTTGAAACGGACCTTAGAAAGCTTCTACAAGTTTAGCTTCGAACAGTTAGCGGTCTCCGATAAGCTAATTGTATTGTGCAGTGCTACATGCAGTTATAGAGAAAAGCTGAACAATTTCGACCGATTAGTTCGAAAGATATTAGCAGTTTTATACGACTGAGAAAAGTGATTATCTCGCCACAAGAGAAGCACTTTTGTATAGCCAGAATCAACGCAACGGCTGACGCTGCGAGTGGAATAGAAAGACTTCAGATTGCTTGGTTACACAACGATACAGTATAATGGAGCAATTAAATACGGCAGTTTGTTCTTCTAACTCTACAACCGAAGAGCAGATGGAAGGCTAAAAAGGGCTTATTGCAATTGGGACATACTTCAACGGAGTAAGATAGCGACATGGAACTTCGCTAATTGCTATTCCACACAAGCGAACATGCGGTGAATACCATCTACACCCATGTTTCGTAATTAAAGGCTGAATACCATCGAACAGCCATAGAAACAATTTCATACTCTGTATATGAATAATTTCTTCGGAAATTTCTACTAAACTTCATGGCGATTGTCTACTGGAACTTCAGGGAATTTTTCAAGAGAGGTCAGGGATATCCCGACTCACAAAGAAGATTATTGCCGGAAGGATGTCTATTCGTCTTCGAGGAGCAGAGCGATTTCCGGAGAAGGAAGCAGTTCGATTCTCCGAGGGTGCTATTTCCTATTTCGAGGATGGAGCTCAACTTTAACGTGGTGAAATGGATCCATCAGCAGTCTTCTTTGGGGAATTTTCCTCTGGAACGTCAATCGGCAGATAAGGTAGTCGTGAACGTTTATTGTATTTGAGTTTACTAATGATGTTTGAGCAACCATTTTTTTCATATTTTTATCCTCATGTATTTTTGCCCTATTTTCTTGTTGAGATTCTTATTCTCAGTACACCTTGATGAGTTTTGCATTTTTCGACGATTTATTAAGACATTGTTATGTCATGGGCATAGTTAATGATTTTGAATCAGTTGAAACTGATATTTAGAATTTTCAGTAATTAATATTTTTGTAGTCACGATTTGACTGTAAGTTAATGATTTTAATGGCAGATTTAAATTCAGACAGCGTGTCATTTTATTAAAGTAATTCTACCCCTGTTTAATTACTTTGAACAATTTTCTGTCATCATCAAGAAGGAAGAACATTTAAATGATTTTAGAGCGTTAAAATCTCTTACGTTGTCGACGATCTTGGAAATACTAGTCGTTATTTGAATTGATTGCAACACAGACATTTATCGTCAGTTATGAATGAACATTGCATTATAGACACTTTTGTGAAGAGTAACTTTAATAATGAATTATTGAATGCATTAAAGTCTAGAACTTTTGTTAGGAGTTTTTCTCAATTAGAGATTTATAGAACGATGTTTTCATTCCCCAGTCTAATTGGATTCTATTCGACTACTTTGCATTTTAGTCGCACTTTATTTGAAGATAGTATTTTCATACTACAATTTTCTTTTAAGATGTTAATCTTAAATTTTGATAGACCAGACAGGCGTATATAAGCGTATTCACTATTAAATTTGTTTGTGATTGGCAAGTTTTGACTTCATTTCGGTTCATGAATGAAATCCACGAAGGTTAAATAGAAAAACAGTTTTGAAACAATTAATGATTATAAAATTTTTTAAGTGGAACTATGAATGTATAATCGCTAGTGCAGCGCGTGTTGAAAGTCGCTGAGGTATAATGCCCTTGAATATGAAGGAGGTTCCCACAGGAATTAATGTTAAAGAATTATTTGTGGAAGTTTTGTAAGTTATGTGGAAGTTTAATACCATATAGATTAATATATGATGATTTTGGGCATATTTTTAATGCAGTTTGTGCATTAACTTGTTAGCGAAGGATTTTCCGCTGGAGTAAGATTGTCATAGTTCGTTGAAAATAAATCGAGTGATTTACTGTTATAATTAACACGAGTTTTGAAAGAATTTGAGATAAGATTTTGAATGAAGGTTGCCGTCACAAATCATTATTAAAACCTTTATTAAACCAGATTGTGACATTAACATGTATAACTAACCTTCATTGGTCGATTATATTAAACACGATTATGAAAATTACCAAACGAATGAACATGTGGTTAATGTATTTATTAAATTAATAATTTAAACAATTTAAATGTTAATATTGTAAATAATTGCTGTAAATATTTTGAAAATAATGTAGAACGAGAGTGATTTTAAAGGCGTGTATAAAATATTTTTATTGTCTTTGACAAATATTATAAACAATTTCTAATTGTTATAAATAATTTATGTGATTTTGTTATAAACATTTAAGAGCTAATTAAACATTTGGATTGAACTTAACAAATTTAGGGAATTAACATAATGATTCAATAGGATGTGAGCAAAGTACTTGAAAGATTTGCGTAAATATAATGTGAGTTGTCTTGTAGACATTTAAAAGCTTGAGAGAGCAAGCTGTACTCTTACGTAACTTAGCACGTGAGAAGGGAATGCATTTGACCAGTATGCAACAGGTTCGAGGGTAGCTCGCAGCTGGGCCAACATCTGGTTATCAGAGTGAGGTCGTACACACTCCGGCCTTGCGACTATAAATACCATTCTCATGTTTATTAAAAGGAAACCAAATGCTCTATATATGTCACACCCTTACGTCCTTTTCCAATCCAATAGTGTTATGAATATTACGTTATTTGGAGCTCTTGGGAGCTAAAATGTTTTATATCATGTTGTATGATAATTTTTGCAAGTCCTACTGAGGACGTAGTCAGATTGACTTGGGCTTCTGATAGCCACGTTTATTTTGTTGTGTTAGTAAAATCATACCCTTTATTAGAAATAAAGCTTTTGTACAGTTCAAAGTTCTCGTCTTCGCTTTGGTTCATTTTTAAATGTCATGGTGGAGGTTATTGTGTGAACAGACTTTAGTGATCCTGTTGTCAACTCAAACCCCGAGATAATTAAGAGGTAAGTAACGGTAAGTATGAACCCCCGTCTATTTTGGTGTGTTCCACAATGATTTCCTGTGAACTTCTGTGCTCTTATCTCGATAGTATCTGTCAGTGCCATTTTCATTGATGTAGCTGAGCCGGTGCAATTGACTATTGGCAATCCGATTGAGGGGGCGGATATCTGACAGCCTACTATCCAGGTAAACGGGGACAGAAAGATTGGCGCACCTAAAACGTTGGGCTCGATTCAACATAACTGGATTACCAGGTTGAACGCCAGAAAGAGTGGCAAACCTAAAACGTGAGGTTCGATTAGACTCAAATAAAGAGGTTGATTCTTTGTTAGATGTCTAGGCCAACTGTAGTATTTAAGAGTGTGAATATATAGGAATTAAATGTTGTATTGTATTAGGAAAATTACACTCAGAAAAGATCAGATCTTATACAACTTGAGAAAGGTTAAATGGGCAGGAAACTTAGAAAAATCGCCTATAATCTGGAATCTTATTTTATTTGACCGGCTTATGACTTTTTAGTCATATTAAAGATAAAATTAATTATTTGGATTGTAAATGTAAATTATTTGTGTTAGGATATTTTAAAATGAGCCAGAGAAATTTGAACATGTGCTTGAGTTTGTTTCAACTTGAAGTATCTTCGAAGGTTAATTATAAGGTAGTTATAAGTTAGATTTAAGACAGAAAATTGATCAAAATTATATATGGTGAAAAGTGTTGCTCAAATGTTGTTATTTTGCTCTATTGATGTATGTCCCTACAGCAGTCCATTTTTGAATAATATTGTAATGGCAGATGAAAGTTTGAGGTTGATGCTAGAGGAGATGTCTGCTAACTTGAAAGCTAGCATGAACAGTAGTATGAAGCAGATGCTGAATGAAAGCATGAAGGAGAATAATAGTAATTTGTCTGCTAATTTGAATGCAAGAATGGAGGAGAATGCTAGTAATTTGAATAGTAGTATGAAGGAGATGGAAGCTAGGAATAATAGTCGAATGGAGGAGAATATGAAGGTTCTTCATACTAGTGCTGCCAATTTAGAGGATAATATGTCGCGTTTACAGATTAATACCCTAGGAATTGAGAATACTGTAAGTGACATCCGCACAAATGTGTCTGATGTTAAAAATGATGTGTCTAAGGTACAGAAAGACCTTACAATGTTAAATTTAGATGTAGCTAATGTCCGAGGGGATATTTCTTGTGCTAGAGCCGAAGTTGTAGTTGTCAAAAACGATGTAGCGACTGTCCAAGACAAGGTCGAGGAAGTCCAAAAAGAAATTCAAAAAGCTAGAACTGATGTATCCAATGTTCAGGTAGACATTAATAACATTCATGCGGATATAACTGAGGTGCAAAGTGACATAACTAAGATTCAGGTAGAGGTCAACACAGTTTTCGTAGATATTACTAAAGTCCAAACTGATGTAAATAAAGTCAGGGAAGAAATCGAAAACTCAAAAACTCTTTGTACGCGGAATATAACTGCATTAGCGACTAGGTTAGTCGATGAATCAGTTAGAACAACAACGTCTTTAGCAGAGTTGAAGTATGATGTAGAGGTCATGAGAACCCAGGTATTAGACCACAATAGAGTATTAAAAGAGGATATCGAAGTAGACATAGCCGAAATGTTAACAGCAAACGTAGCGGTATGGAAAGACGAGTGGAATTAGTCAAGTGGGGAACATGTAACCCAAATTCAGGAAAGGATTGAAAGAAAACTTGCCAGTACGCAGATAGAAATTAACAATGAAGTAGTACAGATTAGGAAAGATTTAAGCGTCAGGATAAATTCGTTATCCGAAAAACAAGTTGACGATAGAACACAACTAGATCAGGATATGCAAACTTTAAAATCTACATTAGAGGATCAAATTCATAAAGTTGTCTCGGATGTAAATGAAACGACGAGTAAACTGAAAAATTTGAAGTTAGGAGAGGCTAGTTTAATGGAGAACTACAAAGAAGAGATTATCAAGAAAGTCTTAACAGAAATCACCGACAAGGATACAGAAGGCTTAGCTTGCGAATTGAATAGGAATTATGCTAGAAGACATAACCTAGAGCCAGAAGAAAGAGACGTGACTCCTGAAGAACGTGTATCCAGATTCAGAGAGGAGGATGACGAGAGGAATATGGAACCTGAGTGGAATTATCGAGATAGTGGGAAAAACTATCCGGATTCATATCCGAGGAACGTGACGGTCATTAGGAATTTCGAAGACAAACCACAAAAATTCAGTAACACTGATAGTTTGACACCTATAGAGTATGTAAGGAATCTCAAAGATTATTTCATCGAAGCTCACATTCCCAGAGAGAGAGAGAGATGAAGATAGTAGAGAGATATCTGATTGGAGGACCCCTTGAATGGTTTTGCGCATTTAGATACACATTCAGTAACTTTGACGAGTTTGCAGAGGCATTAATCAAACGATTTTGGTCCATAGAAGCGCAGAATTCGTTAAGAGCGGAGGTGTATTCAAGAAAATACTCAGGTACTCTTCCAACGAGGTACGCTGATTTCTTTACGAGTCAGTTGTCCCGCTTGAGATTTTTGCAACCCCCATTGTCCACGGAGCAACTAATTGATGCGATTTCTCGTATGCTGCCAGTTGAGGTGAGGAGACTTATAATTTCGTCCAACATCAGGGATTTATCCAGCATGGATGAATTACTGAGAAGGTTAGACTACACAAGCCCAATGCCTAACGTAGTCCAGAAAGGTCAAAGGCAGGAGTTTAAAGAAATCAATACGGTATACATGGACCAAGTCCAACAAACTGACAAGCCAGAGCAGGAGAAAACTGACAATGAAGGTCCTCACAGGAATAATCAGTTTAGAAATTACAGATCACAAGGTTACCGACCGTATCAACAGAGAAGAGGTTGGAACTACAACCGAGGAAACTACAATGGAAGAGGCAGATATTACAACAATAATGGGTATAACCGTAACTATAATAGGAATAACCAAAACCAAAATAGAAACCAGAATACTCAAGGTCAGGTTATGACACCTGATCAGTATCAGCAAAGAGAGAAGGAAAGCCAGCAATACTTAAAAGAATTAAGGGATAAAGAAGCTGACAATCAAAAGAAAAGGCAGGATGTTGTAATCGATCCTGGGCCTTCTACGAGCCAGCAGAATTTTGAGGTCGGTAACACAAAAAAAAAAACGCCGATTTCTCAACGTCAGTGAGAACCTGTAAATACATTGCCACACCACACCTGATTACGATTAATGAGATATACGAAGTTACCGATGAAGATTTACTAGAAGAGAGGGGTATTGTTAAAGAGGAAAGACCATGTGCCTTACCTATTATTGCTGTACGGATAGATGGACAGCAGTACAAAGCCCTGATGGACACTGGTGCTATTATTTCCATCATTTCAGAGGAATGTTATCAAAGTCTGCTAAGAGGAGAGCACATGACAGTTCTACCTGTTTCTACCGTCAAAGTGAGAGGGATATTCCAAGATAAGGCGGTGAAATGCAAGATTCAAGTGTTATTGATCTTTGAGATCAATGGAAGGAATTATGAACAGATCTTCATTGTGGTGAGCAAGATCAATTTTGATAAGGTGCTTGGAATCGATTTTATATCGAAGGTCGGAGCTATTATTGACATGAAGAACAGAAGTATTAGCTTTAATGATGGGTACATAATCACAGAAGAGATAGAAGAACAGGACGTGAAAAACAGTCTGGAAATAGACCTTAGGGAAGAAATTTTGAATACAATAATTAATGAAGTGGAAAATGTAGAAGAAATACCCAGTAGAAAAACTGAAGGATTTGAAGAAATTCAGGGGGAATTTGAGGATCTGATAAAGGAATTCCAAGATATTTTCGATGAAAAGCCTGGATTGATTAAGGATTATAAGTACAAGATAAGGCTGACAGATGAAACCCCTTACCAGAAAAGAATATACCCCATTCCTGAGAAATACTATCAAGAAGTACGAGGGTTAATCAGAAAAATGGAGGTAGACGGGATTATTAGAAAACAGGCGTCGTCTTATATAAACCCCATCACAGTAGTAAAGAAAAGTAATGGTCAGATACGTCTTTGTCTCGATGCCAGGACCATCAACTTGAAGATTCTTCCAGAAAGTGACAGACCACCCAAGATTAGAGATCTGCTTCGGAAATTCAAAGGGATAGCTTGTTTCAGCGTTCTCGACTTGACGTCTTCTTTTTATCAAGTTCAACTAGAAGAGGATAGTATGCAGTACACTGGATTCCTATTTGACCAGACGTCATGGGTCTTTGCCAGAATGCCTTTTGGAATGGTTAACAGTGGACCAGCACTTATTCGAGCACTTGATAGTAAGCTCACTGACGAAGTGAAAGAAAATGTAATCTGCTACATTGACGATTTAATCGTATCTTCACCCAGCGCCGCAGAACATTTAGTGCACTTGAGAAAGTTGTTCGAGAATTTAAGGGAGGCCAACATCAAGGTGAACTTTGGAAAATGTCAATTTTTGAAGAAGGAGATAAATTATTTGGGGCATACTATTGATAAAGATGGATATCATCCAAACATGAAAAAAGTAGATGCGATCACGAGATTTCCAAAGCCAACTAAGGTGAAACAAGTCAGAGAATTTGTAGGTGCATGCCAATTTATTAGCAGCCACTGTCCAAGATACTCGGAAATTATGGCTCCTCTGTATGACTTACTCAAGAAGAACAACAGATGGAAATGGAGTACCGCTGCAGACGAGGCTTTTGAGAAAGCAAAAGAGATGCTCAAAAATAATGTGAAACTGGAGTACCCAGACTTTGAAAAGGTGTTCTATATTGAGTCTGATGCATCAAGAATAGGCATTAGTGCAGTCTTATACCAGAAAGACGAGGCAGGCAACAAGCACTACATTGCGTTCACTAGTCGGAAGTTAAAAAAGCACGAGGAAAACTACTTCACGACAGAGCTTGAAGCGTTAGCTTTTGTGACAGCTTTACAAGCCTGGAAGAAAATCCTGCTGGGACATAAGGTCATCATTATTACTGACCATAAAGCACTACAGTTTATGTTGCAAACTGACATGTCAAGTGATAGATTGACACGTTGGGCTTTGTTCACCCAACAGTTTAACGCTACTATCGTCCACCAGCCTGGGAAAGATAACTTACTGGCTGATGCTCTATCACGTAACCCTATTAAAAATGTGCAGATACACCATGTACAATTGGAGCAAGAAGATGAAGAAACCGTTAGGAGGTTAGCCCGAATCGGTGTGTCACAGAAGAGACACGCTCCAATAAGGAAAATGTACAGGTTCCTCAAGGGTTACATGGACAATACGGATGTTGACTATGAAGCTACACGGAGAAATTCACGACACTTTGTCTTGAGTGGAGACATCGTATGCAAGTATGCTGACGCTGCGCATACAAAACTCCGAATAGTCGTGCCACCTAAACTTGTTGTCAATTTAGTGTGGGTAGCTCATCACGCAACTGGACATGCCGGTTTAGATAAGACTCTTAATACACTTAAAGAGAGATTTATCTGGACTAACATGCGTTCCAGCATTGCCAAGGTCATTAGATCCTGTGACAAATGTCAAAGAGCAAAGTATGCTTCTGCTTTACTAAAGGGAAAACCGAAGGCGATGATTCCTTCTAAGCCAAACGAACTCATGGCGACGGATATATTTGGCCCCTGTCCGAAGGGATACCAGGGTAACCAGTACCTGTTGGTGACCGTGGATGTTTTCTCAAAATTTGTTACAATGAGTCCCATGCAGAAAGCTAACACGAGGAACGTAGTAAGCAGACTGGAAAATGCTGTATTTCCTAAAGCTGGTATACCGGAATATCTACTGTCAGATCATGGAACGCAGTTTACGTCCGTGGAATTTGCAGCGGATATGGAAAGGCTTGGCATTAAGCACTTATTTTCAAGCGTGCGTTACCCTGAATCGAATTCCTCAGAAAGATATATGGCTGAATTTTCGAAATTCTGTCGAATTTTCTGTCCAAATGATCATTCTGGTTGGGTGAGATTTGTACCCCTTATTGAGGAATGTCTGAACTCTACAGTGCAGGAGAGCACAGGAGAAGTGCCAATGCGACTTCATCTAGGAAGAAACCCAGAAAGGCCGTGGGATAATCTTTTCAACCACATACCGAGAGATCCCGACATAGGAAGACAGCAGAGGATTGACAAGGCAAAGGAACAACTCCAGAAAGCAGCAGAGAAACGATTGAAAAGAGTAGCTGGAAAACGTTTTGGTACACCCTTTCAAGTTGGAAATCTTGTATTATTACGCAGACCTGTCAAGGCTGATATGTCCAAGAAAATCTACCCCAAATTTGGATTAGTGTTCCTGGGGCCGTTTAGGATTACAAACGCTTATGGAAACAACTGTTATGAACTCTACGATGATGAGAATAATGTCGTTTACGGCAAGTTCAATGCTGGAAATTTAAAAAGATACTATCCTAGAGTAAGCCAGTAATAATTCAATTTCGTGTTCAAGAGAGTGGAGATACTTGTAACATTGAGTTTAAAAACAATTTGCAACTGTTTTTAAAACGTGGTGAGAGGAGAATGCCCCCGTAATTGAATTATATAGAGACCACGGTGGCTATATTTGAAATTATAATGAAAGTTATGGTTGTCATAGTTATGACGTGGGTAGTCATGACGTAAGCACGGATGACGTAAATGTTATGCCAGCAGGCTACTTGAGCTGAGATTCTCAGTGACGTCAGCATTTAGTCGAGAATGTTCCAAGATTTACGACGCAGTCGCAGGAAACGAGGAATTCTGCTGAGGAAGAAACTATGCTATTGGAGGAGAGGCTTGAACCAATGAACGATAGTTTCAAGGAAGACGGAGATTGCTGAAACTATGGTATTTTTATTACTTTTGGAATGCAGGATTGTGGAAATCCATTTGCAGTAAAGGCATTGATTTGGAATTTTGGTGAAATTTATTTTCAGTTTTTGAATTTTGAAAATCCGTCATGTAATAACGAAGTTGGAACTTTTAGCGATGACGCAGTATCACGCTTTGGAAGGGATGGTAACGCCCCTCGTGAAGTTAATAAAAGGGCTTGCGCAGAAGAGAGGAGCCTCTTTCGTTCTCTGATTATTCTGAGATCTCATTCTCAGAGCATCGAAGTATATTTGTGAAAGTTCTTTTCTTATACATTCATTATAGTGAGACGTCGAAGTGAACAGCAGTGAAAAGAATCGTCTTTATAACGCGTGGCGAGGCCACTATATTAACGAGATCCAGGTCAAACTAGGTGAAGTTGAAACGGACCTTAGAAAGCTTCTACAAGTTTAGCTTCGAACAGTTAGCGGTCTCCGATAAGCTAATTGTATTGTGCAGTGCTACATGCAGTTATAGAGAAAAGCTGAACAATTTCGACCGATTAGTTCGAAAGATATTAGCAGTTTTATACGACTGAGAAAAGTGATTATCTCGCCACAAGAGAAGCACTTTTGTATAGCCAGAATCAACGCAACGGCTGACGCTGCGAGTGGAATAGAAAGACTTCAGATTGCTTGGTTACACAACGATACAGTATAATGGAGCAATTAAATACGGCAGTTTGTTCTTCTAACTCTACAACCGAAGAGCAGATGGAAGGCTAAAAAGGGCTTATTGCAATTGGGACATACTTCAACGGAGTAAGATAGCGACATGGAACTTCGCTAATTGCTATTCCACACAAGCGAACATGCGGTGAATACCATCTACACCCATGTTTCGTAATTAAAGGCTGAATACCATCGAACAGCCATAGAAACAATTTCATACTCTGTATATGAATAATTTCTTCGGAAATTTCTACTAAACTTCATGGCGATTGTCTACTGGAACTTCAGGGAATTTTTCAAGAGAGGTCAGGGATATCCCGACTCACAAAGAAGATTATTGCCGGAAGGATGTCTATTCGTCTTCGAGGAGCAGAGCGATTTCCGGAGAAGGAAGCAGTTCGATTCTCCGAGGGTGCTATTTCCTATTTCGAGGATGGAGCTCAACTTTAACGTGGTGAAATGGATCAATCAGCAGTCTTCTTTGGGGAATTTTCCTCTGGAACGTCAATCGGCAGATAAGGTAGTCGTGAACGTTTATTGTATTTGAGTTTACTAATGATGTTTGAGCAACCATTTTTTTCATATTTTTATCCTCATGTATTTTTGCCCTATTTTCTTGTTGAGATTCTTATTCTCAGTACACCTTGATGAGTTTTGCATTTTTCGACGATTTATTAAGACATTGTTATGTCATGGGCATAGTTAATGATTTTGAATCAGTTGAAACTGATATTTAGAATTTTCAGTAATTAATATTTTTGTAGTCACGATTTGACTGTAAGTTAATGATTTTAATGGCAGATTTAAATTCAGACAGCGTGTCATTTTATTAAAGTAATTCTACCCCTGTTTAATTACTTTGAACAATTTTCTGTCATCATCAAGAAGGAAGAACATTTAAATGATTTTAGAGCGTTAAAATCTCTTACGTTGTCGACGATCTTGGAAATACTAGTCGTTATTTGAATTGATTGCAACACAGACATTTATCGTCAGTTATGAATGAACATTGCATTATAGACACTTTTGTGAAGAGTAACTTTAATAATGAATTATTGAATGCATTAAAGTCTAGAACTTTTGTTAGGAGTTTTTCTCAATTAGAGATTTATAGAACGATGTTTTCATTCCCCAGTCTAATTGGATTCTATTCGACTACTTTGCATTTTAGTCGCACTTTATTTGAAGATAGTATTTTCATACTACAATTTTCTTTTAAGATGTTAATCTTAAATTTTGATAGACCAGACAGGCGTATATAAGCGTATTCACTATTAAATTTGTTTGTGATTGGCAAGTTTTGACTTCATTTCGGTTCATGAATGAAATCCACGAAGGTTAAATAGAAAAACAGTTTTGAAACAATTAATGATTATAAAAATTTTTAAGTGGAACTATGAATGTATAATCGCTAGTGCAGCGCGTGTTGAAAGTCGCTGAGGTATAATGCCCTTGAATATGAAGGAGGTTCCCACAGGAATTAATGTTAAAGAATTATTTGTGGAAGTTTTGTAAGTTATGTGGAAGTTTAATACCATATAGATTAATATATGATGATTTTGGGCATATTTTTAATGCAGTTTGTGCATTAACTTGTTAGCGAAGGATTTTCCGCTGGAGTAAGATTGTCATAGTTCGTTGAAAATAAATCGAGTGATTTACTGTTATAATTAACACGAGTTTTGAAAGAATTTGAGATAAGATTTTGAATGAAGGTTGCCGTCACAAATCATTATTAAAACCTTTATTAAACCAGATTGTGACATTAACATGTATAACTAACCTTCATTGGTCGATTATATTAAACACGATTATGAAAATTACCAAACGAATGAACATGTGGTTAATGTGTTTATTAAATTAATAATTTAAACAATTTAAATGTTAATATTGTAAATAATTGCTGTAAATATTTTGAAAATAATGTAGAACGAGAGTGATGTTAAAGGCGTGTATAAAATATTTTTATTGTCTTTGACAAATATTATAAACAATTTCTAATTGTTATAAATAATTTATGTGATTTTGTTATAAACATTTAAGAGCTAATTAAACATTTGGATTGAACTTAACAAATTTAGGGAATTAACATAATGATTCAATAGGATGTGAGCAAAGTACTTGAAAGATTTGCGTAAATATAATGTGAGTTGTCTTGTAGACATTTAAAAGCTTGAGAGAGCAAGCTGTACTCTTACGTAACTTAGCACGTGAGAAGGGAATGCATTTGACCAGTATGCAACAGGTTCGAGGGTAGCTCGCAGCTGGGCCAACATCTGGTTATCAGAGTGAGGTCGTACACACTCCGGCCTTGCGACTATAAATACCATTCTCATGTTTATTAAAAGGAAACCAAATGCTCTATATATGTCACACCCTTACGTCCTTTTCCAATCCAATAGTGTTATGAATATTACGTTATTTGGAGCTCTTGGGAGCTAAAATGTTTTATATCATGTTGTATGATAATTTTTGCAAGTCCTACTGAGGACGTAGTCAGATTGACTTGGGCTTCTGATAGCCACGTTTATTTTGTTGTGTTAGTAAATTCATACCCTTTATTAGAAATAAAGCTTTTGTACAGTTCAAAGTTCTCGTCTTCGCTTTGGTTCATTTTTAAATGTCATGGTGGAGGTTATTGTGTGAACAGACTTTAGTGATCCTGTTGTCAACTCAAACCCCGAGATAATTAAGAGGTAAGTAACGGTAAGTATGAACCCCCGTCTATTTTGGTGTGTTGCACAATGATTTCCTGTGAACTTCTGTGCTCTTATCTCGATAGTATCTGTCAGTGCCATTTTCATTGATGTAGCTGAGCCGGTGCAATTGACTATTGACAATCCGATTGAGGGGGCGGATATCTGACAGCCTACTATCCAGGTAAACGGGGACAGTACAAATCTACATCGTTCACCGATCGAAAACAAAGTGTGTATACTTACCCTTTGGAACCCGATGCGTAACACTGTCCACTTGAAATTTCGGACATACCACTCCATTCCCTGCATGTAGCTCAGGAATTCCTCGGGGTTGCCAGCTTCCTAACTCACCAGTCATGAGCCCTTGAGGGTGTACCAGAAGTGGTGGGTCTACACACACCCTGCCTCTTTGAGGGCCTTGATCAGAAGACAGGAGATATTATGAAAAGGAAAAGAAGGCAGACCCCTCGAAGAATGAGGGTATCAGGAAAGATGAGACAAAGCCAATTAAGGCGGGAAATTGAAAGACTCCCTAGCCCTCGGATAACCTAATACAGTCTGGGTCGGAAGAGAACAAGAGTTGACCAAGGGAGGCCGGCAGGAAAGAGAACTGAAATGAGCCCGGCACCAGGAAGTAGAAGCGATGCCAGACTCAGCTGGGGTTCCGTGGTCGCCAACCCACGTCCCACAAGTTGTGAGACCCTGGGGGGGGGGTCAGTTGTGAGAATAGCTTGCTGATTCATCGTGAGGTGACTTGAGAGAACTTTCCACAGCCCGCCGTGTTATCTCCTGCTGTCTATGCTGATGCCAGCACAGGGCCGTTGCGAAACAGTGAGTGATTCCCGGTCAATCTGTATAGGACGGGGAACCCCGAACGTGTGTCATCATATTTCGTCATCATCTGCGATCATCTCAGGTTCGTGCAGCTAGGACCTATATTCTTTGTCTTTGCCGAGCAGTACGCTCTTTCACTAGACGCATCCAGTACAGGCCTAAGCCAGAAAATAAGGTTGAGACTTTGGAACACATCGAAGCTAGACACCTGAATTACCTATATCAGTTTTAAAATAACACCATGTTCGTTTAGTAGTCATTTTTTCATTACCTTATTATTATCATCATAAGTGCAAATGACCTAGATGTTACGCGCATCATACCAATAATCACCGCCGCATAAAGTCTTCTTCGACTGTGATTTTTAAAATATTTATTTTTGGATGGTTGGTTCTTAAGTATAGGGGCTGCGACAACGCAGTCATGTAGCCCCGTGTACTTTGGGTGTGTGTAGAATCTGACTGATAACCGGTGTTAATTGTGTTGACTGTATTAGTGTGTGTTATCTTTTTTTAAATTTAAGTACAAACTGCAACTTAGAATTCTTCAAATAGTTCGTACTTTTGCTGCCAAGCGCCACCGTCAACGACTACTAGGCCAAGTTCGGAACTTAGCTACTAGACGCCACTGCAGTCGGCTCTTGGCAACGGACGTAGACATCTATGAGCGTTGTTTACCTATCCAATTTAGCTTCACACAGGTGTAATTAGTGGAAGGTTCAATAACATGCCATAAATCTGACATGGGACCGCCGGCTTTACTTCCCCTCCGAAGAAAGGCATACTGACGGATTTTTAACGCTCTTAAAATATCCGACGGCTTCGGCCGGGTTTGAACCCGCTATCTTGGGCAGAGAAGCTCAGCATGCTACCAAATACGCCACCGAAGCCGCCATATAGTTATTTTTATTACAGTACATTGTGTACATTATACGTTGAAGTGTCAATTCAATACCGGTAGTAGTTTCCCTTATCATCCTCATCATAAGAGCAAATGACCTACAGTAGATGTTACGCCCATTACACCATTAATCACCACACACAATAAGTCTTCCTCGCCTGTGAATTTTGAAATATGTATTTCTATTACGGTAGTTTGTAAGTTTGACGTGTCAATTCAACAGTAGTTTTTATTATCATCCTTATCAAAAGGGCAAATGACCTAGATATTACTCCCTCATTGTCTTTGGGGGCAAATGACTTAGATTTTAAGTCCATTATATTTCTAAGGAGACCTTAACACATTATCATCATTCCACCGGGCGAAGCCGGGTACTACTGCTAGTAATATAATAAAGCTGAAGAGTTTGTTTGTTTGTGTGTTTAAAAGCGCTAATCTCTGGAACTATCTGTCGGACTCGAAAAATTCTTTTTGTAGGCTATATGATAGCCAGAATCAAGAGGAATGGTTTAGGCTATGTAGAATTAGGCTACACATCTCAGGTAACCTTAAATATTGATTTTTGTTCAGTAAGTCGGAAGAACAAGTGCTGCCGAACAGCTCCAATAATACCTAAGTCTATTGTTGCCTGGCAATGCAGGCTGAATCACGTCGCCCCTACCAGTGTTCTGGTGCAGAATTGCGAGCTGCTTATAAATTGCAGTCACGGGGAGTAATTAGAGCTAAACGATTTCTTAGGCCCCTTAAATCAGTTATCATCTTGACAATAGTATGCCTCTGTATAAGGGCGATGGTGTTGGTGCAGTAAACTGAGGTTATCAGCTGCAATAAGCGTTGGTGCTTTCCGATCCTTATCCTTGAGCGCTCCAGTTCTGTAGTAGTATTCATTATCATCCATAAAACAAATAAACCCACCGGGCGAAGCCGGGCACTACTGCTAGTACACAAATAAAAACATTTCCGATCCGTAGCATGTAAAAAGAAGTGAAGCTGTGAAATTACATTGTGTGTTCGGTGCCGCTGACCAAGGTAATTACATGATTCATCACTTTCTTGTAATTAAAGCTGGCTTTGGGGTGGTCCTTACAGCTGACGTCATACCCGCTTTGCTCTCATTTCCTTCAAAAATGTTGTTGTTTGATTTAAGGCTTGCAACAGCCGGGTCATCAGCCCCATGTGTAGAATTTGCCTCGGCGACTTCGGTGGGGAAGTTGGTAGCATGCTGAGCTTCTATGCCCAAGGTCGCGAATTCAAACCCGGCTGAAGTCGTCGGACTTTTTAAGAGCGTTAAAAATCCCTCAGTATGCCTTCCTTCAGAGGGGAAGTAAAGCCGGCGGTCCCATGTCATAGATTTATGGCATTAAAAAGACCCTTCCACTAACGACACTTGTGTGAAGCCAGAATTTGTAGGTTGGGTTTGATTAATGTTCTTATGTTCCAACGTTTGTCACCGGGTGCTGGTTGCTATGGCATCTAGTAGTAGCCAAGTTCACAGCTAGACGTCGAGGACGGTAGCATTTGGTGGCGAAAGTAGGAACTAATTGAATTAAAAACAGATAACACACACTAACACAGTCATCACAATTAACACTGGTTATCAGACAGATTCTACACTCACCCAAAGTACACGGGGCTACATGACCGCGTTGTCGCAGCCCCTAAACTAAGGAACAATCCAACCAATAATTTGTCTCACAACCTGTGTCGTTGAGGTCAATGTACAAGTAACTGGAGCTAGGATTTGAAAGGCCTCACGCATCTCCTTGTCTATGACTGGGGAGTATCCGAATATATTTCGCAGAATTGAATCGTTTATTTCAGAAACGGGTCAAGTGACAAAATATGATGAAATGAGTAGTTATTTGTGACAACATGTACTCTAGGGGCAGACGCATATTTTAATGCAGAAAGGATTCAAGTTTCGATCTGTTATTACAGTAAGGCATTATGATAACAATTACGTTTAGTGCAGAAAGGGGCAATGGACGCTGCTTGACTCGTTTCTGTTCTAAAACTTCAACTCGTACTTCTTCTTCTTGTACTCTATGTCTAGTTTTGGCCTAGGACCTACAAAGAGCTTCTGATTCAGGTTCACATCAATATGAAGAAGATAAAAGACCTCACTAACCTCAAACCTTATCTCGTTGGGTATGATGAGTTCTACAACGATACATTGCAGAATGTCCTGTGGTGTTAGACGACGAATAAATCAGTGTACCAGATAATGTATGGCTTTGAACTTTGAGAATAAAGTATCAGTCATTTATAAACAGGTTTCGTTAATTACAATAATGGTTTTCTTGCATTAATAAAATTATCCAATACATATTTAAATACATAGTTTTACATACAATTAGTTTTCATCACAAAACTGTAGAATGTTTCTAAGTTTTGTTAACAAAACATCCGTGTCAAGTACATAGTTTTTAAGTTCTTTTTTGCAGGAACAAAAAAGTAACACACATATAATTTTTGTTATTACGTTTCAAATACATAAACACATTTGTGGTAAGTTTTTAAGATCCATAAAAAATCTTTGTATGAGATTTTAAGTTTTCTTTGATTTTCTCAAAATGGCATTTTTTTCACTTGACCCATTTCTGAAAAAAAAAAAGATTCAATTCCTGTTACACACGCCTAGGGCTGAGTAAAGTCATCTGCATCTCCGGAAACGTACTGTTTCGATGGTGCAATGATGACAAATTCGAATCAACTACTCATCTCTCCGTCAAGGTATTGTATTTCATTTCATATTCGCACTAATGTGGTTTCTGAGGTCGTTCTATTTTCTTTCGTATGCGGTAGACAACCAACATTGTCCGTGTCTTCCGTAAAATGTACTCCTCGGTTTTTGGCCGGTCATTTTCGGTTTCACAGTTGTACAGAGGACAGTTGGTGAGCCTCAGGCATGTGCAATTGATACGTGAGTTTTCAGTTATGCGGAAAGCAACTCATGTATCAATTACACATGCTTGAGCCTTTGTCTGGAGCGTGGCGCTCTATGGAAGTGAAACTTGGACTATTGGTGCAGCAGAAAAGAGGATAATTGAAGCGTTTGAAATGAGGTGTTACAGGAAAATGGTGAATATCCCTCCCTATATTATTATTCTAAGGTCCCATTCCAGTTTTGTACCGAAAATAAGGTCCCATTAACACCAACCTACACATATGGGGTACCTACAGGTTCAGCATAGCCCAATGCGTAATCGAAACGCACTCACTTACTCTTTAAATGCCTCACAATTAAATAAATACCTTAAAACATGTATATTAACAATGAAATAATGAAAGAATGCAACACGGTAACCATGCTAACAGAATCTCACAGGTCCATCTATTTCAGTAAGACGCAATGCAATTCCAATTATTACATTACTGTGAAAGTTTCCAGACGGTTATAAGGTTATCACGGAACCAAATTAAGCTGTAAAATTCATGAATACATACAGTATAATGCGCTTAAGGGGGTCAAGGGGCACTCTAGATTTTTTTCACGCAATTTTCACGAGTGAGTGTGGTACGAAAGGTCTTTTTCACCCGACTATAAAGGGTCTCCGAAAATTACATTTAGAGGCCCTTAAATTAACAATGTCTCTGATATTCCCAGAAAACTAACTCCGCTCTTATATACCTATGAAGGAATGACAAACCCCTATTCACTGCACCAGTAGCTGAATTGATAAAGTCTGATTATTCATACCAAGGATAAATCAGTCATAGCATTCACAATTGAGATTTTGCTAAGTGTACTCTTTACAACTAGAATATTCGCGGGCGAAGCCGCGACGAGTGGGTAGGTTATTGCTAGGAATTAAACCTACCCCCAAGGGAAGATGAAGAGAAAAAGAAAAGGGAAGTGGGTTTCGGACTAAGGAACAAGTGTGGATAGTAGGACGAGAGTCCAACACCAAGCAAAATAAATTTAAGTGAGTTAGTGGCGAGTGTCACCGCAAAGCCCGTGAAACACCTAAAGTGGGTATGGACCTGGACGTAGCTAACGGGAAATGCGGCTGGAGCTTGGGATATTTTCAAGCAAGTGAAGTTTGTGCTTTCCCTTCCCAGCCTAAACTCGGCTAATATGGGGAAGGATGGTAGTCTGGCAAGACAAAGAATGACAAATTTGTCGTATATCCTTTCAAACGAATAAGGTTTAATCAACGGTTTTGAAAGGCGCAAATAATTTAAATTCGCCGTGATGTTTTTAGTTCTTGGAATTGTAGGATTTCCAAGGAGCGACCGAATGCTTCCAGAAAGGGTAGCGATGAAGCAGTTATCGTGCTTTTGAAAAAAATTTGATTGATTTTGATAGGTTTTAAATTATGGTAAGAACACCAATTGTTGCATTCAAGAAAGGCAAAGCTTCTATCCAGCAAAGTGCCGACTAAAAGTTTAGACAAGAAGAAAAACTTAAATTTGGAAAAAAAAAACATAAGTTATAGAGAAAGTCTCAACAAGCAGGAAGCTGTCGGAGCTAGCTATACTTGCCTTACTGGCTAGTTAGAATTATCGATAAAAGCTAAGAGCGACTTTGAAAAAGTTTTTGCGGAGAGTTTTTGTTCGGATGCAACAAATAGTGGAACCTTTTTAACTTTGATGCTCGAGTTTCTTAAAACGAGAATGAGCTTTCGAGTAGAGTTAGGGAAGGTAGGATCCTGCCTAATCGTTATTTTATAGAAATTGATGAAGCAAAAGGATATAGTTTGATTTATTTAACCATACGTAAAAATATGATAACTTTAACAACGGTGTAATGTACACTATAAATTTTAAACCTATGCGGTCTCTGACCTCTAAATTTGTTGAAGTTTGCACTAGGCGATTAACAAAATTTGGTTTAGAACCTCTTGAAAGCACCAAATCTACATAAGATTTTAAAATAGTGCTGAGATTAGCAAATTTAAAGTTTAACAATAAATCAGGTACGATATATGTACTTTGAGAACTCCTAATGGAAGTTCTAAAAGTATGAACAAATGTTAAATTTGAAATTATAACAAAAAAGAGAGAGAAATTAAATAGAAGTTTCTATAACTTCTTATATTTATACAGTAATTACGATTATAATTTATACAAATAGGGCAGGTCACTTATTGTGAAACCTAAAGAGAAAAATTAAGAAGAAGTTTCTAGAACTTGTATGTTTAAACAGGATCACGAGGAAAATGGGGCCAGTTACCCTTTCGTGAAACCTGGAGAAAGAAAAGTTAGAAAACTCACTTGTGAGTAGAAATAATTGAATTCCCTAATGAAAAGAGGAAAAAAAATATTATTTGAGGTGTGTGCTAGACACCAATGATTCAGAATTACTTGTGAAAAACTGTACAAAAATGGGAGGGCACTTCTATAGAGTATCACCTCATTGAAAAGAACCTAAATTTTACAATTATTATAAAGTGTTAGTGAGGAGTATGAGAGGAGGAAATAGGAGAATCAGGAAAATGCTTATGGCCGTATTTATAGCTTTCGTTCGAACGCGACACGGATGGTCGTTGAATGGGCACTGTTATGCACTGTAGTCCGTTGAAAAGTTCCCTATTGCAACAAGGAAAGTTTATCAGACGAAAAGTTATTGTAATTGTAGGGATCACTATTTGAATTTTAGTTTGAGAAAGTCTATTGCGTTGTGACGTTTATAGATGGTAGTTGAATGCAGCGGAAAATTACCAACGAAGGAAGACAAATTATATGCTGATCAGAAGTATTTTCAACATAAATTCCTCAGTGAGGAACAAGCATTCCCATTAATTGCACTCATTCCAGGTTCCGTATTGACCATGTTAACATGAAGTATAACATAAATTTCTCGCCAAATCAATACTTTTTACTTACATAAAAATTCTATAGGTACATGTTTCGAAAACACACAATGTTTTCTTCCTCAGCCCACTTATTGGTGTTAAACATCATATAACATCGATAACCTCACTAAATAACAAGAACACAGTTCACATTTATTCTCTTGCGAAGAGAACAAAAACACAGTTCACATTTATTCTCTTGCGAAGGGAATAAATATGAACTGTGTTTTTGTTATTTAGTGAGATTATCGATGTTATATGATGTTTAACACCAATAAGTGGGCTGAGGAAGAAAACATTGTGTGTTTTCGAAACATGTACCTATATAATTTTTATGTAAGCAAAATTATTGATTTGGCGAAAAATTTATGTTATACTTCATGTTCAAGCATTCCCATATTTAGATGGAAGGCACTTGACGGCATTACTTGCAAAAATATGATTTGCTGTAGAAAATTCTAGAGTTGTGAACAGTAGAATTGAGCAGAATATCCCGCGGAGGTGAAAGCTAAGTTTTTATAGACAGTTGATTTAATAAGACTCCCGCGGTGTGAGAACTCATTCCCAAATACTCAGTACAAGAAGTACCTTTTCATTTTAGAAAGCTAGCTGAAGTAGCTACAAATAAATCAAGAATACATTTTGAAGGCAGATTTTGCATCACATAGCAATCTCACACTGTCTATAAATCAGGTTAAAAACATTTAAAACTTAGTGAAAACCATTGAAGTAGTACTTAGCTTATTTTGAAGAACGATGATGACCTGGATGACGGTTGTCGTTAAGATTAGGACATGGCGTCCTGATTTAAAAATGTCTCAAGTAGACAGGAGACAAGCCTGAAGTTGGCTCCAACTGTATGTTTTGACGACTGACCCAGAAGTGAGAGCAGCTCGATGAAGCACGGAGATACCAATGAGGGAGGAGGGTGGTGGGAAGAGACAAAGGAACATACATATGAAATACCAACTAAAGAAATAAAACTAAAAGTTATCTTCAAGGAGTTGATAGTAGACGTCAATAGCTAAGCTTGGCAGAAGGGAATGTTGCAGAAGTCCTCTTGAGCATGGATATGTTAGCTGAAGATAGCGGCGACATCTTGTGGCGGGGTTAAGAAGGAAGTCCTCTTGAGCATAGAGATGTTCAGGAACTTCAGCAGTTAGCTGCTAGATGCCGCTAGGTAGGTCATGGAAGTTATATCTACAACAAACTTACAAAGAAAGTAAGCAAAGTGCATAAATAAAATAAAAAGTAAGAAATCACTGTTGGTGTTTGCGAAAAAGGAAGAAATGAATTAAAGCAAAGAGCAGCAAAAAGCTACCTCTATCTTACCGTGTATTCCAAAGAATACACCAAGCTGGGAGGGGAAAACATCAACAGAGAACATGAAATACAATGTTACAGATTTAAAGGTAGGGGGGCAATTAAAGACAGTGGTCTTGTAATATGCCCATTTGTGGTCAAGATCTTGGCTACCCTAACTCTCCCATCCCTTCCCGGGTAACGCTCGGTCACTCTACCGGAGATCCAGACCAAGGGAGGGGAAGCATCTCTAACAAGGACCAAATCCTCCACTTTAATGCCAGGATTAGAAAGAAGCCACTTCTGTCTCCGTTGCAAGGAAGTTAAGTATTCCAATTTCCACCTCTTCCAGAAAGCATTGCGAAGAGCTTCTAGTTTACGCCAAACAATAGGCAGGTTAGAGTCTCTATAAGAGTTGGGAAAGGGAGGAGGGGAGGAAAGAGAAGTGCCTATAAGAAAGTGACCAGGTGTCAATGGAAGAGGATCATCAGGGTCAGTAGAAAGCGGTTTCAAAGAATTAACAACACCTTCAATCAGAATAGACAGAGAGTTAAATTCCTCATAAGTCAGGGTACGATTACCTAACACCTTTTTTAGATGACGATTGGTCAGCTTGACACAGGATTCCCACCTACCACCGTGATGAGGGGCGTAGGGAGGTATAAACCGCCATTTGAAACCTTTTGAGTAGGAAAATTTAGAAATCTGTTCCATGGCAGCAGAAGATGTAAGAGCTTTCTTCCACAAGGAAGCTGCACCTTGAAAAGTGGAGGCGTTATCGGAGAACATCTCAGAGGGAACGCCACGCCTAGCAGTGAAGCGAGAGACGGCTGACAAAAAGTAAGAAGTAGAGGCATTTGATACTAGTTCCAGATGAATCGCGCCAGTAACCATGCAAAAGAAAAGAGAAACATAGAGTTTTCCAAAAAATTTGCGTTTAGCTTCAGGGGAATTGCATTGATATTGAAACGGACCCATATAGTCCACACCAGTTAAAGCAAAAGGACGTATAGGGGAAGAGCGGAAAGAGGGTAGATCGCTCATTAATTGAGTATTAACTTTAGGTTTCGCTTTGAAGCAAAGAATGCATTTGTGAATTACAGAGGAAACTTCATGAACTCCATTTATGATCCAGTGCTTTTCCCTTAAGAAACAAAGCAGTGTGCGTGTACCAACGTGCAGGTTACGATAATGAAAGTCACGTATGATTAAGAAAGTTACGTGATGCTTGGAGGGCAAAATAACAGGATGCCTTTTGTCTTCAGAAAGTGAAGAATGCGAAAGCTTACCACCTACCCTAAGTAACCCATTGCCATCAAGGAAGGGGGCTAAAGCGCGAAGACGACTAGATTTAGGAAGATCTTTGTTAGCTGAGGGCAAAGACAATTCAGAAGAAAAGGCCTCTTGCTGAGTTAGCTGCAAAACTTTAATAGTAGCGAGATTTAATTCGTGATTGCTCAGGTGTGGTTTAGGGAGAAGAGGTTGGTCAACCACAAGATATTTCCATCTGAGAAGATAGGCAAAAATTCGAATTAATTTATGAAAAGAAGAATAGCGGGACAACAAGTGGTGTGAAACATTGTAAATAAGCCACGAAGCAGTAGATTTAGATACTTTAGTGTCAGGAGAGTTGGAGTTTGTAATCGGAGGTTTAGAAGGCCAACAAGAAAGGTCTTCGATTAACCACGAGGGCCCATGCCAGTACAACTGAGATGCTGCCAATTGAGAGGGTAAACAACCACGTGAAATTATGTCAGCGGGGTTATCAGCACTGGGCACATGCCTCCATTGACATCCAGAGGAAAGAGTTTGAATTCTAGAAACTCTGTTAGCCACAAAGGTTTGCCAGTGGATGGGGTTCTTGGCGATCCAAGAAAGAGTGATCATGGAATCGCTCCACAAATAAGTTTGCGTAAATTCGACCTTTAAGACTTTGTGGAATTTTTTGGCAAGTTCTGCGGCCATGAGTGCAGCACACAATTCAAGCCTAGGCAAGGTAATAGTTTTAAGAGGAGCAACTTTGGACTTAGCGCAAATAAGGTTGGACAATGAAGATTCATTTAGCGAATTGCAATGAACCAAATTTGCACAACAACCGTAAGCTTTCTCGGAGCTGTCGGCAAACACATGAAGGAAGAAAGATGTGTTAGGATGAGCGTTAATTAAATTCCTAGGAATTTCAATAAGATAAAGATCAAGTAAACTGCTACGAAAAGAGAGCCATCTATTAAGAAAAGAGAGGGGAACAGATTCGTCCCATTCACATTTGAGAGACCATAGCTCTTGCATGAAAAGCTTGTCTATAATAATAACCGGAGCAAGGAATTGAAGCGGATCAAAAATTTTTGCAATTTCAGAGAGAATTTGCCTTTTTGTATTGGGGAGCTCTTCGGAAAGCGAGACTTTGTAGATGAGAGTATCAGTGCGAGTGCACCAGTGAACTCCAAGAGTTTTTATGGATACAGAATCTCCGCAGATTTTGACAGAAGAGGGGTCTACATCTTCTATAGGAAACTGGGCAAGAAACTCATGGGAGTTGGAATTCCACTTATGAAGTGGGAATCCTCCATTCTTTAACAATGCCTGAAATTCTAGAGACACGAAAGAACCTTCCTCAAAGGTCGGGAAGGACTGGAGATAATCGTCTACACAAAAAGAGGTAGTTAGTGCTTAAGAAGCTTTAGAATCAAATAAATGACCATCTTGAGGGGCTAATATATGTAGGGATCGGATAGCAAGGAAAGCGGAAGGTTTAAGCGAAATATTTTAATGGGCTTGCTGATTTCGTCGCGCCACAAGATTCTTTGGAGATCTTGTTGTTCGGGCTGAATTTAAACCTGACGGTACATCTGTTTGATGTCCGCTATAACAGCTGTGGGAAATAATCTAAAATTTAAGAGAATAGCAGATAAATCTGACTGGATAGCAGGATCAGAGTAAAGAGTATCGTTAAGACTGTTGCCATTAACGTCAGGTGATGACCCATTAATAACGACTCGAATTTTATCCTTTACAAGAGGGTTTTTCCACACTGGATGATGATTTAAGAAAACCGTTTCAATTAGGGGGTGCAATTCGTCATCAGATTTGCTGACAACTTCCATATGGTCTAAGCTTTCGTATTCGTCCATGAAATCAGTGTACTGATGTTTAACGAGGGGTTCTTTCTTGAATTTGCTCTCGATAGCAAAGAGAGCTTTTCGAGCTTTAGGTTGAGAATTGATAAGTTTGGGGGGATTGAGTAATCTTGGCATCTGAACAATGAACCGGCCTTCAGGAGAACAAGTGGTGGTGTTCATGAAAAGTTGCTCACAGAATTCGTTTTCTGAAGAGGTTACGTTAGGAGAATCAACGCTTTCAAGCCTCCAGAACTGTTCCAAATCTTTACTAGCGAAATAACATTGCGATACGGGTTGGGAAGTATAATGAGGAAGTTGACCAGTGTCAATCTAACCAAAATTAGCGTCTCTGGCGACCACGTTTGAAGATACCTTACGAATTTGTTTATGAAGACAATTCCAAAAAACACTGGCACTAAAGAGTATCGGCTAACCTTAAATTAGAAGGAATATTCAGACCTGAGATATCGACGGAGAGACTAGGAGTATCCTCTCCGATACTGTTGAGGATGAGGCAATTAAGTTTTAGAAAGTTATTTCTGTGACAAGTGTCTCTTATGGTTAGTTTAGAAAACTGTAAAGCTTGTGATTTTAGGCTGTTGATGCCTGATACATTAATAGAAGTAGGGTTTACAGGTAGGCCTAGTTTTTTGATTAATGAATTAGAAACGAAATCATGGGTTGCCGCCGAATCAAGAAGACCGCGTGCACGGACCCAGTTGCCAAAATTATCCTGACCTTCGATTTGGACAGTGGACAATAGTACTTGGGCACTACGTATGGACTTGGCATTTTGAATGTAAGATGAAGCATTAGAACTGCTAGCATTGTCACTTTTCTGAGAAGTAGATGCGGTTGATGACCTTGCTTGATCATGACGATGTAGTAAAGTGTAATGAGCTTTTTCACAATGAAAGCAAAGTCTGGTGGACTTGCAATTTGAAGCAGAATGCTTAGGTGAAAGGCAGTTGAAGCAATGTTTATTCTGGGAGACTAATTTTCTTCTGTCGTCGACTGACAGTTCTTTAAAAGATTTACATAGATATAAGGCGTGGGAATCTTTGCAAAGTATGCACTTTAACGGTTCATTTAAACGCTTACGGGGTTCGCTTTGAGTGTTTAAAGCGAGAGAACTAGCAATACGGCGTTCACTAGACCTAGTTGGGTAACCAGTGGCGTTTGACTTGAGTTTAGAAGAGCTAGACCCAGGTTTTTGGGTACTAGACGCAACGTGTTCATTTTTGGATTTAAAGGACAGTAATTCAAATTTAGGACTAGGAGAAGAGGGTTCACTTTGATTAGCTAGGGCAGTTAAGAGTTGGCATCTAGCATTTATGAAAGTGACTAAATGCTCGTAAGAGTAATCGTCATCTTTGGAAAATTCCATTTCCCAAGCTTTGAGGGTAGCAACATCGACTTAAGAAACCACTAAATGTATTAGGAAAGTGTCCCAGTGGTCAGTGGGTTGATCTAATAGGGACAAAGCTTTAACGTGAAGTTGTGTCGTATCAATGAGAATACGCAAACTAGTGACGTCATTGTGCTGTGACGCAGGTAAATTGATTAGAGCCTTCATATGGCGTTGAATACGTAACCGTAAATTACCGCATCTTTCTTTCAACCGGTTAAAGGCAATGGGGTAGTTTTCAGCACTTAATGGGAGTGCTTCAACCAACTGCGGGGCTTGACCGCGGAGAATAGATCGCAAATAATGAAACTTGTAGATGACTTGAATGTCTTCATTGTCATGAACAAGAGAGCAAAATAGTTCATAGAAAGAATCCCAAGTAGATTCGTCTCCAGAGAAGTGGGGTAAATTAATCTTAGGTAGAATTGATTAGGGCTTCTGAGTACCCTCACGAAAAGAGGTTTGTTGTTCGTGAAGGGAATCAAGAACAGAACCGTCCTTTTTCTGTTCTTCTTCGAGTTGGCGTATTATTTTAAAAGCAGAACCTTTGCCTTCGTAATATTGGTTTTCTACTTCTACTCGATCATCAGTTTGATTGAGCATACAAGTTTCGATTTCAGTTTGGATGTTGCAATAATTTTCATATGAACGTTCAAAATCCTTTACGCGATGTTTTAACAAATCTAGTTGAGCTTGTGAAGGATCTTGCTCTTTGATGTATTTTCTGAACCTCGTAATTTGCCCTTTATTAGAAGCTCGTTTGGAAGTAAGTTTTTCATCATTACCATCCTTGTCCTTTTCTGTAGGAGCCATGGCGAAATAGGTAAATTGAAGTATAAATTACGAAACTGTGGAACCTTGCAAATGCTGTCAGACTGGCAGCAGCAACAAGTTGAAAGAAAGGGACACACCAAAGGAGACAGGAGCGGCCTCTTTCCCCCTCACAGGCTTGGCACGGTGAAGATATAGCTGAAAAATTCAAAGTAGATATTAATGATTTGCAAAATATTAACAAATTGACCCTCCCGGGTTTCTGGGACCAAAGTTTGGGTAGGTTTTTGCTAGGAATTAACCCTACCCCCAAGGGAAGATGAAGAGAAAAAGAAAAGGGAAGTGGGCTTCGAACTAAGGAACAAGTGTGGATAATAGGACGAGAGTCCAACACCAAGCAAAATAAATTTACGTGAGTTGGTGGCGAGTGTCACCGCAAAGCCCGTGAAACACCTAAAGTGGGTATGGACCTGGACGTAGCTAACGGGAAATGCGGCTGGAGCTTGGGCTATTTTCAAGCAAGTGAAGTTTGTGCTTTCCCTTCCCAGCCTAAACTCGGGTAATATGGGGAAGGGTGGTAGTCTGGCAAGACAAAGAATGACAAATTTGTCGTATATCCTTTCAAAGGAATAAGGTTTAATCAACGGTTTTGAAAGGCGCCAACAATTTAAATTCGCCGTGATGTTTTTAGTTTTTGGAATTGTAGGATTTCCAAGGAGCGACCGAATGCTTCCAGGAAGGGTAGCGATGAAGCAGTTATCGTGCTTTTGAAAACAATTTGATTGATTTTGAAAGGTTTTAAATTTTGGTAAGAGCACCAATTGTTGCATTCAAGAAAGGCTAAGCTTCTATCCAGCAAAGTGCCGACTAACAGTTTAGAAAAGAAGAAACACTGAAATTTGGAAAACTAACCATAAGTTATAGAGAAAGTCTCAACAAGCAGGAAGCTGGCGGAGCTAGCTATACTTGCCTTACTGGCAACAAAGAGCGACTTTGAAAAAGTTTTTGCGGAGAGTTTTTGTTCGGATGCAACAAATAGTGGAACCTCTTTAACTTTGATGCTCGAGTTTCTCAAAACGAGAATGAGCTTTCGGGTAGAGTTAGGGTAGGTAGGATCCTGCCTAATCGTTATTTTATAGAAAATGATGAAGCAAAAGGATATAGTTTGATTTATTTAACAATACGTATAAATATGATAACTTTAACAACGGTAAAATGTACACTTTAAATTTTAAACCTATGAGGTCTCAGACCTCTAAATTTGTTGAAGTTTGCACTAGGCGATTAACAAAATTTGGTTTAGAACCTCTTGAAAGCACCAAATCTACATAAGATTTTAAAATAGTGCTGAGATTAGCAAATTTAAAGTTTAACAATAAATCAGGTACGATATATGTACTTTGAGAATTCCTAATGGAAGTTCTAAAAGTATGAACAAATGTTAAATTTGAAATTATAACAAAAAAGAGAGAGAAATTAAATAGAAGTTTCTATAACTTCTTATATTTATACAGTAACTAGCAGAAGTACCCATTCTTCGAACGGTCGTCGGTATTAATAACCAGACATAATCAATTAAGCTACTGTTGCAATGGTCAGGGGCTTGGAACCTGTTTGTCGACAAAGATAAATGATTAGTTGAAATATGCTCTGAAACTAATTTACCTAACGTGTACTTCCTGACGTGAAAATAAAATTGAAAACCTCGTAGACGAAATGCAATTCACGTCACATAAAAAAAGACCCTCACTGTTGTGTCAAGTGCGCATCCAGAGGAAGACCCTTTTAATAAATTATAAAGGCTTGTGGTGCATGAAAATTCAGTTTTTTAGCCTCCAATGGCCCAAATTCCTAAAAGAAAAAAAAGAAAAGAAAAAATAAACAATTTCAATTCAGGAATTTTTGAAAATAATGTTGTTGTTTGAAGATATAATAGACCTTCTGTACGACATATCGCACGTTTAAGTCTTGTGAAAAAATCGAGGGTACCTCTTGACCCTCTTAAGCGCATTGATGAATTTTACAGTTTTTGTTGTTTCCGTGATAACCTTATAGCCATTTGCAAACTTTCACAGAAATTTAATAAATGGAGTGGCATTACTTCTTGCTGAAATAGATGGAAAGTTGGAGGTACCTTTTTGAGACACTGTTGTCATGGTTACTGGCTTGCATTCCTACATTAGTTTATTAAATGAAATTAGTTTTCTGGGAATATCTCAGAAACTCTTGGTTTTAGAGCATTAAAATGTAGTTTTCGGGGACCCTTTACGACTGTTTAGGGGCCCCGAGGTTTTTTTCTGACACCAAGGGGCTGAAAATGAGCTTTGTCTCGTCGTTGTAGGCCGTAGTATCATCATCATCATCATCCTCTTGCACAGTTTCCAGCCGTTGGCCGGGTCTGTTTGGAACACAGGTCACTCCAACGTCTTTTGTCTTCCCACCATCTCTCAGATTCCACCCCTGTCCAGTCATCTCCTCTCTTCTTCACGCTTTCTTCCATCCCTTTCAGCCACCTGTCTCTCGGTCTTCCTCTCGGTCTTCCTCTCGGTCTCTTTCCTTCCCACTTCGTCTC
The DNA here is from genome assembly GCA_946902985.2 of Meconema thalassinum. Lineage (NCBI taxonomy): Eukaryota > Metazoa > Arthropoda > Insecta > Orthoptera > Tettigoniidae > Meconema > Meconema thalassinum. Next base: position 411,898,637 of record OX336393.1, read on the forward strand.
GTGTATCCTCCTGGGTATCCTCTTATCCTCCATTCGTTCTACATGTCCATGCCATCTAAGTCTAGATTTCTCTATACCATCCCGTACTGGTTCCTCTTTATTAATTCTCTGGTCCTCTCATTTCTTATTCTGTCCATCTTTGTAGCTCCAATACTGCTTCTCAAGAACCTCATCTCACTGGCCTGTATTTGGTCTTCTCTCTTCCTTTCATAGCCCAGGTCTCCGAGGCATACGTCAGGATAGGGGCATAGTACGTCCGATATATGATCTTTTTCTGTTCTGAGGGACATCCTTGCTCCATAACATGCTTCTCACACTCCTCCGGAATGCTTCTGCCTGTCTCCCCTCTCATTTTTTCTCTATAGTTTCTTCCATTATCTTGTGTCAGGCTTCCCAGATACCTGAAACTCTCCACTTTCTTCAGCTGTTCCCCACCAATTGTTATTCCCGTTGTGGTTCTTTCCTTCTTCCTTGTTGTGATCACCATCTCACTCTTATTTATGCTAAATTTCATCCCATATCCTTGTATTATTCCTTCCCACACGTCCAACTGTTCCTGTACCTCCTCCGCCTTGTTTCCCCAAATCATCAAATCATCCGCTAACACCATTGCATTCATCTTTCCTTCCCCAATTACTTGTGCCACTCGGGTCATTATGTCATCCATCACCACAATGAAAAGTAACGGTGCCAGTGCACGTCCTTGTTTCAGGCCGTTTCTCTGTTCCACCCAGTCCGATCTCTCTCCTCCCACTTTCACACAGCTCACGTTTCCCTTGTACATCTCCTTTATCCTCCTTATAGTCCATTTTTCTACTCCTCTATCCTCCAGGGACTTCCATACTTTGTTTCTGCATACACTGTCATATGCTTTCTCAATGTCCAGGAAGGCCATCAGTAGATCTGTTCCATACTCACAGTGCTGTTCTTGTAACTGCCTTACAGCAAAAATCAAATCCACTGTGGACCTTCCTGCTCTGAAGCCATGTTGTTCTTCTCTCATCCCTCATTCTATCCTTGTCCTAATTCTCCTTTCCAAAACTTTCTCAAACATCTTTGCACAATGACTCATCAGTTTATTCCCCGATAGTTTCTGCATTCTGTTCTACTACCTTTCTTGAAGATCGCGACAATTATTCCCTTTTTCCGGTCCTCTGGGGTCTTCCTTTCCGTCGTGTGATAATAATAATAATTATTATAATAATAATATAACAATATAGGGATAGGGATATAATTGACCTTCCGTAGCACACCAGCACGTGTAAATCGCGTGAAAAAATTCTAGAGTACCCCTCGACCCCCTTAAGCGCATTATATGTATTGATGAATTTTAAAGCTTAGTTTGGTTCCGTTATAACCTTCTAGCCGTTTGCAAACTATCTCAGTAATGTAATAAATGGAATTGTATTGCGTCTTATATTACAGCAATAGATGGACCTGTGAATTTCTGTTGCCATGGTTACCAGCTAGCTTCCTTTCATTATTGTATTAAATGAAATTATTTTTCTGGGAATATCTCAAAAACTGTTGGTTTTAGGGGGCCCTTTAGGGCCCCCCGAGTTTCGTTTCTCACACTGAGGGGCTGAAAATGAGCTTTGTCTCGCCCTTCTACGCCTATTTCAGCAACTATTTTAAGGGGGTAGGCCCCCTTTTATGAGAGGTACAGACAAGAGTTACATCAATGATTGGTGTCGTGCCTCTGAAGGATATCTGTACCAAATTTTACGTTGATCCACTCAGCCGTTCTCGAGTTATAAGGACACAAAAAATTGTCCACAGACAAACAAACAGACAGACAGACAGACAGACAAAAAATTATTTTCGCGCGCATCCGTCATAAAACAGTCTAAAACGCGTAAATAACGCACATTTCCGTAGAAATTCAGAAAAAACAGACAAACTTTCATTCTTATATATAGAGAGATTACGATTATAATTTATACAAAATAGGGCAGATCACTTATTGTGAAACCTGAAGAGAAAAATGAAGAAGAAGTTTCTAGAACTTCTATGTTTAAACAGGATCACGAGGAAAATGGGGCCAGTTACTCTTTCGTGAAACCTGGTGAAAGAAAAGTTAGAAAACTCACTTATGAGTAGAAATAATTGAATTCCCTAATGAAAAGAGGAAAAACAATATGATTTGAGTTGTGTGCTAGACATCAATGATTCAAAATTACTTGTGAAAAGCAGTACAAAAATGGGAGGGCACTTCTATAGAGTGTCACCTCATTGAAAAGAACCTAAATTTTACAATGATTATAAAGTGTTAGTGAGGAGTATGAGAGGAGGAAATAGGAGAATCAGGAAAATGTTTATGGCCGTATTTATAGCTTTCGTTCGAAAGCGACATGGATGGTCGTTGAATGGGCACTGTTATGCACTGTAGTCCGTTGAAAAATTCCCTATTGCAACAAGGAAAGTTTATCAGACAAAACGTTATTGTAATTGTAGAGATCACTATTTGAATTTTAGTTTGAGAAAGTTTATTGCGTTGTGACGTTTATAGATGGTAGTTGAATGCTGCGGAAAATTTCTAACTAAGGAAGACAAATTATATGCTGATCAGAAGTATTTTCAACATAAATTCCTCAGTGAGGAACAAACATTCCCATATTTAGGTGGAAGGCACTTGACGGCATTTCTTGCAAAAATATGATTTGCTGTAGAAAATTCTAGAGTTGAGATCAGTAGAATTGAGCAGAATATCCCGCGGAGGTGAAAGCTAAGTTTTTATAGACAGTGGGTTTAATAAGACTCCCACGGTGTGAGAACTCATTCCCAAATACTCAGTACAAGAAGTACGTTTTCATTTTAGAAAGCCAGCTGAAGTAGCTGCAAATAAATCAAGAAGATCTTCTGAAGGCAGATTTTGCATCACATAGCAATCTCACACTGTCTATAAATCAGGTTAAAACATTTAAAACTTAGTGAAAACCAATGAAGTAGTACTTAGCTCATTTTGAAGAACGATACTGATCTGGATGATGGTTGACGTTAAGATTACGACATGGCGTCTTGATTTAAAAATGTCTCAAGTAGACAGGAGACAAGCCTGAAGTAGGCTCCAACTGTATGGTTTGACGACTGACCCAGAAGTGAGAGCAGCTCGACGAAGCACGGAGGTACCAAGGAGGGAGGAGGGTGGGGGGAAGAGACAAAGGAACATACATATGAAATACCAACTTAAGAAATAAAACTAAAAGTAATCTTCAAGGAGTTGATTATAGGCGTCAATAGTGAAGCTTGGTGGAACGGAATGTTGTAGAAGTCCTCTTGAGCATGGAGATGTTAGCTGGAGATAGCGGCGACATCTTGTGGCGGGGTTAAGAAGGAATTCCTCTTGAGCATAGAGATGTTCAGGAACTTCAGCATTTAGCTGCTAGATGCCGCTAGGTAGGTCATGGAAGTTATATCTACAATAAACTTACAAAGAAAGTAAGCAAAGTGCATAAATAAAAGAAATGTAAGAAATCACTGTTGGTGTTTGCGAAAAAGGAAGAAATGAATTAAAGCGAAGAGCAGAAAAAAGCTACCTCTATCTTACCGTGTATTCCAAAGAATACACCAACGTGTAAGGCTAGTTATTATTGTTAGCGAATGGTACAACACAAAACAATCAACATTAACAATATACAGTACATATATAGAATAGCTAACACATTACAACTGTAACAATCATGAGTGGGAGAGGGTGTTCAAAGATTAATGTCTAAATTTTCTAGCCATCTTATGGCTTCAGTAGAGGCCATTACAAAGTCCTGTGTTGATCCAGTGAATGCCCTACTAATACATTCAGTGACAATATGGTTCATAGTCTGTTTAACTGCACCACAATCACTGGTTGGGATAGATCGCATACCCCACTTAAACATCATTGATCCGCATCTCCCGTGGTTAGTGCGGACTCTGTTGAGAACTACCCATCTCTTGCGGGACAAATCAAAGCCAGCAAGCAGATTTTGAAAGTTGAACAATGCCTGCCATTGCATCGTAGCTATGCTGTTCCACTCTTGTTGGCAATCAGCTTTCGGATCATAAACCTTCCTAACCAGTTCTGGTGCTGTTTGAATAGGTGGAGATCTTGACTTGAGGCATTTAGATCTGTGCTAGCATCTTCATGAATGGGGAGTTCAGAATTGGCCAATATCTTGTTGTATTCCCTGACCAAGTTGTTCAGTCTTCTAATTCTAGGGGTTCTCTGTGACTAAGCACAGGCAGCCAGAAAAGATGGGTAGATAGGGTAACAAATGAAAAGAGGAGAGTTGTTTCTGGCGACTGCTAATGAAGAGAAGATATAGGTTGGTAGGAGACATAATTAGACACCCAGGAATAGCAAGTTTCGTTATGGAAGGAAGAGTCGAGGACAAGAACTGTAGGTGTAGATCAAGGTTAGAATATGTTAAACAGATTGCGTCGGATGTAGGGTGTGGTAGCTATGTAGAGATTAAACGATTAGCTTAGGGCAGGGAGGCATGGAGGGCTGCAACAAACCAGTCAAAAGACTGAAGACTCAAACAACAACAACAACAACAACAACGACAAGGCTCACCGACTGTCCTATGTACGACTCTGCAATCGTGGCTCACTGGCCAAACACTGTGGCGTGAACTGTGATGTACTGCTTCGCACAGCAAGTCACTTCCCATTCAATCGTGGATGATTCTTGTTGTTGATGATTCATTTGAAAGGATTGGGACATCCTGGTCATCAGCGCCATGTAGTGTGATAACCTCTATTGATGTAATGACTGTAGCAGTGTGTGTAGCTGTATTAGGGACACGGGACTTGATAATATTAATGATGTTATTGGTTTTACGTCCCTTTTAACTACTCTGGCTTTTAGAGACGCCGGGGTGCCGCAATTTTGCCCCGAAGGGGATCTTTAACGTGCCAGTAAATCTACTGACAAAGCACCCTCAAATGCCAGCTGACCGCGTCAGGATACGAACCTGAAACCTTGGGAACAGCAGGCAGAACCTTACCAGTGGGGCCACGCATCCAGTCAACGAGGCTTCAAGCATTTGCCTGGAGGAAGTGTGGAAAAAACTACCGAGAAAGAACACACTCTGGATAGCTACTGTCAGCCCCGTACTCAAACCTGTGACCTCCAGATTTACTGCCCGCGTGGCCATGGTGCACGATTTAACGAGCACGGCTATGCCGTGGAGTATCGTGGAAGAAGATGGTACGGTACAAGATAGTTGAACTCACATGGCGAAGCTCGACATAATGATAGAGCTGTTCAACGCCTGTATGAAGAGCACTTTTCGTACCATGCCACTCCATTATATTCCAAATTACTACTGCGGCTGCAGGGAACAGTTAACACGGATGACTGTGTGCCCCAAGGACGCGTTTCACTCTCAACGTTCAAGAGATAATTGAGGTAACGATTGCGACATTTATAATTGAGAAGAACTACTCAGAAAACGCCAGATTGTTGCACTCATAGCATCAGGCTATCATACCAAGTTTCACTGAAATCGGACTATTCTCCGACGAGTTGGAGAAAATAATTTCAGAGGAATTGATATGCACACCATCTACACACATCAAAAAAAGTTTTGCATCACCTCGGTTCCAAGAGTTCCGGAACCGTTAAATACAAAGGGAATAGAGATCAACACAAACAACATTTCAGCTCGTTTTATTGCTCATGAGACCCACACATTGCATGTTGTACCATCATACAGCTAGACTTTCAGCATTTGTGGTCCAGATTGCAGTACACACCACTACCTCTAATACCCAGTAGCACGTCCTCTTGCATTGATGCATGCCTGTATTCGCCGTGGCATACTATCCACAAGTTCATCAAGACACTGTTGGTCCAAATTGTCCCACTCCTCAACGACAATTCGGCGTAAATCTCTCAGAGTGGTTGGTGGGTCAAGACGTCCATAAACAGCCCTTTTCAACATATCCCAGGCATGTTCGATAGGGTTCATGTCTGGCGAACATGCTGGCCACTGTAGTCGAGCGATGTCGTTATCTTGAAGGAACGCATTCACAAGATGTGCACGATGAGGTCGAGAATTGTCGTCCATGAAGACAAATGCCTCTCCAATATTCTGCCGATATGGTTGCACTATGGGTCGGAGGATGTCATTCAGGTATCGTAAAGCCGTTTCGGAGCCTTCCATGACCACCAGTGGCGTACGTCGGCCCCACATAATGCCACCCCAAAACATCAGGGAACCACCACCTTGCTGCACTCGCTGGACAGTGTGTCTAAGACGTTCAGCCTGACCAGGGTGCCTCCAAACACGTCTCCGACGATTGTCTGGTTGAAGGCATATGCGACACTCATCGGTGAAGAGAACGTGATGCCAATTCCGTGGGGTCCATTCAGCATGTTGTTGGGCCCATCTGTACCGCGCTGCATGGTGTCGGGGTTGCAAAGCTGGACCTCGCCATGGACGTCGGGAGTGAAGTTGCGCATCATGCAGCCTATTTCGCACAGTTTGAGTTGAAACACGACGTCCTGTGGCTGAACGAAACGCATTATTCAACATGGTGGCATTGCTGTCAGGGTTCCTCCGAGCGGCAATCCGTAAGTAGCGGTCATCCACTACAGTAGTAGCCCTTGGGCGGCCTGAGCGAGGCCTGTCATCGACAGTTCCTGTATCTCTGTACCTCCTCCATGTCCGAACAACATCGCTTTGGTTCACTCTGAGACGCCTGGAAACTTCCCTTGTTGAGAGCCCTTCTTGACACAAAGTAACAATGCGGACGCGATCGAACTGCGGTATTGACCTTCTAGGCATGGTAGAACTACAGACAACATGAGCAGCGTACCTTCGTCCTGGTGGAATGACTGGAACTGATCGGCTGTCGTACCCCCTCCGTCTAATAGGCCCTGCTCATGCATGGTTGTTTACATCTTTGAGCAGTTTTAGTGACATCTATGAACAGTCAAAGGGACTGTATCTTGGATACAATATACACAGTCAACGTCTATATGCCGGAGATCTGGGAACCGAGGTGATGCAAAACTTTTTTTGATGTGTGTATAATTTGCGGAAAGGAAACAATAGACTCATGTACCTGGAGGTTTCAACTATAGTAGGACTCCACTATACCTTATTTCACAGTAATCGGATCTTTCAATGACAAAGTAACTGAATTCATGTGTAAGGAATTGACATGCACCCCATCCATAAATTATGAAATTAACCATAGATTTATATGCCAGTAGAAAGAGACTATAATAGTGGTTCTCTGCTCAAAGTTTCATTTCAATTGCTTGAACAGAAAATGAGAATTAAAAATATGCTTATGTTCGACGATGTGGAAATGTAAAAATTAGATGTCAGAAAACGGTATCATATTGAGGGTCATTACAGGCTAACACAATTTCTCATTATGAAACAGTTTCTCCCACCAATCAGAGATCAATAAACAGTTGTGTGACCAATTAGGTAAGGAGAGCATCGCACCTGCGCTGACTTCCACGGCCTCCTATTTTAAATTTCACTGCGTGGCTAGTGTCATAGTGGGGTATTTGAGGAGGCCATGGTCAAATACAAGGTATTCTCTGCGTCCCATGCGCTCTGTTCAGTACATAAAATTGGCGAAATCTCGACAGATATTTATGAATATTTAAGTTATGTTCAAACATAAAATAGTTATAATTATCGACGATCATAAACAGTCGTATGCAACTCGCCTATAATGGTAATTAAGATAAACTTACTCGTATGGAAATTATAAAACTGGCTTCGCTCGTTTTATAAACATACCCGTGTCTTAATTATCGCCATTATAGGCTCGTTGCATAATGTACTATTTTAAAATTCGCCACAGATGTCATATTGAAATTTTTAAAACAATTGACGAACATTAAACGTCAATATAGTTAGCTCCTAACAAAGATACGCTCTGCCAAGTTTCATTGTTCTCGGATGTTTAAATCGGCAGAAGAGTCAAATGAAATGATTCAACTTCACGTGGCCACCATGTTAGATTGGCGAGGTGACCAACTACTACATTTCACTAACAACGGCCAAGTAGATTAAAAGCTATTTGGGGGGAGGGCGATGGCAACATATTCGGACAAAAGTAGGATATCTCTAAAATAAATGATGAAAATAGGGTGATAAAATATCCGTAGCCAACACGTAGATGTGTCCAATGTGGCATTGAGTAATGTGTATCACATTCCTGCGGCAGGTGGCAGGTATCTTCCAGGAATCGTCCTGTCGCCCACTGTGACGTCATCTGGGTGTGAACAACGTCCCAACCCAAACCTGAACTTAATTAATAGTGGTGATACGATACAGTTACAGGTATTTATTGCACAGTAGTCTCAGAGATTTGCTTCATTTGATATTGGAGTGTTTCCCTAATGTGCTATTTAATTACTTGTTAACTTGTGTACAAGAGAAAGAAATGCAAATCATTTTCTAATGGGGCTGCCGTTGACTAGGGGAGAGGGGGGGGGGGGGCAACAAGTGAAAATGAAAATCCACAGTCTGCTTCCAGTCGACCGACCGGGTCAGGGATGGAATGAATGAATGAATATCCTCTAGCGGTGAGGATATAAACTTTACCGGCTGCCGAAACCAGTCGCACTCCTCTGGGGCAATAATTAAACGAATGACATGAAATGAAATGATAGTGGAGAGTATTTCTGGAATGAAATTTTTGACAGGGAAAACCGGAGTACCCGGAGAAAAACCTGTCTGCCTCCGTTTTATCAAGCACAGATCTCACATGGAGTGACCGGGAATTGAACCACGGACCCAGCGGTGAGAGACCGGCGCGGCGTGCTGCCGCCTAAGCCACGAAGGCTTCTCGGCCAAACAAGTAATAATCGTATTAATGTTATGTCTCTATCTGTGTAAATCTTGTACAACAAGGAACGAGAGGAACATTTGTTACCACAACAAAACATCTAAATGATCAAATTTCTAATCAAAACTAGTGGCCTGTCACAGCAGTAGCTGCGAACAACATGACTAAACATGAAACTTAGATATAGGAAGCGTGAGAAACGTAATGTAGAAAGTACTGAACTCCAGAAGGCCATTTATTTGACTTTAAACTTACTTTTATTTATTTATCGTATGGCTTTTAGTGCCGGGAGTGTCCGGGGACATGTTGGGCTCACCTGAGTCTGTAGCTGCTTCCAGCGGACACCCTTAGAGTAAGCTAAAGTTCCGTTCAATTTCAAGTAGATCCAACTATCGCTACCAGATATCAATGATACCTAGTGGTGAACGTTGGAACTTTGATAGAGCGTTCAGACGAAATCTAACCTAACAATTTAGCTTCACACAAGTTTAGTCTGTGGAAGGATCTTTTACATGCCATAAATCTATGACATGGGACCACCGGCTTTACTTCCCCTCCCAAGTAAGGCATACTGAAAGATTTTTAACGCTCTTAAAAAATCCGACGACTGCGGCCGAGTTTGAACCCGCTATCTTGGGCACAGCAGTTCAGCATGCTACCAACTACGCCACCGAAGCCGTTTTAAACTTACGCTTCCTTTGTGACTATTCATATGGATGTTTTGAACCCTGGCGATTATTACTGTATCATAATCTTATTGCTTGTAGCAGTCAATCTTGTTTCTGTTTAATAAAGCATTCTGTAGTTCAATGTAAATCATTGTATTTGACTGTCCTATTCATTGACTGATTTAGTATTTCATTCTAAACTATTTTTAACACCCTTTAGTTTCGGGGAACTAGCCCTGATATGGTATAGTTATAATTTCAAATTCGACGTATCTTGCAGCTTTAACTATACTAAATGCCACATATAACTGACCATCGCTGTAAATGCATGGATATTTTACTCTGATTTACCAATAATGAACGGTGACAGCTGTCAAAGCTAGCATGTGGAGAAATGCTCGGTTGCCACTAAGGCAGATCATTACTCATAAGATTAGGCTTGCAGGAAGACACAAAAGCTGGGGAAGTTAGCCCCCCTGCCTGGCGGTGTAAATACCGTGACAGCAGAACACTGAGTCAAACCTTGTGCTCACTGCTGTGTCTGCATACATTGCAACACTGCTCGCTGTTGCCATGGAGACCGTTACCCCTCTCGTCTCCACTCCTCACCTCACCATTCAAGCGGATGACACCTTTCACCGTTCATCTTTTGTAAATCAGAGTATAGTACCTCCTACGTTGTTGAAACGTTGTCCCTGTGCTTGGTTAATGGTCATACTGATAGGAGATTTTGCGGAACTGTCTCTCCATAAATTCAAAAGGCAGATTAATGTCATCAGGCACCTAATCAATCCAGGGTATACAAATTATCTAATTCTTGGAAGCACATGTCATGACTTCTGATTTTATAATAATGGCATACATTTCTCTGTTGTGTTGTTTGAGTCTTCAGTTCTTTGACTGGTTTGATGCGGATCTCCATGCATCCCTGTCCTGAGCTAATCGTTTCATCTCTACATAGCTACCACACCCTACATCCGAGACAAACTGATTATCATATTCTAACCTTGGTCTACCCCTACAGTTCTTATCCTCGACCCGTCCTTCCATACTCAAGTTTGCTATTCCTGGGTGTCTTAGGATGTGACCAACACACCTATCTCTTCTCTAACTACCGAATCATACGCACTCTGTTAATTCAACCAAGGGTCTTGTGCTTATTTTTTTAGGCTTTACAATTGTACCAACTTTCAATTTTAATACATGCGGAGGCAGTCTCGATGGCACATTGTCTTGAAGGTATTCTATTGGTATGCTGCCTACGAAATCTAAGTTAGCATTGTCGTCTGACAACAGAGTATCGACACTGTTGTATTCCTTAGAACTTCTGGGGATTAGCTGAAGAACGTCTTCATTAATGCTGTTACAACTTTAATGCGACTTATTGCTCTCGACCTAACCAAACAAAACTAAATAAAATATAATACACTAGTATAAAATAAAAAGCAAAAAAAACATGAAGACAAATGAAACAAAATATAAATTAAAAACTAAGAAGGGTCGCCTCCGTAGCGTAGCGGTCAGCATGGTTAGCTGACGCCCCGGAGGTCCTGGGTTCGATTCCCGGCTCTGCCACGAAATTTGAAAAGTGGTACGAGGACTGGAACGGGGTCTACTCAGCCTCGGGTGGCCCAAATGAGTAGAGGGGGTTCGATTCCCCCTCAGCAATCCTCGAAGTGGTTTTCCGTGGTTTCCCACTTCGTCTTCGGGCAAATGCCGGGAAGGTACCTTCTTCCAGGCCACGGCCGCCTTCTTCCCTCTTCCTTGTCTATCCATCCTAACCATCCCTTACCTTCCCTCATGAGGCCCCTGTTCGCTTTGCAGGTGAGGCCGACTGGGCGAGGTGCCAATCCCACCTCACCAGTTGTATCCCTTCCGATTCGATGTTCCCAGCTCTAGGACTCTGCCCGTAGAGGCGGTAGTGGTGAGTTCCCTCGCTGAGTCCGTGGGTTCCACCAACCTGGAGGGTAAACGAGTAAACAAACAAAAACTAAGAAAATAAAATAAACGTAACAAAATAAAATATAATATAATAAAATAAGATAAAATAAAATTACATTAAAACAATTTAAAATATAATAAAATAATATAAATAAAAATGAAACAAAATAATGTATAAAAATAAAATAAAGAAATATTTTACAAAATAATATAAAATAACATAAATTAGAATGAAGTAAAATGAAACAGAATGAATACAGTCAAATAAAAATAGAATTATATATATTATTTCAGTAGTATGCATCCCTCCTGCGGCGCTCACAAGCGACCGATCGTGACAAACGAGCATTCAAATGAAAGAGAATGGACATTAGCAGTGACTTATTGCACTATAATTTCATAAATATCAAAAATTTCTCAAAAAAATGACTTTAAAACAATTGTACGTAGTGTGCGATTTGCAAACACCGTTGATTTAGGAAAATACGCTCCATAATTGCTGTCCGCGGGCCGCTGTGACGCCTGTTTCATGTCATATTAACATTCTGAGGTGTTTCCTTTATCCTGAAATGTAAATAGTGTTCTATAATCATTTGGTTGAAATAAAAACATAACCTTTCTCCTTCAGTGTCTCATTATAAACCTATTGGGTAAAGTGTGGTTTATGAACATGCGAGATTTCTCGCACGGGTCCGCTAGTATAATAAAATCGTTTAAAATAGCAAATAACAAAAAATAAAAAAATAAAAATTATAAAGAAAATAAAAATCAAATAAAAATAATTTAATAATGTATATTAAATTAATAAGCCTCCGTGGCTTAGGCGGCAGCACGCCGGCCTCTCACCGCTGGGTCCGTGGTTCAAATCCCGGTCACTCCATGTGAGATCTGTGCTGGACAAAACGGAGGCAGACAGGTTTTTCTCCGGGTACTCCGGTTTTCCCTGTCAAAATTTCATTCCAGCAACACTCTCCACTATCATTTCATTTCATCTGTCATTCATTTAATCCTTGCCCCAGAGGAGTGCGACAGGCCTCGGCAGCCGGCACAGTTCATATCCTCGCCGCTAGATGGGGGCTTCATTCATTCCATTCCTGACCCGGTCGGAGACTGGAAGCAGGCTGTGGATTTTCATTTTTCATATTAAATTAATAAATACATAAAGTTAATGAAAATAAAACAAAATAAAATAAAGGTAATATAAATAACAGAAAATAAAATAAATTAAATTAAAGATATGTTAGAAGCCTCCGTGGCTTAGGCGGCTGCACGCCGGCCTCTCACCGCTGGGTCCGTGGTTCAAATCCCGGTCACTCCATGTGAGATCTGTGCTGGACAAAACGGAGGCAGACAGGTTTTTCTCCGGGTACTCCGGTTTTCCCTGTCAACATTTCATTCCAGCAACACTCTCCACTATCATTTCATTTCATCTGTTATTCATTTAATCATTGTCCCAGAGGAGTGCGTCAGGCCTCGGCAGCCGGCACAGTCCATATCCTCGCCGCTAGATGGGGGCTTCATTCATTCCATTCCTGACCCGGTCGGAGACTGGAAGCAGGCTGTGGATTTTCATTTTCAAAGATATGTTAAATAATTCATAAAAATAGTAAAATATATTAAATTACGGTACATAAAATAAAAATTAAAATAAAATGAAATAATATAGAAAAGTAACTTAAACGTAAGGAAAAATCAATAAATAAATAAAAGTAACAATAAAAGAGACACATAAATACAATAAAGTAAAATAAGAAATAAAATAAAATATTAGCAAATATAATTTATATTAGTTGATCAAAGAACTTCTTACGTCTGTTTTCTGTTAACGCTGTAAGGATCAGAGGTAGTTCACTCATTAAGTTTGCATTGCAATAGTATTACCCGGTGTATCTGCGCGTTATGATTGTGAGCCTGACAGGATCTGAGTGGTGAGTAACATTATTGTCCAAGTGGAGGAATGATAAGACAGCAATCTAGAAACGTTTCCCTCATTTGGCATGCTCTGATGACAGCAAATTGAGATACACTTCTATAACTTGGGTAAAACTTAACCATCTCTTTCTCTCTCAATCCTCTTTTGTTACCATAGTTCTGTTCTTCTTTAACACCTATTATATTATGTAAGTCGCAGCGTTCTCCCTCTTCATCCCTTTAGCCTCTGTTACCATGTTATCAGTCCAACACCCCCCTCCTTCCCTCTCATCCCTGCTACGAGTCTATTCGGGAATAGTTTGTGTAATTTCCTTTCTTGTTGAAGGCAAGAGGAAGAGGGTTGCAGCGTGCCCACAATATAGAAACCTCCCCCTTTACTCCGCCTCTCTCGCACAGTTTCGCTCCACTCTGTCTTTCCCTCTCTCTGTCTCTTTCTCGCCCTATGAGTGTGTGTGTATACATACACCAGCCTTCCACGCCATACGCTATCATTCATTTACGCCCGAATTTCTTATTCCAATTTCCGGAGCTTGTCTGTCAAAAGCAAAACCCTCAACTGAAATGAGTCATTTTCTGATAAGAGACACAGACTCTCTGTCACACACACATATACAACAGTAAAAACCAAAAAAGGCATGCCTCATCCCCTGTCAAAGGGGGTTCCCCGCGAAGGTTGCCCTCAAAAGCGTGCTACCACTGCTGCTATTATGTTGTAGAAGAGAATGGAGCAACTTGCAATCTTACATTAAACAATTTCCATTATTATCCTGAAAAGTCAATTTCTGGTGTGTGGAACAGTCGGGTGTGTTATCTGCTGCTAGGTGCTGGAGTGTCACAATACGGTTTGACAGACCCGATCGCAATTGTCGACTGTATGGCTGCAGGCGAAGCGCGATAATTGTGAATACAGTCTTGCCACCTACTAACTCCAAATGACGCACTTTGTAATTGAATACGCTTGTCATCTGCGTCCCCTTCTGAGCGAGTTAATTGTTCCCCGCGCTAACTACGGCTCACGCTGAACACTAAATACCATCGCAGCACTGTTAATCTTCATTTCGAAGATCACTCAAATTACTTTTATTGTATTAATAGGTTAGCACATCTTTGTGTAGTGACTAACATTATGGCATTTAACTCTGTACCCCGGATTCAATTCCTGGCCCTGCTCTGGTCTGAGCGTTGGAATGAAGTAGCTTACACTTACAAGAGATCAGCGGGAATGATAAAATAAATTGTTACTTTTTTCAGTCTCTTTAAACTGTATCTCCCTTGTGATTGGTCGGCGAGGATGTGAGAACTCAGCGTACACGCCGACCTGGGCCGTTTCAAGTCTGGCGTTAGTATTCAGATAACTTACTTATAATCTGTCTCTCTCTCTAAGGGATCCATCACTGGTTATTTTGCTTCCTAAGTACAGGCCGGACGTTTGTTTTAGACGAGTGAAAATTCTTAATGGAAGCCTGGAGGCGAGTTACTACAGTACCTGTGTTGTTATCAGCTGCCCCAAGCGGTCCGATGATTGACAAAGCTTTTTCACACTACTACTGAATTACAGTCATTGGCAAATATAATGACGTTCTGTTCGTAACTACGTAACGTGTACTTCTGCGTCACACAATACTTCGAAGTGGACTGTACTGTCTGCTGTGGGGCCAATAACCTAGATGTTAGGCCCCTTAAAACAACAATTATCATCATCATCATCATGTACTGTCTGCTCAAGTCTGGAATTCCATTACATCAGGTCGGTGGAGACAAGTGTGAAGAGATAGGGTGAGAGAGTGAGTGAGTGTAGGCTCACCCACAGGCTTCAAGGTCAAGGGTAATCGTCTAAAACAAACGTCCGGCCTGTAACAGAAGTCTCCTACTTCACGTGGCTTTTCACCTGCCAATTTGATGTCCATAGGGATTTCTGATTTATTTCGGCTGCATTCCATTAGTTTTGATTTACAATTGTTGATTTTCATCATGAATTCTTTTCTCAAGACGGATTCCATTTAAAAGCTCATTCAAATCCTCTGGTGAATCGGCTAAGATAAAAAGATTATCAGCAAATCTCAGTGTTGAAATTATGTTTACCATAGCCTATTGATCTGGTAAAGGTTGATCCGTATTGTCAATCAATACACTATATGATGTTTATTATTATTATTATTATTATTGTCATTATTTAACCGTAGCCTATATGTTTCGATGTTCATTATATCTTTTTCGGCGTCTACCATTAATGAAATATTTTTAAATAAGTTATGATGATGTATAATAAGGCCTTCACGGCCCGGATAATATAAATAATTCATGTTTTTTGGGCTAATGCCGTGTGTATTTAGATTAGAACCATAGGTTTCGGAGAAACCTTGCCTCCTTTTTCAGTGGAATCAAACAATGTGGCCAAAAAAGTATATCAATGAGATTTCAAAAATTACAAAATATATAGATAAATTCCTCGGTTCGTCACCAGAGAGCAGCTGCCAAAAATTACTGTATGGACCATGGTAGAACGGCGGACAGAGTAGTAAGTAAGGAGAAGGTAAAGGGGGCGGGGTGAAAATATAGAGACTCCTCGAAGAATGAGGATGTCCAAAAGAAAAGAGGGGGAGGTGGGTCTGTTAAAATTATTGGGATTTTTACGAATTTCAACTGCCTCCCTTATAATTCTAGACCAGTTGTGCTTAACAAGGGCAAGCACATGAGCATCCTTGTCTTCAGGGCACGATGTATGTTTCAAGGATGCTCATGCGCTTGCCCTTGTTAAGCACAACTGGTCTAGAATTATAAGGGAGGCAGTTGAAATTCTTAAAAAATCCCAATAATCTCTCAGTCTCTCTGTTCTTCACCTAGGCTATTTCAAATTGTACTTTTTTCCTCTATGGTTACAGAGCCTGGATTTGATCTCCTTTGTTCGTCACTGGAAGAGTTTCCATCTGTTTTTTCGTCGTTGCCTGTATGACGTTAGGTATCGTTTAGATACACTTCCCTTTTGTTTATGTTTCCTTATATCCATCTAACCCTCCCACCTCCCCCCCCCCCTTTCTTTTGGACATCCTCATTCTTAGAGGAGTCTCTATATTTTCACCCCGCCCCCTTTACTTTCTCCTTAATTACTACTCTGTCCGCTGTCCTACGATGGTCCATACAGTAATGTTTGGCAACTGCTCTCTGGTGACGAACCGAGGAATTTATCAATATTTTTTGTAATTTTTGTAATCTCTTTGATATACTTTCTTTGGCCACATTTTTTGATTCCATTGAAAAAGGAGGCAAGGTTTCTCCGAAACCTATGGTTCTAATCTAAATACACAGGGGATTAGCCCAAAAAACATGAATTAAGTTACAATGATATTGATATACTATAAATAAGATAAATTAACTCCTGCTTCAAATTTTTCTCTAATTTCCTTTATTGCTTGTTCAATGTAGCCTAGAGATTGAAAAGTATTGGTGATAAGTTGCAGCCTTGCCTTTCCTGAATACCAGCTTCTCTTCCATATCCTTTGGCTCGAACAGCTACCATCTGTTTTCTGTATAGATTGTAGAGCACCCTCCTATTCCTGTACTTTATTCCAATCCTTTTCCTAAATGCAAAATTTAAGCTTAATTGGTCGAGTAAGACCTAGATAAGATTAGTAAAACACTGTATATGGGATGAAAAGAAATGAGAGAAAAACAATAAGTATGGTCATAGGTGGATAAAGTGAAAAATTTACAATAAAATTAGAAGATGAAATTGAACAAGTAGATAGTTTTAAATACCTGGGAAGTTGGATTACGCAAGAAAAGACATGCACTAAGGAAATAAAAACAAGGATTGCAATAGCAAAAGAAGCCTTCAGTACGAAAAGAAAATTATTTTGTGGAGCAATGAAAGTAACCCTAAGGTAGAGATTAGTCAGTGAAATGTTTTGTTTGGAGTGTAGCTATGTATGGAGCGGAAACATGGACGCTTAGGAAAGAAGAATAGAGGCTTTCGAAATGTGGCTGTGGTGAAGAATGGGGAGAAAAGGTGGAAGGACAAAGTGAGAAATGAGGAAGTATTAAAGAAAGTAGGAGAAGACAGAATGATGCTAAAGAAGATAAGGAAAAAAATGAATTGGATTGGACACTGTATAAGAGGAGATGGTTTGGTGACAAGTGCATTAGAAGGGACAGTCCAAGGAAAAATCCGAAGAGGAAGAAGAAGGTTTCAGATGCTGGTTTCCATCAAGATTGATAAATCTTATGAGCTGATCAAACGTGCTGCTGAAGACCGGATATGGTGGAGAGACTGATCATGAGGAAACCTGACATCAGGCAGATAGACTGATGATGATGATGATGATGATGGTCGAGTTTTTGATGAAAGTGTAAAAATGCGATATACAGACAGCACAAGATTTATTTATTTATTTATTTATTTATTTATTTATCATATAGCTTTTAGTGCCGGGAGAGTCCAAGGACATGTTCGGCTCGCCTGAGTCTGTAGCTACTTCCAGCGGACACCGTTAGGGTGAGCTACAAGTTCCATTCAATGTCAAGTAGTTCCAATTTCCGCTACCAGATATCAATGATACCTGGTGCTGAACGTTGGAACTTAGATAGAGCGTTCCGACGAAATCTAACCTAACAATTTAGCTTCACACAAGTTTAGTCTGTGGAATCTTTTACATACCATAAATCTATGACATGGGACCGCCGGCTTTACTTCCCCTCCGAAGGAAGGCATACTGAAAGATTTTTACCGCTCTTAAAAACTTTGGCCGGGTTTGAACCCGCTATCTTGAGCACAGCAGTTCAGCATGCTACCTACTACGCCTCCGAAACAAGATTTGTATAATGTTGGTATAGATGTTTCAAACGTCTTAACACCCGGGTTTACTACAGTACAGTATGAGGACAGTACAAAGGATTGAAGCAAGCACTCTTTGTTATGTTTCACTCAATAATTGAGCGGCCGGCTGGCTGGGTGGGTGGCCGTCCTGCAGCGCAGCGGCTGGTCGGAATATTCAATTAATTAGCTAGGACATACAGTAGCAGCAAACTGGTTCTTGGCTCATTAGAGTCTAATTGGGGCGCGTTGTCCAGACACGGCCAGGTCTTCATCACCGCTAGCTCCATCGTCAAGAGACTCGGCTAACACTAAATTCCTGATAACACACACTATAAAGAATTGAGGTGGCCACTGTTAACAGGCACACGAAAGTATATTATGTGTATTGTGTGACCAAAAATGTGAATATTATAACTTTATGTGGTGCAAAAGAAGAACAAAAACAGTGACTGTTGCAAAGACAATAGTAGAGAATAATCATGTCATGTTATGGTATGCAGTATTATGTTTATTTTACAATTTTGTAACTAATGGCTTTCCAGCCAAAATAAAATTTATAAGAGTAATGTGAAGGCGACACTTCAGGTTGGTTAATTATATTTATTTATTTATTTATTTATTTATTTATTTATTTATTTATTATTTTTGCGTTATTTATTATTTTTTATTTATTTTTCTTTATTCATTTATTTAATTATTTTATTTATTTATCTAATTTAATTTATTTGGCCTATTTTACAATTGTGTAATTATTTATTTATATATTTTATTTTATTTTACTTTATTATATTATATTTTATTTATTTAATTCAATTTATTTACTTATTTAGATTCATTTTATTTTATTTTATTTATTTTCTTTAATTTAATTTAATGTAATTTAATTTAATTTAATTTAATAATATGTTTATTAATTTATTTACTTATTTATTATTTTATTTTATTTTATTTTATTTGTTTTATTTTATTTTTATTTATTTTTTAATTTTATATTTTATTATTTTATTTATGTATTATATAATATTTATTCATTTAACTAATTAATTAATTTATTTATGGTTAGCGTTGCGGAATGCAGTGTTCGTGAGTGTAAATGAAGAGCTAGTTTGCTATCAAAAATGCAGAGGTTAGTTTTAAGAAGTTGTTTTAAGGAGCGGAACTACGAGGTCATCTGCCCCTATAAAAATGCAGAAGTAAACCTTGGTTTGATGAAGAGTGTCGAGTTTCTGTAGAAATCCATTTAGCGTGGAGGCTAAAATGGCTAGAAAAACTCTCAGAAGACGCACGGATAGCTTAATATGAGCCGAGGCATACCACAGATTGGCTCATAAGGAGGAAAAAACGAGAACATCATAAACGACTGTTGATAGCAGTCGAAGAATCAAAACATCACGCATTTTTTTCACTTCGAAAAAATTGCCAGAGGTGTCTATCGACAACATACCCTGGTTCTAACAAATGAGATTGGTGAAGTGGCACTACCATTAGAACAGGCAAACCTATTTAAAAAGCATTTTGAGACCTTACTGAATCATGGCCCTCCAAGAGCGGAGATAAATCGGTTGCGGGCCCATTCTGATAGTGTGGAAGTTTCTCAAGCATCAGAGGAGGAAATCGGCGTCGCACTAAAGGCTCTCAAGAACAACAAGACTCCAGGAGTTCGTGGTAACACTGCTGAGATGCTCCGTTTGGGAGGTGAGACACTGATGGTTGCATTGAAGCGGTTACTATGTATCATTTGGATAACATAAATAATTCCTGAGGAATGGAAGGGAGCTATTATTTGCCCCATTTTCAAAAAGGGTAGTGGTACACTGGTATCAAATTATCGAGAGATTTCATTGCTTGAAATTGACTATAAAGTCTTTACAACGCTCCTGCTAAACAACATGAAACGTCTGGCTGAAGAAATTATAGATCCTTATCAATGTGGCTTTGTCCCTGGACGGTCGACGCTTAGTCACATATTTACCTTGAGGCAACTGATAGAGAAATTTTAAGAGTTTAATCAGGAATTACACCTCATCTCCATTGAATTTCGGCAAGCTTATGACAGTATTGATCGCTTCAAGTTATGGCGAACTTTGGAGGAATTTCACATCCCATGGAAATACATTCGACTTATTGCAGCGTGCTATTCTCATACAACTTGTCAAATACGGTTCGGCAACCAACTGTCGTTACCTTTCGGCATTCGGAGTGATTTGAGACAAGGAGATCCATTAGCGCCACTACTATTCAATTTGGCCTTGGAAAAAGTTAGTCGTGACACTGGTCGAATCAGAGAAATGGAGATGGTGGGAGCAGACACAATCCTGGCATTTACTGACGATGTTGTGATCCTCGGAGATACCTTGGAGCAAGTAAGCTATGCACCGATACTTCCCGATTTCTTCACAATGCGAAGGATATTGGGCTGGTGGTAAATGAGGATAAAACAAAGTATCTCGTTGTATCGCGCCGTCAAACTCTCCTTCCTTCCATTATTATTGACGGACATACTTTTGAACGAGTTCAAGAATTCAGGTACCTGGGATCCATATTAACTAAGTGTTGAAGTGAAGTGTTGAAAGAAGTGCGTCAGCGAATATTACACGCTAATCGCATGTTCTATAGTCTGAATAACTTATTTAAATCTCGTCTATTATCGCAGAAGAATAAGATTCAGCTATACATGACACAAGTACGGCCGGTACTTTTGTATGGTTGTGAAACCTGGGCAACGCCAGCAACAACCGAAGAAGCCACCTCTGGCTTCGAGAGGAAGGTTTATGGACCCGTTTTCAAAGCCATGGAAGGTAAATGGGAACGAAGAACGAAGGATGACCTGTACCAGTGGTTTAGGAAACCACAAATTGGCCGAGTACTAGGACAGAAGAGAATACAGTGGTTTGGCCACTTATTTCAAGCTGATGATCCATCCAAAACCGAGTCCTTCATTCACAACCTGCTGGAAGACGCTCAAGGGGACGTCCCAGGACGCGATGGAAGGATCGAATATTGGCAATACTTCAGCAAGTGAAGCCGAATGCGGTGTAAGATGAAGCTAGAGACCGGCAGCTATCTGCAGTAGATAGCTCCTCCTTCGTGACTGATTCCTATTTACCACATTTTCTCTTCTTTTTCTTTCTTTTTTTTTTCTTCTACTGTGGGCCTTAAAGGCCTTTAGTGCATTAAATGATGATGAATTAATTTATTTGTTTACTTATTTAGGCTATTTATGTGTTTTCATTTGGTCGTTTCGGCCATCAATGGACCACGATGTTCTTCACTCATATGATCACTGTAATGCTTGTTTTCTTGTCAGCCAGTATATCTTCATTCTTGACGAATGTTCAGCTCTCCTTTTGTTCCGTCCACTTGCAGTGAGGGCGAGGCATCACAGATGTTAAAGGGTGTAGATTACTGGTTGATTTAACCGCCTTTCTGAACAGGTTCCTATCCCAAACCAGAGCTTGATTAATTCGAGCTTCTGTTAGGTCCTTTTTAACTGGCATCGACCATTTATTTTATTGGTTTATTTATGTTTATTTTTTATATTTTATTTTGTTGTATTTTATTTTAATGTATTTTTTAAATTTGTATTTTATTTTATTTTTATTATTTATTTACTTATTTCTGGACAAGAGTACAGCACCTGCTTAGAATGCACGCAGAACATTTAATTGTTGTAGGCCTATGTGTTATTCCTGATACCAAGTCTGGTTGAGTGGACAAATAGAAAACATGGGGAAACCAATTACTTTGTGACTCAGATGTTGACATGTCACGGCTACTTTCGGAGTTACCTTCATCATATGGCCAAAGTAAATAGTTCAGTATGTGTTTACTGCGAGAAGGAACGAGATGTTCTTCGTCTGCGCTTGTTGGGCAGCGGAAGAACAACGACTTGAAGCTGAGGTTGGTCCAATAACGCCGGACAATATAGTTGGAATTATCCAGCTCAGCTGGGATACGGTCGCTATCATCGTTGAGGTGGTCCTTCGTCATAAGAAGACAGATGGGGACTTGCACGATTTAGGTGATTATATCTGCGAACCGTGGAAGTTAGAAGGTGCTTGTGAAGCAAAGAAAATGACTCTATCCTGAAGTAATACAAAAGTGGTTCAGTGATGGATCTTTGTCAAGAGGTCAGGTTGTGGATTTTAGTGGGTAAGAATCCCATACGCTTGAGGACTGTGGACCTTCTCAAGTGTCTGATGTAAGATTTTCCACTTCCCTCGTATAAAAGAAAAAGAAAAAAAGAGAGTCTTCTGATATATAATCTACGTCGCTCATGACTGCGTTGTCTCTAGTTTCCATCGAAACACCAACAAACCATCAACAATAACGGTCGATTTCTACGATTAGCAATGTGGTTTCTTGAGATTCGGTGGTGAGTGGTTTAATAGATATCGATAGGGAACTGCCATTGGACAAGTATAAAGTAGGAGCAATTGGACACCTCCGTGCTGATGTAAGCTAATAAAATTAAAGCCAATGATGTGACAAATCGTGAGCTCAACTTGTTGGCAAGTGGTCAAATCGTTGTGGCCACCTGTTTTATCGAAGAGCAAGCATGTTTCGCTACTGGGTACAGTCACTTCTACTTCATTTTCAGTAAGAACAGGAGACGAACGTCATGGAGAAGTCTTCCGGTTGAATTTATCATCGCCAAACTCCACTATTTAGCACACAAGCCAATAAGTGAACCCCGCACTATCTGAGGGACTTGCTGAATGTAAGGCAAGAAGGATGTCGCGGACTGTCAGAATTCTGGAGGTGTGCCACACAGGCATGCTAATTGTTGAAAGATAGTTCTCACAAAGGAACATCGCTTTATACAGAGTGTATCCGTGATGATGTTACAAATTTTCAGGGATGATGGAGGAAGGAGAATGGATCCACTTGAGATAAGGACCCATAGTACGGAAATGATGAACTGTAGTCAACAGTTATTAATAGGATTCGTATTTTTAGGTAAATAAATATTTTTTTTATATAAATACATATTTTAGGCAATTTTCTATAAATACATAAATTCCTGCTTATCACTTATTGGCACATGAAAATACATAATATTTACATTTTTTAAAATCAGTATGCTAGATCTTTCAATTTATTGCATTTTTGTTGTGTAACTTCAACGGGGAAGAACCTGCGAGCTATCTAATCTTCATGCAGAGCGTATCTCAGCTTGGAATTGTGTTATTCTTAATTTGTCGCCCCGTGCTACTCACTGTGGCAGCCGGGGATTTCCTTGAACCAGTGTCACTCACATGCAGTTCATTTCTGGCACTGTGAAGTGAAGGCAGTTCTACGTAGCCTAAAGTAAAAACAACTACAAATTATCGTCTGCAGCAGTATGTTGCAGAATTTAGAGAAAACTTTACTTCTGATGGGGGCGTTCTGTTCTGCCAACCATGTGGGAAAGCAACCATGGCTGAACAGCGATCTGAAGTTACGCAACACCTCAAGGACAAGAAACATATTGCCTCAGTTTTGCGCCTTCAGAAGAAGTGTTTCGCGATAATCGTCGGTCATTTGTGATGGACAACCTGAAGCTGTAGGCCTATGTCGTTGTGTATTGTAATGCAACAGCAGTGAGTGAGACATAGCATAAATTGCATTCGTGAGTACTGGATATTGCTTATATTCACATTAATAAACTAAATTATAACTAAATATTTTTACTTTTTGTCACATATTTCAGGTATTTTATTACATTAAAAAAGCCGATTTTAAGCACCTAAAAATCCGAGCCCTAGTTATTAATAATCGCAGTTGTTTAACGTCGGTCCTCAATTCTAGTTCTTAACGGACGCCGGGGTTGCGGAATTTCGTCCCTCAGGTGTTCTTTAACGAGCCGGAAGCCAACGACATGGGGTTGGCACGTGTAAACACCCGTAAACGCCACGTCGCGACGTGAGAAGGTAAATGGTGTTAAATGGTTAGCATTTTGCGTATAACTTGTGACTCGATCGTTTCCGTACGGTGGTTCCTGATCTCATATTGATCCATTTGCCTTCTTCCATCGTCCCTGAAAGTTTCTAACATCATCACGGATACACTCTGTATACAGTGGTAGAGCTAAGCAGCCGGAAACCTACCATTCCCAAGGTGGGGAAGTGCCTAAAGTCGTCAATAACGTGTGGTAGAATGTGCATGGTTTAGTGTTTTTTGATGTGTAACATCTTTACACTAGGTTTCTGGATATTTTTGTGGGAGTGATTTTGAAAAATGGGACGGAAGCGGATCGGATGGAAGTGTGTAAGACGCACAAGGCAGCCAGGAGGGATGCGATCCAGCTGGCAGTAGTACCATGTGAAATGTATATCACATATCGATTACTTCAAGGTTTGGCGGCACCATTACAGATATTTCTACAATAATTCATCTTCAAGTAGTCGTTCTTTGGTGTAAAAATATCTGTTATATCATATTTGCTGAAAACAATTATGATTTATTAAGAGTCTGTTTTTCAATCTCTGGATAAAAGTGATGGGCATCCACTTTCCGAGTAACTTTACTCAACACTTTCATGCTGAACGGTAAACGCTCATGCGAACTCTGGTGTCAACTCATTGAAACACAAACCACATATCTTCGTATCAGTATTTAAATGATGATATGCTTTAATATGAAGCATTGCAACTAGTCGGCAAAGCCGGTATTATGTTTCTGCAAAATGGCTATTCAGATATTTACCCATATTGCGGTAATGCAGTGATCAATGTAATATATATCGATGTTTTTTATACGGAAACTGGGCTAGCCTTTCACAGACCACTATAAGAATTCCCTTTACTGCCAAGTAGGCGTATTCATAACTAATTTAAAACTCAATTCCACGCAGGACATTATCGAAAAAAGCAAAATATTAATGGAGCATAAAAATACTTCCATATTATTACCGGCACGTCAAAATGAGTAACTGTTTTGTACTTTAAATATCTGTGGTTGTATTGGCTGCGTGAATAACATCTTGGTGTGCGAATCATGAGGTCTCAGGTCCGAATCCCAGTCCCGGCAAATATTTTTGCTACATGATTATCGATTTAAACGATATCTATCATAACATTATGCGTCATTTTAACAGAATCTACATGAAATTACGATTTATCTAATTTTAATTACAATAGTTTTCACCAAGCAGGAGTTGGGAAATTTGATTGTATTGAACATTATTTCCAGTAGTCTATAGATAGGCTAGAGACTATGGTTTCATTCCTCCTCTTAATTTACAATATAATATGTGATGTTTGTTCAAACAAGGTGACAGTAGCATATCTCCAATTCAATCTATACATTCATCGTAGTACCAGTATGAAAACGGAGCGTAAATTAACATTTTAAGAATGTCCAAGCTGTGTAGTTTACGAGTAGGATAACATGTCAGAAGTTCACATACATTTCATCTCAATTTCATAGTAGGGTAACATGTTACACATCGTATGCGACTACTGTAAGGCGCGTATCTTTTATTTTTAGAACTTAAAGGTTAATTCTGGTTCCGTATTGATAAACTAATTGAGTAATAAACAGGTTAAAATGTCCGCCTAATCAATACTTTTTATTAAATATGATCACTGTGTGGTCATTGGTGGGACATGTTTCGTGGCCTAATTATTAGTTTTGGCCCCTTCACCAGCCGATATCAAGGAATACGACACAACATAATTATTTAGGGTAACACTAAAAAGTCCCTTAAAACTAAATCTTATATGGTGCACCATAAAGATAGATTGAAAATTGAACGCCTAAAGTAACACAAAATGATGTAAAAAGTCTTATAAACTAGGAACACTTCCAATAGGTTTAATTTAAATCTTCAGAAGTGTTCATCGACGAGACAATTTATGATAATGAACACACGCTTCACTGTGTTCTACAGATGTTAATGAAACATAAAAGGTAAAAGCTCTCTCTATTTTTTACCCTAATGTCTATAAATCAGAATATATGCAAGCCAACAGCTCTAAACTTTGCATGCGTATAGTACCTAACATTCTAAATTAATTTGGAGTAACTAATTTACGTAAACATTATTATACCTGCTGATAAGTCAAATTTTTAAATACATGTAACTTCTACACTAACAAATAGCTTTCATGGCACAATAATAGTTCATAATATTTTAAATGAATCCATAAATTTTAAGAAAAGTAGGCTCCTTAGTTAATTGATAAGAACACTTTTAAACGTCGTAATGCTGATGGTCCTGGGTCCGTGGTTCAAATCCCGGTCACTCCATGTGAGATCTGTGCTGGACAAAACGGAGGCAGACAGGTTTTTCTCCGGGTACTCCGGTTTTCCCTGTCAAAATTTCATTCCAGCAACACTCTCCACTATCATTTCATTCATATGTCATTTAATCATTGCCCCAGAGGAGTGCGTCAGGCCTCGGCAGCCGTCACAGTTCATATCCTCGCCGCTAGATGGGGGCTTCATTCATTCCATTCCTGACCCGGTCGGAGACTGGAAGCAGGCTGTGGATTTTCATTTTCAATGCTGATGGTCGTTGCCAACAAATTGCGAGCAGATCCAAACAGGTTGGAATGTGTTGTGGCAGCACAAGGCGAGTACAGGAGCAGGAAGAAATAAAGTTCCTCGAAATAATTGTAGCTGCATGCTTGTGGTGGTCAGAATTAATAGGACTGTCCGATCCCCTGGCAAGTGGCCCACCGGGAACCGGTCCCAAACCTGGTAGGGACTTCTCAGCAGAGCCACCGAAACGATTTAAGGGCCCCTATACATTTTCTTCCTCGGGCCCCTCTCGAAATACTATTCCTTATTACTATCCACTACTACTGTAGCTATTCCGGAAAGACAATGTCATTCATCGGATGCACATAATTAAAATGGACACATAAATCTTATTCATTGAAAACATTGTAGTATCTATTTAATGAAATGAAGACTTCACGGGAAAAATGGGGTAAGTCACATTCTGTAATTTTTTCAGGAGAGTGAATTTAACCTTTTAAGTGCTGAGTTTTTATTATTGAAAATACAGAGCAAAAATTGTGCTTAAGGTTAATAAATGTGAATATACATTAGTGTTTTCACCTTCCACCTTCACAAAATTTCACAATGGAAGGACCCCGGTTCTTACATGTGATTACGTGGTACCGACTACATTGTTTACCACATAATTTTTCAAGTACAGGATACGTCTATTTCATGAAAGTACTCGGTGACGCACAGTTTATGGTGGTACCCATGTACAGCCAT
Organism: Meconema thalassinum; assembly: GCA_946902985.2. NCBI lineage: Eukaryota > Metazoa > Arthropoda > Insecta > Orthoptera > Tettigoniidae > Meconema > Meconema thalassinum. Next base: position 411,926,003 of record OX336393.1, read on the forward strand.
CGAGTTAACGAAGTGTCGTAGGTCTTGATTGGTGTCAGTCGATACCCTATTCGTTATAGCTTCCGTTATGTAAAATTCGAGCCAGATTTCATCTCTCTTCTTCACTCTCTCATGCATTAGTCTTTTCCAGGTGTCCGTAGATGGTAGTCCTCTCTTCGTCCGTAGGTCCTCAATGAAGAAGTTCTCCTTGGAAAGTTCGTAGACTAGTCTAGATTTTGCATAATATTTAGATAATCCCAGGGTTGCTTTTAGGAAGTGCGACTTCACTGCCTCGAGCGTCCTCAAGTCCGCCAGGGTCAGTTTCTCCCAGATGATTTCTATCCCGTATGTGGCGATGGGCGCTATTTTCGCGTCAAATAATCTCATAGCAGTTCCCAAAGAGAGCTTCGTGAGTGATTTAATGTCATATATGGCTTTAGTTGCACGAGACTTGATGTGGACTCTGTAGGCTCTAGCTGTTGTTTGCATTGTCAATCCTAAGTATGTGAATGTATTTACCGTCTTGAGGGGATTCAATCCTAGGTATATCCTGTCTCCCGAGGCCTGTCTGCCACCTTTCCGAAATGTCATTTTTACTGTTTTATCTGTGTTAATTTTCGTCTTGTTATCCTTTGCCCAAATGTCGAGATTTGTTATGGCTTTTTGCACTTCATGTGCGGAACTCGAACCAATGACCATATCGTCAGCGTATAGGTATATTTTAACATTTTCCGTACCTAGCGTAGTTGCCGTCACCACATCGCACGTTGCAATGTTGAACAGTAGGGGGCTGAGTGGGTCTCCTTGTGATACACCGTTGGTTTGTGTTATCAAATTCGAAGTTGCGACACGGTCATCAATTTGTATGTAATTTGTGGTCAGAATGTTGTTTTTTCATTCGCATTTCAACAAAAATGTAGAAGCCATACTTCTTACCTCACCAGGGATAGACATAAAATGTCTATTGGTTTTTGGGTATTTCTTTAATCTAAATGGTAAACTCTAAATCCTACGTTTAAATAAACATGCATTTTCAGAGGAATCAACATTTAAAAAAATGTGGTCTTGCGTGCATCACCTCCATACCAGATGAAGAGTCCAAAATCAAATTATTTCCCAAAATCAGTAGGCAAGTAATAATACTTGTTGCTCCTTATTAGTAAAAAATATATATTCTTCGATCCGAAATCACAGCGCGGCGTGAAGGATTTGCTTGTTATTCCACCGTGTTTGTTCACATCTCAAATGAAATGTAGAGGACCGACGTCTACAGTACAAAATGCTGTATTAGTTACTTCCGCAAGCGAATATCCAAACTCAAGTAGTACTACATAATGCCCAATACACGGCAGAATATGCTCGGTGCTCAAAAGCGAATGCGGAATATGAAAAAAAAAAGTTCTTTTGCAACGTTTATAGACTTGCGAAGCACTCAACGGGTTAAACTTTCAATACAAAAAAGAAATACTTAAAATGCCCCAATTGAGGGTAAGCATAGGTTTTTGCCAAATTTATTTCTTATAAAGGAAGTACATGTTACATGAAAAACAACTAAAGTTAAATTAAGAAAAATGTGAGAGGATATGGGACGTTCTTTCCGTTTCCACTAAAAATAAAAACCTCTGTATCTCAGTGACATTCCGCTATATTTGAAATTAATTTCAACTGATCTGTAGTGACGATGGCGGGCCACCAGAATACGCCATAAACTCATTTTCGAAAAAAAATGGACTTATCACGTTCCTTCGGTGGGGTCATCGAATATCTTTTTCAAAGTGCACAAAACAATTTCGAATTTTTAATACAGTTAACAGGCATAGGGAAATATTTTGCAATTCTGTAAGTCTTCACTTTAATTACCAGTACGTAATGAAAAAAGGAGCGTTTTAAAACTCCGCATTCAGTAGATTCAACACTAAATTATATTACATCATACTAATATATAAAAATGAGATGGTGTGTGTCTGTCTTTCTGTCTGTCTGTCTGTCTGTTACCTAATAACGCAAGAACCACTGGTCCGATTAAAATGAAATTTTGCATGGATGTAGCTGAAATACCAGGTTTACATATAGGATACTTTTAATTTCGATATTTTGCACTATTAATAAATGGCGACCATTTTAGTGACGTCACTACACCCTTTGGTTTCAAAATTTCATATTTCCATATCAAATAAAAAGAGAACGGTAAGAAATAGTAAACTTTTGATGGCACATATGAGCTTCAAAATTTAATTTTCTATCCGAAAGGTCCTTATCACTTTTCGTGTATCTCCAACGGTTAGCGAGTAAAACCTACTTTTGTGACGTCACTACACCCTTTGGTTTCAAAATTTCATATTTCCATTTCAAATAAAAAGAGAACGCTAAGAAATAGCAAATTTTTGATGGTATACACGAGCTTTAGCATTTAATTTTCTATCCAAAAGGTTCTTATCACTTTTCGTGTATCTCGGACGGTTAGCGAGTAAAACCTAAATTTGTGCAATAAAACACGGTCACATCGAGCGGTGCAGTATATCTCTACATATATAAAAAAGAAAATTTGTCTGTTTTTTTCTGAATTTCTACGGAAATTTGAGTTATTTACACGTTTCAGACTGTTTTATGACAGATGCGCGCGAAAATAATGTTTTGGTCTGTCTGTCTGTTTGCTTGATTGTCTCTGGACAACTTTGTTCCCTTATAACTCGAGAACGGCTGGGTGTATCAACGTAAAATTTGGTACAGATATCCATCAGAGGCACGACACTAATCATTGATGTAACTCTTCTCTATACCTCTCATAAAAGGGGGCATACCCCCTTAAAATACGTGCTGAAATAGGAGTAGAAGGACGAGACAAAGCTCATTTTCAGCCCCTCAATGTGAGAGACAAAGCTCGGGGGCCCTAAAAGCACATTTTAAGGTCCTACATCCAACCGTTTTTGAGATATTCCCAGAAAACTAATTTAATTTAATAAACTATGAACGAATGCAAGCCGATAACCATGGCAACAGATTCTCAGAGATCCATCTATTGCTGTAAGACGCAATACAATTCCATTAATTACATTAGTGTGAAAGTTTGCAAACGGTTAGATGGTTATTATGGAACCAAATTAAGCTGTAAATTTCATCAATACGTAAAATGCACTTAAGGGGGTCAAGGGGTAGTCTAGATTTTTTTCACGCGATTTACATCTGCGGGTGTGGTATGGCAGGTCTATTATATTCCTATCCCTATGTTATATTATTATTATTATTAGTATTATATTATGGCGTACAACGACGAGACAATGCCCCTCGGTGCCAGAAATAAAACTCGAGGGTCCTCGGAAACTACATTATAAGGCTCTAAAACCAACAGTTTCTGAAACATTCCCAGAAAACTAATTAAGTTTAATTTAACAAACTAATGAAGGAATGCAAATCCGTAACCATGACAACATTATCTCGAGGGGTGGCATCCAACTTTCCATCTATTTCGGTAAGAAGCAATTTATTACATTTATTACATTTCTGTGAAAGTTTGCAAATATAAGGTTATCACGGAACCAACGTAGACTGTATAATTCATCAATACAATTAAGGGGGTCAAGGGGTAACCTAGGATTTTTTCATGCAATTTTCACGTGCGACATATAGTGCAGAAGGTCTATTATATCTCCTAACAACAACATTATTTTCAAAAATTCCTGAATTGAATCAGCATTTTTTGCGGCTTTTAGGAATTTGGGCCATTTGAGACTAAAGAACCTGAATTTTCATGCACCACAAGCTTTTATAATTTATGAAAGAGTTCTTCCTGTGTATGGGGACCCAACACAGCGTAGAGGGTCAGTTTTTATGTGACGTGTATTGCGTTTCATCTACAAGGCTTTCAATTCTATTTCATGTCAGGAAGTACACGTCAGGTGAATTTAGTTTGAGAGCACATTTCATCTAATCTTTTTTTTTTTTTTTGTCGACACACGGGTTCATCGTAAGGATGATTTTCTTTGATACTGTGTGGTAGATATACCCATATTTGGATTTCTGGGTGATATGTTGTAGACAATAGTATTGTCTGTCTGTCTTTCTGTGTATCCTTATGTACGCCTATAACTCATGTTCGGATGCTTTGTGCATCGTAAAATTAGGTATGGTAAACATGAGTCAATACACCAATCATTTATAAAACTCTTCACCGTTCATTTCATACAGTAGAAGGGTGGATATAGGGAAAAACTTCTCAAAATACATGCTAAAATAGGCGAAATATAAAAATTATCCTAGAAGGACGACCAAAGCATATGTTGCACTTCTCAATGTGAGACACAAAACTCGCGAGTCTATAAAGGGTCTCCGAAAACCACATTATAAGGCCCGTAAATTAACAGTGTGTGTGATATTCCCAGAAAACTAACTTCGTTTTGATAAACTTATGAAGGAATGACAAGCCGCTAACCATTGCAACAGTAGCTCAATTGATAATGTCTGGAGCGTCTCTAAAAGCAACAGTACTTAAAAGGGACGTAACACCAATAACATTATTATTATTATTATTATTATTATTATTATTATTATTATTATTATTATTATAATGTCTGGTGTTAACACCGAACACCGTTCGAAGAACGGGTACTTCTGCTAGTTATTTATAAACAGTTATAACTCCTGGCGTAGTTGGTAGCATGTTGAGCATCTATGTCCAAGATCGCGGGTTCAAACCCGGCCAAAATCGTTGTTTTTTTAAGAGCGTTAAAAATCCCTCAGTATGCCTTCCCTGGTAGGGGTAGTAAAGCCGGAGCGGCGCGGCGGTCTCATGTGATAGATTTATGGCATGTTAAAGAACCTGTGTGAAGCTAAATTATATAGGTTAAGAATGTAAACAACGCTCTTAGGTTCCTACGTTCGTTGCCAGGAGCCGACTGCGGTGGTGTCTAGTAGCTAATTTCTGAACTAGTAGTCGTTGACGGTGGCGTTTGGCGGCGAAATAGGAACTATTTGAAAAATTCAAAGTCTGCAGTCCGTACTTGAATTTAAAAAAACAGATAACACACACTAATGGCTTTTCTTCTTTCAATTTAGGTCATCGTTGTATAGTTGGTGTCGTAGGGGGTGGGTTGGTAGCCTCGTGGAAGATAGGGGTAAGTCAGGGGGTAGATATAAATTTAGTGCTATACTGTTAAATGGCGAAAGTTGAAAGCTGAATAATTGTGCCTTCTAGTGATTGGGTGTCCGGGTGTGCCTAGCGATCAAGTGTAATTGTTTGTGGTGAGGGGAACAATATTTCTTTACAATCTGTTTTTAAAATCCAACAATGGGGTGTGAAGCTTACTGTCTTTCATATTATGTGTTTACTTGATGGGATATTAAAAGGATCCCTTTATTATTTGTGATAGACAAACATAATAACTTGCTAAATAGAACATTACATATTATAAACATTTTCAATTGCAACAATGTAAATTAAATGGGTGCAGGAACACACGAGAGGAAAAAAACATCCGAGGGTTAAAGGGGGAGGTTATAGATACATATATAATTACTTGCCTCCAATGGGGATGAAAAACTGCTCTCGCGTGCCCTGTATGTGTGTAAAAGGGATAGAGTATAGAGACAGAAAAAAATAAATGCCGCAAGGTGTAATTAAAGGTTTAAATTGAAAAGTGTTTTATTGTTTGGGGAGAGATGCGACATTTTTACAATGTGGAATTTAGAAGAGTGGAAAGGAAAAAACAACGTGTATCACAAAGTTATCCATATGTTCTCATTTCTTGGTTAAATATCAACAACATTTTTTAAAAAAATTCAAGTCTTCATATTATGTATAATCATTAAAACCATGAAAACCTAAAACAAAACCCTGTTACTTATATCAATATTCCATACAGAAACAAAATCCAATTCTCTCATTTACATCAACCTGCAATAAAAACAAAATCAAATTCACTTAATTGAGTTGTCTTTCTGTAATAGTAAAATCAACCTTTCTTAATTATGTATTAACCTTCTGTATCAACAAACCAAATTCTCTTAATTATTTACCATCCTTCTGTTATTACTGTTGCGCAATTATACTCCTTTGAATGCTGTATTCAACACCTTTTAACATTGTTTCGAGTGCACTCTTAACTTAATATGTAATCATAATCTATTGTCTAATATCTAGTACCCATTACTTATTACCTATTACCTGCAGGTGATATACTATTTGTGTACAAAATATTTTATTGTATGACTTGCTCCCTGTGGGCGAGCGAAGTCATCTTGGCTGCACAACTCGTCCTTTACAGAGGTAGGCGCGAGTTGTGTGGCCGTATTGCACCTCTCATTTTAGGTGCTACTTTTATTCGTTGATCCGACCTTCAGTGGAGGATATCCCACAGGTATATCTCCACTGAGGTCCGGATATGTGCCTGAAAATGGGTATTATGTGCTGGGGGGGGGGGGGCTATGTATGGGGCATTTGAGTGTGCACTTTTGGGGGTGGGGCAGTTGTGTAACACAAGAAAAAAACATATGGTTAGTGCATAAAAATTTTGTATCAATTTTTGTGGATCCATAATACATGTAAAAATGATTATTTCAGAGGGCATTTTCCCTCGTCCTTTGTGGGGTTAATCCTGTGGAGGCATATAGAAAAACATTATGTTTAGTCAATAAATCACCTTTTATCATTATCATTGTCTGTGGAGGCATATAGAAAAACATTATGTTTAGTCACTAAATCACCTTTTATCACTATCATTGTTGTTTTCGGTGAGCGCCCCAAAATGGAGCCACTCCCGATACATGCTTTCAAATTGTGCACCACCATGTGTGCTTTGTCTGGTATCAGCGCCTCAGGTTTTCAACCTGCGCTGAAAAGGAAATACATGTTTATTATTATAATATCTGGATTCTTAATTGCTATTGTCCATGTTTTATTAACTCTTTGTTTACCTTTGCATTTACTTATTCTCCTTCATCTTTCTCCTAAGTCTTTGTATTACTTCAACCTTTATCTCTTACTGGGTATGTACTCGTACTCTATTTATTCCTTCTTATTCATTATCCCTTATAACTTCACTGTACTTAACTCCTATTTATTTCTGTTTTACATCATTGCTCTACCATTAATTCTATTCATTATTGTATTCACCTTTGTCTTTCTTTATTCTTTCTTACTCTTTATCTCCTATGACTTTACTGTACTTTACTCCTATTTATTTCTGTTTTATATCATTGCTTTACAATTATCTTGGTATCCCATGCGCATTGCCATCCTTGGTCTATGCTACATGTGCAAATTGCATCCCTATCCGCGCTGTGTCCGGTCTCGACGCTTCTTATATTACCTCTTGTGTGATATCAATATTCTTCTTCCTGGGGCACAATAATGTCTGTTACCTCGGCCAGGGAAAAAGAATCGTAGTTTCATTATATATTTGCTGAATATTCTCCTTCCTGGGGCACAATAATGTATGTTACATCGGCCAGGGAAAAATAATCGTAGTTTTATTATATATTTTCTGTTTGTATGCTTTGTTCATCGGGGGTATGAGCAAAGAGGTCATCGGTGCTGCATACCTCGGCCCGGAATATAATTGTTCATTATTTCATTGGTTCATTATTTCATTTCATTTCTTGTATTATTTCATTTCTTATATTGTGTTATTATTCCCTTATTACTTTGTATTCTTTCCTTATCATATTCTGTTACTGTTTCCTTATTTCCTTGTTTCCTTATACCCTTAATTCATTATCACATTCTCTTACTATTTCCTTCTATCCTTATCTCCTTATACCCTAAACTCATTATTCCCTTTTCTCAATACTCATCTTATTCCTATATACTTGCCGCTGCAGGCGTTTGCTCCTATTCTAGAGCATCTACTTAACTCTATTTACTGACTAACGTTAAGTCCTAGGGATCGTCTTGGGAAGGAGGAAGTATTCTGTCCGATGTGGGACTAATTTATTCCCTCATCGAACCATCAATCCTCCATCCGCAGGTATAGTTTAGACGACGTTATGGCAAAAAAAACGGTATAACGGACCCTGCATTGAGGGGAGACAGGCTAGGTACTTCCCCGCAACACAGGCGCTTGCCCACCCTAACGCGTCACCACTATGACCTCTCGTCGATCGTCAACGACGACGTCTTGTCATGTCATGTCCTGGGTTCAATTTATTGATACATCAACGTATATTTTCACTTGGAAAATATTTTTCAACATATATTTTCAACCGGAAAACATTTTTACATCCTGCTAAGTGCATCGCCGTGCGTAAACCATAAAGAATAAGTGTCTAGCGTTTTAATGTTGTTTTTATGGTGTTGTAGCTATACGGGGGGGGGGGGACAATTGTGGTGGCACGGTGCAGTATCATTGCGCCTGGTCAATCGGATTTCCAGCTAATATCAGCTGCGTATAATTCCTTCTCACATGTTAGTAGGTAAGTGAGGGATTTTGAATGGTATTCCCGTGTTATTGGGTATTTGTAGGTAGGTTAAAAAGTTGTTAATTACTGGTAGCGGGATGGTAAGAAAGGTTCAAGGAATCTTGGTCCTATGGGGATGTATGGAGACGTTAATGGGTAGGAACTCTCGACCGGTGTAGGTGAGGATTTTATTGTGTAGGATTTGGGTGTTCAGCGTTGGTTGTTAGTTACCGTGCTGAAGGATGTAGGTTAGCATTTGTGCATTTAATTAACATGCAGGGTGAAAACATTGGTGAAAAAAATGTATCATTGCATGCACTTGTGTTAGTGGGTTAAGCCTGGAACGCTAGCTGTTAGCTTTAAGGTTCCGAGTGTTGATTAACATCCAACCATGAGCGATAAGGCACGGCGTACACCCTGGTATTTGCATAATAACCATAGTGCCTCGCATTGGTAGGGGAAGAAGTGTAAATGTGTTATTTGTATAGTGTTTAATGTGTATTATGGGAGGGAAATGTGCTTTTTGGCTTGGACATACTATTGGTAATATATGGCATCTATCGCCATAATAATATGTGACTGCTGTTTATGCTCGTATTATGTTTATTAGACTTATAGGCTATAAAGTCTATCCTAAAAAACTGGTCATCTATTATTATTATATAGTATAATTCCTTAACTAGAGGTATTGTCTAGAGGTGTTATCTAGGTATACTGTCTAGAGCTATTGCTTGTAGGTATTTTCTATAAACTCCGTCTAGATCTATTGTCTAGAGATACTGTTTATAAATTGTGTCTAGGTCTGCTGTCTAGATACATTATCTATAGCTATTGCCTATAGCTATTATCTATTTATATTGTCTATAGATCTTGATTAGATACTATGTATAGGTATCCTAAACCAGGCTATATTGCAGCGCATTATATGTGTCGTAATTCCCTTCTACGATGGGGTTGATCGCTGCAAAAAAATAACATACTATCCACCCTATGAAAATGAGGGGGGTATATAAGTGTTTATTGCCATCTTATGAACTGGAATTATGGTATATATAAATGCCATCTATATGTTAAACAGGGCCATAAATATCCCTAAGTGTGGAGTTTTAATTATGGGTCTCAAAAGGGGTACAATGTATGGTGGTTATACTAACATGCTGCCACCTGAAACAACTCTGCCGGTTTAACTCTGAAAGATAATATTTTAAATAATATCGCCGTACTCCAAAATAAAACAACTTAAAACCTCCTAATGGGAAAGTGGATTTATATACCTATTTGGTTACGGATACATAATGTTGTTCTATATTGGCTGGCGTGTCTAGATAAGAGTGTATCTGAGGGCAAAAATGTATTAAAAGTCCGCTAGGATATAAAATGTGATGTATTTAGTGTGACGCGGCGCTGTGTAAATATCCCCGAGAATATTGGCTTTTGGCCGTTGAATGTGTTGTTCGGGTGTAAAGGATTGAGGGATGATAGGGGTGAACTAAAATAAAATCATCTGGTTACCCTATTGTGTGAAGTGTATTGTGACAATTAAATGTCTGTCACCTAGTGCTGTTTGAAACTGGCGCGCGATATGCGACTTGAATTCATTATGGCCGCTCGCTAGTTATCTGTCTCGTGGGAGGCGTGTTTGGAGATAACGTGTGTGTGTATGAGATATCACCTGTCGTCAGTGTGAGGCGTGACCTGTAGCTTTTGATTGGCTGTCCGGCTGGAGTAGGTCTTGTTTATCATGTCTTTACTGTGATTGGAGGCGAGCGACAGGCGTGGGTTGGAACCATGAGGGCTTTGTTATCGTTCCGTAAAGGAGCTGTCAAACGCACGTGTTACGTATTTAATGAATTGTTTACCAGCGTTTTGAACTGTATAGCTGGTGTGTTGTACAACTTGGGCAGAGGGCATTAGCTATTCGTCTGTATGCTGGGAATTTATGTATGTTCTCCTTTGGCTAAATCCTAATGGGATTATTTTGTCATTATATCGTACCGAAATGTGGCATGCGCTATGTATATAAGTAATGTGTTTCTTATATAGTATACATGCGGTGTGCTGGAGTGTACTTTACATGTTCGTAAGCATATGTCACACCTATGGCTATAAAAATTCTCTGTAATACTGTGTAGAAAAGTGTTTCAGTGGTTTTCACTTTCTACTCCGGGAGAATATATGTAGTATTCTGGACTGTGTTTTACATGTTTGGAAGCATATGTCGCATTCCTGTGGCTGTAGAAATTCTATATAAAATTGTGTAGGAAAGTGTGTCAGTGGTTTGCACTTTCTACTCCGGGAAAATGAAAAATAATGCAGGGCGCATTACTATGCTGGGTGCCCATCTATATATAGGTGTTTTTGCGTTTTGTGTCCCCTTCCTGTGGGAGAGTTGAAAATGGTGTTTATAAAATATGTTTATTTGACCTGTAAATAATTCCCAAATTTTACTAATGTGTATTGGGAATGTGTTTACGCGTTTGGCGATTCCCTGTAAGTGTAGAAATATTGGGTGTTATTCTGTAGGAAAATGTTTCCGTGGATTATCCCTGTCTACTCCGGGAAAATGAAAAATATGGCGGGGTGTAGCAATATGTGTATTCACAGTTAATATTGCATTCCGCATGGTAGATTGTCCGTGAAGGAGTATAATGGGCCACCTTCATCGGGCATTCTGCTGTATGGCAGTGAGAACTACGCATTGTATTCTCCTGACCGGATGTATTTGTATAAGGATAGTGTATTCCTATTCTGTATATTATTGTTTGTGAAATCAAGTGTATATTTACTTGTTATATGTTAGAGAAAATCATCGGGCCTTTACTAATTATTATCTATAAAATTCGGCATGATTATGTTTATGATCGATACTCATTCCTTATCGTTATCCCAGGAGGGTAGGCATACACCTGCTCTGGACTTAATTGCGCCTTAGGATAACGTAGAATAGCTATGGACCATTTAAAGTATTTATTGCCGAATATATTTACATCTATACGCTCATGGCTGATATCTATCCTGCAGTGTTTTGACCTAGGAAGGTAGGCACACACCTGCTTTTGACTTTTCGAATGCCTGAGGTCTACTGTAGGACATCTATGGGCCATGGCGTTATTGTGTTACTAATGGATATACATATATGTATGTGCCATGTCGTATCACGTTGCCTCAAAATGAAATTATGGAAATTACTTGGGCCAACTGATGATCGTACTGTTAATTGTTGATCTATTGTGTATATGTAAACTAGAGGGGATCTCTGACGGATTTGTGGTACTTTCTGAGCCTTGTGGCTTTTATGGGAATATTGAATTAATTTTTAAAATTATGACTATCATTTCGTCATTAAGTAGACAATTACGAACAGTTTGTACTTGGCGTTTGGATGATAGATGAGTTCATACGTTGACCGTTAGAGGAATGGCCCCAAGCGTTTAGCATTTAGCTAATCGTCCGGTCGGTCGTAGGCTAATATAATGTGATGATCATTATTTATAATTTTAATTCAAATGATTTCCCTATTCCGTCGCCTAAATGAGAATACTTTGCTTTGTATGAAAACTGTTCATTATGTCTGTCTTATATGACGGTATTTGGTGGTCAATTCCACTTTGATCTAGAAATTCAGAGGTATCTAAAAGATCCCCTATGAGGGTAAAAAGATGTGGAACAGATTATGTTTGAGCGCCATGAGCGCTGTGTATAACACGTGAGTCACGGCCTACTACCGTCTCAGGTGTCGTTAATCTGTATACGCACGCATCCGCCTTGTCTGTAGAGCATGCCTCAGTGTGTGTGTGGAGACTGCCTTAGCAAGGAGTCTGTGTGAGGTAAATTAATATTTATGATTAAAACACCTTGTGGATTACAGTGTATTGGATAATATGTATTGCACGTAAGTATTTGTCAACCTCTTTCCCCGTGTTGCCTACTTGTGTGTTCAGCGGATCTATATATGGTGTTCGCTGTGATAGTATAATAACCTGTGTTATTGTACTGTATGTACTTTCGCTATCCCGGGAATAAGGGCGTTTGTTAGAAAAATCGTATCAATGTACTGTTATATAGTATATTAGGCCCTATGTACTATTTTATTGGTCTATTCTGTGGTCATGTAGTGTATCGGCCTTTTATCCCTCCTTAATATGGGGTAACTGTTGGAATCCGTGCACTTTCTAAATTGTTCAAGTAAAAGAATGTGTGTTAATCTCTTATAGGTGTTCATAATCCATAGAAGTGTTATTTCCTATAGTGTTATGGGAAATATATGGAATCGCTACTATTTATTATATCTATCGGGATATATGTATAAACAATTAAGTTCTATGTTAGGGTACTCGAACTGTGTTCTGTTATTATATGTCTATAGGACAAGGGTCGGTTATTTTACATTTCCTTAAGATAGGTAATGAGATCTTTGATCGCTCGCCTAATTTTTGTGACTATGTCTGTATGTGAATCTAAATGCGAGTAGTTTTGTAAAAATGTGCGCCATTATTAATTTATATTTATGTTAAGTGTTTAGGCATTTCCCTATATTGAAGGAACCCTGCTAGGGTTTGCCATATGGCCTACCTATGGGTAAATGACCCCTTGCTTCGCACGGCCATGTGTGAGTGTGGTATTTTACGTGACTTTGCGTAAATCACTGTTGCTATGGAGTGAACGTGTATCGCTGACGCCGCGTTCCGTGTCCTGTTACTTCCGCCTGCTATGGCAGAGGCTTGACCTTGTTTGCTGTGCGCTGTAGACAACATGTGTAATATTCTGTCTACAATGTATTGTCTATGAAAACCTTTGTGCACATTACATATTATAAATGTATAATTATTATTCAAAATATTATGTCGGAATGTTCTGTGTGAAATTTTAGAATTAAAAACGGGTTATGTTGTGGGATCAACTTGGGACTGGTGGTGACCACTGTTTCTGACTGTGGTGACTAGGTGTCACATTCTACTTGGCGCTATTGCCAAGGCTTGTATGGCGTATTTTAGCTATGGGGACCTATGGGGAGTGTAGGGCCTAAGTAGTATTAAATATGTGTTTAGCCATGTTCTATTTGCAGCTAGTGTATGTTAACAAACTTCATTATTTTACCAAAATATAGTACACATGTAATATAACCTGGTATGTCTTATTATATCTTTTACAACTAAACATGCAGATTATAATTAATCCCCGTATCATGCAGTATTGGAAATTGCCAGTGAGTGCTAGTTATTAGCATAGCTATTAAATGTCATAGCGCGTAGGGCGCTTGTTATACTTTATCTATCCCTGGGTTCAAATCATTTGGGGGAAATATGCTATTTTACTTTCTATTAATGGTGGTGAAATGCTCTTATTCCTTATGGCCGTGGGGACTGGGAAAATGTATATCTAGCCTATGTGGGACTGCTGCGAGTGGAACGTACCTCGACATCTCTTATCTTTTACCTACACCTAAATGCTGTGTGGTAAAGAAAAATGGGCTAGAAAAGCAAGTTATACTATTCGTAAGGCTATTACTTGGTCTTTTTAACTGATATTATAGGAAAGTGTATTTTTAATTACGTAGAAATAATGTGCTCTTTATTTGGGAATTTTTTATTGCTGAGCTATCTCAAATATTAGCTTCGTCCCCCTCGGATTGCCAAAGCGGCTTTCGCACCTGGTATACACTCAAGGGATGCATTCTCCGTGCGAGGCGTTTGGAGAAGGGTAATCTTAGGTTTATGGATCCTACCCTCAATTTTGGGGAGTGTGATCGTAACTGTGCGGTGTACTAGTATGGCTTTCCGGCGTACCTTAGGACTATTGCTAGCCGATATGGGCGCTAATGTCCTAGGGCCTAATGGAAGCGTTGGGATTGAAATGTTATTACGCGGTACCGTGATTGTGTCGGCATGTGTCCTGTTTGCCATATCAAGCTTGGGATGTGGCATGGCCACGGCCGTCTCCTTCCTAATAGGAGTGGGCATTATGGGATTGGATGTGTGAATTGCTTTAGGTATATTCTGTGTATTGGTCGCTTCCATTGGGGTAGGTGAGTGTGTTAGCAACTCGAAAGTAATAAATTGTGACTGGAGCTGACGGAAGCGTTGCCATATCTCGGCGTATTGCAGGGTAATCACCCTGGCCTGTTCCGCCAGTCGCGTGTTGATTGTATTTGCCCTAAGCTGCTCTCTTTTGAGGTGGAAATGTTGTCTGTGAAGGGCCTCGTGGAGTAAATGAATCCTATCCTGTGTTCGGTTAAGTTGTTGCCTGATGGCTGGGATGGGGCCCCTAATGACATATTTATGTCCTGTCTTATGGGAAAGGGCTCCCAGTGTTCTCTTATACTGGGCACGCAGTATTTTCTGCAGGCGGTTCAGGTAATCCTGTTTGTCACCTATTTGTGGGGGCGCGGATGTATTTAATTTGTGCCGCACTTACCCTTGCCTGCATCGCCTGGATGCGGAATTGTACCTTGAACATTCGGCTTTGCCGGCTTCGCACAAGAAAAAAGAATAACTCGGAAGTTCTCCGCCTATTGGTATGGTGTACCCTCTCTTGTAAAGTATTCGTTTCGGCATAAGGTGCCATGGTTTGAAAATGTGGGTGATAAATGAAATATTGGTATTAAATTACTATCTAAGGTATTGGGGATCGATCTGTGTGGGCAATTAATTAATATGGCCCTATATGAATTATCTATTGTGTGGGCGTAGCAAATGTGGGGTTTCAAGTGACTAATTACTTGATAGGGGTGGCGTTGCTAAAAGTAGCTCAATTAGGGCGGGTCTGGGTGGGTTTATAAATTTAACTGGACCCTGATCTCAAAAATGTTTCCCACTTTTGGGTGGCGTTTGCTTGGCTAGCACGAGGTCTAGGGATCTTTGCCGCGGAAGTTCGTTGTCTGAACTCCCTTAGACGTTGCTTTAAAACAACGTCGCGGTACCCCTTGCCTCCACCAATTTGTAAGGTACCTGTGAGGGATGCCTGTACAAATAATAAATCTAGGGGATGAAATTAGTCTAAAATGGGGTTGAGCTTGGCGAAAACTGTAAGAGGTAAGGAATGTTTTATGAATGGAGATCGATCGTGCGATCAGCCAGGAGAACTCCCCAATGTACTGTTTGACGGGGTAGTTCTAGGTAAAGGGGTAGTTTGCAAGAGCTATTATGTTATAAACCAAAGCGCGACGACTGCGCCACGCGGTCTGCAGTGAGCCGTAAGCACGCGAGTAAGTGGAGAGTTCGCTGTGGTCAGCGCGGAGCAAGGACGCTCAGCTGAATGCAAGCAGCGAATAAGCAAGCACGCAATAAGTCTATTTCTAAGTCCTGCCTAAAGTGGAATCTATTAGGGTAGGAACTTACTAACTAAATAAATAAAAGAGTGAGACCAGTGGCTTCTATTATTTAGGAGTTTAATGTGTATCTCTATCTGGAGATACACTAATAGAGCTAGCAGTTCAAAAATAATAATTAATAAGAAATAAATACAGTCCAAGCACAGGGGGAGGGGAGTGTGTGGTGTAGTGGTTAGTGTGTAGATCGCTAAGACACTTACTCGGCGTGTAGACAGCAGAGGTTCAACGCGCCGGTGCACTGAGTGAGGACTGAATGATTGATCCTCGGCACTTGACCTCTGGGGTTCTTATAGCTTTGGTGTGCACGCTCGGCGGAATCCTTACATTCCTACCGAGTCGTGCACCTCTTCCAGGTCATTGCCTGTGGTACGAGGCTACCCGATTTCCTGTATGTGCTAATTGTTCTTCATGTAATTTGTAGGTGGTATTTTATAAGGATTTTAGATCAGAAGTTTGTAGTTTTGGGATTTTATAGATTTTCCTTAGGGGATGTACCCTAGGGGTACAACAATACAGTCATCACAATTAACACCGGTTATCAGACAGATTCTACACACACCCAATGTACACGGGGCTACACGACCGCGTTGTCGCAGCCCCTAAACTGAGGAACCAACCAACCAACAGTTATAAGTCCTAACTCATAGTCATATCTTGAATTTAATACTCTTCTGGGGTAGAAATTGGTACATTAAAACTTTTTTGGGTGTACTATTTCAAACCGAGGAACTTCTTCTTTTACCAAATTAATGGTTTTTCCCGAAAGTCTACTTTCGCACTGTCAACACGTAGTCCAGTGAAGAACTAAAGACTATTTTCATATATCCTACTTATGTTAATTGCCACTATCAACATACACAATTTCAGTTTGATTGCTGTAATAGATTCGTAGATATTGAGAATCGACTAAATATTGCGGATGGCCGCCATGTTGGATTGTTATATATGTAGGTCTTAGAGTTATTTACTGTTACATGAAGAGTATTGTGTACGTGTAGTATTCAAATTTCAATCGCATGATCAGGACACAAGAAGTAAAAACGAGATTTTAAAATTTCGCACAGCTGCCATCTTGTGGTTATGGAAACAATTGAAATAAATTAGATGCCAGTGGATTAACATTTGTATAAGGATTTACTGTGCCAAGTTTCACTGCACTCGGATGGTTAAATTGAGAGAAACGTCCATGTGAATATTTATATTTCGCGTCGCTGCCATGTTGGATTTTTGCCCACCAGGTTATTGAAAGTAATATAAGTAAACTTACGGTCATAGCCCCTATAAACATAAGAAAATTCAGTTTGATTGCTGTAATAGATTCGTAGATATTGAGAAACGTACACCTTGAAAACACCTTTGTAATTTATGCATACGAGTTTCTATTCCTGTCTTTTCCTGTGAGTCGTTCATTATCCACTCTCCTAGGTGTTTATAAGGTGTGTTCAAAAAGTCACGAGCTGAAGGATACCTTTCCTGCACTCGTGTAGATGGCCTTGCCTTTTTTTGGGGGTTGTGATGACCCTGGATGCTTCCACTGGAGGTTTTGTCGTTTGGATTCTGGTTCGAAGTGATGACACCATGACTCATCTCCAGCCACCACTCGTTCCAGGAACCCATTCCCTTCCCTCCCATAGCGCTGCAGATGACCAAGACAGTAGGCCATTCGACATGCTTCCTGGTGTGGTTGAAGACTGTGGGGCACCCATTGGGCACACACTTGGCGCAAGTGCAGTCGTTCCTTCATGGTGGTGTGCACACTTCCAATGCTCAATTCGACCACGGCGGCTATGGCGTTCACTGTCACTCGGCGGTCCTGGGTAATGAGTGCATCAACCAGCTGGACGTTGTCATCGGTAATGCAGGGGTGTGCCCCAGACTGGGCATCATCGGCTAACGACACCCGTCCTTCCCTGAAGCGCTTGTGCCACGCCTTGACCCTTGCAAGGGACATGCAGTGTTCGCCGTACACTTATGACATTCGGCGATGAATACCCATTCCCCCTACTCCTTCCGCTGTCAGAAACCGAACAACACCTCTTTGCTCTTCGTTGGACGCCTCCATGTCACTGTTTGCAATGCGACTGGCGGCGTTGGACGATTGATGCATGCTGCTGCTCGCTTTGTATCGTCACGAGACGTTCACGCGTGCCCTCTAGCGATGGGCTGTGACCTTCCACGCTCTGGTCGGAACCACACCTCGTTACACACGCCACGATTAGCCGATATCGTCACCGGTTTGCGCATTCCATCCTCCGGCTCGTTACATTTTCAACGCACCTTATAAAGGAATTTGTTTTATATACTGAACTGTCATGATTTGTGATACTTTTCGGGGCAACGGTGATGTTTATCATGAACTTAGTTTTTTCAAATTATATTTGTAGTCCGACTTTTATTAATTACAAATGCGCAAAAATTGTGCAAATTACAAAAGATTCAATAGTTAGTTATTGTTGTTTTGAGGGGCGGAACTACGAGGTCATCTGCCCCTATGAGATACAATAACCTGTGTATTGATCAGTTAGTGAAGAAATCAATGATGGATTTTCCACGGAGTATGCAGTTAATCACAAGGTAGCGTTCACAATTCTGGTCACAGAATTCACAGATGCACATCGGGTTGGGATCTTGGAAGCATTTCTTCTTGCACATAAAGTGGTGGTAGCCTTGCACCGCTAGTGAGTTGACAAAATGTCGTAAGTCTTGGTTCGTTTCTGTCCAGGCTTTATTTGTCATGGCCTCTATTGAGTAAAACTCCATCCGAATATCATCTCTTTTTGAGGTGCGGTATTCTATTGACCTCTTCCAGGTGTTCGTAGATGGCAGCAAGAACTTGTATCTCCTACCCTCTAATAAGAAGGGCTCTCTAGCAAGTTCGTATAAAGCTTGTAGTTTAACGTGACCGTTAATCTCGAGATCATGAGCCACGGGTAGCAAGTTCGTATAAGTACCAGCATTTTATAATGTGTAGCCAACATAATACGGGTATAAATAGTCTCAATCGCAATTTCATGCAATCTACACCTGCAAAATAGTATTCTAAATAAACACCCAGGCTTAAATTTACTCAAACATCTTGTTCTGTTTTGAAATTCTGATTGTTCCCCTGCAATTTTTGATGTGAAACAACTTTCCACTCGGTATCTGGATATCTTTGTGGCACTCGGTAGCTGGAGATTTTTGTGGGAGTGGTTGGAAAAGGAACGGAAGTGGATGAGACGGAAGTGGATGGGACGGAAGTGCATGGGACGGAAACAATGAGCGCGCGCTGTGGCGGAGATCGGTACAACGACGTACTGTGGGCCATGTGGCTATGTGAAATCTACAACGCATACAGTTTATTTCAAGGTTTGGAGACCCTATAAAAGATATTCCTACAATAAATCATCTTCAAGTTGTCGTTCTTCGGTGTAAAAATATTCATTATATCATATTTGCTGAAAACAATTACGATGTATTAAATCTTCATACGTTTGCTGTATTCTTATTTAATGTAAGAACTCCAGGTACTGTCGCCCATCTGGCTATGTGGAATCTATATCGCATCAAAAAAAACACTCCAAACAACGTAGGAATTCAGTATATTAACACGGACTACTAACAATAATTGATCCTTCGTTGGTCTAAACGTTTCACTGGGAGAAACGCATTTAATATACCTACTGCACACCTAATTTTTAAATCGCGCCTATACGTGGCAGTGCGCTCTATCGGCAAAAAGAGGCAATTTTTAATAACACTGCTGGCATGGGTTCACTAACTGGCCGGTATAGAGCGCAGCTCACATCGCATACGGTTTGTGTGTTTATGCTTTGACTTTTGTATTTTCTGATGTAGGCCTACTGAAATTGTGCCAGGAGGAGCCAGACTAGAAGGGATATCCTGGTCCTCCAGGTTGGGGGTTAGGCGTAAGGCTAACAACCTTATCCTGTAAAAAATCTTCTTGTGCAGAAACGCCTACAGTATGCCTCGTACTCGGATGGAAATAATGGAAACAGACCTAAGCTTGGTATTACGGATTTGAGATTTGGTTCATGGAATGCAAGAACTCTGGCAACACCAGGAAAATTGGATTTAGTTACCAAGGAACTAGAAAAGTATAACATAGATCTAGTTGGTCTACAAGAGACAAGATGGCCATTAAACGGCCCAATTAACTCCAATAGCTATACCCTGTACTATAGTGGCTGAGGTAATGGAAGTTACCATGCGGGTATAGGAATTGCCATAGCCAAGAAATTTTTAAACACCTTAATTACGTTTGACCCAGTCAATGAAAGAATGTGCTACATGCGATTAAAAGGAAAGTTTCATAATATTTCTATAGTATGTTTTTATGCACCCATTGAGGATGCAGAGTACGATGTTAAAGACTCTTTCTATGATAGTTTCGACCAACTGATGACAACCCTACCCAGCTATAACATAAAATTGTTTTTGGGAGATACAAATGCAAAAGTTGGTAATGAAGAAATATGGAAACAGTACACAGGAGGCAACAGCCTTCATGCTATCTCCAATGATAATGGACAAAGGCTAATCAGCTTTGCTAGTGCCAAAAACCTTAAAATTATGTCCACTCACTTCCCTCGAAAAGATATTCATAAAGCAACATGGGTATCTCCTAATGGCATAACAAAAAATCAAATTGACCATGTTTTAGTGGAAAGTAGACACAAAAGTAGCATCGTAGATGTAAGAAGCAGGAGAGATGCAGAATGTGGAACAGTCATTTTCAAACTTAGACAAAAACTATGTATAGTCAAAAGAGTGAAACAAACCACAGCTCCAAAAATTAATATCAAAAGGCTTACTGATCAAACCATAAAAAATGATTTTAAACTGAAGCTAACCAACAGGTTCCAAATCTTAGATGAACCAGAATCAGAACAAACGGTAGAGGGAAAATGGCAAAAAAATAAAGGATTCTATCACAACAATCGCCGAAGAAGCTGTAGGCTATCGAGAGAGTACAAAGGGGGAAAAACCTTGGTTTAATGAGGATTGCCAAAGATCAATAGACGATAGAATAAGAGCAAAAAAGTCGATGCTTACCAAACAAACTCGAACCAACAAACAAAATTACAAACAGATAAATAGGGAGACTAACAAAACATTACGAGCAGCTAAACGGAACTTTGTGAAAGATCAGCTAAGAAAAGCAGAAGAAGATAGCAACATAAATAATACAAGAGATTTCTTTTGCTTTGTCAGATATTTTATACAAGGGTACAAGGCAAGATCAGTAGGGGTAAAAGATAGGAATGGCAATGCTGTTTGCAACCAAACAGAAGTGCTAGCAACTTGGAACACCTACTTTGAAGACCTCTTAAATTGTGAAGAAGTGGCAACAAACATTGAAGAGGAATTATACCTAAATGTACAGCCAAAGATTAACCCTCCTTCCTATGAAGAAGTTGAAAAGGTAGTTAAAAGTTTAAAAATCAATAAAGCCCCTGGAGAGGATAACATAATAGCAGAACTTCTTAAAGCAGGTGGAAGCCCTTTGCTAAAAAGGTTACATAACTTAATTGTAGATATCTGGGAGAAGGAAGAAATCCCAGTAGAATGGAAGATGGCAGTAGCAGTTCCGATTCACAAAAAGGGAGATAAATTTGAGTGCAATAATTACAGAGGGATATCATTAACAAGCAGCGCATATAAAGTATTCTCAAGAATAATCAACAACAGACTAGCATGCTATGCAGAAGAAATTCTTGGAGATCACCAAGCAGGATTTAGAAGCCAAAGATCTACAAGAGACCAAATTTTCGTCTTAAAGCAAGTAATATCCAAATATTGGGAGTTTAACAAAACAGCCTATCTTCTTTTTTGTAGATTTCAACAAGGCATACGATAGAGTCAATAGGAAACAAATGTAGAAATACATGCAGCGGAATGGAATACCAGAAAAACTTATCAGTATGGCAAAACTGTGCATAGAAGGGTCCAAATGCAAAATTAGAATCAATAATGAATATACCGAAGAATTTAATTTCAACACTTGAGTAAGACAGGGAGACGGACTCTCGCCTTTATTATTCAATTTAGCTTTAGAAGAAACATTGAAACGAGTAAACCAGCTCCACCCAGGCCTTGAAGTGTGAAACAAAATAAACATATTAGCTTATGCTGATGACATAACACTCATGGCAGAAAGCGAATACGATCTAAAAATACTCACAGGAACCCTTATTGAAGAAGCCAAGGAGGTAGGTCTAATGATAAATGAACAAAAAATAAAATATCTAGTTGTAGGAAGGAATGCAGCACAAGTACTGTACCCGATATTCGGATAGTAGGCTGTCAGATATCCGCCCCCTCAATCGGATTGCCAATAATCAAACGCACCGGCACAGCTACATCAATGAAAATGGCACTGACAGATACTATCGAGATTAGAGCACAATAGTTAACAAGAAATTATTGTGGAACACACCAAAATATACGGGGGTTCATACTTACCTTTACTTACCTCTTAAATTTATCTCGGGGACTGGGTTGTCAACTGGATCACTTAAAGTATGCCCACACAATAACCTCCACCATGATATTTAAAATGAACCAGAACGAAGACGAGAAACTTTAAACTGCACAATAATTTATTTCACATAAAGAATGATTTAACAAAAAAACAACAAAATCAACGTGGCAATCAGAAGCCATCGACCACATAACCATGTCCTCCTGTAGGACCTGTATTCTCTACATATAATGTTTCAGCTTTCTCAAGCTCATAGCAACGTAAAAATAATAATGCATATGGAATGGAAACGGGATTTGGGATGAGACACATATATCAATTGTTTTGCGTGTTTATATACTTCACATTTTATTTATAGCCACAAGGCTATTATGGAACGTCCTTGGCCTCTGTAACACAGTTGTCCGGGCCAGCTGCAAGGCACCTGCATGGTCAAAGCGGACTCCCGTTCGTTCAACCCTAGCATAAGCGTGTTACCTCAGAGCTTGGCTCTCCTTTTTCAGATACGTAAATGTTCACATCTTAACTGAAATATTATCACGCAAATGTCTTGCATGCTTCATTCAAACACCAGTGGATTCCTCCAACAATCCCAAATCATGATTAATTGTTCAAACCACTTGCTTAACTAGCGTTGTTTAGAGTATAAAAAACTCTAAATGTTAATAACAAAAGTTCATTAATTATTTATAACAATAATAAATTGTTTATAACAATGTCAAATGACAATTGAAAATTTTATACACGCTTGTATTAATCACTATCATTTCAAATTATTATCAAAGATTTTTACAAAATTATTTACAATATTAATTGTTTATATTATTTATACAAGAAATACATTAAACCACACGTTTATCCGGTTGATAATTACTCAAATCGTGTTGATATAATCGACCAATGAAGGTTAGTTATATTTAACTGTCAAATTCAGGTTTAATAAGGTTTAATAATAATTATTAATATTTGTGACGGTAACCTCCATTCAAAATCTTTATCTCAAATTAATTAACACTCTTGTTAATTTTAACAGTATCTCCATATGAATAATCTTTCAAAGAACAAGAACAATACAATCAGCGGGAAAATACTTCGCTTATAACGCACAAAATTGCACAACAATTGGCCCAAAATTCATCATATATCTTCATATATATGGCATAAAAATCCTCCAAACTACACACAAAAACCTCCACTTATTAATTCATCAACTTCATTAATTATTGTGGGAACCTCCTTCATTATTCAAGGGCATTACTCAACAGCGACTTTTACACGTCCACTGAACTAGCGATTATACATCCATTGTTCCTCTTTAAAAATTCTTATATTCATCAATTGTAGTAATGACTGTTATTATTTAACCTTCGTGGGTTTCATTCATGAATCGATATGAAGTAAAAATTTGCCAATCACAAATAAATTTAATAGCAAATACGATTAGACACTCCTGCCTGGTCTATCAAAATTGAGATTAATATCTTCAAAGTAACGCAGTATAAAAATACTATCTTCAAACAAAGTTCATCTAAACTGCAAAATAGTCGAATAGAATACAATTAGACTGTGGAATGCAAACATTATTGTTCCAATCTAGAATTGAGAAAAACTCCTATCAAATGTTCATTACTATAGTGTATTCAATAAATTGTAATTAAAGTTCATATTTCAGAAAATTGTCTATAATGCAATGATAAATGTCTATGTTGCAATCATGTTCATAAGACGACTAGTATTTCAAAGATCGTCGATATCGTAATAGATTTTAACGCTCTAAAATCTTTTAATTATTCTTCTTTCTTGAGGATGACAGAAAATTGGTCAAAGTAATTAACTGAATAGAATTACTTTAATAAAATGACACGCTGTCTGAATTCAAATCTGCCATAGCAAATCGTTAACTTGACAGTCAAATCGTGACTACAAAAATATGCAAATTACTGAAAGAATCTAAATCATCAGTCTCAACTGATCCAAAATTATTAAGTATGCCAATGACATAACAATGTCTCAAAAATCGAAGAAAAAGGCATAAATCATCGAAGTGTACTGAGTACAAAAATATCAATCAAGAAAATGGGGCAAAAGATAGGACAGAAAATATGGGAAGAATGGTTGCTCAGATATCGCTACAAGACTCAAATAATACAAGAAACGTTCACGACTACCTTATCTGTTGATTGAAGATCTAGAGGAAAGTTTTCAAAGAAAACTGCTGTTGGTTCCATTTCACCAGCGTAAAGATGTGCTCCGTCCTCGAACCTGGAATCAGCGTCCTCGGAGAATCGAACTGCTTCCTCCTCCGAAATTGCACTGCTCCGTGGATACGAAAAACATCCTTCTGGCAAAACTCTTCTTTGTGCGCCGGGACAACCCTGGCCTCTCTTGAAAGTTCCCTGAAGTTCTTGCAGGAATTCGCCATGAAGTTTATTGTAGTTATTTCCGCAGAAATATTCATAGTTGTGGAGTATGAAAATATTTCACTGTTATCTGGTATAATTCAGCGATGGATTCACGATGCATGAGTGTAGTTGGATGTTCACTACATGCTCGCTTTTGTAGAAAGACGATTAACGAAGTTCCATGCTGTTACTTTACTCCAACGATATATGTCCCAATTGCATTAAAGCCTTAGCCTTCCATCTCAACTACTGTTATAATCATTGAAAGCACTGTAAGATTATAATGTTCCATAGTCGAATGTATCGTTGTAATAGCAAACGTACTCTCCAATATCACTGTTGCACTCCACGTGTCAGCCGTAGTGTATAATGTGGAATTTTAAAAGTGTTTCTCATGTGGCGAGAAAATCACTTTTGTTAGCAGCCTTAAAGTTCCAATATCTTTCGAAGTATAACTGTGAAATTGTTCAAATCTTCTACACACCTCAATGTTATACTGCCCAATAGAACTATAATAAAGGCTGAAGTTAGCGCTTGATATCTTAACTGGTGGAAACGTTAATGTGAGCGTTTCAACTTCACCTAGTTTCGAGCAGCGTAAAATGGAACTGCTCCGTGTTCGTTCGATGCGCCGGGCTTTAACCAGACGCTAAAGTCAACTTACTTCACTGAATCACTTGAAAATAACTATATATCACCAGAAATATATATGTGATATGACATATGAGATCTGAGAGCTCCTCTCTCCTGTGCATGACCTTTTATCAACTTCTTAAGGGGCGTATCCATCCCTTCCATAGCCTGTTGCTGCGTCATTGCTGGAAGTTTTAACTTCGGCTATACTTGACGGATTTTCAAATTTCAAAAACTCAAAATTAATTTCTTCAAAATTCCAAATCAATGCCATAACTGAAAATAGATTTCCACAAATCTGCATGCCAAAAGTAATCAAATATCGTAGTTTCAGCAATCTCCGTCTTCCTTCCAAACTATCGTTCATTGGTTCGAGTCTCTCCTCCAATAGCGTAGCTTCTTCCTTAGCACAATACCTTGTTTCCTGCGACTGCGTCGTAAATCTCGGATCTTTTTCGAACAAAATCATGACGTCACCAAGAATCTCAGCTCAACCAGCCATTCTCGCATGAAATCTGCGTCATCGGTGCCTACGTCATGAATATCCACGTCATAACTATGACATTCATAACTTTACTCACATTTGCCAATACAGCCATCGTGGTCTCAATATAATTCAATTTCCGGGGGCATTCTCCCATCACCACGTTTTAAAAACAGTTGCAAATTGTTTTTAAACTCTGTGTTATAAATATCTCAATTCACTTGATCACGAAATTGAATTATTATTGGCTTACTCTTGGATAATATTTCTTCAAGTTCCCAGCATTGAACTTGCCATAAACGACATTATTCTCATCATCGTAAAGTTCATAACAGTTGTTTCCATAAGCATTCGTAATTCTGAAAGGACCCATGAACACTATTCCAAACCTGGGATAGATTTTCTTACCTACGTCAGCCTTGACAGGTCTGCGTAATAATACCAGATTTCCAATTTCTAAGGGAGCACCAAAACGTTTTCCAGCTACTCTTTTCAGTCGTTTTTGTGCTGCTTTCTGGAGTTGTTCCTTCGCTCTGTCTATTCTCTGCTGCCTTCCTAAGTTGGGATCTCTAGGAACGTGGTTAAAAAGATTATCCCACGGCCTTTCTGGGTTTCTTCCTAGATGAAGTCTCATTGGCACCTCTCCTGTGCTCTCCTGCACTGTAGAATTTAGACATTCCTCAATAAGGGGTACAAATCTCACCCAACCAGAATGATCATTTGGACAGAAAATTCGACAGAATTTCGAAAATTCAGCCTTATATCTTTCCGAAGAATTCGATTCCGGATATCGCACGCTTGAAAATATGTGCTTAATACCAAGCCTTTCCATATCTGCAGCAAATTCTAAGGATGTAAACTGAGCTCCATGATCCGAAAGTAGATATTCTGGTTTACCAGCTTTTGGAAATACAGCATGTTCCAGTCTGCTTACAACGTTCCTCGTGTTAGCTTTTTGCACGGGACTCATTGTTACAAATTTTGAGAAGACATCCACGGTAACCAACAGATACTGATTAACCTGATATCCCTTCGGACAAAGACCAAATATGTCTGTCGCCATGAGTTCATTTGGTTTAGAGGGAATCATCGCCTTAGGTTTTCCTTTTAATAGAGCGGAAGCATACTTTGCTCTTTGACATTTATCACATGAACGAATGACATTAGCAATGCTGGAATGCATGTTAGTCCAAATAAACCTCTCTTTGAGAGTATCAAGAGTTTTATCTAAACCCGCATGTCCAGTTGCGTGATGAGCTACCCACACTAAATTGACAACAAGTTTAGGTGGCACGACTATTCGAAGCTTTGTATGCGCAGAGTCAGCATACTTACATACGATGTCTCCACTCAAGACAAAGTGTCGTGAATCTCTCTGTGTAGCTGCATAGTCAACATCAGTATTGTCCATGTAACCCTTAAGGAACCTGTACATTTTCCTGATTGGAGCGTGTCTCTTCTGTGACACACCAATTCGGGCTAACCTCCTAACGGTCTCTTGATCTTGCTGCTCCAATTGTACATGGTGTATCTGCACATTTTTGATAGGGTTACGTGATAAAGCATCAGCCAGTAAGTTATCTTTCCCAGGCTGATGGATGATAGTGGCGTTAAACTGTTGGGTGAACAAAGCCCAACGTGTCAATCTATCACTAGACATGTCAGTTTGCAGCATAAACTGAAGTGCTTTGTGATCTGTAATAATGATAACCTTGTGTCCCAGCAACATTTTTTTCCAGGCTTGCAAAGCTGTTACAAAAGCTAACGCTACTAGTTCTGTCGTAAAGTAATTTTCCTAGTGTTTCTTTAACTTCCAACTAGTGAACGCAATGTAGTGCTTGTTGCCTGCCTCGTCTTTTTGGTATAAGGCTGCACTAATGCCTATTCTTGATGCATCAGACTCTATATAGAACACCTTCTCAAAGTCTGGGTACTCCAGTTTGACGTTGTTTCTTAGCATCTCCTTTGCTTTCTCAAAAGCCTCGTCTGCTGCGGTACTCCATTTCCATCTATTATTTTTCTTGAGTAAATCATACAGAGGAGCCATAATTTCAGAGTATCTCGGACAGTGGCTGCTAATGAATTGGCAAGCGCCTACAAATTCTCTGACTTGTTTCACCTTAGTTGGCTTTGGGAATCTAGTGATTGCATCTACTTTCTGCATGTTTGGATGATATCCATCTTTATCAATGGTATGCCCCAAGTAATTGATCTCCTTCTTCAAGAATTGACATTTTCCAAAATTGACCTTGATATTGGCTTCCCTTAAATTTTCAAACAACTTTCTCAAGTGCACTAAATGTTCTGCGGCATTGGGTGAAGATACAATTAAATCGTCAATGTAGCAGATTACATTCTCCTTTACCTCGTCAGTGAGCTTGCTATCAAGTGCTCGAATGAGTGCTGGTCCACTGTTGACCATTCCAAAAGGCATTCTCACAAAGACCCATGACGTCTGGTCAAATAGGAATCCAGTGTACTGCATACTTTCTTCCTCCAGTTGAACTTGGTAAAACGAAGATGTCAAGTCAAGAACACTGAAACATGCTCTCCCTTTGAACTTTCTAAGCAGATCTCTAATCTTAGGTGGTCGGTCATTTTCTGGAAGAATCTTCAAGTTGATGGTCCGAGCATCGAGACAAAGACGTATCTGACCATTACTTTTCTTCACTACAGTGATGGGGTTTATGTAAGACGACGCCTGTTTTTTAATAATCCCGTCTACCTCCATTTTTCTGATCAACCCTCGTACTTCTTGATAGTATTTCTCAGGTATGGGGTATATTCTCTTTTGGTAAGGGGTTTCATCGGTCAGCCTTATCTTATATTTATAGTCTTTAATCAATCCAGGCTTTTCATCAAAAATATCTTGGAATTCCTTTATCAAATCCTCAAATTCCCCCTGAATTTCTTCAAATCCTTCAGTTTTTTTACTGGGTATTTCTGTTATATTCTCTACGTCGTTAATAATGGTATTTAAAATTTCTTCCCTAAGGTCTATCTTCAGACTGTTTTTCACGTCCTGTTCTTCGATCTCTTCTGTGATCATGTACCCATCATTAAAGCTAATACTTCTATTCTTCATATCAATAATGGCTCCAACTTTCGATATAAAATCGATTCCTAGCACAATATCGAAATGTATCTTGTTAACCACAATGAAGATCTGTTCATAATTCCTTCCATTAATTTCAAAGTTCAACAGCACTTGGATCTTGCATTTCACTGCCTTGTCTTGGAAAATTCCTCTCACTTTGACGGTAGAAACAGGTAAAACTGTCATGTTTTCTCCTTTTAACAGATTTTGATAGCATTCATCAGAAATGATAGAAAGAATTGCACCAGTATCCATAAGAGCTTTATACTGTTGGCCATCTATCAGTACAGAAATAATAGGTAATGCACATGGTCTTTCCTCTTTGACGATTCCCCTCTCTTCTAATAAATCCTCATCAGTTACTTCGTAAATTTCGTTAATGGTAATCAGGTGTGGTGTGGCAATGTATTCATGGTTTCTCACTGTCGTTGAGAAATCGGCGTTTTTTTTTGTGTTACCAATCTCAAAGTTCCCCTGCTGACTTGTAGAAGGACCAGGATCGATCACTACATCCTGTCTTTTCTTTTGATTTTCAGCTTCCTTTTCTCGTAATTCCTTCAGATACTGCTGACTTTCTTTCTCTCTTTCTTGATACTTGTCGGGTGTCATAACCTGACCTTGAGAATTCTGATTTTGTTTCTGGTACTGGTTATTTCTGTTATAATTTCTATTATAACCATTGTTGTAGTATCTACCTCTTCCGTTGTTGTAATTCCCTCTATTATTACTCCAGCCTCGTCTTTGCTGATATGGACGGTAACCTTGCGATCTGTAGTTGCGGAAATAATTATTCCTGTGAGGACCTACATTTTCAGTTTTTCCTTCCTCAGGCTTATCAGTTTGTTGCACTTGATCCATGTAGACCGTATTAACGTCTTTGAATTCGTGCCTCTGACCTTTTTGTACCAAATTTGGCATTGGACTCGTGTAGTCAAGCCTTCTCAACAATTCGTCCATACTTGTCAAATCTCTGATGTTTGACGATATGATCAGTCTTCTTACCTCCACAGGCAGCATACGTGAAATCGCATCTATCAACTGCTCTGTTGACAATGGGGGTTGCAAAAATCTCAAGCGTGATAGTTGACTCGTGAAGAAATCAGCGTACCGTGTTGGAAGAGTACCTGAATACTTCCTCGAGTATACCTCAGCTCTTAATGAATTCTGAGCTTCTATTGACCAGAATCGTTTAATCAGTGCCTCTGCAAATTCGTCAAAATTGCTGAAAGTGTACCGAAATGCTCTAAACCATTCGAGGGGTCCTCCAGCTAGAAATCTTTCTACGATTCTCATCTCTCTCTCTCTAGGAATGTGGGCTTCTATGAAATAGTCTTTAAGATTCCTGATATATTCGATCGGTGTGAGACTATCAGTGTTGCTAAATTTTTGAGGTTTGTCTTCAAAATTCCGGATGACTGTCACATTTCTCGGATATGAATCCATATAATTCCTCCCACTATCACGATACTTCCATTCAGGTTCAATATTCCGATCCTCTTCTTCTTCCCTGAATCTGGATATACGTTCCTCAGGACTAATATCTCTCTCTTCTGTAGTAAGGTGACCTCTTCTCACGTAATTTCTCTCCTCTTCACCAGTCAATCCTTCGGTATCCTTGTCTGTGATTTCCGTGATGACTTTCCTAATCAACTCTTCCTTATAGGTTTCCATCATGCTAGCTTCTCCTAGTTTCAAATTCTGCAGCTTGCTCGTAGTTTCGTTAACATCAGAGACAACCTTATGAATTTGTTCCTTTAATATCTGCACGTCCTGACCTATCTGTGTTCTATCCTCTACCTGCTTTTCGGATAGCGAATCCATCCTTACATTCAAGTCTTTCCTAATCTGAACTACTTCGTTATTAATGTCTACTTGTGTACTGGCAAGTTTTCTTTCAATTCGTTCCTGAATCTGTTCTACATGTTCCCCACTTGACCTGTTCCATTCATCTTTCCACACTGTTACATTTGCAGTTAACATTTCTGCAATATCTACTTCGATGTCCTCCTTAAGTAAACGATTGTGATCTAATACTTGGGTTCTCATGACCTCTACATCGTATTTTAAACCAGCTAAAGAAGCCGTTGTCCTAACAGACTCGTCAACTAATCGAGTTGTTAATGCACTAATGTTACGAGTACAAAGTGTTTTTGAAGTTTCAATTTCCTCCCTAACTTTGTTAACATCAGTCTGAACTTTAGCAATGTCTACAAAAACAGTATTGACTTCTACTTGTATTTTATTGATATCGCTTTGCATATCGTTAACATCTGAATGAACATTATTGATGTCTACTTGAACATTTGACACATCAGTTCGAACATTACCAACCTCTCTTTGAACTTCTTCTACTTTATCCTGTACAGTAGCAACATCATTCCTAACAACAATCACTTCAGCTCTAGCACATGAAATATCACCCCGGACATTAGCAACATCAAGATTCAACATGGTAAGATCTTTTTGTACCTTAGACACATCATTTTTAACATCAGACACATCTTTATGAATGTCACTTACAGCATTCTCGATTCCCTGGGTACTGATCTGTAAACGCGACATATCATTTTCTAGGTTTGCAGAACTGGTCTGAAGAACTTTCAAATTTTCATTCATGCTATCTTTCAAATTAGCAGACATGTTACTAGCATTCTCCTCCATTCGACTAGTATTCCTAGCTTCCATCTCCTTCATGCTTTCATTAATGCTAGCTTTCATCTCCCTCATATTGTTGGACATCTCCTCCAACATTTTCTTAATACTTTCATCTGCCATTTCAATAATATTTCAATAATAAACTGCTTTAGGGACATACATCAAACAGAGCAAAATAACAACATCTGAGCAACATTTTTCACCATATATAAGTTTTGAGCAATTTTCTGGCTTAAATCTAACTTATAATTACCTTATAATTAACCTTCGTAGACACTTCATGTTGAAATAAACTCAAGCACATGTTCAAGTTTCTTTGGTTCATTTTAATATATCCTAACACAAATAATTTACATTTATAATCCAAATAGTTTAAATTTATCTTTAATATGACTATACATGTCATAAGCCGGTCAAATAAAATAAGATTCCAGATCATAGGCGATTTTTCTAAGTTTCCAGCCTATTTAACCTCTCTCAAGTTGTATAAAATCTGATCTTTTCTGAGTGTAATTTTCCTAATACAACACAACATTTATTCCTATATAATCACACTCTCAAATTCTACAATTGGCCAAGACATCTAACAAAGAATCAACCTCTTTATTTGAGTCTTCACAATCCCTTTGACATCGATAACTTGGTAATCCAATGTTATTCGAACACTCCACAAAAATTGCGGTGTCAATTCTACTGCAATAACTTGGTAATCCAATGTTTTGCTGATCGTGCCAATCGAGACAATCGAGCCCCACACGTTGATTGCGCCAATCCTACTTGGTAATCCAGTTTTGTAGAACAATCCCCACGTTTTAGGGTCGCCAATCCTACTGTACCCGATATCCGGATAGTAGGCTGTCAGATATCCGCCCCCTCAATCGGATTGCCAATAATCAAACGCACCGGCACAGCTACATCAATGAAAATGGCACTGACAGATACTATCGAGATTAGAGCACAATAGTTAACAAGAAATTATTGTGGAACACACCAAAATATACGGGGGTTCATACTTACCTTTACTTACCTCTTAAATTTATCTCGGGGACTGGGTTGTCAACTGGATCACTTAAAGTATGCCCACACAATAACCTCCACCATGATATTTAAAATGAACCAGAACGAAGACGAGAAACTTTAAACTGCACAATAATTTATTTCACATAAAGAATGATTTAACAAAAAAAAAAAAAATCAACGTGGCAATCAGAAGCCATCGACCACATAACCATGTCCTCCTGTAGGACCTGTATTCTCTACATATAATGTTTCAGCTTTCTCAAGCTCATAGCAACGTAAAAATGATAATGCATATGGAATGGAAACGGGATTTGGGATGAGACACATATATCAATTGTTTTGCGTGTTTATATACTTCACATTTTATTTATAGCCACAAGGCTATTATGGAACGTCCTTGGCCTCTGTAACACAGTTGTCCGGGCCAGCTGCAAGGCACCTGCATGGTCAAAGCGGACTCCCGTTCGTTCAACCCTAGCATAAGCGTGTTACCTCAGTGCTTGGCTCTCCTTTATCAAATACGTAAAAGTTCACATCTTAACTGAAATATTATCACGCAAATGTCTTACATGCTTCATTCAAACACCAGTGGATTCCTCCAACAATCCCAAATCATGATTAATTGTTTAAACCACTTGCTTAACTAGCGTTGTTTAGAGTATAAAAAAACTCTAAATGTTAATAACAAAAGTTCATTAATTATTTATAACAATAATAAATTGTTTATAACAATGTCAAATGACAATTGAAAATTTTATACACGCTTGTATTAATCACTATCATTTCAAATTATTATCAAAGATTTTTACAAAATTATTTACAATATTAATTGTTTATATTATTTATACAAGAAATACATTAAACCACACGTTTATCCGGTTGATAATTACTCAAATCGTGTTGATATAATCGACCAATGGATGTTAGTTATATTTAACTGTCAAATTCAGGTTTAATAAGGTTTAATAATAATTATTAATATTTGTGACGGTAACCTCCATTCAAAATTTTTATCTCAAATTATTTAACACTCTTGTTAATTTTAACAGTATCTTCATATGAATAATCTTTCAAAGAACAAGAACAATACAATCAGCGGGAAAATACTTCGCTTATAACGCACAAAATTGCACAACAATTGGCCCAAAATTCATCATATATCTTCATATATATGGCATAAAAATCCTCCAAACTACACACAAAAACCTCCACTTATTAATTCATCAACTTCATTAATTATTGTGGGAACCTCCTTCATTATTCAAGGGCATTACTCAACAGCGACTTTTACACGTCCACTGAACTAACGATTATACATCCATTGTTCCTCTTTAAAAATTCTTATATTCATCAATTGTAGTAATGACTGTTATTATTTAACCTTCGTGGGTTTCATTCATGAATCGATATGAAGTAAAAATTTGCCAATCACAAATAAATTTAATAGCAAATACGATTAGACACTCCTGCCTGGTCTATCAAAATTGAGATTAATATCTTCAAAGTAACGCAGTATAAAAATACTATCTTCAAACAAAGTTCATCTAAACTGCAAAATAGTCGAATAGAATACAATTAGACTGTGGAATGCAAACATTATTGTTCCAATCTAGAATTGAGAAAAACTCCTATCAAATGTTCATTACTATAGTGTATTCAATAAATTGTAATTAAAGTTCATATTTCAGAAAATTGTCTATAATGCAATGATAAATGTCTATGTTGCAATCATGTTCATAAGACGACTAGTATTTCAAAGATCGTCGATATCGTAATAGATTTTAACGCTCTAAAATCTTTTAATTATTCTTCTTTCTTGAGGATGACAGAAAATTGGTCAAAGTAATTAACTGAATAGAATTACTTTAATAAAATGACACGCTGTCTGAATTCAAATCTGCCATAGCAAATCGTTAACTTGACAGTCAAATCGTGACTACAAAAATATGCAAATTACTGAAAGAATCTAAATCATCAGTCTCAACTGATCCAAAATTATTAAGTATGCCAATGACATAACAATGTCTCAAAAATCGAAGAAAAAGGCATAAATCATCGAAGTGTACTGAGTACAGAAATATCAATCAAGAAAATGGGGCAAAAGATAGGACAGAAAATATTGGAAGAATGGTTGCTCAGATATCGCTACAAGACTCAAATAATACAAGAAACGTTCACGACTACCTTATCTGTTGATTGAAGATCTAGAGGAAAGTTTTCAAAGAAAACTGCTGTTGGTTCCATTTCACCAGCGTAAAGATGTGCTCCGTCCTCGAACCTGGAATCAGCGTCCTCGGAGAATCGAACTGCTTCCTCCTCCGAAATTGCACTGCTCCGTGGATACGAAAAACATCCTTCTGGCAAAACTCTTCTTTGTGCGCCGGGACAACCCTGGCCTCTCTTGAAAGTTCCCTGAAGTTCTTGCAGGAATTCGCCATGAAGTTTATTGTAGTTATTTCCGCAGAAATATTCATAGTTGTGGAGTATGAAAATATTTCCACTGTTATCTGGTATAATTCAGCGATGGATTCACGATGCATGAGTGTAGTTGGATGTTCACTACATGCTCGCTTTTGTAGAAAGACGATTAACGAAGTTCCATGCTGTTACTTTACTCCAACGATATATGTCCCAATTGCATTAAAGCCTTAGCCTTCCATCTCAACTACTGTTATAATCATTGAAAGCACTGTAAGATTATAATGTTCCATAGTCGAATGTATCGTTGTAATAGCAAACGTACTCTCCAATATCACTGTTGCACTCCACGTGTCAGCCGTAGTGTATAATGTGGAATTTTAAAAGTGTTTCTCATGTGGCGAGAAAATCACTTTTGTTAGCAGCCTTAAAGTTCCAATATCTTTCGAAGTATAACTGTGAAATTGTTCAAATCTTCTACACACCTCAATGTTATACTGCCCAATAGAACTATAATAAAGGCTGAAGTTAGCGCTTGATATCTTAACTGGTGGAAACGTTAATGTGAGCGTTTCAACTTCACCTAGTTTCGAGCAGCGTAAAATGGAACTGCTCCGTGTTCGTTCGATGCGCCGGGCTTTAACCAGACGCTAAAGTCAACTTACTTCACTGAGTCACTTGAAAATAACTATATATCACCAGAAATATATATGTGATCTGACATATGAGATCTGAGAGCTCCTCTCTCCTGTGCATGACCTTTTATCAACTTCTTAAGGGGCGTATCCATCCCTTCCATAGCCTGTTGCTGCGTCATTGCTGGAAGTTTTAACTTTGGCTATACTTGACGGATTTTCAAATTTCAAAAACTCAAAATTAATTTCTTCAAAATTCCAAATCAATGCCATAACTGAAAATAGATTTCCACAAATCTGCATGCCAAAAGTAATCAAATATCGTAGTTTCAGCAATCTCCGTCTTCCTTCCAAACTATCGTTCATTGGTTCGAGTCTCTCCTCCAATAGCGTAGCTTCTTCCTTAGCACAATACCTTGTTTCCTGCGACTGCGTCGTAAATCTCGGATCTTTCTCGAACAAAATCATGACGTCACCAAGAATCTCAGCTCAACCAGCCTACTCGCATGAAATCTGCGTCATCCGTGCCTACGTCATGAATATCCACGTCATAACTATGACATTCATAACTTTACTCACATTTGCCAATACAGCCATCGTGGTCTCAATATAATTCAATTTCCGGGGGCAGTACAAAACCCCTTAACAGTTGCTTCATACGCTTTTCACAGATGTACAGAGTTCAAATATCTGGGGATTATCATAGACCAGAATAATATGGAAGAAACAGAAATGAAATCAAGATTTCTCAGTGGCAAGAAAAGCTACTGGTCTCTGCAAAATCTCTTAAAGAGTAAAATTATATCTAGAAAAACTAAAGTGAGAATTTATAAAAGCATTATACTTCCTGTTGTCACGTACAGCTCA
The DNA here is from genome assembly GCA_946902985.2 of Meconema thalassinum. Classification (NCBI taxonomy): domain Eukaryota; kingdom Metazoa; phylum Arthropoda; class Insecta; order Orthoptera; family Tettigoniidae; genus Meconema; species Meconema thalassinum. The sequence continues at coordinate 411,962,398 of OX336393.1, forward strand.
GAAACCTGGGTATTGTCCAAGCAAACTGAAAGGAAATTAGTAACTTTTGAAAATGGAATACTACGACGCATTTTCGGACCGATAGTAGAAAATGGCCAGTGGAGAATTAGAACAAATAAGGAATTGCGGGATCTCTACAAAGAACTGGATATCGTGGGCCGTGCCAATAGCCAAAGACTGCGCTGGGCCGGTCATGTACATAGAAGAAGTAGGGAATTGAATTTAAGAGCAGTTTTGGAAGGTGTACCCAGAGGAAGGCGACCATTTGTGGGACCAAGTCCAAAAATATATGAGAAAAATCGGAATCACGGAGGACATAATGGATGATCAAAATATGGCCCGTGCTGTTGGCGAGGCCAAAACCTGCTTGGGTTTGAGTGGCCATCTAGGTAAGGTAAGGTAAGGTAAGGTAAGGTAAGGTACAGTAATTGTGAGGGTTTTGGAATTTATCCTTAAAAAAGAGCTGTTGATCTGAAGTTGACAGATTAATTGATCTGTCGGAGAATTTGGTCGTTTCTGAAGTGTCCTTATCCTTGGGTAAGTCGGAAATTATATCTTTAATTCGTGAAGTGTGTTCTGATGCCTTTGTTTTGAGTGACGATGTTTGTTCGTGCGCGCAGTTGTTGTGCCTTCGATATCGTTTGCTACATTGGTCTCACCGCATACGGGGTTATTTATCTTGTATAAGCGATCAGAATTTCGACCTATCCAATGAGTTTTACGAGTTGCTGGATGGTGTGTTGGATTCCCTTATTATTATTTGCGAATTGATCACTAAGGATCAGGCTACAATTTCATTTCTTCTTTGTCTTAAGCTTCCTCTTCCTCGAGTATTCCTTCACATGGACGCTGTGTGCTGCTTCTGTTCATTCGTTTAGGTTCTTCCAGTCTTCTTTCGTCTTGGAGCCCTTGCAAATTTTGAATGATGGTCTGCAATGTATCTCCACTAACATCTGGACTTCCTGAATGTTGGACCTTCCTAGATCTTTACGAACTTCTTAAATCCATGCCGTAGTTGTCTTCTTGTTCCTTACGTAGTCGAATATAATTTTCGTCCATTCTGTACAAATGGCCGAGAAATGACAACCTCCTCCTTTTCATTTTTTTCTGAGATCTTCTTCACATTTTTGTAGACTTCATTGTTATTCCGAAGCTTCCAGCCGGTTTCAGTCTGGACTAGACCCATGATTTTCCTAAGTGTTCTTCTTTATACGATCTCCAGCTTCTCCAACTTGTATATTCTTCTTCTTCTTCTTCTTCTTCGTTTTGGCCTGCTATGGACAACGTTACTTCAACTGTTTCCGTCTTTGAGCTTTATTCTTTTCCCAGTCCTTCATCCGTTTCCTGTCCGTCTCCTTTCTGTCAGCCGTCCACTTCTGGCCTGTTCTCATTTTTGGCTTTTTCGCTGGTGTGCTCTAAGTTTTTCCTGGAGAGGAAGACGTTCTTGAATGTCCTCAAGCGAAATCCCTACTTCTATAAGATCTTTTTCGATCTCAGAGAACCATGGTCCCTTGGTTTTCTTGTCTACAAAGTAGGAAAATATGCGGATTACAGTCTCTGCGAGCTCATGCGTGTTATGTGGCCATATAAACTAATTCTCCCCTTTTTGCATCAAGTCCGTTATCCTTTCCACACGTAGTTCGTTGTTATGTCGTCTCCTGCACTCTCCATTTTCTCTGACTGGTCGTAGGATCTTTCTCAGGATTTTTCGTTCTTTGGCCTCTAACTTTTCAACTAAACCTTTCATATTCATTGCAAGCCATTCTGCTGCGCTCAGAGCTTCAGGACGAATAACTGAACAACAATGCCTATTATTATAATAATTAATTTGATTCATTTTTTGTTTTATTAATTTTAGGCATTAAAATCATATCTTGGTATCCACCCGTAATATTGATTTACAGTGTTGCCCATTTAGTGGTTTTCCCACTAAATCAGGTGGTTATGGAAGGATACCTGTCTTACATCCACTGATCTCTATACATGGATGGCTGGTAGCTGGGCAGCAGTAAGCGGAATAGACGATGACAGGTATAGCAAGATGGCAGCGAGCGCATGGTGCTATATTGCGAATCCGGCTCTGTGATTGTTACTGGTAGTTTGATGTTATACATGAATTTATACTGGCAGTAAATATGTTGTGTTTCTTGTAGTTGTAAAATGGGCTGAATTTGGTTATTTAAAGCGTAAAATCTTAGTTTTAAGTACCGGTTTGGTGACCCATCATCCCAGACAAGCCGGTAATACCTTTACTTCTCAGGCAGATAAGTCATTGTGAAGTTAAATATACATATGTGGTAGTGCTGAAGCGGACGTGATCGGGCTAGGCTATTGCGTGTTTAAATTTGATCCCATTTCAGGGTTTTTCGGTTCTGGGTGCGAATAGTTCGCTTAATAGTTGTAAAACGGTGGGGAGAGTATATTTTGAGTAGGTTTGTAGTTGTGTTAAGTTTTTTGTGGAGATGGGGAGTGAAATTGGTTTGGCTTAAAGTGCATTTTTGGCTTTGATCTACTTCCCTTTATGAAGTTTATTGTGCTGCTAGCGTGATTAAAAGCTGTAGTATTTGATGTAGAGTTCTGGGATTACTTGGGGGAAGTGTTGGTGAGAGGGAGAGAAGTGAGAGGATGGGTTTATGGAGTTGTTGCTGTTGTTGCCAAGCGTTACCAAGCACCGATTACGATATGTCGAATCTAGGCCTGTATAGTGAGCTACGTTTATAGGTACATCATTTTAAGAATGCATAATTTCGTGGCATATATATATATATATATATTGAACCCTTATTGATATTCGATAAATAAGTATTCATATTTATTATTATTATTACTACGGCCTAGGCAGCACATAAGGAAGTCGACTTGGATATTAGGGAGGCCAGCATTTCGTAATGATTGCACCAGAAGCTGAGTTGGTAGCTATTCCTGGGGGACGGCCAGAATTAGTCGAGTTCAAGGCCAAATTGTGCAACTACTGTACCAAAATTGGAGACATAAAGGAAGAATCACGAGGTCCTCTCAACGAACTTACGATTGAATCAGCCAATCGCAAGAGACCAAGCTGTGACCACGAGGTGGACGGCGTCAGTAGTAAAAAGCGCGCGGAAGTGTGTATCTAAGGAACCGCCGAACGGATTAATCTCCGCTCGAGTAATTTGAGACGTTGGATTTATTTGGAGAAGAATGACACTAGCCCCATCTTTGTGAGACAAAAACTCTGGAAGTTTTTATCCGACTCCGCCCCACTCCGCCGCCCTTGTCAGTTTCTCATAAATAGTTTGGCCTGACGCCAATCTAAGTCTATTCTTGTGGAGCCTTCAGAGGTATACTCCACGCCAGTTTGAAGTGTGATTTTGACGCTCGAATTTATCGGAGTACTTATTGTGTGGAGCCTTCAGAGGTATACTCCACGCCAGTTCGAAATGTGATTTTTACGCTCTAAAATCAGTGAAGCTAATTTATTTTCTGAGCTCTAGGGAGCTAAAGTCGCAGCGTTTGCAGTATCGAATTTTAAAAACTATAATACATTTTGTTCTAAAATCAACTAAATTGTGTGATCTAAATATTTCACGCCAGCGCGTGATAAACTGTAACATTCGTTTAAAGACGACGAATTCAACTTTAAGGGGGAAGTATCGTATCACCCTAATTAGCGCTTACCAGAACCGAAGTCCAAGACGGGACGGAAATACCGGACGAGATAGCGACTGCGAGTGCAGCCAGGATTTTGAACTTGTTAACGAGCCAGTGGCGCGGACTCGAGATGTATATTTTATGTATAAATTGTGTGTATTGTATGTGTGTTTTTATAGTGCGTATGTGCGATATAATTAGGGCCAGTCTTCGCTATTAATCGCAGTAGGACAATTGTGGGTGAACTGAGTAGCCTGCAAGCGATTATAGATAGGCAAATATTTAACATTGAACTTTTCTGCCAAGGAGTCGAGACCAAGATGATCAGCACGTGGTTTGAAGTTGGGATGAGCTTCAAGAAATCAACGCAGACGACTACTATGGAGTGCTAAATTGTCCATAGGGCAATGGGTTGAGGAGGATGTCCTTAGTCCTACATGCAGAAGCGGTGATGTACTAAAATTGGATTATTTCAATTATGTAGTTAGATTTGGCCGGGGAACTTTGTAAATAGTCATGTTTTTCTTTCTTGTTTTATTAGCTGTTTTTCTTGTACCGACACTATATGTTTAAATGTCCGTTGGCGCGTGGCCAAAGTGTTTGTTGATATTTTGATTTTTTTTTTCTTGAGTCATGTGTAGTGTACGCGGCGTGCGTGCGTGATTTTATCCTTGCAATTGCGGAACCCGTTACATTCGATAAATGGTGCTTTATTAACGTTAATATTTGAAATAGGAATGGGAGGAATTGATTGTAAAACATTTTGCTGAACAGGTTATTATTCATGTTAGGGTAGCCGAGTGCACCAACTTAAAAGTAATTGTAGAACACCTTCGTTCTAATTTGATAGATTTTTCTTGAGTCCTTTTCAGGTGACTAGTCACGGCATAGAACGATGGCGCCGGCATGTGGATATTATTTGTGTCTTTTATTTCAGGGTCTGTCACAACCCATACGTGTGATTAAGTGTGTGTTGATGTGTCTAGTGTGTGTTGATTCTACGTGAGGAGGGGGTAGTTGTCCTACCGCCCTTATATATTTTTGCTGCTGTTGTATTTTAGATGGAAAGACAGAGTGCTCTTGGGAGACTGCTGATTCTTGTCCATATGTTTTTCTGACACACACGTATTATTGTGCTTTGGGGCACATTTCTTCGAGGTTCGACCCCATGTTCTGGGAGGTCGAGGTTATTGACACGTGGGTTGACAGACATGCAGAGTTCCACAAACCGCCCGTTTTGCCTGTGACTTATTTTGATAGGCAGTCCTATTTGTCCGACTGAACCCTGTAAGCTTTCATGCAGCAAACCTGTTCATTGTGATGGCTAATTTTAAGCCATAATTAATTGGGGAGTTCGCCATGTGTGTAACGGATTGTTGTACCTTGTATGGATAAGAATATTGTGATTAACGTAAATGTTGGCTGTTTGCCTATTGCTTTGTTGATGACTCGATTTCATGTAATTTTGTTTGTCACACCCGTGTGGTGTAGTGGTAGAGTATTTGTAAATTTTGACAGCGGTCATTTGAGTATTTTTCTATTGGTCACGTGTTAATGTACTTGTGTTGATTGGTGTGAGAAGTCCTAAGATTTTAGGCAGTAAATGTTGCTACGGCAATTCAAGTCCAATTTCACACGGAAATTTTGTGTTTGTTTATAGTAGATTTAGGAAGTGTCGGTTTAATTTAATGTATTGTAGTTGTGTTCCCTTGTGTCGGTCTAGCTCTAGGAAATGCGGATTCGTTGTCTGAAGGGTCATTCTGGATGATAACGAATCACGCATTCAAAGTACACATCGTGGTGCATGTAGAACGGCGTACGCACTTATATGGTCACTTTTGTATCGTTTTATTTAAGGACACTTGGTCCAGGTAATAAATCTCTCCAGAGATATCGCCTAAGCTTTGGCATTTTTATTAAGCGGGAGTCAGTTGGGAGTTTTTGTTGTTAATTGTTTATGTGTAAATATGGTGATTTGTTATTAAATTCAGTTGTTTTAACCCTGGCTTCACTCTTTCCTGCATGTTATTTTGTTATATGTTACCCTGCAAGTTAATGAAGCGCCCTGACAGCAACTTACGAATATGACCTGTTACGCCCCGAATCTGAGTCTCATATGCTTCTTTGCAAGGGTTCAATATATACAATTTACAAGAATGTTTCCAGAAATTGTTTTTCACTCGTTACTCTGTAACTGATCGCTAATTGCGTGTACTCAGCACCTAAGTTGATATTTGTCAGCCGTTATTATACATTCATTTTTATTGCTATTCCGGAGATTTACTGATCTCAGAATGATGTGTCAGTGATCCCAATGCCCTTATGCTATGAGTGAACATATCTCTATATTTTTATTTGTTCCAAAGCACCATTAATTACGATTTAAAATTGACTAGATTATCATTGCTTCCCCATAAGGAGAGCTCGTGAATTGGTAGACCAACATGGCGAACCGCGCGCTCAACCTGGCGTACTTTCTCGTGCAGCGGAGAGCTGCCATCAGCGATCCATGTATAGAGATCAGTGCTTACATTTAATGGAATTCTGGTGGATTGAGCAAGTATGTGGGTGTTTTGTTGATAGTATAGGCTATTTATAATACATACATCAAACATGAAACACTTAATGGTGAACAGTCGAGATGATTTTTAGCTTACTTTCATTTTATATATAAAAAAGAGGCTTATGAGATCACCTTTTGTCCCTGTGTGTTTGTGGACGTGTGTGTGTTTCCCCTTAATAGCTTCTAAACGGCTGGAGCGATTTCAATGAAACTGGCAAAAGTCATATTACTATTCTGGCCAACCCCGACCGTGCCCTTCAAATTTTAAAACGTCTCACCAATGCAACATGGCGGCTGTGCGAAATATTTCACCAGTATTCTATATCTCCGAAACTATTACTGATATCACCTTGAAATTTTGTACGGTAATAAAGGGCACTATTGAAAGTTTACCTTTGAGACTTTCAAATACCCGTTGACTACAAAACGAACATTGCAGTCAAGCGAATTTGAAACTTTTAAATAGACTTTTCTCGCGATTTAACCATCCAAATGCAATGTAGCTTCGTACAGCAAATGTTTATGCACACTGTAATGCATTGACATCTAATTTAGTTGAATTGTTTACATAATCTCAAGATGGTGGCTGTGCGAAATATTTCACTGGCATTCTATATCTCCGAAACTATTACTGATATCACCCTGAAATCATGTACGGTGGTAAAGGGCACTACTAAAAGTTACCTATGAGACCTTCAAAAATCTGTTAACTACAAAACTAACATGGCGGCCATGCGAAATGTATACTTTTAAAAAGATTTTCCTCCAGATTTAACCAACCAAATGCAATGAAACTTGGTACAGCAAATGTTTAAACACAGGTACACTAGTAATGCACTGGCATCTAATTTAGTTCAATTGTTCACATAACCTCAAGATGGCAGCTGTGCGTGATTTTAAAATTACGTTTTTATTTCATGTGTCTTAATCATGCGATCGAAGTGAACATTTGAATAATGAACCTACACAACAATCGTCATCTAATAGCGCATAACTGTATGGCCTACATATATAAAAATCCAACATGGCGACCAACCTATATATTTAGACGGTTCTCAATATCTACTAATCTATGACAGCAATCAAACTGATATTTTGTATGTTGATAGAGGCTATGAACATAAGTTCACCTATAGGACGTTTAATAACCTGGTGAGCACAAATTCAACATGGCAGCGACGTGAAATATAAATATTTAAATGGACGTTTCTCTCGATTTAACCTTCCAAGTGCAGTAAACCTTGGTACGGTAACTACTTATACAAATTTTAATTCACTGGCATCTAATTTATTTCAATTGCTTTCATAACCACAAGATGGCAGCTGTGTGAAATTTAAAAATCTGATTTTCCTAACCTATGTCCTAATCATGCAATTGAAGTTTGAATACTACACCTACAGAATATTCTTCATGTAATAGTACATATCTCTTAAGTCCTACATATACAAAAATCCAACATGCTGACCATCCGAAATATTTAGCTGGTTCTCAATATCTACGAATATTTTACAGCAATAAACTGAAATTTTCTATGTTGATAGAGGTAATTAACATATGTATGCTATATGGAAATAGAGCCTCCGTGGCTTAGGCGGCAGCACGCCGGTCTCTCACCGCTGGATCCGTGGTTCAAATCCCGGTCACTCCATGTGAGATTTGTGCTGGACAAAGCGGAGGCAGACAGGTTTTTCTCCGGGTACTCCGGTTTTCCCTGTCACAATTTCATTCCAGCAACACTCTCCCCTATCATTTCATTTCATCTGTCATTCATTTAATCATTGCCCCAGGGGAGTGCGACAGGCTTCGGCAGCCGGCACAGTTCATCTCCTCGCCGCTAGATGGGGGCTTCATTCATTCCATTCCCTGACCCGGTCGGTCGACTGGAAGCAGGCTGTGGATTTTCATTTTGTTTTCATGCTATATGGAAATAGGCTGTATTGTTCTTCACTGAACTACTTGCTAGTAATAACTTTAAAAGTCGGGGGGAAATTTAATTATTCTGGTCAAAATTAAGATTATTCCGAAGTGAAGTGATAGAGGAATCATTCTATTGGTTAACAACCGTCAGCTATTGTTCACTAGCGAACAATGGTTATTGTCGCCTTAAGTTTGAGTTACCGCTCGTTAACCAGAAAAGTAAATATAACTATATATAACGCCTTAGCATGACGGTCTGGCAGGGAGAACTGATTCCAGACATCGTCGTGCATGTTTCGCTGCAAAATCAATAATCCTGGGATCAAGTACCAGTGTATGTGGAAAGTACTTGCGTAGAAAGAAGAGGGATCTGAATGCTTATGAGTGAGAGTACACGAGAATTGAAAGAAGAAGAAGAAGAAGAAGAAGAGAGATCATAAGAGGCTTCACTTACGACGCCGCCCTGAAGTAATGCGAGAGTGATCCCGGGACGGAGACGCACGTCTTGGGAGAAGGGTGTGTGCTTTTTAGTGACTAGAATCACACACGCTTTTGGAGTGCGGACACCCACAAGTGTTGGTTGGTTGGTTCCTCAGTTTAAGGGCAGCAACAACGTGGTCATGTAGCCCCGTGTACTTTGGGTGTGTGTAGAAACTGCCTGATAACCGGTGTTAATTGTGATGGCTGTATTAGTATGTGTATCTGTTTTAATTCAAGTAAGGACTGCAGACATTGAATTTTTTCAAGTAGTTCCTACTTTTGCCGACAAACGCCACCGTCAATGACCATCTAGTTCAGAACTTAGTTACCAGATGCCACTGCAGTCCACTCTTGACGACGAACGTAGGAACCTAAGAACGTTAGTCAAATGTTTAACCTATATATAATTTAGCTTGACACAGGTGTAATTAGTGGAAGGTTCTTTAACATGCCATAAATCTATGACATGGGTCCGCCGGCTTTACTTCCCCTCCGAAGGAAGGCATACTGAGGGATTTTAACGTTCTTAAAAATCCGACGACTTCGGCCGGGTTCACCCACAAGTGTATCAGGCAAGATTTTCGAAATTCCCTCGTAAAATATCAAAATAAGAAGACGGTCTGGCAATTTTCATGCCTTCAACGAACTGAAATTGTCTACGAGCTAGCAAGCAAAAGCCTCCTCCCAATCAATGCGGTCGTGGAAATATAATTCTTGGAATGCCAGCCAATCTCCTATACAGGCCATGGATGCCTCCACTCAGATACCGGTACTAGATGGGAGAGAGTTGTCAGCCCCACATCCGGTCTCTTTACTCACAGGAATTATTCTGATAGGCTACTCATTTTTGTCCTAGGCTGAGGGCCATTTGCAACTCTGGAAGCGGTAGTTTTTAGGTTGATTTATGAGACGACTGCAGGAAAATTTCAACATATCTTTCTGTTTCACATCCCCTAAACCTCAAAACCACCGGAAAACGTTCAAACGTATATATATATCTATAAGGTGCTTTCAAAAATTAACGAGCCGGAGGCAGTAATGCGCAAACCGGTGCAACATCGGCTAATCATGGCGTGTGTAACGAGGTGTGGTTCCGACCAATGCGTGGAAGGTCACAGCTCGTCGCTAGAAGGCACGCGTGAACGTAACGTGACGATACAAAGCGAGCAGCAGCATGCATCAATCGTCCAACGCTGCCAGTCGCATTGCAAACAGTGACATGGAGGCGTCAAACGAAGAGCAAAGAGGTGTTGTTCGGTTTCTGACAGCGAATGGAGTAGGGGGAACGGACATTCATCGCCGAATATCACAAGTGTACGGCGAACACTGCATGTCCCTTGCAAGGGTCAGGGCGTGGCACAAGCGCTTCAGGGAAGGACGGGTGTCGTTAGCCGATGATGCCCGGTCTGGGGCATCCCCCTGCATTACCGATGATAACGTCCAGCTGGTTGATGCACTCATTACCCAGGACCGCCGAGTGACAGTGAACGTCATAGTCGCCGTGATCGGATTGAGCGTCGGAAGTGTGCACACCATTATGAAGGAACGACTGCACTTGCGCAAAGTGTGTGCCCAATGGGTGCCCCACAGTCTTCAACCACACCAGGAAGCATGTCGAATGGCCTACTGTCTTGGTCTTGGTTGGTCGATTGATGCATGCTGCTTCTCGCTTTGTATCGTCACGTGACGTGCACGCGTGCCCTCTACCGAAGGGCTGTGACCTTCCACGCTCTGGTCGGAACCACACCTCGTTACACACGCCACGATTAGCCGATGTCGTCACCGGTTTGCGCATTCCAACCTCCGGCTCGTTACTTTTTGAGAGCCCCTTATATTTCATGTGGACACAATAACTATCGCCATTGTGCACCAAACACTTTCACATTTAAGCATAAAATATAACCATTCAAAATCTCGGTCGTGTTTGTTAATCAACAAGGGGGTGAAAATGGAGGACCTTTTTCGCAAAAATGAAATACCGCTATAACATCCTTAACATGTGATAAGTCAAATCTATTCAAAGTTCATACCATTCTTCGGATAAGGACCAGAAACTTATCTCAGTACAGATTTTTGACAGCACCAACCGTTGGCCAAAGGAGTGGAGAAATGGATTTTTGAGAAGAAACAAGTAGTTCCGTGAAGAACTATGTTATGTACTATTACATGAAGATTGTTTAGTATTAAAACTTCAATCGCATGATTAGGACACAAGAAATGAAAACGAGGTTCTAAAATTTCGCACAGCTGCCATCTTGTACTTATGAAATCAATTGAAATAAATTAGATGCCAGTGGATTACAATTTGTATAAGCATTTTCCGCACCAAGTTTTACTGCGCTCGGATGGTTGAATCTTGACAAACGTCCATTTAAACATTTATATTTCGCGTCGCCACCATCTTGGATTCGCGTCCACCAGGTTATTGAAACTCCCTTTTGTAGACTTATGTTCATGAACATAAAAAAGTCAGTTTGATTGCTGTAATAGATTCGTAGTTATTGAGACCCGTCTAAATATTTCGGATGGTCGCCATGTTGGATTGTTATGTATATAGGCCATAGAGTGTGTGTAACATTAAATTAAAATTATTGCGTAGGTTCATTATTCAAACTTTAGATCGCATGATTACGACACAAGAAACAAAAACATAAATTTAAAATTTCGCAAAGCCACCATCTTGAGGTTATGTGAAAATTGAACGAAATTAGATGCCAGTGCATTACAATGTGTACAAACATTTACTGTACCATATTTCACTGTGCTCAGATTGTAAAATCGTGAGAAAAGTCTATTAGAATGTTCCATCTTCGCTTGGCCGCCATGCTCGGTATGTATTTAACAGGTTTGTGAAAGTTAGAAATTCATAGATGAACTTGAAGTAGTGCCCTTTATTATTGTACAAAATTTCAGGGTGATATATGTAATAGTTTCGGAGATATAGAATGCCAGTGAAATATTTCACACAGCCGCCATCTTGAGAGTATGTAGCCTAAACAATTTAACTAAATTAGATGCCATTGCATTACAATGTGTATAAGCATTTGCTGTAACAAGTTTTATTACGTTTGGACGGTTAAATCCCGAGAAAAGTCTATTTAAGTGTTTCAACGTCACTTGACCACCATGTTTGTTTTGTAGTTAACAGGTTTCTGAAAGTCTTATAGGTGAACTTCTAGTAGTGTCCTTTATCACCGTACCAAATTTCAAGGTGATGTCGGTAATAGTTTCGGAGATATAGAATGTCGGCGAAATATTTCGCACAGCCACTATCAGGATTGGTGAGACGTAATAAAATTTGAAGTGCATGGTTGGGGTCGGCCAAACTGGAGCTATAAACGTACCGAGTTTCAATGAAATCGCTCCAGCCGTTTAGAAGTTTCAGAGGGACACACACACACACACACACACACACACACACTCACATACACACACACACACTCACATACGAACAAAAGGTGATCTCATAAGCTTAACTTTTCATAAATGCAAATAGATTAAGAATCATACCTCCCTTAATAAGCACACTACCAAAACCATTTGGTCATCTAAAAATTACCAAAAAACGTTTGTCTCAAAGAACTGTTGATATGACCCACCTGTACGCCAAGGGATGGGCTAACGTTTCATGGAATTATTCGAAAATCGCGCTTCTTGGTTTAGTGAATTCGAAATATTGACTTTGCCCGGTGAAATCTACCCCCGCCTTCCGGCGTGCCAGGAGGGATTTCTTGTTAATAAAATCCATTACTTGGGTGGGAATCAAACCCTCCACCTTCCAGTTAGAATCCCAATGCCAATAGCTAGAGCCCTGCGCGGATAAACAAAACGTTATCCGCATCCGCACGACTGTTATCCGCATTCATCCCGCATCCGCACGACTGTTATCCGCATTCATCCCGCATCCGCACGACTGTTATCCTCATTCGCCCCGCATCCGCACGACTGTTATCCGCATCTGCCCCGCATCCGCACGACTGTTATCCGCATTCATCCCGCATCCGCACGACTGTTATCCGCATTCATCCCGCATCCGCACGACTGTTATCCGCATTCATCCCGCATCCGCACGACTGTTATCCTCATTCGCCCCGCATCCGCACGACTGTTATCCGCATCTGCCCCGCATCCGCACGACTGTTATCCGCATCTGCCCCGCACCCGCACGACTGTTGTCCGCATCCGCCCCGCAACTGCGAGACATTTATCGGTATCCACCCCGCATCCGCACGACTGTTATCCGCATCCACTCCGCATCCGCACGACTGTTATCCGCATCTGCCCCGCATCCGCACGACTGTTGTCCGCATCCGCCCCGCAACTGCGAGACATTTATCGGTATCCACACGTTTGTTATCAAAATCCGCTGATATTACAATTTATATTTTAAATTTATTAGATAAAGTATTAAAGCTACACATTTACTAGGTAGACCAATAGTGTCTTACATTTAATGCATATTTTGCGCTGTACGATTTACTATTTGTTTAATAAATCTACCTTTATCATTTACTAGGTAGACATTTGTGGAAACATTCGTTTCCCTAGGCCGTGTGAATGGCAAGAGCCGCAAGACAATGTTAACTGAGTTTTGTCCCTCCGAGAAACAGCGGGTAGCTAATTAGCCTATAGCACTTATTACTAGTCATCGGATATACCCACGAAGGCAAGCGCAGGTATAAAGCATTTTTTTGTGTGTGTGGCAAAAGTCAACCCTAATTGAGGGTATTTCCATGTCTGGCTTCTCTCACTATTCTATTACTCTCGTACAATCCAAGCGAAAGCAAACAGGGAAATAACAAGAAACGTGAAAGACGCAGATCTTGGTAAAAACTAAAATCTAATAAAAATCAATGTAACGTGATAGTTTGTCTCTGGGTATGTCTGTGGGTATGTCTCCTATGCGTTCATATACCATTCATCCGATTGCGATGAAACTTGGGTGAGATGTTGAGTACACTCCAAGGAAGGTTTCTGACTTAGTAAATCCATTTTACAATAGGTAGCGCACGCGTAGATTCAACAAATGAGTGACGATGCGCGAAGCGTATCAAACAAGTCCCGTATGTGTTCATATACCATTCGTCCGATAGCGATGAAACTTGGGTGAGATGTTGTATACACTTACGTGGAGGTTTCAAAATTAGTGAATACATTTCACAGTAGATAGCGCACGAGTAGATTCAACAAATGAGCGACGACACGCAAAGTGTTTCAAAAAAGGCCCGTATGCAGTCATATACCATTCGTCCGATAGCTATGAAACTTGCGTAAAATGTTGTGTACACTTCAGGGAAATTTTCTGCCTTAGTAAATCCACTTTACAATAGGCAGCGCACGAGTAGATTCAACAAATGAGCTACGACGCGCGAAGCATTTCAACAAAGTCACGTATTCGTTCATATACCATTCGTCCGATAGCGATGAATCTAGGCTGAGATGTGTGCACTCCAGGGAAGGTTTCTGGCGTAGTAAATCCCTTTAAAAATAGGAAGAGCAGGAGCAGAATCAACAAATGAGCGACGACGCGCGAAGTTTTTCAACAAAGTCCCATATAAGGTCATTCATCCGATAGCGATGAAACTTGGGTGAGCTGTTGTGTACACTCCAGGGAAGGTTTCTGGCTTAGTACATCCATTTTACAATAGGTAGCGCACCAGTAGATTCAACAAATGAGCGATGACACGCGAAGCGTTTCATCTAAGTCCCGTATAAGGTCATATACTATTCGTCTGACAGTGATAAATGTTTGGTGAATTGTTGTGTACATTCCAGGAAAGGTTTCTGGCTTAGTTAATCCATTTTACAATACGAAGCGCACGTTTAGATTCAACAAATGAGTGACTAAGCGCGAAGCGTTTCGACAACGTCCCGTATACGTTCACATACCATTCATTCGATTGCGATGAACTTGGGTGAGATGTTGTGTACACTCCAGGGAAGGTTTCTGGCTGAGTACATCCATATTACAATAAGTAGCGCAAGAGTAGAATCAACAATTGAGCGACGACACGCGAAGCGTTTCAAACATGTCCCGTATGCATTCATATACCATTCGTCCGATAGCTATGAAACTTGGGTGAGATGTTGTGTACACTTCATGGAAGGTTTCTGGCTTAGTAAATCCACTATACAACAGGCAGCGCACAAGTAGATTCAACAAATGAGGGACGACGCGCGAAGCGTTTCAACAAAGTCCCGTATAAGGTCATATACCATTCTGCCGTTAGCGGTGAAACTTGGGTGAAATATGGTGGACACTCCAAGGAAGGTTTCTGGCTTAGTAAATACATTTCACAGTAGGTAGCACACGAGTAGATTCGACAAATGAACGACGACACGCGGAGCGTTTCAATACACTCCCCTATGTCTTCATATCCCATTAGTCCGATAGCGATGAAACTTGGGTGAGATGTTGTGGACACTTACGTGACGGTTTCTAACTTAGTAAATACATTTTACAGTAGGTAGCACACGAGTAGATTCAACAAATGAGTGACGGGGCACGAATCTTTTAAACAAAATCCGGTATGCGTTCATATACTATTCATCCGATTGCGATGAAACATTGATCAGTTATTGTGTACACGCCAGGGAAGGGTTTCGACTTAGTAAATCCATTTCACAATAAGTAGCGCAAGAGTAGATGCAACAAATGGGTGCCGACGCGCGAAGCGTTTCAACAAAATCCCCTATTGGGTTCATATAACCTTCTTCGATTGCGATGAAACCTTGATGAGTTATTGTGTACACGCCAGGGAAGGGCTTCGACTTAATAATACATTTCTCAATAGGTAGCGCACGAGTAGATTCAACAGATGAGTGACAGCGCACGAATCGTTTAAACAAAACCCCGTATACGTGCATATACCATTCATCCGATTGCGATGAAACATTGATGAGTTATTGTGTACACGCCAGGGAAGGGTTTCGACTTAATAAATCCATTTCACAATTGGTAGCGCACGAGTATATGCAACAAATGGGTGACGACGCGCGAAGCGTTTCAACAAAATCCCCTATGCGTTCATATAACCTTCTTCGATTGTGATGAAACCTTGATGAGTTATTGTGTACACGCCAGGGTAGGGTTTCGACTTAGCAAATTCATTTCTCAATAGGTAGCGTACGAGTAGAATCAACAAATGAGTGACAGCGCACGAATCGTTCAAACAAAATCCCGTTTACGTTCATATACCATTCATCCGATTGCGATGAAACATTTGAAAGTTGTTGTGCACGCTCCCACGATTGATTCTAAATTAGAAAATCCATTTTACGATAGCAGGAGAGCCTCCGTGGCTTAGGCGGCAGCACGCCGGCCTCTCACCGCTGGGTCCGTAGTTCAAATCCCGGTCACTCCATGTGAGATCTGTGCTGGACAAAACGGAGGCAGACAGGTTTTTCTCCGGGTACTCCGTTTTTCCCTGTTAAAATTTCATTCCAGCAACACTCTCCACTATCATTTCATTTCATCCGTCATTCATTTAATCATTGCCCCAGAGGAGTGCGTCAGGCCTCGGCAGCCGGCACAGTTCATATCCTCGCCGCTCGATGGGGGCTTCATTCATTCCATTCCTGACCCGGTCGGAGACTGGAAGCAGGCTGTGGATTTTCATTTTACGATAGCATAGGGGCAGTTAACGGAAATTGAAAAACATGTTGTGTATCCAAAAGCACTTCAAAAAACAGAATTTCAACGCCAACACTTTCTTTGATTGGCATTGCAACGCATGCCGGGTACAGCTTGTTATTTAAATAAAATCCAGTTCAATATTGTATTTTAAAAACTATCCGCAAATTTACTCTACACATTATCCGCAGCGTATCCGCTATCCGCACAGCCATGCAAACTCTATCCGCGAGGCGACATATTTTGCGGATATCCGCATCCTCGCAGGGCTTTACCTATAGCTGTGCAGTCCCCAATGTCCAATCTTTTTTTTTTCTGTAGATTAAAAAGATACTATTTCACAAAATGATACAATTTCTGAGTGTCAAAACTTGTAATGAAAACATTATTTTTCGACTCGAACAACAAAATTTGAATTGAAGAATGGATCTCAGGGGAACTTGTACTCGCGACCACTGTTTGGCTCGTATGACGAGAGCAGCAAATTCCATCAGCTTGAGAACAAAGCATACAAATAGAGTGAAATTCAAATTGAGAATTTCCATGCCAGTGCTCACTGGATCTCCCAAGAGTATCTTGTGTACATAACTTAGCTGAGATAAGGGCAGCCCAAAACTCGATCCCTCCATTCCAGAGGTAACGGTCACTAATTGGGACGATAAATCCTACAAGTTTGTCGTTCTCTAATGGGACACCCGGGTGACGTGTAGCTTCAACGATTGTCATCTGTTGGTTGCAGTTTCTCGTTCTCTGCCCTGCCCGGCGCATGATAACCTGTCACGCAACGACGTGGCGGACCCGGGCGTGGCCCTATTGCACCCTTGCAAGAAACAGTCGGCATCTATATGATTAACATAGTTTCCTCAAGTACGGCAATAACATGTCGAGGACTGGGATTTTTATGAAACTGCAGCATTTGTCTGGTTTGCCAGAAAAGCTTCAATTGTAACTCTTAAGTCGGTTAACACGAATTTGCCCAAGTACTACAAAAGGAAACAAAAAGACACAATAACACGTGTCAAAATCCAACCATTAATTTCGAAACAATAGTTCTTTGGCAAAGACAATTCACTTCAAAATTTTCATTGGAGATGGAAGATACATACAATAACCTACATATTCCAACCTTTGCTTCACTCCACAAAGAGAATATAGCAATATACTCAACTTACAGAAATCACAACCCAATGATTATTTAAAGATAAAATAGCAATATACAATCACCAATTTTTAGCCTACTTTTCACATTTTGCAAAAATGAGGAAAAAGTAGTCTTATGAGATCGGGCAAATGTGTGTCTGTCTGTCTGTCTGTCCTTCTGTCTGTCTGGCTGTGTGTGTGTCCCCCCCCCCCCCCTATCAACTCCTAAACGGCTGGAGCAATCAAAACAAAATTTGGTAGGAGTAAAGGTCTATACCCGAATATCTCAGGGCCATATTTGAAAATGATGTCAGTGCTACCAAACTGCTAAAAAATCGCAATTGAAATTTGAGCTCCATGTTGGATATCTTGGAAGGTATGAATGGGAGCTATTTCAAAATTGGCATACGTATAGATAATAATATTGAAGTTTAATTTCCAGGAGGCCATACATCGCTGTGTTGCCAAAATGATTATAAGCCTGCTGATTGGTCCAATTTTTAAATGCACATAACTTCTACACTATCAATTGGAATTCAACCAAATTCCGTATGTTGTATGCATATATAACCAGATATGACTGAGCGTATTCTTAAGACCCACCAGGGCTGCCAACTGTTAATAAATGCTCCTAATTTATTTTATCCAAATACCAACATATCAGAAAGTATGCAAGTCAATAGCTCTAAACTTTGCATACGTATAGTACCTGGCATTCTAGATGCATTTGGACTAACTAATATACGTCAGTGCTGCCAACATGATTCTAAGCCTGCTGATAGGTCCAATTTTAAAATGCATGTAACTTCTATACTAACTAATGGATTTCATTCAAAATTGGCACAACAATAGATCATATTATTTCAGATTATTTCTGACCAATACATGCATGACATTGTTGCCAACATGATTTAACTGCATGTAACGTCCATGCCATTCATTGGACTTCAACCAAATTTTGTATTCTGTACCTTAAGAGATGGAACTAAGAATATATTCAGTCATCAGGGCTGCCAACTGTAGTGCTCTATTAGGCTCCATTATGCAAGGTATACAGTATTTCGAAATAATTAGAAATTTCGATATTAGCAACTTAATTTCATCATTATTCTAGATAGGTTCATATACTGTAGAATAATCATTGGCATGAAAAGTAGGCTCTTTAGTTCGTCACGGAACTTCTTGTTAGATATGTCATTTTCACTAAATTGTTTTATATTATCAATTTAAAGCCCTTAATTGTTACAGATCTGATTTTTAAACTAATATGGTATATTTTTTAGTTTTTATTAATTTTTCAAAGGAAAAAATCCAAGTACTGTGTCTCTACTTAGTATAAAACTAAGCCCCCGATTCTTGGATGTCACGGGTAATCTCGAGAACAACTGGATGGCTTTTGATGCGGTTTTCATCATTCTTTAAAGGATATCTCGAGTAAGGTTTCTTTAGAAAATAATTTATTTATGATCAAAGGAAGCCAAACAGTAACGATTTCAGTAAAAAAAAAAGTCGAAAAGAAACCTGGCGTCCATGCGCGTTTTAAACTTACGCTGGGAAAACCGTGAAAAATATCGAGTGTAAGAATTGTTCAGCATGAAAAGTTCTTCAAAAAGTCCGCGAAAGCATATCTCTATCTTCAAAACATCGCCCACTATAAGTGTTTCTACGTTTTCATTTCTTCCAACAATCTCCATTCAATTACTAGCTTCGCGACAGTTTACGAGCTAGCACTTAATGCATTCATAACTGTTCCCGGGCAAAGCCGGGGTTGGTTGCTAGTAATATATACTCAAACTTTGCTCGCAATTATAATAGTTCTTTTAAAATCAATTACTGAGAAGGGCCATAATGTGGCCGGAACTAGTATAATCAATTAATGTATATTAATTCAATTTATTGACATAAGGCGTAATAATAGTACAGTATGCAACGAGCCTATAATGGCAATAATTAAGACACGAGTAAGGTTATAAAACTAGCGTATGCGAGTTTTATAATTTCCATGCGAGTGTCTTAATTACCATTATAGGTGAATTGCATACGACTGTTTATGTTCGACGTTAATTATAACTTTATTAAATGTTTTAACATAAATTTTCATAAATATCTGTGGGATTCAATAACTTCAGTTAGTGAACAGAGCGCGCTGGGTGGTTTGCTGTCTAAACAAAGCGCATGCGTTGGTCAAAGAATTTCGAAAGCTGAGACCATTTACTTTGCTTGGCAATGCTATCGTCTACAGCCTGCATGATGTCTAGTGCCGATCAGAACTAGCGTT
The DNA here is from genome assembly GCA_946902985.2 of Meconema thalassinum. Taxonomy (NCBI): domain Eukaryota; kingdom Metazoa; phylum Arthropoda; class Insecta; order Orthoptera; family Tettigoniidae; genus Meconema; species Meconema thalassinum. Next base: position 411,982,040 of record OX336393.1, read on the forward strand.
TACTAATATTGTCACCGAGTCGTTTGAAAGCAATGCGCTGTTCTGAAATTGGGGTTAGGGATATTAAGGTACAGTGCTATTTCTTGTCTCATATTCGCCAGTTTATGCACGCGAACTTATGGGACGGTGCACAATCCATGTCAGTAATTTATGTAGAAGGATGCTGTGTGGCTAACTTTTGGACGTAGATTCATAAATTTCTTGCATATGTCATAGTATTTTCTTGTTACAGTAAAGGTTCGTGCTGATTTTGTCTTTGTGTTTGGTATTGTAACTACAATGGTTGATCCGATATCCAATTTGAACTTTCAAATCATGCAATTCATGTCCGACATGTTGGATTTTGAGCGCATGCGCGAAGCTATCCGTACCTAATTGGTCAATGAATGAGCTCTGATTGGCTGGAGAAACTGTTTCATAATGAAGAATAGTACTATAATGACCCTCATTATGATACAGTTTTCTGACATATAATATTCACATTTCGACATCGTCGGACATGAAATTAGTAAATACTCATTAGTTCCATTTAGTTTCAATAAGGAAACTCCTAAAATGATTTAGTTCATATCGCTATGTAGTTTTATTGTATAGTCCTACTCAACTGAGTGGTTACAGTAGTTTGAGGTTGCAGCGTTTGCAGTAGGCCTAATCAAATATGAAAGGAATATCAATATTATTGATAGAAACAAGTCCTACAATCATTCTCTTAGTTAACAGGTCCGGTACACGACGCATACCTCAGACTTCTAATTCAGAAATGGGAAATACTTATGCCTTCTAATAAACGTCCTAACAAAGTTATTGATTTAAGACTGACAAGGCACTTTTTCTTTCTTTAGGACTTTTTGACCTTTCAAAATGTTTTGTATATTTGCTTGCTTAGATTTCTTGAAATTTTTACCACGTGACCATTGCATGTACGGTACATTGCAACTGGAAACTTGTAAAGAGACTTAGCAAAATGCTTGTAGAAAGTTATCTGTGCCATGGATGTAGGATTTGAACATCATTTTGTTTTAATTTTTTGTCTACTTATCTATCCAAAAGTTTAATTATATTGAGAAAATACGTTTTGTTGTTGTTTCAGTGGCCATAATAGCGAGTTCATCTGCCCCTAAAAAATACATTTTAGTGATAAATGACTGAAATTACCACTGGCTCATATTTTTACGTGTATTTCACATGGTGAGGGATCAGGACTCTAAGGCGGTTTATCCATTGAAACCCTGAAACTATCACGTGTTCGGTTCATTGGAGAAGTCCCTTAAGGGTAAGCGTTTTATCGCTGATCAAGCGGTTCATGATGTTGTAAGAGAGCGGCTACAGACAGCATCCTTTTCGGTGGGAAGTACAGGGAAACTTGTTCAGCGTTGAGCTAGGTCCCTGAGCAGTGGAGGTGCTGTCGTTGTGTTACACTGTACATTCCCCAATGCACTGACAAGCCAAAAGTCATGGGATAGCCCAATTTAGCTGAGTGGCTCTTAGCGTCCCCGCAACAGACGACGTTGCACGATCTTAACCAGTTTCACTTGAGTACAGGTGGTAGTGTAATTCGGATTGACTGTTGTTTACATGCTTATGAATGACATGGCGACGTGTGCTCTCAGAGTTCGAACGGGGCATGATTATGGGTGCCAGAAGGATGGGACATTCAATTTCAGAAGTTGTGAGGATTTTCATTATTCCTCGATCCACAGTGTCACGTGGGTACAGGGGATATCAAAATCAAGGCATTACGTTCCACAGTGGACAACGCAGTGGGCGTGCAAGGCTACTTGATGATCGTGACAGGGGAATGTTACGTGGAATTGTCCGTTCTAATTCTAACACTCGCTCAAATTGCAGCCACATTCTCTGCAGGAAGTATGAGGCGTGTATCGGGCATATCAGAGCCACGGTGAGTGAGTGGTTATCGTGTCGGGCTACCAACCGTAAGCTTGCAGGTACACTGATTTTTTTAAAGGCGACAAAAATCACGATACGCATGAGTAGGGGGGTAGTGCCGATTCCAACCAGTGTCATGGCCGCCGCGTGAGTCCAAGCCAATATCTCGCAAACCGATGGTCGGATTTTAATAAACGAGGTGTCGTTGGACTCGGGTTGACGCCCTCTTTTCAATGGACCATTCCTTTCAACCCCTAAATAAAACCTACCCCTACTAGGGGGTGAAATTGTAATTTTTAGTGAAAGTCTCTTTTCAAATACGACATGTATAAGGTGCGCTGCTAAAATGAACTTAAATGTTGTTGCTCATATCGCGCATGCGTTTTACGAGATGCCGCTATGGATGAACATTTTTGTTTTTGTTTTTTACGCATGCGCACTTGGGATTTTTGTAAGAGGGCGAGCTCTTTGAAAAAAATGATTGATAAGAAGAGGTTTTGGTGGTGAGGAGAGAGCCAGATAGTCGCCTACTTTCCTACGAAGTTTCCCGATATCTCTCAAACGCAAGGTCGGATTTGGACGTGTGACGTGTCAAATCGCTTGTCTCGAAGCCCTATACATGTTATTAATAGGTTAGCGTTTTGAGAATGAGGGAAACAGGCTTTTTTGGGGTAAAACCGTGATTTTAGACTTTTTCTGATATTTCACGAATGCATGGTCGGATTTGGTCCTATGACGTGTCAAATGGCTTGTCTCGAAACCCTCTTTATTTTGGTAATAGGTTAAAGTTTCTGGAAATGAGGGAAACAGAATTTTTTGTTGTAAAACCGTGATTTTAGTCTTTCTGTTATATCTCACAAACCAATAACGCCAGAGACGTATACGAGGGGTCGTAGGACTCGGGGTGACGCCCCTTTCCTCTCTCCTTTCGAATATAGTATTTATGTTTAAAAAATGTGAAAGGGCCTAACGACACTTATGTTGAAAACATTTCAGTTTTTAAAACTTTTTCTTTTAATTTGTCTAAAATGTTCATGAAGAGTGGTTGCAGATAGAGACGATACCACTGGACACGTGTTTCAACGAAGCTATTACTGGCCACGGTGGTGATATACCAATACAGTATTCGCTATTTTGATGAGACCGCGGGTCGAGGGTTCGTTTTCTGATTTTTCCTATGATGGAATTCCTAATTCCTAAACCCCCTGAAGGGGGTCTTTAACGTGTAAACGATTATGAGTGACATGGCAAATGATAATTCCTTGATCCGATGAAGTTGGCTTTAGATAGAACAAACAGAACTTGGTTATATGGTGCTTGAAATGAGTATAGAAAACAAACTTGCTGGGGCAGACTGACAGGATGTGGATGTTATTTGAGCTTATTGGAATGCATTGACTTGACTTGACAACAGGGCAATGAAAAAAGCACAGAGATGCTGAGGACACTTGAAGGTCAAACGATATGGCAACCATGGTGGGAGGGGGAAGCTAGGATGATGTCGCCGATCATGTTCAATGTTCAATGGATGAATTTATATTTTGCGAAGCATTGTTTGGAGAGGGTCATGGGACGACTTGTTTTAAGGGTATTTATTTTTTCGATCTTTCTTATGATGGTCTCATTGATTGAAATCATTCAAAACTGCTAGGGCATGGCCTTGAGATTTTATAAACTGATAATGGGATTTTGACATACAAGATCCACTCAGAACTTGACATGATGTCATTCTTTTATGGCTTATGAATTTCCCCAAAAAAAGACCCATAACAACAAGATCATGGACTTTTGCTTTTCATAATATATTGCAAACCCATAATGTAAGATGTTTACTGTGGATGACGAAATCTAGCTAGGTAAAGAAAGAATTATTGTAGGATATATGTATGGTGACTGACACGTCTTTGACCATTGGAACTTGTTTTCAGATCTGACTGTAGTACATAGGGAGTATAGGTTGTAGGCATGGATTGACAAACGATGCACACAAAATTCAATTTATCGATTCGAGAATTAAGAGTAGACTATCATTAATTAATTGGTTAAAGAGTGTAGCTAAAAATAAAAAATGGTGACTACATTAAACTAAACTGAACCAAGTCGAATCAAACCCAACTGAACCAAACCAAGCCTAAAGCAAACCAAACCTAATCAAGAACAAGCCAAGGGCTTAAGTGTAAAACTTGTGGGGGAATGCAGTCATTGGCAATGTCCAAAGGAAGGGATAACGCTCTACCTTTAGAGGGTGAGGTAAAGCTAGCGCATGGTGCTAATGCATATTCCCAAGTACATGAACCACACACACACACAACTATCCTATGCTGTTTTTATGAGTTGACTGTTAAAACTTACTCAGTGGTTACTGAGCAAGATGGTCGCTACACACAACAAGCTTTAAATACTTGAGGCTAATAATCTATACACACACACGCACTCGCTTGTTCTAAACTAAACTGTCTCGCTGGCAGAGCTCACACAGTAGGCAAATGACAGAAATGCTTGGCTAACCGAAATACAATCATTTTCGGTTGTCTAATGATACCAGCTAGCCATTACATGCTATAGTGGTGAGCACATGTGCCTCTTGCACTGGAGATCGTAACTCGATTTCTAGCTCTAAGGCCTAGAACGAATCAAACTAAGAAAGAATGGTATGGTGACGCAGTAGTTAAACTGTTAGCCTTTCAATAAGGTAGACTAGGGTTTGATTTTGGGTTAATATACATGTCATAAACAAACAAACAAAAAAAGCGGAGATAATGTTTAAAACTGATTACACTTGTCTCTTTTCAAATTATTACTTAGATTACAAATACAAAGGTGGACTGGGTTTGATATACAGTTAATGCTGCCTATCGCATACTAGCCTGTAAGAAAGCCAAACAAGCAAAAGGCGTAGGTAGAGCAGTGGTAAAATCACTATGTGTATAGAACTACCTAACGGTTTTATGAACTGGCAATGCTATGTCGCATAAACAGTGCAGGATACAATCCGGCAACCATAATTTTTATCTTGTGGAACAGAGAAAATGCAATTTTACCTTGATGGATAGCAAATGAGTGCAGATGAATGACCTATGCATTAGCCTACCATAGGGTTATAACCACGAGGTGCAGGTGTGACTTTTATATTTTATTGTTTAGAGACATGGCTTTTTTGTAACCAGTAGATTTAGTATTTTGTAAATATTCATTTTTGTAATTGTAAATAGTGGAAACATTTTTTTTTGTAATAGTAAATGTTAAATGTATAACTAAAAGTTATTTGGGATAAGTGTGCATGTCAAGGATAAATAGCGTGGTTGTATTTGTTTTCAAAGACAGGTATGGTTGTGTGAATGTATGACTACAAATAGAATGATAGAGAGAGAGAGAGAAAGCTTGTGTATGTGTGTGTGTGTGTGTGTGTGTGGGTAGCATTGATTTTTCAACCAAAGCAAACACGGCAAGGTAGGATGGTGGGGTAATTAATGTATATAGCAAATGGTAAATAGTATACTATATTTTTTTAACACTTGTGTTTTTTTAATGCAGCAGTAGATAGGTGTTATTTTGTAAAACAGTCTTACCTACAGTAGTAGTAGTAGTAGTAGTAGTAGTAGTAGTAGGCCTATATGTTTTTGGAAACAAACAGAAAGAGAATGCACTATTGCCATGGCCAAGCACTTCCATTAAAGTGATTTCAAGAAAATTTAAATCAGCAAATGTGTGTTTTACAAAACTAAACATTCAGCATGGACTAAATCATAAACGTGTCTTCTGTGATATGGAAAAAATAGGAAATCCATGTTTCCATATCAACACAATTTAAAAACTTAAAACTGACATTTAAAAAATGTAAATGGGAAATTGGCAAATGTGTAAACAACAAAATGGAAAATTCTTGTTTCCATATCATGAAATCCAAAAACTTTAAACTGACATTTTCAAATCGTGTACATGGAAAATTGACAAATGGCAATGTGTGAAATGTGAAAATGAAAAAATATGAACAAATGGCTATCATTATTTAAAAAAATAAAAAACCGTCGTGTTCTATCGTTAAAGTGTGAATCAAACCACATCTACTTATTTGGATCACCCGAGACTGAGTAGACCTGTTTTAGTCCTAATATACTTTTAAAATTTTATGTTAAAGCTCAATTTGAACTCAAGAGCTTTAGAGTGCCAGCTAACTATTATAACCGTTACGTCACAAAGACAACTTTACACTACTCTTAATAAACAATAATAAGAAAAAGAATAATAAATGTTGATTTTTTTTTTAAGGATGAACATGGTGACACTGTTTCTGTTGCACAGTCTGCTAGCTACTAGCCAGCAGCTGGGGTCTTAGAAAACGATACAGTTGACATTTTGTAATGAGATGTGACATGTTTCAAAGTACAGTATTATGGGTTGCTGTTGAGTAAAAACTAATCCTGTACAAGGAAGCAAGGGTTCGAACCCCTTACCTAACATTACTATTGCCTGAACATGGCTTGACGACACTGTATTATTATGATACTCGGTACACAAACCATAGATAGAGTGTATTGTTTAAGATCACTTTCTTTCTGAACATAGGTGGAGACTGTTGATGGTTAACAATGGCATTAATATAGTAGGACGTGGGTATAGCAATTAAGAAAAAACAGACAATACCCATACAATATTTTTATTTATTTAATATAAGTACTTGTACAATAGTTACATTCAAAATACATTTCTTTTTTCTCTATTACTATTTAGTCCTTTTTGATTCTCTTGCATATGAAGGGTAGATAACCTTGTAGTTCAGCCCCTTAAAACAACAACAACACAACCTTTTGCATAGTCTGTGATGTTGACGACTCTTGAGATGTGGAAGATGGATTAAACATAACTTTTACAGCAGGGGTTAAATGTTGCTCAATAAACACTGCACTATTTTGAGTAGCAACATTTTTTTCTTGTACTAGCTTTTTAGCATTGTCATGATTATTTGTTGACACTAACAGTGTTTCATCTGGTACACCACATTGATGATCACTCACACTTAAAACCTTACCATTTCTACTTTTTAGATTGCCTAGACATATTTTTGACCTCTCTTTTGAGCATCGCCAAAATATTATTCCTTTTACATTTTGACGATTATAGTTATAAGAGTAGCCTTTATAGAGTACACGTTGTTTACCTTTGTTAGTTGTAGTAAGTTCCATAGTAGCAACTAACCTGTTAGTATGATTTGCTCACTACAAAGGTTATAACTGTTCTGATAATAAAATCATTTAGCGTTGGCTTTTATATTTAATATGTACAGTTTGAAGTGATAGCAAAAGTGAGAGCAAAATGGTAGCAGAGTGGTAGAAAATATAACATGTATTGTTAAGAAATAGTTTAAGCTGTTATGTGGATCCATTACATAATAATTTTAGCACGACGAAGCTCATTTTCTATATCCAATAGTTCTTCCTCATATTCAGTATAACCAGCCTGTTTATAGACATGCAGTTGCTGAAGCCGCCGGATTAGCTTACTTGGATTGTTCCAGTAGACAAATTTAACAAATGATTTTTTAGTTGTAAACAAAGCATTACCATTATCATTATTATCTTCATCATCAACATCATCATCATCATAACCATTATCATTATCATTATCATCATCATCATGATCATTATAATCCTCATCACTATTACTATATAGTCCTTTTTGATCCTTTTGCAATACCACATTTTGCACAGTCTGTGTTGCCCTTGATAATGTTGGGAGTTTTTCAGACATTGACAACTGTCCTAACACGACTTTCTGAGGAGATGATACATGCTTGTTAACAAACAATGCACTATCTTGAGCTGCAATATCTTTTTCTGGGACAAGTGTTTTAGCATTTTGAAGAGTTTTTTTAAACAGCAACGATGTTTTATCTGGTACACTACATTGATGATCACTCATACTTAAGACATCACTATTTTTACTTTTCAGCTCACCTCGACACTGTTTTGAACGATGTTTTGAACAACGCCAAATAACAGTTCCATTTTTATTGGTTCGTTTTACAATATATTTATATCCTTTATAGAATGCGTATGGCATACCATTGCTATTTGTTGATACTTCCATGTCAATTGTCAAGCATGAACTAATCTCTAGCAAAGTTCACTCGATAATATAAATAATTTCTAAACCCCAGTAGTGAATAGTCAGTTGTTTTTGATCTATGCAAGCGTAAACATGTCACATACACTGGTGATGGATACTCAAGGCTTTAAGGTCAATGAAAACAAGTACAGTATATATTTAAATAGGTGGCTATCATTGATTACACAACACGCGGGTCACCATATCTTTTTTTCTTTCGGACTAGTGTTTTAACATTTGAAGAGTGTTTTAAACAGAAACGATGTCTTATCAGTCACACTACATTGATGATCACTCACACTTAAGACCTCGCTATTTTTACTTTTTAACTCACTTTGACACTGTTTTGAACGATGTTTTGAACAACGCCAAATAACAGTTCCATTTTTATTGGTTCGTTTTACAATATACGTATAACCTTTATAGTATGCATATGGCTTACCATAACTATTCGTTGATACTTTCATATCAATTTTCAAGCATGAAATAATCTCCAATAAATTTCGCTCGATAATAGAAATAATAGTTTAAAGTGGGTGCGAAGGTGGGTGCAAAAGTGGGTGCAAAAGTGAGTGTAAAAGTGGGTGTAAAAGTGGGTGCAAAAGTGAGTGCAAAAGTGGCTGCGAAAGTGGGTGCGAAAGTGGATGCAGTTTATAGTAGGCACCATTTTTACTAGAATGTGATTTGAGTAAATGTAATTTCTAAACCCAAGTAGTGAATAGTCAGTTGGTTTTGATTTATGCAAGCGTAAACATGTCTCATACACTGATGATGGATACTCAAGGCTTCTTGGTCAACAAAAACAAGTATATAGTTAAAGAGGTAGCTATTATTGATTGCACAACACTGAATCTATTTTTGAAATTTTGACAAAGGGTCTAAGTGCACTTTTGTTAATATCTCGCGAACCAATAAGACTACGGCATTGTATGAGGTATTGTTGGACTTTTTGCCGAAGACTGCTGGTAAACACTTATGTTCCCACGACCTTTTTAAAGATGGCGGCTGACCCACGAGGGGTGATTAAAACGTATTCCAAGCGACGCTTGTCGATAAGCAAACCAATAATCAAAGGGGGGTGTGACAGAGCTTGAGGCGATAACCCCTTTTGATTGATCCCTGTTGATTTGCCCCTTTGGACTGGTCCCCGTTGACAAGTCCCTCTGAACGGGTCCTTTTTGAAGGGAGTCATTTATGACGGGCCCCTGCTGACGGGTCACTGTGGACGGATCCCTGTGGACAGGTCCCTGTTGACAGGTCCAAAGGGATTAGTCAAAAGGACCTGTCAACAGGGACCTGTCCACAGGGATCCGTCCACAGTGACCCGTCAGCAGGGGCCCGTCATAAATGACTCCCTTCAAAAAGGACCCGTTCAGAGGGACTTGTCAACGGGGACCAGTCCAAAGGGGCAAATCAACAGGGATCAATCAAAAGGGGTTATCGCCTCAAGCTCTGTCACACCCCCCTTTGATTATTGGTTTGCTTATCGACAAGCGTCGCTTGGAATACGTTTTAATCACCCCTCGTGGGTCAGCCGCCATCTTTAAAAAGGTCGTGGGAACATAAGTGTTTACCAGCAGTCTTCGGCAAAAAGTCCAACAATACCTCATACAATGCCGTAGTCTTATTGGTTCGCGAGATATTAACAAAAGTGCACTTAGACCCTTTGTCAAAATTTCAAAAATAGATTCAGTGTTGTGCAATCAATAATAGCTACCTCTTTAACTATATACTTGTTTTTGTTGACCAAGAAGCCTTGAGTATCCATCATCAGTGTATGAGACATGTTTACGCTTGCATAAATCAAAACCAACTGACTATTCACTACTTGGGTTTAGAAATTACATTTACTCAAATCACATTCTAGTAAAAATGGTGCCTACTATAAACTGCATCCACTTTCGCACCCACTTTTGCACTCACTTTTGCACCCACTTTTGCACCCACTTTTACACCCACTTTTACACTCACTTTTGCACCCACTTTTGCACCCACCTTCGCACCCACTTTAAACTATTATTTCTATTATCGAGCGAAATTTATTGGAGATTATTTCATGCTTGAAAATTGATATGAAAGTATCAACGAATAGTTATGGTAAGCCATATGCATACTATAAAGGTTATACGTATATTGTAAAACGAACCAATAAAAATGGAACTGTTATTTGGCGTTGTTCAAAACATCGTTCAAAACAGTGTCAAAGTGAGTTAAAAAGTAAAAATAGCGAGGTCTTAAGTGTGAGTGATCATCAATGTAGTGTGACTGATAAGACATCGTTTCTGTTTAAAACACTCTTCAAATGTTAAAACACTAGTCCGAAAGAAAAAAAGATATGGTGACCCGCGTGTTGTGTAATCAATGATAGCCACCTATTTAAATATATACTGTACTTGTTTTCATTGACCTTAAAGCCTTGAGTATCCATCACCAGTGTATGTGACATGTTTACGCTTGCATAGATCAAAAACAACTGACTATTCACTACTGGGGTTTAGAAATTATTTATATTATCGAGTGAACTTTGCTAGAGATTAGTTCATGCTTGACAATTGACATGGAAGTATCAACAAATAGCAATGGTATGCCATACGCATTCTATAAAGGATATAAATATATTGTAAAACGAACCAATAAAAATGGAACTGTTATTTGGCGTTGTTCAAAACATCGTTCAAAACAGTGTCGAGGTGAGCTGAAAAGTAAAAATAGTGATGTCTTAAGTATGAGTGATCATCAATGTAGTGTACCAGATAAAACATCGTTGCTGTTTAAAAAAACTCTTCAAAATGCTAAAACACTTGTCCCAGAAAAAGATATTGCAGCTCAAGATAGTGCATTGTTTGTTAACAAGCATGTATCATCTCCTCAGAAAGTCGTGTTAGGACAGTTGTCAATGTCTGAAAAACTCCCAACATTATCAAGGGCAACACAGACTGTGCAAAATGTGGTATTGCAAAAGGATCAAAAAGGACTATATAGTAATAGTGATGAGGATTATAATGATCATGATGATGATGATGATGATAATGATAATGGTTATGATGATGATGATGTTGATGATGAAGATAATAATGATAATGGTAATGCTTTGTTTACAACTAAAAAATCATTTGTTAAATTTGTCTACTGGAACAATCCAAGTAAGCTAATCCGGCGACTTCAGCAACTGCATGTCTATAAACAGGCTGGTTATACTGAATATGAGGAAGAACTATTGGATATAGAAAATGAGCTTCGTCGTGCTAAAATTATTATGTAATGGATCCACATAACAGCTTAAACTATTTCTTAACAATACATGTTATATTTTCTACCACTCTGCTACCATTTTGCTCTCACTTTTGCTATAACTTCAAACTGTACATATTAAATATAAAAGCCAACGCTAAATGATTTTATTATCAGAACAGTTATAACCTTTGTAGTGAGCAAATCATACTAACAGGTTAGTTGCTACTATGGAACTTACTACAACTAACAAAGGTAAACAACGTGTACTCTATAAAGGCTACTCTTATAACTATAATCGTCAAAATGTAAAAGGAATAATATTTTGGCGATGCTCAAAAGAGAGGTCAAAAATATGTCGAGGCAATCTAAAAAGTAGAAATGGTAAGGTTTTAAGTGTGAGTGATCATCAATGTGGTGTACCAGATGAAACACTGTTGGTGTCAACAAATAATCATGACAATGCTAAAAAGCTAGTACAAGAAAAAAATGTTGCTACTCAAAATAGTGCAGTGTTTATTGAGCAACATTTAACCCCTGCTGTAAAAGTTATGTTTAATCCATCTTCCACATCTCAAGAGTCGTCAACATCACAGACTATGCAAAAGGTTGTGTTGTTGTTGTTTTAAGGGGCTGAACTACAAGGTTATCTACCCTTCATATGCAAGAGAATCAAAAAGGACTAAATAGTAATAGAGAAAAAAGAAATGTATTTTGAATGTAACTATTGTACAAGTACTTATATTAAATAAATAAAAATATTGTATGGGTATTGTCTGTTTTTTCTTAATTGCTATACCCACGTCCTACTATATTAATGCCATTGTTAACCATCAACAGTCTCCACCTATGTTCAGAAAGAAAGTGATCTTAAACAATACACTCTATCGATGGTTTGTGTACCGAGTATCATAATAATACAGTGTCGTCAAGCCATGTTCAGGCAATAGTAATGTTAGGTAAGGGGTTCGAACCCTTGCTTCCTTGTACAGGATTAGTTTTTACTCAACAGCAACCCATAATACTGTACTTTGAAACATGTCACATCTCATTACAAAATGTCAACTGTATCGTTTTCTAAGACCCCAGCTGCTGGCTAGTAGCTAGCAGACTGTGCAACAGAAACAGTGTCACCATGTTCATCCTTAAAAAAAAAATCAACATTTATTATTCTTTTTCTTATTATTGTTTATTAAGAGTAGTGTAAAGTTGTCTTTGTGACGTAACGGTTATAATAGTTAGCTGGCACTCTAAAGCTCTTGAGTTCAAATTGAGCTTTAACATAAAATTTTAAAAGTATATTAGGACTAAAACAGGTCTACTCAGTCTCGGGTGATCCAAATAAGTAGATGTGGTTTGATTCACACTTTAACGATAGAACACGACGGTTTTTTATTTTTTTTAAATAATGATAGCCATTTGTTCATATTTTTTCATTTTCACATTTCACACATTGCCATTTGTCAATTTTCCATGTACACGATTTGAAAATGTCAGTTTAAAGTTTTTGGATTTCATGATATGGAAACAAGAATTTTCCATTTTGTTGTTTACACATTTGCCAATTTCCCATTTACATTTTTTAAATGTCAGTTTTAAGTTTTTAAATTGTGTTGATATGGAAACATGGATTTCCTATTTTTTCCATATCACAGAAGACACGTTTATGATTTAGTCCATGCTGAATGTTTAGTTTTGTAAAACACACATTTGCTGATTTAAATTTTCTTGAAATCACTTTAATGGAAGTGCTTGGCCATGGCAATAGTGCATTCTCTTTCTGTTTGTTTCCAAAAACATATAGGCCTACTACTACTACTACTACTACTACTGTAGGTAAGACTGTTTTACAAAATAACACCTATCTACTGCTGCATTAAAAAAACACAAGTGTTAAAAAAATATAGTATACTATTTACCATTTGCTATATACATTAATTACCCCACCATCCTACCTTGCCGTGTTTGCTTTGGTTGAAAAATCAATGCTACCCACACACACACACACACACACATACACAAGCTTTCTCTCTCTCTCTCTATCATTCTATTTGTAGTCATACATTCACACAACCATACCTGTCTTTGAAAACAAATACAACCACGCTATTTATCCTTGACATGCACACTTATCCCAAATAACTTTTAGTTATACATTTAACATTTACTATTACAAAAAAAATGTTTCCACTATTTACAATTACAAAAATGAATATTTACAAAATACTAAATCTACTGGTTACAAAAAAGCCATGTCTCTAAACAATAAAATATAAAAGTCACACCTCCACCTCGTGGTTATAACCCTATGGTAGGCTAATGCATAGGTCATTCATCTGCACTCATTTGCTATCCATCAAGGTAAAATTGCATTTTCTCTGTTCCACAAGATAAAAATTATGGTTGCCGGATTGTATCCTGCACTGTTTATGCGACATAGCATTGCCAGTTCATAAAACCGTTAGGTAGTTCTCTACACATAGTGATTTTACCACTGCTCTACCTACGCCTTTTGCTTGTTTGGCTTTCTTACAGGCTAGTATGCGATAGGCAGCATTAACTGTATATCAAACCCAGTCCACCTTTGTATTTGTAATCTAAGTAATAATTTGAAAAGAGACAAGTGTAATCAGTTTTAAACATTATCTCCGCTTTTTTTGTTTGTTTGTTTATGACATGTATATTAACCCAAAATCAAACCCTAGTCTACCTTATTGAAAGGCTAACAGTTTAACTACTGCGTCACCATACCATTCTTTCTTAGTTTGATTCGTTCTAGGCCTTAGAGCTAGAAATCGAGTTACGATCTCCAGTGCAAGAGGCACATGTGCTCACCACTATAGCATGTAATGGCTAGCTGGTATCATTAGACAACCGAAAATGATTGTATTTCGGTTAGCCAAGCATTTCTGTCATTTGCCTACTGTGTGAGCTCTGCCAGCGAGACAGTTTAGTTTAGAACAAGCGAGTGCGTGTGTGTGTATAGATTATTAGCCTCAAGTATTTAAAGCTTGTTGTGTGTAGCGACCATCTTGCTCAGTAACCACTGAGTAAGTTTTAACAGTCAACTCATAAAAACAGCATAGGATAGTTGTGTGTGTGTGTGGTTCATGTACTTGGGAATATGCATTAGCACCATGCGCTAGCTTTACCTCACCCTCTAAAGGTAGAGCGTTATCCCTTCCTTTGGACATTGCCAATGACTGCATTCCCCCACAAGTTTTACACTTAAGCCCTTGGCTTGTTCTTGATTAGGTTTGGTTTGCTTTAGGCTTGGTTTGGTTCAGTTGGGTTTGATTCGACTTGGTTCAGTTTAGTTTAATGTAGTCACCATTTTTTATTTTTAGCTACACTCTTTAACCAATTAATTAATGATAGTCTACTCTTAATTCTCGAATCGATAAATTGAATTTTGTGTGCATCGTTTGTCAATCCATGCCTACAACCTATACTCCCTATGTACTACAGTCAGATCTGAAAACAAGTTCCAATGGTCAAAGACGTGTCAGTCACCATACATATATCCTACAATAATTCTTTCTTTACCTAGCTAGATTTCGTCATCCACAGTAAACATCTTACATTATGGGTTTGCAATATATTATGAAAAGCAAAAGTCCATGATCTTGTTGTTATGGGTCTTTTTTTGGGGAAATTCATAAGCCATAAAAGAATGACATCATGTCAAGTTCTGAGTGGATCTTGTATGTCAAAATCCCATTATCAGTTTATAAAATCTCAAGGCCATGCCCTAGCAGTTTTGAATGATTTCAATCAATGAGACCATCATAAGAAAGATCGAAAAAATAAATACCCTTAAAACAAGTCGTCCCATGACCCTCTCCAAACAATGCTTCGCAAAATATAAATTCATCCATTGAACATTGAACATGATCGGCGACATCATCCTAGCTTCCCCCTCCCACCATGGTTGCCATATCGTTTGACCTTCAAGTGTCCTCAGCATCTCTGTGCTTTTTTCATTGCCCTGTTGTCAAGTCAAGTCAATGCATTCCAATAAGCTCAAATAACATCCACATCCTGTCAGTCTGCCCCAGCAAGTTTGTTTTCTATACTCATTTCAAGCACCATATAACCAAGTTCTGTTTGTTCTATCTAAAGCCAACTTCATCGGATCAAGGAATTATCATTTGCCATGTCACTCATAATCGTTTACACGTTAAAGACCCCCTTCAGGGGGTTTAGGAATTAGGAATTCCATCATAGGAAAAATCAGAAAACGAACCCTCGACCCGCGGTCTCATCAAAATAGCGAATACTGTATTGGTATATCACCACCGTGGCCAGTAATAGCTTCGTTGAAACACGTGTCCAGTGGTATCGTCTCTATCTGCAACCACTCTTCATGAACATTTTAGACAAATTAAAAGAAAAAGTTTTAAAAACTGAAATGTTTTCAACATAAGTGTCGTTAGGCCCTTTCACATTTTTTAAACATAAATACTATATTCGAAAGGAGAGAGGAAAGGGGCGTCACCCCGAGTCCTACGACCCCTCGTATACGTCTCTGGCGTTATTGGTTTGTGAGATATAACAGAAAGACTAAAATCACGGTTTTACAACAAAAAATTCTGTTTCCCTCATTTCCAGAAACTTTAACCTATTACCAAAATAAAGAGGGTTTCGAGACAAGCCATTTGACACGTCATAGGACCAAATCCGACCATGCATTCGTGAAATATCAGAAAAAGTCTAAAATCACGGTTTTACCCCAAAAAAGCCTGTTTCCCTCATTCTCAAAACGCTAACCTATTAATAACATGTATAGGGCTTCGAGACAAGCGATTTGACACGTCACACGTCCAAATCCGACCTTGCGTTTGAGAGATATCGGGAAACTTCGTAGGAAAGTAGGCGACTATCTGGCTCTCTCCTCACCACCAAAACCTCTTCTTATCAATCATTTTTTTCAAAGAGCTCGCCCTCTTACAAAAATCCCAAGTGCGCATGCGTAAAAAACAAAAACAAAAATGTTCATCCATAGCGGCATCTCGTAAAACGCATGCGCGATATGAGCAACAACATTTAAGTTCATTTTAGCAGCGCACCTTATACATGTCGTATTTGAAAAGAGACTTTCACTAAAAATTACAATTTCACCCCCTAGTAGGGGTAGGTTTTATTTAGGGGTTGAAAGGAATGGTCCATTGAAAAGAGGGCGTCAACCCGAGTCCAACGACACCTCGTTTATTAAAATCCGACCATCGGTTTGCGAGATATTGGCTTGGACTCACGCGGCGGCCATGACACTGGTTGGAATCGGCACTACCCCCCTACTCGCATGTCATACGATGTTGGCATGTTAAAGAACCCATTTGAATTCAGTAGGCCGTGTTCATAATGGTAAAATTAATCTCGGGATTTTCCACCAACACAAAGTTCCTCATTTCTCTACTAGAAAGCGCTATAGTGTCAAGGAGCTTATATATCTAACCTCCTGGACTTTCATAGTGCATCTGTCGGTTGTGTAGTCAGCCTGAAGGCTGGTTGGATCCTCAAGAAGCACCGCCATTAGGTTACGTGGGTGGATACCCACAAAAATCCAAGGCAGTGCTATATTGGGGTGTACTAGGCAAGGAGGTAGTTTGCCATTGCTTTTCTCACTGAGTCAGCAGTTCTAACCCTATGAGTAGAACCTTTCACAGCATCTGCAGGCAGTGACTGTGCCCTGAACGTCATTACTAAGCACCACCCATACCTCAGTAACTTCCATATAATCACAGTAATGAGTGAGACTGAGACATCCGTGAAAGGCCACATTTTACTCTAGCCTGTGCCAACAGACAAATGCAAATATACCGCATTCATCAAGAGGTGGAAAACAGGCCAACATAGCGTATCAATGAGCAATAAAATTCGACATGCAAGTTGCCCTCTGGGCGTCAATTAACAAAGCTTGCATCCAGCACCCGAGACCATGCGATATTACTATTCGTATTATTAGCGCAACGATCATTAGGTTCCACAGGATATGGTAGCAGAACAGCCACCAGCAGTCCAACACTGGGAACAGCGTCTAACCCGGGCTCGTGAGGGTGCTAATTGGACCCTGGAGTACTAGAAACATATGGGTGAGTCACGATGCAGGCTGATGGCAGGATTCCGTATGGTGCAAACCCAATGAGGCCATAGATGCCAACAAGCCACTGTGCACCCTATAATAATGGAGTGGGGTGTGTTCACATGGCATGGGATTGGTCCATTTGTCCGTGTACCCACAAACCTCAATGGCAACCGCTACAAAACTCACACTGGTGACCATTTGCAGCCCTTCATGCTTTAATGCTTGCCACGGTGGGTGAGTGGTTATCGTTATCGTGTTGGACTACATACCCCAAACTTGCAGGTTCGCTCCTGGCCAAAGTAAGTGATTTATGAAAGGCAACAAAAATCACGACACGCATGTCATACGTTGTTGGCATGTTAAAGAACCCATTTGAATTCAGTAGGCCGTGTTCATAATGGCAAAATTAATCTTGGGATTTTCCACCAACACAAAAGTTCCTCCTTTCCCTACTAGAAAACGCTATAGTGTCCAGGAGCTTAGATGTCTAACCTCCTTGACTTTCATAGCGCTCCAAGGAACAACAAAATTCGAAATGCAAGCTGCCCTCAGGGTGTCAAATAACAAAGCTTGCACCCGGCATCCGAGGCTATACGATATTATTATTATTATTATTATTATTATTATTATTATTATAAGCCTCCGTGGCTTAGGCGGCAGCATGCCGGCCTCTCACCGCTGGGTCCGTGCTTCAAATCCCGGTCACTCCATGTGAGATCTGTGCTGGACAAAACGGAGGCAGATAGGTTTCTCCGGGTAATCCGGTTTTCCCTGTCAAAAATGTCATTCCAGAAACACTCTCCCCTATCATTTCATTTCACCTGTCATTCATTTAATCATTGCCTCAGAGGCTTCGGCAGCCGGCACAGTTCATATCCTCGCCGCTAGATGGGGGCTTCATTAATTCCATCCCTGACTTGAATCTTCCTGATACCGACTAGATACTCCAATAGGATAGTGCACCATCTCATCGGACTTTGGATGTCTAGGACTGGTTCGGGGGCATTCTGGAGAGTTCTAGAGAATGAGCGGCCAGCACGATATAATCGAGCATTATTAGGACGTGGTGGAGAGTGCTGTTCACAACCAATGTACTGCACCTAGAAATACCTGGAAGCAGGTTGCTATTGATACAACATGGATTTACAGCTCTCTAGAAGTCTTCAGTACACTCGTCGAGTGCAGACCTCGTCGAGTTACTTCACTTCTTTGGGCTAAAAGAGGCTCTAAATGTTATTAGACGGATATCCAATGCATGTGAGCGTGTTTCTACTTTACATTTAAACAGCTCTTACTCAGTGCACATCTTCGTTTGTGCACGTTTTCTTTTCTTTACTTCAGTTGGTTTCCTCTTCTCCCTGGAGAATCGTCAATCATCAAGCCTGCAGGAGAAGCCTGGTTTTACCCATTAGTTCCTAAATTGCGAATAGTCCTAATTTTATGTTTGTTTTGTGGCATGTCCTCTCGGTTCTGATGCTATCTATGTCCTTTGATTAAAGATTACTTGGCTGCGAGTCATTCGTATAATATGTTTACCATTTCTGGGTTGATTGAAGTAAAAGCAACTTCTTTTTTCAACTCCATTAAGGGACGTAGTGAGCCTCCTCATTTCTCTTATCAAGATGGACCATTGATTAATTATGCTTCTTCAATATCAGTGCTGCATATCTCCCAGCTATATGAGACACCACATACGCTGTAATGTATACATACATAGTTAAGGGAACCGGGACATGTGCTAGGCTCAAAAATGTCAAATTCGCTTTAGCTTAAAAATATCTCCTATCTTTCCTTAAGAATTTGGTGTATCAATTATTGTCCTGAAGTGATATTTGATGCAATAAAATTAGTCTCAAACATAATGTTTTAAGGCTATACTGTAGCTACTAGCCAAACATTCTTTTTGTGTTTTCCGTAAGTTCTATTTTTTGAAACTTCATGTGCTATTTTCTCAGAAACTATCTTATCAATGTATTTTAAACTTGGTAGTCTCTAAGACACTATATAGATCTACTAGTGGAAGTACATTTATTCAGGTATCTTGATTAGTTCATGGAGCCCAGCTTGAAAAGCACTGACAATTTTACAGGAAAATTCAGTTTTCAGCTAGGATGTGAAAAAAACTCAACTCCTGTAAACAATAGAACAATACTTTTACTTCAGTAGCTCAAAAAGGGTTTAAATATTATGCATGCAAAGTTTGTTGGGTCTGGTTTGAGTATTTGCTCAGAAAAAGAGACATAAGCTAAGGGAATTTTTAGCAAAATATTATTTTAAGATTGCTTTTGTAATGATCTCTCTGACACAAAATATTCAACATAGAAACTTCAAATACTACCCAAATAATGATGTACTCTGAATAAACTAAAAGGAACATTCAAGGAAATATCTATTGTAGATCCTGAGATATGTAACTAAACATCGGAAACTACATTTTTCTATCAACTCACACGTCCCGGTTCAGAGAAAATTACAACGAAAATTTGGAAGTATAGTTTTCATTTCAAATCTCAACAATATCTCCATGAGAGTACAGTAGGACATTTCCATGAGCTAATCAAGTCCCTCCGATTGAAACTTGTTTCCATTAGAGGGGAGGGGGTTGTGGCCACGTGTATTTTATGTGTTGAACCAACTTGTTCTGGATAGTGGCTGTCAACCCTGAGGTTCAGGTTTGATTTCCGGCTCTACCAAGAAATTTGTTTCTAGTCTGCTTCAGCTTCGTGAGGCAGCACTGAGAAGTTGGGTTTGATTCTCACTTCAGCTCTCCTAAGAGTGGTTTTCTTGGGATTCTCATGTGTACTTCGGTTCCTAACGACCATGGGTGCCTCTTTATCTACTTTAGCCCAATCACAAATACGCACACAACTTCGGACACCACGATAACACAGGATATCAGACAAATAAACACATCCAACTCATGAGCCTAATGAATACGATGTGTAAAATGTCTAAAATTTCCCCAAATGAATCAACAACAATCGTGGGTTGTTGTTGAAAGTAGTAGTATTGTGAGTGCAATAGGGTCTAAAACTGAGGTAGACGCCACGAGGCATGAAATCCCCCCAAGAATCCCCCAAGAATTTCCTAAATTCCCCCAGATTTACCCCAAAATTCTCGAAAACCCTCCAAATTTACCAAAATCCCCTTAAAGTTTCCAAGATTTCAGTCAAATTACCTTAAATTCCCCAAATTTACCCAAACTCCTTCAAATCCCCAAATTTATAAAAATCCCAAATTCTCAGTTTTAGACATTCATCTCCAAATTTCATTAATAAAACTGTGCTAAGAGGTGTAGATGACGTCGCTGTTCCACCCCTTAAAATAACGTGAAATAACTTCCTGGTCATTTTGACGCCTTTCTTAATTTTAGGTTTTTCCAGTAGACAATATTTTCATCATATCCCTGTGTTGTTTCTTTTCTTTTTCATCTGTCTAAATAGTTGAGCGCTTTTTGTGTTGTTCCTTATTACGTAATGTAAGTCTGTCTATAATCTTGTCTTTTACAGTGTCCATTTCTTTGAATCCCTTTTCACTTCTAAAACCCAACTAATTTGCCTTTTGGAATATTTGGCAAAATGGTCAAATATTCTTTGAGTCAATCTTTCCGGGTTCATCGGAACCACGTGACCATAACAAGAAATTCTTCTCTCTCCCTTTCTTCTTCAGTTTGAGTGCACCTACAGCACACTTAATTTGCTACCTTTTTCGTATCCAAGTGCTCCCAACCTTCCTTAGTGTGTTCCTTTTTCTCCAAGTGGTCAATTTCTCCTCTTTGTTTATTATTATTATTAATAATAATTTCTTTATTTACTCAACTTACAGTTGGTAACATGACCCATATCGGTACATTACGTACAAGAACATGAGTAAGTCACACTTTGAAAAGCCTATAGCATGCATTTTCAAACTATATAACAGACGTTCGACAGTATTTTTTTAATTTTTTAATTTTTTTTAGTAATGTTATCTTCCACGTTTCTTTTTCACAAGAGGGTCCAAGAAAATCCTAGTGTGTATTCAAAAATCCTGTAACGATGCTGCAAGTCTTCAGAATTGCAGCCTTTTTTGCAATAGTGTGGGTGTATGTGGGAAGATTTAGTGTGGCTAGATTTACTGAAAAGGATTTAGGTGTCAGGACAGTGGCAGAAAGGAGGAAAGGAAGGATCGTCACATTTTTTTTGTCTCCAGATTCTAGCCACCTTCATAGCTAGAGGAGTATATTTATCAATCCTCTCTCTGTATATATGGTGGATACTATGGTCATTCGGTACAGATATGTCAATCAAGTACGTGTGATGGTTCTTCTTATCAGTTAAAGTTATGTCTGGTCGATTATGAGGAGTTGTTTTGCCGGTTTGAATTATTATTATTATTACTAACGGGACTATTTATGCTTGTAACTAAACATGGAATGATATTTTCTGTGGAATGTTCTGTACAGAAATCACTAATAAAAAGAGCTAGTTGTAGAGTACAACATGGAATCACAATGCTTTTACCTCGAGGTATCGACTAGAGTTAATTCTGCTCTTAAACGTTTTCCTGGCATTCTAACAATTGACTTAATCAACGGCTTCATCACATACACTTAACTATGGAAAGAATGTTAATGAACTCACTGGTATTCGAACCACGGACTTGAGAGAACGTTTCATCATCCCTACGTCTTGAACTCGGACAATACCTATGTTGAGTCATCTGCCTTTTAAGGTTGGAAGCATGGTGTGGGTGATGTTCAGGGATTCCCTGTCTTAGTGTGCATGCGGCATTCCTTTTTCGGAGTTTAAACTATAGTTGTACCCCCTTCCCCCTGACAATGTGGTTATAATTCTCGCCCCTCTCTGTGGTGCATATTGAGATTCCTGTCCCAAAGGTCAAGCACTGGATTTATTATTACAAATGTTAACCTATGTGACTCAAAGAACTCGTTCTTTTTTCCGGGATGGTCGAACTCCGCTAATTAGTTTAAACCCAAACAGTCCTGTCAGCTCACGCTAATGGGTTTGGGAAGAGAGTGGGGGTAGGCAACCTCTCCTGAAATGTTGGTTAAACCATGAGTTGACTAACAGCTACGTACACCTCGACCTCCTGGATTTTCCGTAGATATAATCAGTGCAGCTAATATGTTATCCATGTACAGTCATAGAAGTGCACGATTGAGGGTTATAGGAAACTATAAATGTTGTAAGTTTGAGTTGTCACAACGGGGCCATAAGTGGAGGTGTTCCAACAAGGAATTCATTTACGAATGCACCTTATTTTGTAGCAGAATACATATAAGCATTTTGGTTCCCAAGATATCGTTTTAAAGCTCATAACGCAGGCTATAACTTGCATGTTACGAAGCCACAACATAAAAATTAAAATGTGCAGATCTGAATAGTAACTGTGAAACTTATCTTTATTAAGTGCAAGGCTAGAGAAAACCAGGAAACTGGAATAATACCAAACGTTGCTAATGAGTAGTATCGAATACGTCTTTGAGATAACAAGAGTAGATAGTGGTGAACACCGTAAAGATCAGGGCAGGTTGACACATTCCGAAATATATTTACCTTGACGTCCAGTTTGGGGGTGGTGGGCAGTGAAACACGCCTCAGGCAACTTCCCCTGTAAGGATTTTCCTAATTGAGCACCGTGGAGAAAACTCATTAGCGGAGCTCGGTATCACCCCTTTTTTCAGCCTATTTCCATTTATGAAAAATTAGCCTTATGAGATCACCTTTTGTCCGTGTGCGTGTGTATGTGAGTGCATAATAAAATCTAAACGGCTGGAGCGATTTCAATGAAACTCAGTAAGGTCATAATATTATATCAGCTGACCTCGACCGTGCCCTTCAAATTTTATTACGTCTCACCAATCCAACAATGCAGCTGTCCGAAATATTTCACGACATTCTATATCTCCGAAACATTTATCGGTATCACCTTGAAATTGTGTACAGTGATAAAGAGTACCACCTAAAGTTCACCTATGTGACTTTTAACAAGAAGTTCCGTGAAGAACTACACAGCCTACTTTTCATGCCAATGATTATTCTACAGTATATGAACCTATCTAGAATAATGAAGAAATTAAGTTGCTAATATCGAAATTTCTAATTATTTCGAAATACTGTATACCTTGCATAATGTAGCCTAATAGAGCACTACAGTTGGCAGCCCTGATGACTGAATATATTCTTAGTTCCATCTCTTAAGGTACAGAATACAAAATTTGGTTGAAGTCCAATGAATAGCATGGACGTTACATGCAGTTAAACATTGGACCTAACAGCGTGCGGTAAATCATGTTGGCAACAATGTCATGCATGTATTGGTCAGAAATAATCTGAAATAATATGATATATTGTTGTGCCAATTTTGAATGAAATCCATTAGTTAGTATAGAAGTTACATGCATTTTAA
Organism: Meconema thalassinum; assembly: GCA_946902985.2. Classification (NCBI taxonomy): domain Eukaryota; kingdom Metazoa; phylum Arthropoda; class Insecta; order Orthoptera; family Tettigoniidae; genus Meconema; species Meconema thalassinum. The sequence goes on from OX336393.1 coordinate 412,005,759, forward strand.
AATTGGACCTATCAGCAGGCTTAGAATCATGTTGGCAGCACTGACGTATATTAGTTAGTCCAAATGCATCTAGAATGCCAGGTACTATACGTGTGCAAAGTTTAGAGCTATTGGCTTGCATACTTTCTGATATATTGGTATTTGGATAAAATAAATTAGGAGCATTTATTAACAGTTGGCAGCCCTGGTGGGTCTTAAGAATACGCTCAGTCATATCTGGTTATGTATGCATTCAACATACGAAATTTGGTTGAATTCCAATTGATAGTTTAGAAGTTATGTGCATTTAAAAATTGGACCAATCAGCAGGCTTATAATCATTTTGGCAACACAGCGATGTATGGCCTCCTGGCAATTAAACTGCAATATTATTATCTATACGTATGCCAATTTTGAAATAGCTCCCTTTCATACCTTCCAAGATATCCAACATGGAGCTCAAATTTCAATTGCGATTTTTTTAGCACTTGGTAGCACTGACATTATTTTCAAATATGGCCGTGAGATATTCGGGTATAGACCTTTTCTCCTACCAAATTTTGTTTTGATTGCTCTAGCCGTTTAGGAGTTGAAAGGGGGGGACACACACACAGCCAGACAGACAGACAGACAGAAGGACAGACAGACAGAAGGACAGATAGACAGACTGACAGACAGACACACATTTGCCCGATCTCATAAGACTACTTTTTCCTCTTTTTTGCAAAATGTGAAAAGTAGGCTAAAAATCTGTCTAGTGAAAAACGAACATGGGGCCAAGTAAAGTTAAATCATTTACATAGGCTTTTCTCGCGATTTAACCATCCAACCGCAATGAATCTTGGTACATCGAATCTTTATACACATTGTAATGCACTGATATCAAATTTAGTGCAATAGTTTACATAACCTCAATATGGCGGCTGTGCACAATTTTAAAATTAAGTTTTCATTTCTTGGGTCTTAATCATGCGATCGAAGTCAACGTTTGAATAATGAACCTATGAAATAATCGTCATCTTATAGTAGACTCATGACGAATAGAAGGAGAAAGTGAGAAGACTCCTGAAGTTCAAGCGCGCCCCGCCAGGCAGCGCTACAGTGGGCAAGTTCCACACTGCCGGGGTCAGCTGGTCTTAGGGATGGTGCTAAGGGAAACGAATTACTTTGTAACTACGAGTAATACTCTTTTAAAAAGCAATTCGCGGTTACAATTAAAATAGCAGAGCATGGCAGGGCACAATGGAAAATATAATTCCCGGAAATAATAACTACGGTCTTCATTACATGTTACGGATCGCTCCGATTCCTTGAGTATACAGACACAGATTTAAAAAAAAAAACATAATCCCCAGCATATTAAACAAGCACATATAAACTATTTAAAGTAACACTCTACTTACCAATTCATTTTGTTGGCTACTGGATTTTCGAAAGCTTGCGTGAAGACTTGGCGTATGTTCGAGATTGCAAATCTCCTTTGTTATATTGCAAATCTCGGCGGATTTCCTTCGTTCTGAAGAAAAATCGGCACTTCATATAATTATAAACAAGTCTGGGGATAATATCCATGACATGATGAAGACAGCAGCAGGCTCCTGAAGGATCAACTGAAATTGTTTCTATGGAATCGATACAATCAAAAAATATTTCGCTCCACATCGATTTTGAGGTTAATTTTCCTGAACAATGTTCACTGGACCGTAGTCCTTTATTTCGGCAAGAACTGAACATTTACTTAGATTATTCTCACGTAGAGAATGAGCACAGGGCGAACACTTAATAAATTTAGAAGAGTGCTTAACAACATAACCAGCCAAATAGTACACTAAACCCTTATCAATCGAAGAGTTTCGAACTGCGCTGTCAAATTCAGGTACCGAGCTTCCCCAGTCTTCGATATTTACTGCATCTTCAACCACATATTTCTTCTTAATGGAAGTTTCCACTGATTCCTTCACTGTCTTGTTATGCACCTCCATATTCCGGGCTAATATACGCATCTGATTAACATACGAGGTCAAGATCTGCTCCCGTTTAGGTTCACTATTTCCACCAACATTTAAAGCCTGTTTTATAGGGACGTATATACATTGAAATGAAGGAAATCTATTGTTGAAGGATGATCATCTGAACTGAAAGATCGCATAATTCTGAAGTGCCGTTCCTAGGGATCCTGAGTGAGCTTTCCTGTCAACACATACTTATAACCTTTCTCCCAAAGCCATTCACACATCTCCAAAGTACTCTGTAGGGTTACTACTAGTGATTCCAAGGTTCTGTTGGAGGCAAAGGTGTTATTGGTAGATCTCACGGTCTGAAGAAAATTAACAACAGCTGTATGAGAAGGTGAACCTTTACGAAGAGCTTGAGACGGAATGAATGCATTTAGTGCATCAGCAACAACATTTATATATTAGGTTTACTGCTAAATGTCTCAGTCTCCTCACTACCTTGAAATCCCGCCAGTCCCATTTCTCGATAAAATTTAATACCTTTGGCAACACTGTCACTGAAAAGTTGGAATGCAAACCTAGCATTCATTCTCTGGAAAGATTATGGGTCTAAATGAGCAACTGTCAGTTTAGGACAGGCTCTAAGCCCAGCATACCCTGAGAGATCTTCTTTGAACAGTTCCCTATAAAAATTGAAATCAATAATTTTGTCATTATAGTGAAGTTCTACTTTATCATGAAAGTGGTTTCTTAAGCATTTCAATACATGAACGAAGTCGGAGAAAGCCCAGATCTTTCTCGTAACATCTGCAGGATTAAGGATGTGAGGTTGTAGAGAGGTTGTCTTGCCACCTACTCCTAACGAATTCAAGGCATTTTTATTTGATTGACTACCATCACAAGTAAACCCAACCACCCTCGCCCCAGCCTCTTCTAACTGCAAAATCACCTGTATTAGAATTTTTGCGAGAATGTCCCCTGGAGTAGCATTTCTGCTTGCATAAACAGCAACTGGCTGCACCAAATTATGCATGAATGGTACGAACATGAACACTAGAGCGTGATTTGCTAGTACGTTCTTCTGGAGGTCAGGTGTGTGTTCACCTAAATCTACTAATCCATCTACTTGATGAGAAAAACTATTAAACTGGATATATTCTCTTAGCTTCACTTCATCAAAAATTACAACACCGTAACGTGAATTATCATTCTTTTCTTCCTTAAAATAGTCTGAAATAGCATTTATACTATGCGTATTAACTCCATAAGGGCACTTATGTCCTTTACAAAGTTTTCTCAAGTGACTTTCTGTGGGCAGAGGCAAGAGATTATGTCGCCGACAATGACGGAATCCTTTCGGTGATTTTATTCTCAACAATAAACTCTCTAAAATGAATTCGTTGCTGTACCTCATTCCATCGGGAGATTTTGCCTGGCATTTCTTGAGCGTAGTGTCTATTATCATCTTTTCCTTCTTCGTTATCTTTGTAATTAAATGCCTGTGAATTTCGAACCTGCTTATCCAGGAAATTAATTCTCGATTTTGCTTAGTTGAGGCAGGATCTAACGCGAATTAAATTACGGTTAGCATTCTTTAGGCGCCTTTTGAGCAATATTATAGTCTTTTCAGTATCAGTAAGTACACTAGAATGACCCAAATTCTTATCAACATTAGACTGACCTTTTAATGCCTCATTCGTTGCTCCACTCCCATCTTCAATCTTCTTTCTTCTTTTTCTGGTGGTGTTGAGATTATTTTTCCTGTTGGGAGCTTTACGGGACTTATTCTCACATGACAGGTACTTTGGTAAATTAGGGGGAAATGAGGCACTGCTCCAGGAAGTAACTTCCACCTCACACAAGAGATTTCCACTTCTTCACCATTCACTATACAATTATCTGATTTTACTATCAAATCATCAGAGAAATGAATTTGACAAATTCTACTACTTCGCGTTAACTCCGCATCCTTTCGTGGAATAGCTCTGGCCCATTTTTCAAATTGATTTGTATCCTTCGGTGGTGAAAAAAATCGTATATCGTCAACTACTCTACCATACCCTGACTTACAGCCAGGCACTAAACAGTACGGCATGTTGAACTATTAAATTAACAAAGCCGCATAAGAAATATGTTTGAAGTTCACAAAACACAAAACGCTGATGTACACAAGACTCAATGAACTGAATTTAAGAACTGAAAGCAAGGAAAATTCAATTTAATTCACACAAATATCTCACACAGTAACTTCTCCCACACTTTTCTAAGACCCGGCTCGACCCAACAACAGGACATGTTGTTGGACATTATCGCTTGCAGTGCTTGTAGCGGCGGGACCACAAACTACCATGCTATAATGGCGGAGTCCTCACACTAGGTCCTTCTATTCGTCATGGTAGACTATATAACTCTATGGCCTACATATACATGTATTAAAATCGAACATGGCGACTATACGAAATATTTAGACGGTTCTCAATATCTATTAATCTATGACAGCAATCAAACTGGAATTTTGTATTTTGACATAAATTCACCTATGGGACTTTCAATAACCTGGTGAGCACAAATCCAACATGGCGGTGACGCGAAATGTAAATATTTAAATGGACGTTCCCCGCGATTTAAATATCCGTGTGCAGTAAAACTTGGTATGAAAATGAAAATCCACAGCCTGCTTCCAGTCTCCGACCGGGTCAGGAATGGAATGAATGAAGCCCCCATCTAGCGGCGAGGATATGAACTGTGCCAGCTGCCGAGGCCTGACGCACTCCTCTGGGGCAATGATTAAATGAATGACAGATGAAATGAAATGATAGTGCAGAGTGTTGCTGGAATGAAATTTTGACAGGGAAAACCGGAGTACCCGGAGAAAAACCTGTCTGCCTCCGTTTTGTCCAGCACAGATCTCACATGGAGTGACCGGGATTTGAACCACGGACCCAGCGGTGAGAGGCCGGCGTGCTGCCGCCTAAGCCACGGAGGCTTGGCAGTAAAACTTGGTATGCTTGTTCAAATTTCAATCCACTGGCGTCTAATTCATTTCATTTCAATTGTTTTCATAACCACAAGATGGTGGCTGTGCGAAATTTTAAAATCTCGTTATTTCTTGTGTCCTAATCATGTAATTGAAGATTGAATAATACACCTACACAATAATCTTCATGTAATACTGCTTACGGTATCTCTATGGCTTACATATATAAAAATCCAACATGAGGACCATCTGAAATATTAAGAATGTTCTCAACATCTACGAAACTATTACAGCAATCAAACTGATTTTTTTTATGTTGATAGAGGCAATTAACATAAATAGAATATATGAAAATAGGCTATATAGTTCTTCACGGAACTACTTGTTTTTATTTGAAATTCGAATTTATGTACCGGCCCCGTGGTTTTGGGGTAGCGTGCATGTCTCACACTCGGAGGTCCCGGATTCGTTCTTGGCTCCGTCAACGATTTTGGAAAACCGACGTGAGGGCTGGAACGGGGTTTACTCAGCCTCATGAGGTCACTGGAGTAGCTGTCTGACAGTGCTGCAACGCCCCGGTCATCCCGCAATCAGTAGGCCAAATGCTTGGACAGCGGTAGCTTTGTAGGCAGTATAATGATTATTGGTCAACTCATTTCTGGAATTCACTCATTTTTAACTTAATCCGGTGATTATGTTAGGACTTATTTGGCCTATATGCACCAAAGGCGCAAATGATCTATTACATGTTTTATTCTACACTAGCAGTAGTGCCCGGCTTCGCCCGGTGGATTTATTTGTTTTACAGAACTGGAGTGCTCAAGGATAAGGATCGGAATAAATGAAAGTACATTTTAAAGCACCATCGCTTATTGCAGCTGATAACCTCAGTATAGTGCGCCATCACCATCGCCCTTATACAGAGGCATACTATTGTCATGATGATAACTGTTTTAAGGGGCCTAAGAAATCTTTTTGCACTAAATACTCCCCGTGACTGCAATTTATAAGCAGCTCGCAATTCTGCACCAGAACATTGGTAGGGGCGACGTGATGCGGCCCGCATTACATGGCAACAATAGACTTCGGTATAATTGAAGCCGTTCTGGAGCGCTTGTTCCTCCGACTTACTGAACAAAGATCAATCTTTAAGGTTACCTGAGATGTGTAGCCTAATGCTACATAGCCTAAACTATTCCTCTTAAATCAGGCTATCATATACAAAAATAATTTTCCGAATCCGACTGATAGTTCGAGATTAGCGCGTTTAAACACACAAATTCTTCAGCTTTATTACATTAGTATAGATTGTTTGGAGATGAACCACTTTAAAGGTGCTAAAACTCAGATAAGATAGCCGAGATTGTTGCTTTATGGGCCGTCTTCAACAACGTCAATTAGGCCATTATCTTAATTCATCATTAAAGGTTATATAACCTTGCACGAGCATTTTATCAAACAGAAACGCTCATTTACCTACCACTAACAAGCAATTAGTCTACGTTAAATGGCCAAATCTGACCAATTGACTCACTAGAGCATCGTTAAGGTGGAGGGAAAAATTCTACCCCGCGCATTTAGCAATGACGGTTTGTTTCCGAGTTTCACTGTAACTTTCATCCATGAAAATGAAAATCTACAGCCTGCTTTCAGTCGACCGGCCGGGTCAGGGAATAGAATGAATGAAGCCCCCATCTAGCGACGAGGATAAAAACTGTGCCGGCTGTCGAAGCCTGTCGCACTCCCCTGGGGCAATGATTAAATGGATGACAGATGAAATGAAATGATAGTGGAGAGTGTTGCTGGAATTAATTTGGTGACAGGGAAAACTTGAGTACCCGGAGAAAAACCTGTCTGCCTCCGTTTTGTCCAGCACAAATCTCACATGAAATGACCCGGGATTAGAACCACGAACCCAGTGGTGAGAGGCCGGCGTGCTTCCGCCTAAGCCACGGAGGCTCTGAACTTTCATCCATATGAATATAAAATACGTTTATGCCAGTTAAATTATAATAGTACAATATGCAACGAGCCTATAATGGCAATAATTAAGACACGAGTATGTTTATAAAACGAGCGTATGCGAGTTTTATAATTTTCATACGAGTGTCTTAATTACCATTATAGGCGAGTTTCATACGACTGTTTATGCTCGACGATAATTATTATAACTATTTCATGTTCGAACATAAATATTCATAAATATCTGTCGAGATTTCGCCCGTTTTATGTACTGAACAGAGCACATGAGACGCAGAGAATGCCTTGTATTTGCCCATGGCCTCCTCGATTACCCTACTATGACACTAGGCCAGGCAGTGAAATTTAAATTAGAAGGCCGTGGAACTCATGGCATCTAATTGTCTAATTGGTCAAACAACTGTTTCTTGAATTCTGATTGGTGGGAGAAACTGTTTCATAATGAAAAATAGTGTTATAACGAGCCTCATTATAGTACCGTTTTCTGACATATAATAGTCAGGGTCGAACATAAAAGATCATACATGTTTAAAAATAACATATCCAAAGTGGGTTATGAATTCCTGTCAGATCTGCATAACGAACTATGAGTCTAAAACGGAACCACTTACGCTACAAAAACAACGTTTAGAGTATGTGCTATTTAGCTAAGAAGCCAATGTAACACAACTGTCAGTTCTCCGAAATAATTTGTTCATAATATGATTTTAAGCTTTTGCCATGAATACGGTCTTGTGTAATTCCCTTCCCTTATAATTATGTTCCAGAAAATCTCAAGAAAGCATCGCATACAACGATCTGTGCCACAGGGTTCTTGATCTGTCCGCCATGTTTCTCCAGGGTGGAACCGAGTCCACGCATGCGCGAGAGCCGTAAAGCGTATTTAAGTAATTATGAATCCGAATGGTCTCGTGAAATTCATCGACGATAACCATGCATTAACTTTCGTATTTAAATTAAATAGGAATTATTTATATAATCCTGGCCGTAAAAGCCTTAATATACACACAGGAATCAATTAACTAATCTATATATATAATAATGATTTGCTGTTCGTTAGTCTCGCTAAAACTCGAGAAAGGCTGGACCGATTTGGCTAATTTTGGTCTTGAATTATTTGTGGAAGTCCAGAGAAGGTATAGGTGAATAAATATGAAAGTTGCAGCGCACGAGTAGAATCAACAAATGAGTGACGGCACGCGAATCGCATAAACAAAGTCCCGTATGCATTCATATACCATTCATCCGATTGCTATGAAACATTGGCTGCATTGTTGTGCACACTCCAGGAAAGGTTTCTGACTTAGTAAATCCTTTTTACAATAGGTAGCGCACGAGTAGATTCAACAAATGAGCGATGACGGCCGAAGCGTTTCAATAAAGTCATGTATGCATTCACATACAATTCGTCCGATAGCGATGAAACTTAGGTGAGAGGTTGCGTGCAATACAGGCAAGGTTTCTGGCTTAGTAAATCCATGTTATAATAGGTAGCGCACGAGTAGATTCAACAAATGAGCCACGACGCGCGAAGCGTTTCAACAAAGTCCCGTATGCCTTCATATACTATTCGTCTGATAATGATGAAACTTGGGTGAGATGTTGTGTACACCTCAGGGAAGGTTTCTGGTTTAGTAAATCGTCTTAACAATAGGTAGCGCACGATTAGATTCAACAAATGAGCGACGATGGCCGAAGCGTTTCAACAAAGTCCTGTATGCGTTCACAAACCATTCGTCCGATAGCGATGAAACTTGGTTGAGTGGTTGTGTACACTACAGGCAAGGTTTCTGGCGTAGTAAATCCATGTTATAATAGGTAGCGCACGAGTAGATTCAACAAATGAGCGACGACGAGCGAAGCGTTTCAAATAAGTCCCGTATGCGTTCATATACTATTCGTCTGATAGTGATGAAACTTGGGTGAGGTGTTGTGTACACTTCATGGAAGGTTTCTGGCTTAGTAAATCCACTTAGCAATAGGTAGTGCACGAGTAGATTCAAAAATGTGCCACGACGGGCGAAGCGTTTCAACAAAGTCCTGTATGCGTTCACATACCATTCGTCCGATAGCGATGAAACTTGGGTGAGAGGTTGTGTTCACTACAGGCAAGGTGTCTGGCTTAGTAAATCCATGTTATAATAGGTAGTGCACGAGTAGATTCAACAAATGAGCGACGACGAGCGAAGCGTTTCAAAAAAGTCCCGTATGTCTTCATATACTATTCGCCTGATAGTGATGAAACTGGGCTGAGATGTTGTGTGCACCTCAGGGAAGGTTTCTGGTTAGTAAATCGACTTCACAATAGGTAGCGCTTGATTAGAATCAACAAATCAGCGACGACGGGCGAAGCGTTTCAACAAAGTCCTGTATGCGTTCACATACCATTCGTCCGATAGCGATGAAACTTGGGTGAGAGGTTGTGTACACTACAGGCAAGGTTTCTGTCTTAGTAAATATATGTCATGATAGGTAGCGCACGAGTAGATTCAACAAATGAGCGACGACACGCGAAGTGTTTCAACATAGTCCCGTATACGCAGGGCCGGTCTTAGGGGGTTCAGCGCCCTGTGTGAAATTCGATTTTGCGCCCCTCTGTGCGAGGCGGGTTGCCTAACTCTGGCAAAAATTATGAGGTATCATAAAGAAGAATCATGAAAATATACAGTCGAAAATGCATGCACCGAATTATCGGATGAAATTAAATAAAATGAACCTAAAGTACATTTACCCATTTACTATATTACTTGAACATGCTTTACTTGCGTTGTAGTAAGGGGATAGTCAAGGTAACACACAAAATATCGGCTGTACGCTCGCATGATGCAAAAATACTGGACTTTATTAACTAATAGGTGATGCGTAACATATTACAATAACTATTTTTCAGTTGTGATGCAAAATGTCAACATAACAAAATCACTGGAAAAACAAGATGTTCGGGAAAGAACATATAGCCTACTTTCTCCTAAATGTATGGGTATAGTTATAACTCTCTGTCCTTATCATCTCCTAATTTCTTCCTATTTGAAGTGCAAATTGGCACACAGGATTTGAACAGTGGCGTTCAAACCATAGTTTATAATTTACCCCAGCATTTTGCAATTTCATCAGCAAACACTCCAAACACCGACTACTTACAATAATTGAAACTTCGTTGCTCTAATAAGGCCCATCTACAATGCGCAGTCGGCAGTCCGTAGTTGGTAGTCCTCGGTCGGCAGTCGCGATTGACTCCGTGTATACTATAGGCACCATACACAACATGAAGTTGCAGTTGGTAACTGGCAGTTGGCAGTCACGAATTTTATCCTTGACTGCCAACTACCCGACTGCAGCAATGTAATAGCCAATCAGAGCAGATCAGAAACTGACGTCACGTTGTTGTTCTGTGTCGTGTACGAATGATATAGGACTAAGTGAAGTAACTTCGCAACCCGTTAATTTATAGGCTAATCTTAAATACACGGTATAACAAAATAATCCATCTCCAAATCATCCATATTGCAAGTTTTGAGGTTATCAACAACGCCTCTGTGCACAAGGAATAAACGAATGTTACTGTATTATTACTCCTAGCAGTCGTTAAGACTGGGTTCACTAACTGGCCGGTATAGAGCGCTGCTCGAATCTATAGTTTCTGCATAGTACAACTGAAGGCTGGTAGATGTCACTCCGGTGGAGAATGTCGTTTTTTTTAATATATAATTTCCATTGCAAAAAGCACCATATAACGCTTTATTTTATAACGTCTCAGTACTCAAGAAACAATAAATATAAAAAAAACAAGCAAAAAAGTTTTACTTTGATAGGATTTGAACCCAGGCCAGCCACATGAGAGACGGGTGCTCTAACCACACAACCAATCGTACACTCATAATTAACGCGTTATCGATCAAATACATATAACGTACTGTATTAGCAAATAATCACTTGGACTGAAGATTTCTTCACTGGAGTATATTTCAAACCGAGTTCATTTCATATTAAGGTCATATAATTTTTATCAGTAGCTTATATTGCATGCAACATACTGAAATTAGTAAAATATAGGTCAGAACGAGAGATCAGCTGCCATCTTGTCAAATAGCCGAGACGATTCAGATTTTTAAAGTCACTTGTCGATTATAATATTACAATATAAACTTTTAATTTCGAACGAACCACGTCGCTTAGAACAGATTAAACGATTCTTGGTTCGATAATCGGAACTGGTGGGTCCCATGTTATGGATTATAAATTTTGCATAATTCACACGGCCGCCATCCTGAAATGGTACGTTTGATGACCTTGTAGTTTGGGCACAAGACGCTTCCCATATGAAGGTAGGTTGTTACCAAATTTGGTAAAGATCCGATCATTAGTTTGGTCGTAATGCATTATTAAGTTTTGACCATTCGATTGGCCACCATTACCTTTTGGTAAAGATGGCGGCAATATAAAACATGACACTGAGGTGCCCTTTGCCAGTGCTACCTCTGTACCAAATTTCGTTCAATTCGGTTTAACCGTGTTCGAATTGATAGGGGGGGACAGACATTCAGAGAACACACACTCTCTCTCACACACACACACACACACACAGACTCATACACACACACAGACACACAATTTTTGGCCCTGTGTTGATCTCATAAGTCTACTTTCATTTTTTGCAAAAATCGAAAGTAGGCTAATACACTTACAGGAATTAAGCATTACTAATTCAAACGACTTCGACACACAGGAAAAAAAACGCACCAAAACCCAAAACCTTATGAGAAGGGAGCTTTCCGTACTTCGACTGAAGCAAATTGTTTTACTAACTGGGCTAAATCGAGTGAACGCGCAACATCGTTCTCTATTGAAATTAAAGCAAGTTTCGACTGTCTCTCTTGGCCAATTGTAGCACGCAGGTAGGTTTTAATCAACTTCAATTTTGAAAAGCTACTACGTTCACGCGAAGCGACAGTTACCGGCAAGGTTAAGAGAATTCACAAAGCTACATCGACGTTTGGAAGAACGTCAATCATATTCGTGCTGTAAATAAACTGCAACGCAGCGCGAGGGTTTTTTGCGTTTGGTGGTAGGCATGGGCTCAAATGTTGCAGCTCAGAACATAGATCCATCCCACTTATGTCAGACTCATTATGTCCACAGGAAAGCTGTTTTTGCATGTTCAAGTAACGATCCATGAGTGGACTACTATCTTTAATAGACCCAGACGGTACCTTTAGATCGTAGAAAAATCCCCATGTATCGGAATGCTGAATATCTATAACTTCAGTCATAATTCTAAATTTTCCCGTATTGATTATGATATATTATTAAAAAATAAAAATGTATTGTAAAGTGGATATTTGTATAATATATCGGAATGCTCTTTAAAGAAAAATAATCTCTTCCTTACAGACTTAAAAGCCACTGTTAGGAGATTGTCAAAGAACCATTTTTTGAAGAGTCGTTGTGGCTTCACTTGTTTGCACACCTTAGCCTGAGCTTCAGCCTCCGTCAGCTCCGGCTCCAACTCTGACTCAGAACTGTCACTCTCAGTGCCTGACTCGATGACTTGGTCCGAGTCCGAGTCATCTTCCTCAATCAACCGTTTAGGGCGTCTGGTCTTCCTTTTCCGTCTACCTTCTTCGACCTCAAGAGACACAGACGCAATGATTTCTTTAGCCGATATTATAGCGCTTTCATAGCCTTTTTGGGAATATTTTTCAAGGTATGCGATACAACCTTCCGCAAAAGAAGACGCCTTTTGTAGGCCTATATCAATTGCTTCTGCTTGCATGGCTTTGCTAACTATGTTTACTTGAAACAAAATGTCGTGCCTTACAACAACAGCAACTACAAATTCGAATGTCACAATTTTTTTCGCCAAGTATTCAGCTTCATGGCGTAGCCCCGAATCAAAAGCAGGATTCTCCTTAATGGACTTTAAGGCTGCCACTGCCCCATTCGTATCGTATCTAAAAGGTCTCACTGCATCTATGCGACACTCCCAGCGAGTGTCGCTCAAATCTTTTAGTCAAATTACTAATGTGAGCCAACAAAATAGACCACCGGCCAGGAGACGACGAAAATAAAACATATATGCGTTGAATAATGCCAAATAGAGTAACGCAGTAAGGACAGCATTCGGCTGAGTCAGATAAAACTAGGTTTAAGGAATGGCTACCTCATGGAACATGTTTTGCGCGCAGGAACTGTTTTACAACGCGAGCTTGAACTCCTTTATGTTTACCTTTCTTATTCGCGCCGTTGCCAAAGCCTTGACCTCTAAGGTCTTCTAGCTTTAGCCCCGTTTCTGTCAAAGTATTAATGCTCAGATCGGTACATTATTGGACTGATCAGTAGGATTTGTTTGAGAAGATCTCCCGTCTATTGATGTTGAAGGTCGGACGAACTTTTAAAGCTTCTGCTGCCTTCTTGTCTACTTCTGCATGCTGCAACCTTCGTTCTTTGTTTGCAGCTCCACTAGCTTTACCGGAGGAGGCCATTGTTGTAGGGTTTCTCGTTCTTCGACCCGACTTTACACCAACCACACCACGCACTCGAATGAACGACAATTAGCAAGGGCCATAACACTCCCGTGTATTGTGCTAAAACGTCCTACCATCTACGAGCGGGTCGACGCCGACTTCGCCCAGCCACACGTGCCGTTTGTTATGATTTCTTTCTCTTTGACTCTGTCCCCAGCTCGTGTCACACCCGCACCCCTTTCTCCAACCTCACTCCCCTCTCTCCCTGCATCCTCGCTTCCTATCTCTCTCCTTCGCCTTGCTACAGCTCTGCTACAACAGCGAACCGGACCGAAATATCACGGAAATGCCCGAGCGCTGCCGAAGGGCGATTTGGTTGGTCCCGGGCCCGGGCGTCGAGCCGGGTTGCGTTTCCACGATAGAGAAAAGGCAAGGCATGGGAGAGAATGATATAGTGTTTGCTAATCACTATTTCACTGAGTTTAACTTCAGTCCGTCACGGTCTAAGGTGCGCGTAGGGTTTTCAGTCGTGAGAGATAACACAGGTTGAACTAAAAAAGTTAAAAAAAAACTGATTCCCATATCTGTGTGACGAACTCGCATTTACCTATCTTGCCATAGGAAAGTAGATTAAATAAATGAGTGTCGTCGCGCGAATCGTTTGAGCAAAAACCCGTATGCGTTCATATGCCATTCATCCGATTGCGATGAAACTTTCATGAGTTGTTGTGTACACGCCAGGGAAGGTTTTCACTTAGTAAATCCATTTTACAGTAGGTAGCGTACGAGTATATTCAACAAATGGGTGACGGCGCTCGAATCGTTTCAACAAAGTCCCGTATGCGTTCATATACCATTCATTTCATTGCGATGAAAATTCGGTGGGTTGTTGAGCACGCTCCCATGATTTTTTGAGATAGTAAATCAATTTTACAATAGTTTAGAGGTGGTTACCGGAAAAAGAAAAACAAAATTGGGAATCCAAAAGCACTTCAACATACAAAGTTACAATGCCAACACTTTCTTTGATTGGCACTGCAACGCATGCCGGGTACAGCTAGTAATTAATAAAGAGTTGGTGAAAGAAGCCGTAAGGGGCGAAATATCGTGACCATCTAACCCTACTTGAATATTTTAGGCCTACACAGCGGGTATAAATGCTATCATCTAAATGAAAGCTGTGTCGAAGCCGAGCACTGTTGGGTAGAAATGGTAGTTTTATAAAAGGCGTTATCTATAGGTCCAGATCAAATTTGAGAATGCCTCTTTCACATTTTTGGTGGCTGTTTCTCGGTCTATTTTGAATAAATTAGTGTATATTATGATCTCAGTCCAAACATTTCACTAATGCACAGTTCAGTGCACGGGTCTGATGACTGAGTTGCCTTTAATCCTTAAAAACTATGTTGCAGTTAACATTCTTGTTTGAGTTTATGATAGCCTAAATGGCAAGTATCGCAGATAGTCTTACGCAATCAAATTCATAATTTCATTGCAAAACTTAAAACTACAGATATTTCTGTATCTTTAAGATCAACTAAATACCTCTGTGCTCGTTTAGCCTTTGGATTACAACGTGACTGTACCTGTCTCTTGCTGGAACAAAAGCAGGTTTTCCTCCATAGAAAACAGAACCCAATTAAATGTCACGACAGCACGGGAGAATAATAAGTAGGCCTGCATCTCGACCTACCTCTCATTCTCTCTCGTGTTGAACACGGCTTCCACAGCCTTCCCGACCTCCCTATCTGTCCGTCTTGTGTTCAACACGACCTCCACAGCCGCTCCTTCCCTCTCTGTATCTCTGGTGTTGAACCCACCCTCACACTCTTGATTACTCTTTCAGTACCTCATATGGGTCACATCTTCACACACATTCAATCTATCGCTGCTTCCATCGTGGTGAACACAGGTTCACAGCCTTCTCAATCTTTCACTGCCCCTTTCATGTTGAACACAGGATCCTAGCCTTTTCATTCTCTCACTGCCCCGTTCATCTTGGGCACAGATTCACAGCCTTCTCAATCTCTCACTGCCTCCATCGCGTTGAACATCAATCTATCACTGTCTCCTTCATGTTGAGCATCTATCACTGCCTCCTTCATGTTGGTCACAGCTTCACAGCCTTCTCAATCTATCACTGCCTCCTTCATGTTGAACACAAGTTCACAGCCTTCTCAATCCATCACTGCCTCCTTCATGTTGAACACAACTTCACAGGCTTCTCAGTTTCTCACTGCCCCCTTCATGTTGAGCACAGGTTCACAGTCTTTTCAATCTAGCACTGCCTCCTGTATGTTGAACACAAGTTCACAGCCTTTTCAATCTATCACTGCATCCTTCATGTTGAACACAAGTTCATAGCCTTCTCAATCTATCACTACATCCTTCATGTTGAACACAAGTTCATAGCTTTCTCAATCTATCACTGCACCCTTCATGTTGAACACAAGTTCATAGCTTTCTCAATCTATCACTGCATCCTTCATGTTGAACACAAGTTCATAGCCTTCTCAATCTATCACTGCATCCTTCATGTTGAACACAAGTTCATAGCTTTCTCAATCTATCACTGCATCCTTCATGTTGAACACAAGTTCATAGCCTTCTCAATCTATCACTGCATCCTTCATGTTGAACACAAGTTCATAGCCTTCTCAATCTATCACTGCATCCTTCATGTTGAACACAAGTTCATAGCTTTCTCAATCTATCACTGCATCCTTCATGTTGAACACAAGTTCATAGCCTTCTCAATCTATCACTGCCTCCTTCATGTTGAGCAAATATTTGGGCGTTCACGTAAGGATTGATATGAAATGGAGTAGTCATGTAGGATGTGTAGTTTCTAAAGCTTACAAATCCCTGCACTTTGTAATGAGGGTATTTGGAAGTAGTACCTCTGCTAAAGAATTATGATATTTGCCACGTGTAAGACCTATTCTGGAATACGCCTCGGCGGTTTGGGATCCATATCAAATAGGGCTCATAAATGAGTTGGAAATGGTACAAAGAAAGGCCGCTAGATTTGTGCTCAGTGACTTTAATCCCAGGAGCAGTGTGAGCCGTATGTTAAAGAAACTTGGTTGGGAATCACTTGAGGCTAGGAGGATGAAATCTAGACTCTGCGCTATGTACAACACGTATACAAATCAACCAGCATGGGGTGAGCTTATCAAACGAATGGGAAAGCCCACTTACATGGGTAGGAGCGATCATCCTTTCAAAGTTAAGGGCCGACCACAGCGAACAAATTATGGTAAATATTCTTTCGTAAACCATGCCATTGATAACTAGAACTCTCTACCTGCCGCAGTCTTAGAGCCTTTTCCCAAACATATAGGTGTATTTAAGAAACGACTGGCTATTTGTGTAAATACTCCAGTTTAATTGTTAGTGAATTGTTATGTACAATTATTTATTTGCTATGCATATCTAATTTGCCACCGGGGGACACACCCCCAATTGCAAATAAACGAATGAATGAATGAATCAATCTATCACTGCCCCCTTCATGTTGAGCACAGGGTCACTGCCTTTTCAATCTCTCACTACCCTCTTCGTCTTGAGCACGGCTTCTCAGACGTTTCGACCTCTCGCTGCCACTCTCTTATTCAGCATAACTTCCACAACCTTTTTTCTCTTTCCCCATTTAAGGACAGAATGCAGTGGATCACCACCGTTTAGCAGCCTATTTTGGCCAAACTTTAGGCTTATACAGCCAGGCTCCTGTTCATGAAGGATCAATTAAAGTTTCACCGCATCTACAGAGCATTCTTGTCTGCTATTTCTCCTTTTGAAAATCCTAAGGTAGTTGGTTCACCTATAGCCAATATATTTTGAAAATATCATTATTTTCAAGCATGTTTGTCCTTTAGATATAAGCTACTATTATCATAAAATTACAAACCTACATGCCATAATATTTTCATGACTGGGATCCAGGTAACAAGAATTATTTATAAATTGGCCAATTAACAATTTGTTCTTTAACAAATTTCTGACACCTAGTTACCATGACAACAACTGCAAATACACTTAGTTCCCTCTTATTAAAGCGTGTTGCGTCAACAAATTTCTGACATCTAGTTACCATGACAACAACTGCAAGTACACTTTGTACCCACTCCTTGAAACGTGCGTGACCACCAAGGTGGTACTTGCAATACGAATAGACCGATTCTATATTGTGGTTCCGCAATAACATAACTTTTATTTTTAAAGGGAACCGGGACGTATGATAGGCTCAAAAATGTCAATTTTTACTTAGCTTAAAAAATCTCCCATCTTTCCTGAAGAATTTGGTGTATCAATTATTGTGCTGAAGTGATATTTCATGCAATAAAATTAGATTTAAACATAATGTTTTAAGGCTATACTGTAGCTACTAGCCAAACATTCTTTTTGTGTTTTCCGTAAGTCATATTTTTGGAAACTTCCTGTACCATTTTCTCAGAAACTATCTGATCAATGTATTTGAAACCTGGTAGTCTCTAAGACACTATATAGAGCTACTATAAGGCATCTAACGTTTAGAATGAAGCATTGGTCTTATGGCGCGTTACGACAGGGTTGCCACTCCATGAGAGGATGCAGTACAAAGCGCTTCGCGTACACTTTCCGCACATTCAGCGATTGTGCAGTGACAAAGACTTAAATTAAGTACTGCATAATAATACTAATAGTAGGCTAACAGAACACATACAACGAAATTAAATTAAATTAAAAATAACGTATGCTGAATGTGACATAGAGAAAACAATCAAAATAAAATAAATAAAGTACAAGCACAAGGAAATGTGTGAAGTTTCGACTGCAGTTAAAGTTGAAGTACGTTATTAAAGAAATTACTCCTCATTGGCTTACCTTTCATGATTTATACTTTCGTTGGGTTTAAGGTTCTTAAAATAACTGAACACATTAATTATGACCTGTCTTTCCCTCCTTCTGAGCACTTGACCACGCTTTCTTTTCACAAAACTATCCATTGTTGTACGTGAAATACGTAAAATACATCATGTTAAATCTAACAGAACTGCTGCACACACACTCAAGATAGAGACAGCTGAACTGCTGAAATACAAGCTCGAAGGGCACAGTAATAAAGCTGTGAGTAGCAAGCTGCTCCCCGCTGTCCTTCGAAACTTCATTTTTATAATCCGCGGTCAATGAACAGCCCGGCCTGTGTAAACAATTAAACCTACACTCTGGGTAAGCAGGTAGAAAACTTCTTCCAACATTCCTCTACAACTCTCAAACTGACATGACATGGTTATTTTTTTAAATAGAAAAGTTGGCAGCATACAAACTTTTTCAATGCTGCTATGCGGTTATGAGAGAATATTAAGAAGTTTTACCTACATGAAAATTGTAATATTGCCAGTATAACATATTTCAATAATCCAGCATCAAGACGGCACATTAAGCTAAACGTGTGTGAAAAATAGGCATCACAAAGTCAATGCATCATGATATAAAATCGATTTTACTAAAAAGGGGACTCAATTTATCGTTTTTTAAAATATTGATATCTAATTTTTCTAGCATTTCTATCAAGTTTACGTAGTTCTAATATAGGACAAAAAAGATCGGCAAAACATAGTTCTACGCGAATATGCTGTTTTTTCGACAAAGACAAATTTTCGACTGATATGGCAACAGTGGATTGCTAGAAAATGACAGCGTCATACATGTCTCACGTGCAACAGAAAGAGAGAAGAATATCCCTATCTACCCATTGCCTCATTCTAAACGTTGGATACCTTATAGTGCAAGTGCATTTATTCAGGTATCTAGAATAGTTCATGGAGCCCAGTCTCAAAATCACTGACAATTTTACAGAAAATTTCAGTTTTCAACTAGGATGTAGAAAAAAACTCTACTCCTGTAAACAACGGGGCAATACTTTTACTTCAGTAGCTCAAAAATGGTTTAAATATTATGCATGGAAAGTTTGTTGGGTCTGGTTTCAGTATTTGCTCAGAAAAAAGGACATGAGTTAAGGGAATGTTTAACAATATATTTTTCTTTAAATTGGTTTTTGTAATGCTCTCTCTGACACAAAATATTCAATATAGAAGCTTCAAGTTCTACCCAAATAATGATGAATGTACTATGAATATACCAAAATAACATTCAAGGAAATATATATTGTAGTTTCTAGGATATGTAAGTAAACATCGGAAGCTACATTTTTCTATCGATTCACACGTCCCAGTTACCTTATCGATTTCCTTTTTTTTCGATGACGGGGTTGATGACCAAGATGTCCCAAGTTCATATAATGTATTAACAATAAAACAAAACCCTGTGTTATGGACCACTAAGAAGACTCGTTCTGCCCCGGCTACTGTCCTGTAGCACATTAGGTGGCACTCCTCACAAACGGCGTGATAAATCAAAGAAGAGACACCGAGTTCGTGTTTCTGTTAATTGCTAATTAGCCTGAAGACTAATTTTAAATTCATAACCAATTAAAAGAGATTAATTTCTGTCGGTAGGGAAAGTCTTCATACCTGGAACAGCAAAGCTCTTTAAATCTTATTTGTCCGTAGTAATTTCCATTTTGATAACCGCTTCCCTCTCTCCTCGTCAAAGTAATTAGTAGATATACACAGTCAAAAAGAATTATTATCTACTTTTTAATTAATAAAATTGACTGTCAAAAAGAACTGAGATGTAAGAATAAGATTAATTACGACAGAAATTAACGGGCAATTGGAAATAGCCACCCAGTCTTTCTAATTGCCATACAAGTCCGATCGAGTTAATAAAGGGGAGACCGGGATGCAATCACTTCAAATTATCTTGGTGGTTTAGAAGAGAGTTATTATTTCATTGTAATTCGAAACGTAGATTTTTTATTGCTTGTGTTTCATATAAATTTAATTTTACTGAGGAAGATTAATACTCTTTCCAATCAGAGATATTACTCTTTCAGATCTACGATCGCCCACTCATGTATGAAATGAAGGCTTCCCGAGCTAATATGTTTAATTAAGGGTGGTAATGGGGATGCAGGTATCATTTAGAGCTGTCTTTGGGTGGAGTTTAATCGCTACAGAGATACTAACTCAACGTTTAATAAATTGATGGTTTGGTACGACTGCCACTTTGAGGAGTGAGTTGTGATACCATTCTCGGTTACTATGTATGGGATGATCCAGGCGGAATACGCGGAGATGGAATATCAGCGAAGCCGTATCATTTTAAAGGAAAGTGCTTACTCAACATTAGAGGTCAAAGGCACTCGTAGAAACAATTCCTAAATAATGGAGGCTTCATGGTCGAATGGATTTCTTATCATACATGATCCTACGTAAGCCATTCTTCATATCCATCTACTGTATGTGGCTCTGATACTGTAGTTGATTTGCTTCCTTACTATGCCCTGTGTTGCGGAATCCAGGTGCAGTCGATTGGTGATTAAGGGCATGCTAATAATAGTAATACTAGCAATAATAATAATTATCTAGTGATCTTTTCAGATTCCATTGATACTGCAGAAGAACAACTTAACCAACTGAAAACTCAAGCACTGAAGGCTGGGCTTCAAATCTTCTTTGAGAAGACACAATTCATGACAAACATAAAATCAGCACCCAAAGAACTAGGAAAAGTTCAGAAGGCAGAAAAGTTTAAATACCTCGGTGAATGGATAGAGCCTAACCTATCAGAGAAAGAAGCCTCCGTGTCACGCATTAATAATATGGAAATGGCATACAACCTGACTAAAGACATCTACAATAAGAGATATCGATATCCTTAAACGCCAAAATTAGACATTACTGCACTGTTATTCGACCAGAGGCTATGTATGCGGCTGAGACTTTAATAATGATCAAGAAAGGTCTAATGGAAAAACTAGAGGCTAAAGAAAGGAAGATTTTGAAGAAAATCCTGGGTCCCATCAAAGAAAACAGCGAGTACAGAAGGCGTCACAACCACGAATTATACAAGCACGTGGAGAAGATCAGTGACACGATTCGAAAAAGAAGGATTGCCTTTTATAGCCACGTGACACGAATGATCCCAGGCAGGATATCAAAACGGATATTGACGTACTCTCAAGATAAGAAAACCAAAGGGGCATGGTTCACGGAAGTTGAGAAAGATCTACGGGAAATGGAAATTTCTCCTAAAGATATCCAGGAGCATGTTCAACTTCAGGAAAAACTACGTACTCACAAAGGTTTCCAGGAAAAGCCGAAGCTGAAAACAGGGAAAGCGTGGTCCCAAGAGAGAAAAAAATAACACCGGAGACGAATGCGGGAACACTGGGCGGTAGTTAGAGCTCGTAAAAAGAGAAAGTTGAACTGACGTGGTCCCTAGTTGGCCGAATCGAAGAAAGAAGAAATAATAATAATAATTATTATTATTATCAAGAGGCAATGGAATGAAAACCATACCTATCATTATCTCAAGTACGAGCGTGATACCAAGTACCTTGCTCCAAGGCCTTAAAGAAGAGCATCTGGATACTCAACTGTACATGGGTCGACTTTCCAGCTTAGAAGTGGCTGTTTCAGTAACTATACTTTAGTTCCCGTATAGTTATGTTGTGATACATCAACAATGTGTCATGTGGGCTGTATATAATAGTAATAATCCAGTTCATAACAGCAATCAACAAGCATCATTTCTCTGAGAAAATCACTATCAGGACCAAGAAATCATGGACTGGAGAACGGGGGAAGATTTTCAGGGCCCAAGTGAAGAAATTTTGGGAGAAGAAAAAACGTGGTTAGCTAAATAAGTTCTATCGCGCGTCACAGGTGGGTTTAACCTTGTAAATAATAATAATAATAATAATAATAATAATAATGAACAAATAATCCATAGCCTGCTTCCAGTCTCCGACCGGGCCAGGAATGGAATGAATGAAGCCCCCATCTAGCGGCGAGGATATGAACTGTGCCGGCTGCCGAGGTCTGACGCACTCGTCTGGGGGCAATGATGAAATGAATAACAGATAAAATGAAATGATAGTGGAGAGTTGCTGGAATGAAATTTTGACAGGGAAAAACCGGAGTACCCGGAGAAAAACCTGTCTGCCTCTGTTTTGTCCAGCACAGATCTCACATGGAGTGACCGGGATTTAAACCACGGACCCAGCGGTGAGAGGCCTGCGAGCTGCCGCCTAAGCCACGGAGGCTTAATAATAATAATAATAATAATAATAATAATAATAATAATAATAATAATAATAGAAGGCTGTGACTTGGTGAGGCTGATCGGATCGAGGCTCCTCCTATTTATATAGTTTGTTTAATTATTTCATGTCTACTTCAGTGTTTTATGGTTTGGAAGATGTTTTTGAGTGACTGACAGTACACAGTGTTTAATAGTGATTGTGCGAGGTTTTTATAGTGATATTTGGATATCATATGTCTGTGCATGAAACTTGTTTACGTGGTTGCCTAGGAATTGCTGGTACAGGTTAGGTTAACATTGCCACAAATCCTTCGTTTAAAATAGTTAAATCTATGCCCTGTATTGTGTGTTTATTACTCCGTTTACTCAATTAATCCAATTGGGCCCCTATAACAGATATTCATTTTGTAATGTCGTTTATTTAGTTAGAAACAGGGGTTAGGATTGAGTTAAATGACATCAGTTGGATCACATATTTACAAATAATCTGCGTCGATCGGTCAAAATAACACACTAGCATTCACAGGAGTGTTGTAATCCTTGCCATAGGTATAAAAGGCAATACCCAGGCAATACCTGGCTGAAGGTATAAAAAGCACACAGGAAAGGCAATAATAGTAATTTGCTTTAAGAAATGTCACTGCCTGTGATACGGCAGGTTACCTCTAGAACCACCGCTAGAGGTGACAATACGCAAACCGGTGGCAGTGGGATGACAAGCTGCTGTCCATCCACCAGTAGACCCGAAGAAGCTCCAGCAGCTCAAGACGATATTGGCGGTACACAACATCTCGAGTCTCGCACCGCACCTGACGGCAGTGCCTTTGTAATAAATACAACCACTCTCGCAGGTAAGCCCAGAAAACGCATGAAATGGGAAACTCATATGAATGAATATATCATGCGGGCATATTATCGAATAACTCGTCTTGAAACAGATATAACAAACTACCGCCAAGCACTGCATGCGGCTTTCAAGCAGCAGTATCCTCTGTTTAGCATCACTGAGCAACGAGTCGCGGATCAAAGAAGAGCAATTGTAAAGAATCATTTAGTTCCCGACCCTGTTCTGGATCGAATCAGACAGGAGATATCTCATGAACTATATCCCTCAGTTGCAAGTGGTGAAACTAACCAAATAAATACTGACAATGAGGTCTCCATGAATGAATCGACTCACGTAAATGAACTTCAGAATGGGGAAACAAGCCATCATTCCAAGATCCAAGACGAATTTAATTCAGCTCTGCTTGAATATGCAGGTACTGACCCTACCCAACGTCCAATACTTCCGAGGCAGCAGTCTTCCCGCAAGTTTGCCATGGTGTTGAAAGAACTGAACGAAACCGTACTTCCCAACTATTTAGAAGAGCACCAATCTTTCATGGAGGTTCATACTGCTATCTATTGTGCAGCACTAGCTGCAGTACGAATTAATGGGGGTAGGCCACGCCCTCCAAACCAACAGTCTGCTGCAAGGAAACCCAGCAATCCACCATGGGCAAAACGTTTAAAACAACGCATTGAACAACTACGCCAGAATGAGAACAGACTGCAACAGTATAAGAATGGAGTGAGAAGTAGACGTCTGAACAACCGCATACGAAGGATCATGATGGACTCCTCATTAAAAGAATTTCAGGTCCCCGAGGATGCAGTGATAACAGAAGTACTTGATACTTATAAATAAAAACTTGCAACCCTCTCTAAGTGTCTTAAGAGATACCAGAACACTACCGAACGGAAGAAACAGAACAATGACTTCAAGAGAAATGAGAGAAAGTTCTATGAAGACCTGAAAAAGACACCTCAAGTTCAGAATGATTCTCCAGAAGGACCCAGTGCGGAGAGTGTTACTGACTACTGGTCATCAATATGGTCTAGGCCGGAAGAACACAACAATGAAGCTCCGTGGTTTAAGGAAATAGAGAATGCTACCAGACGAATAAATCAAATGGCACATACAGACGTTGATGTTGAGGAACTACGCCAGGTCATCAGCAGCCTACAGAATTGGAAAGCACCTGGAATTGACCGGATCCATAATTACTACTATAAAAGGCTCACATGTACCCACCGTTTACTGGCTATTCACATACAATTTTTTCTGGACAATCCTGCTGCATTTCCAGTTTTCCTAGCCAGAGGGTTAACCTATCTCAAGCCAAAGGACTCTAAAATCACAAACCCATCTAAATATCGCCCCATCACCTGCTTGCCAAACTTTTATAAGATCATTACATCCATTATTGCAAATCGAATTCGTGCGCATTGTGAGGAAAACGCCGTTCTCGCAGAGGAGCAAAAGGGTTGCAGAAGGAATGCTCAAGGATGTAAGGAACAGCTCACTATTGATGCCGTGGAATTAGAGCAGGCCTGCCGTCGATCACGAAATCTTTATGCCTGCTTTATTGATTACCAAAATGCTTTCGATTCCGTGCCTCATACATGGCTTATACAGAGCTTGGAGATTTACAAGGTCAACCCTATTATAGTGAACTTCCTGAAGTGCGCAATGATTTCATGGAGCACTGCCCTTACAGTGGGTGGCACTCGTTTAACATCTTCATTAATACCGATTCGCCGAGGAATTTTCCAAGGAGACTCGCTAAGCCCACTTTGGTTTTGTCTGGCATTGAATCCTCTCTCGCAAATCCTGAACAGTAGCAACTACGGATTTAGTATTAAGGGTAATCATGGTGAAGCGTACAAGATGAACCATCTTCTTTACTTGGATGACATTAAACTGTATGCATCAACTAAAGTGCACCTACAATATCTGATCTCTATCACTCAGAGCTTTTCTTCAGATATCCATATGCAGTTTGGTTTTGATAAGTGCAGAACACAGACTGTTATTAGAGGCTCGCACTCTGCACAAGGAATACCTGTTGGAGAGGGACAGAGAAGTATTCAGCCGTTGGAGGAAGACGCATTGTACAAATATCTTGGGTTCGCCCAGAGTACCCGTCTCAGACATGGTGATATCAAGAAGAACATAACTGAGCAGTATACTTCACGACTTCGCAGTGTTCTCTCTTCAAAACTTAGCGCTAAACATATCATTAAGGCAGTTAACACATTTGCAATGCCCGTAGTTACATACTCCTTTGGTATAATCAGGTGGACTCAAACTGAACTGCACGATCTGCAACGAAAAACATCGGTGCTTTTATCACGCCATCGTATGCACCATCCGAAATCAGCAACAGAGCACCTGACTCTGCCTCGGTCAGAAGGTGGTAGAGGACTGATAGACATCATGAACCTTCATACAAAACAAGTGACAACTCTGCGTGCATTTTTCCACAACAAAGGAGAAACATCCCATCTCCATCACACTGTATCTTCAGCTGATGATAATTACACACCGCTCCATCTGTCATCTTTAGATTCACCAGTAAAATAAATTAAAACTACTGAATACAAGATCGGGAATTGGAAACAGAAGGCGCTTCATGGGAAGTTTCCACATGAGTTGGACCAGCCTCACATCGACAAGTTAGCGTCGCACGCATGGCTGACCCACTCGGTCCTCTTTCCGTAAACAGAGGGATTTGTTGTAGCTATCCAAGACCAAGTTGTTGCTACTCGAAGCTATCGGAAATTTATCATAAAAGATCCAACAACAGAGAGTGAGAAGTGTCGCCGCTGTGGCAAATGTAGTGAGACCATTCAACACGTTATATCAGGTTGTTCCCACCTTGCCAACACTGACTACAAACATCGACACGATCAAGTTGCCAACATTATCCACCAGAAACTGGCCTTGAAGTACAAACTTCTTCAAAGCTCCGTCCCCCATTGGAAATACACACCATCTGCAGTACTCGAAAATGCCACACACAAGCTCTATTGGGACAGAGGAGTTGTGACAGATGTCGCAGTCAGTAACAACCGGCTAGATATCATTGTCATCAATAAAGTACACAAAGAGGCATTACTGATAGATATCGCATGTCCCAACACTCAAAACATCCAAACAACAGCCGCTACTAAAATATCTAAGTACACAGAGCTGGCAATTGAGATAAAGCAGATGTGGAAACTTGATTCGGTGACTACCATCCCAATAATTGTATCATGTACTGGTGTTATACCGAAAACTCTCCACAGTAGTCTATCAATATTGAATCTGCACCCGCAGATATATATTGAACTTCAAAAGGCAGTTCTGTTAAACACATGCCATATTGTTAGGAAGTTCCTTGGTGACAATGCCCTGGCCGAATACTCAGCAAAGCTCGATGATCCAGATGGGAACTTAGCTCATCCTACAAATGAAGGAGACTCGTGAAGACTGCGGGCACGACATGGATGTGAAGTCTCTGAACAGTGTAATAGAAATTATCTCAGTACAGATGGTTCCTTGCTAAGGCCGAACCAGGCTGTAACAGAAAATGTAGCCGGTATTTGCCGTGATAATGTTGTCAAACAATAAACTATAATAATAATAATTACTATAATGGTAAGGAAGAACAGAGGTATTGAAATAAACTGCCTAGCATTTGCAGATGATTTTGCCATACTTTCTGAAAATCTGGCAAACGCAGCAATTCAGGTCAATCTCTTAGAAGAGATAGCCAACAAAACAGGTTTAAGAATGTCTGAATGTCTGTAGAAAACACCAAATTTATGACCAACATAAAAAATGCTCCAGAAATCCTAGTAACAGAGATTGGTCAAATACAGAGGGTAAGGAAGTTCAAATATTTAGGGGAAATTATTCAAGAAAATGGTTTAGAAAAATCTGCCGAAGAAGAAAGAAAAGAAAAGTGAGAATCCGAAGCGTATGGCGTAACTAGGAATACCTACAACAAAAAGTGTTTGTCTAAAGATCTTAAAATACAGCACCACAACACCGTAGTCAAACCGGAATGCCAGTATGCGAGTGGATGTCTCGTACTGAACTACAAATTGGATAGTCTAAATTAGAAGTAGTAGAAGGAAGAAATAGCCTATGCCATACGCAAAATACTCAGTCCTTTAAAAACTGCAGAATTATGGAAATTAAGAAGTAATAATGAAATATATCGAAAAATGGAAAACATATCAGAAACAATACGGAAGAGGAGATTGCTATTTCTTGTACATTTGGACAGGATGGATGATTAACCAAGCAGATCTTCACATTCCTGTGGAACAAGAAGTCCACAACAACCTGGGTACAAGAAATCAAAAAGGATTTGGAAAGAAACAATATCAGAGAAGAAGATACACCACAGAGATATATTTTTAGGAAAAAAGTGCTAAAAATGGAAGGATTCCAAGGGTGGAAGAGAAAGAAAACCGGCTCGAAATGGTCCGAGGAAAGGAAGAGGAAACATAGTGAGATGATGGATAGATAAATTTATTTTGTCTGGCAAAACTAGGGCCATCGGGCCCTCTCTTCCATCTAACCAGATTATACAATTGATACATAATGAAAAATGAAAATCCACAGCCTGCTTCCAGTCTCCGACCGGGTCAGGAATGGAATGAATGGAGCCCCTATCTAGCGGCGAGGATATGAACTGTGCCGGCTGCCGAGGCCTGACGCACTCCTCTGGGGCAATGGTTAAATGAATGACAGATGAAATGAAATGATAGTGGAGAGTGTTGCTGGAATGAAATGTTGACAGGGAAAACCGGAGTACCCGGAGAAAAACCTGTCTGCCTCCGTTTTGTCCAGCACAGATCTCACTTGGAGTGACCGAGATTTGAACCACGGAACCAGCGGTGAGAGGCCGGCGTGCTGCCGCCTAAGCCACGGAGGCTTACAATTGATACATAATAAACAATACAAATACTACTTAAATCTAACAATAATACAATGTTGATACAATAGAAAATACATATAAAAACAGATCAGCTTGGTATAGGCAGTAAATTGTTGTATTGCTAGAGTGAATAATCAAGATACTTAGAAGTAAGTTTAAAATTAGGGTAGGGTAAGGAAATACTGATAAAATGTAGAATAATGATGATGATGATGATCATCATAATGATGTTGATGATTAGTCATTACTGAAGAAGGAGAGTGGATAAGAAAGAATACTGGAGGAAGAAGAAGGAACAGCAATGGACAAAGCATTGGAATTGGCTCGTGGTCCCTAGACGACGGAAACGAAAATAATAATAAATGACAATAATAATGACTAATGACTGACTGACTGACTAAGGAAATCTGGAATTTCATAAAACCAAAGCCAACCAAATGGTTCCGAGAATGTAAGAAAGACCTAATGCATATTGGTATTCCAGAAACGAAAATCTACGACAGATTTAAATTTCGACAAATGGTTCGAAAACTATCAAAATTTCCAAATGCAATTTGATCCCAGGAAATGGAGAAGGCTTCTAGCAGAAGCACGAAAGAAGGCGCTGATTGATGGATTCAAAAAATACTGGGAGAATGTGAAGGTCGGTAGAAGAACAAGGTATACATAAATTTAAGAAATAAATTAAAATAGAAATAGAAAAATAACAAAATAAATAAAGAATAATAACAATATAAAATAAATAAATAAATAAATAAATAAATAAATAAATAAATAAATTTGAAAATATTGAAAAATAAATTAAAGAATAAAAATGAATATAAGATAAAAATGAAATAAATATAAACATTAAATTAATATAAAAATAAAATACAAACGAAATTGGTTGTAAACATACACCCCATAGAGGCTCCTTCCCTATATTATTGTGCTAAGGTCCCATTCCAGTTTTGTACCGAAAATAAGGTCCCATTAACACCAACCTACACATATGGGGTACCAACAGGTTCAGCATAACCCAATGCGTAAGCGAAACGCACTCACTTACTCTTTAAATGCCTCACAATTAAATAAATACCTTAAAACATGTATATTTACAATGCAATAATGAAAGAATACAACACGGTAACCATGGTAACAAAATCTCACAAGTCCATATATTTCTGTAAGACGCAATGCAATTCCAATTATTACATTGCTGTGAAAGTTTCCAGACGGTTATAAGGTTATCACTGAACCAAATTAAGCTGTAAAATTCATCATTACATACAGTATAATGCGCTTAAGGGGGTCAAGGGGCACTCTAGAATTTTTCCACGCAATTTCCACGTGTGATGTGGTACGAAAGGCCTTTTTCACCCGACTATAAAGGGTCTCCGAAAACCACATATAAATGCCATTAAATTAACAGTCTGTGATATTCCCAGAAAACTAACTTCGCTCGGATATACCTATGAAGGAATGACAAACCCCTAACCACTGCACCAGTAGCTGAATTGATAAAGTCTGATTATTCATACCAAGGATAAATCAGTCATAGCATTCATGATTGAGATTCTGCTAAGTGTACTCTTTACAACTAGAATATTCGTGGGCGAAGCCGCGACGGGTAATGCTAGTGTAGAATAAACTAGCAACCCGCCTCGGCTTCGCCCCGAAACTGAAGCATCATTTGTATAATTTATGGAGTAATCATAATTCATAGCAGAATTCTCTTCATCGGACCACAAACCATCAACATTTCTTCCGCGTGTCATAAGGAACTTTGGGGATGACTCCCATTGTCTTCGTGAATTCTTTCTTTCTCTCACTTGTGACAAACCAGAAATTATTTGTTGCTTAGTTTCATTGTTACGTGATAAGCGAATTTATTTCGATTTCAATAAACTACGACAAATATCCTTTCTCCGTCTCGGCATGATGGGACTTTTAATTATATTATAATGGAGATGCATGTGCAACGAATTCTTGTCAGACGTAATTTAAGAATGGCGAGATGCATGAAACACAAATCCCCCTTCCGTCCAATCTGAACTTGACTGTGTATTATGCGGAAAGAAACGTTTACAGGTGAAGTGAAGTAAAGCCGAGCTGCACTTCCAAGGAAACTCCAAACACATCCACTCTTCTCTGAAGTCTTGGCCCGACACGGCTCGACAGTGTCTGGGGTGACAGGCCCGCTCGCCAGCCAGCTAATTCGTAAACATTCTCGATGCTAGTAATTGAATGGAGATTGTTGGAAGAAATGAAAACGTAAAAACACTTATAGTGGGCGATGTATTGAAGATAGAGATATGCTTTCGCGGACGTTTTTGTAGAACTTTTCATGCTGAACAATTCTTACACTCATAGTATATAGATATTTTAACGGGTTTCCCAGCGTAAGTTTAAATAGCGCATGGACCGCAGTTTTTTTCCGACTTTTTCACTGAAATCGTTACTGCTTGACTTCTTTGGCCATAAATACATTATTTTCTGCATAAACCTTCCTCTAGATATTCCTTACAGCAGAGGTTCCCAACCTGGGGGACGCGCCCCCCTAGGGGAGCTTGGGGCTTTATCAAGGGGGGCGTGAAGTGATTTCCGAATTAAGTTTTTTAACTCCAATATTACAATTTTGTATACTAAACATTTTTCGAATCCCTCCAAGTGATTGTCGCGCCAAGTCAATCGTTCAAAAGCACTGGTAAATTGCCAACTGTCGGCACGAACCTCTGCGGAGCTGCGAGGTTGGAGGTGAAATAAGGAATTTGCTGTGTTGTAAGGAGCAAAATCAATGCCAATTTTATCGTCTCGTTGGCATAGCTTTGAACAGTTTGAACGTAAAGCTCCAAGACAAAAACTCCAATATTATGCTTGCTTATGATGGCATCAGAACTTTCCTGGAAAAAGCACAGTTATGGAAACGCCGGCTTCAGTTGAACAACTTCTCATCATTTCAACGCCTTAATGACATTTTGACGGAAAATGAACATCATCGTAATAAACTTAAGGTGAAAATTCAGTCACATTTGGATTCCCTGGAACAAGAATACAACTTCTACTTTCCTGATATCTCGTCGGATGAATGGTCCTGGATCTTAACAAGAAATCCGTTTGCCATTTACGTTGAAGCACTGCCACCACAACTTCAAGAAGAAGCCATAGATATGAAGTGTGAATCATAGCTAAAAGATGATTCCAAAATATTAGGACTGGGTGACTTTTGGGTAAACTGTCTAGCAGCGTATCCTGAAATAGGCAAATTTGCATTGCGTGTCATTGCCCCATTTTCAACGACATATTTATACGAGTCAGGATTTTCAACGCTGAGTGTCATAAAAACAAGCAGCGCTGTCGGCTTGATGTTGCAAGTTGTCGCCACTGTGATCTGTCAAATATCAAACCAAACATACCGAATCTTACCAAGATAAAACTGTGTCAACCCTCTTACTGACATTTGTTGACTGCTAGAAGGTATTGTAAAAGTGTGTTCTTTGTATTGTGCTAAAATGAAGTTAGGCCTAGTAGCCTATGTAATAGATATAAAGCGCGTACTTCATATTTTTTCAGAAATAATTATTCCATTATGTAGTGTTATTAGGTTAGGTCTATATCGTCCGCGTCAGTTTATCGAAGAGGTTATGGAATCGACGAGTGGAGAAAAGAGGGGTGGGGGGAGGGGGCGATGACCACCCGTATCTGAAAAGGGGGGCGTCAGCTGGCATAGGTTGGGAACGACTGCTTTACAGAATGGTGAAAACCGCATCAAAATCCATCCAGTGGTTCTCGAGATCTCCCGTAACATACAAGAATGGGGGAATTTGTTTTATACTAGTAGAGATGATAATCATAATAAGATTTTTTCTAAAATAACAACAACGTAGAAACAAAGTGGTGAGTAGGGTTGTATGTTAAGAGAATCATAGAAAGCAACATAATTTCTGTAAGGTAGGCCAACGTAAATGAACGATTGATTGATGTGGATTAACTTGGAAATTTCATGAACTCGCGTCAGGATTGTTTCTCTGCATGCTGCATATGAATGGTAGAACCAGGATGAAACAGACAGATTTTACGAGGCACTGGGTGATATGAGTTAACAATAACGATAAAGTTGTTATGATGGCGAATTTCAATGCTAGGATAGGAAATAGAACTGAGGGATATGAGAAGGTAATGGGTCAGTGAAGTGAACACCAATGGGAATTGTTTATTGGATTTATGTGCGTGGGATTAGCTGTTGCAAACGCATTCTCGAAGCAAAAGAAGATTCACTGATACACGTGGGAGGACAGAGAAACCAGGTCATTAATAGACTAGTCATATATAATTACTGACTTTCAATGTAGGAAATTGATAATGGATTGCACGAATTGCTTAGTAGAACCAGGGTGCAGGGTATTCGTACGTGTGCAATGAAGTTAGAACCATCGTACTATAGGGCACGTGGAAGCTCCTCCTGTGACCTCCGGGTGTACCAATGAACACATGTAACGTACAGCGGATAAATGGACTGATCGTATGGTTCGTCGTCTGTTGTGGACGGGCTTGCAGTTCATAGGGCGTGCGTTATCTCAACTCCGTGCAATACTAATCAGATAGCACTGTTTACGTACTAAGATCCCGCACCCTGGTTAGAACTTAAGTGCAGAAAGTGAGTCCCATATGCAGACCGATAGGGTTGAGAATTTCCAGGATAAGAAATTTAGTTTGGAAAATATGGAAATGATTGGTGAGAATTTCCAAAGAGGAATTTGAAACGGAGTGGTCCGTGTACAAGGATGCAGTTCTAGAAGTTGCAAAGGCATGCAATGGGACAGCAGGCAAAAGCGCACATCTTGGTGGAATGGCATAGTGAAGTCTGCCTGTAAGAGGTAAAATATAATTGTTAGTTCTGTTCAAGGTTCTGTCTAATGGATTAACAATGTAAAAGGCACCAATTATGTCGTAGATCCTTGCTGACTTCTCAATTGAAGTGGACGTGTCATTTGTTTCTTCGTTTCCTTTTTTTTCTAGGAATTATGTGATACAGTGAAGTGTGTTCTTTCGTAATGGAACTGACAGCCCAAAGGGACCATGAACCAACATCAGTACATAAAGGTTCCCAAGAAACGGCTGTTTCCACAAGTTTGTAATGGTTTCCAGATGGAAAATTTGTGTTCATGCACACATTGTCACAAGACTAAAAAGCTGACATAGTTACTTTGTGACAACAAAGTAAAGGTTGGGAGTGGCCTCATAACTCTCCGGACCTTAACTCAATTGAGAACCTTTGGGAGCTAATGAAGAGGAACGTGTCCACTGAGATTGTTACAAATAAAAACCGATTGACCAAAATAATTCTCAATGTGCAGTATCATAATGTTTGATCAAAAGTAACTGAATGAGGGTCGTTCGTACGTAATATGCATGATGGAGTTCAAACCGTGATAGCTGCAAAGGAAGGTGTTACAAATTGTTTTGTTACATTTTAGTGATTTTCATTAATGTCAGAAAAGTATTGTGGGTTTGAGTCATCAGTCTTTAGGCTGGCTTGATGCAGCCCTCCAAATCTCCCTGTCCTGAGCTAATCGTTTCATCTCTACATAGTTACCCCATCTTACATCCGAGGCAATCTGTTTAACATATTCTAACCTTGGTCTACCCCTACAGTTCTTTTCCTCGACCCTTCCTTCCATAACTAAATTTTCTATTCCTGGGTGTCTTGGTATGTGTCCGACCAACCTACCTCTTCACTTCATTAACAGTCGCGAGAAACTTACTCCGAGATATTCTAGAAAGTGAAATTGTAAAAAAAAGATGCGCTAATCTGAAACAGAGATCAATTCGTGACTTTTTTTAAATGACAGAGCTCAAGAAATAACTTATTGTAATTAATTTGTACAAAATGTGAACCAATGCAGATAAATTGTAATCAAGTATGTGTTCCAACTGTGCTATATTAATAATGCAGTATAAAATTATTTTTAATACCTACTCCTGTTAAGAGACCACCCCTCTAAAAGACCAGTTTACCATGGAACCGTCACTGGTCTCTCAATAGAGGTTTCACTGTACTTATCTCTATATTTGATGTTAACAGATTCCTTTTCTGTGGAAATGCTTATCTTGCTACGTCCACTGGTTATTGTGCTTCCTATCAGAAGTTTCCTACTTCCTTTAGCTTTTCATCTGCCAATTTGACGTCAATAAGGGTTTCTGATTTTTTTAGACTGCATTCCATTATTAGACAATTTTAATTTATGTAAAAATAGGCTTATGACATCACCTTTTGTCCGTGTGTGTGTATGTGTATGTGTATGTGTGTGTCCTTATAACTTCTAAACGGCTGGAGCAATTTCAATGAAACTCGGTAAGGTCATAGTACTATTTCGGCCGACCCCGACCGTGCCCTTCAAATTTTATTACGTCTCACCAATGCAACACGGCGGCTGTGCAAAATATTTAGATAGCATCTATAATAGCAATCAAACTGAAATTATGTACGTTGATAGAGGCTATGAACATAAGTTCACCTATGGAACTTTCAATAACCTGGTGAGCACAAATACAACATGGTGGCGACGCGAAATACCGTATAAATATTTAAATGGGCGCTCTTGCGATTTAACAATCGGAGCGCAGTAAAACTTGGTACGGTAAATGCCTATACAAATTTTAATCCACTGGCACGTAATTTATTTCAATTGTTTTCATAACCACAAGATGGCAGCTGTGCGAAATTTTAAAATCTGGTTTTCATTTCTTGTGTCATAATCATGTGATTGGAGTTTGAATACTACACCTACACAATAATCTTCATGTAATAGTACACAACTCCGAGACTTACCCAACATGGCGACCATCCGAAATATTTAGACGGTTCTCAATATCTACGAATCTATTACAGCAATCAAACTGAAATTTTGTATGTTGATAAAGGCAATTAACATAAGTGGGATATATGAAAATCGGCTGTATAGTTCTTCATGGAACTACTTGTTTCTGTTCTGTATGATAATCGGTGTTAATTGTGAATGCTGTATAAATGTGTGTTATCTGTTTTAATTCAAGTAAGGACTGCAGACAATAATTTCAAGTAGTTCCTACTTTTGCTACCAAATGATATCGTCCACGACACAATTTGGCTTCACACAAGTGTAGTTAGTGGAAGGTTCTTTTTCATGCCATAAATCTATGACATGGGACCGCCGGATTTACTTCCCCTCCAAAGGAAGGCATACTGAGGGATTTTAACGCTCTTAAGAAATACGATGACTTAGGCTGGGTTTGAACCCGCGTCCTTGGGCATAGAAGCTCAGCATGCTGCCAACTACGCCACCGAAGCCACCCTTCGGTGAATCATATTTTCAGTAAATATCAGAGTGGAACTACTTTGTAGAAATAGTCACATGTTCACAACACTGACATCTCACCCTGCACCACGCCATATGATACTGAACTTCAGGCAGCTACATGACCGCGTTGTCGCAGCCCCTAAACTAAGGAACCAACCAACCAATGATTCACCAAAGAATCTGAATGGGTTTTTAAACGATATGAAGGGACGATTATAGAGGCATTTGTAATGTGGTGTTACAGGAGAATGATGATGATCAGATGGGTAGATGGAGTAACAAATGAAGTGGCATTAGGACGACTGGGAATAGAGAGATGTTTCTGGCGACTGCTAATGAAGAGAAGATATAGGTTCTTACGAGATATAGACACCCAACAATACCAATGTTCTGGAAGGATGGGTGGAAGATGAAATCCGCAGGCCAAGGTTAGAACACCATAATGTTAAAGACATAAAGATTGCCATAAAGAGGCCCTATTGATTTTCATTAGAAATTATTTCCTCAAGATGGAGTCCATACCATTGAAGAACTCATTCTAATCCTCTGGTGAGTCGGTTAAGATCACAAATCCTTTATGTTTGCCAAAATCTATTTTAGACGAAGAAAGCGTATATCAATGAAATTTTGTTTTGTATGTCTTATCAAGCATTTCGGCGGGAGTTGAGATGAATGCGTGAAGCTGTGTGTAAAGTGGTGTGCAGTCTCTTGCAACATTCCTCTGATATTGGCAGTACATACATCTTGGACTCCTTCACTGTATAAATCTTGTACACTTCAAATTAACGAGCAAGCCTCAGGGCTCGTTTTCTTCCGCTCTACCTGGCTTCTTTTAGAGCTAACTCTAGTTCAGTCACTGGAACCTAGTAACCGAGGCTGCCAGACAGTGACTTTGATCATCGAGTAAAGATGATGATGATGATGATGATAATTGTCGTTTTAAGGGGTCTAACAACTAGGTTATCGGCCCCTAATGGTTTGGGTAATGGTGAAGATGATTATGAAATGTGAATTACAACTACTAACTTAGGCCTATATAGTCTACTAGAAGAAGAAATGGAAACAAAAGGAGAATAAGACAAATAAAGGACAGGAGGAACAGAAATGCCCTCAACCCTCGAAGAATGCAGATTGAGAGACTTGGAAGGAAGGAGAGCCATAAAAGGCAGATAGGAAAGTGAAAGAGGTGAGGGTCCGCCCCAGAGCTAATGGAGAAAAGGGGAAAACCGGACCCAGCTCAGGAATCCCTCGGGGTCGTCCATTCCGAAACTCACCAGCCGTGAGCCCCTGAGGGTGTAGCAATATCCAGGGTGCACCAGAAGTAGTGGGGCTACATACATCCTTCCTCCTTAAGGGCCTTGAGCAGAAGGCAGTAGATAATATGAAAAGAAAAAGAAGGCTGACTCCTCGCAGAAGGAGGGTATGACAAAAGATGAG
The DNA here is from genome assembly GCA_946902985.2 of Meconema thalassinum. Taxonomy (NCBI): domain Eukaryota; kingdom Metazoa; phylum Arthropoda; class Insecta; order Orthoptera; family Tettigoniidae; genus Meconema; species Meconema thalassinum. The sequence continues at coordinate 412,042,782 of OX336393.1, forward strand.
ACAGGGTCCAATTAAGGCGGGAAAGGAAGAGACTCCCTTGGCCTCGGATACCCTAAATCCGTCGGGGTCGGAAGAGAACAAGGGTTGACAAAGTGAGGTCGACATGAAAGAAGACTGAGAGGAGCCCGGCACAAGTAAGTGGAAGCAATGGCGGACTCAGCTGGATCCCCGTGGTCGCCAACCTACGTCCCACTAGATGTGAGCCCCTGGGAGGACCGAGTAAAGAATACCGCGTGCTGCCTTAAAGCCTAACACTGAAGTTTGGTCTTGGTGCAGGGTGAGATGTCAGTGTTGTGAACATGTGACTATTTCTACAAAGTAGGGGTGTTCCACTCTGACATTTACTGATGACATGATTCACGAAAGGGCGGCTTCGGTGGCGTAGTTGGTAGCATGCTGAGCTTCTATGCGAGTTCAAACCCGGCCGAAATCGTCGTATTTTTAAAGAGCGTTAAAATCCCTTAGTATGCCTTCCTTCGGAGGGGAAGTAAAGCAGGCGGTCTCATGTCATAGATTTATGGCATTATAAAGGACCTTCCACTAATTACACTTGTGTGAATCTAAATTATAGGTTAGATTTGAGTAACGCTCTAAGGTTCCAATGATCGTCGCCAGGAGCCGACTGCAGTGGCATCTAGTAACCAAGCTCAGAACTAGTTGGTCGTTGACGGTGGCGTTTGGTAGCAAACGTTGGAACTACTTTAAAATCCAATGTCTGCAGTCTTTACTTGAATTAAAATCAGATAACACACACTAATACAGCCATCACAATATACACCGGTTATCAGACAGATTCTACACACACCCAAAGTACACGGGGCTACATGGCCGCGTTGTCGCAGCCATATAACAGAGGAACCAACCAACCAACTGGAAGGATTGGTGGAAGATAAATACCGCAGGCCAAGGTTAGAACACCATATGCTAAAGACATAAAAATTGCCTCGGATGAAGGGTATGGCAGATATGTAGAGATGAAACTATTTGCTCTGAACAGGGAGGTATGGACGGCTGCATCAAACCAGTCTAAAGACTAAAGGCGCATGCATAAAACTCTGAAAGTACGCATTAAAATGCACTTAAATATTAGAAATGACAGGTTTTATTTTTGTCGATTCCTTTAGACGCTTTGCAACATCGTGATCATGTTGCCTCGTGTACTTGGTATGTGGAATCTGTGAATATATATTTTGTGCATAGGTCTAAGTTAATGTGGTGGCAGAGACACTGCTGTGTTTAGGGCATTTTATATCAACTCTGCTTCCCCTCACATAATTGGATGCTGTGAAAAACAAATAATAATAGCATATATACTTGTACTGTATTTTCTCCTTATTAACTGAAGACCGTGGTAAGTGATTTTTGAAATGCGGAAAAAATCACGACACGCATGTCATACGATGTTGGCATGTTAAAGAACCCATTTGAATTTAGTAGGACGAGTTCATAATGACGAAATGAATCTCGGGATTTTCTGCCAACACAAATTTCCTCATTTCTCTACTAGAAAGCGCTATGTTGTCAAGGAGCTTAGTGCTTCAATCATTTGGTATGAGAAGAATACACCAGATCAAGCTAATGAATTTGACTAGGAGAAAAGAATATATCTATGAAGATTGCGTTCCGTACTACTGTGAAAAATACAATGAGGGATACAGGAATCGCTGTGTTGGAATTGAGAAGGAAATGAAATATATTTCATATATTGGCAACGTTTACTGCGCATAATAAACATAGAGAGCGTATTTATTAACAGTTGGCTGCCCTGGTGGCTCTATAGAATTCACGCATTCATATCTGTTGTAGTACACATAGTACATATGACATTTGGTTGAAATCCAATCGATAGTATAGAAGTTACATGCATTTTGAAATTGAAACTATCGGCAGGCTTAGAATCATGTTGGCAACACTGGCATCTATGTACTTCTGAAAATAAATCTGGAATGTTATTATCTAGATGTGTGCCAAGTTTGGAATAGTTCGCATGCATAACGTCTGAGATATCCAACATAGAGCTCAAATTTCAATTGCGATTTCCAGCAGTTGGTAGCACTAACGTAAATTTCTAATATGGCCGTGAGATATTCAGGTATAGATCTTTACTATTACCATATTTGGTTTCGATAGCTGCAACCGTTTAGGAGTTGATAGGGTACGCACACACACACACACACAGACAGACAGAAGGACAGATAGACACACATTTTCCCGGATCGATCTCCGAAGTCAATTTTTTGCTCATTTTTACAAAATGACAAAAGTAGGCTAAAAATGCATTAAACATACAGAACAATAATCGCCATTCAATCCTTAGCAAAGACCAAACAATATAGCGTACATTCAGTTGCTGTTAGCTCATACTTCTAGATGCGCTCTTCAATCAGCAACACAGGGTACGCGAGGACTGTAATTTGGTGCCATCTGTCGAGAAGATGCGGAACTCTTCCAAAAGCCCTGCTTAGAAACGATTATTTCCTGAACACTCTTGCTCAAAACGTCTTTGAATACTTTGTGGCGATATTGCTCCACATCAGCATGAATACCTACGGCTACGATTTATGATTAAAAACCCCGCATGATTCAAATTTTGTTAAAGAAATTTTATCCTAAAGTACCTCATCCAAAGTTTTATATTACGGTGCTATTGAAACGTTCTGGAATTCGTGAGAGTTTCTTGTTTTTTTTCTAAATATATCGAATAGGCTAATAGTATTGCAATGTGCTGCATACTGCGACAGATGTTGGGTATAATATTATACGGGATGCTAATGGAGATAAACCAACAAACTGTAATTCTCACTCGGTTTTTGTGTGTAACAACATTAGTCTATAGTTGTCCGCATGAGTGCAACGCATTTGCTGCAACCCAATGAGGGCCGAGACAGCAGCTGCGGCTATTACGACTAAAATGGCGATGACAGTGGAGTATTTAACATTGAGCTCTGTCTGATTAGTGAGCTAACAACTTCCTGTTCCCAAGTCGCTCTGTGAGATCTACCGTCTCGTAAATACAGCAATTTATTAAGGTTCTGATCAATCGCTTTCCTGTAAAGCTAGACGTAATTAATTAGGAATTAGTAAAAATATTGGTAGAAGGCGGTTTGTGTGCATTTACTTTAATGCCATCTCGACAACACAGCGCAGTGTCACATGGAAGTGTGCCAAAAATTATTGAAAAGTGAATGACGTATGAACATGCGTGGTGGTAACATCATACGTCAAACGTTACTCTGAGGGCTGGGTTCACCAGTTGAGCAAAAGTTCAACAAACCATTAAAGACCATTACCGGAAGATTACCAAAATGTCATGGTTGCTAAATCTTTAACAATCCATTAGCACCCCTAACGAGCCTTTAAAATTAATTGCTCTGTCTACATACAATTATTACGTACCATTCTACTCCAAACCGGAGCGTGCATTAAACCTGCCGATGTTCTTTATGACATGCCAGCATTTGGTCATCCGTTCCATTCCAATCTGAGGTACACTGCCCCTGTTACCAAGCTTACAACTCCAAATTATCCACCATCATATCACTATACTTATTCACCAAGTGGATAAGTACGTTTCTTTCATCCTCCAAATAAAACTTCGGCTCCCGGCTCTGCTTCCACTTTTCTTCATTAGACATGTTTGTTTTTAACCAAGGATCATATAACATTTAAGCTTCTTGCAGTCACGAATCCTAATACCGTCACTATCTCCGTCTTTCAATTACTTTTGTACATCCCTTAACAATAGCGATTCGTTTGCTGATGCTAATCGGTGAATGTGCTGGTGGAACGCCAATGAGTTTAATTCTGATGTTAAAATTAACGAGACATATACTGAAGGCCTGTTAATGCTGTGTTGGTGAACTCGGTGTGTTAGTTGACGTGGCAATAACTTAAGCCCTACTTCAATTTCTTCTTTCTTCTTCTGAGCGCGCAGGATTGCCTGTTTGCATGCAGTGACAGCTCCGAAAATTATTTTTCAATATTTTTTAGATAAAACAATAGATACTGCTATTTATAATGTCTGTTATGCTGATAAAGGGCACGCAGCTTACTGGAAACTGTAAATAGTGTCTCATATAATTTGAACTTGTTTATTGACAGGTTGGGGTATTTCCACACTTATTGTAATTATTCCTGTAACTCGCAACAGACAACGATAACAAAACTGAACTTTGAATTAGTGTAACAGTAACATTGTATGTAGTTCACGTTCGCACGAAAGTTCTACAGTTCGTCAAAAATACAGCTTACAGTAAACTGTCATTTCATAAAGAGACGTTGGGATAGCGTTTTGGCAAGAAACAGCAAGGATGCAGAATGTAAGATTTTTCAATGGAAATGCACTTCTGACTCAAATAGAAAATTTTGTGGGGTTAAACCACCATTGTTAAAGGACATTTACTGTCCAGAATCCGGAGAGTATTTTCCTTTAGATCAAACATATCTGTTGAATAAGACTTGTTTGACTCTCAGTAATGCAGCTTCCGGGGAATAAAATGACGAAACTTACTTTCGGAACGTCCCTCGTACGTAGTTTCAGCCTTAAGACCACCTGCCAAAATACTTCTGTGGTATTAAACTTTTGAGAGAAAGAACTTGACTAATTCTTTAAAACGTAGCGTGTGCAAAACGTAATATAACTTAGAAGAAGAGGAATCCTATAGTTAAAGCCTTGCGCAGATGCGGATATCGGCGGATAAACCCGCGGATATCCACAAAAAATTTCGCTATGCGGATATAGTTTCGATGGCTGTGCGGATAAGCTGCGGATAATGTTTTAAGTAAATTTGCGGATGGTTTTTGGATTACAATCAGAACTTGTTGAATATCATTACTAGGACCGGATGTTATGACACATTTATTCTTAATTAGCCTATTTTCATTTATGAAATAAAAAGGCTTATGAGATCACCTTTTGTCCGTGTGTCTGTCTGTGTGTGCGTGTGCGATGGTGTGTGTGTCCCCCAAATAACTTCTAAACGGCTAGAGCGATTTCAATGAAACTCGGGAAGTTCATAACACTATTCCGGAACGCCCCGACCGTGCCCTTCAAATTTTGTTACGTCTCACCAATCCAACATGCCGGCTGTGCGAATTATTTCACCAGTATTCAATATGTCCGAAACTATTACCGATATCACCCTGGAATTTTTTACGGTGATAAAGGGAACTACTAGAAGTTCACCTATCTGACATTTGGAAACCTGGTAACTACAAAACCAACATGGCGGCCAAGCGAAGTTGTGACTTTTAAATAGACGTTTCTCGCGATTTAACCAACCAAACGCAATAAAACTTGGTACATTGTAATGCACTGACATCTAACTTCGTTCAATTGTTTACATAACCTAAAGATGGCGGCTGTGCGAAATATTTCACCGGCATTCCATATCTCTGAAACTATTAGCGGTATCACCCTGAAATTTTGTACGAAGATAAAGGGCACAACTGAAAGTTCATCTATACGACTTTTCAAAACCGTTTAACTACAAAACGAACATGGCAGCCAAACAAATTTGAAAATTTTAAATAGAACTTTCTCGTGATTTAATGATCCAAACGCAATGAAACATGGTACAGGAAATGTTTATACACATTGTAATGCACTGGTATCTAATTTAGTTCAATTGTTTACATAACCTCAAGATGGTGGCTGTGCGAATTTTAAAATTAAGTTTTTATTTCTCGTGTCATAATCATGTGATCGAAGTGAAAGTTTGAATAATGAATCTACGCAATAATTTTCCTTTAATGGTACATGACTTTATGACCTATGCATATAACTAGGGCCCGGATTCGAGCATATTTGCATATTTTTTTTCCTGAATAGTACACATTGAAAGAAGCCTTTCGGTGGTATTTTCACCTCTCTGGGACCAACTGAATTGAAATTTATCGAGCATATAAATGCATAAAACCGCGGTTTTCAGAAGCATGAAAGCATATTCTGGTGGGTTTCGTCTAAATAGTTCGTTTTTCTTCGAATTCTCCCCCGAATTCGGGCCCTGGCCATCCTTAAGGTTCGAAAACAGAAATAATTATTGAAAAGCCCATCTGGTGCGAATAATAGAACCACAGGTTTTTAACATTCAGTGAGGTCGTTCTCGTCATTGAAACTTTTATTGACCGATTGAAGAAAATCATTCAAAACTGAAAACAGAAAATTTATTGTTGTACAGACCAATGCAGATCTACTTCATTGACTCGCCTAATTCTGAAGATTTTGTAAATGAACTTTTAAACTGTAACTTTTATAAGAACACTTCTCTTATAGACTACAGTATAGTTTTAACGGTGTTTTTTCGAGCATATTCTGCATATTTAACCGCATATAATGGGGGTTTCGAGCATATCTATCGGGCATATAATGGGTTTTTCGAGCATATAATGGTTTTTTCGAGTATATCTATCGAACATAAAACACATGGTTTTCGAGCATATCGGGAGATTTTATCGAGCATATCGATCCGAGCCCTACATATAACAATCCAACATGCCGACCTTCCGAAATATTTAGATGGCTCTGAATATCTACGAATCTATTATAGCAATCAAACTGAATTTTAATATGTTCATAGGGGCTATGATCATAAGTTCACCTATAGGACTTTCAATAACCTGGTGTTCACAAATCCAACATGGTGGTGACGCGAAATATAAATATTCACATGGACGTTTTTCGCAATTTAACCATCCGAGTGCAGTGAAACTTGGTACAGTAAATCCCTATACAAATGTTAATCCACTGGCATCAAATTTATTTCAATTGTTTCCATAACCACAAGATGGCAACTGCGCAAAATTTTAAAATCTCGTTTTTACTTCTTGTGTCCTAATCATGCGGTTGAAGTTTGAATACTACACGTACACAATAATCTTCATGTAACAGTACATAACTCTGGGACCTACATATATAAAAATCCAGCATGGCGACCATCCGAAATATTTAGTCGGTTCTCAATATCTACGAATCTACTACAGCAATCAAACTGAAATTTTGTATGTTGATAGTGGCAATTAACATAAGTAGGATATATGAAAATAGGCTGTATAGTTATTCACGGAACTACTTGTTATTTCATGACAAATGTACACACATCAAAAAAAGTTTTGCATCACCTCGGTTCCAAGAGTTCCGGAACCGTTAAATACAAAGGGAATAGAGATCAACACAAACAACATTTCAGCTTGTTTTATTGCTCATGAGACCCACACATTGCATGTTGTACCATCATACAGCTAGACTTTCAGCATTTGTGGTCCAGATTGCAGTACACACCACTACCTCTAATACCCAGTAGCACGTCCTCTTGCATTGATGCATGCCTGTATTCGCCGTGGCATACTATCCACAAGTTCATCAAGACACTGTTGGTCCAAATTGTCCCACTCCTCAACGACAATTCGGCGTAAATCTCTCAGAGTGGTTGGTGGGTCAAGACGTCCATAAACAGCCCTTTTCAACATATCCCAGGCATGTTCGATAGGGTTCATGTCTGGCGAACATGCTGGCCACTGTAGTCGAGCGATGTCGTTATCTTGAAGGAACGCATTCACAAGATGTGCACGATGAGGTCGAGAATTGTCGTCCATGAAGACAAATGCCTCTCCAATATTCTGCCGATATGGTTGCACTATGGGTCGGAGGATGTCATTCAGGTATCGTAAAGCCGTTTCGGAGCCTTCCATGACCACCAGTGGCGTACGTCGGCCCCACATAATGCCACCCCAAAACATCAGGGAACCACCACCTTGCTGCACTCGCTGGACAGTGTGTCTAAGACGTTCAGCCTGACCAGGGTGCCTCCAAACACGTCTCCGACGATTGTCTGGTTGAAGGCATATGCGACACTCATCGGTGAAGAGAACGTGATGCCAATTCCGTGGGGTCCATTCAGCATGTTGTTGGGCCCATCTGTACCGCGCTGCATGGTGTCGGGGTTGCAAAGCTGGACCTCGCCATGGACGTCGGGAGTGAAGTTGCGCATCATGCAGCCTATTGCGCACAGTTTGAGTTGAAACACGACGTCCTGTGGCTGAACGAAACGCATTATTCAACATGGTGGCATTGCTGTCAGGGTTCCTCCGAGCGGCAATCCGTAAGTAGCGGTCATCCACTACAGTAGTAGCCCTTGGGCGGCCTGAGCGAGGCCTGTCATCGACAGTTCCTGTATCTCTGTACCTCCTCCATGTCCGAACAACATCGCTTTGGTTCACTCTGAGACGCCTGGAAACTTCCCTTGTTGAGAGCCCTTCTTGACACAAAGTAACAATGCGGACGCGATCGAACTGCGGTATTGACCTTCTAGGCATGGTAGAACTACAGACAACATGAGCAGCGTACCTTCGTCCTGGTGGAATGACTGGAACTGATCGGCTGTCGTACCCCCTCCGTCTAATAGGCCCTGCTCATGCATGGTTGTTTACATCTTTGAGCAGTTTTAGTGACATCTATGAACAGTCAAAGGGACTGTATCTTGGATACAATATACACAGTCAACGTCTATATGCCGGAGATCTGGGAACCGAGGTGATGCAAAACTTTTTTTGATGTGTGTAGGTTGATGATTTAAGCTAATATCATTCAAATTATGTCATTAAACATAATTAACACTCCTATATGAAAAGGATTGCAATTCAGGCTGTATAACATACATTTTAAACATAGAACTTGGCATATATAGCCTAAAGCAGGACTGCCCAACCTACGACTCGCGAGACTATATTCTCCGGCCCGCCCCTCCGCGCCCGCGCTTTGCCGCCAAAACTTTGAAACTTTGAAACACTTCCTAATACCTAAATCAAATTCCTTTTCAGTAGAAATGCTTTCCTTCCCTGTGCTAACCTATTTCTTATATCCTCTTTGCAATTATAACCCGCGCTGCCAATGAAGCAGACAAACCTCTTCTTGTACATGACAGTGGTACACACTTTGGAAAAAACTGAGCACAATTTGGAATGCGTAAGACAGTGCCATCTATTGAGCAATGTGTCGAACTTTTTTAACGGAGGCAAGAAAAATTCTTTAACTGCTGCTAATGACAATCGTTAACCTGTTTTCTTTTGTGCAATTAATGTCACTGAGCCGGTTCCATCAATACTAGCGTTTCCAAGTAGAAAAATTAATTGACTGGAATTCCTTTAGTGTCATAAATTCCGTATAGAGTTTATTCGTAACTAATTTTCAAAAAACTTCACCTTCGAATGCCAATATTAAAATGTCTGGAATAATTCGCGACCGTGACCAATTAAATGTTGGAACTTTGTCGGTCACTTCCAGATTCCTGAATATTAACGTTTATACTTCCAAGTGGGCGAAGCCAGGAGGACAATGAACTGAAGCAATAGTAGGCCTATTCTTGCTCGAGGTGTTTCACAGTCGAGGACACATATTCAACACACGTACAGTGCATGCTGTTGTTGGTTGAGTCTTCAGTCTTTGGACTGATTTGATGCAGCGCTCCATGTCTCCCTGTCCTGGGCAATTCGTTTCATCTCTACATAGCTACCACACCCTACATCCGAGGCAATCTGTTTGACATATTCTAACCTTGGTCTCGTCTAACCCTACAGTTCTTATCCTCGACCCTTCATCTATATATTTAAAACAGTAAGGTGATTTTTGTTATCACGAGATAGAGAGAACGACAGAACCAATTTACTTCGTAGAGCACTCTAACGAAAGCTCTTGGCCTGTAGATTTGCAGAGTGTCTCTAAAATAAACAAATATAAGACGGTATATTTTTAAATAAATATAGAAAATAGCAGAATTCTTGGCCCTCGCGCATGCGCACAATCCGCCTGGGCTCATGACAAAATGGCGGTGAGAAGTCCATTAAAATGTAAGTTATTTAATAAGCTTCCATGTAATTGAAAACATACATTAACCAAGTTCTGACAATACAATATAATAACAGTATGAACATATACGAATATATATTGATTTTATTGATAATGAATTGGATTATTTTCTTCAGATAGCGGCTTTTGAAGATAGTGAATGGTTGCGTCTGCATCAAACTGTGAGTGCGCGGGTAGCTATTTGGTTAAGGCGATTGACTGTGGATCCAAGGATCGCAGGTTCGATCCCAACTCTCGCCAGTATTTTTTTTTTTTTGCCACTGAAATATTGTTTTATCAAGGAGTATTAGTAAGGTTTTATGTCAGTTAAAGATACATATTTCTACACATTTTCTCAACACGTTTTATTTCCGTTTTACCATTGCATTACAGCATGTCCTCAATACGTCGTTTGAATATCTGCAATCAGTTCCAGTAACTGACAACAGATGGCAGTACCTCGCCAATATAGTTCCAGTAACTGAGAGCAGATTGCGTCGATATATTTAAAACACAAGGCATGGCCTTGATGGCGATTTTTCGCGTGATAGTTAAATATTGTTTTATCAAGGATTATTAGTAACGTTTTATGTCAGTTAAAGATTCCTACATTCCCTCTCAATAAGTTTTATTTCCGTTTTACCATTGCATTACAGCATGTGGTCAAAAGAGCTAATATCTGCCATCAATTGCAGTAACTGACAACAGATGGCAGTACCTCGCCCATATAGTTTCAGTAACTAACAACAGATGGCAGCACCATTGCATCGATATATTTAAAACACAAAACATGGCGCGTTTTCAAGTGATGGAGAGTTATAGAGGGGAATTTTTAAGAAGGGAAACGTTGAAGAACATTAACTGACAGTTGAGTGTGTAGGCTATGTTGTTTATGTACTTTAATATTGCAATTTCTTCCCAATGCTTCGGTGGTCAAGTTGGTAGCATCCTAGACTAAAAGTTATAAATTATGCATCGTCGATATACTCTTAAATTATTAGTGAAAAGGTAGTTTTCCAGGCCCTGGCGCGTGTCCACAATTGCTTTCGCCATGAGAGACACTTGGCAAACATAATTCGTTTGAAGGGCTCCGACATCGTTGTCACTCAGCCCCATGTACTTTGGTGTGTAAGTGTAAAATTTTCTCTGATAACCCGTATTATTGTGATAGCTGCATTACTTTGTGTATTTGTAATTAAGGTGGGAAATGGCAAGGTGACGGCCGAGGCCTTAAGTTAGGAACCATCCCGGTATTTGCCTTGAGTGGAAGTGGGAAACCACGGAAAACCACATCTAAGATTGTCGAGGTGAGAATCAAACCTTCCTCTTCTTAGTTATACCTCTAGAGACTGAATGTGCCCCGTTTTTGCCCTCAGACCAGAATTAAATTTCTTGGCAGAGCAGGAAATGTAACCCGGGTCTCCGAGGCGATAGCCAAGAATGGGTGGGCTTCCATGTGTTAATACGATTTTTGACATGCACGGGACATAGAATTCTAAAACAGCCTCCATTAGGGTGACTGCCGAAGTGAGTATTGAGTATATGTCTAAGCTCATTCCAGTAGTTGGCGAAGTTATTCTATGTTCCCCTGCAAAATGTACTGCCATAAACTATAACAGGTGATGGAAATAGCTTATTTAGAGCAGTTTTGTACTGTTTATATCAAAATGAAGAACGTCATTCTGCGCTGCGTTTTCAAGCTATTGCCAAACATTTCGCTGGCAGGAACAATTATAAGGAATTTATTGTAAGCGATCAGTCTCATCGCATTCTCCTCACCAACCAACTTGAGTATGAGAGTCTCTGGACGGTCATGTTGAACTTCATTGTATAAGACAGTTGTTTAATGATTATTTGTTTAGAGTACTGAATCTAACTACGCAGTTGATTTCGGCAATGGAAGTATTTTTTGCCATTTAATATTTAGCGGCTCCGATATTGCAGGTCACTATAGTGTTATCGAATAATACGAAGCCACATTTAAAATCCAATATAAATAGGCCATTTCAGAAACAATTCCAGATGTTATGCAGTACAGTGAAAGGTCTTTGACGATCAAATGTAAACATTGTTCTACATTGTATTTCTCTTGCGTAAAATCTACGCGCGGTTACTTTGGCCTTTACTGTTGTGATGGTAAAATTGATCTGCTGAAATATAAAATATTTGCCAAGCTGCAACAATGCAATGATATTAATTTTAAAGTCTGTCTGTCTGTCTGTCTGTTAGGTAGTCAGCCCGAAGGCTGGTTGGATCCTCAAAAAGTACCGCCGTTACGTTATGTGAGTAGATACCCACAAAAACACAAGGCAGCGCTATTTTGAGGCGTTCTAGGCAAGAAGAGGAGTGAGGTAGTTTGCCATTGCTTTCCTCACTGAGTCAGAACAGTAGTCCTAACCCTATGAGTTGAACCTTTCACAGCATTCACAGGCACTGACTGTGCCCCGAATGCCATTACTAAGCACCACCCATACCTCAGTAGCTTCCATATAATCACAGCCATGAGTGAGACTGAGACATCGGTGAAAAGCCACCTTTTACTCTAGCCTGTGCCAACTGACAAATGCAAAAGTACTGTATTCATCAAGAGATGGGGAACATTGAGCTTATATCCAGTAGTTCAAACACACACATCAGCGTTAACATATTGGCGAACATATTTCATTTGATGGACTCAGACATCGTCGTCACTCAGCCCCGTCTATTTTGGTGTGCGAGTGTAAACTTTTCTCTGATAACCTGTGTTAATGTGATGGCTGTGTTGATGTGTGCATTTGTAATTAATGTGGGGAATGGGGAGTTAACGACCGAGGCTTTAAGTTAGGAACTATCCCGGTATTTGCCTGGAGTGGAAGTGGGAAACCACGGAAAACCAAATCCAAGATTGTTGAGATCGGAATCAAACTTTGCTCTTCTTAGTTTTGCCTCACGAGTGCGCCCCGTTCCAGTCCTCAGACCAGAATTAAATTTCTTGGCAGAGCGGGGATCGAACCTGGAATCCGGGGCAATAGCTCAGAATGTAGCCTTAAGAATGGGCTTCCCTGTGTTAATACGATCTTTGACAAGCACTGAACATATAATTCTAAAACTCCCTCCATTACTGTGGCTGGCGAAGTGAGTCTATGCTCATTCCAGTAGTGGCGAAGTGATTCTATGCTCCCTTTCATAATTTACTGTCATGGAAATACAAAGTATTGTACCTTCAACATGTGATGGAAATTCATTATTTACAGCAATTTCATTCTGTTTATTTCAAAATGAAGATCGTCATCCTGAGTTGCGTTTGCAAGCAAATTGCAAAAATTGCAAGGATTTTATTATTGGCGATCAATCTCATCGCATTCTCATCAGCAACCAACTTGAGAATGGAAGTATTCATTGTATATGTGAATATTATTGTTTATTGATTATTTGTTTAGAGTGCATAACAATGGGTCTAACCACGCAGTTGATTTTGGCAATGGAAGTAAGTTATTATTTGCCATTTAATATTTGGCGGCTACGTTGATGCAGGCCACTATAGTGTTATATAAAATGACGTTAATTTGGGCAGAAATGCTGCTATAAATAAACCCATTTGACGAAATAGAACATTAGCCGCAAAAAAGTGGGAAATCGGAGAAAAATACGAAGCCACTTTTAAAATCCAATATAAATATGGCATTTCAGAAACAATTCCAGATACTATGCCGTTACAGTTTAGGGTCCTTGACGAACAAATGTAAACATTGTTCTGCACTGTATTTCTCTTGCGAGAAATCTACACTTGGTTACTTTGACCTTTGCTGTTGTAATGGTAAAATTAATCTGAATAAATATAAAATATTTGACAGGCTTTAACAATTATTTTTCACTGGAGATGATATCTCAAGGAATTCCAGAGGGACTAATCGGCAGTACAATGCTTTGTCCTTCGTTTCATGGCGCAGCGGTCAAGCTGTATGCCTCTCACCAAGGCGGATCGGGTTCGATTCCCGGTCAATGCATTTTTGATGTGAAAGGCCATGTCCTGTGGTTCGGATTCCACGTTAAACGGAGGTCCCGTGGCTTATGATCGCGAGATTAACGGTCACGTTAAACTGCAAGCTTCCTTCCTTCCTTCGTTTCATTTGGAGCCAATGTTACTGTGCCACACGCACACGGTCCACATTGTTTTAAAATGTATGGAATTGCACATCATCGCATTTCTTCGTTATATTCCAAAAATATAAGCGATGGTTTGCGGCCAGTTGTATTAGACTCATCAGAGTTCTTGAATCCCTTGGAACTAAACGACTGGCCGCCACATACTCCAAACGCTTGGCCCGTTATGCTGCTTAGAAATCTGAACGGTTCCCAAGGACTCCGAAATGCAACCATATTGCTTGGATTTGGAAATAATAGGTGCAGTTAAAATTAGGCAGAGATGTCTAATCCTTCGACTTGATTTAACACCATCCGATAAAACACTATCATTTTCTTTTAAGAGGCAATATTTTCCAATTCATTTGGCATACTTTATCACAATCAATAAAGCTCAAGGGGAAACTCTGGAACGTATAGGCCTCAATTTGCCCCAACAATTTTTCAGTCATGGCCAGCAGTATTTTGCAATGTTGAGAGTGCAATCTTTTGACGCCCTCATAGTTTCAATAGAGTCAAAAAATAATCGTACAAAGAATGTACAGTAGGCCAATATAAGAAAATTCTTCAGTAAATATTTTTCTATTGACCGTCATGTTTTGACGGGTTTCAACTAGTTCTATAATTAAGTTTGCTATTCCTGGGTGTCTTAGTAAGTGTCCTACCAACCTATGTCTTCTCTTTATTAGCACTCACCAGAAACATATCCTCTCTCCCACTCGTCTTAATACCTCTTCATTTGTAACTCTATCTACCCATCTGATCTTCATCATTCTCCTGTAACACCACATTTCAAACGCTTCAATTCTCCTCTTTTCTGCTGCACCAATAGTCCAAGTTTCACTTCCATATAGTGCCACGCTCCAGACAAAGGCTTTCAAAAATGACTTCCTAATAACTAAGTATATTCGATGTCAACAGATTCCTTTTGTGTATAAGTGCTTTCCTTGCCTGAACCAACCTACTTTTTATATCCTCTTTGCTTCGTCCATCACTGGTTATTTTGCTTCCTTAGTAACAGAAGTCTCCTACTTCCTTTAGCTTTTCACCTGGCAATCTGATGTCCATAGAGGTTTCTGATTTATTTCGGCTGCATTCCAATATTTTTGTTTTACATTTATTGATTTTCATCATGAATTCTTTCCTGAAGACGGAGTCCATACCATTCAAAAACTCATTCAAATCCTCAGGCGTATCGGCCAAGATGACGATGTCATCAGCAGCAAATCTCAGAGTTGAAATTATTTCTCTCTGAATTTTCACTCCCACTTTAAATTGTTCTCCTATTTCCTTCATTGCACGCTTTGAAGCAATATTGTTTCTAATTAATATGAGTAGGGTGCTCCTCAGTCACACATTAACGTGTGATTAATATATAGAGTGTCCCAAGAATGTGCTCGCACCCTGAATGTCTAGAACATTCTCAACTACTTTAACGTACTTAAACGAGCAAAAAACACACTCAAGAAAGCCGCTGACACCACCGGGATTTGAACAACCGATATCCGGACTTGCTAGAACAGCCCTCGCGGCCGTGGTGTCCGATTTAACGAGCACGATCACGCGGACTATAACGAGTAGGCCTACCTTGTGCGTTGTGTCTTTTGAAGGCTGTTTCATAAACTGAAAGCTGACTTTCATTTGCTCCTTACGCGGTCAAAATATTAGAATAATCGTGATATAGACATGCTGTGCCAATTCTCCACAAGTAGTCTGAGAATAATGCCTTCATACTTGAATAATAATTTAATATATTCCTTAATGTGCCTAGTACAGCAGAGTTTCTCAAAGTGTTGTCCGGCAACCCCAAGAGTCCGCGAGCCTATGCCAGGGAGCCCGCGACTAGCCTAAACAAATTCACAATATTTAAAAGAAAATGGCCTTAAATTATAAAATACACACTTTAGTTATGATTTAACAGTCCAAAAACGTAGATTTAGCAAACAAAGCATTAAAACATCTTTGGCCTTTCTGTACTACTTTCTTGTGTGAGCAGGCATTTTCAACGTTTGGCAATATTTAACTTGTAAGAAGAAATAGCCTATAGAATGTTGAAGCAGCCCTCAGATTGAGAATTTCGACGATCCTCCCCAAAATTTTGGGCATAATTAATTCAAAGAAACAGCTTTTTTCTTCCCATTGATACAGGTTTCATCATCGTTCACTTAATGTATTGTAATAATACATGTATATTTAAAGTACTTTACAGATAATTACGTTAAGCCAACTTTCACAAAACATTCTGTATTATTACATTGTTATAAATATTTTGGATATTAAGAATATTTGCATATTTTTCTGAATTTGTTATTTCTAATTCTAATACGACTAGATGAGAAGATCACCTTGATCACTCATGCTTCAAAGATCCTGACCAGCATAATTTTCAAGAGGATGGAAAGACAGATAGAAACAGAATTCGGTTAGGATCAGTTTGGCTTCAGGAGAAACGTAGGAACAATGGAAGCTGTACTAAGTCTTCGGATGATCTTGGAAGGTAGAATAAGGAAGGATAAGAGAACGTGCATGGCGTTTATAGACTTAGAAAAGGCTTTTGATAAAGTTAATAGGAGTAAGTTGTTTGAAATTGGAATAAAGTACAGGGATAGGAGGGTGATCTACAATCTACACAGAAACCAGACAGCAGTTATTCGACCCGAAGGTCATGAGAGAGGAGCTGGTATTCAGAAAGGTATAAGGCAAGTTTGAAACTTATCATCCATACTTTTCAATCTATACATTGAACGGGCAATGAAGGAAATTTGAGAATAATTCACAGTAGGAGTAAAGATTAAAGGAGAAATAATTTCAACTGTGAGATTTTCTGATGACATCGTCATCTTAGCTGACACACCAGAGGATTTGTTTTTGATTTGTATGTATTCTGTCTTGACGAAATAATAGGGATAGATTTGGTTTCCTTTGGGGAGGGGGGGGGGGAAGGGGCCGAGAAATCGGTTAGATTTTAGGTGGGGATCCGTATTGTCCAAGACTTTGAGAAACTCTGTAGTACAGTAAGTACATTTGGCGCGCATTTACACCACAGATGTTTGCAAGAATTGATAACAACTGCATCAAGAAATGTGTAGTTCCCATCCAGCATTGATGTTAATATAAATATCTATATAAAATTAACCGTATTAATGTGTACCCAGCAATATCGGATAGGCTAATTCTCCGTTGGGTATGCAGTAATAGAAGGAAAAATTACGATCAAATTACGAAAGCAACAGTATCACTATATTGCCATACTAAATAGAACAGAACTACAATATTTACAAAATAATAGGTACTTACCTTTCAAACACTTGAAGGACCTTAACAGTCTTCTGCTTGGTGGCACTGTCTCGCTTCTTCACCGCCATACTCGCAGTCAGCTGGTGACGATTTGCGATCTTCAGCGAATCATTAATCTGACCTTTTCCCTTAGTTTTTGATTGTATAATAAGGAAGCTCGGTTAATCGAGGCATTACTGTTGCTCGTAATTTGTTAGCGTGGGTAATATTTTATGTGTGTGTTTTGTTATTATAAGACAGATATTATTCGAGATGTTGCGAAAGGAGTGTGATATTTTTCACAAAACATTCAAATACAGTCGAATATCGATATCTCTAAACTCTATTAGCCTACTCGAAATTTCGATACCTGAAATTTTTCGATATTTCGAAGCTTATATTATATCCTTGGCACCTAAACGTGTATTTTGTCTTGAACATTAACGTTTTTCTACGTTGCAAATTCTCATTGGAAGGTTCAAAATCGAATTTTGCAGCGATTACTGTAGTTGAGTCAACCGAATGCTACTTCTATACTGCACGATGCTCTCGATAGAATCTCATGTTGGCCCAAACCCCTGTTAGTCCCCACATTTAAACTAACCGGTTTGCTTACGTTTTGTAAGTACTGGTACTGTAAGTCAAATTTTATTGCTCTTTTTACTAAATTTCTTTCCTTTTTCAGTATTTGTTATGTACAGTAGTTTCCCTTTTTAATTCTTTCATGTGGCAGAAATCTAGGTTATGTTCCCCTTTGATCAGCGTAAAGATTTTTTTTGCCGATACAGTATTGAAATCACTTCAAAACAGAAAGTTACATATGGTTGATTTGAGTTCACAGCACATTCCTTCAATTGTTGCCGCATTCTGCACTAAGCGCCAGATTCATTACAGAGCGCATTGTTACTTTTAAACGTCCGTCAGTTTAGTTACAGATATTGCATTGATGCATTTAAACGTCCCGTCAGTTTAATTACAGATATTGCATTGTCGCGTTTAAACGTCCCGTCAGTTTAATAACAGATATTGCATTGTCGAGTTTAAACGTCCCGTCAGTTTAATTACAGATATTGTATTGTCGAGTTTAAACGTCCCGTCAGTTTAATTACAGATATTGAATTGTCGAGTTTAAACGTCCCGTCAGTTTAATAACAGATATTGCATTGTCGCGTTTAAACTTCCCGTCAGTTTAATAACAGATATTGCATTGTTGCGTTTAAACGTCCCGTCAGTTTAATTACAGATATTGCATTGTTGCGTTTAAACGTCCCGTCAGTTTAATTTCAGATATTGCATTGTCGAGTTTAAACGTCCCGTCAGTTTAAATACAGATATTGTATTGTCGAGTTTAAACGTCCCGTCAGTTTAATTACAGATATTGTATTGTCGAGTTTAAACGTCCCGTCAGTTTAATTACAGATATTGCATTGTCGAGTTTAAACGTCCCGTCAGTTTAATAACAGATATTGTATTTTCGAGTTTAAACGTCCCGTCAGTTTAATTATAGATATTGCATTGTCGAGTTTAAACGTCCCGTCAGTTTAATTACAGATATTGTATTGTTGAGTTTAAACGTCCCGTCAGTTTAATTACAGATATTGTATTGTCGAGTTTAAACGTCCCGTCAGTTTAAATACAGATATTGTATTGTCGAGTTTAAACGTCCCGTCAGTTTAATTACAGATATTGTATTGTCGAGTTTAAACGTCCCGTCAGTTTAATTACAGATATTGCATTGTCGAGTTTAAACGTCCCGTCAGTTTAATAACAGATATTGTATTTTCGAGTTTAAACGTCCCGTCAGTTTAATTATAGATATTGCATTGTCGAGTTTAAACGTCCCGCCAGTTTAATTACAGATATTGCATTGTCGAGTTTAAACGTCCCGTCAGTTTAATTACAGATATTGTATTGTTGAGTTTAAACGTCCCGTCAGTTTAATTACAGATATTGTATTGTCGAGTTTAAACGTCCCGTCAGTTTAATTACAGATATTGTATTGTCGAGTTTAAACGTCCCGTCAGTTTAATTACAGATATTGTATTGTCGAGTTTAAACGTCCCGTCAGTTTAATTACAGATATTGCATTGTCGCGTTTAAACATCCCGTCAGTTTAATAACAGATATTGCATTGTCGCGTTTAAACGTCCCGTCAGTTTAATAACAGATATTGCATTGTAGCATTTAAACGTCCCGTCAGTTTAATTACAGATATTGCATTGTCACGTTTAAACGTCCCGTCAGTTTAATTCCAAATATAGCATTGTCGAGTTTAAACGTCCCGTCAGTTTAGTTACAGGTATTGTATTGTCGAGTTTAAACGTCCCGTCAGTTTAATTACAGATATTGTATTGTCGAGTTTAAACGTCCCGTCAGTTTAATTACAGATATTTCATTGTCGAGTTTAAACGTCCCGTCAGTTTAATTACAGATATTGCATTGTCGAGTTTAAACGTACCGTCAGTTTAATTACAGATATTGTATTGTCGAGTTTAAACGTCCCGTCAGTTTAATTACAGATATTGTATTTTCGAGTTTAAACTCCCCGTCAGTTTAATTACAGATATTGCATTGTCGCGTTTAAACGTCCCGTCAGTTTAATTACAGATATTGTATTTTCGAGTTTAAACGTCCCGTCAGTTTAATTATAGATATTGCATTGTCGAGTTTAAACGTCCCGCCAGTTTAATTACAGATATTGCATTGTCGAGTTTAAACGTCCCGTCAGTTTAATTACAGATATTGTATTGTCGAGTTTAAACGTCCCGTCAGTTTAATTACAGATATTGTATTGTCGAGTTTAAACGTCCCGTCAGTTTAATTACAGATATTGTATTGTCGAGTTTAAACGTCCCGTCAGTTTAATTACAGATATTGTATTGTCGAGTTTAAACGTCCCGTCAGTTTAATTACAGATATTGCATTGTCGCGTTTAAACATCCCGTCAGTTTAATAACACATATTGCATTGTCGCGTTTAAACGTCCCGTCAGTTTAATAACAGATATTGCATTGTAGCATTTAAACGTCCCGTCAGATTAATTACAGATATTGCATTGTCACGTTTAAACGTCCCGTCAGTTTAATTCCAGATATTGCATTGTCGAGTTTAAACGTCCCATCAGTTTAGTTACAGGTATTGTATTGTCGAGTTTAAACGTCCCGTCAGTTTAATTACAGATATTGTATTGTCGAGTTTAAACGTCCCGTCAGTTTAATTACAGATATTGTATTGTCGAGTTTAAACGTCCCGTCAGTTTAATTACAGATATTGTATTTTCGAGTTGAAACTTCCCGTCAGTTTAATTACAGATATTGCATTGTCGCGTTTAAACGTCCCGTCAGTTTAATTACAGATATTGCATTGTCGAGTTTAAACGTCCCGTCAGTTTAATTACAGATATTGTATTGTCGAGTTTAAACGTCCCGTCAGTTTAATTACAGATATTGCATTGTCGAGTTTAAACGTCCCGTCAGTTTAATTACAGATATTGCATTGTCGAGTTTAAACGTCCCGTCAGCTTAATTACAGATATTGCATTGTCGAGTTTAAACGTCCCGCCAGTTTAATTACAGATATTGCATTGTCGAGTTTAAACGTCCCGTCAGTTTAATTACAGATATTGTATTGTTGAGTTTAAACGTCCCGTCAGTTTAATTACAGATATTGTATTGTCGAGTTTAAACGTCCCGTCAGTTTAATTACAGATATTGTATTGTCGAGTTTAAACGTCCCGTCAGTTTAATTACAGATATTGTATTGTCGAGTTTAAACGTCCCGTCAGTTTAATTACAGATATTGCATTGTCGCGTTTAAACATCCCGTCAGTTTAATAACAGATATTGCATTGTCGCGTTTAAACGTCCCGTCAGTTTAATAACAGATATTGCATTGTAGCATTTAAACGTCCCGTCAGTTTAATTACAGATATTGCATTGTCACGTTTAAACGTCCCGTCAGTTTAATTCCAAATATAGCATTGTCGAGTTTAAACGTCCCGTCAGTTTAGTTACAGGTATTGTATTGTCGAGTTTAAACGTCCCGTCAGTTTAATTACAGATATTGTATTGTCGAGTTTAAACGTCCCGTCAGTTTAATTACAGATATTTCATTGTCGAGTTTAAACGTCCCGTCAGTTTAATTACAGATATTGCATTGTCGAGTTTAAACGTACCGTCAGTTTAATTACAGATATTGTATTGTCGAGTTTAAACGTCCCGTCAGTTTAATTACAGATATTGTATTTTCGAGTTTAAACTCCCCGTCAGTTTAATTACAGATATTGCATTGTCGCGTTTAAACGTCCCGTCAGTTTAATTACAGATATTGTATTTTCGAGTTTAAACGTCCCGTCAGTTTAATTATAGATATTGCATTGTCGAGTTTAAACGTCCCGCCAGTTTAATTACAGATATTGCATTGTCGAGTTTAAACGTCCCGTCAGTTTAATTACAGATATTGTATTGTCGAGTTTAAACGTCCCGTCAGTTTAATTACAGATATTGTATTGTCGAGTTTAAACGTCCCGTCAGTTTAATTACAGATATTGTATTGTCGAGTTTAAACGTCCCGTCAGTTTAATTACAGATATTGTATTGTCGAGTTTAAACGTCCCGTCAGTTTAATTACAGATATTTCATTGTCGAGTTTAAACGTCCCGTCAGTTTAATTACAGATATTGCATTGTCGAGTTTAAACGTACCGTCAGTTTAATTACAGATATTGTATTGTCGAGTTTAAACGTCCCGTCAGTTTAATTACAGATATTGTATTTTCGAGTTTAAACTCCCCGTCAGTTTAATTACAGATATTGCATTGTCGCGTTTAAACGTCCCGTCAGTTTAATAACAGATATTGCATTGTAGCATTTAAACGACCCGTCAGATTAATTACAGATATTGCATTGTCACGTTTAAACGTCCCGTCAGTTTAATTCCAGATATTGCATTGTCGAGTTTAAACGTCCCATCAGTTTAGTTACAGGTATTGTATTGTCGAGTTTAAACGTCCCGTCAGTTTAATTACAGATATTGTATTGTCGAGTTTAAACGTCCCGTCAGTTTAATTACAGATATTGTATTGTCGAGTTTAAACGTCCCGTCAGTTTAATTACAGATATTGTATTTTCGAGTTGAAACTTCCCGTCAGTTTAATTACAGATATTGCATTGTCGCGTTTAAACGTCCCGTCAGTTTAATTACAGATATTGCATTGTCGAGTTTAAACGTCCCGTCAGTTTAATTACAGTTATTGTATTGTCGAGTTTAAACGTCCCGTCAGTTTAATTACAGATATTGCATTGTCGAGTTTAAACGTCCCGTCAGTTTAATTACAGATATTGCATTGTCGAGTTTAAACGTCCCGTCAGCTTAATTACAGATATTGCATTGTCGAGTTTAAACGTCCCGTTAGTTTAATTACAGATATTGTATTGTCGAGTTTAAACGTCCCGTCAGTTTAATTACAGATATTGTATTGTTGAGTTTAAACGTCCCGTCAGTTTAATTACAGATATTGTATTGTCGAGTTTAAACGTCCCGTCAGTTTATTTACAGATATTGCATTGCCGAGTTTAAACGTCCTGTCAGTTTAATAACAGATATTGTATTGTCGAGTTTAAACGTCCCGTCAGTTTAATTATAGATATTGCATTGTCGAGTTTAAACGTCCCGTCAGTTTAATTATATATATTGCATTGTCGAGTTTAAACGTCCCGTCAGTTTAATTACAGGAATTGTATTGTCGAGTTTAAACGTCCCGTCAGTTTAATTACAGATATTGTATTTTCGAGTTGAAACTTCCCGTCAGTTTAATTACAGATATTGTATTGTCGAGTTTAAACGTACCGTCAGTTTAATTACAGATATTGCATTGTCGAGTTTAAACGTCCCGTCAGTTTAATTACAGAAATTGTATTGTCGAGTTTAAACGTCCCGTCAGTTTAATAACAGATATTGTATTGCCGAGTTTAAACGTCCCGTCAATTTAATTACAGATATTGTATTGTCGAGTTTAAACGTCCCGTTAGTTAATTACAGATATTGCATTGTCGAGTTTAAACTTCCCGTCAGTTTAGTTACAGATATTGTATTGTCGAGTTTAAACTTCCCGTCAGTTTAATTACAGATATTGTATTGTCGAGTTTAAACGTCCCGTCAGTTTAATAACAGATATTGCATTGTTGCGTTTAAACGTCCCGTCAATTTAATTAAAGATATTGTATTGTCGCGTTTAAGCGTCCCGTCAGTTTAATTACAGATATTGCATTGTCGAGTTTAAACGTCCCGTCAGTTTAATTACAGATATTGCATTGTCGAGTTTAAACGTCCCGCCAGTTTAATTACAGATATTGCATTGTCGAGTTTAAACGTCCCGTCAGTTTAATTACAGATTTTGTATTGTCGAGTTTAAACGTCCCGTCAGTTTAATTACAGATATTGTATTGTCGAGTTTAAACGTCCCGTCAGTTTAATTTCAGATATTGTATTGTCGAGTTTAAACTTCCCGTCAGTTTAATTACAGATATTGCATTGTCGCGTTTAAACGTCCCGTCAGTTTAATAACAGATATTGCATCGTCGCGTTTAAACGTCCCGTCAGTTTAATAACAGATATTGCATTGTTGCGTTTAAACGTCCCGTTAGTTTAATTAAAGATATTGCATTGTCGCGTTTAAGCGTCCCGTCAGTTTAATTACAGATATTGCATTGTCGAGTTTAAACGTCCCGTCAGTTTAATTACAGATATTGCATTGTCGAGTTTAAACGTCCCGTCAGCTTAATTACAGATATTGCATTGTCGAGTTTAAACGTCCCGTCAGTTTAGTTACAGATATTGTATTGTCGAGTTTAAACGTCCCGTCAGTTTAATTACAGATATTGTATTGTTGAGTTTAAACGTCCCGTCAGTTTAATTACAGATATTGTATTGTCGTGTTTAAACGTCCCGTCAGTTTATTTACAGATATTGCATTGCCGAGTTTAAACGTCCTGTCAGTTTAATAACAGATATTGTATTGTCGAGTTTAAACGTCCCGTCAGTTTAATTATAGATATTGCATTGTCGAGTTTAATCGTCCCGTCAGTTTAATTACAGATATTGCATTGTCGAGTTTAAACGTCCTGTCAGTTTAATTACAGGTATTGTATTGTCGAGTTTAAACGTCCCGTCAGTTTAATTACAGATATTGCATTGTCGAGTTTAAACGTCCCGTCAGTTTAATAACAGATATTGCATTGCCGAGTTTAAACGTCCCGTCAGTTTAATTACAGATATTGTATTGTTGAGTTTAAACGTCCCGTCAGTTTAAGTACAGATATTGTATTGTCGAGTTTAAACGTCCCGTCAGTTTAATTACAGATACCGGTATTGTATTGTCGAGTTTAAACGTACCGTCAGTTTAATTACAGATATTGCATTGTCGAGTTTAAACGTCCCGTCAGTTTAATTACAGATATTGTATTGTCGAGTTTAAACGTCCCGTCAGTTTAATAACAGATATTGTATTGCCGAGTTTAAACGTCCCGTCAGTTTAATTACAGATGTTGTATTGTCGAGTTTAAACGTCCCGTAAGTTAATTACAGATATTGCATTGTCGAGTTTAAACTTCCCGTCAGTTTAGTTACAGATATTGTAATGTCGAGTTTAAACTTCCCG
Organism: Meconema thalassinum; assembly: GCA_946902985.2. Lineage (NCBI taxonomy): Eukaryota > Metazoa > Arthropoda > Insecta > Orthoptera > Tettigoniidae > Meconema > Meconema thalassinum. The sequence goes on from OX336393.1 coordinate 412,067,677, forward strand.
TCAGTTTAATTACAGATATTGTATTGTCGAGTTTAAACGTCCCGTCAGTTTAGTTACAGATATTGTATTGTCGAGTTTAAACGTCCCGTCAGTTTAATTACAGATATTGTATTGTCGAGTTTAAACTTCCCGTCAGTTTAAATACAGATATTGTATTGTCGAGTTTAAACGTCCCGTCAGTTTAATTACAGATATTGCATTGTCGAGTTTAAACGTCCCGTCAGTTTAGTTACAGATATTGCATTGTCGAGTTTAAACGTCCCGTCAGTTTAATTACAGATATTGCATTGTCGAGTTTAAACGTCCCGTCAGTTTAATTACAGATATTGTATTGTCGAGTTTAAACGTCCCGTCAGTTTAGTTACAGATATTATATTGTCGAGTTTAAACGTCCCGTCAGTTTAGTTACAGATATTGTATTATCGAGTTTAAACGCCCTGTCAGTTTAATTACAGATATTGCATTGTCGAGTTTAAACGTCCCGTCAGTTTAATTACAGATATTGCATTGTCGAGTTTAAACGTCCCGTCAGTTTAATAACAGATATTGTATTGTCGAGTTTAAACGTCCCGTCAGTTTAATTATAGATATTGCATTGTCGAGTTTAAACGTCCCGTCAGTTTAATTACAGATATTGCATTGTCGTGTTTAAACATCCCGTCAGTTTAATTACAGATATTGCATTGTCGAGTTTAAACGTCCCGTCAGTTTAATTACAGATATTACATTGTGTTTTGGAACCAGTATATAACAAATTTATCATTTCTCCTACTTATCTCCATAACTCGAATTTTCGATAAGTCGAATTTATTTTGAAATCCTCTAAAGATTCGAGTTATCGAAGTTCGACTGTATTGAACTGTTGCACAGGACATGAAATAACTACAAGAAATGGTGCCAAAAAGAGGATATCCTTTGACAATGTGTGTATCAATACTTCATCAAGTTTGCAAAATAGATAAATTGGAACAATACTGTCTATTCTAATCATTTAGTGACGTCTGAGGGTTCGGCTTGTGTGTGAACGCTTTAAAAACAAAAATGGTGTTCTTTAAAAAGACAATAAGAGCAAATCTCACAATAAATAATAATATAGTTGAACAAGCGTCCTTTTTCAAATAATTGGTCACCATATTGAACGACCAATGTGACTCCAGACAAGAAATAAAATCTAGAATTGAACATGCCAGGAAACAATTCTTTACGTTGGTGAAATTCTTCGTACGATCAGATCTCAGTCTACAGCTGCGAATCCGCATGATCCGTTGTTACATATGTTCTGTTCTATATGGATGCGAATGCTGGACCATGGATCCTACTGTTGAAAAACGAATCGATGCTTTTGAAATGTATTTATATCGCCGTCTCCTGCGCATACCTTAGATATTGAAAATTTCAAATGTCGAGGTCCTTCACCGGATGAAAAAGCAAAAAGAACTGCTACAAGCTATAAAGCAAAGGAAGACACAATACCTAAGTCACATCATGCGAAACGAGAGGTACCAATATTATTACAGCTAATTTTTGAAGGGAAGATACAAGGAAAAAGATCCGTTGGGAGACCCAGAAATTCATGGTTGAAGGACATTAGAAGATGGCACAGATGTACATCAGAGGAAGCATTTCATACTGCAATTTCAAAGTGAGAGCTGGCTACGTGGATCGCCAACCTTCGTTTGGAGATGGCGTCTTACGAAGAAGAAGAAGAAGAAGAAGAAGAAGAGTACGTGTTAACATAATTGAGAAAAAGGAAATGTTTTTGCATGGTTATTGTAAGAATAATGTTAAATGGAGAATGTTAATCTCAGTCATGTGGGAGTATAAGCTCTAGAAGAATACTCAATAACAGTGCATCCTGTGAGTGTTATGCTCACAACAAATGCACAGAATAAGGGCGTGTCGTGTAGGCTATCTAAGCGCTGCTCGTCGTTCCCTTATAACAGTAACAGAAACCATGTACAGTGGTTTCAGAGCGGAAACTACCGGTACTCGTATGATTGTTAAAATTGCACAAATTGTTTGTGTTTCGAGCTTTCTTTTTAGCGTATGGCTTTTAGTGCCGGGAGTGTCCAAGGACATGTTCGGCTCGCCAGTTTTGTAGCTGCTTCGAGACGGACACCCAATGGGTGAGATACAAGTACCGTTGGGGAGGAAAGTGGGAATGAAAGGTCGAGGAGTTGGAAGGTAGCGGCTGTGGCCTATAGTTAAGGACCAATCCCGGCATTTGCCTGGAAGGAAGATGGGAAACCACAGAAGACCATCTTCAAGGTTGCCGGCGGGGGGATTCGAACCTCCTCGCCTCCCGGATGTGAGCGACTGCCAGCAGTCATGCCGTAACGACCTCGGCTAACTCACCCGGTTGTGTTTCGAGCTGATACTGTTTGATAACAATATACATTTATTTGTAACCTCAACATATTTTTCATTTACCACCTTTCACATTTCCACTCTTTGGTTGAAGTGGTTTAACTCCCAGGGGCTCACAACTTGTGGGACGTGGGTTGGCGACCACGGGACCCCAGATGAGTCCGGCATTCCTTCCGCTTACTTGTGCCGGGCTCCTCTCCGTCTTCTTTCCTGACGATCACTCTTGGTCAACTCTTGTTCTCTTCCGACTCCGACGGTATTAGGGTGTCCGAGGCCTAGGGAGTCTCTTCCTTTCCCGCCTTAATTGGCCCTTGTTTCATCTTTCCTGATTCCCTTTTTCTTCGAGGGCTCAGTCTCCTTTTTCTTTTCATTTTATCTCCTGCCTTCTGCTCAAGGACCTCAAGCAGGCAGGGTGTATGTAGCCCCACCACTTCTAGTGCACCCTGGATATTCCTACACCCTCAGTGGCTCTCAGCTGGTGAGTTCGGGAGTTGGTGACCCCGAGGGATTCCTGAGCTGGGTCCATTCTTTCCCCTTTTTCCACTGACTTTGGGTGGGGGGGGGGCTCTCCTCTTTCCCTTTCCTATGTGCCTTTCATGGCTCTCCTTCCTTCCAAGTCCCTCAATCCTCATTCTTCGAGGGTTGAGGGCATTTATTTTCTTCCTGTCCTTTATTTGCCTTGTCCTTTATTTGTTTATCATTTCGTCTTCTAGATGTAAGTCTGTAGTTAGTGTTAGTTGAAATTCTACAAAAAAGTCCGCGAGAGCATATCTCTATCTTCGATACATCGCCCACTATAAGTGGTTTTAGTTTGGACGGGAGGGGCATTTGGCTTGCACCTCGCCATTCTTAAATTACGTCTGACAGGAATTCCTTGCACATTCATAACTGTTCCCGGTCGAAGCCGGGGCGGGTTGCTAGTGACACTATATAATTATTATCATTATAATTTCCGCATTATCAAAATTAAAATTATATCACAAAATAAAATAGCGTGCTAATAAATCTAAGAGAAATTAGACATACCTTGCACCTTCTTCGGGTACAAGGACACTACTCCAGCACCGTCTCATTAAAAGGAAAGAGAGGATCAAAATTACAGCCGGGAACAAGTAGCAGCTAATCGTGTGTTGTGTTTTGTGCTAAGAGATCTTTCGACAAATTATCAGATACCGTGTGTCTTCTTTTTCACGAAGCAGCTGTCAGGACGGGACTTACATAAACTCCTGCTGGACGTTATTCTCGAGGTTGAACAATGCGGTTTCATAATTATAATAACTGTCTCTGATAATCACAAAACTAACACTACAATGATGAGGCATTTAGGGGGAGGGAATTTGCAACCAATGGTCAATCACCCATACGACGAGTCTAGGAATGTATTCCCTAGTTTTGATCATTGTCACATTCTAAAAAAAACATTAGAACGCAGTTTCTGTAACGAGAGATGACTGATAGTACTGGAATAATTTCAGGGAAATACTTGTCATTACTATACACAATGCTAAAGGGTGAGATCGTCAAACCGGTCAGACACCTCACTAAAAACACATCGAACCCACTAAATTTGAAAAAATGAATGTTCGGCGTGCCAAGGAAGTGTTCTCGTCAGAAGTTATTGGTGCCATTAGTACACTGAAAGAAAAAAATAGGCATGCACCCGGAAGCGTACACATTCATGGACGCAGAAGCAACCATTTTTTTAAAACGTTAATAAATGGTTCGCTATGCATGACGTAAGCATCACATATCGTCATATTCAGTCTAGAAATCCAGATAAAGGACATTTTTTCTCATTAAATGTCAGTCGCCTAAACTGGCTAGAGGAATATTTTCTTTCTTACCTTGAAACTTTGAAAGCTGCTAGTAACGCTGCTAGAAAGGACTTCCTGAGTTCTGAGACTTACGAAGCTACCTATACAATTAATAACGGATTCAACTGTCCAGTGCATAAGGTATCTTCTAAAAATTGGTAGAGGAGGAGTTTTTTTTTATAGGGCTAACATTAGACATAAGAAGGAACGGAATAATTTTGGTTTTCTCACCAACGTAAACCTCAGGCGATATACTATGTATATTACAAATATGGGCACGTTTGATGTTGTAATACCCTCTGATATTATTGTTAACTTTAAAAGTGCACTTTCCCCGTATTAGGCAACCGGGTTTCGTAATATGGGGAGGTGAGAAACCTCACGGTTTTTATTTATAATTGGTACACTGAATAGTATACCCTACTAATTAAAGCATTAATTCTGACATTTTTTTTTTCGTGTGGCCTCCTGAGAGGCCGAGTGCAGGTCTTTCTAGTCGACGCCCGTGGGCGACCTGCGCGTCAGGATGAGAGATGGAATGGATGAAGATGAATGAAACTGGGCAAGGATGTGGAAGGAAGCGGCCGTGGCCTGTTAGAAGGTACCGTCCCAGCATTTGCCTGATGTTGAAAAATGGGAAACCACGGAAAATCATTTCAAGGACGGCCGACGGTGGGGCTCGAACACACGCGTCTACTGAGTTAGCAGAGAGCTTGGCCCCATGGCCTAACGCTGCGCTTTAGCCAGCGTAGCCACTACCGTCGATAATTCTGACAATGTAATGAAATCATGAACACAAATACTGTAGTACCAAAATACAAAAATGAACATTTTAAGTAAATAACAGTCCTAGTTTCCTGTTGCCGAACTTCCAAACCGTTGAGCAGAAAAATGCATAACCTTTAATGAAAACCGAGTGATTCTGATCGAATTCAACTGTAACGAGGTGCAAGGTATGTCTAATTTCTCTTAGATTTATTAGCACGCTATTTTATTTTGTGATATAATTTGCATTTTGATATTGTGGGAATTATAATGATAATATGATAGTGTCACTAGCTTCGCCCGGGAACAGTTATGAATGTGCAAGGAATTCCTGTCAGACGTAATTTAAGAATAGTGAGGTGCAAGCCAAATCCCCCTCCCGTCCAAACTAAAAACACTTATATTGGGCGATGTATCGAAGATAGAGATATGCTCACGCGGACTTTTTTGTACAATTTTTCATGCTGAACAATTCTTACACTTATAGTATATTAATATTTTTAACGGTTTGTCCAGCGTAAGCTTAAAAAGCGCACGGACGTCAAGTTCTTTCTTCGACCTATTCACTGAAATCTAAAATCGTTACTGCTTGGCTCCCTTTGATCATAAATAAATTCTTTTCTACAGAAATCTTCCTCGATATTACCTGTACAGAATGGTGAAAGCCGCATCAAAATCCATCCAGTGGTTCTAGAGATTACCCGTGATATCCAAGAATCGGGGACTTTGTTTTACACTAAGTAGAGATAAGTCTTAGTCGTGCAATGCTTGGTAACAGCGCTGTGTGAGCAGTTGAGTAACTAACAAGATTTCATGAAAAAGGTCTCATTGTCTAGGCCGGTATGAGCGCATTCAGTCGGCCGTGTTGTAATACTGGTAGTTCAACTATTAGCCACGATCGTGCTCCGATTACCTTTAAACACTGCCAGCTGGATCGCCTCCCTCTTGGCTACTTTAAACTGTCTACTCATTCAACACCCTTAGGCCACTGCCATCGTAGTACATTACGATGGCAGTGCATAGGCGTACAACATAAAGATTAATTCACTGATAGGTCGCAGCACCAATCTACTGTGATCGGCGTAGATTTTTAAAGGGGAAGATACCCAAAACGGAAGATTCTTAACTTAACAGGCTGGCTTAATATAGAGATTAACGGACGTGAATGCATTACAATAAGTTAGTAGTTTTGTTATTCAATCATCATAAAGTATACAATATTGATTTTGACACTTACTGGCTAATTATCAATATAAAAGAAAACAAACAATACATTGTGGTAGAGGTGATTGTGTTAGGGATGAGGACAAAGAGTCATAAATATACCCATACATTTAGGAGAAAGTAGGCTATATGTTCTTTGCTGAACATCTTGTTTTTATTCTCATCTCATCTTTCACTAGCACCCAAACCATTAGGAACCGATAACCCAGATGTTAGGCCCCTTAAAGCAACTATTATCATCATCATGAAGTGGTTTAGGTTTCGATTGGTACAGGACTGTATTAAACCTTCCCTACGCGATAACACAGTACAACATGACATTTTTACATAAATAAAAATACCCAATCTTTATAGATTTTAGTAGGCTAATTTCGAAACTGACAATAATTTTTCGTTTTTAGCGTATTTTCAATTTTGAAAAAATAGGCTTATGAGATCACCTTTTGTCCGTGTGTGTGTGCGTGTGTGTGTGTGTGTGTGTGTGTGTGTGAGGTGTGTGTGTGTGTCCCTAATAAAATCTAAACGGCTGGAGCGATTTCAATGAAACTCGGTAAGTTCATAGCACTATTCCCGGCGACCTCGACCGTGCCCTTCAAATTTTGTTACGTCTCACCAATCCAACATGGCGGCTGTGCGAAGTATTTCACTAGCATTCAATATCTCCGAAACTATTACCGATATCGCCCTGAAATTGTGTACGGTGATAAAGGGAACTACTAGAAGTTCACCTATGAGACTTTCAAAAACCTGGTGTCTACAAAACCAACATAGCGGCCAATCGAAGTTGAGACTTTTAAATAGACTTTTCTCGCGATTTAACTATCCAAACGTAATGAAACTTGGTACAGCAAATGTTTATACACATTGTAATGCACTGAAGTCTAATTTATTTCAATTGTTTACATAACCTCAAAATGGCGGCTGTGCGAAATATTTCACTGACATTCTATATCTCCGAAAGTATTACAGATATTACCCTGCAATTTTGTACGGTGTTAAAGAGTACTGATACAAGTTTACCTATGTATATTTCATAAACCTGTAAAGTACAAAGCGAACATGGCGACCAAGCGAATTTGAAATATTTTAATAGACTTTTCTCGTGATTTAACTCTCTGAGCGCTGTGAAATGTGGTACAGTAAATGATTTTACAGATTGTAATGCACTGCCATCTAATTTATTTCAATTGTTTACATAACCTCAAGATGGCGGCTGTGCGAAATTTTAAAATTAAGTTTTTTTTTCTTGTGTCGTAATCATGCGATCGAAGTGAAAGTTTGAATAATGAACCTAGGCAATAATTGTCCTTGAATGGTACATAACTCTATGGCCTATACATATAACAATCCTAAATGGCGAGCTTCCGAAATATTTAGACGTTTCTCAATATCTATGAATCTTTTACAGCAACCAAACTGAATTTTTTTATGTTCATAGAGACTATGAACATATGTTCACCTAAAGGACTTTCAGTAACCTGGTGAGCACAAATTCAGCATGGCGGCGACGCAAAGTATAAATCTTTAAATGGACGTTTCTCGCGAATTAACTATCCGAGTGCCATGAAACGTTGCATGTTAAATGCTTATACAAATATTGATCCACTGGCATCTAATTTATTTCAATTGTTTGCATAATCACAAGATTGCTGCTGTGCGTAATTTTAGAATCTCGTTTTTACTTCTTGTGTTCTAATCATGCGATTGCAGTTTGAATACCACACGTACACAATAATCTTAATGTAATAGTACAAAAATAAAAATCCAACCTGGCGACCATCTGAAATATTTAGACGGTTCTCAATATCTACGAATCTGTTACGGCAATTAAACTGAAATTTTGTATGTTGATAGAGGCAATTAACATGAGCAGGATATATGAAAATAGGCTGTATAGTTCTTCACAGAACTACTTGTTTAGCTCCCGTTGTCCTGCTGTATGAAGTTTGTTACGTCCTTATTTCTATTTGAGCTCAAGTTTTATTCTTATTTCAGGAATGCCAATGAATGCTGTGCTGTGTTTCTAGCTTACACAGTCCGAGATTGTTTGTCTTCCGTAGTGATCCATTGTGTATCGTGACACGACTTTCTGAGTTACTGTGTGGGATCAAAACTTCCGTTATAATGCCCCGCTGATGTGTTGATAACCCCAACAATTTTTGTCCCATTATAATATGTGAAGGACATAAAAGTTTCAATAACTTCCAAACCTCAGCTAATCTAGAATTATAACTGTCATTTTTAACTTCAGAACACTCAAATCCATATAAATCAACTTTTTTCCATTGTAAATAACAAAATGTTAAAATTTGTTGTCTACTGTCGACCAAAGTATTTTGTGCACTCGAGTTTGAAGGTTGTTTGTGAAGTAACCAATAGACCCACGTAAAATCCAATAACATCATCAGTTTTGTTGTTCTACTTTACATTAGTTCATGTAGGTTTAGAATTTTTAATTTATATTTTAATATTTTTTATCGCAGTTGGAACACAAAACGTGAACGTTCTTAAGCGTGCTTCAACCATGCGTCACATTTAAGAATCATTATCTCAAGAATACGTCATCATAGCGAATCCAAATTTTGAATCAATATACATTGGAATGTTTTATGACTGGTTTATTAATTTCAAAACTTTGTGTGTCCAAGAAAGAAAGTTGTTATCATTTTTGTAAGGTAACTTTTCCTCGGCCCGGGGTGGTTGGAAAATGTAGTTCTTGGTCACGTTGTAATCCTTATACATCAAAAATGTAAGCAGTATGACTGTGAAATACGTAAATTAATTCACTTATTTTATATCGGTTTGTATTTGTACGGGGAAATAAGACATGGTTCACCAGCAAGCTTCTCCGGGAAATGTTGCTGAGATGGAGCCCATCACTTCTGAGCGAGGCGCGCTATGACGCGTGTTTCTTGGACACACAACGTTTTGAAATTAATAAACCAGTTATACAACATTCCAATGTATATTGTGTTGAAATTTGGATTCGATCTGATGGCGGGTTTTTGAGATGATAATTCTTAAATGTGACGCATGGTTGAAATACGCTTAAAAACGGCCCCTTTTTGTGTTCCTACTGCGATAAAAAATATTAAAATATAAATAAAAAATTCCAAACCTAGATGAACTCACGCAAAATAGAACGGCGAAAATGATGATGTTATTGGATTTTATGTATGTCTATTGCTTACTTCACAAACAACCTTCAAACTCGAGTGCACATAATACTTTGGCCGACAGTAGTGTAATCTACAGAAAGAGAATTCATGCACGTGCGCGTAGCATTTTAATAAACTCACCTACGACATGACTAAGAATACTAAGAAAGGAAACTCATAATTCTCTCATTTTTATTAAATATTCTTGTACAATTAAGGTATATCTTTCATGGAAATGTACAGTTCTATGACCAATCTTTTTGTGCCATCTTGATCCAGTTATGAAGAATATGAAAATTTTGTTACACTGGAAATAAATTACAATAGAATAATCAATCAGGTACTGGATCAATCTAAAACCTACTCTATAGAATGTTCTTCTATGGCAGAAGAGGATATTTGGTTCATACCTAGACCAATACACATTTTGGCAACGCATCTGGATAAAGCAGAAATTCATTCGTAAGACTGATCTAATTAATTTAAAATGGAGATTTGATTTCTTACTCCTCTTTATTTTAGCAAAAGCTTCTCATTTCCTTTCTGTGGTGACTACAACATGTGAAAATAGTTTACAGGTTGGTCACATGCCAATAAAACTAGGAAAATATCTATTGTAATAGTCGCAGTGGTACAGTCTGTAACAGTAACCATGGTATCTGGAAATAACTCAATAAAGGCAAGCACTTGTGCTTTGACACGAGAGAAATTCTTTGCTGAATAAAAGAACTTATTAATTTAATGTGCTGTAATATCGAATAATATTTATTTCACAGAAAAGGCAAAGCTTATAGCAACTAGAAAAGAATAAGAATGTCGTTAATGTTTCTCATACAGTCGTAGCCTATGTGCATTGAGAAAGAAAGGGGATAATCCAATAAGCAACACGATACCGTAAGTATTTTCGAAATATGATCATAAATTGTGAGAAATGAGATCAATTAATCATTTGGATAAGTTTAATCTATGATTCGCTCAGTTATTTCCATTTACCATGGTTCACACAAAATTCTACAATGCTCTTGTAATGGACAGTATTTGTCATTGCACATCTGAATGAGACTGGAATGCGCTGTAAAACATCTATTTCATTCCAAAATATTCATCCGATGAACAGTCCGAGATAATTAACGTAGGGTGTTCAGGAAGAATGTAAAGGGAAATGAAACATTACAATCGACAAATCACACTGAATGAATTAACTTGGTGTATTGTAATTAAAAAGGGTACGGAATGAAGACACATTGACTAATTTTACAACATCAGATAAAAGTTGAAAGTTTGGGGTCTTCCTCGTGGTGCTGCCAACTTGTCAGATAATCGTGAGATAAAGGCTCAATCAAATTAATGACATGTCTTTGATGTAAGAAACAAAACAAAATTTGAGGAATATTGCTTCAATTTCTTACGATGTCTTGATTAATAATTGCTTCACAAAACCGCAAACTAAGACCTTTATTCAACCTTAGCTTTGTGTGTTGGTTCAAAAGTATTATTTTAAAACTAGCTTGGCCTGTTATCTTATGGGGTTTTGAGCATTATGCACTTTGCACAAATATTACACAAATTTTTTAAACAAACCCTAGATATTTTTATTTTTTACGACTGACTCCATAAGTGCAAGACAGGAATGTACGGGATCCGGGTTATAATCCTGACGGTGGTCGCATTAATGCGCCTTATTCGAAAGATGCAAACTAATATTTTGTTTGAAGGGTACAGTACAGTAGCATATATTAAACTATTTTAATAGCAAGATGACTAATTTTATAACAAAAAATAATATAAAATACCATGTGGCACTACCAATCTTTCCGGAAGGGTCATAAAATTTACCGCGATGACTTCGATGTCGTATTCAAATCAGGTTTTGTGGAATATTGATTCAATTTCGTGTCGATGTCTCCACTTCAGCAACATTTTTAATTACATCTGGCTTTGTTCAGAACGACCTGAGGACTATGAGGTTTTATTTCCTCCTGTTCCTTCTGGACTACCCTGTATTTAACACTTTGAGTCTTCACGAGGAAACAGATCATTCGTTGAACTTACTCTTCTATTCCTTAAAAAAACCTTCAGTGTTCAAGCTGTCATTGTCTTCACACTTGTTTCGTTATGGAGTGAATATTTCGCTCGAATTAAATAAGCCGTAAGATTTTCTAAATTTGATGCAATTAAAGCAAAGTGATATCACGGGTATCTTAATCAATTGCACAATGGCCAAAAATCATCCCTTGTGAGTAGAATAGGTGGCTGTCACTCCCTGGCGTTGTAGTATAGTGCATCAAGCACCGTAGTCGTGAATACTGTACTAAATAGTGGTTATATGGCATTAAGTCAACCTATTCTCCTTCCTACTTCTCTTTCTGTTGGTATAGTGAAAGACCAGTAAACGACTATGAGCAAGTGGTGCGATATGCTTGACGTATCACCTGTGACTTTTGATCTGTCTTCACACTCACCACGCCTTCTTATTAGTTATTCGCTAATACACCTTTCCTCTCGTTGTGCAGGGGTAGAAGTTAAGATTGCATGGAGCAGACTAGTGTTAAGAGAGTGTTTTCAACAGCCCTCAAGTAGATTAGTATGATAATTGGCTGTGAGCTTACCGATTATGAATCAAATAGACCTAGATAATTAACTATATAGAAATTAGGGTATTTTGACTTTCACTCGCAAGGGACCACAGCTCAGTAACAAACAGAAGTAACCTCGCTGGCTACTCATTATTAGATTCAAAAGTTCAGATTCACAAAAACAAGAATAAGTATTAGATGTTTCTGTAAAATATCCAGTAAATTGTACTTCTGAGAGCATTAAAACTGACGAAAAATCTTAGCATCAATGTTTTCGCGCGAATTATTCACTCCACGACGACCTCGATGTCGTCCTTTGACAAGTCCTCACAATCGCGACACTTTGACACAGTAGGTTCGTCTTTGGCGTGGTTCACATTATACACTACACACATGGTGTCAGTGGTGTTGCATTCCTCCCATGAGCTCAGGTTGGCCAGCCTGACCGAACAGTCCAAGTGGATGAGGCCCTCTAGCGGCAGCCGCGGCCATGGCTGCCGCGAAGAAAGGCGGCATGAGTCCTCCGTGCGGCGGCCCAGAGCCGGGCCCGAACAGTGCGAACGATGGCGGCAGCAGAGGACGCGCTGACAGCCGCAACTTTTCCATCTCAGCCTCCTGCAATCTCTTCGCCTTGGCGCGCCGGTTCTGGAACCAGATCTTCACCTGCGTCTCCGTCAGGTGGAGCGAGGAAGAGAACTCGGCGCGCTCTGCGATGGACAGGTACTGTTTCTCACGGAACTTCTTCTCGAGGGACAGCAGCTGCTGCGTCGTGAAGGGAGTCCGGGGTTTGCGGTTCGGTTTGTGCTTCCGGAGGTTGCAGCGTACTGGAGGGGACGGTCCTCCGGGGTGGTGGTGTCCTGGTGGCAGAGGTAGCCGCACTCCATCACCGCCGAGCAGTGACACTTCTGCAAAGACAAGAACAGTATTAGTATCAGAATGCTGACAACCAGCATGCAGGGAAATAACCACTAACAGTATCATCACATGTAACTAACAAATCTTCACAAAAAATATGGTAAATTGGCTTTCACAGCCAAGGAATTAAACCCCAGCAATTTTTCATGGTTTATGCCGTGTCTGTGGGGGTCCGGGCATGGATACCAAGAGCCTGCTGATGAGCCTATCTTGGTGTTCCTAGGGGAAACCCCTTACAAGACACGGCATAAACCTAGAAAAATTGCTGAGTTTTAAATCTTGACAAGTTGCGCAAGTGTATAATAACTGCTGTGACTAAATAAATGTAGGCCTACATATTGTAAATACCATCACCTAGATCCTTGTACACATAGATTTAACGGCCTAAATGTAACGGGTTTGATGAAGATCGCTTGACGATCGAAACTGGTTCCCCAAGTGGAGTTATCTCATGGACTTTTTTTCATGGTTAGGGAAACAGCCATTAGTCTACAATCGTGTTGACCGACCGAAAAGCTCTAAGTTTGATTTGAGAAATAAGGAAGATGTAGCGAGTACTGCTCGAGTCTAAGCTGCGTGAACCTGAGAGGAATGTGCATCGCAGACTATGAGGTATGGTGGTGACGAGTGATGCGGTTTCTCGGTCCTTGCGTAGTAACAGAAGCAAATACATTAGTTGGTGACTCAGTCACTCATTCCCAACGCCACACTGGTTTCAGAAATGACCCATGTTAGCAGTATTGCAATAGACGAGAATGTCAGGTAACATGGCGGGCTGTCGACAGGCTTCTCAATTTACGCCTGCTCCTACCCTGCCTCTGCCCTTCATCCCGCAAGTTCACAGAGCTTGGAACCGAGCAGTAAACCACTAGTGATGTCAGCAACGGGCGTAGTTGGTAGAATGCTGAGCTTCTATGCCCGGCTGTGGTCATCGGATTTTTAAGAGCGTTAAATATCCCTCAGTATGCCTTCCTTCCGAGGGGAAGTAAAGCCGGCGGTCCCATGTCATAGATTTATAGCATGTAAAAGAACCTTCCACTAATTACAATTGTGTGAAGCTAAAATTTATAGGTTAGATTTGATTAACGCTCTATTAAGTTCCAAAGTTTGTCGCCAAGTGACGTTTGTGGTGGCATCTAGTAGCCAAGTTCACAGCTAGGTGTCGCTGACGGTAGCATTTGGTAGCAAAAGTAGGAACTACTTGAAATTGATCGTCTTCAGTCCTTACCTGAATCACAGATAACACACACTAATACAGCTATCACAATTAACACCGGATATCAGACAGATTCTACACACACCCAAAGTGCACGGGGCTACATGACCGCGTTGTCGCAGTCGCTAAATTAAGGAACCAACCAATAATTATCAGGTAACTTACTTGATTGTAAAGTCCGTATCTTATATGTTGAGACTCACCATTCCCATGAGAAATAAAGATGATAATAATATTTATAATAATAATAATAATAATAATATAAGTAACTTCCTTCAACAATGTCACTAAAATACCATCCCTGGATTATCCATAAAGATTAATGCGCACCCTGTGTAGCGCATGCGCATGAGCGAACTGCAGGTCTTGTCTCCCTCGATATATGGCACTTACATCGCAGACTAATGGCTGGAGATATTTATTTTCCAACCATAAAACATATACAAACCCGTCCATACAAAAGATTAAAAAATATCACCAATAAACAATCAGACTCCTAGATTGTTTTGATGCGATTGTCACAGATACAGGCAAACTGAATGATTCTAACATAATTTATGTCATAATCAGGACTTTATGCTGTATCTGAAAAGGAAACAAAACCCGGCAACTACAATTTCATTTTTTAAAAGTCTTAAACAGGTTATTATTGACATCAGAGTCGGATACGACTGATAAAATCTTGGCCTTTATACGTTGAAACCAAAGAAGGACTTGTCTGGTCGGGTTATTAGCGGTTGCTATTGACAAAAAGTGGGCTTCGCGTTCATATTTTATTGATAACAAGGATGTACTTAGAGCAGTTACCTAGTTTGCCAGCGGACAGACACAAAGAGGGAACGCGAGAGATGATCAACAATGATGACAAATCCCTCGATCCTCATTCATAACAGTCTTACCACAGCCCGCAACGCAAAGCTTCTGATGGAGGCAGATATACCTAAAGTTCACCTTTTCTATGTACTTGTTTCTTAAGCCAGAATAAATGCATATGTATGCAAATGTTTACAAAGTGAGAGTGGTTAGTTTGCGAGTTAATTGTACAATAATAAAAACGGGGTTGAAGGGTGAAGAAATCAGATTTCTTACGTGAATAAACGGGATAGATAGGCTACAGCTTATAAAGACAAAACTGAAAGTAGACTAACCGTAAAGTAGACTTGCTGTAGGTATACATTGGATATCTCAATTTCTTCTTCATAATTTCACAGTCACATTATCATTATCATCATATACACACATCAAAAAAAGTTTTGCATCACCTCGGTTCCAAGAGTTCCGGAACCGTTAAATACAAAGGGAATAGAGATCAACACAAACAACATTTCAGCTCGTTTTATTGCTCATGAGACCCACACATTGCATGTTGTACCATCATACAGCTAGACTTTCAGCATTTGTGGTCCAGATTGCAGTACACACCACTACCTCTAATACCCAGTAGCACGTCCTCTTGCATTGATGCATGCCTGTATTCGCCGTGGCATACTATCCACAAGTTCATCAAGACACCGTTGGTCCAAATTGTCCCACTCCTCAACGACAATTCGGCGTAAATCTCTCAGAGTGGTTGGTGGGTCAAGACGTCCATAAACAGCCCTTTTCAACATATCCCAGGCATGTTCGATAGGGTTCATGTCTGGCGAACATGCTGGCCACTGTAGTCGAGCGATGTCGTTATCTTGAAGGAACGCATTCACAAGATGTGCACGATGAGGTCGAGAATTGTCGTCCATGAAGACAAATGCCTCTCCAATATTCTGCCGATATGGTTGCACTATGGGTCGGAGGATGTCATTCAGGTATCGTAAAGCCGTTTCGGAGCCTTCCATGACCACCAGTGGCGTACGTCGGCCCCACATAATGCCACCCCAAAACATCAGGGAACCACCACCTTGCTGCACTCGCTGGACAGTGTGTCTAAGACGTTCAGCCTGACCAGGGTGCCTCCAAACACGTCTCCGACGATTGTCTGGTTGAAGGCATATGCGACACTCATCGGTGAAGAGAACGTGATGCCAATTCCGTGGGGTCCATTCAGCATGTTGTTGGGCCCATCTGTACCGCGCTGCATGGTGTCGGGGTTGCAAAGCTGGACCTCGCCATGGACGTCGGGAGTGAAGTTGCGCATCATGCAGCCTATTGCGCACAGTTTGAGTTGAAACACGACGTCCTGTGGCTGAACGAAACGCATTATTCAACATGGTGGCATTGCTGTCAGGGTTCCTCCGAGCGGCAATCCGTAAGTAGCGGTCATCCACTACAGTAGTAGCCCTTGGGCGGCCTGAGCGAGGCCTGTCATCGACAGTTCCTGTATCTCTGTACCTCCTCCATGTCCGAACAACATCGCTTTGGTTCACTCTGAGACGCCTGGAAACTTCCCTTGTTGAGAGCCCTTCTTGACACAAAGTAACAATGCGGACGCGATCGAACTGCGGTATTGACCTTCTAGGCATGGTAGAACTACAGACAACATGAGCAGCGTACCTTCGTCCTGGTGGAATGACTGGAACTGATCGGCTGTCGTACCCCCTCCGTCTAATAGGCCCTGCTCATGCATGGTTGTTTACATCTTTGAGCAGTTTTAGTGACATCTATGAACAGTCAAAGGGACTGTATCTTGGATGCAATATACACAGTCAACGTCTATATGCCGGAGATCTGGGAACCGAGGTGATGCAAAACTTTTTTTGATGTGTGTATATTATTTCCTGCGGCGCTCACATGCGACCGATCGTGAAAAAAGAGCATTCAAATAAAAGAGAATATACTCTGCCAGTGACGCATTGCACTCTAATTTCATAAATAGCTATAATTTATTTAAAAAATGACTTTTAAAAAAACTGTACGAAGTGTGCGATTTGCAGATACAGTTGCTGCAGGAAGATACGCTCCATAATTGCTGTCCACTTCACATTTTGGCTGCTGTGACGCCTGTTTCATGTCATTTTAACATTCTGAGGTTTTTCCTTTATCATTTTGCATGGATTTCAAAAACAGTAATTTAAAGGAATGAGTACTCAAATCGAATAATTTCATCAATATCCAATAACTGGTGAGGGTTACGGCTAAGCTCTCAATCAATGGACTCAGCACACAAAGGACATTAGCAGTGACGAATTGCATTCTAATTTCATAAATATCAATTTTTGTACGAAGTTTGTGATTTGCAAATACTGTTGGTGTAGGAAAATACGCGACATCATTGCTGTTCAGCTCGCATTTTGGCCGGAGGGACGCCTTAAACGTAAATAGTGTTCTATAATAATTTGGTTAAAATAAGAACATAACAACCTTTCTCCTTAAGTCTCTTATTATAAATCTATTGGGGAAAGTGTGGCTTATGAACTGGGGAGATTTCTCGCATGGGTTCGCTAGTATTTATGTATTCGCTCTCATTCCTCTTCTCGTCAGACGTATAACCTACAAATTTGCCATGCACATAATAACCACATCACTGTTTTAACGTCAAGCCGCTTTTTTTAATCAAGATTTATATCTTGCATTGTGTTAACACATTGTAACAAATCTGATTTAAAAGAATTTAAGGGTCTTTCAGCCTTTAGCCTATTAATATTTTAATTAATTATTTTGATAAGGAATTTTTTGTACGTAAGTCTTGCTTCTTTTCATATTTTTATAATATAACGCTGGAGAAGGTCACAATGTGGGTGAAACCAGTACTGTGATTGAAGTACAACTATTTATTGACTCAAGGTTTCAACTTACTGAATATTTAAACTTCGTCAATAAGGACAAAGGCTGCCATGGTTATATTCTTGGCTTTTCATATACTAACCATATTAATTTTAACTGAGGAGCACCGGAACAAAATCCGATGAATCCATATTCGCTGCAGTCATGCTCTTGTGGTTCTGAGCCGTATATTGGGTGATATATGATGTTATAATATGATGCTAAGAGGGCTGTTTTTTAAATAAGGGCCGTTTTTTAAATCAACCGAACATTTTATTTTGAAACCACGTTTATTTTTAGGTTGTACATACTTTCATCTATTTTTCTACATAGTTGCCTTGTTTATTAAGGCACTTGTCATACCTTAAAACTAAGTTCTGAAATCCCTCTGCATAAATGTTTGCTGCCTGCTCTGACAACCAAGAATTCACACTTGAGGAAAATCCATTGATAGAGTGGTCATCATGAATCTTTGGTCCTCGTGAATTTTCGTGTCAATTGCAGTCACCAAGTCATCTGTGATCACAGACCTGAGCGTTCATCGTCATGAACATTTTCACAGCCACTTTTAAAACTCGCGTACCCATTTTCGCACTTTACCTTCCATCATTGCATTATCGCCATACACCTCACAAAGCTGACGATGAATGTCTGCAACCGACATGTTTCTTGCAGTAAAAATACGTATCACAGATCGTACACACGCGGCGGGCGAATCAATAATCTTGAACATTGTAAAGATGCACAGTTCAGCGTACAGGTTAGCTACACAGCTGCAACTGACGCCTGCTTGTTCGCAAAGGATGCCGGGAGGTGCGCAATAACTACGGGCTTTAAAAGAAAAACGGCCCTTACTTATTGCATTCTCTAATACCCTAAATCAGGGGTGCACAACCTCGAAGTAAGTTCCTGTGGTCCGCGGATAATAATTTATACTATTGAATTGTGAATGATGAGAATTTTCCTTTATTGTAGGCCCTAGTTGAAATAAGACAATTATAAAAAAATCATTAAAAATAAATTAAAACGTAAACAATTATTGGACAGATTTCAAGTTTTGCATTATTTTGTATTATTTTATTTTATACCCCTAAACCTTTTCGAATTTGGAGTAAGTTTATTGAAAATCAGTAATTTGATAACTTAATAAAGCAATTTGCCAAAAAAACGTCAATAATTGATTTAAACCATTCAGAGGACACAAAAATGGCATTGAAACACAATTTTTGTCTGCTGGTAAAATAGGTTATTTAGATAATAGTAAAATTAGCTTTAGGTATAGGGTTTGGCAAGTGTCTATGTGGAAAGGTAACTTGCGGCCCGCCACTAATTATATAAACAAATTACGAGCCTTACAGTAGTCGCATATGATGTGTAACATGTGACATGTTATCCCTAGTTAACAGTGAACTCTGTTGGGCATTGAAATAACTACTTGTAAAACTGCAGTGCCAAATCCTGACCGGTTTTCAGCAAATATGATATAATGAATATTTTCACACCAAACAACAACGGCAACTTGAAGATGATTTATTTAATGGGGCCTCCAAACTTTTGAAGTAATTTTGTATGCGATATAGATTCCACATAGCCACATGGCCGACAGTACCTAGAGTGCTTACATTAAATAAGAAACAGCCAAAAATTGCGGAGGTTCCACGCCTAACATAACTTGTATTTCTGCCATATTATAGAAGAAAACTTGAACTCGAGGCCCACTGGTACACTTTACCTACGAAATTGCGAGGTTATTGTCGAATTATTTCAATTTCGTTAGATCTTAAATAGGCCTACCAATTGGAATGCATTCATTCTGCGCCTGGTATATAAAATTGAGATAAAGGGTAACATTACAGTGAATTAAAAGACAAGTGAGTACGCCTATAGGCTACAATTATCTTTGTACCTTATTTGTTGCAATAGCACGAATTTTTATTTGCCATCAAGATGAGATACAAGTAGACTATGTGATGGTGTTCATTTTAAATGTGATGGGGGCGTGGTGGCGCAGCAGTCAAGCTGTTGGCCTCTCACCACGGCAGGCCGGGTTCGATTCCCGGTCAATGCATGTGAGATTTTCAAAGTGAAATGCCATGTCCTGTGGTTCGGATTCCACGTAAAAAGGAGGTCCCGTGGCTTATGATCTCAAGATTAATGGTCACGTTAAACTACAATCTTCCTTTTTTCATTTTAAGTTTGCAAAGTTAGTTTTGATAGTTGGCATAATTATCAAGTCAAATTGGCCCCTGTAGTATAAAGAAAATGGTTGTTACTGTTTATACATAAATAAGGTATTTTATTCAGATGGCTGGTTTCACTGTGTAGCCTACGTTGCAATACCGGTATTAGTCATTATTGCTACAGAAGATTTGGTATATTGTTGCACCTGGGAAAACTGTAGCCGATTGTGAATCAAGGCCTGTAATTGACTGTAGTATTCTCTATGCTATCGTATGGACAGTTAATCAGCATCAATAGCAAAATGTTATCCAGTGAGAGAAAATAATGCCAAATATTCCTACATATTCCTTTCACCATTTTGCAGTTTTCATGTGTAGACAGGTTTTATTTTATTTGAGGGCCTTGGACATCGTGGTCATGTGTGGAATTTTTGTGATAATATGTGTTATTGTGATGGTTGCACTAGCGTGTGTATGTGAAAATTGGGGGTAGGATTAGGAATGAAGCGGCCATGGCCTTCAGTTAGGAACCATCGTGGTACTTTCCTGGAGGAGAAGTAGTAAACCACGGAAAACCACTTCCAGGATGGCTGAGTTTGGAATCGAACCCACCCCTTCTCAGTTTTTCACCGCGAGGCTGAGTGTACCCCGTTCCAGCCTTCAACTCAGCATTACATTTCTTGAAAAAGTCGGGAATTTCTGTAGTACATTACGAAAAAGTAGTTCTGTGAAGAACTATACAGCCTATTTTCATATATCCTACCCCACTTATGTTAATTGCCACTATCAACATACAAAATTTCAGTTTGATTGCTGTAATAGATTCGTAGATATTAAGAACCGACTGAATATTTCGGATGGTCGCCATGTTGGAATTTTATATATGTAGGTCCTAGAGTTATGTACTGTTACATGAAGATTATTGTGTACGTGCAGCATTCAAACTTCAATCGCATGATTAGGACACAAGAAGTAAAACAGAGAATTTAAAATTTCGCACAGCTGCCATCTTGTGGTTATGGAAACAATTGAAATAAATTAGATGCCAGTGGATTAACATTTGTATAAGGATTTACTGTACCAAATTTCACTGCACTCGGATGGTTAAATTGCGAAAAACGTCCAAGTGAATATTTATACTTCACGTCGCGCCATGTTGGATATGTGATCACCAGGTTATTTAAAGTCCTATAGGTGAACTTAAGTTCATAGCCGCTATGAACATTAAAAAAATCAGTTTGATTGCTATAATAGATTCGTAGATATTCAGAGCCGTCTAAATATTTTGGATGGTCCCCATATTGGATTGTTAAATGTATAGGCCATAGAGTCATTAACCATTAAAGGGAAATTATTGCGTAGGTTCATTATTCAAACTTTCACTTCGATCGCATTATTACGACACAAGAAATAAAAACTTAATTTAAAATTTCGCACACATGCCATCTTGAGATGATGTAAACAAATGAAAAAATTCGATACCAGTACATTACAATGTGGATAAAAATTTCATGTACCAAGTTTCATTGTGTTTAGAACATTAAATCGCGAGAAAGTTCTATTTAAAATTTTCAAATTCGCTTGGACGCCATGTTCGTTTTGTAGTTAACCGGTTTTTAAAAGTCTTATGGATAAACTTTCAGTAGTGCCCTTTATCTCCGTACAAAATTTCAGGGTGATACCGCTAATAGTTTCAGAGATATAGAATGCCGGTGAAATATTTCGCACAGCCGCCATCTTGAGGTTATGTAAACAATTGAACGAAGTTAGATGTCGGTGCATTACAATGTGTATAAACATATACTGTACCAAGTTTTATTGCGTTTGGTTGGTTAAATCGCGAGAAACGTCTATTTAAAAGTCGCAACTTCGCTTGGCCGCCATGTTGGTTTTGTAGTTACCAGTTTTTCAAAAGTCACATAGGTGAACTTCTAGTAGTTCCCTTTATTGCCGTAAAATATTCCAGGATGATATCGGTAATAGTTTCGGAGATATTAATGCTGGTGAAATATTTCGCACAGCCGCCATGTCGGATTGGTGAGACGTAACAAAATTTGAAGGGCACGGTCGGGGTCACCCGGAATAGTGCTATGAACTTACCGAGGTTCATTGAAATCGCTCCAGCCGTTTAGAAGTTATTAGGAGTCACACACACACACACACACACACACATCACACACCCACACACTCATGGGCAAAAGGTGATCTCATAAGCCTATTTTCTCAAAATTGAAAATAGGCTAAAAATAAAAATATATGCAGTGAATCCACCCACCTGGGTGGCTTCCTTCTGGATGTCTTTGAAAACGCACCATGCGCTACGGTACTCCTTTGTTTTTCTCAGTACATTCGGTGCCGTATGAAACATACAAGGCATGTCCAAAATATTGTTTCATGAAATTCCACTAATGAACCGTACCTTTGCCTGTTATGCAACAATTATGTAGGCCTACAATACATTGAAATTCTGACATTACAACTACTGGACGCCTTTCCCGGTTTACTTCGTAAATAAGCATACACTATTACCGGTATTTGAAGTCATTTTTCCGTGTTGCCTTAGTAATCGAAACTTAATGTTTTTCAGTCGGTCGACACGATTGTACCCAGTTGTAATGGGAGGTTCCCTAATCCCGAAAGAAAGTGCGAATATAGTCCCTGCCAGAACTGTGTCGCGTCGAGCCCGCATAACAATGAAGCCGGGTGGGCGGTTTATACACACGCGAGAGTTCCCGCACGGGTGAACAGTGTAGGGTCCTCGACGAACAAATGCAAACATTGTTCTGCATTGTATTTTTCTTGCGAGAAATCAACGCTTGGTTACTTTGGCCTTTCCTGTTGTTATGGTAAAATTGATCTGCCGAATATAAAATACCTGACAGGCTGAAACAATTTTTGACTTGAGATGATATCTCAAGGAATTTCAGAGATAATACTCGACAGTGACAGTACAACAATGCTATGTCCTTTGTTTCCTCTGGTGCCAATGTTACCGTGTCACATGAATACGGTCCATATTGATTTAAAATTTCTGGAATGTCACATCATTGCATTTTTTCCTTATATTCCAAAAATATAAGCGAAGGTTCTAACGGCCAGTTGTATATATTAGACTCCACAGAAGCTAATCAAGTCAGATCTTTAAATCAAGTGAATTCTTGCTTCAGTGAGGGCACACTTCAAAATTAGGCAGTATTTTGCAAGGGCATAAGCCCAACATTCAGCATTCAAAATACCTCTCAACTTAAATGAGAGTTCAGTGTCTTGATAAAATTAAATTGCAATCTATCGTACGATATTCGATTATCATGGCTCATAATATGGGGTGAAGCCACAATGGCAAATATTCATTCAATAATGTGTGTGAATCGACTTCTAAAATATATTATACGTAAAAACATTATTCCCTTTTGTGGGAAAGTTATTGTTTTTGGAGGAGACTTCAGGTAGGTTTTGCCTGTTGTGCCTTCTCGCCAAACAGTTATTCACAATTGTAGTAAATACTCTTCTCCCTGGCCACGGAGGGTGAGTGGATATCGTGTCGGTCTACTAACCCCATGTTTGCAGGTTCGCTCCTGCCGTGGTAAGTGATTTTTGAAAGGCGGCAGAAATACGATACACATGTCATACGATGTTGGCATGTTAAATAACCCATTTGAATTCAGTAGGCCGAGTTCATAATGGCAAAATTAATTTCCTCATTTCTCTACTAGAAAGCGCTATAATGTTCAAGGAGATTAGATATCTAACATCTAACCTCCTTGACTTCCATAGTGAAGGAGCAACGAAATTTGGCATGCAAGCTACCTTCTGGGTGTCAAATAACAAAGCTTGCACCCGGCACCGAGGCCATACGATATTATTATTTTTATTATTATTATTATTATTATTATTATTATCCCTTCCCCTTCTCCAAAATACGCCCCTTACATAAAAAAAAACGCGATTGAACCCAGTTAAAATGGAATATTCTAATTTTTTGGTACAAGTTAACGACGCCTACCCTCTGTGGATGGTGACGAATCAAATGTTATTGAATTACCAGCCAGACTTCCAACTCATGATGATATTCGTGGCTGAGATTTACAGCGAAACATTCACTTCGGCGAGGGAAGTTCGCATTCTTACACCAAAAAATGAACACTGTAATGAAATTAATTTTAAAGTCATTGAACTGATATCCAGTAGTTCAGAGATATACACCAGCGTTAACAGCTTAATACTGAAGATGAAATCAGTTACTATGTTTCCTACATAATTCTTGAATTCCTTGGAAATAAGTGATTACCTCCATATATACTCCAAAATTTGAGCCATAGTTATGCTCCTTAGAAATTTGAACGTTTCCCAAAGGCTCCTAAATGGAACCAGGTTATTTGTAAGAAATATGTATAAAAATTGCTTGGATTTGGAAATAATAATTGCAGATAGTAGGCCTGTAGGGCAGAGAGCTATAATCCTTGGACTTGATTTTACATAATCCGATTAAACACTTCCATTTTCCAAATTTCCAATTCGCTTGGAGTACTTTATCACAATCAATAAAGCTCATGGGAAAACTCTGGAACGTGTAGGGGTCTATTTGCCTCATCAAGGTTTCAATCATGGCCAGTTATATGTTGCGAAGTCGATCTTTCGACGCCCTTAATGTTACAACAGTGACAAAAAGTAATCGTTCAAAAAATGCATATAAGATAATCCTTCAGTAAATATTTTCCCAATGACCGTCATGTTTTGACGGGTTTAAATTAGTCTTATATTATTTCAGTAATGTAGATCCCTCCTGCGGCGCTCACAAGCAATTGATCGTGACCAATGAGCATTCAAACGAAAGACAATAGACATTATCAATGACGAATTGCACTATATTTTCATAAATATCTATAATTTCTTTAAAACATGACTTTTATAAGAATGTACGAAGTGTCCAATTTGCAGATACTGTTGCTGTGGGAAAATAAGCTCCATAATTGCTGTCCACTTCATATTTTAGCCGCTGTGATGCCTGTTTCATGTCATTTTAACATTCTGAGGTGTTTCCTTTATCATTTTGCATGGATTTCAGAAACAGTAAATCAAAGGAATGAGTACTCAAATCGTATAATTTCATAAATATCGAATAACCTGTGAGTGTTACAGCTAAGCTGTCAATCAATGGACTCAGCACACTGTGATGGTCCCAATTTGTGACCAGAATGAAATAATTTTATATATTATTATTATTATTATTATTATTATTATTATTGTTATTATTATTATTATTATCAAGATTTTTTAAATTTACATTTTACCTTTTATTAGTTATTATGTTAACTAATATGCTTATATCTATTATTATGCGGTAATGTAGAATATTATGACAATTGAAAGGATTTGGAGCGACACACAGTATATTTGAAATAAGTTAGACGCTTGACTGAATATTATTACTGAAGAAAATACGAGCAAGAGAAGAAGAAGAAGGTGTTCGCGGAAGGCCGGCTTATATACCGCTTCTTGGAAATGACATAAATAGACACTTATGTCTTTCACATCAAGTATTCTACTAGTATACAAATCATACTAAGAAGGGATTCTATGAAGACTTGCCACTAACAATGCTGGGCCGATGAATGAGTCCTTTGCAACTTTATACAAAAGGTGGGCTGGACCTCCCGAGAAATGTTACAAAGAAGTATTTTCATTATTGATATGTGAAAGACGGGCTAATATTGCCTAGCGACTTCAGAAGAGGGGATAGATACGTG
Organism: Meconema thalassinum; assembly: GCA_946902985.2. Lineage (NCBI taxonomy): Eukaryota > Metazoa > Arthropoda > Insecta > Orthoptera > Tettigoniidae > Meconema > Meconema thalassinum. Next base: position 412,093,335 of record OX336393.1, read on the forward strand.
CCTTACCTGGGAACGTTATATATATGACGGCCGCCCAAATGGATTATTATTATTGAATTGCTGGAGGAGAGGGAATGGCACTGTGTGGAGCAGAAGAGTGGAACTTGTAGCGAGATGGAGTCTGTAACGCAGTGCTAAATAATACAGTTAACTATTTAAGTATGTGAATTTGATAAGACATTCTGTCTCATCAAACTGTGACATGGTTGTGTACGAGGCTATTGTCACAGGGATGATTTTTGGAATTTATTCCGTCATCCACATATAAGTTCATTACGTTGAGGGAGATCAGGGCCATCAGGAACTCTCTACGCAACAATCCAACTACAATGATCTTCAATGCGGTGAGCGATTTAAACAGTTTTACTCCAGTCAAATCAGAAGGCTCTCATGCTTATTAAATTCAATCTATATTTTATTCAATTAACTCAGTATACTCCAATTTCCAATCAAGACCCATAATACAAGTAAATTCAGTAGATTCTTTAATTTAATTTATTATTATTATTATTATCTTTAGTATTTTATTCTTTTTGCACTTGTTGTTTTTATATATTAAATTCATTTTTAAATTCAAATGTTTGACTGGTTTCCTTTAGTAGCTAGAAATTACTATAAGGCAACACCATACTCCTGAACTAATTATCGTAAGGTTAGATTACGTAAGTTTCACTACGGCTGGAGATAGGAATTTCGATGCTCTACCTCTGTTTTACCGAGGTTTAATATATTATTTTGATCATGATATATAAATGGTCTGGCGCCCTTGGCTACATATAATACTACACATTATGTACTTTGTTTAGTGAAGCTGACAACAATACAGATACACTATTAGATTAATACACAATTAAATGTTTCATTTTGATCACCCAAAAGTGGGCGACTATTTAAATAATTAGCTTTGCATATTAACATTTTTCTTATTATTATAATAAACCATTACAAATGTCAGCCTCAACGAGATACAGTTCTCTCTAAACACATTACAACACTAAGGGCATTAGCAGTGACGATTTGCATACTAATTTCATAAATATCGATTTTTGTAAGAAGTGCGCGATTTGCAAATACTGATGCTCTAAAATGCTGCAATTATGAGTTGCCATCTAAAACCTCAAAACTATTAAACGTTAATTCTCTTACAGGTTCTCATTATAAACCCATTGGGGAAACATGCAAGATTCCTCGCACGGGTCCCCTTGTTAAGGCTTAATTTGGTTCGTTCTTTTTTCTCTTTGAGATGTATCTTACCCGTAATTCACGTAAGAAATTAGATTTCTTCCTACTTAAGACCGGGAATCGAACCCGGATATCACGGGTAACAGCAAAAAATGATAGCCGCTGCGCCACGTCGTGGATTGAAAAATTACCGTACTGTTAGGCAAATGTAGTCTAACTGCTGACAGAACCCCAACATGCAGATTCAATCAGCAGAAGAGTCGGGATATTTCTTTATCCCTGGCTTCAAGCGTAAACGGGAAAACGTTTACGATTTATGTATTGGGAATAAACATGTTATAAAAGTACAATAGGTAATATTACCAAGACTTATGGGACGCCACAAATTTGACCAGACTTCCTACAACACTACGGTTTATGGGGAATCGATTGCCCTATCTGTACCACGTACATTCCGTTTGGGTTCAATATGTGAAGGACAAAAACGAGGAGGGAAAAGACTTGAAACGTAGAGAAGGGAGAAAAAGAGGGAGCAGTGGACGTAAAGAGGAGGAATGTGGCCATTCAAATAGAGGAATTGCTCTCATTGAGGAAGAGGAAATGTGTTATTGATGTCTACTGAAAGTTTCAGTTACATTGAAATGTGCACAGTGCCTGCCAATAGTTTAAAGGTGCCTGTACACTGGAGAGCTTTTGCCCTAGCTTGAGCGTAGAGCAGTCTCCGCTAGGGCACTCTAAGCTCCACTCCAGTGTACACAGGGGGTAGAGTACCCTAGCGGAGACTGCTCTAAGCTCTAGCTAGGGCCGGCTGACTCTACGGTGTAAACAGTATTTGGGTGCTCTAGCTCTATTCGTTCGGTTGAATATTGGAAAGTGCTCATGTACAGTCAGTGGTGCATTGTTGTGGTTATTTGTTTGTTGTTAATTATAGTGTTTGAATATGGCTGAATTTGTGTGCAGTCGCGAAAAAACAATAATATTAATTGAAAATATTGAAGCCCATCCAGAAACTTGGAATTGTACTCGGAAAGAATACAGAGACAGAAATTTGAAGGCACAGTCGTTTCGGGTGATCCCTTTTGCTGATCCTTGGGGTAATTTTGGCCAAAATATAATCATAGTCATTTTTGCTCATTTTTAAAAAGTTCTTATACGCTTCAGAATCTTCTGAACATAACCCTTGCAATAATTTAGCGTGCATTCCCTCGTATTATCTTTTTGATATCAAATTCTCGCCCAAAACCTTCTTTTCCTCTTCATAGTTTTCTTTTTTAACAAGGCACACACAACCACCACAGATGCTAAACGCTCTCTTGAAGTCATTTTAACTTCACAACACAGCGCAAAAAACCTAGACTCAAACTGCTCTCAGAATGTTTTAGCGCTGCTCTACCTAGTGCATTTACGTTTGACAGTGTACACAGGTTCAGAGAGTGCTCTAGGTAGATTTGTCTATCTCCACTCTACGAATGCTCTACCTAGGGAAAATTACTCTACAGTGTACACGCACTCAGTTTAGCGAGAGCGGTCAAGCTAGACTAGCTCTATGAAAATCACTCTCCAGTGTACAGGCACCTTAAGACCACCAGCTTATTTTCAACAAAGAATTCCTGGTATTATAATTTTGTTACACATTTTACCAAACATTTTATTTAGGAAATTTGGTTATTGAACATGCTACCAGTGCCAAAAACACTGTGAAATGGCCTTCAGTTTCTGAGATTAAATATCTTATTACACAGGGTAACAGCTGTACGTCAGGGGCTCCACTGAGATAAGTAACCAAATGCATACTGAAATAGAATTCAAGTTATTTTCATTTTATTTATTACTAGCAACTCGCCCCGGCTTCGTCCGGTTTCATTAACGGTTTACCTAACGTATGCTTAAAAGGCACACTGACGGCAAGTCCGAGGCGAAATTCAGAAAAGTCGAGGTGAACATCGAAACTCCAAACACATATACTCTTCTCTGAAGTCTTAACTCGACACGTCTCGACAGTTTGATGCTGGGGTGAAAGGCTTGCTCGATAGCTCGTAAACTCGCTCTGGAGCTAGTAATTTAAATTTCAACTGAATGGATATTGTTGGAAGAAATTGAAGCGTAAAAACACTCATAGGGGGCGTTGTATTAAAGATAGAGATATGCTGTTGTGGACTTTTTGTAGAATTTTCCATGCTGAACAATTCTTACGCTCATAGTAGGCTATATAGATATGATTAACGGTTTACCCAGCGTAAGCTTAAAAGGCGCACGGACGGTAGGTTTTTCTTTGACTCGATTCACTGAAATCGTTACTGCTCGGCTTGCTTTAATCATTTTTATTTTTCTACCGAAACCTTCCTCGAGAAATCCTTTACAGAATGGTGTAAACCGCATCAAAATCCATCGAGTGGTTCTCCAGATTACCCGTTACATACATCCAAGAATCGGGGACTTTCTTTTATAATATGCAGAGATATTGTGTTGTTGTAAATTATACACACGTGCATAATACACGGACGTAATTCAGAAACCCTTAAAACAAAACGAACTCACCTTACAACGAGATTTAAACTGTTAGTTATTGTTGTTTCATGTTCGACGATGTCGAAATGTAAATATTATATGTCAGAAAACTGTATCTTAATGAGGGTCATCATAGTAGGCCTACTATTCTTCATTATGAAACAGTTTCTCCAGCCAATCAGAGCTCATTCATTGACCAATTAGGTAAGGATAGCTTCGCGCATGCGCTCAAAATCCAACATGTCGGACATGAATTACATGATTTGAAAGTTCAAATTGGATATCGGATCAACCATTGTAGTTACAATGCCAAACACAAAGACAAAAGAGTGATAGTCCGTCTGAAATACTAGACTTTATATCATTTTAAATGCTACAAATGCTGAAAAATGCTGGGTGAAAGCCTCATGATCATGCAGCGAACTGCGTGAACTCGAAGTCCATTAGCAAGTGCAAACCAAGGTCAAAGGAGGTAGCTGGCTGGATGACGTCACGCTCACCGGAGCGCGCGGGGAGAGGAAAAAGCTCAAGCGGTACTATGACGTCACACACTTCAGTGCATTCTCGGTACATTTCATCCCGTCGCCGTAACGTAACGCCAGATCTCAGCGTAACGACGAAGTCGACAAGATCAGTTAAAATGATAAAATCAGCACGAACCTTTACGGTAACAAGAAAATACAATGACATATGCAAAAAATTTATGAATCTACGTCCAGAAGTTAGCAACACAGCATCCATCTATAAAAATCACCGACATGGAAAGTGCACCGTGCTATATGTTCGCGTAAATAAACTGGCGAATATGAGACAAGAAATAGCACTGTACTGTAATCTTTCAATTCTAGCCACAAGATGGCTTCACCCAGAGAAGCCATTTGTAACTTTGAAGATACAAAATTTAAATAAAAATGAATATTCTGCCTCATAAATGGCCTTTCTTTAAATTTTAAGCAACTGACATAATTGGTACTGTAATTAAACAAATCCACCTTATCGAAACTCTTCTTATCTCCGGGCGTGTGCAGATATTCTGAAAGGACTGGCTCGTACATAGGCCTTACCAAAACCTCCTATAAATTAATAAAGATGAAGGAAGGTTTACATGCATCTAACTAAAAAGAAACTATCCAATTTAAATCTACTTTATATTCTGAAGCTGCGTGCAAGAAATTGATGAATATAATAAAAAAAAGAGTGACACACAAGAAATGCAATTAAAAATATATATATAATAATATAATAATAATAATAATAATAATATTTAGGCCTTTAAAGATTTCTTAGTTTGTTTTCACATTACCGGTAATGCCGTCGTCTGCCCAATATGTCCATTTCATCACCACTTTGAAGCTGGTCAGCCATGCCATTATGGTTTACCGCCATGAAGGTCTTCTTCAACTTAGCACAGTTATCTTGATGGGTATTAGCCCTACTATGATTGTGGCATTACAGCCAGAACCCAATCACGTGGTACCCTCCATACTAAAACAATTCGGAGGTACCGTACGGTCTTCAAGCTTTCCGTAGAAACACCAAGCGCTCAGCTCAAGAGAGACACCCTACACAACCTGACATCTCAAAGTCCAGCGAGACAATCCCTTCCGCCGTGCACTAGGTCGCTTGCTACAACACGTCTCCCAGCCACAGCTCCTTCCAGGAAGTCTTCACAGAATTGCTATTGTCATACGCCTGTTTGCCCAGACCACTCATTGCATTTGCTCGGCCGCTTCCTCATCACCCCCTCGGGGTGAGCGAGCATACCTGCTCGAGACAATAGTGTCCATTAAGTGTTGCCTCCTGCACGTGTGACCAGAACATTAACCTGACTCCTGGTTCGGTGGTCTGAACAATATTAATAAACTTTCTTAGACAACATACGATTAGAGCTAGCTTCAGAATCTCGTCAAAAGTGACCTAAAATACATTGAATAATTAATAATAAAAAGCATACGTATATGATAATAGTAATAATAATAATAATGACACTGCGTCTACTGCAGACGTGTCCAATGCAATTGAACACGTTGCCAACACGATAACATAATATAAAGAAATAATAAACCCACTAGCCTACATTAAAACTGTCATGGGGAACTCATAAAATATAGGTTACAGAACGCCCCCTTGCTTTTCATTCATTTGGTCCTATACCATAGAATAAAAAGCAATCCTTTTAGGCATGACTTCCCTTCCAAAATCCTAACTCCTTCCTTCCACAAATATATACACAACCAACAGGGCTACTAGGATATGTACATCCTCAGATTGGAAATATTGTAAATCCCTAGCACCCTTCCGTCCTTTGTAAGGAGCTCGTACGCACAGGCCCCTAATTTCCGTGCAATTACATACGGTCCTTCATACAAATGAAAAAATTTACTCACCAATTTCTGGTCTGCGGACGAGACATGAGGCACCCTTAAAAGCACAAGGTCACCTACATCTAACTTATCTCCTGCTCGCTTCCCTTGCTGCTTCTGCCGTTTCTTACTGGCCTTACATAAATGTTCCCCAGCTAACCTGATACTTAAATCTCTGGGTACGGCCTCCCCTGTCCTCAAACCCAAAATCATAGCAAGTTCGCTGACAGGCTTCCTGCCCAGCTGGACTTCTATGGGAGTGCGACCCGTGCTCTCGTGTTTAGTTACATTGAGCCAACGCTCAACGTCCTCAAGCATCGAAAACCAGGCATTATGTCGCTCACTCACATAGGTCCTAAACATGCGCCCTAGTTCTCTCATTACTCTCTCAGACATGTTTCCTTGGGGATACCTAATAGAGGAATACGTACACTGTATTCCCAGTTCACTCAACTTGGTCCTCCATATCTTCGAGGTGAACTGAGAACCGTGGTCTGAGAGTATTCGGAGTGGCTTACCAAACTCCGGAACATATTTCCCCAGTATGCAATTTACACAACCCCTCCCCGTGGCCTGTCTTAGGGGATAGAGCTTAACATACTTAGAAAAGGCATCAACAACGACAAACACATATTGGTAGCCATACTGAGACTTCACCAACGGCCCATAGAGGTCAACACACACCAACTCACCTGGTTTCTGAGTTAAAACAGCCTGCCTTGGCCCCTCTAAATACCTTGTGGGGTGCTTGCACTTCTGACACAACTCACATGTTGCTAGGGTTTTTCTGACTCCCCTGCCCATGTTTTTCCAGAAGAAGTTCTCCTGAATAGCACCCAACACCTTCTCTGCACCATAGTGGCCTAACTCCTTATGATAAAACCAGATAATATCATACCTCAAAGACTTAGGAACCCACACGCACCATCTCTCGCCAAAGCATTTCCTAGTTAGCAAGTCGTTAAAAAGCCTGAATTCCTTATTACCCCTCTTAGCAATGCTCATATGTTCCATTTCCTCGAGTTCCCGATAAATGTCTTGAATCTCCTCGTCCTTGCATTGTTCCTCTCTCATTTTACCCAACTTTAACCTCTCCCCGTCCCTATCTGAAATCCTAGTTACACAGACCAAAATTCCTTCCTCTCTCCTAGCTTCAACTCCCTCCCCAGCAATTTCCGGGTGGCGACTCACAAAATCCGCGAATGCGTTTTCTGACCCTTTTACGTGAAATATATCAAAATCGTATTCTTGGATCGCCAATATCCACCTAGAAAGCCGGTTCGAGGTTATCCTACATGTCCTAAGAAACGTAAGTGCGTTATGGTCTGTATAGATTAGGAATTTCCGGCCAAGCACATAGGTCCGGAACTTACCCAGCGAATATACAATGGCTAGCAATTCCTTCTCACTAGTAGTGTATCTTTTCTCCGCGGAATTTAGACCTCTACTGGCGAGTGACACGATGCCTAGATTACCATCCCCATCCTTTTGACAAAGCACCCCTGCTAAACCTAAGTCGCTAGCATCTGTCATCACTATATACTGACTATCCTGCCCGGGGTACCTAAGTGTGACAGCATCCCTAAAACCCTCTTTAAGTTTGATGAATGCCTCATCGTGTTCCTTTTCCCAAACCCACTTAGAATTCTGTTTAAGTAACCCGCTAAATGGCCCGCACAGCTGCGAATACCGCAGTACAAACCTCCTGAAATAATTACATACCCCCAGAAAAGAGCGAAGTTGTTTGACGTTACGTGGTGTCCGAGTGTTGATTATGTTGTCTAATTTCGACCCTTCTGGCGTAACCCCCTGTGGTGTAATAGTGTGGCCTAAAAACGTGATCTGTTGTGCACAAAAGGTCGCCTTCTTAAGTTTCACTGTGAACCCGGCCCGATGCAACTTCCCCAAAACGATTCTAAGGTGTTCCATGTGTTCCCCAAATGTACGTGATGCGATGACTAAGTCATCGATGTAACTGGCTGTGAAATCCCCTGTGTCGTGTCCCAGAGCGATGTTAAGTGCGCGAATGAGCCCAGCTGACGATGTTTTCATACCAAAAGGAATCCGTGTAAATTGTAACAGCTGGTTTTTGTAACAAAAAGCCGTGAATTGCCTATCCTCCTTCCGTAGGGGTACCTGACAAAAACTAGCACTCAAATCTAATGTGGACAGCCATTCTTTACCCCCAAATCTCTGAACTAAATCCTCAGTAGTTTCCGGTCGCTGATGATCCGGCGCAATGCGTTTATTAGCTTGTCTTGCATCCAAACATAGCCTAACTGACCCTTCCTTCTTAATCACTACTACCAACGGATTGACATACTGGCTCCTACTGAATTCGATCACCTCATCGTCTAGCATCTGCGAAATGACATCATCCACTGCTTTGACATGGGCGTGTGGTATGGGGTATCTAACACCATTAAAACTAGACCTATCGGTGATCTCGAAACTATGCTCGTAAACATGTGTCCTACCGGGTTTGTCAGAGAACACCTCACTGTGCTCTCTCAAGACCTCTAACAACTGAGCCTTCTGCTCTACCTCCAACATGGTATCTTCCACAACACTTGAAAATTCGCCTTCACGCTCCTCTTCCACTACCATACTACAACTTTGAATATCCTCTGATACCATGTTGCTACTAACCTCACTGACTTCTTCCTCTTCATTTAAAACCTGGACACACACTGATATACTCACAAAAGTTCCCGAGTCCACCTGATAACTCAGACCAATCGTATCAAAATTCTCACCCCACTTGAATCTCACCTTAGATTCGCCGTAATCAAGCTTACACATCTGACTGCTTAGCCAATCCGCACCCAATATGACAGGATACACTAAATTCGCAACTACTAGAAAACTCTGATGACCACATTTCTCATCAATGTACATAGGTGCGACAACCTGTCTGCGCACTCTCTGTGACTTAGTCCCAACAGCAGACAATATAAATATATTGGACACAGGAATCTCCTCTATGACTTCTCCGTTACTCTTAACCTCATCATAAAAGCCTGCCTTAATGCAAGAACACATGCTCCCTGAGTCCAATAAGGCATCGACGACTTGACCCCATATCTTCACCTTAATCACAGGACTGATCAACGTAGGCTCACATCTCTCCTGCATAACCTCAACCTGGTCATCTAACAATTCCTTTCTAACATCAAGGTCGTATTTTATCTTCTTCAACACATGAACTGGAATACTGGGATGGGACCCTCTATCTGACCGTCTTAAAGAGCCCTGTTCCCGTTTAAATTACTCGGCTGAGCTGGCTGTCTCCCTTCTTCACGCCCCCTATTCTCTAACTGCCTTTGTTCCCCAGGTCCCCGATTTTCTGCCTGCCTCTGTTCTCCGCGCCCCCTATTCCGAAAATTCCCTTGGTCACCCCTATCCCTATTTACAAAATTTCCTCTATCATTCCTCACAAAGTTACCTGGCCTATCAATATTCCTACGCTCATAATGCCTATTCCCTTCCTCCTGATACCCCTGATCGTAATTTCCTTCCCTTCCCTGTTCTTGCCTTTTGCCTCCCATTCTACCCAAAGTATCAAACCTTTCTAACACACGTTCCATGTCCTTAATCGTATTTACATCCTGCATGACTACGGCCATCTTCACCTCATCAGAAAAATGACGGGCCATACGCCTAACAATATCACCTTCAGAAGAACTAGTGTCTAAATTCTGACTGATAAGGACATGTGTGAGGAAATACTCCGTCATGCTCACCCCCTGATTCGACTGATACCTCCCAAAAGAAATCTTGTCTCTTTCTCTTCCTTTAGTCTGTTCGTTCCAGAACTTTCCCTCAAACTTCTGCCTAAAATCTTCTAACCCCTGAAAACCTCCCCTAAAAACTTGATACTGTACCCGTTCGTCCTGGGGATGCGATGACCCATCTGCTATAACATCACATCCCTGGAGTTCCAGGACAGAGCGGAGTTAAATGAACCTCTAGTCAAATAAGGAATGTGTCGGAAATTCAGTTGAATTCGTGAAAAAGCAGTGGGTTTCACGAGACAAAGTATCTCTAGGGTCGTTACGGGCTTAAGTTAATAAAAATAATTCAAATATAAATGGGCGCCATCAACTGAATTCCTAGCAAAACCACTTCCTTTCCGGATAAGCCTTACTCAAGACAAGGAAAGAAAAAGGAACATCACACCATCATCAGATCACAACTAAGATAAAAACAAGTTTATTTTACTTTGATAGACAGACATTTTAAATATAAATCCTACCTAAGAGTATGGTCGAATGCAAAGTTAAATTGTCATTGTCCAAAAAATCGAACCATCTCCTTTCTAATGCAAATTTATTTCAATCCACTTATCAAGAAAAATGTATAAAGTTCTCTTGGGTTCTCAGGATCACTGTCGCACTATGTCTTTCGTCACTGACATTTGTGAAACCTGAGACCTAATTCTCTTTAATTTAACATCAATGTGGATTTAATTAAGTTACTAATCTGCCTAAACATACACATATAATAATCACTCATGTTAAATATCACATAAATTATGGTTTGCATGGTATAATTTGAACGTAGAACATGTTAATCAAATGTTCCTAAACATTGAATAATTAATTTACATTATTTACATCGTCATTAATCTCTTATCTGTGAATTACAGAAAATTCAAATTCTCATTGGTCATCCTCATCATTATTATCAAATTAAATATTTCTCACATTAATTCTCACTTCAAAATTCCAAATATTCCTGTCAGAATCGTTAATTCATCACCATTACATCATTTAAATTCACATTTCAAGTTGCAATTCCTTCGAATTATCTCTCAATTAAATTTATTTAATTTCATATAAATTCATTAATCATCAGCTTCTTTAATTAATCATCACCTTCTAATTCAGTTATTCATCATCATTACAATCGTCTAATAATTCATTTCAATCAGTTTAATTAATTCAATCTTTAATTCATCCACTTATTTAATTCATCGATTTATTTCAAAATTTAATTTATCAACTTATTTAAATTTCAATCATCTGGTTATTTAGTTTATTATTTCATCTAGTCATTCTGATTTTTATTTCATTAGGTCATTCTGATTTTTATTTCATTAGGTCAGATCGTTAATATGCTTATATCTCAGATTATTATTTCATTAATTATTATTTTCAGAAAATCTTGTATTATAAACTTCATTTATTTGTTTAATTTCCTAACAAATTGTTTAATAAGGTTTATAGAACGTTGCCTTACAGTTTTATTACTTCCAAGTTATATCTCGTATTTAATTATCATGCCAAAATATTATTGTCTCCACGACATCACGTTGGATCTAACTATCCACAACGACATTATATTTCTTCAATATTCCAAATATCACATTTGAATATAAGAATTGCTACAAAAACTCCATAAATATTCAGCACATACAGCATGAATCTCAACAAATACGCTAGACTGGGTATGACAACCTCATGTCCGCTTCAAAATACATTATCAACGTTGCAACTATCAAATGGCAAATTCCACAAAATGCCTATCACAAACTTCTTTTAACCACGTTGCATGATCTACAAAAATATATAAATGGCTTCAAATTATTAACGCACATAATCTCCAATGACTGTAATTACTCTGATCACTTCTAGACAACTTCTTAAACAATTGGAAAAACATTACTTCAGTAATTTAATATTTGCTTTCAAATAGCATAAATTCTCTTTCACAAGTTTCATAATTCACATCGTAGAAAAACACCAATGTGCTATAATCTCTCACATCAAAATCTGCAATACTGATCTGCCTTAAAATAATTATGACCATTAATGATTAATCTTACAAGATTAAATTACTTTAAATCCTTCTCAAAGGTATCAAACACAATTATAAAAATCATCAAAGCATCAGCTGTAATAGCTGTTAAACTGAAATTACTCTCAAAAGAGTATAGCAACAAAATATTGGATTGGCAAACAAGAATTACTAAATGCAATCCTGTTGACATTTATCGTTACTTTATTTAACAAAATCTCGACTGATATGTGACTAGTAGTTCCTTGTTTAATTCACTTACATCTCGTGTACATTCGGATGATAAAATGAGTTCCTCAATGGCGAGTAAGATGTGTAACCACCGTGCAATCGTATAAATACGAAGGACCTCGCCCCGTCGACTTGGATGATAGTTCCCTAAACGATGGGTAAGGCGAGTACCACCATACAATCGTATAAATACGACAGACCCCATCTCGTGGACTATATGAGTGAATGTACCAGAAAGGAATCAACAAGTTTCTAGTTGTCATATAAAAGCGACGTTCATTCACTAAAGTGAATAACTTCTTAATATCTCCAAACAATCCAATGGAAAAAATCCCTACTGATGAATAATACACACTCGCTAGTATGCAATGAACTGACGAAGTAGTTTCTGATAATCAATTGCAGATCACGAGCTCGAAATACTCGTTACACAAAAAAAAACTATCCATGAAAAATATCCTAGCTGGAAAAATGTCTATAAGATCAAACATCTTCTTAATAAAGCCAAACAACGGTGAGAATATCGAATAATGATGCCTGCCATATCATATGGTCACTCCATATTCTAGCAAATTCGAAGAATATAAATTCAAACCATGTCTTAATAATCAAATCACTCCTATTAGAAAAATATACATGTGTGCCCAGTATTCATGAAAATAATCGTATCAGGTAGATAGAACTCTTACAATACCTTTCATTATCAGTTGTAATATAATTTCCAAGATCGTCGATTTTCCCTACCTAAAGATTTCTCGTAAGATCGGCGTGAATATCATTTCATCCATGAAATGATGATTTCCTTCGAAATCCCAAGCGAATCAGCTGTTGGACTCCTCTCGTCAGGAACCGAATCCATCGCTCTGTGGTGCCATCTTGTCTCTATTCACGTTTACTCGATCATGTTGAACCTCGGATTACCCATAGCGGATATCGTCCAACTCCTTCTCGAAAAGTTCATGGTAACAGCGGACCCCCTACTCTTCTTCTAATATACGCCACTGTTCCGATAAATGTTCAGTTTGAGAATTGTAAGTCCTCTCTCAACTTACTGCGAAGTTCTACTTGAGTAAAATAAAAATTTTACTAGATAGTGTTCCAGATTACGATACACCCTGTATCTGTCTATAATTTGTAATCCATGAAAATGGCATAAGATAAAAATCTTATAAATGCACGCTGTAATGTTCATCAGAGCCTATGCTAAACATTCAGTTTACTTGAAATAGTAAAAAGTCGCTTTGAATGTATTATATAACAGCATGGTTATAATGTTAAATGTGAAAGCCTGTGTTCGAACAACGTCGAAATGAAGCTTGAAACAAAGTCTTCATATGCGATCAGTGCGGTTTTGAAATACCCCGGCTATCCACAATTGTCCTCTCGGCTAGCCCGGCTGGATCGATGACCCGCTCGGCCTCTGTTGCTCGGTGATGCGAGATATGTCGCCTACACTTGCCGTGACGGCTTACGTGTGTTGCGTGACCTTCAATGCCCGTCTCGCTGTGCTATAGGACTGCTCTGTACTGCTCGCCTCGTTGAGCCTAACTGAACTGCTAAGCGCTGCGTCCCAGCTTATGAGTTCCGAGCGGCACGTGGCTGATTCTCCCCCACCACAGTGCTCCCACGTCACGAAGATAGTCTCGAACCCGACTCCTCTCGGCTGTTCTGTTATACAATAACTTATTTCCATAAAATTATTTCCACATATAATTCATGTCATATATACTCTTCTAAGTTGTTTTAACTTATTATAATCCCATATACATTTCAATAAAGCTTCACATCTTTATTAATAATTCTATCTTCTCACAGATTTCAATGCCTCCTTGATTCTTGACCTCCTACGTCATCTTGGCTTTCTTCTTGACGCGATCGATGCGCTATCTTATCTGAATGCTTCCCAAAACTTCAACTACAGCTTAATGTCAGCTGGCGTAGCCGATAGCCTAAAATAGGTATCGGGTACATCTCTCCCGTACATCTTCCTTTTTATTTATCAGGATTGAGAAAAAAAAATACACTCTCAGGCATTCAATATATTATACATGTACACGATAGCTCTACAATTTCCTTTACTCAGCATGATGGTATTTCCTGATGCTAGCTGCATTAAAAGTTCCCACAACTTCATCAGTATCCATTCTGACAATCTTATAGCTATTATTCTGGTATGTTTGTTCAATACGGAACGGACCAGCGTACAATGGAGCGAATTTATGGTAGATCTTCAGCTGTAGGTTCGAAGTGACTGGCTTCCTAATCAGCACCTCATCATTTTCTTGAAATGGCTCGTGGAACCTCCTTCCTGCCTGTCTCCTGGCTCTCTTCTCCGCCTGTCTTCTGAGCCTCTCTCCTGCCATCTCGACTCTTCTTTCTTGTGTGGGTTGAGGATCTGCTGGTGCCCTCACGACTCTATCCCATGGTCTATCCGGTTTCAATCCATGATGAAGCATGGACGGAATCTGTCCTGTGCTTTCATGTACTGTGGAATTCAAGCATTGGCTAATGATGGGTATCACTTCCATCCATCTATGGTGTTGCCTTGACACATATAAGCGACACAGCTTACTTATCTCCGGCATAATTCTTTCGGCGGGATTTCCCTCTGGATACCGTACAGAATTAAACACATGCCTGATTCCTAAACGTTCCATAGCAGTAGAAAATTCCATGCTAGTAAATTGTGATCCATGGTCACTCAACAAAACTTCAGGTTTCCCCATGCTCGGAATAACTGTTTTCTCAAGTCGATTTATTACGTACTTGGACGTAGCTTTCTGTATAGGGCATAGAGATACGTACTTCGAAAATACATCGACTGTTACTAAAACGAATTGATTGCCTTTCGTCGAACGAGGAATCGGACCAAAAATGTCCGTCGCGAAAAGTTCTCTTGGCTTGCTGGGTAATATTGATCTGGGAACTTCTTTCATTAACTTAGATGAGTATTTACTTCGCTGACAACTGTCACAGGTCTTTATGACGTCGCGAATCGTTTGTCCCATTTGTTTCCACACAAAAGTTTCTTGAGCGAGAGCCAAAGTCTTGTCTACACCTACATGAGCTGCAGTTCGGTGTATCATCCAAATAACTGGTTTGACAAGCTTGGGTGGGATCACTACTCTAAGTCTAGTATGATCCTGGTCAATATATTGGCATATAACACCTCCCATAATATGATGTCTTCTAGCCTCTATCTCAGTTCTTTGAAAATCTGGATCAGTGTTATCCATCCTACGTGTCAGAAAACGGTAAATTCTTCGTAAAGGTGCATATCTCTTCTGAGTTTGCGATAACAACTTCAACTTTTCTAGAGTACCACTATCCTCTTGAATCAAATTTATATGGTTGACTATTACTTCTTCACAAGGGTTTCTGCTCAGCACATCTGCTAACAGATTTAACTTCCCCGGTCTATGTACAACAGTTGGGTTAAATTGCTGTAAGAACAGAGCCCATCTGGTGATGCGGTCACTCGCTAAGTCTGTCTTCATAATAAATTGGAGAGCTTTATGATCTGTGATCACTGTTATGCCATGTCCAAACAACACCTTCTTCCACGTTTTGAGAGCATGAACCACTGCTAATGCCTCTAACTCAGTTGCATAGTAATTCTTCTCACAATTCCTAAGCTTGCGACTGGTGAAAGCTAAATATCTATGTTTCTTGTCATCATCCAGCTGATATAGGATTCCACTAATACCTATTTTGGATGCGTCTGTCTCTACAAAGAATCGTCTTGTAAAATCAGGATACTCAAGTTTGATATTTTGGATTAGCATTTTCTTGGCTGCTAAAAACGCTTGATTGCATCTATCGTCCCATTTCCATCGATTTCCCTTCCTTAATAAATCCTGCAGAGGTGCCATTGTCTCAGTATATCCAGGACAATGTGTTGAAAAGAACTGACACATGCCTAAAAACTGCCGTACCTCTTTAATCTTTCGTGGTGTTGGAAACTCTGAAATTGCCATTATCTTCTTTGGATTGGGCCTATAACCATCTCCATCGATTCTATGTCCAAGAAATTCAATTTCTTCATGAAAGAATTGACATTTATTGAAGTTCACCTTGAAGTTCGTTCTTCTAAGATCTTCAAAAAGCATTTGAAGGTGTCTGATATGTTCTTCCGCTGTCTCAGACGCTATAATCAGGTCATCAATATAGCTTACAACATGCTCTTTAACTGCATCTGACAAATTTTGATCTAGTGCTCGGATCATCACCGGACCACTATTTTTCACACCAAAAGGTAACCTATTGAATACATATGTTTTATGGTCAAACAGGAACCCTGTGTACTGTTTGCACTCTTCTGCTAGCTCAACATGATAATATGAACTAGTCAGATCGATTGTCGAGAAGACACTCTTTCCTCTAAATCGGCGTAACAATTCACGAATAACAGGTGGTCTATCGTGTTCAGGAAGAACTCTTTCGTTAAGGGATCTGGCATCTAAACATATCCTCAGCTTACCGTTAGGTTTCTTGACAACAGCTAAAGGATTCAAATAAGCAGTTGGCATTTTCTTAATTATTCCATCTGTTTCCATGTCGCTTATCATTATGCTAACTTCCTCCTTCCATTTATCCGGAATGGGATATAAATTTTTATGGTATGGTTTGTCATCCATCAACTTGATGCTGTATGTAAAATTTTCTATGAGACCTGGTTTGTCATTGAATATATCCTCATATTCTGAAATTACGTGATCAAACCGCCCCTTAATTTCTGGATTTATTTTACTAGTTATGCCAATTTTATCTTCTATAGACCTTTCAACGCTGCATACAATTTCATCCAATATATCCTCTCTAAAGAATGTCATCTCCGATTCTTGATTTTCCATAACCCCTTCTTGAAAGTACATGCGTCTACTCTGCATATCTATGATCAGGCCACTCTCACTTAGGAAATCCACTCCTAGGATCATGTCAAAATGTAGTTGACCCACTACTAGGAACATCTGTTCAAAACTTCTGGTTCCAATCCCAACATCTAAAAGTACCTGACTTTTACATTTCATACTCTTGTCTGGAATCACCCCTTGAATTTTGCTAACAACAGTTGGCAACATTGTAATTCCTCCTAATAATTTCAATTCATCCAGGCAACCTATGGATATCAAGCTCACCATAGCTCCTGTGTCTACAAGTGTCTTTATTTCTTTTTCCATGACTTCCACACTAATAACTGGCAATTCATGTCTATTTTCCCGTTGTATTATGTCTTCTTCCTCGATTAAATCCTCGTCCTTGACCTGATATGTTTCTACGATGACGATTGATTCCCAATGATTTTCATTTTCCTCTGGAGTTAATTTGACGTTTTTTTTTTTTTCTTCGCCACTCGTGCTGGCTCGATTGACATCTCTCACTGTCTCTTCGAGTGGTGCACTAGGCCGTCTATCCTCCTGTCTTGACCTTTCATGTCCACGATTATCCCTTCTGTCGTTAGGATCGTTTCTTCGGCCTTCCTGTCGGTCGTTTCCATTAAACTGTTGCCCTTGGTTCCAGTTATTCCTTCCCCGATATCTGTTATTATACCGATTCCTGTCCTGATACCTGGAATTTTGGTTATAATTCCTATACCGGTTATCTCTCGCTTCTTGATCGTATGGCCTTTCATATGGTCCTCTATATCGATCATTTCCTCTTGCATTACGGATGTTTCCTCGATTCCCATCGTTCCGTCGGTTTTCCCAGGAATCCCTTCTATCCGTTTGAACTGCATTGTCCACGACTACCGCGTTTACTTCTTGCGTGTTTCTGTTGTCGTTTCGATTACTTCTCGGTGTAACCTGTGCGCTCGTATAATCCAATCGCCTCAATATATCATCATAATGTTCCAGCGTATTGGCTCCCGATGCTATCAAAGATCGCTGTACCTCTATCGGTAACTGTCGCGCTATAGCTTGCAAAAGCTCTTCTTCTGGCAATGGAGGAATAAGGAACTGTAATTTAGCCAGTTGTGACGTGAAGTAGTTGGCGTAATGCGTCGGATGTGACGTAGAATAGCGTTTAGAGTACATCTCCGCTCTTACGTTGAGTTGATCCTCGGCACTCCAGAATCTCCTCAAGAAAGCCATGGCAAATTGCTCCATGTTCGCAAAGTTGCTTCTGAACGCTCTAAACCACGTAAGTGCAGATCCATCTAAGGCGCGTTCTACTATCCTTAGCTCTCTTTCTTTGGCTACCCTGTGTTCCGCCATGTAGTCTCGAATATCTCGCAGAAATTCTACTGGTGTAACACCTGTATTTCCCGAAAACTTTCTCGGTTTGTCATCTAGGTTCCTTATAATTGTGACTGGACCTGAATATCGTTCACTTGGACTCGACGTACTCCTACTCGAACTTGGATTCTCCTGCGGGGTTGAACTGACCCTTTCGAATGTCACATTCGGTTGCATTTGACGGTCTTCTACCATGCTCGTGTCTTGATTCGTCATACTGCGGTCTATCGCTGTTTGATTCATCAATGTTTCCCCTGATGTTACATTATGACTGGTGAAACTGTTAACTATGGATTCTAGTTTCGTCATCCTGTCTTCTGCTAATCTCTTGACCTGAGTCTTCAACTCATCTAACGATGTAACGTCCTGCGTCTTGTTACTTTCGTCTAGATCGTTCCTCAACTTGTCAATCTTTCCTTCGCACGTGTTCTTCACTAACGCGACTTGTTCTTTCAACAGATCAACATCTGTTCTAAATAGTGTTGAATCTAATTTCATCGCTTCCTTGCTTTCCGTAAACCTAGCTTCTAAGTTTGCCATACCTGCGATTAATTTTTCATCTAACCCGTCACGTTTCTCTTTTGCTTCGGCATCGACCTCATTATATCGTTCTTCAACAATTGCTCCGACTCTATTTTTAAATAAAGTTAAGTTTTCGTTAACCTTTTGCTCTATATCGTCGTCTATCTTTCTAATATCCTTCTGCAATTGATTTTCTAACGACTTTATATTAGAATTGACCTCTCCCAAGACTTCATCTTTAATGGTCCCAATTACTGTCTTCAAATCTTTTATTTCGTTACCTAGATTCGTTTCTAGACCCTTAATCTTAGTCTCGAAAGATACTTCGGTAGACCAATCTTGAATTTTTCCTACATCTGCCACTAAACCATCGATGTCGAATCTCAACTTCGATACATCTGACTTAATGTCTTTCTGTATGGTCATAACGTCTGTTCTTAAAGTAAAAATATTTTCTTCCCCTCTACTTTCTAACTCGATAATATTTTTCCTTAATATCTGAACATTTTCCTCTCCTTTCATGTTTACTGCAATGATGTCTAATTGTAAAGTTTTCAACATCTCATTGTTCTTCAAAGTTAAACTATTCTCTAATCTGGTTAACTTATTTTCTAATTCAGTATTAGTTTCTTCACTACGAGACTGTAATTTCTCTTCTAACGATTTAAAGTTATCTTTCAAGTTAGCTTTTAAATGACTTTCAGTCCTTGACTGTAATCTTTCTTCTAACAACATCAACTCATCTTTGCTATTTGACTGTAACCTAGTCTCTAATAATTTTAAATTATCTTCATTAGTTGACTGCAATAATTTCAAATTTTCCTCAGTACTAGATTGTAGCCTAGTCTCTAATGACTTTAAATTATCGTTCAGATTGCCTTCGTTACTAGCCTGTAATGCTTGTACATTCTCTTTACATTTAGCTTCTAATCTAGCTTCTGAATTATTAATTTGTTCTTTAACTTCAGTTTCCATCTTAGAAATGGTTTCTGCAATTCCAGACATACCCGTCTGCAACTCTCCTAACACCTTCGCTAAATCCTCTGGCAACATAATTATATTTCAATATAGAATTATATAGAGACGTTAGACAACAACACATCACGATGTCTCAATTCCTGCATTCACTTGGGTATAGGGAAAAATATCTTATAACTAACATGATATTACTAATACGATTAACATGAACACTGGATTGGGCACACAAGTACATTGTCTGACTAAGTATAATAAATTTTGTAACACACTTAAATGAACTTGAGATCAATCTCTACGTAATCTAAATCTGATGTGATTCCATCGAATTAACAAAATCGAAAAGCCCCACTAGTTGGATAAAGCCAATTCTCCCTCTCTCTCTGTACCCGTTCGTCCTGGGGATGCGATGACCCATCTGCTATAACATCACATCCCTGGAGTTCCAGGACAGAGCGGAGTTAAATGAACCTCTAGTCAAATAAGGAATGTGTCGGAAATTCAGTTGAATTCGTGAAAAAGCAGTGGGTTTCACGAGACAAAGTATCTCTAGGGTCGTTACGGGCTTAAGTTAATAAAAATAATTCAAATATAAATGGGCGCCATCAACTGAATTCCTAGCAAAACCACTTCCTTTCCGGATAAGCCTTACTCAAGACAAGGAAAGAAAAAGGAACATCACACCATCATCAGATCACAACTAAGATAAAAACAAGTTTATTTTACTTTGATAGTCAGACAGACATTTTAAATATAAATCCTACCTAAGAGTATGGTCGAATGCAAAGTTAAATTGTCATTGTCCAAAAAATCGAACCATCTCCTTTCTAATGCAAATTTATTTCAATCCACTTATCAAGAAAAATGTATAAAGTTCTCTTGGGTTCTCAGGATCACTGTCGCACTATGTCTTTCGTCACTGACATTTGTGAAACCTGAGACCTAATTCTCTTTAATTTAACATCAATGTGGATTTAATTAAGTTACTAATCTGCCTAAACATACACATATAATAATCACTCATGTTAAATATCACATAAATTATGGTTTGCATGGTATAATTTGAACGTAGAACATGTTAATCAAATGTTCCTAAACATTGAATAATTAATTTACATTATTTACATCGTCATTAATCTCTTATCTGTGAATTACAGAAAATTCAAATTCTCATTGGTCATCCTCATCATTATTATCAAATTAAATATTTCTCACATTAATTCTCACTTCAAAATTCCAAATATTCCTGTCAGAATCGTTAATTCATCACCATTACATCATTTAAATTCACATTTCAAGTTGCAATTCCTTCGAATTATCTCTCAATTAAATTTATTTAATTTCATATAAATTCATTAATCATCAGCTTCTTTAATTAATCATCACCTTCTAATTCAGTTATTCATCATCATTACAATCGTCTAATAATTCATTTCAATCAGTTTAATTAATTCAATCTTTAATTCATCCACTTATTTAATTCATCGATTTATTTCAAAATTTAATTTATCAACTTATTTAAATTTCAATCATCTGGTTATTTAGTTTATTATTTCATCTAGTCATTCTGATTTTTATTTCATTAGGTCATTCTGATTTTTATTTCATTAGGTCAGATCGTTAATATGCTTATATCTCAGATTATTATTTCATTAATTATTATTTTCAGAAAATCTTGTATTATAAACTTCATTTATTTGTTTAATTTCCTAACAAATTGTTTAATAAGGTTTATAGAACGTTGTCTTACAGTTTTATTACTTCCAAGTTATATCTCGTATTTAATTATCATGCCAAAATATTATTGTCTCCACGACATCACGTTGGATCTAACTATCCACAACGACATTATATTTCTTCAATATTCCAAATATCACATTTGAATATAAGAATTGCTACAAAAACTCCATAAATATTCAGCACATACAGCATGAATCTCAACAAATACGCTAGACTGGGTATGACAACCTCATGTCCGCTTCAAAATACATTATCAACGTTGCAACTATCAAATGGCAAATTCCACAAAATGCCTATCACAAACTTCTTTTAACCACGTTGCATGATCTACAAAAATATATAAATGGCTTCAAATTATTAACGCACATAATCTCCAATGACTGTAATTACTCTGATCACTTCTAGACAACTTCTTAAACAATTGGAAAAACATTACTTCAGTAATTTAATATTTGCTTTCAAATAGCATAAATTCTCTTTCACAAGTTTCATAATTCACATCGTAGAAAAACACCAATGTGCTATAATCTCTCACATCAAAATCTGCAATACTGATCTGCCTTAAAATAATTATGACCATTAATGATTAATCTTACAAGATTAAATTACTTTAAATCCTTCTCAAAGGTATCAAACACAATTATAAAAATCATCAAAGCATCAGCTGTAATAGCTGTTAAACTGAAATTACTCTCAAAAGAGTATAGCAACAAAATATTGGATTGGCAAACAAGAATTACTAAATGCAATCCTGTTGACATTTATCGTTACTTTATTTAACAAAATCTCGACTGATATGTGACTAGTAGTTCCTTGTTTAATTCACTTACATCTCGTGTACATTCGGATGATAAAATGAGTTCCTCAATGGCGAGTAAGATGTGTAACCACCGTGCAATCGTATAAATACGAAGGACCTCGCCCCGTCGACTTGGATGATAGTTCCCTAAACGATGGGTAAGGCGAGTACCACCATACAATCGTATAAATACGACAGACCCCATCTCGTGGACTATATGAGTGAATGTACCAGAAAGGAATCAACAAGTTTCTAGTTGTCATATAAAAGCGACGTTCATTCACTAAAGTGAATAACTTCTTAATATCTCCAAACAATCCAATGGAAAAAATCCCTACTGATGAATAATACACACTCGCTAGTATGCAATGAACTGACGAAGTAGTTTCTGATAATCAATTGCAGATCACGAGCTCGAAATACTCGTTACACAAAAAAAAACTATCCATGAAAAATATCCTAGCTGGAAAAATGTCTATAAGATCAAACATCTTCTTAATAAAGCCAAACAACGGTGAGAATATCGAATAATGATGCCTGCCATATCATATGGTCACTCCATATTCTAGCAAATTCGAAGAATATAAATTCAAACCATGTCTTAATAATCAAATCACTCCTATTAGAAAAATATACATGTGTGCCCAGTATTCATGAAAATAATCGTATCAGGTAGATAGAACTCTTACAATACCTTTCATTATCAGTTGTAATATAATTTCCAAGATCGTCGATTTTCCCTACCTAAAGATTTCTCGTAAGATCGGCGTGAATATCATTTCATCCATGAAATGATGATTTCCTTCGAAATCCCAAGCGAATCAGCTGTTGGACTCCTCTCGTCAGGAACCGAATCCATCGCTCTGTGGTGCCATCTTGTCTCTATTCACGTTTACTCGATCATGTTGAACCTCGGATTACCCATAGCGGATATCGTCCAACTCCTTCTCGAAAAGTTCATGGTAACAGCGGACCCCCTACTCTTCTTCTAATATACGCCACTGTTCCGATAAATGTTCAGTTTGAGAATTGTAAGTCCTCTCTCAACTTACTGCGAAGTTCTACTTGAGTAAAATAAAAATTTTACTAGATAGTGTTCCAGATTACGATACACCCTGTATCTGTCTATAATTTGTAATCCATGAAAATGGCATAAGATAAAAATCTTATAAATGCACGCTGTAATGTTCATCAGAGCCTATGCTAAACATTCAGTTTACTTGAAATAGTAAAAAGTCGCTTTGAATGTATTATATAACAGCATGGTTATAATGTTAAATGTGAAAGCCTGTGTTCGAACAACGTCGAAATGAAGCTTGAAACAAAGTCTTCATATGCGATCAGTGCGGTTTTGAAATACCCCGGCTATCCACAATTGTCCTCTCGGCTAGCCCGGCTGGATCGATGACCCGCTCGGCCTCTGTTGCTCGGTGATGCGAGATATGTCGCCTACACTTGCCGTGACGGCTTACGTGTGTTGCGTGACCTTCAATGCCCGTCTCGCTGTGCTATAGGACTGCTCTGTACTGCTCGCCTCGTTGAGCCTAACTGAACTGCTAAGCGCTGCGTCCCAGCTTATGAGTTCCGAGCGGCACGTGGCTGATTCTCCCCCACCACAGTGCTCCCACGTCACGAAGATAGTCTCGAACCCGACTCCTCTCGGCTGTTCTGTTATACAATAACTTATTTCCATAAAATTATTTCCACATATAATTCATGTCATATATACTCTTCTAAGTTGTTTTAACTTATTATAATCCCATATACATTTCAATAAAGCTTCACATCTTTATTAATAATTCTATCTTCTCACAGATTTCAATGCCTCCTTGATTCTTGACCTCCTACGTCATCTTGGCTTTCTTCTTGACGCGATCGATGCGCTATCTTATCTGAATGCTTCCCAAAACTTCAACTACAGCTTATGTCAGCTGGCGTAGCCGATAGCCTAAAATAGGTATCGGGTACAATACCAAGATTTAGCCTCCCCCACAAAAGCTAATGATATGATTTCCTCAACAATATCCCAGTCTAAAGTCCCATCTTCTAACCCTTTCGAAAACCTCTTCTGAACAACTTTAACAAACTCCATAGGGTTAAACTGCCTTCCACTAAATTTAGGTAAGTCAGATTCCCTATAGAAGTTACTATGTCCTACAGAGTGATTACAATTTTCCTTATTTGACTTGGCCTGATTCAGCTCTCTTCTTAATTTCAAATTTTCGCTCTCATTAAAGGATTTCAGTTCACTAATCTCCTTTTTTACACTCTTATCTACCATCGTTACTCTGGCTGAAGAAACCGCTAGCTCCTGTTCGAAAGACACCTGCTTATTTCTAATCTCAGTTATATCCTTCATTTCTTCCTCTACAACTATCAACCTCTCACTAACTTCTTTCTTGACAATGGCTACCTCATTACTCACCTCGCCTATCTGCTTATCAACAGTATCCATAATGCCCTGCCTCTGTAAGCTCATCTTCTCCTCAACTTGATCGAATATTTTATCTACCATCACAATTCTACTAGCAATTTCCTGACGAATTTCCTTATAGCCTTTACTCATACTTTCTACAATCTTATTAATTTTGCTCTCTAAATCCGTACTTTGAATGTCTATCTTAGTACTAAATTCACTGCTTTGATTATTAATTTGAGTACATAAATCATTACTCTGAATATCCATTTTAGTACTTAAATCACTTAGTTTACTACTGAATTTAGACATCATCTGCTCCATTAACTTGATCATCTGTGAGTTTTCCCCCAGCCCTACATTTTCCTCGTCACTATTCACTCCCATTCCTAACTCCTTGCTAGTTGCAACATCATCTTTCTCGGCCCCCTCACGTCCCTCCAACGTACCAGAAATCACATCCTTATCTGCCATTTTACTAAGAACTACTCTCGAATTTGTGGAATCTGACCGCTTATTGGTCTGCCTGTTTGACTGACTCCTGCCTCTTCTAGAATGACCAAGAGTGCTTCGATCAACACTTCTAGATCTCAACATTAATAAATCAGGCTCACTCTTATTACTTAGCATACCCTCCAAAATCACCGAACATATATACCCTTCCTAAAATACCCGATCAGATTTCACAAATTACCTGTCGTACTGCCATACTATGCACCAGCCAGCCTTATTCACACTCCATAGTTGGGCGCCATTTGTAATCTTTCAATTCTAGCCACAAGATGGCTTCACCCAGAGAAGCCATTTGTAACTTTGAAGATACAAAATTTAAATAAAAATGAATATTCTGCCTCATAAATGGCCTTTCTTTAAATTTTAAGCAACTGACATAATTGGTACTGTAATTAAACAAATCCACCTTATCGAAACTCTTCTTATCTCCGGGCGTGTGCAGTTATTCTGAAAGGACTGGCTCGTACATAGGCCTTACCAAAACCTCCTATAAATTAATAAAGATGAAGGAAGGTTTACATGCATCTAACTAAAAAGAAACTATCCAATTTAAATCTACTTTATATTCTGAAGCTGCGTGCAAGAAATTGATGAATATAATAAAAAAAAGAGTGACACACAAGAAATGCAATTAAAAATATATATATAATAATATAATAATAATAATAATAATAATATTTAGGCCTTTAAAGATTTCTTAGTTTGTTTTCACATTACCGGTAATGCCGTCGTCTGCCCAATATGTCCATTTCATCACCACTTTGAAGCTGGTCAGCCATGCCATTATGGTTTACCGCCATGAAGGTCTTCTTCAACTTAGCACAGTTATCTTGATGGGTATTAGCCCTACTATGATTGTGGCATTACAGCCAGAACCCAATCACGTGGTACCCTCCATACTAAAACAATTCGGAGGTACCGTACGGTCTTCAAGCTTTCCGTAGAAACACCAAGCGCTCAGCTCAAGAGAGACACCCTACACAACCTGACATCTCAAAGTCCAGCGAGACAATCCCTTCCGCCGTGCACTAGGTCGCTTGCTACAACACGTCTCCCAGCCACAGCTCCTTCCAGGAAGTCTTCACAGAATTGCTATTGTCATACGCCTGTTTGTCCAGACCACTCATTGCATTTGCTCGGCCGCTTCCTCATCACCCCCTCGGGGTGAGCGAGCATACCTGCTCGAGACAATAGTGTCCATTAAGTGTTGCCTCCTGCACGTGTGACCAGAACATTAACCTGACTCCTGGTTCGGTGGTCTGAACAATATTAATAAACTTTCTTAGACAACATACGATTAGAGCTAGCTTCAGAATCTCGTCAAAAGTGACCTAAAATACATTGAATAATTAATAATAAAAAGCATACGTATATGATAATAGTAATAATAATAATAATGACACTGCGTCTACTGCAGACGTGTCCAATGCAATTGAACACGTTGCCAACACGATAACATAATATAAAGAAATAATAAACCCACTAGCCTACATTAAAACTGTCATGGGGAACTCATAAAATATAGGTTACAGAACGCCCCCTTGCTTTTCATTCATTTGGTCCTATACCATAGAATAAAAAGCAATCCTTTTAGGCATGACTTCCCTTCCAAAATCCTAACTCCTTCCTTCCACAAATATATACACAACCAACAGGGCTACTAGGATATGTACATCCTCAGATTGGAAATATTGTAAATCCCTAGCACCCTTCCGTCCTTTGTAAGGAGCTCGTACGCACAGGCCCCTAATTTCCGTGCAATTACATACGGTCCTTCATACAAATGAAAAAATTTACTCACCAATTTCTGGTCTGCGGACGAGACATGAGGCACCCTTAAAAGCACAAGGTCACCTACATCTAACTTATCTCCTGCCCGCTTCCCTTGCTGCTTCTGCCGTTTCTTACTGGCCTTACATAAATGTTCCCCAGCTAACCTGATACTTAAATCTCTGGGTACGGCCTCCCCTGTCCTCAAACCCAAAATCATAGCAAGTTCGCTGACAGGCTTCCTGCCCAGCTGGACTTCTATGGGAGTGCGACCCGTGCTCTCGTGTTTAGTTACATTGAGCCAACGCTCAACGTCCTCAAGCATCGAAAACCAGGCATTATGTCGCTCACTCACATAGGTCCTAAACATGCGCCCTAGTTCTCTCATTACTCTCTCAGACATGTTTCCTTGGGGATACCTAATAGAGGAATACGTACACTGTATTCCCAGTTCACTCAACTTGGTCCTCCATATCTTCGAGGTGAACTGAGAACCGTGGTCTGAGAGTATTCGGAGTGGCTTACCAAACTCCGGAACATATTTCCCCAGTATGCAATTTACACAACCCCTCCCCGTGGCCTGTCTTAGGGGATAGAGCTTAACATACTTAGAAAAGGCATCAACAACGACAAACACATATTGGTAGCCATACTGAGACTTCACCAACGGCCCATAGAGGTCAACACACACCAACTCACCTGGTTTCTGAGTTAAAACAGCCTGCCTTGGCCCCTCTAAATACCTTGTGGGGTGCTTGCACTTCTGACACAACTCACATGTTGCTAGGGTTTTTCTGACTCCCCTGCCCATGTTTTTCCAGAAGAAGTTCTCCTGAATAGCACCCAACACCTTCTCTGCACCATAGTGGCCTAACTCCTTATGATAAAACCAGATAATATCATACCTCAAAGACTTAGGAACCCACACGCACCATCTCTCGCCAAAGCATTTCCTAGTTAGCAAGTCGTTAAAAAGCCTGAATTCCTTATTACCCCTCTTAGCAATGCTCATATGTTCCATTTCCTCGAGTTCCCGATAAATGTCTTGAATCTCCTCGTCCTTGCATTGTTCCTCTCTCATTTTACCCAACTTTAACCTCTCCCCGTCCCTATCTGAAATCCTAGTTACACAGACCAAAATTCCTTCCTCTCTCCTAGCTTCAACTCCCTCCCCAGCAATTTCCGGGTGGCGACTCACAAAATCCGCGAATGCGTTTTCTGACCCTTTTACGTGAAATATATCAAAATCGTATTCTTGGATCGCCAATATCCACCTAGAAAGCCGGTTCGAGGTTATCCTACATGTCCTAAGAAACGTAAGTGCGTTATGGTCTGTATAGATTAGGAATTTCCGGCCAAGCACATAGGTCCGGAACTTACCCAGCGAATATACAATGGCTAGCAATTCCTTCTCACTAGTAGTGTATCTTTTCTCCGCGGAATTTAGACCTCTACTGGCGAGTGACACGATGCCTAGATTACCATCCCCATCCTTTTGACAAAGCACCCCTGCTAAACCTAAGTCGCTAGCATCTGTCATCACTATATACTGACTATCCTGCCCGGGGTACCTAAGTGTGACAGCATCCCTAAAACCCTCTTTAAGTTTGATGAATGCCTCATCGTGTTCCTTTTCCCAAACCCACTTAGAATTCTGTTTAAGTAACCCGCTAAATGGCCCGCACAGCTGCGAATACCGCAGTACAAACCTCCTGAAATAATTACATACCCCCAGAAAAGAGCGAAGTTGTTTGACGTTACGTGGTGTCCGAGTGTTGATTATGTTGTCTAATTTCGACCCTTCTGGCGTAACCCCCTGTGGTGTAATAGTGTGGCCTAAAAACGTGATCTGTTGTGCACAAAAGGTCGCCTTCTTAAGTTTCACTGTGAACCCGGCCCGATGCAACTTCCCCAAAACGATTCTAAGGTGTTCCATGTGTTCCCCAAATGTACGTGATGCGATGACTAAGTCATCGATGTAACTGGCTGTGAAATCCCCTGTGTCGTGTCCCAGAGCGATGTTAAGTGCGCGAATGAGCCCAGCTGACGATGTTTTCATACCAAAAGGAATCCGTGTAAATTGTAACAGCTGGTTTTTGTAACAAAAAGCCGTGAATTGCCTATCCTCCTTCCGTAGGGGTACCTGACAAAAACTAGCACTCAAATCTAATGTGGACAGCCATTCTTTACCCCCAAATCTCTGAACTAAATCCTCAGTAGTTTCCGGTCGCTGATGATCCGGCGCAATGCGTTTATTAGCTTGTCTTGCATCCAAACATAGCCTAACTGACCCTTCCTTCTTAATCACTACTACCAACGGATTGACATACTGGCTCCTACTGAATTCGATCACCTCATCGTCTAGCATCTGCGAAATGACATCATCCACTGCTTTGACATGGGCGTGTGGTATGGGGTATCTAACACCATTAAAACTAGACCTATCGGTGATCTCGAAACTATGCTCGTAAACATGTGTCCTACCGGGTTTGTCAGAGAACACCTCACTGTGCTCTCTCAAGACCTCTAACAACTGAGCCTTCTGCTCTACCTCCAACATGGTATCTTCCACAACACTTGAAAATTCGCCTTCACGCTCCTCTTCCACTACCATACTACAACTTTGAATATCCTCTGATACCATGTTGCTACTAACCTCACTGACTTCTTCCTCTTCATTTAAAACCTGGACACACACTGATATACTCACAAAAGTTCCCGAGTCCACCTGATAACTCAGACCAATCGTATCAAAATTCTCACCCCACTTGAATCTCACCTTAGATTCGCCGTAATCAAGCTTACACATCTGACTGCTTAGCCAATCCGCACCCAATATGACAGGATACACTAAATTCGCAACTACTAGAAAACTCTGACGACCACATTTCTCATCAATGTACATAGGTGCGACAACCTGTCTGCGCACTCTCTGTGACTTAGTCCCAACAGCAGACAATATAAATATATTGGACACAGGAATCTCCTCTATGACTTCTCCGTTACTCTTAACCTCATCATAAAAGCCTGCCTTAATGCAAGAACACATGCTCCCTGAGTCCAATAAGGCATCGACGACTTGACCCCATATCTTCACCTTAATCACAGGACTGATCAACGTAGGCTCACATCTCTCCTGCATAACCTCAACCTGGTCATCTAACAATTCCTTTCTAACATCAAGGTCGTATTTTATCTTCTTCAACACATGAACTGGAATACTGGGATGGGACCCTCTATCTGACCGTCTTAAAGAGCCCTGTTCCCGTTTAAATTACTCGGCTGAGCTGGCTGTCTCTCTTCTTCACGCCCCCTATTCTCTAACTGCCTTTGTTCCCCAGGTCCCCGATTTTCTGCCTGCCTCTGTTCTCCGCGCCCCCTATTCCGAAAATTCCCTTGGTCACCCCTATCCCTATTTACAAAATTTCCTCTATCATTCCTCACAAAGTTACCTGGCCTATCAATATTCCTACGCTCATAATGCCTATTCCCTTCCTCCTGATACCCCTGATCGTAATTTCCTTCCCTTCCCTGTTCTTGCCTTTTGCCTCCCATTCTACCCAAAGTATCAAACCTTTCTAACACACGTTCCATGTCCTTAATCGTATTTACATCCTGCATGACTACGGCCATCTTCACCTCATCAGAAAAATGACGGGCCATACGCCTAACAATATCACCTTCAGAAGAACTAGTGTCTAAATTCTGACTGATAAGGACATGTGTGAGGAAATACTCCGTCATGCTCACCCCCTGATTCGACTGATACCTCCCAAAAGAAATCTTGTCTCTTTCTCTTCCTTTAGTCTGTTCGTTCCAGAACTTTCCCTCAAACTTCTGCCTAAAATCTTCTAACCCCTGAAAACCTCCCCTAAAAACTTGATACCAAGATTTAGCCTCCCCCACAAAAGCTAATGATATGATTTCCTCAACAATATCCCAGTCTAAAGTCCCATCTTCTAACCCTTTCGAAAACCTCTTCTGAACAACTTTAACAAACTCCATAGGGTTAAACTGCCTTCCACTAAATTTAGGTAAGTCAGATTCCCTATAGAAGTTACTATGTCCTACAGAGTGATTACAATTTTCCTTATTTGACTTGGCCTGATTCAGCTCTCTTCTTAATTTCAAATTTTCGCTCTCATTAAAGGATTTCAGTTCACTAATCTCCTTTTTTACACTCTTATCTACCATCGTTACTCTGGCTGAAGAAACCGCTAGCTCCTGTTCGAAAGACACCTGCTTATTTCTAATCTCAGTTATATCCTTCATTTCTTCCTCTACAACTATCAACCTCTCACTAACTTCTTTCTTGACAATGGCTACCTCATTACTCACCTCGCCTATCTGCTTATCAACAGTATCCATAATGCCCTGCCTCTGTAAGCTCATCTTCTCCTCAACTTGATCGAATATTTTATCTACCATCACAATTCTACTAGCAATTTCCTGACGAATTTCCTTATAGCCTTTACTCATACTTTCTACAATCTTATTAATTTTGCTCTCTAAATCCGTACTTTGAATGTCTATCTTAGTACTAAATTCACTGCTTTGATTATTAATTTGAGTACATAAATCATTACTCTGAATATCCATTTTAGTACTTAAATCACTTAGTTTACTACTGAATTTAGACATCATCTGCTCCATTAACTTGATCATCTGTGAGTTTTCCCCCAGCCCTACATTTTCCTCGTCACTATTCACTCCCATTCCTAACTCCTTGCTAGTTGCAACATCATCTTTCTCGGCCCCCTCACGTCCCTCCAACGTACCAGAAATCACATCCTTATCTGCCATTTTACTAAGAACTACTCTCGAATTTGTGGAATCTGACCGCTTATTGGTCTGCCTGTTTGA
This sequence comes from Meconema thalassinum, assembly GCA_946902985.2. NCBI lineage: Eukaryota > Metazoa > Arthropoda > Insecta > Orthoptera > Tettigoniidae > Meconema > Meconema thalassinum. The sequence goes on from OX336393.1 coordinate 412,125,252, forward strand.
CTGACTCCTGCCTCTTCTAGAATGACCAAGAGTGCTTCGATCAACACTTCTAGATCTCAACATTAATAAATCAGGCTCACTCTTATTACTTAGCATACCCTCCAAAATCACCGAACATATATACCCTTCCTAAAATACCCGATCAGATTTCACAAATTACCTGTCGTACTGCCATACTATGCACCAGCCAGCCTTATTCACACTCCATAGTTGGGCGCCATTTGTAATCTTTCAATTCTAGCCACAAGATGGCTTCACCCAGAGAAGCCATTTGTAACTTTGAAGATACAAAATTTAAATAAAAATGAATATTCTGCCTCATAAATGGCCTTTCTTTAAATTTTAAGCAACTGACATAATTGGTACTGTAATTAAACAAATCCACCTTATCGAAACTCTTCTTATCTCCGGGCGTGTGCAGATATTCTGAAAGGACTGGCTCGTACATAGGCCTTACCAAAACCTCCTATAAATTAATAAAGATGAAGGAAGGTTTACATGCATCTAACTAAAAAGAAACTATCCAATTTAAATCTACTTTATATTCTGAAGCTGCGTGCAAGAAATTGATGAATATAATAAAAAAAAGAGTGACACACAAGAAATGCAATTAAAAATATATATATAATAATATAATAATAATAATAATAATAATATTTAGGCCTTTAAAGATTTCTTAGTTTGTTTTCACATTACCGGTAATGCCGTCGTCTGCCCAATATGTCCATTTCATCACCACTTTGAAGCTGGTCAGCCATGCCATTATGGTTTACCGCCATGAAGGTCTTCTTCAACTTAGCACAGTTATCTTGATGGGTATTAGCCCTACTATGATTGTGGCATTACAGCCAGAACCCAATCACGTGGTACCCTCCATACTAAAACAATTCGGAGGTACCGTACGGTCTTCAAGCTTTCCGTAGAAACACCAAGCGCTCAGCTCAAGAGAGACACCCTACACAACCTGACATCTCAAAGTCCAGCGAGACAATCCCTTCCGCCGTGCACTAGGTCGCTTGCTACAACACGTCTCCCAGCCACAGCTCCTTCCAGGAAGTCTTCACAGAATTGCTATTGTCATACGCCTGTTTGTCCAGACCACTCATTGCATTTGCTCGGCCGCTTCCTCATCACCCCCTCGGGGTGAGCGAGCATACCTGCTCGAGACAATAGTGTCCATTAAGTGTTGCCTCCTGCACGTGTGACCAGAACATTAACCTGACTCCTGGTTCGGTGGTCTGAACAATATTAATAAACTTTCTTAGACAACATACGATTAGAGCTAGCTTCAGAATCTCGTCAAAAGTGACCTAAAATACATTGAATAATTAATAATAAAAAGCATACGTATATGATAATAGTAATAATAATAATAATGACACTGCGTCTACTGCAGACGTGTCCAATGCAATTGAACACGTTGCCAACACGATAACATAATATAAAGAAATAATAAACCCACTAGCCTACATTAAAACTGTCATGGGGAACTCATAAAATATAGGTTACAGTACCTTAATATCCCAAACTACAATTCCTACACAGCGCATTGCTTTCAAACGACTTCGGTGACAATATTAGTGAATGCTAGTTCTGATCGGCTCTAGACATCATGCAGGCTGTAAGTCGTATGCAACTCGCCCATAATGGCAATTAATTATTAATTATTGGCATTATAGGCTCGTTGCATAATGTACTAGTTGTAGTTAGATGGCATTGTATATAAATGTAAACCTCAACACCATGATCTGATGATGACCGCTTGAAGGTCGAGATGCGTAACCCTAAAACATTGCCCATTATAATGGAGATCATAACTAATACATGTATTTTTTCCCAGTCATTGGGCAAATTCGTGTTGACCGACTGAAGAGTTACAACTAATCTTTACAATATTGGAGTATCAAAGAAAATTGCCATATCTTTCCACATATTAACTTGTCGGCACTAAACCTAAGAGCTTATCTTATTAACTCGCGAGAACTGGCGCATGGGTATTTTTGACCCGAGGCTTAAATAATCCCCCCCCCCCCATATATTATTCTGCTAAAATCCCATTTCAGTTTTGTACCGAAAATAAGGTCCCATTAACACCAACCTACACATATGGGGTACCTACAGGCTCAGCATAACCCAATGCGTAAGCGAAACGCACTCACTTACTCTTTAAATGCCTCACAATTAAATAAATACCTTAAAACATGTATATTTACAATGAAATAATGAAAGAATGCAACACGGTAACCATGGTAACAGAATCTCACAGGTCCATCTATTTCTGTAAGACGCAATGCAATTCCAATATTATTACATTACTGTGAAAGTTTCCAGACTGTTATAAGGTTATCACTGAACAAAATTAAGCTGTAAAATTCATCAATACATTCAGTATAATGCGCTTAAGGGGGTCAAGGTGCACTCTAGAATTTTTTTCACGCAATTTTCACGTGTGAGTGTGGTACGAAAGGTCTTTTTCACCCGACTATAAAGGGTCTCCGAAAACCACATTTAATGGCCCTTAAATTAACAGTGTCTGTGATATTTCCAAAAAACTAACTTCGCTCTGATATACCTATGAAGGAATGACAAACCCCTATTCACTGCACCAGTAGCTGAATTGATAAAGTCTGATTATTCCTACCAAGGATAAATCAGTCATAGCATTCATAATTGAGATTTTGCTAAGTGTACTCATTACATCTGGAATATTCGCGGGCGAAGCCGTGACGGGTAATGCTAGTGCTCTATATTTTCGTTTTGGTCAGCCCTTATTCTGTCACTTACTGTACATTCCTTGCTAGCCTTGAATTTCACCGTGGGAAAACAAGCATGTCCATAGCTTTTTGAACACTCGAGTTATTTCTATATTATTTACGGTTGGGTCAGATTTACCCATGGCGCCAGTCCTCGCGTGACAAATTTCGGCTTACGTTAGTCAGGACAATCAGTGAAAAATGAGGAGGGAAATCCATCTATTTTGGCGCAGCACAATCACATAGCTCACGATCTTGTTCATCCATGTTTAGGGTCTAGGGACACCTTGGTCATCAGCTCCTTTCTTCAAAAAAATTAATATGATGGCTTTGCCGCCACTATCAAGGCCATCATACTGTTATGAAATTATTGTCATTTTTCTGGAATTTGAAAAATATAAATAAACCTCATTTTATATTGGGAGTAGTTCACAGCAAGGCACCAGGTGTAAAATGACTTCATTTAAATACGTGCCACTACGACAAAAAGGTGATGATGATGAAGATTATGATAATTGTTGTTTTAAGGGACCTAACATATAGGTTATCGGCCCCTAATAGTTTGGGTGATAGTGAAACATGAGATGAGAATGAAAACTATAACTAATACTAACTACAAACTTACAGACTAGAAGAAGAAATGGTAAACAAAGGATAAGGCAAATAAAGGACAGGAAGAAAAGAAATGCCCTCAACCCTCGAAGAATGAGGATTGAGGGGCCTGAAAGGAAGGAGAGCCATGAAATGCAGATAGGAAAGGGGGAAAGAGAAGAGGGCCCGCCCCAAGGTCAGAGGACAAAGGGGGCAAAACGGACCCAGCTCAGGAATCCCTCGGGGTCGCCAACTCCCAAACTCTCCAGCCGTGAACCCTTGAGGGTGTAGCATTATCCAGGGTGCACCAGAAGTGGTGGGGCTACATACACCCTGCCTCCTTGAGGGCCTTGAGCACAAGGCAGGAGATATCATGAAAAGAAATGGAAGGCTGACCCCTCGCAGAAGGAGGGTATCAGGAAAGATGAGACAAGGGCCAGTTAAGGCGGGAAAGTGAAAGACTCCCTTGTCCTCGGATACCCTAATACCGTCAGGGTCGGAAGAGGACAAGAGTTGACCAAGAGAGGTCGACAGGATAAAAGACCGTAGAGGAGCCCGGCACAAGTAAGTGGAAGCAATGCCGGACTCAGCTGGGGTCCCGTGGTCGCCAACCCACGTCCTACTAGATGTGAGCCCCTGGGAGGAAAGACGACAAAAAGGGAGTGGCACATTATGGGTCAAAATGACCCAGCGCCAGTCTCGTGTTATATTTTCTCACGCCAGTTTTCAAGGTTTAATGAATTTTCCAAGATTTTTAGGCTAGATGGTATACACAAGAACCTCGTTTATCCGGATTTAGTGGGACCGGAACTGATCCGGATTATCAAAATACGGATACTCCGTAAAACCAAAAACAAATACATGTTATAAGTTATAATCTATTATATTAACATAAGTTGTAATATCATTTTTCAATTATTGTACAAAAATATAAGAACACTTTTCTTACATTTACGACTATTTTATTTTTTCATTATATTCGATCCGGTTTAATGAGGGCTGGATAAACGTGGTTCTTGTCTACAAACATTTTGGTACTTGAAAGAAAAATCCGACATTTTCTTGGCATTTGGTAGTGATTTTTGTTCGTTTTGTAAATGGCAACAAATTGAAGCCAAGACGAATAAGCGTTCGTTGGTTAATAGCTTCTGTAAGGGTTGAGCTGGCTCAGACCGCGTGATAGCAACATGCTGTGCTACAAACTGGTGAAGGTTTTGTCTCCGCTAGCTATTAACCAGTGAACGCTTATCAGTCTTGGCTTCTTAGAAAGACCTGCGCTCGGCCTCTCAGGAGTCCACACGACAAGAAAAGAAGTCTTAGCTTCAATCTGTTACCATTTACAAAAGTACAAAAATCACTACCAAATGCCAGGAATGTTTTCGAGATTTTTCTTTCATGCACCAACATTTTTGTATACGTTCCACAAAACCTTAAAAAAATATTTAATAATATAACCCTATTAGTTCAATGTCAAAAAATTAATCTATGGTTAGAAAATGTGATTTTCTTCGTTACTCCAAATAGACTATTAAAACATGTAATCTCAGAAACTGAAAGTCGTAGCCTATCACAATATGTTGGTGCAGGTGAAAAGTCTAATGATGAAATATTTGGAAAAATTTGTAACAAAATGATTAAAAGCAAAAACAATTACCATCATAGGCATTGAGGAAAGAGACCAATAGGACGACTGAGACAGCGTTGGCTTGACATGACGATTTAAATATTGCCCGACTTCATCCTGACATGGCTCACAATCGTGCAATATGGCGACAGAGAACCAAAAATAGCAGACCTTGCTAATTTGTGGGACAAATGCTAAAGAAAAGGAGAAAGAAGGAGAAGATTATAGGAAAATGTGAGAAAATTGATTAATAGGTAATTTAAATGCTTCACCAATCAATTCAATTAATAATGTTATCGGTTTTACATCCCTTTTAACTACTCTGGCTTTTAGAGACGCCGGGGTGCCGGAATTTTGCCCCGAAGGGGATCTTTAACGTGCCAGTAAATCTACTGACACGGCTCCCTCGCATTTGTGCACCCTCAAATGCCTGCTGACTGAGCCAGGATACGAACCTGCAATCTTGCGCCCAGCAAGCGAGAACGTTACCCCTGAGCCACGCAGCCAGCCACCAATCAATTCAAATTATATTCAAAACAGTACATGTTTCGGTCCAAAAATGGAGCGTTCTTCAGCAAATTAGAATTAAACCTTAAGAAACTAATTTAATAAATCTAATGAGAAATGAAATTAAGTAAAATATATACAGGATGAAATGAAGATACCGGAAAATCAATGAATAAGAACGATGAAAATATAAAATATAATGGATAAGTATATTTGTAAAATGTAAAATAATAGAATCAATTTGAAATAAAATAAAATGGATATCCATACAAATGTAATTTGGTTAACCCTTTATGGGATATTGGTCTCTATATTGACCACCTGTCATAAGGACAGTTTATGCTTTCAAAGATGCTGATAGTTGAATCTTTCAGCCAAATTTCGGAGAATTTTCATACCAAAGTGCATTTCTAAAAATCAAATATTATATACGTATCAACTTGACGTAATGTGTTGGATAAAATTTAAAAAAGAAAACTTAAACTAAGAACATTAACAATTAAAGTGTAAAAATAAAATAAAAATATAGAAATAACAAGTAGTTCCGTGACGAACTAAAGAGCCTACTTTTCTTAAAATTAAGATTCATGCCAATGATTATTCTACAGTATATGAACCTATCTAGGATAATGACGAAATTAAGTTGGTAATATCGAAATTTTTAATTTGTTAGAAATATACCTGGTATAATGTAGCCTAATGGAGCACTACAGTTGGCAGCCCTGGTGACTGAATATATTCTTAGTTCCATCTCTTAAGGTACAGAATACAGAATTTGGTTGAAGTCCAATGGACGTTACATGCAGTTAAACATTGGATCTATCAGCACGCGTAAAAGTATGTTGGCAACAATGGCATGCGTGTGCTGTCAGAAATAATCTGAAATATTATATCTTGTTGTGTCAATGTTGGATGAAATTCATTGGATAGTATAGAAGTTACATGTATTTTAAAATTGGACATACCAGCAGGCATAGAATAATGTTGGCAACACTGACTTATATAAATTACTCCATATTAATCTAATATGTCAGGTACTATACGTGTGCATAGTTTAAGGCTGTCAGGTTGCATACTTTCCGATAGGTTGGTATTTGGATAAAAGAATATAGAGAGAGCAATTATTAACAGTTGGCAGCCCTGGTGGCTCTTAAAAATACGCTCAGTCATATCTGATTATGTACACATATTACATACAAAATTTGGTTGAAATCCAATTGATAGTGTAGAAGTTATAAGCATTTAAAAATTGGACCTATCAGAAGGCTTAAAATTATTTTGGCAACACTCTGTCATGTATGGCCTCCTGGAAATTAAACTGAAATAGTATTATCTACATGTGTGCCAACTTTGGAATAGCTCCCATGCATACCTTCCAAGATATCCAACATGAAGCTCAAATTTCTAGTGCGTTTTTTCAGCAGTTGGTAGCACTGACATCATTTTCAAACATGGCCTTGAGATATTCCGGTATACAACTTTACTCATACTAAATTTGTTTTCGATTGCTGCAGCCCTTTAGGAGTTGATAGGGGGGGGGGGGGACACACACAGCCAGACAGACAGAAGGACAGACAGACACACATTTTCCCGGATCGATCTCATAAGTCTACATTTTCCTAATTTTTGCAAAATGTGAAAAGTAGGCTAAAAATCATAAAAATAAATGTCAATAATAAAAGAAATTTAAAAATATAAATAATAAACATAACTATAAAATAATTATGAAAATAATTGTAAAAATCAATTCGAAATTAGTTAATTAATTAATTTAATAAAAATATCAAAATTAAATCTAAAAGAATATAAATTGAAAACTAAAAAAATATATATAAACATTAAAATTAGAGAAACAAAATATAACATAATTTACAATTATAATAATTAAAATAAGTTTAAATGTAGAAACACATAAAAGTAAAAAATAGTTTTGCCCTATAATGGGTTAGTTAGTTATTGTTGTTTTAAGGGGCGGAATTACGAGGTCATCTGCCCCTCTTAACACAGAAAAATATACAAATTTGGAATGGAACTTAAAATTTAGAGGTGGACACCCAAATTTGAAAAGACAGAAAATTAATTAAACAAAAAGTAAATAAAAGTAATAATTATAAAAAAATAAACAAAAAAATGCGGAAATACAATAAATTATTATCATTCAAAAACGAACAAGTCGTTGAGTCAATGTAGCCCTACATAGGGTTAAATAAATGTTCTAAATATGTGAATATAATTTTCAAAAAACTCAGGAGATGCCTTTTCTAACTGGTGATTGGAGCCGAGAAGGATGGTTGTGTTGGGACAGGCAGTTGGAGTTGAGACTTCCAATCTCCACATCTACCAAATTTAAAGTCTCGCTGTATTCGTTCATAAATTCCATATCTAAAATCTCACACGGTTCTAATCACTCCGTGCTGTTACGTGAATGAATGAATTCCTATATTTTAAGCTCTAATTTAAAACCAATGATATGCTCTTATAACGTTAAGTAAGCCACACTTGCAGTAGATTGGAAATGAATGGAAATGTTGAATAAACTGTTGTTGGCGATTGGTTTAAAGTACGGCGAGGTTATGATGCCATATCTATATAATTACACTGTTGTGTGTACTTAAAAATGCACATGTTGGTTGGGATTATTGGAATTAACTGGTGTAGTATTGAGTTCTTTAGTTATTGTGGTTAATTCAACACCGTTGTTTCCTGAAATCTGTATTTTAATTAATTACAAAATGATAAGAACAGAAAGCTTTTGTTGATAGTAAACAAGTGTTCTTAAATTATCGGTAGACACTGTAGTGGGGGTATAACACAGTTTTTCTCCAGCAAATATTTTAGGGGTTTGTCGTATCTTTCGCAGGATTTCCCCTACAGTAGGTGCACCAAGGCCTTGACGTCATCTCATCATCATCAGTCTATCTGCCTGATGGCAGGTTTCCTCATGGTCGGTCTCTCTACCTTATCCGGTCTTCAGCAGCACGTTTCATCAGCTCATAAGATCTTGATGGAATCCAGCACCTGAAACCTCCTTCTTCCTCTTCGGATTTTCCCTTGGACTGTCCCTTCTAATGCACTTTTCACCAAACCATCTCCCCTTAGGCAGTGCCCAATCCAATTCATTGTTCTTTTCCTTATCTTCTTTAACGTCATTCTTTTCTTCTCATACTTTCTTTAATCCTTCCTCATTTCTCACTTTGTCCTTCCTACATATTCCCCCCATTCTTCTCCATAGCTACATTTCGAAAGCCTCTATTCTTCTCTCGTCTTCTTTCCTAAGCGTCCAATTTCCCGCTCCATACATAGCTACACTCCAAACAAAACATTTCACTGATCTCTTCCTTAGGCTTACTTTCATTGCTCCACAAAATAATGTTCTTTTCTTTGGGAAGGCTTTTTTTTGCTATTGCAATCCTTGTATCTATTTCTTTAGTGCATATCATTTCTTGTGTAACCCGACTTCTTAGGTATTTAAAACTATCTACTTGTTCAATTTCATCTTCAAATTTTATTGTAATTTTTACACCTTCCGTTTTAGGAGCTTGTGGTATCTTGATCATCAGCCTTGTGTACTTGGATGTGTGTTGGGTTATTATGATAACCTGTGTTTCTGCAGAGACTGTAGTAATACGTGTAACGGGGATGGGTGCCTCGGAGCTTGAAATAAGGTAAGTTATTACCCTGTCATTTTCTTGGAGGGAGTGTGGAAAATCGATAATTTAGTATTGGTTACGGTAAGATTGTCCCTTTCTATACAAGATGGCCAGTTCTCGGGTGAATACAGCGAATTATTTAACCCTATGACGTCTCCAGTACAACTTCCGAGAGCTAATGTTACAATCACGAGAAACTTGAAAGTCAAGATGAAAGAAGAATTACGGTGAACAGATGCGTGCCTCAATAAACAAACATACACACATTATTGAAATTGAACATGAGTCTTACTTTATAAAGTACGTATTCTTGTATAATTGGAAGGAAAAACGAGAGACAATTAGAGAATGTAGGGCTCTATTTAATTCAATAACGATATGTTATTAAAATTAATTGGATAATGCGGCAATAAAGTGACGGTTACATATCACTCGTCTTTTATCGCCAACTAAACTGGCTTCTTGGAATCATGTCAAATTACTAAGACAAACGTCTAATAAGAAAACAAGTTGATAGATTTAATAGAAATACGTGTCTTTCATATGATTTACTGCGTCTTTCGGAAAGGGTCTAATAAGACATACAGGCAAGGCGAACCTGTTTCCTCCGCTGCGATGCTAGAAAAAGCACCAGGCTTTGTATTGGCGAGCGATCGACAAGCGAAATACACGCTACTGGCTTCTGTAATTGGTGCAGCTGCCTGAATCTTCACAGACACTGATGTTATTAATAAGTTCGCTCCTCTCATTACAAACATTCCTTCGTTAGTCGCACCTGCCTCAAATTAAGACTGGTGACATGTTACCTAAGGCTTATATGGTGTGTGCTCTTACATCTGATAGTATAGCCCCAGACAGCTCTCAATGGGAAATGATTGTCCACTATGAAGAGTATTTAGTACCTAGAGCAACGATATTTTATTTTTAAAACTTATGTGGACTGGAGTAATTGAAACCGTTCAACTATTGATAGAAGATAAGCTCACCTGAAAAAGCTACTAGTCGCATTGAAGCACTTTAGATAGTAATGCACTGGTACAAGGCGGTCACATGTTCCCCCAACATTGCCCCTATCCCGGAGGCTCACGACTAGTTCAATAATTTAGGTCCGGAAGTTCAAGTACTATAAATGAATAAATATGCATGCAAAAATGCCCTAATTATTGGTCAAATATGCATCACGTTTAAAAAAATTATGCGCTATGAAATAAATACGGCAATTTCGATCACTCCGTATTCTTTAGCGTTACTATTTTGAATATCAAGAAAATATGAACAGACGGACATATAACTTCCACATTTTTAAAATATCTCAACTAACAAACAGAGGACAAAGAAGTTTAAATTCCTGTGGGAATGGAACCAACCCAACGGACTGGATAAGGAAGCAATCAAAGGAAGGATTAGTTAACTCGACCTGGCCTACAAACTAACACAGAATAAATACAACAAACGAGCATTAGCATACAAGATCAAAATCAGACACTACAAATCGTTAGTACTACTTGAAGGATTGTACGCTTCACATTGTCTTATTTTTTGTAAAAAGGGAGAATTTCAAGTACTAGAAATGAAAGAAAGAAAGAAAGAAAGAAAGAAAGAGAGAGAGAAAGAAAGAAAGAAAGAAAGAAAGAAAGAAAGAAAGAAAGGAAGATACTGAGAAAAATACTTGGACCACAGGAGACTACTGATGGGACATGGAAGAAGAGAAAATTGAAGAACTTTACGAATGTACTGAAAAGATCACACACGTAATGACGAAGCGGAGGCTAAAGTTCTATGGGGCGGCTTCGGTGGCGTAGTTGGTAGCATGCTGAGCTTCTATGCCCAAGATCGCGGGTTCAAATCCGGCCGAAGTCGTCGGAGCGTTAAAAATCACAGTGTGCCTTCCTTTATATTTTTTTTTTACATTGATTTATTCATTCTTGTGTTTACAAAAGAAACAGCTACAAACACTGTATACAATTCCCTCCTCAAGGTAATGTTCTAAGTTCATAGTAGTCTTTGAGAAAAAAAACAAATATAAAACACACAAAACACAAGAACAAAACACCAAGCATCATAAGGCTGTAGCACAATGATGACCACACGTATGTTGTTGGAATTTATATAAAAAGTTGCCAAAAGCACTGTTCAGACACTTCCGCTGTACGAGTTTCCATCGTTCTTTTCGAAGGTGATCCAGAAAACCAGGCAGGGCATTCACCAGGGGTGTCCGGTAACCAGTAAGATTGTGGTGGATTGCTGCAACTGCTAGCCATAAGATGGCATTCTTTTTCGGCTCACCAAGTACATCCCGTATTTCGAAGTTCAAGATCTCCTCGTCCCTGTTGCGTGTTAGCCCGGTTATGCTGTGAATAGCATTCATCGTCCATCGCCACACGCCGTTCTCACTCCCACATGTAGTGATGCGGTGGATGAGGGTGTCAGTCCTGTTGCACACAGGACAGGTATCATCAGCCACTTGTTCGTGCCGCTTCATTTTTTCACCAGTGGGGATGATTTCATTAATGCAGGCATATACAGACAGTCGCCAGTCTAAGGCTACGTCCTAGGTGCAAGCGTCCAGCGTGCACGCGCTTTCACGCGCTACCTGCTAGATGCGGACCAACACACACTATCGCATGACGGCCTGGGGGCGTTCTCGCGCGCGTGCTTCCCAGGTAGCGCTACCAACGCTCTCGAGTAGGAAGCAGCTACCAAACAAGTTTGTCCGCGATTGTGCATTCGGCAGTGTGCTAGCAAAATGTCGACATCAGAGGCTGGTCAGAAATATATACGGTACACTAATATGTAGTAAAATGTACTTAGATGTGAGAGAAAACGTTAAGGTGAGTGGTCAAGATAAATGAAAACACTCTACAATTGCATAGATTGGGGAAATTGGTCCCCCTGTTCAATACACTTTCCTCAAATCTATGTATTAAACATTCAACACGGACCAAAAATGAGGTTATTAACAAATTATGAAAGGTATAAAAATTAATATAACATTTCTTTACAGAGGAGGTTAGCAAGTCCAAATGAAAAGCCTGAAGGATAACTTCAGAAAAGTAGTTAAGAAAACAGGAAACCCCAGAACGAGAGACCCTGCCCCAACACCTACACCATGGTGGGTACATTTCAAGGTCATGGAATTTCTTAAGGATATCACGGAACCGAAGAAAACATCTGGAAATATTCCAATTGAAGACAACCCACAAACAGAAGATGCGTCAGATGAGAACAGCCTAGACGATGCCTCAGTGGTTGTTGATTCAGATCCTACAGTTGCACCTGAAGCTCCAAATCCTCCGATAAGGAATACACCAAAAACATTAGACTATCGGCAGGAAATGGTACAATTAGAGAAGAAAAAATGGAGTGGATGTTTAACCGTAGAGATAAAGAGAAAGAGGAGTATGATGATCTTTACTTCTTCAAATATTTGTTGCCATACATGAAAAAACTCCCTCTTTTAGAGAAACTCAGTTTAAGATCACAGTTTCAGAATATGCTCTTCAACGAGTTAAACACTCTTGACATGCAAAGTAATTTTAGTCATCCTTCTCCTTCTTCACTCTCAGCCTTAACTTCAACCGATAATGCAAGCTATCATCTGACATACACTGATGTTAATTGTTTGATTCAATAAGTGTAATGAACATTGTGTGAATATTACGTTACTCTACGGAATAATAATAATAATAATAATAATAAGTAATAAATAAATTCAGTCTTACGTTTCACAGGTAAATTATCTTACCTCAAAGTAACAAAAAGTCTTTCTTCCAGAGATATTGGTTTCTGAAAATTAGTGGTACTGTGAAAAGGTGTGGTCGAATAACCTCCACTATGTAATCGAACGTTGCAGGTAACATTCTGCGGTATTCAAAAAAAAAATTATTGTGGTCAGATTTGAGCTCATTATAGAGGTGATGGAACTCCCCTAACTGATGCCGGCTTTTCAATATAAAATACTTGCTTTGCCGCGTATTCACTAACTCAATTTTCTAACGCATTGTTCTCCATGAGAAACATAAGGCTTGCTTTCCTAGCACTTGTCATCGTGCTTATCGTGCTACTGAATTTATTTATTACTTATTAATATTATTCAGTAGAGTAACATAATATTCTCACAATGTTCATTACACCTATTGAATCAAACAATTAACATCAGTGTATGTCAGATGATAGCTTGCATTATCGGTTGAAGTTAAGGCTGAGAGTGAAGAAGGAGAAGGATGACTAAAATTACTTTGCATGTCAAGAGTGTTTAACTCGTTGAAGAGCATATACTGAAACTGTGATCTTAAACTGAGTTTCTTTAAAAGATGGATTTTTTTCATGTATGGCAACAAATATTTGAAGAAGTTAAGATCATCATACTCCTCTTTCTCTTTATCTCTACGGTTAAACATCCACTCCATTTTTTCTTCTCTAATTGTACCATTTCCTGCCGAGAGTCTAATGTTTTTGGTATATTCCTTATCGGAGGATTTGGAGCTTCAGGTGCAACTGTAGGATCTGAATCAACAACCTCTGAGGCATCGTCTAGGCTGTTCTCATCTGACGCATCTTCAGTTTGTGGGTTGTCTTCAATTGGAATATTTCCAGATGTTTTCTTCGGTTCCATGATATCCTTAAGAAATTCCATGGCCTTAAAATGTACCCACCATGGTGTAGGAGTTGGGGCAGGGTCTCCCGTTCTGGGTTTTCCTGTTTTTGTAAATTCTTTTCTGAAGTTATTTTCATTTGGACTTGCTAACCTCCTCTGTAAAGAAATGTTATATTAATTTTTATACCTTTCATAATTTGTTAATAACCTCATTTTTGGTCCGTGTTGAATGTTTAATACATAGATTGGAGGAAAGTGTATTGAACAGGGGGACCAATTTCCCCAATCTATGTAATTGTAGAGTGTTTTCATTTATTTTGACCACTCACCTTAACGTTTTCTCTCACATCTTAGTACATTTTACTACATATTAGTGTACCGTATATATTTCTGACCAGCCTCTGATGTCGACATTTTGCTAGCACACTGCCGAATGCACAATCGCGGACAAACTTGTTTGGTAGCTGCTTCCTACTCGAGAGCGTTGGTAGCGCTACCTGGGAAGCACGCGCGCGAGAACGCCCCCAGGCCGTCATGCGATAGTGTGTGTTGGTCCGCATCTAGCAGGTAGCGCGTGAAAGCGCGTGCACGCTGGACGCTTGCACCTAGGACGTAGCCTAAGGGAAGCCATTTGTTGCGCACATTGCCCCAGATATGCTTCCAGTCCTTGTTGGGGTATTTTAAATGCACGAGGGGTGTGAAATTACGGAGTTGCAATAAAAAAGCATAACTGTGTTTAGCTTCATTAAAGGAACCATCGGAGATGTGGGCAGTGGGAAGTTTTAGCAAAAGGGTCAGGGCTTTCCTGAACAAAGTTCGGAATGGATGGGGTTGTCGTAAAGGAGTAGTTTCAATGTCTTTCAGAGCAGCACAAACGAACGGATCACCTGTAGAAAGTCTCGCCTTGATAATATGTTTCAAGAAGAGTGAAGAGCATTTCAGTTCAACTGCAAAAAGTCGCAGACCACCAAACTGTTCTGGTAACTGTAGTTGTTATCGTCGAATTCTATAGCGATAGCCGTTCCAAAGATAGAATCCAATCGCCATTTCAAAGCGCTGGCTGATTATATGTGGAGGGGGACGAACTTGCGCCACATACCAGAGTTTCGACAGAGCAAACGTATTAATGTGCCAGTTTTTTTTTTGCAGAATATTGAGTCGTCTTGAAAGTTCCTCTTTCAGTTGGAACCTCAGAACATTTAATCGGGCAGCCCACTTGGTCTGTATGGTCTCTGCAATATCTCGACTGAAAGTTATACCCAATATTTTGCATGCGGTGACTGTCGGAATACCGGTAGTATTGGAGTAGTGCCTATTGTGACCTGGGCCTAAGAGCAATAAGGATGACTTTCCGTAGTTTACTTGTGCTCCACTGGCCTGACAAAATGACTCAAGGGTCTGTTGGACGAGTATCGCGTCGCCTTCATTTGTGAGTAGTATCGTTACTTCATCGGCATAGGCTCGCAGTGTGAAACGCTCTCCGTTTTCGTGAGGCCAGTGAGTACGTTGTTCATCATCCTGTCCATGGGTTCCAGCGCCAAGACGAATAGAGCCATTGATAGGCGGCATCCTTGTCTGACAGACTTCTTGACTGGAATTTTCGATGACAGAAACCCGTTGACCATAACACGAGAAGAAGCCGTTTGGTAAAGTCGTTGGAAAGTTCCATGATTGTGTTGGGAAAATGAAAGCATTCTAATACCTTCCATAAATACCTGTGGGCTATTCTGTCAAAGGCCTTATTAAGGTCAATGCTTGCAAGTGCAGCAGCGGGGTTATCAACGACAGAGTAGTGTATGATAATATCACGAATGGCTAGAAGGTTGTGCACGATATTTCTTCCAGGAATGGTACAAGTTTGCCCAATGCCAATTAAAGCGGGAAGAATGCGTCGGATTCTGTTTGCTAACACCTTGGCCAGAAGTTTATAATCGGTATTTAAGATAGTAATGGGTCTGTAGTCAGTGATATAGACACATTTCGATTGTTTCGGAAACAGAAGAATAACCCCTTCTGTGAAGGTATTCGGTATGTCACCGGTCAATGCTTGATTAAGCACACCTGTCAGGTCATCTCCGACCATGGTCCAAAAGTGTCGGTACCACTCGTACGGGATACCATCAACGCTGGGTGTCTTATTAGATGCAGTCTGATCTAGAGCATGTTTCACCTCTTCCTTGGTGATAGACGTCTCAAGGAAATGGATGTCATCGTCCTCGAGGTGTTTGTCAACAGATCGCAAGATGTTATTGACTTGCAAATCACTAACGCTGTCTTCTCCCAACATGTCACGAAAGTAGCGCTCACTTTCGGCGAGTATGTGTTCGTGAGTTCTGATGTCCACACCTTGTTCATTAATCCATTCATGCACAAATTGTCGGTTTGCTGATCTTCGCATTTTGGGTAAATGAAAGAGTGACATTCGTTCCTCTGCTAAGATGGAGGTTTCTTTAAAGTGAGGGAGCATGTCCTGGAGACTCTGCTCCTTAATCCCTACAATAGTCTTCTTGATGGAACTGAGGGGTATTGAAACATTTTCTCCTTGCCGTTCCTTCCGATGCAGGTCATGCATGACTGTGGTATAAAAGTCGAGTTTCCTGTTTAGGTCGTGGTACCGTTCATAGGTGAAAGTTTTGGCTGTAGATCTAATGGTAGGCTTTAACTTCTTTATCCACCAGTCTAGAATATTATGGTATCGATCTTTTGTTGTAGTACATTGTTGATAAACGGTGGCAAAGCGTCGGTCATTGTCGTGGGTTTGAAAAGCATTCTTGTTCATTTTCCATGAACCCCGACCAATGAAGCATCTGTCTCCCCGTTGCGCTTTAAGAGTAAATATGACACTGTGGTGGTCACTGCAGGCTACGGGAACTACTGTACAGCTATCAAGAAGATGTGCTTGAGGCTGGGAGATATAAGCGCGATCTATTCTAGATCTGGAATCCCCACGACAGAAGGTAAATTCCACGTACGAACCATGCAATCGTTGCCAGGTATCCACCAGCTGCATGCTATGGGTATGTGTCTGTAGCCCTGGACAGAAGTTGAAGGCGCCTGTTTGGTCACGAGGATGCAGTGTGCAATTGAAATCACCGGCTAAAATCACCGGACCTGACGTCGGTACATGTGTCAAGATGTCATGGCTGAACAGTGTGTTCCGGTCATGCTTGTAGTTCGTCCCGGACTGGCCGTATACATTAATCAGTCTGATGTTATTATAGGAAGCTGACAAAATTCTACCTGAGGGGTCCATGATGACATCGGTAATTTCGAAACCTTTTCTATACACGATGGCGGTGCCCCGGACGTTGTCCCCCACATTCACAACATGGTCATAATTGTACAAGCAGCCAAAATTGTTTTCATTGACCTCTTGCAGAAACAATATATCAATATCATACTCCTTCAAGAACCTACCCATCAGGGCCGGTGTGGTGACATTCTTCACGCCATTGACATTGAGAGTAGCAAACGTCGTGAGAATACTGGCCATGCTCTGGAAAACGAGCATGAAATGTAGAAACAAAGGAGAGAAATACATGTTCTATATGCGATAGTGGCCCGTAAGACTGACGTTATTGATGTAAAACAAAGGAACAGCAGCAAATATTGTAGGTCAGCGTTTAGAATTGCCCAGGGCTTTGTCAGTACTCTTCAGTCTCGGAGGTAATCGTGGGTCTCGATGACTAAGCGTGCCGGGTTTCACAGGAGTGATTTCCTTGTGCGTTGTAGCAGCTGATGGGGGTAAGGACGTAGTCTTCCCAGTGTTCGGAGCTGTCACGTGGCGGTGAGCAGTACTAGCTGTTCCACTCCCAGCAACCTCAATTTCCATATCGTCATCTGTGGCAAGGCTGTTTGCAGTGTCAGTTAGATTGGGCAGTGGGGCCGTCGGGGGCGGATCCGGAACGTGTGGTGAGGGGTTATTCTGCAGCAGATCAGAGCTTGTAGGCGCAATTACTTCAGCTGTTGTGTACATGCCAGAAATCCCGTCATGGGTGCCTGGTGGTGGTGGGCCTGTTAAATCGGTACCCTCACTGTCCGGCTTCCGACGTTTGTGTGTGCTTTCATCAAGTGTGGGAAAGTCCGAGTGAACAACAGCGTGCTTAGGTGCTGGAGCTGATGGCGGGACAACGTGTTCCGGGGCCCATGCTGGGGCTGGGTGACTCGAGGTTGATGGGTCGCCACTAACCGGCAGGTTTTCTGGTTCAACAGTGTCAGATCCTATCGTACGCTGGTCGAAAGCGCGTGCTCGTCGCAGGGGACACTGGGGTCGTAAATGGTTTGTTGAATTACATGCAAGGCAAGTTCGCATTTGACCATCATAAACAATCTGTGCCCGATAGCCTTCAATGGAAATGAACGAGGGGATGGCTTCCTTCAAGTCCTTGCGCACTGCGCGTATGCCATTCTGCACCCGAAATGGGTATTGCACAGGCCATTCTTCATTTCGATGCTCATTCACTTTACCATATTTGCTGAGAGTACTTATTATTGAACTGATGGGAACCTCCGGGGGAACATTGAGAATACGAACTGTTTTGATGACATTATCGGTAGCAGTAATTTGCACCGTCCCTATTCGACCATCTGCCAAAGTAATTTTCTGTTGCCCCGCATGTATACTTAACAACCTTTTAAACAGTACTTGGGAAATTACCTTTAAATATACGGCGTTGTCCAAATTGTCGAGTTGAATCATCTCGATCTGGTCAGCAGTGATTTTCAAACAAGTGGAGATCCAATTGTGCACCTCCCATGCACTGGGCCTGTTGTCGCGTTCAAAAACACATTTTAAAGTGAGCTTGCGCACAAATTTTGTAACCATGGTGATTGTCGTTTACTAGTACAAGACGAGAGTTATTCGAATATGAACCGCTCACAGAACTCGGTATGCAGTGGTTCGAGAGCAGATATACGCACAGAAATAGCCAAGCACAGTACCTGTACCGCACGTGAGCCAGACGCAACCTCGCTCGACGAAGGCTGTCGAGCAACTATCCTTCGGAGGGGAAGTAAAACAGGCGGGACCATGTCATAGATTTATGGCATGTAAATGAACATGCCACTAACTATAATTGTGTGAAGCTAAATTTCTACTTTAGATTTGATTAACGCTTTATTAGATCTAACGTTCGTCGCCAGGTGCCGGTTGCGGTGGCATCTATTACCCAAGTTCTCATCTAGGTGTCGTTGACGGTAGCATTTGGTAGAAAAAGTAAGAACTACCTGAAATTGATCGTCTGCAGTTCTTACCTCAATTACAGATAACACACACTAATACAGTCATCAAAATTAACACCGGTCATCAGACTGATTCTACACACACCCAAAGTACACGGCGCTACATGACCGCGTTGTTGCAGCCCCTAAACTGAGGAACCAACCAACCAGCATTGCGGTACCTCTAAGTCAAAACCTCAAGACCACTCAGGCACAAGAAAATCAACAAATATGCACCGTTGGCAGAAGATATCAGGAAGATTTGGTTGATTGGTTCCTTAGTTTAGGGGCTGCGACAACGCGGTCATGTACCCCGTGTACTTTGGGTGTGTGTAGAATTTGTCTGATAACCGTTGTTGATTGTGATGGCTGTATTAGTGTGCGTATCTGTGATTCAGGTAGAAGGACTGCAGACGATTAATTTTTTCAAGTATTTCCCACTTTTGCTACCAAATGCTACCGTCCATGACACCTAGCTGCGGACGTGGCTACTAAATGCCATCGCAGTCAGTCCCTGGCGGCGAACGTTGGAACTAAAAAGCGTTATCAAACTAACCTACAAATTTTAGCTTCCACAAGTGTAGTTAGTGGAAGGTTCTTTAACATGCCATAAATCTATGACATGGGACCGCCGGCTTTACTTCCCCTCCGAAGGAAGGCATACTGAGGGATTCTTAACGCTTTAAAAAAACCGACGACTTTGGCCGGGTTTGAACCCGCGTTCTTGTGCATAGAAGCTCAGCATGCTACCAACTACGCCACCGAAGCAGCTGGGCGGATGTGTCGAGTAAACTCTGTAAACATTTTATCTCTGGTGATGTCAGCAACGGGGATAGTTCCAAAGCCTCTCGTAACGGATCTGGGGGAACTGATCGCCAGAATACAGAAGGCAGTGTCCACGTCACATAGTCCGATTTTTTTTTTCCCAGTAATAATTATAAGGTAGACTTGATTGAAAAGTCCGCATCTTGTATTCACCATATCCATGAGGAAATAAATATAATAATAAGAATGTTTTTGCATTTACGTCCATTTTAATTACTAAAGCTTTTATAGACGCCGGTGTGTCGGAATTTTGCCCCGAAGGGCATCTTTTACGTGGTACAGCTCCCTCATATGTGCACAACCTCCAATGCCAACTGACTGCTCCAGGATTCGATCGTGCAACCTTGGACACAGCTGCACCACGCAGCCAGTCCCACGACTAGTAGGACGTAGGTTGGCGTCCACGACATTCGAGCACATCTGCCATTGGTTTCATTTACTTCTGTCCGGCTCCTCTGTTTTATCTTCCTTGATCAACTTTTTATCTCTTCCAATGCCGGTGATAACAGAATATCTGAGGCATAGAATATCATTCATTTTGATGAAGATACGGACAATCTTACGCACTCTAAATGGCCGCCTAAATCACCCAATCTTAATCTCACTAGCATACGGTGGTCTTTATATTTGCACCAGCTGAAAGACAAATTTTCGAACCCACATCAATCCCATTTCTGAATATGGGGTACAGGCGTAACTCTAACTTTCTCTTCACACGGTAGCATGCTGAGCTTCTACGCTCAAGGTCGCAGGTTCAATCCCGGCCGAGGTGGTCGGATTTTTTAAGAGGGTTAAAAATCCCTCAGTATGCCTTCCTGCGGAGGGGAAGTAAAGCTGGCGGTCCCATGTCATAGATTTATGGCATGAAAAAGAACCTTCCTCTAACTACACTTTCGAAAGCTTAAATTTGTAGGTTAGTTTGATAACGCTTTATTAGTTCCAACGTTCGCCACCAGGTGCTGACTGCGATGTCATTTAGTAGCCACGTCCGCAGCTAGGTGTCGTGGACGGTAGCATTTGGTAGCAAACGTAGGAATTACATGAAAAAATTAATCGTCTGCAGTCCTTCTACCTGAATCACAGATAACACACACTAATACAGCCATCAAAATTAACACCGGTTATCAGACAAATTCTACACACACCCAAAGTACACGGGGCTACATGATCGCGTTGTCGCTGCCCCTAAACTAAGGAACCAACCAACCATCTCTCCATGCGCTGGCAGATCTCTACGAACTCAATAGGCTAATCACGCCACTGCCATTACTGAACACAGTTGAAATTGTATAGGTTAATGTTTCACGAACACAGAGTGTCATTCTCAACAAACTCACCTGTAGTCTTTACTGTATATTGTCCACCTCGTGGCGTAGTGTTTATCAATCTTGGCTGTCAACCTACAGGCCAGGGTTGGATTCCCGGCTCTTCTAAGAAATTTAATTGTGATCTGAGGCTGGAATGGTGGACACTCAGCCTCCTGAGACAAAACTGTGAAGAGGTGGGTTCGATTCCCACCTCAGTCATCCTGGAAGCCGATAACCTAGATGTTAGGCCCCCTAAAACAACAATCATCATCATCATCATCATCATCATCATCTTGTTAGTACAGTAGTTCTCTTTGTTGTCTATCTCTTCTACTGAAGGATAATGCCGGATATTTTATTTTCATATTTACTTCTTCTATTTGTTTTCAGTTGTTTGGTTTCCTTGTACATGAATACGTCACAAACACCCAGTCCCCGAGCCAGAGGAATTAACCACATGAGATTAAATTCCCCATGGACTGGCCGGGAATTGAACTCGGGACCGTTCGGGCCAAAGCCTAGCACGCTAACCAATTAGCCACGGAGCCGAACCCAGAATGGTACCTAACTTATGGCCACGGCGTCTTCCTACCCAAATCCTAACTCAGTTACAAATGCACACTCTAGTATAGACATCACAGTGACACACGTTTTCAGACAAGTTCAACGCACACCCAAATACACGGGGCTGACTACCTACATGATCCAACAACAACAACAACAACAACAACAACAACAACAACAACAACAACAACTGTAAGACCCACAGTTTGGGCGCTACAGTTAGATCTCTTTCCAGAACATAGAGTTGTTGTTTACTGGTCCCCCCAGGGGCTCAGAACTTGTGGGACGTGGGTTGGCGACCACGGGACCCCAGATCAGTCCGGCATTGCTTCCACTTACTTGTGCCGGGCTCCTCTCCGTCTTCTTTCCTGTCCATCTCTCTTGGTCAACTCTTGTTCTCTTCCGATCCTGACGGTATTAGGGTATCCGGGGCCTAGGGAGTCTCTTCCTTTTCCGCCTTTATTAGCCCTTGTCTCATCTTTCCTGATACCCTCCTTCTACGAGGGGTCAGCCTTCTTTATCTTTTCATGTTATCTCCTGTCTTCTGCTCAAGGCCCTCAAAGAGGCAGGGTGTATGTAGCTCCACCACTTCTGGTGCACCCTGGATATTGCTACACCCTCAAGAGCTCACGGCTGGTGAGTTTGGGAGTTGCAACCCCGAGGAATTCCTGAGCTGGGTCAGTTTTTTTCCCCTTTTTCCACTGCCTTTGGGGCGGGCACTCTCGTCTTTCCCCCTTTCCTATCTGCCTTTCATGGTTCTCCTTCCTTCGAGGGTTGCGGGCATTTATTTTCTTCCTGTTTTTTATTTGCCTTATCCTTTATTCGTTTACCATTTCTTCATCTAGTCTGTAAGTCTATAGTTAGTATTAGTTATAGGTTTTCATTCTCACCTCATCTTTCACTCTCACCCAAACCACTGAGGGCCGATAACCTAGATGTTAGGCCCCTTAAAACAACAATTATCATCATCATCAACATATTTACTGGCGATTGAACTCAATGTCTATGTCTCTAAATATTAAACCAAATATTTAAGGCGGCTTCGGTGGCGTAGTCGGGAGCTTGCTGAGCTTCTATGCCCAAGATAGCGGGTTCAAACCCGGCCGAAGCCGTCGGATTTTTTAAGAGCGTTAAAATCCCTCAGCATGCCTTCCTTCGGAGGGGAAGTAAAGCGGGCGGTCCCATGTCATAGATTTATGGCATGTTAAAGATCCTTCCACTAATTGCACCTGTGTGAAGCTAAATTGAATAGGTTAAGAATGTAAACAACGCTCTTAGGTTTCTACGTTCGTTGCCAAGAGCCGACTGCGGTGGCGTCTAGTAGTTAAGTTCTGAACTTGGCCTAGTAGTCGTTGATGGTGGCGCTTGGTGGCAAAAGTAGGAACTATTTGAAAAATTCTAAGTTGCAGTACATAAAAATAAAAATAAAAACAGATACACACACTATTACAGTCATCACAATTAACACCGGTTATCAGACAGATTCTACACACACTCAAAGTACACGGGGCGTTGTCGCAGCCCCTAAACTTAAGAACCAACCAACCAAATATTTAAATTGTGGAATTGAATTTGTTATTATAATATGTTTACTTGTTAACTTCACTAACACGCTAATGTTGGCAGGGCTGGAAGTTACTAGTCATTTCCTGGGGCCTTTGCGGTGGCAAAAATGTGGCCGAAATGTTTGTAGCGTTAGTTGGTAAAGCTTCAATATTTATGTCGTCACCCATTTCCTGCTAACCGATCCAAACGCATTTACCTCCTACTATAAATCAGTTAAAATTGACAAGAGGTGCGTTCGTTTCCCACTTCAGCATCCTGGAAATGGCTTTCCATGGTTTTCCACTTTTATTCCAGGTGAATGCGGGATGGTAGGCTAATCAAATCATAGTCCCAGTTACGCCATCACAATGATACAGGTTCTCATACAGATTCCACGCACAGCCAAATACACGGGGCTACATCATGACCAGTATAGCGACGAGCGTGCTAAGTGGGTGGCTGCGTGTAAGGGGCAACCACTCCTATAAGCAGAGAATGTCTGACCCTGTGGCGAATTGGTTAGCGTGCTAGGCTTTGATCCAAAAGTTGCTGGGTTCGATTTCCAGCTGAGCCATCGGGGATTTTAATCTCCTGGGGTTAGTACCCCAGATCGGGGTGTATGTGACGTCACCATCATTTCATTCTCATTAGGACGCTCAGGTTGCCAACGGGCGACAACTACAGTAGATACACCTGCACTCGGCCTCGCAGGGGGCCACACAACAGTATTTATAACAGAGAATGTATCGTGTGTTCAAATAACTAGCACTAACAATTTTCTCCGAGAGATGGCGACTCCAGCTGCGTTGTGACATAATACAGGTGGGCGACCTTCCAACTCCCAGTAGGTATGGCCAACACAATCTTGCATTTTACATTCCTTTATGTATTAGGCCGGTTTCCGTGGTGTAGGGGTAGCGCGCCTGCCAGGTTCGATTCCCGGATCCGTCAGGGATTGTAGAAGCTGACGTGAGGGCCGGAACGGGGAGCACTTAGCCTCGTGAGGGCAATTGAGTTGCTGACAGCGTCCCGCTCACGGAGACCAAGATTAACGGCCGATAGGACCAAACGCACTAACCACGCATCACCCCATAATCTGCTGGGTCCCGGTTTCTTTACGGGAGGGGGTTATGGATTAGACCTTACCCTATGTTGAAACAATGTTACATTTAAAGAATGGACCCATGAAGGGTGTATTTTGGGTTTACATCGCTCGGTAGTTTTCCAAATTGAAAATAAACCAATAGTAATCCTGAAACAAAATGCTTTTATGTTCGACCCTGGCGAAATGTAAATATTATATGTCAGAAAACTGTACTATAATGAGGCTCATTATAGTACAAGCTTTCATTATGATACAGTTTCTCCCACCAATCAGAGCTCAAGAAACAGTTGTGTGACCAATTAGGTGAGGATAGCATCGCACCTGCGCTCACTTCCATGGCCCCCTATTTTGAATTTCACTGTGTGGCGAGTGTCATAGTGATTTATTCCAGGAGGCCATGGTCAAATACAAGGTATTCTGTGCGTCCCATGCACTCTGTTCAGTACATAAAACTGATGAAATCTGGGCAGATATTTATGAATATTTATGTTCGAACATAAAATAGTTATAATTATCGTCGAACATAAACAGTCGTATGCAACTCGCCTATAATGGAAATTAAGACACACGTATGGAAATTATAAAACTCGCTACGCTCGTTTTATAAACATACCCGTGTCTTAATTATTGCCATTATAGGCTCGTCGCATAATGTACTATTTCTCTGCTCTCCCCCTTGAAAGTCAACACCTAAATCAACAGTTACGAACAATGCAGCTAACGAAAGTTGTTGTTGATTCTGTAGGGGCTTTGAAACCCCGTGGTCTTTAAGCCTCGTGTATTTGGGTGTGTGTGTGGAAATTGTCTGATAGCCTATGATGGCTGTATTAGTGAGTTTATTTGTAATTCAGATAAGGATTGGGAAGGGGGCGGCCTTGGTCTCAAGTTAGTACCCATCCCGGCATTTGCCTGGAGTAGAAGTGGGAATCGATGGGAAGCCACTTCGAGGATGGCTGAGATAGGAATTGAACCCACCTCTTCTCAGTTTTGCCTCATGAGGCTGAGTGTATCCCGTTCCAGCCCTCAGTCCAGAATTACATTTCTTGGCAGTACCGGGAATGGAACCCAGGCCTCAGCGATGACTAAGCAAACAAAACAGAACATCACTAAACCAATGCTGCTTCTAAGCCAACCACCCATATTAAGGAAGCAGCGGTCATCAGTACCACCAACAGACCTAAGTGGATCAAATTAATAGGAACTAAAGCGCTGTCCATAAACTGTCCGTATACTATTCTTGCAAAAAGTAACAGCACTCTAAACTGTCATAAACCAACTTGTTTTAAGGAGGCCATTACACACTGCAGGTGCCCAGGAATTCCAATTATGTGAAGCGCATCTGTCAGGAGATTAGTTGTTCACAATACCAGTATTAACTTGGTATAGTGTACGCGAGATACTGCGCTCACCTCATCTTCTGGAAACACGTTAATCTCAACAACTCGAAGCTACTGTAACACTTTTCGAGCCGTGTTCTGGGCATATCACTGTTTCCGTTACCAAAATAGTAACGAAGAAACCGTTACCAAAATAGGAACGAAGTCCCCGGGTTCAGGGTCTTTCTTTTCCCTTATATCTCTTCTTCTTTTCTTCTTCTCCTTCTAGTGTGTAAGTCAGTAGTAAGTTTTAGTTGCAGTTTCAAATTCATCACAATTAGGGCCGATAACCCAAATGTTAGACCCCTTACAACAACAATTACTATCATTAATGAACTCTTCTATAGAAGGTAAGAGAAGCAGAGGTACGCTGAGGAGAAGTTGATTAGATTCAGTGTTCAACGATTTTTTAAGGTTGGAGGTGTACCTAAAGAGGAGGACACAGTCCTAACTGCTAATAGGGGATCATTGGCAAATCGTTCGAGAACAGGAGCTCTCAGACTTGACTGGACGCTGAAAGAGAAACAGTCTCAAATGGATGTATGAATGACTGACTGAATGAAAGAATGATTGATTGATTAATTGCTTGTTTGATTGAATGAATGAATGGTGGATTAGTGAATGATTGATTGTTTGATTGATGAAATGAATGAATATATGGTGTATGAATGATTCAATGGTAGAATAGTGAATGGTGAATGATTGATTGAATGAATGATTGGTGAATGAATGAATGGTGAATGATTGAGTGATTGATTAAATTATTTCATAAATAATAAATGAACAATATTGAACGAATGATTGAATGGTGCATGATTGAATGATTGATTGCTTGCTTGCTTGCTTGCTTGCTTGCTTGCTTGATTGATTGATTGATTGTTTGATTGATTGAATGATGATTGGTGAATTAATGAATGATTGATTGTTTGATTGTTTGATTGATTGAATGAATTGTGAATTATTGAATGGTTGATTGATTGTTTGATTGATTGATTGAATGAATGAATGAATGAATGAATGAATGAATGGTGAATTAATGAATGATTGATTGTTTGATTGATTGTTTGATTGATTGAATGAATGAATGAATGAGTGATTGATTAAATTATTGAATGAATAATGAATAATTGAATGATTGGTCTAATGATTGATTGACTGACTGAATGAATGGTTAATTGAATGAATGAAGACCGGTTATTAATGAGTATGTTTTTCGTAAATTCTTGAAAAGCGTCATTTGAGTGTGTCAATAGTTAATGAGTTTAAAAATAAAATCTTTGAAGGAGTTTTAAAATTAATTATCTTTAGTTGATCGCCTCAGTTCACCTAGGCTACAGTATAGAGCTTTGTGGCCGCTACATTGTCAGATGAAGAACACGGTGTTAACCCAGGATTAGGCTAATACCGGGGATGTGGCGCAACACAGACGTTTGATAAAGCAGCTCCTTCTTTGCCCGCCTCATAAATTATGACGTCAACACTATTGTGTGATTTATTGGGACTCGAACAAAGACAGCTCATTATTCTGTATCACTACAGCTTAAAATGGGGCGACAATCTTCGTTTGGAGCCGGCTATCTCGCACAGGTCATCTGGTGATCGAACGAGTACTTATCAGTCACTAAAGCCCATTCAGAATTAAAATATAATTATACTCGTCTGAAATGAGTCCCTGTTCTTATAGGCCTATTCGCAGCCGCAGTCAGAATATAATTTCTTCATCTGTTTTACTTTGTTGTTATTATCGTAGTTATGTACATTATAACAAGTGTCCACCTCCTAGAATTCTTGGCTGTCACCCAGGAGGTCTGGGTTCGATTCCCGGCTCTGCCAAAACATTATTATTCTATTCTGAGGGCTGGAGTGGGATACACCCAGCCTCGTGAGGCAAACCCTCAGGAAGTGTCCTGGAAGTCTTCAGACAAGAGTTTGGGGAATATCCGGAGAATGTGGTGGCCACTGGTCATTTCCAACGAAGAGCATTGGGATAGAACTAAACAAAAAACTGAACTGAAGTCTTCAGACTTAAATGAACAAGAGTCTGAAGAATATCCTGAGAATATGGTGGCCTCTGGTCATTTGCAACGAAGACCTTTGGGACAGAACGAAACAAACAACTGATCAGAGGTCTTCAGACTTCAGTGAACAAGAGTCTGAGGAATATCCTGAGAATATGGTGGCCACTGGTAATTTCCCACGAAGAGCTAAACAAACACCTATTGACATTGAAATGCATCGCAGGGAGTGGAGATGGATCAGGCTAAGACGTGATATAAACAACATCGCCAGACGAGCACTGGAATTGAACCAACAAGGCACTAATCAGTAATGCTTACCAAAGCGCTCCCGGAGAAGTAGGGAGCCCATCGGCCTGCTTAGCTTGGCCGTGATGGTAGGGGAAGTGGACTGGGTATCGGCAAGGCTTCGCAGGGCTGACCAACGTTCCGTATCGGTGAGCGCCGCCATTGAAAACAATACACTGTGCTGTATTATAACTGCTTGGGGGTAGTAATACGTTACATTGTTCGTGGTTATTTTAAGGTTCGTAACATCTAGATCATCTACCCAGAAATATTATTGGAAAGTTTGTAGGATCGAATCCCAGCGCAGTCAGTTGGCACTTAGGATGCTGAAATGCGAAGGAGCCGTGTCAGATTTACTGGCACATTAAATATCCCTTTCGTGACAAAATTCCGCCACCTTTACAACTCTAAAAGCCGTAGTAGTATGAAGGGACGTAAAGCTAACAACATTATGATAAATAAATAAATATATATATATATATATATATATATATATATATATATATATATAATATCGTATGACCTTGGGTGCCGGGTGCAAGCTTTGTTATTTAACACCCAGAGGGTAGCTTGCATGTCGAATTTCATTGTTCCTTGAAGCACTATGAAAGTGAAGGAGGTTAGATATCTAAGCTCCTTGAACACTATAGCGCTTTCTAGTAGAGAAATGAGGAACTTTGTGTTGGCGGAAAATCCCGAGATTAATTTTGTCATTATGAACACGGCCTACTGTATTCAAATGGGTTCTTTGACATGCCAACATCGTATGACATGCGTGTCATAATTTTTGCCACCTTTGAAAAATCACTTACCATGGCCAGGAGCCAACCTGCAAGCTTGGGGTTAGTAGACCGATACGTTAACCACTCACCCACCGTGGCAAGCAACATTATGATTATTCAATAATATTATTGGGAATTAAATAATAAATGGGACTGAATAGCAAGATATAACAATCCCAAACAACTTTTTTATTAACATTACAATTTCTCCTTCCAGCAGAAGTCGGAATTACCATTAATTACGTGAGAAAATGGACGAGTCTTTACACAATGTAGCATTTACGTTAACGTCCCTAGTTTCTTCACGCATCTTCATTATGTGTGTGGAGCGATCATCACCCATAACATTTGCATACTGCTGTTCATGGTGAGTACTGAAATGACCCGCTGTTTATAACAGTGCCACGCATTAGACACTGGACACTCTGTACAGAGGAAGTCATTCTCCCATGCAGGATCGAAATGCGAGCCAGACCGGCGCTGTGACATAGTTATTACTATCAGTACTGCTCGTGTGGACCAAGGAGGCACTTTCTACGAAGCTATGAACTACTTAGATGAGAAACACAGCCAACGAGAAATACTGGCCATGGTGCGCTTTCGTGATGTCAGCAATGTAGATCTGTTGAACCACTTCCTGTAGGGTTATAAACCGTATTGTCTACAAGATGCTGAAAATCACAGATTTAGAACATCGTACTTAACCCATATCATATCAGAAAGCACACTGTAAGAAGCATTGAACCAACATAACCATGACTTCTGGCAAAGCAGACATGGTAATTTCAACTCAAGACTCACACTGTCAATCTTATGAAGTTCAATACTGCGCCGTGATTTACTTATTAATGCATTACTCTAAGAAGAACCAGCAGATCACTTACCTTTAATCGTTGTAGTTGATCACAAGAAAATACTTTTTAGGAATATATACAAAATATCTTCCATACATAACGAATATTATCTTTCTCTAGTGGTTGCTTGTTAATCATGTGGAATTACTTGACGGTTACAAAGTGTTTAGGAAGGTTATGAAAAGCTATGAATGACGCCGGACTATGTATGCATGTATAACTCTTATAATTGAACGATATACATAAATGTATCAAACGTTTTTATAATAGAAATAATATTCACGAACATAATAGACTATGGTCTTCGTTTTGCTACCGTAAAGGAGGTGTGGTAGTCATCTTGTCTACATCTTTGAAACTGTATAAACGTTGGTATTCATTTATCACTTGTCTTCATAGAAGGTATTGATATGGGCCGTTAGTCGGTGGTGAATGTATTCCACAGATCTCTTCAATAAACTTATTATTTTTAGTTCGATCCCTTAAAACAACAATAACTAAGTAATAATTTCACTGCAAGATTCTTTGATCTAATTATAGCCTACTCATGTGCACATAATTTAACTCACAACGAAGTTTACAGGCTCTGCAACTTACAAAAGAAAATACCCTACTCATTGCAACTATTATAGACACAACGAACCCTTGAATCCTAGTTCGGGTGGATATTTGTAACGAGGAACTTCAGCAGGTAAATAGGCTGGCGTAGTTTTGTAAAATGCATAGACGATGCGGAAGAGAAGGACTACATTTTATGGCCACCTCACACGAATGAACAACAATAAGTTAACCTAAAGGATATTCACTTACATTAGCAAATTAAAGTCCACCAGAAAATGGGTTGAGGAAACACGAGCAGATCTCAAAGAAGTTGGCATCACTCAAGAAGATATTCTCAACAAATCACTGTTTCGAATGGAGGTTGATAAATTTTAGGGATTCAGGAAACACCTAGCTCAAAAACCAAGGTCATCTGGTCTGAAGAAAGAAGGAGGAAACTCAGTGAACACATGAAGAAATTCTGGGAGGAGAAGAAGAGATTGGCAAGTCGGCCGATTGTTCAATACGGTCCACAGTAGGCCAGAAGAAGAAGAAGACATGCACCATTATGAAGATGGTATTAAATATTATCTGTGTTGACTGATATTATTCTCAAATTATAAAAGCCGCCTTGTCAAACACGAGAAAGTAGCCTAGCTTAATAATTAAATTTACTGGTACATGTTTCGTTATATCAATGATAACTTCGTCAGCGTGAAAAAATCTTAGAAACTATATTAACAAATACCAAAACGAAAATGGATATCCTTACAAAAATCATTAATTTAAATCAATAAAAGGTCACAAAAAAGAATTAATAAATAATTATAGGATGTGTGAATACCGTACTTGGACATTGATATTCCAACCGTAAATGAAACGATAACATTTCACCACATCCACCTGAGATATCAGCCACTTCAATAAATTTTGCACATGGGAAAGTTTGCCTCAGGACATAGACATATAGGCTACATACATGTATTAATCAGAAGGTTGAACAACAACCGATGAATGTAATGTGACAATAACGAGAATTGTTGCCACGTTACATGCATTGCTTCTTCCACTTTTGGAGCACTGTTTCATGATGCTACTTAATTGAATTTATGTTCGACGATGTCGAAATGTAAATATTATACGTCAGAAAACTATATCATAATGATGGTCATTATAGTTCTGTTTTTCATTATGAGACAGTTTATCCAGCCAATCAGAGCTCGTTCATTGACCAATTAGGTAAGGACACCTTCGCGCATGCGCTCAAAATCCAACATGTCGGACATGAATTACATGATTAATTGAAAGTTCAAATTGGATATAGGATCAACCATTTTAGTTACAATCCCAAACACAAAGACAAAATCAGCACGAACCTTTACGGTAGCAAGAAAATACATATGTAAGAAATTTATGAATCTACGTCCAGAAGTTAGCAACACAGCATCCTTCTATATAAATTACCGACATGGAAAGTGCACCGTCCAAATGTTCGCGTAAATAAACTGGCGAATATGAGACAAGAAATAGCACTGTACCTTAATATTTCCAACTCCAATTTCTACACAGCGCATTGCTTTCAAACGACTTCGGTGACAATATTAGTGAATGCTAGAGCTGGACGGTTGTAGGCTGTAAACAATAGCATTGCCAAGCAAAGTAAATGGTCTCTGCTTTCGAAGTGCTTTGACCCACGCATGCGCTCTGTTCAGTCAGCAAACCACCCAGCGCGCTCTGTTCACTAACTGAAGTTACTGAATCCCACAGATATTTATGAATGTTCATGTTAAAACATATAATAAATTTATAATTATCGTCCTACATAAACAGTCGTATGCAACTCGCCTATAATGGTAATTAAGACACTCGTATGGAAATTATAAACATACTCGTGTCTTAATTATTGCCATTATAGGCTCGTTGCATAATGTACTACTGTATTCTTAACTTATCATTTCATTACGGTTGGAATATCAACGTCCAAGTATTTCGCACGTACTATAATTATATAATTACCTAGCAAATATACACTAACCATTTGAACAGCGGACGGAGATAACCAACACACAGATTCGAGTAAGTCTATGTCCCGAAACAAACTTTCCCATGCGCCAAATTTATTGAAGTGACTGGTATCTCAGTTGGATGTGGTGAGTCTAATTTCAAATAGCATCGCCTCAAACAGCTGGAATGTGGTAGTAATAAAGCGCGCGCATATCGACGAACCGTTACGTTACGTTACCACCACCGCGTGACAGAATTGGTGAGAAACCGTTTCGTCGATAGCACTCTGAAGGTTCACCTCCGTATATCATCTTTATTGAAGGCGTATCCCGGTTTAGGACATTGGAGATCCTTCGCAAGGAGTCACCTGGTAACGCTGGTAATGGGTGAATAATCGCCATACTCCCCCGATATTACGATCCCTTCGTCTAAAGCAGACATGGGCAAACCTTCTAGGGGCAGGGCCAGATGCAATACAAAATAATCTAGGTGGGCCGAAAAAAAAAGAACAACACATGTTTATATACTGTATAGATTATAAACGTATTATTTCTGAATTTTAAATCAAACAAAACTTAGCCTACAGGCTACAAATAGTAGAAAACTTAGGGAAAAAGAGCACACCTTCATTATTTGTTAGAAGAGGAAGGAGTATGTGACAGGTGAAACTGTGATTGTGCTTCGGAAAGTTTTTCATAATCTGGTTGAAACTGGGATGAGCTGATTCTTAGTAGCGCAGCTAAATTCTGGTCTGTCAATCTACTCTAATTCTGACGCTATTTTTGCGAAGCTTCATTGTAGAAAACACCTGTTCACAGATATAGTAAGATGCGAACATGGCAGTTATCTTTTGTGCATTGGATTTCAAGTTTGCTACGGCCTTGTAGAACTCAATTTTTGAAACGTTGAGGTATAGTTGTTTCAATTCATTGTTACACTGTAACTCAATCAGTTCGAGCTGCAACTCTGAGTTTACTGTTTCACAGTCAACATTAAAAGGCATGCTGAAAACGTCCATGTCCTGTTCAATAACTTGGAAGTTCTGAAATCTTCATTCAAATTCGTCGTGGAGATTTTTCGCACATAAAGATATTACACAAAACGCATAAACACAATGAGATTGAAATATTTTTTCACTTCTACTGTAGGTGTACAGAGCTGGAAATATGAACTATGTGTAATTGTAGATAGTAACTTATAATTCTAAACCATGTCGCGATTCGGATTACAATCGCTCAAGGGTCACACTTGGCCCACGGGCCGTACTTTACCCATGACCGGTCTAAATGAAACTCTGCTGGGGAAACGTTACAACAGGAGAGACGTCATCGAGAGCAGATGTGGACGCGCTGAAGTTTTGCAATGCATTTCATAAATGTGACAGAGAACATTAGAAGTGTGTGGATTTACATTGAAGATAATTAACTGATTCCTTCCCTTGTAATTAAGTCATTCCAGAACTACACACGGCTTGCCATTAATTTCCATTCAAACCTCTCTGACTTGTTTTTACTCTATTCCCACGCTTTCTGAAGCTCTTTGCTCAGACAGGCAGACTGAAGACAGTTTTATAGGTGTTATCAAATATTTATGAACGCAAATACTTCTTAAGAGCATTTAGTTTTCATCTCCAGCTCTGTCACAAGAATAATTTCCACATATTTGAGTTAGTTGCCATATGTAGCCATCCAAGAAGGTTGTATCTCCTTACATGTATGGATATGAGGATAGAACTCTCTAAAATTGCTCCTATATGGTGTATGTAGTGTTGAGATATTTAACACTTTCAAAAGCATAAATCTGCAATGATAATTAGTATAGAGACAATTTTTCTTGAAATAACACACATTTCTCTTTAAAGCCTGTAAACATGCCCTTGTTTAAGGCTTGCCAATTGAACTTAGACTATTATACTCTTATTGAACGAGTCAACTAAGAGGACTGGAATTCCAGGCGAGTTGTTGGAATAAGAATTCATGTCCTCTCGCATTGACAGCTGAGATATTCTGGTCACAGCCGAATACATGACTTAGAACTAACTCCGGAGAATGTCGCTGTTGACACCAGCATTAATGATCAGCAATTACTAGACTCTAAGTTCTGTTCCCAACAAAAGACTTGAGTGCTCAGTAATAATGAGTATAAACAGGTTAAAAGTTTCACCTGATCAATACTTTTATTAAATAACATCCCGTAGAGCCCGAATGTTGATGCCGTAAAAAAGTGTAAAAAATGCACTTAAAATTTTCAAAAATGACTGTAATAAATTTCCTAAAAATTCGAAAAATGCACTATAAAATGGAGAAAATATCCTATAATAATAAACTCATCAATATTTAAAAAAATCGTAAAATGCACTATAAAATGGAGAAAATGATCTTATAATAATAAACTCTCCAATATTTCAAAAATGACATCTTAAGCTCAAACTGAAAAGTCAATGAAAATAGATTTCTAGCACTTAACTAAAGGCATATTTTTCAGTTTTGATGCAATACCCGCAGCAATTTTACCATGATTGTTGTTAAGAATAGTTTCCACCCGTTGTTTAAGGAAATGGAATCTATGTTTCAATATTTTAAATTATCTTTTATCAGCTACTAACTTCTTAATTCTGAGACACGTAACTCCCTCATATACAGTAAAGCTGTGACATCAATAAATTGGGTAAAAAAATGTCGTCAAAAGGCCGATTTCTCTAAAATATGACCAAAGAAATCTACCAAATTTAAAATGGAAAAATAGCAAAAAATGCAAAAAGGTGCAAAATAAAAATGACATATTTGAAGACGCGGTGGCCCATCTGGAGTTCCTATGCACTTTAGCATTGTTTCAGACCGCTCAGTAAAAAGATGAGATGTCATCAACAGCCGGGCCCTAAGATCACTGTGTGGTCATTGGTGGGACATGTCTCATAAAAGTATTGATCAGGCGGAACTTTTAACCTGTTTATACTAACAATTAGCTTATCAATACAGAACCAGAATGAACCTCTGAAGTTCTAAAATGCTCAGTAATAGTAAATCGTGTAGGAAGCCGCTTTTCACTCGGTCAACACGATTGTACCCAATTATAATGGGTGGGTCCCTAAACCTGAAAAAGAATTACATGAGATTAATAAACACACTTCGGTTGGTTGGTTCCTCAGTTATTTATTTTATTTTATTTTATTCGTATGGCTTTTAATACCGGGAGTGTCCGAGGACATGTTCGGCTTGCCTGAGTCTTTACCTGCTTCCAGCGGACACCCTTAGGGTGAGCTACAAGTTCCGTTCAATTTCAAGTACAGTAGTTCCAACTTTCACTACTAGATATCAATGATACCTAACAATTTAGCTGCACACAAGTTTAGTCTGTGGAAGGATCTTTTACATGCCATAAATGTATGGCATGTGACCGCCGCCTTTCCTTCCCCTCCGAGGAAGGCATACTGAAGGATTTTTAAGGTTCCTCAGTTTAGGGGCTGCGATAACGAGGTGGTGTAGCCCTGTGTACTTGGGTGAGTGTAGAATTTGTCTGATAACCGGTGTTAATTGTGATGGCTGTATTAGTGTGTGTTATCTGTAATTCAGGTAAGGACTACAGACGATCAATTACAAGTAGTTCCTACTTTTGCTACTAAATGCTACCGTGAACGATACCTAGCTGCTAACTTGGCTACTAGATGGCACCGCAACCAGCACCTGGCGACGACCGTTGGAACTTAAGAGCGTTAATCAAATCTAACCTACATGTATGTATTTAGCGTATGACGTTTAGTGCCGGGAGTGTCCGAGGATATGTTCGGCTCACCAGAGGCTGTAGCTGCTTCAAGCGGACACTCATGGGGTGAGCTACAAGTTTCGTTCCATTTCAAGTACCTGTAGTTCCAGCTTTCGCTACGAGATGTCACTGACACCTTGTGGTGAACGTTGGAACTTTTATAGAACGTTTCAACAATAGGGGCAGATGACCTCGTAGTTCCGCCCCTTAAAACAACAATAACTAACTAACCAACTAGAGCGTTTCAACGAAATATAAACTAGAAATTTAGCTTCACACAATTGTAGTTAGTAGAAGGATCTTTTCATGCCATAAATCTATTTAAATGGGCCCGCCGGCTTTACTTCCCCTCCGAAGGAAGGCATACTGAAGGATTTTAACGCACTTTAAAATTCCGACGACTTCGGTCGGGTTTAAACCCACGATCTTGGGCATAGAAGCTCAGCATGCTACCGACTACGCCACCGAAGCCGCCATAAATACACTTTGATGGCCAGTTTCGATCAACAAGTGAGAAATTGCTGAGTTTTAATTCACTGGCCGTGAAAGCCAATGGCTGCTTGAGCTTTTACTTCTCGCAGTAAAGAGGCGCAGGTGTGCTTCATAAAAAGGAGGTAGCGCGCAGTTCACTACTCCTGTAGGGGTCCGGGCGGGGACACCAAGAGCCCGCGGATGAGCCAGCTTGGTGTCCTAGGTGAAACCCCACACAAGACACGACACAAACCTAGAAAAATTGCTGAGGTTTAATTCAATGGGCATGAAAGCCAATATACCATCTTCTTTATATTGTGTCTTCTGATAATCTTGTCCATGACAGATTGTAGTTATGACAGGCCAAATAAGCAATAGAAAGATTGAGCAACAATTTGCTTTTAGGATTAGGATATCTCATCAAGTAGCCATTCTTCTGGAAAATCGCGTCCAGGATCACAAGTTCACTGTATAACTTTTCCTCTTCAAACACCGCCATTGCTCTTTTAACAAGACACGTTCCTGATAAAGAGAGGACCATGAAGACGGCGATTCGTTTGGGTGGGTTTCCAATAAGCCGTGTCCAAGGATTTCGTCAAATTTCTTGGAAACCAACACATTCAGAAAATGCAACCAACATCCATGCACGAATGAAGTAAGTTTGAATTTAAAATACGATATCAGCTAGCCTGCAAGTTATTTCTTGCAGATAGATTAGCAAATTTATCCATTCCCTTAGTGGTTTCTCAAGAGAGATCTCAGCACAATTACAAGCTTGTCTAAAGTGAATAGAAAGTACGACATTATTTAAGTAAGTAGAACGACAATTATTCAGAACAATTCAAATTTGTAATTCTAGTACCGTATCTACTGTCGTTTTCAACTTATCTCTTCCGTTTCATCTATTGATAAAGCCTCAGTTCCTCTATCTTGATCTTGATCAGATCGCAATAAATACAAGTAGCCTACCAGTAATGACCTGTCTTTTCGCTTCATAGTCTGACTTGAATAACTCAATCCACAATAACATTATTTTAGCCGGGTATCCTTCACATAATGCTTTCAGTTAATACACCACACTTTTGACTGCCACAATGTGGATTGTTTGGGTCAGATGACATCTGCCCATTGAAAATACAATATTACTTCAATGAAGCCCGTGTCAGAAGTAAGATTAACAAGAATACGCAGATATTCTGTAGTTTCAAGGACTCCCACAAGGAATTTGTGAGCGACATGACCTCCTATCTAATATAATGTTATCTATGGAGACGGCATCACCTCCTATCTTATATATGGAAGTGACATGGCCTCCTATCTAATATCATGTTACCTATGGAGTTGACATAGCCTCCTATCTAATATCGTGTTATCTATGGAGGTGAAATAGCTTCCTATCTAATATTATTTTACCTATAGAGGTAATATGGCCTATCTAATATCAATTTATCTATGCAGGTAAATGGCCTCGTATCTAATATCATGTTATCTATGGAGGTGATATGGCCAATCTAATACCATGTTATCTATGGATGTGACGGCCTCCTATCTAATATCATGTTATCTATAGAGGCGACATGGCCTCCTATATAATATCATGTTATCAATGAAGGTGACATGGCCTCCTATCTAATATCATGTAATCTATGGAGGCGACATGGCCTCCTATATAATATCATGTTATCTATGGAGGCGACATGGCCTCCTATCTAATGCAATGTTATCTATGGTGGTGACATGGCCTCCTATCTAACATCATGTTATCTATGGAGGCGACATGGCCTCCTATATAATATCATGTTATCTATGGAGGCGACATGGCCTCGTATCTAATACAATGTTATCTATGGTGGTGACATGGCCTTTTATCTAATATCATGTTATCTATGGAGGCGACATGGCCTCCTATATAATATCATGTTATCAATGAAGGTGACATGGCCTCCTATCTAATATCATGTTATCTATGGAGGCGACATGGCCTCTTATCCAATACAATGTTATGTATGGTGGTGACATGGCTTCCTATCTAATATCATGTTATCTATGGAGGCGACATGGCCTCCTATCTAATACAATGTTATCTATGGTGGTGACATTGCCTCCTATCTAATATCATGTTATCTATGGTGGTGACATGGCCTCCTATCTAATACAATGTTATCTATGGTGGTGACATGGCCTCCTATCTAATATCATGTTATCTATGGAGGCGACATGGCCTCCTATATAATATCATGTTATCTTTGGAGGCGACATGGCCTCCTATCTAATACAATGTTATCTATGGAGGTGACATGGCCTCCTATCTAATACAATGTTATCTATGGTGGTGACATGGCCTCCTATCTAATATCATGTTATATATGGAGGCGACATGGCCTCCTATCTAATACAATGTTATCTATGGTGGTGACATGGCCTGCTATCTAATATCATGTTATCTATGGAGGTGACATGGCCTCCTATCTAATACAATGTTATCTATGGTGGTGACATGGCCTCCCATCTAATATCATGTTATCTATGGAGGTGACATGGCCTCCTATATAATATCATGTTATCTATGGAGGCGACATGGCCTCCTATCTAATATCATGTTATCAATGGAGGTGACATGGCCTCCTATCTAATATCATGTTACCTATGCAGGCGACATCTTCTATCTAATATCATGTTACCTATGGAGGCGACATGGCCTCCTATCTAATATCATATTATCTATGGAGGTGATATGCCATTCTTTACACATTTCTTTATTTTATTTCTAATCTTGATAACAGAACGCTCTTCTCCACCTAATAGCCTCAAAGCTACATTATGAGTTTCACACCAAGTTTACAATTACGTTTCTTTTGTGAATTGCCCCTCGCCCTCAAATAGCCTACCGTGCTGAGACTAATGATGAATTTCAAGACTCCATCCCTCGCTAGAGCTGAGTGGCGAGCTGTAGTGGACGGAAGAAGCTTATGAACGAATCCCTCCGCACTAAATCAAGTGCAGACGTCATCCTGCTGTCCGCATTGTCTCTGCCTGATACGTGCTTCATTGACACTCGGTGAGCAGTAAAAATATAATAATAATGAGAGACAATATGAACAAGACCAGCTGGAGAAAACGCAAGAATATTTCCAAAAGACAATACACAGAACTTCTACCGGACGTTCAAATCGCGGCTAATGGGTTATCAGGCATCAGGAATGTGCTTCAAGGCTGAAGAAGGGAGGTTAGGAATGACCGTAAAGCAAAACTGTGACATCCTCGCCAGATATTTCGACTCATTGATTACCTGTGTTTGTCCGCAAGACGACCAGAGGTATCATCTCCCAATTCATTGCCTCCTGACGAAGACGAAGTTTTCCGGATTATTCAAGGACTTAAGGCCAACAAATATGCAGGTGCAGACGGTATCGTCACTGAAGTCCTACAACTGGGATCTGCGGGAGTCGTAAAATCTTTCACTCGGTTACTTGAGAACATATGGATAACTGAGAGGATCCCTGCTGACTGGCAAATGGCTCTGATCCAACCTCTTCATAACAAGGGTGACAAGATGGATGTTAATAATTATAGAGGCGTCTCTCTTGTTTCAGTTCCTTACAAAATTTTCTCGAAAGCGTTACTGACAAGAGTAGAAGGGATATTGGTTTCTGAACTGGGTGAATACCAGGCAGGCTTTGGAAAGGGAGAACCTGCGCGGATCAAATCTTCAACCTGCGGAGTATCATAAAGTACAAGATGTTGGAGCAAAATAAATATGTCGCCGTCTTTGTAGACTTCCGAAAGGCCTATGACTCCATTGACCGGAAGAGCTTATTGGCAGTTCTCGAGGAATTTGGAGTGGTCAACAAGACGAAGGATCTAATTCAACAGGCGATTAGCAATACTTTGTCCAAAATAAGGTTCAGGGAGGAGTTGTCAGTGCCTTTCTAAATCAAAACTGGCGTACGACAAGGAGGCGGGGTATCACCAATATTATTGAACTGCGTCTTAGAAAACGTTATTCGAGTATGGACGAAGAGAATTTCGGATAAAGAGGCTTTCAGGTTTGGGAGAGGTAAAGAAAGAATCACAACGGATTGTTTGGCATTCGCAGACCATGTTGTGATACTCACTACCGGTGTTAGAAAATAATCATTTATTGCAGCTAATAGCCATGCCGAGATACAAAACTAATACCGATAACTTATACCTTATCCATCAAAGTGTCTGACTGGTTCTGTTTGCTATATAGAGGGTCATCGAAAAATAATGCCTAGTTTTTAAATAATTGCTATAAAAATTACGAGGGCTGTTTTTTAAGTAAGGGCCGTTTCTTTAAAAAAAATGAACCGAACATTTTGTTTTGAAACCACATTTATTTTTTGGTTTTACATACCTTCCTCTATTTTTCTTCATAGTTGCCTTGTTTATTTAGGCAATTGTCATACATTAAAAGTTCTGAAATCCCTCTGCATAAAAGTTTGTCGCCTGCTCTGACAACCAATAATTCACACTTGAGGAAAATCCATTGATAGAGTGGTTATTATGAATCTTCGGTCCTCGTGAATTTTCGTGTCAATTGCAGTCACCAATTCATCTGTGATCACAGACCTGAGCGTTCATCGTCATGAACATTTTCACAGCCACTTTTAAAACTCGCGTACCCATTTTCGCACTTTACCTTCCGTCATTGCATTATCACCATACACCTCACAAAGCTGACGATGAATGTCTGCAGCCGACATGTTTCTTGCAGTAAAAAAACGTATCACAGATCGTACCTCACACGCGGCGGGCGAATCAATAATCTTGAACATTGTAAAGATGCACAGTTCAGCGTACAGGTTAGCTACACAGCTGCAACTGACGCCTGCTTGTTCGCAAAGGATGCCGGGAGGTAGCTCACACGCTTGTTGCGGCGTGCGCAATAACTACGGGCTTTAAAAAACGGCTCTTACTTAAAAGACAGCCTTCGTATTAGAGGTAATGTAATGGTTTTCGCCTTAAAATGCGTGCAAAAGATAACATTTTTTTTCACACCTTAGTAAGTTTCAATGTGAGCTCCATTTGTTTCTCCTCAGACGTCTAATGTGTGTAAATGTGTGGAGGGGGTTACTTCATTACCGCGTTATTGGACCTTTCCTTTTCGCTGAAAAACCAACTCCAAGCCTAATTTACCTTGACATGCATGAACAGTTCGTGTTCACTCAAATTGAACTGGACAGCATGTCATTTTTATGCAAGGTGGGGCTCCGCCTCACTACCTTCGCACTGTAAGCAATACACCCGACACACGTCTTCAGAGCCACAGAGCTCACATTGAAACTTACTAAGTAGGGCCCGGATGTTGATGACATGTCATCTTTTTACTGAGCTGTCTAAAACAATGCTGAAGTACATAGAAACTCCGGACGGGCCAGCCCATCTTCGAATATGTCATTTTTATTTAGCATCTTTTTGCATTCTTTTGCTATTTTTCCATTATAAGAGCATATTTTTAAGTTCGGTAGATTTTTGGGATCATATTTTAGAGAAATCGGCCTTTTAAGATTTTTTTTTTTCAATATTAGTCATGTCACAGCTTTATATGAGGGAGTTACTGTACGTCTCTCCGAGAAAACGACCTTCCTCACTTCAAGTACGCTCCAATCACATCAGTTGATGTTGAACGCAGCTTTTCGAGATATAAAAACTTGTTGGCTGAAACCGCATATCATTTACATTTGACAACATCAGAATGACATTCGTAGTGCAGTGCAACTGAGACTAAAGTGAACATAAACCTTTTGTTAAGTGCTATAAATCTATTTTGAATGATTTTTCAGTTTGAGCTTAAGATGTCATTTTTGAATTATTGGTGCGTTTATTATTATAAGACCATTTTCTCTATTTTATAGTGCATTTTTCGAATTTTTAGGTCATTTATTGCAGTCATTTTGGAAAATTTTAAGTGCATTTTTTAAACTTTTTCTGCATCAACATTCGGGCCCTATTAAGAAGGTATGAAAAAATGTTATCTTTTCCATACATTTTAAGGCTAAAACCATTACATTACCTCTAATAGCTTTTTAATAACAATTATTCAAAATCTAGGCATTATTTTTCGACGACCCTGTGGTTATTCGCAGCAGAAGCGTGTTAGCGATACTTTCCTCTCAGCGCAGGAAACTACAAGTGTTATAACAGCGATAGAAAGGACTGAAGAACTCCATATGATAGCCAAGAAGACTGGTCTACAAATGTCTTTTGAGAAGACAAAAAACACAAAAACAAATTAAAATATTGCAGTCTCTATATTTTTTTAAACCTTATTTTTTTTTAGTTTAAAGAAATGAATTCCTCATTCTCTTTTGAGTTAAAATATCCCTTCGCGGAGGAATTTATTCACACACCACATAATCTTAATACACGATTTCCAGATCTATCGTGGAAAATTATGGCAAGACCAAAATAGGTTTTATTTTTCCTTTTGCCAGAAATTATCGCACATCTTGTGAATGTCAGAATGCTGAAGGATGGAGGGAAGGGTACTCTTACTATTTCCTTGAAGCTGATCACTTTTCTGTAAGTTTGATTTTACAAAATTAACATTTCGGGACAGAACCAGAAAGTAATATAGCAGTGAATTCTTTGTTAGTTAGTGCAAGAAATGAAAGTTAACACAGGGATTCACTTCGAGATCACACACGAGGGAAACACCTGGCAGTGACGTAGCCAGGGTAGGAGTCAAGTGGGACCGGACCCATCCTGAAACCTTTCGACTAACAACTAATATGGAAGGTCGATAAATAAAAACAAGATATTCAGTAAAGATCATATAGTCTACTGGCTCCTAAATGTATGGGCATATATAACTCTTTGTCCTTATCAAAGCCTCCCCAGGGGCTCACATCTAGTGGGACGTGGGTTGGCGATCCCGGGACCCCAGCTGAGTCCGCATTATTTCCACTTACTTGTGTGGGGCTGATCTCTGTCTTCTTTCCTGTCGACCTCACTTGGTCAACTCTTGTTCTCCTCCGACCCCGACGGTATAAGGGTATCCGAGGCCTTGGGAGTCTCTTCCTTTCCCGCCTTAATTGGTCCTTGTCTCATCTTTTCTGATACCCTCCTTCTGCGATGGGTCAGCCTTCTCCTTCTTTTCATGTTATCTCCTGCCTTCTGCTCGTGGCCCTCAAGGCGGCAGGGTGTATGTAGCTCCACCACTTCTGATGCACCCTGGATATTGCTACACCCTCAGGGGCTCACGGCTGGTGAGTTCGGGAGTTGGCGACCCCGAGGGATTCCTGAGCTGGGTCTGGTTTTCCCCCCTTTTACCTATTGCCTCTGGGGCGGACCCTCTCCTCTTTCACTTTCCTATCTGCCTTTCATGGCTCTTCTTCCTTCCAAGTCCCTCAATCCGCATTTTTCGAGGGTTGAGGGCATTTCTTTTCCTCCTGTCCTTTATTTACCTTATTCTCCTTTTGTTTTCCATTTCTTCTTCTAGTATAGAAAAAAAAAAAAAAAAAAAAAAAAACAAAAGGAGAATAAGTATATTGGGGCCGATAACCTAGATGTTAGGCCCCTTAAAACAACAATTATCATCATCATCATCTTCTAGTATATAAGTTGGTGGTTGGTTTTAGTTATAGTTGGCATTTCTTTATCATCTTCACGATCACTCAAGCCATTAGGGGCCGATAACCTAGATGTTAGGCCCCTTAAACAACAATTATCATCATCAACCTTATCAGAGCTCTGTTGATTGTAGTAGACTCTACCGCGCATCAAGAACAACGAAAAGAATAGCTTTGCTGGCCTGTTGAAATATATGGTGCTTTAAGTAAATGTATATGTAACATTT
This sequence comes from Meconema thalassinum, assembly GCA_946902985.2. Classification (NCBI taxonomy): domain Eukaryota; kingdom Metazoa; phylum Arthropoda; class Insecta; order Orthoptera; family Tettigoniidae; genus Meconema; species Meconema thalassinum. The sequence goes on from OX336393.1 coordinate 412,169,454, forward strand.
TCCATTGCTAAATACACACTATAGGCTATATGCTTAATATTATAATTTCTGAGTAATAATTATAAAGAAAACAAACCGAAGATCTGGTGGCGTTATGTGGATGACACGTTTGTTGTTTGGACGGAAGGTGAGGAAAATCTTAGCCATTTCCTGGATCACCTTAATCTCCAGCACCCTTCTATTTGTTTCACCATGGAAAAGGAATCTGACGGCAAAATACCTTTTTTAGATGTTCTCGTCACCAAGAAACAGGATGGATCTTTAGGACACAGCGTTTTTCGTAACCCAACACACACCAATAGATATCTCCACGCAAGTTCTCACCATCACCCTGCCCAGAAACATGGTATCCTTACAACTCTAACTACCAGGGCTAGGAGGATTTGTGAAGTGTCTTCTTTACAAGAAGAAATTAACACCCTGCGAACCACCTTTGAGAGCAACGGTTATAGCAAGGCTTTGATTTCTACGGTTCTGAAACCAACAAATAATAATAGGACGTCAGTTGAGAAAAGAGATGTAAGAGGAACTGCTTACCTTCCGTACATACATAACACAACGGATCGTATTGCTAAAATCCTACGTCGATACAACATACGGACTGTATTTGGAACTTCTGTTAAGATTAGGCAACTCCTGCGACCAACTAAGGACAGTTTGCCTAAATTGCAACAACCGGGTATCTACAGAGTTCCCTGTACTTGTGGCAAGGTTTACATCGGGCAGACTTCGAGAACAATATGCACTCGCATTAAGGAACATAATAGATGTATCAGGCTCATTCAACCTGATAAATCAGCTGTTGCCGATCATGCTTTAACACCTGGCCATGATGTCATGTTCCAAGGAGTGGATGTTCTTGCCCGTATAAAGCAATATCGTCCCAGAATCATCAGGGAGGCGGTTGAAATACGTAAACACCCAGATAATTTCAACCGCGACACCGGCTACAATCTCAGTGAATCCTGGCTACCTATTATCAGAACCCTGAGAAAGTAATTCACTGCTGCTTTCCGTTGTCCCTAACATGGGGCTATAATGGCGTCCATCTTTGGGCACCTTCTATATGTTCTTCGTTGCTTTCTCTTAGCAACATTGTCGTATTCCAGATTATTCCTGACGATGAAAGACATGGTTTCTTTCGAAACGCGTCGAATATTAGTATAATAAAACACGGCATAAGCCCAAAATTCAACATTATGAATAAAACAAAAACCAAGTAAGAAACTAACTATGGTTGGCTTTGAACCCCCAGCGGGTGAGGGACTGTCACGCTAATCTCTTGACCAAACCTGACCACTGCTTCAAAAATGTTATCAATATCCTTAGATAAAACTGCAAGGAGAATAATATCTTGGAATAAAATATTTCTTGGGCGTATTATGGCTTTATTATAAGCCACTAGCTATTTTCGGCATGCGTCCCAATGCCAATCCAAGACAAATGGATAGAAAGAAAGGAGGATAATAATAATGTTATTGGTTTTCCAAGCTTGAGTTCAGTTTTAAGAACCCCCGGCCAAAAACCGTGGCGTGAACTGTATTGGAATAGACAGCAATACCAGATAACTCTGCGGGCTGCTGACAGTCTCCTCATGTCACCTCGCGATGAATCAGCAAGCTATTCTCTCACCTGGCGTTTCTGTGTGATAAGTAGGGCTCGGATTCGAGCATTCTTGCATATTATTTTCCTGAATAGTACACATTGAAAGAAGCCTTTCGGTGGTATTTTCACCTCTCTGGGACCAACAGAATTGAAATTTATCGAGCATATATATGCATAAAACCGCGGTTTTCAGAATAGAAGCATATAAATGCATGTTCTTGTGGTTTTCGTCTAAATAGTTTGTTTATCTTCGAATTCTCCCCCGAATTCGGGCCCTGACGATCCTTAAGGTTCGAAAACAGAAATAATTATTGAAAAGCCTATCTGGTGCGAATAATAGAACCGCAGGCTTTTAACCTTTTGTGAGGTTGTTCTCGTCATTGAAACTTTTATTGACTGATTTAAGAAAATCATTCAAAATTGAAAACTTAGAAAATGTATTGTTGTATAGACCAATGCAGATCTACTTCATTGACTGGCCTAATTCTGAAGATTTTGTAAATGAACTTTTAAACTGTATCTTTTATAAGAGCACTTCTCTTATATATACTTGTAAAACTTGAATGCGAGTTTATTGCAGTGTATCATACATACAATTAGAAAATAAAGCTCGTATTTAAGGGTATGTTATTGGTTTTTTCGTTTCACTTTCCTTTCTATAGTATTTAACGGTGTTTTTCGAGCATATTCTTCATATTTAACCGCATATACTGGGGGTTTCGAGCATATCTATCGAGCATATCTATCGAGCATAAAACACATGGTGTTCGAGCATATCTGGAGATTTTATCGAGCATATCGATCCGAGCCCTAGTGATAAGTATTCAGGTTGTGCAATTGGGCTACTGTGGGATTTAAGGCTTCCCGTTAAGTCCCTCACCCTTTTGTGTTACATAAATAATGTATATTAAAGAAACCTTCCCAGGAGTGCACACAACGACTCACCCGAGTTTCATCGCAATCGGATGAATGGTATATGAAAGCATAGGGGACAAACAGTCAGACAGACAAACTATCACGTAACATTGATTTTTATCATTTTAAATGATCTTGTCGACTTCGTCGTTACGCTGGGGTCTGGCGTTACGTTACGGTGACGGGACGAAATGTACTCAGATGCACTGAGGTGTGTGACGTCATAGTACCGCTTGGTGCATGTGTTCCTCGACAATCTCTACTTCGTTAGTATAAGACAAAAATCCCCGATTCTTGGATGTCACGGGTAATCTCAAGAACCACTGGATGGATTTTGATGCGGTTTTCACCATTCTGTAAAGGATATCTCGAGGACAGATTCTGTAGAAAATAATTTATGTATGATCAAAGGAAGCCAAGCAGAAACGATTTCAGTGAAAAAGTCGAAAACAAACTTGGCGTCCGTGCGCTTCTTAAGCTTACGCTAGGCAAACCGTTAAACATATCAATATACTATGAGCGTAAGAATTGGTCAGCATGAAAAGTTCTACAAAAAAGTCCGTGAGAGCATATTTCTATCTTCAATGCATCGCCCACTATAAGTGTTTTTAGACCGGATGGAAGGGGCCCGTCCCCGCGCGCTCTGGTGAGCGTGTGGCATCCCGCCCGCTAGACCTTGCTTTGCCCTTGGTTTGCACTTTCGCTCGAAGCCTCCAGCCTTTCTGGCATTTTTCAGCATTTGTAGCATTTAAAATGATACAAAGTCTAGTCTTTCAGACTGACTGTCACTTTTTATATATAGATTTCATACTAAATTTATATTATTACTTTCAGTGCATTATATAAACGATCTTCAAGCTATTGAAATATGGACCAGGCAACTAACAATAGCTGCTATTTGATGTGAGCTTTAAGTGCTCGGTGCATGGCACTTCCGCTTGGCCAGAGCGCTACATTATAATAGTCACTGCTACAATAAAATATTCTAATATAAAATTATAATAACCAACGTATCACGTCCTCGAGGATAGTTTAATCCGCCCTCTGTCAGAGACCTTGTTGCATCATAAGTTACGGATCAGCCTATAATGCTTGCATGATTAACATGGCCACCATCTTGAAATTATTTGGCTGATTATTTTGTAGTTTGGGCAACAGATGCTTCCCTAATGATGGTAGTATATCTTTTTCCAAAATTTGATAGAGATCGGATGATTAGTTTAGTCGTAATTTGCTTTTGGCCTCAGCCATCGTAGTATGTCTCAACTACAAATACAAACACTAAAACAGCCATCACAATAACACAGGTTATCAGACATAATCCTATATGTACTGTGTAGGCTATATACACAAAAGACGTACACGTGGCTGAATAACGACGATGTCAAAGTACGGCCCGCGGGCCAAGTGTGGTCCAAGAGCTAGTCTAATCCGGCCCGTGACATGGTTTCTAATAATATAAGGTGCGTTCAAAAAGTAACGAGCCGGAGGATGGAATGCGCAAACCAGTGACGACATCGGCTAATCGTGGCGTGTGTAACGAGGTGTGGTTCCGACCAGAGCGTGGAAGGTCACAGCCCATCGCTAGAGAGCACGCGTGCACGTCACGTGACGATACAACGCGAGCAGCAGCATGCATCAATCGTCCAACCAAGACCAAGGCAGTAGGCCATTCGACATGCTCGGCTAACGACACCCGTCCTTCCCTGAAGCGCTTGTGCCACGCCTTAGCCCTTGCAAGGGACATGCAGTGTTCGCCGTACACTTGTGACATTCGGCGATGAATGTCCCCTACTCCATTCGCTGTCAGAAACCGAAAATAACCACTTTGCTCTTCGTTTGACGCCTCCATGTCACTGTTTGCAATGCCATTGGCAGCGTTGGACGATTGATGCATGCTGCTGCTCACTTTGTATAGTCACGTACGTGCACGCGTACTCTCTAGCAACGGGCTGTGACCTTCCACGATCTGGTCGGAACCACACCTCGTTACACACGCCACGATTAGCCGATGTCGTCACCGGTTTGCGCATTACAGCCTCCGGCTCGTTACTCTTTGAACGCACCTTATACTATCTACAATTAGAAATAGGTCATATTTTCTGTTCTGAGTACCTAGAAGTGAAAAACTGTTTCAATCTCATTGTGTTTATGCGTTTTGTGTAATAGAGTAGCAGTTTCAATGTAACAATGAATTGAAGCAACCTTTCCTCGACGTTTCGAAAAATGAGTTCTACACAAGGCCCTACCAAAATCAAGCCTCCCAAACTTGAAATCTCATGTACAAAAGATAACTACCATGTTCACATCTTACTATATCTGTGAACAGGAGTTTTCTACAATGAAGCTTCGCAAAAATAGCGTCAGAAATAGATTAACAGACCACCATTTAGCTCCGCTACTAAGAATCAGCACATCCCAGTTTCAACAAGATTATGAAAATCTTTTAGAAGCACAGCAGATGGTAGATGGTAGATGGTAGGTGTCCCTGGCGAGCTGATGAACTTTGATATGCTACGTGTTTTCTTATTTTCAGGTCCCTGAAGATTCCTGTGATTGAGATGTTCCCATAACAACACGAGTATACGTTTAAGTTTGATTGGTTGGTTCATTAATTCAGGGGCTGCGACAACGTGGTCATGAGCCCCGTGTACTTTGGGTGTTTGTAGAATTTGTCTGATAACCGGTGTTAATTGTGTTGGCTGTATTAGTGAGTGTTACCTGTGATTCAGGTAAGGACTGCAGACGATCAATTTTTAAGTAGTTCCTACTTTTGATACGAAATTCTACTGGTCACGACACCTAGCTTGCGGACTTGGCTATTAGATGCCATCGCAGCCAGCACCTGGTGGCGAACGTTGGAACTAATATAGCATCATCAAATAGTCTAAACTACAAATTTTTTAGTTAGTGGAAGGTTCTTCTTCATACCATAAATCTATGACATGGGACCGCCGGCTTTACTTCCCCTCCGAAGGAAGGAATACTGAGGGGTATTTAACGCTCTTAGAAAATCCGACGACTTTGGCCGAGTTTGAGCCCGCGACCTTAAGCACAGAAGCTCAGCATGCTACCAACTACGGGACCGAAGCCGCTAGGCTTAAGTTTCACTCGTCGAAAGAATGCTAATGACGTTTTTAAGGACAGTCGTTAGTATGCTTTGTATCACTCATTGCAGGGTCAGTGTCTATATCGCGGGTAGGATTTTCGAAGGATACAATGTTGACTCGTAAAAGATCTCTTGTATCACATTTTGTGATTACAAGACTAAATTAATTAAATCCCAGCCACATGTCGTCCAGTAGAGTTCTGGTTTCCACTGCCACATGGTAGTGTTAAAAAGAGCGTCGAAATTGGTGAGTAGATCACCAGAATGGCTCCAATTTGAAATAACTTCGTCACGGTAGCTGAGGTCATAAGTTTATTATTTAAATAAGGTATTTATTGCAGCCAATGGCCATGAGGCAATATAAAATGTTTGGAGAAAAGCCCAAAATATCCAAAGATTACATTAAATTCTCATTGACAACAAAAGTTAGGTTGGTTGGTTGGTTCCTTAGTTTAGGGGCTGCGACAACGCGGTCATGTAGCCCCGTGTACATTGTGTGTGTTTAGAATCTGTCTGATAACCTGTGTTACTTGTGATGATTGTATTAGTAGTGTATCTGTTTTTTAATTCAAGTATGGACTGCAACTTTAAATTTTTTAAATAGTTCCTACTTTTGCCGCCAAACGCCACCGTCAACGACTACTAGGCCTAGTTCAGAACTCAGCTACTAGACGCCACCGCAGTCGGCTCTTGACAACGAACGTAGCAACCTAAGAGCGTTGTTTACATTCTTAACCTATACAATTTAGTTTCACACAGGTGTAACTAGTGAAAAGTTCTTTAACATGCCATAAATCTATGACATGGAACCGCCGGCTTTACTTCCCCTCCGAAGGAAGGCATACTGAGAGCTTTTTAACGCTCTTAAAAAATCCAACGGCTTCGGCCGGGTTTGAACCCGCTATCTTGGGCACAGAAGCTCAGCATGCTACCAACTACGCCACCGAAGTCACCTGACAATAGAAGTTAGTCAGTGACTTCACTCTTTGGCAGCATGTCATGGCATGATACCTTTCACAGGCACTTCCACACAATTTCCAAACGCACTCTATACTGGGCTCATGATACCCTTCCATTTTGCAGAGCTTGAAATAGAATCCATGTATTGCGAAACGAGTGATTGTATGTCTCATGTCGTAACACGGACCCTTCCACTCATCGGACGTCACGGCGGCTGTTAAATAAAAGTAACTCCATTTTTCCATCCTCTTCGTTTTGAGCTCTCTTAGAAGGTCCTCGTACTGGGCGGTAGATGGGAGCAATAGTTGACACCTTAAATCTTCGATGTGAAAGGTCTCTCGGGACATTTCATAGCACAGTGGCGTTGGGGTATACTTTAAGATACACAGGACTTTTTTCATGAAAGTTGTCTTGACTCGTCCTATTATTATTATTATTATTATTATTATTATAGAATACAGATGTAGGAGCTTATAAGTGCAGAATATTGCACCAAATATGCCCTAAAACTAGCTGAATGACTTAAATACCGAAAAATATGACCTATAAGTTATATTTTAGTGATTTGTAGCAAGTAGTGGAGTACTGCTAACATAGAACGCGATAATACAGCAGACACTTACTAAGCTACAATACCTACCGGACCAATCAAGGCCGAACTGGGCGTGAGATAACACGGAGATTCTTTGTTTACTAATTGCTCTGATGTAAATGTGCCTCCTGTGGTGGTATCTTACTAGATGAGACATCCACACAGAAGATTTTTTTCTCGGAATCAGGTCTTCTAAACCAGCTATCTGCCTGTTCCGGGAATACAGAATGCTGCACCATTTGAAAATCCCGTATTTGAAATTCCACCCAGTTATGTACCTTGACAAAATGTAAACAAAAGTGCTTCATAGGCTATCACTAAAATGATCTCGGGGTTTTGCTAGATAGAGAACTAACGTTTACTCACCATATACTCAAAATGATAGCCGACTCAAACAAGACACTGGGATTTGTTATCAGGAATACAAAACCATTCTAAAACATAAGCACGTGTATCCACCTGTACAACACACCAGTCAGACCGAAACTAGAATATGCTATAATATGCTAACATTATATGGAGTCCTTGATGCAAGACATTGAAAACACACAAAATAAATTCCTAAAATACCTACATTTTATAAGAACAGCCAAATATTCTCACTTGATACTGTACCCAAATCCAGTTGCCTAGATTGAAGGGTACAAGCTTCGAACATCGTTATTATCACCAAGCATATGGTTGCATTTAAACTTCAACTTACAGCACAAGCTGTGGACTTAGAATTTTCGACAGTACATGGTTACCGAAAGTGTTAAACTATTTCGAGTGAGTTTAGAACTTTTCTTCGATTTCACAGAAGTGAAATAAGTCTGTGGCACTTGGTAATTCTTACCGCTTAAACTTGGACATATGGTAGACTATGTCTACAACTTTTTCTTCAGTCCGCATTCACTTATAGCTGGATTATTTATATCCTATAGTTGGACCAGCCAAGATAAGTCAGTAACTTCAAAACCAGTCTTGCATATTACAATTCGAAAGCCGAATGGGAATACAGGTTTAGCCTTGTGCGATCTGAAAAGTGAGAAGCTTTGCCCAGCCAACTCGACAGAATTTGTAATTGTGCTGAAAAGATTGTAAGAGTATTGGAATACTGATTGTATCACAGTGGGTCTTGGTAATTATTTCATCATGGATCGCTTGGATCAGACCCCTGTCAACTACACTTCAGCTCTTGAAGTTGCCATCATTTTTCTGCAAGACATTATAATCGCCACTATGTCTGCGTAAACAGCTTGTGGGTATAACATGGAAGCTGATACGAGAATATAAGTACGCGTCCTAATGGGACAGACAACAGGAAGACTGAGTAGTCTGGTTCAGTCCAGATTTCTACCATCAAGACCTACAAGAATGTAAGCTGCAATTTACATTATTTCTAAGCGTAGTTAGTTGGATTTTCTCGTATTTTCTACAGTCTTACCAACACATATTTTTTTTCTCTGTCGTCATCGATAGGTTTATTTGCTTTTGCAAATATTTTCTTTCGAAACCTGAGCTAGGACCTGAGTTGATTTTTACTCAGACTTATACGATTCGATATTTATGGACGAGCAGAACGAGCATTTATTTTATTTCAATATTTTTTTCTTATTGCTGTCATTAGCCGTCATAATTTGAGATTTAAGAATTAATCTAAGTTGAGGAATGAATAATTATCCATCATTATGAAGTCGAGGGTGATATTCCCCGAACAGTTTGATAACTTTAAACCTAGTTTTGAACATAATAATAATAATAATGGGATTTAATAATAATTATTATTTTTCTATTTTTCTGGAATAATAATAATAAACATTTGTGGTTTATAATAATCATTTTCTGGTTGTATGATTAGTACAGTTGACATTTGAAGTCATACTCTAAATCGGATATTTGTTAATTCCGAAGGTTAGTGGTTAACACATGCCCACTTATAATGAACAGTCTAAATTCAGTGAAATTGTTTCACGTTTGCATTTCAAATTTAAAACTTTGATAAAGACACGGAAAGAAGTGAAATGGGAAGCTAAGCATGTATAAAGCAGGGTTTTTGCTAGAGTTTATATAAAATAAAATCATTATGATGCAGCGTCTTTCACAACGTTTGCTAATATTAACACTGTGTGGAATTTCTGATGGTGAAATTATATTGGATATTGTCGTAAACTCATTGGTGAGGTTTACTGATTTTTGAATCTTCCATTTGTCATAACAAGCAAAGGCTTGATTATTTTGTATAATTTGGGAAGATGTCATTGTGTGTGTGCGCAATTTAAGTCGCAGGAATGAGGTTGTGTAAAATGGAGCACCAATCAAATTGTAGGTTGGATGTTTTTTATGCAGTAGGAGAGTCGTTTTTCGCCACACTTTCCTCGTAATATAACCACAGGTTATTTTGGGAACCATCATTATTGAATTACTGTTGATCCACGTGTTTGAAAATATTTCTAGTAATGGCTTACCCGGAAAATTATTATTCTACTAATTCCTTTCATTCAGGAAAGCTTTACCGTTGTCTAAATGCTGATTTATAATTCTGTGATTTTTATCACGTGTCAATCATATGGGCCAATGCTGTTGTTTGAAATTGTTGCTTATTAACTACCACTATAAGCTGAAAGGAATTGCAGATCCTATAAAAATAAATATACATTTTCTTTAATAAGTTGATGCTGAACATATTTGTCATTTTTTTTTCAAAATCACTGATAATAATAATAATAATAATTTGTTTCATTATAAAACATGTTAAATGATATTTCAAATTTCCTAATTAATTTTTTCAAGGAATAATTAATTAATTCGTTGACTGAATCCATGTGGAATGGAAGTTATATTTGGGATAATTATATTTTTGATTAAGTCAAAATTATTTTTGATACACTTTGGATTGAGATCTATGTTTCAATAGATATTTTCTGTTTATTTAAATCCACAAAAATGCTCAAGGTCCAAGTAAATCATAGTGTATTTCACTTATTATGAACAACTTTGTATTTGACAAATCCTAATATTACTATTGCCTAAGAAGTGTTAGTCGAAATGCTACGATAATAGTTTTGAGAAATGAACAGTGAAAGTGATTTTCCAACCAGTGACATATTTTCTTATTGATCTTCAACGTGTGAATGCTAAATAATTTAGGGATCAGTATGGACGATTGACTTTGCGCTGATAAAACCCTACCCCAGTATATAATTATGTTGAACGAAGTCAACAGGACTGATATTCTGACCTCTCGTTTCAACTTTGTTAGTGTTCATGTGTTGGCGATATAGTATATTGTGTAAATAATTTATTCTCTTCCAGTCATCTTTTATGCCATTTTGGGCATATTTTCTTCATGTCATTTTGAAATTTTAATAAAATGAGATAATTTTATGGTATGCAATCACCGATTTCATGAATCTCCTTCTATCCTTATTGTTACGTCGAGCCGAGAATCAGTTAAGCATTTTTTGTTGGGTCTTTGCATTCGACTTTAACCCATCTGGCGCCCCGGGATATTTTGATTCTCGTGCTGACTGATTTTTGGTGAAATGCATATGTGGTCGTCCGGACTTCGGTCCAAACGGGCACAATACTATACCAGGAACTGCTAATAACTTTTGATGTAGTCAGTTTAGAAATACGAAGAAAAATAGATGTTATGAAATTCGTTTTCAAAATTATAAACAATTCAATTGATGATTCCGAATTCCTTTTTCTCTTAAATTTCCATGTTCCACGCATCAATTCTAGGAAGAATATCACATTTGAAATTTAAAGAACCAGGACATCTGCCCACAAAAATTCAGCGCTGAACACTTGAACAGACTATTTATACTTTCAACAATGTTGTTCAAAGAATTAATGCCATGATTTTAGTACTTCCTTGACAGTATTTTTGATGGAATTTCTAACCACTCTCCAGAAATAATGTTTCAAACCTTGCAAATTGTAAATCATGAATTCTTACCACTGTGTCATTCTACCTAGCCAACCTTGTATTACTCATGTATTATATGTACTATACTGTTTTAATTTCACACCTAGTTATTTTAATTAGTTTTATTTAGTTACTGTTTAGTTTAAGTTAGTATAAGTTATAATACAACATACTGTGTGATCTTTATGCCATTGGAATTGGGATGAAAATCCTGTTGTGCGCAAATAAATAAATAAATAAATAAATAAAATGATCAAAATTTGACAAAAACCATTAACATGTCCAAAGTATAGGCTACATTTATAGGCAAATTAAATTTGCTCTAAACGTGGTCAGGGACACTTCATTTTCATTTATTTTTCAAAATTTTGTCAAAATGAGATCAGGAAAATAAAATACTTTTCCTTAAGTTCCAAACATTGTTGTTTATATATCACTCATCACTACTACAGCTGTCCAGACCTTCTCTTTGGCGTGCAACATTATTGTGGTGAATTATTCAACTGCCTAAAGAATATCACTCGTGCGAAGCAACGGGCAAAATATAGACGAATACGATTTTTTTTAAACAATCAGTAACAGATTGTAGTAATAGACGCCATTATTCAGTGTTGCCTAATTCTAACAAAGAAAGCTTTTCAGTCGGTCAACACGAATTAGGCGGGAAACAAGTATTTACATACCCTACAAACTAACACACTCTTTATGTTATCCAATTAAGTAAGTAGGTATTTGTGCATAATGAGTGTGTTAGTTTGTAGGGTATGTACAGCCTGTGCTGATTCAACACGGAACTGTAGAATGGGTTGCCTACCCACCAGCAATCGGCTTGAATTCTACTCGCAGTGCGCTAGCGACGGGGCTGAGTTTGATTTCACTGATTGCCGCCTTCTTATGCAGCATTGCAAAGTCCTGGATTTCTTCATTTGGGGCTACGTCAGGTCAAGAGTATTTTTAAGATCACCAATAACATTCTAAGAAATGGAGCTCGTAATTACCGAAGCCTTTGCGGAAATTACTCCTCAGGTTGTCGAACGCAAGAGAGAACTTCATGCGACGAGTGGCCCTCTGCTTGGAAAATGATGAACGCCTCTTTGAACACCTTATGTAAATGTCCATTTGCAATAGATGTAACGTCTGTGATAAATTAACTTTTTTAGTCGCATCGAACACTGATTACAATTTTGTAACAAATCATTTCCAAATTGTATCTTTTTTTGTGGTATTGGGTTAAGAAGCAATAAATTGTGATGTAAATATAATACAACACTAAAATGCATTGTGTTTTAATAAACTATGTTGTAAAATAAAATTTCATTTCATAGAAATGCTCTGCAAAAGCCATTAACAGAAGCGTAAAATAACAAGTTCGGATAACCGGTGTTAATTGTGATGGCTGTATCTGTTTTTTAATTCAAGTATGACTGCAACTTATTTTTCAAATAGTTCCTACGTTTGTCACCAAACGCCACCGTGAACGACTACTAGACCTAGTTCAGAACTTAGCTACTAGATGCCACTGCTGTCGGTTCTTGGCAACGAACGTAGGAACCTAAGAGCGTTGTTTACATTCTTAACCTATACAATTTAGCTTCACGCAGGTGTAATTAGTGGAAGGTTCTTTAACATGCCATAAATCTATGACATGGGATCGCCGGCTTTACTTCCGCTCCGAAGGAAGGCATACAGAGGGATTTTAACGCACTTAAAAAATCCAACGTCTTCGGCGGGGTTTGAACCCGCTATCTTGGGTATAGAAGCTCAGCAGAAATCGTTCAAACTTATTGTGAATCCTGTGTAAATATATTTTCAAAGAGCAAATTACTTGCAATGCTGCAATAGAAGGCGGCTATCAGTGAAATCGAACTCAGCCCTGTCGCTAACGCGCTGCGAGCAGATTTCTAGCCGATTGCCGGTGGGTAGGCAACCCATCTTACAGTTCCGTGTTGAATTTGAACAGGCTGTACATACTTGTTCCCGCCTAATGTAATTGGGCACAATTCGTGTTGACCGACTGAAAAGCTACAATAATCAGTAACAGAAGTAGAATGTGATTTCAGCGATAGGTGCGTGATTGGACACAGATTGTAAACTGCTGTACCGTAAGTGAGCACACAATTACGCTCATAAATTGGGTGTATATACCTGGGGTGTGCGCTGTAGTTTGTAACGGATATACTGAATTTAGTGCTCTATTTTATCCTCTGCCATAGCGATTTATCTCTTCTCCCATTTGTCGAGTTTTCTATCCCACTGATGTTTCGGGAATGCGTTTACAAGAATGAAAGCTGTCAATTAGTCGAGTTTTATGAAGTTTGTACACAGCAGTACGATGGATTTGTGTGAATGGCTACTTAACATGCTATTCGCTAGCATATGGATTTATCGTTCCTGTCGCGGGCCATTCTGAATTCTTGATTAATGGTGGCTTGTCATGAGAAGAGAACCCGGTTCTTTGGGATTAGTGTTACGCTGTTACTAGCGCGTAGGCTATCTATCACAACCGCTCGTACGTCAAACTCGGGCCTGTGCCGGGACTATCGGGATATTGGGCCTGCATATTGACTCATGCTAATTATTATGAAATAATATGACGGGCACACGCATAATTCTCTCCAGGAATGCATTAATGAAATTTCGTGTTTACATTATTATTTATTTATTTATTTATTCATTCATTCATTCATTCATTTCTTTCTTTCTTTCTTTCTTTCTTTCTTTCTTTCTTTCTTTATTTCTCTCTTTCTTTCTTTCTTTCTTTCTTTCTTTCTTTCTTTCTTTCTTGATTTCCTTCATTCTTTCTTTCTTTCTTTCTTTCTTTCTCTCTTTCTTTCTTACTTGCTTTCCTTCTTTCTTTCTTTCTTTCTTTCTTTCATTCATTCTTTCTTTCTTTCTTTCTTTCTTTCTTTCTTTCTTATGTATTCATTTGTTATTCATTTCTTTCTTTCTTTCTTTCTTTCTTTCTTTCTTTCTTTCCTTCTTTCATTCATTCTTTCTTTCTTTCTTTCTTTCTTTCTTTCTTTCTTCTTTCTTTCTCTATTTCTTTCTTTCTTTCTGTCTTGCTTTCCTTCATTCATTCATTCATTCATTCATTCATTATTTCTTTCTATCTTTCTTTCTTTCTTTCTTTCTTTCTTTCATTCATTCATTCATTCATTCATTCATTCATTCATTCGTTCTTTCTTTCTTTCTTTCTTTCTTTCTTATGTATTCATTTGTTATTCATTTCTTTCTTTTTTCTTTCTTTATTTCTTTCCTACTTTATTTCTTTCCTACTTTCTTTCTTTCCTTCTTTCCTTCCTTCTTTCCTTCCTTCTTTCTTTCATTCTTTCTTTCTTTCTTTCTTTCTTTCTTTCTTTCTTTCATAATGCATTCATTTATTATTAATTTCTTTCTTTCTTTCCTACTCTTTACTTATCTATGTAGGCTACTCATTTATTGTTCTTAAATTAATTACGGCAATTAAATTATTTATTTATTTAACCGATTGGCTCTTCTAAGGACCACGTCTCAATGTCAATGCTTCTCCCTTTGTTGTTCCTTATTTTTTCTCCAATAGGCTACTCCTTCATCCTCTAACTATGCATCAATTTCCTCTCTCAGACCATTTTGAACCTGTTTTCTTTTCTTCCATGTCATGGTTTCCGTCCTCTTTTAAAACTTTTGTTCTGAAAATCCCTCTCTCATTACTGCTTCTTCTTCTCTTCTTCTTCTTCTCCTCTTATAGGCCTACAGTTTCTTTCCAAATATCTTTTGACTTCTTGAACCCCATGTTGCTGTTATTGTTGTTGTTCCAAAAGATCTGCTTGGTTAACCTTAAGAACAATACATTGCTCTTTCGTATTGTTTGTGTTGTATTTCAGGTATATTTCATCATTAATTCGGTATTTATTATTATTATTATTATTATTATTATTATTATTATTATTATTATTATTATTTGGGGACATGCCTGCTAAAACAATTGGAGAAGATATGGCAGTTGTTAATTCGTTTTAGCGGCTTGGGGCATGTTGGCCATCAGCCCCTAGTAATTTACTTGGGTATGTGTTCACTTTGTGTGATAACCTATCTATGTGTGGTGACTGCTGTAGGGTTGGGAATGAGGTAGGCGCCTCAGAACTTGAAATAAACAACTAGCCCGGAATTTGCATGGAGAAAGTGTGGAGATACCACACTGAGGAAAGCCGCTGTGAACACCGGAATTCGAACCTCCAATCTCTGGACTTGCACAGCTCCTTTTACGCAGTGGAATATTTGGAGAAGACTCATTGTGGTGGTAATCCAGTTGCAAGTCAGAAAATAATATGGCTAGTTGGTTCCTCAGTTTAGGTGCTGAGACAACGCGGTCATGTAGCCCCGTGTACTTTGGGTGTGTGTAGAATCTGTCTGATAACCGGTGTTAATTGTGATGGCTGTATTAGTGTGAGTTATCTGTGATTTAGGTAAGGACTGCAGACGATCAATTTCAAGTAGTTTCTACTTTTGCTACCAAATGCTACCGTCAACTACATCTAGCTGCAAACTTGGTTACTAGACGCCACCGCAACCAGCACCTGGCGGTGAACGTTGGAGCATAATTGAGCGTTAATCAAATCTAACCTACAAATTTAGCTTCACACAAATGTAGTTAGTGGAATGTTGTTTTACATGCCATAAATCTATGACATGGGACCGCCAACTTTACTTCGCCTCCGAAGGAAGGCATACGGAGGGATTTTTAAATCTCTTAAATAATCCGACGACTTCGGCTGGGTTTGAACCCGCGATCTAGGACATGGAAGCACAGCATGCTACCAACTGTGCCACCGAAGCCGCCAGAAAATAATATAATGATAATGTTTATGTTGCATCCAAGGCCTAGAACATCGAGAACATGAGTAGTAGAGTGTAGCCAATATTTACATTGGGAAGGGGGTGGCCGTGGTCTTAAGTTAGGAACCATCCCGGTATTTGACTTGAGTAGAAGTGGGAAAACACGGAGGTTTTAAGAGCGTTCAAAATCCCTCAGTATGCCTTCCTTCGGAGGGGAAGTAAAGCTGGCAGTCCAATGTCATAGATTTATGGCATGTTAAAGAACCTTCCACTAATTACACTAGTGTGAAGCTAAATTGTATAGGTTAAGAATGTAAACAACGCTCTCAGGTTCCTACGTCCGTTGCCAAGAGCCGACTGTGGTGGCGTCTAGTAGCTAAGTTCTGACCTAGGGCTAATAGTCGTTGTCGGTGGCGTTTGGCGGCAAAAGTAGGAACTATTTGAAAAATTCAAAGTTGCAGTCTTAACTTGAATTAAAAAAACAGATACACACACTAATACAGCCATCACAATTAACACCGGTTATCAGACAGATTCTACACACACCCAAAATACACGGGGCTACATGACCGCGTTGTCGCAGTCCCTAAACTGAGGAACCAACCAACCAAAACACGGAGGTCTTGGTTTTGAATAAAAATGTGAAAAATATTTTTAGCCAACCTGTTTCCGTCCATTCACCTGAGGGGATCATAATATCGTGCCTGTCTTTTTCTTATTCTTATTCTTCTTATTCATTTCTTATCGGCCATCTCTGGACCACCTCATTCCAACTGTTTTAATCTTTGGACTTAGATTTTGCCCAGTACGCCCGCATTCATTCTCGATGGTCTTTCTTCCTTGCCTTGGTCCAAATCTTTCCCGTTTTCATGTTTGGTTTTCCTTGGAAACCTTGGCATAGCCTACTTTCTTGAGTGAGATGTGCTCCTGAATTTCAGTTGATGTAATCCCTACTTCTCCCTCCAGTTCAATGAACCAGGCCCATTTGGTTCGCCTCTCCTGAAAGTAAGTAATGATGCGCCTGCTCTTTCTCTCATTCACTTCACATGTCCATACGAGTTGATCCTTCTTTTCCGGATGGCGTCGGTTATCTTCTCCGCATACAATTATTATTATTATTAGTAGTAGTATTATTGTTATTATCACTTACTTAGGTTGGCCTTTCCTCGTGTGTAATTCTTGCTGACGATATAACAAACTACAGGATATGTCGTGTCTTGATTCTCGATATGTGATTGTTGGAGGGGGAAAGTCACGTGAAGTAGTCACGAAGCATTAAATCTCTATATTAACTGTTATTACTCTTACTCTTATCATAACTAAGAGATCATCTGCAAATAAATAATAACTCAGCCGACTGATTAACGCTCAAAACTAACATGAAGACGGCCAGGAGTGGCGCCGTTGCCAGGAGAAACAGTAGATCGGGGAAGGTTGTCCAACTTTATATTTGGATGACAAGCCAAGGAAAAATTCAAGGCACTATTGACGGATTTTTGAAGCCTCCGTGGCTTAGGCGGCAGCACGCCGGCCTCTCACCGCTGGGTCCGTGGTTCAAATCCCGGTCACTCCATGTGTGATATGTACTGGACAAAGCGGAGACAGACAGGTTTTTCTCCGGGTACTCTGGTTTTCCCTGTCACAACTTTCATTCCAGCAACACTCTCCACTATAATTTCATTTCAACTGTCATTCATTTAATCTTGGCCTCTGAGGAGTGCGTCAGGCCTCGGCAGCCGGCACAGTTCATATCCTCGCCGCTAGATGGGGGGGGGGGGGGGCTTCATTCATTCCATCCCTGACCCGGTTGGACCACTGGAACAGGCTGTTGATTTTCATTGACGGATTGTTCTGTATACCACAATTAGGGCCTAAATGGGTGTTGTATCTCACTCAGGTTGCAATCGAAGTTTGCAGTGGGATATGAAGGGTGCACATTCTTCAGCTATGACTAGGGCCATAAACTCATTGCTACGTGAGCGTTTAAGTGGTAGCTCAGTGGTCAAGAGCAACAGCGTAGAAAACAGGAAGTCAGGTGTTTAAATCCCGCACGGGTCAACCTCCCATCTACTGTACACGGATGACTAGTTATGCACTACAAGACCTAATTTGCTATCGCTGCAAGTCTTGGTACACAGGAACTCCAGTTATCCGAATCAATTGGGACCGGACTCCATTCGGATAATCAAAAATTCTGATAATTGGATTTACATACATGGTATACATAGGCCTACATATGAATTTTAAAGAATAGTTGTTCTTTGAAGCACTATGAAATTCAAGGAGGTTAGATATCTAAGCTCCTTGACACTGTAGCGCTTTCTAGTAGAGAAATGGGGAACTTTGTGTTGGCGGAAAAATCCCGAGATTAATTTTGCCATTATGAACACGGCCTACTGAATTCAAATGGGTTCTTTAACATGCCAACATCGTATGACATGCGTGTCGTAATTTTTGCCGCCTTTCAAAAATCACTTACCATGGCCAGGAGCAAACTTGCAAGCTTGGGGTTAGTAATCCGGCACGATAACCACTCACCCACCGTGGCAAGCTATTATTGGGATGATGAGCTTATTTTCGGTACTACAGTAGGCTATATGCATTTTTAAATGCACTAAAATCTAATTCACGGACACCGTGCCTGAACTTAAAATTTCTCAGCCAGCCGTTAGTCTACTTGCTTTAAAGGATGAACAACTAAGCTCCTGAGCTTAGCTCTTTCAGAAATAATCGGAACCGAAATTCGGTTTCCCATAGAACGTTGTACTTGAAAACGGCCTCTTCTAATGTTTGTTTGTTGCTGTCTTCATTGATTATCTTGATACTTTTTCTGAAAGCGAATCGGATAATCATTGATTCGGATAGTCGGAATTCGGATAATTGGAGTTCTACTGTACCTATAAACAGCTCGCAGCGGACAGCAATCACAGTATGAAAGGTTTCTTTATTTATCCGAGTTAAAACACATACAAATATACATATAACTTAGGCTAAATTGTACTAAATTTCATTTCTCCAATGTTTAACTGTTAGAATGGCAAAGTCATTAGCTTCTATCAAGTCCTGCATATCACATGGTCTTGGTAACATGCTGCGATTCAGAAGGTGCTTAGGGTCCAGTCCGGTCTGAACCTTGGCAGCGACCGGTTCGCTGCGCTTTGCTTCGTTGAGAGTGACGCATTCGAGTGTCTAACTTTCAAGTCTTTTCAAGTACAGTTAAAATGGCAACCAACAGCATTAGGAAAAACACGATAAAATGTGCTTTCCCCGACAAGGCCAATAAACCAGGCCCTGCAGAAATACATGAGTGGATTCAGTACACCCTAAAACTCAACGTGGACCAATTAGAAGCCATTCAACTCGACAATCTGGAAACTGCTGTTTTCATCAAGTTCACCAGCAAACTACTGATGGAGAAGGTCCTCAACAGTACCAACGGCAAATCTCAGGTACGAAAATTTAATGGCTCTATATCTGAGGTAAATATAACTTGTGCGGATGTGGACAGCAAACTAATCCGAATTATGAACCTTCCCATTGAACTACCGAATGACCGGATAATGTCGTACTTTAGTAAGTACGGGAAGGTTCGTGAAATTAGAAACGAACGATGGTCAGCTACCTACCTATTCAATATTTTGAGTGGTATTCGGGCTATGCGGATTGAACTAAAAACTGCAATTCCACCCATTATTTCTATCGATGGCTACAAAGCACAGGTGGTGTATGATGGACAACCTCGATCATGCTTTTATTGTAATGCCACTGATCACTTTAGACAGGAATGCCCAGTGAGGCGCGGTGAAACTGAAAACAAAACCGGCCCTAAGCTTCTCAGTGAAATTGTAGCCAACAAGGACAGTGACATTGTCTCGCCTGCCTTATCGGCACCTTGTTCATCTAACGTCAGTATTTCTCCAGAACAACCTGCCCCACTTGATACGTCAGCTGTAGCACAAGACACGATGGACGTGTTGACTCCTCACTCCACCGCCTTATCGCCGCAACCAGCTGGGCCATTGCCCGCCACTAGTACACAACAACATACTCCCACATTTCAACAGGAACTCCACGGGCAGCCAGCGTTGCCACCTTTGTCTGATACTAGCCAATACACCAATGGCAGTCTAGGTAGGACGGCCACTTCTCTAGTTCCTAAAACTGACCAGAAACCTGACACCAGCACTGCCAGCCCTGAAGCGGTCACGGAAGGCGTGACCTCAGGAGAAAGTGCTACCAGTCTGGAAGCCTCAAACCTGTCCCTATTTAGTTGTGAACCACCGACCGCTGGTATAAAATGGTCGGATGAAATAGAAGACGACCACTCCACATGGATACAGAAGAGACGGGGTCACGGGACCAGGGGATCATGGACAACAAGGAACTAACTCCTAAAGAACAGGCACCTTTGAAAACCTCCTCCAAAGCTAAAACAATCCGGCGTCAAAAGAGGGAACGCACAAGCCTTATGCGGGTGTCAGGGACCCCCGACTACAAGGCGGGAAGTCGAGCGACAAGCGTTAAAGACCACCCCATCTCCATCTTGTTTATTTTGGTAAAAAAAAAAACAGGTCTATCTATCTGACGATGTTGTTGACATACACTCTAATGACACTCAATGTAAATTGCATTCAAACTGCTAGTAAACAGTCGCTCTTACGCAACCTCATTCGAGACCAAGATGTGGATATTGTTCAGTTGCAAGAAGTGGCTACTGAAGACCTCCTTACCATCTCTGGCTACGATAAAATAGTTAATGTCAATGAGAACAAACGTGGTACAGCCATCTACATTAAGGACCATATACCATATGCGGATCCAGTCCAGTTAGTCAACTCACGCGGACTCAGTATCCGTATTCGAGATCTTCTGATTGTCAATGTATATGCTCCCTCTGGTTCGCAGGCCAGGATACAACGCCGGCTCTTTTATACCACAGATGTTCTCCCACTTCTCCATAATCATACCGGCAATATAATCCTCGGTGGGGATTTTATCGCAGTGCTATCACCCAAAGACCAAAATGGCCAATTTCAGGGCTGCCCTGCGCTATCTGCGTTAATACAAGGGCTACGCTTAAAAGACACATGGGAACTGAAGCCGTCGGGGTCAGTCGGTTACACGTACTACTACCATAATGGTGCCTCTCGACTGGATAGAATATATGTCAGCGGGGAATTGAAAGAACACGTGAGGGAAACAGATGTATGCCCGGTAGAGTTTTCAAACCATTGTGCGTATCTGTGCAAGATTCGCCAACCAGAATTGGGACCTCGCCGTGGGAGAGGATCATGGAGGTTAAATGATTCTATTCAGACACACTTGGGCATGAAAGATAGATTTGCCACTGAATGGCATAACTGGAAACGCCACATTCCCCGGTTTCAAGATACTCTTGAGTGGTGGTTGAAGTATGCGAAACCCAGAGCTGTTAGGTTATTGAAGGCCTACAGTGCCGAGAGAAGACGCCACATCCATCAGACGACAGATTTCTACTACAAATGTTTACGACAGTTATACAATGAAGACCCTACCAACCCTAATACATATCGCAGAATAAAGAAAATCCGAGCGCAGCTCCTCATGCTGCAGCGAAAAGCATTGGAAGGACTCAAACTTCAAGCCCAAGATCATCAACATCTGGCATCAGAGGCACCCTCCGTTTATCATTTTATACGGGCGTGCCGCAAAGGCCGTCAGAAGTACATCAACCGCATTGCGACACCTGAGGGACAAATGGTGACTAGTCATACCTTAATCACAGAAACGGTAGACAACTTCTTTCAGTCCTTGTACACAGACGACGCCCCAATCCCACTTCACTGCCAGCATCCGTTCTTCGATGGTGTACGAGGGAGACTTTTGCACAGAGGACAAGAGTGCTTGACCCAGGACATCACCGCCGAAGAAATATATACCTCCATACTCCACAGTGCGCCGAACAAGAGTCCTGGTCCTGATGGCCTGGGGAGAGCTTTCTACGTGACGTTTTGGACCACCATTCACGATGAACTTACAGCCGTAGTGAATGATGCTTGTCGTCCTGGACGAAATATCGACACCCTGAAAGATGGCCTGGTGGTATTAGTCCCAAAAATTACACAACCAACACAGCTCAGGGACTTTCGCCCACTGACGCTTTTAAACTTTGACTACAAGATCTTCACGAAATGTATGAAAACGAGACTTCAGGCCATTATGGAGGAAGCCACATCTCGCCACCAATCGGGTGGGGTACCAGGCAGGTGCATTGTCAACACTACATGTGCTATTCGCGATGTCATTAGTGAGTTGCTGGTCGGCAATAATAAGAAACTGTTTTTATCACTGGATTTTGACCATGCCTTTGATAGCGTAAACCATAAATACATCCTTGCGACTCTTCAAGCTATTGGCTTCGATATGCGGTTTATTGCCCTCGTGAGCAAAATTCTTAATGGTGGATCTTCAAAAGTGAATGTAAATGGGTATTTCACACGACCTCTCCTCATCCATCGTGGAGTCAGGCAAGGGTGTCCGATGTCCATGCTTCTTTTTGTTCTATCCCTGGAACTCCTTCTTTGTAATCTCCATACATCTTTCAATGGCACGGAGATCAGTATTTTTGCATATGCGGATGATGTCACTCTTGTGGTGGATCGAACCGTTGACATGCAGCAATTGTTCACGGACCTTGATGAGTACGGGAGATATTCTGGTGCGCGGCTGAACCGACGAAAAACAATGGCGATGTGGATTGGGAAATTGGACCGAGTCCAAGGGGTTCTCCCGGCGTGGGTAACAATCGCCTCAGAACTCAAAATATTGGGCATATCTTTCTTGAACAGTGTACACCAAATGATTAAAAAGAACTGGGACGTTGCCCTACATTCTGTGCGTGGTGCCTAGCAACAAGTGCGGTACCGCTCCTTCCTCTTACACCAACGAACAATGTACGTGAATATGTTCAGCTTAAGTAAAATATGGTATCTCAGTCAAATTCTTCCTATGCCAAGAATGGTGGGTACACGTATTATTTCCGCCGTCGGATGGTTTATTTGGCAAGGAGCTCTATTACGTCTTTCCTGCAGCACATTAACATTGCATAAATCCCAGGGAGGTCTGGGACTCATCGACGTTGAAAAGAAAGCTAGAACTTTATTCCTCAAACGACACCTTCAACTGCTTAGAGGCTTCGGGACCGATGAGTCACATAACTTCCTACGGAGATGGTGTAGTCCCCATGACTGCTCGAACCCACCAGCTTATTATGATATCAATCATCATGCACCTCATGTACGGTATCTGAGAGTTGAATTTAGCTACGTGCCACAAGACGTCATCAGGTCTATCTCAACGAAAAAGCTGTATCGTTCTATCATGGCACAGCAGTATGTTGCCCCCAGAATTATGCAATCCGCATTGATCGTCAACTGGAATCGAGTCTGGAGGAATGTCTCCAATTGCATTCTTCCCAGCGCAGCGAAGGAAAGTTGGTATAAAGTAATCCATGACCTTATACCAACAAACAACAGACTCCATCGCATTCACATGGTGGAGACCGCCTTATGCACTTCATGTTCCAATCAGGATACAATCCTGCACCGATTTACGCAGTGTGATCCGATCGATCGACCTGGAACCGCTTCACCCGGGTCCTGAATAGCTTCTTGAACTGTTCTGCTACCTACATCACTCCTGAATGGGTGATCTGCCCAACATTTAGCCTTCAACCGCCCCAACTGAACAGTGCGGTAGTGTTATTCCTCGGTTGCTATGTGCACTGTGTGCTGAAAACTACGGAGACATATACTGAACCCTTAATAAGCTACGCATATTAATGATTCTAATTATTCATTTCATTATATTCTGATTTTACTGCCAGAATCATACAGGAAGGCCAGACTGGATTGCGAAATGTCAAGCTTATGTGGAGACAGTACGTTTTAACGTGCCCAGTCCTGAAACAAAGAAGTGATGAGATCGGATTGTTTTGACAGATACATTATCAGACACAGGTGTGTTGGGGTCCTGACTCATTTCAGACCGTAATTTCTTTGTCACCCTAGCGTTACGAGTAAGATAGTTGCTGGATGAGAGAGATGAGAGGAACTTTCAACCAATCTTAGGACAGAGGCTTCTGTTCTAAACTGCGATATTGACGTCACGAACTACCAATCAGAGAGGGTCACCAATTTTAGCGCCAAGGGAGCGTCTGACGCCGGCTTGAAGATGAAAGCGGGAAAGATTGGATTAAAGAAATCTATGATCGATTCCAGAGCACGATAGCCCCATTGTGACCTGTATAATATTTCAAACTGTTTGATACCTGTTGCATTCCAATAATCGCATTATTATAGAAGTTAGTGATAGATTTCCCTCTCCCTCCGTCCTTTTGCTAAATTCACATAAATACTGTCGTCTGAGTGACGACGAGGTTGATTCTTGGTGACACCGTGAGGTGATCACTTATTCTTTTCATTACCGTGAAGGTATACTGTGTTAAATTTATCAGAGATAGAGTCATTATTGAAAACATTATAATAAAGTTGTGTGCGCACAGCTTAGTGTGAAATTTGTGTATCTGTAAAATTTTAGTAGTCTCCCACGACTACAACTATTAGGGAAAGTCTACGATTAATTTTGCACTAGACAAATGGTGAATGAAGTAGCTATTTGCAAAATTTAGATAGAGAATTACGTGTGACTATAACTAACATTTTTATTTTTTTATATTTATTCAACGTCAAGATGGAACTCCAGACCCAGAGAAAGACATCGAACCAACGTTTCTACGGCTCCATGTGGTCTGAGATGAGCTAAACACTTTGGAGAGAGAATGTCAGGCGATGTTCGATGAGACGACGCAGAAAGAGGAATGAGTACTGAAATAATTGATTTATTTGACAAACTGGTTATGGTTTTGTGGGAACATATTATTTTGTGTAAATATTATATTTTATTTTTGTCTTCGTGTTTTATTGTAGATGCTTTGTGGTACTGACACACATTAGTTTAGTTCATAAGCAACGTGGCATGTATTTTATTTGTGTGAAGATTTTTGTTGTTGTTGTTGTTGATGTCAAGTACACGGGGCAAGCGTACTCGAGTGCGTGTCGCTACCGTAAAATGCGCGGCTAAGCGGCGCAAATTGGCAACCGATATCATAACAGAAGCGAAACTGAATTAACTAGAGTAGATAATAGAATTGGTGGGAAATCTTTTTATTGTATAGATTTTTATTGTTACACAGGCTTGTGTGTTAATTGCCGTTTGTTGCATTTTTTTGTGTTAAGTGAGGGGTCATCTGCCCAATTACTTTATTTGTTTGTGAAGTTACTCTTTTAATGTCTTGGGACACAAAATCTATGGATATTTGATTGGAGTGTCGGCCCGTGGGAGATTTGTGTTGTGTTCTGCCCAAAATGCTTTGTTGAGTCTGCAAATATGTGTTTTATGGGATAGGAGTTTTCGGGAACCCTGGTTCTGTCTGAAGCTATGTCCAGGATAAGCATTTAATCCTTGCTAGGAAAATGTTGGAATCCCCTTCTACGATGTTCTTACAATTCATTGGAATTGACAAGAAGTGTGTGAATTTATGTGTCGCGATTAACAGGTGGCGTAACGGGACTGTCTAGTCTCTTGTTATAAGTAGCATGACTCAAAGCTTCGACAAGGAGGGCTGGTTTGAACACAGATGGTAATGAGTGGTAAGGGAGGAATTTCTACCGGGAGGACTCCAATCAGATAAGGAGCAAGCTGTGCTCATTAGTATTCACGGACCAGGTTTCCGTTCTTCGTAAATGTTTATCTTATATATTAAAATAAAGCCTGTATAATCATAAAAGAATTGTAATCGGTAAATGGGTGCTGTTCGCGTTTTGATCGATCGATTCCCAGCGTGTTAGCTTATCCATGCTTTTATTTCATGTAAATTCAGCGGGTTTTAGGCATCTTATTTCTTGTTTGTTTATTGTCATGTTCATTGACCTCGGGTGGTCTCGATGTTCGGTCACGTTGTTGTCATGTATGTGTTGAGCAATATGAGCCATTGGGCAAGCTTCTGTTTTGCTGGGAGTTTCCTGACTCACTGCGATCTCGCTGGAGATCAATTAGTTTATAAATTTTAAATGGTTGCGTGTGTCAGTAAAATTATAATTTTTGGTATGTTATTCTAAGAGTGTGTCCCATAAAGCCATGATAATGGTTTGCAGTATGGGGGTTTGCAAGCATATTGGCTGTTCCATCTGTGAGCAAATCTCTATCAAAAGTACTTATTTCTTCTCTAGCGTAGTTATACGCGTGCATACATATTAATCAGACAAGTGGAATTTTGATCCACAATTTTATTTCTTTGGAGTGGACCGTCCTAGGCCACTCAGATCTGTGTAAATTCTTGTACTGTGGGAGTAAAGTTCAGGGTGGACTTTGTTTATGTTATATTTTTATGTTTTGTTGTTTTTATTCAGTTATTAAATGGTGGTAATTTTATTTGTTTTTCACTCATTTCTTTGTTTGTAGTTTTGCATATGGTCCTTGTATTTGTAAAGCAGCCGTCTGGTATTTGAGCTCTAGTGAAAGCATACCCGGACTGAACGCGCCCCGAAGATTGATTCTCGTATAACGACGCTGTTATATACAAGGGCACAATACAGAACTCGAAATGCTGTCCGAGGTAAGTGAGTGTGTCCTCACGAGCCTTCGCTGTACTACAAGAACTCGCCGGCTGGGGGACTATGCCCAGCAGCTCACCCACATCATGTGAGTGTTTGTGTTTTGTGATAGTGATTGAACATTGAACATTAAGTAGACTAGTATAACTGTGATAAACTCATCCATATCCACGATTGTTATTCATCTACCACCTCACAATCACCTGTGTACCTTAAATATATCAAGACAATAAACAAGTTACCTGCTGTGCCAAAAAAAAAAAAAAGGTCTTGTTTTTCACCACATTTACAAAGTTCTTCAGTACTGTATCCCCACTTCTTAAAATTGCTTTTGCATCGACTCACACCAGTTCTCAGTATGTTTAGCGTCTTCCAAGATCTGTATTGTAAATGGTAGCCTGCTGCCGGCTTCTCCTTCATTTCCCACGATCCTCCCGGTGATTTTGTGTTCCAAAGTTCAATTCGGCGAGCTTCAGCTGAGGAAGGAATGGATATCGTTCTTTGCAGGAAGCTCTTCCTTGACTTTAGCCTAGATGGATGGACATCAAGTCCATACATTGGGTGCCTTGGACAGTTTCTTGCTTTTTCTTCTTAACTTCTGCCGCTACTGTCTTCTAACTTCTGGAGATGCTACTTCTATGAGTGGAAACATCGACAGAAAGGTTGTCAAAACTTAGCTCAGTGGTCAACAGTAACGGCGTACAAGGTCAGAGAACACCTCGAATCTCCGTTCCATCTTCCTGGTTTGCTCTATTTGTGCGGACCACCTCGTGGTGTAGCGGCTAGCATTCTTAGCTGTCAACCCAGAGGTCTGGGTTCGATTCCTGGCTCTGCCAAGAAATTTAATTCTGGTGTGAGGGCTGGAACGGGGTGCATTCAGCTTTGTGAGGGGAAATGAGGTGAGTTCAATTGCTACCTCAGTCATCCTAGAAGCCTTTTTCCGTGGTTTCCCAGTCCTCACCTGGATTTATCTCACACACTAATACAGCCATCACAATAAAAAAAATTATCAGACAAAATTACACACACCCAAGTACACAAGGTTAAGAATCAAACTCAGAAATTCTTCTAGGTTTGTGCCGTGTCTTGTGTGGGGTTTCGCCTAGGACACCAAGCTGGCTCATCGGCGGGCTCTTAGTGTCCCCGCCCGTACCCCCACAGGAGTAACGAACTGCGCTCTACCTCCCTTTATATAGAGTGCAACTGCACTACTTGACTGCGAAAACCAAAAGCTGAAGCAGCCTCAACTTCCCTATGACGGCTTCCAAAAAGATGGTAGCCTATATTGGCTTTCACGGCCGGTGAATTAAAACTCAGTAATTCTTCTAGGTTTGTGCCGTGTCTTGTGTGGGGTTTTGCCTAGGACACCAAGCTGGCTCAATGGTGGGCTCTTGGTGTCCCCGCCCGGACCCCCACACGAGTAACGAACTGCGCACTACCTCCCTTTATATAGAGTGCAACTGCACTACTTGACTGCGAGAACCAAAAGCTCAAGCAGCCTGAACCTCCCATGAAGGCTTCTAAAAAGATGGTATATTGGCTTTTACGGCCGGTGAATTAAAACTCAGCAATTCTTCTAAGTTTGTGCCGTGTCTTGTGTGGGGTTTCGCCTAGGACACCAAGCTGGCTCAATGGTGGGCTCTTGGTGTCCCCGCCCATACCCCCACACGAGTAACGAACTGCGCACTACCTCCCTTTATATATAGTGCAACTGCACTACTTGACTGCGAGAACCAAAAGCTGAAGCAGCCTCAACTTCCCTATGACGGCTTCCAAAAAGATGGTATATTGGCTTTTACGGCCGGTGAATTAAAACTCAGTAATTCTTCTAGGTTTGTGCCGTGTCTTGTGTGGGGTTTCGCCTAGGACACCAAGCTGGCTCAATGGTGGGCTCTTGGTGTCCCCGCCAGGACCCCCACAGGAATTTCGGAATTTGTATTATACCAAAATGATCCCCAGCTATTGTTAAGTCTAAAAAAGAAAATTGAGGGCAATGCCTGCAACCAGTTGGAATATATAATACATTATACTTCTGAAAATGGTGATTTTTTGGTGTGACCTTCCAACAGTTAAGAAATCATAACTTCTACAATACTTGGTCCAATTGAACGAAATCAGGACGTATATATTCTCTCAGATGTAAGAGCTCAGTAAAAAAATCCCAGAGCTCGAGTGCCACAAGTTTAGGTTTTTGGTATCATATCATGATTTCCTTATGTGGTCCTAAACTTTTCACCGGTAATGTAGGCTCTTTGCATAATGTACTATTAAATCACTGCCTGAATGATATTTCACATGGTCACCGGTAAACCTCGAAAACGCCAAATGTTGCTTAACTGTGTGTGAGATAAAATTTAATTGACAGTTTTAGCAGCAATATTGTAATTTAACTGAAAAATGTGAAACAGAAGAGATTTAAGGTGCCGCTAACTGAATAGTTGAACAAATATCTTCAAACTACTGAATCAATTGTTATGAAGAATGACCAACATTTACCTTTATAAGCTAAAATACTTTAGTTACCGAAAGAGCATTATCATTCATTGATACCAACATTACAATTAATGAATTTTTAAAAACAAAATATTAAACAAATCATACATTTAGGACCTAAACATGAAAATTAATGGCTTGAAACTAAATAAAATCGAAGAAGATTTCATGGCCTGCAATCCAAATTAAAATCAAGATTCTAGTGCTTTTAACTTTATACTTGTACATTTTTCTTTGACAGATTTGAAAAGTTTTGAAGCAATGCATTTTTTCTCAAGTTAAATAAATACTCCAACCATTAGTCTAGGTCAGATTAATGCACATGTCCATATAAAGACATTGTGAAAATGTCAAGTGGATTGGTGCAATAATTTCTGAGATAATCCCTCCCTATATTATGCTGCTAAGGTCCCATTCTAGTTTTGTACCGAAAATAAGGTCCCATTAACACCAACCTACACATTACCTACAGGTTCAGCATAACCCAGTGCGTTAGCGAAACGCACTCACTTACTCTTTAAATGCCCCACAATTAAATAAATACCTTAAAACATGTATATTTACAATGAAATAATGAAAGAATGCAACACGGTAACCATGGTAACAGAATCTCACAGGTCCATCTATTTCTGTAAGACGCAATGCAATTCCAATTATTACATTACTGTGAAAGTTTCCAGACGGTTATAAGGTTATCACTGAACCAAATTAAGCTGTAAAAGTCATCAATACATACAGTATAATGCGCTTAAGGGGGTCAAGGGGAACTCTAGAGTTCTTTTCACGCAATTTTCACGTGTGAGTGTGGTACGAAAGGTCTTTTTCTCCCAACTATAAAGGGTCTCCGAAAGCCACATTTAAAGGCCCTTAAATTAACAGTGTCTGTGATATTCCCAGAAAACTATAAGGTGCGTTCAAAAAGTAACGAGCCGGAGGCTGTAATACACAAACCGGTGACGACATCGGCTAATCGTGGCGTGTGTAACGAGGTGTGGTTCCGACCAGACCGTGGAAGGTCACAGCCCGTCGCTAGAGGGCACGCGTGCACGTCACGTGATGATACAAAGCGAGCAGCAGCATGCATCAATCGTCCAATCAAGACCAAGACAGTAGGCCATTCGACATGCTTCCTGGTGTGGTTGAAGACTGTGGGGCACCCATTGGGCACACACTTTCCGCAAGTGCAGTCGTTCCTTCATAATGGTGTGCACACTTCCGGCGCTCAATCCGACCACGGCGACTATGGCGTTCACTGTCACTCGACGGTCCTGGGTAATGAGTGCATCAACCAGCTGGACGTTGTCATCGGTAATGCAGGGCGGTGCCCCAGACGGGCCATCATCGGCTAACAACACCCGTCCTTCCCTGAAGCGCTTGTGCCATGCCTTGACCCTTGCAAGGGACGTGCAGTGTGCACCGTACAGTTGTGACATTTGGCGATGAATATCCGTTCCCGCTACTCCTTTCGCTGTCAGAAACCGAACAACACCTCTTTGCTCTTCGTTAGACGCCTCCATGTCACTGTTTGCAATGCGACTGGCAGCGTTGGACGATTGATGCATGTTGCTGCTCGCTTTGTATCGTCACGTGACGTGCACGCGTGCCCTCTAGCGACGGGCTGTGACCTTCCACGCTCTGGTCGGAACCACACTTCGTTACAAACGCCACGATTAGCCGATGTCGTCTCCGGTTTGCATTACAGCCTCCGCCCGTTACTTTTTGAATGCACCTTATATAAACATTGTCATTTCTGATAAACATTAAGTTGTGCCACGCACATAATGAATTTAATTGAATTAGTTTTGGCCTGTCCAGTATGCGGCAAGTTCACATGCTTCTGTGGTAGCATGAATTACGTTCTGGGGAGAGCTTGTAGTTGGACAAAGAGAAGAGATAGTTTGGGAGGACACATACTAAGACAACCAAGAAGAACAAGCTTAGTTATGGAAGAAAGGGTCGAGGAAAAGAACTGTAGGGGTAGACTAAGATTAGAGTTTGTTAAACAGATTGCCTCGGATGTAGGGTGTGGTAGCTAAGTAGAGATGAAAGATTAGCTCACGACAGAGAAGCATGGAGGAGCTGGATCAAACCAGTCAAAAGACTAAGACTCAAACAGCACAACAGGAAGTTTAATTGGAACAAAAATATCACTCTACTTATAGTACCAGTTCTTGTTTTTTCTTCTTCTTCTTCTTTTTCTTTTATTTTAAATTTTAGTTGCCTTGTTTCTTCTTTTTCTGTTATCTTTTGTTGTTTGTAATATATGTTTCTGACACGATTGAATAAATAAATCTCTTTGGGTTCCAAAGGGTAAGTAATGTAAAATTGGGTTCAGATCGGTTAAATGGTGTAGATTTGTGCCAAAGGGTCTAAATGGTGGGAATGGAGTGGTCTGTCCGAAATTTAAAGTGGACAGTGTTAGCCGCAGGGTTCCAAAGGGTAAGTATACAAATTTTGGTTCAGATCGGTGAAACGGTGTAGATTTGCATAAATAACAGACAAACATTGAGCTTTATATATATAGATAGAGAGTTAGGAGATAGACCGATAGTTGGTTTGGCGTTGGTCGGCGATTTAAATTCCAATATAAACAGCCTCATGTTAGTGTATGAAATTAGTCGAGATTTTGAGTAATTGGGTGTGTGAAGCAATGGACGGAGGGTTTTCAGTGTTGTCCACAAAGCTGGCAATTGAAAGTTTAGTTGTATCATGACGAATGAAAGGGAAAGTGAGCAGACTCATCAAGTTCAAGCGCGCCCCGCCAGGCAGCGTTGGAGGGGGCTAGTTCCACGCTGCCGGTGTTAGCTCAGCTGGTCTTAGGGATGCTGCTAAGGGAAACGAATAACTTTGTAACTAATACTCTTTTAAAAAGTAATTAGCGATTACAATTAAAATAGCACGGCAAGGCACAATGGAAAATATAATTCACGGAAATAAGAACTACGGTATTCATTACATGTTACGATAAGCACAGATTCCTGGAGTATACAGACACAGATTTAAAAAAAAACATAATCCCCAGCATATTAAAACAAGCACTCATAAACTATTTAAAGTAACACCCTACTTACCAATTCATTTTGTCGGCTACTGGACTTTCGAAAGCTTGCGTGAAGACTTGGCGGATGTTCGACATTGCAAATCTCGGCGGATTTCCTTCGTTCTGAAGAAAAATCGGCACTTTATATAATGATAAACAAGTCTGGGGATAACATTCATGACATGCTGAAGACAACAGCCAGCTCCTGAAGGATCAACTGAAATTGTTTCTATGGAATCGATGCAATCAAAAAATATTTCGCTCCACATCGATTTTGAGTTTAATTTTCCGGTAATTACTTTCTCGGCCTGGAAAAGGATGTCACATACACTTCTCGAAGGACGTGTTAGAAACACTTCATTGTTCATTGAGCCGTAGTCCTTTATTTCGGTAAGAACTGAAAATTTATTTAGATTATTGTCACGTAGAGAATGAGCACAAGGCGAACACTTAATAAATTTAGAAGAGTGCTTAACAACATAGCCAGCCAAATGGTACACTAAACACTTATCAATCGAAGAGTTTCGAACTGCGCTGTCAAATTCAGGTACAGAGCTTTCCCAGTCTTCGATATTTACTGCATCTCGAACCACAATTTTTTCCTTAATGGAAGTTTCCACTGATTCCTTCACTGTCTTGTTATGCACTTCCGCATTCCGGGCTAATATACGCATCTGATTAACATACGAGGTCAAGATCTGCTCCCGTTTAGGTTCACAATTTCCACCAACATTTAAAGCCTGTTTTATAGGGACGTATATACATTGAAGTAGATGCAAATGAAGGAAATCTATTGTCGATGGATGATCATCTGAACTGAAAGACCGCATAATTCCGAAGTGCCGTTCCAAGGGATCTTGGGTGAGCTTTCCTGTCAACACATACTTATAACCTTTCTCCCAAAGCCATTCACACATCTCCAAAGTACTCTGTAGGGTTACTACTAGTGATTCCAAGGTTCTATTGGAGGCAAAGGTATTATTGGTAGATCTCACGGTCTGAAGAAAATTAACAATAGCTGTATGAGAAGGTGAACCTTTACGAAGAGCCTGAGACGGAATGAATGCATTGAGTGCATCAGCAACAACATTTATATCACTGGTAAATGTCTCAGTGTCCTCACTACCTTGTAATCCTGCCAGTCCCATTTCTCGATAAAATTTAATACCTTTGGCAACACTGTCACTGAAAAGTTGGAATGCAAGCCTAGCGTTCATTCTCTGGAAAGATGATGGGTCTAAATGAGCAACTGTCAGCTTGGGGCATGCTCTAAGCCCAGCATACCCTGAGAGATCTTCTTTGAACAGTTCCCTATAAAAATTGAAATTAATAATTTTGTCATTATAGAGAAGTTCTACTTTATCATGAAAGTGGTTTCTTATGCATTTCAATACATGAACGAAGTCTGAGAAAGCCCAGATCTTTCTCGTAACATCTGCAGGATTAAGGATGTGAGGTTGTAGAGAGCTTGCCACTAACTCCTAACGATCTCCAGGCCTTTTTATTTGTCTGACTACCATCACAAGTAAAGCCAACCACCCTCGCCCCAGCCTCTTCTAACTGCAAAATCACCTGTATTAAAATTTTTGCGAGAATGTCCCCTGGAGTAGCATTTCTGCTTGCATAAACAGCAACTGGCTGCACCCAATTATGCATGAATGGTACGAACATAAACACTAGAGCGTGATTTGCAAGTACGTTCTTCTGGAGGTCAGGTGTGTGTTCACCTAAATCAACTAATCCATCTACTTTATGAGAAAAACTATTAAACTGGATTTCTTCTCTTAGCTTCACTTCATCGAAAATTACAACACCGTAACGTGAATTATCATTCTTTTCTTCCTTAAAATAGTCTGAAATAGCATTTATACTATGCGTATTAACTCCATAAGGGCACTTAAGTCCTTTACAAAGTTTTCTCAAGTGACTTTCTGAGGGCAGAGGCAAGAGATTATGTCGCCGACAATGACGAAATCCTTTCGGTGATTTTATTCTCAACAATAAACTCTCTAAAATGAATTCATTGCTGTACCTCATACCATTGGGAGATTTTACCTGGCATTTCTTGAGCATAGTGTCTATTATCATCTTTTCCTTCTTGCTAAGGTGTTTGTTATCTTTGTAATTAAATGCCTGTGAATGTCGAACCTGCTTCTCCAGCAAATTAATTCTCGATTTTGCTGAGTTGAGGCAGGATCTAACGCGAATTAAATTACGGTTAGCATTCTTTAGGCGCCTTTTGAGCAATATTATAGTCTTTTCAGCATCGGTAAGTACACTAGAATGACCCAAATTCTTATCAACATTAGACTGACCTTTTAATGCCTCATTCGTTGCTTCACTCCCATCTTCAATCTTCTTTCTTCTCTTCCTGGTGGTATCGAGATTCTTTTTCCTGTTAGGAGCTTTACGGGACTTATTCTCACTTGACAGGTACTTCGGTAAATTAGGGAAAATATGAGGCACTGCCCCAGGACGTAACTTCCACCTCATACGAGAGATTTTCACTTCTTCACCATTCACTATAAAATTATCTGATTTTACTATCAAATCACCAGAGAAATGAATTTGACAAATTCTACTACTACGCGTTAACTTCGTATCCTTTCGTGGAATAGCTCTGGCCCATTTTTCAAATTGATTTGTATCCTTCGGTGGTGAAAAAAATCGTATATCGTCAACTACTCGACCATACCCTGACTTACAGCCAGGTACAAAACAATAAGGCATGTTGAACTATTAAATGAACCAAGCCACATAAGAAATATGTTTGAAGTACACAAAACACAAAACGCTGATGTACACAAGACACAATGAACTGAATTTAAGAACTGAAAGCAAAGAAAATTCAATTTAATTCACACAAATATCTCACACAGTAACTTCTCGCGCACTTTCTATGAACCGGCTCGACGGAAACACAGCACGTGTTGGACATACTCGCTTGCAGTGCTTGTAGCGGCGGGACCAGAAACTACCGTGCTAAAATGACGGAGTCCTCACACTAGGTCCTTCTATTCGTCATGGTTGTATTGAATGAGTGTCTTGTTGGCTGGCAATGCGTGCTGTACTATTCCATCCCTGTAAAGCAGCGCTGGGTGACAAGCCTGCCCTACCACATGAAATCCCCGTGTTAGTGCGTCCCCACTTCCATACGAATGCAAGGATGCGTGCGCTCTGCGCATTGAAACCAATGCTGCAGCTTCATCAACAGCTGTGTGACTGTCACGCGAATGGGAGCCGTTCCATGTGTGAGGCTGATAATGATGTTAACTCCACCCTTTTGCTTATTTTTTTAAAAATTGTTGCACATATTTGAAGAATAAATGACTATTCTCAGTTCATTTTCATGCCACTGGGGAGTGACATGTCACCACGTCACTACCCTTAAAGCCACCGCTGGTTTGGCCCGTTGTATATTTCCACTCTTCATTTGTGCTGTAACCTATCCAGTCGCATGGACGCAAACCCGCAAATCTTATAATGTGTATCCTGTATTAACTCAATTAGTCAAGAACTTTCGAATGCAGCGTGTCATCGTGGGGGCTTTGTGCTATAAAATGGCCGTATTATCATGAAGTAGCAGCACAGGTCTTCTATGGCTGCCTTGAGAGTTCATACTCTAATCTCCATGACATCGTACAACCTACCGAAAGAAGAAATACTCGTTTCTGCTAACCTATTTGGTGTTCTGTGCCTAAAGGAGGATATTGCCGGCGATAGCGTTGGTTTTCAATGTGAACAATGTCTCTGTAAAGGAAGAACGACGTGAGTACGTAATTGGCTACTCCAAGAACAACCCTATAAGAGCATCTAGGATTACATCGCTCAGGTCATTATACTGAAACTCGCTATTTCAGATCCCAAATGGATACACTCCAGTGCTATATTGCCACACTGTTCATATAGCGTGGTGCGATGGCACAGGAGTCAAGCTGTTTGCCTCTCAACAACGTAGACCGGGTTCAATTCTCGGTCAATACATGCGAGAATTTCGAAGTGAAATGCCATGTCCTGTGGTTCGGATTCCACGTAAAAAGGAGATCACGTAGAACTAAAAGCTTTTTTCCTTTGTACTCTTCATATTGTCAGCATTTCGTAGAAATTAAAATGAAGTGTGACTGAAGAGAATCCCAAATCTATCAAATTGGATAATAAGTAACTGTCATCGTAAATTGGTTCCCAGCAAGCCCAACTGCAAGCATCCTCCTTCCTTCCTAGGCTAGAAAATACTAATCGCTGAACGCAACTAATCCCTCAGACTATGATAAACAATATTAGATCCAATAGAATTTGGAATCTCACTTGAATGGTTTTTTTACTTGAAGAAAGGAAAATATCCAATCTCTTGGTTGGTTGGTTCCTCAGTTTAGGAGCTGCGACAATGCGGCCATGTAGTCCCGTGTACTTTGGGTGTGTGTGTAGAAACTGACTGATAATCGGTGTTATTGTGATGGCTGTATTAGTGTGTGTTAGGCCATCTGTTTTTAATTCAAGTAAGGACTGCAGACATTCGATTTTCAAGTAGTTCTAACTTTTGCTAACAAACGCCACCGTCAACGACCAACTAGTTCTGAACTTGGTTACTATGCCACCGCACTTGGCTCCTGGCGACGAACGTTGGAACCTAAATCCAACTTATAAATTAGCTTCACACATGTGTAATTAGTGGAAGGATCTTTATCATGCCATAAATCTATGACATGAGACTGCCGGCTTTACTTCCCCTCCGAAGGAAGGCATAGCCTACTGAGAGATTTTTAACGCTCTTAAAAGATCCGACGACTTTGGCCGGGTCTGAACCCGTGACCTTGAGCATAGAAGCTCAGCATGCTACCAACTACGCCACCGAAGCCGCCTTATCCAATCTCTACGTAGTATAAAACAAAGTCCCCGGTTCTTGGAAGTTACGGGTAATCTCGAGAACCACTGAATGGATTTTGATGCGGTTTTCACAATTCTGTAAGGGATTTCTCGAGAAAGGCTTATGTAGAAAATCATTCATTTATGACCAAAGGAAGCCGAGCAGTAACGATTTCAGTGAATCGAGTCGAAGAAAATCCTGCCGTCCTTGCGCCTTTTAAGCTAACGCTGGATAAACAGCTTAAAATATCTGTCCTACTGACGAATAGAATAAACACTGTCATCACTTCACTCTCTAAGCATTTTTGTCGATAATAATATTATTAATAATGATAATAATGATAATAATAATAATAATAATACGGTAAATATAATAATAAAAGGAATCACTTAATCAACCAATCGATTAATCATTAATCATTGATCAGATGCCCGAAAGAGAGAAAGTTGAACTATTCAAACTAAAATTGAGTCAAAGAAACGTTCCCATTAAGAACCGGGTTTGATTCCTTCCTCAGATATCCTGGAAGTGTTTTTTTGTGGGGCCGTTGGAAACACAAAATTAAGAAATCAAGAGCGGCATCAAACCAATCTAAAAACTGCGATCAGGTGCAGAAAGGAAAATAATCCACTCAAAAAAAGAAAAAATCTCAAAATGCCAGGTTTACCAATTTATTTCGGTTAGGAATCTAAATTTCTTCGCAGAGCCGCGAATCGAACCCGGAGTCCAGCGAAAACGGTACACTTTACAGCTGGATTTATTGTTAATGTTGGAGATTTTTATGGCTCGTCACGATTGTTTTAGGCAAATGTTATAAAATTTGAAGGCACAAATGGCGTAGCATTCCAAGGACATCATGAATGGGTAGATGAAGAGATCAGAATCGTAGCGAACATAAGCAGTAGGCCTACCACGACCATTCTTTCTTTAGGTTTGGAATCTTGCTCAAAGAGAAGATCATACATAAATTGTTTTGGAAAAATCTCCAGAATATCTAGCCTAATAATAATCATAATATCGTATGCCCTCGGGTGCCGGGTGCAAGCTTTGTTAATTGACACCCAGAGGGTAGCTTGCATGTCGAATTTCGACGTTTCTTGGAACGCTCTGAAAGTCAAGGAGGTTAGATATCTAAGCTCCTTGACACTATAGCGCTTTCTAGTAGAGAATGGAGGAATTTCGTGTTGGCGAAAATTCCCTAGATTATTTTGCCATTATGAATTCAAATGGGTTCTTTAACATGCCAACAACGTATGGCATGCATGTCGTGATTTTTGTCGCCTTTCATTTTACTTTACCACGGCCAGGAGCGAACCTGCAAGCTTGGGGGGGTTGGTAGTCCGACGTGTTAACCACTCACCCACCGTGGCAAGTATTGTTGTAGATGGCCCCGCTAGTGTGTGGCGCTGAAGTCGCTGCGAACCCTATGCGCATGGGGCAAGAAGCCCATGAGGAAGTAGCCTACTGTAATATCGTCATTTAGGCGAGGGAATTTGTTTCTTTTTAATATTTTACAAATGGCTGTGGCAGTATCTGCAATCAACTAGCTTGCTATTGTACCGAGAAAATGTCGTATTGTTTCGTTCCTGGATGCAAGTCGAGTTTCGGAATAAAGGCTGATGGTAGATATTTTTGCACATCGCCAAAATAAAAAAATCTGTTTGCGAAATGGGAGAGAGTTATTCCGCGGAAAGATTAGTTATTGTCGACCAAAAGTAGAATCTGTGACATGCATTTCTCGGAAGATTTAATTATTAAGGCGGACTGTTTCGTAGTGAACTGTGAGAACGTGGAACTTCCTCGTGTGAAGTGAAAATTAAAACCGAGAGCAGTGTCTCAATTGTTTTCCAAATTTAGCGAAATATCGATCCACTGAATGAAACGGAAAGAAGGCAGCATCAATGGGATGAAACAAGAATCACAATGTGAGTGAAACAATGTTTGCTACAGCAAGCGGTGAAGATCAAGGTCAGCCTAGGTGTAGTCAAATTCAGGGCCAAGCTAGTTTTCTTACAGTTGCCGAAAATACAATATTGTCTCTCAAAAGTAAACCCGGCCGAAGTCGTCGGATTTTTTAAGAGCGTTTAAAATCCCTCAGTAGGCCTATGCCTTCCTTCGGAGGGGAAATAAAGCCGGCGGTCCCATGCCATATTTATGGCTTGAAAAAGAACCTTCCACTAATTACACTTGTGGAAGCTAAAATGTGTAGGTTAGTTTGATAACGCTATATTAGTTCCAACGTGCGCCGGCAGGTGCTGACTGCGATGGCATTTAGAAGCCACGTCCGCAGCTAGGTGTCGTTGATGGTAGCATTTGGTAGTAAAAGTAGGAACTACTTGAAAACATTAATCGTCTGCAGTCCTTCTACCTGAGTCACAGATAACACACAGTAATACAGCCATCACAATTAACACCGGATATCAGACAAATTATACACACGCCCAAAGTACACGGGGCTACATTACTACGTTGTCGCGGCCCCTAAACTAAGGAACCAACCAACCAACTCTCGAAAGGCGACTGAAGAATGCTAATCGTAATTTAATGCGAGCAAAATGTAGTCTCTCCTCAGCCAAGGTTAGAATTAATCTCCTACAGGGACAGATTTACTTCATTTGACATGTTGCTTATTTTAGGGGTTGCAACTTTGTGTTCATATAGCCCCGTGTATTTGGGTGTGTGTGGAATTTGTGTGATAACCTGTGATAATATATGGCTGTAGGCTACTAGTGTATGCATTATTTGTAAATTGGGGATAGGATTGGGAAGGAGGCGGCCGTGGCCTTAAGTTAAGATCCATGTAAATCGGTATAGAGTAGAAGTGGGGAAAACGCGGAGAACCACTTCCAGGGTGGCTGAGGTTTTCTCAGTTTTGCCTCACGAGGCTGAGTTCCAGCTCTCACACCAGACTTAACATGTATCATCAGAGCCGGGAATCGAACCCGGACCTCCAAGGCGACAGTCAAGAACGGTAGCCACTACACCACGGGATGGTCCTATTCTCGAATAATTAGGTACGGTAACGCACAATATTGCTTTCGCTTTTCGTAGTGTTTCATTTTATCCTGTACGTTGTCTTATTCTATTCAAAAGATATTCCCACATGGGGACTGAGAATATTAATAATGACAGTGTTATTCATAAGTCTAAACAAACAATACAGTACTGTATTTTGTAATCAGCTTAACTGTGGACTTCGTAAAAAGGTTTACGAGATTAAGGAAGGCCGCGGCGTAACCCATTTTTGAACAACTGACTATGTAGCGTTGGTGTACTGCGCTGCTAGCGCTGGCGGGGCACGCTTGAACTCGGTCAGTGATAACCAGGCTACGTGGTCTTCGTACGTGTACAATGAAGTTAGAACGCACCGTACTATAGAGCAGCGTTTCCCAAACTGCGGTACGCGTACCACGGGTGATACGCTCGTACTGCTGCAGTGGTACGCGGTGATGTTACGAAAAATATAAAAAAAGTCCTCTCGGCACGCTGGAAGGCGGAGGTAGATTTCACCGGAAAAACTAGAGGATAGGCGAAAATAGGCAGAATATGCAGGTTTTCGTAGAAGGATCAGACCTCATTTATTGCGAGAAATTATTTTACATTTGGCGCTTAATTAACTTAGCTTTTCGTTTTTAGCCTACTTTCGATTTTTGCAAAAAATGAAAGTAGACTTATGAGATCAACACAGGGCGAAAAAAGTGTGTCTGTCTCTGTGTGTGTATGTGTGTGTGTGTGTCTGTGTGTGTGTGTATGTGTGTGTGTGAGTCTGTGTGTGTGTGTCTGTGTGTGTGTGAGTGTGTGTACTCTGAATGTCTGTCCCCCCTTATCAATTCGAACACGGTGAATGCGAATTGAACGGAATTTGGTACAAAGGTAGCACTAGCAAAGGACACCTCAGTGTCATGTTTTATATCGCCGCCATCTTTACTAAAACTGAATGGCGGCCACTCAAACGTTCAAAACGTAAAATCAAATAACGACTAACCAAATCATCCGATCTCTACCAAATTTGGTAACAACATACCTTCGTATAGGATGCGTCTTGTGACCAAACTACAAGGTCGTCCGCCATACCATTTCGGGATGGCGGCCGTGCGAATTATGCAAACTTTATAATCCATATCATGGGACCCACCAGTTCCGATTATCGAGCCGAGAATCGTTTTAACTGTTCTAAAGGAAGAGGCACGTTCGAAATTAAAAGTTTATTTTGTAATACTATAGTGCAGACGTGATTTTAAAAATCTGAGCCGATTCAGTAATAAGACAAGATGGCAGCGGATATCTTGTGCCTGACTTATATTTCACTAATTTGAGTATTGCATGCAATATAGCGTACTGATACAAAATAAATAAACTTTGTATGAAATGCTTTATATATAAATAATATACTCCAGTGATGAAATCGTTTAGTATAAATCATTATTTGCTAACAAGTTCTATGTAAGTCATTTTATATAGAACGAAATTCGTTGACACAATTAGCTTAGTGGTAGAGCGTTAGCCTATCGCTCAAATGCCTATGGTTCAAACCCGATCAGAGCTATATTTTTTGCTTGAAATGTTATATGTTTATTGTTTTGTAATGACTCAGATGTTTTAAAATTAAGCGTTATATTGTGCATATTATGGTGTAAAATATATATTTAATTAAAACATAATTCGCCAGCAGATTTACTCGAGACATCTAGCTGCCAAAAAGGTAACTGCACGCCGCTACTTATTAACTTCCAGATTTTATTGAAAAGTTTCTTCTTCTGGCCGCTAGAATGCACTCGCTCTGTTAGGATTATATTGTTCGATATTTCACCACTAGATGTCACGACTAGTCTACGTGGGGCTCCATTGATTACTATACCATTGGCATTCTATGCGCATCGAATTTGAAGAATGACAAGATGATACTACGATACATTTTTACTTTTTATTTTAAAGGGTTTGTAACAGCCTATTGTGCGTTATTTGAAAATGTTAATTGAAGTAAAGAACAAAACGATTTCACATAGTATCTGAACTCTACCGTTGGTGCTAGTTCAGGATATTAATTAATACTTTTATTTCAGCCAAATAGCAATCGAAAATATCCACATAGTTGGTATACACACGTCTCTGTAGGGTCATGGAAAGATGTGTTAATTCAATTAGGGTTGTGAAAGTCATACGCAGCCAGACGTGTAAAGACATGCCTCAACTCAAAGTTGGATGTTGCCCGCGTCAGGGCGATTATGTAATAATAATAATAATAATAATGTTATTGGTTTTACGTCCCTTTTAACTACTGTTGCTTTTAGAGACGCCGGGGTGCCAGAATTTTGTCCCGAAGGGGATCTTTAACGTGCCAGTAAATCTACCAACACGGCTCCCTCGCATTTGTGCACCCTCAAATGCCAGCTGACTGCGTCAGGATACGAACCTGAAACATACGGTCCAGCAAGCGAGAACGTTACCACTGAGCCACGCCGCCAGTCCGGTCGATTATGTCTGCAGATCCATAACATTCTTTAGATACTTCTTATCTTTCTTTCTTTCTTTCTTTCTTTCTTTCTTTCTTCAATGATGGTAGCAGTTTTTATCTAGGTTGTGGCGTTTGGTAGAGTTAAATCGTTTCTAAGGTCTTCAACAAAGAATAGTTCTATTATACTCTTTGATAATAACAACGAGTTATAACTATACTCATACATTTAGGAGAAAGTAGGCTATATGTTCTTTACTGAACATCTTGTTTATGCATATTTTTGACATTTTACTGTCTTATGGGGACGGTAAACTTCTCGTCATTTAGGGTCCATTTTCATACTTGTGGTTAGGGGCCGATAACCTAGATGTTAGGCCCCTTAAAACAACAATTATCATCTTCATCATCATACTTGTGGTCACACTGTCCTTATGCAAGGTTTCGACACTGATGTGTAACTATCTAGCGGTCAGTTACTTCTTCACGCAGGATTTTATCTCCCGCAGAGATGTTGGTTGGTTCCTCAGTTCAGGGGTTGCGACAACGCGGTCATGTAGCCCCGTGTACTTCGGGTGTGTGTAGAATCTGTCTGATAAACGGTGTTAATTGTGATGGCTGTATTAATCTGTAATTCTGGTAAGGACTGCGGACGGTCAATTTCAAGTAGTAGTTCCTAATTTTGCTACCAAATATTACCGTCAACTACACCTAGTTGTGAACTTGGCTACTCGATGCCACCGCAGCCAGCTACTCGCAACGAACTTTGCAACTTCCCATCCAAAGGAAGGCACACTGAGGGATTCTTTGCGTTCTTAGAAAGCACGACGACTTCGGCCGGCTTTGAACCCACGACCTTGGGCATAGTTCAGCATGCTACCAGTTACTTCACCGAAGCCGCTTCCCACAGAGTCAGGTGGAAAAATGAATGTGATCCCGTGCAATGGTGTTGTCATGGCAATGTCTGATGGCTCATCCTTCATCAATTCAGTAGTGTTGTCATGGCAACGTCTGATGGCACTTGGCATTTTCTTTTAATTCTGAAATCATTTTGCTCATCCCTCGGCGTAATGGTGGGTCATATCAAAAATTCATTCAGACAAAAATTTTAGGTAATTATTAGGGAAATATTTTCCACTTCGTACGGTTTTGATATTGTGACTATTAAGAGAGATATGATTAATGTTTCCCAAAAAAAAACACTTTTTCTCACCCCTTTGGTGAATGGTTGGTGCTGTCCATAAACGTTTCAAACATAAATTTTTGGGCCTTATCCGA
Organism: Meconema thalassinum; assembly: GCA_946902985.2. Taxonomy (NCBI): domain Eukaryota; kingdom Metazoa; phylum Arthropoda; class Insecta; order Orthoptera; family Tettigoniidae; genus Meconema; species Meconema thalassinum. The sequence continues at coordinate 412,213,142 of OX336393.1, forward strand.
CACATAGTATGAAATTTGAATGGATTCGATATTTCAAATATCAAGAGAGTTATAGCGATATTTCAGTTTTTCGAAAAAAGGCCCCCCTTTTTCACCCCCTTCGACCGATTGTGCCCATTAACGAACTCGACCGAGATTTTATAGGGATACATATTATGTAAAAAATTCAAAGTGATTGGTGCAAAATTGCGGTAGTTTTGTGTCCACAAGAAAGTGATATATATATAGCCTACATAAATTATATATAAACTTTTGAACTGACGGTGGTTTTGGGGCCTGGCGGATGTGAAACGCGAAGATATGTCTAAATATTTCGGGAGTCGAAACATGGTACCCATTGCAATAGTTAGCTTTCTAATGAAATCTACCTAAAATAGATACCGGTACGCTACAAAAAAAAAATATATATATATAAAATTTAAAAATATTTTAAAAAAATGCCGGAGGACTCTAAGGCCAAAGATAAGGATCAGTTTTATGAATTGAATTGTGATTCAGAACTAAGGCAAACTTTTTGAAAAATGGCTCTTATGGACTGAGAGGCATACAGACTATGCACAACATAGCTGACAAAGGAGTTACATTTTCACTGCCTGTCACTACTTGGTACTTGTGTGAGACTGCATTTTATTCACTTGTTTATCTCAAGAATAAATACCGGAATAGGCTCCTTACAGTGGAAAACAATCTTCGTTTGAGAATCGGGTTGGTTTTTATGTTTAATTTTTAAGATCTTTTTATTAATATTATTTGTACAGTGCCGTTTCTGAATGTTTGAATTGAATAATTATTGTAAGAAAAAATAAAACAACTGGACACACTTTTTATCATTTGAACTTTACCTCTAACAAACACAATTTACGATCCATCTTTTGGTCTGCTACGCAGTGGTGATGGGGGTTTTAGTTACTATATCTCCCAACCATTAGGTTGTAGGCGAGAGATTCTCATCTCTTAAAGTGGTACACACACAAAAAAAAGTTTGGGAAACACTGCTATAGAGCACGTGGAAACTCCTCCTGTGAACACCAGGTGTACCAATGAACACATGTGACGTACAGCGGATAAATGGACTGATCACATGGTTCGTCGTCTGTTGTGGACGGGCTGGCAGTTCATAGCACGTGCGTCATCTCAACTCCTTGCAATACTACTTTGATAGCACTGTTTACTCTATTTAGACATCTAAATAACCTTCTTCATCCATTCAAAATACACTGCATAATTAATCTTGCTCATAAGTCAGTAATGATTAATCATCATCATGTTCATTATCATCTTCATGTTCATTATCATCATCATCATCATCATCATCATCAGTCTACATTTTATCAGTATTTCCTTTCCTTACAGTAATTTGTATCTTACTTTTAAGTATCTTACTAATTCACCCCAGCAATAAATTAGCAATACTACAATTTCCTGCCTATATTAGGCTAATATATTTTATATGTATTTTATATTGTATCAACATTGTATTATTTTTAGATTTAAGTGGTATTTGTATTGTTAATTATGTATCAATTGAATAATCTGGTTAGATGGAAGGGGGGCCCAATGGTCCTAATCTTGCCAGACTAAATAAATATATCTATCTGTCTACAAACTAAGACCCCGTAGCCTGGTGATAACACTAGGCCTATGTATTCTATTCGCCATGCTATGAATGTAAGAATTGTTCAGCATGAAAAGTTCTACAAAGAAGTTAGCGACAGCATATCTCTATTTTTAATAGATCGCCCACTAAGTGTTCTTACGTTTTCGTTTCTTCCAACAATCTCCATTCAGTGGAAATTTGAATTACTTGCTTCGGAACGTGCTTACAAGCTAGCCTATCACCCCAGCTTCGGCCAGCATCAAACTGTCGAGTCGCGTCGAGTTTGGACTTCAGAGAAATGTATGTGTGTTTGTAGTTTCGCTGTTCACCTCGGCTTTTCTGAATTGCGTCTGAGACCTGCCGTCCGTGCGCCTTTTAAGCATACGCTGGGTAAACCGTTAACGATACCGGGCGAAGCTGGAGTGGATTGCTAGTTTAAGTTACAAAATTATAATTTTGATATTTTAGTAAAACAAGATGATCATTTTATTACTTAAATTGGATATTTTTCAATTACATAATTATAACGATCAGGTTAAAATCTACAATCTACTCCATTGAGATATAAGGAAGCACAGATTGTTAAAAGAATCTCACTGTAACTGGCATATAAATAATAATACATATTCTATATGCGTCTGGCGAAAGAAAATTGGGAAAAAATTAAATTCCTAACTTAATACTTTCGCAATTGGGCGCAATTAATCTCTTAGATGAATCGGTTTTCCAAGGAGTAGCGAAGAGCATTGAAACAAAAACTACCTCACCCTCACGCAACTGACGGGGAGAGCGGAAGCTATTGCGACGCACGCACTCTTTAGACATGAAAAATCTTAAGCCTGGGAGAGAAAACATTCCCCACGTTATCTCTTATAATAGTAATAGTAATAGTAATTTATTTATTTTATTTATTTATTAAATACTATTTATGTTACATTATTGTGATATGTCTCACGAATCTGATGACAGTACAGATTATCTGTGAGACATATTAATTATTATTTACAACATATATATAGATTATATTTCAATACAAGAGTGCATGCATTTTTGTTGTTGTTATGATAATGATAAAGTATTAATGTAAATAATTAAAGACACAAAAAGTTACACTATAGTAGTTATATTAATAAATTTATGTTATGAGTTAATGTTTGTTTGGTTAAGTAATATTTTTAATGCGACTTATAGCTAGTTGTTTGCTGTTAATGTTCGTCAGTCCAGGTGGTAGTTCATTAAGTAGTGATGTTATTGGCAACTCAAACTAACACTTGGGGCGCTGCGGTCGGTCTGGATAAGTAGGGTTTAAAATACTCAATAACACGCGTTTGATATGGAACACTTTTTATTTTTCGGTTATAATCAGTAATAATAATAATAATATCGTATGGCCTCGGGTGCCTGGTGCAAGCTTTGCTATTTGACACCCAGAGGGTAGCTTGCGTGTCGAATTTCGTAGTTCCTTGACAATGAAAGTCAAGGAGGTTAGATGTTAGATATCTAATCTCCTTGAACACAATAGCGCTTTCTAGTAGAGAAATGAGGAACTTTGTGCTGGCGGAAACTCCCGAGATTAATTTTGCCATTATGAACTCGGCCTACTGAACTCAAATGGGTTCTTTGACATGCCAACATCGTATGACATGCGTATCGTATTTTTGCCGCCTTTCAAAAATCACTTACCACGGTCAGGGGCGAACCTGCAATCTTGGGGTTAGTAGACCGACACGCTATCCACTCACCCACCGTGGCAAGCTATAATCAGTAAATGTGGTCTCTAAAGTAATGACAGTGTTATTTTTAATTGTATATATGTATAACTGTGCGATACACGTAATCTAATTTGTGTGTTCCACTGGATTTTTTGGTGTAATTTGCATATTATCAAGCATCAGTTTTTATGGTTGATGTAGATCAGCTGATTCAAATTTACACAGGGCTACACCGAAGCTGTGCTACTTTTATCATTCCGAGACTAGCATCCACGCAAACCAGACGCCACTGTTCCAAGCTCCGACTTATATCATGAATTGATGTCAAACTGATGATCCGCCAGCCTTTCCGCCAAGCCTACACCTCGTAATCGCTAAGTTCTTCGATATTCGAGCTATTCCACTATCAGTCATATAGGCCTAATTTATTTAATTAATTATTCAAGTAACTTCAATCTTACCAGCGCGCCCATCGTAACAGCTGTTTTTAAACTGAATAACCTTCGCTGGCTTTACGTCGCAGGTCTTCTGTCTGTCTACCTCGACAAGTGTTAGATCCTTCCCGGGGTGGAAAGGTATTATTATTAGGTATTAGGTATCATCACATTTCGGCTATTGCTATTTGCATCTTTTGGAAAGTGATGAAAAGGTATATCCGCAGCCCTCTTATACATCGACTTACAGCCGTAAAGTGAGCAATACACTTTGCTTTTACTCATTTTTCACTCTATCAACGAGTAAAACTTATTACTTATGTATAAAGACACGAACAATTTACCACGATCTGTTTACCAATACAAGAATACATATACAAACAGTCACCACGTGACAAATGTACCCTACTTGGTAAGTTTCTCATTTTTACCGCTAGATGTCATATCAGATAGCTGGAGTTGCCAATAATATAATTTAGTCTCTTGAAACCATGGCTATTTATACATAAAGGTTTAACATGTTTAGTACTTGTTATGGCTCTTGTTTGTATGTTGTGAGAGACCTTATGCCTGAATCTTGGATCATGGTAGTAGAGATTCAGTACAGTAATTTGGAACAACTCTTTAATATTTAAATAAGGGATATCAGTGAAATATTTAAATAACCTGTTTTGGCTATCTTGAAGATTATTAATTAAAGTTGTGTTTTGATTTCCCCAAGCTGCTATAGCATATCTTAATTTGCTTTCAATCAGAGCACTATAAATTGTTTTGTAAGTTTTCCTATCTACATAAAATCGGAGATTGTAGAAGGTGTAGAGGTTTGCTCTTAGGTTTTTTATTATGTTTACTGTGTGTGTATTCATTTTAAAGTGTTCATCAAGGGTAATTCCAAGGTATTTTTGTGTCGAAGTACTATTTATGAAGGTGTTACATTTGCAACCTGCCAGGATGTTTTGGTGTATGCATGATATGCTGTGGTGCGTTAGTTTGTATTTTTCTTGTGTGAAGTGATCAACTCTGATGTGCATTATTTTAGATTTGGTTGTATTTATATACAAATTATTGTCATGACACCATCTTGTGATGTTATTGAAGTCTTCTTGAAGTCTATCAAAAGCTGTTTTAGAGTCTTTATGTATGGTATATATAGTGGTGTCATCAGCATAGATAAATATTTTACTGTGTTTAATGGTTTCATTCATGTCGTTTACGAACAGGTTATATAGTGTAGGCATGACGAGATTCGTCATGGTGTAGGTGAAATAATACTGCCTTGAGGGATACCCCGTGTTCCTTCTACTGCGTCACTGATAGTGTTATTGACCATAACTAATAATAATAATAATAATAATAATAATAATAATAATAATAATAATAATAATAATAACAATAATCATAATAATAATAATGATAATAATCGTATGGCATCAGCCGACGTGACATAGCTCTTTTGAGTTGGAGTCATTGAAGTGATCTACTCTCCAATTTCGAAGTGATGATTGACACTGCCATCTGGCAGTGAAAAACAGAACTATAGTCTACTGGGAAAGCGACTTCGATGGCGTAGTTGGTAGCATGCTGAGCTTCTATGCAAGATTGTGGGTTCAACCCCGGGCGAAGTCGTCGGATTTTTAAGAGCGTTAAAAATCCCCCAGTATGCCTTCCTTCGGAGGGGAAGTAAAGCCGGCGGTCCCATGTCATAGATTTATGGCATGAAAAAGAACCTTCCACTAACTACACTTGTGGAAGCTAAAATTTGTAGATAAGTTTGATAACGCTATACTAGTTCCAACGATCGACACTAGGTGCTGACTGCGTTGGCATTTAGTAGCTACGTCCGCAGCTAGGTGTCGTGGACGGTTGCATTTGGTAGCAAAAGTAGGAACTACTTGAAAAAATTAATCATCTGCAGTCCTTCTACCTGAATCACAGATAACACACAGTAATACAGCCATCACAATTAATAGGGGTTATCAGACAGATTCTACACACACCCAAAGTAGGCTACATGGGGCTACATGACCGCGTTGTCGCAGTGCCTAAACCAACCAACCAACCAACCAGTCTACTGGGAGATATGTGACTGAAATTGTATGTTGCAATCACCAACTGAGATGCGAGAGATCTTTCAAGAGCCGACATTGTAGTCTACCACACGGAGTGCCATGGATATTGCCGTCCTTCGAAAAACCGACTTGCTCGGTCGGGAACTAAACCCACGATCTTGGGTTCCGGGATCGGACACTCAACCATTGATCTCGGAGATGGGTAAACTATGGTTAAAGAAAGAAACTCTTCGTCATGTGCTCCGATACAGACGCCAAGAAGATTTACTAATAACTTAAGTACAGTACCTAGGTTAAGTCTGCTCTGCAACAGTCTTCTCCTCCAAGTCCAACAATGCTGTCACCCACCAGCGGATTATTCTTTATGTTACTGTCCGCTTTGAAAGAGACTTTCAGCTCGCTGCCCGTGCCGAAAGTTGCGATATCCAATCCCGGCGCAATCAGTTGACATATCAGGGTGTTTAACTGCGAATAAGCCGTGTCAGTTGATTTACTGGCACGTTTAAGATCCCCTTCAGGGGGAAATTCCGACAACCCGGTGGCTCTATAAGCCACAGTAGTTAACAGGGACGTAAAACCTATAACATGTATTATTATTATTATTAAGTTATTATTATTATTATTATTATTATTATTAACTTCTTCTTTCTTTCTTTCTTTCTTTCTTTCTTTCTTTCTTTCTTCGTTTTGCCCACTTAGGGAGTGCGTTTGAACTTGTTGACTTGGGTTGATGGTGTTTTCCTCTTCTTCTCCTCCCAAAATCTCCTCATGAACTCGCTATGCTCCTTCTTACGTTCCTCATTCCATTATTTTCCCGTGGTCTTTTTAGCTTTTTCGGTGAAAGAGTGATTTGTAACTAGAGTTCCAAAGGCCTTGCAGTTCATGGTGATATCTTTTGTGATGTTTATTTCTTTTAAGTCCTGTTTGATTTTCTTCTAACCAACTGATTTTGACCTTCTTTAAATTAATTATATCAAGGAGTTTATTTGCATAACCTATCTGTTTTTGTCCATTCTGCAGATGTGACCATACCGTAAAATTTCGATCGTCTCTTACGCACGGTATCAGTGAACTTATTGATTACTGTTTACAAGTCTGTGGTTTTCCTTTTAATCCATTATTATTTTTATTATTAACTTATTATTATTGTTAATTTACTGGAGAGCCTCCGGCCTCTCACCGCTGGGTCCGTGGTTCAAATCCCGGTCACTCCATGTGAGATCTGTGCTGGACAAAACGGAGGCAGACAGGTTTTTCTCCGGGTACTCCGGTTTTCCCTGTCAAAATTTCATTCCAGCAACACTCTCCATTATCATTTCCTTTCATCTGTCATTCATTCAATCATTGCCCCAGAGGAGTGCGTCAGGCCTCGGCAGCCGGCACAGTTCATATCCTCGCCGCTAGATGGGGGCTTCATTCATTCCATTCCTGACCCGGTCGGAGACTGGAAGCAGGCTGTGGATTTTCATTTTCATTATTGTTAATTTACTAATATTAATATTATTATTGTTATTAACTTATTATTATTATTATTATTATTATTATTATTATTATTATTATTATTATTATTATTATTATTATTATTATTATTACTATTATTATTACCGGTAACGTATTACTGTATTATTATTTTATCACGTTATGCCCAACTAAGAAGCCCGATAGATCCTATCTAACACATGAATAGACTGGTTGGTTCTTAAATTTAGGGGCTACGACAACGCGGGCATGTAGCCCGTGTACTTTGGGTGTGTGTAGAATCTGTCTGATAACCGGTGTTAATTGTGATGACTGTATTAGTGTGTGTTATCTGTTTTTAGCCTACTTTCGATTTTTGCAAAAAATGAAAGTAGACTTATGAGATCAACACAGGGCGAAAAAAGTGTGTCTGTCTGTGTGTGTGTATGTGTGTGTGTGAGTCTGTGTGTGTGTATGTGTGTGTGTGAGTCTGTGTGTGTGTGTGTGAGTGTGTGTACTCTGAATGTCTGTCCCCCCCTATCAATTCGAACACGGTGAATGCGAATTGAACGAAATTTGGTACAAAGGTAGCACTAGCAAAGGACACCTCAGTGTCATGTTTTATATCGCCGCCATCTTTACTAAAACTGAATGGCGGCCACTCAAACGTTCAAAACGTAAAATCAAATAACGACTAACCAAATCATCCAATCTCTACCAAATTTGGTAACAACATACCTTCGTATAGGATGCGTCTTGTGACCAAACTACAAGGTCGTCCGCCATACCATTTCAGGATGGCGGCCGTGCGAATTATGCAAACTTTATAATCCATATCATGGGACCCACCAGTTCCGATTATCGAGCCGAGAATCGTTTTAACTGTTCTAAAGGAAGAGGCACGTACGAAATTAAAAGTTTATTTTGTAATACTATAGTGCAGACGTGATTTTAAAAAGCTCAGCTGATTCATTAATAAGACAAGATGGCAGCGGATATCTTGTGCCTGACTTATATTTCACTAATTTGAGTATTGTATGCAATATAGCGTACTGAAACAAAATAAATAAACTTTGTATGAAATGCTTTATATATAAATAATATACTTCAGTGATGAAATCGTTTAGTATAAATCATTATTTGCTAACAAGTTCTATGTAAGTCATTTTATATAGGACGATATTCGTTGACACAATTAGCTCAGTGGTAGAGCGTTAGTCTGTCATTCATATGCCTATGGTTCAAACCCCATCAGAGATACGTTTTTTGCTTGACATTTTACATATTTGTTGCTTTGTAATGACTCAGACGTTTTAAAATTAAGCGTTATATTGTGCATATTACGGTGCAAAACATATACTTAATTAAAACATAATTCGCCAGCAGATTTAATCGAGACATCTAGCTGACAAAAAGGTAACAGATTTTATTGAAAAGTTTCTTCTTCTGGCCGCTAGAATGCACTCGCTCTGTTAGGATTATATTGTTCGATATTTCACAACTAGATATCACGACTAGTTTTTATATTTATTGTTTCTTGAGTACTGAGACGTTATAAAATAAAGCTTTATATGGTGCTTTTTGCAATGGAAATTATATATTAAAAAAAACGACATTCTCCACTGGAGTGACATCTTCCAGCCTTCAGTTGTACTATGCAGAAACTATAGATTCGAGCAGCGCTCTATACCGGCCAGTTAGTGAACCCAGTCTTAACGACTGCTAGGAGTAATAATACAGTAACATTCGTTTATTCCTTGTGCACAGAGGCGTTGTTGATAATCTCAAAACTTGCAATATGGATGATTTGGAGATGGATTATTTTGTTGTACCGTGTATTTAAGATTAGCCTATAAATTAACGGGTTGCGAAGTTACTTCACTTAGTTCTATATCATTCGTACACGACACAGAACAACAACGTGACGTCAGTTTCTGATCTGCTCTGATTGGCTATTACATTGCTGCAGTCGGGTAGTTGGCAGTCAAGGATAAAATTCTCGACTGCCAACTGCCAGCTACCAACTGCAACTTCATGTTGTGTATGGTGCCTATAGTATACACGGAGTCGATCGCGACTGCCGACCGAGGACTACCAACTACGGACTGCCGACTGCGCATTGTAGATGGGCCTTATTAGAGCAACGAAGTTTCAATTATTGTAAGTAGTCGGTGTTTGGAGTGTTTGCTGATGAAATTGCAAAATGCTGGGGTAAATTATAAACTATGGTTTGAACGCCACTGTTCAAATCCTGTGTGCCAATTTGCACTTCAAATAGGAAGAAATTAGGAGATGATAAGGACAGAGAGTTATAACTATACCCATACATTTCGGAGAAAGTAGGCTATATGTTCTTTCCCGAACATCTTGTTTTTTAAATTTAAAGGTTCATTTCAGTTCTATTTTTAGCCTACTTTCGATTTTTGCAAAAAATGAAAGTAGACTTATGAGATCAACACAGGGCGAAAAAAGTGTGTCTGTCTGTGTGTGTGTATGTGTGTGTGTGAGTCTGTGTGTGTGTGTGTGTGTATGTGTGTGTGTGAGTCTGTGTGTGTGTGTGTGTGTGTGTCTGTGTGTGTGAGAGTGTGTGTACTCTGAATGTCTGTCCCCCCCTATCAATTCGAACACGGTGAATGCGAATTGAACGAAATTTGGTACAAAGGTAGCACTAGCAAAGGACACCTCAGTGTCATGTTTTATATCGCCGCCATCTTGACGGAAACGTAATGGCGGCCACACTAATGTTCAAAGCTTAAATCAAATTACGACTAACCTAATCATCCGATCTCTACCAAATTTTTCAACAACATACCCTCATAGAGGAGGCATCCTTTGACCAAATGAATAGGTCATTAGCCTAATAGTTTGCGGATGGCGGCCATCTTTGTGTGAAAATCAATTACCCCTATTAATTCCAACACGGTGAAACCAAATGGAACGAAATTTGGTACAGAGGTAGCACTAGCAAAGGGCATCTCTGTGTCATGGTTTATATCGCCGCCATATTGACAGAAACGTAATGGCGGCCACACAAATGTTCAAAGCTTAAATTAAATTACGACTAACATAACCATCCGATCTCTACTAAACTTTGCAACAACATACCTTTATGGAGGGAGCATCCTTTGACCAATCTAATAGGTTATTAGCCTAATAGTTTGCGGATGGCGGCCATCTTTATGTCAAAATTGATTCCCCCTATTAATTCGAACACGGTGGAACCGAATGGAACGAAATTTGGTACAGCGGTAGCACTAGCAAAGGGCACCTCAGTGTCATGTTTTATATCGCCGCCATCTTGACTGAAACGTAATGGCGGCCACACGAATGTTCAAAGCTTAAATCAAATTACGATTAACCTAATCATCCGATCTCTACCAAATTTTGCAACTACATACCTTTATGGAGGGAGCATCCTTTGACCAATCTAATAGGTCATTCGCCTAATAGTTTGCGGATGGCGGCCATCTTTGTGTCAGAATCGATTCCCCCTATTAATTCAAACACGGTGAAACCGAATGGAACGAAATTTGGTACAGAGATAGCACTAGCAAAGGGCATCTCAGTGTCACGATTAATATCGCAGCCATATTGACAGAAACGTAATGGCGGCCACACAAATGTTTAAAGCTTAAATCAAATTACGACTAACATAACCATCCGATCTCTACCAAACTTTGCAACAACATACCTTTATGGAGGGAGCATCCTTTGACCAATCTAATAGGTCATTAGCCTAATAGTTTTCGGATGGCGGCCATCTTTATGTCAAAATTGATTCCCCCTATTAATTCGAACACGGTGGAACCGAATGAACGAAATTTGGTACAGAGGTAGCACTAGCAAAGGGCACCTCAGTGTCATGTTTTATATCACCGCTATCTTGACGGAAACGTAATCGCGGCCACCCAAATGTTAAAAGCTAAAATGTAATTACGACCAACCTAATAATCTAGTCTCTACCAAATTTTGCAACACCATATCTTGATGTGGGAAACATATTCTGACCAAACTGCAAGAACATCAGCCCAATAGTTTGCAGATGGTGGCCAAGTATGTGTGCAAATCGATTCCCCCTATCAATTCAAACACGGTGAAACCAAATTGAACGAAATTTGGTACAGAGGTAGCACTAGCAAAGGGCACCTCATATTCATGTTTAATATCCCTATAGCACGTTGTATTTCAACAAGCTACTACAACCAACATTCAATCATACTCCTTGAAAGGACAAAGAGTTATAACAATACCCATGCATTTAGGAGAAAGTAGGCTATATGTTCTTTACTGAACATCTTGTTTAATTTAAGTACTGCAATATTGGTAGCCTATAACTCATGAGACCTCTCCTTCCGCTATACACACTGGGTCAAAGATTTCCTCAGGATTTTCCTTTCTTATTTTTCTAAATGTTTGGTTAGTGATGTGCCTGCAATGATCAGGGTTTCTGATGCGTATTATGCATCAGGTTGAATTACCGTGCTATAGTGTTTTATTTTTGTGTCCCGAGATAGTGATTTTTTGTTGTAACTGTTCCAAGTGATTCTATAGGTCCTATTTCTTAGAGATTCTTCACCGTTTAATCCAGATGGTTGTATGATTTCCCCTAAGTATTTGAAATTATTTACTTAAGGAATTTTTCCAAACTGAGTAATAAGGGGTTGTTTATCTACTGTGAGTGTTGAGGAGATCCTTCCATGTATCGAGATTTCTCATATGAAATTTGAAGTCCAGTTTAAAATGCGATTTTATGAAGTTTTCCTGTGATCGGATAGCTTATTTGCTGTTGTTGCGTAGAATTACCAGATCATCTGCAAAGGCCAAACATTTGAGATGAAATTTATCTTTAACTAGCTCGCCGATAATAATCCTCTTTTCCCCCCTAGTTCGGATCACTTTATCTAGCACTGGATTGAACAATAAAAGCCTAATGGAGATAAGTCATCTCCTTGTCAGACACTTGTTGTAATAGCAAACTGATAAGAAATCACTCCTAAGAACTTAACTTTGGAGGTGGTGTCAGTCAGTGTCTATCTGATCAAATGTATTATTAATATTAATATTATTATTAGACTGTAATTGTTATTATTATTATTATTATAATTATTATCATCATTCGTCTCCCACTTCTTCTTCTTCATCTTCTTATTTTTCAGTATTATCTTTAACAAGTCGAGATTTTTGGAGCTCGACGATCTTGAACCAAATCTACTAATTGTAAGACTACAAATGTGTTTATTTATTTATTTAGATTATGGACAAGTACAAGAATCTAAATCTAAAAACAAGCTGCTTCCTACTCGTGGTGCCCCTTGGACTCAATTCTCCAATACTGAGCTGAACGTCAGCACTCGGTGGTTGGAAAATCTCTCGATATCTCCTGGCAAATTGTACACTAAACATAGGCCTATAGCCTATGTCATCTAATACCAGCTGTTATCAGAGTTAATCAGCAAATACTCTTAGCCCTGTCCTGAGAATCCTTCACATCAACATCGAAGGAATTAGTAAATCCTATCCAGAATAACACTAGATAGTGGTTATCGTGTCGGTCTACCAACCCCAAGCTTGCAGGTTCGCTCCTGGCCAACTAAGTAAAGACGACAAAAATGACGACACGCATGTCATGCGTTGCTTAGCATCTTAAAGAACCCATTTGAATTCAGTAAACCGTGTTCATAATGCCAAATTAATCTCTGGATTTTTCGCCAACACAAAAGTTCCTCCTTTCTCTACTAGAAAGCGCTTGACTTTCATAGTGCTCCATGGAACAACAAAATTTGACATGCAAGCTGCCCTGTGGGCGCAAATAACAAAGCTTGTACACGAGGTCATACGATATTATTATTATATTATCACAAGATCTAATTTGCGTTCAAGAAACTCACAAGTAAGAAGACTCACAGACTATTTAATTAGCGGCTTCGGTGGCGTAGTTGGTAGCATGCTGAGCTTCTATCCCCAAGGTCATGGGTTCAAACCCGGCCGAAGTAGTCGGATTTTTAAGAGCGTTAAAATACCTCAGTATGCCTTCCTTCGGAGGGGAAGTAAAGCCAGCGGTCCCATGCCATAAATTTATGGCATGTAAAAGAACCTTCCACTAACTAAACTTGTGTGAAGCAAAATTTGTAGGTGGCAAAGTTCGTCACCAGGCGCTGGTTGCGATGGTATCTAGTAGTAGCCAAATTCACATCTAGGTGTCTTTGACGGTAGCATTTGGTGGCGAAAGTAGGAACTACTTGAAACTATCGTCTGCAGTCCTTACTCGAATGAAAAACAGATAACACACAATAATACAGTCATCACAATTATCACCGGTTATCAGACAGATTCTACACACACCCAAAGTACACGGGGCTACATGACCGCGTTGTCGCAACCCCTAAACTAAGGAACCAACCAACCAGACTATTTAATTTCCTTGACACATTTCCTAAGCAATTATTGAAATGAAACGATGACCAATGAAAATGTCAAAGATCGTTCAGTTGAAAGAGTTCAGTTCGTATAAACAGGTTAAAGGTTCCGCCTGATCAATACTTTTATTAATTATGATCACTGTGTGGTCATTAGTGGGACATGTTTCGGGGCCTAATTAATAGTTTTGGCCCCTTCATCAGCCGATATGACAGAGAATGATACAAGATTATGTTTTGCTTAGCACTTAAAATTCCCTAAAGTTGAATCTTGTATGGTGCACCATAAAGAGAGTTTGAAACATTTTACGCATAATACGAGTTATGTCAAAAGTCTTATGAACTTTCAATATACGCCTCACGGTGGTCTTTAGTTATTATTGAAAACACAAATGTATGGTACCGGTTCGGTACGACAGCAACAGTTCAGAACACCATGAAAACATGTTGGAATCAGCAGTAGGAACACTGAATTCCTCAACACTTCACCAGCAATATCAAGATAATAAAACCAACGAAGTCATTGCGCTGAAATTATATCTTGCCAAATATAAAGCTTATGAAGTGCATAACTTCAACACTTGCAATGGCAGAGATTGGCCTCTAATCCGTCTAAAAAGAAAAATATGGAGAACAATTAGTGAATTGCTAAGGGAGCAATGAGTGGGTGAAGGCCACTTATAAACTTCATAACCAGTTCAGTTCTTCTTAATTTGATATGCTTGTTTCTATTTCTAGTTTGGAGGCCATTGATTACTTTTGGGACACCTTTCATTGATTGTATTGATCCTATCATTCCTATTTCCATATTCTTGTCGGCCACCTTATTTTAAGAACGGGTAATAATATTCATCTGTCTGTTTCTGTGTTCATGTGTGAGTGTTGTAACAGTTGAGTCTTTTTTAATCAAATCAATAACTTCACCATTTTTCAGTTTTATAATCACAGGATTGTCTCCAATAAATAAAATATAGTCTAACGCACGAAAACCACATTAATAGGGGCTGCCAGAGCAATAGAAATGCTGCCCTTCAATTATTTGTTATTTTGAAATATTTTCACATGAAATATGACATGGAAGATAAACTACTTGGGATTGTAGATTCTGAAATGGATTTCTAATTTGATAGCGTGTTGTAGTAATAAGACCATGTTGATATATAGTAAGGCCTTTGTATTCTGCCTTAGACGATGCTTGAAAACGTTTTATTTGAGGGGGTTGGGGTGGGATATACAGCTTAAAGAGCCGAACAAATGGCAATGTTAATTAATATGTTATAATAATAATATCGTATGGCCTCGGGAGCCAGGTGCAAGCTTTGTTATTCGACAACCAGAGGGTAGCTTTCATGTCGAATTTCGCTGTTCCTTGAAGCACTATGAAAGTCAAGAGGGTTAGATATCTAAGCTCCTTGAACAATAACTTAGTCTATAGCGCTTTCTAGTAGAGAATTGAGGAACTTAGTGTTGTGTTGGCGGAAACTCGCGAGATTAATTTTGCCATTATGGACACGGCCTACTGAATTCAAATGGGTTCTTTGACATGCCAACATCGTATGACATGCGTGTCGTAATTTTTGCCGCCTTTCAAAAATCACTTACCACGGCCAGGAGCGAACCTGCAAGCTTGGGGTTAATAGACCGACACGATAACCACTCACCCACCGTGGCAAGCACTGTACTTGAGCCTAAATCTTTCCCAAAAATTATAGCCTACATAGTCTATTTCCAAGGAAACAGACATCTTGCTGTTGGACACAAAGTTCTAATAATAAACCTCCTATTTTTAGCCTACTTTTCGCATTTTGTAAAAATGAGAAACAGTAGACTTAAGAGATCGATCCGGGAAAATGTGTGTCTGTCTGTCTGTCCATCTGCACGTCTGGCTGTGTGTGTGTCTCCCCCTATCAACTCCTAAACGGCTGTAGCAATCGAACCGCAATTTGGTATGATTAAAGATCTCTATCTGAAAATCTCAATGCCGTATTTGAAAATTATGTCAGTGCTACCAACTGCTGAAAAATTGCAATTGAAATTTCAGCTCCAAGTTGTATATCTTGGAAGGTATGCCTGGGAGCTATACCAAAATTGGCACACATTAGTACATTATGCAACGAGCCTATAATGGCTATAATTAAGACACGAGTATTTTTATAAAACGAGCGTATGCGAGTTTTATAATTTCCATACGAGTGTCTTAATTACCATTATAGGCGAGTTGCATACGACTGTTTATGTTCGACGATAATTATAACTTTACTATATGTTTTAACATAAATATTCATAAATATCTGTTGAGAGTCAGCCACTTGAATTTTGTGATCGGAGAGCGAGCGCTGGGTGTGATATCTCTGTCTTTCAAGATCTCTGAACGACCGACGCATGCGCCCTGTGTGCTTGCAATGCCTCGTATTATGCAGGCCATATGTTTACATCTGCCTTCCCTCAGTAATATTGTCACCGGAGTCGTTTGAAGGCAATGTGCTGTGTAGAAATTAGTGTTGGTGATATTAAGGTACAGTGCTAGTTCTTGTCTTATATTCGCCAGTTTATTTACGCGAACATATGCACGGTGCGTATTCCATGTCGGTAATTTATCATAGTTCGATGTTGTGTTCATGTCCGACATGTTGGATTTTGAGCGCATGCGCGAATGTATCGTTACCTAATTGGTCAATGAAAGAGCTCTGATTGGCTGGAGAAACTGTATCATAATGAAAAACAGTGTTATAATGACCATCATTATGATACAGTTTTCTGACACATAATAGTGAGGGTCGAACATAAAGATAATAATATTTTAGTTTAATTTCCAGGAGGCCATACATGACAGTGTTGCCAAAATTATTCTAAGCCTGCTGATAGGTCCAATTTTTAAATGCATATAACTTCTACACTATCAATTGGATTTCAACCAAATTTCGTATGTACTATGGGTAGATAGACATATATGACTGAGCGTAATCGTAAGAGCCACCAGGGCTGCCAACTGTTAATAAATGCTGTCTCTATTTTTTGCCCTAATATCAATATATCAGAAAGTATTCAAGCCAACAGCTTTAAACTATGCACACGTATAGTACCTGACATTCTAGATTAATTTGGAGTAACTAATGGACCTCAGTACTACCAACATGATTCTAAGTCTGCTGATAGGACCAATTGTAAATACATGTAACTTCTATACTATCAATTGGATTTCAACCAAATTTCGTATGTGCTATGTGTACTATAACAGGTATCACTATGCGTATTCTTAAGAGCAACCAGGGCTGCCAACTGTTAATAAATGCTGTCTCTTTGTTTTTATCCTAATCAGAAAGTATTCAAGCCAACAGCTCTAAACTTTGCACACGTATAGTACCTTACATTCTAGATTAATTTGGAGTAACTAATATACGTCAGTGCTTCCAACATGATTCTAAGCCTGCTGATTGGTCCAATTTTAAAATACATGTTACTTCTATACAAATAAATGGATTTCATCCAAAACTGGCACAACAATTCAGATTATTTCTGACCAACACATGCATGGCATTGTTGCCAGCATTATTTTACGCGCTTTGATAGATCCAATGTCTAACTACATGCAACGTCGAAGTCCATTGGATTTCAACCAAATTTTGTACTCTTTACCTTAAGATATGGAACTAAGAATATATTCAGTCACTAGGGCTGCCAACTGTTAGGCTACATTATGCCAGTTATATTTCGAACTAATTAGAAATGTCGATATTACCAACTCAATTTCGTCATTATTCTAATTAGGTCCATTTAAATTAATCATTGGAATGAATCTTACATTTCGAGAAAAGTAGACTCTTTAGTTCCTCACGGAACTTCTTGTTTAAATCCAATTTTCAAAGTTTTGCCTTGCTTTGAGCTGTCCTTCGCCATCTTCCTCCTGTGTTTATAGTTTGAGCTGTCCTTCGCTGTCTCTCTCCTGTGTTTATAGGATATTTTAACTTTCACTTTTAAAAAGTGGATATTAACCCTCCAACTACAAATTGAACCTCTCTTATTTATACATCTTCTTCAATCGAATAACTCTTTTGAAGGGTACGATAGATCAATTTTGGCTACTTTTCCTTGTATTTGATTTTATTTGTTTCCAAATTTCCTTCATTCTTCGAGAGTGGCTTTCCTTATCTTCTTGGGTCCCCAATTGTTAGTTTCTTTCTCTTGAAATCCTGAATATTTAGTTACTTCTCTAAAAAGTGTTTTCTATTGTCATCATCATCATCATCATCATCATCATCATCATCATCATCCTGAACCAACTCTAGTTGTCCGGGTGTGATATATGAGCCCCCTCCATTTCATCCTGTCCTTGTACCACTCCTCCTCCACCAACTTGTCCCAATCATGACCTCTCTGCAGTACATCGTTCTTGACTGTATCTCTCCGCTTCTTTCGTGGCCTTCCCACGGGTCGTCTTCCTTCTACTTTTCTCTCAAATTCCTTCCGTGCAGTTCTGTTTGGTGGCATCCTCTTCATGTGACCGAACCACTTCAGTATTGAGATCTGGGCCGATAACGGAGATGTTAGGCCCCTTTAAACAACAATTATTATTATCTTGAGATCTGGATCTTATTGAGGAGAGAATCATCTATTCCTACTTCTTCTCATTCCTGATCTTGTCCTTCCTGGTTTTCTGAATCATAGTACGTAGGAATTTCATTTCGGCTGCCTGGAGTTTTGAGTTATCTCTATTGGTTAGAGTTGTGGTACCGGGTGAGTTAGCCGTGGTCGTTACGGCATGACTGCTGGCAGTCGCTCACATCCGGGAGGCGAGGAGGTTCGAATCCTGCCGCCGGCAACCTTGAAGATGGTCTTCTGTGGTTTCCCATCTTCCTTCCAGGCAAATGCCGGGGTTGGTCTCTAACTATAGGCCACAGCCGCTACCTTTCACCTCCTTGACCTTACATTCCAACTTCCCTCCCCAACGGTAGCCTACTTGTAGCTCACCCATTGGGTGTCCGTCTCGAAGCAGCTACAAAACTGGCGAGCCGAACATGTCCTCGGACACTCCCGGCACTAGAAGCCATACGCTAAAAAAAAGTGTTGTGGTTTCGAGACTGTATGTAAGAATCGGTGTGTAATAGCACTTGTACAATGTCATCTTTGTTTTCATGGGCACTTGCTCATCTATTGTATCTGTTATAATTCAGGCGCCTTTCATATTTTTCTGAATTTCCATGAACCATTTTGGATTGGATTTGACACTGTTTAATAAGTTGAACATCTGTTTGGCTAGTCTGATGATTATTCAAACCGTAAATTTGTTTCAAAACTGTAACTTAGTCTTCATTTCCTGGTTTTAGTTAATGCGCTCTGCATTATTATTACTTTATGGTCTCAGTATTTTTCTCCAAATTCTCTCAACATTAGAAAGGTGTAAGGCAAGGCTGCAACTTATCACCCATACTTTTCAATCTTTTCATTGAACAAGCAATGAAGGAAATCGGAGAAAAATTTAAAGTGGGAGTGAAGATTCAAGGAGAAATAATTTCAACTCTGAAATTTGCTGATGACATCGTCATTATGGCCGACATGCCTGAGGATTTGAATGAGTTTGAGGAAAGAATTCATGATGAAAATTAATAAATTTAAAACAAAAATATTGGAATGCAGCCGAAATAAATCATAAACCTCTATGGACATCAAATTGGCAGGTGAAAAACTAAAGGAAGTAGGATACTTCTGTTGCTTAGGAAGCAAAATAACCAGTGATGGAAGAAGCAAAGAGGATATAAAAAGTAGGTTAGCTCAGGCAAGGAAAACATTTGTACAGAAAAGGAATCTGTTGACATCGAATAGACTATTGATTTAGGTATTAGGAAGTCATTTTTGAAGGCCTTTGTCTGGAGAGTGGCGCTCTATGGAAGTGAAACTTGGACTATTGGTGCAGCAGAAAAGAGGAGAATTGAAGCGTTTGAAATATGGTGTTGTAGGAGAATGATGAAGATGAGATGGGTAGATAGGGTTGCAAACGAAGAGATATTAAGACGAGTGGGAGTGGAGAGAAGTTTCTGGCGACAGCTAATGAAGAGAAGAGATAGGTTGGTAGGACACATACTAAGACACCCAGGAATAGCAAGCTTAGTTATGGAAGGAAGGGTCGAGGACAAGAACTGTAGGGGTAGACCAAGGTTAGAGTATGTTAAACAGATTGCCTCGGACGTAGGGTGTGGTAGCTATGTAGAGATGAAACGATTAGCTCGGGGCAGGGAGGCATGGATAGATGCATCAAACCAGCCTGAATACTGAAGACTCAAACAACAACAACAACAACAACAACAACAAATTTGGAGATCTTGAAAACATACAAAATTTTCCAACACCTCCAATCTTGTCAATTTAAGCGTTCCTGCTGCACAACATTTTGTGTCGGACCACTGTTTAAAAAAGGAAGGAAGCTTGTAGTTTTACGTGACCGTTAACCTAGCAATCACAAGCCACGGGACGTCCATTTAACGTGGATTCTGAACCAGAGGATATGGCATTACACTTTGAAAATCTCACATGCATTGATCCGGAATCATACCTAGTCCACCGTGGTGAGAGGCCAACAGATTGACCGCTGCGTCACCACGCCCTCAGAATAACTAGGTCACATAGGCTAGGATTAGTAGACAGATTTTCAGCTTAGCTTCTCCAGAAATAATATGCAAGAAGATATTTTGTCGCATTAATGAGAAAATGTATGATTGGTTCCTCAGCTTAGGGGCTGCGAAAACGCGGTCATGTAGGCCTAGTGTACTTTGGGTGTGTGTAGAATCTGTCTGATAACCTGTGTTAATTGTGATGGCTGTATTAGTGTGTGTAATCTGTTTTATTTTTAATTCAAGTAAGGACTTCAGACATTCAATTTTTAAGTAGTTCCTACTTTTGCTACCAAACTCTACCGTCAACGACAAGTGTAATTAGTGGACGGTTCTTTTACATGGCATAAATCTACGACATGGGACCGCCGCGCCGGCTTTACTTCCCCTCCGAAGGAAGTCATACTGAGGGAATTTTAACGCTCTGAAAGAATCCGTCAACTTCGGCCGGGTTTGAACCCATGACCTTGGGCATAGAAGCTCAGAATGCTACCAACTACGACACCGAAGCCGCTGAGAAAATGTAAAAAATACAATTTTATGATGACATGTAAAAGCGGAGTTGCTAAACACTTAATAGCAGACAAACACGTTTTTTTTGTATGTTGCAATTCTGCATATTTCCCCCAGGGGCTCACATCTAGTGGGACGTGGGTTGGCGACCACGAGGCCCCAGCTGAGTCCGGCATTGCTTCCGCTTACTTGTGTCGTTCTCCTCTCCGTGTTCTTTCCTGTCGACCTCACTTGGTCAACTCTTTGTTCTTTTCCGACCCCGACGGTATTAGGGTGTCCGAGGTGTAGGGAGTCTCTTCCTTTCCCGCCTTAATTGGCTCATGTCTCATCTTTTCTGATACCCTCCTTCTGCGAGGGGTCAGCCTTCTTTTTATTTCATGTTATCTCCTGCCTTCTGCTCAAGGCCCTCAAGGAGGCAGGGTGTATGTAGCCCCACCACTTCTGGTGCATCCTAGATATTGCTACACCCCCAGGGGCTCACGGCTGGTGAGTTCGGGAGTTGGCGACACTGAGGGATTCCTGAGCTGCGTCCGGTTTCCCCCCTTTTATCCATTACCTCTGGGTTGGACCCTCTCCTCTTTCACTTTCCTATCTGCCTTTCATGGCTCTCCTTCCTTCCAATTCCCTCAATCCGCATTCTTCGAGGGTAGAGGGCATTTCTTTTCCTCCTGTCTTTTATTTGCCTTAGTCTATTCCCCTTTTGTTTTCGATTTCTTCTTCTAGTAGCCTATATAAGTTAGTACCTAGTTAGTTTTAGTCCTAGTTAACATTTCAATATCATCTTCACGATCACCCAAACCATTAGGGGCCGATAACCTAGATGTTAGGCCCCTTAAAACAATTATCATCATCATCATCTCTGCATATTAGTTTACAATGATAGTTTAGGGGTTATTGCTTAAGTAGGCTATATCAAAACAATAGTAAGATAGCTGCACCTACACAGAATAGTTGATGGAGGGAGACTGTTTGTTGATGGGATCGTCATTTCTCTGTCTTGCAAAATTATATGCATTAAAATAGTTATTTTTTCGGATGTTTTTATTTATTTTATTCACTGTTCATACTAAGCGTCCGTGGCTTAGGCGGCAGCACGCCGGCCTCTCACCGCTGGGTGCGTGGCTCAAATTCCGGTCACTCCATGTGAGATCTGTGCTGGACAAAACGGAGGCAGACAGGTT
Organism: Meconema thalassinum; assembly: GCA_946902985.2. NCBI lineage: Eukaryota > Metazoa > Arthropoda > Insecta > Orthoptera > Tettigoniidae > Meconema > Meconema thalassinum. Next base: position 412,235,127 of record OX336393.1, read on the forward strand.
TTTCTCCGGCTACTCCGGTTTTCCCTGTCAAAATTTCATTTCAGCAACACTCTCCACTATCATTTCATTTCATCTGTCATTCATTTAATCATTGCCCCAGAGGAGTGCGTCAGGCCTTGGCAGCCGGCACAGTTCATATCCTCGTCGCTAGATGGGGCCTCCATTCATTCCATTCGCTGACCCGGTCGGAGACTGGATGCAGGCTATAGTTTTTCTTTTACTGTTCATACTCTCTGCATGCTCCACTACATAAGTAGTACTACATGCACTTACAATACATTTTTACAAATGAACAAAATAAATTACATTTTAATAATTAAATTTCTAGATGACTGTTAATATTAACACTATCAAACAATATTGGTCTTCGTCTTTCCTAAGAGCTTGAAAATTCAGAGCATTATAGTACATTATTCAACGAGCCTATAATGGCAATAATTAAGACACGAGTAGGTTTATGAAACGAGCGTAGCGAGTTTTATAATTTCCATACGAGTGTCTTAATTACCATTATAGGCGAGTTGCATACGACTGTTTATGTTCGACGATAATTATAACTATTTTATGTTCGAACATAGCCTAAATATTCATAAATATCTGTCGAGATTCCACCAGTTTTATGTACTGAACAGAGCGCATGGAGCGCAGAGAATACCTTGTATTTGACCTTGGCCACCTGGAATACCTTACTATGACACTTGCCACGCAGTGAAATTTAAAATAGGGGGCCATGGAAGTGAGCGCAGGTGCGATGCTATCCTCACCTAATTGGTCACACAACTGTTTCTTGAGCTCTGATTGGTGGGAGAAATTGTATTATAATGAAAACTTGCACTATAATGAGCCTCATTATAGTACAGTTTTCTGACATATAATATTTACATTTCGCCAGGGTTGAACATAAAAGTATTTTTGTATTTAGAAGTAAGGAAAAAATACTGTCGGTAAAAACCTGATGATTTTCGCTTCACAAGCGAAACATGGCATCCCTTAGTATCCCTTAGGCTAGTCAATTAGGCTACAATAGCTTTTATCTAAATATTTTAATCACGAGTAATTTTGTTCAGGCTATTATTTTGCATGTCCCAGTAATTGGGATTATATTAGCCTATGTTGACCGAAAGAAAACTTGTAATATCAATTATCAATAATAAATAATAGTCTAATAATAATAATAATAATAATAATAATAATAATAATAATAATAACCCCTGGCACTACAGCCCATGAAGGGCCTAGGCCTACCAAGCGAGCTCTGCCCAGCCATTTGGCCTGCAGATATTGGGTTGACGCGTGGTCAGTTCATCGGGTCCCCTTGGCCGTTAATCTGTGTTTTCGTGACCGGGGCTCCTCCTCATTGTCAGACAACTACTCAATTGTCCTCACGAGGCTGAGTGCACCCCGTTCCAGCCCTCATGTCAGTTTCTAAAATCCCTGACGCAGCCGGGAATTGAACCCGGGGCCTCTGGGTGAGAGGCAGGCACGCTACCCAACACCACGGGGCTGGCAATTATCAATAAGACAACACTAAAAAATAGATCCATTGCTCTCTATTATCGAAGCTTATCCTTTAATTGAAGAACCGACAGTAGCGGCTACGCTGGCTAACGCGCAGCATTAGGTCATGGGGCCAAGCTCTCTGCTGACTCGGTAGACGCGTGGGTTCGAGCCCCACCGTCGGCCGTCCTTGAAATGGTTTTCCGTGGTTTCCCATTTTCAACACCAGGCAAATGCTGGGACGGTACCTTCTGACAGGCCACGGCCGATTCCTTCCATATCCTTGCCCAGTTTCATTCACCATCATTCATTTCATCTCTCATTAACTCCTCTCCTGAGGTTGGCGTCAGGAAGGGCATCCGGCCGTAAAAATCATCGTCACAAAGACTTCCATCGCATCTCATCCCCGACCCCGTTGGAAAACGGGAATAATAAGGGGTAGTCATGCATCCTTTAATTGAAGAATGGTGAAAATACAAAATTATCAATGAAGAAGTTTTTGAGGAGAATTTCTGTGGCACCATGACAATTAGGCTATATATTGCACACGTTATTAGGCATCAATATTTGCTAGCCACTATTTTGGAAGGCCGTGTGTCAAGGAGGGTCGGACTGGACTACATAGGACAAGGCTGCTATAGGCCTACTTTATTACTGTATTAGCCAATGAGATCTGCTGCAAACCAATCTGAGGGTTGACTAGCCTACTTAAGTGGATATGTAGGCAGTTTTACAGTACGAAATTCACATACCTGTAACTCCTACAATTTTTATCACATCTCACTGAAATTTAGTACACATATTAACAATCCCTTGAGGAATCTTGTTGTAGTTTTTGAGAATGTCTTTGTAACTTACAAGAGAGTTATCGTCATTTACGTTTTATTTTGTACACTGCCGTTTTTCGGTACACATTTCTCCTACATTTTGGTATGGAATGTCCATTTTCCTGCATAGAACTAATCAGTGTAAGTAACAAAACACTTATATGGAGCAAATTTTTGGGTAAGGATTTCACTGATTTTCTGGTAAATTTTGAATTTTAAGAATACTTTTCTAAGAAAAAAGTAAATGGACATTTCCAAGCATAAATTCTTTTTAAGCATTGTATTAAAATTCCGTTCCATCAAAATCTTCACAATAGTTAGGAGTACAAATGTGTACAATTTTGTTAATAAGTAGACTATCCATTGAGTAGATTTCGAGAAACATGTAGGCCTACTTTAAGTGCTAAAAATGTTTAACTCAGAAATGTCAATGTAAACTTTTAGTAAAGGGTTCTTACTCATTTCCAGCCCAACAGATTTTAATTATTAAAAGACATTTGTTGATCGAATTTTGAAACAAAATTTTGGGATTATCTTCTCCAATGTAGACCTATGTACTTTCAAATCTAGCAATAATATTATTTTGTAAATATTGTATGTTTTCTGCCTACATCTCCCCTTAAAGAATGTGTCGTGATATTATTTCCAAAACAAAAACTTATTGGACAAAGTCCCTTCCTCAGATAAATATTGCTTTTCAAAAAATAGTGGAGAAGAATAAGTAGCAAAATAGTGTGAATAACGAATTGTAGGACCTATATCCTAGTCTTAACGACTACATAGCCATATTAATATATCCAGTAAATGATCGGAGATGTTCCGATTCTTGCTTTTGAGAATGTACTGTAGAACCTCTAAAAATACCGGCATTTTGGCTTATTATCTTAGTAGTGCCTGTAAAACCCACTATGGGGCAATGCCCCTCACGCCCATAAGCTTACTCTTCATAAAGAGGTCCGTGCCCAAGCTTCATGTGGATACAGCCCAACACAACAATTCGCATTAGGCCACTCTATACCAGGGGTGTGTAGATGATTGCTAAGTGACACGCACGAAGAAGGCAAGATAGCCTATGCAATTTCAGAGATTTATTAAAACAGGCTCAAGCGGGCGATTCACTTAACCCTGTGGTCTGTATATTAACCACCTGCTATGACAAAGATGCTGTTGGTTGAATCTTTCAGCCATATGTCAAAGATTTTTTTTGGAGGCGTTAATATTTCAGAAAACTAAATAATATGCTTCTATCTTCTTGACCTAAGATGTTTGATGAAATTTAATTATTTTAACAAAAACAATTAAAATTAAAACGTAAAAAATTAAATATGATGAAAAAAGTTAAAATTGAAAATAAATATGCTTGTAAAAATAAAAATAAATAATCTTATAAAATTACAATTAAAATTAAATAATCCTTTACAATTAAAAACAAGTAGTTCCGTGAAGAACTATACAGCCTATTTTCATATATCCTGCTCACGTTAATTGCCTCTATCAACATACAAAATTTCAGTTTAATTGCTGTAAGAGATTCGTAGATATTGAGAACCGTCTAAATATTTCAGATGGTCGCCTGGTTGGATTTTTATTTTTGTACTATTATATTAAGATTATTGTGTACGTGTGGTATTCAAACTTCAATCGCATGATTAGAACACAAGAAGTAAAAACGAAATTTTAAAATTACGCACAGCAGCCATCTTGTGATTATGCAAACAATTGAAATAAATTAGATGCCAGTGGATCAACATTTGTGTAAGCATTTAACGTGCAACGTTTCACGGCACTCGGATAGTTAATTCGCGAGAAACGTCCATTTAAATATTTATACTTCGCGTCGCCGCCATGTTGGATTGCTGCTCACCAGGTTACGGAAAGTCCTATAGGTGAACATATGTTCATAGTCTCTATGAACATACAAATTTCAGTTTGGTTGCTGTAAAAGATTCATAGATATTGAGAACCGTCTAAATATTTCGGAAGCTCGCTATTTAGGATTGTTATATGTAGCCTATAGGCCATGGAGTTATGTACCATTCAAGGACACTTATTGCCTAGGTTCATTATTCAAACTTTCACTTCGATCGCATGATTACGACACAAGAAATAAAAACTTAATTTTAAAATTTCGCACAGCCGCCATCTTGAGGTTATGTAAACAATTGAATTAAATTAGATGGCAGTACATTACAATCTGCAAAATCATTTACTGTACCACATTTCACTGCGCTCAGAGAGTCAACTCACGAGAAAAGTCTATTAAAATATTTCAAATTCGCTTGGTCGCCATGTTCGTTTTGTACTTTACAGGTTTATGAGTTATACATAGGTAAACTTGTATCAGTACCCTTTATCAGCGTACAAAATTGAAGGGTGATATCTGTAATAGTTTCAGAGATATAGAATGTCAGTGAAATATTTCGCACAGCCGCCATGTTGAGGTTCTGTAAACAATTGAACTAAATTAGACTCCAGTGCATTGCAATGTGTATAAACATTTGCTGTACCAAGTTTCATTACGTTTGGATAGTTAAATCGCGAGAAAAGCCTATTTAAAAGTCTCAACTTCGCTTGGCCGCCATGATGGTTTTGTAGACACCAGGTTTTTGAAAGTCTCATAGGTGAACATCTAGTACTGCCCTTTATCAACGTACACAATTTCAGGGCGATATCGGTAATAGTTTCGGATATATTGAATGCTAGTGAAATATTTCGCACAGCCGCCATGTTGGATTGGTGAGATGTAACAAAATTTTAAGGGCACGGTCGAGGTCGCCGGGAATAGTGCTATGAACTTACCGAGTTTCATTGAAATCGCTCCAGCCGTTTAGATTTTATTAGGGGGGACACACACACCTCTCACACACACACACACACGCACACACACACACACACACACACACGGACAAAAGGTGATCTCATAAGCCTATTTTGTTTTCCAAAATTGAAAATAGGCTAATAAATAAGCTTATGAAATCAGAAATGAAAGAAATTAAGATCATAAAAATTATAAGAACTAAAATGATAAAAATATATAAACATAAAATTAAAAAGATAATACAAAATAAAATTAATAAATTAAAATTAGATAAAATAATGTAATAAATAGAAATAATATAATTAATAATATTTCTGCCCTATATAAGTTAAAGATCGAAAAATATGGCAATATATGAGTTGGGACGGGATTCCTAGGTTTTTACCTACAGTATTTTTTACTTAACTTACTTCTAAATACAAAAATACTTAAATACTTTACCAAATCACAGTCAAAAGAGTCAAAAGTACAGTACCTATAAATACCTAATTGCAGTTTTGATCCATTTATTGTAGTAGCCTATATTTGAATTTTAGGCCATAATTTTTAAAAGTAAATCTGAAGATAGTGTTTATTCCTAGCTCTAGTTGATAGAAATCCTACCTGCTATTTTCAGCACTTTTCAGCTTATATCTTATTGTTTGGTTATTTACTGCATTGAAATTGGGAATACATTTATTATTATTTAAAAGAATCCTATATTCTAATTAAACAAAGTTAATTAAATGGGCTAGATTGTAAAAATCACCTCTGACATCCTTAGCTTTATTGAATTTTAATAGTTATATATTTTTGGAGAGCAAATATTGCCAAAAGTGTGAATAATTTGATGACGTATCATTAGGCTACCGCATGTAAAATATTTGCACTCTCGTTGCGATCAGATTTTCTACCATCAATTAGGCATTAACTTTAAGCTTTGCGCGGTTTAAGTGAACATTTGCTGAACTTTAAACATAAAAACCTATTAAAACCCTAAAGAACTATTTTATGTTTTTGAAAACGTAAAATGACAATTTTAAAAACCTAAAAATCAGGTCTTTTTTATGAGACATTGCCCTGCGATATTATTGCAAATTCGGGTCGACATAATTATGTACCGTATGTGAAAAAATCCTTTTCCATCATGAACTTCATAAAAAGTAAGTAGATTACCCATTCATCAACATCTGCTGGTTCTTGTTACTTCATTCCTGAATCCCAACATTGAAGAAATTGTGAAGAGGAAGGATATTCAAAGGCATCACTAAGACAGTTTAGTTAGTTAGTTAGTTATTGTTGTTTAAAGGGTTGGAACTACGAGGTCATCTGCCCTACAAGCCAGTTCCATAAGATCGCAAATCTAATAAGACACTGGTGAAATTGCCCAAGTTTCATTTTGTAATCAATTCATTTCTTTTTTTGTGTCTGTTTTGATATTATTGTATTGTTTAGCCTACTGCTTAAATAACAAAAGTTTCATTTTGATTTACTTAAGGTAGGCTATCCATAGAATCATAATTTCTTTGTCAATTTTGGCAACTATGCAGGGGCACATTTAAGATTGTCAACATCTTGTGTGGCACATACCGTGCTCTATACAATCATTGATTTGTTGTTGTTGTTGTTGTTGTATTAAGGGGCAGAACTGCGAGGTCATCAGCCAACACAATCAAGTAGGCTATAGGTTAGACCAAGACAATAGGGCGTTGAAACGGTTAGCATGGCCAAGATGTTTTTCGGAGGGTATTGAATCCATTCACAGCCTATAAATTGGCAGCAGGAATAAGTTACGGAATCATTAAGCGAGGTAAATTTTTAAATTTCACAATATAATGATAACGAATTCATATTTTAATAAAATAAATAACTTAGGTTTCTGTTTACAGAGTGACAGTATTTAAATGTAGGCTAATGCTACATAATGTGGAACACAAACCTGAACACTAGCCTATCTTAACTATGACAGCCATATAATTATTTTTAAGACTAGGCCTATCGTATTTGTATTAAGCGTACCACTGAAGCCAATTTGTGTGTAACTAGAAGTAAGTTACTTGAAATAGGGCGCGAGAAACTCGGACGAATCACGCTCAGCGCCGACATTCAAACCTCATCTACCCATTCCCAGCCGTGGAACATATAACAATGATGTTTACCATGACGCTATCACAAAATTATGTTTGAATAACGCCAAAAATTACCGATGTTTTGCCGTCTGCAGCCCAATCAGACTTCCTCCCCCTCTCCTTCTGCATATCATCCCTCGTATCCCACACTACTCTTATTTTCCAATATTTTCCTTGTGATTGGTCACGCCTTTATAAGGGTAGCCAAATACATTTTTTTATGTTAATGTGTTTTTTATTTTAATATATTTTAATTATTATTAATGTTATTATTTGTTTCACTAATTTTAATGTTAACATAGACTATTCATTTTTAATTTATATTCCTATAGATTTAATTTTGATACATTTTTATTGAATACATTAATTAATTTTCAATTGATTCCTATTTTTTTAAATTGTTATGTTTAATATTTTAATTTTTAAATTTCTTTTATTATTGTAATTTTATTTTTATGATTTTTATTTCTATAAGTTATTTACACTTTAATTGCTAATGTTTTAGTTATAAAGAAATTAAAATTTTATCCAGCACATTACACCTAGTAGATACGTAGCCTACCTATAGGCTAATTTATAATTTTTATTAGACATGAAGATTCTCCGAAATTTGGCTGAAAGATTCAGCCATCAGCATGTTTGAAAGCTTATAAACTGTCTTTATGAAAGGTGGTTAACCACTATCCCATAAAGGGTTAACCTCATTGTACTGTAGAAACGTGTGTTTCCGTGTGCAGGATATTCCTTAAGGCGCCTGCATACAGGAAAATGAACCTAGCGTGAATATTGTTCTGTTGGATATGAAGCAACGAATATCCACATATGGCTGGGAGGCGTAACCAATCATAAGGTAACTATTGTAAAAGTATATTGTCAGATACGCGGTATTGCTTGTCAAGGGACCATATGATAGGTAATGTTTTTTTCATAATACGGCTGGGAACCGTGAAAGTTCTTCAATGAAAGCAGATTTTACAGACATAGCGATTATTTATTAGGCCTATTGGAATTTTGGGTTGAACTGATCTGTAAGCTTACCGGTATAAGTAGTCTAGTAATAAAATATGATTTGAAAGAATTCCGGAGTAGAAGGTGTAGTAGTGACATTAGCGGTTCGAGCGATTCTCACTATAACTTTGCTTTTAAATTAGGCTAATACTCAACCACACCTCCTTATCAACATTTAAAGGTACCGGTAGACCTAGCCTATAGCCTACATGACACTGCTTTGAGTTTTAGGTTAGGCTCCTTCTTTAACCAAGTTAAGGATAGTTGTTAGACTGTCTCTAATTCACAGTTTACAAAGATTATGGAGTTTGAAGCCATTTTTCAGTGTTGCCTTAGTAAACAAGAGTTTGGTGCTTTTCAGTCGGTCAACACGATTGTACCCAAATGAGATGGGTTATTTCCTAATCCTGAAAACATTACATGAGATCCAAGTGTATTTATTAATCGCATGTACCTGTCATTCTTTTCAGGATTAGGGTAGGCCCTAAAACCCATCTCATTTGGGTTCAATCGTGTTGACAGACTGAAAAGCACCAAACTTTTGTTAACAAAGATAATTAAATGTTCAAATTCTCTCTGAAATAAAGTTCTATGGAGGTCGGTACGACCTAGCCCATATCAAAACCAGGGGATAATCATGCGTTAGCGGTAGGGATAACGTGTCACGCTGAAAAGCAATGACTTGGTATCTGTCATTAAAGCCTTAATACGTCATGCATTTCAGTTTGAGTAGTGACTTCAAGACTGTCATTAAGTTGCAAGAAGGTAGGAAATGTCAACTTACTGGGAGCTCCTGCCCGGTAGACCGCTGCGGAGGGCATCCACGCGAACTGCGCTGCAAGTCCTGGAGGGAAACTCCATCCTCCAGCTGCTCCGGAGTGGTGCAACCCCTCGAGAAGACCTGGAGGATGTAGAGGTTTGGGCATGAGAGGCGGTGGGGGCGGCGTCGCATTCATGTCGTCGTCTGGGGGCGGCTGAGGAGACGTGGATCCGGCCCCAGAGCGAGACTCACTAGTATTGTAATACTGATGACGACGATAAACATCATCATGATCATCATCGTCATCTACATCCACCTCCTCTTCCTCATCGTCCATGACATCATCATCACCCGCCACCAATCGCCTGGCCGCCCCCTGGGGGGTGGATCGTGCCTCATCGAGGTCTTCATCACAGTCCGGCCGCCCCACACTGCTAGACCGCTCAGAGTCCTCATCAGCGGGGGTCCCGCCAAAAAGTCTTATCTCCGCTGCGCCATTGTTGGAGCTCCTATTGGTCGTTGATGATGACAGCAGCGAGTCGACACTAAACGATATTTTATGCTTGATAAAAGTCGAGTTTGGTGTTGATGCGGCAGGAGCTGATGAACGCGCAGTCGTTTCTCTTGAAGGCGATGGATCTTTCGTTGACGAGCCATGCATAGCGGAAGAGTTGTTACTCATGATGTACGATTCACTTTGTCATTAGATTCATACTGTTCAACCGAATATTGTCTAATTCCATCGAGAATTAGTATTGTTTCGCTAAACTTCTGCAACTATTTTTTTGTTTTAAGATATCGCCAACATATCTACACACTGGTCAGTATTAATTATCCTATACAAAGGTATTTATCTAATTATACGGTATTTAAATATTCAGTACTATTCTTATCATGTCTTCCGATATTGAAGAAACCACCTTCAGCTAACATCACATTATTTTGCCTTGTCTAACTACACTTACACAAAAGATTAAAATACTTGATAAAATGAGTATAATTATCTCTGACACTTCTGTATTTCACTTTACAGTCTGGCTGACTACTAGTCTATTATTTATTTCTAGGACTGAGTTGAAGTTTCCAATAATTATCTCAAAATCTTGAAGGATAGGAGAATTGTTAACTTTGACACTTGTATACTTCACTTTAAAGTCTGATAATTTTATTTTTAATTTTATTTTTTTGAACAGGAATTATATTGAGTTCGAAGTCTTATTAAGAGTTTTCACTGATTATGCTCGAGATAGTTATACGGCTTAATACACGTCACCCACTTGTTTAAGCACAGTAATTGACAATTTAAATCGTATCTAATTACTGTTTATAGTCCTTTTTAAACTGTCACACACATATCACTAAATCAGAGTTGGTAGAATTCGGCAGGACCACTTGTCAACAGGCTTAGGACACGGAACATCTTCACAGCCTGACAATATGGTAAAAATAAGAACAGTAGGAACGTAATGCAGCAATAAAAGCAAAGCCACGGCAGTTCCCCAGTCATCGCCTCACATATCCAGTTGTCAGTGACACTGTCTGCCTCATCTGAGTCGGCATCTGGACCGTGGCAAGATTAACCACGCCCTCCCCTCCCCCGCAGCGCGCAACCAATAGGAGATAAGAGAGACCACGCCTTGGAGGGCGGAGACACACATTTAATTGTGGCCAATGGTAGGCCTGGAAATTGAGGCGGCACGCTTGGAATATTGCCTGGCATTTAGGCCCACAGAGCGCGCTCTGACGAGTCCAATGGAGTGCTCAGACTAATGCAAAACTGTCTGCCACTTCATTATTGAAAGCAAAAGGGATCTCACTCTATTTTCTGGTCATTCACCGGATAGAAATCCCATTAAATTTCACTGAAGCACAGACGGTTACTGACGCAACATAGGCCTAGTGGCAGCGAAATCCTATCCTGAGTCGATAACTAACATACCGGTATTATTATATTTTGTATCCCCCAAGAAACACAAAGAACTAGACAACTATACTCTTTTACCCATAGGGTAGTTTCTATATATATTCAATAGGCCATTGCCAAAGTTAATAATAATAATAATAATGATAATAATAATAATAATAATAATAATAATAATAATAATAGAACAGTAATTAAACCAGAATGCTTATATGGCAGTGAATATCTAATACTACCGGTAAATTATAAATTGGATAAATTAGAAGTATCAGAAAGAAAAATTACACCCACAATTCTCGGTCCATTAAGAACTACACAGTTTTGAAAATTAAGAAGTAACGAAGAAATATAGGCCTATCGGAATATTGAAAACGTAACAGAGACAATAAAGAAGAGGCGATTGTTATTTTTCGGGCATTTATATAGACTGAATGATAGCAGATTAACCAAACAATTTTTAAATATCTTTGGAAAAAGAAATCGACAACAGCCTGGTTTCAAGAAGTAAAGAAAGTTTTAGAAAGAAACAATGTAAGAGAAGAAGATGCACTAGAGAGAGAAATGTAAAAAAAAAAAAAAAGGTATTGGGAATGGAAGGACTCCAAGGAAGGCAATATAATAAAACAGGCTCAAAATGGTCGGAAGAGAGAAAGAAGACACACAGCGAAAAGATGTGAAGGAGCACTGGAGGAAGAAGAAAGAACAACAGAGGACAAAACATTGAAATTGGTTCGTGGTCCTGAGAAGACCCTAACGGAGAAAGAAGAAAGAATAATAATGATAATAATAATAATAGGCCTACTAATAATAATACATTTGCTAAAAAATGTAACCTAATAGTGTAAATATATTTCAAACTAGGCTAATTATAATTAAATTACTTAGATTTACAACTTATTTAAGACCATGCCTAATCAGGGTGAAGTTTGACACTGCATGGTCGCTGCACGTTCAGAAAAATCTGGTGTGTACCTGGAACTATCTGCTCTTTTTAATGCGTCACCAAAATGTGAGTCTGTTGGGTTGGATCGGTGTTTATTCTTGATGATGATCATAGATGAAAATGTGACCTCGCAAAGATAGACCATGTCGAAACAAAGTAAGAAGACGTTTTCAAAGCAACACTACGAACCACGGGATGTTTATTCCTGTCCACCAGAGTCCAGAAATTGGTTGATGTTTAATATGATTGCAAAGATATTTCTTCTTTAAAATTTAAAATTCCTATGTTTAACTCTTCAAGATTAAAATTTACGAATATCACACACATCTTACCTCCAAATTCAGTAATGGCAACTGAAGCGAATGGATTTGATAAACATTAGCCTATCACTGGTTCAAGTGTTGAAAACTGGCTAAATCTGTTCCTAATTCTGTGATTAGGATTTCAAAATGCTGGGGAAAAGATAGAATATCACATTCACCGACATTTAAGGTTTCCATAAGTGAGTTCCAAGTTTGGAAAAAGTGAAAGAGAATTTCTTTTTAAAATGTGCAATCCATAGATGTAGCATTTACAAGACTCTTTACGCCTGAAGTGTTGCGATCATTCCCTTGCAATTCGATGTTTAGCTCGTTTAATTTTGAGGTGATATCTGCCAAGAAACCTAAAACTAGTAGCGATCATATCTCATCAAGTTCTTGACAATAGGCTACTGCCCAGTAAATCTCAGAAAATCTCTGATGTCATCAGTCGTCCAGAAGAGTGCAGAATCGTTCCCGAGTTTCTCCCGTACTAAGCCACCTTACGTCTGCATGAATAATTACTTCACCATGCTCAGAATCTGATTCTGATGTATTCAAAAGAGAGCTGAAATTTAAACGTAGCCTACACATACAATACGTACCAACCAAAGGGGAAAATATGAATTACGAAAGTTTAATCCGGGGATATATTGAGGGGGGGTCAATATTGTGAAAGTTGTTTCAAAATTTACATTAACTTAAGTTAGGTAGAGTTCCTTAGAAAGCTTACTATTGCAATGGGTACCATGTTTCAACTTCCGTAAAATTTCGACATATCTTCGCGTTTCACATCCACCAGATCCCAAAACAACCGTCAGTTCAAAAGTTTATAGGCTATATAATTTATGTGTAGGCCTATATGTATAATTATATATGTACATCAATTTCTTGTGGACTCGATAACTGCCGTAATTTTGCTCCAATCACTTTGAATTTTTTACATAGGCTAATATGTATCGCTATAAAATCTCGGTCGAGTTTGATGAAGGGCAAAATCGGTCGAAGGGGGTGAAAATGGGGGTCTTTTTTCGAATAAGTGAAATATCGCTATAACTCTCTTAATACGTGAAATATCGAATCCATTCAAAGTTCATACTATGTGTCGGATAAGTGCCAAAAATTTATGTTTAAAAGTTTTTTGATAGCACCAACCATTGACCAATGGGGTGGAAAAATGTGGTTTTTTTTCGGGAAATATTAATCCTATCTCTCTTAATAGGCACAATATCAAAACCGTATAAAATGGGCAATATTCCCCTAATAATTATCTAAAACGTTTGCCTGAAATAATTTTTGATATGACCCACCATTACGCCACAGGATGAGAAAAATGATTTCGGAATTATAAGAAAATGTATCTAATTATTTAGTTATTTATTCTCGAATGGATTTTAGTGCCGGGAGTGTCCGAGGACATGTTCGGCTCGCCAGAGCCTGTAGCTGTTTCCAGCGGACACCCTTGGTGAGCTACAAGTTCCGTTCAATTTCATGTAGTTCTAACTTTCGCTGCCAGATATCAATGGTACCCAGTGGTGAACGTTTTAGTTTTTTTTTTTACAATTGCATTCTAAATTTATATAATTTATTCTTTGTTAAGAGGGGCTTATGATCTCGCTGTTACACCCCTTAAAACAACAATATCTAACTATTTCCGGGCTTCCAGTCCCCCGTGCGACGTAATCCACATGGCTATCCTGCGCGGTAGTTGAGTGGTGTAGTTGTAGTCTACGTGAAAACAAAGGAGATTCTCTGAACTCCAACCAGGTATTTTCAACTTAATCATTTATTTTCTTTGTGGTGGATGGTTACGAATTGAAACAAATATCAACGTCATACAAAGAATAAAAAAGAATAAAATATATTTTAAGTCCTAAATTTTGTGGTAGTGGTGGTGATTGTTGTTTTACTTTTAAGAGACGAAACAACAACGTGTAGGTCATCTTCCCTGAACGATATGGATAATGATTATGAATGAATGTGAAATGAAATAGTCTACTTCCGATAACTAGGCTACTTGGAAAAGAAATGGACAATACTTAAGCAATAAGGGAAATAAAAGACCCCCAAACTTCAAAGAATGAGGACAGAGAGAATTGGAAGGAAAAGCACAATCGTAAAAGGAGAGAGTTCACCTCAAAGTTAATGGAGAAAGGGGAAACAGCCGACTCCCGAACTCACAAGCTTGAGCCCTTGAGGGTGTAGCACATCCAGGGTGGGGCTACACACCCCCTGTCCCTTTGAGAACTTCATTCAGACGCATCGAATTCCATAAAAAGAAAGAATTAGGTTAACAGGAAAACGAGACAAGGACCAATTCAGACAGGAAAATGAGAAAATAAACAAATAACAAGGCGTTGGATACCCTAATACCGTCGAGGTCGGAAGAGAACAAGAGTTGACCAAGGAGGTCGACAGGAAAGATGAAAGAAAGGAGCTCATCACAAGTAAATACCGGGCGAGTTAGCCGTGGTCGTTAAGGCGTGGCTGCTGGCAGTCGCTCACATCCGGGAGGCGAGGAGGTTCGAATCCCCCCGCCGGCAACCTTGAAGATGGTGTTCTGTGGTTTCCCATCTTCCTTCCAGGCAAATGCCGGGGTTGGTCCCTAACTATAGGCCACAACCGCTACCTTCCAACTCCTCGTCCTTACATTCAAACTTTCCTCCCCAAACAACACTCCACTCGTGACGGTACTTGTAGCTCACCCCATGGGTGTCCGCATAGAAGCAGCTACAAACTGGCGAGCCGAACATGTCCTCGGACACTCCCGGCACTAAAAGCCATACGATTAAAAAATCACAAGTAAATTGAAGCAATGCCGGATTCGAAAGCAGTTTGTTTTGTTGTTGTTATCTGTTACGTCATCTTATCATCGAATGCTGATTGGTTGTGTGATGAGAGGCAGATGACCTCGCCGTTCCGCCCCTTAAAACAACAATTACTAACTAACTAACTAACTAACTAACTAACTAACTAACTAACTAACTAAGTGACTAACTTGGTTATGTGATCTGACGACTGCAAAGTTTGTTTACTACAAAAGTGCAATACTTTTATTCTTCTAGCGTTGTCCGCTGGTAATATAATTGCATTTTGTGCTGTCTTGTGGCTTCAGATCTCCATTAACGGTATCCTGCCAGTGATGTTTCTGTCGCCCTCAACGAAATTGGTATGATATTAGTCTACTAAAGCGAGGACGGAGTTGGAACTGTACCAGATACTGCACATTGGATATGTTTATACCAATTAAGGCAATTATTTGCCATTTTTCTCCACAATTGGCATGCTGCCCATTAGTAGGCCTAGTCGAATATTGCGTGTAGCAGGTGCTCAGTGATTTTCTTACATGATCGACAATCAACTGCAAATGCGATTGCCCGTAAACCTTACTGCGAGCACTGTCTCCAAAAAATAGATATGTGTCGTAGCGTAGTGGCTTGCGTTCTTGGCTGTCACCCGCTGAGACTGGCTGCGTGGCTCAGCTGTAGGCCTAACGTTCTCGCCTGATGTTCTCAAGGTTGAAGGATCGAATCCTGGCGCAGCAAGTTGGCATTTGAGGGTACGGAGATACGAGTGAGTCCTGTCAGTAGATCGTTATAGATCTCCTTCGGGGGGCAAAATTCCGGCTCCCCGGCATTTCTAGAAGCCGCAGAAGTTAAAAGCGTCGTAAAACCAGTGACATTATATAATAATAATAATAATAATAATATTGTTATTATTATTATTATTATTGTCATAATTAGTCTAGACCTATTATTATTGACACCGCCGAGGGCTCGATTGGAGTAGGCTACCTCAGCGTCGTGCGGTAAAACTGAGAAGGGGTGGGTTTGATTCCATCCTGAGCCATCCTACTTCTCTCCAGGCTGCTTTTGCAAATTTTCCTCTTGAAATTAATTTCGCAAAATTATTACTTTAAATTCTTTTAAAATATTCTTTTAATTGAAAAATCTATTTTTGGATTTTCTTCCCAAAACGTTGTTGATTTTTTTGTTTAAAAATTTATGTAATTTTTTATTTTGATTTTTTTTTCATTTTTTTTTCAATTTTGGTTTGAATTTTTTATCTTTGGAAATGAAAATGAAAATCCACAGCCTGCTTCCAGTCTCCGACCGGGTCAGGAATGGAATGAATGAAGCCCCCATCTAGCGGCGAGGATATGAACTGTGCCGGCTGCCGAGGCCTGACGCACTCCTCTGGGGTATTGATTAAATGAATGACAGATGAAATGAAATGATAGTGGAGAGTGTTGCTGGAATGAAATTTTGACAGGGAAAACCGGAGTACCCGGAGAAAAACCTGTCTGCCTCCGTTTTGTCCAGCACAGATCTCACATGGAGTGACCGGGATTTGAACCCCGGACATCTTTGGAAATATTTTGTAAAATTTATTTTTAATGTTGATTTGTGAAAATTTTGTTTTGAATATTTTTTTCCATTTTTGATTTTTTTTGTTTGATTTATTTTATCTTTGAAAATATTTATTTAACATTTCTTTTTAATATTTCTTTATGAAAAATTTGTTTTGAATAGGCTATTCTTTTGAAAATTTTTGTTGTTATGTTTTTTAAATGTTTTTGAAATTCTTTTTTATTTTGATTTTTAAAATTTCTTTATTCGATTTTTTATATCCCTGAATGGTTCGTAAGTGATGGTCACAGCCGCCTCCTTGCTATGTCTCTCCTAAATTACAAATACACGCATTAACTTACCGTACTATAGGCACCAAAATAACATAGGTAATCATACAAATCCTACCCATACACACCCAAATACTGGGGCAGATGACCTCTCTGTTCCTCCCCTTAAAACAACAATAGTTATCACCCAAAAATAATAATCAACAACAAAAACAACAATTTGAAACGCCTGCCTTGCCTCCCTCTGTTTGTGGAGGACAGTGAACGTGCTAAGTGGGTGGGAGGCTCGTTTGAATTATGTTACGGCAGCTGCAATGAGAATTTCCCAGAAAGCAAATAGCAGAGCCAGTCGGAAGTTGACTCAGCGGAATGACAGGATCGATTACAACTCAATTGCTAGTTTATACCGCGATATGATACGCAGTCGGTTATTCCCTTTATCAGCGGCCTAAGTGGTTCTCCCCCTCTCACCCATTACATCTTGATTTATGAAGTGCTAATCTGAATAAGTTGATTTTCCAGAAGGAGGAGTATTCCCCTCCCTTCTCCCCTCAACCCTTCTTCCTGGACATTAATTACGAGCTTATGTTAGATCATACGCGTGGGCCTGGCTGTAATCCGATCGTATCCCCTTTCCCCACCACCAGGCCGCCCCTGTCCCACGCTCTGATACGCGCTTTACCAATTGTATGATTTTCCTCCACCCAAGCTTAGCAACTGACACTGCACGGCCGACCACGCACACTAGACTTCGGCTACAGGTGATCGCTAAAATTTCTCTCGACCAATGTAGTCTACATTTCAAGAATGTAACCATGGCAGCCCTTGTCCTTATTGACGAAGTTCAAATATTCAGTAAGTTGAAACCTTGAGTCAATCTAGTCCTTGCCGTAAATAAACATTGGATAACTCAATTTCTTCTTCATAATTTCATATTCCTCTTCTCGTCAGTCTTATAACCTACAACTTTTCCATGCACATGTGATAACCACATCACTGTTTTAACCTCAAGCTAATCTCGGGAGTTTCCGCCAACAAAAGTTCCTCATTTCTCTACTAGAAAGCGCTATAGTGTTCAAGGAGCTTGGATATCTAAACTCCTTGACTTTCATAGTGCTTCAAGGAACAACGAAATTCGGCATGCAAGCTACCCTTTGGGTGTCAAATAACAAAGCTTGCACCCGGCCGGGGCCATAGCCTACGATAAAAAAAACTCAAGCTGCTTTTTTTTTATCAAGATTTATATCTGTCACTTTATTAACGCATTGTAAGAGATCTGATTTTTTTAAAATGTTAAGTGTCTTTCAGCCTTTACCCTATTAGTATTTTAAGTAAGTATTTTGATAACAACATTTGATAAGGAAATTTTTGTATGTAAGTCTTGCTTCTTTTCGTATTTTAGGTAGATTTCATTAGAAAGCTAACTATTGCAATGTGTACCATGTTTCGACTTCCGGAAAATTTCGACATATCTTCGCGTTTCACATCCCTCAGTCCCCAAAACCACCGTCAGTTCAAAAGTTTATATATAATTTATATATGTATATATGTATATATGTATATATATTATACCCTAGGAAAATAGCATGTAGACAAGATTCAAAATTTCGGGGTCGTAATGGATTCTTGTGAATGTGATTAGAGATTTATGCTATCAACATAACTTCCAGGGTTCATAAGGTTAACTAATTATTACAAAGCCAAGAAAACAACAGGATCTACTAACAAATGAAATTTAATAACTGAATCAAACATAAAAACACTTAACAATAAACCACCCTTATATTGTTCACTCGCACGTGAACAGATCTGACACTGACCAGCCTGACGTACCATGATAACACGGCATGACAGCTGTCAAACAAGCGTTGTGACTGCACTGTCACTTAATTCAAAGTAACTAAAGAAAACGGATCACAAGATCCAAAATAACAAACAAATCAAATAGTACAAGAATTTAATATTTATGAGCGACACGCGTTTTAAGACTAGTTTAAGTAATGAGCACTTTGACGGGCGCTCGTTTCCGACCAAAACAGTCGGTTCGGGAACGAACTCCGTACTGCGAAGGTCGAATTACGGAAATGTGGGAACAACAATTACATATTTATATACACTACTGACATGCTCTAACCTTAGATTACCACAACCAAATACACGTGTGTATTATTTAAAATAAGGGCTGCGGAATTACCGTCTTATACCACAAACACTAGGAAAGCATAACATGACATGAACAAGTTTGGCCGGTTGCCAAATTACATTTTTAATGAATACAATGGCCTTGAAAATAAGAGCCAACAACAACAAAATACAAATTTTAATTTTCACGCCAGAAAATTTGGCGTTTTAAAACAATGAACAAATAAGTCGTAGTCATGATAAAAGAAACCTTGGATCGACAACATGGCAACTCCCCAAATTAAACCAAATAAAATAACCTTAACTCATTAGGTTTTAAAGCAAACATTACGTGTCATAACCGAGCTGGAGACAGCCGGGCCTGTTATCGCATCTCTGAGCAAGTGGCTGATTTCTTCCCCCAACGTAGTAATTAGTGCCACGCTAAATATAGATTCTGGCCCATAGCCAGCGTCCAGCACCTTTGCTAATCGCCACCTGTTAAACGCGTACAAACAAATATCACATTATCTCAAAACATCCCCTCAGGGATTTTTAAGAACACATCTCCAGGTCAAACTTACCCCCAAGGGTAACTAATTTGCCGGAATGATGTCGCAGTCAAGGACAGGCTTTACCTTTCCTCGTCATCACTTACACCCAAACACACGTGGCACTTTCTCGAAGATCTCGTCGCAGCATGAATCAGCACACCCCTCAGTTAAATGACACACAACATGTCCAAATGACAATAAAGAATTAATAACTGGAATCAGACTTAGCCCGAGTTATCAAAGCAACAAAACACGAATTTTCCCCCCACGTCTAGTTCTAGTTTAACATATCATTAATTCAGTCCATTTATCATTGTCGTTCCTAGGTTCTCATTCATGGCTACACTTTTTTTTGATACGTTAATCATATGCGGCCATTTCGCTATAATAATTACGTATACATAAGGACAACATTTAAGTTACAAAATTTACTGTACAACATAATTGTCACGCAATGCCAAAAATTACTACACGCATGTCAGTTAAGAATTCAAACCCTAAAATTTAAATTAAACCACAAAAATAAAATCTGTACAAAGTTCCACACATCTCTCGCGATTCCCCTCGTCCAAAATCAATAAATCAATTTTTTAATACTCATCACTTAAACCGCTTTCCAGAGGCCTTCCGCCTCGTCATTTCCCACCATTAGGCCGTTAGCCCATAACACTGATGGTAATGGAGAATGAAACTTGTTGTCTTCTCTCCATGGTCGTCATCTTGCTGCTGTTAAAACACAATTATATTAAAGTTTTAAAACTGTTCTATCTGCTCTACGAGTATTTTATTTCCTCATATTGTCCTATGCAGAATCGTAGACTTTCCCTATTCTATGGCTAATTGCCATCTCACAATTTATGAAATTTATAACTTCGTTGTCGACACACAACTAGAATTTTAAAACCATACCGTCTTAAGGACGTCTTAAATTGACTGTCGAAGAATAATTAGAAGTGCCCCGGTTCATCTCAGACATCTGTATATATACAGAAAGCCTAAAGTTCCAATGGTGGGAGAAAACAGCTCCTCAATATTTTAAATAATGGGCCTATAATTATGTGTGACCTCTCAAAAATCTTGTATTTTCTCACAGGTTGCGAATCTGCCGCCGAACATGCAAACCGATCGCTAGATCTTTTTATAACCGATTGGCGCGCGAAACACACTGACGCTATGTTCTGGCGTCCTGTTTTCGTATTGGTCAGATAAGTTGGCGTCGGAGTTCTGACCTTACAAATCCCGCCCTTATTTTGACGTCACGACAATTGTCCTCTCTCTCACTCCTTGCCTTGGACCCAGCATTTTGGCCTGTCGATGGTCACGTACGCCTCAGCGTCATACCTGATTTTCTCAGAAATATAAGAATAGCATTGGTTGTGAAACTGTCGGTAGTTTCCAGCCAGCACGTAGCCCGTCTTACCAAGTCCAGATTGCTTGCTACATCAATTTTACTCAAATATCCAGCATATCATGTATTTAGTATCTCCAGCGTTTTTAATAATATGAAACATTATTATTGGACACAATGATAAGGGTTCAATATATATATATATATATATATATATATATAAATATATATATATGTATATCAGTTTCTTGTGGCTGCCGATAACCTCGATGTTAGGCCATTTAAAACAACAATTATCATCATCAGTTTTTTGTGGACACGATAACGGCCGTAATTTTGCACCAATCTCTTTGAATTTTTTACCGAATATGTATACCTATAAAATCTCGGTCGAGTTCGTTACTGGGCTAAATCGGTCGAAGGGGGTGAAAATGGGGGGGGGGCTTTTTTTCGAAAAAGTGAAATATTGCTATAACTCTCTTAATATGTGAAATATCGAATCCGTTCAAAGTTCATAATATGTGTCGGATAAAGCCCAAAAATTTATGTTTGAAGAGTTTTTTTATAGCACCAACCACTGACCAAAGGGGTGGGAAAAAGTGGGTTTTTCGGGAAACATTAATCATATCTCTCTTAATAGGCACAATATCAAAACCGTACAAAATGGACAATATTCCCCTAATAATTACCTAAAACTTTTGTCTGAAAGAATTTTTGATATGACCCACCATTATGCCAAGGGATGAGAAAAATGATTTCGGAATTATAAGAAAATGCCAAGAGCTATCAGAGGTTGCCAAGGCAACACTACTAAATTGATGAGGGATGAGCAATCAGACGTTGCCATGACAACGCACTTGCACGAGATCAGACTCAGATTTCCACCTGACTAAGTGTGAAGGGGCTTCGGTGACGTAACTGGTAGCATGCTGAACTTCTATGCCCAAGGTCGCGGGATCAAAGCTGGCCGAAGTCGTCGGATTTTCTAAGAGCGCTAAACATACCTCAGTATGCTTTCCTTTGGAGGGGAAGTTCCAACGTTCTTTGCGATTTGCTGGTTTCGGTGGCATATAGTAGCCAAGTTCACAGCTAGGTGTCGTTGATGGTAGTATCTGGTAGCAACATTAGGAACTACAGCTTGAAATTGACCGCCTGCAGTCCTTACCTGAATTACAGACTAATACAGCCATCACAATTCACACCGTTTATCAGACAGATTCTACACTCACCCAAAGTACACGGGGTTACATGTTCGCGTTGTCGCAGCCCCTAAACTGAGGAACCAACCAAACTCTCTGAGGGAGATATAATTTTGGGTGAAGAAGTAACAGACAGTTACATAGTTACACATCAGTGTCGAAACCTTGCATAAGGACAGTGTGACCACAATTATAAAAATGGACCCCAAATGACAAGAAGGTTACCGTCCCCATAATACAATAAAATGTTTAAAATATGCATAAAATGACGAAAAACAAAGTTAATTAAGCTCCAATTATAAAAAACTTTCTCGCAATCAATGAGGTCTGATCCTTCTACGATCCTTCTGCCTATTTTCGCCTATCCCCAAGTTTGCCCGATGAAATCTACCTCCGCCTTCCAGCGTGCCGAGAGGACTTTTTTATATAACGCTGAGGAAGGTCGCAATGTGACTGAAACCGGTAGCCCTGCTGTGATTGGTTATTGACTCAAGGTTTCAACTTACTGAACATTTAAGTTATATTTCATTGTCATTTTCTAGTGATCTTCGCTCGGAGGACATACAAATCCGCTACAAATTGATGTTTGGATCTAAAGAGTTTGTACTCTTGCAGTGTATTCTCTCTGGATGGTAGTCTAGTATAGTGAAAGAAGAGTCAATGTGTAGAGAAGCCAATGCAGTGAGATCTCGGTTGTGATGTAAGTTACAGTATTCTGTAATAAAGAAGTTAGTGTAACTACAGAGGTGTGCACATTGAAAATGAAAATCCACAGCCTGCTTCCAGTCTCCGACCGGGTCAGGAATGGAATGAATGAAGCCCCCATCTAGCGGCGAGGATATGAACTGTGCTGGCTGCCGAGTCCTGACGCACTCCTCTGGGGCAATGATTAAATGAATGACAGATGAAATGAAATGATAGTGGAGAGTGTTGCTGGAATGAAATTGTGACAGGGAAAACCGGAGTACCCGGAGAAAAACCTTTCTGCCTCCTTTTTGTCCAGCACAGATCTCACATGGAGTGACCGGGATTTGAACCACGGACAGAGCGGTGAGAGGCCGGCGTGCTGCCGCCTAAGCTACGGAGGCTGCAGGTGTATACATTATTAGAATCAAATAAAAACATTAAATCAGTCACGATTTTTTAAAATTAAAATCATTTTACTGTCCATCTGCTGGCATTTTTTGTAACCCTTCTTAGTAATGTTTCCTCCCCCGTGGACTTACACCCTTTCCCATAAGGAATTGTGTCTGGAAACTTTCAAAATTGGGGATTTTGAGGGATACCTGAGCTTGTGTCGTTTTCTATTTCTTCATTGAATTTTGGAATGCACCCTCTAAGTCAGGTGATTTCAATCCACAGTTCATGAATGTTTGAATAGTTCAAGAGCGGATCATCAGTAAAATGACTCCAAAACACTCAGCTCTAAATTCACACGAAAAGTAGAGTGAAGTAATCAAAACAAAACGTGTCGCATTTTGCAGTAACAAAGCTCCTCTGTTAGTGGAAATTCTAAAAAATCATTTTACTTTGAGTTTCTTAAAAGAAAATATAATTAAGGCTCTTGATTAAACAATGGAAGTAATTTCACCGCATTACAAACATATGTAATGCATTAAGCCGAGAAAAGTATAAATGAAACTTTGGGAAACTGGCGTCGAGTCAAATAATTTGCACACCTCTGTACGAAACTGTTTCTACATCGCTCAGTATTTAGACCGACCTTGCTGAATGGAAGTGAGAGCTGGGTAGATTCAGGATATCTGATACATAGCTAGATGTAACTGATATGAGGGTAACATGGATGATTGCTGGGACAATTAGCTGGGAGCAATGGCTGGAAGGTACTCGTAATGAAGAGATAAAGGCTTAGTTAAAAATGAACACATTAAATAAACAAGTAGTTCCGTGAAGAACTATACAGCCTATTTTCATATATCCTGCTCATGTTAATTGTCTCTATCAACATACAAAATTTCAGTTTAATTGCTGTAACAGATTCGTAGATATTGAGAACCGTCTAAATATTTCATATGGTCGCCAGGTTGGATTTTTATTTTTGCACTATTACATTAAGATCATTGTGTACGTGTGGTATTCAAACTTCAATCGCATGATTAGACAACAAGAAGTAAAACGAGATTTTAAAAATACGCACAGCAGCCATCTTGTGATAATGCAAACCATTGAAATAAATTAGATGCCAGTGGATCAACATTTGTATAAGCATTTAACGTGCAAAGTTTCACGGCACTCGGATAGTTAATTCGCGAGAAACGTCCATTTAAATATTTATACTTCGCGTCGCCGCCATGTTGGATTTGTGCTCACCAGGTACCTGAAAGTCCTATAGGTGAACATATGTTCATAGTCTCTATGAACATTAAAAATTCAGTTTGGTTGCTGTAAAAGATTCATAGATATTGAGAACAGTCTAAATATTTCGGGAGCTCACCATTTAGGAGTGTTATGTGTATAGGCCATAGAGTTATGTACCATTCAATGACAATTATTGCCTAGGTTCATTATTCAAACTTTCACTTCGATCGCATGATTACGACACAAGAAATCAAAACTTAATTTTAAAATTTCGCACAGCCGCCATCTTGAGGTTATGTAAGCAATTGAATTAAATTAGATGTCAGTGCATTACAATCTGCAAAATCAATTACTGTACCACATTTCACTGCGCTCAGAGAGTTAAATCACGAGAAAAGTCTATTAAAATATTTTAAATTCGCTTGGTCGCCATGTTCGTTTCGTACTTTACAGGTTTATGAAATATACATAGGTATACCTGTATCAGTACCCTTTATCACCGTACCAAATTGCAGGGTGATATCTGTAATAGTTTCGGAGATATAGAATGTAAGTGAAATATTTCGCACAGCCGCCATTTTGAGGTTATGTAAACAATTGAACTAAATTAGACTCCAGTGCATTACAATGTGTATAAACATTTGCTGTACCAAGTTTCATTACATTTAGATAGTTAAATCGCGAGAAAAGTCCTTTTAAATATCTCAACTTCGCTTGGCCGCCATGTTGGTTTTGTAGTCACCAGGTTTTTGAAAGTCTCATAGGTGAACTTCTAGTAGTGCCCTTTATCACCGTACACAATTTCAGGGCGATATCGGTAATAGTTTCGGAGATATTGAATGCTAGTGAAATATTTCGCACTACCGCCATGTTGGATTGGAGAGACGTAACAAAATTTGAAGGGCACGGTCGAGGTCGCCGGGAATAGTGCTATGAACTTCCCGAGTTTCATTGAAATCGCTCCAGCCGTTTCGATTTTATTAGGGGGACACACACACACGAATCACATACACACGCACACACACACACACACACACACACACACACACACACACACACGCACACACACACGGACAAAAGGTGATCTCATAAGCCTATTTTTTCAAAATTGAAAATAGGCAAAAAATAAGGTATAGGCCTATTGGCTTTCACGGCCAGTGAATTAAACCTCAGCAATTTGTCTACTGTCGACCAAAGTATTATGTGCACTCGAGTTTGAAGGTAGTTTGTGAAGTAACCAACAGACCTACATAAAATCCAATAACATCATCATTTTCCTCGTTCTATTTTACGTTAGCTCATGTAGGTTTGGAATTTTTAATTTATATTTTAATATTTTTTATCGCAGTTGGAACACAAAATGTGCCCGTTTTTAAGCGTGTTTCAACCATGCGTCACATTTAAGAATTATTATCTCAAAACCCCGTCACCAGATCAAATGCAAATTTTAACACAATCTACATTAGAATGTTGTATAACTGGTTTATTAATTTCAAAATTGTGTGTGTTCAAGAAACAAAGTTGTTATAATTTTTGTAAGGAATCTTTTTCTCGGCTCGGGGTAGTTGGAAAATATAGCCCTTGGTCGCATTGTAATCCTTATACATCAATAAGTTATGCTGTATGATTGTGAAATACGTAAATTAATTCACTTATTTTATATCGGTTTGTATTTGTTCGTGGAAATACGGCATGATTCACCAGCCAGCCGCTTCGGGGTAAGCTGTACAGCGTTGCTGAGATGGAGCCCATCACTGCCGAGCGAGGCGGGGTCGTATTTCCCCGTTCAAATATAAACCGATATAAAATAAGTGAATTAATTTACGTATTTTAAAGTCATACAGCATAACTTTTTGATGTATAAGAATTACAACGCGACCAAGTACTACATATTCCAACCACCCCAAGCCAAAAAAAGGTTACCTTACACAAATGATAACAACTTTGTTTCTTGGTCACGCAAAATTTTGAAATTATTAAACGCGTTATACAACATTCCAATGTACGTATATTGTGTTAAAATTTGGATTCGATCTGATGACGGGTTTGTGAGATAATAACTCTTAAATGTGACGCATGGTTGAAACACGCTTAGAAACGGGCACTTTTTGTGTTCCAACTGCGATAAAAAATATTAAAATATAAACTAAAAATTCCAAACCTACATGAGCTCACGTAAAATAGAACGACGGAAATGATGATGTTATTGGATTTTATGTATGTCTATTGGTTACGTCACAAACAACCTTCAAACTCGAGTACACATAATACTTTGGTCGACAGTAGGTCTGTGCCGTGTCTTGTGTGGGGTTTTGCCTAGGACACCAAGCTGGCTCATCAGCGGGCTCTAGGTAACCCCACCCGGACCCCCACAGGAGTAGCGAACTGCACACTACCTCCCTTTTTATGAGCGCACCTGCGCCTCTTTACCGCGAGAACTAAAAGCTCAAGCAGCCCATAACGTCCCTATGAAGGCTTCCAAAAAGATGGTAAATTTGCTTTCACGGCCAGTGTATTAAAACTCAGCATTTTTTCTAGGTTTGTGCCGTGTCTTGTGTGGGGTTTCGCCTAGGACACCAAGCTGGCTCATCAGCGGGCTCTTGGTGTCCCCGCCCGGACCCCACAGAAAAATTGGTGAGTTTTACATTAAATAAGGCTCATCGTACGAGCGGACTTACATGGTAGGTTCAAGAGTTTAATAAGCTCGGCAGTAGAGGTTAAGAGAAGCAGAGGTGGATCTACGGGGTTATTGTTAAATTCAGTGTTTAAACCAGGGTTTCCCAAACATTTTCTGAACTTCGCCCACTTTCGAGATTTATAATTTGTTTTCGCCCACCTCATTTCAAAAAAAAAACACAAATCTTAAAAGTACTAACACATGCATTCAAATAGTCTACCTACTTATAAGTTGAAAAATGAGATTTTTTACGGAATTTTTCTTAATAGGTACATCATGTTTATTTAGGTATAAGCTAATTATGTAGGCTACATTAAAAATTTACAAATCATAGGTCTAAAAAGGAATAACAATTACAGTAATGACATGAATTAAAGAAAAAATTCAAATTAAAACTACATGAATTTTTATATCTAATTAATTAAACAACATGAATACCTATGTCTAATTAATGTGAGGGATGGATTTGATGAGTTTCAATCAATTTCTTGATGTCAGGAGCCATTTTTGTTAGAAAAATTCGAAGATCTCCTCGCTTTTCAATTTTTAACCTATTTCTAAAATTCGTGGCAAGATTATTTGACATAATTAAATTGTTTGTTGCAATTTTATTTTATGTCTTGCTTTTATAGGCTAACAATTCTCGGTCATATTGTATAAGTTATAAAAAAAACTGAATTATTCCACCACTTTTTTTTCAAATCGCCCATCGAATTCACATTCTGTCAGTTTTGCCCACTGTTGTACTAAAATCGCCCACTACAGGGCGAATTTGCCCAGTTTGGGAATCTATGGTTTAAACGATGTCAAGGTGCGAGGATTAGAAGCAGAGGAGGCCGCAATGCTAACTGTTAATAGGGGATCTTGCAGGTGACTCGTTCGCAAACAGAAACTTGCAGACTAGACTAGACGCTGAAAGACAAAACAGTCTCAAATGAAGACTTCACGGGAAAACAGGGTAGCCTAAGTCACATTCGGTAAATTTTTCAGGAGAGCGAATTTAAACTTTCAACATTAATAAAAGAAATACTTAAAAGAATGCCCAAATGAGTGTACGCAATATAGATGTGTTTGCCAAATTAATTTCTTATAAAGGAAGAACATGTAAACAACTTAAGTTAAATTATGAAAAAAGTGAGAGGATATGGAACGTTCTTTCCGTTTCCACTAAAAGTAAAAACCTCTGTATCTCGGTCTCTTATCGCTGTATTTGATATTAATTTCAACTGATCTGTAGTGACGATGGCTGGCCACTAGAATGCACCATAAACTAATTTCCGAAAAAAATGGACTTTCCCCGTTCTTTCCTTGGGGTCTTCAAATGAAAACGAGTGTATAAATGTAGCCTATAATTGAAATGACAACTTGAATTAAATTTAGGCTTCAGACACGTCTGTTTCCAGAACAAATAGTCTAATGCTTGTGATGGGACAAAATTAGTTGTCACCTCGTTACCAGCATTCAGCTGTTTGTCGTCGACAGCTGTGAGCTTCGTGGTGTAATGAGGGCGTTGACGAACAGCTGGCAGGTCTCGATACCTGCGCTACTAACTACAGGAGTCCGCGAACATGATTCCTTGTGGAATGTTTGCAATGAAAACTCTGGTGTTCCACTTCATCAACATTGTGAGAGGCAAAAAAGGAAGCTTGTAGTTTTACGTGATCGTTAATCATGTGATCATGAGCCATGGGACCTCCATTTTACGTGGAATCCGAACCACAGCGTGGCATTTCTCTTCAAAAAACTCACATTCACTGACCGGGAATCGAGCCCAGTCCGCCTTGGTGGGAGGCAGCCAGCTCGACCGCTGCGCCACCATGCCAGGCTTATTGTGAGATAAATAACATGTAGACTACTCCTTTATAAGTGGATGTGATAAAAACATGATTGACCTAGACGTAATTTATTCACAATGAATAAGTTAAGGGTAATGTTTCCGCCCCTGTCAATAAAATGTATTTATGTTCGCCGATGTCGAAATGTATAGCCTGTATTATATGTCGGGAAACTCTATCATGATGGGGGTCATTAAAGTAGGCCTACTACTTTTCATTATGATACAGTTTCTCCAACCAAATCGGAGCTCAATATTTTCATTCATTGACCAATTAGGTAAGGATAGCTTCGCACATGCACTCAAAATGCAACATGTCGGAGATGAATTAGGCCTACATGATTTGAAAGTTGACAATGTAGCCTATATTGGATCATTCATTGTAGTTACAATCCCAAACACAAAGAAAATATCAGCACGAACCTTTACGATAACAATAAAATACTATGAAATATGCATGAAATTTTGGAATCGACGTCCAGAAGTTTGCAGCACACCAACCTACCCTAGCCTATACCGACATGGAAAGTGTTCACCGTCCGTAATGTTTGCATAAACAAACTTCGGAATATTGCAAAATAAATACCAATCTACCTTAATACCCGCAACTCCAAATTCTGCATTCGTAAGATTTCGCCGACAATTTTAGTGAATGCTGTTGTTGACATAAACACACCAGAACGTTATGGAGGAAGCATGCGTACGACATTAGATCCCCGGAAATTATAATCCAGCTCTCTGTTCAGTAAAGGGATTTCTTATGCGAATATTTTCCGCCAGATGTCATAACTGTTCTATTTGGGACTCCACTGATTCGCCTTCCGCTGACATTCTGTACGCATCGAATTTGAAGAATAACTAGTTGTTAATACGATGGGCTACATTTTAATTTTAAAGCGTTTGTAACAGCCTATTTTGTGTTATTTGACCAAAATAACAAAATGATCCAACATAGTACCTGTGCGCTATCTGTTGCTGCTACTTCAGGTTAAACAATGTTTCAAATATTTGGAATTTGTTATTGGGTAGAGAACAATTCCCAAGAGGAAGAAGTCAACCGACAGAATCTTGACAGATATTTTTGAATATTTATGTTAGACATATAGGCTAATACAGTTATAATTATCGTTGAACATAAATAGTCGTATGCAACTCGCCTACAATGGCAATTAAGACACTCGTATGGAAATTATAAAACTCGCTTCACTCGTTTTGTAAACATACTCGTGTCTTAATAATTGCCCTTACAGGCATAATGCACTATTTTTTCTATTAAAATCAGTAGGACCTACATGTTTCGGCTCAAATGGAGCCCTTCTTTAGCTGTTTGTACATTGCTTTATATAGTCTATAGTCTCTCACTTCCTCGTTAACGAGCAGCGGCTCAAACGTTAGGCCGTAGCACAATAACCATTGTTGACCAATAGCATGCTTACTCTACCTCTCCACGTTGAGTCAAGAGTCCGGTGCTGGCTGCCTGCTCGGTTGTCAGGTCTCCAGTGTTGCGCAGTTGCAACTGTCCAGTCTCGCTCCCAGTGGCTATGGCGGAGAGTTGACAACACTGTGCCTCGAGCAGGGAAAGCCTTGGCTCCTTGCAGGCATGGAATGTAAACATATCCACCCGGCTAGGTTTGAAAGTCGAGCCGCTCGTTAATGCTGAGAGAACTATGCAGATATACAGAGCGTCGGTAAAGTCTCTCCACAGCGGCGAGCTACGCGGGTCTCACAGGTTGGCAGCACATTCATGTCGCTGTATAAGCAAAGTCTCTCCGCAGTGGCGATCTACGTGGTTCTCGTCTAACGGGACGTGTTTGCTTAGCAGCGCATTCATGTCGCTGTATACGTAAAGTCTCTCCGCAGTGGCGATCTACGTGGGTCTCGCCTTGCGGGCCGTGTTTGCTTGGCAGCACATTCATGTCGCTGTATACGTAAAGTCTCTCCGCAGTGGCGATCTACGTGGGTCTCGCCTTGCGGGCCGTGTTTGCTTGGCAGCACATTCATGTCGCTGTATACGTAAAGTCTCTCCGCAGTGGCGATCTACGTGGGTCTCGCCTTGCGGGCCGTGTTTGCTTGGCAGCACATTCATGTCGCTGTATACGCAAAGTCTCACCGCAGTGGCGATCTACGTGGGTCTCGCCTTGCGGGCCGTGTTTGCTTGGCAGCACATTCATGTCGCTGTATACGTAAAGTCTCTCCGCAGTGGCGATCTACGTGGGTCTCGCCTTGCGGGCCGTGTTTGCTTGGCAGCACATTCATGTCGCTGTATACGCAAAGTCTCTCCGCAGTGGCGATCTACGTGGGTCTCGCCTTGCGGGCCGTGTTTGCTTGGCAGCACATTCATGTCGCTGTATACGCAAAGTCTCACCGCAGCAGTTGGCATAAGCATGCACTTGTTCCGTGGTAACCTTCATCTGGAGTGATAGGGTGGGGAATACTGGTTCATTATTGCCGACAGAGAGTGCATGTGCGTGTTGACGCTGTAAGTTGTGTTCTTGTGTAAGCTGAGTCTAGTGGGAATGCTGACTAGTCTACTGAACAGCGAGTGTTTTAGTGGAAGAGGTTTTCCGTGCTGGTGGAAACAGTGTGATAGTGGTGAGTACCGTAGCCTATATATAATTGCATTAATTAATATTTTCTTTTCTTTCTTTAGCGTATGGCTCTTAGTACCGGGAGTGTCCGAGGATATGTTCTGCTCGCCAATTTATAACTGCTGCAAAGCGGACACCCATTGGGTGAGCTACAAGTACCGCCGCATGTGGAGTGTTGTCTGGGAAGGAAAATTTGAATGTAAGGACGAGGAGTTGGAAGGTAGCGGCTGTGGCCTATAGTTAGGGACCAACCCCGGCATTTGCCTGGAAGGAAGATGGGAAACCACAGAAGACCATCCTCAAGGTTGCCTGCGGGGGGATTCGAACCTCCTCGCCTCCCGGATGTGAGCGACTGCCAGCAGTCATGCCGTAACGACCACGGCTAACTCACCCAATTATTAATTAATTTAACGTAGGCTAATTGTTTTCCTTGGAACAACATCACATAATTGTACTGCCAACACAACACGTCCCGCAAAGTGAGACACGCGCTGCGGAGAGACTTTGCGGACACACTTTAGTCTATATATTGTACCCGTCAAGGATACTAGGATGCCGACTCTAGCTCGGGGTAATGGTCTGTTCGGTGTGGCTCTAACTTAATTTAAACACCCTAGGGATATCATCAAGGATCACAGGAGGCTTAACTTAAAATCAATATGTCAGAGAACTCCTAATATAAAATAATTTATTCACAAAAATAGCATCTCCCACTTGCTCCCATCCACAGACAATAAAACAACAAAAATATACTCCCTTAAATTATTCTGAACACAAGCTAAGATTCTAATCAACAAATCAAATTGTAAAATATAAATGATAATCACACTGGCTGAAACCAGGAAAAGAAAATAATCTAATTCACTGCAGTCCACTGCTTCAAGTTCAAAAATAAAATGTCAACAGACTTAATTCATCAAACTATGGTCTGAATAGCCCAGCCATTCTGCCAAAAATGCGCACTCATGTTTACAATTACAAAATTGGTTTTTGGGGTTCGGACAGGCTTTCTCGTACAATCATCATTCTTTCTCACAAGAGTCCGATGATGAAGGCAATAGGCTTATTCTAGGCCACAGGCATGTGTGCATGTTCTAGCTTATAAAACAATTAACTCATTAAGAGCTATAACTCTGCTAATTACGGTAAACCAAAACAAGTCAAAATACATGAATCATGAAATAAACACACTTCGGTGGCCGGTGCCCCGTGACTTTTAATAAACAACTATAATAAATGCACTCAAAATGATATTACATGACATCGCTTCCTGAAGCGGTAATAAAAGAAACAAACCCTGGGAGGTTCGACTACCTTCCCTCACAAAAGAAAACAATACCATTCAAAGTGGTTTACTGACCTTGTGACAGACACTCTCACACCATAATAAACCAGCTGGGCAAGCAACGACCTTCGCTGCTCCTTTCAGAATTCAGACGGCTGACCACAATCGTTATACCTGCTTTCCGTATGACTGCCTTGGGCTCGAGCTGTACAGTTACCATTCCGACGGAGCTATAGTGCACTCTCATCAGACAATGAATTCAATCATTTTACTTACCAAATATATCATCGTAGATTCGCGGGAATTTCGCCTCCGCCATTAATTCACTTACCATTTATATCATCGTAGATTCGCGGGAATTTCGCCTCCGCCATTAATTCACTTACCATTTATATCATCGTAGAACACGGGAATACCACTTCCGTCTTTAATTTCAGCTCAACCAAGGATCAACTCTCAACCTTTTCTGAATATTATATTGTCATCCAGCCATTCCATCTTACCTTCCTTTACCTTGGTGTGTTCTTCAATACCTTACTTACTGTTCACCTAAATGCAGTGTCACTACTGGTCTTGTCACAAATGTCAAGCTATATCCCCCATACTAGCTTTTACGTTATGGTCGTGCGTAAGCACTATCAACCCAATTATTCCCTTAAATGTGCATTCAGCAAAGTTACTGAAACTCTCAAACAAAACACAATTAAACAAGATTTCATGCTCATATACGAATCTTACCTTATAAAAAACACACAAAAAATCATAAAAGACAAATATACACAAATTTACACAAAACATGCCTGCTGTGCCCAAAATACCCATTTTATCATAATTACTTATGATCGAGATAAACTTATCCGACTCCCATGATGGGATGCGCTATGGCAAACATGCCCCATGCAATATCTACTTATCTCGTATACATCATGATGGTGATGATCTGGTCCTTGATATCAGCCTTCTGGATCAATTGGTTCATCTTGCAAGGAGGAGAATTTTACACACGGTTTCAAAAAAAAAAATCACCAAAGCAAAGGTCCACTGTGAATTATTATTATTATTGTTACAATGCACGGTTCTCGCGTGTGTAGCTCCTACTTCCTAAGGCTATCATCAACCTACTCAATTCAGCTGATAGTTCATAGCTTTCTATCTCACTGACTTTGATGCTAATAGCACGTGTGGCTATCTCTACCATATAACTGTTTCGTACTGTCAACGGTATGCACACTCGCGGTACTGTTCCGATTCGCACTCGCGAATACTTAACGATATTCAAATGTCCCAAGATAGAACTGCTTATCCTTATAAAATTTTCTTAATTTCAGAACGCGGCGAGCGTGGGCTCGCGCCTCTGCGGTGCTCAAAGTAGAACTAATGTACTTATAACATTTTGTTAATTTCAGAACGCGACGAGCGTGGGCTTGCGCCTCTGCAGTGCCCAAAGTAGAACTGTTTTCACTGCGTGTCCAGCTATTATTTATATGATTTGTCGAAGAAGTACTCGGATTGGGGAGCTTTTAGAATTTTATTCTATAATAACACTCGCATGAATATGTAAATTAGCTCATTCGAACGTCCTCATTTTCAATGTCTCATGGCTTCTTTTAATCCAAAATCCGATCGCTGGATCCTTAGATAATGAGCTCCTTGATTCCCTTCATATTTCCTTAATTTCGGCGGGATTTGGTCGCATCTCGCGTCCCTCGCTGCTATTGGTAGTTTCAAATCCGCCCCCTAATTTCGTTTTACTTCTGGCAAAAGTCACAGAATGACTCAATTTAAAATTTTGAAAATACTTCTGAGAGGCTGGGATTGTCCCCTATACGATGGTGTAATTCCTGTTTCTGCATTTTAATTACTGCTCCAATTTCTCTCAAATGGGCGGGGTTTATCTAGTAAGTGATCGTTGAGATTTTCGTATCTACCCGCTTGGTTGAATGACCGTTTCGCGTTGTCTAAGCCCGTGTGGTTACCAGATGCTAGCCTTCTCCTTTCTCTATTGTCCGCGCTCGGTGAAAGTTGTAGAAAAAGCATGTACGGGTCTCTCCTTTGTTGTCCTCTGGTCTACAGGCAACGTCTTTCTCACATCAGCATTAAAACATGAATAAAATCTTGTCGAAATAAATATGTAGAATTTATGCACTCACAGATGCATAAAGGTTACAATATTGTGCCCATATTGATCTCAGATACCACTGGGTCAGAAGCCAAAACGACCCTCGTGATGTCCCTTCACAAACTAACATCTCCGTACACAGTTACAATCAAGGACTCGGGCAAGGACTGGAGTGGTTATGAAATTAGAACAAACACATGCTAATTATCAAAGGAAAGTTCAAAATCTGCAACTAATAACCAAACATTTAAGATAAAAACTCGTGTCCTCGAGGGGTTTATTCACCAGAGATCCCTAGCCTACTCTGTGCCTGGGGCCTGGTGGCTAGTCCACAAGCGAATTAGAAAATAATCTCTTCTGAAAAATATTACATCCCACATTACTGTCCTAATATTCCCTCAAGAAGACCTATCAACAAAAACGTTACCAATACACAACCTAAGAACTGGTACGAAAATGGGCAAATACAAATGTCAATTACTTATAAGATGTTATAACATTGCTCCTATCTTCGGCAGCAGATGGTTAACTCCCTCCCGTTCCACAACAGTTAGTAATAGCCTATCGTTGCTGCGCGTGCAAAACCCGCTATGTGACAACGTTTTTCTGTTTCATACTAGTATTGGTTTTTGGACAGTTCTAGACCCTCCACACTCCGCTCCTCCGCTGGAATTCCAAAATGGCGATATCCTTCGAACCAATTAAGCTAGAGACCTGTACAAGGTGTCAAATTACTCGGGCGAACACCCCCTTTCCTACGGAGACCCTATTTTTACACCAAAAATAAAAGCTACCCCTACCTGGGGGTGAAATAGTAATTTTTAGTAAACTTTACTTCCCATGTATAACAGGTATAGGATTGTATATTAATATGAATTAAAACTTTGCTCAACATGTATCGCATGAATACAATTTTACCCTAGTAAGAATCATAATTTTTAGTTTTTTGTTTTGTACACTTGTGCGCTTGTGGCTTTTGTAAGAGGACGGACATTTTAAATGATTATTTATGGATGAGTTTTTTTTTAAATTCAACCAAAGAACCCAAAACTATTAGATGATTAGTTTTTTTATATTATTTTGATAACGAATGATTGGATTTGATATACAAGGTGTTCTAGGAATCGAGGGGATGCCCCCCCCCCTTTTTTGCACAGCCCCCATAACTTAATTTAATACAAGGACTGAGAACTAATAGGTCATTGACATTTTTTAATATTTTGCTAACCAATAATTGGATTTGGACACACGAGGTGTCATAGAACTGAGGGTGACGCCCTCCTCTTGAATTTATTATTTAATACAGTATTTAATGTATTATTTACCATTTATTTTTATTTTTGACAAAAGGGCCTAACTACACTTTTGTTAATATTTCCTGAACCCATGATTGGATTTGGACGTGCAAGGAGTCAAATTATTTGAGATCTCTTTTTGAATGGCGCATGAATTTCTCCAAATAACCCAAAACAACAAGGTCATTGAACTAGAATTTTATAAACCAATAATTGGATTGATACAAATGAGGTGTTCAGGACTTGGGGTGACGCTTTCTTTGCTATGACGCACTTATTTTCTAGATTTACCCAAATTTTAACAAACAGCTAGGCCATTCACACATTATATTTTGTGAACCAATAACACAAGGGACTATTGTGTGGGCTCAAATCAAAGCTTGTTTTACCCCCATTGTTGAGGACCATGGATTCAAACAAAATTTTATGTCAAAGGACTTAACTACACCAGGGACTCATTTTATTTATACGCGAGTGTAAACAAGCCAACGTTAAATAAGCTAGCATTAAATAAGCTGAAATCAAATTTGCTAACATCAAGATAAGATTACAAATAAGCCAACATCAAATAAGCTGACATTAAATAAGCTGACATAAAATGAGCTGATATTGAATAAGCTGACAAATAACCAACAAAAAACAAAAGCTGACAAATAAAGCAACAAATAAGCCGACATCAAATAAGCTGACATCAAAATAAGCCAACAAATAAGCCTGCAAAGATTGTTATTATGGTGTTTGATGTAGTTGGTTTAAATATAAATTAAGGATAGGATTGGTAAGGAGGCAGTTGTGGTATTATGTTATGTTATTAGAATACATATACTGTATAACCGACTTTATGGATTCAGTTGTATACAAAGCTATTTTTGAATGATGCAGGTGGGCAAAGAAAGTTGGAGGAGACAGGAATTGAACCTGGTGCTTTTTACTTACAAAGTGAACACTCTACCACTGAGATACAACCCCTGATATAACTTTAATTCTTTGGAAACATGTAATCTATGGACGCGTTTTACAGTGAGCACGATACTGACTTATTGGGATGATTGTAGTGGACAAATTAAAAATATATATTTTTTAGATGAAAACATCTCATCCTCATCCTCTCTTTATTTTCATTTGGATTTGGAGTACCCATGTTGTCCAAAAGCTATTATAATACAGTGATGACAATCACTGTTGAATTAATAGTTATGTTGAGTGACGGATTTGAATCCTTGCTTTGTATACAGGAAATTCGAACTTAATTTAAATGTCTTAGACCACTTGACTAACCTGACAACTAATGATTTAAACAATGGAATAAAACAATAATTATGATACACTTTTGGGTTATGAACCTTGTATCAATATAGACCTAAGAGTTGCTAGAACTATCCAAATCAGTAGTGTGGTTAGTATAGATACTTTGAACAGGGTGAGAATGCATGCTTTATGTTACAATACTGTTTTATTTTTTACAAAGTTAGGAAATAAACCACTAAATAAGCCGACATTATATAAACCTCTGAATAAGCCGACATAAAATAATCTGCTAAATAAGCCTACATTAAATAAACTGCTAAATTAGCCAACATAAAATAACACGTTAAATAAGTTGAGATCAGAAAGTGATTAAGGAAATAAGCCGCTTAATAAGCCAACATAATATACACAGCTAAATAAGCCGAAATAAAAGCCAATGCTGAATCACACTTTTACCAGAACTATTGTAACCTTTGTAGTATGAAAATTAGATTGACAAGTCAGTTACTACTATGGAACTTACTACCACTAACAAAGGTACGAAATATTGAACTAAAAGCATAAAATAATTGTAAATTTGGTTGTACTCTAAACTTAACTTATTGGCTAAGTTATAAACAATATTAAGATTGAAATTAGACTAACTGGTGGTGTAGTGGCTACCATTCTTGGCTGCCGCCCCGGAAGTCTGAATTCGATTCCCAGCTCTGCCAATAAATTTCAATTCAGTCTGAGGGCTGGAACGGGGTACACTCATCCTTGTGAGGCAAAACTGAGAGTTCCACAATACGGTACTTTTGAGAAATAAATTATCAGTTTTTAAGAAATAATAATAATAATAAAGTGTACCTTTCTGCTTAATAAATTGACAAATATTTAGATATTTACTATTCATACTCCATAGGCCATAATAGAAAATTAATGAAGTACAATAGTACATTATGCAACGAGCCTATAATGGGAATAATTAAGACACGAGTATGTTTATAAAACAAGCGTACGGCATGCGAGTTTTATAATTTCCATACGAGTGTCTTAATTACCATTATAGGCGAGCTGCAAACGACTGTTTATGTTCGACGATAATTATAACTTTATTATATGTTTGAACAGAAATATTCATAAATATCTGTTGAGATTAGGTTGTGTTGAGATTAGTGAACTCTGTTGGAAAATTGCTGTACCAAGTAGCGTTTCAACATTCCATACGCTATGGTATCATGTGCAGTTGGAAGGGTTGTGTCTTTGCGCAGAGCATGCGCTGGGTGGATCAATTACCTCAGGCAATATCATATGTTTTCAAAGATTGGAAACATGGTTATCATACAAGGAACTTAGAATATACATAACCTAGCTTTATTTCATATACAAATGTTTATTGTACAATTGGTGAAGTGAATTTGCGGGAATGTACCATGAGGTTGTGGAATATTGGAAGTAGAAGGTATATTGATGTTAATATGAGTGTTTTGTTTCTCTACTGAATTTACTATTGTGTTGGAGAGTTCAATGTCTTCACTTGTGTCCGACATCTTTGATTTTGCAAACAATTGCGTTGTGCGCAGGTGAAATAATCTGTTTCATAATGAAATTAATCTTTAGCTCTGATTGGTGGTGGAGAAACTGTATTATAATGGAAAGTAGTACCTTAATGGCTATCATTATAGTACAGTTTTCTGACTTATAATAATTACATTTCGACATTGTCGAACATAAAATTTTATTTGCGTTGTATTTTACAACTTTGTTTGTATTGCCACTATTGTAGGCTATATACAGTAAACTTAGAATTTTAACTCTTATCTAAAATAATGCGCTAATCCATCCACTGCACAAGAAAGGGGATAAAACCAACATCAATAATTATAGAGGAATTTCCTTGATACCAGTTATTTATGAAATTTTCTCCAAAGCCTTGCTCACTAGACTTGAGAAACAAACAGACCGTCTGATTGGAGAATACCAGGCAGGTTTCCGAAAAGGAAGATCATGTACGGAACAAATTCTTAATCTCAAAACTATCCCACAAATGCGCAAAACCAGACAGACAGTCATTACCTTTGAAGATTTCAGAAAAGCATATGACTCTATAGATCGTCAAACACTTTTCAATTCTCTAGAAGAATTTCAAGTGGATAGAAAAACAAGAGAATTAATCAGACAAACATTAACTGGCACTACTTCAAAAGTTAAATTCCTCGGCGAAATATCTGAGCCTTTTGCAATTAACACTGGGGTCCGCCAAGGAGACGGATTATCTCCGTTACTGTTCAACCTCGTACTTGAGAAGATAATCAGGACCTGGGAAAAGGAAACTAAGAGAATAACCCTTGGCAGACTACTCAAAGATAGAATTCATGTACATTGTTTGGCCTTTGCTGATGACATAGCAATCCTTTCTAATAACAGGCAAGAAGCAATTCATTCCATTGAGAAATTACATGAAATTGCCATCAAAACGGGACTTCAAATTTCTTATGAGAAAACTCAGTACATGGAAGGAGCCTCACGATACTTAGACGGACAACCTATGAGAACTAAATTCGGCAAAATCTTTCAAGTGAACGAATTCAAATATCTGGGAGAAATTATTCAGCCCTCTGGTTTAAACCGTGAAGCAAATAAAGAGAGAATTTCCAAATTACAGAAAGCTTACAGAATCACTTGGAATAGGTATAACAAAAAATCAATATCTCGGAAAGCAAAACTTAGACATTATAATACAGTAATCAAACCGGAGGCGTTATATGCATCAGAAACCTTAATCATTGGTGGCAAATCGTTAACCAAAGAGATTGAAAAACAAGAAAGGAAAATTTTACGAAAAATTTTTGGCCCAGTTTTTATAGAGAGAATCTGGAGGAAAAAGTCATCCCAGGAAATATATCGCCAATGTGAAAAAATGTCTCATACTTTTCGGAAAAGACGATTGAAATTTTACGGGCACATTATTAGAATGAACAATGGCAGATTGACTAAAAGAATTCTCAACTTGGCCCTCTCACTAAAAACCA
This sequence comes from Meconema thalassinum, assembly GCA_946902985.2. NCBI lineage: Eukaryota > Metazoa > Arthropoda > Insecta > Orthoptera > Tettigoniidae > Meconema > Meconema thalassinum. The sequence goes on from OX336393.1 coordinate 412,275,548, forward strand.
AGAACAGCTGGCTACGTGAAATTGAAACAGATCTCCAGGAAATCAACATTTCAGACAATATTATACAGGACAGATGAAAATTCAGAACCCTAATCGACAATCACCAATTTGAAGACAAACCCAACACCAGGGCCACCATAACTTGGACAGAAGACCGAAGAAAGGAGCTCAGCGAGAGGATGAAGAGATTTGGGAAGGAAAAGAAGGCCAACACATCAGCTAAACAGGTTCAATCGTGCTCCTGAGTCGGGCATAACGATGCAAGAGAGAATTACACAAAGTTGTATGCTCTAAGATATTGGTTGATATTTCTGGGTATTTTGCGGTGTCAATCACCTGAGAATACTCACAATTAATCAGGATAGTCAGCCCCCCACCCAAACAAAATTGTATATACGCCCCTGGTTCCGAGTAACAGTTACGGGGTAATGTTTCATATCCCATTCCCTTGTTTCAGCTTGTCATTTCCGATCGTGGCACAAACAATGCAGAGACGAGTAAGATTTCAACAAAATATCTCTCTAAAGACACACAGAGATGTCGTTAATAGGAGAGTCGTGTTTCTCTGGTATGAGAATCAGATGTCATTGTGTATTGTGTGCATTCATCCGTGACCACGCGCATCAGTCAAGCACTAACTGGCAAGCATGTCACGAGTGTTCTGCTTTAAATAGTGAAATACAAGCCTAATATTCCAAGACAGATCTCATAAAACTACATTGCATTTAATGAAGCTATTGCTATAGACTTTGAACCATACGCTCTGCGGTGAGCCAGGGTTTTAATACGACGTGACGCACTGATATAGGCTACTATAGTCCTGTGCTTTACATCCAGTTGTTGTTCCAGTTCAGGGGAATAATCATCACGGTCATTTTACCCCTCTTACTTGGGTGTTTGTAGATTTGTCTGGTAGTTATTGTCCTTTTAACCCTTTATTAACCACCTGTCAAAAGCCTCCGTGGCTTAGGCGGCAGCACGCCGGCCTCTCACCGCTGGGTCCGTGGTTCAAATCCCGGTCACTCCATGTGAGATCTGTGCTGGACATAACTGAGGCAGACAGCTTTTCTCCGGGTACTCCGGTTTTCCCTGTCAAAATTTCATTGCAGCAACACTCTCCACTATCATTTCATTTCATCTGTCATTCATTTAATCATTGCCCCAAAGGAGTGCGTCAGGCCTCGGCAGCCGGCACAGTTCATATCCTCGCCGCTAGATGGGGGCTTCATTCATTCCATTCCTGACCCGATCGGAGATTGGAAGCAGGCTGTGGGTTTTCATTCATTAATCACCTGTCATAAGGACAGTTTATGCTTTCAAAGATGCTGATAGTTGAATCTTTCAGCCAAATTTCGGAGAATTTTCATACCAAAGTGCTGTATTTTCTAGAAATCAAATATTATATAGCCTACGTATCTACTTGACGTAATGTGTTGGATAAAATTTTAAACAATTTAAAACTAAAAACATTAACAAGTAAAGTGTAAAAATGAAATAAAAATCTTGAAATTAAAAATTATAAAAAGGAAATTTCTGCAATAAAAGAAATATAAAAAATATGAATAATAAACGTAACTATAAAAAAATTATGAAAATAATTGTAAAAATCAATTTTAAATTAGTTAAATAAATAATTCAATAAAAATATCAAAATTAAATCTATAAGAACATGAATTGAAAATTAAAACAAGAAGTTCCGTTAAGAACTATACAGCCTACTTTTCTTGCCAATGATTATTCTACAGAATATGAACCTATCTAGAATAATGACGAAATTAAGTTGGTAATATCGAAATATCTAATTAGTTCAAAATATACCTGGTATAATGTAGCCTAATAGAGCACTACAGTTGGCAGCCCTGGTGACTGAATATATTCTTTGTTCCATCTCTTAAGGTACAGAATACAAAATTTGGTTGAAGTCCAATGGACGTTACATGCAGTTAGACACTGGATCTATCAGCAGGCGTAAAAGCATGTTGCCAACAATACCATGCGTGTGCTGGTTAGAAATAATCTGAAATATTATGATATCTTGTTGTGCCAATTTTGGATGAAATCCATTTGTTAGTATAGAAGTTACATGTATTTTAAAATTGGACATATCAGCAGGCATAGAATCATGTTGTCAGCACTGCCTTGTATTAATTACTCCAAATTAATCTAGAATGTCAGGTGCTAAACGTGTGCAAAGTATAGAGCTGTTGGCTTGCATACTTTCTGATATATTGATATTAGGGTAAACAAGATGTTCAGTAAAGAACATATAGCCTACTTTCTCCTAAATGTATGAGTATAGTTATAACTCGTTGTTATTATCAAAGAGTATAATAGAACTATTCTTTGTTGAAGGCCATAGAAACGATTTTCCTCTACCAAACGCCACAATCTAGATAAAAACTGCTACCATCATTGAAGAAAGAAAGAAAGAAAGAAAGAAAGAAAGAAAGAAAGATAAGAAGTATCTCAAGAATGTTATGGATCTGGAGACATAATCGACCGGACTGGCTGCGTGGCTCGGCGGTAACGTTCTCGCTTGCTGGGCCCTATGTTGCAGGTTCGTATCCTGGCGCAGTCAGCTGGCATTTGAGGGTGCACAAATGCGAGGGAGCCGTGTCAGTACATTTACTGGCACGTTAAAGATCCCCTTCGGGCCAAAATTCCGGCACCCCGGTGTCTCTAAAATCAGCAGTAGTTAAAAGGGATGTAAAACCAATAACATTATTATTATTATTATTATTACGACCTGCCGTGGGCAACATCCAACTTTGAGTTGAGGCATGTCTTTACACGTCTGGTTGTGCATGGCTTTCACAACCCTAATTGAATTAACAAATCTTTCCATGACCCTACAGAGACGTGTGTATACAAACTATGTGGATATTTTCGATAATATAATCCTAACAGAGCGAGTGCATTCTAGCGGCCAGAAGAAGAAACTTTTCAATAAAATTTGGAAATTACCTTTTTGGCAGCTAGATGACTCGAGTAAATCTGCTGGCGAATTATGTTTTAATTAAATATATATTTTACACCATAATGTGCACAATATAACGCTTAATAACATTTTCAAGTAACGCAAAATAGGCTGTTACAAACCCTTTAAAATAAAAAGTTAAAATGTATCGTAGTATCATCTTGTCATTCTTCAAATTCGATGCGCATAGAATGATAATGGTATAGTAATCAATGGATCCCCACGTAGACTATTCGTGACATCTATTGGTGAAATATCGAACAATATAATCCTAACAGAGCGAGTGCATTCTAGCGGCCAGAAGAAGAAACTTTTCAATAAAATCTGGAAGTTACCTTTTTGGCAGCTAGATGTCCCGAGTAAATCTGGTGGCGAATTATGTTTTAATTAAATATATATTTTACACCATAATGTGCACAATATAACGCTTAATTTTAAAACATCTGAGTCATTACAAAACAATAAACATATAACATATCAAGCAAAAAAACTAGCTCTGATCGGGTTTGAACCATAGGCATTTGAGCGATAGTCTAACGCTCTACCACTTTTTTTTTTTTAAAATTAGCTCTTTACAGAATTACAGAATTTTCAGATATGATACATACCATACTATTACATCACAAGAAAGTCCAGATAGTGTCCATGTTTATCGTACAATTGTCCACTTTCACTAAGCTTCCAACGCTCTTTCTGCAGGTGATACCTGAGATCCAGGAATGAGAAATGTTGATCATTGTCCATCACGAAGTGTACATATTGGCCCATTATCCACACAATGGCAGTCTGTTTAATTTGGGGGAAGGCGGTCACCGACAAGCGAATCAACTTCCTGTCATCAAGGTCATCCGTGGGCACATTTAATAGTTGACATACGTTTCCCTTACACCACAGCCACGTGGAGGCAACTCGCGTGCATGATGTGAAGCGGTGTATCGCCGTATCAGTTTGACCACATATAGTACACCATGGGTAAGCTTCAAGACGGATGGTATATCGCCGTAGAGCGGTTGGGATGAGATCGTTGAGGAAGATAAAAACCCGGGAGTGTACAGCAGAAGAAATGGTCATAGTCCCAAAATTTTTCCAAACAGTGGGCCAATGGACGTAGAGGGTGGTGGCCTCGATTCGCGGTTTGGAGTGTACCACTTGCCGCAACATGTTATAAATACTTTTCGTCGTTGGAACAGTCCCTGAAGGCATTTGGCGAACAGTTTCCAGAAGGTGCTGTTGATGGTCCCTAAATATCTTCGGCAAAGCTCTCTCACAACCACGGGCTGTGTTCCGAATATCTTTGTATAGCGCTTTCGTAAAAGTGTCATGTTGGGAAAGAATGGTGATGTCGTTCTTGCAGAGGAGTGCACGGCATTTCATGCCATGAGCGGTTAGCCCTAGCCCGCCTTGCCGGGATGGGAGATACAACTGTTCCCGTTGTACTCGGAACAAAAATCCTTGCCATAGAAACCAACCTATATATTTTGCCAATTGGCTCTCAAACATTTTGGACAGTGGGAAAAGTTGTGCGACATACCATATTTTAGAGAGCGCAAATACGTTGAGGACTACGACCCGTTGCACTATATTGAGGTTTCTTTGACCAAATTGGATCAGCACTCCCCTAACTTTGGCAATGACCTTAGTCCAGTTTGCGTGCACCGTGTCCAGAATCGATTGCTTCCAGGTAATGCCAAGAATTTTCACCTCATTTACTATCCGGAACCAGGGCTGTTGGGTAATCACTGAGTTATTATTGAGCGGAAGCAAAGCAGTTTTCTGGGGGTTCGATTGTGCTCCAGAGGCGATATGGTAGAGCTGAAGGACGCTATCGATGTGGGAGATGTCTTCGTTATTGCGGATCAATATGGATACGTCATCAGCATAGGCGCACATGCCAAAAACATGTGTGGACAGTTTGTAACCCTGTAGCTTCACCTGGGTAGTCCGAATGAACGGTTCAAGGCCAATGACAAAAAGTAGCATGGAGAGGGGACATCCTTGCCTAACTGATCGTTGTATTGGAATCAGAGGGGAAAGAAAACCGTTGACGAGCACTCGAGACGTAGCATTACAATTTATCATACGAATGTAGTCAATAAGGATTGCAGGAAATTCAAAGTGCTGCAAGACCATGTACAAGTATTCATGACTGATGCGATCGAAAGCTTTATCAAGATCCAAGGTGAGAAAACTCATTGGCTCAGTGGGGAGCATTTCGGCTTTTAGGTGTAGGTCCCTTAGTATCGCTAAGTTTGTTAACAGAGTTCTTCCAGGAATACTGCAACATTGTTCATCACCAATGATATCATGTAGAACAGTCTTCAATCGGCATGCAAGTACTTTGGTAAGGACTTTATAATCACTGCAGAGCAGAGTAACTGGTCGGAAGTCACCAACTGCCATGGGAGAGGATGTTTTTGGTATGAGGACTATGGTACCCTCGTGATGTGATCGACAAAGAGCACGACGTTGGAGAATGGTACGCAGGACATGACAAAATTCTTTGCCAATGAGAGGCCAGAAGTGTTTATACATTTCATATGGCAGTCCATCAATGCCAGGTGAGCGGTTGTTTGGGAGGTGCTTAACCACAGAGTGAATCTCTTCATCCGTAATATCCGCGCTGAGCCGAGTTTTGTTGTCCGGAGACAGATGGGTATTGCAAGATGAAAGCAATAGGGTCACCTGCTGTGGATCAATTGGAGCCGGAGCGTAGAACCGTTGATAAAATAGTGATATTTCACTACGTATAGCGTCAGGGGAGGTGACGACACTTCCAGTACTGGTGCGGAGGCGGTGGATATATTTACGTTGCCGCTCACGTTGTCCTTTGGCGATATGGTATACACTTGCACTTTCGTCTGGGAGCACTGTACGATCTTTTAAAGCCACGTTTATATGAGCGAGCGTTCGTTGCTGTAGAGACAGGAGCTTGGTTTTAACTTCCCGAATCTGGTCATATAAAAGCTCCCCAGCATCAGATCTTTGCTGGAGCTGGCGAAGAACTCGATAGTAAAATTCAACTGTATCCCGTCTTTCCCGACCTCGTTGGTAGGATATGTTCTTAAAGACGCGGCGGATCCCTGGTTTAACCAAAATATCCCACCAGTCTGCGCAGTCGCGAAATTTGCATTTTTGTTGGACCCATCGAGTCCAGTGTTGTCTGAAAATATCTTGGCATTCCTCCTCCAGTAACAGCGAGCAATTCAGTTTCCAATAACCTCTTCCTAAGTGAAATATGGGATGGGGGTAAGAGATTGTACATACGACAGCATGATGGTTAGTGAAACTGGCAGGTATCACTTCATATCGTCTAGGCTGGATAAGTTCCTGTGAAAAGTAGATGCGGTCAATTCGTGATGAGGAGTTGTGACTTATACAGGTGTAATGGGGCAGGGGCACCCTTAAACTATCCACAGCATCAATGAGGTGTAGGGAGGTAAGAAGGGTCCTAAGAGCCGGGTTGACACCTTTGTATGGACTAGTGGAATCCTCTGGGCGTTGAATACAATTGAAATCCCCTGCAAGAATAAGTTTTTCCTTAACATCGTGCAGATGAGGCAGTATTCTCTGTTCAAAGAACATTTTCCGTTCCACACGTTTATTGGACCCAGATGGGGCATATACATTTATCAGGGTGGTATTGTTTATGTGTCCAGATATTATGCGTCCTGATGGATGACATAGCACACCTTCGAGTGGGATATCATGTCTTATGAGGAATCCGGTCCCTCTATTCGTATTACCGGTATTGATGTATTGTTTGTAGAAGGCAGATATGGGTAAACACGGTATGGCAACTTCTTGAATGAAGGCAATGTCAATGTCTGCATCTCGAAGGAATCTCTCCAACAGTTGAAATTTCAGAGGGCATTCTATTACATTGATATTCACAGTGGCCACAGTGAGAAATTGCGCCATTAAGAGAAGTATAAAAGCTGTGCTAGACATACTGGAAGGTGGACTCGAAAGAAGACACAGCTGAGAATTATCCTGGTGCACTATGTCAAATTAGGTTGAGATAGTTCCTTATGATTGCTATTCATAGGCCGGCAGTCAGCGTTTGAGAGCGTTCGTGGGTCCCTAGATGACGTAGAATGAAGATTTTGTTTCTTTTTCACAGCTGCGGGAACGGTTGTAGAGCCAGTTTGATTCTTCTGGGCTGGTACGGCAATCGAGGCATTTGTTTTTATCTTTTTAGATACGTTCTCGGATCCCCGATCAACCTGCGTAGGTGAGTCGGTAGGTACCAGAGAAGGTGGGGGCAGTGAAGACAAAATTTCTGTGGCAGCCTGTAGTGGCGGCATAATTGGTTCTAAGGCTGCGATACATGTTGCCGATAGCACAGGGGCACTCTGTGACTCGCTGAGCTGGTCAGTGTAAGGAACCAGTTCTGCGTCGTGTGTATCAGAGGCCACTGCTGGTGTTGTCCCAGCTGACTGATCAATAAACATGTGTTCATGTGACGTTTGCTGTGTCACGACTTCCGAGTATTGAACACGTCGTTGTTGTGTTGGAGTTATACCGAGGGGAATCATTTTCTGTGGGCAGTTGATACGTAGGTGTGTGTTAGCATTGCAAATTAAACAGGTCTGTTTCTGTCCATTATAAGATAGATAGCCAGAATGGCCACCAAAAGTCTCAGTGGAGGGGATATCTTGTTTTATTTCCATTGTGACTGCGCGTATTCCATTATACACCGGGAACTGATAAGCAGAAGACCATTGTTCTTTCCTGACGTCACTCACAGTGCCATATTTCGACAGGACGGATTTGAAAATTTCAGGTGGAACTTCAAGTGGGACATTAAATATACGCACTGTGGTAAAATTGGAATCCGCTGGGGAGAGCTTAACATTAGTCATTTCGCCTGAGGCATACTGAAATTTAATAGGATCTGCAAAATTATTTAACAATTTCTGATAAGTAGATATGCTGATTACCTTGATGTACGTGGTTTTTTCTTGTGCATTTAACTGGATGGCTTCTACTTGGTCGACAGTCAACCGGAGAGTATCGCTAATCCAGCGGTGAATTTCTCCTGGTGTGGCGCGAGAACTCTGCTTGTCCCATTGGCAGCGTACGGTATTTTTCCTCTGGTATCCGGACATGATTTTCAGCGGGGTTTTCTGGGTTTCCTGGTTTTGTTGTCCTATCTGGAACACTACTTGAAAAAGTATTGTCCGAATGACACACGGAAGGTCAGTTCACCCGTGGAACTATCGGAAGCACCGGTATTAGAAAATGTACACTCTTCCAATGCGGTCACACAGCGCGCTCACACGCACCTCACTCGGCCACGACTAGTGACCAACTATACCACTGAGCTAATTGTGTCAACGAATATCGTTCTATTTAAAATGACTTACATAGAACTTGTTAGCAAATAATGATTTATACTAAACGATTTCATCACTGGAGTATATTATTTATATATAAAGCATTTCATACAAAGTTTATTTATTTTTTATCAGTACGCTATATTGCATGCAATACTCAAATTAGTGAAATATAAGTCCGGCACAAGATATCCGCTGCCATCTTGTCTTATTACTGAATCAGTTCAGCTTTTTAAAATCACGTCTGCACTATATTATTACAAAATAAACTTTTAATTTCGAACGTGCCTCTTCCTTTAGAACAGTTAAAACGATTCTCGGCTCGATAATCGGAACTGGTGGGTCCCATGATATGGATTATAAAGTTTGCATAATTCGCACGGCCGCCATCCTGAAATGGTATGGCGGACGACCTTGTAATTTGGTCACAAGACGCATCCTATACGAAGGTATGTTGTTACCAAATTTGGTAGAGATCGGATGATTTGGTTAGTCGTTATTTGATTTTACGTTTTGAACGTTTGAGTGGCCGCCATTCAGTTTTAGTAAAGATGGCGGCGATATAAAACATGACACTGAGGTGTCCTTTGCTAGTGCTACCTTTGTACCAAATTTCGTTCAATTTGCATTCACCGTGTTCGAATTGATAGGGGGGGACAGACATTCAGAGTACACACACTCACACACACACACACACACACAGACACACACACACACACACACACACACACAGACTCACACACACACATACACACACACACACAGACTCACACACACACATACACACACACACACAGACACACTTTTTTCGCCCTGTGTTGATCTCATAAGTCTACTTTCATTTTTTGCAAAAATCGAAAGTAGGCTAAAAATATAGACAGCATTTATTAACAGTTGGCAGCCCTGATTGCACTGAAGAATACTTATAGTCATATCTGATATGTTACACATAGCACATGCGACATTTGGATGAAATCCTACTGATAGTATAGAAGTTACATGTATTTAAAAATTGGTACTATCAGCAGGCTTAGAATCATGTTGGTAGAACTGACGTATATAAGTTACTCCAAAATTAATCAAACATGTCAGGTACTATACGTGTGCATAGTTTAAAGCTGTCGGCTTGCACACATTCTGATATATTGGTATTTGGATAAAAAAAAATAGAGAGAGCAATTATTAACAGTTGGCAGCCCTGGTGGCTCCTAAGAATACGCTCAGTCATATCTGTTTATGTACAGATATTACATACAAAATTTGGTTGAAATCCAGTTGATGGTGTAGAAGTTATATGCATTTAAACATTGTACCTATCAGAAGGCTTAAAATTATTTTGGCAACACTGTCATGGTTGGCCTCCTGGAAATTAAACTGAAATAGTATTATCTACATGTGTGCCAATTTTGGAATAGCTGCTATGCATACCTTGCAGGATATCCAACATAGAGCTCAAATTTCTAGTGCGTTTTTTCAGCAGTTGGTAGCACTGACATCATTTTCAAATATGGACGTGAGCTATTCCGGTGCACATCTTTACTCATACTAAATTTGGTTTCGATTGCTGCAGCCGTTTAGGAGTTGATAGGGGGGGACACACACACAGCCAGACAGACAGACAGAAGGACAGACAGACAGACACACATTTGCCCGATCTCATAAGACTACTTTTTCCTCATTTTTGCAAAATGTGAAAAGTAGGCTAATAAATACATGAATATTTAAATTAGAGAAACAAAAGATAACATTATGAATAATTATAATAATTAAAATAAAGTAAAATGTAAGAACACATACAAGTATAAACAATAGTTTTGCCCTGTAAAGGGTTAAGCGGCAGAACAGCGGTGGGTGAGTGGTTATAGTGTCGGACTACCAACCCCAAGATTGCAGGTTCACCCCTGGCCATGGTAAGTGATTTCTGAAGGCGACAAAAATCACGACACTCATGTCATACGTTGTTGGCATGTTAAAGAACCCATTTGAATTCAGTAGGCCGTGTTCAATGGCAAAATTAATCTCGGGATTTTCCGCCAACACAAAGTTCCTCCATTCTCTACTTGAAAGCGCTGTAGTGTCAAGCAGTTTCGATATCTAACCTCCTTGACTTTCATAGCGTTCAAAGGAACGACGAAATTCGACATGCAAGCTACCCTCTGGGTGTCAATTAACAAAGCTTGCACCAGGCACCCGAGGCCATACGATATTACGATATTATTATTATCTGCCCCTAACACGTGTTATTGTGTATGGCAATTGCGGGAAATGAGTTAGCGGATGAAGCTGCAAAAGAGGAGGTATCAATACCACCTCGGCTATTGGGGGTATTCACTAGAGATATTCGCTCTCAGTTACGCCAACAAGTACTGGCATTTTGGGAGAGTCAGTGACTAGCTGACCCAATGCCCAATAAACTGAGATTAATCAAGGGAACTATTCGCGGGTGACGGAGCTCTTTCCGGCCACTGAGGGAGGCTGTCATTCTGTGTAGGCTAAGGATAGGTCATACAAGATCCACCCACTCGTACCTAATGAGAAGGGAACACCCCTTATTTTGTACCTGTGGAGCCTTTTTCACCGTGGCCCACATTTTAACCATGTGTGTGCCCTTGTTGACTTACGATGAAACCTTGGTTTGCAGATGATATTCAAACTTATATTAGCCGATCACGCGGTGGCTGCTGATTGCGTTATCCGCTTTATAAGTGAGAGTGGGTTAGGGCTAGAAATCTAAATTTTCCAGTGTACATTGACTCAAAGATTTGTTAATTTTTTTGAATTCCGAATTCTTTTGTTTTTCCCTAATGTCTGTTTATTTTTATGATAACTTAGTTTTATTTAAAAGTTTGTTTTATTAATTTTCGGTCTTTTAAAATTTAGGTGTTCACCTCTAATTTTTAAATTTCATTCCAAATTTGTACACTTTAATCTGTGTTAATAGGGACAGATAACCTCGTAGTTCCGCCCCTTAACACGGCAATAACTAACTAATTAGACTTGTTCTACTTTGAATGCTGAATTTTTATTTCTCCGCAATGTTTTGTTTATTGTTAGTTATTATTCTAGGCATGTTTTCACATTTAGGCATCCAATTTAAAATTTTAATTAAATTCTAAATGTGTATACTTTAATCCTTGGGGGCAGATGACCTCGCTGTTTTGTCCCCTAAAACTACAATAATTAACTGTGTTATTGTGGTGTACAGTATGTAGCAGTAGTAGTAGTGTGTATTTGTAATTGAGGGTAGTACTGGAGAGGAAGAGGCCGTAGTCTAGAATGCTAGCCACTACACCACGATTGCCATCTTGGAAAGACATTTTTGATATTGCCACTCTTCAGTCGGACAACACAACATAACCCCAAATACTGAAATCACCTGAAGAAAATTACATGTGATCTCTATATATATATAAAAATGAAAGTTTGACTGTTTTTTCTGAATTTCCACGGAAATTTGCGTTATTTGCGCGTTTCAGACTGTTTGATGACGGATGCGCGCAAAAATAAAATGTTTGTCTGTCTGTTTGTCTGTGGACAACTTCGAGTCCTTAGCCTATAACTTGAGAACGGCTGGGTGGATCAACGTAAAATTTCATACAGATATCCATCAGAAGCACCACACTAATCATTGATGTAACTCTTCTCCGTACCTCTCATAAAAGGGGGCCTACCCCCTTAAAATTCATGCTGAAATAGGCGTAAGAGGACGAGACAAAGCTTATTTTCAACCCCTCGATGTGAGAAACAAAACTCGGGGGCCCTAAAGGGTCCCCGAAAACCACATTTTAAAGCCCTAAAACCAACAGTTTTTGAGATATTCCCAGAAAACTATTTTCATTTAATAATCTAATGAAAGAATACAATCTGGTAACCATGGCAACAAAATCTCAGAGCACCATCTATTTCTGTAAGACGCAATGCAATTCCATTTATTACATTACTGTGAGGTTTGCAAACGGCTATAAGGTTATCACAGAACCAAATTAAGCTGTAAAATTCATCAATACGTATAATGAGCTTAAGGGGGTCAAGGGGTACACTAAAATTTTGTCACGCGATTTTCACGTGTGGGTGTGGTACGGAAGGTCTTTCATATACCTATCCCTATATTGTATTTATCATATTATTATCATTATTATTATTATTAATATTATTTTTATTATTATTATTTTATTTTATTTTGGCATACAACGACGAGACAAAGCTCATTATTAGCCCCTCGGTGGCAGAAACAAAACTCGAGGGTTCCCGAAAACTACATTTTAAGGCTCTAAAACCAACAGTTTCTGGGATATTCTCAGAAAACTAATTTAATTTAATAAACTAATGAAGGAATGCAAGCCGGCAACCATGACATCAGGTTCTCAAGAGAAGACATCCAAAGTTCCATCTATTTCTGTAAAAATCAATGCCACTCCACTTATTACATTTCTGTGAAAGTTTGCAAATGGCTATCACGGAACCAACTTAGACTGTCAAATTCATCAATGCGCATAAGGGGGTCAAGGGGAACCCTAGAATGTTTTTCACGTGATTTACACGTGTGATATGTCGTACAGAATTATATCTCCAAACAGCAACATCATTTTCAAAAAATACTCAATTGAAATAGTATTATTTGCGGCTATTAGGAATTTGGGCCATTGGTGGCTAAAAAACCTGAATATCCATGCACCACAAGCCTTTATAATTTGTTAAAGGTGTCTTCCTGTGCATGGGGACTTTACACAACGGTGAGGGTCAGTCTTTATGTGAGGTGTATTGCGTTTCGTCTACGAGGTTTTCAATTTTATTTTCACGTCAGGAAGTACACGTTAGGTGAATTTAGATTGAGCACATACTAACTTTTTTTTTCGACAAACGGGTTCATCGTAAGGATGATTTTGTTTGAAACCGTGTGGTTGATATATCCATATTCGGACTTCTGGGTAATATGTTGTAGGTTGGTTGGTTGGTTCCTCAGTTTAGAAGCTGCAACGACGCGTTCATGCAGCCGCGTGTGTGTAGAATCTGTCTGCTAACCGGTGTTAATTGTGATGGCTGTATTAGTGTGTGTTATCTGTATTTCAGATAAGGACTGCAAACGATCAATTTCCCGTAGTTCCTACTTTTGCTACCAAATGCTAACGTCAACGACACCTAGCTGTGTCTTGGCTACTAGATGCCACCGCAACCGGCAAACTTTGGAACTAATAGAGCGTTAATCAAATATAACCTACAAATTTAGCTTCACACAATTTACTTAGTGGAAGGTTCTATTACATGCCATAAATCTATGACATGGGACCGCCGGCTTTACTTCCCCTCCGAAGAAAGGCATACTTAGGGATTTTCAGCCTTTCTGTGTATCTTTATGTACGCCTATAACTCGTGTTCGAATGTTTGGAGCATCGTAAAATTAGGTATCCATGAGAGTCAATACACCAATTATTTATAAAACTCTTCACCGTACTTCTAATTGAAGGATTGGTATAGGAAGAAACTTTTCAAAATACATGCTAAAATAGGCGAAATATAAAAATTATCCTGGAAGGACGACCAAAGCATATGTTGCGCTTCTCAATGTGGGGCACAAAATTCGGGATTCTATAATGAGTCTCCGAAACCCACATTTTAAGGCCCTTAAATTAACAGTGTGTGATATTCCCAGAATACTAACTTCGCTCTGATAAACATATGAAGGAATAACAAGCCCCTAACCATTGCAACAGTAGCTCAATTGATAACGTCTGGTTATTAATACCGAAGACCGTTCGAAGAGCGGGTACTTCTGCTAGTTAAAATATATAATTTGTTATGGGTTACAAAAGAGCTAATAAGGAGGACATGTTTTATCTAGTCTATATTATTGTATCTATATAAACCTCAATGTTGGGTTGTCTGTTATTTATACAAATCTACACCGTTTCACCGATCTGAACCAACATTTGTATACACACCCTTTGGAACCCTGGCGGGTAACACTGTCCACTTTAAATGTCGGACCGACCACTCCATTCCCTGCATTTAAACTATTTGGCACAACTCTATACCGTTCGACCTATCTGAACCAAAATGTGTATACTTACCCTTTGGAACTCTGCAGGTAACACTGTCCACCTTAAATTTCCCTGCATTTAGGCCCTTTGACACAAATCTACACCGTTTCACCGATCTGAACCAAATTTTACATACTTGCCCTTTGGAACCTGACGAGTAACACTGTCCACTTTAAATTTCGGACAGACCACTTCATTCCCTGCATTTAGGTCCTTTGGCACAAATCTACACCGTTTCACCGATCTGAACCAAATTTTACATACTCACCCTCTGGAACCCGACAAGTAACACTGTCTACATGACATTTAGGACAGCCCTCACCGTTCCCTACATTTAGACCCTTTGGAACAAATCTACATCGTTTCATTTTACATACTTACCTTTTGGAACCCTGCGGATAACATTGTTCACTTGAAATTTTGAACAAACCTCTCCATTCCCTACATTTAGAATAATTGACAAAGGGACCTGAAAACCACGTTTTAAGGCCCTAGAACCATTCATGTTCGTAGTAGAGTAACTGTAAGATTATTTTAATAAGTCTATTGTTGGCTGGCAATGCGGTCTGCTTCACGCCACCCCTACCCGTGTTCTGGTGCAGAATTGCGAAAATAGTTACATCTTGCGCTGCTTATAAATTGCAGTCACGGGGAGTAAGTAATAAGTGCAAAAATATTTCTTAGGCCCCTTAAAACAGTTTTCGTCATCATGAAAATATTAGGCCTCTGTATAAGTGCAATGGTGTTGGCGCAGTACATTGAGGTTATATGCTGCAATAATAGATAGATAGATAGATTTTTATTAATTCCATTCGATCAAATACATGCATTCAATACATTTTTGATAAGTGTTGGTGCTTTCAAATGTACTTTTATAAACTCCGATCCTTATCCTATGTAGCGATAAATGACACTATTGCTACCTCAGGAGCTCGGGACAGCCGAAGTTTTCGAAGTGCTCTGATTATCTTCCTAGGGCGCTGTGCGGCAAAATACGACACTATTGCTCTCTACTTTTCTAACAGCCAATGAGATATAGGCCCAAGGCAGTGGCTTTTATTTCACTTACTCCTCTTTTTTTTTAAATTCGTTTGTAAATTACATGTGACTGTACTGTGCAGTTCTCGCCACGGATTTTGGCCGGTGAGCTCGGTTGCGAGGTCGTACAGAGGACAGATGGCGAACCTCGATCATGTCCTAATGATACATGAGTTGCTTTCCGCGTAACTGAGATTTCAAGTATCAATTGCGCATGCGTGAGACTCGCAGACTGTCCTATGTACAACTACGAAATCGGGACTGACCAGCCAAAAACCGACGCGTGAACTGTAGTTAGTAAATAGCCGTATCGCAGTTCATTATTATCATAGGGGAAAAGGATCTGGATGTTACGTACATTATACTGTACTACTTATCACCACCACCACCACAAAAAGTTATATTTTAAAAATATTTTTTCCTGCTAGTTTGTAAGTTTCATGTGTCAGTTCAGTAGTAAGTTAGATCCATAAAACAAATAAATAATTTCACCGAGCGAAGCCGGGCACTACTGCTAGTTTTGAATAAAACCAATCTTCGGTTTGATGACAAACGACTGGATTATGTTAGTTAAAATAATAATACTATCGTATGGCCTAGGGTGCCGGGTGCAAGCTTTGTTATTTGCGCCCAGAAGGCAGCTTACATGTCAAATTTTGTTGTTCCTTGGAACGCTATGAAGGTCAAGGAGGTTAGATATATAATCTCCTTGGCACTATAGTGCTTTCTAGTAGAGAAAGGAGGGGGCGTGGTGGCGCAGCGGCCAAGCTGTATGCCTCTCACCAAGGCGGACCGGGTTCGATTCGCGGGCAATGTATGTGAGATTTTCGAAGTGAAATGCCATGTCCTGTGGTTCGGATTCCACGTAAAAAGGTGGTCCCCTGGCTCATGATCGCGAGATTAACGGTCACGTTAAACTACAAGCTTCCTTTCTAGTAGAGAAAGGAGGAACCATTTTGTGTTAAAGGAAATTCCCGAGATTACTTTTGCCATAATCAACACGGCCTTATGAATTCAAATGGGCTCTTTAACATGCCAACAACGTATGACATGCGTGTCGAGATTTTTGTCCTCTCAAAAATTACTTACCACGGCCAGGAACAAACCTGCAAGTTTGGGGGGTTGGTAGTCCGACACGTTAACCACTCACCCACCGTGGCAAGGTATTCTGTTAGTTTATACTCAATAATTTGAGAAGGTTTCTCTTTACTTGCGTAAAACGTTTTGCATTAGCTTTGGCACATTGAGAGGTGGAAATTAAAACTATGCTATCGAGATCAAACATGAAAACGTGTAGGTTTGCTTTTATTGATTCTGTCGCACTCTACCCAAGCTCCCCACACAAAGAAAAAAGCAAGATCAAAAGGAAAACAAAAACAAACGAAAGAAAAACAAACAATAAGCAGGAAATTAAAATTTAAAAAAAGCATAAAACAACAAACACAAAACCAAAATCACAAAGAAAAACAATTAAACAAAAAGGGCAACAATAAAAATCAAAGGCAAAAACAATCTAAATAAATCACCACACACAAAAATAAACATACATAAAACCTGAAACAAAAGTGAGAAAAGAAAACATAAAAAAAAGTTATCTCCAACAAGGCAAGTAAATAGATCCAGTAAAATGTTCTTCATGGCTTATCGACTCCGCTGATCCCCCTCCAGGAGCAAATTCTAGTTACGCCTCTGAGCATGAGCAACTATTGGAAATAATAACGAGGATGATGTTTAATACTCGGGTTCAGAAATATTTGTGTTATACATTTGGGAAATATACCGATATTTCTAACAGCTCTGGAGTGCAGAAAATTTCTCTTAATGATTGCTGTCCGATTTGTTAAATTTTACTAAACACAGCAATTATTAGGTTTTTGCTACTCGGGGAATGATGTAATTGAGTAACAGGGAGCAACAATAAAAGGTACACCACAACTCTAGCACAATGGCATATGCCCGTCAAACATTGTGTAGGCCTATAGCAATTCCTGGGTGTGGAATCTATGTTTATTCTCTGGGTGTTTAGCTATTTCTATCGCCTCTCAAATGGTTATGGGTGTGGAATCTATGTTTATTCTCTGGGTGTTTAGGTATTTCTATCGCATCTCAAATGGTTCTGGGTGTGGAATCTTTGTTTATTCTTTGGGTGTTGAGCTATTTCTATCGCCTCTCAAATTGTTATGGGTGTGGAATCTATGTTTATTCTCTGGGTGTTTAGGTATTTCTATCGCCTCTCAAATAGTTCTGGGTGTGGAACGTATGTTTATTCACGGGGTGTTTAGGTATTTCTATCGCCTCTCAAATGGTTCTAGGTGTGGAATCTTTGTTTATTCTCGGGGTGTTTAGGTATTTCTATCGCCTCTCAAATGGTTCCAGGTGTGGAATCTTTGTTTATTCTCGGGGTGTTAAGCTATTTCTATCGCCTCTCAAATGGTTCCGGGTGTGGAATCCTTGTTTATTCTCTGGGTGTTTAGCTATTTCTATCGCCTCTCAAATGGTTCTGGTTGCGAAAAGTTTGTTTATTTTCTGAGTGTTTAGCTATTTTTACCGCCTCTCAAATGATTGTGGGTGCGAAATGTTTCTCCGTTCAGATGACAGATATTGATGCGTAACATCTTTCCACTCCGTTGCTGGATATTTGTGGGAGTGATTTTGAAAAATGGGATGGATGTGGATCGGACGATCCATCTGGCAGTGGTGGATCGAATGGAAGTGTGTAAGACGCACTGCAGGCTGGACCGATTTGCTGAACACTTTCATTCTGACGGTAAACGCTCATGCGAACTCTGGTGTCAAGTGATTGAAACAAAGCACATGGCACATGTTCGAAGTCTTCGTATCAGTATTTAAATGATAAAATACTTTAAAATCAAACAGTGTAAGTAGTCAGCATTGCCGGTATTATGTTTCTGCATCATGGCTATTCAAATATAAACCCACATAACGGTAATGCAGTCACCAATATAATATTATCGTTGTGTTTATACGAGAACTGAGCAAGCCTTCATTAACTATTGCTGAATACATTCTCTTTACTCACAAGAGGGCATATTCATAAGGCATTTTAAACTCAATTTCACGCAGGAACATTATCGAAACAAGCAAAATATAAATGAAAATTCCGTGATGTAGTATTATTGGTACGTGAAAATAAGTCACCATCTTGTACCTAATATTCGTGTGGTCAAAATAGCCGTGGGGTTAGCGTCATTGACTGTGGATCTAGAGCTCTCTGGTTTGAATCCAGGACGTGTTAGATATTTTTACTACCAGATTCTCATTTTAAACGATATTTATAATATCAATATGACTCAATTTAACAGAATCCATATGGAATTACGTGTTGGTCTGTGAATCAAGAGGTCCGGGAACTGGGCAAGCCTTTCATGATCTACTGCTGTGCACATTGCATTTACTCGCAAGTTGGCCTATTTATAGGGAATTTAAGGTTATGAGTGGTGTCGTATCTATTAAACTAGTTGATCCATATCGTATTCTTTATTTAGGCTAGTACTGGTGGAAGCTACAAAACCTCTAATAAAATGAGTTCCGTATTATAAACTAAAATATCTGTAAAACACTCCCTTTTACAATAGATTAATATTTGTGCCAAAAATATTATAAAATACCAGTGTATCAACAATTTGCCGTCCTTGAAATAGTTTTCCGTGGTTTCCCATTTTCAACTCCAGGCAAATGCTGGGTCGGTACCTTCTGACAGGCCACGGCCGCTTCCTTCCACATCCTTACCCAGTTTCATTCACCATCATTCATTTCATCTCTCATTAACTCCTCTCGTGAGGTTGGCGTCAGGAAGGGCAACCGGCCGTAGAAAACATCCGCCACAAATACTTCAATCGCATCTCATCCCCGACCCCGTAGGAAAACGGGAATAATAAGGGGTAGACATACAATACCGGTGTATCAACAATTTCATGTTAGGTTTTAGGTAGATTTCATTAGAAAGCTAACTATTGCAATGGGTACCATGTTTCGACTTCCGGAAAATTTCGACATATCTTCGCGTTTCACATCCCCCAGACCCCAAAACCACCGTCAGTTCAAAAGTTTATAAATAATTTATGTATGTATATATGTATATATGTATATATATATATATGTATATCAGTTTCTTGTGGACACGATAACGGCCGTAATTTTGCACCAATCTCTTTGAATTTTTTACCGAATATGTATACCTATAAAAACTCGGTAGAGTTCGTTACTGGGCTAAATCGGTCAAAGGGGGTGAAAATGGGGGCTTTTTTCGAAAAAGTGAAATATTGCTATAACTCTCTTAATATGTGAAATATCGAATTCGTTCTAAGTTCATACTATGTGTCGGATAAAGAC
This sequence comes from Meconema thalassinum, assembly GCA_946902985.2. Classification (NCBI taxonomy): domain Eukaryota; kingdom Metazoa; phylum Arthropoda; class Insecta; order Orthoptera; family Tettigoniidae; genus Meconema; species Meconema thalassinum. The sequence continues at coordinate 412,295,290 of OX336393.1, forward strand.
CAAAAATTTATGTTTGAAGTGTTTTTTATAGCACCAACCACTGACCAAAGGGGTGGGAAAAAGTGGGTTTTTCGGGAAACATTAATCATATCTCTCTTAATAGGCACAATATCAAAACCGTACAAAATGGACAATATTCCCCTAATAATTACCTAAAACTTTTGTCTGAAAGAATTTTTGATATGACCCACCATTACGCCAAGGGATGAGAAAAATGATTTCAGAATTATAAGAAAATGCCAAGAGCTATCAGTGGTTGCCATGGCAACACTACTAAATTGATGAGGGATGAGCCATCAGACGTTGCCATGACAACGCACTTGCAAGAGATCAGATTCAAAATTCTATCTGACTAAGCGGTGTGAAGCGGCTTCGGTGACGAAACTGGTAGCATGCTGAACTTCTAAGCCCAAGGTCGCGAGTTCAAAGCCGGCCGAAGTCGTCGGATTTTCTAAGAGCGCTAAAAATCCCTCACTAATCTTTCCTTTGGAGGGGAAGTTCCAACGTTCGTTGCTGGTTGCGGTGGCATCTAGTAGCCAAGTTCACAGCTAGGTGTCGTTGACGGTAGTATCTGGTAGCAACATTAGGAACTACTGCTTGAAATTGACCGTCTGCAGTCATTACCTGAATTACAGACTAATACAGCCATCACAATTCACACCGTTTATCAGACAGATTCTACACTCACCCAAAGTACACGGGGTTAAATGACCGCGTTGTCGCAGCCCCTAAACTGAGGAACCAACCGAAATCTCTGCGGGAGATATAATTTTGCGTGAAGACGTAACAGACCGTTACATAGTTACACATCAGTGTCGAAACCTTGCATAAGGACAGTGTGACCACAAGTATATAAATGGACTCCAAATGACAAGAAGGTTACCGTCATCATAAGACAATAACATGTTTAAAATATGCATAAAATGACGAAAAGTAAAGTTAAATAATCTCCAATTATAAAATACTTTCTCGCAATAAATGAGGTCTGATCCTTCTACGAAAACCTGCATATTCTGCCTATTTTCGCCTATCCCCAAGTTTGTCCGGTAAAATCTACCTCCGCCTTCCGGCATGCCGAGAGGACTTTTTTTCTATGTCAGATGTTACACATCATATGCGACTACTGTTAGGCTCGTAAAGTTTTTTTTTGCCAAAAGAATTTGATGGACATTCTCTATGGCATGTTCAACCTTAGCAGACTCCTCTGGTTGACTGCCTACGAGGTTCCTTTACCTTTGTTGTGATTATTGTTATTATTATTATTATTACCGTTATTCTCAAATCATAATCTGATAAGATACAAAGAGACTTTACGGATTCCATTGAATCAAAGCCTAATCACCTTAATTTAAATCATTACCAATGAATCGGCAAACTATATAGCCTAAGTTGTTGCCAATACCCCTACCCTCTGAATTAATTTATACAAGTTAGTGTCCAGACCAAGCTCCTTTAGCCCTTGCAGAAAACTTTAGGGAACCACACCAGTGCTTGAGATGACAATTGGTACAGTTCCAACTCTATTACCCTGCAATTACTTCCTGATACGCTCCACTGTCTTCAAATACAGTGTTTGGGCAACTTTACAGCATGCTATTATATTCTTCTATTCCCGGTCAATACACAGGAGATTTTCTAAGTGAAATATCACGGCCCCTGTTTCTGACTCTCGTAAAGAAGGAGGTCCCGTGGTTCATGTTCGCAAGATTAACGGACACGTAGAACTACAAGGCTCTTTCCGTATTGATGTGTAACATCTTTCCACTCGGTATCTGTATATTTTTGTGGGGGTGATTTTGAAAAATGAAACGGAAATGGATGGGACGAAAACAATGAGTGCGCGCGGTGGCGGAGATTGATACTGTCCCCCATTAAAGATATTCCTACAATAAATCATCTTCAAGTTGTCGTTCTTTGGTATGAAAATATTCATTATATCATATTTGATGAAAACAATTATGATTTATTAAATCTTCATACTTTTGCTGTATTCTTATTTAATGTAAGGACTCGAGGTACTGTCGGCCATGTGGCTATGTGGAATCTATATTGAATACAAAATTACTTCAAGGTTTGAAGGCCCCATTAAAGATATTCTTCCTACAATAAATCATCTTCAAGTTGTCGTTGTTTGGTGTGAAAATATTCATTATATCATATTTGCTGAAAACCGATCAAGATTTGGCACTGCAGTTTTACAAGTAGTTATTTCAATGACCAAGAGAGTTTTTTATTAACCTGCCAATCCTTGTAGAAAGGATAAGTTACGTCAATTGAAACTAGTTTCCTCTTGGAAGGAGGAACTTGTGCTAGAATTAGTTCCGATATTTAGAAAGCATTGCAGACTCCGAGTACGTGCACTGATCTCCGGGAAGTCCTTCGATATCGGTTCATTACACTCGACTCCGATATCCTATGCTCATTGAAGATACAAGTACTTGTAGTTATCCACCAACGCACCATTTTATGGAGCATTTTCAAAAATGATAGCCACAAAAATATATTAAAATCACTTTCCTATAATAGAGAATGCAGAAAATCTCCCTTGACATTAACACGCAGTGCTAGCCTTCCCCCCTCCCAGTTAAATACCGCGCCTGCCTGTTACAGTAAATCTGAGCCTATTATGCCACATTCAGGATTACTAAGTAGCGTGCTTATGACGCTATCTGGCGTCACATTAGAGCATCGGCGCCATAATAACGCCATCAGCAACTCCACCCTTGGTTATCTCATCCAGTTTTACTAGCGCCTTGCCTTTAGGGCTTATATTTCCATGATTTTCAATGGTAATATAAGCCTTCCCTTCATTCTCTTCCTCTATAGCCGCCAAAACAAGGATAAATTTACACTTTAATGTGGCAATTTAATTTTCTCTCAACGACTCGATAATTGCTCTATCTAGCGGTAGGAAAACGGAAGCTTCGTGTGATGCTTGTTTCAAGTCTTCCTCCCCTAAATTCCCCCACCCAAACCCTCAGCACACCCACACATACAGAGAGAATGCTATTAAGAAAATAGCTTTGGGTTACATCTCTTTGTGGAATAGCTCTTAAGACATGCAAGAAATGATGAAAAACGCTTAAGAAAAAATAGAGAACACCCATTTGGAAGTAATAAAGGAAAGACGAATTGCGGGGCGGATTTTAAGCATCGTTTGGAAGAAAGTAATATTCTTCTTAACGGCTCCTTTTTCTTTTCATTCCGCTGAGTAAAAGATAATTCGAAAACACGAAGTAAAAGACGTTAAATATAATATGATGATGTAATTTTCTTGGTTCCTGATTTCTTGTAATTAGACTGGAAGACGAGCGAGTGAGAAAGAGGAGAGTATTTTCAGAGGAAACTGTTTTAATTGCAAGGGAGCAAAAATAACCGCGAAATAATTACTAAGTAATTTAAGAGCTCAACATTGTTTACTTTCTCATTAAAATTAAGGCAGTTTATGGCGAACGGCTTCTTTCTCGCTACCCAGTTTAATTTCCCGTCTTTCTCAAATTAAATTAAAACAACATCGCCTCAGACAAAGTGAAACTGGAGCCGCTCATTGTGCCAACTTAATTAGAACTTGATTTTCCCATTATCTCAAGCGGGAGCATTCACAATAAAAATTACACGAGTTAAAGAAATTTTATTTCTGATTATATAGCGTAATTATAATCGGCATTAATGATGATTATCCAGTGGTAGGTATGCTGGTAATTACTTCAATTAATTAGAAACAGGCAATAATAATAATAATAATAATAATAATAATAATAATAATAATAAAATAATAAGAACTTTTGCAGATGACCTTGCGGTTTTTGCAGATTCGTTGGATACGGCCAGGAAACAGATCAACCAGCTTCAAACACAAGCAGCAAAGGCGGGCCTCCTGATCTCTTTCGAGAAAACAGAATTTATTACTAACATCAAAACGGCTCCAAAACATATTGAAGTGAATCATGGGAAAATCAAGCGGGTTGTGAAATTTAAGTATCTTGGGGAATGGATAGACCCTACAATGTCCGAAAACAAGGCTTTTGCGTCACGCTTGAATAAAATTGAAATGGCTTACCATCTAACTAAAAATGTGTACAACAAAAGATCTATATCCCTGAATGCAAAACTGAAGCACTACTGCACGGTCATCCGGCCAGAAGCTTTGTATGCAGCGGAATGTCTCTCCATGAATAGAAAAGGCATAATGAAAAACTGGAGACCAAGGAAAGGAAGATATTGAGGAAAATCCTGGGTCCAGTCAAAGAACGCGGCGAGTTCCGAAGACGCCACAACCACGAGTTGTACACTCACGTAGAAAAAAATAACGGACGTGATGAGGAAAAGGAGGATTTATTTTTATGGACATATAACCCGAATGAAATCAACACGGCTATCCAACAGAATTTTTGCTTTTCTCCGTGAGAAAAAGACAAAGGAGGCCTGGTTTATTGAAGTAGAGAAAGATCTGTTGGAGACTGGGATTACACGTGAAGATATCCAGGAGCGTGGCCCATTTAGGGATAAACTTCAGAAACATCGGAGTTTTCAACTTAAGCCGAAGCTAAAAACCGGGAAGGCGTGGACGACAGAGAGAAAGGTGCAACATCGATTGCGAATGAAGGAGTGCTGGGCTAACATTAAAATGCAGAAAAAACAGTTGACATGACGTTGTCCTTAGTTGCCCGTAACGAAGGAAGAAGAAGAAGAATAAAATAATAAGAAAAAGACGTTTGAAATTCTTCGGGCACATGAGTAGACTGCCGAATACCCGACTAACCAAAATAATACTAGAATTCATATCATCACTCAAAAGTACAACACCATGGATGAAAGAAGTACAAAAAGACATGTGAACTGCTAACATAACCGACACGTCAGAAAGAGACTCCATCCGTAACAAAGTGAACAACTGGGAAGTCCAACCAGATCTACCAAAACCTACACCTTACAGACCTCAATGGTCTGACGAAAGAAAATTGGCATTCTCCAACACAATGAAACAATACTGGCAAAATAAGGAGAACGTCAAGAATTGAGTCAAAAAGTGCTTAACGCTTTCCAATATTGGGAAAATACTCTGTAAATAAATAAATAAATAAATAAATAAATACATAAATAATATTATATATATATATTTTTTTAGCATATCGCTGTTAGTGCCAGGAGTGTCCGAGGACATGTTCGGCTCGCCAGAGTTTGTAGCTGCTTCTATGCGGACACCCATGGGGAAGTACCGTCGCGTGTGGAGTGTTGTCTGGGGAGGAAAGTGTGACTGTAAGGACGAGGAATTGGAAGGTAGCGGCTATGGCCTATAGTTAAGGACCAACCCCGGCATTTGCCTGGAAGGAAGATGGGAAACCAAAGACGACCATCTTCAAGGTAGCCAGCGGGGGGAATCGAACCTCCTCGCCTTCTGGATGTGAGCGACTGCCTGCAGCCTCGCCATAATGACCACGGCTAACTCACCCGGTATCAATATTAATAATAAATAATAACAATGCCAGTCCCGTGGAGTTAGGATAGTGCGTCTGCCTCACGCCTGGAGATCTCCGGTTCGATTCCTTGATCCATCAGGGATTTTAGAAACTGACGTGAGGACTGAAACGGGGTGCACTCAGCCTCGTAAGGGCAATTGAGTAGCAGTTTGACAGTGAGTCTGTACGTCACATAGAAATGTGTAGGCCGAATGGTTGGGCAGCGGTCATTTGGTAGGCCAGGGCTCATCAAGGACTTTGGTGCCACGGGGAGGGGATAATAATAATAATATTAATAATAATAATAATAATAAGTACATTCAGAAACCACAAGCACCAAGGGAATGGGCAAAATTAAAGACATTGAAAAACAAGAAAGGGAAATACTGAGAAAAAAATTACGGCGCTGTTTTCAGAGATAATTTTTGGCAACAACAAAAAATACCAACAGAAGAATTATACAGAAATACTGAATCTATCACGACACTCATCAGAAAACACAGAGTGAAGTTATTTTCAGATATCGCCAGAATGAACGACATCAGACTGACTAAAAGAATACTCAACATAATTTCTACGTCGGAAATGGGTAATGGTTCTTCTTATGACAAAGAAACTATGGAAGATTTACAACAATTACATATCACCATAGAAGACATTGTAGAGAAAAAATCAGAAACCTGATATTTTAATTTAGATCACGACCCGAAAGAAATAGTCGTAAATGGTCAGATGAAGAGAAGAAGACACAAAGTGTACGGAGGAAAAGTTTTTGGGAAGATAAAAAGAAGAAAAGAGCCACCACCAAAAGCTAGATATTTGTGGTTTTAGCGCTCTCCTTAATGGGGAATGTTCGCAAATAATAATAATAATAATAATAATAATAATAATAATAATAATAATAATAAATACGAGCCTTACAGTAGTCGCATTCAGTATGATGTGTAACATCTGACATATTATCCTACTCGTATACTAAACAGCTTGGACATTCTTAAAATGTTAATTTACACTCCATTTTCATACTGGTACTATGATGAATGTATAGAATGAATTGGAGATATGCTACTGTCACATTTGTGGCGCAGCGGTCAAGCTGTTAGTCTCTCACCGATGTAGACCGGTTTTGATTCCCTGTCAATACATGTGAGATTTTCGGATTGAAATGCCATGTCCTGTGGTTCGCATTCCACGTAAAATGGAGGTACCGTGGATCATGATCGAGAGATTAACGGACACGCAAAACTACAAGCTTCCTTCCTTCCTTTTACATTAATAATTCATAATAACAAAGTGACACAGAACGTCGACAGTACTCTCAAATACTGTGAGCACACTCCTCAGTAACTACAACATTCATTATTCTCAAGGCTCTCATACAGCTCGTCGTAAACAATCAAACCATGGCTTCCTACAATCATGAAATGACCTAGTCTCACATATGATGAAAATACAGCTTTTATTCCACTCATATAACAACATTCTGTTTTGCATTTAATATTTGACTACTCACCCACAGCTTGACAATAATGCCGCTTACTTAAATGTCATTTGTCGTCTTTGTCCTACCCCATGTGATATTCAACCTTGAACGTGAAGCTTCATAAACTGCTCAATGCCAAATGAAAGTCAGTGAAACATTTGCCACTGTGCTCGTCAAACCAGTGCCTGCTAAATGCACTGCCTACTGTATTGCCATAACATTCTCGAGCTACAGAGCACACACTGCCTTGTTTCCAATACACACATTTTCAATTGTACCTCCAGATGGCAGTGCGTCTTCACTTCCGTCGGATCCACTTCCGCCCGATTCACTTCCGTCCCATTTTTCTGGTATTGCGTCTTCACTTCCGTCCAGTCCACTTCCGTTCGATCCACTTCCGCCCGATTCACTTCCGTCCCCAATTCAAAATCACTCCCACAAAACTATCCAGCAACCGAGCGGAAAGATGTTACACATCAATAATAATATACTTTGGTTCACTGAAGCCCGTATAGTTATGTTGTAAAGTACCAGAAATGTGTTATATGTACTGTATAAACCGAATGTAATAATAATAATAATAATAATAATAATAATAATAATAATAATAATAATAATAATAATAACTTCATCGTTACTTACTTTCAGGAGAGGAAAACCAAATGGGCCTGGATCATTGAACTGGATAGAGAAGTAGGGATTACATCAACTGACATTCAGGAGCGCATCCCACTCAAGAGGCATCTTCTAGGAAGCCAAGGTTTCCGAGAAAAAACGAGGCTGAAAACGGAAAATATTTGTGTCGGGAAAGGAAGGACACCTTCTGAGAACAAATGCGGGCGTAATGGGTAAACGTCTAAGTCCGAAGACAGAGACAGTTGGAATGACACGGTTCATAGATGACCGATACGAAATTAATGAATATAATAATAGCCTAATAATGATAAACACAATTAAAATACAATAGAATTCCTCTGCCATCGCCATCAGGACAATCGGACCTCAATGTCACAGGCAAAGAGCACATGTCAATCACTCTCAGTGCCGGAATCCGAACCTGGATTCTCCAAACGTGCAACTCACTATTCCAGTTATGCATTGATCACACTGGAAGATCAAACAGGAATATTTTAATGCTGGGACGTCACGATCAACAATCCCGTGCACTTGGGTGTGTGTCTGATACCTGAGTCAAGGTGTATGGGCTGGTATTGGCCTTGGAGCCATCTTCGTACCGGTAATTTAGACATTTTCGAAGCCATTTTAGACTGATGTCTTCACAATCTAACAAAGGAATTGCTATTCAGACGGGCAACACATTAACAATAATAATAATAATAATATCGTATGGCCTCGGGTGCCGGGTGCAAGCCCAGAGGGCAGCTTGCATGTCGAATTTCGTCGTTCCTTTGAACGCTATGAAAGTCAAGGATGTTAGATATCTAAGCTCCTTGACACTTCAGCGCTTTCTAGTAGAGAATGGAGGAACTTTGTTTTGGCGGAAAATCCCGAGATTAATTTTGCCATTGAACACGGCCTACTGAATTCGAATGGGTTCTTTAACATGCCAACAACGTATGACTTCCATGTCGTGATTTTTGTCGCCTTTCAAAAATCACTTACCACGGCCAGGGGCGAACCTGCAATCTTGGGGTTGGTAGTCCGACACGTTAACCACTCACCCACCGTGGCAAGCGGTCAACACATTAATGTGCCCACTATAAATTAGGGTGGTACATATTCAAACATTGGAAATGCGAAATATTCGCACTGGTGAGATTATGCAACTATTCAGTCAATAATCGAATGATTCAACGAACAAGTCGAACCATTGAAATGTTGGAATAATTATAATAAATATAGAAACAAAGAGAAAAGAAATAAAGAAAGAAAGAAAGAGAGAAAGAAGGAAAGAAAGAAAGAAAGAAAGAAAGAAAGAAAGAGAGAGAGAAAGAAAGATAGTTAGTTATTGTTGTTTTAAGGGGCGGAACTACGAGGTCATCTGCCCCTATAAAGAAAGATAGAAAGAAAGAAAGAAAGAAAGAAAGAAAGAAATAAAGAAAGAGAGGAAGAAAGAAAGAAAGGAGGAAAGAAATAGAGGTTAGTTAGTTATTGTTGTTTTAAGGGGCGGAACTACGAGGTCATCTGCCCCTGAGAAATAGAGGAATAAAGAAAGAGAGAAATAAAGAGAGAAAGAAAGAAGGAAAGGAAGAGAGGAAGAAAGAAAGAAAGAAAGAAAGAGAGAAAGAAAGGAGGAAAGAAAGAAAGAAAGAAAGAAAGAAAGAAAGAGAGAAGGAAATAAAAAGAAAGAAATAGAGAAAGAAGGAGAGAAAGAAAGAAAGGAAGGAAGGGAGAAAGAGAGAAAGAAAGAAGGAAAGGAAGAAAAAAAGAAAGGAAGGAAGACAGGAAGAAAGAAAGAAAGAAAGAAAGAAAATATAAAGAAAGAGATAACAAGTGATGTTTGATTTGAATGATATTTATTTAGGCCTGTAAGGATCCATCAGGCTCTATGTGGAAGGGACTCGACCCACGGATTCACCCCTACTTCGAACAACTCGTCCACTGAACATAGCCTATTTCTTATCAACAATTACTGTAATTTTCGAGTAAGTTACCGTACTTATCAATTTGGAATAATTGAACATTTGATTTTCATAATCGACTTTTCGGAATACATGAGTACCGAGCTTGGATTGTTCGCACGATTCGAGCAACCGAGAGATTCGTACATCCGCAATGTTCGAAAATTCGGATTCTTAGAATATCGAATGTTCCAACTTACGGATAATCGAATAATTTATTCGAATTGAGAATTCCCGAACAGGCCTATTCGAAGGAGTCAAATTAATGAAATGACATATAGGCTTACAGTCCTAGAAAAAACATGTTTCTTTCTAGGTGTGTGAGTGTGAATGATCGTGTGACCTCCGGAGAGGCCGAGTGCAGGTCTTTCTACTTGACGCCTAGCGAGCTAACCATTTGGCCACGGAGCCGGACTTTGTCTAGGTAAGAAGGTGAGAATAGATAAGTGTTAATCTCCGCCAAATTTAATTGGGCACATGCTGACCGATTTGAAATTACCTATTTAATTAGATCCTGGAATAGAAGTGGAGTCCACTTCTAAATGGCTGATGTTCCTCCCCTCAGCTGTCCTCATGAGGCTGAGTGCACCTCGCACCCGCTCTCAGACTTGAAGCGGATTATTTTTGTGACCACCTCGTGATATAGCGGCTGTCGCCAAGGGGGTCCCGGTTCGATTCCCACCTCAGCCAGGCTAGATGTGGTTTTCCATTTCTACTCCGAGCATATGTCGGGATGGTTCCTAACTAAATGACACGGCCCTTCCATTAACACCTCGATTACAAATATTCACACAACCACCACAATAATACAGGTTGTCAGACAAATTCTACACACACCCAAGTACACGGGAATGAAATGACCACGAAGTGCAAGCCTCCAGATGAAACAACAGCAACTTCTTTTGACTGAGGATCGAAGCCAGGAGCATTGTTGTTGTTGATTCTTTAGGGGCTTTACATCATGGTCTTGTAGCCCCATGTACTTGGGTGTGTGTACTTGTAATCAAGGTAGGATATGGGTTGTTGTTTAAAAAAAATAAAAATTATTTATTAATTTTAACGTTTAATTTTATAATCTTTATTTTATTTTATTCTTTGGTGTGTTTTATTTTAATTTGTATATTTACTGTATGTTTTATTTTATGGTTTAATTTTAATATTTTTGATTATATTTATATTTACTAGTTGAAATTTTATCCAGCACCATAAAACTAGACAGATAGGCTATAATATTTTCTTTTCAGAAATATTATATCTTCAAGAAAGTTTGTTGTAATTGGGCTGAAAGTTTCAACTATTAGTACCTTTGATAATAGCCTACAAACTCTTTCTATAGTAGGTGATTAATATCCTATAAAGGGTTAAAGGTCCCCTTCGGTGCAAAATTCTGACACCCCAGCGTCTCTAAAAGCCACAGTTATTAAAAGGGACGTAAAACCAATAACATTATTATTAGAAATAGGCTACGTTTCTTTCACAGAGCCTGGAATCGAACCCAGGCCTCCGTGGTGACAGTAAAGAATGCTAGTCACTACGCAACGAGGCGGACGAAGAAGAAGCCAGTAGCAGGACCACCAAAGCGCTCAACCTCACCAGAAGAAAGATCTAGGACGTGGAGGAAACGGGATAGAACTGTGTGTGATATGTGCTGAAAATTCCAAAGTAAACGATCAAAAGAAATTAGATTTAGTCTCTGTCGATATTTCTATCCTGTTACGCCAGAAGTTGGCTGTAACAGATGGCCCGCCTAACGACTCCGGGGATCAAACCGCGACCTCCCAGGTGTGAGAAACAGCGCTCTGGACAACGCTCGGATAACTATTCATGAAGAGGTTTCAGTAATAAATGTTTCTGTTTGTTTTACAATTCTGCTTCTTCTTTTTTTTGCCCCTTTGCGCAAAAATAAAAATTCAGTTTCAATTTATTATCCACGAGGTCCGAACACAATACCCATAAGCTCGACTCAGTATTTATTGAGTCTGTTAGCAGACAGCCGGTATTGAGATGTCACTTTCCCCTCCTCCGCAGCGAGTACATAAAGACTTCACTACGTGACTCATATCTCAGCGGCCATCTTGAATTGAGCTCCCATAATGACATATGTATAATTTATAGATTAACTTTGCCTTTTGCTGTACGTCAGCTTTGTTTTATGTCACTATCGGTAAGAGTGATGAAAAAAATAGTCGGTAGTCGCCATTATGACAAGTCTACTCTCGTTTGTAATTAAAGAGTGTCATACTTACTTAAAGACTAGCAGAAATAACGGTACCCGTTCTTGGGATGTTTTTTTTTACTTCCCGCCAAAAATACTCTCGCATAGTCATTTGTTCTTAATGCAGTTACATTGTTACCTCTTTATCCAATAGAAGAATTTAAATATCTCGGAAGCAAAATTACCAAAGATGGAAGAAGCAAAAAAGAAATCAAATGTAGAATTCTACAAACCAAATTAGCATTTCACAAAAAGAAACGTTTATTCACTATAAAATCCATTAATCTTAAAATCAGAAAATGATTATTAAAAGCGTATGTTTTGAGCATTGCCCTTTATGGTTGCAAAACGTGAACAATTGGGAAAGAAGAAAAAAGGAGGTTAAATTCTTTTGAACAATGGTGTTATAGAAGAATGCTAAAAAATAGCTGGACAGAAAAAACAACGAATGCTGAAGTATTTAAAAAGGTGGAGGAAAATTATACCTTATGGAAAAGCATAAAGAGGAGGAGGACTAGACTGATAGGACATATTTTGAGGCACGATAGCCTGCAGAAAACGGTATTGGAGGGAATGGTTGAAGGCAAAAGATGTCGTGGAAGACCACGCCTACAATATGTACAGCAAATCATGTCTGATGTAGGATGCAGAAACTATGAAGAGATGAAGAAGAAAGCTATAAATAGAGCCGACTGGAGAACTGCCGCAGACCAATTCATGGATTGAATACTTAAGAAGAAGGAGATCCAATAGACTCATAACCTAACTACTTTTATCAAAATAAGTGTTATTATGTTAGCTCAATTCTAGTAATTTGATACCGTTTTGTGACATAGAAACAGAGAGGAGGTAATTTACAAAAACCGCAAATTTCAGCTCAGACAATTTTTTGCCGAGATCTTAATGTTGATGAAACAAATCAAGTTTTGGATATATTTGACCCTACCGTTTTATTTTTCGAAATATAATTTAAGGGTAGAAATATTTGAATATTTTCAAAGACACTTGCAGAGTTTATAGCCTACAAAAAATTCGTATCGTATTTTAGGTGATAAATGGAGGGGAGATACCTCTTACAGAGATGGTTGGTTGGTTCCTCAGTTTACGGGCTGCGACAACGCGGTCATGTAGCCCCGTATACTTTGGGTGTGTGTAGAATCTGTCTGATAACAGTGTTAATTGTGATGACTGTATTAGAGTGTGTTATCTGTTTTCAATTCAAGTGAGGACTGCAGACATTGATTTTTTTCAAGTAGTTTCTACTTTTGTCACCAAACGCCATCGTCAACGACTACTAGTTCAGAACTTGATTACCAGATGCCACCGTAGTCGGCCCCTGGCGACTAACGTCGGAACCTAAAAGCGTTTGTCGAATGTTTAACCTATATCTAATTTAGCTTCACACGGGTGTAATTAGTGGATGGTTCTTCAACATGCCATAAATCTATGACATGGGACCGCCGGCTTTACTTCCCCTCCGAAGGAAGGCATAGTGAGGGATTTTTAACGCTCTTAAAAATCCGATGACTTCGGCTGGGATAAACCCGCGATCTTGGGCATAGAGGCTCAGCATGCTACCAACTACTCTTATTACAGAGATACAAAGTTAAATTGGATCCATGGAGCTGGCGTTGCTACGGTTACACTCAGTCTGTCTCCCATAAAACGTTTAGTTAAAAATTATAGAAATATACCGTACTTAAAACATATACATTAATAACCTCACGAGAAGAATACTGTACAGTGGCAGACATTCCTTCCCCTAGTCGCTAATAGGCCTTTGACTAGCAAGTAGCTAACGGTACAGGAACAAATGTTTGGGCTGGTCGGTCGCTATGTGGGGGGCCCAGTAATTGACTCAGCATGTCTGCTATTGTCGCTGCACTGACCAATTGTGCTGTCCAGCAGCTCAGACACACTTCACTCCGTGTCTGTTTTAATCACACACTTGTTCAATAAAACTTGAAATCTGAATCTTACGAGCTTAAGAAAATAATATCATAGACAACACTTGCTAGCACTCATATCACAAAATGTTCTATAGTTTTACAACTATTCGAGGGCTTTTATTCAATCCAGGCCCGTATATAGATATTAATTCGGAGTTATTTTTATAGCTGGAATAAAAGAAGGCTTTTGCCTTATGCAATTGATTTTTATAGACCTTTCACAATTGTAATGTCTTATTTTTTCACACATCTCAATATCCCCGATAGTATTTAATTGTTTTAATCGTTCAGTCATTTATTCTTTATTTTATTTATGTAATTATTATTTAATTAATTAATTTCATTTCTTCTGTTCCTTCTCCTCAACCGCTAGGTTGGTGGGTAACATGCATGTCTTCCAAAACGTATTGTTTCTCTGGCCTGTAGTTTGAAGTGGCAATAACAGTGCTTGCCTTTAATGCTGTCTATAAATTGAGTCCTTGGTCTTCCTCGACTCCTCTTTCCTTCTAGCTTCCCTTCGAAGAGTGTGGTGCACCAGTCAGATTGACGAATCAAATGGCCAACATGACTATTCCTTCTTCTGTTTAAGGATTCAACCAAGATACGTGTCTCCTTTGCTCTTTTGAGAACATTCTCATTCGTGAATTTATCAGTCCAAGGTATCATTTACTCATTTATTTATAGAGGTCACCATATACTCTTGGCCATACGGATCGTGCACATTAGCTGGCATCATTATACTATGCATTTTCTGGGTGTAGGCTATGATTCATGTAACGTATAAAAAGCAGTATATTCTGAGCTGATTATGGCAATGAAATTGCACTTTGCTTTTATATAGTCTAATGTGTGAAATGAGTACGCATTTTGACATAGAAATTTTCAGAAAAAAATATTGTATTAGTTACTTCAGGTACACATTGTTCAGTTGTGTACCGATCAAATACTCTCAAAGTTTGTTCACAAACTGGGAATGGATAATGACAGACAGGTAACCACTTGTCTAAAATTATTATTGGGTTAGAATGGAAGAAAACAATCCAAACAAACACCGGGGACTTTCTCTTATACAAAGTAGAGATTTATTTATTTACTTTTTTATTTACGGCACCGACAGTAGTGGCTACGCTCGCTAAAGCGCAGCATTAGGTCATGGGGCCAAGCTCTCTGTTGACTCAGTAGACGCGTGGGTTCGAGCCCCACCGTCGGCCGTCCTTGAAATGGTTTTCTATGGTTTCCCCATTTTCAACACCAGGCAAATGCTGGGACGGTACCTTCTGACAGGCCCCGGCCGATTCCTTCCACATCCTTGCCCAGTTTCATTCACCATCATTCATTTCATCTCTCATTAACTCCTCTCCTGAGGTTGGCGTCAGGAAGGGCATCCGGTCGTAAAAACCATCGCCACAAAGACTTCCATCGCATCTCATCCCCGACCCCGTTGGAAAAACGGGAATAATACGGGGTAGACATACATACACTTTTTTTTATTTACGGCGGACAATAATGGTGCTGCCATTTGCGGCCGTATCTTATTTGGAAAGCAACGGACATGCGTAAATCTATGTTAAATTCAGTTAACATAGCAGACAGTCTCAAGCAACCAGACGATGCGATCCATGTGGCAGTGGATGAGATAAAGGCAATTATCACAAATCGTGAGTGCGTTGTTATTGTCTCTGATGTAGGCTACTAATCAAACAAACAGTACCGGTATCGTACATTTTGAAGCAACGTGAGTGTTGTAGGACCATGTCAGGTTTCTCCTGAAAACCATGGACTTCCTTCAAAGGACGCCTCACAGCCTGTCTGTCATGCAGATCTGATACTTCCAGTTCGTTAATGTCCTTCTCCGTTTCCGTCAACCATGTGGTACGAAGCTTCTTATTGTGCCAAAATCTGAGCAAACGATTGGTCAATCTACTGGGAGGTAATCTCGCGATATGGCAATAAAAGGCTACTTATCTTATATTACTTATTTACTTATTTATTTACTGCGGACAATATTGGTGCTGCCATTTACGGCCGTAGCCTATTTGGAAAGCTATGGACATGCATAAATCTATGTTAAATTCAGTTAACAAAGCAAACAGTCTGCAGCAACCAGACAATGCGATCCACGTGGCAGTGGATTAGATAAAGGCAAATATCACAAATCGTGAGCGAGTGGTTAATGTGATATTGTCTCTGATGTAAGCTACTAATCAAACAAACAGTATCGTACATTTTGAAGCAACGTATTGTAAGTGTTATAGGACCATGCCAGAAGCCGGTGATAATAGCTTATCTGTCTAGTGATATTTATTGAGGTATACTTTGTATTGAATAAATGACCGGTTTTTGTTGTAGATTCATATAGGTGCTTTACAACATCGTGTTCATGTATCCCCGTGTACTTGGGTGTATTTATAACTGTGGCTGGAGGTGGCCAAGGCACTCATTTAGGTGCCATTTCAGCATTCGCCTCGAGTAGAAGTGTAAAACCACGGAAAACTACATCTAGGAGGGATGAGGTAGGGATCGAACTCACCTCTTCTCAGCTCTGCCTCATAAGGCTAGGTAAATACCGTTCCAGCCCTCAAACCAGAATCTCATTTCTTGGCAGAGCCGGAAATCGAACCCGGACCTCCGCGGTGACAGCCAAGGATTCTAACCACTACACCACGGATTGGACTGAGAAAAAGAAATGTTGACAACAGAAATAACATATGATTGTTAGTCTATTATTATTGTTAGTATTATACCGATTCCTTCCCAATCCCCATCTGAATTACAAATAATGTACACACATTAACACATCGATCAAAAAAAAGCGCAAGTTATAAGAAAAAAAGAAAACCACACACACCCAAGTACACGGGGCTAAATAACCAGGATGTCCAAGCCCCTCAAATGAAACAACAAAATGTAGTCATGGCAACAACGTGCCCACAAGGATAAAACAAAACAAAGGAAATAGCCTAAATTGAAATAGATTACCAGAAATGAGATGGCGGTGATTGTAGAAATTAGAGTAAGAAACGCCAGGGCATATCCTGAACTATCACCAACAGTTAGCGCAGAGGTACTACAGTATAAGTAAAAATTTAGACTTTCACGACCGGCGTTGAAATAGGAATCTCTGTTTCGCGGGCTTATAGGCCGTCTTCCAAGGACATTTTGTCGTCCTGACGTTTCGCAGAATACTGCGTTCAGCATGTTCACAGGTTACATTAAGCGAGGTAAAACAAGTAAACAGAAGATATAACAAGTAGTTCCGTGAAGAACTATACAGCCCATTTTCATATATCCTACTTATGTTAATTGCCACTATTTAACATACACAATTTCAGTTTGATTGCTGTAATAGATTCGTAGATATTGAGAACCGACTAAATATTTCGGATGGTCGCCATGTTGGATGTTATATATGTAGGTCCTAGAGTTATGTACTGTTACACGCAGATTATTGTGAACGTGTAGTATTCAAACTTCAATCGCATAATTAGTACACAAGAAAAAACAAGGAGATTTAAAATATTTTCACAGCTATCTTGAGGTTATGGAAACAATTGAAATAAATTAGATGCCAGTGGATTAACATTCGGATAAAGATTTATTGTACCAAGTTTCACTGCACGCGGATGGTTAAATTGCGAGAAACGTCCATGTGAATATTTATAATTCGCGTCACCGCCATGTTGGATTTGTGATCACCAGGTTATTTAAAGTCCTATAGGTGAACTTAAGTTCATAGCCCCTATGAACATTAAAAAATGCAGTTTGATTGCTAAAATAGATTCGTAGATATTCAGTATCGTCTAAATATTTCGGATGGTCGCCATGTTGGATTGTTAAATGTATAGGCCATAGAGTCATGTACCATTAAAGGAAAATTATTGCGTAGGTTCATTATTCAAACTTTCACTTCGATCACATGACTACATCACAAGAAATAAAAACTTAATTTTAAAATTCGCACTGCCGCCATCTTGAGGTTATGTAAACAATTGAACTAAATTAGATACCAGTGGATTACAATGTGTATAAATATTTCCTGTACCAGGTTGCAGTGCGCTTGGAACATTAAATCGCGAGAAAGGTCTATTTAAAATGTTCAAATTCGCTTGGCCGCCATGTTTGTTTTGTAGTTAACCGGTTTTTGAAAATCTTATAGATGGACTTCCAGTAGTGCCCTTTATCTCAGTACAAAATTTTAGGGAGATACCGCTAATAGTTTCAGAGATATAGAATGCCGGTGAAATATTTCGCACATCCGCCATCTTGTGATTATGTAAACAATTGAACGAAGTTAGATGTCGGTGCATTACAATGTATATAAACATATACTGTACCAAGTTTCATTGCGTTTGGTTGGTCAAATCGCGAGAAACGTCTATTTAAAAATTGCAAATTCGCTTGACCGCCATGTTCGTTTTGTAGTTACCAGGTTTTCAAAAGTCACATAAGTGAACTTATAGTAGTTCCCTCTATTACCATAGAAAATGTCAGGGTAATATCGGTAATAGTTTCGGATATATTGAATGCTGGTGAAATATTTCGCACAGCCGCCATGTTGGATTCGTGAGTCGTAACAAAATTTGAAGGGCACGGTCGAGGTCGCCGGGAATAGTGCTATGAACTTTCCGAGTTTCATTGAAATCGCTCCTGCCGTTTAGATTTTATTAGGGGGGGGGGGACACACACACGAATCACACACACACACACACACACACACGCACACACACACGGACAAAAGGTGATCTCATAAGCCTATTTTTTCAAAATTGAAAATAGGCTAAAAATAGTCAACAACCCACACATAGAGGCTACCATAGCAACGGCGTACCACATAAAAGTAATGCATCAAGGACAGGGCTGCTCGTCTGTTGCATCTTCTCGTCTACGACGAGGCTTGAGGGGATTAAGGACTGGAAGCCAAGCTCTGTTCACTACAGTATGATGGAAAATTTTGCTTTTTAGTTGAAATAACATTTGCAAATGTCGACCGAATACAAAAACCAAGCTGAGTGCCAAAATCTAAGTTTAGAGATGAACTGGAAAAGCATTGTCATTTTCTGAATTGTTGATTCTGTCTTCCAAAAAAAGCTTAACAAAGTCAGAAGCACTTACATTATAAACACTCATGAGATCTTAATGTTACCAAAGGAATATTATTCTTAGACTTACCTCCTTTGTCCTTAATACTGGGCTAAGTGCCCTGAAGTATCACAATAATTAAAGGCAAAATTTACAAGAGAAGAGTTAGCAAACATCTGGTTATGGATAATATTTCGGTAAAGAAAGGAGAATTCTTTTTAATGAATTTTATTCGTAAAACATAAAAAACATGTACCGTACTCAAGTCTTAATAATATAAGGCCCTAAGTAAAAAGTAGTGTTTTTTAACACTTTGTTGCTGAAAAATTAATAATTATTTTGAAAATAATGTAGTGTACAGTACTTTTCTTTAGGCCATAACATTATTATACAAATATTAAAAGTTTTACTAAGTAAACAGTGTTCTTCAAACCATGGCCACTGTGCTTGTTCAGTGTAAAAATGTTTGTTTTCTTCGTTTAGATATGGAATCATCGTTTTTTATGTACATTCATAATTAAAACAACACAACATTCTTAAAACACTGAACTCGCGCCAAAAAGCAGAAAACATTATAACCTCCAAGACGTCCAAGTAACTACAAAACCGGGGCATGGTAGCTCAGCGGTCTGGCTGTATGCCTGTCACCAAGGCGGTCCGAGTTCGATTCCCGGTCAATGCATGTGAGATTTTCGAAGTGAAATGCCATGTCCTGTGGTTCGGATTCCACGTAAAAAGGAGGTCCCGTTGCTCATAATCACAAGATTCATGGTCACGTAAATCTACAATCTTCCTTCCTTCCTTTAACTAAACAAGTAGTTCCGTGAAGAACTATACAGCCTATTTTCATATATCCTGCTCATGTTAATTGTCTCTATCAACATACAAAATTTCAGTTTAATTGCTGTAACGGATTCTTAGATATTGAGAACCGTCTAAATATTTCATATGCTCGCCAGGATGGATTTTTATTTTTGTACTATTTCATTAAGATTATTGTGTACGTGCGGTATTCAAACGTCAATCGCATGGTTAGAACACAAGAAGTAAAAACGAGATTTTAAAAGTACGCACACCAGCCATCTTGTGATTATGCAAACAATTGAAATAAATTACATGCCAGTGGATCAACATTTGTATAAGCATTTAACGTGCAACGTTTCATGGCACTCGGATAGTTAATTCGCGAGAAATGTCCATTTAAATTTTTATACTTCGCGTTGCCGCCATGTTGGATTTGTGCTCACCAGGTTACTGAAAGTCCTATAGGTGAACAAATGTTCATAGTCTCCATGAACATAAAAAAAAACAGTTTGGTTGCTGTAAAAGATTCATAGATATTGAGAACCGTCTAAATATTTCGGAAGCTCGCCATTTAGGATTGTTATATGTATAGGCCATAGAGTTATGTACCATTCAAGGACAATTATTGCCTAGCTTCATTATTCAAACTTTCACTTCGATCGCATGATTACGACACAAGAATAAAAACTTAATTTTAAAATTTCGCACAGCCGCCATCTTGAGCTTATGTAAACAATTGAATTAAATTAGATGGTAGTGCATTACAATCTGCAAAATCATTTTCTGTACCACATTTCACTGCGCTCAGAGAGTTAAATCACGAGAAAAGTCTATTAAAATATTTCAAATTCGCTTGGTCGCCATGTTCGTTTTGTACTTTACAGGTTTATGAAATATACATAGGTAAACTTGTATCAGTACCCTTTATCACCGTACAAAATTGCATGATGATATCTGTAATAGTTTCGGAGATATAGAATGTCAGTGAAATATTTCGCACAGCCGCCATTTTGAGGTTATGTAAACAATTGAACTAAATTAGACTCCAGTGCATTACAATGTGTATAAACATTTGCTGTACCAAGTTTCATTACGTTTGGATAGTTAAATCGCGTGAAATATCTATTTAAAAGTCTCAATTTCACTTGACCGCCACGTTGGATTTGTAGTCACCAGGTTTCTGAAAGTCTCATAGGCGAACTTCTAGTAGTACCCTTTATCACCGTACACAATATCAGGGCGATATCGGTAATAGTTTCGGAGATATTGAATGCTAGTGAAATATTTCGCACAGCCGCCATGTTGGATTGGTGAGACGTAACAAAATGTGAAGGGCACGGTCGAGGTCGCCGGGAATAGTGCTATGAACTTACCGAGTTTCATTGAAATCGCTCCAGCCGTTTAGATTTTATTAGGGGGGGGACACACACACACCTCACACACACACACACACACACACGGACAAAAGGTGATCTCATAAGCCTATTTTTTCAAAATTGAAAATAGGCTAAAAACCAGTCACATTGCACTTGGCACATAGCCCGGATATTGATATATATATTAGGTGGCACTTAGACCCAGGCGAATTCTTGTAGCCATAGTTTGAACTACTTTCGGACTAAATATCACTTAGCCCGGTTTTTACTACACTGGCATAGGCACTTAGCCCACATTTTAGCAATACAAAGGAATTTGAATGTTTTGGCACTTGCTCGGTTTTTTTATTCAGTCGAAAAATAACACAAATAGGCTAATTACAAACGCTTTAGAATCAACATTATTTTATTGTATTATCAACTTGTAAAATTACAAATTCTATGCGTATAAAATGCTTACGGAAGGCAAATCTATGATGTCTCACATAGAACAGTCATGACATGCGCCGGAAAGGTTTCTTTTCAAATAATATTTTCTAGCGATTCCAAGAGCGATTTGGAGGGGTCTGGTGCTAATCTCTGCGAAATGTCATGCAAATGTGCGAAGATGAGTGAAATGAGGTAGCTTTGTGAGCTGCAGGAGATACCGTTACTACATGAGAGTGGCAGGTGTCACCACGGGGCGCTAATACCACCAAGAATGCAGCTCACTGTCACTTGGGCTGTGTTTTGGCCATGTGGGGGGCACTTCCCTTTCAGCTGGTAATTGGATAACACGCCCACTCTTCCGCACAAACAACTCTTGCTTTACCAGCAACTCGACCATGAAGATCCTATCCGTGACTGACCTTTCCAAAAGAAACACCCCCAGGGGCTCACGACTAGTGGGACGTGGGTTGGCGACCACGGGCCCCAAGCTGAGTTCGGCATTGCTTCCACTTACTTGTGCCGGGCTCCTGTCAGTCATCTTTCCTATCGACCTTCCTTGGTCAACTCTTGTTCTTTTCCGACCCCGACGGTATTAGGGTATCCGAGGCCTAGGAAGTCTTTCACTTTCCCGCCTTAATTGGCCCTTTTCTCATCTTTCCTGATACCCTCATACTTCGAGGGGTCAGCCTTCTTTTCTTTTTCATGTTATATCCTGCCTTCTGCTCAAGGCCCTCAAGGAGGCAGGGTGTGTGTAGCCCCACCACTTCGGTGCACCCTGGATATTGCTACACCCTCAGGGGCTCACGGCTGGTGAGTTCGGAATTTGGCGATCCCGAGGGATTCCTGAGTTGGGTCCGTTTTTCCTCTTTTTCCACTGACTTTGGGGCGGGCCCTATCCGCTTTTCCCCTTTCCTAATTGCCTTTCATGGCTCTCCTTCCTTTCAAGTCCCTCAATCCTCATTCTCCGAGGGTTGAGGGCATTTCTTTTCTTCCCGTCCTTTGTTTGCCTTATCCTTTATTTGTTTACCATTTCTTCTTCTAGTATGTAAGTTTGTAGATAGTATTAGTTATAGTTTTCATTCTCATCTCATCTTTCACTATCACCCAAACCATAAGGGGCCAATAACCTAGATGTTAGGCCCCTCTAAACAACAATTAGTATCATCATCACCAAAAGAAACACTGAAAAATACCTCACTTGTTCATGCGTGTTCCTGACTGCAAGGAGAAGCTTCAGCTTATATGATTGTGACGTCATGATTGTTCAAAGAGCAAACATATTCATTAATACCAGGGTTGGTGTTAAGTTGCGCGTTACTTGCTGCAAATCCTTCACTCCCACAATTTTACTTTTTACGGTAACGCCATTATTAATTAAATTAAATTGGAATTTGATGTTCCTCAGTCGCTCAATACGATTGTACCCAATTATGATGGGCTATTCCTTAAGCCTGAAAAATATTTACATGAGATTAATAAATACACTAGGATGACCAGTTTCGATCGTCAAGTGATCATCATCAGATCCATTACACTTAAGGGGAGCCGGAGGTGCCTATGCTGCCCATGTTAAAATCATGAAATTTGAGGAACATTTATGGAAAAACTATTGCTCCTAATAGTTTGAAAATTTTTCAACATATACAGTGGTTTAGTCTTGAAGTTAAAACGTGGGGATATTTTATTATCTTTTATGTTCGACGATGTCGATATAAAGACTGAATATATGGTATGCGACTTCCACAACAATAAACCCAGTATGACAAATACTGAACTTAAACTAGATGGTGAAACATTACCAAGGGTAACAAAATTCAAATATCTAGGTTCTGTCATTGCTGAAGATGGCACGATAACCGCCGATATAATCCATAGGGCCACGTCTAGGTGGAACAAATGGCGCGAACTAACAGGAGTTTTATGTGATCCGAAAATACCCATAAGAACGAAGGGGAAAGTTTATAAAACTGCCGTAAGACCAATTCTACTCTATGGTAGCGAAACATGGGCTACTACAAAGGCACATGAGCAAAAGCTACATACCACTGAAATGCGTATGTTACGTTGGGCAGGTGGAGTTACTCTCAAAGATAAAATCCGTAATGAACATGTGCGGGGCAGTTTCAAAGTAGCGCCTATAACAGAGAAACTTTTAGAAACCAGGCTAAGGTGGTATGGACATGTTATGCGAAGACCGGAGAATCATGTAGTGAAGAAGAGAGGGAGCGACAGACCTCAAACAACATGGATGACGAATGTCCAGAGGGACATGAGAATATTGGGCTTATCTGCTGATGATGCTTTACAAAGAAATGAGTGGCGCCTCAGGATTAAGAAAGCCGACCCCGCGTAACGGGAAAAGGCGAGGAAGAGGAAGAAGAAGAAGAAGTTCGACGACGTCGATATGTAAATATTATATGTCAGAAAACTGTTTCATAATGGGGGTCATTAAAGTACTACTTTTCATTATAACACTGTTTTTTCAACCAATCAGAGCTCAATATTTTCATTCATTGACCAACTAGGTAAGGATAGCTTCTGACATGCACTCAAATTCCAACATGTCGGACATGAATTACATGATTTGAAAGTTGACAATGTAGCCTACATTGGATCAACCATTGTACTTACAATACATAAACTGGGCATTATTGAAAAAGAAATAGCACTGTACTCTAATATCCGCAACTCCAATTTCTACACATTCGTATGATTTCGCCGACAATTTTAGTGAATGCCCTTCATTGTTGACATAAACACATCAGAACATCATGGAGGAAGCAGGCCTATGACATTAGTTCCACGGATATTATAGGCTAATCCAGTTCTCTGTTCAGTAAATTGATTACTTACGCGAAACGTTTCCGCCAGATGTCATAACTGTTCTATTTGGGACTCAATTGATTTGCATTCCGTTGACATTCTATACGCATCGAATTTGAAGAATAACTAGTTGATAAAACGGTACATTTTAATTCTAAAGCGTTTGTAACAGCCTATTTTGTGTTATTTGGCGTGGTGACGCAGCGGTCAAGCTGTTGGCCTCTCACCACGGCGGACCGGGTTCGATTCCCGGTCA
Organism: Meconema thalassinum; assembly: GCA_946902985.2. NCBI lineage: Eukaryota > Metazoa > Arthropoda > Insecta > Orthoptera > Tettigoniidae > Meconema > Meconema thalassinum. The sequence continues at coordinate 412,319,745 of OX336393.1, forward strand.
ATGCATGTGAGATTTTCAAAGTGAAACGCCGTGTCCCATGGTTCGGATTCCACGTAAAAAGGATGTCCCGTGGCTCGTGATCTCGAGATTAACGGTCACGTAAAACTACAATCATCCTTCTTTCTTCAATACATTCCTGCATTATAGGATGGATTATCAGGGTCTTCTTCTTCATCATCATCCAAGAGCTTCCATTTTATTCCTCTTTCGTGTCCTGTTGTTCAATCATATTTCATGTCCCTTTCTCGTCCTTCTGTTCCTCTTATCCTCTCTCTGTCAATACTTCTTAGTGCTAGCAAGTTAAGCATAAGGCGGTTAAGGCTTCTTCATTGGTTGTGTACATATGGTGAAGTATTGTGGTCCCATTTTTGCCAATTCAAGCTTTGACTTGTGTTGTGGAGCGGATATGTGAATGAACTGTCCACTGGTTATCTACGTATATCTTCGCTTGTGTTTGATGGCTGAATGTCATCACCGTCTCATATTTTTTAGTTTTGCTCTATGCTTTAAAATATTTTCTGTGACCTACTTATATGGTGCACCATATTAAGTCTAATAGCCATTTGTTTTCTCGAGTGGTATGCTATTTTATAATTTTCTCGAGATATTAATAGATTGGCTGTTGAAGGGGATAAAAGCAATTAATCCCTGAAACATGTACCAGAAGCAACTCTAATTATATTTCCTTTCGTTTATGTATAAGGCGGATGTATAATTGTAGTTAAAAACTATTTGGTACATCAATACGGAACCATCATGGAAAGTAATTTAAATAATAGAATCTCAGGGTGATATCAGTAATAGTTTCGGAGATATAGAATGGCGGTGAAAAAATTCGCACAACCGCCATGTTGGATTGGTGAGGCGTAATAAAATTTGAAAGGCACGGTCGGGGTTGGACAGAATAGTAGTCTACTATGACCATACCGAGTTTCATTGAAATCGCCCCAGCCGTTTAGATGTCATTAGGCGGACACACACACACACACATATATACCCTCACGCACACACGGACAAAAGGTGATCTCATAAACCTATTTTTTCAGAAATTAAAATAGGCAAAAATGGTAAATACCTACATTATTAAAAATATACTAAAAACTAAAAATCCAGATCTGTTACAATTTTGATTAATGTGGAAAAAGTATTTCTTGAAAACAGCTCGACGTAGGAAATACGAATGTTGTGGACACGATGTATTGGTACCTTTAAAATTTTCAGATTTGAGGTTGGGAAATTATTAATTCCTAATAACTTAATTTTTTGATTAACAATTTCACAGCAACGTGATCGTAAGGTTATTGTTTTAACGTTAACATATGGACATAACATGGATAAGTCATCCCAACCTCAAATGTCAAACTTTCAACTTTATATTCCTCTGCATGTTCTTTAGGTTGGTAGCTTGATGAGCTTATATGCCCAAGGTCACGGGTTCAAACCCGGCCAAAGTCGTCAGATTTTTAAAAAGCGTTAAAAATCCCTCAATATGCCTTCCTTCGGAGGGTAAGTAAAGCTGGCGGTCTCATGTTATAGGGTTATGGCATGTAATAGAACCTTCCTCTAATTACCCATGTGTGAAGCTAAATTATAGGTTAGATTTGACTAACGCCCTTAAGTTTCAACGTTCGTCACCAGGAGCCGACTGCGGTGGCATCTAGTAACAAAGTTCAAAGCTAGTAGTCGTTGACGGTAGCATTTGGTAGCAAAAGTAGGAACTACTCAAAAATTGAAAGTCTGCAGTCCTTACCTGAATCACAGATAACACACACTAATACAGCCATCACAATTAACACCGGTTATCAGACAGATTCTACACACACCCAAAGTCACGGGGATACATGACCGCGTTGTCGCAGCCCCTAAACTAAGAAACCAACCAACCGTTCTTTAGGTTCGATGTGTTTCTTTACTTGGATTAATTTTGAATAACATTTCTTTTTACGGTACTACACTGAGCTTCAACTAAATAGGCTAATGGGCAAACCGCGTGGAAGGGAGATAAAAATGGCAAATGACCCACTCGCCAGGCAATGCAGAAACATATCTCGATAAATCACTGGGTAGTGTTGTACTAGGTGTCGTGCTACCAACCCGAAGCTTGCAGGTTCGCTCCAGGCCGTGGTAAGAGAATTTTGAAAGGCAACAAAAATCTCGGCGCGCATGTTATACGTTGTTGGCATGTTAAAGAACCCGTTTGAATTCAGTAGGCCGTGGTCATAATGACAATCTCGCGATTTTCCGCCAAGAACACAAAAGTTCCTCCTTTCTTTACTAGAAAGCGCTGTAGTTTCAAGGAGCTTAGATATCTAACCTCCCCGACTTTCATAGCGCTCCGAGTAACTATAACAATTTGGCATGCAAGCTGCCGTCTGGGCGGCAAATAACAAACTTGCACCCAGCACCCGAGGTCATACGATATTATTATTACTAGTTCTACTAATTACTCGACCCTCGGTCTGCTGTAACTGCAGTTACACTATTATAATATTCACCAGGCCCGAGGTTTGACATATTTTCGAACTCGGTCGTGTCTGGAGATGAAGGTTAGCAGTTAGCATGAACAATGGCCTCTGTCACAAGAATTGAGTCCAGTTGACATGTTGATGGGATCTTGGTGGGAGGTGTGAACTGTAAGCGAGGTGGATTATCCTCGGCTACCTGCCACGAGTCATTCACAAGTGTGGCATGCTGAGTTCTCAATGTCCGAGACACTGGGCCAGAAATTGACTGTGGGCAGGGACCCGGATAATTCAGGACTTACAAATCTGCGAAAACATAAAACGGACAAATATTAACAGTAAATGTGTTGTTGTAACTAAATGTAGGCCTGCACAGATAAACTACAAGTTGGGCCCTTTAAAAGAGATGTACACATCGCGAATGGGCATCGCAAAAGTATATAAAGTAATGTTTCTGTCTGTCTGCTTACTGGTTTATCCGGTAGTCACAGTGATGGGATGAATTGCAATTGCCTAAATTAATTATAATAAAAATTACTTTTAATGTTCAATACTTTTCTAAGCAAGAGGCAGATGACCTCGCTGTTCCGCCCCCTTAATACAATAACAAAAACTTATCTTAGCAGACAAAGTAGGGGTCCCCATCTTAGCAGACAAAGAAGGAGTCCCCATCTTAGCAGACAAAGTAGGGGTCCCCATCTAAGGATACAAAGTAGCCGTGCCCCATCTTAGCAGACAAAGTAGGGATCCCAGGTCTTAGCAGACAAAGTAGGGGTCCACATCTTAGCAGGCAAATTAGTGGTCCTCATCTTAGCAGACAAAGTAGTGGTCCTCATCTTAGCAGACAAAGTAATGGTCCCCATCTTGGCAGACAAAGTAGCCGTCCCCCGTCTTAGCAGACGAAGTAGGGGTCCCCATGTTAGCAGACAAACTAGGGGTACCCGTCATAGCAGACGAACTATGGGTACCATCTTAGCAGACAATGTAGCGGTCCCCATCTTAGCAGACAAAGTAGGGGTCCTCATCTTAGCAGACAAACTAGGGGTCTCCATCTTAGCAGTCAAACTAGGGGTCTCCATCTTAGCAGACAAAGTAGGGGTCCCCATCTTAGCAGACAAACTAGGGGTACCGATCTTAGCAGACAAAGTAGCGGTCCCCATCTTAGCAGACAAAGTAGGGGTACCCATCTTAGCAGACAAAGTAGGGGTCCCCATCTTAGCAGACAAACTATGGGTCCCCATCTTAGCAGGCAAAGTAGGGGTCCCCATGTTAGCAGAAAAAATAGGGGTACCCATTTTATCAGACAAAGTAGGGGTCGCCATCTTAGCAGACAAACTATGGGTCCCCATCTTAGCAGACAAACTATGGGTCCCCATCTTAGCAGGCAAAGTAGGGGTCCCCATGTTAGCAGAAAAAATAGGGGTACCCATTTTATCAGACAAAGTAGGGGTCGCCATCTTAGCAGACAAAGTAGGGGTCGCCATCTTAGCAGACAAAGTAGGGGTCCCCATCTTAGCAGACAAAATAGGGGTACCCATCTTAGCAGATAAAGTAGGGGTCCCCATCTTAGCAGACAAAGTAGGGGTCCCCATCTTAGCAGACAAAGTAGGTGTCCCCATCTTAGCAGACAAAGTAAAGGTCCCCATCTTAGCTGACAAAATAGGGGTACCCATCTTAGCAGATAAAGTAGGGGTCCCCATCTTAGCAGACAAAGTAGGGGTCCCATCTTAGCAAACAAAGTAGGGGTCCCCATCTTAGCAGACAAAGTAGGGGTCCCCATCTTAGCAGACAAAGTACGGGTCCCCATCTTAGGAGACAAAGTAGGGGTCCCCTTCTTAGCAGCCAAAATTTCTTTTTGATTCAAATCCTAGCCTAATTAGCCTAACGTATTTACATCATTCCTTCTTTTGTGTTGCTTGGTTCAATAACCTCCGACGATTTTTGAATTTTTTGAAAAATCTTCACACCGAAAGTAATTAAGTGAAACTTTGCATTGCTCGTAGTGGTAGAAAAGGCAAACTTCTATCTAATCGACTGGATATGGTTGAGTTTCATTGACTCACACTAGTGCTCGTAGAGGTAGAATAGGCAAACTGCTATTCTAATCGACCGGATATGGTTGAGTTTTCGGTGAAAAAATCATCTCCTAAAGGTACAATGTACTGTACCTAAATCCTCAAGTCCGTAGAGCCCTGCACGGATGAATAGAACGCTACCCGCATCCGCCAACGATCCGCGCGCCTTTTATCCGAATCCGCTGACATTACAATAATATTTTTCTTTATTAGATAAAGTATTTAGTGTTAAGGCAACACATTGAGGAGAAAGTCCGTCCCCTAGGCCATGTGTGAATAGCAAGACAATATGAACTGAGTTTTGTCCCTCTGAGTAACGGCAATTGAAACAGCGGGTGGCTAATTATAGCACTTACTTTGTCGTCGGATGTATCCACACAGGCAAGCGCAAGTATAAAGGACCTTTTTTTAGTCTATTTTCATTTTATGAAAAAAATAGGCTTATGAGAACACCTTTTGTCCGTGTGTGTGCGTGTGTGTGTGAGATGGTGTGTGTCCCCCCCCCTAATAACTTCTAAACGGCTGGAGCTATTTCTATGAAACTCGGTAAGATCATAGCACCATTCTGGCTGACCCCGACCGTGCCCTTCAAATTTTGTTGTGTCTCACCAATCCAACATTCAGTTGAAACATTTTAATAGACTTTTCTCGTGATTTAACTCTCTGGGCGCATTGAAATGTGGTACAGTAAATGATTATACATATTGTAATGCACAGACATATAATTTAGTTCAATTGTCTACATAACCGCAAAATGGCGGCTGTGCGAAATTTTAAAATTAAGTTTTTATTTCTTGTGTCGTAATCATGCGATCGAAGTGAAAGTTTGAATAATGAACCTACGCAATAATTTTCCTTTAATGGTATATAACTCCATGGCCTATACTTATAACGCGACGCGAACTATAAATATTTAAGTGGACGTATCTCGCGATTTAACCACCCGAGTGCAGTGGAACTTTGTACAGTAAATGCTTATACAAATGTTAATCCACTGGCATCTAGTTTATCTTGTTTTTACTTCATGTGTCCTAATCATGCGATTGAAGTTTGAATACCACACGTACACAATAATCTTCATGTAATAGTTGGCTACATAAATAAAAATCAAACATGGCGACCATCTGAAATATTTAGACGGTTCTCAATATTGTTTTATCCCTCTGTTGGGGGTGGGATAAACAGGGTAGTGTAGATGTATTAATTTAAGGGATGTTTCCGAAAAAGGGGAGTTTCCCGTAATTGGGGGAGACTACTAGTGTAGTGTGTTGGTGTGAGGATGTGATCTGTTGGGGGTATTCCTACAGGGTGCGTTTACCTGTTAGGGGATGAACGTCTAAGAGTGAGCTAATAACTCAGCCTGCCAATTAAGTAGAGCGAGCGTTTAGCGAGCTCACGTGCAGAGTCGACACTTTGACACGCTGCAGTGGCTGCTTGCTCGAATACAATAGGATTCCTGACGGCGCAGTTCCTGGCCTTCACGGTCAGGGGCAATTAGGACTAAGCCGTGTTTTATTATACTAAAATTCGACGCGTTTCGAAAGAAACCATGTCTTTCATCGTCAGGAATAATCTGGAATACGACAATGTTGCTAAGAGAAAGCAACGAAGAACATATAGAAGGTGCCCAAAGATGGACGCCATTATAGCCCCATGTTAGGGACAACGGAAAGCAGCAGTGAATTACTTTCTCAGGGTCCTGATAATAGGTAGCCAGGATTCACTGAGATTGTAGCCGGTGTCGCGGTTGAAATTATCTGGGTGTTTACGTATTTCAACCGCCTTCCTGATGATTCTGGGACGATATTGCTTTATACGGGCAAGAACATCCACTCCTTGGAACATGACATCATGGCCAGGTGTTAAAGCATGATCGGCAACAGCTGATTTATCAGGTTGAATGAGCCTGATACATCTATTATGTTCCATAATGCGAGTGCATATTGTTCTCGAAGTCTGCCCTATGTAAACCTTGCCACAAGTACAGGGAACTCTGTAGATACCCGGTTGTTGCAATTTAGGCAAACTGTCCTTAGTTGGTCGCAGGAGTTGCCTAATCTTAACAGAAGTTCCAAATACAGTCCGTATGTTGTACCGACGTAGGATTTTAGCAATACGATCCATTGTGTTATGTATGTACGGAAGGTAAGCAGTTCCTCTTACATCTCTTTTCTCAACTGACGTCCTATTATTAATTGTTGGTTTCAGAACCGTAGAAATCAAAGCCTTGCTATAACCGTTGCTCTCAAAGGTGGTTCGCAGGGTGTTAATTTCTTCTTGTAAAGAAGATAATTCACAAATCCTCCTAGCCCTGGTAGTTAGAGTTGTAAGGATACCATGTTTCTGGGCAGGGTGATGGTGAGAACTTGCGTGGAGATATCTATTGGTGTGTGTTGGCTTACGAAAAACGCTGTGTCCTAAAGATCCATCCTCTATCTTGGTGACGAGAACATCTAAAAAAGGTATTTTGCCGTCAGATTCCTTTTCCATGGTGTAACAAATAGAAGGGTGCTAACATGGGGCTATAATGGCGTCCATCTTTGGGCACCTTCTATATGTTCTTAGTTGCTTTCTCTTAGCAACATTGTCGTATTCCAGATTATTCCTGACGATGAAAGACATGGTTTCTTTCGAAACGCGTCGAATTTTAGTATAATAAAACACGGCATAAGCCCAAAATTCAACATTATGAATAGTAACACGGGCCGTGAAAGTCTAAATGACAAAATTAGGACTAAGGTTAGGTCAGGCGTAAGGATGTAAAACTGGGTAAAATGAGTAATAAATGTATGTGTTTACTGACCAAGTGTTTATTGGTCAGTAGCTGTGATGTACTGTCCCTTTTAGGTACTGGACAGGTATAACGTAAAGTACAAGGTGTAAAATACAAAAGTGTTCTGGGTAGGTGTTACGATGATTAGGAATCTGAGCACACGGCTATTTCTCACCTGGTGAAGAGCTGGAACGGACCTCGGAGGAGCAGAGCCGCTGACCACGAACAGATAATGGGGCTCTTCTGGGTCTAGCTTTTAAGGTCTTCCCCCACTGCTCGGTCAGCGTTTCCTCACCGTCGCTGCTCCAGTTAGTGTGTTTATGTGTGTATTATGTAAGCGTGGTTTGTCAGCAATATTGCTGGGCCTGCGTGTGTTGAAGAAGTATGTGAGGCTTATGGCATCCCTATGAGGGTGGTTTTGATGAAAGATGGAGGGGTGGGTCTTAGGGGTACTGCCCCTGGGCTGTACAAGACCTCCTCGGCCTTTGTTCGCGGCCTCGCGAACGGGAAATAGAGTAGGCGCGTCGGCGTAGTGATCCTTCTTCTTCTTTTTCTTCCTGTCCCTCTTCTTTTTCTTCTTCTTCGGTGTCGTGTGGATGTGTAGATGTCGTGTTGTCCTTCTGGTGATGTGAGTTTAGCGTGTGCTCAGAGAGGGTGGGTATTGGGTATGGAACATGTTTATGCTTTACATATGTGTAGAATCAATTATAAAAATTTGTTACATGGAAATTAAAAATACATATCTTGAATACATAGTGTGGGAAATTGTTATTTTACATTGTCACAAAAGGAAAAAGAACATCGGTTTTGGCTGTGATGCTGCCCTGCAGCAGGATGAAAAAAATTGTTTACACTTGGTATGACACTGAAATATAATGTATGAAAGAGTGAAGAAGAAAGAAAATAGGCGCTCTGGGGTGTAATTTTAAGGGTGTATATTAAAATGAGTTTATTGTGTTGGGGTAAATAGAACGCCTTTACAAATTATCGTTATTAGGAAGAAAGGAAAGAAAAACAAGTGTATTGGGGGTTTACAGTGTGGCATTGTGATAAGTGCAAAAATAGTATACAAAATAAAATACAAAATAAAATACAAAACGGTGGATGAGACTTGTTAGATAGGTCATGGATTTGAGGACAGACGCTATCAATCAATTCTTGAATGCTGCTTACTAAAACACAGAAATCGAGACTGAGGGTAATTTTCCTGTCAATGACCGGTAAATCTCCATTTCCGACTCTAAGTAACAAATTAGCAAACATTAGCAAACATCTTCTGAAGATAAGAGTACTCTCGTGTTAGTTTTGAGTGCCAATTTTGTTATATCCGGCCATATGTAAGATCTTTTTAATGAAGCGTTCTCTTCGTCGGCTCTCGTTCCTCTGGTAACAACTGGTAAGATTTGACGAAAATCTCCGGCGAACAAAACTGTGCAGCCACCCATAGGTGTCTTCCGATTCCTTAGATCACGCAAGGTCTTGTCTACAGCTTCAACGGAAGTTTTGTGGGCATTGTAGCCTCATCCCATACTACTAAAGAACAATTTTGGATTAAAATGGCAGTGTTACTTTGTTTTGAAATATTACACGTGTTTCCATCATTACTGCTGACTTTCAAAGGAAGTTTAAATGTTGCATGTGCTGTTCTTCCCCCTTCCAAAAGAGTGGCTCCAATTCCAGATGATGCGACGGCAAGAGCAATATTACCACCAGACCTCACTTTGGCGAGCAACAAATACATCAAGAACGTTTTGCCTGTGCCTCCAGGGGCATCGAGAAAAAATATCTTACCTTCCTTATCAGTGATGCTAGTTATGGTGGTATCATAAGCTTGTTTCAGATCGTGGTTCAGACGGTGTTCTTCTTGAGCAACGGTTTGAATGAGCCGAGGACGATCCCTGAAGTACTTATTATTGTTTGGCTGTAAGTTATAGTTATTTGAGAGTGGAGTCCAAAATCTTTGATAGATTTGTTAGCAATGGATTGCACTATTTTGTTGAATTCAGTCAGCCTTTCATCGAACAAACTTATGTCATAGTTTAATTCTTGTAATGGTACCGCTTTTCTCTTTCTGTTCAATATGTCTTCTGACATGCTCTCCCGGTGATTATTCCAAAGACCTAATACATCCGGAACTTGGCAAAGGACGATAATTATGGAAAACAAATATCTAAGTGAACTTGCTGAACTACAGAGAGCAGCTTCTGATAATGTGTTTTTCCAGTGAGAACCATCTTCCAACAATCTCTAGACTCAGCATGCTTCCTGAAATGAGTCTTAAGTTATTCCTTCTACAGTCCTTAAATATTGAAAAGAAGTAGGACCTTTAACAATATGAAGTAACATCCTTACATGAAAACATTCACTATTATTGGGATGGACTACATACACACTCGTCCAAGTGCATCAGTTCTTTAAATGTCATCGTAACCAGCAACCGGCTCACCCTGTTTTCTCCGTTGAAATTTTCTGTTAGTTTGATTCCAAGTGTAATAACTAGGAACTTCGTTATAAGTAAGAGTCTTTGCAAAATAGTCACCTGCACATAACTTAAAGAATACTGTTAGCGTTGTATCACGAGGAATATTGGCCATATCAGAGGCAGTATTTTCAGTGAAATAAATCGTTGCCCATTTTCTAAATGGACTACAAGGTGAGTGATTGCAGGTGCTCTTTCATATACACTGAACGATAAAATTCGCCACACTGCCTCGGAGGTGCAAATATATCTTCTAGATTGATATTGTTGAACCTCATTTGTAGATTGAATGCTGAAAGTAGCCTGATCGCTGCCTTTATTTATTTACTTACATACACATTTAATGGCTTTGACGGAACTACATAATTCGACGTTGATGTGCGCGTCAAAAATTTTACGGAGAACCGGATTATAGGGAACCACCCATCGGTTATCTATTTCATTGTTCCTGAGAGTTGCAGTTTCTCCGCCGTCATCAAGTGACAACCTACGGTACTTGGGATAACCATCATTACCAGTAGATGTGCAGTTTTGGAAATGTTTTGGATACCTTTTTGTAAAAACTTCTTCACGCATGTAAGGCGAATTTTCATTTAAAGCACCACATGGGTCATGAATCATGTAATGTCGGATCGGAATGATTATTGGGTAACTCTGCAGAGATTACACTGTCTATCTGTTCTAGTCTAATCTTATTATGCAACCATAGTAGAAGATGGATGTGAGGCAAGCCACGTTTCTGCCATTCGACAGTGTACATGTAACAGCGAGTTTGGCCAAACATTTTCTCTTTATTAATTAGGAACATTAATTTTTGAATATTCAAATGAAATACCCTGTTCACTGTATCGTATCTGTTTTGTGGTGTTGTATTTTCGGGTAGATTTTCATTAATTTCAGTCCAGTTATAAATACAGGCAAGTGCACTGAACATATCAGGTTTACCATATTTTCTGACATAAGTCATCGTATCTTGAGTTCTTTCATGAAGATACCATTGCCCTCCTGTAAATAAAGACGGCAATATGACCAACTGACCGATATTCCCAAAATGTTCATTTTCCCGCAAAGCATCTTCAAATGGATATAATTTTACGCTCCTAGTTTTGTCTGATTATTCCATATGCAGGCTAAACGTTCCGATTCAATTTTAGCATACATATCTAGCAAATACCGGTTTAGTAGCATTCCAAATCTAAGTATTGTATTGAAATCATTAAGTCTCGTTATTATTCTGTAACGGTAATAATAGGGAACATGCATTATCCGGGTTTTTAATTTAAAATGCGCTAATCTGATTCAAAATGTCATGCAGAATTCAAAAATGTGGTCAGAATGTACGAATAATAACTCCAAACATGATAAAAATCCGAAATAAAATACGCAAAATGTCACGTGACGCGAGTACACGATCTTATTGGTCTGACGTCATCGTTTATGTTGGTGGTGTTTGAGGCGGAATAAACAGATGTTGTGCTTTGAGACACAGTACTCGTATTTCTGTTATATTTTAGTGACCAGTAAACTTCGGTTCAATCAGCATTGCGTTGAGTAATTCTAAGTGTGAAGTTTTGTACTTAACATGAATTCAGCGCAGTTAGTGAGGCAGAAAGGTTATAGATGGTGTATAGTTCCAATGTGCACTAATACATCGCATGCTACTCCAGATAAGTTACTTATCAATGTTCCAAAGGACCCAAAAACTAGGAAGAAATGGATTTTGGCGTGCCGGAGAAATGCCAGTGATATATCGGAGAAGTCTACAGTTTTTTGCTGTGAAGATCATTTTAACGTAAGTTGAATTAGTTTGAAAGGACTCTTGATCATTTAACCACGTCTGCTTTTCTGGTGATTTTGAATTTGAATCTATGATACTTGAATTAAATTTTGAAATATGAGAGTAATGAACAGTCCATAAGTTAATGGAGATTATTAAAATATTCTCCAACCTAACCTAACTTTTAGAGTTTCCATGTCCCTAATAATAGGCCTAAACCAAGGTTTCACGATCCAAATTGATTTCTCAAGTTATACCAATTTATCTTGGCATGTGACAGTTAGGTAAGTAGTTATTGAAAAGCTTACTTTTGTAAACACATTTAGGCTACAACAAAATACCAGTAGCCTACTCTAGGGCCTTTAGGCCTAATGTAACAGAAAGCAACGTAGGCCTATGTACAGCATGAAAAAGAATTTATAAAGAACAAGTGTAGGCAACATCTGTAAAAAAAACAATGCTTTTCAGTTCGGGTGGTCTCAAGTCTTATAAGTGAAATATGCTGATTAATAATAATAACAATAATGAATTACAATGAATTTTATTAATTACACAGCACAGTAATTTTAACAAAATACATATTCCTACATTAGGCCTACCATACTACACATAATGGTGATGAGTTAAAAATATTGTCCTAACTTAGTTCAAGTTACAAGAAAAAAAGGGTAAATCAATAAATAAAATCACAGCACCCAAAGACATTCCTATATTATGTGACCTAATGCCACCAAGACACTGTTCTTGCTTGATATGCTAAAACTGTGTGAAAAGCTAGATGAAGTCAAATTCATCTTCAGAAAAGTAGCACATGGTCAGCAAAGCTTGTATCATTTATGCATGAAAACTTTGTTAGGATTTTTACATTGTGCTAATCCTGTTTTTCCAGCTGGAAAATGATATGGAAAACTGGGTTAAATTCAGAATCATTGGATGTCCAATTAAAATGAAGTCTGGAGTCATCCCCCATATATTTCAATGCCAGTCAGACAGGAGGAGAACAATGATTCATTCACCAAGGCCTGCTGCTGCCAAACGTTTACGAGCTGAGGTGATTGAAGAAGCACTTAGGTCAAAGGAAACACAAGAAATACCCCTATCACAGAACGTAGCTATGGAAAGTGATTTTGAGGGTGTAGAAGTAGATACTGGAAGTACCTTGTCTTCACAAAACTACGAAAAGTGTACACTAAATACCAGTAGGCCTACTGGTAGTTCAGATGTTGGAATTCAAGTAAACCTAGTTCCTCATTTTAGAAGTAAGGCTATTCAAACTAAATTCCCTGTGACAAGTACTGCCTCATCTCCAATTAAATTTAAGTGTCCAATTCCACCTCCAATTGAAACAGACACTTTCGAGAAAAGCTGTAGTTCTGACTGTGAGAGTAGGGACTCCGATTTTAAAGTCGCAGATGGTGACAGTGACGAAGAACTAGATGAGGAACTTGCACGTGAAATTACGTTATTAAACAAAAATGAAGTAGTCAAGGGTCGACTTGAAGTAATAATTAAACGTAATACTAAATTGTATCTTGGTTTGCCAGAGCAAAGTTTATATGTACTGGATTTACTTGTCAAGCAAATGAACCTTGAAATGAACCACATTTTACTAACACTAAAAAAAATTAGGCTAGCTGAACCATTCTCAATTCTCGCAGATGACTTTGGAATTTCAGCCAGTTGTGCTAGTCGCATATTTTGTAAAACTGTCCCATTATTAGCACTGTGTCTTAAGAAGTTAATATTCTGGCCTGAAAGAAAGAAAATTGTAGAACTTTTGCCCATGCCTTTCAGAGCAAGATACAGTAATGTCCAGTCTATTATTGACTGTCTAAAAATAGAAATTGAGAAACCATCCAATTCAATGCACCAAGCACTTACTTGGTCAGAATATAAGCACTGCAATACTATTAAGTACCTTATATCTTCCAGACCAGATGGTTTCATTAATTTCATTTCTGAAGGGTATAGTGGACGTATAAGTGATTCCCACTTGTTTGAAAGATGTGACTTTCTCAAAAAGCTACCTTCTGACTGTGCAGTTATGGCTGACAGGGGGTTTAAACATGTGGAACCACTTCTGATACAAAATAGATGCTCGCTGGTTCGACCACCTAGTGTAGGTAATGGAGAAAAAATATCAAAGGAAGATGTAATGCAGACCAAGAGAATAGCCAGCTTAAGAATTCATATAGAACGTTTAATTAGAAGACTAAGAGAATTCAATATATTGACGCCTCATGCATGTGTTGACCATAATGTAATACCTGTGATTGATGAAGTTATTGTAATAGCTAGTGCACTGATTAATTTGCAAGCACCACTGGTAAGGTATTAAGACGAGTAACTTAGACTCATTGAATCAATGGAACCATTCGTATATAGTCAGTCTGTCCATACTGTATATACCTACATGTAGGCTTACATATATGTGTGTATGTAATTGTAATTGTATTTACATTTTGAAGTAAGTTAAGCCTACTTACTTTAATTTACATATTGGTGTTAATGGCACAATCTTATTTAATTTTTCTTAGGAATGTTTTCTGTGGAGCCTTTTAACACACACATGTATTACACGAAGAACAGTTTAGGCCTATTATTCTCATGTTAATCCATTTTAGTATATGGTATAATCTTATAGAGTACATATGGGGAAATATAGTAGGCCTATTTTACTACAAACGGAACTTCATAATATGAATCAAAATATAAGCAATGATCAGCCTACTAACCACTTAGGCTATGGGCTTAACATTCCTCATTAGTACTGGAAATATGCATTCTTTCCAGAACTTTTCAGCTTCATTAATGGCTCTAATAGCCAGTTCCTCATCGTATTCTACCCAAAAAATAGAAATACGCTTTGTTGCTTCAAAACTTGGATCAGCAACACAAAAAACACCCTTTTCCATTTTTGAAAAATGCATCTGCATTTGAATCTGCAGTAGGAACTTGTCACTTATTTTGCCATTGTTGACATAATTTCCTACTGAAGCTTCTCTAGCTGGAGACTTAACTTCCACAACAAAGTCCTTTCCAATGCCATCTGGTGAAGCTCCCATTACAGGATGTGATGCAGAAAGCAGGAGACCACTCTTTTGTATTTTGGTGCCAAGTAGGGCTTGTAAAGTGGATATGACTTCAGTTTCAAGTATACATCCCTTTTTCATTGCTTTAGTCTGTGCTGTTTTCACAGCACCGATCACTCGTTCCACAAATGTCCCATCAGATGTTCTGCACCTAGAGTCTGCATGGAGCTTGGAGGCTGTGATTCTCATATATCTGAGTTCATGCCAAGCTGGATCAATATGTTGTTTCAAAGTTTGCCTTTCTGCCAACTTAATAGACTCGAAGTCCATATTCTCTTTTGCAAATGTGAGAAAAGAATCACTATCTCCACCTCTTTCTGCAAATTTAATCGCACGATAGTGCAATGACAGCTTCTTGATGCAGTCACTTTCAGTGAAATACCTGTCATCCCCCCCTTCCCTATTCGATAACCCAAGATGTGATAATAATAATAATAATATTAGCATATCAAAATTATCATTTAATTACTCGCTAGGTCAGCTGAGTTCACAGCAAATAAAACCTAGGAGTGAATGTTCCGATTTGCTTGGTTTTCAAGAACACCCTCATTTGATTTAGGAAAAGAGATTAGGCGGGACGAAACCAATGTCAAGACCAGCTTGTTGAGTAGAAGGCTGGATGCGTACCTCAGCAGGCCGTATTAAATTGACCCTGCCAAAGGTGAAGAAGAAAAGGGGAATAATCTTCCTAGTGACTTCATGCAATAAATAACATCATCTCAAAAACAAAATATAATGAAAATCAAAGATACAATTAAATCATGATTAAATTACAACTAAAACCCTAAACCGCTTAACTTAGGCTTACGTTTAAAGGTAATGCAAATTACGGATAATACTGTGAATAAAATAAAATCAGACATTGCCCAGATGGCAAAATTACTTTTCCCCATCATACGATTAATATAATTACAGAATTGAGGGTAGTTTCACCCGCAAGGATACAAGGAAAATAACAACATGAAATTTAGGCCTGGTGCCGTTTCACAAACAAATTGCATAAAGCAACAAACGCGTTCCTTAGTGAACGAAAGCGTCTGAGAAACTTCAGAGTCCAGCACTGACTGTCTTCTGAAGCCTATCTGACCAAAGTTAAATCCACGAGGTTCCCATCCAGCTAACCGGAAATAGGGCGATAATAACCCACCCTGCAGTAATTACATAAAAGGCACCACCAAATTGTACAAACCCTTCCAAAATATTACATACTAAAATAATAATGTCAGTCCCCTTAAAATACGGTCCACCGTCACATGGCCTTAACGACATAGCAAAAGACACAGTTTAATGTTCCAGCGAACGGTTGCCCCTTCTAACAAATTTAGTTAATACCACCTGGTGTATTTCAGCCCTCCGGAGGAGCTGCCTAGTTCCCCCGGAGGCGATCGCCTTTAAGTCCTTCCGTCACCAACCTTCCACTCGTACTGTCTTCCCTGCCACAGATCGCACCCTTGTATTCCAGAGTCCCCCACCACTTGACTCCAGTAATACCACACGCGACTAGTGGCCCAACCCGCTAACACAAGGGCCAGAGCCCGAGGTTTGAGTTGGTATCATTGAATATCAGCCCATACAGGTTACTGCGTAGAAACCTTCTAGGAGTCGAGGCGATACACAATGTCCTTTGTAAGATTTTTCTCAGAATAAGAGCTTGGTGAATGAAGCTGACAGTAAATGTTCGCTTTTCCAATGTTTGCAGACACAAAGCTCGATTTATCTCCCTTTACAAGTGTCTATCACGATAAGCCTATAAGTGACAGGACACACAAAGGCACAAATCCTGGCAGAAGGCTTGGCGAATGAAACTGACAGGAAATGTTCACCATTCAAAAGTTCACGGATCAAAGCTTGACTTATCCCTCTTTTCCATTTACGATAAACCTTTAGGTGACAGCACACACAAGGGCACAAATCATGGCAGAAAAGGCTAGGCGATCCCATTTCACCAGTAGCCAGGCGCCAACTTGGTGAATGGAATTCTCAGAAGAGCCCTGGTGTATGCTCTCATGATAATCTGGCCAGACCTGGAGCTCCTGCGGCGTCTGGAAGATAAGATGAACATGTACCGATTTGCCCGGTATAGAGGGATAAGTCAAGCTTTGATCCGTGAACTTTTGAAAGGTGAACATTTCCTGTCAGTTTCATTCGCCAAGCCTTCTGCCAGGATTTGTGCCTTTGTGTGTCCTGTCACTTATAGGCTTATCGTGATAGACACTTGTAAAGGGAGATAAATCGAGCTTTGTGTCTGCAAACATTGGAAAAGCGAACATTTACTGTCAGCTTCATTCGCCAAGCTCTTATTCTGAGAAAAATCTTACAAAGGACATTGTGTATCGCCTCGACTCCTAGAAGGTTTCTACGCAGTAACCTCTATGGGCTGATATTCAATGATACCAACTCAAACCTCGGGCTCTGGCCCTTGTGTTAGCGGGTTGGGCCACTAGTCGCGTGTGGTATTACTGGAGTCAAATGGTGGGGGGACTCTGGAATACAAGGGTGCGATCTGTGACAGGGAAGACAGTACGAGTGGAAGGTTGGTGACGGAAGGACTTAAAGGCGATCGCCTCCGGGGGAACTAGGCAGCTCCTCCGGAGGGCTGAAATACACCAGGTGGTATTAACTAAATTTGTTAGAAGGGGCAACCGTTCGCTGGAACATTAAACTGTGTCTTTTGCTATGTCGTTAAGGCCATGTGACGGTGGACCGTATTTTAAGGGGACTGACATTATTATTTTAGTATGTAATATTTTGGAAGGGTTTGTACAATTTGGTGGTGCCTTTTATGTAATTACTGCAGGGTGGGTTATTATCGCCCTATTTCCGGTTAGCTGGATGGGAACCTCGTGGATTTAACTTTGGTCAGATAGGCTTCAGAAGACAGTCAGTGCTGGACTCTGAAGTTTCTCAGACGCTTTCGTTCACTAAGGAACGCGTTTGTTGCTTTATGCAATTTGTTTGTGAAACGGCACCAGGCCTAAATTTCATGTTGTTATTTTCCTTGTATCCTTGCGGGTGAAACTACCCTCAATTCTGTAATTATATTAATCGTATGATGGGGAAAAGTAATTTTGCCATCTGGGCAATGTCTGACTTTATTTTATTCACAGTATTATCCGTAATTTGCATTACCTTTAAACGTAAGCCTAAGTTAAGCGGTTTAGGGTTTTAGTTTTAATTTAATCATGATTTAATTGTATCTTTGATTTTCATTATATTTTGTTTTTGAGATGATGTTATTTATTGCATGAAGTCACTAGGAAGATTATTCCCCTTTTCTTCTTCACCTTTGTCAGGGTCAATTTAATACGGCCTGCTGAGGTACGCATCCAGCCTTCTACTCAACAAGCTGGTCTTGACATTCGTTTCGTCCCGCCTAATCTATTTTCCTAAATCAAATGAGGGTGTTCTTGAAAACCAAGCAAATCGGAACATTCACTCCTAGGTTTTATTTGCTGTGAACTCAGCTGACCTAGCGAGTAATTAAATGATAATTTTGATATGCTAATATTATTATTATTATTATTATCACATCTTGGGTTATCGAATAGGGAAGGGGGGGATGAGAGCACTGTTACAGTGGTAGCAGAGCATGGTTGAGTTCCCCCTTGCTTTATTTCTATTTTGATGGTGTTGCCCATAAAAATTTCAGGGAATTTCGGTGGGAAAATATCTGAAATTTTGTAAATATTATGGTTTCTGGATGTTTTAGTCAAAAATTGATTGATATAAGTTGATTTAGTTATTCTTGCTAAGTATTGTAGTGAACTTTCAATTAAGCTTGTTAACGTCAGTCATATCGTATAGTTGGTTGCCCCTTTCGTGTGATTTTAATACTTCAGTGGACCTTTAATTATGCCCTGAACACTATCTCCTTGCGTAGAACCTTGTTTGAAGCCTCAAGTATCCCTTTTGACATGAAAGACTCTTAAGTGAACTTCGATGGGACACTAATGCTTCGTGTAATGTTTTTTTTTATCCTTCCTGGGATAACTTCGGCTGTTTGGGCTGGTTGACTGGCCTGGAACGATTGTTCCCTCTATGGGAACTGTATTTGGACCATACGCTGCTGTTCTGATGTGTGTTTCAGTGGTCACTATGTGGGACGTGTACTACCAATCTGGGCCCAGTTTGGAGGTACCATCTAGGTCCCATGGCATCATTCTACCCGAGGAGATCTACTTCAAGGTCCGCTGGCGGAGATTGGAGTAGCCTCTTCAGCTGCCAAGAGACCAGCTGGACACCATCACCCTGTTCATCATCCCCCCATCGTCTTCCTTTGGAGGAGGAGGATGTATCAATTTTGCAAATCGGTACATGTTCATCTTATCTTCGAGACGCCACAGGAGCTCCAGGTCTGGCCAGATTATCATGAGAGCATACACCAGGGCTCTTCTGAGAATTCCATTCACCAAGTTGGCGCCTGGCTACTGGTGAAATGGGATCGCCTAGCCTTTTCTGCCATGAGTTGTGCCCTTGTGTGTGCTGTCACCTAAAGGTTTATCGTAAATGTAAAAGAGGGATAAGTCAAGCTTTGATCCGTGAACTTTTGAAAGGTGAACATTTCCTGTCAGTTTCATTCGCCAAGCCTTCTGCCAGGATTTGTGCCTTTGTGTGTCCTGTCACTTATAGGCTTATCGTGATAGACACTTGTAAAGGGAGATAAATCGAGCTTTGTGTCTGCAAACATTGGAAAAGCGAACATTTACTGTCAGCTTCATTCGCCAAGCTCTTATTCTGAGAAAAATCTTACAAAGGACATTGTGTAACGCCTCGACTCCTAGAAGGTTTCTACGCAGTAACCTGTATGGGCTGATATTCAATGATACCAACTCAAACCTCGGGCTCTGGCCCTTGTGTTAGCGGGTTGGGCCACTAGTCGCGTGTGGTATTACTGGAGTCAAGTGGTGGGGGGACTCTGGAATACAAGGGTGCGATCTGTGACAGGGAAGACAGTACGAGTGGAAGGTTGGTGACGGAAGGACTTAAAGGCGATCGCCTCCGGGGGAACTAGGCAGCTCCTCCGGAGGGCTGAAATACACCAGGTGGTATTAACTAAATTTGTTAGAAGGGGCAACCGTTCGCTGGAACATTAAACTGTGTCTTTTGCTATGTCGTTAAGGCCATGTGACGGTGGACCGTATTTTAAGGGGACTGACATTATTATTTTAGTATGTAATATTTTGGAAGGGTTTGTACAAGTTGGTGGTGCCTTATATGTAATTACTGCAGGGTGGGTTATTATCGCCCTATTTCCGGTTAGCTGGATGGGAACCTCGTGGATTTAACTTTGGTCAGATAGGCTTCAGAAGACAGTCAGTGCTGGACTCTGAAGTTTCTCAGACGCTTTCGTTCACTAAGGAACGCGTTTGTTGCTTTATGCAATTTGTTTGTGAAACGGCACCAGGCCTAAATTTCATGTTGTTATTTTCCTTGTATCCTTGCGGGTGAAACTACCCTCAATTCTGTAATTATATTAATCGTATGATGGGGAAAAGTAATTTTGCCATCTGGGCAATGTCTGACTTTATTTTATTCACAGTATTATCCGTAATTTGCATTACCTTTAAACGTAAGCCTAAGTTAAGCGGTTTAGGGTTTTAGTTGTAATTTAATCATGATTTAATTGTATCTTTGATTTTCATTATATTTTGTTTTTGAGATGATGTTATTTATTGCATGAAGTCACTAGGAAGATTATTCCCCTTTTCTTCTTCACCTTTGGCAGGGTCAATTTAATACGGCCTGCTGAGGTACGCATCCAGCCTTCTACTCAACAAGCTGGTCTTGACATTCGTTTCGTCCCGCCTAATCTCTTTTCCTAAATCAAATGAGGGTGTTCTTGAAAACCAAGCAAATCGGAACATTCACTCCTAGGTTTTATTTGCTGTGAACTCAGCTGACCTAGCGAGTAATTAAATGATAATTTTGATATGCTAATATTATTATTATTATTATCACATCTTGGGTTATCGAATAGGGAAGGGGGGGGGGGATGAGAGCACTGTTACAACCTGCACAGTTGGTTTTCAATTTTAAGCTCTTTACCTGCAACAACTACAGCATTTAAGAAGCTGCCATTAGAGGAACTACTGTCAGTTGTTACCTCAGTACTTTGCTTCTTTTTACCCAAGTCCTTTGCAGTGATAAATTTCTTCGATGTCCCAACAGCAGATAGCTCTGATTTTTTCCAGTAGCACTTCACAGATGTCGTGGCTTTCTCCTCACTTCGACGATGCACCACATCAGAAATGCTATTGCATGTTTACAACCACCTGTATGGAAAGAAATCAAAATGACAGCACCTATGGATTTACATATAAATGGGCAAAGGGAGAGAAACCCATAGGCTGTGTTTGTATATTGAAATTAATAACAATAAAAATTATAATGTACGAAATGATGAAATAATAAGATAATAATACAAATAATAGTATGACAGAATTTTATATTTTCCTCTTTGGTGGTTTTATGTAGGCCTACATACTGTAGGCTATCTTCTTTTTTTTTCTGTTTATATTATAATTTTTCAAACTTAAGATTACCAGTACTTGCAATTATTATTGTTATCATTTTATTTTCCTCGAAGGGGTCTACTCCTTAGCATAAGAGTTAAAATTTAGGCCTTAATATGCTGTTTACCAAGTTTATATAGGCTACTCACCAGATGATGCAGCACAGTCATGGCATTCTACGCTATCTATGCAGTACTGTTCCTCATCTACAATTAGTGTGACTGTATAATTTTTGGATCTGACCTTGTGCTCAGGACATATTTTGCATTTTACTATGCATTTCCCACTTTGTCGCTTCACTTGAACATACCCTATAGCGCTGTCACCATAATTTTCTCTGCCAGCACTGTAACAATATTATATTTTATTGTACAATATAGATGCAAGGAAATTAACTGAATTTACATAATGTTTCCTTTTCATTGGCCTCTGGAGGGGGAGGGCAGTTGCCCCAACTAAAAATCTACCTATTTTCAAGATTGATAGATTATAGAAGCATTTATTTTTGAAATTGTACAATAATTGTACTCCTAAGCATAAGAGTTACGTTTAAAAAGTTTTTAGGCCTAAATTTGCGTTTTTTATGTTAGTTTTAGGCCCGTCTTGATCCGTACCATACCATGGTAATGGTGAAAATTGATTGTATTTTCTAACATGTGAACCAATCTAGAAAGAAATATGGGAAATGGGACTTAAGTGATAAGTTTATTTTCACGTTCCTTGTTATCCTAACACTAAGAGTTACAGAACGTATATACAAGTTCCCACTATTTGCTTTTGATCCGCGAATTTCTGCAGCCACAAAACAGTCATTAGTTTTCAAGAATGATGCTACCATGATGGCATCCACACATGGTAGATTGTCAGACTGAGCTCTTTTAAAGCCTTCTTCTGTCATTTTGAAATCAATTGTGTTTTTTTTTTTTTCGCAATCACGATTAATGATTATTCGGCTTTTAGTAGCAGCAGATGCACGATGGCTGGCGAAGCTTCATGCGGTGCTAAACGGTGACGTCACATCCCGCCGCTTACGTCACATGACGTTTTACTCGCCTTGCGGAAAGATACTTTTAAATATTTTTTTAATGACAGAAAACAAAGCAACTTATCACAATGCAATATGTTTCCATACTATTTAATGGGTGTACTTTTCAAAAATTATTTTTTTGAAAATTACGCATGTTCCCAATTCATGCATGACACCGTTTTAGGTATCGGTTGTCCATTGATCGGGTCATGTTGCGAAATATTAATGGAATAACCGTTTTCGCCTCTACATAATATTAAAGGATATTGCAAGCTATCATACGATCTGTGAATTTCAGGAATTTTCTGAAGGTTGTTATCTCGACTTCGTAATACTATCTCCCTTCTGTCAAACTGTTGCCCAGCTACTTCACTCGTAGTAGGTGCATTAAAGCACGTTCACCGGCAGGAATTTTATCGGCGTGGATAACAATATCGAAATCCATTACGTTATGTGGGACACTATCAATCGCTGCTTTGAAAGATTGAACGTATTTATCATGACAGTGTAACATTTCTTGCAAAGACCTCACTAAGCCATTATTGAGGGGTTGTGTAATGATGCTACATCTAGTAGAAGCTTGTATTTCTGGGTCCGCTATGAAATAAAACTGTAGGAACTTGTGATCATTAGGTTCAGGAGGATACAGACTGCCGGCCAAATGGTACACTTGTATCTTAAATGTCGGTATGAAGCCACGTTCGATTACTTGTGTACTAATGATGGAGGTCATTTGAAATGCATTATTATAATGACGTATGTGCTTCATGAATTCTTTAATCTTAAGGTGGTTCCCTGTCAGATGGGAATGCAAAGGTTGGGAGGGGGAAGGATTCCTTCTAGTTTTACTTTTCCCTGCAAACAACATATATCTTTTGATTCCTCTTTCCATTTTTGAGCTGAACAGTATTGGTAGACAAAAGGCATTGTACCAAAAGACACTGAAGCATCATTTATACAATTTATGGAGGAATCATAATTCATAGCAGAATTCTATCGGACCACAAACCATGAACATTTCTTCACTGTGTCAAAGAAACTTGTGAGAATGACTCCCTTTGCCTTTGTGAAGTCTTTCTTTCTCTCTCTTGTGACAATCGAGAAATTATTCGTTGCTCTGTTTCATTGTTACGTTATGAGCGCTTTTTTTCTCGATGTCAATGAACTATGACCTATATCCGTTTTACATCTCGGCATGATACCTTAAAATCACTGACTGGACTATTAATTATAACGAATTAGCGGCTTCGGTGGCGTAGTCGGTAGCATGCTGAGCTCATATGCCCAAGATCGCGGGTTCAAACCCGGCCGAAGTCGTCGGATTTTTTAAGAGCGTTAAAAATCCTTCAGTATGCCTTCCTTCGGAGGGGAAGTAAAGCCGGCGGTCCCATGTCATAGATTTATGGCATGTAAAAGATCCTTTCACAGACAAAACTTGTGTAAAGCAAAATTTGTTAGGTTAGATTTCGTCAGAACGCTCTATCAAAGTTCCAACGTTCGCCACTAGGTATCATTGATATCTGGTGGCGAAAGTTGGAACTACTTGAAATTGAACGGAACTTGTAGCTCACCCTTTAGGGTGTCCGCTGGAAGCAGCTACAGACTCAGGCGAGCCGAACATGTCCTTGGACACTCTCGGCACTAAAAGCCATACGATAAATATAAAAAATATAACGAATTCTTTCAGACTAATTTAAGAATGGCGAGGTGCATGAAACACAAATCCCCCCTTCCGTCCAATCTTAAATTGACCGTGAATTTGCGGAACGAGAAGTTCACAGGCGAAATGAAGAAAAGCCGAGTTGCACTTCCAGGGGAATGGTGAGGTGCATGAAACATAAATCCCCCTTCCGTCCAATCTTAAGTTGAGTGTGTATTTCGCGGAACGGAAAGTTCACAGACGAAATGAAGGAAAGCCGAGTTGCACTTCCAGGGAAACTCCAATCACAACTACCTTCTCTGAAGTCTTAACCACAGAACACTATAGGTCTTAACTCAACATGGCTCGACGGGTTGCTGCTGGTTTTATCTGGGGTAATAGGTTCACCCGTTTGTTAGGCTGTAACATGGGTGATAGACTCGCCTTTAGCTAGCTCGTAAACTGTCACCTCAGTATTTGAATGGACATGGTTGGAACAAATGAAAACGTAAAAACACTTATAGTGGGCGATGTAGTGAAGATAGAGATATACTCTCATGGACCTTTTAGTAGAACTTTTCATGCTGAACAATTCTTACACTTATAGTATTTAGATATTTTTGACGGTTTGCCCAGCGTAAGCTTACAAAGCGCTCGGACGCCAGGTTTTTTTCCGACTTTTTCACTGAAATCGTTACTACTCGGCTTTCTTTGATCATAAATAAATTATTTTCTACAGAAATCATCCACGAGATATCCTTTACAGAATGGTGAAAACCGCATCAAAATCCAGCCCGAGGTTCTCGAGAATACCCGTGACATCCAGGAATCGGGGACTTGGTTTTATACTAAGTAGAGGTTTAATTTCAATAGTAATTTTATAAGCTTATTAATTATTACAATTTATTTATTTTCAATTTTAATTTATTTCATATTTTATTATTTATATTTTAAGTGTTTTTTGTTAAAAATAATATCAAGCATCTCAGGTCAACATGATAGAAAAATATGATTTCGTGAAATATTAACACTTCTAAAAGAAAATTCGCTGACATACCGTATGGCTGAAAGATTCAAACATCAGCATCTTTGCCAATATAGCAGGTGGTTAATATATAGACCACTAACCTATAAAGGGTTAAGAAATCCGACGACTTTGGCCGGGTTTGAACCCGCGATCTTGGGCATAGAAGCTCATCATGCTACCAACTACGCCTCCGAAGCCAGCAGGTAAACATATCCATGTTAAAAGGCTTACTTACGGTCGATTTCCTTACAAAAGCCCTTCCCTGAGAGGTTCTGAAAGTAAAATAAATGTCCATTGGGTACATTAATAAAATTGGTTGACAAGAGTTTAGTGCTTTTCAGTCGGTCAACACGAATGTACCCAAAAGAGATGGGTTATGCCCTAATCCTGAAATAAATTACATGAGATTAATAAAACACTAGGATGACCAGTTTCGATCGTCAAGCGATCATCATCAGATCCAATACACTTAGGCTATAAAATCTATGTTTGAAATACAGGTGAAAATATTTACAATATGTACAATTATTTAGTTGCAGTATTGGTACTGCAACTGTCAGTGTATGCTAAATGCAGTATATATGTTAGGTGAAATGCTAAATGGTGATGGCTATCCGGAGATTGTACTTTAGAGAGATTATATGGTTGTAAACTATGGTTAAACTATAAAATTTTAGGCTAACTACTTATCTGATTGTCTTCCGTACTACAGCTATTCGCAGTTTCCGTGCTCACTTGAACTCGCTGTGCAGTCGACCGCACAGCGAGTTCAAGTGAGCACGGAAACTGCGAATAGCTGTAGTACGGAAGACAATCAGATAAGTAGTTAGCCTAAAATTTTATAGTTTAACCATAGTTTACAACCATATAATCTCTCTAAAGTACAATCTCCGGATAGCCATCACCATTTAGCATTTCACCTAACATATATACTGCATTTAGCATACACTGACAGTTGCAGTACCAATACTGCAACTAAATAATTGTACATATTGTAAATATTTTCACCTGTATTTCAAACATAGATTTTATAGCCTAAGTGTATTGGATCTGATGATGATCGCTTGACGATCGAAACTGGTCATCCTAGTGTTTTATTAATCTCATGTAATTTATTTCAGGATTAGGGCATAACCCATCTCTTTTGGGTACATTCGTGTTGACCGACTGAAAAGCACTAAACTCTTGTTTACTAAGGCAACACTGAAAATATGGCTTCAAACACCACAATAAAATTGGTTGGTTGGTTCGTCAGTTTAGGGGCTGCGACTACGCGGTCATGTAGTCCCGTGTACTTTAGGTGTGTGTAGAATCTGTATGATAACCAGTTTTAATTGTGATGGCTGTATTAGTGTGTGTTATCTGTTTTTAATTCAAGTAAGGACTACAGACATTCAATTTTCAAGTAGTTCCTACTTTTGCTATCAAATGCAACCGTCAATGACAATTAGGTCTGAACTTGGTTACTAGATGCCACCGCAGTCGGCTCCTGGCGATGAACGTTGGAACCAAAGAACGTTGGTCAAATCTAACCTATAATTTAACTTCACGCAATTGTAATTAGTGGAAGGTTCTTTTGCATGCCAAAAAATCTATGATTTCCCCTCCGAAAAAGGCATAGGCTACTGAGGGATTTTTGACGCTCTTAAAGAATTCAACGACTTCGGCCGGATTTAAATCCGCGATCTTGGGCATGAAAGCTCAGCATGCTACCTACTACGCCACCAAAGCTGCCCTATTAATACAATTTACTGTGTGTAAATGAAGATACCAACTCTTAAGTAGACAATGAGTGTTTCTCGAGACCAAAACAGCAATGTATGAGGTGTTAGCACTGTGTAGGTTTGTCCATGCTCGACCTTCCATTAGCAAGGAGTGTAGACACAATTGACACTGTTGTTTGTGATTGAATTATTGAGCTTTTCTTAACTAGATCCCGTGTGACATTTACAGTGTTCATCTAACCAGTTCGTGCATCACATCACTTGCTAATGTATGACGTCAAGCACTAATCATAAGGGCGCGTGGCAGGCTTTCACCACGTTAAGCGCTGTCACAATGCACGTCTCCGTGACGACACAATTATCCTGACAATTACGACACTTAATTAAACGAAGGCTCTAATCACCTGCCTGTCACGGCAAAGGAACAGACGCAAAATGCTCCATGAGAGGCGATTGTTGACCGCAAAATAATAGAGCTGAAGAAAGGGGCCTATATCCGACGTAAGCGCTAAAAGACAGTAACAAGGTGCGAGTGTAATCATCGCGGATCTGTTTCAGAGACCTTTCACCACAAAGCTTTGTCCCCTTTATCCATCGCAGGACTTACACTTCATTGTGGTCAGCCTTCATTCAATATTCGCACATTAAATTCACAAAGGAGAGCACATACGCCTTTCATTTGCGCTCAGCTACCCATATTCACATACAACTTACAAAGCCCATGCAGTATTGTCCGTGGAACAAAAGTAATCTAAAAAAGCGGGAAAGGATGAGGAAAATATTAGACTGGATAAAAGTATACAAATATAGGAAATATCAAAATATTTTAGGAGCTAGGAACAATAAAACTTTAAAAATAGTAGTTTAACTTTGCCCCTTTATCCATCGCAGGACTTAAGTCTACACTACGTTACGTCAGTATTATGTACTGAAACTACTATTTTTAATGTTATATTGTTCCTAGCTCCTAAATATTTTGCTATCTCCTAAATTTTTATAATTTTATCCAGTCTAATCTATTGCTTTTCCTCATCCTTTTCGGCTTTTTTCGATTACTTTTGTTCCACGGACAATTTCGACCCCCTTCAAAGTTCGTGGTTGGCTTCTAATGTTGTTGTTTGAGTCTTCAGTCTTTTGACTGGTTTGATGCAGCTCTCCATGCCTCCCTGTCCTGAGCTAATCGTTTCATCTCTACATAGCTACCACACCCTACATCCGAGGCAATCTGTTTAACATATTCTAACCTTGGTCTACCCCTACAGTTCTTGTCCTCGACCCTTCCTTCCATAACTAAGCTTGCTATTCCTGGGTGTCTTAGTATGTGTCCTACCAACCTATCTCTTCTCTTCATTAGCAGTCGCCAGAAACATCTCTCCTCTCCCACTCGTCTTAATACCTCTTTGTTTGTAACCCTATCTACCCATCTGATCTTCATCATTCTCCTGTAACACCACATTTCAAATGCTTCAATTCTCCTCTTTTCTGCTGCACCAATAGTCCAAGTTTCACTTCCATAGAGCGCCACGCTCCAGACAAAGGCTTTCAAAAATGACTTCCTAATACCTAAATCTATATTCGATGTCAGCAGATTCCTTTTTTGTAGAAATGCTTTTCTTGCCTGAGCCAACCTACTTTTTATATCCTCTTTGCTTCGTCCATCACTGGTTATTCTGCTTCCTAAGTAACAGAAATCTCCTACTTCCTTCAGCTTTTCACCTGCCAATTTGATCCCCATAGAGGTTTCTGATTTATTTCGGCTGCATTCCAGTATTTTTGTTTTACACTTATTAATTTTCATCATGAATTCTTTCCGTAAGACGGAGTCCATACCATTCAAAAACTCATTCAAATCCTCAGGCTTGTTGGCCAAGATGACGATGTCATCAGCAAATCTCAGAGTTGAAATTATTTCTCCTTGAATCTTCACTCCCACTTTAAATTTTTCTCTAATTTCCTTCATTGCTTGATCAATGTAAAGATTGAAAAGTATGGGTGATAAGTTGCAGCCTTGCCTTACACCTTTCTGAATACCAGCTTCTCTCTCATGTCCTTCAACTCGAATGACTGCTGTCTGGTTTCTGTATAGATTGTATATCACCCTCCTATCCCTGTACTTTATTCCAATCGATTTCAAAATGTCAAACAATTTAGTCCAATCAACGTTATCAAAAGCCTTTTCTAAGTCTACAAAAGCCATGAACGTTCTCTTATCTTTCCTTATCCTACCTTCCAAAATCAGCCTAAGACTTAGTACAGCTTCCCTTGTTCCTACATTTCTCCTGAAACCAAACTGGTCTTCACCCAACTCCGTTTCTATCTGGCTCTCAATCCTCTTGTAAATTATTCTAGACAGGATCTTTGAAGCATGAGTAATCAAGCTGATTGTACGGTAATCTTCACATCTGTCAGCTCCCACTTTCTTTGGTATAGGGATGATTACATTCTTCTTGAAATCAGGGGGTACCTCACCTGTCTCATAAATCCTACACACCAAGTGAAATAACCTGATCAGACCTTCCTCTCCTATGCAGCGTAGCAACTCAATCGGTATATCATCTATGCCTGGTGCTTTGTTCCTGCTTAAGTCTTCCAAAGCTCTATCAAATTCTGATCTCAATATTAAATCTCCTTTCGCATCCTCATCAATTTCCTCCTCCCTTTCCATTACATGATTCTCAATCTCCTTTCCCTTATACAAACTCTCTATGTAAGCTTTCCATCTCTCAACCTTTTCTTCCCTATCTGTTAGAGGCTTTCCATTTGTGTCCTTAATATTACAGCACTTAGTCTTCTTTTCCCCAAAAGTATTCTTAATCCTTCGATAAGCTGTGTCTACATTTCCTAATTTCAGACAATTTTCTATACCAGCACATTTCTCTTTCAACCATTCTTCTTTCGCTTCCTTGCACTTCTTGTTAACCTCATTTCTCAGACGTCTGTATTCTGCTTTCCCCTTTTCATCTCTTACATTCTTGTGCTTCCGCCTTTCATCCATCAATTCGAGTATATCCTGAGTGAACCACGGTTTTCTACCTTCTAATAACGGGGAATAAATCTCTACATAGTATAAAAGAAAGTCCCAGATTCTCGGATGTAATCGGGTAATCTCGAGAACCACTGGATGGATTTTGATGCAGTTTCCACCATTCTGTAAAGGATTTCTCGAGGAAGGTTTATGTATAAAACATTCATGTATGACCAAAGAAAGCCGAGCAGTAACGATTTCAGTGAATCGTGTCGAAGAAAAAACTGCCATCCGTGCACCTTTTAAGCTTTCGCTGGGTAAACCGTTAAACATATCTATATATAGGCCTACTACTATGAGTATAAGAATTGTTCAGCATGAAAAGTTCTACCAAAAGTCCGTGACAGCATATCTCTATCTCTGAAACATCGCCCACTATAAGTGTTTTTACGTTTTCATTTCTTCCAACAATGCCCATTCAGTGGAAATTTAAATTACTAGTTCGTAGCGAGTTTACCAGCTTCTGCCAGCATCGAACTGTCGAGTTGCGTCGAGTTAAGACTTGGGAGGAGAGTGTATGTGTTTGGAGTTTCGCTGTTCACCTCGGCTTTTCTGTATTGCGACTGGGAACTGCCGCCCGTGCGACTTTTAAGCTTACGCTGGGTAAACCAATAATGATACCGGGTGAAGCCAGGGCGGGTTGCTAGTACTGTAATAGAATAAATTTAAAACCATAGGCCTATGCTGGATATAAAAGCATACCTTACCGTAACTTATATGAGACTAGCTGAAGTACCCGTTCTTCGAACGGCTTTTAGTACTTGCTGGCCTAAATCATTAATATATATAATCACACATTCCTAATGTTGTTATGTTATTTCCATGTTACCAACTACATGTGTAGAATACATGCATTTTCACTCACCAAATTATTAATCAGAGGTAGGAAAGTGAAAATCCTTAGCCTGCTTTCAGTCGACCGATCGGGTCAGGGAATGGAATGAATGAAACCCCCATCTAGCAGCGAGGATATGAACTGTGCCGGCAGACGAAGCCTGTCGCACTCCCCTGGGGCAATGATTACATGAATGACAGATGAAATGAAATGATAGTGGAGATTGTTGCTGGAATGAAATTGTGACAGGGAAAACCGGAGTACCCGGAGAAAAGCCTGTCTGCCTCCGCTTTGTAGGTGAGAAAGTGCGTTTCTATATTGGAAATAAATATCAGCTTCTATGTAGTAAAAGTTAAATAACCTCTCTTGAATATTGAACACCTATCGTTTAACGTCATCATACTATATTAAAACATGTAAACATTATGCTAAAAATACATCAAATTTGATAGCAATTATCATATCCGCAATAAGTAATATTGCGGAAACTACGTACCATGTCATGATAAAGAGTAACAGTAACGGAACAAACTTAAATCATCCCAAGTAATAATAACAAAAACAAATTAATCACAGAAAAAAATCTAAGTTTATGCCGTGTCTTGTGCGAGATTACGCCTAGTAACTCCGAGATGGTTCATCAGCGGGCTCTTGTGGTCAATTTGCGGTTTACCAAAGGAGTAGCAACCTGCGCTATACCTCAATTCTTATTTAGAACACCTCCGCTACTTTACTGCGAGAGCTAAACGCTAAAACAGTCTTTCACCTCCCTATAAAGGCTTCCTAAATCATTGTATATTGAAATTCAGGGCCAAGCAATTAAAACTCAGCAACTTTTCTAGGTT
The DNA here is from genome assembly GCA_946902985.2 of Meconema thalassinum. NCBI lineage: Eukaryota > Metazoa > Arthropoda > Insecta > Orthoptera > Tettigoniidae > Meconema > Meconema thalassinum. Next base: position 412,351,037 of record OX336393.1, read on the forward strand.
TACGCCGTGTTTTGTGCGGTTTTTTTATTGGCCGTGAAAGGCAAAATAACAACTTTATTGAAATAAATTTGCCCAGTTCTGCAGTAAGTTAATATGAACAATAAATAAACTAATGTGATAGTCGTTAGTCTTCGACACATTCGTCTGTGAATTTGGGTTTCTGACCATGGTAAAAAACGACAAAAAGCATATAAATATTGGCCAACTGAAATATTCATTTAACGAAAAACAAATCGATAAAAAGGATGAAAGCATATCGTGCAAAGTAGAAAGCACTAGAACATTGTGAAACAGCGTAAAGATCCAAATACTCACATACAATAACCGGCACAAAGAGTATAAAATTAGACTACAAATCAGACTCAAAATCACGTATCGTTTCGGACCCCACAAACTACCGCTATAAATAAAACAGTTCATCTAGAGACTAACATAGACTAACTTTGCTCGGCGTTGACCGTGTTTTATAAGACACTAGCTGAAGTACCCGTGCTTCGCTACGCGTCATAAATAAATTAAAATGTGAAAGTGACAGTTAAAACAGGGGATAGGCGAGGGGCTGCGCAGAGGGAGATTAAGGATGGAACATTTTGTCCAACTACACCGTTCGGCGTTGACCGTGTTTTATAGCACAAATTTTGGTTTTACTCGCTAACCGTTGGAGATACCTTTCGGATAGAAAATGTAATTTTAAACCTCGTATATGCCATCAAAAGTTTGCTATTTCTTAGCGTTCACTTTTTATTTGAAATGGAAATATGAAAGTTTGAAAGCAAAGGGTGTAGTGACGTCACTAAAATGGTCGCCATAGTGCAAAGTATTGAAATCAAAAGTTATATGTTAACCAGTTAAATCAGCTACTTTCATGTAAAATTCATGTAAGTCGGACCAGTGGTTCTTGCGTGATTGAGTAATACACAGACACACACCATCTCATTTTTAGCCTCGCTTCGCTCGCGTCATAGTCGTGTCATATTGTTATTCAATGACATGCAGGTTTAACCCCGTTAACACCCCTTTAGAACCTGAATATCCAAAAATCCCTCCTTAGTAGACATTTTCGACACACAACAAACATATCCCCTTCTTCTAACTTCAATAGTTATGATTGGTCGATGAGAGTGAACATCCAAAAATCCTTCCTTAGTGGACGTTTTTATTCCAGAATTTCACCCCTCCCCATATGCCCCTTAAATTGGATTTATGAAAAAAAAACGGTCGAACATCTACTTATTTTAATTATTTATTCATTTATTAATTTTGAAGGTGATTGGAACTCGGAGAAAATCAAACTCCTCGTCTATGTCGTTTAAGAGATACACGCTCCGTTCGGAATCTTTCAACCCCCACTTTTCATCCCTTTCACCTCATAATATACACCACATCGAAAAACCATTAGACATGCGTCAGCTTATTTTAAATGATTAGTATATATGCCAAGTATCACATCCCCAAATGAAACCACTCATGAGATATTGTTATTCAATGAAATGCACGTTTACCCCCTTAACACCTCATTAGAACCTGAATATCCAAAACTCTTTCCTTAGTGGACGTTTTCGACATACCACGAACTTATCCTCAAAATTTCATGTTTCTAACTTCAATAATTTTTGCTGGGCGATGATGAGTGAGTGAGTCAGTCAGGACATTTTCTTTCATTAATATTTGAGAATTTCACCCCTCCCCAAGAACCCCTTAAATTGGATTTATGAAAAAAAAAACGGTCGAACACCTATTTACTTATTTAAAGCTGTTTTCCCCCTGAGTTTGATAAGTGAGTAAGTAAGTCAATCAGTTAGGACACCTTCTTTCCTGTTCCCCCCCCCCCCCCCGAATTTCACTCCTCCCCATGGGCCCCTTAAATTGGATTTATGAAGAAATGGTCGAACACTTATTTACTTATTTTTAAGCTGCTTTTTCCGCTGAATTTCAAACTTATCGCCTATGTTGAATAAGAGATACAGTACACGCTCCGTTAAGAATCCTTCAACCCCCAATTTTCTCCCCTTTCACCTCATAATATACTCCATATCGATAAACCCTTAGACATATGTCTGCTTATTTTAAATGATTAGTTTGTATGCCGAATATCACATCCCCAAATGAAACAACTCGTGAGATATTGTTATTCAATGAAATGCAAGTTTAACCCCCTTAACACCCCTTCAGAACATGAATATCCAAAAATCCATCCTTAGTGGACTTTTTCGACAAACAACGAACATATCCCCAAAATTTCAAGTTTCTAACTGCAATAGGTTTGCTGGGGGATGATGAGTGAATATCCAAAAATCCTTCCTTAGTGGACTTCTTTCCCCAGAATTTCATCCCTCTCCATGAGCCCCTTAAATTGGATTATGAAAAAACGATCGAACACCTATCTACTACTTTTTCAATCTGATTTTTCTCCCTGAGATTGTTACTTTTTGCCTCTGTCTTTTAAGAGATACTTGCTCCGTTAAGAATCCTTCAACACTCACTTTTCACACATACACCTCATAATATACACCACATCGAAAAACCCTCAGACATGTGTCTTCTTATTCTTAATGATGAGTTTATATGCCTAGTATCCCATCCCAAAGGAAATCATTCGGGAGATATTGTTATTCAATTAAATGCAAGTCTACCCCCTTAACACCCCTTTAGAACCTGAATATCCAAAATTCCTTCCTTAGTGGACGTTTTCAACATACAACGAACATAGCCCCTTAATGTCATGTTTCTAACTTCAATAATTTTGGCTGGGGGATGATGAGTGAGTAAGTCAGGACATTTTCTTTCAATTATTTTTCAGAATTTCACCCCTCTCATGAACCCCTTAAATTGGATTTATGAAAAAAAAAACCGGTCGAACACCTATTTACTTATTTTTGAGCTGTTCTTCCCCCCTGAGTTTGATGAGTGAGTGAGTTAGGACACTTTCTTTCCTGTTTTCCCCCCAGAATTTCACCTCTCTCCAAGGGCCCCTTAAATTGGATTTATGAAAAAACGGTCGAACACCTATTTACTTATATTTTAAGCTGTTTTTCCCGCCGAATTTCAAACTTCTCGCCTATGTCGTTTAAGAGATACACGCTCCGTTAAGAATCCCTCAACCCCCAATTTTCACCCCTTTCACCTCGTAATATACACCTCATCGATAACCCTTAGACATATGTCTGATTCTTTTAATGATTAGCTTATATACCGAATATCACATCCCCAAAGAAACAACTCATGAGATATCGTTATTCAATGAAATGCACGTTTACCCCCTTAACACCTCTTTAAAACCCGAATAACAAAAATCATTCATTAGTTGACGTTTTCGATATACAGCGAACATATTCCCAAAATTTCATGTTTCTAACTTTAATAGTTTTCGCTGGGCGTGACGAGTGAGTGAGTCAGACAGGACATTTTCTTTCAATTATTTTTACCAGAATATCACCCCTCCCCATGGGCCCCTTAAATTGGATTGATGAAAAAACGCTTGAACACCTATTAACTTATTTTTTAAGCTGTCTTTTCCCCCTGAGTTTGATGATTGAGTGAGTTAGTCAGTCAGTTAGGACACTTTCTCTCCTTTTCCCCCCCAGAATTTCACCCCACCCCATTGGCTCCTTAAATTAATTTATGAAAAAACGGTGGAACACCGACTTACTTATTTTTTAAGCTGATTTTTTTTCGCCTAGTTTCAAATTTCTCGCCTATGTCGTTTAGGAGATAGGCCTACACGCTTCGTTAGGAATCCTTCAACCCCCAATTTTCACCCCTTTCACCTCATAATAATACACCACATCGAAAAACCCTTAGACACATGTCTGCTTATTTTTAATGATTAGTTTATATGCCGAGTATCACATCCACAAATGAAACCACTCGTGAGATATTGTTATTCAATAAAATGCAGGTTTAACCCCCTTAAGACCCCTTTAGAGCCTGAATATTCAAAAATCCTCCCTTAGTGTATGGTTTTGACATACAACGAACATATCCCGAAAATGACATGTTTCCAACTTCAATATTTTTGGCTGGGCGATGATGAGTGGGTGAGTGAGTCAGGACATTTTCTTTCAATTTTTTTCTTCAGAATTTCACCCCTCCCGATGAACCCCTTAATTTGGTTTATCATAAAAACTGTCGAACACATATAAGTTATACTTATTTTTAAGCAGTTTTTCCCCCTGAGTTTGAAGAGCGAGTGAGTCAATCAGTTAGGACACTTTCTTTCCTGTTTTTTTTTTACACAGAATTTCACCCCTCGCCATAGGCCCCTTAAATTGGATTTATGAAAAAAAAACGGTCAAACACCTATTTACTTATTTTTTATGCTGATTTTTTCCCGCTGAGTTTCAAACTCCTCGCCTATGTCGTTTATGAGATACAGGCTCCGTTATGAATCTTTCAACCCCCACTTTTCACCCCTTTCACCTCATAATATACACCACATCGAAAAACCCTCAGACACATGTCTTCTTATTTTTAATGATGAGTTTATATGCCGAGTATCACATCCCCCAGTGAAACCAATCGGGAGATATTGCTATTCGATGAAATGCAGGTCTACCCCCTTAACACCCCTTTAGAACCTGAATATCCAAAAATCCTTTCTTCGTGGGCGTTTGCGGCCCTTGAGTAAGCTGCATACCAAATTTCATTCCAATCCGTTGGGTGGGTTCTGAGATTTCGTGATGAATGTGTGAGTGAGTGAGTGAGTGAATGAGTGGTATTTGACAAATATCTAGTAGATAATGTCAAGTCTTTGTTATGCTATACTCGGTTGACAGTGCTGTGTGAGCAGTTGAGTAACTAACGGGATTTCAAGTAAAGATCCTCATTTTCTATACCGGTAGTGCAGAGCGCAATTGGCATCCAGACGGCCGTGTCTCGACTTGAGCTATGTTGCCATAGAAACTATCTGCCTTGCCATTCTTTCATGAGTATATTTTATGATTTGATTAGCCTGTTTTTGAGTGAAAAAGGGCCGAAATCAGAAGAATGAGAAAGACTATCGAAAATTCATGTAGCCAGCGGTTCCTTCTGGGTCCTAAACTATGTGTATGCAAAATATGGTTGAGATTGGTGGAACGGTGTAGATTTGTATACGGAACCAACATATATACATACATACAGACTTTCACTTTTATATATTAGATATTTAGGTTTTACTCGCTAACCGTTGGAGATACACGAAAAGTGATAAGGACCTTTCGGATAGAAAATTAAATTTTAAAGCTTGTATGTGCCATCAAAAGTTTGCCATTTTTTAGCGTTCTCTTTTTATTTGAAATGGAAATATGAAAATAGTCGCCATTTTTAAATAGTGCAAAATATCGAAATCAAAAGTAGCTTATGTGTAAACCTGGTAAATCATCTACATCCATGTAAAATTTAATTTCAATCGGACCAGTGGTTCATGCGTGATTGAGTAACAGGACGACAGACAGACAAACACCATCTCATTAGTATGATAATAAGAATTCTAGTTGGTGCTATGGGATAGCAAATATTTAATTAGCAGCGTGAACTGAGCCCATTCTGCCTCGAGTAAAATGAACTGAGCCTGCCACTTAGAAGCTCAGCATTGCTAACCTCATAGGCTGACTAGCCATACAAAAGAATACTTTTAGGTAGATTTCATTAGAAAGCTAACTATTGCAATGGGTCCCATGTTTCGACTTCCGGAAAATTTCGACATATCTTCGCGTTTCACATCCCCCAGACCCCAAAACCACCGTCAGTTCAAAAGTTTATATATAATTTATGTATATATATATATATGTATATATATATATATGTATATCAGTTTCTTGTGGACACGATAACTGCCGTAATTTCGCACCAATTACTTCGAATTTTTTACCGAAGATGTATACCTATAAAATCTCGGTCGAGTTCGTTACTGGGCTAAATCGGTCGAAGGGGGTGAAAATGGGGGGCATTTTTCGAAAAAGTGAAATTTCGCTATAACTCTCTTAATACGTGCAATATCGAATCCATTCAAAGTTCATAATATGTGTCGGATAAGTGCCAAAAATATTTGTCAAATAAGTTTTTTGATAGCACCAACCATTGACCAAAGGGGTGGAAAAAAGTGGGTTTTTCGGGAAACATTAATCATATCTCTCTTAATAGGCACAATATCAAAACCGTACAAAATGGACAATATTCCCCTAATAATTACCTAAAATTTTTGTCTGAAAGAATTTTTGATATGACCCACCATTACGCCAATGGACGAGAAAAATGATTTCGGAATTATAAGAAAATGCCAAGAGCTATCAGTGGTTGCCATGGCAACACTACTAAATTGATGAGGCATGGGCCATCAGACGTTGCCATGACAACGCACTTGCACGAGATCAGATTCAGTATTTCCATCTGATTAAGTGGTTGGTTGGTTGTTTCTTAAGTTTAGGGGCTGCGACAACGCGGTCATGTAGCCCCGTGTACTTTGGGTGTGTGTAGAATCTGTCTGATAACCGGTGTTAATTGAGATGACTGTATTAGTGTGTGTTATCTGTTTGTTAATTTAAGTACTGCAACTAACAATTTTTCAGATAGTTCCTACTTTTGCCGCCAAGCGCCACTGTCAACGACTACGAGGCCAAGTTCAGAACTGAGCTACTAGACGCCGCCGCAGTCGGCTCTTGGCAACGAACATAGAAACCTAAGAGCGTTGTATACATTCTTAACCTATCCAATTTAGCTTCACACAGGTGCAATTAGTGGAACGATCTTTAACATGCCATAAATCTATGACATGGGACCGCCGGCTTTACTTCCCCTCCGATGGAAGGGATATTTAACACTGTTAAAGAATCCGACGGCTTCGGCCGGGTTTGAACCCGGTATCTTGGGCATAGAAGCTCAGCACGCTACCGACTACGCCACCGAAGCCGCCTGGCAAAGTGGGAAGCGGCTTCGGTGACGTAACTGGTAGCATGCTGAATGTCTATGCCCAATGTCGCGGTTTCAAAGCCGGCCGAAGTCGTCGGATTTTCTAAGAGCACTAGAATCCCTCAGTATGCTTTCCTTTGGAGGGGAAGTTCCAACGTTCGTTGCGAGTTGATGGTTGGGGTGGCATCTAGTAGCCAAGTTCACACCTAGGTGTCGTTGACGGTAGTACCTGGTAGCAACATTAGGAACTACTGCTTGAAATTGACCGTCTGCAGTACTTACATGAATTAAGACTAATACAGCCATTACAATTCACACCGTGTATCAGACAGATTCTACACTCACCCAAAGTACACGGGGTTAGATGACCGCGTTGTCGCAGCCCCTAAACTGAGGAAACAACCTGAGGTAGATTTCATTAGAAAGCTAACTATTGCAATGGGTACCATGTTTCGACTTCCGGAAAATTTCGACATATCTTCGCGTTTCACATCCCCCAGACCCCAAAACCACCGTCAGTTCAAAAGTTATATATAATTTATGTATGTATATGTATATCAGTTTATTGTGGACACGATAACTGCCGTAATTTTGTACCAATCACTTTGAATTTTTTACCGAATACGTATACCTATAAAATCTCGGTCGAGTTCGTTACTGGGCTAAATCGGTCGAAAGGGGTGAATATAGGGGGCTTTTTTTCGAAAACGTGAAATATTGCTATAACTCTCTTAATATGTGAAATATCGAATCCGTTCAACATTCATACTATGTGTCGGATAAAGCCCAAAAATGTATGTTTGAAGAGTTTTTTTTATAGCACCAACCATTGACCAAAGGGGTGGGAAAAAGTGGGTTTTTCGGGAAACATTAATCATATCTCTCTTAATAGGCACAATATCAAAACCGTACAAAATGGACAATATTCCCATAATAATTACCTAAAACTTTTGTCTGAAAGAATTTTTGATATAACCCACCATTATGCCAAGGGATGAGAAAAATAATTTCGGAATTATAAGAAAATGCCAAGACCTATCAGTGGTTGCCATGGCAACACTACTAAATTGATGAGGGATGAGCCATCAGACGTTGCCAAGATAACGCACTTGCACGAGATCAGATTCAGATTTCCATCTAAGTGTGAAGCGGCTTCGGTGACGTAACTGGTAGCATGCTGAATGTCTATGCCCAAGGTCGCGAGTTCAAAACCGGCCAAAGTCGTCGGATTTTCTAAGAGCGCTAAAAATCCGTCAGTATGCTTTCCTTTGGAGGGGAAGTTCCAACGTTAGTTGCGAGTTGCTGGTTGCGGTGGCATCTAGTAGCCAAGTTCACAGCTAGGTGTCGTTGACGGTAGTACCTGGTAGCAACATTAGTAACTACTGCTTGAAATTGACCGTCTGCAGTCCTTACCTGAATTACAGACTAATACAGCCATCCCAAAGTACACGGGGTTACATGACCGCGTTGTCGCAGCCCCTAAACTGAGGAACCAACCAAAATCTCTGCGGTAGATATAATTTTGCGTGAAGAAGTAACAGACCGTTACATAGTTGCACATCAGTGTCGAAACCTTGCATAAGGATAGTGTGACCACAAGTATAAAAATGGACCCCAAATGACAAGAAGGTTACCGCTCCCATAAGACAATAAAATGTTTAAAATAAGCATAAAATGACGAAAAACAAAGTTAATTAAGCTCCAATTATAAAATACCTTCTCGCATTAAATGAGGTCTGATCCTTCTACGAAAATCTGCATATTCTGCCTATTTTCGCCTATCCCCAAGTTTGTCCGGTGAAATCTACCTCCGCCTTCCGGCGTGCCGAGAGGACTTTTTTTAAAATCCTAATAGAACTTAAACGTTACCGCCGGCCCGTTCTATTCAGTTGGAATAAATAGTAACTTCAAACAATATATTCATTGCCGTAAATAGACCTATGCCTTGGATCACTCAATTTCTTCTATCATAATTTCACAGTTACATCATAATTATATATATTATTTTACATACATGTTCACATCAGTCATAACCTACAAATTTCCATGCGTAGCCTAATAACCACATCACTGTTTCTACGTCAGGCTGTTTTTTTTAATCTGGATTTATATATTTCATTTTATAACATATTGTAACAGATCTGATTTTTAAAATTTTAAAGTGTTTTTTCAGCCTTTAGACTGTTAGTATTTTAGTAATCATTTTGATAACAACCTTTTATAAGGATAGGTTTTGTACGTAAGTCTTGCTTATTTTCGTATTTTATAATTTACCGCTCAAGAAGCTCACAATGTGGCCGAAACCGGTTTTGTGATTAAAGTACAACTATTTATTGACTTAAGGTTTCAACTTTCTGAATATTTAAACTTTGTCAATAAGGACAAGGGCAGTCATGGCTTTTCATAAATAATTATCTTAAATTTAACTGTGAGTTAAATCGATCAGTTTGAGCCTAACTACAGTGTGTTAGGGCTCATATTGGTTATTCTTTTTATAGGATTTAAAATTTAACTTTCGACTATTTTAATTGGGGGGAATTAAACGATCTTCCTTCAGTAACTGTATGTGTGCATACAGCCTACTGCTCTAGATTTGACTTGATCGTCAGTTTGTTATTTTTAAGCACTGATGGTGAAACCTGTTCCCATTTACGTTGTGTGTGTATTCTAATTCCAATCTTCTTCTCTTCTCTAGTGGTCAATCCGAAGATTGGTTTGCAGCAAATCTCCACTCTTCGCGTCTTTCCGCTTTCCTCTTCATTTCTCCGTAGGTTTTGCATCCCACATCTTCCTTAATTTGATCCATATACCTCAGGAGTGGTCTTCCTCTAGGTCTTTTTGCCTCTATGATTGTCTTCAGGAATCCTTAATATCTCAATAGATGGCATGTAAGTTGTAATTTCAATGAAGAATAATAATTTTGGCATTTTTCTTTCGTCTATCAATTTCAGTGTGTATTTGCATGGATTTCGCGGTGTGAGAAGACGATCAAGTTGCTAAATGGGGAAAAGAGAAGCTAAATTAATGTTCTTTTAGCCCCCCTCCGCTTCTCCAAAATGAAATCCTGGCTACGCCACTGCTACGAGGGCGAAGAAATTAAAATGAACCAACCTATAAGTTACTGCATGTGAGGACCATATAGGTTTACACACCCTGTCACAATAATTTGCAGCTCTCTATCTAAAATCCCTACAATAGCAGACATGCACAGCGAGCATGTGAGGAGAAGAAATGCGATGTAAGAATATATTTACGAACTCAAGTAAGATGTGACTTGATTCTGTCTATTTTTATAAAGATACTAGCAGTAGTGCCCGGCTTCGCCCGGTGGAATTATTTATTTGTTTAATGGATGATAATGAATACTACTAGCCTACTGAAGTGGCAAATGGAACTTCCAAACTAACAGAAAAATATATTTTAAAAATATAACTTTTTTTGGTGGTGGTGATAAGTAGTACAGTATAAAGGACGTGCTTGCCACGGTGGGTGAGTGGTCAACGTGTCGGTCTACTAACCCCAAGCTTGCAGGTTCGCTCCTGGCCGTGGTAAGTGGTTCTTGAAGGGCGGCAAAAATTACGACACCATGTCATACGATGTTGGCATGTCAAAGAACCCATTTGAAATCAGTAGGCCGTGTTCATAATGGGAAAATTTATCTCGGGTGTTTCCGCCAACACAAAGTTCCTCATTTCTCTACTAGAAAGCGCTGTAGTGTTCAAGGAGCTTAGATATCTAACCTCCTTGACTTTCATAGTGATTCAAGGAACAACGAAATTCGATATGCACGCTACCCTCTGGGTGTCAAATAGCAAAGCTTGCACCTGGCACCTGAGGCCATACGATATTATTATTATTATTATTATTATGGATGTAACATCCAGATCATTTTCCTCTATGATAATAATGAGCAGGGAGACGGCTATTTACTAACTACAGTTCACGTGACGGTTTTTGGCCGGTCAGTCTCGGTTTCTTAGTCGTACATAGGACAGTCTTCGAGCCTCACGCAAGTGCAATTTATACGTGAGTTTTCAGTTCCGTGGAAAGCAACTCATGTATCAATGGTACATGCCTGAGGGTCACCACCTGTCCTGTGTGCGACTGCGCAACCGTAGCTCACCGGCCAAAATCCGTGGCGTGAACTGTAAAGTACTGACACATGTAATTTACAAACGAATTGAAAAAAAATATTAGAAAGTGGATTAAGTGAAATAAAAGACACTTCCTAGGGCCTATATCTCATTGTCTGTTAGCAAAGTAGACAGCAATAGTGCCGTCCTTTCCCGCAAAGCGCCCTAGGAAAATAATCAGAGCACTCCAGAAAACTTCGACTGTCCCGAGCTCCTGAGGTAGCAATAGTGCCATTTATTGCTACATAGCGCTCGGAGTAACACCAACACTTATTACAACTGATAACCTCAATGTACTGCGCCAACACCATTGCACTTATAAAGTGGCTTAATATTTTCATGATGACGAAAACTGTTTTAAGGGGCCTAAGAAATCTTTTTGCACGTATTTATTACACCCCGTGACTGCAATTCATAAGCAGCGCTAGATGTAACTATTTTCGCAATTCTGCACCAGAGCATGGGTAGGGGTGATGAAGCCCGCATTGCCTGCCAACAATAGACTTATGAAAATATTCTTACATATACTTTACAACGGACATGAAAGGTTCTAGGGCCTTAAAACGTGGTTTTCAGGTTCCTTTGTCAATTATTCTAAATGTAGGGAATGGAGAGGTTTGTCCAAAATTTCAAGTGAACAGTGTTACCCGCAGGGTTCCAAAAGGTATGCAAAATTTGATGCAATTGTGCTCGTCAAGAGATTTTTTTGTCAGCTTTGATGACCACCCGGAAGTCTTGATTGCCATCAGGAACTAATCCCATTGCTGTTATAAGATTCTGAATGTATATATTATGCTTGTGTAACAGATCCTGCAATTGGAGAACTATCTGAAGTTTAACGTCAGGGAAGATGCCACATCGGATGTTTTTTTCTATGTCTTCATCTCCAACAAAGTAAATTTGTAGAAATTGAGGCTGTTGTTCAGATGATGGTAATAAGCTCCCGATTCGATGGTATACCTGCCCTTGCACTTTAGACGTTCACATGAATTTGCCTTATTTTACTTCCTTTGCACCAAAAGATGTCATTTGAAAACAACTATTATATTTACGAGTATTAGACAGGAAGTGTTCTGATTCTGGGTGCTGATGGTTAAGGAGGCTGTGCAAGCGTTCAGAATATTGTTGGATCAGGGGAAGCTGTATTTTTCCATTACTGCAACACATTCCAGGAGATTCATCCTTCCATTTCTTGGCTTTGCAAAATGTACAAACCACCTGAGAGCCAATATTCAATGTTTTGTTCGCAGAATAATCAGTTTGTGGATTATATTGAAAGCCGGACATTTTTAGTACTGTCCATGGAAGAATCTTCACTTGAGCTCTTTTAAAATTATGTGTAACAACAGCATATCTATTTACTTCTGGCTGGCTCTTTGTATATTTGGCCACTGCATCCCTGTTTACTTCTGGGTGGCTTTTTGTACATTTGGCCACTGCATCTCTATTTACTTCTAGGTGGATCTTTGTATATTTGGCCACTGCATCCCTATCATCATCATCATCATCATCATCATCTGGGCCAAAGACCATGTAGTCAGGTCTGCTTATCATCTTCTGCACAACAATTATCATCATCATCTATTAGACTGTGGTGTGTGAGTGTGTCTGGTAGCAGTTGCATGTTTATTAGATATAGTTCATTGTTTCATTAGACTGTGATGTGTGAGGGTGCATGTGAGTGTGCCTGGTGACGGACTGTTTTAGTGGTAGTACTTGTTGTTGGTGGAACTTAAGTAATTTTTCGTTAGTAGAATTTTGGTATTTAATTGTTAGTAGAAGGTTAGTATTTTTGTTAGTAGAACTGCTCTTTACTTATTCTGAAAGGGAGTAGCAGCCTTTCAGAATAAATCAGTTCTTTACTTGTCTTATAGACGGTTAAGATATTGATAATATAAGCCAACAAATGGCTACACTGCGTTCTGCTGCACGGCTGAAAGCAACGGGAAACTACAGCCGTAATGCTATTCTCTATGCATAATTACGTGTGATGATGGCCTCCTCCCTTGTAAAATTTCAATCCGGAGGTAAACTAGTCCCCCGTTCGGATCTCCGGGTGGGGACTACTCGAGAGGGGGTTAACATCACAGAAGCGACAAAGAGGAAATCTGACATTCTACGGATCGGAGCCTGGAATGTTAGAAGTCTGCTAGGAGATGGAAGGTTAGAACACTTAGAAAGGGAAATGGATAGGTTGAGGTTGGATTTGGTTGGGATTAGTGAAATGTGCTGGCAGGAAGAACAGGACTTTTGGTCAGGTGACTATAGGGTCATTAGCACTAAATCAAACAATGGCCAAGCAGGGGTGGGTCTCATATTGAGTAGGAAACTTGGACAGCGGGCATTATGAGCAATATAGTGAACGGATTATTGTAGCAAAAATCAATACTAAACCTACGTGCACCACAGTGGTACAAGTCTCTATGCCTACCAGTCAAGCTGATGATGAAGATGTTGAAATGGTCTACGAAGAAATAGATGAAATTCTGAGGTATATCAAGGGTGATGAAAATGTTATAGTGATGGGAGATTGGAATGCTGTGGTAGGAAAAGGCAGAGAAGGGAAGATAGTTGGAGATTTCGGATTAGGTGAAAGGAATGATCGAGGAAGCAGGCTGATGGAACTCTGCACCGAGCATGAGTTGGTTACAGCTAACACCTTATTCAATAACCACAATAGAAGAATATACACATGGATGAGACCAGGAGATACAGGGCGTTACCAAATCGACTTCATTATGGTCAAGCAGAGGTTTCGAAACCAGATTTTGGATTGCAAAACATATCCTGGTGCTGACATAATCTCTGACCACAATCAGGTTGTTATGAAATGCAGATTAAAGTTGAAGAAACTGAAGAAAAGTCAAAAGCCAAAAAGGTGGGCAATAGACAGACTGAAAGAGAAGGATGTAAACGAAAGATTCAAGAAGAGTATAAAGGAAGGACTAATGAAAAACCCTAAACCAACTTCAATTGCAGACGAATGAAGAATGAAATAACAAAATCCGCAGAAGAAAACATTGGTAGGAAAGAAAGAATAGGCAGAAAACCGTGGACCACTCAGGATATACTAGAATTGATGGATGAAAGGCGGAAACACAAGAATGTAAGAGATGAAAAGGGGAAAGCAGAATACAGACGTCTGAGAAATGAGGTTAACAAGAAGTGCAAGGAAGCCAAAGAAGAATGGTTGAAAGAGAAATGTGCAGGTCTAGAAAATTGTCTGAAATTAGGAAAAGTAGACACAGCTTACCGAAGGATTAAGAATACCTTTGGGGAAAGGAAGACTAAGTGCTGTAACATTAAGGACACAAATGGAAAGCCTCTAACAGATAGGGAAGAAAAGGTTGAGAGATGGAAAGCTTACATGGAATGTTTGTATAAGGGAAAGGAGATTGAGAATCATGTAATGGAAAGGGAGGAGGAAATTGATGAGGATGCAAAAGGAGATTTAATATTGAGATCAGAATTTGACAGAGCATTGGAGGACTTAAGCAGGAACAAAGCACCAGGTATAGATGATATACCGATTGAGTTCCTACGCTGCATAGGAGATGAAGGTCTGATCAGGTTATTTCACTTGGTGTGTAGGATTTATGAGACAGGTGAGGTACCCCCTGATTTCAAGAAGAATGTTATTATCCCTATACCAAAGAAAGTGGGAGCTGACAGATGTGAAGATTACCGTACAATCAGCTTGATTACTCATGCTTCAAAAATCCTGTCTAGAATAATTTACAAGAGAATGGAAAGCCTGATAGAAACGGAGTTGGGTGAAGACCAGTTTGGTTTCAGGAGAAAGGTAGGAACAAGGGAAGCTGTACTAAGTCTTAGGCTGATTTTGAAAGGTAGACTAAGGAAAAATAAGAGAACGTTCATGGCATTTGTAGACTTAGAAAAGGCTTTTGATAACGTTGATTGGACTAAATTGTTTGACATTTTGAAATCTATTGGAATAAAGTACAGTGATAGGAGGGCGATATACAATATATACAGATACCAGACAGCAGTCATTCGAGCTGAAGGAGACGAGAGAGAAGCTGGTATTCAGAAAGGTATAAGGCAAGGCTGTAACTTATCACCCATACTTTTTAATCTTTACATTGAACAAGCAATGAAGGAAATTGTAGAAAAATTTAAAGTGGGAGTGAAGATTCAAGGAGAAATAATTTCAACTCTGAGATTTGCTGATGACATCGTCATCTTGGCCGAAACGCCTGAGGATTTGAATGAGTTTTTGAATGGTATGGACTCCGTCTTACGGAATGAATAGGCCTACATGATGAAAACTAATAAATGTAAAACAAAAATCCTGGAATGCAGCCGAAATAAATCAGAAACCTCTATAGACATCAAATTGGCAGGTGAAAAGCTGAAGGAAGTAGGAGACTTCTGTTACTTAGGAAGCAAAATAACCAGTGATGGACGAAGCAAAGAGGATATAAAAAGTAGGTTGGCTCAGGCAAGGAAAGCCTTTCTACAAAAAAGGAATCTGTTGAAATCGAATATAGATTTAGGTATTAGGAAGTCATTTTTGAAAGCCTTTGTCTGGAGCCTGGCGCTCTATGGAAGTGCAACTTGGACTATTGGTGCAGCAGAAAAGAAGAGAATTGAAGCATTTGAAATGTGGTGTTACAGGAGAATGATGAAAATCAGATGGGTAGATAGGGTGACGAACGAAGAGGTAGGCCTATTAAGACGAGTGGGAGAGGAGAGATGTTTCTGGCGACTGCTAATGAGAAGAGATAGGTTAGTAGAACACATAGCCTACTAAGACACCCACGAATAGCAAACTTAGTTATGGAAGGAGGGGTTGAGGACAAGAACTGTAGGGGTAGACCAAGGTTAGAATATTTTAAACAGATTGCTTCGGACGTAGGGTGTGGTAGCTATGTAGAGATAAAACGATTAGCTCAAGACAGGGAGGCATGGAGGGCTGCATCAAACCAGTCAAAAGACTGAAGGCTCAAACAACAACAGGTGAAACGGTGTAGATTTGTTCCAAAGAGCCTAAATGTAGGGAATGGTGAGAGCTGTCCTAAATTTCATGTAGACAGTGTTACTCGTCGGGTTCCAAAGAGTGAGTTACTTAGGTAAAATGAGATTCAGATAGGTGAAACGGTGTAGAATTGTGCCAAAAGGCCTAAATGAAGGAAATGGAGTGGTTTGTCCGAAAATTTCAGTGGACAGTGTCACTCATCGGGTTCTAAAGGGTAAGTATGTAAAATTTGGTTCAGATCGGTGAAGCGGTATAGATTTGTATAACAAACAAACAGTTAGTTAGTTAGTTAGTTAGTTATTGTTGTTTTAAGGGGCGGAACTACGAGGTCATCTGCCCCAAACAAACAGACAAACCAACATTGAGCTTTATATATAGAAAATGCAATGATAATACGAATTCTACTTTAGATAAATGCAGGGATAAATCCTAAATTAAAGCCACGGTCACCTACTTCCCAAGTCTAGCCTCAAGTATAAAATATACAAACACAACTACTGTCACAAGAATAGCAGATTATCAGACGGATTGGCTGAGTATGGAAACTGATTATATATTTCTGTCCTCATGATGCATATCATTCTCGATTAAAATTCTCCGATGCAGAGCCTGGAATTGAACCCGATTGAGGGTATATTCACTTAACCTCCTCGAAACCCAAAGCCTGCACCTTCATTTGTCGGTGAGTGTTCATTACCGACAGGTTAACAAATTGGGCCAACGGGCGTGGTTGGATCTGTACAATATACGACGAATTGCTGGAACGTGCTTCCCTAACTGATAATTACTGCTGAAGTTCAAAGGTTCTGATTCATTTTATAATTAACACTAAAACCTAATTGCTGCATAGCATGTGAACAGATGTTCATGCCGATGTGATGGCATCACTTCCGATCAGGAGCGGGATTTCAACGTTTTTATTGGGGGTCAACAATCGAAACCCTTATTTATCTTTCCCAAAACAAAACCGCTTTAATTTGTCCACTACGATATTATTACAATAGATATGAACACAATAAAAGACTTGAATGATAACCCAGACATTGTAAAGTGCAATACAATAACTGAGGGACGGACTGACAAATTTTGGCAGTAGGCCGTGTATGTTTCGAGCTTCGTCAGCAGCCTAAATGTTCTTTATTGAACATCTTCTTTAAGCTTCCTTCAATTCTAACATAAGAATATAGTGATATATGACTACTCTCTCGTGATTTTCAGCTGAAGTTTGACACCCAGAGTTGGTCTGCTTGCAAGCCAGTCACCTCTATAGGCTACTCAAAGTTGAAGTTTGTCTCCTATAATTGGTCTGCTTGCAAGTCAGTTATCTGTATACTCAAAGTTGAAGTTTCACTCCTATGATTGGTCTGCTTGCAAGCCAGTCACCTCTATACTCAAAGTAGAAGTTTGACTCCTGTAGTTGGTCTGCGTGCATAATTGGTGTGCTTGCAAGCCAGTTATCTGGATACTCAAAGCTATAGTTTGACTCCTATAGTTGGTCTGCATGTAAGCCCGTCAGCTCTATGTTAATGGTGGTCATCCTATTCTTGAGTTAGCGGCTACACGAAGTCTTGTCGACTGGTAGCATCTGTCTGACTGTATCAAGCATCATGGGCAATTTCCTGTGACCCTCCCCAACCCTCATAAACGCGATAGCTGCTGAGGGTCAGTAGCTGTTACAGAAGGGTAGATACCAGCGAGCAATTCTGTTCACTTATGTAGGACCGATCTAAATGTCCGTGGTAAGGAAATGGAAACCGCCTGCGCCCCCTTCACTTTGTTATAATCTTAATTTTAAGTTTGCTAGGAGGATGTGGGAGTGACGCTCAAGCGATACTCCCAGAATACTAAAGCTGTTTTAAAGATGGTCAGGGAATATCGAATATATTGTGCCCTTGTATATAACAGCGTCGTATATACGAGAATCAAACTTCGGGGAGCGTTCAGTCCGGGTATGCTTTCACTAGAGCTCAAATACCAGACGGCTGCTTACAATTACAAGGACCATATGCAAAACTATAAACAAGAAATGAGTGAAAAACAAATAAAAATTACCACCATTTAATAACTGAATAAAAACAACAAAACATAAAAAATAATATAAACAAAGTCCACCCTGAACTTTACTCCCACAGTACAATAATTTACACAGATCTGAGTGGCCTAGAAAGGTCCACTCCAAAGAAATAAAATTGTGGATCAAAATCCACTTGTCTGATTAATATGTATGCACGCGTATAACTACGCTAGAGAAGAAATAAGTACTTTTGATGGAGATTTGCTCACAGATGGAACAGCCAATATGCTTGCAAACCCCCATACTGCAAACCATTATTATGGCTTTATGGGACACACTCGAAGAATATCTTACCAACAATTAAAATTTTACTGACACACGCAACCATTTAAAATGTATAAACTAATTGATCTCCATCGAGATCGCAGTGAGTCAGGAAACTCCCAGCAAAACAGAAGCTTGCCCAATGGCTCAATTGCTCAACATAAACATGACAACAACGTGGCCGAACATCGAGACCACCCGAGGTCAAAGAACATGACAATAATTAAACAAGAAATAAGATGCCTAAAATCCGATGATATTTACATGAAATAAAAGCATGAATAAGCTAACACGCTGGGACTCGATCAATCAAAAACGCGAACAGCACCCATTTACCGATTACAATTCTTTTATCATTAAACAGGCTTTATTTTAATATAAGATAAACATTTACGAAGAACGGAGACCTGGGCCGTGAATACTAATGAGCACAGCTTGCTCCTTATCTGATGGAGTGCGCCGGGTAGAAATACCTTCACTTACCACTCATTAGCGTCAGTGTTCAAAACCAGCCCTCCTTGTCGAAGCTTTGAGTCATGCTATTTATAACAAGAGACTAGACAGCCCCGTTCCGCCACCTGTTAATCGCGACAGATAAATTCACACACTTCTTGTCAATTCCAAAGAATTGCAAGACATCGTAGAAGGGGATTCCAACATTTTCCTCGCAAGGATTAAATGCTTATCCTGGACAATAGCTTCAGACAGAACCAAGGTTCCCGAAAACTCCTATCCCATAAAACACATATTTGCAGACTCAACAAAGCATTTTGGGCAGAACACAACACAATTCTACCACGGGCCGACACTCCAATCAAATATCATAGATTTTGTGTACCAAGACACTAAAAGGGAAACTTCATCAACAGATAAAGTCATTGGGCATATGACCCCTCATTTAACAAAAATGCAACAAACGGCAATTAACACACAAGCCTGTGTAACAATAAAAATCTATACAATAAAAAGATTTCCCACCAATTCTATTATCTACTCTAGTTAATTCAGTTTCGCTTCTGTTATGATATCGGTTCCCAATTTGCGTCGCTTAGCCGCGCATTTTACGGTAGCGATACGCACACGAGTACGCTTGCCCCGTGTACTTGACATCAACAAAAAAAAATCTTCATACAGATAGAATACATGCCACGTTGCTCATGAACTAAACTAAAGTGTGTCAGTACCACAAACCAACTACAATAAAACACGAAGACAAAAATAAAATAAAATATTTACACAAAATAATATGTTCCCACAAAACCATAACCAGTTTGTCAAATAATTAAATTATTTAGTACTTATTCCTCTTTCTGCGTCATCTCATCGAACATCGCCTGACATTCTCTCTCCAAAGTGTTTAGCTCATCTCAGACCACATGGAGCCGTAGAAACGTTGGTTCGATGTCTTCCTCTGGGTCTGGAGTTCCATCTTGACGTTGAATAAAAATAACAAAAATAAAATGTTATTTATAGACACACGTAATTTTCTATCTAAATTTTGCCAATAGTTACTTTATTCACCATTTGTCTAGTGCAAAATTAAATGTAGACTTTCCCTAATAGTTGTAGTCGTGGGAGACTACTAAAATATTACCGATACACAAATTTCACACTCAGCTGTGCGCACACAACTTTATTATAATATTTTCAATAATGACCCTATCTCTGATAAATTTAACACTGTATATCTTCACGGTATGGAAAAGAATAAGTGATCACCTCACGGTGTCACCAAGAATCAACCAACCTCGTCACTCAGACGACAGTATTTATGTGAATTTAGCAAAAGGACGGAGGGAGAGGGAAATCTATCACTAACTTCTATAATAATGCGACTATTGGCATGCAACAGGTATCAAACAGTTTGAAAAATTATACAGGTCACAATGGGGCTATCGTGCTCTGGAATCGATCATAGATTTCGTTAATCCAATCTTTCCCGCTTTCAACTTCAAGCCGGCGTCAGACGCTCCCTTGGCGCTAAAATTGGTGACCCTCTCTGATTGGTAGTTCATGACGTCAATATCGCAGTTTAGAACAGAAGCCTCTGTCCTATGATTGGTTGAAAGTTCCTCACGTCTCTCTCATCCAGCAACTATCTTACTCGTAACGCTAGGGTGACAAAGAAATTACGGTCTGAAATGAGTCAGGACCCCAACACACCTTTGTCTGATAAAGTGTCTGTCAAACATTCCGATCTCGTCACTCCTTTGTTTCAGGACTGGGCACGTTCAAACGTACTGTCTCCACATAAGCTTGATATTTCGCAATCCAGTCTGGCCTTCCTGTATGATTCTGGCAGTAAAATCAGAATATAATGAAATGAATAATTAGAATCATTAATATGCGTAGCTTATTAAGGGTTCAATATATTTTACACACATAGCCGCCTAAATACATACCTAAAAATTGCAGATCTACGGTTCTTTATATTTATGAAGATTATGCTAACTCTTAATTTCACACAAAACAAAACGAACATAACGAAACTAAGCTAAACTTAATATAATTTAACGAAACGAAACGAAGTGAAACTAAACTAAACTAAACACGGGGCTGATGATCAAGATGTCCCAAGCCCCTACAGCAAACCAACGGCAACACGAGTTAATTGTTTTTTTTAGTCGGTTAACACATATTTATATAGGTGAGAAATATAAAACTCTGCCTGCAACACATTACAGTATTATGTGCACAGTTGGGGGTTGCAAAGATGATATGTTTCGTTTTTGCAGCAAACAGCTTCAGATCCACGTAAATCAATCATAGATAGGCAACAACTAACCAGTACTACAAAACCCCTCGATTAGTCGTAGCCCTCTAGTACTAATCTGCGAAACGTGGCAATAGGCCTACTACTGTGATTTGTTTGGGTATAATAATAATATCCTATGACCTCGGGTGCAAGCTTTGTTATTTGCGCCCAGAGGACAGCTTGCATATCGAATTCTGTTATTCCTTGGAATGCTTTGAAAGTCAAGGAGTTTACATAATATCTAAGCTCCTCGACACTATAGCGCTTACTAGTAGAGAAAGGAGGAACTTTTGTGTTAGCGGAAAATCCCGAGATTAATTTTGCCATTATGAACACGGCCTACTGAATTCAAATGGGTTCCTTAACGTGCCAAAAAAGTATGACATGCGTGCCGTGATTTTTGCCGCCTTTCAAAAATCACTTACCACGGCCAGGAGTGAACCTGCAGGCTTGGGGTTGGCAGTCCGACATGATAACCACTCACCCACCGTGGCAAGCATTTGTTTTGGTGATAACTGATAAGTAAGTTTGGGAACAAAAATGTATCCTTTTCATTTACAAAGGCAACACTGAAATTGGCTTTCAATATGATAATACTGTAAGGTTGGGAAGTTAAGGAAAGTGACCTCTTTTCCTGGGATAATTTGCACCAAAATTTTGAAAAATCAGTGCAATCGTTTAAAGCAATTATAATGGATCAAATAAGCAAACATATTAGAGAACGTGGACGCTTATAGAGTTGAATCACAAGAATTAAACATTACGTTGAACAACTCAATCAAGAAACCAACATTAATTTGCATGAATTGAGGGTTAGGTGCGATGCAATCCTGGGACTCGAATCAAAGTATGGTACAGTTCAAACAGAACTTGAAATAGAAGAAATTAATTCAGATCATTCTGCAGATAGGGAGGAAGTGGAAACAACCTTGTATTCACTAAAGGCAAAAATCCAAGGCTTACTATTTCCGATCAAGGCAGTACCAGTAGTTCATTGACTTCAAAGTCCAGTAGTGCAAATGAAGTCACGAATATAAAACTACCAACAATTAAACTTCCTACATTCAGTGGGAATTATGAACATTGGATCCCATTTGCTGATAATTACAAATTGTTCGTACACAACAATGGTAGTTTGGAGACAATTCAAAAGTTTCACTATCTCCTTAGTTCAGTTCAAGGCAGTGCCAAACTATTAATACAACATCTTCCAACTACTGAAGGCAATTACAATGTAGCCTGGGAATTTCTTTGTAGTAGATTTGAAAATAAGGAAGCTATAACTTCAAAGTACATCAGGGAAATCTTGAATATTAGGCCTGTGCAAAATGAATCGGTCAGTGATCTTAAGGAATTCATCAATACATTCAATAGCAACCTACAAGCTCTCAAGGCACTATCATTAGATCATCCCTTAGAAGAAATAATTTTAACACAGCATGTACCTGATCGAATCGATGTAAATACCAGGAAAAGTTGGGAATTAGCGACAACTCCAACCGAAATTCCTTCTCTTCAACAGTTACTTTAGTTTCTAGAACAACAATGCTTGTCACTTGAAAATATTCAAAACAACATTAACTATCCAACCAAATCACAAGCTAGTGAACCCAGTACAGTCAGGAACAAGGCACCAGCCTATTCTCATGTAACATGTATTGAAAACCAGTGTTTATTTTGCCATCAAGAGCATAAGGCAGGACTGTTTGCATGCCCGAAATTTCTAGAATTAAGCCCTCGGCAGAGATCTCAGTGTGTACGTGAAACGGCCTTTGCTTCAATTGTCTGAAACAAGGACACTCAACAAAGCAATGTACTGTACCCTTGGAAAAGAAACACTACACGAGACAGACATTCGGGGGTGATCGGTCCATACAAAGTACTAAGAGGAGAACGTGCTTCTTAAAAATTTCCAGGATTCTTAAGGGAACTTAAGGCTATAAATGAAATATGACAGGTTAAAACAAAACAATTTAATACGGACTAATAACATAACAGTAAAATGATCCACCCTGTGTGATGCCATGAGTCAATGGCCCGCCACACGTGACGTGCAAGTGACCCATTAACCCACACTCGACCCCTGGACAGCGAACACCAAGTCAACAAGCCAGCTGGGAACTTGGAAAGCCCCGCTTGCGCCTGCTCACAACGTATCCCCAGCCCACGATAGCCGTAAAATAAAATAACTGGTTCAACCACCAGCCCATGAAAAGCTACCTCATAAATCAACTTAGACAGTTGTAAACGAGGGATACAAAACTATCACCTCAAAGAATATTACAATTTAAAAAAAAAATATCAAAAATACAAAAATTAGAAAAGAAACATGTTTATTGTATTGTGCGCGCGCTCGGACAAAGAAAGATTTGAGTACTTGACGGGAATTCACTTCCGATCGACCATACGATTAAGTCGTGAACCCCGTACTGCGAGTTGGAAAATCATGGTAATTATGGGAATACACACTAAATGGCTAATACAAAATATAAATGCACTGACATAGTCCACCCTTACATAAAATCAATCATACACGAATTGTATATTTACACTTATTTGACTGCCGAACAGTCGGTCTTAAGTCATGCAAAACAAAACAGAGTACCCGCGTGACAACAAGGATACCGGCACGCCGTCTGCGACCTTTAAACTGACACTTTACAATGCTTGGCAAAAAAAATCCAAGCAACAAAAAAAACAAAATTAAAATGCCCCAGCGGGCTGAATACAAAAATTACAAGTAACACTTCAATTAATACGGACTGAGGTATTTTAATACGGGCTTGGGCATCTATCCCAATTAACATCAAAAGCAAGCTATAATTCGCCAGGCCAGCAATCTACAAATTAGTTAAAGGAATGCATAGCGCGCACGCTGCTTCCTTATCAAAATTCAGAGATCTAAGTATATAGGTCTGTCAAGCTCAAATGTGCCATAGTGTGTCAGCAGAAACTCCAAGCCTCTGAAATCGCGTAAAACACATCATAAAACATCATATTTACTTGACCAACCATCCATGGGTGACAAGATTCACAGATCAGCAACACGTCCCTCAGGTAAGTTTACTGAAGCATGAGGAGCAGCGGAAACTGGATCGCCATGTCCGAATCCTGCTACCTCTTCGAAAAATATCATATAGCACACACATCATCTCCATACCTGACCAATTGACCTAATTTTTACCCCAGATCCCGAATATAAATTACCACACAAAAATCTAATATATAACTACTGAAAGGCGGACGGCCTTCTGTAACAACATAAAGTTGTTCAACGCAAAACAATCTAAGCATTTGCCTGGTTAAAACATAACCAAAAAGACAGGAATTTCTCCCCCATTATCTAACATAAAATTTAAATTCAGTCCCATTTATCACCCTTATCTAAGGTTTCCGCCGTAAATAATCTCGCTAGTGCCTCGCATTCATGTGCGCATCAACATGAAGGCAAGCACTCTATCAAACAAAGCAACGGGTTAAACCCAAGGAAAACACACAAGAAAAATAATCTAATATTTACACAAAGTCACGTGATTCTATTTAACTTATTATGTCAGTGAAACGAATCTACATGTAATCACAGCAAAGCAAAATTATTTACAAAAAAAAAACACAATTTCCCAATTAATTATACATGATCCCTCCCCGTCAAAATTAAATAAATTTAATTAGTACTCATCACTTTCCATGCTGCCCGGTGCCGAGATAGCACCCGCTATCTTCCTTCTGCATAGACTTGTCCATCATGCTAGACATCAAATCTTGGAATACGACACTATCCACTCTTGAGGCCATGGTGACGACCATCTTGCTAAAGGAAATAAAGTTATTGTTATTATTTTCAGGCTCCTAATTATACTGCATAATTGAGCTACTCGATTCACCCATAAGTTAATTGCAGTGTCGTAGACTTTCCCTACAATACGTGGACATATTCCACCTAATACACAAACACAATTCTATGTTGCCCGTCACGCAACACAATAAAATTTTCAAAGTCTTTCGTGCCACCTAAGCACCCGCAAAAGTTAGTCAATCAACGTGCCACGTCCTCAGACAGAGTGACACCCTACTCGCTCGAAGATATCTAAAATTGTGTCGGCGTCTATTCACAGACCACTATATTTATATGTTTCAATCAAATTTCACATGGAAGGGGTAACTCGCTCCACAAAATACTAATAATACTAGCACACACTTCGGACACATCTCATTCAGCTTGTAAAAATCAGCACAAACAATTGACATTTGCGTGCAGAAAATCGCATCGTGGGAACACCTATTTATCAGAATTCGCGCGCAAACAATCTGCACGGTCAAATTTGGCGTCTTGCTCTCATTGGCTATATTTCAAATAATACGGTGACACCAGGGTGATGACCTTTCTCCCACTCTCATGTCTGGTCATAAACTCATTCTCCAGTTGGCCTATCATCTTCCTTCTCTAGCGTTTAATACCATGAAACATTTATACATCTCGTTTGAACAAGTCAACGGATACATCGCTTGCACCTGCCTTTCTCTTTTTCTTGGAATCGGCTATATTTAACCTGGCGTTGCTTCACTGGCAACAACGGTAGCAATGCATTGTCCACCCAGACAGACTGATATTTCAAATATGACCAAACTTTTTCTCAACTGAGCTGTATCTTAGCTGAAGAAATAAAAATTATTTGAGGACTTGAATGTAGGCATACTTCAAGTAATTGTCGTAAATGTGATAGAAAACACAATTCATTATTGCACGAGGACACAAGCAGTGAGAGACTTGTCAATTTTTGTCACATACATTATTTGTTCATAATTTAAAACATTCAAAACCAATATAATCATGCACTATTGTTACTAAGTGATGTATGGCAACGTTGCAAAGCAAGGCGAAGGTAGAGCGATGTATACAGTGTGACAATCAGTTTGCTCTGATCATATGTGTAACAACATAACCTCTTATTACTCTCCAGTGCCTTCGCTCTTATGAACGAACCAAGAACAGCAACAAGTGTCCTTGAAGAGTGTAACAAAAGTTTTTTCCCTAACTTTTATACCCTTATCAAACTTTTGACAAATTTGCCTCTTTGTAGCAACTGGTACTGCCAAACGGAGTTTGAGTTGGTTGAAAACATACTTAAGAAATTCTACTTCTGAAAACAGACTTAACGGTCTAGTATTGTAATCTATTCACAGAGACATAACTTACATCTCGCTGACGATGAAGTTATGAACCTTTTTGGCAATGTTTCTAGAAACTTTGACTTTATATAATAGTGTGAGTTGTAAATCAAAACAGTAACATGAATTTTTTCCATGTACTGTAAATACTATCAAGTGAGCAAGATGATTGTGTTAATTAAAGTATCATAAAATGGTCTTAGTTGTGTTTGACATTAACCAAACATAACACATCACAACAAATTGGTTGAGAAAGTGATGCCAGATGGCCTTAAAACTATCATTTTGCACCAAATTATACAAAAGTTTCCCGGGGAGAACCCCGGACCCCTATTCTTTGGGCCTATACCATTCCCCCTAACCCCCGGTTGGGCAGCCCCCGAAATTAAACTCTATATACGCCCCTGAATCAACCTACCTCAGATAGAATAGGGTAGAGTCAAGTTACTCCGTGATATCATGTAACACCGTGATAAAGCGTATTTCCTCTATCACTGCGTAGGTTCAATTCCGAAAGTTCTAAGATTTTACCAACAGATGGCAGTAGAAACCAGGAATCCAGTAAGCCCTTGCGCTCTATCTTTGACCGACTCAATGTAGTTTAAAAATATATTAACAGAAAGTTGACATTTCAACAAGTGATCCACATCCAGTGAAATCTGTGGGGAAGATTTTAATTTCTTATAAACAGCTGTTTCATTGTATAAGTTTCATTTGAACACCAGTCATAGGTAAGATGCAGACCATTTGCATACATAACTTACATGCATGTAGTGTTACGCATGAAAGGTGTGTGAGCTTAGCAATAAGTACGTTTTTCTTAGGTTGGACGCTGAAATTGCGCCATAACGGAATAAAGAGACTCGCTTCCACACAGCTGAAACACTTCAAGAAGCATTGAGGTCGATGAAGGAAGAAGAATGGTCAGTATACAAGGCCAGTAGACATTTTAATAACCCGAGGAGTACACTAAAGGATTATTGCACAAACTATTCAGCAGATCCAGGAAGTGCAACCCTTGCAAAAATTGGAAAGCCACTCGTTGTGTCACCTGAATTTGAAGTGAAGATAGTGTGTCAAGATAGACACAATAGATCCGTCTAGGCCTAATTCCAGACCCCAGAACAATGACGATAATGTTTGTGGAGCGTGAGGTGGCTCCCCTGGCGGATGACATCAAGACGAAGAATGGAGTCGAATGGATTGATTATCAGTTTTGTAATGTCTGGTACTTATAACGTCTATTTTACGTGTGATAGGTGAGAGGAATCTGATAGTGACTAAGAAGACTTAAAATATGTTTAATGGAATATTTTTAAGATTGTGTTTTTTCTATAAAAAAAACTCTGTAGTGAGCTGTTTCAATATGGGCAATATGGGGTAGTGAAAACTTATAGTCTACATACAATTTGAACACTTTTATTACATTGAACATTAGTTTTCACGATTAAAAAGTACACTGAATGTTGAACAACATGCTATCACGGAGTAACTTGAATAGGCTACTATCACGGAGTAACTTGAATATCACGTCGTTACTTACTTCTACTACCGGATGTTGTTAGTTAATGCCTTGAAATAACTTATGAATATTTGTAAGATATATGCCAGAAATGTTCCGTAGGGTATTCCTCTTAAACATGAAACGAATCGAAATAAAAAGAAATCTAAAATTTCTGAAATAGTAACAAAAAAAAAACACCTTAGTATCACGGAGTTGCTTAACTTTACCCTAACCATTGTGAGTATACATACAAACACAAATCCATAATCACACCGTCTAGAAACCGTATATCCTACTTACAACCTTTGTTGTGAAGGTACGAGATAATAATGGCACATTTGAGACCAGTTGTCTCTGGTGTTCTCTCCAGCGGCAGAGTCCTAGCAAAGAAACTCTTGTGGGATTTCAGGTGAGACCTTGCTGCCTGTTGATCATATAGTGGATGTCGATGGTCATTCTCCTGTTTTGTTCTCTCGGCATCCACAGCAGTGGCCCACCGGATATTGTAGGCCAGTCAAAAGTGACACAAAAAATGGCTAAATTCGCAAAACATGATGTATCTCTGATTTTTTTGTATGTTGTTTGGACCCACTAGGGCTATTTATACCCAAGTTTGCAACTCTAAAAAAGTTGTGGAAAAAAAATTCCACACCAAAACCCGCGAAAATTTTGGACTTGTTTCAGATTCTGCTCTATATATCCTAATCCATGCATTCTTCATCGAAAGCTATTCTGTACGTTTCTTAAGAGCATTAAATCTGTGACAATTTATGCCCAACCGGAGTTCTGTAGGTATATTGGTTACTTAATTACGGCACTTTGAAAATAGGCCAGGTTTTCCAAAAATTGAACATTTTAGTTTTAGACCGCATTTGGACCGAAACTGCGCCGAAATTGTTGATCCTACGAGTAGAACTTGTAGAATATAATTTGTAGGCAATCTAATTAGATTTAAATTAAGCCCAGAGCGGGGTCTGTATGCCTTGTAGTTATCTCAAAATCTGAAAATACCCATATAAGAAAAAAATCGCACTTTGCCTCCAGAAATGTACATAACCACTTTTTGTTGCATGAAGTGAGATTTAAACAAGCGAAACGTGTTATGAATCTAGGGGAGGGCGAGGAGGGCGACCGCCCAGGACCCCGTGGTCTGTGGGGGGGGGGGGGTTGTTGGTGGACCACGTTTTTAAAATGTATTTAATTAATTAATTATACTTTTCAAACTAATTTATAATTCATATTCCTTTTTTCAGTGCAGCTATGCCCTCCCATGAGACAGAGAGGCTGCTTGGCACTGTAAGGTCACAAATACTGTTTGCAGAAGACAATGAAAATGTACAAAGTGTAACTGCCAAATTCATAAGCGCCCTTGAAAAACTTGAAGAAGAAGGCCCGAGCTCAAAACTTTGGGTACTCTACTATTGAATGACCTTACTCATAAAGCAATTCATTTAAGCCGAAAGGATGGGAGATTGGAACCTTCGCCTGCAAATAATCAGCCACATGCTTCCATTCTTTCACTCGTCTGGACACTTCTTCTATGCGAAAAGTGCTCGTTTATATTTACAAGATATGAGCACTCTGCAAGACCGGATGGACCCAACCGAATATCAATTGTTCACGAAAGGATGCTTCACCATCCGCAGATACTACAAATTTTGGTCAGGTCTGTGGACTGACTTGACAATTGAACATGTATTGATGCGTTCAATGAAGATCCAGGGTGGCCTAACCCATGGTGGAGGTATCTCTACTAGTGTGCTCTGTCGTTGGACGGGCGGGATGGTATATATGCTGAATATATGTGAAGATGTAGAAGGGTATTGGTATATTTCCTCCACAACAAGTGAACAGCATGTCGTTATGCGACCTACGCAAATTGCACGAGATACCTCTGACGTGAAAAAACTGAAAGCCTGGTTCAATAACCATCCACCGTTTCCATCGATAGATAAACTCGTATCCATCAGCAGTGGCACTGTAGGTGGCCCCCACATAAATTGCCTCACTGCCCGAGAAGAAGGACAGAAATGGGTGAACCGAATTATTGCAAAAACGTTTGGGAATGTTAGTTTCTCTAGGAAAGAAAAAGTCCTCTCTTTGGCAACGCCTACCACCTCTATCAAGATCCACAAGAAGAGAGTCGATGTCGAGCCACTCACCATCTTCCTACGCAAGTGTATCATGAAACAGTCACACCTACAGTTGAAGGCCCACTTCACATATGAGCTCGCTCCATTTCCAATGGTCCTATTTTCCAACGAAGGAATGTGTAAAGGCACAAAATCAGCTTTTAAGCTGCCTTCACTCAAGCCACAGAGAACGTCAGTGTGCAGGCAAAAACAATTGCTCTCGTCGATGGAGGATACCTCCTCCATAAAGTCGTGTGGCTTCGGAATGATTCGGTATGGGCTACCACAGCAAGCTACTTAAACTACATATTTAACAACTTTGGGAGACATGTGTGTGTAGTCATCGACGGGTATCCTGAGGATGGCGCCCAAAAGAGCACCAAATTTGCAGAGCGATCATGACGGTATTCTGCAGCATCAGCGGAAATTGTGTTTGACGCATCGACCATCATCACAGTCCCCCAAGAGAAGATCCTCTCGAATGACAAAAACAAGGCGCGTCTCATTGATCATCTCGGTTCTGCTTTTGCTCTGGAGGGGATTGAGACAAGAATATCAAAAGAAGACGTACAGTAGACCGCGATATCGTCGTGACTGCTCTGCCAAAAAGTACCTCCAATGACCACGTCATCATCTTTGGAGAGGATGTGGATTTACTTGTGCTCCTCGGCGGTCTAGGATCCACTAAAACAAACGTATACTGTACTTCCAGAAGAGTGGCAGAGGTGAGGCAGGTTGCGTTCAATTCACCAGATCATTCAACCAAGGGGCAGTGGAGCTACCACCTGGATTTGAACTTTTCATCCACGCATTTACTGGGTGCGACACCACCTCTGCCCTCTTCTGGCAGGGGAATATGAAAATGTGGGGCCACTTCAGACAAAATCAAGCCCTAGTGGACCAAGCAAGAGTTTTCCTCCAGACAGATGCCACACACCAACAAGTCGCAGCAGCCGGTGACAAGTGCCTAGTTGCCCTATATGGAGGAGACCAAACACAGACACCCTCAACGATGTACGCTTCCGTACTTTTGTGAAGACAGCAGCCAACGCCAAAGAGAATCTGGCCCGTTTGCCCCCAACCACAGAGGCTGTTTCGTATCACCACTACCGCACATACCACAAGGTGCAAAAGTGGTTGGGGGTGGAGAAAGAGGCCACCGACTGGGGTTGGCAATTGACCTCGGCTGGACTCATCCCTATTGCCAGTTGGCAAGCTCCTGCCCCCGCAGAGCTTCTAAAACTCCTCTCTTGCAAATGCAAGAAGGGGTGCAGAGGTGGCTGCACTTGCCTGAAAGCAGGGCTCAGATGTTCTGTGATGTGTGCTACCTGCTCCGGGGAAACGTGCCAGAACGCTGCACTTATCAGCATTGAAGAGGACGACGACGAAGAGCTCAAGACAACCTGGACGATCCACCAATAGTGGAGTACCTACGTACACGGGACGAAAACGACGAACCTCCAATAGTGGAAGACCTACCTATTGAAGAGAGCAACGAAAGTGACGGCCCAGGGCCAACAAAAACAAGGTGACGAGTTTGACTATGTGTCTAATTTGATTGACTGATTGATGGATTAAGTTACTGTAATTTTGATTTCTTATTATAGGCCCTATTATATATATTATTTTATTACATTATATTATATTATTATTATATTAAAATACATTTGACCGTTTGTTTAAATGATTGTATGCCTTGCTTTTCATTACCAAAACAAACAAGATGTTCAGTAAAGAACATATAGCCTACTTTCTCCTAAATGTATGAGTATAGTTATAACTCGTTGTTATTATCAAAGAGTATAATAGAACTATTCTTTGTTGAAGACCTTAGAAACGATTTACCTCTACCAAACGCCACAACCTAGATAAAAACTGCTACCATCATTGAAGAAAGAAAGAAAGAAAGAAAGAAAGAAAGAAAGAAAGAAAGAAAGAAAGATAAGAAGTATCTAAAGAATGTTATGGATCTGGAGACATAATCGACCGGACTGGTGGCGTGGCTCAGCGGTAACGTTCTCGCTTGCTGGACCGTATGTTTCAGGTTCGTATCCTGGCGCAGTCAGCTGGCATTTGAGGGTGCACAAATGCGAGGGAGCCGTGTTAGTAGATTTACTGGCACGTTAAAGATCCCCTTCGGGACAAAATTCTGGCACCCCGGCGTCTCTAAAAGCAACAGTAGTTAAAAGGGACGTTAAAAGTTACCTTTTTGGCAGCTAGATGACTCGAGTAAATCTGCTGGCGAATTATGTTTTAATTAAATATATATTTTACACCATAATATGCACAATATAACGCTTAATTTTAAAACATCTGAGTCATTACAAAACAATAAACATATAATATTTCAAGCAAAAAACCTAGCTCTGATCGGGTTTGAACCATAGGCATTTGAGCGATAGGCTAACGCTCTACCACTGAGCTAATTGTGTCAACGAATATCGTTCTATATAAAATGACTTACATAGAACTTGTTAGCAAATAATGATTTATACTAAACGATTTCATCACTGGAGTATATTATTTATATATAAAGCATTTCATACAACGTTTATTTATTTTGTATCAGTACGCTATATTGCATGCAATACTCAAATTAGTGAAATATAAGTCAGGCACAAGATATCCGCTGCCATCTTGTCTTATTACTGAATCGGCTCAGCTTTTTAAAATCACGTCTGCACTATTATATTACAAAATAAACGTTTAATTTCGAACGTGCCTCTTCCTTTAGAACAATTAAAACGATTCTCGGCTCGATAATCGGAACTGGTGGGTCCCATGATATGGATTATAAAGTTTGCATAATTCGCACGGCCGCAATCCTGAAATGGTATGGCGGACGACCTTGTAGTTTGGTCACAAGACGCATCCTATACGAAGGTATGTTGTTACCAAATTTGATAGAGATCGGATGATTTGGTTAGTCGTTATTTGATTTTACGTTTTGAACGTTTGAGTGGCCGCCATTCAGATTTAGTAAAGATGGCGGCGATATAAAACATGACACTGAGGTGTCCTTTGCTAGTGCTACCTTTGTACCAAATTTCGTTCAATTCGCATTCACCGTGTTCGAATTGATGGGGGGGAGACAGACATTCAGAGTACACACACACACACACACACACACACACACACAGACTCACACACACACACATACACACACACACAGACAGACACACTTTTTTCGCCCTGTGTTGATCTCATAAGTCTACTTTCATTTTTTGCAAAAATCGAAAGTAGGCTAAAAATAAAGGATAGGAAATGTTATGGAACATTTCTGGAAAAATGCGATTTTACCTTTTATGGGTTGTTGTGAGATTTGGAGAGAACTACGAGGCTTACAGACCCCGCTCTGCGCTAAATTAAATGGCCTACAAATTATATTCTGCAAGTTCTACTCGTAGGATCAATGGTTTCGACGCAGTTTCGGTCCAAAAAAGGTCTAAATCTAAAATTTTCAATTTTTAGAAAAACTGGCCTATTTTCAAAGTGCCATAATTAAGTAACCAATAGACCTACAGAGCTCCGGTTGGGTTTAATTTGTCAAACATTTTATGGTCTTAACAAATGTATAGAATAGCTTTCGCCGAAGAATGCATGGATTAGAAGATATAGAGCAGAATCTGAAACCAGTCCACAAATTTCGTGGTTTTTGCTGTGTAAAAAATTTTCCACAATTTTTGGAGAATTGCCAACTTGGGTATACTTAGCCCTAATGGGTCCAAACAACATACTAAAAAATCAGAGATACATCAAGTTTTGCGAATTTATTGTCACATATGACTGGCCTATTGGGTGGGGCTATTCCAACAATAGGGTATAGTTTGTTGTGATTAAATGTGTCTGCTATATTATCGTGTTCTTTTGTTAGAACTATAATACCGGTACTCCAATACTTGCTACATAATCCCAAGGTTGTAACTTATTGGTAATTTTCCCGTTTTCAGGTCACATTCCGTTAGTATTTAGGGAATTTTGTACTTCTTTATGTGTTTAACTGGTCTGTCCGCTGGGACGTTAGCCACAGACTGAATAAGGGCTCCACTGTGTTACTGTTTAACTTCAAGGTAGAAATCACAAGTTAATCTCACGTTAAAGAAGATAAAATGCTAGGTTATCAGAGCCTGATATGGGTTTGACGATGAAAAGGACTCGAACAGAAATGAGCTCAACATAGGTTAATACAACATCGTCTGGTCCCATAGCGATTTGGTTAGCATGCTAGATTTTGGCCCGAAGGGTCCGGGTTTGATTACCGGCCGAATCATCCGGGAATTTAATGTTCTGGAGTTAATTCCTCTGGACCGGGGACTGGGTGTATGTGCCGTCTTCATCATCACGCCATCCTCATTACAACGCCCAAGTCGCCCACAGGTGTCAACTAGATAGGCCTGCACTCGGCCTCTCAGGAGGCCACAAGACGTTACACTAAGACAACATTGAAACAATAATAATTATAATAATAATAATAATAATAATAATATCGTATGGCCTCGGGTGCCGGGTGCAAGCTTTGTTATATGACGCCCAAAAGGCAGCTTGCATGATGAATTCCGTTGTTCCTTGGAACGCTATGAAAGTCAAGGAGGTTAGATATCTATGCTCCTGGACACTATAGCGCTTTCTGGTAGAGAAAGGAGGAGATTAATTTTGCCATTATGAACACGGTCTACGCAATTCAAATGGGTTCCTTAACATGCCAACATCGTACGACATGCGAACCGTGATTTTTGTCGCTTTTCAAAAATTACTTGCCATGGCCTGAAGCGAACCTGCAAGCTTGGTATTGGTAGTCCGACACGATAACCACTCACCCACCGTGGCAAGCATAATGATAATAATAATCTTATTACTTTTATGTCCCATTTAACTACTGTGGCTTCTAGAGACGCCGGGGTGCAGAAATTTTGCCCCGAAGGGGATCATTAACGTAAAGCTATTGACACGGCGCTCTCGCATTTGTGTACCCTCAAATATCAACTGACAGTACCGGGATTTGATCCTGCAATCTTGGGAACAGCAGGCGAGAATGTTACCGCTGCGCCACGCAGTCAGTCTTGAAACAACACTCTAAAAGAAAAGGAATACATAGTATGTCAACCTAACACTTTGAGCTCAAAGTATAAGAGAGACACAGGCAATACTAAACTTCGATGACAGAGTGATATGGCGAGATAATAGTAATAATAATAATAATAATAATAATAATAATAATAATAATAAAATATCGTATGGCCTCGGGTGCCAGGTGCAAGCTTTGTTATTTGACACGCAAAAGGTAGCTTGCATGTAAAATTTCGTTGTTCCTTGAAGCACTATGAAGGTCCAGGAGGTTAGATATCTAAGCTCCTTGTACACTAGCGCTTTCTAATAGAGAAATGAGGAACATTGTGTTGGCGGAAACCCCCGAGATTAATTTTGCCATTATGAACACGGCCTACTGAATTCAAATGGGTTCTTTGACATGCCAACATCGTATGACATGGTGTCGTAATTTTTGCTGCCTTTCAAAAATCACTTACCATGGCCAGGAGCGAATCTGCAAGCTTGGGGTTAGTAGACCAACACGTTGACCACTCACCCACCGTGGCAAGCATTGGGCAAGATATCAGATATTGTCAATTTGGCACCACTGAAAATGGCTTCAAACATTTCTACATTAGGCAAAGTTGAGTTTGGCACACCTGGGGTATTGGAAACCCACAGGTTAATGTATATTTCCCCTGTAATTGAACGAACGATTATAAATTACATTTCCAATAGGGCTTTATTAAAACATTCAGTGGAGGATTCCTGGTAACATGGAGCGCCTAGAGAGAGACACAGATAGAGGTCGGGGAAGTCCCTGTAAAGTGGGTGGCAGCCGAGCGCCTGTTCTCTTTCCTTCCGCCCTAAGATTAGCGAACCGATACAAATTACTATCGCATTGTCCCATTGCAATTACACAGCTCAGAATTAATTATCCCACTTAGAGCTTTGTTCCACTAACTCTTGTGCTCTAATGAGATAACGTTATAGATGTTTGTGCGACAATTAGGAGATAAGCTTAGCAGGAGCCAAGTGGGGCAGATCAATTGAGGACTTCTTAGCACTGAGACTACAAACAAACACACAGGTGAAGGAGCAACTCACAGTGTCGAGGACCTCAACCACCAGCGGTGCAATCTACAAGTTACGGTATATTTAAAACTTGATGAAAACTAAATCAGTCATTCCGGACGTTATATAGGGTTGATTTGCGCAATTACATTTTGAATGAAAGGTGTATATGCCCAGATAAGTCATCTGGCATGTAAAACCATCTACCTCTCACCTTACTTGAGTTATATAGGGTGATTCTTTTGCTGGAGCGGGACCGGCGGCTGGCTACGGGCGCGCACGCCTCCCGCCAGCCAACCGAGCTCGTACCGCGGATTGCGTGCAGGTGGAAACCGTAAACAGGTACATTATTTATTAGTAAATTCACCAGAAAATCATGATTAAAGAACTTTCCTATCCACGGGAGATGCTGAGAGTGTTCTCCTTCAGGCGACAGACAGGCGTTGTACCGTGTAAATAAATTAGCGTTTCCACTTTGTGATTCCCTTCTGTTGTGTGGGGTATCTGCTGCCGTATATTGTTCTCCAGCTCCAGTAGAGTACGGGTAATTCATCTGTACACTTTGTATTTTAAATTAACCCACAATTGACCATCAAACGGGCTTAGGCCCGTGCTTCGATTAATTACAGTAAACACGCAAGGGGGGGGGGGGTGCAGGAGTAGCTACATAATGTAACGATGTAACTTCCAATGTTACTGTCTGTCAGCTGAAGGAGAACATTTGTAGTATCTTCTGTGAAAAGAAAAGTTCTAACCTTTAACTGGTGACGTGAGGTCATCCGGATTCCCAAAAAAAAATTTAAAAATCTGTGCTTCTTTAATTAATTCTTGCAGCTGTTGTTTATGTTACCTTCTTATCTGTGCACTGGCACTACACACCCTCGTTGATGAAAGTTGAGTGATTTAATTACTTTAATGACCCTGGTTAGCTCGGCTCCGCCTCGCGCAATCTTGTGGCCCGAGCTAGGTTGGCTGGCGGAAGGCGCGCGCGCTGGCAGTCGGCCGCCGGCCTCGCTCCAGCAAAAGAATCTCACTGTATTAAAACACATTTTTTCCTGATATTTTCCCCTTTTGTTTTCATTCAATTAACCCAATTCCTCCCCTCCTCAAGCCTTAGAAACAGGTCGGAAGTAATAAAATGCTTCTTTGTGTTCTCAGGGTCTCTGGTAGAAATTGCGTTTCTCAGAATTGCCTACAGAAACATGTCTGATGTATCCCTGCTACAGGAGATATTTAACACATTTTATACCGACAATGGTCCATAAACCCAGACTGAGAGTCGGGCCAAATCTCTTACAGAGGACGAAATGCATCACAGCAGGTTTTGGGAAGTTTTCTATCCTCAGACCTGCCCAAGTAAAGAGTTTACAGAGACTTGTCTGTACTGTATTATTGTGGCTTTTGGAGCTCGTTTTTAGCTCCAGTGCGGTGCAGCTATTTGAACCTTTGAAAGCCGTTGTGCCGAGTTGTTAGTTCCATTCTCTCGTGCTATTGCTCCATCTTGAAAATGTAATAAACATCTTCCTTACTGTTAAACGTAGCAGGGTTACATTCTGGGGCAGCTCTTGACTAAAATTTTAGGTGAGCCAGATGATATTATTCATGTTTCTTATAGGCTATAGTTTTATATTTGACATTCATTGCCATTATTATAATTCCGCAGGTTTAATTTCATGGTCAAAACTTACCAAAAGATACTTCAAAATCAGGATCTCCCTATTCATGCTGATATATCTGCTGCTTGTCTACCCAGACTTCGCTCAAGGCAGCCCCCTGTGAAGACAGCTACGAGACTTGTCAATGAGAACTTCTACATAGTCCAGCAGTGGTCTCATGAATGGAAGATTTTTGCTCCACAGGAGAGCCGAGACATGCCATCTGTCACATCTAAAGTACCTGGTTTTGATCTTCCTCGTCCGATATGGTCGAAATTATACGGGATCAGGACCAATTCTGGTGTTTGTGCGGACTCTTTATTCAAGTGGAACAGCTTACCCTCTCCAAAGTGTGACTGTGGAGCCGATAGACAAACGGTGAAGCACATCATTCAGGACTGTCCTCTATGATCCTATGGTGGTAACATACAGTATTGGATTTTCTATCAGCTACTCCTGTATCAGTGGACTACATTTTCAATTTCGATATAAAATTATGAGACTCTCTGTTCTCTTTTTTATTTTCAATATTTCATTAAGATGTATTATGTTGTAATGTAAGTGTGTACCATACCATACGATAAATAAATACATTCCACACAACACAACATTTGAAAAACATTTTAATAAATATTTCATGCATTAAAAACTGTACTCATATTCTCCACTCCTGATCTTGGATGAAGCAAAATTTTAATTTTTAAAAATTTTTAAACTTTGTGTTCAGAGGTAAGCTATAGCTAAAAATGTAGTCGTTAATGAAAATTCCACTCCATTAATTTTTCCTATGTCGCACATAATGTGCATATTAAATAACTACGTATCGTATCACAAAACACATTCATTTATAGGAATTAACTTCATTCACAGGCGGCTTCTGTGCCGTAGTTGGTAGCATGCTGAGCTTCTATACCCAAGATCGCGGGTTCAAACCCGGCCGAAGTCGTCGGATTTTTTAAAAGCGTAAAAAGCCCTCAGTATGCCTTCCTTCGGAGGAGAAGTCAACCAGGCGGTCCCATATCATAGATTCATGGCATGAAAAATAACCTTCCACTAACTACACTTGTGGAAGATAAAATGTGTAGGTTAGTTTGATAACGCTATATTAGTACCAACGTTCGCCACCAGTTGCTGGCTGTGATGTAATATAGTTGCCAAGTCCGCAGCTAGGTGTCGTACTCGTAGAAAGAGTAGGAACTACTTGAAAAATTGATGGTCTCCAGTCCTGCTACCTGAATCACAGATAGCACTTACTAATACAGCCATCACAATTAACACCGGTTATCAGACAAATTCTACACACACCCAAAGTACACGGCGCTACATGACCGCGTTGTCGCAACCCCTAAACCGAGGAACCAACCAACTTCATTCACGGAATTCACTAACACACTTGTACTGTTCTTGGTACACCAGACAACTGAAAAGGTCCTACATATATATTTCTTTAAAATCAGCAAGCTGTGAACAATGGTTAAGTACTGTACTTGTTGAAGGGCGTGGGGTGGACCTATCTCCCGTAACAGAGACAGAAGCAGGAAGTGAAATCGAAAGAACTTGTATTTCGCTCTAATGAAACGTTATGGGCCATTTCTCCAGACCCATGAAGACAAAAGTAAAGTAGAACAGAAGAATTCGCCTGCAAGACAGCGGTATGTACGCTGTTTTCTCACTACATATAGGCTACTTTCAAGGAAGGTTCTGTAGAGCGGCCCTCGCTATTACAATATACCGTACGAGACTGTCAGGAACTTAAGCTAAGGATGAGTTATGCATACTCGTTTTTTTAGATTCCAGAAGGGAATTACACTTATGTTAAATAGAATATCCTTTGCTGTATCTGGGTCTCGACTATGGAATCCAACTCCTGCCGAATTCAGAAATTCTATAACAATAAAAAAAAATAAGGCCACATGCCGAGATTTCCTGTTGAATACTGCTGATTGCCTCGTGTGAATGGTGATGGATGATAGGACGTATCAGTGAGCTAGGATTATAGCTAGGATATTATAGAAAGGTCTGTGACGTTCTGATTATTATTATTATTATTATTATTATTATTATTATTTTATTGTTGTAATTATTATTACTATCATCATTATTCACGTGCCTTTTTATTAATATTAATATTAGCATAATTAATTTACTCCTTAGATTATTTATCATCATAATTATTTCTTTGTATTTCCAAACTTGTCTCATATGTACTGGTACCATATTGCGTGGTTAAGTGTAAGAGAAGGCCATGAGCCCTAACTTCGCCAATACTGAAGACATAAAATAAATTAATAAATAAATATGAATTTTCCTCGGCTTTTCCCAATTGATTGGGGTCCCCGGAGCTAACCAGCCTCAATTTGGATTTGGCCGGGGCCGGGATTTAAGGCCAGATGCCCTTAATGACGCCACGTGATTTTTCAGGTGAAAATTCCACCCAGGCCGATCGAATGAAAGACGAGCAGATAAGACACTGCGCCATCACGCTCCCCTAAATAAATACATACGATTTAAAGTAATTTTTAAAGTCAATAATTAAACAAATTTTGTGCAGTAGGCTACGGCTCTGGGTGGACGGGGCCCCTTTGGGTCTTTATGACGCACCGTCCCTGGTACATTTATAGTTTCTGAATTTAGTGAAGTCATTGATCTCTCGTTACCTTTATAGTAGTGGTTTCGGTGCCATAGTTGGTAACATGCTGAACTGCTGTGCCCAAGATCGTCGGTTCAAACCCGGTCGAAGTCGCCAGATTGTTTTAAGAGCGTTAAAATCCTTCAATATGCCTTCCTTCGGAGGGGAAGTATAGCCGGCGTTCCCATGTCATAAATTTATGACATGTAAAAGATCCTTCCTCTAACTAAACTTGTGTGAAGCTAAAATTCTAGGTTATATTTCGTTGAAACGCTCTATAAAAGTTCCAACCGTCACCACTAGATGTCAGTGACACTAGGTGTCCGCTTGAAGCAGCTACAGCCTCTGGCAAGCCGAACATGTCCTCGGACACTCCCAGCACTAAAAGCCATACCCTAAATAAGTACCGTTATAGTAACACCTACTAATAAGCCGTTCTTTCTCATACAGACAGTTCGTTCTAACATTCAACCAAATACGAGAGGAACCATTCTGATTAGATATCACCCTTTGGATTCACTGTGGAAGGGACAATAGATTCTTTAAAAATGCGAGGTGATGAAAGGTTTTATAGAATATAATTAGGTGATGCTCGCCAGTTCAGTCAACGCATTATTCCCTTATCTTCCTATTAATCCCCATTGTCTACCCCGGCCTTTTTATACCGCGCTACCAAAAGCTTTTCCAAAGTTATTGAATAATTAATTACATTCAATATTCAGTTCAATCAATTTCGAGGTTAATTGATAGCGGCTATGTGTTCGCAGAAATGAGCGTCATCAAACCCAAGCCAGGGTAATTAGGGAGCGATTGGAAATCAATCGACAAACTCATGGCCATTACATGATTAATCGACTAAATAATTGGAGAAGTTATCGAGCACTTTCTACTTATTTTCTATCTGCACGCTTTTCTTTTTCATTTTAAAACGTAATGCGAATTATGTCACATTTTTCAATTTACTTTTCAGGTCCCAGTGAGCACATTAGGGGGTATGTTTGTGCGAAGGGTAATAAATCAGTCTGGGAAACGTGGTTCAGTTAAATTGAAAACGTTAATTACTTGTCCAAGTATTGAGTCATCATGAGCCTTTCCAAAGGTCGTTAGTTGGCGAATTATATTACTGTACATCATAAACTGAGACCTTGGAGTAATACGTTTTTTAATGTAAGTTAACAATCGAAGCTGAAGCGTGGAGTGAATATTCTTTACTCTACCGGTAGCCTGCACACTCACCTCAAAAGATGTTATTGACAACCAAAGAAAAACTTAAGAAATGAATGAAGGGAAATAATTAGTATAACTTTTCTTTAAGAAACTCAGTGTTTGATGTGAGCAAGTGAGAAATCGAGAAATAATAAGATTCTCTTTCCCTTTACTAACCTCTTCAAAAATTAGATTTACAACATTATCAGTAAGCTTTTGCTGTCGTATTGTTGGGAATGGTTGGGATTGTTACACAATTACCACAACAGAATATTCAGTTGTTGTCAAATGAGTGTCAGTTGAAGATTGCAGACGATACCTATCAATACAGAGATGCTACGAGGGCTGTCGCGCTTGAAGATGGACGCAGATTCCCGTACGCCGCCAACGCTTTGCAAACATCACATGAGTGTTTGTCGAGCTGTGAAACATGCAATGAGTGTTTGTCGAGCTGTGAAACATCCCACGAGTGTTTATCAAGCTGTGAAACATCCCACGAGTGTTTGTCGAGCCGTGAAACATCCCATGAGTGTTTGTCGAGCTGTGAAACATCTCACGAGTGTTTGTCGAGCCGTGAAACATCCCATGAGTGTTTGTAGAGCTGTGAAACACCCCACGAGTGTTTGTCGAGCTTTGAAACATCCCACGAGTGTTTGTCGAGCCGTGAAACATCCCATGAATGTTCGTCGAGCCGTCAAACATACCATGAGTGTTTGTCGAGCTGTGAAACATCCCATGAGTGTTTGTCGAGCCGTGAAACATCCCACGAGTGTTTGTCGAGCCGTCAAACATCCCATGAGTGTTTGTCGAGCTATAAAACATCTCATAAATGTCTGTCGGTTCGTGAACAACCCATGCGTTTTTGTCGAGCCGTGAAACATCCCATGATTATTTGTCGAGCCGTGAAACATCCCATGAGTGTTTGT
Organism: Meconema thalassinum; assembly: GCA_946902985.2. NCBI lineage: Eukaryota > Metazoa > Arthropoda > Insecta > Orthoptera > Tettigoniidae > Meconema > Meconema thalassinum. The sequence continues at coordinate 412,393,473 of OX336393.1, forward strand.
TGAGCCGTGAAACATCCCATGAGTGTTTGTCAAGCGGTGAAACATCCGAGGAAACACCGAGTTCCTTAAGTTATTTAGGTCAGTAGCATTTGTTGCTTTCTTTTTTAATTGGCTGTCAATAAAATACAATATAGGCCAATTAAGAAATTGCACTGTAACATTTATTGTTTGAGATAAATCGATTGTAGTCGTTGGAGCTCCCTTATCAGTGTTGATTCCTCCAATTGTGAGTAATTTTAATATAGGCTAAGCACGTCATTTAGCAGGCAACCTCACTTTTGCATTGATTCTGCTCGAGCAGGTAATGCGGTCTCCAGATCAACGATGACAAGATGGCTAATCAGATGAGATAAGAAGACGTCTGGCAATGATTCGTACGGTGACTTCCAAGTTAACCAAAATTGGGAAAGCCCGTTGGTTCACACACAAAAGAACACCAAACTTAAACTAATAAATGAGCTGATATTCGTGATCGCCACGTATGCCACAAAAACACGGACCGTCAAAACAGCTGACAAGAGGAAGATAGAAGCACTTTAAATGAAGGTGTACCGCCGTGTCCTGAGTACAACTTGGACTAAACACCAAGTTCTTACTGAACCCAAGGTCAGAGACAGATTCATAAAGACGATTAGGTAAGCTTTCTTCGGCCACATGGCAACATGTAGGCCTACTGGAGCCTTGAAATCCTTTCTTACTCTCTTTCTTTCTTTCTTTCTTTCTTTCTTTCTTCCTTCCCAGTTTCTATCCTTTCATACTCTCTTTCTTTTTTCTTTCTTTCTTTCTTTCTTTCTTTCCTTCTCTCTTTCTTCCTTCCCTGTTTCTATCCTTTCATACTCTCTTTCTTTATTCCTTTCCAGTTTCTAATCTTTCATACTGCCATTCTATCTTCCTTCCCAGAGTCTAACCTTTTATTTTCTTGGGGGGCGTGGTGGCTCAGCGGTCTAGCTGTATGCCTCTCACCAAGGCGGCCCGGGTTCGATTCCCGGTCAATGCATGTGAGATTTTCGAAGTGAAATGCCAAGTCCTGTGGTTCGGATTCCACGTAAAAAGGAGGTCCCGTGGCTCATGATCTCAAGATTAACGGTCACGTTAAACTACAAGCTTCCTTCCTTTCCTTTTTATTTTCTTTCTTTCTTTCTTTCTTTCTTTCTTTCTTTCTTTCTTTCTTTCTTAGGGGCGTGGTGGCTCAGCGGTCTAGCTGTATGCCTCTCACCAAGACGGTCCGGGTTCGATTCCCGGTCAATGCATGTGAGATTTTCGAAGTGAAATGTCATGTCCCGTGGTTCGGATTCCTCATAAAAAGGAGGTCCCGTGGCTCATGATCTCAAGATTAACGGTCACGTTAAACTACAAGCTTCCTTCCTTTTTTCCTTTCTTTCTTTCTTTCTTTCTTTCTTTCTTTCTTTCATTCTTTCCTTTCTTTTCTTTCTTTCTTTCTAACTTTCTTTCTTCCTGGTTTCTATCTTTTCATACTCCCATTCTTTCTTCCTTCCCAGAGTCTCTATCCTTTCATACTGTCTTTCTTTCTCTCTTTCTTTCTTTCTTTCTTTCTTTCTTTCTTTCTTCCTTCCCAGCTTCTATCCTTTCATACTCTCTTTCTTTCTTTCTTTCTTTCTTTCTTTCTTTCTTTCTTTCTTCCCAGTTTCCATCCTTTCATACTCTCTTTCTTTCTTCCTTCCCAGTTTCCATCCATTCATACTTTCTTTCCTTCTTTCTTTCTTTCTTTCTTTCTTTCCTACTCTTTTTCTTTCTTCCTTCCCAGTTTCCATCCTTTCATACTTTCTTTCTTTCTTTCTTTCTTTCTTTCTTTCTTCCTTCCCAGTTTCTATCCTTTCATACTCTCTTTCTTTCTTTCTTTCTTTCTTTCTTTCTTTCTTTCTTCCCAGTTTCCATCCTTTCTTTCTTTGTTTCTTTCTTTCACATTCTCTTTCTTTCTTTCGTTCTTTCTTCCCTGTTTCTATCCTTTCATACTCCCTTTCTTTCTTTCTTCCTTTCTTTCTTTCTTTCTTTCTTCCTTCCCAGTTTCTATCCTTTCATACTCCCTTTTTTTCTTTCTTCCTTTCTTTCTTCCTTCCCAGTTTCTATCCTTTCATACTCTCTTTCTTTCTTTCTTTCTTTCTTTCTTTCTTTCTTTCTTTTTTCTTTCTTCCCAGTTTCCATCATTTCATACTCTCTTTCTTTCTTTCTTCCTTCCCAGTTTCCATCCATTCATTCTTTCTTTCTTTCTCTTTTTCTTTCTTCCTTCCCAGTTTCCATCCTTTCATACTTTCTTTCTTTCTTTCTTTCTTGCTTTCTTCCTTCCCAGTTTCTATCCTTTCATACTCTCTTTCTTTCTTTCTTTCTTTCTTTCTTTCACATTCTCTTTCTTTCTTTCTTTCTTTCTTTCTTTCTTTCGTTCTTTCTTCCCAGTTTCTATCCTTTCATACTCCCTTTCTTTCTTTCTTTCTTTCTTTCTTTCTTTGTTTACTTCTGCTGCTGATGCAAGGGAAAGCCTACAGAAAATGACCCCAAAGACGAGTAGCCTATCAACAAGAAGTGCTGACCAGTTGAAGATATTGTTAGGGACCTCCCGGGGATCGTGGCTGAAATTCTCCATCTAGAATCTGTTATGGCTTCAGGGACCGAGAAGGGAACTTCTTCCGCAGCGGCTGAAGGTTCTAGGTCAGAGGCCACGGAATACAATTCATACAGTATTTTGTGACGAGTCTTTTCGTGGGGAAAGTTTATGGGAGGGGGTTACCGCTTTCTTTGTCCCAGGGGAATGTATTGATATTATGGTTCTAAAGATCCTGAGTTCGATTCTCGGCTCTACTAAGATACTTAATTCTGTTCTGAGGGTAGGAACGAGGTTCACGCAGCCTCGTGAGGCAAAACTGAGAAGAGATGGACTCGGTTTCCCACTACTACTCCAAGTTTATTTATTTTTTTGCTTGCCACGGTGGGTAAGTGGTTATTGAGTCGGATTACCAGCCCCAAGATTGCAGGTTCGCTCCTGGCTGTGGAAAGTGATTTTTGAAAGGCGACAACAATCACGACAGGCATGTCATACGTTGTTGGCATGTTAAAGAGCCCATTAGAATTTAGTAGGCCGTGTTAATAATGACAAAATTACACTTGGGATTTTCCACCAACACAAAAGTCCCTCCTTTCTCTACTAGAAAGCGCTATAGTGTCAAGGAGCTTAGATATCTAACCTCCTTGACTTTCATAGCGCTCCAAGGAATAACAAAATTCGACATGCAAACTGCTTTCTGGGCGTCAAATAACAAATCTTGCACCCGGCACCTGAGGCCATACGATATTATTATTATTATTATTATTTACTTAGCGTATTGCATTTAAGAGATGAGCATGATGGCGCAGTTGCTTAGCTGCTCGTCTTTCACGCGGACGGCCGGGGTTCAAATCCCAGTGACAGTGGGGTGAAATTTTTAACTTAAAAATCACGTGGCACCAGGAAGGGCATCCGGCCTTAAATCACCGGCCAAAACCAAAATGAGCCTGGCTGGCTACGGCGACCCCAATTAATTGGTAAAAGCCAAAGAAAGTATTTTAGCGTATTGCATTTAAGTACATTTTAACAGTGAAAATTAAAATCCACAGCCTGCTTCCAGTCTCCGACCGGGTCAGGAATGGAATGAATGAAGCCCCCATCTAGCGGCGAGGATATGAACTGTGCCGGCTGCCGAGGCCTGACGCACTCCTCTGGGGCAATGATTAAATGAATGACAGATGAAATGAAATGATAGGGGAGAGTGTTGCTGGAATGAAATTTTGACAGGGAAAACCGGAGTACCCGGAGAAAAACCTGTCTGCCTCCGTTTTGTCCAGCACAGATCTCACATGGAGTGGCCGGGATTTGAACCACGGACCCAGCGGTGAGAGGCCGGCGTGCTGCCGCCTAAGCCACGGAGGCCTCACATTTTAACAGTAAATTACATTATTTCTAAACACTTAATCACAAACAAACATCTAGTTCTTGTATGAATTTCATGGAATTCGGGGTTGCCAACAGGATTCCTCATAATCTCCTGTACTGTATATGGTCTGACACTGCAGTCTTCCCTGATGTGTTGAATAGTGTGGCTTGGCGCACCGCTGTCGCATGCTGGCGAGGCATACCCCATTTAAAAAGTGAATGTGCACGTCTTCCCTAACCTGTGCTCAGTTGGTTTAGAGTTGACCATACCTTGCGGGGTTGATCAAAGCCAGGAACGATTTTAGTGATACAAGGTTGGTGGTTGGTTTCTTCAGTTTAGGGGCTGCGACAACGCGGTCATGTAGCCCCGTGTCGTTTGGGTGTGGTAAGAATCTGTCTGATAACCGATGTTAATTGTGATGGCTGTATTAGTGTGTGTATCTGTTTTTTAATTCAAGTAAGGACTGCAACTTTGTATTTTTCAAATAGTTCCTACTTTTGCCGCCAAACGCCACCGTCAACGACTACTAGGCCTAGTTCAGCACTTAGCTACTAGACGCCACCGCAGTCGGCTCTTGGCAACGAACGTAGAACCTAAGAGCTTTGTTTACATTCTTAACCTATACAATTTAGCTTCACACAGGTGTAATTAGTGGAAGGTTCATTAACATGCCATAAATCTATGACATGGGACCGCCGTCTTTACTTCCCCTCCGAAAGAAGGCATACTTCGGGATTTTTAACGCTCTTAAAAAATCCGACGGCTTCGGCCGAGTTTGAACCCGCTATCTTGGGCATAGAAGCTCAGCATTCTACCGACTACGCCACCGAAGTAGTGATACAATGTAATTATTGTCTTGTTGCTGGGCATTTAGGAGCCATTCTCTCTTCCAGGTATCGCTGATGTGAGACTGTTTGCAAGTGCAAGAGGAGGTTGCCTTGAGCGAAGTATGATGATTCTGAGATTAGGGATGTCAGAATGCACCGGTAGTCCAAGGTTTGCTAATATCTTGTTGTACAGTGAGATTCTTTCGCTGGAGCGGGGCCAGCGGCTGACTGCCGGGCGCGCGCATCTTCCACCAGTCAAAGTAGCTCGGGCCGCATGGTTGCGCTGAGGCGAGCTAACCATGGTCATTAAAGTCAGTCACTCAACTTTCATCAACGAGGGTGTGAAGTGTCAGCGCACTGATAAGAAGGTAATATAACACCTTCCTGCAAGGTTTAATTAAAGAAGCACAGATGTTTTTTTAAAATTTATTGGGAGTCTGGATGACACCAGATAATGGTTAGCAGGGCCATCCAGTCATTGCGCTCTGGGAGCGCGGCCGCGCTCGGGGAGCACTGGGCAGTCAGACTAGCGCTCCTTCCCCTACCACCACTACACTGTGGCAGCGAGAAGACCTGAGACAGACGGACGATGTTCGGATCACGCTGACTAGATACGTACGTACAGTCATGCGGCCGATGGCACTCATTGATAGGGCTGTTTTGCCATAACAAATATTCTGCATATACAAATCGAATGGTACTCCGATGTATGGAATGTGCAGGAAATTAACGCAAGTGTTAAGTAAAGAATATTGTGATTTATTCCAAACTAAGATGTGAACATATTTGAGAGGAAAATTCAACAACAAATTGTTGTTTTTTTACACGTTAAATCTCTGTGGCACACTAAACATTTGGCATGCCCGTTATACGCTGTAGGCCTACAGAAAAATGACATTTCGCATTCTGCTTTAAAGGCTGCTGATTCACCACTCCTTTTCTTTGTATGATAATCAGTCATGACCATTGCGAAACAGATTTACTTATTATTAATAGGCTATTCTAGGTATTGAACCCTTGCAAAGAAGCTTATGAGACTCAGTTTCGGGGGGTGTAACAGTCCATATCGTAAGTTGTTGTTAAAGCGCTTCCTTAACATGCAGGGTAACATATAACAAAATAACATGCAGGAAAAAGTGAAGCCAGGGTTATAACAAATGAATTTAATGACAGATCATCTATTTACAATAATGAATTAACAAACAAAACTCCCATAATGACTCCCAATGAATAAATTAAATTTGCCAAAACTAGGCCAAATCTCAGGAGAGATTATTACACGGACCAAATGTCCCAAAAATCAACAATAATGACAATGTATGCGCGAGTGCTGTTCTACATGCTTCACGATGAGTACAATTGAATGCATGATTCGTCATCATCCGGAATAAACTTTCAGAAGACGAATCCGCATTACTTAGAGCTAGACAGACGCGGGGAACAACTATACAACACTTCAAACTAAACCGACACTTCCTATACTTAAAATAAACAATAAAAAAATTTCCGCATGAAATTGGAATCAAAACAGCCGTAGCAAAACATTACTGCCTAAAAAAATTAGGACTTCACACAAATCAACACAAGTAAGCTAACACGTGACCAATAAAAGAAATACACATATGACCGCCGTCATTTTTACAAGTATAATACCACTACACCACACGGGTGTCACATACTAAATTACATGAACTGAGTCATAGACAAATCACTAGGCTCAAAGCCAACATTTACGTCATTAACACAACATTCCATCCATACGACATGCAATAATCCGTCACAAACATGGCGAACTCCCCAATTAATTATGGTTCAAAATAACCATCACAAAAGAACAGGTTTGCTAAATGAAAGCTTAAAGGGGCCAGTCGGACAACTGGACTGCCTAACAAAATAAGTCACCAGGCTAGACGGGCGATTCGTGGAAATCTGCATATCTGTCAACCCACGTGTCAAAAAATAACCTCGACCTCCCAAGGCATGGGATCCAGTCTCGAAGAAGCGTGCCCCAAAGCACAATAATACGTGTGTGTGTCAGAACAAAATATATCTCAGCATTTCCCCTAGGAAATCCAAGAATCAGCATATGGACAAGGTACAGCGGTCTCCTCGGAGCACCCTGCCTTTCCATCAAAATACAACAACAACAAATATGAGGGCGGTAGGACCTCTACCCCTCTTCACGTAGAATCAAAACACACACACCTGACACAATAACACACACAGAATCACACGTATGGGTTTGACAGACCCTGAAATAAAATGACATAAATATTTTCCACCAGCTGGCGCCTCCGTTCTATGCCTGTGACTATCGAACCTGAAAAGGACTCAAAAAATCTAAAAAATTAGAACTAAGGTGTTCTACAATTACATCTTAATTTGTTGCGCTCGGCAACCCTAATATGAATAATAACCTGTTCAGCAACATCTTACAGTAATTACCTCCCTTTCCTATAAAAAAATGAACTTTAATAAAGCACCACTTATCGAATGTAACGGGTTTCGCATTCGCATGGATAAAAATCACGTACACGCGCCGTGTACACTAAATATGACTCCAAAGAAAAATAATACACCATAAACAACTTTGGCCACGCGCCAACGTACATTTAAAACACTAAGTGTCGGTGCAAGAAAAACCATCTAAAACAAGAAAAAGAAGAAAATGAACTATTTACAATGTTCCCCCGCCGTATCTAACTACATATTGAATAATCAATTTTTGTACATCACCGTATCAGCTTGTAGAACATATAACTTCCATCTCGGCTCATTTCCCTACGGGAAATTAGCCCTCCATCGTTGTCTTCGTAGAAGCGTTGGACATCACTCCGGCTCCTGACCACACGTCGGACATCTTGGTGTAGTCTCCTCGACAGAAAAGTTCAAAATTATTATAAATTGTCTGGCTATAATCGCTTGTGAGTTACTAATTTCGCCCACGATTGTCCTATGCGATTAATCAATGAAGACTTTCCCTAGCTCTCGCTTACACACGCACAATACAACACTTGAAAATACAATAAAATTTACATGAACTATACACTTCAAACCCATCGTCACTGGCTTGACAATACAAGTTTTAAATCTGGCTGTCTCGCAGTCGTTATCTCGCTCGGTAATCTCTACTGCTCTTGTGAACCTCCGCTCACGTTGAGCGCTAATTGGAATGTTACTCAAGTCTTGCCCCTAAGAGCTGAAAATAGTTGTCTTCAAAATAATATTTAAGTACTTATGATCACCACGCAAACTGGCGTGAAGTTAGCTCACCAGAGCTCAAAACGTATTACTTCAAATAATATTAGAGCTTTAAAAAATCACTACGCAAACTGGCGTGAAGTTAGCTCACCAGAGCTCAAAACGATTGACTTCGAAACAGCGTCTCGTCGATCAATTTATTGGAAACTGACAGAGTGAGGAGGAGTGGGGTGAATTAAGAAAAATTTTCTAGAGTTTTCATCTCACACACACGGGACTAGTGTCAATCTTCATCATTTAATTCAAACGTCTCAGCGCACTCATGCGGAGATAATTCGGATCGGCGGTTCTTTAGATAATCAATTCCGCGCGCTTTTTTACCAGTGACGCCACCCATCGCGTGGTTTTGGCTTGGTCTCATCAGATTGGGTGATTCAATCGTAGGTCGGTTGCAAGTAACTCGTGACCCTCCTCTCATGACTCCAATTCTGGTGCATGTTGTTACACAATTTGGCCTTGAACTCAGCTTACCCGGCCGTTTTCAAGAATAGCTACCAAGCTCTGCTCCTGTGGCAATCATTGCAACACGCTAACTTGCCTTCCTCTTTGTCAACTTCCACAAGTACTGCCTGGGCCGCAGTAATAATAATAATAAATCATGAATACTTATTTATCGCAGATTAATAAGGGTTCAGTATAGAAATACTGTAAATATATTTGTAAAACATTGTAAATTCCCAATGTACCGGCACATGTAAATTGTGCCAGTGAACCATAAATTATGTACAGAGAGTTTAGTTTGGCTGTATAGGAGATCCTCGCTAGCCCACTCGCCCGCGTTTCGCGCCTGTCTCCCGCCAGGCACTTTGCCGTTATGCGGCGCTCGCTCGGCATTGAGTCATTGGTAGAGACACGATTTTATGGTGAATAAAAAACCACAATAGCGGTGTAAAAACTAAGGGCAAAGCGGGATAAAAGCGGTGAATAAATGCCATTGCTTACGGTGTAGAAAAACGGTTTACTAGACTATATACATACTTTTGCCGTATGTTGCAATGAAGGAAACAACAAACACACTAAGTATGGCTTGGATTACAGTATTCATTTGCTGTTGAAGTAGTAACTCAGTAATGTTTCTAAGTTATCATTTGACAGGTTGGTACGCTTGTCAGACAAAATATCATTGTAGGCAGAAAGGGCCCTTTCACTGTCAACATTTGAAATGGAAATGTACAGAGATTGAAGACATTTCACAGCTATAGGATATTCCTCTAACATTCCCTTCAATACATCTTCAACTACATTACCGTCACTACATGAAAAAGATTTAGAGGTGATTTGCAGTTGAATGTAGAACTTCAAAAAGTCATGAGAATTCACTCCAGCAAAAAGGGGGATTTTCTCTATCTTGTTGAAGAGAGATGACTCTATGTTCACAGTTCTTAGCAGGGGCAGATGGAACAGTGAGAAGAGTGAATAAAAAATCTCATGAGCAGAGTCTTTTGGCAGCATAACTGAGAGTTTTGTGTGACATGCATTGGCAAGGGCTACGAACCTTTTTTCAGCACTTTTCTTTCTATCGCTTGATAGTTCATTCAATGCCTTCAATGTGTCTGGTTTCATCACTAGTTTTTCGATAACCGTGTACTCAGAAATGAGTTCATTTACCATTGGAACAACTTTATGTGCCAAAGCATAATTAGAACCCTCGAAGCAAGTTATCTTTTCAGAAGTTGAGGCACAGTGTTCTTTCACAAAAATTGCCTCACACAAAATTGATTTTGCTTCACTTTCACTTAATTTTTGAAAGTATTTAACACTTTCAGCATCACTCTCCACTGTTTTAAAATACCGAACCAAGTCCATGACATAGTCTGCCAAGTAGGAAACTGATGTGAACCACGTATTCCACCTTGTGATAACTGGTGAGGGAAAGAGCTTTATATCCTTTTCTCCTGCACCATACTTCTGCTGCAAGAACCTAATATACCTATGCTTCCGTTTTCTTGTATTAAGAAAATCTTGCTTTGTTTTGGTAACACACTCATTCACACGATGAAGTTCTTCGGCCAGATTCCTGCTACTAAATCAAGCTTGTGTGCCCAATACTCAATGTGAAGAAGGTTGTCCGATATCAAACCTTGTAAAGTTTGCACACACTTTTTCATATATCGTGCACCATCTGTTGAAATACCTATGATATTTTTGTATTCAAGTTTATGCCTCTTAATAACCTCCACTATGGCTTGAGAACATTCCTGCGAGTTAACATTCTGAAGCATTAGAACACCACCTACTAGCACTTGAGGAGTCTCGCTACTACCCTTGGGAAGAGTTCTAAATAGCACAATGAACACGGCTCGACCCATCCTATCTGTGGTTTCATCACAGTGTAGAATAACATGCTGATTCTTTAATTTCTCACTACTTGATTCTTCTTTTTCTTGATGTAATAGGGGCAAATATTTCTTTCGTAACCAGTCAGCTGTGGGAAAATTTCCACTTCCTAAAACAGTGTAATGAAAAAAATCTATTAGCAAGCAAATCATTTTAATTTAAAATATTAATCAATCAGACTTATTTGTTGTTTATGATATGAACTTAAAAGTATTTAAAAGTAAACTAAGTCATTACTACACTTTCTAGTATCCCACATCACGTTTCCATGGTGGTTGCAAAACTTTCAGCTGTAAATGTCACGGCGGGCTGGTGGATTCTCGGCAATCGTAAAAGAATTACCTTCCCTCTCTGATAAAATTCGTTACATAAAACTACGTCTTTCCACCTATTATTATTTTTATCGCTACGAAAAGTGGGGCTGCGGGATACTGGTAAGTGTAGTGGCATCCGAAAAAAAATTAACTCGCCTGGTATATGTTTGTTCTTCCAATCCTTCATTGTTGGATGATCTAGCTTTTCTAAACGAATGTTGGCACTCAAAAAGGCCTCCACTGTTGACATTACAAATTCGTCGGAGTCATTTCTCACTTTTTTGGCATTCCCGACCGCCTCTTGAACTGATATTTGTCTTTTGGTACCTCCTTCAGACAAAATCCTTTTCTTCTTTTTGTGATTTTCACTTAAGTTGTGTTTCACACATGCATCGCGACGCTTCCAATCTAGTCTAATGTTGCAGAATTTGCACATAACTATCTTCTGCCGCGCGTCGAAAACATGATAGCCTTCGTCTTTAAACTTGTCAGCCCTATCAAAACACGTCGTTATTTTCGGCATTCCGAATTCACATTAGAAATATAAATTTCAACTACAAATCACAGCGCACCCGCGTGGTCAGCAATGCACGGCCCAACTCTCTCACTTGTCTCCCAGTACGACAGGATAGCCAATATTGAAACTGTGTAGTAATTTCCTGCTACGTGATGTTAGGATATGCTTAGGCTTTAAACACTTAAAAATACATTTCAATTGGGTTCTACCAGCAATGCTAACAAGGTGAAAACCACTGAAGGCTCGCGATATCGCACCAAATCGTGTAGAGACGTAATAAACAAGCCGATTTCGTGATATGTCGCAAATACGGACGTACATCGCAAATAAGGTGGAATTTCGCGTTTAGTCGTGAGGACAAATTCAGTGCTTTATGATCAAACAATATTAAACACACATTTAAAACACCTTTGATGCACATATAAACACATTTCGCATTTTCGCGATACACCATAAAATCGTGTCTCTAGTCATTGGGTATAGGAATTTGTACTTAAATTTGTACTTCAATGTGATCCTTGACCAATTTTTTGACGAACTGACTTGCGGAGAGCGATTGTCAACTTATTTTCAACAAGATTCTGCCACTGCTCACAGTGACGAAGCATCCATGACAGAATTGCGTCACATTTTTGGTACTAGGATTATAAGTCGGAACGTGTGGCCCCCGCGAAGCCCAGACTTATCACCATGTGACTTTTATTTGTGGGGGACGCTTAAAAATAGAGTGTATGCGAGAAACCCTCCACTATAAATGAGCTTAAAGACTATATTACAGCTGAAATACAGTCAATCGGTGCTGAGGAACTCCAGAGAGTAAATGCCAGTTTCATAAACGGGTGCCAGCGATGTGTAGCAGTGAATGACGAACATTTTCAACACCAGCTGTGAACTAGGTAAGTACAAATTCCTATACTCAATGACTCAGTGCCGGGAGGGCGCCGCATAACGGCAAAGTGCGTGGCGGGAGACAGGCTCGTGCCACGGGCGAGCGGGCTAGCGAGGGACTACGATACATACAAACTAAACTCTCTGTATTAGAGGCTTGTTCTCTTTCCCTAGGCCTTCCGCACGTCATGTATGATCTACGGTAAATATATAATAGGAGTAGTGTCCCACCTCGCCCGGTGGATTTATTTGTTTTATGGATGATAATGAATACTACTGCTGAACTGGCACATGATACTTGAACTACCAGTTTTTTCTTTTAAATATAACTTTTAGTGGAGGTAATGGTGGTGGTTGTAGTGAGGGTGATAAGCAGTACAGTATAATGGACGTAACGTTTAGTTCATTTTCCCCTAATAATAATAATGATAATAATGAATAGGGAAACGGCTATTTACTAACTACAGCCCTGACACATGTAATTTACAAACAAATTTCTAAAAAGCAAGAAGTTCCGTGACGAACTAAAGAGCCTACTTTTCTTAAAATTTAAGATTCATGACAATGATTAATCCATATGGACCTATCTAAAATAATGACGAAATATTTAAAGTTGGTAATATCAAAATTTCTAATTACTGTAGTTCGAAATATACCTGGCATAATGTAGCCTAATAGAGCATTACAGTTGACAGCCCTGGTGACTGAATATATTCTTAGTTCCATCTCTTAAGGTACAGAATACAAAATTTGGTTGAAGTCCAATGGATAGCATGGACGTTATATGCAGTTCGACATTGGATCTATCAGCGCGCGTAAAATCATGTTGGCAACAATGTCATGCATGTGTTGGTAAGAAATAATCTGAAATAATATGATCTATTGAACCCTTTATACTCTGATAGTATAAATGATTCTATGTTTTATTTCTGCAATATTTAATATTTCTACCAGTATCATGAAAACCAGACAGAAATTGTGAAACTATAAGCAATGGTTGGAGACAGTAAGAATATACCTGGGTGCAGAGAGACAAAGCTTAATCGCTAGTGGAATTTGTGAAAGAAACCCAGCATAGCGATGAATCAGAACGCAGGTGCTGGCTGGCTTAGAATAGGAAGACGCGAGATGACACATGCGTTTGGTATTTTTCTTGTTCTGTTTCGCGCCTAGCCAAAAGAAATGCAATAATATGAGAGGTTGATTGATCAACTAGACACTCCTACAGGGCGGGGTGCTGTAAGAAAAATCACGAGGTCTACGTGAGTGCCAACCAATAGGAGAAGAATGCTTCTTTAACGCGGGACACCTGGCGTCACGCTCAAGAGCTCGGATTACGGCGGGAAAATGGACACAGATTATCCCTACGATCGATTCTCGATTAAATTAGCATGACTTTTACCTGCGCATTCCTACGAGTTTAATGATGTTTATTACAAGCCTGTAAGACAATTATTATGGAAACAATTTTTACCTTTCCCTCTCCATAGGCTCTCAGTGAACGATTCATATATAAGTGGCGTGAGAAGCCACGAAGACTGACTTTTATTTGTGCGTCTGAGGACGTAACGTTGACTTTTATTCGTGCTTCTGAGGACGTAACTTTGACTTTTATTTGTGCGTCTGAGGACGTAACGTTGACTTTTATTTGTACATCTGAGGACGTAACGCTGACTTTTATTTGTGCGTCTGAGGACGTAACGTTTACTTTTATTTTGTGTGTCATGAGGACACAGATTTTATTTAGCAAAATGTATTATAAATTCAGTGTTTGATAGCTAGTCACTGTACTATTTTGTAGGGCCAGTATCTTCGACAATTCGCCAATAGACTGTTTTTGGAGAACTGAGTACCCAAAAAAGGTGAATTTAGTAGACAGAAATCGAGTGTGTATTAATTTGACAAACATTTTTGTATCAGCACGAGAGATGGCAGCGTCGATCATGGAAGCTGTATGGAATCATCATCACTTCGTTGAAATGTTTGCTATGAGCTACAAGCATTTAAGTAGGGAGATGGCTGCCGATGTCCGATGACGCTGAGTTTGCTGAAGGCTGAGTACAAAAATAATAGTTTATTATTGACAAGTCAATTTATGGTATATGGGTCCAATTTGTGTAAATATTTGTTTGTGTGTTATTAACGTAGTGTTTATTTTATTTGTCTGACACACTGTAGTTGCTTGGAAAACAGCTAGCACTAATTTGTAGATATTTTTATATTTTTATTGTTGTAATGTACGTAAGTGGCCTGTTTGCCATCTCTTGATGAATACAGTACATTTGCATTTGTCAGTTGGCACAGGCTAGAGTAAAAGGTGGCTTTTCACCGATGTCTCAGTCTCACTCATGGCTGTGATTATATGGAAGCTACTGAGGTATGGGTGGTGCATAGTAATGGCATTCGGGGCACAGTCAGTGCCTGTGAATGCTGTGAAAGGTTCTACTCATAGGGTTAGGACTACTGTTCTGACTCAGTGAGGAAAGCAATGGCAAACTACCTCACTCCTCTTCTTGCCTAGAACGCCTCAAAATAGCGCTGCCTTGGGTTTTTGTGGGTATCTACTCACATAATGTAACGGCGGTACTTTTTGAGGATCCAACCAGCCTTCGGGCTGACTACCTAACAGACAGAATGTACGTAACTATGTGCACTGCCGAGTACGCATATGTTAACGTAACGACGCTAAGTAACGTTGATCGGAGCTTGTAGTGCGACACAAGTAGAACTGAATTAACATAATATAAAATAGACTGGGGGTGATTTTGATCTTTGTGTAGAGTTTACGATTGATCAGATTCATTGTTGTCAATTGCCATTGTTGCAATATAGTTTTGTTGCGAGTAGCAATCAGCTAACTCGAGGTTTTAGGCTTGAAAATAAAGTTTGGAACGTCTTGTACGCGAACATAGGAAAATCTGGATCAAACTGACCTCCTAGATGTGATTTGTTAGTCAGTCCAAGATATAGTGTCATATGTGTTTTATACTGGTATTGTCTGCGGGAAATTCAGCATGGCGTCTGATTTTTGTCTTGCCGCAATAAGCTAGATTCATTCATTTTTTCGACCTCACGAGGCTTATATATGGATATGATGTTGCTTGCCATTTATGAGTAAATGGGTGAGATTTGTTGCTGTTGAATCTACGAGGTTAACGAGGTCAATGGGTAAAATCGTTATTTTTAGACACGCTTGGGAACTGACAGGTGATAGTAATGTGGAGTGTTGTGAGTAACCACATCTTGAGGCGGGTTGATCAGATAAGACGGCCGATGGTCAATAGCAGGGGGCAGAGCTCGCTGGCCTGTTCATTTTTAGCCTATTTTCAATTTTGAAAAAATAGGCTTATGAGATCACCTTTTGTCCGTGTGTGTGTGCGTGTGTGTGTGTGTGTGTGTGTGTGTGTGTGTGAGGTGTGTGTGCCCCCCCCCCTAATAAAATCTAAACGGCAGGAGCGATTTCAATGAAACTCGGAAAGTTCATAGCACTATTCCCGGCGACCTCGACCGTGCCCTTCAAATTTTGTTACGTCTCACCAATCCAACATGGCGGCTGTGCGAAATATTTCACTAGCATTCAATATCTCCGAAACTATTACCGATATCGCCCTAAAATTGTGTACGGTGATAAAGGGCACTATTAAAAGTTCACCTATGAGACTTTCAAAAACCTGGTGACTACAAAACCAACATGGCGGTCAAGCGAAATTGAGACTTTTAAATAGACATTTCTCGCGATTTAACTATCCAAACGTAATGAAACTTGGTACAGCAAATGTTTATACACATTCTAATGCACTGGAGTCTAATTTAGTTCAATTGTTTACATAACCTCAAAATGGCGGCTGTGCGAAATATTTCACTGACATTCTATATCTCCGAAACTATTACAGATATCATCATGCAATTTTGTACGGTGATAAAGGGTTCTGATACAAGTTTACCTATGTATATTTCATAAACCTGTAAAGTACAAAACGAACATGGCGACCAAGCGAATTTGAAATATTTTAATAGACTTTTCTCGTGATTTAACTCTCTGAAGGGGCAGATGACCTCGTAGTTCCGCCCCTTAAAACAACAATAACTAACTAACTAACTAACTCTCTGAGTGCAGTGAAATGTGGTACAGTAAATGATTTTGCAGATTGTAATGCACTGCCATATAATTTAATTCAATTGTTTACATAACCTCAAGATGGCGACTGTGCGAAATTTTAAAATTAAGTTTTTATTCTTGTGTCGTAATCAAGCGATCGAAGTGAAAGTTTGAATAATGAAGCTAGGCAATAATTGTCCTTGATTGGTAAATAACTCTATGGCCTATACATATAACAATCCTAAATGGCGAGCTTCCGAAATATTTAGACGGTTCTCAATATCTATGATTCTTTTACAGCAACCAAACTGTTTTTTTTAATGTTCATAGAGACTATGAACATATGTTCACCTATAGGACTTTCAGTAACCTGGTGAGCACAAATCCAACATGGCGGCGACGCGAATTATAAATATTTAAATGGACATTTCTCGCGAATTAACTATCCGAGAGCCGTGAAACTTTGCACGTTAAATGCTTATACAAATGTTGATCCACTGGCATGTAATGTATTTCAATTGTTTGCATAATCACAAGATGGCTGGTGTGCGTACTTTTAAAATCTCGTTTTTACTTCTTGTGTTCTAATCATGCGATTGAAGATTGAATACCACACGTACACAATAATCTTAATGTAATAGTACAAAAATAAAAATCTATCCTGGCGACCATATGAAATATTTAGACGGTTCTCAATATCTACGAATCTGTTACAGCAATTAAACTGAAATTTTGTATGTTGATAGAGACAATTAACATGAGCAGGATATATGAAAATAGGCTGTATAGTTCTTCACGGAACTACTTGTTAACATTTTGTATTCAGAAAGGAAATGATCAATTGTAAATAACATTTATGAGTAAATGGGGTGTTGTCTACATCGTACTATAATCTCCGAAGCGTTAGCTTGTCGTGCATTTTTAGCCTATTTTTCACATTTTGCAAAAATGAGGAAAAAGTAGACTTATGAGATCGGGCAAATATGTGTCTGTCTGTCTGTCTGTCTGTCCTTCTGTTTGTCTGTCTGTCTGTCCTTCTGTCTGTCTGGCTGTGTGTGTGTCCCCCCCCCCTATCAACTCCTAAACGGCTGCAGCAATCGAAACAAAATTTGGTAGGAGTAAAGATCTATGCCTGAATAGCTCACGCCCATATTTGAAAATGATGTCAGTGCTACCAAACGCTGAAAAATCGCAATTGAAATTTGAGCTCCATGTTGGATATCTTGGAAGGTATGAATAGGAGCTATTTCAAAATTAGCACACGTATAGATAATAATATTGCAGTTTAATTTCCAGGAGGCCATACATCGCAGTGTTGCCAAAATGAATATACGACTGCTGATAGGTCCAAATTTTAAATGCATATAACTTCTACACTATCAATTGGATTTCAACCAAATTTTGTATGTGCTATGTGTACATAAACATACATGACTGAACGTATTCTTAAGATCCACCAGGGCTGCCAACTGTTAATAAATGCTCTCAATTTATTTTATCCAAATACCAATATATCAGAAAATATGCAAGCCGACAGCTTTAAACTATGCACACGTATAGTACCTGACATTCTATATTAATTTGGAGTAACTTATATACGTCAGTGCTACCAACATAACTTTAAGCCTGCTGAGTGGTCCAACTTTAAATACATGTAACTTCTATACTATAATTTGGATTTGAACCAAATTTCGTGTGTGTTATGTGTACCATAACAGATATGTATATGCCGATTCTTAAGAGTAACCAGGGCTGCCAACTGTTAATAAATACTGTCTCTATTTTGTTACCCTAATATCAATATATCAGAAAGTATGCAAGCAAATAGCTCTAAACTTTGCACACGTATAGTACGTGGCAATCTAGATTAATCTGGAGTAGCTAATATACGTCAGTGCTGCCAACATGATTCTAAGCCTGCTGATAGATCCCATTTTAAAATGCATGTAACTTCTATACTAACTAATGGATTTCATTCAAAATTGACACAACAATAGATCATATTATTTCAGATTATTTCTGACCAATACATGTATGTCATTGTTGCCAACATGATTTTACGCGCGCTGTTAGATCCAATATTTAACTGCATGTAACGTCCATGCTCTCCATTGAACTTCAACCAAATTTTGTATTCTGTACCTTAAGAGATGGAACTACGAATATATTCAGTCTCCAGGGCTGCCAACTGTAGTTCTCTATTAGGCTAAATTATGCCAGGTATACAGTATTTTTAACTAATTAGAAATTTCGATATTACCAACTTAATTTCGGCATTATTCTAGATAGAGGGATAGATTAATCATTGGCATAGATCTTAAATTTCAAGAAAAGTAGGCTCTTTAGTTCGTTACGGAACTTCTTGTTATTCATGTAAGGTCGCCTCAGCCGGCGAGGCTTTTGCTGTTGTTGGTTTTTATTTCATGCTTATGTTTGGTATCAGTGACCCGTGCAGTCACGTGCGATGCTGTCCTTTCCTTGTTTGTTGTGTTGAGCAGTTGGCCTGGCAGGCAGCTCATTTGTCAAATGCGTCATCGCACTGAGGGAGAGAATCTGGGAGATTCTTGTAAATATTAGACATTTATTTTTGTGTGTGTCAGAATTAATTTAGTTCTTTTTCTTAGAGTGTAGTGTCCTATACCCATAAATGTTGACTTGCGAGATGGAGGTTCGTGAGCACCGTGGCTGTTACCCACTGTAAACGAACACTCATCCAAGTACTCATTCCTTTAGTTAGTCAGAACGCACACATACAATTTCTGGTACGAGTCGGTGGATCAGGTATCCACAGTTTTCATTATGAGGAGTGGGTCAGAGTAACCCCCCATTTTATTATGTTATTTTTGTTATGTCAGGGAGGAGTATGTTATGTTATATTTTTTGTGTATGCTTAAATTCAGTCATTAAATTTGTTTACTTTACATCTTCTTCAGTCTTACTTAGTTTAGTGTTTTTATCATATGACCCTTCATCCAGTAGAGCTGCTGTTTTGGCGAACATATTATAGCACCCGATGAACTGAGCACGACCCTGAAGAACAGATTCTTGCAGATAAACACGGCGATACTGAAGGGCTCACTATTGTTGCGCCAATTTTGGATGAAATCCATTTGTTGGTATAGAAGTTAATGGTATTTTAAAATTGGACCTATCAGCAGGCTTAGAATCATGTTGGCAGCATTGACGTATATATATCATCATCATCATCACTGGCACGGCAGCCCTCTGTGGGCCTTGGCCTTCTGAAGAAGTTTACCCCTTTCTTTCCTGTTACGTGGGCAGTACACTATCGCCGAACATTCGCCCGAATGTTTCGCCGAATGTTCGGGTGGGATTGTGACCGCGAATGTAGACGAATGTGCAACCCGAACCACCCCGAACTAACCAAGTACACCATTGCCTAAGTTCGGCCGAACCATGCCGAACCCAAACGTGCGTATTCGCTGCAAAACATTCCCGCCAAACCCACTCATTGTGACCTTTATCGTTTTTTTTTCAAAAAGTCCACTTTTGAAATTCCTATATTTTTGAAACTAGGAAGTTTACAAAAATGTTTGTTTCACTTAAATGAATGGTCTTTATCCCCTCTATCCACAAACCAAGTTTCAAGTCTCTAGAACCAAGGGGGATGGTGGGGCTTCTGACGTCGGAGGGAGTGGTGGTGGGGCTTAGAAACAACAGCGTTTCCTCATTAGACCACTCCATCAATAAATAAAGAAATAGCACCAGTTAACAAATAAATAATCAACGATCACTGTAGACAGAGTGCGTGCGTGGCTACACGAATGCAAGCGAGTGTGTACTGGCTGAAGTTAGTACCTGTCCGCGCTCGGCATTCGCCCTAGTTCGTCTCCTTTGATCCGTGTCGGTAGACCGCCAAAATAGCGAGCGGAGCCGAACACGAATGTTGGAGATGTGAACTACCCCGAATGTACACGAGCACACCGGGTGCACTATCGCACTCGTCTCAGTTCGCCTACATTCGGCGATAGTGTACTGCAGGCTAAGTGCTGAGCTCCTCCAATTCTTGATTCCAATTGTCATTACATCCTCTCTCACTCCATCTTCCCACCTTAGCTTTGGTCTTCCGACTTTCCTGGTTCCTTCTGGCATTGCATTCAATATCCTCTTTATCATTCAGTCATTAGCACGCATCACATGTCCTGCCCACTCCAACCTTCTGATCTTTATACATTTTACTATATCTGGTTCATTATATAAATCGTAGAGTTCATGGTTATATCTTCTTCTCCATTCACCGTTTTCCTTCACTGGCCCAGAAATTTGCCTCAAAATCTTTCTTTCATAAATACCAAGTTGTCTTTCATTAGATTTTGAGTGTGTCCAGGTCTCAGCACCATATGTTAATACAGGCATTACTAAAACGTTATACATTTGGACATTAGTTTTCCTGAACAACAATTTGGACTTCAGATGCTTTCTGAGGCCAAGATAACACTTGTTAGCAGACAGTATACGCTTCTGGATTTCAGAGCTAACATTGTTCTTGGAATTAACTTCTGATCCAAGATAGGTAAAGCTACGCACAAATTCAAACTTATAAGAATCAATTTCTATGCATGTGGAGCCACCAGGGTATTCTTTCTTGGTTACGGGCATATACTTAGTTTTCTCTTCATTTATCTGTAGATTCATCTTTCTTGCTGCATTTTCAAAGCTAGTGCAAGCTTCTCTCATTGCTCTTGGTGTTCTTGCAATTATATCGATATCATCTGCGTATGCCAAAATTTGAACAGATTTATAAAGGGCGGTTCCTCTCGTGTTGATTCCTGAATCTCTAATAACCTTCTCCAAAGCTATATTGAACAAAAGGCATGGTAATGAATCTCCCTGCCTAACTCCATTCTTGGTCATTACATCATTTGATATCATGTTCTTTATCTTAAAATGACTCCTAGTATTGTTCATGGTAGCTTTCACCAGAGTGATCAGTTTCTTAGGGATCTCTAGCTCATCCATTGCTACATAGAGATTATTTCTGTTAATACTGTCATAAGCTGACCTAAAATCAATGAAAAGATGGTGTGTATCAATTCCAGTAGGGTAGTGGTAGGAGTTCTAACTCACTCATTTTATTTGTACCAGACTGTACAAGTTAAAATCATTAATATCTGGCCAACCCATGGCCCGATTTTGACAAATGAGGTGTCGTTGGACTCGAGATGACGTTCTCTTCCCTATGGACTATTCGTTATATTTTTGAATTTTTTTTTGAATTTTTTACTTTCGAAAATAGGCGATAGTTTGAAAACCAAACAGGATAGAACGTTGTGCCATGGCTCAAACGAATGGCCTTTATGACCTTTATTTTCTATAAGAAAACCTTTTTACTTTTTATGTTTTTTGAAAACACTCGAATTTTGAAATTCCCATATTTTGGAACCTAGGAAGTTTACAAAAAAAATTGTTTGACGTAAATCAATGGTCCCTAGCCCCTCTACCCCCAAAATAAATTTCAAGTCTCTAGGATAAAAACCGGGCAGTAGTGGGATGAGGAGAGAGCTGCTTCCCTTCTTATTGAGCCACCCTCGTATCGGCCCCGAACCTGATATCTCGCTAACCAAACATGGGATTAGAACCTACAGGGCGTCCTAGCACTGCTAGTAATGCCCCTACTTTCCTATAGCCTCTTTATTTGATTAAAAGACCAACAACTAAAAGGTCATTCGCGAGTAGTGGGGTACTGTTGGTTTCCTCAAGTCGCGCTCGTGCTTGAATATGTATGCCTATGTTGGGAAAGGGTTAGGAGGTGGGGAGGAGTAGGGTCGAGTGAGCGATCGTTTAAATGGTATTTGTAGTAGTGTGGTAAGGACAGAGCTGCTCCACTTAGCAAGTGGTGAGCCCCTGCGACCTTGGAATGGAAGGAGTCATGCTAGGAGGGCGTGCTTGGATTCGTTTTTTTTGTCTCGTTGCGCTCTTTACGGGAATGTTGGTGCCGAAAAGGTGAAAATCTGGAAACATGGTTTTTTCGGGGCAAAAACGTGATTTTAGACTTTTTGCTATATCTCGCGAACCAATCATGCTAGAGACGTGTACGAGGGGTCCAAGGACTCGGGCTGACGTCCTCTTTTCTATGGACACTGTACAATATTTTTCTTTTTTTGAAAATGTTTGTTTTTGAACGTAGGCGATGGTTTGAAAACGAAACCTGATAGAACGTTGTGCCATAGTTGAAACGAATGGCCTTTATTTTCTTTATATTTTTATAATAAAAAAAATATTTTTTTACATTTTTTGAAAACACTGAAATTTTGAAAATGCTATATTTTGGAAACTAGGAATTATACAAAAAAGTTTGTTTGACATGAATGATAGGTCCCTACCCCCTCTACCAAGAAAATAAATTTCAAGTCTCTAGGGCAAAAAAACTAGGCATGTTAATTTTTTCTTTTATAAAGAGTGTAGACAGAGAGCCGGCAGCGCTTGGCGTGTATTTCAACGAGGCTATGACTGACCATGGTGAATACAGGAAATGGCTATTTCGAGGGGGCGATGTATGGGCAAACGATGGGTCGCTTTTCGATATTTTCTTATGACGAACCAATGAAGGTGAATATTTCGAAAAACCATTATGGTGATCTTTAAAATAGGTTAGTAAACACTGACCAGTAACCAAATAAAATTCATAATGCTATGAGACGAATGAGTCTAGCAGCCAGAATGAAAAAAAAAACAGAATATCTCCTCGAGAGGCCTGCCAGAAGCTTGGCTGGCTGGGTGACAGGATGTGACATGTTATCGCGTTTCAGGAATGTGGCCAGAGCTGACAACATTGCTGTAAGATGATAACAGGTTGCAACCATTTGACAACTCTGTAAAAAGTGATAACGGCCAGCCAGATTAGCAGACAGCGGAGGGCAGGGCCCCACAGAGTGCGTGAGCGGAAAGGAGGGAAACCTCTACACAACAGGAAATCACATGACCACTGCAGAGTGGTGAGGGGGCGGGGCCAGAGATCCGGGGGGAGACGTGAGGGGCAGAGTAGAGAACCCATGACAGCCAATAGCTGAACGTGTTGTATGTCAACATAGAGTAAAAGAGTGAGAGGTGGGTGTGGAGAGACAAAGAGAAACATATATGAACATGCACAAAGCGTGGAGCGCCGTACACAGAGCTCTCATACACACGATTCAATAAAATAAATACATAAATAAAAAATTGCATAGGTTCATACAACATGTAATTTATTGATCCAAGAATTAAACGTAGAGTTAAATCCTAACCATTTGACATAGAGTTTATTTCCTTTTTGTTTCAACACTTTTTCCACAAGATAATGCTGAGGAAATGCTGTTTTCTGAAGTTCATGGAGATAAAATCTACCATTTATGGGTTGGTGGTTGAGGTCCTCGAGTAAATAGGTGACTGGAGTGTCCAAGTTGACTTGACGAATTCGAAATAGTTCAGTACCCCACTGAGGCGTGTAGCCCTTATTGAAGGCAGACTTAAATTTGCTCACACGAACAAAGTCCCCAATGTTCAGTCGGTGACGTTTAGGATCGGCTGTTTTTATGGGGTTAAACAGTTTATCCAATTGCTGAATATTTTTGGTCACGAGGCGTGGCTTGGTCCCAATCGTTCTATGTTTGGTGTCATTGTAACGTGACACTAGCTCTGGCAACATGTCCAACCAGCGATACGTGCCCTGAGCGGTAAACGCTTTCCACATATGGGTTTTCAATGTTCGGTTGAACCGTTCAACCACACTGGCTTTGAGGTTGCTGTACGTGGTGTAATGGTGAATATCCTTAGATTTGAGAAAACTGGAGAAATCCTTGTTGAAAAATTCTTTCCCCTGGTCGGTTTGTAGCAGCTGAGGTTGACGTTTGGAGTGTTGAATAATATGTTGAAAGACCTTGGTAACTAGTGGACCAGACTTGCGACGCACAGGTTCAACAAAGGCCATTTTGGAATAGACATCAATGACGGTCAACATATAGCGTTCACCGTCGTTAACGCCAGCCTAGGGTATCATTTCAACCAAGTCAGCCTGCCAAAGTTCATCCACACCTCGTGAAATCACCTTGAGTCGTGGATAGTGACGCCTAGCTGGGCGATGCAACTCGTGAGCAATACCCATTTTAATGGGTGAGGGCTTAAACAATAATTTTGGCATTTCGAAGTTCTTGTTCAATTTCTTGAATTTCCCAATCGTGACCGGTATGGCCAGCTTGACGTGAGGCATGCAACAACTGTAGCCGCTGGACGAGCTTATTGGTATTGTGCCAGTAGGTAACATCCACAAGGGGTTTTAATGGTTTAAATGTCACTCCCGAAGCGGACACTTTACGACGAGTACTTTGACTAGTGGGAAACATTTTTGCAATGATGGTTTTATATTTTTGAGATATATTGGCATTCACTTGTTGCGTGGGATCATACTGTCTTTTGTGAGCATGGGTATCCAATAAAATGGATTTATATTTGTTAAGATCCTCTGACGTATAATCATGGGAAGAGGGGGTCCGAGAAAAGAGCAGCTTTAACAGTCCTGGCGTTAATTTATAGTTAATATATTTAATGACAGCTTTAGTAAGAGCAAATTTAATGGATGAATCGCCAATTTTAAAACTATCATCCTCATAGCGAACACCATACGTGGTATCTGTGTTTCCAATAAATAGATCGGTTCCAATGTTGATCCATAATATTTTATAAAAATGGTTTTCAGTTGTGCTTTATGTTGAGGGGTGGCCAAGAGTTGTGAAAACGGAGACGCCCTGGAAGGGCAAGGTGTATCGACCATGGCCAAGGATTTCTTTTTTCTCAAAAACTCTGCAAGGGGTGCGGCCTTTTTTTTTAGGCGTAAACACTTGTTCCTCCTCATCCTCAACTTCACTAACACTAGTCAAATCTTCATGTTCCTCTTCCTCAGGGTCCTCGTGCAGCGTCTGCGTGGCTTGTGAAACGGTGGGTAGCGTTTCAGATGGCTTGAAAGAGGGTTTCAACATGGCTTTTAGTGGAGGTGCTAAATGTTGCTGAATAAACAAAGCATGATTTGCACGTGATTGTTTCAATTGACGAAACTTTTGGCGAATAGTATTTTTTGCTCTAATAATATGCTTTTTCAATTGACTCTCTGCTAACGCCATGGTGGCTTGACAAATGACTTGATGGGGAATGAGACAGGGCCTTAAATAGCAATAAAATGATCAAACTCTAAGCGATACCGTCCTTGGTTGAGTTCACTTTGTTTGTCAATCACTAAACAGGCATGACGTTGAGTGTTCCAGCACTTGGCACACAATTCTGTAAACATTTGAAAGGTCATATCCGGATTCACATGTTCATTATAAATGTGGCGACTGTTCCTCTCGTCCTGGCGAAATAAAACAAATAAAACAATATAGCGCTAATCACCATCGGATTATTCACGTGGAAGACCCGCAAGACGAAGACGATGTTTGTACCAAGCGTTACATGACCCATGAAATGAAAAGGCTTTATAAATTTATACCATCTGTATTTTTAGTGTATCTGACAAATGAAAAACCTGTGAATGACAGAAACCATTTACCGCTAGTCCATGATCAGCACTTGACCTATGTGCTTGCTTCGGGTTTAAGCCACTATCGATTACACTATGATGGAACCATTCACATCAAATATGCCATACCTGATGAGAACCATTTACAAATAAAGATAAATGGTCATAGGATGTTGGTCCATAACCATGAAATGGTCAATGCTGGTGACGAATTATCCTTTCACCTCATGTTGACATGGGATGAAAAGCAAGCGGGAAAAACCATAAACGATTTCCCACTTTATGTGGAATTGGAATATACAGCCATGAAATAACCATCTAACGTTAGTTGTGATTTAAACTTTCTGGTGAAAGGTTGTTGGTCATTATCATCATGGTGAAACAAAGGTATGCAGTGAGAAAGACTAAAAAAAGGACTTTGTCCTTGGCAAAGCCAGGGCTTACGACATTCGTGGACAAGCCATTGCGAAAGAAAAAAAGAAAAAATAATGTATTGACCATAAGGAAAGCCCTTCGAGCAGCACAGAGACATGTTATTCCAAAACGTCGGCGACAGGTTTCAAACCAAGGGCGAGTGATTCCCGTCCCCAAACGAGCGGGATTTTTACCTGCATTATTTGCCGGTTTGGCTGCTCTGGGTTCACTTTTGGGCGGTGCCAGTACAGTGGCGAAAACCATTAAAGCCGCGCAGCAGGGCAAGCAACAACTCAAAGAAAGTCAGCGACACAATGAAACGATGGAAGCGATTGCCATGGGGGCTATAAATGCCAATTTAAAGCCAGCCTTTTATCAACAAGGATTTGGGATTTCATCATTTCGAAATATTAAAAAAAAATAACCTCAGCCATAGCAAGACATGCCCTGACGCATCAACAAGTGGAAAGCTATGCTAAACAACTAAAGCTTTCTCATTTTCGAGGTGTGTTTATGCGAAACCAATTACCCCCACGACCCTGGAAACTGGAATGTGCTGTTGTCAATTTGGATGATCACCGAGGACCAGGGACGCATTATGTAGCTTATGTCAAAGAGGGATCCACTGTATGGTACTTTGACAGTTTTGGGAATTTGCCCCCGCCCATGGAACTAGTGACCTATTTTGGAAACAGGATCAAGATATATTATAATGTGAAACGAGAGCAAACGTTTAACAGCCAACAGTGTGGACGTTTGTGTTTATTTTTTTTATATATAAGATGCTGCATAAGCAAAAACGCCACCAGTATGTCGGCAGAAAGTAAAACGTTTACACTGCATGGACGTGGACCTGAAGTCAGCCTAGACTTTTACTCGCCTATCGAATTGAGTGAAAAACCCTATGGTTTAGGACTTGTTTCTCTTGAAACGTACAATCGAATATACAACATACGTGAAAATGTGAACAACAAGTTTTACTATGATGATTCTGTGCTCACCTTGAACTCTGGTGGATACACGATCGATGACATTTATGAACACATTTATGTGGTGTTGATCAATCAATATGGTTTAAAGTCATTTCTCGACGGAACGCACAAGTTTGAACTTGTAGGCAATACCAACACTCATCGCTGCAGTATTTTCTCTACCTTCAACATTGACTTTAAAACACACCCCGATTCCATTGGCCCATTACTAGGATTTAAACCACGTGTGTTGGAGCCCAACAAAAGACATGAATCGGACCATGAAGTGAAATTCATTGAGGACCATCATGTGTCGGTGACGTGTAATATTATTAGCCAAGTGTACACCAATCAAGAACCATCGCATTCGCTTTATGACTTTATTGTGACATCACCCAATGGGTATATTATTCGTGAAAACCCTCCAGTGGTGCTTTTTCATTCTGTGGCTGTCGATAGTATTAGTAATATAACATTAAGACTGATCAATAGAGATCAACAACTCATTGATCTAGATTCTACCACACCAGTGACTTACAAGTTGGTGCTAAAGCCACTATTAAGTTTGTGTATAAAGCAACAATACCGCCTAGGAATGGTGTTAGTTGTTTGCCACGTGAATACACGTTAACATCTCAAGACAAGCAGATTTTACAGCATTTGGGTTACCACGTCAACCCTCATAATTAATTCTATTCTAGAGATAGCGAATCACATCGAGGAGCAACCAGGAGTGGTAAGAATTGACCTGCATTCCTATCAAGCTCAAACACCTGGACTCAATAACAATGATGAAATTCAATTTGTTATCAACAACCAAGATATTTACACCCTACCGCATGAAAGTGTCATTCAGATTGAAGGGCGGCTCACCAAAGCCGATGGCTCTACACCCACCACATCCAAGTTGGCCAACCATGGTTTGGCCTTTCTGTTTTCTGAAGTGCGGTATGTCATTAACGATATCGTGGTGGATAGCACTCGAAATGTGGGCATTTCCAGTGTCATGAAACTATACCCCTCTTATAGAGAGGAAGAAGCTAAAACACTTTGCATGGCAGGTTGGTGTCCTGACTCGACCAATGACTGGATGGTACACACCGATGGGACATTTACTGGATATTTACCACTTAAACTGATTCTAGGCTTTGCTGAAGATCACCAACGCATTGTGGTCAACGCAAGGCAAGTGCTTTATCTGGTGAGAGACAGGAGTGATAATAATGCACTCAAGGGAGCCGACAATGCCCCCATCGATTCAAAAGTTCAACTACAACGCTTGCTATGGAAAGTGCCTCATGTGACCCTTAACGATAGCAAAAAACTGGACATACTCAAGATGGTAAAGAGAGATATGCCTCTACCCATGGAATTTAGAAGCTGGGCACTCCATGAGTATCCGCTATTGCCCACTACCAACACACACCGTTGGTCTGTAAAAACAGCTCGCTATACAGAGAGACCTCTCTACCTGATCGTGGGTTTTCAAACGAATCGCAAGTATCAACAAACCAAAGATGCACGCAATTTGATCACCTGCAATTGAGAAATGCACGTCTTTTCCTCAACGGAGCTGTGTTTCCCTATGAAGGACTGGATTTGGATTTTTCAAAAAATAAATTTGGCCCCCCTGTACGACTTGTTTTCTAAATTTCGATGGTCGTATTATCAAAAAGAGAACGGCCCCATGCTACTACCCCAAGCGTTTAAGGCAAGGGCACCACTGATTGTCTTTGACTGTTCTTACCTGGAAGAGTCTGTCAAGCCATCCAATATCGACATTCGACTAGATTTTGAAACGCATGACAATGTACCAGCCAATACGACGGCCTACTGTTTGATTATTCATCACAAACAAGTCAACTATTATCCACTGTCCAACCAAGTGACGAGTGTATAAATAACAGCTCAACCCACGTCAAGCCGCTGTCATGTCTTGCTTTAAAGCCTCAAGAGACGTTACATCCATGAATTTAAACTCTGAGGAACAACGTTTCAAGACTTTTGCCACATGGCCAGTGCCTTTCATAAACCCTCAAGCCTTGGCGGCCGCTGGATTCTACTATTTAAAAACAAGAGATGAAGTGAAATGTGCCTTTTGTCCCATCATCATAGACCAATGGCAGGAGGGCGATGAACCCATGCAGGAACATCAGCGCTGGTCACCCACCTGCCCCTACCTGTGCAGAATGAAAGTGGGAAATATACCCTGTCATTCAAGCTATCCCTCACTTGTGTCTCTGGGTGATGAAAAAAAAAACAAGTTACGATACATGTGGGCCGTATGGTGTCCATGGTGCTTCGGTGAGCAGCTCACCATCAAAAACGCCTAGTTTAGAGACATTGGGACATCATTGGTGTTATGGACGTTACAAACAAAAGAGACTATATTGTTGTATCAGTTGCTATCGTCCTTATCCTAAAATGAGAAAAGCCTGTAAGACGTGTTATGATAATAAAATGATGTAATTCTTAAATTCTTATTTTTGCATGTCCCCTGTCCTACCCTAACCTCAATTTGAAACTAGCATGGCAGGTAAGTCCATGCCATGATCACACCTGATCGTCAGTCAGTCGTCAGTTGAACTCGGTCCAGGCAAGCGTCAACATGTTGCGCACACTCATTGTGGATTGCCAAGGGTTTAAAATTGGTGACAACAAATTTATATTTAAACAAGTGGCCATTATCGATTGTACCACGTTTTGGATATCGCAAGCTACGCATTTGCTATTTAAACCACCCCATGCTTTTGATTTGTTGTGTGAAAAAGACCGTAAGCAAACCCAGTGGATTGAAAATCATAGGCAACTAGACTGGAATCAGGGAACCATTTCCTATAAATATTTGGATGTGGTTATGAAAGCACACTTGTCCTCGGCCAATGTGGTATTTGTGAAAGGTAATGAAAAACGTCAATGGTTGCAACCATTTTTGGCGTCTTACTGTCAATGTATCGACCTCATGGAGTTGGGCTGCCCCTCCCTGCAAACGCTCATGGATACTTGTTCCTGTGGCAACATTACCCATACAGCCCTATCGCATGCGTGGCATCTCTTTCATTGGTTAACCACCCATGCCTGCTGGGAGTTGTTGACCAAAATTATAACTCAAGATTTACCTGTGAATGACGTCAGTGAGATTTCTACAAGCGACGTGTAAACATCTACAGCACGTGATACCATGGAGAAAGGCAATGCTACGGACAAAGCCAACGGCAAGTTCTTTGTGTACAAAAAGAAACTAGACAGTTTTACCAGAGAGGAACTCTTGGCGCTCCCCAAGTCGTTCATTTATTATGTGGCCGCCAACGCATTGAAAGAAATCTGGCAACATGTACCAAAATCATGGACTCAAGACCCTGTGTTGTGTGAATTGCAACCCTGTACGGATTACGATCACCATAAGCAAGTGGCCATGGCAAAAATACCGTCTGTGTCAGTGTGCGACTTGCCAGCTAGTGAAACTGTATCACGGTCATAAAAGTCCGTGTAAAGACTTTGTTGAATCATTCCACGGGTGTCATGGCGAGAAAAAGCAACAACAACAACAAACACAAACATCGTCCACAGAGGAGGAGGAAGACCAAACCTTTTTACCATCGATGGAAAAGGATATGCCAGACCTGTACTGGCAATGGCGTCATTGACAAAGTGATTCAATACTTACCTTTCGAAATCCATCTTCCAGGTTATCGTTTTTGCGGCCCTGGAACTCGTCTCGAAAAACGTTTACAACGTGGTGATGTACCCATTAATCTTTTGGATCAAGCATGCAAGGAACATGACCTTTCTTATCGCTATAGTCATCCTGGTTTAAGACATGTGGCCGATAAATTGTTATTAAAGAAAGCTAAACAACGTTTCACATCCAGTGATGCCTCAGTGGGTGAAAGGATGGCAGCCCTAATTGTCATGAGTGCTATGAAAGGAAAGTTGATGATGCATGGACATAAACATTGAGGAGTGAGGAATTGGGATTTGTTTGTATTCTATTTTTCTTTTGTCAATTCACTATGACTATGAAATAAAAACAAAGGTTTACCAGAGCAGGATGATTTGTGTTATTTTTATTATTTTTAAAAACAAGATGTTCAGTAAAGAACATATAGCCTACTTTCTCCTAAATGCATGGGTATTGTTATAACTCTTTGTCCTTTTCAAGGAGTATGATTGAATGTTGGTTGAAGTAGCTTGTTGAAATACAACGTGGTATAGGGATATTAAACATGAATATGAGGTGCCCTTTGCTAGTGCTACCTCTGTACCAAATTTCGTTCAATTCGGATTCACCGTGTTTGAATTGATAGGGGGAATCGATTTGCACACATACTTGGCCACCATCTGCAAACTATTGGGCTGATGTTCTTGCAGTTTGGTCTGAATATGTTTCCCACATAAAGATATGGTGTTGCAATATTTAGTAGAGACTAGATTATTAGGTTGGTCGTAATTACATTTTAGCTTTTAAAATTTGGGTGGCCGCGATTACGTTTCCGTCAAGATGGCGGCGATATAAAACATGACACTGAGGTGCCCTTTGCTAGTGCTACCTCTGTACCAAATTTCGTTCATTCAGTTCCACCGTGTTCGAATTAATAGGGGGAATCAATTATGACATAAAGATGGCCGTCATCCGCAAACTATTAAGGCTAATGGCCTATTAGATTGGTCAAAGGATGCTCCCTCCATAAAGGTATGTTGTTGCAAAGTTTGGTAGAGATCGGATGGTTATAATAATCGTAATTTGATTTAAGCTTTAAACATTTGTGTGGCCGCCATTACGTTTCTGTCAATATGGCGGCGATATAAATCATGACACTGAGATGCCCTTTGCTAGTGCTATCTCTGTACCAAATTTCGTTCCATTCGGTTTCACCGTGTTTGAATTAATAGGGGGAATCGATTTTGACACAAAGATGGCCGCCATCCGCAAACTATTAGGCAAATGACCTATTAGATTGGTCAAAGGATGCTCCCTCCATAAAGGTATGTAGTTGCAAAATTCGGTAGAGATCGGATGATTAGGTTAATCGTAATTTGATTTAAGCTTTGAACATTCGTGTGGCCGCCATTACGTTTCAGTCAAGATGGCGGCGATATAAAACATGACACTGAGGTGCCCTTTGCTAGTGCTACCTCTGTACCAAATTTCGTTCCATTCGGTTCCACCGTGTTCGAATTAATAGGGGAATCAATTTTGACATAAAGATGGCCGCCACCCGCAAACTATTAGGCTAATAACCTATTAGATTGGTCAAAGGATGCTCCCTCCATACAGGAATGTTGTTGCAAAGTTTGGTAGAGATCGGATGGTTATGTTAGTCGTAATTTAACTTAAGCTTTGAACATTTGTGTGGCCGCCATTACGTTTCTGTCAAGATGGCGGCGATATAAAACATGACACTGAGGTGCCCTTTGCTAGTGTTACCTCTGTATCAAATTTCGTTCATTCGGTTCCACCGTGTTCGAACTAATAGGGGGAATCAATTTTGACATAAAGATGGCCGCCATCCGCAAACTATTAGGCTAATAACCTATTAGATTGGTCAAAGGATGCTCCCACCATAAAGGAATGTTGTTGCAAAGTTTGGTAGAGATCGGATGGTTATGTTAGTCGTAATTTAACTTAAGCTTTGAACATTTTTGTGGCCGCCATTACGTTTCTGTCAATATGGCGGCGATATAAAACATGACACTGAGATGCCCTTTGCTAGTGCTGCCTCTGTACCAAATTTCGTTCCATTCGGTTTCACCGTGTTTGAATTATTAGGGGGAATTTATTTTCACACAAAGATGGCCGCCATCCGCAAACTATTAGGCTAATGACCTAGTCATTTGGTCAAAGGATGCTTTCTCTATAAAGGTATGTTGTTGCAAAATTTGGTAGAGATCGGATGATTAGGTTAATCGTAATTTGATTTAAGCTTTGAACATTTGTGTGGCCGCCATTACGTTTCCGTCCAGATGGCCGCGATATAAAACATGACACTGAGGTGCCTTTTGTTAGTACTACCTCTGTACTAAATTTCCTTCCATTCGGTTGCACCGTGTTCGAATTAATAGGGGGAATCGATTTTCACACAAAGATGGCCGCCATCCGCAAACTATTACGCTGATGGCCTATTGGTTTGGTCAAAGGATGCTCCCCCCCCATAAAGGTATGTTGTTGCAAAATTTGGTAGAGACCGGATGATTAGGTTAGTCGTAATTTGATTTAAGCTTTGAACATTTGTGTGGCCGCCATTACGTTTCTGTCAAGATGGCGGCGATATAAAACATGACACTGAGGTGTCCTTTGCTAGTGCTACCTTTGTACCAAATTTCGTTCAATTCGCATTCACCGTGTTCGAATTGATAGGGGGGACAGACATTCAGAGTACACACACTCACACACACACAGACACACACACACAGACTCACACACACACATACACACACACACACAGACTCACACACACACAGACTCACACACACACATACACACACACAGACAGACACACTTTTTTCGCCCTGTGTTGATCTCATAAGTCTACTTTCATTTTTTGCAAAAATCGAAAGTAGGCTAAATTATGATGTTGATGGCTGATTTCCCATTTTCACATTTCACACATTGCCATTTTGCCAATTTGCAATTTACAGATTTTAAAAAAAGTTCGTCTCAAGTTTTGCGTTTTTGATGATATGGATTTTTCCAGTTTGTTGATGACACATTTTAAACAATGTCCATTTGAAGTTTTTGAATTTTCAAATTTCACACATGGCCATTTCCAGTTTTTAAAAATGTCCGTTTTAAGTTTTGCGTGTTTTTGGTGATATGGAAACATGGATTTTCCATGTTACTGTTTTCACATTTTTCCATTTGGCGTATGTCGAAAGTTGAGATTTGACAATGATGTTGATGCAAGTGCATGACCATGGCAATGCTGCAATGTGTTTATGGGTGTTTGGAGAAACGTCGAGGTCTACGACTACTGCAGGTAAGACTGTTTTTACAAAAATAATGTCTTTTGACTGCCGCATTTCAATGAAAAAAAACGAAACTATTGAAAACAAAATGAGTATAGAAGTGACCATTTACCCCCTCCCCACCCACCCACCCTACCTTACTGTGTTTGCTCTGGTCAACCATACACATCAGCTTTCTCTCTCCACTCATACATTCACACCTGTCTTTGGGAACAAACACAACCACTTTATTTATTTCCAAAAGCACATTCTCGACATGCACACTCATCCCAAAAGAACTTTTTTTAGTTTATCATTTACATTACAAAAAAATAATATAAAGTTACTAAAAATCTTACTTATTTCATATTTACAAAAAAAACTCAACTTTGTACAGCGTTAAAAGAATCAAACTATTTACCAATCAAAAAATTAAAAAAAAATAAGGTTACACACAACTTTTTAAAGAGCAAAAGGTCCAAGTGGGTTGTCACTATTTTACCAAATCTACTATTTACAATGAAAAAAAACAACAATATTTACAAAATACTAAATCTACGAGTTACAAAAAGCCATGATCCATAAACGATTAAACAATGAAATCACACCTCCTCCTCATCCTTGCGATCATAACCCCAGGGCAGGCTGGTGAGCAGGTCATCAGCCCACACACGTTTGTTATCCATGGAGGCGAGGGTGCGTTTTCTCTGTTCCACAAGATACAAATGATGATTGCTGGATTGTATCCTGCACTGTGTATGAGACATAGCTTTGCCAGTGCGTAAAACCGCTAGATAGTCATCAACACGTAGCGATTTTACCACTGCCCTACCAACACCTTTTGCTCTTTTGGCTTCCTTACAGACGAGTGTGCGATAAGCATACATTTTTGAAGCCAAACCTACGAATTCCGTCATAATGGAATCACCGCATTCATCTTTTAAAACGCCCATTTTCTTCTTGTTTTTTTATGGGCAGCTGAAACACGTTGTCAGCGCCATAGCAAGAGGTGTCGAACCAGTCACTATGTTGCCTCATGACGTCATAGGGGTTACAGTGGCGAATGTGGTAAATGAATTAGTCCGTGTCCATATACAAAAGAGAGACGTTCTCAAAATGGCGTTTCGCAAACTCATAGTGGAATCGATACATGACCGATTTAGAAAAGTCTAAAATGACTTGACCCAAGTAAATGGGTTTATCCATGGTCACGCTGGTCTTACTCATTTTGAATAGTAGCCAAATCCTCATCGATAATTTTGATCGATTTGAAATTTGGCTTGGCAATGTACCGCCGGTCACCCCACTGCCCCTCCCAGACATTCACCAATTTAATATCACGGTATTTGAGGACATTCTCCATAGACTTGCCATAGATGCAGTTGTTTATTAATTTAAAAAAAAAAAATTTCAAACTGCTGTGTTGCCATTTGTCGGTGCTCTGTGTTGAGTCGCATGTATGGCTCAAGCCATGCGTTTTGAGCAAAAGAAATATCCCTGTGGATTTTCTTCAA
Organism: Meconema thalassinum; assembly: GCA_946902985.2. NCBI lineage: Eukaryota > Metazoa > Arthropoda > Insecta > Orthoptera > Tettigoniidae > Meconema > Meconema thalassinum. The sequence goes on from OX336393.1 coordinate 412,428,991, forward strand.
CACCAAGCCTTGGGCGAGGCATTTCACCAACATTTGGATATGTAGCACATACCGATTTTTGTTGTAAAGTGTGCCCATGAGTTTTTCAATTTTCACTTTACTGTCAGGGGGAACCATTTGCTCAAGGCAGAATGGGAAATCGGCATGTTCATCATACAAGGATGATGGATATTCAATATCCACTTCTAACACATATCCACGGCCTGTTTCTTGGCTAGCCATGTTCACATCAAATTCTGACACTTGTTTGTCTGTCAGCCAAGCAAACTTCCCATACGGCAAAGGCCGACTCATGGCGTAACCGTACAAATTATTCACGTCATAGTACATTAAGTACGATTCTGGTTTGTCTGGTGAATAATCAGGCATGTAGACATTGTTCGCTTCGGCATGGCGCTGGTTAAGTGATACAAAGCCACCACGAATGCCCTTTTCAAAAAATAGAACCATGTCTACGTCAGTGAGTAAATCCAATTCCACTTGAGTGTATTTCAAAGCGGCATCGAACGAAAGCCCATGACTCGTATAATAGTGAGCCGGGTCAAGACCGTAAATGTGTTGACACAACTCACGAAATTTTTCAAACACATCAGTGAGCAGTAATACATCCAATTTTAGGTAATGCAAAGCATATTCACTTAGCGTGTTCATGCCAAACACTCGCCAAACTTGACATGCATGTGCATAGTCTTCATCGGAAACGGTACTGCGTGTTAGTTTCGAGTAAAATTTCTCTTGTGGTGGGAGTTTTCTTTGCTTTAACACGTCCCAGCTGTTGCAGAAATCATACGGGAATATACCTTTCCGAATGCACAATTGAAATTGCTCAGGATCATTAAAATGCATTCTAGTATTTTTTAATTCCTCTTCATTCAAGCCATTCACAAGGCTGTCTAGCGAGGATGCCATAAACTTAAAGGAATCCAAAAATCGAATGCTAAAGTTGCTCAACCTCCATGTCAGGGCTGTAAAACGCTCATGGTTTTGGGGAATAATGGTAAACGAGGCCTTATTGACATGGCTCAATTCACGAATCAAAAACTGAATGTCATAATTCGCCTGATTGTGGAAAAAGACACTGATGAAACGAGGAGCTGGAAAGTTCAAGTTGCATTTACTATGCGCAGCTCCACGAAACTCCCCTGTAAAGTGCGAGTGATCACGAACGGTGTCTTCAGCACTGATCAGTGGCTTTTCGCAAATATGGCATGTCGTGGCATGCTCATACTGCTGCTGCTGTTCTGGAGATAGGCTCATGGGTACTGGGTGGTCCAGTAATTCCTGTACATCATGAGCCAACTTGACAAGTTCATCCAAGAACCATTTGGCACAATCTGGCCCCTGACGGTATTTGTAAACGGATTGCGTGGGGTCATAGGCACACACCACATTAAATCCTATGGCAAAAGGTTCATGTTTTTGAATGGGTGTGGTTGAGCTTATGGTGGGATCTGGTTCACATCCCGCCATGGGTGTAGTGAGAGCTTCGAAATCTGCATATACCACATAGGGGACAGTGTCACGCTTGTGAATGTCCTTAAACTTTAACACAGTCTTGTCCTCTTGTGGCAATATCAGTCTCACCGCTTCCTGAGAAACGCAATCTACCCTATGACGTTCCAAAAGCGTAGGGGTTTTAAAATATTGGAGACAACGGTCACAAATATGCTTTTTACCATGTGCTTTGGACATTTGACTGCTTAGCAATCTACTCAGGCTTTTAATGAGGCAATAGTGATTCACTTCTCCGTAAGACAGATATAAAAGATGAATGTGGTGTCGTTTCGGTTCTTTTGTGGCATAAAGAGGACCCACAATCTCATCACCATCAAGGCCATAAACCATGAACGAAAAGTCCTGGTTGTCTTGTTCAAACCTATGGATCTCGGTTAAGTCCGTAGGGAACGATACTCGAGTTAAATTTAAAGTTTGTTTTAATTCTTCAAACTTGGCCTTGTACTTTCCTGGTCGACAACTGTTACGTTGTGCTGGTTGCAAAAACGCAGCCACAGACCACAGAAAGCAATCATCATCATAATTTTCAATATTCACCACAGCCTTTTTCAAAGCTATTGCTAGTGGTGTTTCAATAAAGCTAGACCCAGCATTCAACGGGTTGAATTGACAAATGTTGATTTGCAAATGATGAATTTCGTCTAACGCTAAACCACTGGGTCCTTGTTGCAGTTTATCAAATTTTGATAGCAAGGCATTTATCACGTTGGATTGATACCACTCGTTCAGATTATCGGCTATCAAATGTTCTTGCATTTTACTGCCAATATAAAATGTTTTTTTATGCTCACCGTCCTTGTTATTATAGATGAAATCGCACACGAGTTGTGTATTGACCTTTAAAGCCGTATGCAACCTTTGCGCTGTACAAATTTGTTCTTTAAAAATTTCGAAACATGATTCCACAAATTTTCTTGGGATTAACCTCTCCCTAACATTGACCACGTGGCCAGAGCAAACGCGTGACTTAAAACAAGACTCGAGAGGCTCCCAAGTTAATGTATCAGTAGCAGTGGAAAAAGACATGGTTTTTATAAAAGAAACAATCTCACCACAGTTTTCAGCCGTAGACTGCCTGGTAAGCAATAGCTCCAAACACACACGTTCTCAGTTTTTTCAGCAGTGGTCAAGCGTTTTCCAACACACACTAAAAAGAAATAAAATAAACCACCATGAGTATATCCATTCCAAATAGCATTTATCATAAACAAAAATAAATAAAATCAAATCAAACAGGTTATATATATAATTTAAAAAAATCTTACGTGGGTTTTGTAAAAAAATTGTTTTTTCTGCCTTGTCTTGTAGGTTTCTGTGAAATGGTTTGCCTCTCTCTGTCTCTCTCTTGTCCACAACAACAGGTATATAGGTTATCTAAAACAAACAAAATAAAAAACAGTCAATAAATCAAATGATAAACCAATAATCATTTCAACATTCATTAGCATTAAAATAAACTAAACAGTGTTAATCTCGCACTTACCTCAAATATATAATGTATCCAATATAGTCACCAACCGCGGTTGAGCACACGAATGCAATCACTTTTATACGCAGACGGCGCAGCCTATGTTTACACTGCAAAGCTTAGAACAGTAATGACTGACTGTGTGTCATAACATGATCAACACTCTAATTCCCCCTGCCCTCCTCTCCTCGCCCAGCCCCTCTCCCCGTGTCCCTCTTACCATAGCTGTTAACATTACTCTTGCCTTGCAATTGGCTATGGCAATGGTAGGGAGAGGAGTCATACCCGCTTACTGCATTTTTTCTCTGACGTCGTTGTGATATTGTTCGACCTTCAACTCACCTCTACGTCACTGTACTTTTCCATTGGCCTGTTGTCTGCTCTGACCACATTCCTGAAACGCGATAAAATGTCACATCCTGTCACCCAGCCTGCCAAGCTTCTGGCAGGCCTCTCGAGCAGATATTCTGTTTTTTTTCATTCTGGCTGCTAGTCTCATTCGTTTCATAGCATTATGAATTTTATTTGGTTACTGGTCAGTGTTTACTAACCTATTTTAAAGATCACCATAATGGTTTTTCGAAATATTCACCTTCATTGGTTCGTCATAAGAAAATATCGAAAAGCGACCCATCGTTTGGCCATACATCGCCCCCTCGAAATAGCCATTTCATGTATTCACCATGGTCAGTCATAGCCTCGTTGAAACACACGCCAAGCGCTACCGGCTCTCTGTCTACACTCTTTATAAAAAAAAATAACATGCCTAGTTTTTTTTACCCGAGAGACTTGAAATCTATTTTCTTGGTAGAGGGGGTAGGGACCTATCATTCATGTCAAACAAACTTTTTTGTATAATTCCTAGTTTCCAAAATATAGCATTTTCAAAATTTCAGTGTTTTCAAAAAATGTAAAAAAAATATTTTTTTATTATAAAAATATAAAGAAAATAAAGGCCATTCGGTTCAACTATGGCACAACGTTCTATCAGGTTTCGTTTTCAAACCATCGCCTACGTTCAAAAACAAACATTTTCAAAAAAAAGAAAAATATTATACAGTGTCCATAGCAAAGAGGACGTCAGCCCGAGTCCTTGGACCCCTCGTACACGTCTCTAGCATGATTGGTTCGCGAGATATAGCAAAAAGTCTAAAATCACGTTTTTGCCCCGAAAAACCCATGTTTCCAGATTTTCACCTTTTCGGCACCGACATTCCCGTAAAGAGCGCAACGAGACAAAAAAAAAACGAATCCAAGCACGCCCTCCTAGCATGACTCCTTCCATTCCAAGGTCGCAGGGGCTCACCACTTGCTAAGTGGAGCAGCTCTGTCCTTACCACGCTACTACAAATACCATTTAAACGATCCCTCACTCGACCCTACTCCTCCCCCACCTCCTAACCCTTTCCCAACATAGGCATACATATTCAAGCACGAGCGCGAATTGAGGAAACCAACAGTACCCCACTACTCGCGAATGACCTTTTAGTTTTTGGTCTTTTAATCAAATAAAGAGGCTATAGGAAAGTAGGGGCATTACTAGCAGTGCTAGGACGCCCTGTAGGTTCTAATCCCATGTTTGGTTAGCGAGATATCAGGTTCGGGGCCGATACGAGGGTGGCTCAATAAGAAGGGAAGCAGCTCTCTCCTCATCCCACTACTGCCAGGTTTTTATCCTAGAGACTTGAAATTTATTTTGGGGGTAGAGGGGCTAGGGACCATTGATTTACGTCAAACAATTTTTTTTGTAAACTAGTTTCCAAAATATAGGAATTTCAAAATTCGAGTGTTTTCAAAAAACATAAAAAGTAAAAAGGTTTTCTTATAGAAAATAAAGGTCATAAAGGCCATTCGTTTGAGCCATGGCACAACGTTCTATCCTGTTTGGTTTTCAAACTATCGCCTATTTTCGAAAGTAAAAAATTCAAAAAAAAATCTAAAATATAACGAATAGTCCATAGGAAAGAGAACGTCATCTCGAGTCCAACGACACATCATTTGTCAAAATCGGGCCATGGGTTGGCCAGATATTAATGATTTTAACTTGTACAGTCTGGTACAAATAAAATGAGTGAGTTAGAACTCCTACCACTACCCTACTAATTCCAAATCCTTTACATTTTTCAAGTATCTGTCGGATTGTGAAAATCTGATCCGTAGTAGCTCTTCCTTGGCGAAATCCACATTGATAATCACCAACTGCATTTTCCACATATGGTGCCAGTCTGCTAAAGAGGATGTTGGAGAATATTTTATAGGCAATGGATAATAAGCAAATCCCTCTATAGTTAGAGCACAACATGATATCACCTTTCTTATGTATCGGGCAGATGATACCTACATTCCATTCATCAGGAATCATTTCAACTATCCATATCTTAGCCACAAGTTTGTGAAAGTGTTTAGTAAATTAATTTCCAGCATTTTTCACAAGCTCCGATTGTATCAGGTCCATTCCTGGGGCTTTATTATTCTTTTATTTCTTAATGGCAAGCTCAACTTCCCCAATAGTAGGTACCGATACTTCTTTTTCCGATTCACTTGTATTTACAGGAGGTAAGGTTTCTTGGTCAGCAACTGGACTTTCATTCAGCAGTTCATCAAAATATTGTGCCCATCTTTCTAGTATTGCCTCCTCACTACCCAATATTATTCCCTCTTTATCTCTACACAAATTTGTTCTAGGCTGGAAATCCTTACGGCTCGTATTTAGCTTCTGATAGGAAGCTCTCACATCATTCATCCCCTTCAACTGTTCCATTTCTTCCAATTCCTTCCTCTCATACTGTCTCTTTTTCTTCTTGTGAAATCTCTTTTCTTGTCTTCTGGAAGTTCTGTACTCTTCTACCCCTTTTCGAGTGTGTTTCCTCTGTTGCATTCTTTTTTATGCTTCATTTTTTAAGGTTGTTGCTCGTGCACACTCTTCATCAAACCAATAGTTATAGCTAACTTTTTCTTCCCTTCCCAAAACTTCATTTGCCGTTTTTAATAGTGTGTCTTTAAGATTCTTCCAGATTTCATCAACACTCTCACTATTAGACAAATCTATCAGAGCCTCATTAAGCAGTTTGACGTATCTCAAGGCGGTTTCGGGCTCGGGCTCCTTCAGCCGCCCTTAGTTAAACTTTCTTGCATTGGATCCATGCCCTTTTCTCGCATTATATATTCGACTTCTAATGGTTGCTAGCACAAGGTACTGGTCGGAGTCAATATTGGCCCCCCTATAACTTCTAATATCCATCAAGTTAGAGAAGTGTCTTGCATCTATTAGGAGGTGGTCAATTTGGTTAAAAGTACTTCCATCTGGAGATTTCGATGTCATCTTATGAATGTCCTTGTGATTAAAAGTGGTACTTCCCACTACCATATTTCTTGAAGAGGCTAAATGTACAAGTCTAATTCCATTATCATTAGAAGTATCATGCAGACTGTGTTTTCCAATCCAAGGTCTATATTCGTCTTCCTTTCCTATCTTCGCATTATTGTCCCCAAAAATTATTTTTCAATCTCCTCTTGGGCATTCATTATAGATTTCATCTAATTCATCATAAAATTAATCTTTATCTTCATCACTCTTCTCTTCCGTTGGAGCGTGAACACAGATAAGGCTATAATTGAAAAACTTCCCTCTAATTCCGAGCCTGCACAGTCTATGCAATTTTGCCCGAAAATCCATGATAAGATGTTTCACCTGCTTATTAACAATAAAACCAGTACCAAACGTATGTTCCTTCTTTTGGCAGCTGTGGAATAACATATGGTTCTTTTTCTCTATCTCACTTCCTGAATAGTAGTAATATCTAATCGATACTCATCGAGCTGATCGCACAACTTTTCTAGATTTCCAGCTTGGTAAAGAGTTAAGACATTCCATGAGCCAATTCTTAAGTCCTTTAAACGTTTGCGGGGTCGTCGTAAAGAGGTCAGTCCGGCTATTTCTTCTTCAGATTTCGTAACGAGAGTTTTTTACGGATTGGGTTGTTAGCCCAACGCCAACCCCCAGCAATCCTGGAGGGCCGATGTTTTCTTTCAGGGTTGTCTCCCTTAGCTGGTGGGTCCACATTTTTAAGCGTCGGGAACTCGCTTTTTCGCCCTTACATAACTTAGCCGCGCACACAAAGTTTACCCGTTGCCCAGAGGCCATGGCGTGGACATGCATGTATCGGACTTGGTAGGAATAAATGGCATTTCCTGTGTTTTATTAGTACACTTCCCCCAGCAGAAAGTGAACCGACAGGGCCACATACTACCCCTTCGACCTCCATTGACGTATATTATTAGTTAGTCCAAATTAATCTAGAATGTCAGGTACTATACGTGCGCAAAGTTTAGAGCTGTTGGCTTGCATACTTTCTGATACATTGATATTAGGGTAAAACATATGAACATCATTTATTAACAGTTGGCAGCCCTGATTGCCCTTAAGAATACGCATAGTTATATTTGTTATGGCACACATAGCACATACGAAATTGGTTGAAATCCAATTGATCGTAGAGAAGTTCCATGTATTTAAAAATTGGTCCTATCAGCAGGCTTAGAATCATGTTGGTAGCACTGACATACATTAGTTGCTCCACATTTATCTAGAACGTCAGGCACTATACGTGTGCAAAGTTGAAAGCTGTTGGCTCGCATACTTTCTGATATATTGGTATTTGGCTAAAAATAGAGAGAGCATTTATTAACAGTTGGCAGCCCTGGTGGCTCTTAAGAATACGCTCAGTCATATCTGTTTATGTACACATATTACATACGAAATTTGGTTGAAATCCAATTGATAGTGTAGGAGTTATATGCATTAAAAATTGGACTTATCAGTAGGCTTAGACTCTTTTTGGCAACACTGTCATGTATGGCCTCCTGAAAATTAAACTGAAGTTTTATTATCTATATATGTGCCAATTTTGGAATAGTTCCCATGTATACCTTCTATGATACCCATCATTGAGCTAAAATTTCAATTGCGACCTTTCAGCAGTTGGTAGCACTGACATCATTTTCAAGTATGACATTGAGATGTTCCGGTATAGATCTTTAGTCATACCAAATTTGGTTTCGATTGCTGCAGCCGTTTAGGAGTTGATAGGGGGGAACACACACACAGACAGACAGAAGGACAGATAGACAGACAGACATTTTCCCGGATCGATCTCATAAGTGTACTTTTTCCTCATTTATGCAAAATGTGAAAAGTAGGTTAAAAATGATTAGAAAGAGGAGTAAGTGAAATAAAAGACACTGCCTAGGGCCTATATCTCATTGTCTGTTAGAAATGTAGAGACCAATAGTGTCGTCTATTGTCGCATAGCGCCGTAGGAAAATAATCAGAACACTTTGGAAAACTTCGGCTGTCCCGAGCTCCTGAGGTAGCAATAGTATCATTCATGGCCACATAGCGCTCAATGATAAGTTTCAGAATAAATTAAGGTGAATTTGAAAAGCACCAACGCTTATTGTAGCTGATAACCTCAATGTATTGCACCAACACCATAGCACTTATACAGATGCATAATATGCTCATGATGATAACTGTTTTCAGGGGCAAAATAAATATTTTTGTACTCATTACCCCCCGCGACTGCAACTTTTAAGCAGCGCAAGATTTAACTATTTTGGCAATTCTGCACCAGAACACTGGTAGAGGTGACGTGATGCAGCCCGAATTGCCAGTCTACAGTTACACTACTACGGACATGAGTGATTCTAGGGCTTTAATATATGATTTTCAAGTTCTGTTTGTTTGTAATTCTAAGTGTAGGGAACGGAGAGCGCTGTACAGAATATCAAATGGACAGTGTCACCAGCAGGGTTTCAAAGTGTATGTATAATTTGGTGCAATTAGGAGGAAAGGTGTAGATTTGTGATAAAGGGCTTAAATGGAGTGGTCTGTCCGAAATTTTAAGTAGACAGTGTCACCCGCAGGGTTCCAAAGGGTAAGTGTACAAAATGTGGTTCAGATCGGTGAAACGGTGTGGATTTGTGCCAAAGGGCCTAAATGCAGGGAATGGAGTGGTCTGTCCGAAATTTCATGCTGACAGTGTTACTCGCAGGGTTCTAAAGGGTAAGTATACAAATGTTGGTCCAGATCGGTGAAACGGTGTAGATTTGTGCCAAAGGGCCCAAATGCAGGGAATGGAGTGGTTTGTCCAAAATTTCATGGAGACAGTGTTCATCGTAGGTTCCTAAAGGGTAAGTATACAAATTTTGGTTCAGATCGGTGAAATGGTGTAGATTTGTGCCAAAGGGCATAAATGCAGGGAATGGAGTGGTCTGTCAGAAATTTCTTGTAAACAGTGTTACTCGCAGGGTTCCAAGGGGTAAGTTTACACATTTTGGTTCAGATCGGTGAAACGGTGTAGATTTGAGTCAAAGGGCCTAAATGCAAGGAATGGAGTGGTCTGTCCGAAATTTAAAGTGGACAGTGTTACTCACAGTGTTCCAAAGGGTGTGTATACGAAGTTTGGTTCAGATCGGTGAAACGGTGTAGATTTGTGCCAAAGGGCCTAAATGCAGGGAATGGAGTGGTCTGTGCGAAATTTCATGCAGACTGTGTTACTCGCAGTGTTCCAAGTGGTATGCATACAAATTTTGGTTCAGATCCGTGAAACGGTGTAGATTTGTGCCAAAGGGCCTAAATGCAGGGAAAAGTGTGATCTGTCTGAAATTTCATGCAGACAGTGTTACTCGCAGTGTTCCAAATGTTAAGTACACAAATGTTGGTTCAGATCGGTGAAAAGGTGTAGATTTGTGCCAAAGGGCCTAAATGCAGGGAATGGACTGGTCTGTCATAAATTTCATGCAGACAGTGTTACTTGCAGGGTTCCAAAGGGTAAGTAGACAAATTTTGGTTCAGATCGGTGAAACGGTGTAGATTTGTGCCAAAGGGCCTAAATGCATGGAATGGAGTGGTCTGTCCGAAATTTAACATAGCCTAAACTATTCCTCTTGAATCTGGCTATCATATAAAAATAAGCATTTTTCGAATCCGACTGGTAGTTCCAAAGATTAGCGCGTTTAAACACAAAAACACACAAACAAACACACAAGCTCTTCAGCTTATATTAGTATAGATAATAATAATCATTTTCATTATTATTTATTTCACACGCTACAGGCCCCTTAAACCACGCGAAGCAATCATGACTATTTGTTCTTCCTGTTTTTCCATTACTCTTTCATTCGTGCACTAATGGCCCTCTTCCTTTCTTCGGTCCACTTTGGGCTTAGGGCTGTAGGTGCAGTTTTCTCTGACATTACTTCCCACTTGTATACCTCGTGTCGAAAGACGCTTTTGTCTATGACGTCTTCTGGGTCGACCTGTGCTTTTTCCAGCAATTTTGACTTGCATCATCCAGGATGTAGTAATCATGAGTCGCTGTATGTATCTAAGAATGTTGTTAGTGAGTCTAGTTTGTGGGAGTCTGCTGATGTGGCCGTCGCCTCTTTCTGATGTCTGCTGCAAGGTTGGACAATTTCTCTGTGGTGTCTCTGGAGTGAAGCCTGTATCCTTCATCTGTGTGCTTTAGTCCAATAATTTTCCTTATTATTCTTCTTTCCTGTGTGAGGATTTTTTCCAAGTCACCCTTAGTGTGTAACGTCAATGTCTCACTGGCATAATGCACCTCAGGTTTAATAACCGTGTTGTAATTACGAAGTTTGGTGAATGTGGGCAGACATTTTTTGTTGTAGACACCCTGTGTCTTGTATAAGGCTCTCTTCATTTTCATTAACCTAGTGTTCTGTGCGATTTTCTCTTTTCCCGTCGTTCAAGCGCTTCACCTAGGTATTTAAAGTGGGCGACTCTATTGATCTTGCCATATTTCGTGTTGAAATTCTGTACAGGTCCTACCAAAAGTTTAAGGACACATGCCTATTTCAAAAATTCCACTCCTGCCCATAAACATTTGGTCTCAGGCAAGCGATACTTTACAGGTAACTAGATGAGCATTTGCTGAAATACTCATTAAACTATCTCACGCCTCATTTTGAATGTATTAATTTTATTTGTGTGAAAATGTTTTTATTTTTGAAGAGATCTCTACACTCTAATATGGGGATTACAGTGATGATCTTTGTTATGGATAAACACAGATACCTGTAGAATATTTTAAATTGTAATACTGCAACATAATAAGTTTCCATTAGAAAATTTCCCCTGTTTTATAGCTCGAAAGAGAATTTCCCCTGTTTTATAGCTCGAAAGAGAATTTCCCGTTTTATAGCTCTAAAGGGACCTAATAATCTCAGGTTGTAGTGTCAATACCGTACTACAGGTTCCAGCACTGTTTGGATTAGGTACAACTTTCTTCTAGATGCATTTCTCACTCAGTTTGAGGGTTTGCTAGAGTGTTTTTCCGCAATGCTCTGTAGAGTTATAAAACTGAATACATTTTTAAATGGAAACGTATTATGTTGCAGTATTACAGTTTAAAACATTCCACAGGTATCAGTATTTCACCATAACAAAATTGATGACTGTAATGCACATATAAGACTGCACAGATTTCTCCAATTATACAAAAATTATAACTTGTTAGAGAACTCTCTCGATGGTTGGTTGGTTCCTCAGTTTAGGGGCTACGACAACAAGGTTATGTAGCCCCGTACACTTTGTGTGTGTGTAGAATCTGTCTGAGAACCGGTGTTAATTGTAATGGCTGTATTAGTGTGTGTATCTGTTTTTTAATTCAAGTAAGGACTAAAACTTTGAATTTTTCAAATAGTTCCTACTTTTGCCGCCACCGTCAACGACTACTAGGCCTTGTTCAGAACTTAGCTAATAGACGCCACCGCAGTCGGCCCTTGGCAACGAACGTAGAAACCTAAGAGCGTTGTTTACATTCCTAACCTATACAATTTAGCTTCACAAAGGTGTAATTAGCGAAAGGTACTTTAACACGCCATAAATCTATGACATGGGACCGCCGGCTTTACTTCCCCTCCGAAGGAAGGCATACTGAGCGATTTTTAACGCTCTTAAAAAATCCGACGGCTTCGGCCGGGTTTGAACCCGCTTTCTTGGGCATAGAAGCTCAGCATGCTACCAACTACGCCACCGAAGCCGCAAAAAACAAGAAGTTCCGTGACGAACTAAAGAGCCTACTTTTCTTAAAATTTAAGATTCATGCCAATGATTAATCTATATGGATCTATCTAGAATAATGACGAAATTAAGTTGCTAATATCGAAATTTCTAATTAGTTCGAAATACTGTAGCCTATACCTGGCATAATGTAGCCTAATACAGAACTACAGTTGGCAGCCCTGGTGACAGAATATATTCTTAGTTCCATCTCTTAAGGTACAGAACAAGAAATTTGGTTGAAGTCCAATGGACAGCATGAACTTTACACAGTTAAACATTGCATCTAACAGCGCGCGTAAAATCATGTTGGCAACAATGACATGCATGTATTGGTCAGAGATAATCTGAAATAATATGATCTATTGTTGTGTCAATTTTGAATGAAATCCATTATTTAGTATAGAAGTTACATGCATTTTCAAATTGGACCTATCAGCAGGCTTAGAATCATGTTGGCAGCACTGGCGTAGGCATAGTTACTCCAAAATTATCTAGAAAGCCAGGTACTATACGTGTGCAAAGTTTAGAGATATTGTCTTCCATACTTTCTGATATATTGATATTAGGGTAACAAAAAGAGAGACAGTATTTATTAACAGTTGGCAGCCCTGGTTACTCTAAAGAATCGGCATAATAATATCTGTTATGGTACACATAGCACACACGAAATTTGGTTGAAATCCAAATGATTGTATAGAAGTTACATGTATTTAAAGTTGGACCTCTCAGCAGGCTTAGAATCATGTTGGTAGCTCTGACGTACATAAGTTACTCCATATTAATATAGAATGTCAGGTACTATACGTGTGCATAGTTTAAAATTGTCGGCTTGCATACTTTCTGATATATGGGTACTTGGATAAAAACATTGGGAGCATTTATTAACATTAGGCAACCCTCTTGGCTCTTAAGAATTCGCTTAGTCATATCTGTTTATGAACACATAGCACATATGAAATTTGGTACAAATCTAATTGATAGTGTAAAGGTTATATGCATTTAAAATTTGGACCTATCAGCAGGCTTATAATCATTTTGGCAACACTGCCATGTATGGCCTCCTGGAAATTAAACTGCGATATTATTATCTATTGAACCCATGTACCATTGGTTCAAGGGGTCGAATCCATGTATTATTGGTGAAAGGAAGGAAAGAAATATACAGTCTTCAGAAGAACATAAAGATTTTATACAAGAGAGCAGGCATAACGTTGTGAAAGAGACTGAGGCCAGATGGCTAGGAGATGAGATCACGCCTGACGCATCGCTCGTAGCCTATCATAGCTATATTTAGAACGAGTGGAAGTTTCCGTCGCTTAGACAGAGACCTTGTTTCGGAAATTAAGCTTACGATTGCATTAAAATGGCAACCACGTAGCGATGCCAGAAGGAGAATAATTAGATTTAACCCCTTTACAAGAATAATATCAACTAAAGAAGTACATCATTGTGATGTGACCATTATTTCAGAAGTTGGTTTTGGAAAATACGTGGATTTTATCTTTTTGTAGCCAAAGAGTATATAAATCCTGGAAGAACCAAGCCAATCATTCAGTCTGGAACGACCGCTGAGGCGGGTCGTACTGTTTCACATCGAATGCAGTTTACTAAGACTCCTTGAGGGGAGACGCTACATCATCGAATACAGTCTACAAGCATTCCTTGAGGGGAGATGCTGTATCACATCGTATAGACAGTATCCGACAGCCAGAGGGCGTCGCTGTATCGACAAACAACGTGCACCCGTAAGGAGTAGCCGAGAAGTATTATTATAGTATCGCCGTGTGAAGAATTAGGAAAATCCTAATACAGGATCTAGTTCCACCAATATCAGTTTTACAGTGAAAAGTTCAGTAATTACAGTCAAAGTAGGCTGCGAACTTAGAAGACAGGCGATAGGTATTCAAAATATAGTCCAATTGAACGACCGAAAATATCGTAACGTTTTGAAGTACCATAACAGCGAGATAAACATTCTATCAACGTATAAGAACCCGATCAGGGTCGGACAAAATAAAGTTCGCATAGGGTTCTGAAAAATAGGAATTCGAGGACAGAATAAGCAGAAAGGAGAAGTAAATTCTAGACATTGTTTCAAGGAAACAAAAGAAATATAAAAAGCACTAAGTTACGAGGAGTATTAGTTGCCAGAATTAATAGGTCACCGATAAAGAATCTGGGAGACCGTGGACAAGACAGACTTTCGTTAGACCAACCAATAGGGTCTAGGAAGAAGCAGTTTCGAGCTAATAAATAATAGCTGATCGTCAGGAAACCGGATTTGAAGGAGTACTATTCCAGGGAGGAGGTAGATGGTTCGAGACATTCATATTGGTTAGAGAGGAAGCCGACATTTACGAATTTCACCCTTGGAGACGGGAAGTAAAGAAATCACGTGTGAAAGGCATAATAAAAGCCTTAGTGATTAGAATCTGTGTAGTGTAAAGATATCAAATTTGTGTTAAATAGTAATGTGTTAGTGATTTTATTGTGTATCATAGAAGAATACACCAGTGTAATTTAAAATGTTATCAGTGTTTAATGTATATAAGTTATATGTGTATCAAGATATGTCAGTGTATGAAATGAATTTGTGTAATATGGATTAATTACACATTGTGGGCGAGATGAAACATCGTTGGAAAGCACGGTATTGGACCGTCTGAGCATGTAAGTGGATATTTTCATTATGTTTTGTGTTGGGGGAATATTTGTGTACAATCCACCTGAGTTTGAGAAATAGGGATGTTTTTGAATAACAAATAACAGAATAAGAGCGCGGTCTGAACAAATAAAAATTGAGAAATTATAAAATAATTATGAGAAATGAATAAATCCTTTAGAGGAAAAGTATGAAATAAAATATCAGTGTATTTGATAAATGTTATAAAAGCAAGCGTAATAATAATAATAATGAAAAGTATATAAATGAAGATTAATTTGAATTATATGAAAGTAATAGCTTTTGAGCTTTTGTAAGGGAATAAAGGCATGGTATGAATACATGTTCTTAAAGTATAGCGATTATTGTCACGGGAGAGGATTAATATAAAAAATTGAGTTGTAGATCAAATGTTGATGTTGAATTTATCAGTTCTTTGGAAGACGCTAGGCCGTAAAGTAATGTATAGCGCAATGTCGTGCATTAAAGTAAATTGTCACGCTAGGAAGACGTTGAACCTAAATATACTTGGTAAATTAATTGTGAGGGACAGTTGATTGCGGTAATTGAGCTATGATAAGTCCTCCAGTATGGGATTGGTTCCCGAGGCCATGTGTGTTATATTGTATTGAATAATAGGGAGCGTATTTATTGTATTGATGAGCGCAGATTAGACCAAGGTCATCCTAAGACGCTGAATTGTTGTAAGTCCTCCAGTATGGGATTGGTTCCCGAGGCAGTTGAGAGAGTCGAACCTAGACTCGTATAGTTGTGGAAGCCCCTAAATATCGTTGTTGTATTGAATTATTCTTACCCATCAATGATGACACTTCATAATTAATGAATGCCAAGGTTACGAAAGTGGTCTATGAACCTAAATAATGTTGTTAAAAATGAATGAAAGAAACGCCAGGTCTGTTCAAAGAACTGTGGAGAAGAAATAGCTGTTTTAAAAGCATGAATGTAGCTGTCTCGAGAGGAGACACATAGAGCCTCCCCTCCCTGGCCATAAATCACGTCAAGTGTTACGGTCAGACCCCTTATTGTGGTAGGGTCGGAGAAGACCGTCTGTGGAAGTAATGATACACCGTGAGTGTTTAGAATGTGTTAATGACCCGGGATTTGAACCGAGGTTCTTGTAGATTGAAAGTACCACTTGCCAGTTCAGATCGTAGCTTTCTTATATGATAATGGTCTTTTAAGACCAATAAATAAATAAATAAAATCCCTAATGTAATGTTGTATTGATGTAGGATGTCACGAGTTCAACGAGGGCAATTAGATTTCGGGAGTGATCTTAATTTTTGACTTTGTTCAAGTAGTCTTCGGTAACTCTGGAGTACACAAGTAATTTCCCAATCACTGTAGTGAATTTGTTAGCTTGAGAGAGATGGTAACATAAGAGCATTTTGAGATGCCCAAAAATTTAAATAAAGGAATATCATTTATTTTAAATAAGATTATATATTGTTTTGATTGTAAGAAGCTCATAAAAAATGATTTTGAGATTTATGAAGAATAACGCATCTTATATTGGAAAGTATCGAGCCATGGGAGCTCGTGTTTGTATTGAACTTTAAAGGGACACTTTATGGAAGTGAAAAGAATTATAATTTTTGTTGGTTTGAAGGAAACCATGTGTTTTAATATAATATTTGTTTGATTTTATGTGTTCCTTGTTCACTTTCAACAAGTTAGAAGGATTGGTCAGTAATTGATTTGTTTAATTTGTTTGTAGCGCCATAATTTTAGTTAATTAAATGTTTTATAATAGGAGTTGATTTTGTTTTTATTTTTGGAAGTGTATCCTCTATTTAACCCAAAATATGTAAGTCACAGAGTAGGAGAACGTACCAAAACCCCGAAAATCCCGATTTGAGCATTGCTGGCATACTGTGATTTGCATATTTCTTACTAAAAGGGCACACTATACGTGTGCCAATTTTGAAATAGCTCCCATTCATACCTTCCAAGATATCCAACGTGGAGCTCAAATTTCAATTGCGATTTTTCAGCAGTTGGTAGCACTGACATCATTTTCAAATATGGGCGTGGGCTATTCAGGTATAGATCTTTACTCCTACCAAATATTGTTTCGATTGCTGCAGCCGTTTAGGAGTTGATAGGGGGGGACACACACACAGCCAGACAGACAGAAGGACAGACAGACAGACAGAAAGAAGGACAGACAGACAGACAGAAGGACAGACAGACAGGCACACATTTGCCCGATCTCATAAGTCTACTTTTTCCTCATTTTTGCAAAACGTGAAAAGTAGGCTACAAAAAGTTCCGTGACGAACTAAAGAGCCTACTTTTCTTAAAATTTAAGAATCATGCCAATGATTAATCTATATGGATCTACCTAGAATAATGACGAAATTATGTTGCTAATATCGAAATTTCTAATTAGTTTGAAATACTGTATACCTGGCATAATGTAGATAATGGAGCACTACAGTTGGCAGCCCTGGTGACTGAATATATTCTTTGTTCCATCTCTTAAGGTACAGAATACAAAATTTGTTTAATGTCCAATGAATAGCATGGACGTTACATGCAGTTAAACATTGGATCTAACAGCGCGCGTAATATCATGTTGGCAACAATGTCATGCATGTATTGGTCAGAAATAATATGATCTATTGTTGTGCCAATTTTGAATGAAATCCATTAGTTAGTATAGAAGTTACATGCATTTTAAAATTGGACCTATCAGCAGGCTTAGAATCATGTTGGCAGCACTGACGTATATTAGTTACTCCAAATTCCACTAGAATGCCAGGTACTATACGTGTGCAAAGTTTAGAGCTATTGGCATGCAAACTTTCTAATATATTGATATTAGGGTAACAAAAATAGAGACAGCACATATTAACATTTGGTAGCCCCGGTTGCTCTTAAGAATACGCATAGTCATATCTGTTATGGTACACATAGCACATACGAAATTTGGTTGAAATCCAAATGATAGTATGGAAGTTACATGTATTTAAATTTGGACCTCTCAGCAAGCTTAGAATCATGTTGGTAGCACTGACGTATATAAGTTACTCCAAATTAATACAGAATGTCAGGTACTATACGTGAGCATAGTTTAAAGCTGTCGGCTTGCATACTTTCTGATATATTGGTATTTGGATAAATGAAATTAAGAGCAATTATTAACAGTTGGCAGCGCTGGAGGGTCTTAAAAATACGCTCAGTCATATCTGGTTATGTACCCATAGCACATACGAAATTTGGTTGAAATCCAATTGATAGTGTAGAAGTTATATGCATTTAAAAAATGGACCTATCAGCAGGCTTATAATCTTTTTGGCAACACTGCCAATAATGGCCTCCTGGAAATTAAACTGCAATATTATTATCTTTGCGTGTGCCAATTTTGAAATAGCTCCCATTCATACCTTCCAAGATATCCAACCTGGAGCTCAAATTTCAATTGCGATTTTTCAGCAGTTGGTTGAATTGACATAATTTTCAAATATGGCCGTGAGATATTCACGTATAGATCTTTACTCCTACCAAATTTTGTTTCGATTGCTCCAGCCGTTTAGGAAATGATAGGGGGGGGGGGGGGACACACACACAGCCAGCCAGCCAGACAGACAGACAGAAGGACAGACAGACAGACAGACAGACACTTTTTCCTCATTTTTAGCCTACTTTTCACATTTTGCAAAAATGAGGAAAAAGTAGACTTACGAGATCGGGCAAATGTGTGTCTGTCTGTCTGTCCGTCTGTCTGTCCTTTTGTCTGTCTGTCTGTCCTTCTGTCTGTCTGGCTGTGTGTGTGTGTCCCCCCCTATCAACTCCTAAACGGCTGCAGCAATCGAAACAAAAATTGGTGGGAGTAAAGATCTATACCTGAATATCTCACGGCCATATTTGAAAATGTCAGTGCTACCAACTGCTGAAAAATCGCAATTGAAATTTGAGCTCCATGTTCAATATCATGGAAGGTATAAATGGGAGCTATTTCAAAATTGGCACACTTATAGATAATAATATTGCAGTTTAATTTCCAGGAGGCCATACATGGCAGTGTTGCCAAAATGATTATAAGCTTGCTGATAAGTCCAAATTTTTAATGCATATAACTTCTACACTATCTATTGGATTTCAACCAAATTTCGTATGTGCTATGTGTACATATACATGTATGACTGAGTGTACTCTTAAGAGCCACCAAGGCTGCCAACTGTTAAAAAATGCTCTCATTTTTTAAAATCCAAATACCCATATATCAGAAAGTATGCAAGCCGACAGCTTTAAACTATGCACACGTATAGTACCTGACATTCTATATTAATTTGGAGTAACTTATTTACGTCAGTGCTACCAACATGATTCTAAGCCTGCTGAGAGGTCCAACTTTAAATACATGTAACTTCTATACTATCATTTGGATTTCAACCAAATTTCGTGTGTGCTATGTGTACCATAACTGATATGACTATGCCGATTCTTAATAGTAACCAGGGCTGCCAACTGTTAATAAATACTGTCTCTCTTTTTGTTACCCTAATATCAATATATCAGAAATATGCAAGCCAATAGCTCTAAACTTTGCACGCGTATAGTACTTGGCATTCTAGATTAATTTGGAGTAACCAATATACGTCAGTGCTGCCAACATGATTATAAGCCTGCTGATAGGTCCAATTTTTAAATGCATGTAACTTCTATACTAACTATTTCAGATTACTTCTGACCAATACATGTATGCCATTGTTGCCAATATGATTTTACGCGCCCTGTTTGATCCAATGTTTAACTGCATGTAACGTCCATGCTATCCATTGAACTTCAACCAAATTTTGTATTCTGTACCTTAAGAGATGGAACTAAGAATATATTCAGTCACCAGGGCTGCCAACTGTAGTTCTCTATTAGGCTACATTATGCCACGTATACAGTATTTCGAACTAATTCGAAATTTCGATATTACCAACCTAATTTCGTCATTATTCTAAATAGATCCATATAGATTAATTATTGGCTTGAATCTTAATTTTTAAGAAACGTAGGCTCTTTAGTTCGTCACGGAACTTCTTGTTGCAAAATGTTAAAAGTAGGCTAAAAATCTCTCTCACACATAAAAAGTAAAGCTGAGGCTAAGGTGCGATAGTTCAATGAATATTACAGGAAATATTCTCCTGAGGACGTAGGTACCTGTGAAGTCTCGCATGCCTGGTAGCAAACATTTATGGACAGGAGTGGAATTTATGAATAAGGCATGTGTCCTTAAATTTTGGTAGGACCTGTATGTCGAATTTTGTACAGAAAAACTTTTTTTAGCCTACTTTTCACATTTTGCAAAAAATGAGGATTAAGTAGACTTATGCGATCGGGCAAATGTGTGTCTGTCTGTCTGTCCTTCTGTCTGTCTGTCTGTCTGGCTGTGTGTGGGTCCCCCCCCCCCTATCAACTCCTAAACGGCTGGAGCAATCGAAACAAAATTTGGTAGGAGTAAAGATCTATACCTAAATATCTCACGGCCATATTTGAAAATTATGTCAATTCAACCAACTGCTGAAAAATCGCAATTGAAATTTGAGCTCCAGGTTGGATATCTTGGAAGGTATGAATGGGAGCTATTTCAAAATTGGCACACGTGTAGATAATAATATTCCAGTTTAATTTCCAGGAGGCCATACCTGGCAGTGTTGCAAAAATGATTATAAGCCTGCTGATAAATCCATTTTTAAAATGCATATTACTTCTACACTATCAATTGGATTTCAACCAAATTTCGTATGTGCTATGTGTATATAAACAGATATGACAGAGCCTACTCTTAAGAGCCTCCAGGGCTACCAACTGTTAATAAATGCTCTCAATTTTTTTTATCCAAATACCTATATATCAGAAAGTATGCAAGCCTACAGCTTTAAACTATGGACACGTATAGTACTTGACATTCTATATTCATTAGGAGTAACTTTTATACGTCAGTGCTACCAACATGATTCTAAACTTGCTGAGAGTTCCAACTTTAAATACATGTAACTTCTATACTATCATTTGGATTTCAACCAAATTTCTTGTGTGTTATGTGTACCATAACAGATATGACTATGCCGATTCTTAAGTGTAACCAGGGCTGCCAACTGTTAATAAATGATGTCTCTATTTTTGTTACCCTAATGCCAATATATCAGAAAGTAATCAAGCCAATATCTCTAAACTTTGCACACGTATAGTACCTGGCATTCTAGATTAATTTGGAGTAACTAATATAGACCTACGCCAGTGCTGCCAACATGATTCTAAGCCTGCTGATAGTCCCAATTTTAAAATGCATGTAACTTCTATACTAACTAATGGATTTCATTCAAAATTGACACAACAATAGATCATATCATTTCAGATTATTTCTGACCAATACATGTATGTCTTTGTTGCCAACATGATTTTACGCGCGCTGTTAGATCCAATGTTTAACTGCATGTAACGTCCATGCTATCCAATGGACTTCAACCAAATTTTGTATTCTGTACCTTAAGAGTAGAACTAAGAATATATTCAGTGACCAGGGCTGCCAACTGTTGTTCTCTATTAGGCTACATTATGCCAGGTATACAGTATTTCGAACCAATTAGAAATTTCGATATTACCAACTTAATTTCGTCATTATTCTAGATAGATCCATATAGATTAATCATTGGCATGAATCTTAAATTTTAAGAAAAGTAGGCTCTTTAGTTCGTCACGGAACCTTTTTGTTTTGGAACGAGTTCTACTTTTTCGGCGCACTCTCGGAGTACTTCTATCTGTCTGATTGATGTGGTTTCGTTGTCTGAGAGTAATTATTATTATTATTTATTTCCGTCCTGGCCTTCTCTGCCAGTATCTTCACATCCTTACTTCCCTATTCTGTTCTTCTGTAAAGGTATGCCTTCCTTCGGAGGGGAAGTAAAGCCGGCGGTCCCATGTCATAGATTTGTGGCATGTTAAAGAACCTTCTACTAATTACACCTGTGTGAGGCTAAATTATATAAGTATGTAGGTTAAACATTTGACTAACGTTCTTAGGTTCCTACGTTCGTCAAGAGCCGAGTGCGGTGGCATCTCGTAACTAAGTTCTGGACTAGTTGGTCGTTGACGTTGGCGTTGGGCCAGCAAAAGTAGGAACTACATGAACAAATGCAATGTCTGCAGTCCTTACTTGAAATAAAACAGAAACACACACTAATACAGTCATCACAATTAACACCGGTTATCAGACAGATTCTACACACACCCAAAGTACACGGAGCTAAATGACCGCGTTGTCGCAGCCCCTAAACTGAGGAACCAACCAACCGTTATTTTCCTTGTCACTGACTCCTCCCCCGTCTCCTGGAAACCTCTGTACTCCTAATTAGTCGTCTAAATATCTCCCTATCTTCTTGTACCCCCATCTTGGCTAGGTGCGTTCTCACTTCTCGAAACCATTTGAGCTCTGTCTTTCGCTTCCTGAAAAATTCGGGAATTATTTTTGTAAGTCTGTTGCCATCCATTCTCAGGATGTGTCCATAAAACTGTTATTTCCCCTTCTTCACCTTCAGTCTTCTGGTACAATTCTTGGTTTGTTCTTAGTCTTCTCTCTCCATTTTTTTTTTATCTTTGGGCCCAGGATTTTCCAAAGCATTTTTCTATCTTTATTTCTAACTAGGTTATGAAGATGTTATTTCCGTTTGATCAGATAAATTATCAAATAATATGATAAAATTGGTCCGGCCAGATCAATCATAAAATGCCGGACCAATTTTATCATATTAATTGATAATGTATCTGATCAAACGGAAATAACATCATATTCTCATTCGGGAATATTCGTAACCTATTTGGATTGCCAAGGTAAGGTTTTTGATTTATGAAAGGGAGCTTGACTTCCGTAGCACATTGGCATCACTCGTGACGTCAATACTACTTGTATTTTGTGTCTTTTGATGGCCTTCTCAGTATGTGCTAGCCATGCGTATTGGTGAGATGTGTCTGTACCAACTGACGAGCCCAACGGCACACTGGGGCGAAACGCTGGCATTTTATGTTTGATCTGGCCGGACCAATTTTATCATATTAATTGTTAATTTATTTCTGACATTTTCAAGCACACCTTTCCTATTCGTATCCAACGTTTCTGCTGCATACAAACATTCGGGTTTGACGACAGTGTCTAGGTGTCTTCGTTTAGCCCCGTAATATTGCACTTTTTTGTAGTAAGTGTCCTTCTTCAATGGATAAACCATTTCCATTTTTCTTATACGGTATTTGATAGCTTCTTCTTCTGGCCCATTCTCCTGTATTATTATTGTTGTTATTATTATTATTATTATCATTATTATGATTATTATGAACTGGATCGAATGACGTCAATACGATTAACCTATCGCATTTTCACTTTCCTACAAGAGAAAAAGGCAATGGGATCCTGGTTCAGTGAGATACTAAAGGATCTGCACGAGATTGGGATCTTCGAACATCAGAGTTTCCAAACGAAGCCGACGATGAAAACTGGAAATGCGTGGAGAGATAGGAACAACACCGTCTACAAATGAAGGCATACTGGGCTAATTTTAAAGCTGAAAGAAAACAGTTGAAATGACGTGGTCCTTACTTGCCGAAATGCAACAAAAGAGAGATAATAATAATAATCTACCTAGGCACTAAAAAGCAAAGTTTGTGTGTGGAGTGCTGAGTATTTGCTGATGATCTGGCTGTGTTAGCGGAGGATATTAATAATGCGAAAATTATGATTGAGAAAATGCATGAAAATGCGGCAAAAACAGGCCTCCAGATCTCTTATGAGAAAACTCAATACATTGAATCCAATGAGAAATATTTGGAAACAAGGTTTGGAAATATTAAAAGGACAGAAAAATTGAAATATCTTGGTGAATGGATTCAACCTAATGGCCTTAATAAGGAAGCCAATAAGATCAGAGCTCGTAAGATGGAAGCTGCGTATAGATTAACGCAGAATAGGTATAACAAGAAAGCCATATCCTTCAGAGCAAAGTTACGACATTATGCCACTGTGATTAAACCGGAAGCTCTTTATAGTTCTGAATGACTTATTTTAAACAAACACACACAAAAAGGAGAAACGAGTTAGAAAAGAAAGAAGGAAGAATCCTAAGGAAAATATTGGGGCCAGTACAAAGATCAGATGGCTTATGGAGGAGACAGAGGAATAGTGACTTGTACAACCAGGCGAAGAAACTTAAGGACACGATGCATAAGAGAAGGATTACATTTTATGGCCACCTCACACGAATGGCCAACAATAGATTAACCAAAAGGATATTCACTTACATAAGCAAATTAAAGTCCACCACAAAATGGGTTGAGGAAACAGGAGCAGACCTCAAAGAAGTTGGCATCACTCAAGAAGATATTCTCAAAAAATCACTGTTTCGAATGGAGGTTGATAAATTTGAAGGGTTTCAGGAAAATCCTAGCTCAAAAACCAAGGTCACTTGGTCTGAAGAAAGAAGGAGGAGACTCAGCGAACGCATGAAGAAAGTCTGGGAGGAGAAGAAGAGATTGGCAAGTCGACTGATTGTTCAAAGTGGTCCACAGTAGGCCAAAATCGACAGAGTAATAATAATAATAATAATAATAATAATAATAATAATAATAACATCGCGTAATGCAAAATTACGACACTACAAGACAGTTGTATTGCCGGAAGCTTTATATGCCTCGGAAACCATATGCCTGGGTGGCCACTCTAAAATTGCAGACATTGAAAAATAAGAACGGAAAATTCTCCGGAAAATGTATGGTCCTACGAGAGAAAATGGAATGTTGATTAAGAGGAGAACAGCGGACCTCTACTCCTTCACTGACAGGTTCACTGATGCCGTATGGAAGCGACGCCTGGATTTCTATGGCCATATCTACAGAATGAACAGCGACAGACTAACTAAGAGATTATTCAAAGTAATCAACTCAATGAAGGTCAAGATTAAATGGCTAGAAGAAACGGGCGGGCATCAATTCCACCCGGGAATTCCAGTCAGGTAGCCAGGGTTACCTAAATTCCACCCGGTCCTCCAAGGGACCCAGAAATGAGTTCCTCAACTCCACCCAGGCTTTCCCCCAATGACGTAAACAAATGTCATAACCCTCCTGCTTGCATACCATGGGCCGGGGTTATAATTTGAAATGAAGTAAAGATTTATGTGATTTTAAGATACTGATTTTTCTTATTTTATTAAATTTCCTGCCCATATTTTTATTTAACAACAGTGATTAATATCTACGTAGCTCTTTATGTATTATGTTTATATCTGATTTAACGATGAGCGGACTTGACTTCAGAGCGTTTGACCGATGGCGTGGTGGTGTTCGCAGGACATTGTTGTGCCATTGGTCAACCGCTCTGATGTCAAGTCCGCTCATTCGTTAAATCAGGTACAAAGTGTTTGGCACATTATAACTTATATGGCAGAAAATACAAGTGATTTAAAATTAATCATAATATTCTTTTAAATAAGTCTGCCAAGTTTTCTATTTTTTTTCTACAAATTGTATACATTGTTTTTAACATGTGCATAATTAAATGTTAGCATGTTTTTTGACCTCATCAGACATTATTAAATTAAATTTAGATAATAATAAGTGTATATTTTGAACCTAAAAGAATACTTTCGATATCAGCTGTGGTTGCTGAAAATACTGTTTTCCAGCCTAGAACGGAAAAATCAGCTGCATTCAAGAATTCACTCATGCGCTGCAGAAGGTGTTAGACCCGGCCCTTGGTACGCGAGCAGGAGGGTTATGACATTTGTTTACGTCATTGGGGTTAACCCCTTTGCCGACCCCTTGTCAAAGCCTGAGCGGAGTTGAGGAACTTATTTTTGGGTCCCTTGGAGGACTGAGTGGAATTGAGGAAAATCGGGCGGAATTGATGTTCGACCGTAGAAACTAAGGCGGACCTCCAAGAAATGAATATCACAGACGACATCATAGACAATCGTGGAGCTTTTAGGACAAAATTAGCCAACCATAAATTTAGGGAGAAACCCATGAAGAAAACTGGTAGGAAGTGGTCGACAGAACGCTAGATGCAACACAGTGCATTCATGAAGAGATTTTGGGAGGATAAGAAGGCGAAAACCACCAGGCCAACTAACAAGTTCAAACGCGCTCTTTGAATGGCTATAACGACAAAAGAAAGAATAATAATAATAATATTAGTGTTCCATCCCTTAAAACAACAATCACTTTAATGGAGTTTCTAACAACAACAAAAAACAAGAGCTTCATTTATTGAACAAAGGAACTTGACACGACATGGACTTCAAGGATTATCATCAACTATTGCTCCATGACATACGAGACTCCTATTTCTGAAAGACAAAATCTGTCGCAGTTATAATAAATAAATATATGCTATTGAGGTAACTATATTTCTATAGGAATTTTTGAATCAGTGAAGTGTGTTATGCTCCAGGTGTCGAGAGTGCGGACGGATAATGGGCTATGTAATGTATGACGTCACGCTTGGGAGCCAATGCGTGACGGGCTAACAGCTTGCACCCTACGAGAGAGGGGTGGATGCAGGGGTCGCTTCTTTTAAAGGGAGGACGAGAGTTTAGCCACAGATTCATCTTCTAAAATGGTGATGCAGTGTCGCCCAGTGGTCTAGCTGTATGCCTCTCACCAAGGCGGTCCGGGTTCGATTCCCGGTCAATGCATGTGAGATTTTCGAAGTGAAATGCCATGTCCTGTGGTTCGGATTCCACGTAAAAAGGAGGTCCCGTGGCTCATGATCTCAAGATTAACGGTCACATTAAACTACAAGCTTCCTTCCTTAATAATAATAATAATAATAATAATAATAATAATAATAATAATCAAAATGCAATAATAATAATAATAACAATAATAATAATAATAATAATCAAAATGCAAAATTATGACACTACAATACAGTAGTCAAACCAGAAGCACTTTACGCATCTGAAACTTTGATAATAATTGGGGACAAATCGCAAACTAAAAATCCCTCTCGGCGCACCGGAAGGCGGAGGTGCTTCTGCCTCGTACGGCCTTGCAGGGAGAGTGGAGGAAGACTATACGTCTGTCCCTCTTGCTCGCTTTTCCAACCTACTCTCTCCCGTACTGCCTTCGCTGTGTTGTGCTTGATCGGTCGAAAGTTATATTGTAAATATGAAAATAAATTGAAACAAAAATAGTGCAAAGAAATGTGACCGAAATTGCAATGCCTTAAACGAATTCCAAGATACCTTATCACTAGGCCTATTTCTGACTGTTTTAATGCCAAGCACGTAATCAGCAAGTACCGGTACGTGGAGAAACGTGTGAAAATCAATGTGTCGGACCAGTGGCGTAACTAGGATTTGCTTCTGGTGGGGGGGATGAACGGAGTCAAATCTCAACTAATTGCGTTTGTTGTCTTCAATTTTTTTCTTTTTGCTATATGTTAGCCTATTTGGTTTTAGTTTTATGTTCATTTTATTTTATTGCTTTCTTTGTTGTTGTTGGTTTTGTTTTTGACTTAGTGTTTGTTTTCTGTTTACTGTAGCCTACTTTTGATTTTGTTTTTGTTATTGTTTTTGTGTTTGTTTTCTGCATATGTTTTGTTTTGTTTCTGATTTTGTGTTTGTTTTCTGCTTTTAATTTAGAATTTTTAGTTTTTTGTTTTTCATTTTGTGTTTCTTTTCAGCTTTTACTTTTGAATTTTTTTTGTTTTTTTGTTTGTTTTTGATTTTGTGTTTGTTTTCTGCTTGAATTTTTTATTTTTTTATTTTGTTTTGTGTTTCTTTTCTGCTTTTACTTTTGAATTTTAGTTCTTTTGTTTTTTGTTTATTTTGTGTTTCTTTTCTGCTTTTGCTTTTGAATCCTTAGTTCTTTTGTTCTTTGTTTTTGATTTTGTGCTTCTTTTCTGCTTTTACTTTTGAATTTTTAGCTTTTTTTGTTTCTTGTTTTTGATTTTGTGTTTGTTTTCTGCTTTTACTTTCGAATTTTGTTTTTTGGTTTGTTTTTGATTTTGTATTTGTTCTCTGCTTTTGCTATTGAATTTTTTTGTTCGTTGATTTTGTGTTTGTTTTCTGCTTTTTGAATTTTGCGTTTTGCTTTATGTTTTATTCATGAGGTTTTTTTGGTTTTTTTTTTGGCTTTTTGTGGGGATCAAAATATGACAACCTATGAAAACAACCTACATGTTCGATCTCGATAGCATTTGCACATCTCAATGTGGCCAACACTAAATATTTTACACAAGTAAAGATAAATGATCTGAAATTATAAACCTACATAATCCAATGGTTTGTCAGCAATCCGAAAATTGGCATATTTTTCAAAATACAAATTTCAACAAATTAGGTGTTTTTAGATTATTTGGCACTGGGGGGGGGGGGTTAACCCCCCTAATCACCCTCCATAGTTACGCCACTGTGTCAGACAACCAACGCATTGGACGAACAGTTTGTTTGTTTACATTACGTCTGGTGCACTAGCGATCCCAACTTGACGTGGTCAGACACGGCGGAGAGCGGTCACAGCGCCGGCAGTCAGCCTAGCCAAGGAGAGGCAGGAACCAGCCTGCCGGCGTGCGGCGCAACTTAGCTAGCACGCCGAGAGTTAGTTAGTTATTGTTGTTTTAAGGGGCGGAACTACGAGGTCATCTGCTCCTAGACACGCCGAGAGTGCAACGGCTGAACGCCCCTGATGTAGAAGAATAGGGTATCAACTTATTTTGCAGTATGTTACGTGTAATTCCGTGAAATGGCAGAAGAAAGACGAAATAAATAGGTCTACCGCACAAAAAACGTTTGAATATTATTCACTTCTTGTTTTTATTTCCCAGTGTATTCATTCAGAGTCAATTCCATTGAGAATATTCTTTACTGTGTGCTAGAGCATGTCAGTACTCCTTAAGAATCATATGCGATCAATTAGACTAAATAGAGATGCGTACTCTTTTTCACGGTTTATTGCTGTTTTTTGCAGCGTATTTATAGGCTTAGTATCAATATTTGTGTCATATATTATATTTCAGTTGTGGCGACCACGGGGCCCCAGCTGAGTCCGGCATTGCTTCCACTTACTTGTGCCGGGCTCCTCTCTGTCTTCTTTCCTGTCGACCTCACTTGGTCAACTCTTGTTCTCTTCTGACCCCGACGGTATTAGGGTATCCGAGGCCTAGGGAGTCTCTTCCTTTCCCGCCTTAATTAGCCCTTGTCTCATCTTTTCTGATACCCTCCTTCTGCGAGGGGTCAGCCTTCTTTTTATCTTCCTTTTACCTCCTGCCTTGTGCTCTAGGCCCTTAAGGAGGCAGGGTGTATGTAGCCCCACCACTTCTGGTGCACCCTAGATAATGCTACACCCTCAGGGGCTCACGGCTGGTGAGTTCGGGAGTTGGCGACCCCGAGGGATTCCTGAGCTGGGTCCGTTTTCCCCTTTTGTCCCTTACCTTTGGGGCGGACCCTCTCCTCTTTCACTTTCCTATATGCCTTTCATGGCTCTCCTTCCTTCCAAGTCCCTCAATCCGCCTTCTCCGAGGGTTGAGGGCATTTCTTTTCCTTCTGTCCTTTTATTTGCCTTATTCTCCTTTAGTTTTCCATTTCTTCTTCTAGTATGTAGGTTAGTAGTTAGTTTTAGTTTTAAGTTCGCTTTTCATTTTCATCTTCACGATCACCCAAACCATCAGGGGCCGATAACCTAGATGTTAGGCCCCTTAAAACAACAATTATCATCATCATCATCATTTCAGTTGTTTTACGCATGTGTAGATAGCTGTGAAGCCATTTTGGCCTACTTTTCACATTTTGCAAAAATGAGGAAAAAGTAGACATATGAGATCAATCCGGGAAAATGTGTGTCTGTCTGTCTGATTGACTGTCCGTCTGTCTGACCTTCTGTCTGTATGTCTGTCTGTGTGTCCCCCCTATCAACTCCTAAACGGCTGCAGCAATCAAAACCAAATTTGGTATAAGGAAAGATAGGCCTATATATATAGGTACCTGAATATCTAGAGCCCATATTTGAAAATAATGTCAGTGCTACCAACTCCTGAAAACCCGCACTTGAAATTTGAGCTCCATGTTGCATATCGTGGAAGGTATGCATGGGAGCTATTCCAAAATTAGCACACATACAGACAATAATCTTTTAGTTTAATTTCCTGGAAGCCATACATGGCAGTGTTTCCAAAATGTTTCTAAGCCTGCTGATAGGTCCAATTTTTGAGTTTTGTAATTAATATTGTAACTTTAAGTCGGTCGACACAATTAATAATTCTACAGTAGTTTAGGGCTCATTTCAAGGGCGTATATAGAGGCTTTCTTGGGGCATGGAATATCCTCCACAGAATAGGGGGTCCGGGGTTGTTCCTCCTAAGGAACGTTTTGTTTAATTTGGTGCAAAATGATGAGTTTTAAGGCTATCTGGTATCACTTTTTCAAGCAATTTGTTGTGATATTTTGTGTTTGGTTAATGCCAAACACAACTAAGTCCATTTTAGGTTACTTTTATTAATACAGTACAAACATCTTGCTCACTTGATAGTATTTAGATGGAAAGAATTAAAGTTACTGTTTTGATTTACAACTTACCCTATAATATAGTCTAAAGTCAAGGTTTCTTGAAGCATCACCAAATCGGTTTATAACTTCATCGTCAGCGATTTGCATATCTCTGTGAACAGATAGGCTAACAATGCTAGACCGTTGAGTCTGTTTTCAGAAGTACAATTTCTTAGGAATGTTTTCAACCTACTCAAACTCCGTTCAGCGGTAGCTACGGAGACAGGCAAAACTGACAAACATTTGATAATTGTATAATAGTTAGGCCTAAGAAAAGAAACTTTTGTCACACGCTTCAAAATCACTTGTTGCTGTTCTTGGTAGATTCCTAAGAGCGCAGGTATTGGAGACTAATAAGAGGTTATGTTGTTACTTCAGGGGAGTCAGAAATTATCTTTTCTAAACTGTCAAATAGTATACTTTTTCTTATAACAGCCAAAACCCAAACAGTTTTACTTTTAAACAGGGAAACTTCTCCATTTAAATATTAACCACTAGGAGACAAATTTATGGTGCAAATTTCATAGCTCTGTGATAAATAGCCGCCTAGAAAAAGGATTATATATTGAAAGAAAAGTGGAACTGAGAAAACTGCAATAAAACATTTCCACAAATTATCTCATTGTCAACGCAAGTGTAAATTAAAATTATGGCAATTTCTGATGGTTAAACTATAATGTATTACACATCATTTTAAAGGACAGTTCAGAGATTCGTAAAATAAGAAAACAGAATGTTGATTTTGTCAATATTAACCGTTACGTATCCCCTTAAGGACAGATGGTAGATTATCGCTATTAATTTGCAGCCTATTTTGGGCAAAATTCTAACTAATACAGCTGGGCTCCTATTCATTAAAGGTTGATGAAATTTTCGCCCTATAGACTACGTTTAGAGGGTTGCTGACTGTGATAGTGCATTTTAAAAATCCTAATGCAATTAGTTCATTAACAATATTCATTTTTCGAATAGTCAAAAAAATAACATTGTTCCATGCCTGCTCATCTTTAGGTACACTTTTTTCATAAAGTTACGAATCTACATGCACTAAACTTGTAGAGAGGATATAACATAAGAAATGTTTTTAAAATCAGCTATTATTTAGCAAAATAAGTTTTCAAAATAAATAATTTATTTTGCATTAACTTTTATTAATATTAATTTATATAACTGAAATATGTTCACTTTAATTGATATAAAATTTAATTCACCAGTCTAAGGGTGGTCCCAAGAGATAACATAAAAATGACAGAATTCAATCTCAAACAGTTCCTGATCATGCCCGGAACAAAATTATTTTTTTGGCTTTTCGAAAAATATATATTGCAGGTGAACTAATTGCATTAGGATTTTTGAAATGTACTATCACAGTCAGCAACACTCTACAAGTATATGGCGTAAATGTCATCAACCTATTATGAATAGGTGCCCAGTAGTTGCCTATTACTTTGAATTTTGTCCAATATAGGCTGCAAATTAGCCTAATAGCGATAACTACCTTCTCTCCTTAACCAGATCTTCCATAGCCCGAGTGACAAATGTGTATGTGAACTACGCGACGAAAGATGTACCAAGTAGGCCTACTATATAACGACATGCCGCAAACGAACAGAATCTCTTAGTGAATGCAGTAAGCATTAATGCCCATTCGGGAGATCCTTCTTACTTTATTGTGTCTAGTGCAGTTGTTTCAATAAAGGAAATCTTTCATTTCATAACAAATATCACATGGAATTTGTTTCAGGTTGCATTTTTGTATAGCCTATCCCAGTAATTGGAATTATATTGTTTTGTCCGATTAAAAGTTACAATATTAATTATGTATGTCATCAAGTAATTTGAGTTAAAAATAAAGATTACGTTTTTACTGCTTAATTCAATCTTAGAAGAGTCATGATCAATTTAATTCAGGAGCTTAGAGGTTAAGCCATCTTGTATATTAGGCCTATTTCAGTAGTAAGGTATAGATCCCTCCTGCGGCGCTCACAAGCGACAGATCATGACAAATGCGTATTCAAATGAAATAGAATAGACATATTAACGATCAATTGCACTCTAATTTCATAAATATCTATAATTTATTAAAAAAAATACTTTAAAGAATGTATGAACTGTGCGATTTTCAGATACTGTTACTGTAGGAAAATACGCTCCATAATTGCTGTCCACTTCACATTTTGGCCGCTGTGACGCCTGTGTCATGTCATTTTAACATTCTGAGGTCTTTCCTTTATCATTTTGCATGGATTTCAGAAACAGTAAATCAAAGGAATGAGTAGGCTACTCAAATCGTATGTCTTCATAAATATCGAATAATTGGTGAGTGTTATGATGATCCAATTTTCAGTGATTGCCTTCTTAAGTTAAGGAACGTAGGACTTGGATTTCTAACTGAAATGTGAATAGTGTTCTATAATCAATTGTTTGAAATATAAACATAACAACCTTTCTCCTTAAGTGTCTCATTATAAACCTATTGGGGAAAGTGTGGTTTATGAACATGCGAGATTTCTCGCACGGGTCCGCTAGTATTATAAATAAAACGACGGACTGCTTTGTCATTCACTGACCCACTCTTCAACTTTTGAAAGCATGTTCTGAATCAAACGAGAAAAGAAAAGACGGAACCCTTCATAAGTTTAGTTCGTATTACCGTTTCAAAGAGAGGAATTACGAGTATCAGAACAGCAATTAGGCTAAATATTGTGCATTAAAATGAACGGCAGGAAGGTCCACCATTTCTGTGACATCTGGTGGCAAGCTGTATTCTCTGAGGTAACGACGTAAGGGCTCATTGCCTCCCATTTCACAGGCCATGGTAAGGACTCTAGGCGGCCATTTTCCCCTCTCACAGCTGGCGTCACGGTTCACGGCTGAAACACAAATATGGCGGCGACAAACCTGTTATTAATTATTCCAGGGCCCCATACAGCCTCATCCTAAGTAATTCGTACTTTCAAGTGGCTCTGACAGCCATTCCATATATCACGCATATAATAGGGAAGGTGGGGTTTGGGACCAGAGCAAATTTTAGCTTCACTGAACATTAGTTAGCTTCTGAATGCAATCCTTCCAATTTCATGTATGAAGATTATTGCCTTTTATGAGCGTAGGGTCTGCAACTTGATTGAAGATGGGTTGTTAACCTGTTAATGTTAGAACACGAACCAAATTACGAAAGATGTTAATGTAGAACTACAGCCGTGAGTGAGACTGAGATATCGCTGAAAAGCCACATTTTACTCTTGCCTGTGCCGACAGACAAATGCACAAAAACTGCATCCATCAAGATGGTAAACAGGCGTGTAAAATATCAATATTAATGTATTGTGAGATACAGTGGCGTAACTACGAGGGGTGATTAAGGGGATCAATTCTCCCCAGAGCCAAATCATATTTTTTTAAAGCAATTTTTTGAGAATTTTATTTTGAAGAAAGCCATTGTTTGGATTGTTGACAAACAACTGGATTATGTTCGTTTATACGTACTTACTAATTTGAGAAAATGTATGTTTACTTGTGTAAAGTATTTAATGTTAGGCACATTGAGAGGTGCAAATGCTAACGAGATCAAACATGAAAACGTGTAGGTCTGCTTTCATTGGTAGTCTTATTTTGCCCCCCGCACAAAGCAAAAAAAACAACAAAAAACAAACAACGCATGACCAAAACAGAAATCAAAAGCAGAAAACAAACACAAAATCAAAAAACCCAAAACAAAAACAAACAAAAATTAAAACAAAAGCAAAAGCAGAAAACAAACTAAAAAATATCAAAGCAAAAAGCAAAATTCAAAAACAAAATAGAAGCAGAAAACAAACACAAAAACAAAAAAATAACAGAGCAAAAACCAAAATTCAAAAACAAAAGCAAAAGCAGAAAACAAACACAAAAACAAAAAACTCAAAGCAAAAAGCAAAATTCAAAAACAAAAGCAGAAAACAAACACAAAAACAAACATCTTAAAGCAAAAAGCAAAATTCAAAAACAAAAGCAAAAGCGGAGAACAAAAACAGAAATAAAAATCTCAAAACAAAAAGCAAAATTCAAAAACAAAATAAAAGCAGAAAACAAATAGCGCAATTAGTTCAGATTTGGTTTCGCTCATCCCCCTCCAGAAACAAATCATAGTTACGCCACTGGTGTGATAATTATGAAAGTTGCCAACAAAGTAGACTTGTATGATGGAATAATTTCAAAAGTTGTTAGCTAATGAAGATGAGGTTCACAACTGTTCTCTAGCCCAGGGGTTCTCAAAATGTGTGTGTGTGTGTGTGGGGGGGGGGGGGGAATTGATTGAATTATTTATATTTCATATTCTGAAACAAATATTACTATCCTCATATTCATGAACCTATCATAGGCAGGTAGCTCCCAAGACCATTCAAGAATTAAACTCGTACCTTTGCTGTCTTATTTCACAAGAACTCACCAGTAGATCCTGCCAGGAGGAATTCTGAGGATAGGTGGCGAGTAACATTTCCCACACAGCTCCCTTTCACTCGCCACCCGCAGTGACATCTCCTTACCAAACACTTAATGACAATAAGCCGCTTGATAATGTGTCCGCCACTTCCTTTCAAGAATGGATTCTTCTATTTCTGGCGTTGCCGATTCGAATTCAGCTAGGCCTTTCCAGTCAGTTCAAAGACAGTGAGTGAACAGGTGTTATTCTAGTGCGTGGTTAGACAACTATACAATAAAGTGATACGAGTGACGCCATTACCCATGGATAAGTGGCTCATTAGAAGTGGTAAAAAGAGACCCCATTAAAGTGATAGTGCTTGCCCTCCTTCGGAAAGGGAACAAGGTTCGAATTTAAACAAAGCCCAGTGTTCTTCCGCGTCTACTTCTGCTCCCATCAGGATTATTAATTCTACACTCAAAGTGAAAGTGCGTAAATATCAAGACGATTATCTGACATTAGACTTTACCAGCATTCTTTCGAATAATAATCAGGAACAACCTCTTTGCGTTCGTTGTTTGAAGCCTGTGATACTTAAGAGACACTTGCAGACTAAACATCCAGACTGTGTAGCCTAAGTAAACCTTTAGCATTTTTTAAGCGCCACGAGCAACAACTAAAAGGAAATGTTAGATTCCTAGAAAAGCACGCAACAGTTCCTAAGAAAGCGCTAAGAGCATCCTTGGAGGTATCCTATTTAATTGCAAAATCCAAATCACCACATACTGTATTATTGGTGAGAAATTACTTCTTCCAGCAGCCGTGAAAATGTGCGCGAACATGCATGTAGAAAAGTCGATACTTATCTCAAATGATACAGTAACTCGTCGTATTGATGTAATAGCCTCTGACATAAAAAATCAATTGCTACCACGTCTTCATGATGGCCCAAAATTTGCCCTGCAACTTGATGACAGTACTGATATCGTAAACAGTGCCCAGCTTCTTGTTTTTGTACGCTACTGTCATGAAAATGAAATGCACAAAGATTTTCTATTTTGTAAAGCTCTGGAAGGGCGGACTACAGGCGAAGATATTCTTTCTCTTGTAAATTCCTTTTTTATTGACAACAATCTCTCATGGACAAATTGTGTTGGTATATGTACTGATGGGGCGTCGGCATTTACTGGAACTAAAAAGGGTTTCAGAGCAAGAGTGAGTGCTGTTACTAATTCTGTAAAATTCACACATTGCATGATACACAGGGAGGCACTGGCTTCACAAGTACTACAACCGGAAGTCAATAAAGTGCTGAACGATGTAATTAGTGTTGTAAATTTTGTGAAAGCAAGAGCTTTGAACAGTCGTCTATTTTCCATTCTTTGCGAGGATATGGGATCTACACATGATTTGCTTCTATTGCACACAAAGGTATGTTGGTTGTCTCGTGGTCGAGTCCTTCGTCGCGTTGTGGAGTTGAAGAATGAACTTCGTATTTTCCTATTGGACAGCAGTCCCACACTCGCATCCCTGTTTCTGGATGAGAAATGGCTTCTAATACTGTGCTACTTGGCTGACGTACAGTATTTGAAAAACTGAATGAACTTAACGTGTCACTTCAAGGACGAAATAGTAATATTTTCATTCTAAGCGACAAAGTGCTTGCTTTTAAGAGAAAACTTGAACTTTGGAAAGCCCAGACGGACAAAGGTAACTGTGAGATGTTTCATTGTCTGAATGAATTCCTGGAAGAAAATGAGTTAGATATTTGTTAAATTAGTGGAATTGTCGTAGAACACCTCCTAAACCTTCGTGAAAAATTCGGGGGTAGATTTCCACAATCTTCAACTGAGAATGACTGGATTCGCAGTTCTTTTGAAACGAACGTAACAGCCCACCTGTCAACGGCAGAACAGGAGGAACTAATAGAACTCTCAAGTGACAGAATACTTCGAAATGAATTTAAGTCGAAGTCTCTTGAAAATGTTTGGGTGCAGATTCGGAATGAATATCCCATTTTATCAAGAAAAGCAGTGGACCTGTTATTACCCTTAGCTTCAACTTACTTGTGTGAGTCAACATTTTCCGCAATGGCATCCGTCAAGACGAAGCATCGGTCTCGGCTGCAGCTCGAAAGGGATCTGCAGGTTGCTGTTTCAAACATCCAACCAAGACTGGATTTACTTTCATCTCAAATTCAATCTCACACATCACACTAACTCCGTAAGTGTCTGAGAATTACTGAATTCTGATCCATGTGCACCTTTATTCTCCTGTTTTACTTTTTCATGTTTGAAGAGTTTTAACATAACATTTTTAAAATTCACAGTGAAATGTTGTAAATTGTAGATATTATTTCCATTGTCATTTTTAAATCACGAGCTTTCAAATATGAAAAGCATTTCTGAACACAGGTGTCACAGCTAAAGGGTTAATTAGTGAAACAAACAACATTTGCTCAATTCCAATGACTGCACGTGTAGCAGTTGTTTTTATTTTTATAAGCAAAAGTAATACATATGCATGACATTTTTTTACATAACGTTGTTGTACTTTGATGTGCTCTAAGAATAATGAATTGTGTGTTATTATTATTATTATTATTATTATTATTATTATTATTATTATTATTGATGTAACTGGTAGTTGAAATCCTAATTAGGCAGTAGCATACACAGTAGATCTAGTGTGATCTTATTTTTTGTTGTGGGAAGTAGCCTATGAGAAGTGCTAAGAAAGGAAATGAGAATAGGGGGGGGGGGGGGGGCTAGATATTTCATGTTTCAGATTGGGGGCGCGACAGAAAAAGTTTGAGAACCCCTGCTCTAGGCTATATAGGGTTTGTTGGCTTAATCCAATATGCATTACTGTGGCAGCAATAAGTCATCGTCAATGGGAAACCATCTGGCTGGTACTCAATAGCTGCTGCCTGTCCCCTCATGACGCTGGACTAGCAGGGGTCGGTCTTCCCACTGCACGAGCAGGTAGAGGTTAACGTATTTTAGTAAATTCCCCTCTAAAACATTGGTCAAAACAAACGTCAACACATAGTAGAAAACAGAAAATAGCCTACAATGTTTAAGTAAATATTTTAAAAAAAGTTAGCACTTCGTAATAAATCATTCAATTCTGCATAACGTCCCACTGGGCACGCCCGAAAGTAGAGGTAGATTCCACCCGTCAAAGACAATTATTTCCATTCACTAAATTTGACAATGTTGTATACCTACACAAGTTACACATGTTAGCATACGAGAAGCCCTGGGCCAGAGTCCTGCACAGTGGCCCGGCCTATGGGCTGCTTCGACACCAGACCGCACTGGGCTTGACAAGTCTCGAACCTAGCGCCCCGTGACGTCACCGCATGGACTGGACCGGGCCATACTATGTCGCTTTTAACGTGGCGGGCTAATGAGAGCGCTTTGGTAGTCAATGGGCTGGCAGCTTCAATACGTACTACGGGAAGACACTGACTTGCGTTAGGCTACGGCGACTGTCACCGACTTCCATGGCCTCCTATTTTAAATGTCACTGCGTGACTAGTGTCATAGTGGGGTATTCCAAAAGGTATTCTCTTCATCGCAATATTATCCTTGGGACGACTGAGCCATAGCGTGAGAGGGCCTTGGCAGAAACATGAGTGTTATTCCTTTTTGTGGACGACGTTAACACACCGTGAAAAAAATTAGCAATGTTCTATTATTAGCCTATTTTCAATTTTGAAAAAAATAGGCTTATGAGATCACCTTTTGTCCGTGTGTGTGTGCGTGCGTGCGTGTGTGTGTGTGTGTGTGGGTGTGAGCTGTGTGTGTGTGCCCCCTAATAAAATCTAAACGGCTAGAGCGATTTCAATGAAACTCGGTAAGTTCATAGCGCTATTCCCGGCGACCTCGACCGTGCCCTTCAAATTTTGTTACGTCTCACCAATCCAACATGGCGGCTGTGCGAAATATTTCACTAGCATTCAATATCTCCGAAACTATTACAGATATCGCCCTGAAATTGTGTACGGAGATAAAGGGCACTACTAGAAGTGAACCTATGAGACTTTCAAAAACCTGGTGACTACAAAACCAACATAGCGGCTAAGCGAATTTGAGACTTTTAAATAGACTTTTCTCGCGATTTAACTATCCAAACGTAATGAAACTTCGTACAGCAATTGTTTATACACATTGTAATGTACTGGAGTCTAATTTAGTTCAATTGTTTACATAACCTCAAAATGGCGGCTGTGCGAAATATTTCACTGACTTTCTATATCTCCGAAACTATTACAGATATCACCCTGCAATTTTGTACGGTGATAAAGGGTACTGATACAAGTTTACCTATGTATATTTCATAAATCTGTAAAGTACAAAACGAACATGGCGACCATGCGAATTTAAAATATTTTAATAGACTTTTCTCGTGATTTAACCCTCTGAGCGCAGTGAAATGTGGTACAGTAAATGATTTTGCAGATTGTAATGCACTGCCTTCTAATTTAATTCAATTGTTTACATAACCTCAAGAGGGCGGTTGTGCGAAATTTTAAAATTAAGTTTTTATTCCTTGTGTCGTAATCATGCGATCGAAGTGAAAGTTTGAATAATGAACCTAGGCAATAATTGTCCTTGAATGGTACATAACTCTATGGCCTATACATATAACAATCCTAAATGGCGAGCTTCCGAAATATTTAGACGGTTCTCAATATCTATGAATCTTTTACAGCAACCAAACTGAATTTTTTATGTTCATAGAGACTATGAACATATGTTCACCTATAGGACATTCAGTAACCTGGTGAGCACAAATCCAACATGGCGGCGACGCGAAGTATAAATATTTAAATGGACGTTTCTCGCGAATTAACTATCCGAGTGCCGTGAAACGTTGCATTTTAAATGCTTATACAAGTATTGATCCACTGGCATCTAATTTATTTCAATTGTTTGCATAATCACAAGATGGCTGCAGTGCGTAATTTTAAAATCTCGTTTTTAGCCTACTTTCGATTTTTGCAAAAAATGAAAGTAGACTTATGAGATCAACACAGGGCGAAAAAAGTGTGTCTGTCTGTGTGTGTGTATGTGTGTGTGTGTGTGAGTCTGTGTGTGTGTGTGTGTGTGTGTGTGTGTGAGTCTGTGTGTGTGTCTATGTGTGAGTGTGTGTACTCTGAATGTCTGTCCCCCCCTATCAATTCGAACACGGTGAATGCGAATTGAACGAAATTTGGTACAAAGGTAGCACTAGCAAAGGACACCTCAGTGTCATGTTTTATATCGCCGCCATCTTGACGGAAACGCAATGGCGGCCCCACAAATGTTCAAAGCTTAAATCAAATTACGACTAACCTAATCATCCGATCTCAACCAAATTTTGCAACAACATACCTTTATGGGGGGAGCATCCTTTGACCAAACCAATAGGTCATCAGCGTAATAGTTTGCAGATGACGGCCATCTTTGTGTGAAAATCGATTCCCCCTATTAATTCGAACACGGTGCAACCGAATGGAACGAAATTTGGCACAGAGGTAGTACTAACAAAAGGCACCTCAGGGTCATGTTTGATATCGCCACCATCTTGACGGAAACGTAATGGCGGCCACACAAATGTTCAAAGCTTAAATCAAATTACGACTAACCTAATCATTTGATCTCTACCAAATTTTGCAACAACATACCTTTACGGGGGGGGGGGGAGGATCCTTTGACCAAACTAATAGATCATCAGCCTAATAGTTTGCGGATGGCGGCCATCTTTGTGTGAAAATCGATTCCCCCTATTAATTCGAACACGGTGCAACCGAATGGAACGAAATTTGGTACAGAGGTAGTACTAACAAAAGGCACCTCAGTGTCATGTTTTATATCGCCGCCATCTTGACGGAAACGTAATGGCGGCCACACAAATGTTCAAAGCTTAAATCAAATTACGATTAACCTAATCATCCGATCTCTACCAAATTTTGCAACAACATACCCTTATAGAGGAAGCATCCTTTGACCAAACGAATAGGTCATTAGCCTAATAGTTTGTGGATGGCGGCCATCTTTGTGTGAAAATCAAACACGGTGAAACCGAATGGAACGAAATTTGGTACAGAGGTAGCACTAGCAAAGGGTATCTCAGTGTCATGTTTTATATCGCCGCCATAGTGACAGAGACGTAATGGCGGCCACACAAATGTTCAAAGCTTAAGTTAAATTACGACTAACATAACCATCCGATCTCTACCAAACTTTGCAACAACATACCTTTATGGAGGAAGCATCCTTTGACCAATCTAATAGCTTGCGGAAGGCGGCCATCTTTATGTCAAAATTGATTCCCCCTATTAATTCGAACACGGTGGAACCGAATGGAACGAAATTTGGTTCAGAGGTAGCACTAGCAAAGGGCACCTCAGTGTCATGTTTTGTATCGCCGCCATCTTGACTGAAACGTAATGGCGGCCACACGAATGTTCAAAGCTTAAATCAAATTACGACTAAGCTAATCATTTGATCTCTACCAAATTTTGCAGCAACATACCTTTACGGGGGGAGGATCCTTTGACCAAACTAATTGATCATCAGCCTAATAGTTTGCGGATGGCGGCCATCTTTGTGTGAAAATCGATTTCCCCTATTAATTCGAACACGGTGCAACCGAATGGAACGAAATTTGGTACAGAGGTAGTACTAACAAAAGGCACCTCAGTGTCATGTTTTACATCGCCGCCATCTTGACGGAAACGTAATGGCGGCCACACAAATGTTCAAAGCTTAAATCAAATCACGATTAACCTAATCATCCGATCTCTACCAAATTTTGCAACAACATACCCTTATAAAGGAAGCATCCTTTGACCAAACGAATAGGTCATTAGCCTAATAGTTTGCGGATGGCGGCCATCTTTGTGTGAAAATCAAACAGGGTGAAACCGAATGGAACGAAATTTGGTACAGAGGTAGCACTAGCAAAGGGTATCTCAGTGTCATGTTTTATATCGCCGCCATAGTGACAGAGACGTAATGGCGGCCACACAAATGTTCAAAGCTTAAGTTAAATTATGACTAACATAACCATCCGATCTCTACCAAACGTTGCAACAACATACCTTTATGGAGGAAGCATCCTTTGACCAATCTAATAGGTTATTAGCCTAATAGTTTGTGGATGGCGGCCATCTTTATGTCAAAATTGATTCCCCCTATTAATTCGAACACGGTGGAACCGAATGGAACGAAATTTGGTTCAGAGGTAGCACTAGCAAAGGGCACCTCAGTGTCATGTTTTGTATCGCCACCGTATTGACAGAAACGTAAAGGCGGCCACACAAATGTTCAAGGCTTAAGTTAAATTACGACTAACATAACCATCCGATCTCTACCAAAGTTTGCAACAACATACCTTTATGGAGGGAGCATCCTTTGACCAATCTAATAGGTTATTAGCTTAATAGTTTGCGGATGGCGGCCATCTTTATGTCAAAATTGATTCCCCCTATTAATTCGAACACGGTGGAACCGAATGGAACGAAATTTGGTACAGAGGTAGCACTAGAAAAGGGCACCTCAGTGTCATGTTTTATATCGCCGCCATCTTGACTGAAAAGTAATGGCGGCCACACGAATGTTCAAAGCTTAAATCAAATTACGATTAACCTAATCATCCGATCTCTACCAAATTTTGCAACTACGTACCTTTATGGAGGGAGCATCCTTTGACCAATCTAATAGGTCATTCGCCTAATAGTTTGCGGATGGCGGCCATCTTTGTGTCAGAATTGATTCCCCCTATTAATTCGAACACGGTGAAACCGAATGGAACGAAATTTGGTACAGAGATAGCACTAGCAAAAGGCATCTCAGTGTCATGATTAATATCGCCGCCATATTGACAAAAACGTAATGGCGGCCACACAAATGTTTAAAGCTTAAATCAAATTAGGACTAACATAACCATCCGATCTCTACCAAACTTTGCAACAACATACCTTTATGGAGGGAGCATCCTTTGACCAATCTAATAGGTCATTCGCCTAATAGTTTGCGGATGGCGGCCATTTTTATGTCAAAATTGATTCCCCCTATTAATTCGAACACGGTAGAACCGAATGAACGAAATTTGGTACAGAGGTAGCACTAGCAAAGGGCACCTCATATTCATGTTTAATATCCCTATAGCACGTTGTATTTCAAAAAGCTACTACAACCATCATTCAATCATACTCCTTGAAAAGGACAAAGAGTTATAACAATACCCATGCATTTAGGAGAAAGTAGGCTATATGTTCTTTACTGAACATCTTGTTACTTCTTGTGTTCTAACCATGCGATTGAAATTTGAATACCACACGTACACAATAATCTTAATGTAATAGTACAAAAATAATAATCCAACCTGGCGACCATCTGAAATATTTAGACGGTTCTCAATATCTACGAATCTGTTATAGCAATTAAACTAAAATTTTGTATGTTGATGGAGGCAATTGACATGAGCAGGATATATGAGAATAGGCTGTATAGTTCTTCACGGAACTACTTGTTTTTCCTGAAATAGCCTTCTCTACGAAATGAAATGAAGAAGCATGTGCTATGATTTGATATCTCCTTTTCTGCTCTTAATAAAATAAAACAGACACCCAAATATCAACTAAACATGTTAAACATAGAGTCCTTGCATTATATGAGAAATGCGGCTCAAATTCATCAATACATTTCTATAAATAATATTATTAATGCTCTCCATTGGCTCAATTTCCTAACAGTGACACACCTTGATGATAAAACCAATATTTAGAATATAGTAGTATATACGTAGTATATACAGTAAGTTCAAACTTCGTTTTCTCCAATGTCTAATATTTGTAAGCCAGGTCTACTGGTTAAACTGGGTACTTAATTTGCGATTTGTTATTTAACTTCTACTCCAGGTAATTGCCGGTATGGTTCCTAACTTGGGGACACGGCCACCTCCTTCCCAATCCTCAGCTGAATTGCAATGGCGCACACTAATACAGCCATCACAATAACACAGGTTATCAGACAAATTACACACACACACACACACACAAATACACGGGGCTACATGAACATGATGTCGCAAAGCCCTTAAATCAGTCAATAACAACTATCGTTGTATTTCAGATTGAGATTAGCCAGTTTGAACTATACCATTAGCTTAGTGACAATAACTTTGCTATTAATTTTGAATAGAAGTGTAAAGCGAATATTTTGTTGTGCACGCGTTGTGAAGGTTAGACTGCCTGCTCGGCCCGGCCCGTCCAGTGTGGTGGGCTACGGTGGACTTTGTGAGCCCAGTACTATGAGCGAGAACGCGGCCGCGTTAGATGAGAACTGGACGGGCTGGGCTTCAAAAGTCCATGGGCTTGGAGTGCTGTGTGGTGGGCCTCGCTGCAGTACTCTGCCTTGGGCATCTTCTTATAATTCCGAAACTAGTTTGCTCATTCCTTGGCGTAAGGGTGGGTCATATCAAATATTCTTTCAGACGAAGGTTATAGGTAATATTTAAAGGACTATCGACTATTTTTTTATCATTAAGGGAGGTATAAATGTTTTCACAAAACTCCATTTTTCCCACCCCTTTGGTCAACGGTTGGTCCTGTCAAATATGTTACTAAGATAAGTTTTTGTTCCTTATCCAAATAGTAGCACGGACTTTGAATGGATTAGATATTTGCATACTAAGAACTTTATAGCGATATTTCACTTTTTCGAAACCGGCCCCTCATTTCCACCTACCTTGGTCTGATTATGCCCATTAACGAAATCGACCAAGATTTCAAATCGTTGTCTTTTATGTATACATTTGAAAGTGA
Source organism: Meconema thalassinum (assembly GCA_946902985.2). Lineage (NCBI taxonomy): Eukaryota > Metazoa > Arthropoda > Insecta > Orthoptera > Tettigoniidae > Meconema > Meconema thalassinum. The sequence continues at coordinate 412,473,497 of OX336393.1, forward strand.
TTGGTGGAAAATGAGGGTAGTTATCGTGTCCTCAAGTAAGTGATATAGGGTCTATAATATAATAATAACCCCTGGCACTACTGTACAGCCCGTGAAGGGCCTAAGCCAACCAAGCGACCGCTGCCCAGCCATTTGGCCTGCACATATTAGGGTAACGCGTGATCAGCGCATCGGGTCCCCTCGGCCGTTAATCTTGGCTTCCGTGATCGGGGCGCTGCCTCACTGTTAGACAGTTACTCAATTGTCCTCACGAGGCTGAGTGCACCCCCGTTTCAGCCCTCACGTCAGTTTCTAATATCCCTGAGATATAGGGTCTAGGCCTATACAGTATAGCCTACAATGTTTAGATGACGAGTTTGTAGAAACCCGTGCAACGAGTCAAACCCATTTACAGATAGTATAGTTCACTTCTATAGTTGTTGCGTTATTATTAGAGTACATTATGCAACGAGCCTATAATGGCAATAATTAAGACACGAGTATGTTTATAAAACGGGCATACCACTGTTTATGTTCGACGATAATTATAACTTTATTATATGTTTTAACATAAATATTCATAAGTATCTGTGGGATTCAGTAACTTCAGTTAGTGACCAGAGCGCGCTGGGTGGTTTGTTAACTGGATACGCATGCATGGGTCAAAGAATTTCGAAAGCAGAGACCCTTTACTTTGCTTGGCAGTACTATTGTTTACAGCCTGCATGATGTCTAGTGCCGATCAGAACTAGCATTGACTAATATTGTCACCGAAGTCGTCTGAAAGCAATGCGTTGTGTAGAAATTGGAGTTGGGGATATTCAGGTACCGTGCTATTTCTTGTCTCATATTCGCCAGTTTATTTACGCGAACATCTGGGACGGTGCACTTTCCATGCCAGTAATTTATATAGAAGGATGCTGTGCTGCTAACATCTGGACGTGGATTCATAAATTTCTTGCATATGTCATAGTATTTTCTTGTTTCCGTAAAGATTCGTGCTGATTTTGTCTTTGTGTTTGGAATTGTAACCAGAATGGTTGATCCGATATCCAATTTGAACTTTCAAATCAGGTAGCCTAATTCAAGTCCGACATGTTGGATTTTGAGCGCAAGCGCGAAGCTATCCTTACCTAATTGGTCAATCAATGAGCTCTGATTGGCTGGAGTGAAGAATAGTACTATAATGAGCCTCATTATGACACAGATTTCTGACATATAATATTTACATTTCGACATCCTCGAACATAAATATAGTTTCAGTATGTTAACTTGTGTGCTATTGAATTATTATTGTGACTAACTTCAGTAGTGATGTGGTCTACACTATTTTGTTATTTAGGTTCCAAATCTACAATTCATGTTTCAACTGCTATCGGATGTTTTATTATGGATACTCGAGTTTATGCCTTAATTACAAACAAAACAACAAACCTATTGAAAAACGAGTTATACCAATGTTTTCCTTGTTTAATTCTGCGTTAGACTCTATAAGCCAATTAATCTCAAGTTGAATTTTTTTTGTGGGGTTTGAAGCTATGTTTCAGTGTTGCCTTAGTAAACAAAATTTTGGTGCTTTTCAGTCGGTCAACACGAATGTACCCAAAAGAGCTGGGTTATGCCCTAATCCTGAAACAAATTACATGAGATTAATAAATACACCAGGATGACCAGTTTCGATCGTCTAGCGATCATCATCAGACCATTACAATTAGGCTATAAAATCTATGTTTGAAAATACAGGTGAAAATATATACAATATGTACAATTATTTAGTTGCAGTATTGGTAATGCAACTTATCAGTGTATGCTAGTTGTAGTATATATGATGTTAGGTGGAATGCTAAAATGGTGATAGAAATCCGGAATTTGCCTGTTTGGAGTGACTATATAGTTGTAAAAGTCAACTATGGTTGTACTGTATAGTGCAAGCTATTAATTATCTGGTTGAATGTATTGTGTTCTGTTACTGCGACTAGTATCAACTTCCCTCTTGGAGCAGAGACGGTCGACTGAATTGGAATGTTGTCTCACTGAGCTGATTTCCCCGCCCCGAGTTCCTATGTGTTGTCTGTAGTCAATGCATGTGTAATTATGACGTGTTGCCAAATCTAGATTAGATGTATGTTGTTGAATTCAGGAAGGTCTTCAACTATTAAAGGCCGTGTGTATTTATAGTGTATTTATTAATCTAATGTATTTTTTTTGATTAGGGCATAACCCAGCTCTTTTGGGTACATTCGTGTTCACCGACTGAAAAGCACCCAACTTTAAAAAAAAAATTAGGAACCGGCAACTTAAAACAATATACATAGAAAACTACTAGTCTGAGGGTAATGAGATTTTAATATGTTATAGGCACAAGTATTGGTAGTGTAAATCTCAAGTTCCATTATTTTCAACTACTCAATAAAAGTTCTTATGCTTTTTCTAAAGTAACTTTTTCTCAGCCCAGGACAAACGTACAGCAGGAAACTTGGCCTCATTTTGAAGCTCTCATTCGTGATTACCAGAAACTACGACCACTGCAAACGTACAGTGTGATACCGAATGTATGAAGAGTAATAATGATGGGAGATTTTGTGTGCGCTGGCCCTTGCGATTAAAAGCAGGCGGGCTGGTGAATAAAAAAAATTGTATTGTAATATCTCGTGCGGCGAATATACAAATGATACACTGCACTAATGGAATAGAGATATGCCAACTTATCTGGTGTTAGAAACTGATCCTTGTAGCGTCCGTCCTCGATATAGGTGCTCCTCGAATGCTTGTTTCCCGCCTCGTTTAGTTGGGCGCAGTTTGTGTTGGCCGACGGGAAAGCTTTCTTTAATAGAATTAGGCAATACTGAATAATGGCTTCTATCACTTCAGTAGTTACCGTAACGTAATTGTTTTGAGGGGCGGAACAGTGCGGTAATATGCCCATAAATATAACTATTAATAGGCCTAATGTTATTGGTTCTACTATCCTTTTAACTGTTAACCCTAGGATGGTAGCGTTCATCTCCGCAACGGAAACGGGATACATTTCTGCTTCCCTAAAGTCCTCAAGTACAAAGCAAAATAAAATAAAATCACTTAAAACCACAAAGGAAACTAAATTAGTCAAAATTAAACAACAACAAAAAACTATCAAAAGTAGTCCAAATTTGTCATAAAGCTAAAAAAAAACAAAAAAAAACAGAAACGAAAAAATACAAAAAAAATACAAAAGAACTAAATTAGTCAAAATACTGTTTACCAGTGAGGAACGTAATGGCAAACTACTTCACTCCTCACCTTGCTTAGTACGACTCATTATAGTGCTCCTTGTGGTTTTTGTGGGTTTCAGCCCACATATCCAATAGTGGCACCTATTGAGGATCCAACCAGCCTCCGGCATGACTACCTAACAAACAAACAAACAAACAAACAAGAAAGAACAATCAAAATTTCTCAAATAAGCTCTAAGAATTAAAAAAACACACAAAACATCAAATTTAATCAAAATCCAAAAAGAAACCAATCTCAATTAGTCTAAATTAGTGAAAACCAGGTCATGAATTTTAAAAAAAGTTATAATCCAAAAAAGGAAAAAGTTAACAAAAATCTAACAAAATTATTCAAAAACTGTCTCCATTCTGCTAGCCTAGACAGTGAAATAACAGTTGACGTAAGTGGTATTAATCAGATCCTGGAACCACAGTCGTCGCCGAAGCGAAGCGCTACCGATAACAGCATGCGAACATGGCAATTAGCGCTACCGTTCTAGGGTTAATGGCTGTGGATTTTACAGGCGTCAGGGTGCAGCAATTTCACCCCGAAGGGGATCTTTAACGTGCCAGTAAATTTACTGACAGGGCTCGTTCGCATGTGTATGTTATTGTTGCAGTTTCATTTAGGGACTTGGGCATTACAGCCCTGTGTACTAGGGCATAGAATTTGCCTGATAATCTGAAATAGTGTTGGTTGGTTCGTTCTTAAGTTTAGGGACTGCGACAACGCGGTCATGTAGCCCCGTGTACTTTGGGTGTGTGTAGAATCTGTCTGATAACCGGTGTTAATTGTGATGACTGTAATAGTGTGTGTTATCTGTTTTTTAAATTTAAGTACTGCAACTTAGAATTTTTCAAATAGTTCCTACTTTTGCCGCCAAGCGCCACCGTCAACGACTACTAGGCCAAGTTCAGAACTTAGCTACTAGACGCCACCGCAGTCGGCTCTTGGCAACGAACGTAGAAACCTAAGAGCGTTGTTTACATTCTTTACCTATCCAATTTAGCTTCACACAGGTGCAATTAGTGGAAGGTTCTTTAACATGCCATAAATCTATGACATGGGCTTTACTTCCCCTCCGAAGTAAGGCATACTGAGGGATTTTTAACGCTCTTAAAAATCCGACGGCTTCGGCCGGGTTTGAACCTGCTATCTTGGGCATAGAAGCTCAGCATGCTACCGAATAGGAATGGGAAGGAGGCTCCATGGCCTTTAGTAGAAATGGGAAAACCACGGAAAACAACTTGTAGGATGACTGAAGTCTCACGAGGCTGATTGAACCCCGTTCCAACTCTCAGAGCAGACCTAGGAGTCGAACCCAAGGCTTAGGGACAGCAGCATCAATACGTACACTTGAGACCAACGAAGATGGTTCACCCTCAAATGTCTACTGACTACGCTTGGATTCGATCCCGAAACCTCAGACACAGCAAGCGAGAACATCTTTCGGTTCACATCTGCAATAAGCAATAAGACCCTAATTTCTCTAACTCCTCAAAAAGCATCTTTTGTTTGATAACTTTCTTACGAATCGAAAACTTTATTATAACTTCGCAATACAGTACCCAGTAAATCACTGAAAAGCTCAGTCATAGTAATGCACAGGTTAGCCAACTATCTTGAATGTCTAAATATCCTTCAATCAGTTGAAGATATCCATATTCTGTTTTTCATCCTGATAAGAAACGGTTATACGTGACGTTGTTGATCTCCGATACCAATACCGCTTTCATGAACTGTAGCCAAGTCGTTACCTTCGCCAGCATAACAGTTATATGATAAAATGTTGGCTGAAACTCCTTGTAACATTCATCTCTTCCGGGTAGTGCGTCATTTCACCTGGAAACTAGCAAATTGTAATCAGCTTTTCCTTGAGAATTGCTGATGTGATATTCAAAATAACTAATATGTGATGTAAAGGACAAATGTGTGCTTTTCGTATATTATTATTATTATTATTATTATTATTATTATTATTATTATTATTATTATTATTATTATTATTATTAATTGAGGCGGAGCCTCCGTGGCTTAGGCGGCAGCATGCCGGTCTCTCACCGCTGGGTCCGTGGTTCAAATCCCGGTCACTCCATGTGAGATCTGTGCTGGACAAAACGGAGGCAGAGAGGTTTTTCTCCGGGTACTCCGGTTTTCCCTGTCAACATTTCATTCCAGCAACACTCTCCACTATCATTTCATTTCATCTGTCATTCATTTAATCATTGCCCCAGAGGAGTGCGTCAGGCCTCGGCAGCCGGCACAGTCCATATCCTCGCCGCTAGATGGGGGCTTCATTCATTCCATTCCTGACCCGGTCGGAGACTGGAAGCAGGCTGTGGATTTTCATTTTCATTAATTGAGGCAGGGAGATCAAAAACCACTAACTCCAACCTTTGGCGAAATTGAGTTATTGGCTGGATGGGGATTTTTAGTTTGTTCCGCATGGATGGAACGCAAGAATACCCTAATTTCGTCATTCGTCTGCATACAGGAGGTAGTTTTAAAATCTTTGGAAATCAAAACACCTCTTATTCCATGAAATTAGAGAGTTCTTGCTTTCCATGCTTTATTTCCCGGTAGATGGCAACACCATAGCTTAACCAGCAGAGATTGCGAGGTTAATATTCAAGAGAAACCCACGTACTAAAGAAACTAATCATAATCCAACCGATAAATTCCTCTTATCGGAAAGTAAAGTGATACGATATTCGGCATCCCACAAAAATGAAATCCATGTGAGTAAAACTATGAAAGATACAATATGGAGTCGATTTAACATCCAGAGACCCAATACAACTGCATCTTTTCCCACTCAACAAAAGTACAACTCAAACTTGCCACTGAAAAAAAAAAAGCAAAATGACTTGCAAAATTTAATGAAGTTCATTTCTGAGGAAAGTAGGATGTATTACAAATTAATAACCCTGATTTACAGACTAAACAAGAGAGTTAAAGTGAAACAGAATATCTGTATCACAAATCAGGGTAATGAAAGTATTCGGTTAATTTGTGGTTTTATTTCTGTATTTTGGTATGATTTATATTCGAGTATTAAAATGGATTCCCTTTGCAATATTGTTTTGAAATAGAAAACACACGGTAATCATTGCAGTTACAAGAATGTAATCAGTTGAGAAGAACATCGCTCAGGGTACGGGCTGGAGGTAGATCTTAATGGCCATCAGGAAAGTATTAAGCGCGTATAAAAGAGCAGGAGATAATGTGACTGCTGTTGCGGCCCATAAAATTGATCATCAAATGTTTTAAATGACACGAAGAAAAAAGCTATTAATATTGTTTATTGTTGGCGAGAAGAGTGTTTCCAAGCTATCATTGTTGGCTGCGCTAAATGACGCAGAACTAACTGCGCGCTACCCTTTTGTCGAGCTTCCCCTGTCGTGTTGGCAGCAATGACAAGTCAAACATTACAAAGACTCATAGCAAAACAGCCTATGGATGAAAGAAAAGGTATCAATACGTGAATTGACAATTACGTCGCTGCGTCTGCAATATCCGCTATGAGACACCGTTGTTCCCTACCAGTCTTTTCTTTAATACTGGCGATCTCAATCACGGTGCTCTTTAAATGAAATTTGGTGATCTCGTCATATGAGCCAAAAAGTGTTCGCTAGCACAAGCTCAACTGAGATCTATTCATCAATTCAAATTCTGTTGCACCAACCGGAATTGTAGTCTGCAAGTTAGAAGTTTTGGCAGTCAGAAATTGTAACATGTTGGGAAATAGTAATTTTTATTCTGAAGTGAAATAAATTGGACATCCCTGTTTTATGAGTAACACGAAGGATGCTGATTCGATTCGACTGTGCACACGCAAATGTATGCGTCATGCAAGCTGTTGCAGCATGTCCGGTAAGCGGTGAATCCCTAGCTATTTCGGCACTTCTGATGGAGAGAGGGAGATAGGAGAAGGAAAGAGAGGCGCATTCTTGTTGCATATTATTATTATTAATAATATTACTATTATTGTAATTATCATCAATGTTTTAGTTTCAGTTTTAGATTGTTTTAGTTGTAACTTTAGCTTTAGTTTTAGCTTTAGTTTTAGCTTTAGCTTTAGTTTCAGCTTTCGATTTAGTTTTACTATTAGCTTTAGGTTTAGCTTTAGTTTCAGTTTTAGCTTTAGCTTTAGCGTTAGCTTTAACTTTAGCTTTAGTTTTAGTTCCTGTTTAAGTTTTAATTAAGTTTTAGTTTTAGCTTTAGTTTTAGTTTTAGCTTAAGCTTTAACTTTAGTTTTAGTTTTAGCTTTAGCTTTAGCTTTAGTTTTAGTTTTAGCTTTAGCTTTAGTTTAGTTTTAGTTTTACTTTTAGCTTTAGTTTTAGCTTTTGGTATAGTTTAGATTTAGCTTCAGTTTTAGATTTAGTTTTAGCTTTAGCTCTAGTTTAGTTTTAGTTTTACTTTTAGCTTTAGTTTTAGCTTTTGCATAGTTTAGATTTAGCTTCAGTTTTAGTTTGGAATAGTTTAGTTTTAGCTTTAGTTTTAGCTTTAGTTTTAGTTTTAGTTTAGATTTAGTTTTAGCTTTAGCTTTAGTTATACTTTTAGCTTTAGTTTTAGCTTTTGGTATACTGTAGTTTAGATTTATCTTCAGTTTTGGTTAAGTTTTAGCTTTAGTTTTAGTTTTAGCGTTAGCTTTAGTTTTAGTTTAGATTTAGTTTAAGCTTTAGCGTAATTTTAGTTTCTGTTTAAGTTTTAACTTTAGTTTTAGTTTCAGTTTTAGCTTTAGTTTAGATTTAGTTTTGGCGTTAGTTTAGCATCAGATTTTGTTTTAGTTTTAGCATTAGCTTTAGTTTAAGTTTAGTCTTAGTTTTTGTTCTTCTTCTCATTATAAATTTATTATTATTATTATTATTCTTTTTTCTAGCGTATGGCTTTTAGTGCCGGGAGTGTCCGAGGACATGTTCGGCTCGCCAGTTTTGTAGCTGCTTCGAGACGGACACCCAATGGGTGAGCTACAAGTACCGTTGGGGAGGAAAGTTGGAAGGGAGGGTTGAGGAGTTGGAAGGTAGCGGCTGTGGCCTATAGTTAAGGACCAACCCCGGCATTTGCCTGGAAGGAAGATGGGAAACCACAGAAGACCATCTTCAAGGTTGCCGGCGGGGGGATTCGAACCTCCTCGCCCCCCGGATGTGAGCGACTGCCAACAGTCATGCCGCAACGACCTCGACTAACTCACCCGGTATTATTATTATTATTATTATTATTATTATTATATTGGATTTAATGGTGCTCGGGTACTTGGTATAACATGCTCACAATCTCAACAAGGTTGAGAAAACCTGCTTTGCTAACATCTAACAGAAGAAGTCGCTCTTTAGTAATATGCCTTTCAGGTTAGGATGTTTAAATAGTCCTACTTGTTTTCCCACCTATCTTAATAGGGCTTAATTTGTGTTGAATGACTGAGAAGATCTGTATTAAAAATCTCTCACATAGGCCTAATGACGTATTCTTATTATCTGATTATATTATTATCTGTTTACCAATAAGATCCATTCATCTCTCATGCTGTCTCCCATAGCTGAAATGCTTAGATACAAATATCTCGTAAACGGGTGATTCTAGGGCCTTAAAATGTGGTTTCCGGGGTTTCTTTGGGGCCATCAGAATATTGTTTCTCACATCGAGGGACTCTCATTGATATTTCACCTATTTTAACATGTATTTTGAGGGCATTTCCCACAATTTCCCATGCCGGAGGCTAAATCAGGCATGAGGGCTGGAGAGGGCTAACCTACACTTATCCTCGTGAGGAAAAACTGAGAAGAGGTGGGATCGATTCCCACCTCGGCCATCCTGGAAGTGGTTTTACGTGGTTTGCCACTTCTATTCCAGGCAAATGTCGGGATGGTTCCTAACTTAAGACCAAGGCCACCTCTTTTCTAATTCTCGCCATTATCTATCTTATTATTATATAATACGCTAAGGTGTATGTTTCACAAAACTCAAGAACCTAAACCAGAGGGAGTTAGAAGGTGTGGTTTGTACCAAAATCTTCCAAATCGTCTCAATACTACAGGAAAAATCTTGCATATTTTGAAAAGTCAATGGAAATAAATTTATTTATTTGTTTAAAATGTGTGTTTAAACAATTAAACAAGACGATAGCCCCTGATAGAACTGTGTCTAATCATTTAAAGTAGACGCTGGCTGCGCGAGCGTAGCGAGCGAGCCAGCGGCGTGTGTACCAGGTACGCGGTGCGTCTAAGCGCTCCTTAGCCTGGGTTGTAAATTGGCAAGGGTTTTTAATTATAATCGTTTGGTAAATTGATTTGAGATGTAAAATTGAATTGAAAAATGGTGGGGCCTACCGGGGCAGCCGTCGGTCACTCCGCGACCGACGGCCTCCCCGGAGGCCCCTGGCGTGGTTTAAAGTTGTTAGCGTAAACTTGAAGTATTTTAACGTTGAGAATTTAGGTTGGAATGCTGGATTGTTATTAACTAATTCGTTGATTAACTTGTTGTATTAGCAGAAGAATTTCGTTTACTAGACGTCAGCACGCCCTTGCGTCCATGGCACGACATCAGCAGTTGCTCCAGCTTGTTGATAATAATAATAATAATAATAATAATAAAAAGTATGGTGGTTTGAAGTTATGACTTTAAGCTTTAGGAAGGAAGACAGACCTCTAGTAGGTTGGCGTTTGATAGTATGAATGATGGAAAGACCTGTAGTAGGTTAGTTGGTTTAAAAGTAAAATATTAATAATAATAATAATAATAATGATAATAATAAGCCTCGCTATTGGAAATGATGAGAAATTTAATAAGTTTGTAAGCTGTGCATGTGCCGTGTTGTGATTGGCTGGATTTGAATATGCCGGCTGAGCGGGCGTCTGTTCTGGGCTGTGATTGGTTGTTAGTTTTTGATCTGTTTTGAGTATTCCGGGTGGTAAAATTTATGGTTTTTGGTTTGAAAAGTGTAATTTGGGGTCTTGACTATGCTGTGGAGTGATTTTGGATTAGATGTATGGCTATTTGGGTTAAAAAGTTAGTCGGACGTCGTATCAAGGCTTGTGATTGGCTATCCGGGTTCTGCAGTCTCTGTTCTGTAAATCGGAGAATATGCTAATTTTGTGTTTCTAAATGTAGTTGAAAGTTACTGTTTTTGTATGTTAAGTTAAATAATGTAGTTTTGAATTTCGAAATGGGTTAATTGCGTGTGAGCTGCATGTGCCCCGTCAGCGCGCAGTGCGCCATCCCCCGTGAACAGGCTTACGCCTAGTCCCCAGGTCGACCCGCCGCGAGCCAGCGGGTCCTGTGTTCGACTGCTGTAACTTCCGGATAGACTTGAGGGTTTGAGTGATGTTGTGCATGTAGTATAATGTTGTTAGAGCCGAATAGCACTAGAAGCCGGGCGGGTGGTCTATACACATGCGGTAGTTCTCGCACGGGTCCGCTAGTTACAAATATACGCGCTACAACAGACATCACAATAACACAGGACAAATTCTACACACACACAAGTACACGGGGCTAAATGACCACGATGTCCAAGCCCCTGAAATGAAACAACTACTTAATGTGGTTTACCTGTTTATCCATTAGGTTCAGCCTTTTCTCGTTCTGTCTCCCGTGAATGAGTTACAAATATCTCACAAATGGTCCATTCTAGGGCCTTAAAATATGGCTTTCGGGGTTTCTTTGGGACCATAACAATTCTGTTTCTCACGCCGAAGGGCCCAAAATGAGCTTTGTCCCGTCTTTCTACAACAACGTTGATATTTTGCCAATTTTAGCGTGTACTGTATTTTGAGGGGGTTTCTCCAATAGACCCTCTTTTATGAGGGGAATGGTAAAGAGTTATATTAATGGATGGTGCCTGGTCTGTGATGGTTACCCGGCTTCGCCCAGGAACAGTTATGAATGCATTATGTGATAGGCTAAGCGCTTCATTTTCGACGTCAATGAACTTCGACCCATGTCCGTTTTACGTCTCGGCATGATGGCTTAAAATCACTGACTGGACTAATAATTATATTATCATGGAGATGCATGTGCAACGAATTCTTGTCAGACGTAATTTACGAAAGGCGTGGTGCATGAAACACAAATCCCCCTTCCGTCCAATCTTAACTTGACTGTGTATTTTGCGGAACGAAAAGTTCACAGGCGAAATGAAGAAAAGCCGAGTTGCAATTCCAGGGAAACTCCAAACAAAACCACTCTTCTTTGAAGTCTTAACTCAACAAGACTCGACAGTTTGCTGCTGGCTGTATCTGGGGTAATAGGCTCGACCGCTAGCTAAGCTGTAACTGAGGTGATAGACTCGCCCCTAGCTAGCTCGTAAACTGTCGCCTCAGTAATTGATTGTTGGAAGAAATGAAAACGCAAAAACATTTATAGTGGGCGATGTATTGATGATGATATATGCTCTCGCGGACGGTTTTGTAGAACTTTTCATGCTGAACAATTCTTTCACTCATAGTATATAGATATTTTAACGGTTTTCCCGGCGTAGCTTATAAAGCACACAGACGGCAGGTATTTTTTCGACTTTTTCACTGAAATAGTTACTGCTTGGCTTCCTTTGTTCATAAATAAATAATTTTCTACAGAAACCTTCCTCGAGATATCCTTAATGAATGGAGAAAACCGCATCAAAATCCATCCAGTGGTTCTCGACATTAACCGTGACATCCAAGAATTGGGGACTTTGTTTAATACTCAGAAGAGATACGTGAATAATGATAAAGTTGATTTATTGGCTCTCACGGACAAGGAATTAAAACTCAGCTTGACGTCTCAGCTCTCGTAGTTAAGAGGTTCAAATGCGCTTCATAAGAAGGGAAGTAGTGCACAGTTCGCTACTCCTGTGAGGGTCTGGGCTGATGAGTCAGTTTGGTGTTGCTAGGCGGAACTCCACACAAGTCACAGCATAAACCTAGAAAAAATGCTGAGTTTTAATTCAGTAACACTGTAATGTTATTGGTCTTGCGTCCCTTTTAACTACTGTGGCTTTTAAAGACGCCAGGATGCCCCGTTGGGGATCTTTAACGTGGCAGTAAATCTCGCATTTGAGCACCCTCAAATTCCAACTGACTGCACCGGGATTCAATCTCGCTATTTTGGGCTCAGCGGGCGAGAAATTTACCACTGAGACACGCAGCCAGTCTGCTTAATTTGGGGGTCCGATATCATCATCATCCTTAATTTGACCCAAGTTAGCTGTCACCATCCCCAGTTGTATCTGCTGACAAAGAGTGCTCAGCTCGCACATACCGTGGTATGTGGGATCTCTCGCAGAGTCCCGTGGGTGAAGCCGATCTGAGAGGATAAGCGACTTAGAAAAAGAATCTCTCTTGCTTTACAGTTCCTCAAGAACACCCTGACAGGGAGTTGAAGCGAAGAGCAACATGCTGCCATAACAGTGAGGGGTGTCTACGCGGACTTACCGGAGATGTAGAAAGAGATAATGAGAATCCTGACCTCTGAAAACAATACGAGTTGTGATTACAAAAAGGCAGATGATGTGTTATTTTAACCCGCAAGGACTGGCGCATGGGTATTTTTTACTCGAGGTTTTAATATTGCTCTATATTTTCGTTTTGTTCAGCCCTTATTTCCTATCACTTAATGTACCTTCCTTCCTAGCCTTGAACTTCGTCCTGCAAAAGGAACATGTCCATGGCTCTTGGAACACTCAAGTTATTTCTATATAATTTACGGTCGGGTCAGATTTACCCATGGCGCCAGTCCTCGCGTGACAATTTTTGACTTACGTTAGTCGAAACAATCTGTAAAAAATGTGGGAGAAAATCCACCTATTCTGGTGCAGCACAGTCACCTAGCTCACGTTCTTATTGATCCATGTTTACGGTCTAGGGACACCTTGGTCATCAGCTCCTTTGTTAAAAAATTATGAGATGACTGCTTTGCCGCCACTAACAAGGCCAATTATACTGTTACGAACATTATTGTCATTTTTTGATGTGTAACATTTTTGTGGCACTCGGTAGCTGGACATTTTTGTGGGAGTGATTTTGGAAAAGAGACGGAAGTGGATGGGACGGAAGTGCATGGGACGGAAACAATGAGCGCGCGTGGTGGCGGAGATCGGTCCAACGACGTACTGTAAGCCATGTGACTATGTGGAATGTAAATCGCATACGGTTTACCTCAAGGTTTGGAGGCCCCAGTAAAGAAATTCCTACAATAAATAATCTTCAAGTTGTCGTTCTTTGGTGTGAAAATATTCACTATATCATATTTGCTGAAAACAATTACGATTTATTAAATCTTCATCCTTTTGCTGTATTCTTATTTAATGTAAGCACTCGATACCTCGAGTGCTATATCGCATCAACCAACACTCCAAACAACGTAGGAATTCAGTATATTAACACCGACAATAATTGAAACTTCGCTGATCTAAATGTAATACTGGGAGAAACGCATTTAATATACCTACTGCACACCTAATTTTTAATCGCGCCTATACTTGGCAGTGCGCTATATCGGCAATAAGAGGCCATTTTCAATAACACCGCTGGCATGGGTTCACTAACTGGCCGGTATAAAGTGCAGCTCGCATCAAGTAGGCAGTGGATTGCTCCCGCATACAGTTGCAGGTACTGTTCGGGTATAAGCTGCGTGGACCTGAGAGGAATGTGCATCGCAGACTAATACTTGTAGTGGTGACGAGGTGATGGGGTTTCTCGGTCCTTGCATAGTAACAGAAGCAAATACATTAGTCGGTGACTCAGTCACTCATTCCCAACGCCACACTGGTTTCAGAAAAGACCCATGTTAGCAGTATTGGAATATACGATAATGACAGGTAACACGGCGGGCTGTCGACAGGCTTCTCAATTCACGCCTGCTCCTACCCTGCCTCTGCCCTTCATCCCGCAAGTTCACAGAGCTTGCAACCGAGCAGTATATGTCACTACTGCAGATGCATTGGAGAATCCTTTAATGTTTGCTGGCACAAGGTAGCACTATAAGTTCATTCTTTAAAAAATGCGAGTAAGTAATATGGAATTATTCGAAAAACATGTCAGATGTTACACATCATATCCGACTACTGTAAGGCTCGTATTTTTTGCATGTTACATTTGAAAAATATAAATAAACCTCGTTTTATGTAGGGAATAGTTCATAGGAAGACAATAGGTGTAAAATTACTTCATTAAAATCCGTACGACTACGACAAAATGACCTGGTGCCAGTCCTCCTGTTGTATTTCAAGGGTTAATCTGGAACAACAAAGAACTGTTGTGAGACAGGTCGAGCTAAGCTCCTGTAGTTATGTGACACAACACACACTCATCATTCACCTTCCCCCAGTTTTGAAATGTTTACCGTGCGGTGTGGACAGCTCATATCCCCGTCCGGAATCGAGCCTCAGCCTTTGTGACTGGAATAAACAGTCAGGAAAATGTGACAAATTGATTGTTCGTTCCTGTCAGCATTAATAACTGGTCGGCACAGCACGGCAATCGAGGTTCCAGGTCACTGCAGTGGCAAGAAAATGGAGACTCCACCTATAATTAAGCTGTGTAAAGAGCTCAAACAAAGAAATAAGAATCAGATGTTATTTCCTTTAATGATACACTTCGGAGAGAAAAGAAATACACAGCAATTGCAACCATAATAATAACTAAATTGAGTTCTCCTGAATTGTGAAAAAAAATCTGTAAGAATCGGACAATTGACAGGTGTGGATAACCGCAGTTAACGATGATTATCGGAGAGAAGGCCAATATCAAGTTGAAGCACCTCTATAGAAAAGTCTGTAATTACCATGCAAGATAGCAAGAAGTACAGAAATGATTCAAGTGTCTTCGGAATTCTGCCCATAAAATGTCTTGTGTAAGAAGATACGTAATGGGTTGAAAGCAGCCTACAGTACGAGAGGAAGTCTTCAGATTTACTCCGCTTTAAATCTCGTCATCAATACCATCTGGTGTCCCAAATTCATATGGAACCCTAACCCCTGGACGTGATTCTACTTCCAGAGGACCACCTCCTGGCCTAGCCGTTGTCACCAATCTTAATAGTAGGCTACTTCGGCGGCGTAGTCGGTAGCATGCTGAACTGCTATGCCAAAGATCGAGGTTCAAACCCGGCTGAAGTCGTTTGATATTTTAACAGCATTCAAATCCTTCAGTATGCCTTCCCTCGGCGGGGAAGTAGGTTGGTGGTTGGTTCCTCAGTTTAGGGGCTGCGACAACGTGGTCATGTAGCCCCGTGTACTTTGGGTGTGTGTAGAATCTGTCTGATAACCGGTGTTAATTGTTAAGACTGTATTAGTGTCTGTTATCTGTTTTAATTCAAGTAAGTACTGCAGACATTCGATTTTCAAATAGTTCCAACTTTTGCTACCAAACGCCACATCAACGACTAACTAGTTCTGAACTTGGTTACTAGATGCCACCGCAGCCGGCTCCTGGTGACGAACGTTGGAACCTAAGGTCAAATATAGCCTATCATTTAGCTTCACACAAGAGTAATTAGTGGAAAGTTCTTTATCATGCCGTAAATCTATGACATGGGACCGCCGACTAATTTCCCCTCCGAAGGAAGGCACACTGAGGAATTTTTAATGCTCTTAAAAAATCCGACGACTTCGGCCATGTTTGAACCCGCGACCTTAGGCATAGACTCACAGCTTGCTACCAACTACCCCACCGAAGCCGACAAAGAGGGGAAGTAAAGCCGGTGGACCAATGTCATAGGTTTATGGCACGTAAAAGATCCTACCATTACAATTGGTAGTATGTAGCCAAATTTTGCAGGTTATTTGGTTAGAAACGCTCTATCAAGTTCCAGCGTTCGCCACTGGGTTTCAGTAACAGTGGCGTCCTGTAGCCAAAGTTGGAAAGGCTTGAAATTGAACTTGTTGTGGAGCCTACGGGAGTTCAATGGAAATGCCCTGCTATGGCCATTGGCTGCAATTAAAGACAAGCTACTGTTGTTTTTGTTTTTGATATTTTCCCAGTCTCTCTATAATATCACCTAAGCACAGATTAGTCTCCCCATTAAAAGAGCATCCTATACTTCTAGTCACATCAAGATCTAGGTGGTTCTTTGATTTTCTGGTCTGTAAAGAGGCTAACGCGTCAGGAAATAGTACCCACTTTTTCAGCTTGTTTTGGAGTACAAGATTTTCCAGCCCATTTGCTATGTTTCCAAAACCTGGGTAGGTTACTTTTCAGAGCTTCTTTTGTAAAAATCTAAGAATATGTTTTTTCATTTTCACGTTAATTGGGAGTTTTATTAACTTTGCTTTTCATGTGATGAATTTTGAGTGTTAATATAGTTTTTAGTGGTATTTGGAACGATAGGCAGAGTAATTCAGTACGAATTTGATATGATATGATATTACATTTTGTTGTATAAAAACCGTGTTTGAGCTCCAAAAGAACACCAGAGTAATTCGACTTTTATGGCGAATCAGGTTCAAAGGTTGGCAACACAGTTACGATTGAACAAAGTTCAACATGGCATCTTCAAGTACACAACGTGTTCAAACTGCGGCTGTAAAGCTTGTATCGCCAATAAAATACTTCAATGGTAATAAAGGTGGACAGAAGTTGAGTAAAAGGTGAAAACAAATTATTTTAAATGTACAGTATATAGTAGGTCGTGAGATGATAATCTAGGGTTTCCACAGGGGCGTATTCTTAGGGCTACCGGGGCTACCGGCGGTAGCCCAAGAAAATTATATTAAATATAAATAACACTTTATTACAGTTTCAACAAAGCAATCAAACAATCGTGACTTTCATGCACATTCTTCTTTATCGAAAGAAATAATGGTTAGTGGGTAGTCAACGCGGCAACGCAGTAGAAACCGACCAAGAAAGCGGCAGCCTTACGCCGCTCTCCCCATCTCTGCGCACCCACCCTTGTTCCGTGCAGGCACAGCGCTCATAGCGAGCGAGTTGCCGCTACAGCTAGCAACAAATAGCCTACAATAAATATACATTATCGCGCGCATAGATGTGAATATGTTTTAGAAGTTGTAGTATTTTCGATGTGTGATTTATTTAAGTGTGTGTATGCTGAAGAATCTTTATGTAGTGTTTTAACTGTGCCAGTTGTGATTTTGTAAGTAGATTAGGGACAAACACCTGCGGGGACTTTAAATGCCAATGACTGTATAATAGAGAGTTTGTTAGAAGTTCCTTTCAGCCGTTGTCCATACGGTGAGAAAGTTCATATTATACATATGACAAGGCCTACAGTACACCTGAACTGCAATTGTGTGCCAATATACACACGTCATTTCACATCATCTACAGTACATATGCTAGGTGGAATAGGTTATCTGGCAGTTTTAAACTGTCTAAATTGTATTGGTGGCCGTGTTTGTTATTTAGTCGCGAAGTTAATGTATGGTCAAATGAAAAGGTTTTCAAATATGAACTCTTTTCGCACGGCAATTCAAAAGAATGTTTTGTGTAATATTAGGCTCAGTGGTAGCCCAGATCTTCAGACCAGTATACGCCACTGGGTTTCCATGCTGGGAAAACAAGAATGGACAGAGAGAGAGGAGATGCGCGAAGGGATATCTTCCTCAGCACTTGATCTGACGTTTGTTATAGTCACTTTGGAGCGCTGTAGATGGTATTGCACTGGTACCAGGTGGTCATGTTACATTTGACCGCTGAATTTATGCCCCTGGCAATGAAGCAGTGTTTTTGACAGTCTTCAATGGACCTGGAAGGTGTATAACGATTAGGGCCGTATATCAAAAGAACCTTAGAACATAACATAGCTTCTGTAAGGTACGTAAATGAACGATTAATGTGGATGGATTTGGAAATTCCAGGAACTCTGGTCAGTATTGTTACAGTGACGGGTCGGAGCAGGATGAAGTAGACGGATTTTATGAGGCACTGAATGATGCGGTAATGGGAGTTAACAATCCAGATAGTGTAGTGCTGTTAAGCTAAAGGAAGTATGAGACTTCTGTTACTTAGGTTGTGTCCCAATACTCAAGTTGTCTGCTATTGACTAGCTGCTAGCTACTATGTGCTATGTGCTAAGCACTACGGAGATTTGGGACATGTCTGCTTGATCACAGCCTCCTTCATAGACTTGTGTTCTGAAACGCACTGGACTTCCATGCTGGTGCCAATCCAACACTCAAGATAGCGGTGATCTGCTACTACTTGTAAGCTCTTTGCGCTTTCATCAGCTGTTTTAAATAAACAATACCTGAACGATACGATCATGGATGACCAAGATGATCACTTTTAGCCAAGCCCTAATTATGGTTTGTGTTTGGCTTAAGTCAAAGACAACCTACAATTTACATAACCTACAATACCGATAAGCTACAATTTCTATAATTTCCTTGACGTAGTCGGCCAATCTAGCAAGCACTTTCGTTCACTAGCAACTACTGACTTGATTGCTATGTGCTAAGCAGTATTGGATCACGACTTCTGACGTCACATCCGGTAAAGTAGTCGATTACTATAGTTCACTACGGCTGAAATTGTACTATTGGGACACAGCATCAGGAAGGAAAATAACCAGTAATGGACGAAGCAAAGAGGATATAAAAAGTAGGTTGGCTCAGGCAAGGAAAGCATTTCTACAAAAAAGGAATTAGGCCTAGTTGACATCGAATATAGATTTAGGTATTAGGAAGTCATTTTTGAAAGCCTTTGTCTGGAGCGTGACACTATATGGAAGTGAAACTTGGACTATTGGTGCAGCAGAAAATACGAGAATTGAAGCATTTGAATTGAGGTGTTACAGGAGAATGGTGAAGATCAGATGGGTAGATAGGGTTAAAAACGAGGAGGTATTAAGACGAGTGGGAGAGGAGAGATGTTTCTGGAGACTGCTAATGAAGAGAGGAGATAGGTTGGTAGGACACATACTAAGACACCCAGGAATAGCAAGCTTAGTTATGGAAGGAAGGGTCGAGGACAAGAGCTGTAGGGGTAGACCAAGGTTAGAAAATGTTACACAGATTGCCTCGGATGTAGGGTGTGGTAGCTATGTAGAGATGGAACGATTAGCTCAGGACGGGGAGGTTTGGAGGGCTGCATCAAACCAGTCAAAAGACTGAAGTCTCAATGAACAACAATGAACCAAACAACACTGAAAGTGGACCTGGAGGTGTGTAGTGTGGTCTGACAGCCGACACCTCACATACATACATATTGAGATGGGTTATTCCCTAATCTTGGAAAAATTACATGAGATTATTAAATGCATACAAATCCAAGTGTATAATCCATCTCATTTGGGTGGAATCTTGTAGACCGACTGAAAAGCACCAAACTTTTGTTTACTAAGGCAACACTGAAAAATGGCTTCAAGCACTATAATATTTTAAGTTTTTGCATTGAATAAGGTCTTCTGTATTTCCCTTTCTTTATAATTATGTTCCAGAAAATCTCAAGAAAGCATTGCAAACAGCGATCAGTGATACACGCTTCTTGATCTGTCCGCCATGTTTCTCCAGGTCGAAACCGAGTCTACGCATGCGCGAGACCCGTAAAGCGTATTTAAATAATTACGAACCCGAATGGCCTCGTGAACTGCATCAACGATAACCATGCATTAACTCTCGTATTTAAGTTAAAAAGGAATTAACTAACTAATCGTTAGTAAAAAGTTGGCGAAAACAGCCTTTAGCTGAACACAAATTACAAAGTTAAATACGCAAGTTAAGCTAGAAACTTAACTCGAGGATTTAAGTTCACGGTACGATGTTTTTTGAAAGGTTCATTAGAGATTTCACTGCAGAACATGTACAGGGAGAATTCCTAAAATTAATGGCTTTTAGAGGATGAAGACTATAATTACTCACGAATTGTCCGGTTTAGTTATTTAGTGTGAGACAAAATTCTCATCAATTCTGTTTCTCTGTCAGTTACCGCCTGCCCCTGTTTGTTCGGCCACCAAGCGAACGCTAGTGCAAAAGGGAAGCAAGTAGAGAGAGGGTCCAAGCATGGATCATGTGTTCGAGTCAGTGGCACGTGACGGCAAAATCGTTTCCTATTGGTTGAACATGAGCCAGCAGAAAAAAAGGCTTCTAGTTCGTGCACACAATTGGTTCCCTTCATGTGTCAGCCTCTTTAGAAAGGCAATGAGCTATGAGCTAATTTGATTTTAAATGCTGCGTATAAGAGGGAACAGTATTCATTACAAAAGGTTTTGACCCCAAATGGGGTGGCTTCTCACCCGCTCAAACTGCTTACCTAAACGGAATTATGTTGGAAGCGCTTTATATCATATTGATACCATGCTAAATGGTTATGAGCACGTTGACAATTACTAGTCCGTGACGGGTGAGAAGTGCCGATTAGAGTGCAGCCACTGGCAGGGGGGGAGAAGAGAGTCTCATCTCATTGGTGGACGCGGAGAAAATGTGCAGATATCTCTAACAAGGGGAGAGGTGCGTGCGCTGACATTATCTGCATCCCTTGTGTAACGTGAATCCCTTGCTTACTTAACCCTTCTCAACAAGACGACCATCGGATAAACGATGACGGCATTGTAGATGAATAATGATGGTGGGATGATGATGCGGTCGAAATAATAATAATGATGATAATAATAATAATAATAATAATAATAATAATTTTAGAGACCTGCTCCATAGTTCGTTCGTTCCTCAACCTACCAGTATAGAGAGCTCCACTCCATCTTGCAACAAATGCCGATGAAATAGTGAATTGTACCCAACGAAATGGTGAACATATGATACAATAATAGACTAATAATATTAATGGCTATACAACTTCAACTGCTGAGCCAAGAGAAGTACCGTAACTTACTATAAATATGCCCCAGAAAGTGTGCTGAAAACGACAACTTTACCTTGTACTGTGGGTGTTTATATCGAATATGTCTGATAACCTGAGTTATTGTGGATTTTGTTGTAGTGAGTGTATTTGTAATTCAGGTGCTGATTGAGAAGGAGACGGCCGTGGCCTTAAGCTAAGAACCATCCCGCTATTTGCCTGGAGTAGAAGTGAGAATCCACGGAAAACCACTGCCAAAATGGCTTCTCGTTTTGCCTCACGAGGCTAAGTGTACCCTGTTCTGGCCCTAAGATCAGAATTGAATTTGTTGGCAGAGTGGTGAATCAAACCGGGAGCTCTAGGGCGAGAGCCAAGAATGTTACCCACTACACCAAGAGGTGGTCGTTAAACCTTGAGAACTCGCGTGAAACAAGTAGTTCCGTGAAGAACTATAGGCTACAGCCTATTTTCATATATCCTAGTTACTGTATGTTAGCTGCCACTAGCAACATACAAAATTTCAGTTTGATTGCTGTAATAGATTCGTAGATATTGAGACCCGACTAAATATTTCAGATGGTCGCCATGTTGGATTTTATATATGTAGGTCCTAGAGTTATGTACTTGAAGGTTATTGTGTACGTGTAGCAATCAAATTTCAATCGCATGATTAGGACTCAACAAGTAACAAGGAGATTTTAAAATTTCGCACAGCTGCCATCTTGTGGTTATGGAAACAATTGAAATAAATTAGATGCCAGTGGATTAACATTCGTATAAGGATTTACTGTACCAACTTTCACAGCACTCGGATGGTTAAATTGCGAGAAACGACCATGTAAATATTTATACTTCGCGTCGCTGCCATGTTGGATTTGTGATCACCTGGTTATTTAAAGTCGTATAGGTGAACTTAAGTTCATAGCCCCTATGAACATAAAAAATTCAGTTTGGTTTCTATAATAGATTCGTAGATATTCAGAGCCGCCTAAATATTTCGGATGGTCGCCATGTTGGATTGTTAAATGTATAGGCCATAGAGTCATGTACCATTAAAGGAAAGTTATTGCGTAGGTTCATTATTCAAACTTTCACTTCGATGGGATGATTACGACACACGAAATAAAACTTAATTTTAAAATTCGCACAGTCGCCATCTTATGGTTATGTAAACAATTGAACTAAATTATATACCAGTGCATTACAATGTGAATAAACATTTCCTGTACCAGATTGCATTGCGTTTGGAACATTAAATCGCGAGAAAAGTCTATTGAAAACTTTTAAATTCGCTTGGCCGTCATGTTCGTTTTGTAGTTAACTGGTTTTTGAAAGTCTTATAGATGAACTACCAGTAGTGCCCTTCATCTCCGTACAAAATTTCAGTGTGATATCGCTAATAGTTTCAGAGATATAGAATGCCGGTGAAATATTTCGCACATCCGCCATCTTGTGGTTATGTAAATAATTGAACGAAGTTAGATGCCGGTGCATTACAATGTGTATAAACATACACTGTACCAAGTTTTATTGCGTTTGGTTGGTTAAATCGCGAGAAACTTCTATTAAAATTCGCAAATTCGCGTGGCCGCCATGTTGGTTTTGTAGTTACCAGTTTTTCAAAAGTCACATAGGTGAACTTCTAGTAGTTCCCTTTATCACCGTAAACAATTCCAGGGTGATATCGGGAATAGTTTTGGAGATATTGAATGCTGGTGAAATATTTCGCACAGCCGCCATGTTGGATTGGTGAGACGTAACAAAATTTGAAGGGCACGGTCGAGGTCATCCGAAATAGTGCTATGAACTTACCGAGTTTCATTGAAATCGCTCCAGCCGTTTAAAATTTATTAGGGGGACACACGCACATACCTCTCTCTCACACACACACACACACACACACACACACACACACGGACAAAAGGTGATCTCATAAGCCTATTTTTTCAAAATTGAAAATAGGCTAAAAATATAGGCCTAACACGAGGACTGGCGCCGGGTCATTTTGACCCATAGTGTGTCACTCCCTTTTTGTCGTAGTCGTACGGATTTTAATGAAGTAATTTTACACCTGGTGTCTGCCTATGAGCTATTCCAAATATAAAATGAGGTTCATTTTTATTTTTCAAATTTAACGTGCAGAAAAATGACAATAATTTTCGTAACTGTATTATTGGCCTTGAATGTGGCGGCAAAGCAGTCATCTCAATTTTCTATTAACAAAGGAGCTGATGACCAAGGTGTCCCTAGACACTAAACATGGATCAACAAGAACGTGAGCTATGTGATTGTACTGCACCAAAATAGATGGATTTTCTCCCCTTTTTTTACAGATTGTCCCGTCTAACGTTAGCCGAGAATTGTCACGCGAGGACTGGCGCCATGGGTAAATCTGACCCGACCGTAAATAATATAGAAATAGCTTGAGTGTTCAAAAAGCTATGGACATGTTTCTTTTGCAGGGTGAAGTTCAAGGCTAGGAAGGAAGGTACAGTAAGCGACAGGAAATAAGGGCTGAACAAAACGAAAATATAGAGCATTATTTTAGCCTCGGGTCAAAAAGTACCCATGCGCCAATCCTCCCGGTTTTCTTTAGCGTATGGCTTTTAGTGCCGGGAGTGTCCGAGTACATGTTCGGCTCGCCAGTTTTGTAGCTGCTTCGAGACGGACACCCAATGGGTGAGCTACAAGTACCGTTGGGGGAGGGAAGTGGGAATGAAAGGACGATGAGTTGGAAGGTAGCGGATGTGGCCTATAGTTAGGGACCAACCCCGGCATTTGCCTGGAAGGAAGATGGGAAACCACAGAAGACCATCTTCAAGGTTGCCGGCGGGGGGATTCGAACCTCCTTGCCTCCCGGATGTGAGCGACTGCCAGCAGTCATGCCGTAACGACCTCGGCTAACTCACCCGGTTTTGGTTGAGTATTCTACCAGGATGTTAATAGAAGAGAGTCAAGGGGTAGCAAAGCCAATGTAGTCATTCCTCCGTTAGGATCTACTGTACAGTGTTCTGCAAGAAAGAAGTTAGTGTAGCCACGAAACTCTCCACATTACTTAGAATGACCTTGCTGTATGGAAGTGAGAGCTGAAACATAAGCTAGAGGATTATTATTTATCGTATGGATTTTTGTGCCGGGAGTGTCCGAGGACATGTTCGGTTCGCCTTAGGCTGTAGATGCTTCTTGCGGACAGCCATAGGGTGAGCTACAAGTTCCGTTCAATTTCAAGTAGTTCCAACTTTCGCTACTAGAAATTTAGCTTCACACAAGTTTAGTCAGTGGAAGGATCTTTTTCATTCCATACATCTATGACATGGGACCGCCGGCTTTACTTCCCCTCCGAAGCAAGGCATACTGAAGGATTTTAACGCTCTTAAAAATCCGACGACTTCGGCCTGGTTTGAACCCAGTATCTTGGGCACAGCAGCATGCTACCAACTACGCCACCGAAGCCGAAAAGCTAGAGATAACTGATATGAGGGTAGCACGGATAATTGATGGGACAAATAGATGGGAACAATGGCAGGAAGGTACTCATAATGAACAGATAAAGACCAAGTTAGAAATAACACGTTGGATGAAGCTGACTCAGATGGTGGGGTCATGTGATGAGAATAAGGGGAGATCAAAATGGTTAATGTACTGTACTTGGCTACAGAGATTAATAGTAGCAGAGGTGACAGCAGTGCTAACTGCCAATAGGGGATCAATGAAGCAACTATACTGGATGCTAAATGGCAAAGCAGTCTCAAACAAAAAATGAAAGAATGAATGAATGTATTTCTCATGTACTTGCAAATGATTGTCCAAGTCTTTGATCAGCAAACAATTAAACAATAAGCAGGCTGACTAGCGTAGTCAGTTGGCATTTGAAGGTGCCTTAATGCGAAGGAGACGTGTCAGAAGATTTAATATCAGTAAATATAATAATAATTATATATTCGGTCGTTTGGGCCACCTACGGACCAGGGTTCTTGTGTTCAGCTGTTGTGTGCCACTTCTGGTGCTTTTGGTGGATTGTTTGGCGGCTGATTTTGTGCTGAAATGTTGAGCCTTTCTATTGGACCATCATTTTCTTGCTGAACTCTATCTTACGATCCTCGGTCCATTTCCTGGACGCGTTGTGGTGAACTTCTGAAATGGATGTGAGGAAAGGCCTGGATTCAACTGTCAGACTCCTGTCATTTATTGTGTCTTGCTGAATATTAAGTTCAGCAAGATCCTTCTCAATGTGTTTGATCTACAAGGACCCAGTGGCTTTACCCTTCTTGGCTACCTTGAAGATCTTGTAAGACTGCCCGTGGTGGTCCATTCTGTACACATGGCCGTAGAAAGCCAGGCGCCTCCTGCTGATGGCATCGGTGAGGTTTCCCTGGTGTTTGCAGAGTTCACGATTTGATTTGTACCATCGTCTTTTATCTGGTATGATCCTTGGTCCCACTATTTTCCGCAAGAATTTTCTTTCTTGTACCTCGAGGGTACTAGGAAGTTCTCACAGATCAAAATGCATACTGTAGTAGTAAAAAGCTTAATCTAAAGATAATATAAAAACTAAATCACAGCTGCGTGGAGGATTGATGGTCTGACTACTGCATTGTAGTGTCTTAGTTTAGTTTAAAAATAATATAAAAACTAAATCTCAGCTGCGTGGAGGATTGATGGTCTGACTACTGCATTGTAGGGTCTTAGTTTGACATTCATCGACACATGTTTTGAGGCATACAGTTTTCTGCAGGCGTATACCCTGTCTAGTTTGATCCTCCTTTGTTCGAGGAACAGGAAAGGTGCCTCCCCGAAGATTGTGACCTACAGTAGAGTTATGTAGCAATCGGGCGATCCCTGGGCAACGGCGAAAATACCGGCTAATCATTTCACACCGGAAACATCATCTAGGCCCTTTTCAGGACCATAGTTGACCATCATATCAGTGAATATAGGGGGTATATCATCATCAAAAGAAGAACTGCTACGAGATCTATATAGGCAAACCAAGTGCGATGTACTGTGGATACAGGAGACTCATAGAGGCTGTGAAATGCGCCGACCGAAAATAAGTGGAATGCGATTGGCTCTCGAAAGACTTCATTTCAAATACAGAAGTGCTATATTTGTCCAACCGAATATACAGGTAATTTCAACAATCTCGTATGAGGCAAATGATCTTGAAGTTCTAAGTCTGGAAATCAGAGGCTGTACAATCCAGGTGCTGATTTAAAAACCAATGTACCCGATAACTTTTACAATCAACATACACAAGTAGTGATTGGTGACTTTAACTGCCACAGCACCATGTGAGGCTATGAGCATGATGATGAGAATGGGGTAGCATTGCAAGAATGGGCAATCATACATGATCCTAAGCAGCCTGCTCCTTTTAACAGCGGCAGATGGAAACGCGGCTTTAACCCAGATCTGATATTCAGCAGTGAAAACATCTTACAACAGTGCATAAAAACAGTCTGCAACCCTATTCCAAATACACAACACAGGCCTATCATGTGCGAAATATACGCAGCAGTTAGACCACGGACAGTTTCGTTCAGAAGGAGGTTTAACTTCCGGAAAGCCAACTGGCCGAAGTTTACAGATATGCTGGATACTGCAGTTTCCACTATAGAATCTACACCTGCATCATATGATACTTTCATGGAGGCTGTAAAGAGATGTTCCCGAATGGCCATTCCTCGGGGTTGTCGAACATCATACATCCCCGGTCTTACTTCAGAACTTAACTGCTCAATATACCGAGTATAAGGTGTTATTTGAAGAAGATCCTCTCGGCGAGGCAACATTGGCGGCTGGGAATAAACTCGTCACATCTCTGAAAGGATCCAGAAGGGATTCTTGGATTAAAAATATAGAAGAACTTGATCTATCCAGAAACAGCCATAAAGCGTGGAGATTATTGAAACGACTTAATAATGACCCAACTAGATACAATGCACATTCCAACATCACTGCAGATCAGATTGCCCACCAGTTACTCATGAATGGGAAAGGCAGTCACAGAATTAAAGTACCTAAAATACACCAAGAGTTCCAGGCGCAAAGGTGTGATCTTACACTCCCATTCGAGATATCAGAACTAAATAGGCTATTAAGGAGAGCAAATCTGGCAAATCACCCGGTTTAGATGACATCCGTATGGAACATATTAAGAATTTCGGGCCAGCGACAAGAAAGTGGATCCTGCAGCTTTTCAATAATTGCCTGAGCAAGTGCCAAATTCCAAAGGTCTGGCGAAAGAGCAGGGTGATAGCCCTTCTCAAACCTGGTAAGGAAGCAAACCATCCTAAGAACTTCAGGCCAATTAGTATTCTAAGTCACCTCTATAAACTATTTGAAAGTATGATTTTGAATAGAATTCTACGTGTAATTGACCCTCTTCTCATACCTGAACAAGCAGGATTTCGACCCAAATAAAAGCTGTACAGGGCAACTTTTAAACCTTACTCAGTTTATAGAGGATGGGTTTGAAACTC
This sequence comes from Meconema thalassinum, assembly GCA_946902985.2. NCBI lineage: Eukaryota > Metazoa > Arthropoda > Insecta > Orthoptera > Tettigoniidae > Meconema > Meconema thalassinum. The sequence continues at coordinate 412,500,945 of OX336393.1, forward strand.
AGCAGGTGACAGGCATGGTCTTTGTGGATCTTTCAGCAGCGTACGACACTGTCCATCATCAGTTACTCCATGCCAAGTTGTACAGGATGACCAAGGATTTCCATCTAGTTAGACTTATGAGCACTCTCCTTCAAAACCGTAGGTTTTTTGTGGAATTCCAGGGGCAACGCAGTCGTTGGAGAGTACAGAAAAATGGCCTACCTCAGGGTAGCGTCTTGGCTCCAATTCTCTTCAACATCTATACCAACGATCATCCACTGTCCCCAGACACAAGAAGCTTCTTGTATGCAGACGACCTAGCCCTTGCTGCGCAGAGCGCAAGTTTTGAATCAGTGGAAAGAGATCTGACATCTGCCCTGAGAAATCAATCAAGTTATTACAGTTGGAACCAACTCAGACCAAATCCATCTAAGACACAAGTATGCGCCTTCAACTTAAGGAACAGGGAAGCTAATCGTGAGTTACGCATAGAATGGTCAGGTATCCGATTGCAGCAATGTCACACCCCTAAATACTTGGGTGTAACCCTTGATAGAGCTCTTACATTCAAAACCCACTGTAAGAATAACAAAATGAAAATCTCCACACGAAACAACCTGATTCGCAAACTAGTAGGGACACAATGGGGCTCACATCCAGAGACTATTCGCACTTCTGCAATGGCATTGTGCTTTTCTACTGCTGAATTTGCTTCCCCAGTTTGGTACAGGTCATCTCATGCCAGACATGTAGATACAGCTCTCTGAATGAAACCTGCAGGTTGATAACAGGTTGCTTAAAACCTACCCCTACAGATAAGCTCTATTACCTGGCTGGAATAGCACCACCTTGTGTACGCAGAGAGGTGGCTACCAACAGGGAGAGGCTGAGACTGGAGTAGAACAGTGCCCACCCACTGCATGGATATAATCCCCCTCAGCAACGGCTGAGGTCCCGAAAGAGCTTCCTGAGAACATCTGAGATGCTTACCGTCTCACCGGAGAAGGCAAGGCTAGAAATATGGTAGAAATCGACCCCTCACCCCTGCGGTTGGATGCCAGTAGCTGAAGAACTACCACTCGGTCACAACGAATGCTGGTAGGTGTGGAAATCCCTAAACAGGTTACGATCAGGAGTTGGAAGATCCCGAGACAATCTGAGGAGATGGGGCTCAGTACATGTGACACGTCTTGCGAATGTGGACAAGAACAAACCACAAGACACATGCTTCATTGCCCTCTGTGCCCTTCATCTTGTGCAGAGGAAGATCTCCTGTTAGCCACTCCGAGCGCCTTGGATGTTGCTCAGTATTGGGCACGTGTTATATAATTAGACAGTTTTACCCTTTTATGTACCTGTATAGCAACTGTACATTTGTATGTTTCCTACACGAGAAATAAATAAAATTTCACTGATATCTACTGGTCCATTATAATAGTAACAAAACTAATGTATTTTTCCAGGGGTATTATTTACTTATTATTTATATATTACATACATTGCGCCCCGCCCAGTCATTGGGAAAAATCGCGTCGATCGACTGAAGAGTTACAACTGACTGTTGCCATTTGGGTGGAAGCACTCTATTATTATTATCATTGTGATTATTATTATCTACTACCATGATGCAAGAATCAGGCATCAAGTCTCTCACAACATACGGTACAAACAAGATTCATAACAAGTACTAAATATGTAAAACCTTTAGGTTAGCTATGGTTTCAAGAGACTAAATTATATTATACCATCACTACTTAATGAACTACCACCTGGATTGTAGAACATGAACATCATACAACTAGCTAAAGTAAACATTAACTTATAACATAAACGTATTATTATAACTAATATTTGTGTCTATAATTATTTACATTAATATTCTCCTCATTATCACCTCACATATACAATCTTTATATAAATAAAATGAAAATAAAAAAGAATATTAAAACAAAACAACTTTTAAAAATCAATAATTAGGTTAAAAATATACTCTATAAATAAATTTTAAAAAAATGAAGAAAAAAAACAAATTTTTTACTTGCACTCCCGTATTGAAATACAATCTGTATATATGTTGTAAATAATAATTAATGTCTCACAGATAATCTGTACTGGATTTGCAGTCAGATTCGTGAGACATATCACATTAATGTAATATCAATAGTATTTAATAGCTTGCCACGGTGGGCGAGTGGTTATCGTGTCGGTCTATTAACCCCAAGCTTGCATGTTCGCTCCTGGCCGTATAAGTGATTTTTTAAAAGGCGCAAAAATTACGACACGCGTGTCATACGATGTTGGCATGTCAAAGAACCCATTTGAATTCAGTAGACCATGTTCTTAATGGCAAAATTAATCTCGGGATTTTCCGCCAACACAAAGTTCCTCATGTCTCTACTAGAAAGCACTATAGTGTTCAAGGAGCTTAGATATCTAACCTCCTTGACTTGCATAGTGCTTCAAGGAACAACGAAATTCGACATGCAAGCTACCCTCTGGGGTCAAATAACAAAGCTTGCACCCGGCACCCGAGGCCATGCGATATTATTATTATTATTATTATTATTATTATTATCTGCACGATGGAACAAAGAATACACCCCGGATCTCTGTTTTGTAACGCAGTCACAACACCCACTTAGCAACATACGACGCACAGTGCTCAACAAATTTCCTCACAGTCAGTACAGACCAATAATTCTCCAGTCTGGATTGCTTGTGCCTATTGTTCACTCCTGCCCAAAACAGAGATGGAATTTAAAAAAAGCCAATTGGGATGAATTTTCTAAACAGATTGACTCCAACCTGCGATGGATAAGACCTATCCATAGCAACTACAGCAGATTCATCGGTGTAGTTAAACGTGCAGCAAAACGATGTATCCCAAGAGGATATCGTAAACAATACATCCCCGGCTGGAACGAGGAGTGTGAAAGGCTCTTCAAAGAATTTGAGGCCAATGGAGATCCAGATACGGCTTCTGAACTTTTACAATCCCTAGATGAAAACAGGAAGAGAATTTGGCAAGAAACTGTTGAGTCCCTAGACTTCACTCACTCCAGCAGGGAAGCTTGGAGCCTGATCAGGAAATTGGACACATCAAACAGCAAAATTAGACCAAAAACAAGCATCAGTCTAAATGACATGGCCAAGCATATGATCTCTACCTCAAAGGTTTCAGTTGAAAAGCATCATAGAAGACACGTAAAGCAACTCTTCAAGGAAAAGAAACGTTTGGCTCTGCGATCCTCTGAATTCTCTGTCCCATTTCAACCACCGGAAATTAAGCAGGCCATAGAAAGTTTAAAACCTGGGAAAGCGGCAGGTGCTGATGGTATATATCCAGAGCTCATTCTACATCTTGGACCAGCTGCTGTCAAATGGCTTACTAACTTCTTCACGAACATCCTAGAGACAGGTCACCTACCTTCACTCTTCAAGAAGACAAAAATAGTAGCTGTATTAAAACCATCTAAGGACCCAACAAAAGTTGAGAGTTACCGGCCAATAGCACTCCTCAGTGTCACAATGAAGCTTTTGGAAAGGCTGATACATAACAGGATCTCTGCGACAATCAATCAGCATATTCCAGTCGAGCAGGCTGGATTCAGACCTGGACGTGGATGTGATGAACAGGTTTTAGCACTAGTTACCCATATTGAAAATGGCCTTGAGAACAAAATGGTAAGCACGGGTGTTTTCTTAGATCTGACAGCTGCATATGACACCGTGTGGCAATATAAGCTCCTTCTTAAATTTATCAGTATCATCCCTTGCCTGAAACTCACCACATTACTCAGTAACATGCTGAGTAATAGGTACTTTCAGATATTTTCAGAAGACTCCAGGAGTAAAGTACATAGGATAAATGGTGGACTCCCTCAGGGCTCTGTATTGGCCCCTCTACTATTCAACCAGTACTCATTTGATCTCCCAGCAACGAAATAAAAAAAAATCATCTATGCAGATGACATCACATTGGTCGTCCAACACCAACGCTTCGATGAGCCTGAGTCGATGCTTACATCAAACTTAAAGATCCTAGACAGCTACTTTCGTCAGAACAACCTTAGACCAAACCCTCAGAAAACTGTTGTGTCTACCTTCCACTTGCGGAATAGAAGTTCTGGGTACAAACCAACCATACTATTCAGAGGAGAGAATCTACAATACTGTAGTAACCCAAAATACCTGGGAGTCACCCTGGACAGGTCGTTGACTTACAAGAATCACCTCTGCAATGTGTCAGCCAAGATCAAGACCAGGAATAACATCCTTCAAAAGCTGGCGGGTACATCCTGGGGTGCTAATGCTCAAGTCCTGAGATCCACTGCTCTTGCACATTCTTATTCCGTCGCTGAATATTGCTGCTCAACTTGGCTTAACAGTGCTCACATTGGACTAGTAGACACCCAGCTGAACCAGGCAATGCGTATCATTACAGGGCGCATCCGACCTACTAACAAACACTGGCTTCCCACCCTAAGCCACATATCACCTCCATCCCTAAGAAGATCACAGTCACTGCTTAACTTATGGAAGAAAATAGAAAACAATCCGCACCTCCCTATTCATTCTGATATAGCAGCTTCTCCAACCAAACGACTGAAATCCAGACACCCTTCTTGGCGTACTGCAATGATTCTACAGGACACCTCCTTTAATGTATCGGACGCCTGGAAAGAACAATGGCATCTGCAATCCTCGTTACCAAATCATCACATCATTAAGAACCCCTGCAAGTGCCCTGATGGATTTTCCCTTCCCAGACGACAGTGGAGGACGCTAAAACGTATTAGGACCGGCCAAGGTAGATGTGGAGCCACTCTCTTCAAATGGGGATGGAAGGCATCACCTCAATGTGACTGTGGAGAAGAGGAACAGACAGTGGACCACATTACATTCGAGTGTCCTTGACGTGCATACAGAGGCTCTATAGCAGACTTACACTGTGTCTCAAGCGAAGCCCTTCTCTGGCTCTCAACTTTAAAAATGGAACTTGAGTTATGAACTTGAGATGGTAGTTGTACTGTATATATTGTATATAATGTTGTATTCATCATACGCTAAATAAATAAATAAATTATTATTATTATTATTTATTTTGCGCATGCGCTTACACATTCTCAGCATTTGCTGGAAATAAAACATTGACAATCCCAGATACCGTACATATCACAAGGAGCAAATTGTTGGTGACTGTATTTTGTAGTAGCTTTAAACTTTTCCCTCCTTCAAGCCTGATTGCCCAAGAACAGCCTTACTACGCGACACGTAGAAAGTATGACTGTTTTCTGCATCAGTTTGAAAAGGCCTGGGTCTAATTTCAACTCTGTGAGCGATTCCTTTAAGTTGTTGGGAATCACGCCAGTGCTGGATATGATAATAGGAACTGTCCTGACTTTTGCCATGTGTCATTGCTTCCTTATCAGTTCTGAAAGCTCTGTGTATTTTGACAGCTTTTCAACATGCTTTGTTAGCATGTTGCCACTGTTTGGGATCGCCACATCTACGAAAGGTGGTGTGCTTCATGCATTTGTCAACAAGAACCATATCAGGTCTGTTGTGTACAGCTGACTGGTCTGTCAAGACAGTACGATCCCAGTACAACGTAAAACTGTCATTTTCCAGTACATTTTCTGGAACATATTTATAGTACGGCACTTTCTCTTGACTCAGCGGTTGAAGGAGTAACTTATAGCCAGTTCTTGATGTACTATCTTGGCAACAAAATCATGTCTCTTCCTATATTCTGTCCCTGCAAAATGGCGACAACCCGATATAATATGCTGAACAGTCTCAGATGTTGGGCAACCGTATCTGCAATGGTCATCTTGCACAGACGCATCCTTGATAATGAACTTTAGGTAGTTCCTCGTGGGGAAAACCTGGTCCTGAATAGCCATCATAAAACCTTCTGTTTCAGGAAACATCTGTCCAGAAACCAACCCAAAGTTCGACGCTAGCTTGTCGACGTGAGATTGGATGACTTCATTGGGATGCCTTCCGTGTAGTGGCTTGGACAACCAGGCATTGAATCTATCCAAGTCACTGCGCACCTGAATTTGAGTCTCTTGTTGACTTAAGAGTAGTGGCGTTGAATCATCTGCTTCTGTGACAGCCTTGTGCAGCATCGAATGGTTCGATACAGAACAGAAGTATTTTCTTAGCTCATAGATCTGTCGAGCTACTTGGTTGTTTATATCAACAATTCCTCTCCCACCCATATGTCTCGGAAACATGACTCGTTCCACAGATGTCCTGGGATGGTGTTTTCGTGATTTGGTCAGTGATGTTCTAATTTTCTGTTCTAAACTTGCAATGTCAGTTTTACTCCACTTGATGACCCCAAACGAGTAACAAAGGATAGGGACAGCATAAGCGTTGATTGCCTTAACCAAGTTTTTACTGTTGAGGCTGGTGTTAGAAACAAGCTTAAATCTTCTGACAAATTCCTTCGTCAGATCTTGTTTCACTACTGAGTGTTCTATGTGTCTGGCTTGCTTCATTCCCAGATACTTGTAGGTCTCGTTAGTAAGCATTGTTGCAATCTGCTGGCCCTGAGCTGTTTCATAGACACCTTCCTGCAGCTTGCCTTTCATAACGTTCAGCGTTTTACATTTCTCCAGCCCGAATTCCATTTTCACATCCTGTGAAAAGGTTTCCACTATCTTCAACAGAAACTCGAGCTGTGCTCTGGTGGCAGCATGTAGCTTTAGGTCATCCATATACAAGAGATGGTTGAGGTTTGCAAGCTCCCTGGAGTTCCTCTTGATACTGAAGCCATATTTTGTTGAATTAAGTTGGTTTGATAGTGGGTTCATCGCAAGACAGTACCATATGGGCTCAAGGAGTCTCCTTGGAATATTCCCCTGTGGATTGGGATCATACTGGTTGCAATACTGCAATTTGTAGTACTAAGGCACATTACTGTACGTCACGTTGCCATGGCGTGTTCCAGGAAATATATAATCTGAGGATCAATCTTATACACTGACAAAATATGGATCAACCAACCATGGGGCACGGAATCATAGGCCTTCTTGTAGTCAATATATTATTATTATTATTATTATTATTATTATTATTATTATTATTATTATAGTATTTAATAAGTTAATTAAATTAAAATAAATTGAATTATTAGCCTACTTTTCACATTTTGCAAAAATGAGGAAAAAGTAGACTTATGAGATCGGGCAAATGTGTGTCTGTCTGTCTGTTTGTCTGTCTGTCTGTCTGTCTGTCTGTCCTTCTGTCTGTCTGTCTGGCTGTGTGTGTGTCCCCCCCTATCAACTCCTAAACGGCTGCAGCAATCGAAACAAAATTTGGTAGGAGTAAAGATATATACCTGAATATCTCACGGCCATATTTGAAAATGATGTCAGTGCTACCAACTGCTAAAAAATCGCAATTGAAATTTGAGCTCCATGTTGGATATCTTGGAAAGTATGAATGGGAGCGATTTCAATATTGGCACACGTACAGATCATAATATTTCAGTTTAATTTCCAGGAGGCTAAACATGGTATTGTTGCCAAAATGATTATAAGCCTCCTGATAGGTCCAATTTTTTAATGCATATAACTTCTATACTATCAATTGGAATTCAACCAAATTTCGTATGTTGTATGTGTACATAACCAGATATGACTGAGCGTATTCTTAAGACCTACCAGGGCTGCCAACTGTTAATAAATGCTCCTAATTTTTTAAATCCAAATACCAATATATCAGAAAGTATGCAAGCCGACAGCTTTAAACTATGCACACGTATAGTCCTTGACATTCTATATTAATTTGGAGTAACTTATATACGTCAGTGCTACCAACATGATTCTAAGCCTGCTGACAGGTCCAACTTTAAATACATGTAACTTCCATACTATCATTTGGATTTCAACCAAATTTCGTATGTGCTATGTGTACCATAACAGATATGACTATGCGTATTCTAAGGAGCAACCAATGCTGCCAACTGTTAATATGTGCTGTCCCTATTTTTGTTACCCTAATATCAATATATCAGAAAGTATGCAAGCCAATAGCTCTAAACTTTGCACACGTATAGTACCTGGCATTCTAGACGAATTTGGTGTAACTAATATACGTCAGTGCTGCCAACATGATTCTAAGCCTGCTGATAGGTCCAATTTTAAAATGCATGTAACTTCTATACTAACTAATGGATTTCATTCAAAATTGGCACAACAATAGATCATATTATTTCAGATTATTTCTGACCAATACATGCATGACATTGTTGCCAACATGATTTTACGCGCGCTGTTAGATCCAATGTTTAACTGCATGTAACGTCCATGCTATTCATTGGACTTCAACCAAATTTTGTATTTTGTACCTTAAGAGACGGAACTAAGAATATATTCAGTCATCAGGGCTGCCAACTGTAGTGCTCTATTAGGATACATTATGCCAGGTATACAGTATTTCGAACTAATTGGAAATTTCGATATTAGCAACTTAATTTCGTCATTATTCTAGATAGGTTCATATTCTGTAGAATAATCATTGGCATGAAAAGTAGGCTGTATAGTTCTTCACGGAACTTCTTGTTATTGTTAGTTTGTCCTGTCGTAATCAATTCTGCTGGTACAAGCTGGGAACAGAGAAACATATGTAGGGATTTTAACAGTCTAGTTGACAGTCAAATGGCGTAACTTATGAGCAGAGGAGAATGATCTGAGAGGCAATAAAGTGATTGGTGGCCTTGGTAATTGATCGCCATTATATTTCTCATTTCCAGGCAATGTAGTTGCGGGCCAGTGTTCACGAACCGGCGAGCATGTGCCGACCACAAATGTCATTTTAAAGTGATGTATTCAGTGAGCACTTTCTTCCAGCAGATGTCAGTGGCGCGGCGTGACTAATGGATTGCGCTAAGCGTTGCCAGCGTCAGCGCTTCGCAACTACTCCATAAGCTTAATAATGGGTGAACACATGTATTTCATGTTTCAATAACCGGATGAGCGTATCTGTTTTCAGTGGCACATAAACCGAGATTTCAAACGTTTCCTTTGCTTTACTTTGCTTCATAATTAACGATGCTCCAGCATTTTACTACACCCAGGTGGTTTTGCATTTCACAGAGCCACATTTATCTTTATGTTGTAGAGTTTTCTAACAATAGATTGATGACTTTCAATCGGCCAACACGAAGGCTACAGTTATTATATTATATATTTTCTTACGGTATAAATGATCTACATATATATACAAATATGTACATAATAATAAAAAATGAACATCAAGGTTCTTCAACCAGGAAAGCGCTGGAGCTGATGCTTGCATGAACTCTTCCCATTCGCCTGCAAAGCTACGCTGTGGACTCTCCCGAATTCTGTGGTTCATCGTCTGTTCTTGAGCTCCGCAGTCACAAGCTGGTGATTCTAGCCACCCCCATTTGTGTAGCATTGCTTTGCACCTTCCAAGACCAGCTCGAACACGATTTATTTGGCACCACGTAGCTCTTGGTAGATCAGTTCCTGGGATATGCTGGGAAGGATCATCAAAGTGGATTTAGCGAGGTAAAGAAAAATCTCTCCCCACCTATCCTTCCAGATTTTGTTGATGTTTTAAGGCCCTGGCTGCTTAATAATGTCATGACCCCAAATAGGATTCCTGGATTTCAGGCGCATGGGTGGAGGATTACTCAGTACTGAGTGATCCGGAAGGTGCTTGAAGTCAGAACAGATGTAAGTTTTCCAAGCGTGGGCAGCTGATTGTTGTCCTCGTACAGTTATTATGTCCATTTATATAAGAATTAAAATAATAAGAACCACAAAATCAAAGTGCGATTATCAGGGTGTGGATAAGGAATTGTTCCCTAATACTAAAAAAAATACATGAGATTATTAAATACACCTGGATGACTAGTTTCGATCGTCAAGCGATCATCATCAGATCCATTACACTTCATCATAATCGTCTGAAACCACATTTGTCTCTCACATGCTGAACGTTTTAAGTCAGCACACTGTTTAAATTGAAGTCCATGCATCACAGAATCCAGATGAGCCTTCCGCGGTCTTCCTCTTCCTTTCTTCCCCAGAACTTGTCCTTCAAGTATGGTGGTCAGGAACTCATTATGACGTAGGTTGTGGCCAAAGAATTTTGCTCTCCTCTTTTCTATAATAGTGATCAATTTTCTTGTTTCGTCTACTTCCTTGAGGAGCCATTCATTAGTCTCTTTCTCCGTCCAGCTTAATTTCAGCATCCTTCTCCACATCCACATTTCCGCTGCTTCCAGACGTCACTGTCTGCACGGTAGCTAAGTTCAAAATCCACTCTAACCCGACATTTTAACAATAATTACTTACACTTAGGCTATGAAATTTATGTCTACAAGTATGGGTGATGGTACAATATATAGCCTACACTTATATAGTTGCAGTAGTAGTTAGCCCTAGAACCGGCAATGTGAAATTCTGTACCGGCAGCCAATTTGTGTGATATCTTCCTACCAAGTGGATTCTTATTTTCAACCTATTGTGAACAATGTACCATGGCACTGTTGCATATCGTTGAAAAGCTAATAAATCACGGATTCAGATTGTAATGTTAACTTTTCTGTGAAGATTGATAAAAAAAAGAAATTGAGAGTTGAAAATTGTTGAATTATTATTTCATGAGCAATATCAAAATTCTAACAACCTAAAATATGAGATGAAATATGAAACACTAAATCCAAGATACACAAAATGATGCACATACAGGGTTTTTCATATAAAGTAAGAACGGCAAGCGGTAGTTTTGTTATTCGGTGCTGCGATGGCCTTGGCCGAGCTTGTGGCGCGCCATGGCCCCCTGCTGTACTCTTGGAAGCGCGCGCATAGTACATACGAGGGCTGGTTTTCTTTTTAAAGTTCCGATGGACTGTATAAAAATAACAGATTGACATTACCAAACAGATTTTACTACTAAATGTTTGCTTGTGTTATTCGTATGTCTCAACATAATTGCCAAAACGATTGAAACATTTGTCGTATCGTTACACCAGCTTTCCAATGCCCTCGGCAAAATATTCTGCCGCCACTGAGGTGGGTACGTCTGGAGAGTCTCCTGAAGGTTTTGCTTTTTGGCGAGGCGTTGCCACCCAACCATACCTTCAATTCTCGAAAAAGGTGAAAATCATTCACGACCAACGTTACGATAGACTTTTATAAATAATTCAAGTGTGAAGTTTTGGACCATCTGCCGTTTAGTCCAAACCATCACTGAATGATTTTCACAAATGTTTCAATCGTTTTGGCGATTATGTTGAGACATACGAATAACACAAGCAAACATTTAGTAGTAAAATCAGTTTGGTATGTCAATCTATTATTTTTATACAGTCCATCGGAACTTGAAAAAGAGCCCTCGTATGTACTATGCGCACATTTTAAATGAAGCAGCAGGGTGCCGTGGCGCGCCACAACCTCGGCCAAGGCCACCGCAGCACCGAATAACAAAACTGCCACTTGCAGTTCTTACTTTATATGAAAGACCCTGTATATTGAACCCATGGGCCATAGGGTCCATGACGGTCGAACCCATGTCCTTAAGGAAGAAATGAAAGAAACGTATAGTTTCTTAAAGGAACGGAGAGAGATTTTAAGCCAGGAATATAGCTTAACATTGTGCAAGCGACTAGGGACAGATGTTCCTTAGATGAGATCACCCCACTCGACATTTCAGAGAGGGCTGGTCACGAGTATTAATAACTGAGTGGAACTTTCCACCGTGTTAGACAGAGAAGCCTGAATCGGAATTCAAGCTGACGTTGCTGGAATTTGACAACGCCGCATATGCGCCAGAAGAGGAATAATTAAAATTAACACGTTTACGAGCATAATAATGAGTAAACAAGCACAGTACAGTGAATCATTTTGAATGAGAGATTTTTCAGTATAGAGAAACCATGTAATAATTGCACAGAAAAAAACTGCCGACGTAAGACGACGTCATTGGGGAATTACCTAAGCCTCTGTGGAGGGGAGAGAGCAAAAGGAATGCAACACCCACACAATTGAGGACGAGAAATTAATTAATATCTCCGAATTGCACGATCGATTCTTAGGTGCAATAAGATCATTTGACATTGAGATGAAGAGCTTTCGGAAGGTATAATTTTTATATTTGTGGCACCATTATTTTAGAAGTTGACCACAGGAAAGGCTAGAGTCTTATTTTTTTGTAGTAAAACAGTATAAAGCTTCGGGCGTTTCCAAGCCAATCATGCAGTCCTACGAGCCTTCCGTGAGGGGAAGTGCTGCTCCACGAAGTAGAAGTAGTCATTCCGACAGTCCGTGAGGGGACGTAACTCTGCGTTACATCGATAACAGCTACCAGTACTCCTTGAGGGAGAAACGCTGTTTTACACCGCCGAAGTAAGATCCGATAGCCACAGGCGTCACAGTAGTAACGACTTGCTTGCCTCCATAAGGAGCAGTCAAGACGAAATTTTAAAGTATCGCCGTAGTGAAATATTAGGAAAATCCTAATTATAGGATTTAGGCCCGACTGTATACAAGTTAAAGTGAAAATTCGCAAGATATAGTCATAGCAGGCTGCGAACGTCGGACTTAAAGGCGATAGGTCGTTAAATGTACGAACGAATAGATCATAACGTACGGAAGTATCGTACCAGACAGATAAACTGTTATTTAAATTGAAGCAACCTAAAAGGGAAGAACAGAATAAGGTTCGAACGTAGGAGTGTTAAAACAGTCCAAATAAAGAAGACAGGAGACTATAAACATTAGCTCCAGAAAGCAGGCGAACAATTCTAACAGTACTAGAATCGAGAAGTGCTAGCTGCTATAAACTAAATCTATAGGTCTTAGAGGAGACCTCGATCCATATAGACTTTCGTTAGGATCGATAGACAGATCTACAAAGAAGCCGTTCAAGCTAGATAAATAGCCGGTTATCCAGGATAGGAATAGCAGAATTGGACCCCAGGGAACAGTAGATGTTTCGGGACTTTCGCATTCTGCAGAATAGGAAGCCGACATCGAATAAATTTCACCCTTGGAAACGGGAATTTAAGAAGATCACGTGTGATAGGCTCAGAAACACGGCCGAGTGATCGAGTAATTGTGAAGTGTAAAATAATCAAGATTGTGTGTTAAATAATATTTTTTAGTGTTTATTATGTGTTCAAAAGGGACACATCAGTATATAAAAATGTCGTCAATATTAAGTGTTTTAGATATATGTCAAAAAGTGTTTTTACGTAAGATGAATACCTTTAATATGGTGTAAAAAGTTCAAAGTGGGCCCAAAAATGAAGCACCGCACCAGATTTAAGATCAGGGGATGATCTGGAAAATATGTGAGTACTAAATTCATTTTTATTTTGGTGTCAGAAATTGATTGTGTACAAACTCACCGGAGTTATTGAGTGAAAGGGATGTGTTTTAATGAATAAATACTGAATAATCAAGAACACGGTCTGAACAATAATAAAATAAATAGAGCAATTATGAATAATTATGTAAAGAATAAATCCCGTAGAGGAAATATGTGAATAAAGGGTTAATGTATTTAACAAATGTCATAAGAGCAAGCGAAATGTCATTAATTATCATGAAAGACATTGAAATAAAGTAAAGTTGAGATATGAAAGAAATAGCTTTTGAGCTGGTATAAAGAATAAAGATAATAATAATAATTAAATATGGAAATGTTAAATAAAAATCAAATAAATTGATATGAACATAAGAACGTTAAGCCTTAACGTATGTGTAAGAAATGAGGTTCAATGGAATATTTTAAAACAGGGAGCGATTTATCGACAACGAAAAGACTAATATGTGAATTAAAATAATATGAATTGTTACTAAAGAGATTTTATCAGTTCTTGGGAAGACAGTTTCGGCTTAAAATAATGTATAGCGCATAATGAGCGCAAATATAATATTAAAGTGTCACGCTAGGAACGCGTAGTGGTTAAATACTTGGTACATTACTTATGGAGGGTAGTTGATTGCAGTGAATTGATAATTGTGTAAGTCCTCTATTTGTGACATAGGATCACGAGGCATTGTGTATGTATTTAAAAAGGGAGCTAATATATGGTATTATTGAGCGTATGTCATATGGGCCACGGCCGACTCTAAATCGCAATTTGTATAAGTCCTCTGTACGGGATTGGTTCCCGAGGCACCTGAAGAGATTCGAATGCAGGATCTTCTTATGATAAAAGCCCCTGTAATTCTCCGTCGTCGTATGTGTATTAATCTTCCCAATCAATGAGGACCCTCTCATAATTAATAAATGCCAAGGATACGGAAATGGTCTTTGAACCAAAGAATAGTTGTTTGAATGTTACGGTACAGTAAAGCCCGATCTCCCCAGAACTGGATAGAATGGGAAGGTTTGTTTTGAAAGCCTTGGGAATAAGCTACTAATGTTGGGTCAGACAGGATGTCGCCGCCACCCTAACGTGTCATAAATCGTACCCCAAGTAGTAGAGTCTAGCTTTCTTAAATCGAGATGGAACAGAGACCGTCTCGTAAGCTGTTGTAAAGAGAAATGAATACACCAGGAGTGTTTAAAGTTGTTAACGACCCGGGCGTTGAACCGAGGTCCTTAAAGATGGATATTTCGTTTGCCGGTTCAGATCGTAGTTTCTTATATGATAATGGTCTATTAAGACATAAGAGATAAATAACCATCCCTATGGTAATAATGTATGGACGTGGGATTCCACGAGTTGATTGAAGGCAACTGAGTTCGGGAGTAACTATAGTTTTTTGACTGTGTCAAGTACCTTCACGCTCTGGAGTACACAATTGATTTTCTGATTACCTTAATATATTTGTGAAATAAAGAGAGATGATAACAACTGAATGTGTGGACATGCCCAAAATATTGAATTAGATAATTAACATAGATTTTAAATATAATTATATATTTGTTTTTGAGAAATAAGAAAATATAAAAGCTAGTGTTTGAGGTGTACAAGAATGACACCGTAATAATGTAAATGCATGGAGCCAAAGAGCTCGGAGTTATGTAAACTTAATGTTAGTGCTTTATGGAAGTGAGACTAAGTAAGAATTGCTGGTTTATGTGGAAACCACAGGTTTTGAATACAATATTTGTTTATTTTATTTCGTGATCCCTTGTTCATTTGGAACAAGCAGTTGATATTTGGGTCAGTAATTAAATTGTTAAAATGTTTGTAGCGCCATTAATTTTATTAATTAAATGTATTAAATAGGAGTTGATTTTGTTGTTATTTTGCAAGTGTATCCTCTAATTAATCCAAAATATGTGAGTCACAGAGTGGGGGAACTTACCGCTGCCCCGAAATTCCGAATTGAGCTACGCTGGTATACTGTGCTTGGCATATTTCTTGCTAAATGGGCACAATATGTACATTATATGTCTGAATGTTTCAAGTCTATGCAATAATATTTATTTGATTGATATAAAAAATAGATCTTCAATGAGCCATTTTAGGCCTATAATCCAAGTGCATCAACGAACTTACGTTATTGTAAATATTATTACAGCTGTTATGCTACATACAAGCCAACTGAAAAGAAATTATTGTAAACGGAAATTATAACAACGAAGGTGCACTTTTAACTCCCTATTGAAAATGAAAATCCACAGCCTGCTTCCAGTCTCCGATCGGGTCAGGAATGGAATGAATGAAGCCCCCATCTAGCGGCGAGGATATGAACTGTGCCGGCTGCCGAGGCCTGACGCACTCCTCTGGGGCAATGATTAAATGAATGACAGATGAAATGAAATGATAGTGGAGAGTGTTGCTGGAATGAAATTTTGACAGGGAAAACCAGAGTACCCGGAGAAAAACCTGCCTGCCTCCGTTCTGTCCAACACAGATCTCACATGGAGTGACCGGGATTTGAACTACGGACCCAGCGGTGAGAGGCCGGCGTGCTGCCGCCTAAGCCACGGAGGCTTACACTATTAACTCCCTATTACATATAATAATTACATCCTCAAAATAAGAGCGATAGCGATAACATATACAGCGCCATTACATGATATGTTTTGGTTCCCATGGCAGCGAGTCTCTCTTTTTTTTTTTTTTTTTTTTCAAGGAAACTTATACAAGGAGATTGTTTCTATGGATGAAAACGAGTAAGAAGCATCTGTAAACTTCTAGGAACACACAACTAGGCATGTCATACCATCTCTCAGCGGAACAGAGCTACTACTGTAAATGAAGTACCGGTATTAAGAAAGCGTCGAAGAATCGACTCTGCCGCTACAGAAATGGGAAAATCGTCGATCCATCGACGCTTGACGGTTTTAGGGTTAAACTAGCATAACTACTGTCGACCAAAGTATTATGTGCACTCGAGTTTGAAGGTTGTTTGTGAAGTAACCAATAGACCTACATAAAATCCAATCACATCATCATTTTTGTCTTTCTATTTTACGTTAGTTCATGTAGGTTTGTAATTTTTAATTTATATTTTAATATTTTTTATCGCAGTTGGGACACAAAATGTGCCCGTTTTTAAGCGTGTTTCAACCATGCGTCACATTTAAGAATTATTATCTCAAAACCCCGTCATCAAATCGAATGCAAATTTTAACACAATATATATTAGAATGTTGTATAACTGGTTTATTAATTTCAAAATTTGGTGTGTCCAAGAAACAAAGTTGTTATCATTTTTGTAAGGTAACTTTTTCTCGGCTCGGGGTGGTTGGAAAATATAGCTCTTGGTCGAGTTGTAATCCTTATACATCAAGAAGTTATGCTGTATGACTGTGAAATAAGTAAATTAATTCATTTATTTTATATCGGTTTATATTTGTTCGTGGAAATAAGGCATGATTCACCAGCCTGCCGCTCCGGCGTAAGCTGTACAGCGTTGCTGAGATGGAGCCCATCACTGCCGAGCGAGGCGAGGGCGTATTTCCCCGTTCAAATATAAACCGATATAAAATTAGTGAATTAATTTACGTATTTTAAAGTCATACAGCATAACGTTTTGATGTATAAGAATTACAACGCGACCAAGAACTACATATTCCAATCACCCCAAGCCGAGAAAACGTTACCTTACACAAATGATAACAACTTTGTTTCTTGGACACGCAAAATTTTGAAATTAATAAGCCCGTTATATAACATTCCAATGTATATTGTGTTAAAATCTGGATTCGATCTTATGACGGGTTTGTGAGATAATAATTCTTAAATGTGACGCATGGTTGAAACACGCTTAAAAACGGGCACTTTTTGTGTTCCAACTGCGATAAAAAATATTAAAATATAAACTAAAAATTCCGAACCGACATGAGCTCACGTAAAATAGAACAACGAAAATGATGATGTTATTGAATTTTATGTATGTCTATTAGTTACGTCACAAACAACCTTTAAACTCGAGTACACATAATACTTTGGTCGACAGTAGTCAGTATTTGTTAGTTATATGTGATATTTTGTTAATATACTTAATGAGTGATTGACCTTCAAATTTGTTTGGTTAGTGATTGTTAAATGGTCAGGTTAGAGTGGATTGTATAGTTAGCTGCTTGAGTTGTCTTAATCACTGTCTGCACGACAGTTATGTTCCAAATCCACTCTAACCTGACTTTATAACAACAATTACATACTGTATACTGACTAGTTGTAGCCTCCGTGGCTTAGGCGGCAGCACGCCGGCCTCTCACCGCTGGGTCCGTGGTTCAAATCCCGGTCACTCCATGTGAGATTTGTGCTGGACAAAGCAGGGACAGACAGGTTTGTCTCCGAGTACTCCGGTTTTCCCTGTCACAAATTTCATTCCAGCAACACTCTCCACTATCATTTCATTTCATCTGTCATTCATTTAATCATTGCCCCAGAGGAGTGCGTCAGGCCTCGGCAGCCGGCACAGTTCATATCCTCGATGCTAGATGGGGGCTTCATTCCATTCCCTGACCCAGTCAGTCGACTGGAAGCAGGTTGTGAATTTCCATTATTTTTAGTCGGTTTACCCTCCAGGTTGGCTTTTCCCTCGGACTGAGTGAGGGATCCCACCTTTACCACCTCCAGGGCAGTGTCCTGGAGCTTGAAACACCTTTCAGGGGATACAACTGGGGAGGTGAGATCAGCACCTCGCCCAGGTGGCCTCACCTGCAAAGCGAACAGGGCCCTCTTGAGGGAAGGGAAGCAGGCTGTGGATTTTTCATATTGACTAGTTGTGGTAGTTTAATTACTACTGCAACTACAAAGGTGTGCAAATTATTAGACTCGACGCCATGGCGAAATGTAAATATTATAAGTCAGAAACCTGTACGATAATACGGCTCATTATAGTACAAGTTTTCATTATGATACAGTTTCTCCCATCAATCAGAGTCAAGAAACAGATGTGTAACCAATTAGGTAAGGATAGCATCGCACCTGAGCTGACTTCCACGGCCTTCCTATTTTAAATTTCACTGCGTGCCTAGTGTCATAGTGGGATATTCCCGGAGGCCATGGTCAAATACAAGCTATTCTCTGCGTCCGATGCGCTCTGTTCAGTATAAAAAACTGGCGAAATCTCGACAGATATTGATAAATATTTATGTTCGAACATAAAATAGTTATAATTATCGTCGAACATAAACAGTCGTATACAACTCGCCTATAATGGTAATTAAGGCACTCGTATGGACACTCGCTACGCTCGTTTTATAAACATTCTCGTGCCTTAATTATTGCCATTATAGGCTCGTTGCATAATGTACTATTATACTTTTCCCGGCTTAATGCACAAAATATGTTTGCAAGGCCATTAAATCCCTTGCAATGTTTAACCAAGAGTCTTAATTCTATTTTCTTTTATGAAACTCAAAGTAAAATGATTTTTTAGAATTTCCACTAACAGAGGAGCTTTGCTACTGCAAAATGCTACACGTTTGGTTTTGATTACTTCACTCTACTTTTCGTGTGAATTTAGAGCAGAGGGTTTTGGAGTCATTATACTGATGATCCGCTCTTGAACTATTCAAAGATTCATGAACTATGGATTGAAACCACCTGACTTAGAGGGTACATTCCAAGGGCAATGAAAAAATAGAAAACCAGCCAAGCTCGAAGTATCCCTCGGAATCCCCAATTCTTGAAAGTTTCCAGACACAATTCCTTATGTAAAAAATGTGTAAGTCGATAAGTGAGGAAACATTACTAAGCAGGGTAACAAAATATGTCAGCAGTTGGTCAATAAAATGACGTTGAATAACAAATGGTAACTGATTTAAATCATTTATTTGATTCTAATAATTTGCACAACCCTGTACATAATAAATAGTAGATTAGTTAAAATTCTGAGGAATGCAAAGCAATGGAATCCAGGAAAAATAAACTTGAAATGGCCTTCCAAGTAACAAAAGATACATACAACAAGAAATCCCTTTCATGGGGTCCAAAATTACACATTATAAGACAGTGATTAAACCAGACGCACTGTACGCATCAGAAACTCTGAACATGAATTTCATAGGCCCGATGGAGAAACTCGAATTAAAGGAAAGGTAATGTTTAAGAAAAATCATAGGATCAAATCTTCAGGATAATAAGATAGTATACATCACGAATGAAACTCTCTACAAGAAAACTGAAAAACTCTCAGATACTATGCAAAAAAGGAGGATACATTTTTACGGTCATCTTCTCAGAATGAGCTCTAATAGATTAACCAAACAAATCTTTGATTTCTTTCGTAACCGCCAAACCAAAACCCTAATGGTTTAAAGAAACTGGAAAAGAACTAGTAGAATTAAAAATTACAGAAAATTCACCACACAATCTAAAAGCTAAATTAATTAATAAAGGCAAAAATATAAGGTTCCAAGACAAATCTACACAATATCCAAACTCATAATCTGGGAAGAAGAGTGGAGAAGAAGGAATGAAGCGATACTGGGCACTAAGGAAACAACAACACACAGAGAAATGATTGATTCAACGTACCCCAAAGATGGTGAAAAGGGAGAAGAAGAAGAAGAAGAAGAAGAAGAATTGCCCAACAAGCCACTCTTCCCTTCCCCCCCCCCCCTCTCTCTCTCTCTCTTTCCCTCTGAATCCTGAAATAGCTAGGGATTCACCGCTCACCAGGCATGCTGCAACATTTTCGTGTGGACAGTCGAGTCATGGTACAGTACAACCTCTGTAATCCATCACCTTTGGGACTGAGGGTATCGTCGGAACGCAAAAGAGGTTGGATTATCAGAAAGTACAGAAAAATACGGATTTACATTAGAATAAACAATCTCTGAACTCAAGATATCGGAGTTCCTTTCTTTCTTTCTTTCTTTCTTTCTTTCTTTCTTTCTTTCTTTCTTGGTAGAGTCACATCCACAATGTGTTGTCAAGCAGTTAAAATTTAGGCCTTTTTAATGTTTTGCGATTTTTAAGAGCGTTTTCACCATCTATCGGCGTTGTACATGATTCAATGTCTTTCCGATTTATTTTCCAATCTCTTATTGTCGTAACGCCTACATTGAGTTCCTTGGCAATTTTTTGAGTGATTCCCCTTTGTCCAGTCTTTGTAGCACTGTTCATTTTTCATTTAAAGAAAGAGTAACGTGTTAACGTTTCACTCCTGACATGTTGAAAATAACACACACAACTGTACAGTGCACACAACGTACAGTAAACAAATTACCGTACAGTATTGTAACGAACACAGAAGAACAATGTCGTAAGACCAAGAAGCTGTAAGCACTAGAAACTTCACAGTGCAGTACGTAGCCTACTATACTAAACACGGACGACAGAAACGATACGAGAGATGACAGAGCACTAAAGCGGACAAGAGATAACAAGTACCTGTAAACAACAAGGGCGCGATGTGTAACATTCACAACCTCGAGCCGGGGCAAGTTCGGCTCGAGCACGGTCGGATCAACCGGAGCGGCGGACCAGCCGAGGGCGGACGACAGGGGTTCTACTGTTCATAAAACAGGGATGTCCAATTATTTTTACTGTAGATTAAAAATACTATTTCACAAATAATAACATTTCGACTATCACAACTTGTAATGAAAACACTATTATTCCGATTCCTACGACAGATTTTAAATTGAAGAATAGATCTCAGAGGAGTTTGTGCTAGCAAGAACTTCTTGGCTCGTATGACGACAGCACAAAATTTCATTTAAAGAGCACCATTGTTGAGAACGCCTGGTTTACACATAAGAAGAAACACCTATCTTGGCGCAGTCTGAATAGATATTTTTTGACCTGTGCAAATCTCACAGCCTGTCCAACTGCTTTCCATCCCTTGACATGCAACACTTGAAACGTTGTTGCCAGACTGCTTACATAGAATGTTAAGGTCGTAAGCCAAGATTACCTGCTGAACACTGCTGACTGGCTCGAGTGAATGGTGAAGGATATTAGGACGTATCACTGAGCTAGGATATTTAGAATATTATGGAATGATTTGTAACATTGTGATTATTTTTTACATCGTTATGCCCTACTCAGGAACTCGGTTGAACCTGCTTCCTAACGTGTTGGCCTTCCTTTCCTCCCAAAATCTCTTCATCCTCTCGCTAAGCTTCTTCTTTCGTTCTTTTGTCCAAGAATAGGGGCATTGTTGTTGGGTTTGTCTGCAAATTGATGATTGTCAATTTTGGTTCTGAATTTGAAGGGAAGAAGGGGGAATGTGACTCAAAATGTAAAATCGAGATATCAGCGCGATCTGGTGGGCCTCTTTGCAACGTATTGACGGCACAATTGTGTCTGGTTAAGAACAATGACGGTCGTGAGAAAATGACGTTTCAAGTTGACGCTTACATAGAAGTGCATATAAGCCTGGACTGAACTGCAAGTGACAGGAACTGCACAGTCAAGATGTTTGCCAACATCCGGAACAGATAGGAACCAGAAAAAGAAGTAGAAGAAGAAAATAATAATAATAAGAAATTCGACCTCAGACAGAAAAATATAACTGACTAACGGGCTTAGGATATAGTGATCATCAGCTCCGTTCTGCAGGAAAAATAAGCTATCTTTTATATCCGAAAAATTCACAGTAGGCTAATTTAAAAAGCAATGTAAACCCAGCGCTGTCATTTCTTCATGGTGACTGCTTCTATGTTCGCATACAATGTACCGATTTAAAAATGTAGTCCATTTTTTCCCGTTTCGCTGGCTCTAAACACAATGTTGTTCACAACAGCTCCATGAAGCACCGCTCGATTTGGTTAACATGGATTTGCGTCTTATCACAAAAGCCTGTATATACTCTTTTATCAACATTTCTATCGAGTACAACTCTCGTAGTGATAGGCTCGTAACCCATCAGACTATATTCAAATGGACCAATCAATACTCCAGCACACGTGGGGTGACACCGAGAGGGGAACTCACGTTGGATCGCAACATGCACACAGCGACCAACTCGCAAATTAAACAATCTACTTACATGAGTCTCCCTGAAACAGTGC
Source organism: Meconema thalassinum (assembly GCA_946902985.2). Classification (NCBI taxonomy): domain Eukaryota; kingdom Metazoa; phylum Arthropoda; class Insecta; order Orthoptera; family Tettigoniidae; genus Meconema; species Meconema thalassinum. The sequence continues at coordinate 412,523,352 of OX336393.1, forward strand.
ACAGATGAGAGTCGGATCACAAGGAACATGTAGCCTACTTTCTCTTGAATGTGTGGGTATAGTTATTATGTATCTATTTATCTGCGCACAACAGGATTTTCATCCCAATTGCAGTGGCATAAAAATTACACAGTATGTTATCTTATAACTTATACTAACTTAAACTAAAGAGTAACTCTCTCTCTCTATCTTAAGTCAACAGCCCAGGGGCTGGTTTGCAGAAACTTGCCAATCTTCTCTATTCTCCGCCATCCTCTTCAGTTCACGATATGATTTTGTGCTCGTGGCTGTCATTAACTGTGCGATGTAAGTAAGTGGTGGTCTTCCTCTTGTGTTTTTCCCTTCTAACATCCCTTCGATGACTCTTGCTAGCAGGCTATTATGTCTGAGAATATGGCCTAACATATTTGCTCTTCTTGTTTTCAGACTCTTCATAAAGCTTCTACTTTCTCCTGCTCTTCTGAATACCTCTTTATTTGTCATATGTTGTATTCTACTGATCTTAAGGATTCTTCTCCAGCACCAAGCCTCTAAAGCCATCAACTTCCTCTCTTCTGACTTCCCTATTGTCCAGATCTCACTACCATACAAAACCACACTCCACACGTACGGTATGTCTTCAACAGTCTTTCCTTATTTTTAGGTGTATACTTCTGGATGTAAAGAGATTCTTCTTTCTATAAAAGGCGTTCGTTGCCTGAATAATTCTACTCCGAAAGCAGTAACTAAATAATACTAATTAAAATAACTAGGTGTGAAACTAAAACAGTATAGTACAAATAATACATGTGTAATACAAGGTTGGCTAGGTAGAATGACACAGTGGTAAGAATTCATGATTTACAATTTGCAAGTTTTGAGACATTATTACTGGAGAGTGGTTAGAAATTTCATCAAAAATACTGTCAAGGAAGTACTAAAATCTATGGCATTATTTTTTGAACAACATTGTTGAAAAGATTACATTGCTTAGTCTGTTCAGCGGTGAATTTTTGTGGGCAGATGTCCTGGTTCTTTTAATATTGTTCCTTGAATTGATGCGTGGTACATGAAAATTTAAGAGAGATAACTCGTTGCTCTTATCAAGGAGTGTAATATTGAATGTTCTTGTGATGAACGTTAAGAGTTGTACCTTACAACATCGTTATGCCCTACTCGGTTGATCCTGCTTAGCTGATGTGTTAGCCTTCTTTCCTTCCAAAATCTCTTCATTAAGTTTTGTTATAATTCCGCTTTTTCATTCAGAAGAATTGATTCAGGGAGGGAGCCTGTCCAACTGCTTTCCGTCCCTTGACATGCAACACTTGAAGCGTTGTTGCCAGACTGCTTACATAGAATGTTAAGGTCGTAAGCCAAGATTACCTGCTGAACTCTGCTGACTGGCCCGTGTGAATGGTAAAGGATATTAGGACGTATCACTGAGCTAGGATATCCCTCCCTATATTATTCTGCTAAGGTCCCATTCCAGTTTTGTACCGAAAAAAGGTCCCATTAACACCAACCTACACATATGGGGTACCTACAGGTTCAGCATAACCCAATGCGTAAGCAAAACGCACTCACTTACTCTTTAAATGCCTCACAATTAAATAAATAACTTAAAACATGTACAGCCTATTTATAATGAAATAATGAAAGAATGCAACACAGTAACCATGGTAACAGAATCTCACAGGTCCATCTATTTCTGTCAGACGGAATGCAATTCCAATTATTACATTACTGTACTGTGAACCTTTCCAGACGGTTATAAGGTTATCACTGAACCAAATTAAGCTGTAAAATTCATCAATACATACAGTATAATGCGCTTAAGGGGGTCAAGGGGCACTCTATATTTTTTCACGCAATTTTCACGTGTGAGTGTAGTACGAAAGGTATTTTTCACCCGACTATAAAGGGTCTCCGAAAACCAAATTTAATGGCCCTTTTAAATGAACAGTGTCTGTGATATTCCCAGAAAACTAACTTCGCCCTGATATACCTATGAAGGAATGACAAACCCCTAACCACTGCACCAGTAGCTGAATTGATAAAGTTAGATTATTCATACCAAGGATAAATCAGTCATAGCATTCATGATTGAGATTTTGCTAAGTGTACTCTTTACTAGAACTAGAATATTCGCGGGCGAAGCCGCGACGGGTAGTGCTAGTTTAGAATATTTTGGAAAGATTTGTAACATTATGATTTTATTTACATCGTTATGCCCTACTCGGTTGACCCTGCTTAGCTGATGTGTTAGCCTTCTTTCCTTCCAAAATCTCTTCATCCTCTCCCTAAGCTACTTCCTTCGTTCTTCTGTCCAAGTTACAGTGGCTCTGATGTTGGGTTTGTCTCCAAATTGGTGATTGTCAATTTTGGTTCTGAATCTACATCTGTCTAGTAGACTACAATGTCTTCTGAGATGTTGGATTCATGGAGATCTGCTTCAATTTCACATTGCCAGCCGTTCTTGGTTTTTAATGGAAAGGCCAGGTTGGGAATTATTTTAGTTAGTCTGTGATATTATAATTTTAAATGATTATGTTGACTTCGCTGGGGTCTGGCGTTACGTTACGGTGACGGGACGAAATGTACTGAGGTGTGTGACGTCATAGTACTGCTTGAACTTCCTCCTTTCCCCGCGCACTCTGGTGAGCGTGACGTCATCCAGCCAGCTACCTACTATGACCTTGGTTTCCACTTGTTTTTTTATTTTATTTTTTTATTTATATATATAGCCTATATATATATATATATATATATATTTACTTTTTTTTTGCTAACGGACTTTAGAGTTCACGCTGCATTTGTAGCATTTAAAATGATATAAAGTCTAGTCTTTCAGACTGACTATCAGTGTTTTTAATTCTAATAATGTGTCCATAGAATTACAATCGACTTTTCCGAAAAGTGAGAGAGATTTTTCTCAGAATGACAATGTATTTCCTGGGATGATACTTTCCTCTGTATTCCCTCTTTACAAACTGGGACAAATATTTTTCGTAGAATTGCCCTTTCTTGTTTCTTTATATCTTTGGTTAAAGATCCGCACCAACGATTATACTCTGCGAGCTTCCAGAATGGTATTGACATTTGGCCGGAAATTCCACGTCGGTCATCACCCCTCTGCCTATTGACCAATCAATGTTCGCATAGTTGATGTCATAATACTCTGCGTTGCAATATTACACCCCACGAGCTTCAGTGCCTGGTAAGCTGTATCTCTGGCTGGTACAGTTCGGCAACCTCGTTCTCAGACCACATGGCGAGGCAAGAACTGTCAATCCCAGTCTGGCAGATCACAGAGTATAGCCCAAGGTTTCCGATGCATATAACACTCCAGGTTCCAATACTGTATTATAGTGATAGTGATTATTATTATTATTATTATTATTATTATTCGTTTGTCTTATCCATTAACATTAGTATTAACATAATTAATGTATTCTTTATTAATCATCAAAATGAATTTGTATTTATTGTATTTCATTAAATTATTCCACATGTTTTATATTGAGTGGCTAAATGTAAGAGAGAGCTAACTTCGCAACTAGCAAAGACATTAAATAAATCAATAAAATAAATAGAACAGCCTCTCTTTACTGTAACATGGGAAAACCAATCACCGTACGTGGATCCTTCCCGGACACCATTTCTTTGTTACGTAATGCTGCACAACACAGAGAAATATGGCATCCGCTTAAATAAACCATCTTTCCCCGCTAAACCCCGCTACGAAAAGTAAGCTAGACAATTCATTGCCAGTAGACAAAGATTTGTATGGTGGACCTTTATACGAAGCTTCACTTCGATTAGCCTACTTCAGTAGGATACGAGAACTAAAATCATGTTTTTAACATTACTGCCACAATGTTGAAATTTTGAAACCCATTGAACGGAATTAGATGCTGATATATTAAGCTATAAGTAAAGATTCGTTGTGCCAAGTTTTACTGCGCTCGGATAATCTGAGCGCCAGAAAAGTGTTTTAAATACTTGAAATTCACATGGCCGTCATGTTGTTTTTGTGTTGATCATATTCTGGAACGTCATAAATGTGAACTTAGTTAATAATCCTCTATCACCATACAACATTACAGTTTTATTACTGCAATGGTTTCGGAGTTATTAAGAACCGTTGAATATTTCGCGTGACCTCCATGTTAGATTGGTTCATATTTTGTCACAGCGTTATGAACTAGTAAATTATTATCATTATTATTAGACCCTATTATTATAATAGTGGTTCATTATACAAGGTTTCACTTCGATTGCGTGATTGGGATATAAAAATTAAAAAAATATGTTTTTAAACATTCGCACCACCGTCATCTTGATATTACTTTAATCAGATGGCAATGCGTTAAGCTCTAAATACAGATTTACTGTGCCATATTTCGCTGCACCCTGGTGACTAAGTCAGCAGGAAATCCCATGTCGGAATTCAAATTTCGCTTGTTTGTTTTTCAATTTCATATTCCAGAAGGTCATATACAGAAATTACTTTATAGCTTTGTAACATCTTGTCAATTTTCAACTTGATCGATGCAATATTCTCGGAGATATTGGTAACATCAATAAATCCATAAGTAAAGATGAATACGCTACATAAGAATTAATGAATGATGAATACATTGATTCAATAAAAGACACGATGAGAAAAAGGAGAATTGCCCGTTTCTGTCATTTATCGAGATTACATGAAAACAGACTATTAAAACAAGTATTTAACTATTTTTGGACAAGCAAAGCAAAAAATAATTGATTCAAAGAAGTTCAAAATGATTTAGAAGAGTTGAATATTACAATGCATCGAATTGCAAATACAGAAGAAAAGAGGATTCTGAAGAACAAAATTAACCGACTTGCATTAATAACTCAGCAACGAAAACAATATGTCATATCTGATGAGGATAGGGCAGCCAGAATGAGAGGATTTGGGAGAGGAGGGACATGACAACTGTATTCCCTATCAATCTGTAGATGTTTTAAAAGTATTTGGATGGATTTTAGCGCTCCAATGTGTGCGTTAACTATGTAAACAATTAATTAATTAATACAGAGAATGAACAACAACAGACATACAAAGAAGATCTTTGATGTAGAAAACAGCTCAAACAGGAAAACTAATTGGTATCATGAAATAGAGGAAGACTTAAGGCAGGTGGGGATCGACAGGCAAATGATTGGAGACAGAGGAGAATTCAGAAACAAAACTAAGAATACAAAATTTAAAGTAAATGAAAAGAAGAAGAGGGGAACATTGTGGATAGAACAACGGAAACAGGAGAACAGTCAAAGGATGAAGAGATTTTGGGAAGAAAAGAGGAAGAAGGGAGAGAAGTGAAAATTGTGTCATCATGAGATATTTAAGTTCAAACACTGTCCATAAGGGCAAACATGATATAATAATAATAATAATAATAATAATAATTATTATTATTATTATTAAATACATAAATATAAAGAAATAAATGAATACATAAATAAATACGAAATGATTAAATAAAAATATACAATAAAATAAAATAAATAATAAATTTAAAAAGTTAGAAATAAATAAGAATCAGTTCTATTGAAGGATGATGATAATAATAATAATAATAATAATAATAATAATAATAATAATATCGTATGGCCACGGGTGCTGGATGCAAGCTTTGTTATTTGACACCCAGAGGGCAGCTTGCATGTCAAATTTTGTCGTTCCTTGGAACGCTATGAAAGTCAAGGATAGATGTCTAAGCTTCTTGACACTATAGCGCTTTCTAGTAGAGAATGGAGGAACTTTGTGTTGGCGGAAAATCCCGAGATTAATTTTGCCATTATGAACACAGCCTGCTGAATTCAAATGGGTTCTTTAACATGCCAACAACGTATGACATGCATGTCTTGATTTTTGTCGCCCTTCAAAAATCAATTACTACGGCCAGGAGCGAACCAGCAAGCTTGGGGTTGGTAGTCTGACACGATAACCACTCACCCACCGTGGCAAGGTTACTGAATGATGAATACAATATAACACTGATCTGTAATTGACAGAATATTGTACACTGAATTGCTAAATATTCTATGATGAGTTCAAAGAATTGTTTATTGAATATTGAAGCAGAAAGGCGAGCAACTAATCATTCAGTGGGTCCCACAAAAAGTGGACAAAGGCCCCGCGTGACAGATATTTATTGGCGTTGCGGTTAATAAGATGAGCCGCCGCAATTATAGACAAGTGTTATGTTTCGGTGGAAATAGAAGTGTAGCACTTGTCTAGCGTTAATTGGTAACACAGTGCAAGGGGGATGGGGCTGTAGGGGGTGGTGACACGGGTCAGTGACGGGCTGGCGCCGCATCGGGGGCTAGTCCAGACTCCCTTCATGTCCAACCGTCATTTCTCGCCTAATTTCCCGTCAGTCGCCAGCAAGTCGCCCAGCCAGCGGTATCTGACACCTCATAATGACTTCTTAGAAGATTGCTGTTTACCCATAACCTTTCTTCTTCTCCTTCTTCCGATTCGGCCAACAAAGGACCACGTCATTTCAACTGCTTCTTGCTGCATCGAGCTTTAACACCCTCCCAGTACTTTCGCATTAGTTCTCGATGCTGTTATTTCCCCAGTCCACTTCTTGCCTGTTGGAAGCCTACTGTCGACCAAAGTATTATGTGCACTCGAGTTTGAAGGTTGTTTGTGAAGTAACCAATATACCTACATAAAATCCAATAACATTATCATGTTCGTCGTTCTATTTTACGTTAGTTCATGTAGGTTTGGAATTTTTAATTTATATTTTAATATTTTTTATCGCAGTTGGAACACAAAAAGGGCCCGTTTTTAAGTGTGTTTAAACCATGCTCACATTTAAGAATTATTATCTCAAAATTCCGTCGGCAGATCGAATCCAAATTTTAACACAATATACAGTGGATTGTTGTATAACTGGTTTATTAATTTCAGAATTTTGTGTGTCCAAGAAACAACATTGTTATCATTTTTGTAAGGTAACTTTTTCTCGGCCCGGGGTGGTTGGAAAAATGTAGTTCTTGGTCGCGTTGTAATCCTTATACATCAAAACGTTACGCTGTATGACTATGAAATACGAAAATTAATTCACTTATTTAATATCGGTTTGTATTTGAATGGGTAAATAAGACATGGTTCACCAGCTAGCCGTTCTAGGAAAAGCTGTACAGCGTTACCGAGATGGAGCCCATCACTTTCGAGCGAGGTGCGCCATGACGCGTGATGGGCTCCATCTCGGCAACGCTGTACAGCTTTCCCCGGAGCGGCTAGCTGGTGAACCATGTCTTATTTCCCCCATACAAATACAAACCGATATAAAATAAGTGAATTAATTTACGTATTTCACAGTATTACAGCATAACTTTTTGCCCTCACTGTAGACAGAGCTAGAAAGCCCTCTAAGGTTTTGGTAAGAACATTGTAACTAATAGAAGTTACTCGAAAGAAACAATAATTGTTGTGTTTAAGTTTGACTAAACTTTTATCCAGCAGATTACCGACTAAAAGTTTAGAAAGGGTAAGAAAAACAAACCTAACTTTAGGCAAAACTACAATTCACAGGTAAATTATAGGACAAGGCAAATTCGCCTCGTGTAGGAAGCTGGCTGAGCAAGCTATACTCGTCTTTAATAATTTACAAGAGATAACTAAAGTAAACTTTATGTGCAGTATTAGCAGGAGTTTTGCCATAAACACAACATATGATTAAATCTGTATTAAACTTAGTATTCAGTACTCGTGATTATCTATATATATAAAAATCAATGTTACGAATAGTTTGTCTGTATGTATGTCTCCTATGCGTTCATATACCATTCGTCCGATTGCGATGAAACTTGGGTGAAATGTTGAGTACACTCCAAGGAAGGTTTCTGACTTAGTAAATCCATTTTACAATAGGTAGCGCACGCGTAGATTCAACAAATGAGCGACGATGCGCGAAGCGTTTCAAGAAAGTCCCGTATGTGTTCATATACCATCCGTCCGATAGCGATGAAACTAGGGTGAGATATTGTGTACACTTACGTGAAGGTTTAAAAATTAGTGAATACATTTCACTGTAGATAGCGCACGAGTAGATTCAACAAATGAGCGACGACACGCAAAGCGTTTCAACAAAGTACCGTATGCATTCATATACCATTCATCCGATAGCTATGAAACTTGCGTAAAATGTTGTGTACACTGCAGGGAAATTTTCTGGCTTAGTACATCCACTTTACAATAGGCAGCGCACGAGTAGATTCAACAAATGAGCTACGATGCGCGAAGCATTTCAACAAAGTCCCATATAAGGTAATTTACCATTCATCCGATAGCGATGAAACTTTGGTGAGATGTTGTGTACACTCCAGGGAAGGTTTCTGGCTGAGTACATCCATATCACAATACGTAGCGCAAGAGTAGAATCAACAAATGAGCGACGACACGCGAAGAGTTTCAAACAAGTCCCGTATGCATTCATAAACCATTCGTCCGATTGCTATGCAACTTGGGTGAGATATTGTGTACACATCATGGAAGGTTTCTGTCTTAGTAAATCCACTATACAATAGGCAGCGCACAAATAGATTCAACAAATGAGGGACGACGTGCGAAGCGTTTCAACAAAGTCCCGTATAAGGTCATATAGCATTCTGCCGTTAGCGGTGAAAATTGGGTGAAATATGGTGGACACACCAAGGAAGGTTTCTGGCTTAGTAAATACATTTCACAGTAGGTAGCACACGAGTAGATTCGACAAATAAACGACGACACGCGGAGCGTTTCAATACAGTCCCCTATGCCTTCATATCCCATTAGTCCGATAGCGATGAAACTTGGGTGAGATGCTGTGGACACTTATGTGACGGTTTCTAACTTAGTAAATACATTTTACAGCAGGTAGCGCACGAGTAGATTCAACAAATGAGTGACGGGGTGCGAATCGTTTAAACAAAATCCGGTATGCGTTCATATACTATTCATCCGATTGCGATGAAACATTGATCAGCTATTGTGTACACGCCAGTGAAGGGTCTCGACTTAGTAAATCCATTTCACAATTAGTAGCGCAAGAGTAGGTGCAACAAATGGGTGACGACGCGCGAAGCGTTTCAACAAAATCCCCTATTGCGTTCATATAACCTTCTTCGATTGCGATGAAACCTTGATGAGTTATTGTGTACACGCCAGGGAAGGGCTTCGACTTAGTAATACATTTCTCAATAGGTAGCGCACGAGTAGATTCAACAAATGAATGACAGCGCACGAATCGTTTTAAGAAAACCCCGTATACGTGCATATACCATTCATCCGATTGCGATGAAACATTGATGAGTTATTGTGTACACGCCAGGGGAGGGTTTCGACTTAGTAAATCCATTTCACAATAGGTAGCACACGAGTATATGCAACAAATGGGTGACGACGCGCGAAGCGTTTCAACAGAATCCCCTATGCGTTCATATAACCTTCTTCGATTGTGATGAAACCTTGATGAGTTATTGTGTACACGCCAGGGTAGGGTTTCGACTTAGTAAATCCATTTCAAGTAGGAAGCGTATGAGTAGAATCAACAAATGAGTGACAGCGCACGAATCGTTCAAACAAAATCCCGTATACGTTCATATGCCATTCATCTGATTGCGATGAAACTTTTGAAAGTTGTTGTGCACGCTCCCACGAATGATTCTAAATTAGAAAATCCATTTTACGATAGCTTAGAGGCAGTGAACGGAAATTGAAAAAACATGTTGTGTATCCAAAATCACTTCAAGAAACAGAATTTCAACGCCAACACTTTCTTTGATTGGCATTGCAACGCATGCCGGGTACAGCTTGTTTCTTTAAATACAAGATAATATTGGGAAAGGAAGTTCATACCTAACAGCTCTTCGAACAAATATAATTGAACTCCAGGATATTATAGCAATTTTAATTGCCTCGACAATAATAGAATTTCGAACAATATGTACAATTAAGAGCTCTGAGACCTATAACAAGAGTGACAAGAACCTTACAAGGATTTTCGAACAATTTGTACAATAACACGAATAACAAGAACCCTTACAAGGGTATAGATTCTTTGGTTACTGAATTGGGTGGTAAGTAAATTCTGGACTAGAATGCTTTCGTAATAAGGCGAAAAAATGTTTAGACAAAAAAATATAGTTACAGTTAGAAATTCCTGAGCGTAGCAGGAAGACGATTAGAAAGTGGATTATAACCACTAATATTTAAACAGACACTAATTGATGCTATATTCAAATTTGTAGAGGTCACCTCAGTGAAACGTCGATTACATAAGAAAAAATTCAAAAATGTTTTAACAATTGGGATATTACACATTCAACATTCCTGAACGCAGCAGGAAAATGAAAGTTCAGATTAAAATGTGGATTTATAACCACATAGAGTATTTATACAGAGCTACGGAAGTGATACATGAAAAAATGGTAGGGAGCCTATTAATAGGCAAGGCCTCATAGAAAATATTACAAGAAAATTATTTAAATTATGCTGAATTGTTAGTAATAGGAAAATTGGTGATAGAGGAAATGGGGAATCAAAGTCTGGCTAATTTTATTGTTTCAAACGGAACGCGGCGCGGAAGATAGCCACACGAACACCTTTCGTAGCACTAACAGTTTTGTTGAGCATGGGTGGATTGTCACTATTGCAGTTTATAGTTCAATTTGAGTTGAAAGTCAGCAGTAATTTGACTTTACAGAGTTTTGAAGTAGTAGCTGGTATAGTTTGTCACTTGGCAGAGTCTATTGCATGATTTGAAGTTTCACAAGTTGATGGAAACATAAGAAGTACCATGGTTGTGCATGGCTTTCAATGGCAAGCTTAGTTAAGTTTAAGCAAAGCAAGGAAATTTTCCTCGTTGGGCAGTTAGAAGATTGCACAAGTATGTGAAAATTTAAATTCTGCTGAAAGGGTTCATTAAAATATTTCGATTTAGATTTCCAAAAGCCCCATAAAATTTGATGATAAAACCACTTAGTGGAGTACTTGTCTTTTCATTGCAGAGCAGTTGATGTTTCCGGCCAGCCGTTACAACAAGATTAAAACATGGCGTCTATTAAAAAAAAAAACATGGTTGGAGAAGATGAGCTCCTCCTAGGAAGAGGGCTGAACTGTCTCGCCTTAGCAAACGAAGAGAAGTGATCGAGAAATATCAAACGCTCGGAGAGCCAGAGCGAAGAGAGGAAGGGAGGGGGAAACAAAGGAAGAGATACAGAGCAGGCAACATACAAGAAACAAATTATACATAAGACAGTTTCGATACAATGGAGTTGAAATCTTCATGGAGATTGTAGATTCCATCTACTTCAAAGTTGTAGAACTTGCAGTTGTAGTTCTGAAATTACTGGAATCAAAGGCTTCAACGAATTGCCGCATGGAGAGCTGTGGAGAATCTTACAAGGAAATTGCACATCTGAAACAGACTTTCAAAAGGGACAAGAACATGCACAGAGATAACAGGAAATAAGAACGTCTCTGTTGGCGTTTACGAAAAAAGGGAAGCTAAAGAAAAAACGAAAATAAAGGAAGACAAATCAAAGAGTAAACAATTATTAAAACTAACGTTAAGTGTATATTCCAAAGAAAATACCACATATAGCCCCGTGTACTTTGGATGTGTGTAGAATCTGTCTGATAAACGGTGTTAATTGTGATGGCTGTATTAGTGTGTGTTATCTGTGATTCATGTAGAAGGACTGCAGAAGATTTTTTTTTCAAGTTGTTCCTATTTTGCTACGGACGTTACTACTAAATGCCATCGCAGTCAGCCCCTGGTGGGCAAACGTTGGAACTAATATAGCGTTATGAAATTAACCTACAAATTTTAGCTTCCACAAGTGAAGTTAGTGGAAAATTCTTCTTCATGCTATAAACCTATGATATGGGACCGCCGGCTTTACTTCCCCTCCGAAAGAAGGCATACTGAGGGATTTTTAACGCTCTTAAAAAAACCGACGACATCGGCCGGGTATGAACCCGCTATCTTGGGCATAGAAGCTCAGCATGGTACTAACTACGCCACCGAAGCCACATTTTGTACGTAAGGTTGTAATCGAGCACCCCCAAGACATTTCTAAGTTTAATTAGATGCTGTTTTAAGGGGTGGAACAGCGAGGTCATCTGCCCCTGCTACTGCTTCATGTTGAAGGAGGTTTCACCAATTTTGTTGACAGACGACAAGTGTCATTCCAAGAGACATGTCATCCATAACGGAATTAACTTTATCAGCGGAAATGATTACCTTGGACAGAGAACTAGGTAATTGGGCAATATGTAAGTTTATCTCACTTCCGATAGCTGACAAATTCTCTTCCTCTTACACGATAAGTCCGTACGACACCACTTAGTGCTTAAGCTATCGGGAACAGGGGCAGGTGATGGCCTCCGTGAGAACCCGTCTACTCGAGGTTGTACCTACTGTAGGTCAGCTTGGCTCTCAGGATTGGGAAGGAGGGAAGGAGGGCAGGAATGAAGGAAGGAGGGAAGTGAGGAGGGGAGGAGGGGAGGAGGGGAGGAGGGAAGTAGGGAAGGAAGGAGGGAAGGAAGGAAGGGTGGAAGGGTGGAAGGAAGGAAGGGAGGAGGGAAGTAGGGAAGAAAGGAGGGAAGGAAGGAAGGGAGGAAGGAAGGAAGGAGGGAACGGATAAAGGAAGTGGGGAAGGGAGGAGGGAAGGAAGGAAGGAGGGACGGGAGGAAGGAGGGAAGGGAGGAGTGGAGGAGGGAAGTAGGGAAGGAAGGTAGGGTGGAAGGAAGGAAGGGAGGAGGGGAGGAGGGCAGTAGGGAAGGAAGGAGGGAAGGAAGCAGGGGAGGATGGAAGGAAGGAGGGAACGGATAAAGGAAGTGGGGAAGGGAGGGAGGAAGAAGGGAAGGAAGGAGAAAAGGAATGAAGGAGAGAAGGAAGGAGGAAAGGGAGAGAGGAAGGAAGGAAGGAGGGCAGGAAGGAGGAGGGAAGGAAAGGAGGGAGGAAGGAAGGGTGGAAGGAAGGGTGGAAGGAAGGAAGGGTGGAAGGAAGGAAGGGTGGAGGGGAGGAGGGAAGTAGGGAAGGAAGGGGGGAAGGAAGGAGGGGAGGAAGGAAAGAAGGAAGGAAAATGATAAGGAATGAAGGAAGGAGGGGAGGAAGGAGGGGAGGAGGGAAGGGAGGAAGGAGGGAAGGAAGAGAGAAGGGAGGGAGGAAAGAAGAGAGGAAGGAAGGAGGGAACGGATAAAGGAAGTGGGGAAGGGAGGAGGGAAGGGAGCAAGGAAGGGAGGAAGGAAGGAGGGAAGGAAGGAAGGAAGGAAGGAGAGAAGGAAGGAGGGAAGGAAGGGAGGAAGGAATGAAAGGAGGGAAGGATGGGTGGAGGGAAGGAAGGAAGGGAGGAAGGAAAGAGGGAAGGAAGGAAGGGTGGAAGGAAGGAAGGGAGGAAGGAAGGAGGGAACGGATAAAGGAACTGGGGAAGGGAGGGAGGAAGAAGGGAAGGAAGGAGATAAGGAATGAAGGAGAGAAGGAAGGAGGGAAGGGAGAGAGGAAGGAAGGAAGGAAGGGAGGAAGGGAGGGAGGAAGGAAGGAAGGAAGGAAGGAAGGAATGAAAGGAGGGAAGGATGGGAGGAAGGAAGGAAGGGAGGAAGGAAGGAGGGAAGGAAGGAAGGGTGGAAGGAAGGAAGGAAGGGAGGGAAGGAAGGAAGGGTGGAATGAAGGAAGGAAGGAAGGAGGGAAGGAAGGAAGGGAGGAAGGAATGAAAGGAGGGAAGGATGGGAGGAAGGATGGAAGGGAGGAAGGAAGGAGGGAAGGAAGGGAGGGTGGAAGGAAGGAAGGAAGGAAGGGAGGAAGGAAGGGGGGAACGGATAAAGGAAGTGGGGAAGGGAGGGAGGAAGAAGGGAAGGAAGGAGATAAGGAATGAAGGAGAGAAGGAAGGAGGGAAGGGAGAGAGGAAGGAAGGGAGGAAGGAAGGAAGGAAGGAAGGAGGGAAGGGAGAGAGGAAGGAAGGGAGTAAGGAAGGAGGGGAGGAAGGAAGGAGGAAAGGAAGGAAGGGTGGAAGGAAGGAAGGGAGGAAGGAAGGAGGGAACGGATAAAGGAAGTGGAGAAGGGAGGGAGGAAGAAGGGAAGGAAGGAGATAAGGAATGAAGGAGAGAAGGAAAGAGGGAAGGGAGAGGAAGGAAGGGAGGAAGGAAGGAGGGGCGGAAGGAAGGAGGAAAGGAAGGAATGGAGGAAGGACGGAGGGAAGGATGGAAAGAGGGAAGAATGATAACATAATCTTACATGGCCGTTATTCTTGGCTTTCTTGACTGAGCCGCTGACTGATAATACAGCTACTCAATTGTCCTCACGAGGTTGAGTGCACCCCGTTCCGGCTCCCAAGAACGTTTCTAAAATCCCTGATGGAGCCGGGAATGGAACTATGAGACCGACAACTGGCGTTATTGCTTGTATAAAACTGTGATATTGTTAATTGTTAATATTATTCGTAATATTGTAAGCAGATGGCTGACTTTGATGGTTTCAGCTGTTAAGTGATTTCAACGTAAATATATCAGTTCCTTCACAACATGCCCACCCATTTAGGAGAATGTATCAATCATAGACTCCACTGATTCCACCTCTTTGAGATCCTAAATGAAAGTTCGTTTGCATAAATTAGCGTGAAATTTATGTTAAATCTACTGAAAGCACTGGGAAACATGAAAGTGGAAAGTTATGAGAGGGAGAAGTATGGGAGGACGCTCCTAAAGAGAGCAAAGAGGAACCTTAATTCGTTCATTTCACGGGTGATCAACTGAGGAATGAGACAAGCAGCGCCACTAATTGGCAGCGCGGCTGTCCTGGCAACTACTCAGTCACTATGTCCATTACTCCCTCAGGAGCTAGCGTACAAATTGAGGAACATTCTGTGTTAAGTTAACGTTCAAAGAAACTTTCATTCTTATCTTATTTAATATTCAGTAACTTATACTGTACATTCGTATATTTATACTTTATTTTATATTTTTTTAAATGTTTTATTAAATATTTTGAGATTGTTTTATCTCTGCTCACCCCTGAAGGACACTTAGCTAGTAAGTGCCTCTCCGTTGCTAGTACATGTTTGCTACTCCTGAAGGACACTTTGCCAGTAAGTGCCGCTCGGTGGCAAGAACATGTTTGCTCACCCCTGAAGGACACTTTGCCATTAAGCACCGCTCAGTGGCAAGTACATGTTTGCTCACCCCTGAAACACTTTACCAGTAAGTGCCTCTCCTAGGCTAGTACATGTTTGCTCACCCCTCAAGGACACTTTACCAGTAAGTGCCTCTCCTTGGCTAGTACATGTTTGCTCACTCCTGAAGGACACTTTGCCAGTAAGTGCCTCTCCTTGGCTAGTGCATGTTTGCTCACTCCTGAAGGACACTTTGCCAGTACGTGTCTCTGCTTGGCTAGTGCATGATTGCTCACCCCTCAAGGACACTTTACCAGTAAGTGCCTCTCCTTGGCTAGTACATGTTTGCTCACTCCTGAAGGACACTTTGCCAGTAAGTGCCTCTCCTTGGCTAGTGCATGTTTGCTCACCCCTCAAGGACACTTTACCAGTAAGTGCCTCTCCTTGGCTAGTACATGTTTGCTCACTCCTGAAGGACACTTTGCCAGTAAGTGCCTCTCCTTGGCTAGTGCATGATTGCTCACCCCTCAAGGACACTTTACCAGTAAGTGCCTCTCCTTGGCTAGTACATGTTTGCTCACTCCTGAAGGACACTTTGCCAGTAAGTGCCTCTCCTTGGCTAGTGCATGTTTGCTCACCCCTCAAGGACACTTTACCAGTAAGTGCCTCTCCTTGCCTAGTACATGTTTGCTCACTCCTGAAGGACACTTTGCCAGTACGTGTCTCTTTGGCTAGTGCATGTTTGCTCACCCCTCAAGGACACATTACCAGTAAGTGCCTCTCCTTGGCCAGTACATGTTTGCTCACCCCTCAAGGACACTTTACCAGTAAGTGCCTCTCCTTGGCTAGTACATGTTTGCTCACTCCTGAAGGACACTTTACCAGTAAGTGCCTCTCCTTGGCTAGTACATGTTTGCTCACTCCTGAAGGACACTTTGCCAGTACGTGTCTCTCCTTGGCTAGTACATGTTTGCTCACCCCTCAAGGACACTTTACCAGTAAGTGCCTCTCCTTGGCTAGTGCATGTTTGCTCACTCCTGAAGGACACTTTGCCAGTACGTGTCTCTCCTTGGCTAGTACATGTTTGCTCACTCCTAAAGGACACTTTGCCAGCAAGTGCCTCTCCGTGGCTAGTACATGTTTGCTCACCCCTCAAGGACACTTTACCAGTAAGTGCCTCTCCTTGGCTAGTACATGTTTGCTCACTCCTGAAGGACACTTTGCCAGTAAGTGCCTCTCCGTGGCTAGTGCATGTTTGCTCACCCCTCAAGGACACTTTGCCAGCAAGTGCCTCTCCGTGGCTAGTACATGTTTGCTCACCCCTCAAGGACACTTTGCCAGTAAGTGCCTCTCCTTGGCTAGTGCATGTTTGCTCACTCCTGAAGGACACTTTACCAGTAAGTGCCTCTCCTTGGCTAGTGCATGTTTGCTCACTCCTAAAGGACACTTTGCCAGCAAGTGCCTCTCCGTGGCTAGTACATGTTTGCTCACCCCTCAAGGACACTTTACCAGTAAGTGCCTCTCCTTGGCTAGTACATGTTTGCTCACTCCTAAAGGACACTTTGCCAGCAAGTGCCTCTCCGTGGCTAGTACATGTTTGCTCACCCCTCAAGGACACTTTGCCAGCAAGTGCCTCTCCGTGGCTAGTACATGTTTGCTCACCCCTCAAGGACACTTTACCAGTAAGTGCCTCTCCTTGGCTAGTACATGTTTGCTCACTCCTAAAGGACACTTTGCCAGCAAGTGCCTCTCCGAGGCTAGTACATGTTTGCTCACCCCTCAAGGACACTTTACCAGTAAGTGCCTCTCCTTGGCCAGTACATGTTTGCTCACCCCTGAAGGACACTTTGCTAGCAAGTGCCTCTCCTTGGCCAGTACATGTTTGCTCACCCCTGAAGGACACTTTGCCATCAAGTGCCTCTCCTTGGCCAGTACATGTTTGCTCACTCCTGAAGGACACTTTGCCATCAAGTGCCTCTCCGTGGCTAGTACATGTTTGCTCACCCCTGAAGGACACTTTGCTAGCAAGTGCCTCTCCTTGGCCAGTACATGTTTGCTCACCCCTGAAGGACACTTTGCCATCAAGTGCCTCTCCGTGGCTAGTACATGTTTGCTCACCCCTCAAGGACACTTTACCAGTAAGTGCCTCTCCTTGGCTAGTACATGTTTGCTCACCCCTGAAGGACACTTTGCCAGCAAGTGCCACGGAGAATTGGATCTCGCAACAATTACCATTAGTCCTCGTCCTCCTCTGTCCATAGCTCGGCTTCTGTTTGTTCATTAAACGCAAATGAAGGGGAACCGTATAATTAAAAGACACATTAATCTAATGCACTTTGTTTACAGATATTCGTGTGCACTGCTTTTAACTAAGTGGGTGGGAGTGTAACAGCTGTGCTATCTCCATCTCTCTCCCGCACAGGGGTGATAATTATAGCAGAGCATCAGTGCCACCAACTCTAATGGTGTCTAGTTTCCGGATATTGGCTTCGGTGGCGTAGTTGGTACCATGCTGAGCTTCTATGCCCAATATCGCGGGTTTAGACCCGCCCGAAGTCGTCGGAATTTTTTAAGAGCATTAAATATCTCTCAGTATGCCTTCTTTCGGAGGGGATGTCAAGCTGGCAGTCCCATGTCTTAGACTTATGGCATGAAAAACAACCTTCCACTAATAACACTTGTGGAAGCAAAAATTTGTAGGTTAGTTTGATAACGCTATATTAGTTCCAACGTTCACCACCGGGTGCTGACTGCGATGGCATTTAGTAGCCGTGTCAGTAGCTAGGTGTCGTGGATGGTTGCTTTTGGTGGGAAAAGTGGGAACTACTTGAAAAAATTAATCGTCTGCAGTCCTTCTACCTGAATCACAGATAACACACACTAATACAGTCATCACAATTAACACTGGTTATCAGACAGAGTATACACGCACCCAAAGGACACGGGGCTACATGAACGCGTTGTCGGAGCCCCTAAACTGAGGAACCAATCAACAATCTACCTGTTTCCGGAGAACCCTAGAATAGGTTAGTTCTTTCTATGCCGCGGTCGGGTATTTTTGATGGGTTCAAAATTATCGATTTTTCACTCTGACGTCCACCTTCTGGTGTAGCAGCTAGCATTCTTGGCTGTAGCCTCGGAGGACCGGGTTCAATTACTGGTTGTGCCAAGAAATTTAATTCTGGCCTCAGGGCTGGACAGGATCCACTTAGCCCCGTGAGGCAAAACTGACAATAGGTGGTTTGATTCCCATCTTAGCCAACCTGGAAGTGGTTATCCGTGCGTGGTTTCCCACTTCTACCAGAGGTAGCAATACCAACGGGCGGGGATTTGGTGCCCAGCAGTTCCATGTTTTACGGTTTATTCATGGGATTCCAATTCTACGCTTACTGTACAAAATGTTATTGTATATTGTGAATCCGGTTACCTAACCACACATTTCCTTTTTTTTTTAAATTATAATCTCTACTTAGTATAACAAATTCCCCGATATTTAGCCTACTTTCGATCTTTGCAAAAAAAATGAAAGTAGACTTATGAGATCACTACAGGGCCAAAAATTGTGTGTGTATGTGTGAGTCTGTGTGTGTGAGTGTGTGTACTCTGAATGTCTGTCCCCTCCCCCCCCCCCCCCCCGCCCCCCGCCTATCAATTCGAACACGGTGAAACCGAATTGAACGAAATTTGGTACAGAGGTAGCACTGGCAAAGGGCACCTCAGTGTCATGTTTTATATTGCCGCCATCTTTACCAAAACTTAATGGCGGCCACTCAAATGGTCAAAACGAAATAATGCATTACGACCAAACTAATAATCGGATCTTTACCAAATTTGGTAACAAAGTTCCTTCATATGAGACGCGTCTTGTGCCCAAACTACGAGGTCATCAACCGTACCATTTCAGGATGGCGGCCGTGTGAATTATGCAAACTTTATAATCCATAACATGGGACCCACCAGTTCCGACTATCGAACCAAGAATCGTTTAATCTGTTCGAAACGACGTGGCCCGTTTGAAATTAAAAGTTTATATTGTAATATTATAGTCTAGAAGTGATTTTAAAAAGCTGAGTCGTCTCGGTTAATTGACAAGATGGCAGCTGATCTCTCGTTCTGACCTATTGTATCCTAGGGCATTTGGCTGACTGGTGTTGAATCCGGGACACTGGGAAAGTGAGAACGGAATAGAGATGCCAGCGAGGAATGAACCCAGGGTCTCTGAGGGAGTTTATTCAAGAGAAACCCCTAAAGACAGGACACATTAAACCACTAATGTGATTTAAATGAATTCTGGCATTATTTGTTAATGTAATGCAGAAAAGATGGGAAGAATACGGCAATATTTGACTGTAAAATGCATACAGTTCTGAAGTTACCACTAAGAGTTGGAGCTCTTGACATTTTACAAATGAGTTTAGAAACTGTGCGTGTTTTCAAGGCACCACGCCAGTCACTCGGATCTATTTACACCGTCTAGAAGAGAGTGGGAGTCGCAGATGTGTTCCAGTAAACCCCCTTACCACAAAAGATGAGACCAGTGGAGTGGGGAACTGCAAGGATAATTTCATGATTATTCGCGATTGGAGTATGCCAGAGGCATAAGGATTGCACCCGCGTGAATGAATTGCAAGGAGGCTATTTATCAAGCCATCAGACTTCGAAATTGAGACATATTTAAGGTATTGCGGACGGACATAGCAGTAATGAGTCCAGCGCAGAAATATTACCAGGTCATAGGGGAATCACCACCCACGCCGCGTCGGTACGCACTAGGGGAGGCAATTAATTATAATTAATTGACCGATCGATTCTCATGCACGCGGGCAGATATGGAAACAGTGATGCAGGACGCATCTGAAAAACATCATTTCAAGAGAGGAAAAGCATGTAAAGAAGAGATGAAGCTCCAAGGAATTTACGGACCTACTTTTCTGGTGAAAACAGATATAAGGTCACGGGAGCAGGCAGTCGAGGACAGTTGAAACAAGTCGCTGGGCAGAGACCACGCTGGTCTGGTCCAGGAAAAGGGACGCGCGCCTACACTTTAACATTTTTGTGTTAATCAGTATATTCGCCGTGCAATGTAATGCACAAATTAAGAACAATTAATAATGGACAGTTGAAACGAGTCGCTGGGCAGATACCACGCTGGTCTGGTCCGGGAAAAGGGACGCGCGGACAAAAAACTTTAATACTTTTAGTGTTAATCAGTGCATTAGCCGTGCAGTATAAGTATGTACGAGTTAGAAAAGCATCATAATAGGTCAGTCGAACCTCATAACGAAGAGATAATGCATTGTTATATAAATGTACGTGGGACTGTACAAGACTTTGTTAAAAGTGTACCGTTCAGGAAGACTGTAATTGCAGTCAGAGGACAATGATAGTGGTAATTGTACAAGTACAATGTACGATGGATAAGCGCAGTATACAATATATCTGTTAGACATGGATACAGTATTTAGAATTGCGCAGGTATAAACATTTTGTTAACACGGGTAAAGTATTTTCACATAAGTACCACTTTGATTAACGTTCTGTACGATATGGAAGCATATCTATGCTAGTATCGGGAACATACCACTGGATAGGAGTTGACGATCATTGGGAATCACGAGGGATTTTCAAGCAACAGGAATCCACTAGGGGACTTAAGGCAGTGTCACGAGACTTTCAAACGGGATGCAGGGTTATTCGTGGAGGAAAGATCTACAAAACCTGTGTTTCTGAGATTCTGCAAGAAGTGTCAACCAGTGAGAAAATGTATATAGTTATCGTGTGTTTTTAAGTGATTTGTTATTTAAATATGTGTATTCTACAAGTCAATATAATGTGTTTTATGGAAAAAGGAAGCGATAGCTTCAGCATGGAAAAGCAAAGTGTAGTGTATTTCTCAATGGAAAAATTATATAAAGTGTGTGTCAAAACTGTAAGGATGCCTTGCTAAAATGCAACTATGGCAGGCACAAATGGAGTATGTGTTTGGGCGGTGACGCCAGGATAATACGTAAGTACAAGAAAAACCATGATTTTATTGTAAACATGTAGCCCACTGTATGTCGGTAATATCAAACGTTATAAAATATGCGAATAAAAATTGAATTTGGAAGGTAGAACCTTCATACATTAATTTTGTGTTGATTTTTGTCAAGTTAAGATGTTCGTTTTACATCGAGTTATGTGTAAATCCGTTACAAGTAACGTAGTAATGGCAGTTAAGTTAATAAGCTTTATAAATGTAATGAACACGGATGTTCAGTTATTGATGAGATAACTATGGCTACGTTGTGTCGAGATAAGGGAAGACATGTCAGTAATAATAATAATAACAAATAAACATCAGGGAAATTGTAAACAAATATATGTTAATTTGAATAACTGTATATCTAAGCAGTATTATTGAAAGTATGGATCGCTCAGAGAAAATTAATATCAGATAATCATGTGATAATGGACAGAATTATGCAAAGGAGGTCGGAAATGGAAATGTTTGAAAGATAATTGAATTGCAGCTTGATAAATAAGCTTATAAGATTAATTGGTAGAGATTATCTTATTAATTAAGGACGGGATCAACTTCACAAGAGTCATGGAAGTCAGGTAGCTTAATCGACGTATGGAATCTCGTATAGCCAAGGGGCATACGGAGATATAAACTGCGATCGAGCGTATCTAGTGGAAAACCTAGCTCTGAGTATTGCTAATAAGCGTTCCGGGTTCGAATCCAGTGGCGTATGAGAGGAAAACGAGGACACCTCGCCATGACGCAGGATAGCGACCGTGAACTAGCTAATTGTGTGAATTAATTCATCTCTTTGGGAGTGAATTTGACGGCAGGAAGTTGTGCCCTGACCATGGTCTTTAAAAAAAGTGCCGACTGTTCCAAAAACCGACTTTGTGCATAGTGAATCTCGTTTCCTTGGCCTGAATTAATTGTGCCTGTTGCGGCCAGCCTTTAAATCCTAAATGGTAGGAGTACATGTTTAAACAATCCCATATTCCGTATTGCATTCTGTAAGAATTAGGTCAGTAATATTTGGTGGGTCATTATGACGCCTCATTGTGTATATCTGGGAGTAGCAGACAATTGCTTGGAGCGGAGCAAGGGGCAGCGACCATGTTGGTTGACCGCCTCGCCTGCGGCGAGGGTCCATTGTA
Source organism: Meconema thalassinum (assembly GCA_946902985.2). NCBI lineage: Eukaryota > Metazoa > Arthropoda > Insecta > Orthoptera > Tettigoniidae > Meconema > Meconema thalassinum. The sequence continues at coordinate 412,545,630 of OX336393.1, forward strand.
CTAAGTGAAGGGACAGGAGAGAACTCACCCTTGTATCCGTGGAGTAGGATGTATAAATTAGAAGTCTATGAAACCCTGATTGTTAGAAAATGTTGATTGTGGTAATGAATATATAATATGTGTGCAATAAGACACACTGCTGATTATGAATCGTTCTGATATCTTAATATTTGGCCAAGTTATAAGATGGTAAAAGTTACATTTTTATACTGACTACGACACGTAATTCCGAGAATGGATACTATATCAATTACGCTACGCCCACTTGACGGGTAGCATTAAGTCCCACTCGACACAGCGATAGCGGAATAAATATATGGAAGAAAACTCATTACGGCATACAGTGGGTTTACAATTAATAGATTGGTTAATGCATGGTAGATTCAAGTATTTTGGCGGGAAGAAAAGGACAAGGGATGATCTTATGCACATTGTATAGTTGAAAGTGTTCACTATGATTAACGAAAGATTGTAAGATTGACATTGTTTGTGTAAAGTTTACCAGTGCATTAGCGCACATGGAAATTATTTTTATGGTAATTTCAAGGTAAAGTAAAATCAACAATTATTTGGATTTGTGTGAGGATAAAGTGCGAATAATAAGTGAGGGTAACTGTATGTTTTGCATATTTTGTGTGTAATATAATTGTGTTGCTGTTTTGATGTGTGTGAAGCCATGATTTGGACTCCAATTAAATCTTTTAGAGTAGAGTTGTGTGTTGTTATTGTAGAGTTGATACCTCCTAGTCTCAAATCCAAAATATGCAACTGCTCAGTGGGTTGAATGGCACACGCCCGAGGACTGCCGCTAGCTGGAGGCGGGAGCATATTTCCATGGAAATTCTTCACATGGGTACACTATATTTTATTAATTTCAGTATGTTGCATGCAATATAGCCTAGTGGTAACAAATATATGAACTTTCAATTAAATGAACTCGGTTTAAAATATACTCCAGTGAAGAAAACGTTTAGTCCAAGTCATGATTTGCTATAACGTTGCATATATATATTGGTTCCTAACGATCAATTAGAGTGTGCACGATTGGCTGAGTGGTCAGGGAGTTGGTCTTTCAACAGGCTGGCCGTGGTTCAAATCCTATCTGAGTTGGACTTTTTTGCTTGAATTTTTTTATATTTATTATTTATTGAGTACTGAGACATTAAAAAATAAAGCATTATATGGTGCATTTTGAAATGGAAAATATATATTTAATTAAAACAACCTTCACCACCGGAGTGACATCTAAGAGTAATTACTTGAACTATGTTATAGCTAACCACAGCCTTCTAGATGCGAGCTGTGCTCTCTACCGGCCAGTTAGTGAACCCATGTCTACAGTATAATTGAAAAGGTTATTATTTTTGCCGATAGAGGGTACACATCCCCAAGATAAGGCGCGATTATCACGGCCAACGAGAATGACTGGCTCTGGTGAGTTTTCGTGACGTCAGCAATGTAGTTATGTTGCACCACTGCCTGGTCTTCGTTTTACTGCCGGTGTGGTCTCTAGTCATCTTGTCTACATCATTGAACCTGTATAAACGTTGGTATTCATTTATCACTTGTCTTCATAGGAGGTATTGATACAAGTCGTTAGTCGGTGGGTAGTATATTCCGCAGATCTCTTCTATAAACGAATTAATTTATGTTCCGCCCCTTGAAACAACAATAAGTTAATGATATATATACTGTGCTGCAAGATTCTTTGATCTAATTATACTCATGTGCACATAATTTAACTCACAACGAAGGTCACAGACTCTACAACTCTACTTACTGTAGCCTGCTCGTTGCAGCTATTAAAGACACAATGAACCCTTGAATCCTAGTTCGCGTGGATTTTTTTAAGGAGTAACTTCAACAAGCGTAGTTTTGCAAACCTACACAGTATAATTTATCGTGTTTGAAAACACACGGAACATCTAAACTGCGTCCATTTTATGAAGATTGATATAAAATATTGCATTTCTGCTGCTTATGAATTGCTCTCGACTTAAACGTACGAGCACCATCAAGCAGTACCGGTACATTGCCTACGTCACAGAAGGGTCTCGTTAGCCGAGCGCGATTACAAATTAGCTGTGTAATAGGTAGGCCTATATTAAATATGTTTCTGCCAGTGATACGTTTAGAGCAACGAAGTTTAAATTATTGTAAGTAGTCGGTGTTAATATACTGAATACCTACGTTGTTTGGAGTGTTTGCTGATGAAATTGCAAACTGCTGGGGTAAATTATTTGAACACCACTCCTCAAATCCAGTGTGCCAATTTGCACTTCGAATTGGAAGAAATTAGGAGGTGATAAAGACAAAGAGTTATAACTATTCCCATACATTTAGGAGAAAGTAGGCTATATATCTTCTTGGATGTTACGGGTAAACTCGAGAACCACTGTGTGGATTTTTATGCGGTTTTCACCATTCTCTAAAGGATATCTCGAGGATGATTTCTGTAGAAAATAGTTTATTTATGATTAAAAGAAGCTGAGCATTAACGATTTCAGTGGAAAAGTCGAAATAAATCCTTGCGTCCGAGCACTTTGTAAGCTTACGCTGGTCAAACCATTAAAAATATCTAAATACTATGAATGTAAGAATTGTTCAGCATGAAAAGTGCTACAAAAAAGTCTATCTATCTTCACTACATCGCCCACTATAAGATTTTTACGTTCTAATTTCTTCCAACCGTGTCCATTCATCTACTGAGGCAACAGTTTACGAGCTAGCTAAGGGCGAGTCTATAATCCCTGTTACAGCCTAGCTAGCGGGCCCCACATACAGCCAGCAGCAAACCGTTGAGTCGTGTTGAGTTAAGACTTCTGAGAATGGTGGTTGTGTTTGGAGTTTCCCTGGAAGTGCAACTCGGGTTTTCTTCATTTCGCATGTGAAACACAGTCAAGTTAAGATTGGACGGAAGGGGGATTTGAGTTTCATTCATATCGTCATTCCTGTGAGTTTGCATTCACAAATTCTCATAGTGTGTTTCTTTTGTTTTTGTATTTCTCATAGTGTTCTTCTTTTGTTTTTGTATACCGTACAAGTCAAATGTATTTTTTTGAATATAACTGTCTGTTTCCGGTTGTGACCAATGGATGTCGGTGTTTGTTTCTTCTCCCATCAATTTGGAGTTTAGGACTGTATTTAGTAAACCCGTTTTACTAATTATTTTATGACAGGTTATGAGCCCAGTTAAACGCTTATTGCTGTTAATGTGTGGACTTTGTGATGGGAGAATGTTGGTTCTTAAAAGGTGTTGATATGTGCGGCGCACATGTGGACAATTAAGTGTGCATCCAAGATAGTTTTTGGTGAATTTTGTGGACGATTTTTCTATTGTGAGGACTATTTGTACGCTTTATTTTAAGTATACATACTAACATGGATTCAGCTACGGGAAGCAGCGAGCGAGTAGTTGCAATAGTGAGGTTACAGGACGACAATTGGGAAGCGTGGAGCACCCGAACAAAGGCATTGCTTCAAACAAGGCGTCTGTGGGACGCGGTTCAAGGTTTCCCACGAAAGACCGATACAGGAGAGGTAGAAGATACACCCGTTGAAGAGTACTCCGAGGCCCAACTGGGCAAAGATCAAGACGCGAAAAACTTGCTCATAGGTTTGGTCACCGACTCTTTCCTAGGTGATATCAAAGAAGCGGAGACAGCTAAGGAAGCATGGCAGAATCTTCTGACTTCATGTTGCGATACCGGAGTCCTTCAAATTGTGACGATGTTAGAAGAATTGTGTCTTTTTAAGAAAACTAGTGACATTAGCATGCGTACATTTGTTGATAAAGTGCTTACTTGGTGTGCACGGTTGGACGATGTAGGTATAAAATTTACGGATAAGGCCAAAGCTGCTTTTATTCTCAGAGGACTGGAAAAGCGGGAGTACGAAAATTTGATACGTTCATTGGAAAGCAATGAAGAAAACTTAAGTGTAAAGGTAGTGCGAGCCAAACTTTTGTTGGAGGAGAGAAAGAACAAGTTGGACAAACTAAATATGGAGCGAGAACAGGAGACTTATGCAAGGCTGAAGAAGGAAGAATCTGAGGGTGAAAGCGTGAAGGCAATGGTGGCAGCCATGAGCTTAAATTCCAAGGAGGTCGTCAACAGCAGCAAACGTGTCAACAAGCCAACAGGTAGTGGTGGATTCATGTGCTACAAGTGCCAAGAACATGGGCATATTGAGAAGTTCTGTGATTTAGTTCATGAAGCAAGAAAGAAAGGTTCAGTTTTGTGTTTTAATTGTGCCAAGATAGGTCATACTTCCCGGAATTGTAGTAATGGACGCAAGGAAAATGTTAAGGTTAAGAATCGTGAGGTTATTGCCACGGTAAAGGACGATGAGGCGGCAAACGAATGTGTTCAGGTTAATGCTAGTAGTGTTAAGGTAAAGGCTTATGTGACAACTGAAAGCAAGGATGATGCATCTGATTGTGTATGCAGGTGGTATGTAGATTCAGGAGCCACTGAGCACCTGACACCTTATAAGGATATTCTGTATGATTACACCCCAAAGGTTTCTGGTAGTGTAGACACAGCTGATGGATCCGTAGTTAGTGTATGTGGTATGGGAAGTGTGCTTATGAAGCTATCTGACAAGTGTGGAGGTTCTTTTCTGAAACTGAAAAGAGTGTTGTATGTCCCAGGTCTTCAAGACAATTTAATATCTGTAGGTCAATTTGACAGGAAAGGTGCAGTCGTAACCATTAAAGATAGCAAAGTTGTATTGTCAGATCATGAGGGTATATTCCTTACGGGTGAGGCTGTTGGAAATATGTATGAGGTAAATTGTGATTATTTTATGGTAGAACAAGGGAAAGAATTTGCTTGTAATGACGAGGTGGAGGTTGTGTATGCTAAGAGCAACAAAGCTGTAACTAGCGGAATATGGCATCAGCGTTTTGGCCATGCTCTGAACATTCCAGATCGTGATTTTATACCCAAAGAAAAGAATATTGATTGTGATACTTGTAAACAAGGTAAAATGAAAAGACTTAAATTTAATGAAAGAGATCATGTATCTCACAAGCCATTAGATGTTGTGTTCTCTGATGTATGCCAGCTAGAGCACCCATCGATTGGAGGTAGCAAATATTTTATTACATTTACTGATGATTGTACCAGATTCTCATATGCAAGGTTCCTTAAGCATAAGAGTGATGCATTTAATGAGTTTCTCAAGGTTAAGGCCCTAATGGAGACAGCACAAGGGACCAAGTTGAAATCTTTCCATTTAGACAACGGTGGAGAGTATTTAAGTACAGAGTTTTGTAACTATCTTGAAAAGGAAGGTATTGTTCGTAGGATAACAATGGCTTACTCTCCCCAACAGAATGGCGTTGCTGAACGCCTCAACCAGCAACTTCTCACCACTAGTAGGTGCATGCTCATTCAGTCAGGCATGCCAGTTCAATTTTGGGGGGAAGCCATCAGCACAGCCTGCTATATAAAGAATAGGTGTGTGTCATCAACTGTAAAGAACATCCCATTTGAACTGTGGACGAGTAGAAAGTTGTCAGACCAGGAATTGCTTATGTTAAAATCATTTGGTAGTAAAGTTTGGATCCATAAACGTAATGTGGAAAAGTTAGTGCCAAGGGCAAATGTTGGTGCATTGCTAGGGTACCCCGATGACTCGAGGGGCTACCGTGTATGGGACATCGAAAAGAAATGTGTCATTAAATCCAGGAATGTAGAATTTGTTGAAGATGTATTTCCGTTTTCTGTAAAAGCCCAGGAAAAACCTGTAACTCAGATAGATTGTAAACCTAGAACAGTTGGAGAAGTGTTTGTCGAGCAGAAAGATTGTGGAGGTGACGTGTTTGAACACGAAGTAGCCGAATCAGGAAATTAAAATTCTGTAACAAGTGATAGTGATGCCTCTTTGTCAGATTCTGATGTCGTAATAGACTCTCCATTACAGCCTGAACACACAGTATTACGCAGGTCGAGTAGAGAGAGAAAACGTCCCAGTAAGTGTGTGTGTTGTAATGAAGTCAAGGTCAAATGTCGCATTGTCATGTTGAGGTCAGAATATAACGATCCGGTGTCTTTTCAAGAAGCCACCTCACGAGATGACAAAGATAAATGGTTTGAGGCAATGAACCAAGAGATTGCCCTCTTGGAAAAGCATAATGTGTGGACACTTGCAGAAGATCCAGGTGGAAAGACTGTCATAGGCACCAAATGGGTGTATAATACTAAACGAAACCAAGAATACTTAGGTATAGAGCACGTTTAGTAGCTCAAGGTTTCAGTCAGATAAAGGGTACTGATTTCCTTGAATCCTACAGTCCTGTGGTAAAAAGGAAAACTATTAGGACCCTTATAGCCATAGGAGTAGAGCGTGAATGGGATAATTGTCACTTGGACATTGTATCGGCATACCTTAATAGCAAAATTAAGGAAACTGTATTTGTAAGTCAACCAGAAGGTTTTCGCAGTGTAGAATACCCAGACTATGTGCTAAAACTCAACAAGAGTATTTACGGTTTGTGTCAAGCTGGTAAAGATTGGCACAATTGTATCACTGCACAACTTGTCAAGCTTGGCTTAAATCAAAGCAAATGTGATCCATGTCTGTATTTTAACCCAGATCATGACCTGTATGTTGCCCTTTGCTACCATACAAGGAATGATATGCAAATGTTTGTTGTTAGTGTAAGGCTAGTTATGTATTTTTTTTTTGTTTAAAGTTTTTTTTGCAATTTGTGAATGGGGGGAAGTGTGAGTTTGCATTCACAGATTCTCATAGTGTGTTTCTTTTGTTTTTGTATTTCTCATAGTGTTCTTCTTTTGTTTTTGTATACCGTACAAGTCAAATGTATTTTTTTGAATATAACTGTCTGTTTCCGGTTGTGACCAATGGATGTCGGTGTTTGTTTCTTCTCCCATCAATTTGGAGTTTAGGACTGTATTTAGTAAACCCGTTTTACTAATTATTTTATGACAATTCCCTGGAAGTGCAACTCTCATTTCGCCTGTGAACCTTTCGTTCCGCAAAATTCACATTCAATTTAAGATTGGATGGAAGGTGGATTATATTATATTAAATTATACTGATTGCCATATAATCTCTACTTAGTAAGCTATAAAACAAAATCCCCGATTCTTGGATGTCACGGGTAATCTCGAGAACCACTGAATGGATTTTGATGCGGTTTTCACCATTCTGTAAAGGATATCTCGAGGAAGGCTTCTGTAGAAAATTATGTATTTATTACCAAAGAAAGTCAAGCACTAACGATTTCAGTGAAAAGGTCGAAAATAAAACTGGCGTCCGTGCGCTTTTTAAGCTTACGCTGGGCAAACCGTTAAAATATCTATATACTATGAGTGTAAGAATTCTGCAGCATGAAAAGTTCTACAAAAGAGCCCGGGAGAGCATATATCTATCTTCAATACATCGCCTACTATAAGTGTTTTTACGTTTTCATTCCTTCCAACAATCTCCATTCAGTTACTGGGGCGACAGTTTACGAGCTTGCTAGGGCCGAGTCTATCACCCCAGTTACAGCTTAGCTAGCGGACGAGCTTATTGCCCCAGATACAGCCAGCAGCAAACTGTCGAGTCGTGTTGAGTTAAAAACTTTAGAGAAGAGTGGTTGTGTTTGGAGTTTCCCTGGAAGTGCAACTCGGCTTTTCTTCATTTCGCCTGTGAACTTTTCGTTCCGCAAAATTCACAGTCAAGTTAAGATTGGACGGAAGGGGATTTGTGTTTCATGCACCTCGCAATTCTTAAATTACGTCTGACAAGAATTCGTTGCACATGCATCTCCATGATAATATAATTAATAGTCCAGTCAGTGATTTTAACCCATCATGACGAGACGGATATTGGTCGTTGTTCATTGACATTGGGAAACAAAGCGCTTATCACGTAATGCATTCATAAGTGTTCCCGGGTGAAGCCGGGTCGGGTTGCCTGTTCTTGTATAAGATATTAACAATTTTCTTTTGGTGGGCACGGAAAACCTCCCGTTGGTAGTTCATGTGCTTCGTCATAATGTGCACTGTGGTAAGGGCAAAGGTATAACAAATTTAACAAAACCACCATCATTTGTTCTGGTTGCAAGAGGTAGGCCTACACATGCGGAAGACACAGTAAAGAACAGTCGTATGTTCCACGTGTATTAATGATGGCGAAGAGTATGATCAGTGAATAATTTACTTTCTGAACTTCATTTTTCATGATTTTTAGCCTATTTTCAATTTTGAAAAAATAGGCTTATGAGATCACCTTTTGTCCGTGTGTGTGTGCGTGTGTGTGTGTGTGATTCGTGTGTGTGTGTCCCCCTAATAAAATCTAAACGGCTGGAGAGATTTCATTGAAACTCGGTAAGTTCATAGCTCTATTCCGGGCGACCCGACCGTGCCCTTCAAATTTTGTTACGTCTCACCAATCCAACATGGCGGCTGTGCGAAATATTTCACCAGCATTCAATATCTCCGGAACTATTACCGATATCACCCTGGAATTTTGTATGGTGATAAAGGGAACTACTAGAAATTCACTTATGAGACCTTTGAAAACCTGGTAACTACAAATCCAACATGGCGGCCAAGCGAACTTGCGACTTTTAAATAGACGTTTCTCGCGATTTAACCAACCAAACGCAATGACACTTGGCACAGTATATGTTTATATACATTGCAATGCACCGACATCTAACTTCGTTCAATTGTTTACATTACCTCAAAATGGCGGCTTTGCGAAGTATTTCACATGCATTCAATATCCCCGAAACTATTTGTGATATCAACCTGAATTTTTGCACGGTGATAAACAGCACTGCTACAAGTTTATCTATGTAACATTCAAAAACCTGTAAACTACGAAACGAACATGGCGGCCAAGCGAATTTGAAATATTCTAATACATTTTTCTGGTGATTTAATCATATGAGCGCATTGAAATGTGGTACAGTAAATGATTATACATATTGCCATTCACTGGCATCTAATTTAGTTCTATTGTTTGCATAAACTGAAAATGGCGGCTGTGCGAAATTTTAAAATTAAGTTTTTATTCTTGGTGGGCACGGAAAACCTCCCGTTGGTAGTTCATGTGCTTCGTCATAATGTGCACTGTGCTAAGGGCAAAGGTATAACAAATTTAACAAAACCACCATAATTTGTTCTGGTTGCAAGAGGTAGGTCTGCACATGCGGAAGACACAGTAAAGAACAGTCGTATGTTCCACGTGTATTAATGATGGCGAAGAGTATGATCAGTGAATAATTTACTTTCTGAACTTCATTTTTCATGATTTTTAGCCTATTTTCAATTTTGAAAAAATAGGCTTATGAGATCACCTTTTGTCCGTGTGTGTGTGCGTGTGTGTGTGATTCTTGTGTCGTAATCATGCGATCGAAGTGAAAGTTTGACTAATGAAGGTACGCAATAATTTTCCTTTAATGGTACATAACTCTATGGCCTATACATATAACAATCCAAAATGGCGAGCATCCGAAATATTTTGACGGTTCTCAATATCTAAGAATCTTTTCCAGCAATCAAACTGATTTTTTTATGTTCATAGAGGCTATGAACATAAGTTCACCTATATGACTTTCAGTAACCTGGTGAGCACAAATCCAACATGGGGGCGACGCGAAGTATAAATATTTAAATGGACGTTTCTCGCGAATTAACCATCTGAGTGCAGTGAAACTTTGCACGTTAATGCTTATACAAATGTTAATCCACTGGTATCTAATTTATTTCAATTGTATTCATAATCACAAGATGGCAGCTGTGCGAAATTTTAAAATCTCGTTTTTACTTCTTGTGTCCTAATCATGCGATTGAAGTCTGAAAACCATACGTACACAATAATCTTCATGTAATAGTGCATAAATAAAAATCCAACCTGGCTACCATCTGCAATATTTAGTCGGTTCTCAGTATCTACGAACCTAACATAGCAATCAAACTGAAATTTTGTTTGTTGATAGAGGCAATTAATATGAGTAGGATATATGAAAATAGGCTGTATAGTTCTTCAGGGAACTACTTGTTTTATTTAGTTTTCAACTGTTGTTAATTAAGTTATATTTTTGCCATTTGCCATTTAAGGTTCAAAATACAAGATATGTAAGTCAATGTAAATCACACAAAAGGAATTAAAATAAATTCAACAAATAGCCCCTCCCCCCTCCCGGTGGTAGCCCGTGGTTACCGCCATGGCTGTTTCCTTCATAATCCTCACCTTAATTTCAAATACACACGTACGAAACTCCACACTCTCTCAAGTAAACGGGGCTATATGACGACGATGTCAAAATTAACGTAAATGATTCGTCAACAACAACAACAACACGGAAGATTGTAGTTTCACGTGTCCGTTAATCTCTATCATGAGCCACGGGACCTCCAATTTTACGTGGAATCCGAACCACATGGCGTGATATTTCACTTCGAAAATCTTACTTGCATTGACCGGGAATCGGAATCGGTCCATCTTGGTAAGAGGAAAACAGCTAGACCACTGCATCATCACACCCCCAGCAACAACAACAAAACCATTCACATTTCTACTCGCAGTGATTTCTTTGGCTTCTAAGGCACATGGGAATTGCGGGAAATGAGTTAGCGGATCAAGCTGCAAAATAGGCGGTATCACTACCACCTCGACCAGTGGAGATACCCGCTAGAGAACCTTTCTCTTGGTGGGCACGGAAAAACACCCGTTGGTAGTTCATGTGCCTCGTCATACTGTGCTCTGTGGTAAGGGCTCCCAGTTACACCGACAAGTAGGCTACTGGCATTTTGCGTGAGTCAGTCGCTAGCTGACCCACTGCCCAGTAAACTGAGAGCGATCAAGGGAACTACTCGCGTGTGGCGGAGCTCTTTCCGGTCACGGAGGGAGTCCGTCATTTTGTGTAGGCTAAAGATAGGTCATTCAAGATCCACCCACTCATACATAATGAGAAGGGAAAATCCCCCACTTTGTACCTGTGGAGCCGTTTTCACCGTGGTCCACATTTTAACCGAGTGTGTGGATCTTGCTGGTTTGCAGATGACACTCGCACTTATATTAGCCGATAACGCGGTGGCTGCTGATCGCGTTATCCGCTTTATAAGTGAGAGTGGGTTAGGGCGAGCAATCTAAATTTTCCAGTGTACATTGACTCAACGACTTGTTCGTTTTTGAATGCAGAATTTTGTTTTTTCCGTAATTTTTAGCCTATTTTCAATTTTGAAAAAATAGGCTTATGAGATCACCTTTTGTCCGTGTGTGTGTGCGTGTGTGTGTGTGTGATTCGTGTGTGTGTCCCCCCCTCCTAATAAAATCTAAATTGTTGGAGAGATTTCAATGAAACTCGGTAAGTTCATAGCTCTATTCCGGGCGACCCCGACCGTGCCCTTCAAATTTTGTTACGTCTCACCAATCCAACATGGCGGTTGTGCGAAATATTTCACCAGCATTCAATATCTCCGAAACTATTACCGATATCACCCTGGAATTTTGTATGGTGATAAAGGGAACTAATAGAAATTCACTTATGTGATCTTTGAAAACCTGGTAACTACAAATCCAACATGGCGGCCAAGCGAAGTTGCGACTTTTATATGGACGTTTCTCGCGATTTAACCAACCAAACGCAATGAAACTTGGCACAGTATATGTTTATATACATTGTAATGCGCCGACATCTAACTTAGTTCAATTGTTTACATAACCTCAAAATATTTCACAGGCATTCAATATCTCCGAAACTATTTATGATATCAACCTGAAATTTTGTACATTGATAAAGAGCACTACTACAAGTTTATCCATGTAACTTTCAAAAACCTGTTAACTACGAAACGAACATTCTAATACATTTTTCTCGTGATTTAATCATATAAGCGCATTTAAATGTGGTACAGTAAATTATTATACATATTGTCATTCACTGGCATCTAATTTAGTTCAATTGTTTACATAAACTGAAGATGGCGGCTGCGCGAAATTTTAAAATTAAGTTTTTATTCTTGTGTCGTAATCATGCGATCAAAGTGAAAGTTTGAATAATGAACCTACGCAATAATTTTCCTTTAATGGTACATAACTCTATGGCCTATACATATAACAATCCAAAATGGCGAGCATCCGAAATATTTTGACGGTTCTCAATATCTAAGAATCTTTTCCAGCAATCAAACTGATTTTTCTTATGTTCATAGAGGCTATGAACATAAGTTCACCTATATGACTTTCAGTAACCTGGTGAGCACAAATCCAACATGGCGGCGACGCGAACAATAAATATTTAAATGGACGTTTCTCGCGATTTAACCATCTGAGTGCTGTGAATTTTTGCACGTTAATGCTTATACAAATGTTAATCCACTGTTATCTAATTTATTTCAATTGTTTTCATAACAACAAGATGGCAGCTGTGCGAAATTTTAAAATCTCGCTTTTACTTCTTCTGTCCTAAAAATGCGATTGAAGTCTGAAAACCACACGTACACAATAATCTTCATGTAATAGTACATAAATAAAAATCCAACCTGGCGACCATCTGCAATATTTAGTCGGTTATCAGTATCTACGAATCTATCATAGCAATCAAACTGAAATTTTGTATGTTGATAGAGGCAATTAATATGAGTAGGATATATGAAAATAGGCTGTATAGTTCTTCACGGAACTACTTGTTGTTTATATTGTAATTATTAGTTTAATTTAATTTTTTGTTTTATCAATTTTCAATCTTTTCTAATTTAGGTGTCCGCCTCTAAATTTTAAACTCCATTCCAAATTTGTATACTTTAATCTGAGTTAAGGGGGGCAGATGACCTCGTAGTTCCGCCCCTTAAAACAACAGTAACTAAGTGACTTGCGGTGCGTTACTCTCTGACACTCCAGAGAGTGGCAGCCAATCACGCGTGCTTACAATGACGATCTACGAGGGCTGTGTGCGATGGGGGTAAGGATCTCGTGTGCGGCTGTGCTCAAGGTTACGAACTTCGTGCTGAGTATCACGTGACCTGGCAATTGAATGAGGATCATTGCGTGATGTACTAATTTAGTGCTGCTATCTTTGACCCTGTATCAGTTATCAACGACGTAACTTTTAATGAAAACCTTTAAATTGCACATCTTCATTTGCTGCAAGTTGATATGAGATGTCAATAATATTGATTTCGCCCAATGAGATAAACCAAGAAGCGTTAGTAAAATTAATATGTTGATGATGACAATTGTTGTTTTAAGGGGCCTAACATCTAGGTTATCGGCCCCTGATTGTTTGGGTGATCGTGAAGATGAAAATGAAAGGCAAACTTAAAACTAAAACTTACTACTAACCTACATAAGTTACTAGAAGAAGAAATGGAAAACGAAAGGAGAGCAAGGCAAATAAAGGACAGGAGGAAAATAAATGTCCTCAACCCTCGAAGAATGCGGATTGAGGGACTTGGAAGGAAGGAGGGCCATGAAAGGCAGATAGGAAAGTGAAAAAGGAGAGGGTCCGCCCCAAAGGTGAGGGACAAAAGGGGAAAACGGACCCAGCTCAGGAATCCCTAGGGGTCGCCAACTCCCAAACTCACCAGCCGTGAGCCCCTGAGGGTGTAGCATTATCTAGGGTGCACCAAAAGTGGTGGGGCTACATACACCCGGCCACCTTGAGGGCCTTGAGCAGAAGGCAGGAGATAACATGAAAAGAAAAAGAAGGCTGACCCCTCGCAGAAGGAGGGAATCAGAAAAGATAAGACAAGGGCCAATTAAGGCGGGAAATGAGCTAGGCCTTGGATACCCTAATACCGTCGGGGTCGGAAGAGAACAAGAGTTGACCAAGTGAGGTCGACAGGAAAGAAGACAGAGAGGAGCCCGGCATAAGTAAGTGGAAGCAATGCCGGACTCAGCTGGGGCCCCATGGTCACCAACCCACGTCCCACTAGATGTGAGCCCCAGGGGGATAAAGATAATAGAGGTATCAAGAACCTACGGAGACGATCCCTAATTTCTGGAATTATTTCCATGGATATGGTTTCGAGCTGGGAGACATCTGTGATTATCGTATTTACCATGAGAACTAGGGCAATCAGGTTTAGAACCCAGTTGTTAAAGCGAGTTGTATCAGCAACTAGTTACCATGGCAACAAGGGCAAACAGACTTAGATCCCAGTTGTTGAAGCGTGTTTTATCGGCAACTAGTTACCATGGCAACAAGGACAAACAGACTTAGATCCCAGTTGTTGAAGTGAACAGCATCGACAACTAGTTACCATGGCAACAAGGGCAAACAGACTTAGATCCCAGTTGTTGAAGCGTGTTGTATTGACAACTAGTTACCAAGGCAACAAGGGCAAACAGACTTAGATCCCAGTTGTTGAAGCGTGTTGTATCGACAACTAGTTACCATGGCAACAAGGGCAAACAGACTTAGATCCTAGTTGTTAAAGCGTGTTGTATCTTCAACTAGTTACCATGGCAACAAGGACAAGCAGACTTAGATCCCAGTTGTTGAAGCGTGTTGTATCGGCAACTAGTTACCATGGCAACAAGGGCAAACATACTTAGATCCCAGTTGTTAAAGCGTGTTGTATCGGCAACTAGTTACCATGTAAACAAGGGCAAAGAGACTTAGATCCCAGTTGTTAAAGCGTGTTGTATCGGTAACTAGTTACCATGGCAGCAAGAACAAGAAGAGTTTGATCCCGGTTATTGAAGCGTGCAGCATCGACAACTACAGTAGTTACCATGACAGCAAGGACAAACAGACTTAGATCCCAGTTGTTGAAGCGTGCAGCATCGGCAACTAGTTACCATGGCAACAAGGATGAGCAGACTTAGATCCCAGTTGTTGAAGCGTGTTGTATCGATAACTAGTTACCATGGCAACAAGGGCAAACAGACTTAGATCCCAGCTGTTGAAGTGTGCAGCATCGACAACTAGTTACCATGGCAACAAGGGCGAGCACACTTAGATCCCAGCTGTTGAAGTGTGCAGCATCGACAACTAGTTACCATGGCAACAAGGGCAAACAGACTTAGATCCCAGTTGAAGTGAACAGCATCGACATTTAGTTACCATGGCAACAAGGGCAAACAGACTTCGATCCCAGTTGTTGAAGCGGGTTGTATTGACAACTAGTTACCAAGGCAACAAGGGCAAACAGACTTAGATCCCAGTTGTTGAAGCGTGTTGTATCGACAACTAGTTACCATGTCAACAAGGGCAAACAGACTTAGATCCTAGTTGTTAAAGCGTGTTGTATCGGCAACTAGTTACCATGGCAACAAGGACAAGCAGACTTAGATCCCAGTTGTTGAAGCGTGTTGTATCGGCAACTAGTTACCATGGCAACAAGGGCAAACATACTTAGATCCCAGTTGTTAAAGCGTGTTGTATCGGCAACTAGTTACCATGGCAACAAGGGCAAACAGACTTAGATCCCAGTTGTTAAAGCGTGTTGTATCGGTAACTAGTTACCATGGCAGCAAGAACAAGCAGAGTTTGATCCCGGTTATTGAAGCGTGCAGCATCGACAACTAGTTACCATGACAGCAAGGACAAACAGACTTAGATCCCAGTTGTTGAAGCGTGCAGCATCGGCAACTAGTTACCATGGCAACAAGGATGAGCAGACTTAGATCCCAGTTGTTGAAGCGTGTTGTATCGATAACTAGTTACCATGGCAACAAGGGCAAACAGACTTAGATCCCAGCTGTTGAAGTGTGCAGCATCGACAACTAGTTACCATGGCAACAAGGGCGAGCACACTTAGATCCCAGCTGTTGAAGTGTGCAGCATCGACAACTAGTTACCATGGCAACAAGGGCAAGCACACTTAGATCCCAGCTGTTGAAGCGTGCAGCATCGACAACTAGTTACCATGGCAACAAGGACAAACAGACTTAGATCCCAGTTGTTGAAGTGTGCAGCATCGACAACTAGTTACCATGGCAACAAGGACAAACAGACTTAGATCCCAGTTGTTGAAGCGTGCAGCATCGGCAACTAGTTACCATGGCAACAAGGATGAGCAGACTTAGATCCCAGTTGTTGAAGCGTGTTGTATCGATAACTAGTTACCATGACAACAAGGGCAAGCAGACTTAGATCCCAGCTGTTGAAGCGTGCAGCATTGACAACTAGTTACCATGGCAACAAGGGCGAGCACACTTAGATCCCAGCTGTTGAAGTGTGCAGCATCGACAACTAGTTACCATGGCAACAAGGGCAAGCACACTTAGATCCCAGTTGTTGAAGCGTGCAGCATCGACAACTAGTTACCATGGCAACAAGGGCAAGCAGACTTAGATCTCAGCTGTTGAAGCGTGCAGCATCGACAACTAGTTACCATGGCAACAAGGTCAAGCACACTTAGATCCCAGCTGTTGAAGCGTGCAGCATCGACAACTAGTTACCATGGCAACAAGGGCAAGCACACTTAGATCCCAGCTGTTGAAGGTGCAGCATCGACAACTAGTTGCCATGGCAACAAGGGCAGGCAGACTTAGATCCCAGCTGTTGAAGTGTGCAGCATCGACAACTAGTTACCATGGCAACAAGGGCAAGCAGACTTAGATCCCAGCTGTTGAAGCCTGCAGCATCGACAACTAATTGTCATGACAACAAGGGCAAGCAGATTTAGATCCCAGCTGTTGAAGCGTGTGCGATACTAATAGGCTAATACGAATACATGGTTAAAAACGTAGCCATGATTCGATGTTTCTCGTGTGGCGGAGGGACATTATTTTCTTTTGTGGCTAGTTCTGAGGAAATACTCCAGAAATTTGGGGACCTTTCCACAGGGCCATACGTCGATGTTAGGCCTGTATTTATGCAAGAGATGGGTATTTGTTACATATCATTTAGAGAAATGTAAGAAGGTTTGTGTCAAAGATACACCTCCATAACTCTCAAACCATGCATTTCCGGACATATATTGCGATAAGCTTTTATTTATTATTTACGTATGGTGAATTTTAGCCTGAAGTTATGCCCACGTTCTTTTATACGTAGCTTAAGCTACATAATTAGAATGTTCATTATTACTTGGAAGTCAATAAAAGAACATCATTTGAGAAAGTGTTAGTTACGAATTAAGGAACTAATGCAATTCTAAAGATAGCTTTGAAAACTACGTAATATTACCTGGTTGTACGACGATACAGAAGTAGCCCCGTAGAATGAACACTCAGAGGACAATAGGTTTCGATGGTAAACTACATGTAAGTAGTAATACGTTCAAGATAATTTGCTTTGCCTTAGTAGGAATGAACCTTTAATTTGGTTGCGATGCTTGTTAATGAACCTACTGCAATATGTTCTTATAATCGAGCGAAGAGAACCGTTCACGCTATCAGGAAACAGCTAGCAGTCGACAGAGATAGTGCGTTGTCCTATTTGAGATAGAAAAAATCCTCACTTCTTGGCGAGAAATAGACTGATACCGACTAAACCTGTTTTCAAAAGAAAGCAAAAGGGGGATAAAATCGTCGACAACAATCATTAAAATCGGTGGGCTAAAATTTGAAATAGACCTTTCTTTAAAAGTCTTAGACAGTGAAAACCCTTTAGCCTATATGTTGTATGAGTAGGCTAAATCGCATGAAGAACCGGTTGTTGAAACTTCTTGTGGAAGAGTTAATATTTCTGATTACCAAATAGGCTATATATCCTGGTCTCCTTCATATTCAGGGCAAAAACCTAAAACATCAACAACTCAAACAAAAAGCAAAGAACAAAAGCGAAACAGAAAACACAAAAGCAAAAGAAGAAAGAAAGAAAAGCAAAATCCAACGGGAAAAAAGAACACATAGCCTAAAACAAAAATAGAACGTAAACTTAAAACCAAACATAACAAACCTTTTGAAAATATAGTTCAGTCCAATAAATAGTTAAAGAAAGCAATAATAATAATAATAATAATCATCATAATTATAATAATGCAATCAAACCGTTAATTCACGTTATTCTCAAAAGAACATAGGAAAAGAGTTCAATTGGCCCATGCATCATTAACCCGTTGAGTGCTTCTCCCGTCTATAAACGGTGCACAAGAACTTTTTATGTTCATATTCCCCATTCACTTTCGACTGCCGACTTGACCTCTGGTATGTCCTGCCATCTGTTGGGCAATATGTAGTACTGCTTGAGTTTGGATTTTGCTTCCGGAAGTAACTAACAGAGCATTTTGTAGACGTCTGTCCTCTACAGCAGGAATTCATCTGAGATGTAAACAAACATGGTGGAATAAAACGAAAATTCTTCACGCCACGCTGTGGTTTCGGATCAAAGAATATCAATGTTTGTACAAGCAGGGAGCAACAAGTGTTACTTGCCTGCTGATTTTAGGAAATAATTTTATTTTGGGTCCATTACCTGGTATGGAGATGATGTAAGTATGGGCTCAAGAATTTTAATTTCGATTCGTCTCAAAATGAAAATTAATAATGACCGTATGATTTTGAATTTATATTTTGATTACTTAAGACCCAAAACCTATAGACATTTTTAGCCCCTTGATAAGTTAAAACTTTCGACTTCTACATTTTTTAAAAGCAAATTGGAATAACTCAGCACTTTGACTTTGGGGTGGACCGTCTCAGTGGCTCGCATACCGACACTGAAAGAGGCTATTCTCAATGCGAATTTTCCAAAATCCCTCCAGGGGAATGGTGATATGCTACCTTTCGTCAAGTCATGGGGCAACTTCCTCAACCCCTTACCCTAACAATTACAGTTGCAAATAGGCTACACCCCTAAGGACTCATTGCGAAACGAGACTTGTTTGCAATACCTTCTCATCTCTGTCTAAATATCTGTTCAGCCTCATTTCGTCACCTTCAGTCTTATCGTTCTCTTCTCACTAGGTAGACACATTCTTAAGTGGCTTCGTAGACACCACGTCACCAATTTTGTAACATTTTACCATGTGGGAACGCATAATCTTTGATAAGTATTCCTAACAAGATAATAAATTATTAGTCACCATTAAGTAATTAGTGAACGAAGTATTCAACAACATTAACCCAAACGGGCAAAGTGTAGCAAGAAAGCAAACAAAGTGTGTAAATAAGAGGGTTGGAACAACACTAAAACACAATGTAATCACTTTCAAAAGAGGTATACCAATCTATGAATAATATTGTGTTTATTACCTTGATAAAATTTTAAGAAATACTATAAAAATCTGCAAACGCTTCTAGTCTTACACTGTCAACCACTGTAGTCTTTGTACTACTGATTCTTTTATCTCCAGTAGATGGTAGCGCTTCCTGCAGAAGCAACTCGGTGACATCTGTCGTGATTTTCCTTAACTTTTACATATTCGCTTTGCCCGGGTCATTCGTTTGCCCGGTCGTCCCCTACTAATGCAGCCTGTTGTTGATGATGATGATGATTGATTGATTGATTGATTGATTTAGGGGATTTGCAACATCATGGGGTTGTAGCCTCGTGTACTTGGGGGTATGAGTGTGTGTGTGTAATTTGTCTGAAAAAAGGTGCTATTTTAATGACTTAGTAGTGTATTTGTAATTGAGATTTATTTATTTATTTATTTATTTATTTATTTATTTATTTATTTATTTATTTATTTATTTTGCTTCAACCGTCCAAGTTTCACTTCCATAGAGCACCACGCTCCAGGAAAAGGCTTTCAAAATGACTTTCTAATGCCTCAGTCTATATTCGATGTCAAGAGATCCCTTTTCAGCAGAAATACTTTCCATGCCTGAGCCAACCTACTTTTTAAAGTAGGCTAAAATATCAGAAGCAGTCCTTAACATTTTTGAAAGCCTCGTCGTTTAACCTATATGATCTCTAATAAATATGACTGCAAAAAGATAAGACCAAAAGCCAAATAATATTTAAACCGAAAAGAGAGAACCACCTGTTTAGTGTTGTGCTGGGAAGAAGCAAGACCTAGCGGCGCCTGATACGAGTATCTGTTCTCATGCTCCAATAACATTTTCCTCTCGCCTGACATTCACTGGTGACCGCCATGAACTTTCATTAACACCGAACAGATCTTTGTCTTGTTAGCGACACGGTGACCTCACCTACTGTACACTACTTTGCATCTACATAAAGGGCAAGCCGTGACGATAGTGGCCTATATCTAACAAGAGATAGGCTGAAGTTGAAGGTTATGTTTCTTTATGCCCGTCTCGACGATGTATCTACGATGGTATCAAGTTCCGGAGCACCTTCCTCGATCCCAATAATTAGTGATACACAATATATCAATTAGGCCGGCCTCGTGGTGTTGGGGTAGCGCACCAGTCTCTCACCCGGAGGCCCCGGGTTCGATTCCCGGCTACATCAGGAATTTTAGAAACTGACGTGAGGGCTGGAACGGGGTGCACTCAGTCTCGTAAGGACAATTATTGAGTAGCTGTCTAGCAGTGAGGCAGCACCCCGGACACGAAACCAAGATTAACGGCAGAGGGGACCCGATGCGCTTTCCACGCGTCACCATAATGTCTGCAGGCAAAATGGCTGGGCAGCGGTCGCTTGGTAGGCCTAGGTCCTTCATGGGCTGTAGTGCCAGGGGTTATTATATTATATATTATTATTTATTACTATAGCGATCAGCGAAATACCAACGCATACACAAGTGTTTGAGTCCTCAGACTTTTGACTGCTTTCATGCAGATCTCTATGCCTCCCTGCCCTGAGCTAATCGTTTCGTATCTAGGTTACACATCCGAGACAATTTGTTTAACATATATTAACCTTGGTCTATCCCTACAGTTCTTGTCCTCGACCCTTCCTTCCATAACAAACTTTGTAATTCCTGAGTGTCTTAGTACTGTATATGTTCTACCAACATATCTCCTCTCTTCATTAGCAGTCAACCAGAAACATATCTCCTCTTCCACACCCGACTAAATACCTCTTCATTTGTTTACCCATCTGTTCTTCATCATTCTCCTGTAACACCACATTTCAAATACTTCTATTATCCTCTTTTCTGTTGCTTCAATAGTCCAAGTTTCAATTCCATAGAGCACCAAGCTCCAGGCAAAGGCTTTCATAAATGACTTTCTAATGCCTCAGTCTATATTCGATGTCAAGAGATCCCTTCTCTGCAGAAATACTTTCCTTTCCTGAGCCAACCTACATTTTATATCCTCTTTGCTTCGTCCATCACTGGTTATTTTGCAACCTAAGTGACAGAAGTCACCTACTTATTTTAGCTTTTCACCTGCAGATATATAACAACTGCTTTCCATTATTATTGTTTTACTTTTGTTGATTTTCATCATGATTTTCTCTACTTGGGTATGTGTGTAATTTGTCTGATAACCTGTGCTATTGTACTGACTGTACTTGTGTTGGTATTTGTAATTGAGATTTATTTATTTATTTATTTATTTTGTACGGCAAAATGAGGATAGCCTACATTGCGTAACAGATATGTGTATCTGTTATCTGAAATTCAGATGAGGATTGGGAAGGAGGCGGCAGTGGCCCCAAGTTAGGAAACATCCCGGCATTTGCCTGGAGTAGAAGTGGGAAACCATGGAAAACCACTTCCAAGATGGATGAGATATTAATCGAACACTCACGAGGCTGAGTGTAGTTTACACCGTTCTCGCCCTCAGATCAGAATTAAAATTTCTTGGCAAAACCGGGATTCGAACCCGGACCTCTGGAGTGACATCGAAGATAATACCAAAACACAAGTTATAAGATGTAGCCCCGTGTACTAGGGAGGCTGTACTATTGTGTGTATTTGTAATGCAGATGAGGATTGGGGGGCGGGGGGGGGGGGTGGAGGCGGCCGTGGCCTTAAGTTGGGAACCAGCCAGGAAATCTTCTCTTCTCAGTTTTGCCTCATAAGGCTGAGTTTACCTTGTTCCAGCCCTCAGACCAGAATTATAATTTCTTGGCATAGCCGGGAATCGAACCCGGATATCCGGGGCGACATTCAAGCTAATACCGAAACACACACAAAAAAAAAAAAACAGTGTCGCTACAGCCCAAGATGGGCCTAGGCCTACCAAGCGGCCACTACCCAGCAGAGCGTCAGGTCCCCTCGGCCGTTAATCTTGGTTTCCGTGACATGGGCGCTGCAACACTGTCAGACAGCTACTCAATTGTCCTCACGAGGGCTGAGTGCACCCCGATCCAGCCCTCACGTCAGTTTTACTGAAACGCTAGTTAGGCCTATCCGAAATATATAACGCAAAGTACTGTACACGGTCTAATGATCAATAATAATAATAATAATAATAATAATAATAATAATAATAATAATAATAATAATAATGTTATTGGTTTAACGTCCCTTTTAACTACTGCGGCTTTTAGAGACTCCGGGATGACGGATTTTTTCCCCGAAGGGGATCTTTAACGTGGCAGTAAATCTACTGACACGGCTCCCTCACATTTGCGCACTCTCAAATGCCAGCTGACTGCGCCAGGATACGAACCTGCAACCTTGGGCACAGCAGGCAAGAACGTTACCGCTGAGCCACGCAGCCCGTCATCTAATGATTAAGTTTTCCTATCACCTGTAATAATTTAACAACAACTACACAGGCTAGAGTAAAATGTGACTTTTCACCGATGTCTCAGTCTCACTCATGGCTGTGATTATATGGGAGACACTGGGGTATGGGTGGTGCTTAGTAATGGCATTAAGGGCACAGCTAGTGTCTATGGATGCTGTGAAAGGTTCTACTCATAGGGTTAGTACTGCTGTTCTGACTCAGTGAGGAAAGCAATGCAAATTACCTCACTCCTCTTCTTGCCTAGTACGCCTCAATATAGTGCTGTCTTGGGGTTTTGTGGGTTTCAACCACAAAACCTATGGTTAGAGCACTGCGTAGATAAACAAAACGCTATCCGCATCCGCCTCGCATCCGCACGAATGTTATCCGCATCCGCCCCGCATCCGCACGACTGTTATCCGCATCCGCCTCGCATCCGCACGAATGTTATCCGCATCCACCCCGCATCCGCACGACTGTTATCCGCATCCGCCTCGCATCCGCACGAATGTTATCCGCATCCGCCCCGCATCCGCACGACTGTTATCCGCATCCGCTCCGCATCCGCATGACCTTTATCCGCATCCACACATTTATCATCCGAATCTACTGGTATTACAGTAACATTTTTAGTTAGATAAAGCCTAAAGCAACTTATTTAGACATTTGAGGAGAAAGTCGTTCCCGTAGGCTATGTGTGTCATGTGCTATGTTATACAGCCAGAATTGCAACCCTTTTCAGTTTGGAGTGTTAATTACGCTTAATGATATAATTTGAATGAAATTAGTTTATTAATATTGAGAATCTAATTTCGCCAAATAACCGACAAACTCACCTCGTTTATCCAAAATTTATTATGGGCTACGTTTCGATTGGCAGATCATTATCAAGCCACAAAACATAGGCTATCACAGAGATGTTGTTTTCAACCATGGTCAATTGCACTTGTTCGTGTCATTTTCGCTTCTCTTTTTATGCTCTTTTATTCTCGTAGACAATTTCCTCTTTGTTTGACCTATATAAATGTTGTTACAGTTATCATTTTTGCATTCAATTTGATAAATGACATTAGTCTGATCTTCTCTCTTTGTTTTATCTTTCCCCTTAACAATAACACCTTCTAATTTATTATCAACGGCATTCGGGGCATATGTAGTGTCTGTGGTTGCCGTGAAAGGTTTTACTCGTAGGGTTAGTCATTGAAGGAACATAACAGAAAAATATGATAGGTTATAAACATCTGGGTCATAGTAATGATATTCAACAAGTCTGAATTGTATTCTAAAAACTATCCGCAAATTTACTCCAAACATTATGCACAGCTTCTCCACTATCCGCACAGCCATGCAAACTATATCCACATGGCGAAAATTTTGTGGATATCCGCGGATATCCGTACCTATGGTGTCACTTTTTGAGGATCCAAGCAGCCTCCAGGCTGAGTATCTGGGCGGGCATCATTTCCACCCGGGAATTCCAGTCAGGTAGCCAGGGTTACCTCAATTCCACCCGGTCCTCCAAGGGACCCAGAAATGAGTTCCTCAACTCCGCCCAGGCTTTTCCCCAATGACGTAAACAAATGTCATAACCCTCCTGCTCGCATACCAAGGGTCGTGCCAAACACCTTATGCAGCGCATGAGTAGAAAAAAATAGAAAACTTGGCAGACTTATGTAAAAGAATATTATGATTAATTTTAAATCACCACCACCAAGTCCGCTCAATCGTTAAATCAGATATAAACATAATAGAAAGAGCTAGATATTAATCACTGTTGTTAAATACATATATGGACAGGAAATTTAATAAAATAAGAAAAATCAGCAACTTAAAATCACATAAATCTTTACTTCATTTCAAACTATACAAAAAACATTAGATGAAACTCTTTTCATTCCCTAACTATTGTGTGAGAAACACACTTCACAAGATCTAATCTACTCATTGGTTGGCGTACTGCATGAGCTTGTTTTCAATGAATTCTTTTCTCACACGACTAGTCTTGTCTTTGCTCGACACCCGCCCGCTGCTGTTAAGTAGAATGTACGTGTCTGTCTGTATCTGATGTAGGCACTTAAAAAAACAAATATAGTCGGATGAGGTGTTGTACTTGTGTTGTGGTGTGGAATGCAAGTATTCGCTCATACGCTGCATAAGGTGTTAGACCCGGCCCTTGGTATACGAGCAGGAGGGTTATGACATTTGTTTACGTCATTGGGGATAACCCCTTTGCCGACCCCTTGTCAAAGCCTGAGCGGAGTTGAGGAACTTATTTTTGGGTCCCTTGGAGGACCGGGTGGAATTGAGGAAAATCGGGCGGAATTGATGTTCGACCGAGTACCTAGCAGACATATTTGAAGCAACAATAACAACACCTTATGATGCCCTTGAATAATTCTAGCCTATAATATCTTGATTCTAAGTTCAGACGGTTTGAAACATTTATCAGTGATGTATGTCTAAAGATGTCACACGAGTGTTGGCTAATATTGGATTAGCGTGTCCATTAGAAAGTGTCGGGGTTCGCGTTCTCTTGACCTCCGCCAATTAAAACCCTCATCGAGCGTCTCTCTAATTGGCAGTGACTAATTGCGTATGACGTCATCAATCAAAGTGGTGACCCGAATGATAGAATAAAAAAAATATCTACAAGTAATTAGAAGGCATGACAAACAAGCTGACTTGAGAGATCTGGAAACATGTTATCTGCTGTGTTCTCCACTCGGCTGCGCTCGACTCTGCGATACAACACCGAGAGAACAGTTAACAGATTGTTTCCAATATGAGTCGTCCAGTTGCAAAACTCGTTTAATCCACTTGTGAATAAGGATCATGTCGTAAAATTATTTATTTAATTATTTTATTATCATTTTAAATTATCTTGTCGACTTCGTCGTTACGCTGAGGTCTGGCGTTACGTTACGGTGACGGGACGAAATGTACGGAGAATGCACTGAAGTGTGTGACGTCATAGTATGATGTAGCAGCCGAGTACCAAGAAGGCTGTGCGAGAACAGAGTTTCAAAAAGGCAGTGCGAGAACAATCAAGTAGGCAGCGAAGAAACAAAATAGAATCTTGAAACTCTGTTCTCGCACTGCCTTCTTGGTACTCGGCTGCTAGCATTTAAAATGACATTAAGTCCAGTCTTTCAGACTGACTATTAGTCTCTTTTTTATTTTACTTTATTTTATTTTATTTTGTTTTTCTTTGTTTACGGTAATTTAATTTTGTTTTGTTTTCGATTCTGTTTTGTTTTGTTTTATTTTAAATTGTTTTGTTAATTTTTTGTATTGTTTTTGTTTTGTTTTGTTTATTTTGTTTTATTTTATTTTGCTTTTATTTCGATTTTGTTTTGTTTATTTTTTATTTTATTTTGTTTTGCTTTATTATGATTTTCCAGAAAACAAACACAAAACAAACAAAAAACACGAAGCAAAAAGCAAAATTCAAAAACAAAAGCAGAAAACAAAAAACAAGGAACACAAAGCAAAAAGTAAAATTCAAAAAAAAAATCTTAAGCACAAAGCAAACACAAAATCAAAAACCAAAAACACAAAGCTAAAAGTAGAAAACAAGAAACACTAAAGATACGTGAGGCAAAGGCAAGAGAAACGTTTCTCATGAAAATGATTCTTATTCACAAGTGGATTAAACGAGTTTTGCAACTCGACGACACATATCAAAACTGACCAGCAAAGAAAACCGATCACTTGAAAAATTCAACGTTACTTTCATTTAATTCATAAATATGAACGCTCTAGGCCTAGTATATAACTTACTG
Source organism: Meconema thalassinum (assembly GCA_946902985.2). Lineage (NCBI taxonomy): Eukaryota > Metazoa > Arthropoda > Insecta > Orthoptera > Tettigoniidae > Meconema > Meconema thalassinum. The sequence continues at coordinate 412,571,867 of OX336393.1, forward strand.
TTTATAGCATGGAAGTAAGGTTAATTGTTTTCCTGGATGTATTATCATTTTTCATGTCATTGTTTCACTTAACAACAGCGATTCATTGTCATGATGCTGTTTCCCGCGGAAAGATGTTCGCGCCACCATTTTCGATCAGAGCCACTGCCCTGGCAACATCTTCAGGCCTCAAGCGCATATTCGTTTCTGAATTGCACAAGATCAACTGAGGATATGGCTGTATTGATCTATTCCTATGCCAACAAGTGGCAAAAAAAAAATAATAAAACATTGCATTGTTGACGATAGCGATGGCGCGCACATCTTTCCGCGGGAAACAGCATCATGTCAAAGAATCGCTATTGTTAAGTGAAACAATGACATGAAGAATGGTTATGCATCCAGGAAACCAATTAACCTTACTTCCATGTACTAGGCCTATGCCGTTCATATTTATGATGTGAATGAAAGTTATGTTGAATTTTTCAAGTGATCTTTTTTTTTTTTTTTTTTTTTTTTGCCGGTCAGTGTATATAGTGTCAAATTTAGCATTGTTTACAGAGAGATGTAGTGGTTATTTGAACTCTTGTTAATGACAAAATATAAGGTGCGTTCGTAAAGTAACGAGCCGGAGGCATAATTACAGAAACCAGTACCTGTATGTTAGAAGTATTGGCCCTGGCTGTCGAGGCACTTGGCCCACTCTGACACGAGGCAGTGAATGACTGTCTCATAAAATTCCCTGGGCTGCGATGTGAATCAGTTCCGCAAGTACAGCTGGACGTCGGCGTCCGAGGTGAATCGTTGGCCCCGCAGAGCCCTTTTAAGGGGACCAAACATGGCGTAATCACAGGGGGAGAGAGGTCTGGACTGTATGGAGGGTGGCCGAGAACCTCCCATTTGAATTTCTGCAGGAGTGCCGCGATTGTGTTGACCGTATAAGGTCGTGCATTGTCGTGGAGCGACCACGGCATTCACTGTCACTCGGCGGTCCTGGGTAATGAGTGCAACAACCAGCTGGTCGTTGTCATCGGTAATGCAGGGGGGGGGGGGGGTGCCCCAGACCGGGCATAATCGGCTAACGACACCCGTCCTTCCCTGAAGCGCTTGTGCCACGCCTTGACCCTTGCAAGGGACATGCAATGTTCGCCATACACTTGTGACATTCGGCGATGAATGTCTGTTCCTGCTACTCCTTCCGCTGTCAGAAACCGAAAAACACTTCTTTGCTCTTCGGTTGACGCCTCCATGTCACTGTTTGCAATGCGATTGGCAGCGTTGGAGATTGATGCATGCCGCTGCTCGCTTTGTATCGTCACGTGACGTGCACGCGTGCCCTCTAGCGACGGGCTGCAACCCTCCACGCTCTGGTTGTAACCACAGCTCGTTACACACGCCACGATTAGCCGATGTAGTCACCGGTTTGCGCATTCCAGTATCCGGCTCGTTACTTTTTGAACGCACCTTATATTATTGACATGGATATCTGTGGATCCATCAGTGATTAGCCTGGAGAAAATACCTATATGGATACCCGGTGGTTACCATGACAACAAGTGTTCGTCATATGGGCCTATGCGTTTTTGTTCAGTAGATACATCTATATGTTGCTGTAAAAACAACTTACTTGCTGTTAAAACTCAGCTATTTTTCTAGGTTTGTGCTGGTCCCCCACAGGAGTAGCGAACTGCGCGGTAGCGAGCTAATGTTATGAATGGGCAAGAAATGTATTGGTTATTTAGTTGCCAAGAGGTGGCAAGTGGTCTCACTCTCAGCACGTGTCTCTAACTCGTAAAGAGGATATGTATAAAAATAAATTTGAATTGCTCTCTTCTTCCCCAAATGAATTGTTCGTATCCTCGCCCTTGTTCTTATTCTAACACTAGAGAGGATTATGGGTGATCTACTCTGTACATTTCCAGCGACCTTGATAGATCCTTTTAGTTTGAACTAGGCCCATCCGTTAACCTCGAACTCTTGCACAGAAGAATTAATCAATCGCGGATGAGTCGATCGTTATGTCAAATAGAAATGCCATAACTCATGTGATAACGGATGTGACGCAAGTTCGCCGATATCTGCTCGGTCAGATCACAAAGAAGTAGGCTGGTGACCAAATGTAACAACAGAACTGACGAAAGTGTGAACTATCACTGTGCAAGTTAATAACAGTGTTAAATGTTTTCCTTTATAAATAGCCCATCCTCCAAGCTCGTCTTCACCCACGGACTCAATCCTCCGCCATCGCAAGGACAGTATTTAGGAGCTGGACACACTTTATCAGCAGATACAACTGGGGATGAAGACAGGCACCCGCTAACTTGGGTCTAATTAAGGAAGGACTTGCCACGGTGGGTGAGTGGTTATCGTGTCGGACTACCAATCCCAAGCTTGCAGGTTCGCTCCTGGCCCATCTAAGTGATTTTTGAAAGGCGATTAAAGTCACGACACGCATGGCATAGGCTACGTTGTTGTCGTCATGTCGTCATTTGAATTCAATAGGCCATGTTCATAATGGCAAAATTAATCTCGGGATTTTCCGCCAACACAAAAAGTTCCTCCATTCACTACTAGAAAGCGTCAAGGAGTTTAGATATCTGTCTGATAACCGGTGTTAATTGTGATGGCTGTATTAGTTTGTGTTATCTGTGATTCAGAAGGACTGCAGACGATCAATTTCAAGTAGTTCCTGCCTTTGCTACCAAATTCTACCGTCAACGACACCTAGGTGTGAACTTGGCTACTAGATGCCACCGCAACTGGCAACTGGCGACAAACGTTGTAAATAATAGAGTGTTAATCAAATCCAACCTACACATTTAGCTAGACAATAAAATTATAGTTAGTAGAAGGTTCTTTTACATGCCATAAATCTATGACATGGGCCCGCCGGCTTTACTTCCCCTCCGAAGGAAGGCATACTGAGGGATTTTTAACGCTCTTAAAAATATATGATGACTTTGGCCGGGTGTCAACCCGCGATCTTGATCTTGATGAAGAATGATTTCACTTGTTTTAGCTGCTCAGTTAGCCAGAGGTGTGGCAGTAGCTTTCCTCATCCCCTTCTAAAAATACTCCACTGGTCATTTACTATTTTGTTAGTATCCGAGTGAAAGTGCCGTTGTGGAAAGTGAATAGAATAATATCTTATTATATAATGTTAAAATATAACTAGCAACGTGGCCCGGCTTCGCCCGAGAACAGTTATGAATGCAGGGTCAGAGGCTACTTTTAACCGAGGTCTTAAAGGTAGGTTTCCTTGTATACGACAGTCGTTTTTCCCCCAGCAGTGAACACGACAGCTAGCTTGTAAACTGTCGCCTCAGTAATTGAATGGAATTTGATAGAAGAAATGAAAACGTAAAATCACTTAAAGTGGACGATGTATTGAAGTTGGGCATATGCTCTCGCGACAATATAGTAGTAAAGCCTCAAGAAGGTCCAAAGAAATAAAAATCCAACGATATGAACAGGAGAACAACCATCTTGGTACACGATTCACAACGGAAGAATTAAGAACTGTTATTCAACAGATGAAACACAACAAAGCTGCAGGTTTGGATGATATAATACCTGAGCAAATAAAACAATTTGGCCCCTTAACTATCGAATGGATCCTACAACTGATGAACACCTGTGTGACTAAAATGATAATCCCGAAGTTATGGCGTAAAGCAAAAGTTGTGGCCTTGCTCAAACCAGATAAAGAACCAAATGAACCCAAGAATTTAAGACCTGTATCGCTTCTTTGTCATCTCTGTAAGGCCCTGGAGAGAATGATTTTGAACCGAATTTCCGATTTTGTTGACAGAGAGATAATTAAGGAGCAATCAGGTTTCAGACCAGGGAAATCATGTACTGGTCAAATAATGAACTTAACCCAGTATATTGAGGATGGATATGAAAGGAAACAGATTACTGGAGTTGCTTTTGTGGACCTCACAGCTGCTTATGATACTGTAAACCACAAGCGATTGACAAAGAAGCTGTACTCAACAACTAGAGACTTTCGACTAACACAGTTTGTTCAGTGTTTGTTGCAGAATCGAAGATTTTTTGTCACCCTCAAGGATAAGAAAAGCCGATGGAGGAACCAAAAGAATGGCCTCCCACAGGGAAGCGTGCTAGCTCCATTATTATATAATATCTACACGAACGACCAGCCACTTAACACTAGGACCAGAGCATTCATCTACGCAGATGACACTGCTGTTGCTGCTCAAGGATCAACGTTTGAAGAAGTAGAGTTAAAGCTGGCATCTGCTCTTGAAGACTTAGCCATCTACTACAATGATAACTACTTGAAACCCAACCCAGAGAAAACCCAATTATGCGTGTTTCACCTGCGCAATAGGGAGGCGAGAAGGCGGCTCAACGTCACCTGGGAAGGTCACAATCTGAAACACTGTGTTCATCCTAAATACTTAGGAGTAAAGCTGGATCGCGCGCTAACCTATAAACAGCACTGCATGGACACCAAACGGAAGGTATGCACCAGGAACAGCATCTTTTGGAAGCTCACAAACACCAGATGGGGAGCTCAGCCTAGTGTCCTGCGTACAACTGCCCTTGCTCTGAGTTTCTCTGATGCAGAATATGCTGCCCCAGTCTGGAGGAACTCTGCTCATGCCAACCAAGTAGATGTTGCCCTCCATGTGACAGGCCGCATTGTGACAGGCTGTCTACATCCAACTTCTGTCGATAATATCTTTCGGCTTATGGGAGTAGCACCTCCAGAAGTTAGAAGACAAGTAGCGGCAGAAGTAGAGAAGAAAAAGCAAGAAACAGATCCAAGACATCCAATGTATGGACTAGATGTCCATCCACCTAGGCTAAAATCAAGAAAGAGCTTCCTCCAAACAACAATATCAATTCATTCCTCAGCTGAAGCTCGCCGAATTGAACTTTGGAAAGCAAAATCACCAGGAGGATCGTGGGAAATGAAGGAGAAGCCGGCAGCTGGCTACCACCTACAATACGAATCCTGGAAGACGCTAAACCGACTGAGAACTGGTGTGAGTCGGTGCAAAAGCAATTTAATGAAGTGGGGATACAGTGCTGAAGAACTTTGTAGATGTGGTGAAAGAAAAGACCCTGATCACCTTCTGAATTGCCGCATGTTATCAAGACCATGTACTATTCAGGACTTGATAGAAGCCAATGACTGTGCCATTCTAACAGTTGAACACTGGAGTAATGAAATTTAGTGTAATTTATATGTATATATGTATGTGTTTTGGACTCGGATAAATAAATAAAATAAATATGCTCTCGCGGACATTTTTGTAGAACTTTTAATGCTGAACAATTCCTACACTCATAGTATATAGATATTTTTAACGGTTTGCCCAGCGTAAGCATAAAAAGCGCGCAGGCGCCAGATTTTTTCGACTTCTTCACAGAAATCGTTACTGTTCGGGCTTTGATCATAAATAAATAATTTTCTACAGAAACCTTCCTCGAGATATCCTTTACAGAATAGTGCAAAACCGCATCACAATCCATTAAATGGTTCTCGAGTTTACCCGTGACATCCAAGAATCGGAGACTTCGTTTTATACTAAGTAGAGATACGCTAACGTGTATGTTTCACAAAACTCAAGCTCCTAAAGCAGAGGGAGTTAGGATGTGTGGTTTGTACCAAAATCTTCCAAATCGTCTCAATAGTACAGGAAAAGTCATACATTTCTTGAAAAGTCAACGGAAATATATTTATCCATACTAATATAATAAACCTGAAGTGTTTGTGTGTTTGTGTGTTTATGTGTTTAAACGCGCCAATCTCCGGAACTACCAGTCGGATTCGAAAAATTATTTTTGTATATGATAGCCTGATTCAAGAGGAATAGTTTAGGCTATGTTAAATTTCGGACAGACCACTCCATTCCCCGCATATAGGCCCTTTTGCACAAGTGTACATCGTTTCACCGATCTAATAAATTGACGGACATATTGTCGCTACGCGACAACGACTAACACTGTATCATGATAGTCAACGCCGCACCATTGATGGTCAGGTTGTCACTAGGCAACAACGATTTACTCTGTATCATGATAGTCCGGTAAAATTTGCTATAGGACACATGGGAAAACTGACCGATTGACAACCAAGGATTGTATTGGACTGTAGTATCCTCTATGCTATCGTATGCACAGTTAATATATCATTTGTGGGGCTTAGACATCTTGGTCATGTTGCCCCGTGCACATGGGTGTGTGTGTGTAGAATTTATGTGATAACCTGCGTTATTGTGATTGTTGCACTAGCATGTGTAAATACGGTATAAAGCTCAATGTTGGTTTGTCTGTTATTTATACAAATCTACACCGTTTCACCGATCTGAACCAACATTTGTATACTTACCCTTTGGAACCCTGCGAGTGACAGTGTTTACATGACATTTCTGACAGACCACTCCATTCCCTGCATTTTGGCCCTTTGGCACAAATCTACACCTTTCCACCGATCTGAACCAAAATGTGTATTCTTACCCTTTGAAAACCTGCGAGTATCACTGTCTACGTGAAATTCCGGACAGATCACTCCATTCCCTGCATTTAGGCCCTTTGGCACAAGTCTACATCGTTTCACCGATCTTAACCAAATTTATGTACTTACCCTTCGAAACCCTGTGGGTAACACTATCCACTTGATATTTTGAACAACTCTCTCCATTCCCTACATTAAGAACAACAGACAAAATGAACTTGAAAACTACGTTGTAAGGTCCTAGAACCATTCATGTCCGTATAGTGTAACTGAAAGAATATTTTAATAAGTCAATTGTTGGCTGGCAATGCGAGCTGCACCACGTCGCCCCTACCAGAATTGCGAAAATAGTTACAACTTGCGCTGCTTATAAATTGGAGTCACTGGGAGTAATTATTGCAAGAAGGTTTCTTAGGCCCCGTAAAACAGTAATCATCATGAAAATATTATGCTTCTGTATAAGTGCGATTGTGTTGGTGCAGAACATAGAGGTAATCAGCTGCAATAAGCGTTGGTGCTTTCAAATTTTCTTTCATTTATTCAGATCCTTATCCTTGAGCGGTATGTGGCGATAAATGACACTATTGCTACTTCAGGAGCTCGGGACAGCCGAAGTTTTCCAAAGTGCTCTGATTATTTTCCTATGGCACTATGTGACAAAAGACGACACTATTGATCTCTACTTTTCTAACAGCCAATGAGATATAGTCCCTAGGCAGTGTCTTTTATTTCACTTACTCCTCTTTCTAATCATATTTTTCAATTCGTTTGTAAATTACATGTGTCAGTACTGTAGTTAGTAAATAGCCGTTTCCCTATTCATTATTGTCATTATCATTACGGGAAATTGGCCTGAATGTTACGTCCATTATACTGTACTACTTATCACCCCACCACCACCACAAAAAGTTATATTTTTAAAATATTTTTTCTGTTAATTTAAGTATTTTACGCCAGTTCTGTAGTAGTATTCATTATCATTCATAAAACCAAAAATTCCACCGGGCGAAGCCGGGCACTATTGCTAGTTTGTTTATAAAGTGCTTTTAGACAAATAAACAAAACGATAGCCCCTGAAATAACTATGTCGCGTAAAGCCCGCTTAGCACTAGCGCCGTGTGGGTAGTCTGTACACATGGGGTGCACACAACCCATTATGCGAGAGCTCTCGCACACGTCCGCTAGTTGTGTTAAGTTGTATTGTTGTTTTAATTTAAACGTCAGTTGGAAACTGTCGGGGGATGGGAAGGGCCAGATGATTTTGTGAAGAAAACTGGACTTTATAATTTAATGTCAACAAAATTGATAGTTTTCGGGCCTACGCACATTGATTAGTGCAGCCTAAATAAAACACATCAAAAGCTAATGAAATCAAACACATGCGGTAGGATTTTTTGAACCTTCGAGATCGTAACTTCTAATTGCTTTCATTGATTATGTATTATTTCTGAGCCCTCAACCCCCACCCAATGTAATTTTGACTCAGCTCGACCCCCTCGAGAAACAAACCCTAGTTCCGCCTTTGCCTGGGTGTTACAATGAGAAATCACGGAAAACCATTTTTAGGGCTGTCGAGATGGGATTCGAACCCACGCTCTCCCGATATCAGCGAGTGTCATCGGCCACCACAGCCGATCAATGTTAAAACACACTCATAAACATCGTAATTGCACCACCATGGAGGAGTGTTTGGCTGACAACCATGGTAACACGTTTAGGTCCTTAAATGCGGACAGAAATCAATACAGGTAGTGTGCACTGGAATTGAAGAACTTACTATCAAATTATGCTTTTCAGTTAGTCAACATGCTATGTGCCCAATATAATTGGATGGTGGTAAGTTACAATGTTTATTTAACACAAGTCCTAAAATAACATTAGGATATGTATTGTGCCCGTAAGAGATGGATTTATATGCTTGGCCTCTGGCAATTGAGTCCTCAGACGTGTTACGTTTATTTCCCAAATTTTGCAACCATTATGATTATTAGGAAAGCATTTCTACAAAAACGGAATCTGTTAACATCGAATATAGATTTATTTATCAGGAAGTCATTTTGAAAGCCTTTGTCTGGAGCGTGGTGCTCTATGGAAGTGAAACTTGGACTATTGGTGCAGCAGAAAAGAGGAGAATTGAAGCGTTTGATATGTGGTGTTACGGGAGAATGATAAAGATCAGATGGGTATATAGGATTACAAACGAAGAGGTATTAAGACGAGTTGGAGAGGAGAAATGTTTCTGGCGACTGCTAATGAGGAGAAGAGATATGTTGGTAGGGCACACACTAAGATACCCAGGAATAGCAAGATTATTTATGGAAGGAAGGGTCGAGGACAAGAACTATAGGGGTAGACCAAGGTTAGAATATGTTAAACAGATTGCCTCGGATGTAGGGTGTGGTAGCTATGTAGAGATGAAACGGTTAGCTCAGGACAAGGAGACATGGAGGGCTGCATCAAACTAGTCAAAAGACTGAAGACTCAAACAACAATAGCAACATGATAATTGGATAGAGCATGGGATATAAAGCTACAAGGACCACAAAGGCACATGATTTGATAGAAATAATAGAGCCACTGAAGGAGACGATAACCTACCAAAATAAATCTTTACTACTGAAATTAGCCATAAATACATTTTGTAATGATTCAAAATTGATATGGAAGTGATGTAGTTCACTCCTCCGCTGTCTAAAACCCACCCGAATTTCAAAATTATATATCACGATTTATATATTCCCGCTGTGTCGGCCATTATCCGCTTGAATTATGCACAAGTACAGTGTTGCCAACCCTAACGAAACCCCACCCATACAGAACTAATTGAACATGCATTCTAGGTCAGGGGCGTATATACAAATTTCTTTCGGGGGGAGCTGACTATCCTGGAAAATTGTGAGTATTCTCAGGGGATTGTTACCACAAAATACCCGGAAATATCAAACAATATTAGAACATATAACTTTGTGTAATTATTTTAGATAAGAGTTAATTGGAAAATTCTAAGTTTATATAGCCTACAATTAGAGGCAATACAAAAAGTTGTAATCTACAACACAACACACACACAACATTTTATACAGTAGAACCTCGGTAATCCGAGGTATTTGGGACCAAGAGGAGCTCGAGTTTGGGAAATCTCGGATTACACAAAGTTACGAAATGTTAAGACCTTGAATTTAGAATTAGATGCACAAGAACCTTGTGTTTAAATATTCTTACAGTAAACGGCATTATTTCATCAGTTATCGTATAAAGTGTTGCAGTTGGGCTTTGTTTCAGAAATACAAAACAATATTCTTCAAAAGAAATGCAAATATGTAGGCTACATATTTACTTAAAAGTACAGTCCGAGCAGACACTGGCTAGTTGGCGGGAGGGAGATAGCGGGCAGAATTGTAAACAACGCATGCGCGCATCTCCGCCAAAGACCTTGGGTAAGCTATGCGTCTCACTGTCATCCACCTCGGATTAAACGGAGGCTCGGACTACCGGGGCTCGGATTACCGGGGTTCTACGGTACTTAATGATTTTTCTATTATGGCCTATGGAGCATAAATGGCAAATATATAAATATTTGTCAATTTAATAAACAGAAAGATAAACATTTTTTTTTTTTTTGCAAATTGATAATTTATTTCTCAAAAGTACCATACTGTGGAATTCTCAGTTTGCCTCACAAGGCTGAGTGTACCCCGTTCCAGCACTCAGACCAGAATTAAAATTCATTGTCAGAGCCGGAAATCGAATTCGGACCTCCGGGATGGCAGCCAAGAATGCTAGTCACTATACCCCGAGATAGTCTAATTTCAATCTTAATATTGTTTATAACTTAGCCAATAAGTTATGTTTAGGTTGCAAAAGAATTTACAACAATTTTATGCTTTTACCAAAGCACTTTCTTAAATTATTATTTTTTGGCTTGATTCAGGGAGGGAGGAGAGGGGGGGGGGAGGAGCCTTCACAGCTCCCCCCTTATATACGCCCCTGTTCTAGGTAGCGTTCTGTGAGGGCTTCAAATGAAAGGAACAGTGGTTTTGACAATGGTAACAGCCTAACAGGTCCAATGGTATTTTGACAATGGTTACAGCCTAACGTGTCGTCAACAGTGCCTCGCTAGCTTCCCGTGGCCAAGGTTGCACCTCTTCTCGACCATTCTAACCTTCGTTTTGTCCAATCCAATGGGTTTTGACACTGGCTTTAGCCTGCAGGCCGCGTTAGCCACATATGCGCCCCTGGTTTTTGTTACGCACAGTGGAAAAAATACAAATTGATAAGATACGCCATCTTGTTCAAGTAGAGCAATCTCTTAATGAGTTCTGTGTTGAAGCCAGGCTGAAATGGTTCGGTTATCTCAAAAGAATGGACACACAAAGAACAGCTAGAGTGTGGTTTGAGAAAGAACTGAAAGGCAAGAGACCAAGAGGTCGACCGAGGAAGAGATGAATCGACCAGGTTAGAAATGATCTTGCAGGGAGAGGTCTGGATTTGCAGCAAGTCGTGGAAGGGGAGATATTCTTGGAGAGAACTAAATGGAGAGCGCTCATTCACCGCACCCGGGAAACTGTGGAGCCGGTTCATGAAGATGATGATGATGATGACAGTGGAAATAGTCACGCATAATCATTCTGTAGACTAATGGGTTTTGCCTAGTGGTGGTGTACTTTATACCGTACATGTCGGGAACACTGCCGTGACGTCAATGTGATGTCATGTCTTGTCGTCAATGTCTCCACCTAGTTAACAGTTGACGAATGCTTACCGAGTAAGCAACATGGCTGCCGACGTTCAATGAACGAGAAACCATCAGGGCCGTGGAGAGCGATCACGGTCCCTAGGTCAGAGTTTTCCGCCTGAGACATTATTTAGAAAGTATAAGAATTACTTTCTTTTAAACCATAAAAACTCCATGCATTTTAGCTTGCTCATTTATCGGTTTACTTGGATTTCAGTTATTCAATCACTCTTCTTTGTATCATTACTAGTTATTTTACTTCAAGATGTTGATCACCATGCATTTTAAATTGCATTTTCATTGCGTATGACCGTGTTCGGTCACCACAAGAAAAAGCATATTCCTTTCAGAAATGCATCCAAAAAACAGTCGATATTTTCAGAGATTGAATCGGAAGCTTTCCACCCTATACAGAATTTTCGTACTTTATAAATTAAGTGGAGAGTTGTGGCAGCTGTGCCTTTCACTGCGCACAGAAGCGAAAAACACAAGGTATATTATTAAAATTATCAATTAAAGTATTAATTTTAAAAAATAAAAATAAAAATCGATCGTGGACTGTTCTTTACTACAGGGTCATTATCTATGTGCGCCCTAATAAACGCGGCAAGCTAAGCCGGCTTTGACTGGCGCAGATTTCGGGCGTGGGTACTCGGTTCAGTCAGTGGTTGGTGCGCACTTTTACACTTTTACCAAACATGTTCAATAATGTGTACTTACAGCGCTCATAGCCGATGCTGAAAATGTCCTCCCTCTCTTGTAACACTCACCTGACATCTTCTGATGAAAGAATGGACAACATTCTGAAGTTCCTCCACACCAGTGATGGCTTCGATATCATCTCCTATGTACTGTTTTAGTTCAGTTCACAATAATCAGTCTACTCACCAAACGTGCAACACTAACGTCTAAGCTTTGCAGATACACGTCCATTTGAATGAAAAAACACGTGTGATCTAACGATGTGAGTCAGCGGAGCGGGATATTGTGAGGTCTACTCGCTGAGCACCTGGCCAGCCAAATGAGTGAACCACGGCAAACTATTGCGTCATTTGGCTGACCAGGTGCGGACCTCCCAATACCTCACTCCACTGACTCATATCGTTTAGTGAGTTATCTGAAACAAGACGAAAATTTCGAATAATGTTTCCAGGATGACCTATGCCTAATGGAAGTACAATTAGGAGGCTCGCTAAACGATTCAAGGAAACAGGCTCCATAAATAACAATAATAATAATAATAATAATAATAATAATAATAATAATAATAATAATAAGGTATTCTTTCATCAGAAGAGGTCAGGTGTGTGTTACAAGAGAGGGAGGACATTTTCAGCATCGACTATGAGCTCTGTATGTACACATTATTGAACATGTTTGGTAAAAGTGTAAAAGTGCGCGCCAACCACCGGCTGTACCGTGTACACGCAACCGCGATTTGCACCAATCACAGCCGGCTTAACCTGTCGTGTTTATCGCGGCGCACATAGATAATGACTCTGTACTTCGAGCTGGATGTGGTCCGCAGGCCTCCTGCTCATGATGGCAGTATGGAGGCGTGAAGTTCCATCAGGAAATGCCAAGATCGAGACAATCTCTGCCGTAGCAACTTCAGCAATATCTTGTTCTGGGGTAATTTATGACAACTTAAATCAGCGCCTAATTAAGCAAGCCACGGTCCGCGAGCCCGCTAATTAGGCCCTTCCACTTGCCGGTTATATGTGACTTCCTGAATGACCAGGGTGCTATCTAATCTCTAACAGCTCTCATATCAGACTACAACTACATTTATACAACAGTTTATCGCCCAAGGCTCAGCTTTGACATGTCTACAACAGAATATTAGTGAAATATTATTCACCCACCTCTACAGTTGAGTGGGCTAAGTAGCTCCTGCCATCAAGGGGTACAGTCTGCATCACCTTAAATAAGTTAATAGCGACTTCGGTGGCGTAGTTGGTAGCATGCTGAACTGCTGTTCCCAAGATCGCGGGTTCAAACCCGACCGAAGTCGTCCGATTTTTTAAGAGCGTTAAAATCCTTCAGTATGCCTTCCTTCGGAGGGGAAGTAAAGCCGGCGGTCCCAGGTCATAGATTTATGGCATATAAAAGATCCTTCCACTAACTAAACATGTGTGAAGCTAAATTTCTAAGTTAAATTTCGTTGTAACGCTCTATCAACGTTCCTACGTTCACCACTAGATGTCAGTGATATCTGGTAGTGAAAGTTGGAACTACTTGAAATTGAACGGAACTTGTAGCTCACCCTATGGGTGCACGCTTGAAGCAACTACACTCTAGTTAGTTACTGTTGTTGTAAGGGGCGGAACTAATAGGTCATCTGTCCCCAGAGCTACAGCCTCGGACACTCCCGCCACTAAAAACCATACGATAAATAAAATAAAATAATAAGCTACTAACAATGTACCCTAACCATTTGTCGTCGTCGTCCCCCCCCCCTACCCCCCCCCCCCCCCCTATCACTACAAACATGGTGATGCTATAGCTAGAGCCCTGCGCGAGTATACAACACTTGATCCGCATCCGCCCCCCATCCTCACGTTTGCTATTCGAGTCTACTGACATTGCAATAATATTTTTAAATTAGATAATAATAATAATTATAATAATATCGTATGGCCTCGGGTGCCGGTGTGCCAGTGTGTTATTTGACACACAAAGGGTAGCTTGCGTGTCGAATTTCGGTGTTCCTTGAAGCACTATGTAAGTCAAGGAGGTTAGGTATCTAAGCTCCTTGAACACTATAGCGCTTTCTAGTAGAGAAATGAGGAACTTAGGGTTGGCGAAAACTGCCGAGATTAATTTTGCCATTATGAACACGGCCTACTGAATTCAAATGGGTTCTTTTATTTGCCAACATCGTATGGCATGGTGTCGTAATTCTTGCCGCCTTTCAAAAAAATCACTTACCACGGCCAGGAGCGAACCTGCAAGCTTGGGGTTAGTAGACCGACACGTTGACCACTCACCCACCGTGACAAGCATAAAGTATTAAAGCAACTCATTTAGACATTTGAGCATTAAGTCCTTCCCTTAGGTCATGTAGGCTATGTCATGGGCTTTGTTTAACATGAATGTTACACGGACAGAATTGCAACCCTTTTCAGTTCAGACTGTTAATTATGCTTAATGACAACATTTGAATGATATTAGCTTAAATCATAACAGAAACAACAAGTTCCGTGAAGAACTAAAGAGCCAACTTTTCGTAAAATTTAAGATTCATGCCAATGATTAATCTATATGGATCTAGAATAATGACGAAATTAAGTTGGTAATATCGAAATTTCTAATTAGTTCGAAATACTGTATACCTGGCATGAAAAATCCACAACCTGCTTCCAGTCTCCGACCGGGTCAGGAATGGAATGAATGAAGCCCCCATCTAGCGGCGAGGAGATGAACTGTGCCGGCTGCCGAGGCCTGACGCACTCCTCTGGGGCAATGATTAAATGAATGACAGATGAAATGAAATTATAGTGGAGAGTGTTGCTGGAATGAAATGTTGACAGGGAAAACCGGAGTACCCGGAGAAAAACCTGTCTGCCTCCGTTTTGTCCAGCACAGATCTCACATGGAGTGACCGGGATTTGAACCACGGACTCAGCGGGGAGAGGCCGGCGTGCTGCCGCCTAAGCCACGGAGGCTTCGTATACCTGGCATAATGTAGCCTAATAGAGAACTACAGTTGGCTGCCCTGGAGACTGAATATATTCTTAGTTCCATCTCTTAAGGTACAGAATACAAAATTTGGTTGAAGTCCAATGGATAGCATGGACGTTACATACAGTTAAACATTGGATCTAACAGCGCTCGTAAAATCATGTTGGCAACAATGACATACATGTATTGGCCAGATATAATCAGAAATAATATGATCTATTGTTGTGTCAATTTTGAATAAAATCCATTAGTTAGCATAGAAATTATATGTATTTTAAAATTGGACCTATCAGCAGGCTTAGAATCATGTTGGCAGCACTGATGTATATTAGTTACTCCAAATTAATCTAGAATGCCAGGTACTATACGTGTGCAAAGTTTAGAGCTATTGGCTTGCATACTTTCTGATATATTGATATTAGGGTAACAAAAATAGAGACAGTATTTATTAACTGTTGGCAGCCCTGGTTACTCTTAAGTAACGGCATAGTCATATCTGTTATGATACACATAGCACACTCGGAATTTGGTTGAAATCCAAATGATATTAAACGTTTAAATTATATGCCAAATCAATACATAAACAAATATATATTTTATATATTAGTACATGTTTCTACCCACAGTGGGGTCATCCTCAGCCTAAAGAGAAAATCAATTAAGAATTGAAAAACTAAAATGGCATATGCGCCTTAAATCTAAATTAAAATGAAAAATTAATGATAATAATTGTAATAAATAAAATATAGTAATAAAATGGATATCCTTACAAAGTAGTATTAATTAAATAACTATATGATTGGTCCTTTAACAATAATTTTAAAAAAGTAGTTAGAAATAAGAACTATTAACGGTGAGTGTAAGAATGTTAAGCTTTAAATTTGTTATCAAAATATACACAAAATAATTTAGAAAATCAATAAAATAATTCAGCTCGGCGCTTGAGTTAAATAAGTAGAATCCTCTTCAATACGGAGACAATTAACGATTTTTAAAAAGTGCCAACCAGTATTATGATGACATGAAATAACCTCGTTGTATGGGATGTAGAAATTCAGAAATTCGTACAAGAATTTGAGTTGAAATGCCCAATATGGATAAGTGGCAATTCTAATAAATG
This sequence comes from Meconema thalassinum, assembly GCA_946902985.2. NCBI lineage: Eukaryota > Metazoa > Arthropoda > Insecta > Orthoptera > Tettigoniidae > Meconema > Meconema thalassinum. The sequence goes on from OX336393.1 coordinate 412,587,875, forward strand.
TCCAAAACGTTTAGAAGAGAAACCGGGATTCTTGAAATGGAATTACGGTATCAGAAGTTCCACTTTAAATTTGCCAAACAGTGTTAGGTTATGTATATGCTGATTTAATGCAACCGTCGTGTTGAAAATTCTACCGTAGTATGCCACCTATACTTCATTCATTTGATAAATACTTAATGTATGTAGTACATACGGTACTACGGGAGAATTTTCAACACGACGGTTGCATTAAATCAGCATATACATAACCTAACACTGTTTGGCAAATTTAAAGTGGAACTTCTGATACCGTAATTCCATTTCAAGAATCCCGGTTTCTCTTCTAAACGTTTTGGACATTTATTAGAATTGCCACTTATCCATATTGGGCATTTCAACTCAAATTCTTGTACGAATTTCTGAATTTCTACATCCCATACAACGAGGTTATTTCATGTCATCATAATACTGGTTGGCACTTTTTAAAAATCGTTAATTGTCTCCGTATTGAAGAGGATTCTACTTATTTAACTCAAGCGCCGAGCTGAATTATTTTATTGATTTTCTAAATTATTTTGTGTATATTTTGATAACAAATTTAAAGCTTAACATTCTTACACTCACCGTTAATAGTTCTTATTTCTAACTACTTTTTTTAAAATTAATGTTAAAAGACCAATCTTATATTTATTTAATTAATACTACTTTGTAAGGATATCCATTTTATTACTATATTTTATTTATTACAATTATTATCATTAATTTTTCATTTTAATTTAGATTTAAGGCGCATATGCCATTTTAGTTTTTCAATTCTTAATTGATTTTCTCTTTAGGCTGAGGATGACCCCACTGTGGGTCGAAACATGTACTAATATATAAAATATATTTGTTTATGTATTGATTTGGCGTATAATTTAAACGTTTAATTCTAACATCAATACGGATATTTAAAAACATTTGTTTTCAATGGCAAATGTATTTGCATTCTATCCAAATGATAGTATAGAAGTTACATGTATTTAAATTTGGAACTCTCAGCAGGCTTAAAATCATGTTGGTAGCACTGACGTATATAAGTTACTCCAAATTAATATATTATGTCAGGTACTATACGTGTGCATAGTTTAAAGCTGTAGGATTGCATACTTTCTGATATATGGGTATTTGGATTTTATAAAAATGAGAGCATTTATAAACAGTTGGCGGCCCTGGTGGCTCTTAAGAATACGCTCAGTCATATCTCTTTATGTACACATAGCACATACGAAATTTGATTGAAATCCAATTGATAAGTGTAGAAGTTATATGCATTTAAAATTTGGACCTATCAGAAGGTGTTTAATCATTTTGGCATCACTGCCATGTAAGGCCTCCTGGAAATTAAACTGCAATATTATTATCTATACGTGTGCCAATTTTGAAATAGCTCCCATTCATACCTTCCAAGATATCCAACATGGAGCTCAAATTTCAATTGCGATTTTTCAGCAGTTGGTAGCACTGACATCATTTTCAAATATGGCCATGAGATATTCAAGTATAGATCTTTACTACTACCAAATTTGGTTTCGATTGCTGCAGCCGTTTAGGATTTGATAGGGACACACACACACACACACACACACACACACACAGCCAGACAGACAGACAGACAGACAGACAGACAGAAGGACAGACAGACATACAGACACACATTTGCCCGATCTCATAAGTCTACTTTTTCCTCATTTTTTCAAAATGTGAAAAGTAGGCTAAAAAAATAATGGGCTCATGAGATCACCTTTTGTCCGTGTGTCTGTGTGTGTGTGCGTGTGTGTGTGTGTGTGTGTGTCCCTAATAAATTCTAAATGGCTGGAGTGATTTCAATGAAACTCGGTAAGATCATAGCACCATTCTGGCCGACTCCGACCGAGCCCTTCAAATTTTAATGTGTCTCACCAATCCAACATGGCGGCTGTGCGAAATATTTCACCAGCATTCAGTATCTCCGAAACTATTACCAATATCACCCTGAAATATTGTACGGTGATAAAGGGAACTACTAGAAGTTCACCTATGAGACTTTCAAAAACCTGGTAACTACAAAACCAACATGGCGCCCAAGCAAATTTGTGACTTTTAAATAGACTTTTCTCGCGATTTAACCATCCAAACGTAATGAAACATGGTACAGCAAATGTTTATACACATGGTAAAGTACTGGCGTCCAACTTAGTTCAATTGTTTACATAACCTCAAGATGGCAGCTGTGCGAAATTTTAAAATTAAGTTTTTATTTCTTGTGTCGTAATCATGCGATCGAAATGAAAGTTTGAATAATGAATTTGCGCAATAAGTTTCCCTTTTATGGTACATAACTCTATGGCCAATACATATAACAATCCAAAATGGCGAGCATCCGAAATATTTTGACGGTTCTCAATATCTACGAATCTTTTACAGCAATTAAACTGACATTTGTTTTGCTCATAGAGGCTATGAACATAAGTTCCTCTATATGACTTTCAGTAACCAGGTGAGCACAAATCCAACATGGCGGCGACGCGAAATATAAATATTTAAATGGACGTTTCTCGTGATTTAACCATCCGAGTGCAGTGAAATTTTGTACGTTAAATGCTTATACAAATGTTAATCCACTGGCATCTAATTTATTTCAATTGTTTTTACAGTATAACCACAAGATGGCAGCTGTGCGAAATTTTAAAATCTCGTTCTAACTTCTTGTGTCCTAATCGTGAGTTTGAAGTCTGAATACCACACGTACACAATAATCTTCATGTAATAGTACATAAATAAAAATCCAACCTGGCGACCGTCCGAAATATTTAGACGGTTCTCAATATCTACGAATGTATCACAACAATCAAACTGAAATTTGAGGCAATTAACATGAGTAGGATATATGAAAATTGGCAGTATAGTTCTTCACGGAACTACTTGTTTTTCTTCAAATAAATTAGAGGTTTCACCGAGGTGTCCTCCGCCCCTTTGTAATTGATCATTAATCCAAGTCTGTATAAATACTCAGGTGGTATATGTAGCCACCTGTTGCCTAATCTTGTTTTCATTCCTAAGCCTTTTTCCTTTTCTTACGCCATCTTTCCTCAGGTATTGGTCAAGCCTTATCTTGACACTCCACCCGAAATACAATGAAAGCAAGATTCTTGTAGTTGAATAACGTTTGGATGAATATTAGAATTGTCACCTATTCCACATCAGGCAGTCCTCTTATACAAATCACACCGAATTCTCCATCCTATACATCAAGGTTATTTTAATGTCGACATATTAACTGGTTGGCACCCATTATAAATTTTTAAACTCCGTATTGAAGAAAGATTTAGCTTATTCATTAAAGCACTGAACTGAATTAATTATTGATTTTAGAACTTAATTTTCTAAATTATTTTATGTATATTATTTGGATAATTTTTATTACATAGCTTAACATTTATTTATAATCACCAGTAATATTTCTCGTTTTTTAACTACATTTTGATAATTATTGTAAAAAGACCAGTATTATATTTTATTTTATTTAATACTGAATTGTAGGGATATCCATTTTAGCATTTTATTTCATTTTATTACAATTTTATCATTAACATTTCATTTCTTATTTAGATTTAAGTACATATATACTATTTTGATTTAATTATTAATTTATTTTCATTTTTTAGCTGAAGATGACCTCATTGAAGATCGAAACATGTCCTATATATAAAAAATATATATGTGTTGAGTATTGGTTTGGTGTATAATTTTAAACATTTAATTCTACTATCAATACGGATATTTAAAACATTTGTTTTTTCAATGGCAAATGTGTTTGCATTATATGTTTACTTCCTTAAATGTAAAAATACATAGTCTCTTTATTTTACATATTTGAACATGAGATATTTTTACATACTTTTACTTATGTAAAAATTACATAATATTCTTGGAGAAGATTTATCACCGATTCTTCCATTCACAGCACACTCGTCAAAAGATATCGCAGCTGGGAAGATCTCAAAAATGCAATTTGCTGTATACAAAGGATTGAATTTAGTAAAAATATTTCGCTTTTCATCGGAATGCTGCAGCCAGTTTTACGTCAATGATAAAAAGAACGCTTCTTTACAATATTAGAAGATTACATCTTCACTGTAACGCAGTGTTTTATGGATACATCCAGAAGCTTCGAGAGGAATTGTTAAGATCCAAAGATAACAGCCAATCAAAAAAATAATTTCGTCAAGGGAACCATACTTTTTGTTTAAGACCAGAAGAGTTATGAACCACTGAAAACCTATAAGAGAAGATCGCTTGATGTACTGGACGTATCTTCCTTTATTGGTTATGTACTTCCAACACTTTGTCTAATACTTTTATTGGTGTATGCATCATCTTATTCAAACTAACTTCCTTTAAATGATCAGTAATTTCATTGCCGTTTTTTTTAACAATATTCACCAACAGCTTTCGTTATCAATGACATTAGCAAATATTTTTTATGCCTCTGCTTTGTTGATTTCAACGGTTGTAAACGAACATTTGATTAGCAGTAATTCTACTTTGATGTTTATAGACGCGTGAAACTCCGTAGCTAAGTACCTTGCAGATGGTGAAATAAAGACAGTTTAAATCCAGGACGGAATTAAACAAGAGGCAGCATTGTTTGAACCAGTCCAGTTAGAGAGAAGGAGAGATGCGTGTTTAACAGCGAGTACTCTCAATGCTGCTCGGTGTTCTAATTTTTAAATGTCACCGAGCAGAGGTACATTCTCTCGGCTAATTAGCAACTCGTGTTGGCCTTATACGGACAACCGTTCTTGGAGAAGAGCAGAATAGCCCCAGCGTCTTTGCATACTGGCAGGGTATTAACCTGACTGATGTTAGCTAATCGACGATTCATTGGTTGTAAAATGTTACAAGGAAAGTTCATGGAGGAACAACTTTTACGGTAAAGTTCATGAGCAAAGGTGGAGTTAAGACGGCCTAGAATACAGCATTAAACTTGTCTCGTGAGCTTAATTGCACAATGTTTCCAACAGTAGGAGGCACAAAGGACCAATCTGCGGAGATGATGATGATGATGATGATAATTGTTGTTTTAAGAGGCCTAACATCTAGGTTATCGGCCCCTAATGGTTTGGGTGATAGTGAAAATGAAAGATGATCAAATGAACTTACAACTAAAATGGGAAACAAAAAGGAGAAGAATGTAAATAAATGACAGGAGGAAAGGAAATGCCCTCAACCCTCGAAGAATGAGAATTGAGGGACTTGGAAGGCAGGAGAGCCATGAAAGGCGGCGAGGAAAGGGAAAGAAGAGAGGGTCCGCCCCAAAGCAATGGCAAAAGGGGAGAAACTTGACCCAGCTCAGGAATCCCTTGGGGTCGCCAAATCCCGAACTCACCAGCCGTGAGCCCTTGAGTGTGTAGCACTATCCACGGTGCACCATAAGTGGTGGCAATACACACACCCTGCCTCCTTGAGGACCTTGTGCAGAAGGCAGGAGATTAAATGAAAAGAAAAAGGAGGCTGATTCCTCGAAGAATGAGAGATCAGGAAAAATGAGAGAAGGACCAATTAAGGCGGGAAAGGAAGAGACTCCCTAGGCCTCGGATACCCTAATACCGTCGGGGTCGGAAGAGAACAAGAGTTGACCAAGAGAGGTCGACAGGAAAGAAGATGTAGAGGAGCCCGGTTCATGTAAGTGGAAGCAATGCCGGACTCAGCTGGGGACCCGTGGTCGCCAACCCACGACCCACTAGATGTGAGCCCCTGGGGGGCAATTTGTGGAGGAATGGTATTGAGATTGTCAACCTGAAATAGTTGCTTGTCCAAGGATTTAGACAAAACAAAACATTACGAAGGTGACCCCCAAACGATATTCCATCAGTGACATTATTACGTACATACCAGGGTCGTTCCGAATATAAGTTTCGTATTTCACAGGCAATCTGTATTCCAAAGTGTGAAAACACACCGCCATGACAAAAGGCAATGTTTCTTGTTGTTCGCGACGGACAGGGTAATAGCAGAGGAGCACTGGCGCATGCGCTGAGTGCTAAAGCTGAGAGAGGAGCAGGAGATCGGCGTGGCGTGACCCCGTTCATTCGAGTGCAAACCAGTAGGTAATAATAGAAAGACGTGTCACGAATGAAATAGCACATTGTACAAGGAGTATATCTTGCTCTGCAAGCATATTGGCACGAAACAAATGAGAAAACATTGTTCGAGGAACATATCTTACACAATCTCATGCAATGTTTCCTCATTTGTTTCATACCAAAGTGCTTGGGGTGCAAGATATGCTCCACGTACGAAATAAGACTTTAACTCAGAAGATATTAAGTTTACAATGTATGCTATATACGAACTATTTTCTTCTTCTGTTGCATAGACTACTAATTATTGGAATTATTGAAACCATTTTCCCGGGCACTCTACATTGCCCCGCATAACAATTCCATAAGGTGCAATTCCCTAAAAGGTAAATAGCTCGAAGTGATTCTTTCGGTTAGACTGTATGTCAACATGGGGACGGAACGTTTGACTTTCGTTATGGGTAAGAATAGAAGTGTACATGGCAAATTTTTCAGGCAAAGCGATGGTTTGTCTGATGATAGAAACATCAGCAGGAGATGCTAACACAAAGTTCCATATTCTAGAACATTTCAGAATACTAATTTCATCTCTAATTGCGGTTCCGCTTTCCGAGAACGCATTCTTAGGTATATCGAGGTTAATGACCCAATGAAGAAACTCGATCATACATCTCATTAAGATAACCTGATATCACACAAAGCTATAATTACCATATTAACTCAGTTGGTAAAGTCAAGTCACGGAGCGAGAGGAACATCTCAATGTGAGATCTAAATTGAATGTAATTGGCAGTTAACTTTAGATTAATAAGGTAACATGATATAATTTGAGTGACAATCACCAGTGAAGTAACAAGTTATAGTCTTTTAACCTTAGTTGACTTTTACAACCATATAGTCACTCCAAACAGACAAATTCCGGATTTCTATCACCATTTTAGCATTCCACCTAACATCATATATACTACATCTAGCATACACTGACAAGTTGCATTACCAATACTGCAACTACATAATTGTACATAGTGTAATAAATTTAAGCTGTATTTTCAAACATAGATTTTACAGCCTAAGTGTAATGGATCTGATGACGATCGCTTGACGATCGAAACTGGTCATCCTAGTGTATTTATTAATCTCATGTAATTTTATTCAGGATTAGGGCATATCACAGCTCTTTTGGGTGCAATCGTGTTGACCGACTGAAAAGCACCAAACTTTAGTTTCTTTTAGTCTTTTAGCCCTTTATAGGGAAAAACTATTTTGTATTTGTATATGGTTGTACATTTTAATTTATTTTAATTATTACTATTTTTATTTGTTATTTTCTGTTTCTCTAATATTTTTTTAAATTTCGTTAGGGCCATCTATGGACCACGGTGCTTGTGTTTTAGCTGTTTCTTGATGTCATCGTCAGGCTTGCCACGATTGGTGTTCTTAGTGGTGGGTTTGGCAGCTGCTTTCATGTTGGTACCTCGAGCTTTTCTGATGGCCCAGTAGTCCTTCATTTTCCGGCTAAATTGAATCTAACGTTCCTCAGATCATTTCCTAGTCTCGTCTTTTGGTCTGTGGGTATCTTCTGTGAAGGATGTTACGAAGGATTTAATTTTAAGAGCTGTATGGTAGTTACTCTGGTCGGCTATGTCATTTTTATTTATATGGAGTTCCGAAAGATCCTTCTCCACTTGCTTCTTCCACAAGAATCCAGTAGCTTTGCCCTTGTTAGCAGCCTTGAAGATCCTATGGGATAACCTGTTTGAGTCCATTCTGAATAGATGTCCGTAAAAAGCCAATCGCCTTCTTCTGATGGCATCTATGAGATTTTCTTGGTGTTTATATAGCTCACGATTTGGTTGATACCATCGGCTTCCATCTGGTAGAATTCTTGATCCTACTATCCGTCTCAGGAACTTTCTTTCTTGTACCTCGAGGGCTCTTAATGGGGTCTTCTTAGTTAGACATAGGCACTCTGCTGCATAGATGACTGAAGGTCTGACTACTGCATTGTAGTGTCTTAGTTTGACATTCATCGACAAATTTTTTGAAGCATATAGTTTTCTACAGGCATGGTAAGCCTTATCTAGTTTGAGTCTCCTGTGTTCAAGAGCCACTGTTTCGCTGAGGTCCTCTGAAAACCATTCCCCAAGGTATTTTACACTTTTGACTCTCTTGATGTAGATGTTATCACTGACTCTCATCATTCTAGGGGCATCCTTGATGTTAGTAACAAACTCGGTCTTTCCGATGTTAACCAAAAGACCCGTTTTAGCCACTATTGAGTGCAGTGTTTAGAGCTGAGTAGTAACCTCCTGTATGTCATTTGCCAATAAAGTCAGATCGTCTGCAAAGGCTAGGCATGGAATCCTTAGGTTGTCAGCTTTAATCCCCATCCGTAATCCAGTATTCTCTGGTAGGATTCTCCTCCACTCTCTAATGATCTTTTCCAGAACACAATTAAATAATATGCATGAGATGCCGTCTCCTTGTCTCACCCCTGTTTTAATGGTGAAACTCTCCGAGAGCTGTCCTCTAAACTTTACTCTGGCTGTGGTGTTGTGCAAGGTGGCTTGCACCAGCCTATTGATCTTGTCGTTGAGTCCTAGTTCTCTCAAGGTGTTAAAAAGAGAAATTCTGTCCACAGAGTCATATGCTTTCTGGAAGTCGACAAATATAGCTACCCATTGTCTGGCTCTTGACTTGCTGTATTGAAGGATGGTCTTCAGATTGTGCATCTGCTCGGTACAGGACCTCGATGCTGTGAACCCTGCTTGAGATTCTCCTAACTCTTTATCCAGCAGTCTCGTTACATGGCGTTCCAGAATCTTGGAAAATATCTTATAGGTAACAGCAATGAGTGATATTCCTCTGTAGTTACTGGGATCTGTCTTGCTTCCCTTCTTGTGGATTGGATGGATAATGGCTGACGTCCAATCATCTGGGAGCCTCTCACTAGTCCATATGTCCAGAATTACTTTATGTATGCTCCTGAAGGTGTGTTCTCCGGCATGTTTTAGCATTTCTGCTACTATCCCGTCTTCCCCAGAAGCTTTATTATTCTTGAGTAGTTTAATTATACCTCTGACTTCTTCATAGGTTGGAGGAGCGATATACTCAGTATTAGGGTTAGCTGGTTCTGTAACTTGGAGACGCTCAATAAGTTCTTCTGCATTTAAGAGTTCTTTGAAGTAGTTAGCTAGGGTCTTGGTACTGTACCCGATACCTAGTTGAGGCTATCGGCTACGCCAGTAGACATTAAGCCGTAGTTGAGATTTTGGGAAGAGTTAAGAAAAGATAGCGCTCAGATCGAGTCAAGAGGAATGTCAGGATGACGTAGGAGGTCTAGGATCAAGAAGGCACTGACATCTGTAAGAAGATGGAATTATGGATGGAATTACGAAGCTTTATTAAGATCTATATGGAACATGGTATTTAAACATCTTAGAAGAGGAGATATAACATGCATTATATGTGGTAATATTTTAAGGAAGTCAGATAACCCTTAAGTTATTTTATAACTTAATAGCCGAGATGATGAGGGTTCGAGATTATAGTTGTGACGCAGGAGCACGGTGGTGGGGAGAACGCCACGTGACTGCGCCAAGCAGGTAAGGGTCAAGACAGTGCAGAGACAGTCAGTCGAGCTCTGTGAGCCAAGCAAGATAGTCGAGCTGAGTAGCACACGCCAAGCGCATGGTACAGATCGCGTAGCGAACAGAAACTGTCACGGCAAGTGAAAGCGACAGTTTCGACTTCACCGAGCCGCGAACGACAAGTAGGTCAGTGAACCGGGCGGACATACGGAGCAAGCAAGCATAGACGGCCGGGATGTTAGGACTGCATTGCGAGTAGTTGGTGAACTTTATTCCAAGCTGCATTTCAACGCAGAACAGAATAGTAGAGCGACATGGTGAGGCCAGCTTTAGGCGGAGATGATTATAGCATTGCAGTGAAACCGAGCGGATTATTTCCCATTATATACGCAAACATTATGAGAGAAGCTGAACTTCATTACTACATTGAGTTGGAACGTTTATTCAGCATTTGAATTATAAAAGCAGATAGTTACGAGATACTGCAACTTTGAACTTCGAATGAACATAGTTTTCTTAACGACATTACGATTATGCATTTCATAACGCATTCCAAGTAACATTAACAATTATAAGCAAACGGAATGTTGTAAGCATATGCACTTCTGAACATTATCTCGTGCATTAATGCAATTATTTCTTATGCACTGTTGTAAATTACCGAGTATGAACACAACTACAGGGTGTTTCATAAACTCAGACACTCTCATATAAAATTTTATTTTATGAAAGTGAGACTTAGCAGTTATTGGAGATTGAACTTTCAACACTCAAACTGAACATTGCATGGAACAGTGGCGTAACGTAGAAGAGGCATAGGGGGTCCGCTGTTTCTATGAACTTTTTTCGTGAAGATTTGGACAATATCCGCTATGGATAACCAGAAGTTCATCATGTCGGAGTAAACGCAGACAGAGACGTGATGGCACCACAGAGCGATGGATTCGATTCCTGACGAGAGGAGGTCCACCAGCTGATTCACTTGGGATTTCGAATGCAATCGTCATTGCATGGATGGAATGATATTCACGCCGATCTTTCGAGAAATTCATTATATAGGGAAAATCGACGATCTTTGGAATTTAATAACAGCTGATTATGAAAAGGTACTGTAAGAGTTACAACTTCCTGATACGATTATTTTCATGAATACTGGGCACACATGTATATGTTTCTAATAGGAGTGATACGATTATTTAGACATGGTTTGACTTTATATGCTTCGAATTTTTGCTAGAATATGGCGTGACCATATGATATGGCAGGCATCATTATACGAAATTCTCACCATTGGTTGGCTTTATTGAGCAGATGTTTGGTCCTTTAGACATTTTTCCAGCAAGGATATTTTTCATGAATAGTTTTTTTTTTGTGTAACGAGTATTTCGAACTCGTGATCTGCAATTGATTATCTAAAATTACTTCGTCAGTTCATTGCATACTAGCGAGTGTGTATTATTCATCAGTAGGGATTTTTTCCATTGGATTGTTTGGAGATATTAAGATGTTATTCACTTTAGTGAATGAATATCGCTTTTATATGACAACTAGAGACTTGTTGATTCCTATCTGGTACATTCACTCATATAGTCTTCGAGATGGGGTCTTTCGTATTTATACGATTGTATGGTGGTTACTCATCTTACCCATCGTTCAGGGCACTATCATGATTAGTCGACGGGGCGAGGTCTTTCGTATTTATACGATTGTACGGTGGTTACTCATCTTACTTGCCATTGAGGGACTCATTTTTATCATCCGAGTGTACATGAGATTGTAAGTGAATCAAACAAGGAACTACTAGTCACATATCAGTCGAAATTTTGTTAAATAAAGTAACGATAAATGTCAGCAGGGTTACGTTTAGTAATTCTTGTTTGCCAATCCAATATTTTGTTGCTATACTCTTTTGAGAGTAATTTCAGTTTAACAGCTGGTACAGCTGATGCTTTTGATGATTTTTATAATTGTGTTTGATACCTTTGAGAAGGATTTAAAGTAATTGAATCTTGTAAGATGAATCATTAATGGTCAGATAATTTCGTTAGGGCCATCTATGGACCACGGTGCTTGTGTTTTAGCTGTTTCTTGATGTCATCGTCAGGCTTGCCACGATTGGTGTTCTTAGTGGTGGGTTTGGCAGCTGCTTTCATGTTGGTACCTCGAGCTTTTCTGATGGCCCAGTAGTCCTTCATTTTCCGGCTAAATTGAATCTAACGTTCCTCAGATCATTTCCTAGTCTCGTCTTTTGGTCTGTGGGTATCTTCTGTGAAGGATGTTACGAAGGATTTAATTTTAAGAGCTGTATGGTAGTTACTCTGGTCGGCTATGTCATTTTTATTTATATGGAGTTCCGAAAGATCCTTCTCCACTTGCTTCTTCCACAAGAATCCAGTAGCTTTGCCCTTGTTAGCAGCCTTGAAGATCCTATGGGATAACCTGTTTGAGTCCATTCTGAATAGATGTCCGTAAAAAGCCAATCGCCTTCTTCTGATGGCATCTATGAGATTTTCTTGGTGTTTATATAGCTCACGATTTGGTTGATACCATCGGCTTCCATCTGGTAGAATTCTTGATCCTACTATCCGTCTCAGGAACTTTCTTTCTTGTACCTCGAGGGCTCTTAATGGGGTCTTCTTAGTTAGACATAGGCACTCTGCTGCATAGATGACTGAAGGTCTGACTACTGCATTGTAGTGTCTTAGTTTGACATTCATCGACAAATTTTTTGAAGCATATAGTTTTCTACAGGCATGGTAAGCCTTATCTAGTTTGAGTCTCCTGTGTTCAAGAGCCACTGTTTCGCTGAGGTCCTCTGAAAACCATTCCCCAAGGTATTTTACACTTTTGACTCTCTTGATGTAGATGTTATCACTGACTCTCATCATTCTAGGGGCATCCTTGATGTTAGTAACAAACTCGGTCTTTCCGATGTTAACCAAAAGACCCGTTTTAGCCACTATTGAGTGCAGTGTTTAGAGCTGAGTAGTAACCTCCTGTATGTCATTTGCCAATAAAGTCAGATCGTCTGCAAAGGCTAGGCATGGAATCCTTAGGTTGTCAGCTTTAATCCCCATCCGTAATCCAGTATTCTCTGGTAGGATTCTCCTCCACTCTCTAATGATCTTTTCCAGAACACAATTAAATAATATGCATGAGATGCCGTCTCCTTGTCTCACCCCTGTTTTAATGGTGAAACTCTCCGAGAGCTGTCCTCTAAACTTTACTCTGGCTGTGGTGTTGTGCAAGGTGGCTTGCACCAGCCTATTGATCTTGTCGTTGAGTCCTAGTTCTCTCAAGGTGTTAAAAAGAGAAATTCTGTCCACAGAGTCATATGCTTTCTGGAAGTCGACAAATATAGCTACCCATTGTCTGGCTCTTGACTTGCTGTATTGAAGGATGGTCTTCAGATTGTGCATCTGCTCGGTACAGGACCTCGATGCTGTGAACCCTGCTTGAGATTCTCCTAACTCTTTATCCAGCAGTCTCGTTACATGGCGTTCCAGAATCTTGGAAAATATCTTATAGGTAACAGCAATGAGTGATATTCCTCTGTAGTTACTGGGATCTGTCTTGCTTCCCTTCTTGTGGATTGGATGGATAATGGCTGACGTCCAATCATCTGGGAGCCTCTCACTAGTCCATATGTCCAGAATTACTTTATGTATGCTCCTGAAGGTGTGTTCTCCGGCATGTTTTAGCATTTCTGCTACTATCCCGTCTTCCCCAGAAGCTTTATTATTCTTGAGTAGTTTAATTATACCTCTGACTTCTTCATAGGTTGGAGGAGCGATATACTCAGTATTAGGGTTAGCTGGTTCTGTAACTTGGAGACGCTCAATAAGTTCTTCTGCATTTAAGAGTTCTTTGAAGTAGTTAGCTAGGGTCTTGGTACTGTACCCGATACCTAGTTGAGGCTATCGGCTACGCCAGTAGACATTAAGCCGTAGTTGAGATTTTGGGAAGAGTTAAGAAAAGATAGCGCTCAGATCGAGTCAAGAGGAATGTCAGGATGACGTAGGAGGTCTAGGATCAAGAAGGCACTGACATCTGTAAGAAGATGGAATTATGGATGGAATTACGAAGCTTTATTAAGATCTATATGGAACATGGTATTTAAACATCTTAGAAGAGGAGATATAACATGCATTATATGTGGTAATATTTTAAGGAAGTCAGATAACCCTTAAGTTATTTTATAACTTAACTAGATGAAACCCGTCAAAACATGACGGACAATGGAAAACAAAATTACTGAAGAAGCTTCTTATATAAGTTACATTCTTTGTACGATTACTTTTTAGCACTATTGCAACTTTAAGGGCGTCAAAAGATAGCACTCTCAGCATTGCAATATATTGCTGGTCATGACTGAAAACGTGATTAGGTCATCATCATCTTGCACAGTTTCCAGCCACTGGCCGGGTCTGTTTGGAACACAAGTCTCTCCAACGTCTTCTGTCTTCCCACCATCTCTCAGCCTCCACCCTTGTCCAGTCTCTCCTCTCTTCTTCACGATTTCTTCCTCCCCCTTCAGTCACCTGTCTCTCGGTCTCCCTCTTGGTCTCTTTCCTTCCCACTTCGTCTCGTGTATCCTGCTGGGTATCCTCTTCTCCTCCATTCGTTTTACATGTCCATACCATCTAAGTCTAGATTTCTCTATACCAGTCTGTAATGGTTCATCCTTCATTAATTCTCCGGTCCTCTCATTTCTTATTCTGTCCATCTTTGTAGCTCCAATACTGCTTCTCAAGAACCTCATCTCACTGGCCTGTATTTTGCTCTTCTCCCTTCCTTTCATAACCCAGGTCTCCGAGGCATACGTCAGGATAGGGACATTGTACGTCCGATATATGATCTTTTTGCTGTTCTGAGGGACATTCTTGCTCCATAACATGCTTCTCACACTCCTCCGGAATGCTTCTGCCTGTCTCCCCCGCTCATTTATTTCTCCATCGTTTCTTCCATTCTCTTGTATCAGGCTTCCCAGATACTTGAAACTCTCCAATTCCTTCGGCTGTTCCCCACCAATTGTTATTTCCGTTGTGGTTCTTTCCTTCTTCCTTGTTGTGATCACCATCTCACTCTTATTTATGCTAAATTTCATCCCATAACCTTGTATTATTCCTTCCCACACGTCCAACTGTTCCTGTACCTCCTCCTCCTTGTTTCCCCAAATCATCAAATCATCTGCAAGCACCATTACTTTCATCTTTCCTTCCCCAATTACTTGTGCCACTCGGGTCATTATGTCATCCATCACCACAATGAAAAGTAACGGTGACAGTGCACTTCCTTGTTTCAGGCCGTTTCTCTGTTCCAACCAGTCCGATCTCTCTCCTCCCACTTTCACACAGCTCACGCTTCCCTTGTACATCTCCTTTATCTTCCTTATAGTCCATTTTTATATTCCTCTATCCTCCAGGGACTTCCATACTTTGTTTCTGCATACACTGTCATATGCTTTCTCAATGTCCAGGAAGGCCATCAGTAGATCTGTTCCATACTCATAGTGCTGTTCTTGTAACTGCCTTACAGCAAAAATCAAATCCACTGTGGACCTTCCTGATCTGAAGCCATGTTGTTCTTCCCTCATCCCTCCTTCTATCCTTGTCCTAATTCTCCTTTCCAAAACTTTCTCAAACAACTTTGCACAATGACTCATCAGTGTTATTCCCCGATAGTTTCTGCATTCTGTTCTACTACCTTTCTTGAAGATCGGGACAATTATTCCCTTTTTCCAGTCCTCTGGGGTCTTCCTTTCCTTCCATGCTGTCTTCATCACTCGGTACAACCATTGTATCCCCACCTCTCCTGCTGCTCTCACCATCTCCACACTCAACTCATCCACACCCGGTGCCTTCCCTCCTTTCATCTTCCTCACTGCATCTTCCACTTCTTTCCATGTT
This sequence comes from Meconema thalassinum, assembly GCA_946902985.2. Classification (NCBI taxonomy): domain Eukaryota; kingdom Metazoa; phylum Arthropoda; class Insecta; order Orthoptera; family Tettigoniidae; genus Meconema; species Meconema thalassinum. The sequence continues at coordinate 412,603,457 of OX336393.1, forward strand.
AAGTCCTTTTCTGTTTGCAGTTCATCTACTGTACCTCTTCCCCGATTTCTTCCTCCTCGCCGTGGTTTCCATTTGGGTTCAGGAGTTCTTCAAAATATTATTTCCACATTTTCTTCAGTTCTTCCCTATTTTCTATCTCTTGTCCCCTTTTGTTCACCATTCTAACATAATCCGTAGGATCCTTCCGCCTCTTATTCTTTACCATCCCAAACAGGACCTTTTTTGCACCTTCACTATCCTGCTGGTCATGACTGAAAACGTGATGAGGTAAATAGCCCAATACGTTCAAGAGTTTCTCCTTGAGCTTGATTGATTTTGATAAAGTAGGCCGAGCGAATAGGAAATTGTTGCCTATTAAAAGAAAATGTACTGTAGGCTACCTGTAAGTGTTTTATCGGAAGGTGTTAAATCAAGTCGTAGGATTTGAGCTCTCTGCCTATTATTACTGCACCTATTATATCCGAATCCAAGCGATTTCTTACAATTAATATATTACCATATATGAGTCCTTGGGAAACGTTCAGATTTCTAAGAAGAATATCTACGGCTTAAACGTTCGAAGTATGTGGAGGCGAATCTCTTAATTCCAAGGAATTGAAAAATTCAATAATAGGGACATGAAGTAGCTGGCTTTCATCTTCAGTATCCAATCTGTTAACGCTGATGTATGTGTTTGAACTGCTGGATATAAGTTCAATGACTTTTAAATTAATATCATTACATTGTTGCAGCTTGGCAAATATTTTATATTCCAGCAGATCAATTTTACCCTCACAACAGTAAAGACCAAAGTAACCACGCATAGATTTTACGCAAGAGAAATACAATGTAGAAAAATGTTTACATTTGATCGTCAAGGACCTTACAGTACACTGTATTGCATAATATCTGGAATTGTTTCTGAAATGGCCCATTTATATTGGATTTTAAATGTGGCTTCGTATTATTCGATAACACTATAGTGTCCTGCAATAACGGAGTCGCTAAATATTAAATGGCAAATAATACTTCCATTGCCGAAATCAACTACGTAGTTAGACTCCGTACTCTAAACAAATAATCATTAAACAATTGTCTTATACAATGAAGTTCAACATGACCGTCCAGAGACTTTCATACTCAAGTTGGTTGGTGAGGAGAATGCGATGAGACTGATCGCTTAAAATAAATTCCTTATAATTGTTCCTGCCAGCGAAATTTTTTGCGATAGCTTGAAAACGCAGCTCAGAATGACGTTCTTCATTTTGTTATAAACAGTACGAAACTGCTCTAAATAAGCAATTTCCATCACCTGTTATAGGTTATGGCAGTACATTTTGCAGGGGAACATAGAATCACTTCACCAACTACTGGAATGACCATAGGCCTATACTCAATACTCACTTCGATAGTCACCCTAATGGAGGCAGTTTTTGAATTCTATGTCCCGTGCATGTCAAAAATCGTATTAACACATGGAGGCCCACCTATTCTTGTCTATCGCCCCGGAGACCCGGGTTACATTTCCTGCTCTGCCAAGAAATTTAATTCTGGTCTCAGGGCAAAATCGGGGTACATTCAGTCTCTTGAGGTATAACTAAGAAGAGGAAGGTTTAATTCCCACCTCGACAATCTTGGATGTGGTTTTCCGTGGTTTCCCACTTCCACTTAAGGCAAATACCGGGATGGTTCCTAACTTAAGGCCTTGGCCGTCTCCTTGCCATTTACCACCTTAATTACAAATACACACAGTAATGCAGCCATCACAATAACACAGGTTATCAGAAGAAAATTTCACACATACACACCCAAGTACACGGGGCTGAGTGACCAAGATGTCGGAGTCCTTCAAACGAATTATATTTGCCAAGTGTCTCTCATGGCGAAAGCAATTGTGGAGACGCGCGTGTGCCTGGAAAACTACTTTTTTCTTTAATATCGACGATGCATAATTATAACTTTTAGTCTAGGACGCTAATAACTTGACCACCGAAGCATTGGGAAGAAATTGCAATATTAAGGTACATAAACAACCTAGCCTACACATTCAACTGTCGGTTAATGTTCCTCAACATTTCCCTTCTTAAATATTCCCTTCCTTTATAATTTTCCATCACGTGAAAACATGCCATGTCTTGTGTTTTAAATATATCGATGCAATGGTGTTGCCATCTGCTGTCAGTTAATGGAACTATATGGGCGAATTACTGCCATCTGTTGTCAGTTATAGGAACTGATTGCAGATATTTAAACGGCGTACTGCGGACAACAGTTTGCTCTTTTGATTACATGCTGCAATGCAATGGTAAAACGAAAATAAAACGTATTTAGAGGGAATGTAGAAATAAGTATCTTTAACAGACATAAAACCTTACTGTTACTCCTTGATTAAACAATATTTCAGTGGTAAAAAAAAAATACTGGCGAGGGCTAGGATCGAACCGGCGCTTCTTGGAACCACAGTCAGTCGCCTTAACCACATGGCTACTGACGCACTCATGTATAGCAGCAGACGCAGCCATTCATTATATTCAAAAGCCGCTGTTTGAAGGAAATAATCAATTTCATTATCCAAATAAATCAATGGTGCACATTCGTATACGTTCATACTGTTATTATATTTTATTGTCAGAACTTGGTTAATGTATGTTTTCAATTACATGGAAGCTTATTAAATAACTTACATTTTAATGGACTTCTCACCGCCATTTTGTCATGACCCCAGGCGGATTGTGCGCATGCGTGAGGGCCTAGAATTCTGCTATTTTCTATATTAATTTAAAAATATACCGTAATATATTTGTTTATTTTAGAGACACTCTGCAAATCTGCATGCCAAGAGCTTTCGTTAGAATGTCTTACGAAGCCAATCGGTTAAGTCGTTTTCACAATCTCGTGTGTACAAAAAACAGCTTAGTGTTTTAAATATATAGATAGCCGAGATGATGAGGGTTCGAGATTATAGTTGTGACGCAGGAGCACGGTGGTGGGGAGAACGCCACGTGACTGCGCCAAGCAGGTAAGGGTCAAGACAGTGCAGAGACAGTCAGTCGAGCTCTGTGAGCCAAGCAAGATAGTCGAGCTGAGTAGCACACGCCAAGCGCATGGTACAGATCGCGTAGCGAACAGAAACTGTCACGGCAAGTGAAAGCGACAGTTTCGACTTCACCGAGCCGCGAACGACAAGTAGGTCAGTGAACCGGGCGGACATACGGAGCAAGCAAGCATAGACGGCCGGGATGTTAGGACTGCATTGCGAGTAGTTGGTGAACTTTATTCCAAGCTGCATTTCAACGCAGAACAGAATAGTAGAGCGACATGGTGAGGCCAGCTTTAGGCGGAGATGATTATAGCATTGCAGTGAAACCGAGCGGATTATTTCCCATTATATACGCAAACATTATGAGAGAAGCTGAACTTCATTACTACATTGAGTTGGAACGTTTATTCAGCATTTGAATTATAAAAGCAGATAGTTACGAGATACTGCAACTTTGAACTTCGAATGAACATAGTTTTCTTAACGACATTACGATTATGCATTTCATAACGCATTCCAAGTAACATTAACAATTATAAGCAAACGGAATGTTGTAAGCATATGCACTTCTGAACATTATCTCGTGCATTAATGCAATTATTTCTTATGCACTGTTGTAAATTACCGAGTATGAACACAACTACAGGGTGTTTCATAAACTCAGACACTCTCATATAAAATTTTATTTTATGAAAGTGAGACTTAGCAGTTATCGGAGATTGAACTTTCAACACTCAAACTGAACATTGCATGGAACAGTGGCGTAACGTAGAAGAGGCATAGGGGGTCCGCTGTTTCTATGAACTTTTTTCGTGAAGATTTGGACAATATCCGCTATGGATAACCAGAAGTTCATCATGTCGGAGTAAACGCAGACAGAGACGCGATGGCACCACAGAGCGATGGATTCGATTCCTGACGAGAGGAGGTCCACCAGCTGATTCACTTGGGATTTCGAATGCAATCGTCATTGCATGGATGGAATGATATTCACGCCGATCTTTCGAGAAATTCATTATATAGGGAAAATCGACGATCTTTGGAATTTAATAACAGCTGATTATGAAAAGGTACTGTAAGAGTTACAACTTCCTGATACGATTATTTTCATGAATACTGGGCACACATGTATATGTTTCTAATAGGAGTGATACGATTATTTAGACATGGTTTGACTTTATATGCTTCGAATTTTTGCTAGAATATGGCGTGACCATATGATATGGCAGGCATCATTATACGAAATTCTCACCATTGGTTGGCTTTATTGAGCAGATGTTTGGTCCTTTAGACATTTTTCCAGCAAGGATATTTTTCATGAATAGTTTTTTTTTGTGTAACGAGTATTTCGAACTCGTGATCTGCAATTGATTATCTAAAATTACTTCGTCAGTTCATTGCATACTAGCGAGTGTGTATTATTCATCAGTAGGGATTTTTTCCATTGGATTGTTTGGAGATATTAAGATGTTATTCACTTTAGTGAATGAATATCGCTTTTATATGACAACTAGAGACTTGTTGATTCCTATCTGGTACATTCACTCATATAGTCTTCGAGATGGGGTCTTTCGTATTTATACGATTGTATGGTGGTTACTCATCTTACCCATCGTTCAGGGCACTATCATGATTAGTCGACGGGGCGAGGTCTTTCGTATTTATACGATTGTACGGTGGTTACTCATCTTACTTGCCATTGAGGGACTCATTTTTATCATCCGAGTGTACATGAGATTGTAAGTGAATCAAACAAGGAACTACTAGTCACATATCAGTCGAAATTTTGTTAAATAAAGTAACGATAAATGTCAGCAGGGTTACGTTTAGTAATTCTTGTTTGCCATTCCAATATTTTGTTGCTATACTCTTTTGAGAGTAATTTCAGTTTAACAGCTGGTACAGCTGATGCTTTTGATGATTTTTATAATTGTGTTTGATACCTATGAGAAGGATTTAAAGTAATTGAATCTTGTAAGATGAATCATTAATGGTCAGATTTATTTTAAGGCAGATCAGTATTGCAGATTTTGATATGAGAAATTATAGCACATTGGTGTTTTTCTGTGATGTGAATTATGAAAATTGTAAGAGAATTTATGCTATTTGAAAGCAGATCTTGAATTACTAAGGTAATATTTTTTCCAATTGTTTAAGAAGTTGTCTAGATGTGATCAGATTAATTACAGTTATTGGAGATTGTGTGCGTTGATAATTTGAAGCCAGTTATATATTTTTTGTAGATCATGCAACATGGTTAAGTGAAGTTTGTGATAGGCATTTTGTGGAAGTTGCCAAGTGATAGTTGCAACGTTGCTGATGTATTTTGAAGCAGACATGAGGTTGTCGAACCCAGTCTAGCGTAATTGTTGAGATTCATGCTGTATGTGCTGAATATTTATGGAGTTTTGTGGAATAATTGTTGTATTCAAATGTGATATTTGAAGAATTGAGGATATATAATGTAGTTGTGGATAGTCAAATCCAACGTGATGTCGTGAAGGCAATAATATTTTTTGGCATGAAAATTAAATACGAGATATAACTTGGAAGTGATAAAACTGTAAGACAACGTTCTATAAACCATATTAAACAATTTGTTAGGAAATTAAACAAATAAATAAAGTTGATAATATAAGATTTTCTGAGAATAATAATTAATGAAATAATAATCTGAAATTTGAGCATATTAATGATCTGACCTAATGAAATAAAAATCAGAGTGACTAGATGAAATAATAAAAATCTAAATGACCAGATGAATAAAATTTAAATAAATTAATAAATTAAATTTTGGAATAAATCAATGAATTAAATAAATGGATGAATTGAAGATTGGATAAATAAACTGATTTAAATGAATTAATAGATGATTGGATAGATGATGAATAACTGAATTAGAAGGTGATAATTACTTAAAGAAGCTGATGATTAATGAATTTAAATGGAATTAAATAAATGTAATTGAGATATAATTTGAGGAATTGCAACTTGAGTTGAGGATTTAAATGATTTAATGGTGATGAATTAATGATTCTGACAGGAATATGTTGAATTTTGAAATAAGAATTAATGAGAGAAATATTTAACTTTGACGATGATGATAATGATGACCAATGAGCCGTGAATTTTCTGTAATTCACAAACAAGCGATTTGTAATGACAATGTAAATAGTGTAAATTAATTATTCAATGTTTAGGAGCATTTTACTAACATGTTCAACATTTAAATTATGCCATGCAAGCCATAAATTACGTGATGTTTAAAATATGTGATTATAATATGTGTATGTTTAGACAGATTAATAACTTTTTCAAATCCACATTTATGATGTTAAATTAAAGAGAAATTAGGTCTCAGGTATCACAAATGTCAGTGACGAAAGACATAGTGCTACAGTGATCCTGAGAACCCAAGAGAACTTTAGAGATTTTTCTGTTTTATGTGGATGAAATATTTTTGATTAGAAAAGAGATGGTTCGATTTTTGGACTATGACAATTTAACGTTGGCATTCGACCATACTCTCTGGTAGGAGGTATATTTAAAATGTCTGTCTGACTATAAAAGTGAAATAAATTTGTTTTTATCTTAGTTGTGATCTGATGACGGTGTGATTTTCCTTTTTCTTTCCTTGTCTTGAGTAAGGCTTAACCGGAAAGGATGTGGTTTGCTAGGAGTTCAGTTGATGGCGCCCATTTATATTTGCATTATTTTTATTAAACTTAAGCCCGTAACGACCCTAGAGATACTTTGTCTCGTGTTACCCACTGCTTTTTCGATAACTCAGCTGAATTTCCGACACATTCCTTATTTGACTAGAGGTTCATTTAACTCCACTCTGTCCTGGAACCCCAGGAATGCGATGTAATAGCAGATGGGTCATCGCATCCCCAGGACGAACGGGTACAGAGAGAGAGAGGGAGAATTGGCTTTACCCACCTGTGGGGCTTCGATTTTGTTTATTCTATGGAATCACATCAGATTTCGATTACTGAGAGATTGATCTCAAGTTCATTTAATTGTGTTATAAAATTTATTAAACTTAGTCAGACAATATACTTGTGTGCCCATTCCAGTGTTCATGTTAATCGTATCAGCATTATATCATGTTAGTTATAAGTCATTTTTTTCCTATACCCAAGTGAATGCAGGAATTGAGACATTGTGATGTGTTGTTGTCTAACGTCTCTGAATAAAACGTCTATTGAAAATATAATTATGTTGCCGGAATATTTAGCTAAGGTGTTAGGAGAGTTACAGAGTGGTATGTCTGGTATTGCAGAAACTATTTCTAGAATGGAAACGGAAGTTAAAGAACAGATAAATAGTTCAGAAGCTAGATTAGAAGCTAGATGTAAAGAAAATGTGCAAGCATTACAGACTAGTACTGAAGAAAATTTAAAATCATTACAGATTAGTAACGAAGCTAATGTAAAATTATTACAGTCAACTAGTGAAGATAATTTAAAGTCATTAGAGACTAGGTTACAGTCAAATAGTGAAGCTAACTTGAAGGATAATTTTAAATTATTGGAAGAGAAATTACAAGCTCGTAGTGAAGAAACTAACACTGAATTAGAAAACAAGTTAACTAGATTAGAGAATAGATTAACTTTAAAGAATAATGAAATGCTTAAGACTTTACAATTAGATATAATTGCAGTAAATATGAAAGGAGAGGAAAATGACTAACACTGAATTAGAAAACAAGTTAACTAGATTAGAGAATAGATTAACTTCAAAGAATAATGAAATGCTTAAGGCTTTACAATTAGATATAATTGCAGTAAATATGAAAGGAGAGGAAAATGTTCAAATATTAAGAAAGAATATTATTGAATTAGAATGTAGAGGAGAAGAAAACATTTTTACTTTAAGAACAGACGTTATGTCTATACAGAAAGACATTAAATCGGATGTATCGAAGTTGAGATTCGACATCGATAGTTTAGTGGCAGATGTAGGCAAAATTCAAGAGTGGTCTACCGAAGTATCTTTCGAGACTAAAATCAAAGGTCTAGAGATGAATCTAGGTAATGAGATTAAAGATTTAAAGACAGTAATTGGGACCATTAAAGAGGAAGTTTTAGGAGAGGTTAATTCTAATTTAAAATCATTAGAGAATCAATTGCAGAAAGATATTAGGAAGATGGACGATGATATAGAGCAAAAGGTTAATGAAAACTTAGCTTTATTCAAAAATAGAGTCGGTGCAATCGTGGAAGAACGGTATAGTGAGGTCGATGCCGAAGCAAAAGAAAAACGTGCAGGATTAGACGAGAAATTAATCGCAGGTATGGCGAACTTAGAAGCGAGATTTACGGAGAACAAGGAAGCGATGAAGATAGATTCAACTCTATTTAGGACAGATGTTGATCTGTTAAAGGAACAAGTCGCGTCAGTAAAGAATACATGCGAAGACAAGATAGATAAGTTGAAAAACGATTTGGACGAGAGTAACAAAACGCAGAATGTTACGTCGTTAGACGAGTTGAAGACTCAGGTCAAGACCGTAGATAAATTGGCAGAAGATAGGATAACTAAACTAGAATCCATGATTAACAGTTTCACCAGTCAGAATATTACATCAGGGGAAACATTGATAAATCAGACAGCGATAGACCGCAGTATGTGTAATCAAGAAGTTAGCATGGGAGAAGACCGTCAAACGCAACCGAATGTGACATTCGAAAGGGCAAGTTCAACCCCTCAGGATAATCCAAGTTCGAATAGGAGTACGTTGGGTACAAGCGAACGATACTCAGGTCCAGTTACGATTATCAGAAATCTGGATGACAAGCCGAGGAAGTTTTCTGGAAATACAGGAGTCACACCAGTCGAATTTCTGCGAGATATTCGAGACTACATGGCGGAACATAGAGTAGCCAAAGAAAGAGAGCTAAGGATAGTCGATCGCGCCTTAGACGGGTCTGCGCTAACTTGGTTTAGAACATTCAGAAGCAATTTTGCGAATATGGAGCAATTTGCCATAGCATTCTTGAGGAGATTTTGGAGTGCCGAGGATCAACTGAACGTAAGAGCGGAAATGTACTCGAAGCGTTATTCTACGTCACATCCGACGCATTATGCCAATTATTTTACGTCACAGCTGGCTAAATTACAGTTTCTGATTCCTCCATTGCCTGAAGAAGAGCTTTTGCAAGCTATAGCGAGACAGTTACCGATTGAGGTACAGCGATCACTAATAGCGTCGGGAGCAAACACACTTGAGCACTATGACGACATTTTACGGCGATTGGACTATACAAGCACACAAGTTACGCCTAGAAATGCAAGAAACGACAATAGAAACACGCAAGAGGTGAATGCGGTAGTCGTTGACAACGCAGCTCAAACGGACAGAAGAGATTCCTGGGAAAACGGAAGGAACGAAGGAAATCGAGGAAACATCCGTAACGTTCGAGGAAATGATCGATATAGAGGACCATATGACAGGCCATACGATCAGGAAGCAAGAGACAGCCGATACAGAAATTATAACCAGAATTCCAGATATCAAGACAGGAATCGATACAACAATAGATATCGTGGTAGAAATAACTGGAGCCAAGGTCAACAGTATACTGGGAACGACAGGCAGGATGGCCGAAGAAACGATCCTAACGAAAGACGAGATAATCGTGAATATGAGAGGTCGAGGCAAGAAAATAGACAGCCTAATACACCACCCGAAGAGACAGTCATAGATGTCAATCGAGCAAGCACGAGTAGTGAAGGAAGAAACAGACGTCAAAGTAATACAGAATCAAGATGCTAATCATTGGAAGTCAATCATCATTGTTGAGCATTAGAAAGTACCATCATGCTGAGTAAGGGAATTGTAGAGCCATCGTGTACATGTGTTATATATAGAATGCCTGAGAGTGTATTTTTTTTTCAATCCTGATAAAAAAAAAGGAAATGTACGGGAGAGATGTACCCGATACCTAGTTGAAGCTATCGGCTACGCCAGTAGACATTAAGCCGTAGTTGAGATTTTTGGAAGAGTTAAGAAAAGACAGCGCTCAGATCGAGTCAAGAGGAATGTCAGGATGACGTAGGAGGTCTAGGATCAAGAAGGCACTGACATCTGTAAGAAGATGGAATTATGGATGGAATTACGAAGCTTTATTAAGATCTATATGGAACATGGTATTTAAACATCTTAGAAGAGGAGATATAACATGCATTATATGTGGTAATATTTTAAGGAAGTCAGATAACCCTTAAGTTATTTTATAACTTAATAGCCGAGATGATGAGGGTTCGAGATTATAGTTGTGACGCAGGAGCACGGTGGTGGGGAGAACGCCACGTGACTGCGCCAAGCAGGTAAGGGTCAAGACAGTGCAGAGACAGTCAGTCGAGCTCTGTGAGCCAAGCAAGATAGTCGAGCTGAGTAGCACACGCCAAGCGCATGGTACAGATCGCGTAGCGAACAGAAACTGTCACGGCAAGTGAAAGCGACAGTTTCGACTTCACCGAGCCGCGAACGACAAGTAGGTCAGTGAACCGGGCGGACATACGGAGCAAGCAAGCATAGACGGCCGGGATGTTAGGACTGCATTGCGAGTAGTTGGTGAACTTTATTCCAAGCTGCATTTCAACGCAGAACAGAATAGTAGAGCGACATGGTGAGGCCAGCTTTAGGCGGAGATGATTATAGCATTGCAGTGAAACCGAGCGGATTATTTCCCATTATATACGCAAACATTATGAGAGAAGCTGAACTTCATTACTACATTGAGTTGGAACGTTTATTCAGCATTTGAATTATAAAAGCAGATAGTTACGAGATACTGCAACTTTGAACTTCGAATGAACATAGTTTTCTTAACGACATTACGATTATGCATTTCATAACGCATTCCAAGTAACATTAACAATTATAAGCAAACGGAATGTTGTAAGCATATGCACTTCTGAACATTATCTCGTGCATTAATGCAATTATTTCTTATGCACTGTTGTAAATTACCGAGTATGAACACAACTACAGGGTGTTTCATAAACTCAGACACTCTCATATAAAATTTTATTTTATGAAAGTGAGACTTAGCAGTTATCGGAGATTGAACTTTCAACACTCAAACTGAACATTGCATGGAACAGTGGCGTAACGTAGAAGAGGCATAGGGGGTCCGCTGTTTCTATGAACTTTTTTCGTGAAGATTTGGACAATATCCGCTATGGATAACCAGAAGTTCATCATGTCGGAGTAAACGCAGACAGAGACGCGATGGCACCACAGAGCGATGGATTCGATTCCTGACGAGAGGAGGTCCACCAGCTGATTCACTTGGGATTTCGAATGCAATCGTCATTGCATGGATGGAATGATATTCACGCCGATCTTTCGAGAAATTCATTATATAGGGAAAATCGACGATCTTTGGAATTTAATAACAGCTGATTATGAAAAGGTACTGTAAGAGTTACAACTTCCTGATACGATTATTTTCATGAATACTGGGCACACATGTATATGTTTCTAATAGGAGTGATACGATTATTTAGACATGGTTTGACTTTATATGCTTCGAATTTTTGCTAGAATATGGCGTGACCATATGATATGGCAGGCATCATTATACGAAATTCTCACCATTGGTTGGCTTTATTGAGCAGATGTTTGGTCCTTTAGACATTTTTCCAGCAAGGATATTTTTCATGAATAGTTTTTTTTTGTGTAACGAGTATTTCGAACTCGTGATCTGCAATTGATTATCTAAAATTACTTCGTCAGTTCATTGCATACTAGCGAGTGTGTATTATTCATCAGTAGGGATTTTTTCCATTGGATTGTTTGGAGATATTAAGATGTTATTCACTTTAGTGAATGAATATCGCTTTTATATGACAACTAGAGACTTGTTGATTCCTATCTGGTACATTTACTCATATAGTCTTCGAGATGGGGTCTTTCGTATTTATACGATTGTATGGTGGTTACTCATCTTACCCATCGTTCAGGGCACTATCATGATTAGTCGACGGGGCGAGGTCTTTCGTATTTATACGATTGTACGGTGGTTACTCATCTTACTTGCCATTGAGGGACTCATTTTTATCATCCGAGTGTACATGAGATTGTAAGTGAATCAAACAAGGAACTACTAGTCACATATCAGTCGAAATTTTGTTAAATAAAGTAACGATAAATGTTAGCAGGGTTACGTTTAGTAATTCTTGTTTGCCAATCCAATATTTTGTTGCTATACTCTTTTGAGAGTAATTTCAGTTTAACAGCTGGTACAGCTGATGCTTTTGATGATTTTTATAATTGTGTTTGATACCTATGAGAAGGATTTAAAGTAATTGAATCTTGTAAGATGAATCATTAATGGTCAGATTTATTTTAAGGCAGATCAGTATTGCAGATTTTGATATGAGAAATTATAGCACATTGGTGTTTTTCTGTGATGTGAATTATGAAAATTGTAAGAGAATTTATGCTATTTGAAAGCAGATCTTGAATTACTAAGGTAATATTTTTTCCAATTGTTTAAGAAGTTGTCTAAATGTGATCAGATTAATTACAGTTATTGGAGATTGTGTGCGTTGATAATTTGAAGCCAGTTATATATTTTTTGTAGATCATGCAACATGGTTAAGTGAAGTTTGTGATAGGCATTTTGTGGAAGTTGCCAAGTGATAGTTGCAACGTTGCTGATGTATTTTGAAGCAGACATGAGGTTGTCGAACCCAGTCTAGCGTAATTGTTGAGATTCATGCTGTATGTGCTGAATATTTATGGAGTTTTGTGGAATAATTGTTGTATTCAAATGTGATATTTGAAGAATTGAGGATATATAATGTAGTTGTGGATAGTCAAATCCAACGTGATGTCGTGAAGGCAATAATATTTTTTGGCATGAAAATTAAATACGAGATATAACTTGGAAGTGATAAAACTGTAAGACAACGTTCTATAAACCATATTAAACAATTTGTTAGGAAATTAAACAAATAAATAAAGTTGATAATATAAGATTTTCTGAGAATAATAATTAATGAAATAATAATCTGAAATTTGAGCATATTAATGATCTGACCTAATGAAATAAAAATCAGAGTGACTAGATGAAATAATAAAAATCTAAATGACCAGATGAATAAAATTTAAATAAATTAATAAATTACATTTTGGAATAAATCAATGAATTAAATAAATGGATGAATTGAAGATTGGATAAATAAACTGATTTAAATGAATTAATAGATGATTGGATAGATGATGAATAACTGAATTAGAAGGTGATAATTACTTAAAGAAGCTGATGATTAATAAATTTAAATGGAATTAAATAAATTTAATTGAGATATAATTTGAGGAATTGCAACTTGAGTTGAGGAATTAAATGATTTAATGGTGATGAATTAATGATTCTGACAGGAATATGTTGAATTTTGAAATAAGAATTAATGAGAGAAATATTTAACTTTGACGATGATGATAATGATGACCAATGAGCCGTGAATTTTCTGTAATTCACAAACAAGCGATTTGTAATGACAATGTAAATAGTGTAAATTAATTATTCAATGTTTAGGAGCATTTTACTAACATGTTCAACATTTAAATTATGCCATGCAAGCCATAAATTACGTGATGTTTAAAATATGTGATTATAATATGTGTATGTTTAGACAGATTAATAACTTTTTCAAATCCACATTTATGATGTTAAATTAAAGAGAAATTAGGTCTCAGGTATCACAAATGTCAGTGACGAAAGACATAGTGCTACAGTGATCCTGAGAACCCAAGAGAACTTTAGAGATTTTTCTGTTTTATGTGGATGAAATATTTTTGATTAGAAAAGAGATGGTTCGATTTTTGGACTATGACAATTTAACGTTGGCATTCGACCATACTCTCTGGTAGGAGGTATATTTAAAATGTCTGTCTGACTATCAAAGTGAAATAAATTTGTTTTTATCTTAGTTGTGATCTGATGACGGTGTGATTTTCCTTTTTCTTTCCTTGTCTTGAGTAAGGCTTAACCGGAAAGGATGTGGTTTGCTAGGAGTTCAGTTGATGGCGCCCATTTATATTTGCATTATTTTTATTGAACTTAAGCCCGTAACGACCCTAGAGATACTTTGTCTCGTGTTACCCACTGCTTTTTCGATAACTCAGCTGAATTTCCGACACATTCCTTATTTGACTAGAGGTTCATTTAACTCCGCTCTGTCCTGGAACTCCAGGAATGCGATGTAATAGCAGATGGGTCATCGCATCCCCAGGACGAACGGGTACAGTACAATCGCTGTCATTAAGACACCGGGATCCATCTGGTTTCTTGAGGTGTAAGGTAGGGGACGCGAATTGGGTTGTTTGTTGCTTGAGGCTTTTGTGTAGATCTCTAGAGTTGTTCCTTACAAAATCCTCCTCTGCCTGCTTAATCAGTTCCTGGTTGTGCTTCCTCTTGGCACCTCTTATGATGCTCGACGTAGTTTTTCTTTGTGCAATAAAGGCTTGTAAATTAGCTTCGTTCTTATGTACATTCCATTTGATCCACGCTAATCGCCTAGCTTCTATAACTTTATCACATTCGCTGGACCACCACGGATGCTTGTTCCCTTTAGGTCTATTGGGGATTGTTTCCTGAGCCGCTACTCTTATGGCATCCCTAAGCGGATCCCATTTTGTAGATGTGTTAATCCTGTTGGTATTATGAATCAGCCTCGCTTGGTAACTAGTGCTGTCTTCTTTAAGTTTGGTGATATCAAACCTAGGGATCTTCGTGTTCTTTGCTAGCATACCAGTGGTCTTTATTAGTGGTTTCAGGTTCGTCTTAACCAGAGACAGGTAGTGATCAGAGTCAATGTTGGCTCCTCGTAGCACCTTGACATTCATAATATCCCTATGGTGCAGCTTGTCTCTTGCTACGTGGTCGATTTGGAATTCACCCAACATGCTATTTGGGCATCGCCATGTCATGGCCTTCCTGGGAAGGTGTTTGAAAGCTGTAGACATCAAACGTAATCCATACTTGGTGCAGACACTGATTAATCGTTCCCCATTGGTGTTGGTTCTCTTATGGGCAGGATATCTTCCTACATCATCCGGTGTTTCCGTTCTCTACCGATCTGGGCATTGAAATCTCCTAACAATATAGTCGTATGGTGATCTGGGACCTTGTCTAGGGTTTCCTCAAGAGCATTCCAGTAATGGTTTGTCATTTCTGGTTTTTTTCTGTTAGAGTCATTGGTAGGAGCGTGGAAGTTAATCATAGGGTATCCTCTATTCTTACATCTGAAGGAAAGCACCGATGTTCTATCGTTTGGTGAGGAAAATTCAAGAATGTTTGTAACCAGTCGACGGTGTACTGCAAACCCAGTCCCAAGGAATGGTATATTTTCCATTACTCTATTACGAGGTTTCCCTTTATATATTCTATATCCTTGAGACTCTATGGCTTCTTCGTCCGGAAACCTAGTCTCTTGGAGAGTTGCTATACTGATGTTCTTGTCGTTCAGTACTTCAAGCGTATTCTTAAGCTTTCCGGTCTTGATCAAGGAGTTTATATTGATTGTGGCTAGGTACGTAATATTCCTTTTAAAGTTTCGTTTAGATCCGACTGGGTCACATGAAGGTGTTGGTCCCCCAGACTCCGATGACCTACTTGTGGTTTGTCTACCACCTGAGGTATTATGTTCATTAAGTTTGTACTTCATGTTTTATACAGTCTATCACACAAGTGATTAGGTTAGGTCACCCGAAGGTAACGAGTTGTTAACTATCAGGGTTGTAAGCCCTGAAGCCCCCAGCACTGATCGGTTCACTGACCCAGCTTCCCGCTGGGATTGGTTACCCAACCTTCCACTGGGTTGCTCAGTTTAGCAGGGACACCTCGTGCAGGTTACGTGCTGGAGTTGGAGTGAAAGAGGCTAGTTGGATTCTCTTGCTGAATCCAATATGTTAGGTTGCAGATGGCTGGCAACGACGCATTTCACCCCCTTTTGTCCCCCAGGTTCATACCCGGAGCCTGTTTCTCTAATTTTAATGTTTAGGCCTATATATTTATTTTTAATTTTTAATTTTCTGTAATGTCTTATAGATTTAATTTTCATATTTTACTTTTTATTTAATTACTTAATTAATTTCGAATTAATTTTACAATTATTTTCATAATTTCTTTATGGTTATGTTAATTATTTTAATTTGTGTATTTCTCTTATTATTGCAATATTAAGTTTCTGATTTTTATTTATATATATATATATATTATTTGTACACTTTAATTGTTAATGTATTTAGTTTTAATTTTAAAAATTTTATCCACCACATTACGGCAAGTAGATACGTGTTTAATATTTGAATTTTCGAAATACTAGCACTTCGGCATGAAAATTCTCAGAAATTTGGCTGAAAGATTCAACTATCAGCATTTTTGAAAGCATAAACTGGACAGGTGGTTAATATCCCATTAAGGGTTAAGCAAGTAAAACAAATACAGTGTAATACAAAAGTAAATGAAACATACGACTATGAGCTCTTATGGGAACCGGGCTAAATAGAAGAAAGATTGGAGAAATCGAATTATTATGTTCGTTGTTTACGGATTGCGTCTGTAAGCTTCTCATGTTATACTGTTGCGTAAACTTTCTCCATATTGCATACATAATATAGCTTTGGGACTATTAGGTCGAATGAAACTAAAACGAAACAAAGCTACGTTTCGAGACAACTACTTGTCCCTTTTTCAAGTTTTGTCAAGTATGTCTCCCCCCAGGGGCTCACATTTAGTGGGACGTGGGTTGGCGACCACGGGACCCCAGCTGAGTCCGGCATTGCTTCCACTTGCTCCTCTCCGTCCCCTTTCCTGTCGACCTCTCTTGGTCAACTCTTGTTCTCTTCTGACCCTGACGGTATTAGGGTATCCGAGGCCTAGGGAGTCTCTTCCTTTCCTGCCTTAATTAGCCCATGTCTCATCTTTCCTGATAGCCTCCTTCTACGAGGGGTCATCCTTCATTTTCTTGTCATGATATGTCCTGCCTTCTGCTCAAGGCCCTCAAGGAGGCAGGGTGTATGTAACCCTACCCCTTCTGGTGCACCCTGGATAGTGCTATACACTCAGGGGATCACGGCTGGTGAGTTTGGGAGTTGGCGCCCCCAAGAGATTCCTGAGCTGGGTCCGTTTTGTTCCATTTTTCCTCTGACCTTGGGGCGGGCTCTCTCCTCTTTCCCTTTACTATCTGCCTTTCATGGCTCTCCTCCCTTCCATATGCCTCAATCCTAATTCTTCGAGGGTTGAGGGCATTTCTTTTCTTCCTGTCCTTTAATTGCCTTATCCTTTGTTTACCATTTATTTTTCTAGTCTGTGAGTTTGTAGTTAGTATTAGTTATAGCTTTCATTCTCATCTCATCTTTCACTATCACCCAAACCATTAGGGGCCGATAACCAAGATGTTAGGCCCCTTAAAACAACAATTATCATCATTATCATCATCAAGTATGTCTACCCCTTATTATTCCCGGTTTTTCAAGGCGGAGGTAGATTTCATCGGGCAAACTAGGGGATAGGCTATAATAGGCAAAATATGCAGGTTTTCGTAGAAGGTTCAGACCTCATTTATTGCGAGAAAGTATTTTATATTTATTGGAGCTTAATTAACTTTTTTTTGTCTTTCCATGCATATTTTTAACATTTTATTGTCTTATGGGGACGGTAAACTACTCGTCATTTCGGGTCCACTTTTATACTTGTGGTCACACTGTCCTTATTTATTTATTTATTTATTAATAGGTACTGTTACAGTTAAGAAAAACCTGGTGGTAACAAGATATTAACATGCGGTGTATCTCAATTTCTCTCCATAATGTCTCTGTGTTCCCTGAATGCAACATTTAATTTCTTCTTGAAAACTTTTAAACTGTTAGGAAAAGGTTCTAAGACTTCTTCAGGTAACTCATTCCATGTTTGAATACCCCTGTTTATAAAATAATACTTAGCTAAGTTTGTTTTTTGAATGATGGGCCTAATTTTGTATTCGTGATCTCTCGTACCCATATAATCTGGCTCATGCATTCTGTTTCGCAACTCATTCCAGGCTCCCCTGTGTATGCTTTGTACATATCCTGGAGTCTTCTTTTATGTCTTCTGCTGTGTAGGGTTTGGTACTGATAATGAGCTATCAAACAGTCTGTTACTTCTTCACGTAAAATTTTATCTCCCGCAGAGATGTTGGTTGGTTCCTCAGTTTAGGGGCTGCGACAACGCGGTCATGTAACCCCGTGCACTTTGGGTCTGTGTAGAATCTGGCTGACAAACGGTGTTAATTGTGATGACTGCATTAGTCTGTAATTCATGTAAGGACTGCAGACGGTCAATTTCAAGTAGTAGTTCGAAATTTTAGTACCAAATACTACCGTCAACGACACCTAGCCCTGAACTTGGCAAATAGATGCCACCGCAACGAGCAACTTGCAACTAACGTTGGAACTTCCCCTCCGAAGGAAAGCATACTGAGGGATTTTTAGCGCTCTTAAGAAATCCGACGACTTTGGCCGGCTTTGAACCCGCAACCTTTTTTCCGGCATGGAGGTCTTTGTGGTGGATGGTTTTTATGGCCGGATGCCCTTCCTGACGCCAACCTAATGAGAGGAGTTAATGAGAGATGAAATGAATGATGGTGAATGACACTGGGCAAGGATGTGGAAGGAAGGGGCCGTGGTCAGTCAGAAGGTACCGTCCCAGCATTTGTCTGGAGTTGAAAATGGGGGAAACCAAGGAAAACCATTTCAAGGACGGCCAACGGTGGGGCTCTAACCCACGTCTACCGAGTCAGCAGAGAGCTTGGCCGTATGACCTAACGCTGCGCTTTAGCGAGCGTAGCCACCACTGTCGGTTTTATCAAGGTTTGTCAAGAAAGAAAGAAAGAAAGAACATCTAAAACTATAAAAGCCGCCATGTCAAACACTAGAAAGTAGTTTAATAATTAAATTATCACGTACATGTTTCGTTATATCAATGATGACTTCGTCAGCGTGAAAATATCTTAGAAACTAAGGTGTCTTAGCAAAAAAAAACTAAAAAGAAAATGGATATAAATTAATCATTATTTAATAAATGAAAGTTCACAAAAAAGAATTAATAAATAATTATAGGATGTGTGAAATACTTGGTCTTACCACATCCAACGGAGATACCAGTCACTTCAATAAATTTTGCACGTGGGACAGTTTGCTTCAGGACATAGACCTGCTTGAATCTCTTTGTTGGTTATCTCCGTCCACTGATCAAAATGGTTAATGTATAATTGCTAGGTAATTATATAGTAATGGGATGCGTAAAATATATCGACATTGATAATCCAACCGCAATGAAATTATAAGTTGAGAAATTCAATTAATTTACATCATGAAACAGTGCATCAAAAGTGGAGCAAGTAGGCTAATGAATGTGATGTGAATGAGTAAACAGTGGCATAGCCTCCATCGATAATACAGGGTCTTACATATAAAGTAAGAACGACAAGCGGCAGTTTTGTTATTCGCTGGTGCGGTGGCCTTGGCCGAACTTGTTGTGCGCCATGGCCCTCTGCTGTACTATTACAAGTGCGCGCTTAGTACATACGAGGGCTGATTTTTAGCCTACTTTTCACATTTTGCAAAAATGAGGAAAAAGTAGTCTTATGAGATCGGGCAAATGTGTGTCTGTCTGTCTGTCTGGCTGGCTGTGTGTGTGTGTGTGTCCCCCCTATCAACTCCTAAACGGCTGGAGCAATCGAAACAAAATTTGGTAGGGGGTAAAGATCTATATCTGAATATCTCACGGCCATATTTGAAAATGATGTCAGTGCTACCAACTGCTGAAAAATCGCAATTGAAATTTGAGCTCCATGTTGGATATCTTGGAAGGTACGAATGGGAGCTATTTCAAAATTGGCACACGTATAGATAATAATATTGCAGTTTAATTTCCAGGAGGCCTTATATGGCAGTGTTGCCAAAATGATTATAAGCCTGCTGATAAGTCCAATTTTTAATGCATATAACTTCTACACTATCAATTGGAATTCAACCAAATTTCGTTGTGCTATGTGTACATAAACAGATAAGACTGAGCGTATTATTAAGAGCAAGCAGGGCTGCCAACTGTTAATAAATGCTGTCTCTATTTTTTTACCCTAATGTCAATATAATCAGGAAGTATACAAGCCAATAGCTCTAAACTTTGTACACGTATAATACCTGGCATTCTAGATTAATTTGGAGTAACTAATATGCGTCAGTGCTGCCAACATCATTCTAAGCCTGCTGATAAGTCCAATTTTTAAATGCATGTAACTTCTATACTAACTAATGGATTTCATTCAAAATTGGCACAAAAATAGATCATATTATTTCAGATTATTTCTGACCAATACGTGCAGGCCTCCTGAAGTTTTTTCCTTTTTGGCTAGGCGTTGCCACCCAACCATACCTTCAATTAACGAATAAGGTGAAAATCATTCACGACCACACTGTTCCAACGTTACGATAGACTTTAACAATGAATACGAGTGGGAAGTTTTGGACCTTCTGCCGTTTAGTCCAAACCAGCACTGAATGATTTTGACCTTTTTTCGATAATTGAAGGTATGGTTGGGCGGCATCCCCTCGTCAAAAAAGAAAATAACTTCAGGAGACTCTCCAGACGTACCCACCTCAGTGCGGCAGAATATTTTGCCGAGGGCTTTGGAAAGCTGGTGTAACGATACGACAAATGTTTCAATTGTTTTGGCGATTATGTTGAGACATACGAATAAAACAAGCAAACATTTAGTAGTAAAATCAGTTTGTTATGTCAATCTATTATTTTTCTACAATCCATTGGAACTTAAAAAAACAGCCCTCGTATGTACTAAGCGCGCGCTTCCAAGAGTACAGCAGGGGGCATGGCGCGCCACAAGCTCGGCCAAGGCCACCGCACTGGCGAATAACAATACTGCCGCTTGCCGTTCTTACTTTATATGGAAGACCCTGTATAGGAAGCCAAGTAGAAACAAATAGTTACTCCATGACCTCCTGAGACCAAGAAGATGTTGGTAATGAAACTATAGAGGGCAGCCATAATTCACTCGAGGGATAACCATCACCTCTATTAAACTTCTGTGGTTCTTTACTTATTTCAATTGCCTCCCGATTCTTACGAGTTGTGAAATTTTTCTCCTTACAGATGACTATAGACTTATTCTTCTTATTCATTAGGAATATTCTACAATAGGCTACAGTAGTTTTCCTTCAACCAAAAAATACTCTACTCCTCCACAAATGTCGGTTTTCAGCATCTTCCTCGGTTAAGCCTCTGGTAGCCATGCTTCTCTTTACACCATCCATCCATTCTTCTCTTGGTTTACCCCGTTTCCGTTTGCCTTCAGCTTGCCAAAGTAACATTAAATATGGAATTCTACAATTCTGCATCCTTTTCACATTTCCAAACCATTGTAATCTTCTTTCTTCAACCACTTCTAGTACATTTTTTTACCTGCATAATTTCTCTGATTGTCATATTTCTAAATTTTCAAATCTTGATTTTCTTGCCACCCTCCTCCAATAATCCATCTCTCTTACTAATTATTTGTTGGCTTGCCGTCGGTTTAACGTCCAAGTTTCTGCTCCATATAACAAAATACTTTGTATCAATGAACTGTAAATAAGTTTCTTTGTATTGTTTAAAATATTTCTGCTCCATAAAACGGAATTTAATGCTCCAATTGTTCTCCTAACCTCACTTACTTTTCCTCAATTTCAGATGAAATTGTTCCCCCAGCTTCTATTATTGAACCCAAATATTTAAATTTAGTGACATATCTCCGATCTGTAGTTTCTCACAACCATTATTCTCTTCTACAATAAGAAATCCCTATCCACACAGTTGTCCTATCAGAGGCACTCTACGCAACTGAGACATCGTCACTCACAGTTCACATCAAAAACATCGAGAAAATTGAACGGCTGATACTAAGGAAGATATTCGGGCCCAAGTTTCAAGAGGGTATAGGCTATGGATGCGAAATAGCTCGGAAGAACTCGATGCATTAACTGAACGATTCTCTTCAGTCGCACGCAAACGGCGTATGAAATTTTATGGACATTTAACACGAATGGATATTTCACGTCTAACTAAGAAAATATTTCTTATACAATGGGAACCGACAAACCAAAATTCGCTGGCTAGTTGACACACAAATGGACCTTACTGAAGTCGACATTGATCCAATGACTACAACAAGGACTATATACAGACAAAATATCAACACCCACAAATTTGCACCCAAGAATCCATCCGAGAAAAGCTTGAAACTCCAAAACTCATGGACACAAGAAAGACGGCAGGCCCAGAGTGAAAGAATAAAGAAATTCTGGGCGAATAAAGAAGTTGAAAAAGATGAATTCCAGTGCTATTTAATGGTTACACGTGCTCCTTAGGGGGCTGAACGAATAGAATAATAATAATAAAAATTGAAACTAACAGAAAGCTTAGAATCATGTTGGCAGCACTGAGGTATATTATATACGCCAAATTAATTTAGAAAGTCAGGTACTATACGTGTGCAAAGTTTAGAGATGATGGTCTGCATACATTTCTGACATATTAATATTAGGATTAAACAAATAGAGAGAGCATTTATTAACAGTTGGCAGCCCTGCTGGTTCTTACGAATACGCATAGTCATAAATGTTATGGTACACAAAGTACATGCGAAATTAGGTTGAAATCCATTTGTTAGTATAGAAGTTTTATGCATTTAAAAACTTGACTTATTAGCAGGATTAGAATCGTGTTGGCATCACTGATGTATATAAGTTACACCCAACTAAGGTAGAATGTTAGGTACTATACGTGTGCAAAGTGTAGAGCTGTTGGCTTGCATACTTTATGATATATTGGCATTAGGGTTAAAACATAGGGAGAGCATTTATTAACAGTTGGCAGCCCTGGTGGCTCTTTAGAATACGCACATCATATGTGTTGTAGTACACATAGTACATACGAAATTTGGTAGAAATCTAATCGATAATATAGAAGTTACATACATTTAGAAATTGGACTTAACGGCAGGCTTAGAATCATGTTGGCAACACTGGCATGTATGGACTTCATAAAATTAATCTGGAATGTTATTATCTATACGTGTGCCAATTTTGAGATAGCTCCCATTCATACCTTCCAAGATATCCAACATAGAGCTCAAATTTCAATTGTGATTTTTCAGCAGTTGGTAGCACTGACGTCAATTTCAAATATGGCCGTGAGATTTTCAGATAAAGATCTTTTCTCTTACCAAATTTGGTTTAGATAGCTGCAGCCGTTTAGGAGTTGAGGAGTTGATAGGGGGGGGGGGGGTGACACACACAGCCAGACAGACAGGACAGACAGACACACACACGTTTTCCCGGATCGATCTCATAAGTCTACGTTTTCCTCATTTTTGCAAAATGTGAAAAGTAGGCTAATAATAATAATAATAATTAATATTATATTCGATTTAATGATGCTCGGGTAGGCTTCTTGGCATGGCGTGAGGAAGGAGTTCACAGTGTGAGAAGGCCTGGTACCCCACCTGCTCGGCGAGCCCGTGTGCGATACGATACAAGGGGCAGACAGAGCGCATAATAGCCGCAATCAGCCCACAATACACTCTTCACATCACACCTGGGCATGCCTCACTCCTCCACCAATTAGTTCCCTTTTCATAGCCAACGAAAACTATTTATGGCTTTCCTCAGTGAGCCACTCGTGAAATTATCAATGGGAGGGTATCTTTTAGCTGTATTTATGTTCTCAGGCAATAGAAAGTAATTGGTTTGAGCATTAACAACTTGGATCACATTTATCGTTGACCACTGTCAAACACTGGCCGATATTTCATCGCTTTCATCCCTGGAGGACTTCCCTCACAATAGTGGATTTGTGAATTCAGCAGGGTTGTCGGAGATTTATACTGATACTTGCAAACGTATCCATATACGTATTTTACAGACAAAGATGAATTTCAAACAACACATCTCTATTGTTATCTGTTGTGCCCATCCAGATGTTCAGAGGTGTGCAAATTATTAGAAACGATGCCAGTTTGCCAAAATTGCCTTTGTAGTTTTCACGGCTAAATGCACTCAAGATGTTTGCAAGGCGCTGAAATTACTTCAATTGTTTAACCAAGAGTTTTAATTAAGAAACTCAAAGTAAAATGATTATTAAAATTTTCCACTAACAGAGGAGTATTGCTAATGCAAAATGCAACACGTTTTTGATTTGATTACTTCACTCTACTTTTCTTGTAGATTTAGAGCAGAGGAATTTGGAGTCATCTTACTTTATTTATTTTTATCGTATGGCTTTTAGTGCCGGGAGTGTACGAGTACATGTTCGGCTCGCCTGAGTCTGTAGCTGGTTCCAGCGGACACACTTAGGGTGAGCCACAAGTCCGTTCAATTTCAAGTAGTTCCAACTTTCGCTATCAGATATCAATGATACCTACTGGTGAACGTTGGAACTTTGATAGAACGTTCCGACGAAATCTAACCTAACAATTTTGCTTCACACAAATTTAGTCTGTGGAAGGGTCTTTTACATGCCATATATCTATGACATGGGACCGCCGACTTTACTTCCCCTCCGAAGGAAGGCATACTGAAGGATTTTTAACGCTCTTTACAAAATCCGACGACTTCGGCCGGGTTTGAACCCGCTATCTTGGACACAGCAGTTCAGCATGCTACCAACTACGCCACCGAAGTCCCTTACTGATGATCGCTCTTGGTCTATTCAAAGATTCATGAACTATGATTGAGATCCCCTGATTTAGAGGGCACATTCCAAAGTCAGTAAAAAAACAGAAAACGGATCCAGCTCAGGTATACCTGGGAATCCCCAATTCTGAAAGTCTCCAGACGCAATTCTTTATGCGAAAAGGTGTAAGTCCACGGGGTAGAAAACATTACTAAAGATGCCAGCGTTTGTTAGTAAAATTATTTTGAATAAAAAAATGTGACCGATTTGAATTCTTTCTACGAATCTAATAATTTGCACACCTCTGTACAATGAGTGATTTGACTCAAGCAAATTTAAATGCTCTCGAAGTAGCTCAGTATTGGGCAGGAACTGTTTGAAGTTGCATGACCTTGTGTTTATTTATAGTTTCTTTCATGTTTATGTCTCTTTTTTGTACTTCTGACACGAATAAAATAAATAACAGTCAAAGATTAAGCCGGAGCTTTACAGTACTTGGATTAAGCTTTGGCTTAGACTCCTCTACACGACGGGGCTCTACTTAGCATAGACAAGTTTTATTTTAATTTGCAGAATTGGTGGTTGGATCCTTCCCAATCCTCACCTGATTTATAAATACACACACTGTTACAGCCACCACAATATCACAGGTTACCAGACCTAATTCCACACGCACCCAAGTGCTCGGAGCAAAATGACCACTATATACAAGTCCCTCAAATGAAGCAACAACAACAGCATTTAAATAAATTTTCCATCGTAAAATATCCTATTGTAAAGAAATGTTCGCTAAGATAATATTAAACAAAAAACTAAAAGATTTCATCAAGGTGGACTGGGTTCAATTCCCGTTCAATGCATGTGAGATTTTCTAAGTGAATATTACGTCCTGTAAAATGCAAGTCCCGTGGCTTGTGTTCGCGAGATTAAGGGTCACGTAAAACTACAATCTTCTTTCATTTTTTCATTTAAAAGAGAATACCAGAATGAAATAATTGTATTTCCAAACAGGTACCGATACCTCATTTCGTATGAGGAACACCTACAACCAATTGAATATGAGATACAAGTGTTACCAGTTCAAATCCAATCAGGGGCGGAGACCATGGCTTCCAACTACCTGTCGACCTCCCCTTGTAAACTCTTGTTACTTTTAATTTATTTATTTATTTATTAACGTGCACAATTTATTCAAAATAAAATTACATGTCTACTTAGTATAAAACTAAGTTCCTGATTCTTGGATGTCATGGGTAATCTCGAGAACTACTGAATGGATTTTGATGCAGGTTTCACCATTCTGTAAAGGATATCTCGAGGAAGGTTTCTGTAGAAAATCGAATTACTCGGCAGCTCTTTTGCCGCTCAAAGAAGGATCATACATAACAAAATATAATATAATATCAAATTCGTACTGCATTACTTTGCCTATCGTTCCAAATACCACTAAAAACTATATTCACACACACAATTCATTACATGAAAAGCAAAGTTGGTAAAGAATGAGAAACATATTCATAGATTTTTACAAAGGAAATTATGAAAAGGAATCTAGCCATCTTATAGAAAGATATCAGCGTGTGCTGGAAAATCTTGTTCTCCAAAAACTAGCAGAAGAAGTGGGAACTATTTCCTGGTGCGTTAGCCTCTTCACAGACCAGAATATCAAAGCGACCACTTAGGTCTTGAGGTAACTAGAGGTACTGGTGAGCCCGTGCGAGCTTTCGCAACGTAAATCAGGCTCGCCTAGCAGTACGCCGCTCTCCCGCCAGATGGCTGCCGCCGCCGCGCCAGGTTACGGTGCTCCCATTGTAAATGTACATTTTAAGGTATTTATTTAATTGTGAGGCATTTAAAGAGGAAGTGAGTGCGTTTCGGACATACATGGGATTATGCGGAACCTGTAGGTACCCCATATGTGTAGGTTGGTGTTAACAGGACCTTATTTTCGGTACAAAACCGGAATGGGACCTTAGCTGAATTATATAGGGAGGATAGCTTTTACCTTTTCCAATGATTGAAGATCTCCAATGTTTAACTTACCTCTATGCCATACGTGAGTATTGAAACGATTTTGGCGTCGAAGAGTGCCATGGCGGAACTCACGGATAATCTTGTAATAGCTCTGATAGCAAATGTAACCTTTGTAGCCGCTGTCGCTCGCTGTTTTTATTCATATTGAACGAGTTCATTTTTACATTTAAACATGCCACCACAGTCACCTCAAATACACAGGTTATGTAAGCACACCCACGGAGCTGATGACACTTTGAGTGTGAATTAGGATACTCCCATTATCTCAGCCCCATTACTGTGCCGCAGAGGTACAGGAAGTGATTCTCAAACAGCTGTGAAGCACGCGAACATTGTCGTGCCTACTTTGCCGCTTTTAATCGCACGGACCAGAACGCACAAAACCTACCATTAATATTACTCTTCATAAATTCGTCATCACACTGTACGTTTACAGTGGTCGTCGTTTCCGATAATCACGAATGGGAGCTTCAAAATGAGGCCAAGTTTCCTGCTGTACGTTTATCCTGGGCTGAGAAAACGTTACGTCAGAAAAAGTATAAGAACTTTTTATTGGGTAGTTGAAAAAAATCAAACTTGGTATTTGCACTACCAATATGTGTGCCGATAATATATAAAAATGTCATTACCTTCAGCCAAGCAGTATTCCATGTACATAGTTTTAAGTGAGCGGTTCCTAGGAAAGACGTCAAGAACACGGACAATTTTTCATACAACCACAAATAAAATTATTATTATTATTATTAAACTTGAGAATAATTGGCTTATATAGTCTAACGCAGAATTAAACAAGGAAAATATTGGTATAACTAGTTTTTCAATAGGTCTGTTGGTTTGCTTGTAATTAAGGCCTAAACTCGAGTATCCATAATTTAAAAAAATCCTATAGTAAACCCTGGTGTTGCAAACAAGGTTCTAGCGCTTATGAGACCGCTTCGAAAATTAAACTGAAGGCTATATCAAATCAACCTAAAGCTGCGTTTACAGTAGCGAAACTCCCTCGCGAAAGTTACTCGCTTCGAGTGAAATTTCGCACTACCCAAAACAGAGCGCAATTCAGAGCTGAAAACTGGGCGAGTAGGACGAGTCGTCTTCAGTTCTGATTTGGCGGCCAACATGGCGACTTGTCTTGTCCCTCCAGCTGCTGCAGCCGTGTTTCCATCATGTCAATGGCATTTTTGATCAAGAAAGGGAAGAAGAAAAATCGCCGCCCTCGACGATGGTGGAGCAAACAATTATTCTTTCGCTTCGGTATGATCCCAGTAGCGCTTTCATCTTCCCTTTCATTGGAGAAATAGCAAAGTTTAGTTCAGAACTAATTTCCTTGCGATTGAAATAGTTTTTGTTATTGGATTCACATAAAGACTCTATTTATGTAGAGCTCGATGAGCTGCAAACACTGTTAGCCTATTGATTCATCCCTCGTGCAACTACGGCGACCACGTTTACACTAAGCGATACTCGACGTGCGAAACCTCTGATGCGCGAACAAAAACCGACTGAGCACCGGCTCGCAGCGAGGGTCCCCACCCCGCAATTACTCAGAGATGGGGGCACGTCTACACTAGCGATATTCCCTCACGACATTATATCGCGCGAGGGAGTTTCGCTAGTGTAAACGTAGCTTAAGACCAGATGATTACAGCCATTCCATACGCGGCTGACTGACATTGACAATACACCTCATCAAGAAAATCTCTTGTCGCCCCGCGCCACTCACTGTGGAAGCCGGGGATTTCCTTGCACCACATACTAGACACCCCAGCTACCTGGAACCAGTGTCACTCACATGCAGTTCATTTCTGGCACTGTGAAGTGTAAGGCAGTTCTATGATGCCTAAAGTAAAAGCAACTGCAAGTTATGGTCTGCAGCAGTATGTTGCAGAATTAAAAGATTATTTTACTTATGATGGGGGCGTTCTGTTCTGTCAACTATGTGGGAAAGCAATCAAGGTTGAGCAGCGATCTCAAGTTACACAACACCTCAAGGGCAAGAAACATTCTACCGCAGTTTCGCGCCTTCAAAAGAAGACGTGTTTCGCGGTCATTTGTGATGGACAACCTGAAGGTGTATCTCGTTGTGTATTGTAATTCTTGATTAGTCAGTCAGGCATAGCATAAATTGCATTCGTGAGTAGGGCCTACCTCATATCATATTGTTTATATGCACATTGATATACTAAATTAGTTTGAATCTACCGCAAATCTTGTATGCATTTTGAAATTCAATTGCATTTTGCAAGCATTTTGAATTTCAATTGCACTTTGTGAATATTTTGGATTTGAAATGGGAGCTTTTCAATCTGAATTGCACTGAGTATTTTCAATTTCAATTGCATTTTGTACGTATTTTCAATCTCATTTGTATTGTGTAAATATTTTGAATATCAATTTCATTTTGTAAGTATTTCGACTCTACATTGCATTTTGTACGTATTTTGAACCTAAACTACAATTTGTGCGTACAGTATTTTTCAATGTCTTCCTTTTGTGAGAATTTTTGTTCTAAATTCCCTTTTGTAAGTATTGCCACTCTCCATTTTGTGAGTAGTTTCAATGAGTTCCTTTTTGCAAGTATTTTACGTCTCACTAAATTTTCGTTCTGGTTTCCACTTCATTGTCATTTTCGCTGTCACCCAGACCATTATGGGCTGATAACCTGGATGTTAGGCCCCTTAAAACAACAATTGTCATCTTCATCAATAAACTAAATTATAATTAAATATTTTTACTTTTTTGTCAAATATTTCAGGTATATTTAATACATAAAAATAAATAAAAATATACATCCGAGCCCTAGTTTTAAGCTTTCGACAGAGTCTGTCATTGCAATTAGGTCATCAGCTTAAATAAATAAATAAATAAATAAATTAAAAAATAAATAAATAAATAAATAAATAAATAAATGAAACGTTAGTAACATTGCCGGTAGCGTTGTAAGCCTTGGTCGAGATCATAGCTTCTTTCCAAAGTGAAACAAGTTATGGTGTACAAATTATTGGCTGCCACAATGGCGCTAGCGACAATACTCCATATATCACGGATCCCCTCCAACAGACATTTAAAGTAAGCCCCCACAATCGTTAAGCTATGAAGTCAAGGTTTTAAAATTCGCGTGCGATTTTATGGTTTAAATCGACAATGAAAGGAATTTCTGTAGGTGTTGTAAAGATTTGTTAAGTTAACCATTGAGTGTAATACAAAGCTCGTCCAGGTAGGTCAAAGGAAGGTTCTGCGAGGTATTGTTGAGGAAGGGATACATCTTGCTATTGTTGTCAGAGGCAGCTGAGTGGGTGGTCGGTACTGTGAGGGGTGGACAAACGGTGCCTTCTTGTCACTCCAACTAATTGATTTTGTTGAAAATATGCATATAATCTGCTTTAACCAAATGTCAGATGCTTTTCTGTCGGTCAACACGATTGTACCCAAATGAGATGGGTTATTCCCTAATCCTGAAAAAAAATATTACATGAGATTAATAAATACACTTGGATGACCAGTTTCGATCGTCAAGCGATCATCATCAGATCCATTACACTTAGACTATAAAATCTATGTCTGAAAATAAGGGTGACAATATTTACAATATATAGCCTACACTTATTTAGTTGCAGTGTTAGTTGAGATAATCCAACTCGTCAGTATTTGTTAGTTGTAGTCTATGTGATGTTTTGCTGAGATACTGGTAGTGGTGATTGACCTCCGGAATTTGCTTGTTTAGACTGAATATGTGGTTGTTATAAATGGTCGATTCAGATTGTATTGTACAGGCTACTTATCTGGTTGAGTCTGGCGCGGTGTGTTGGGAGCAGTTAACTTGGTCACTGCTTTAACCACTAGCCTAAAAGCAAAGATTGACTATTTATTGCAACATGGACAACTTTCCAGTATTATTGAAAGTTAGCACGGCTGTCGGTCGCGACTTAGTAGGAACTCTTAGTGTTGGACAAAAAAATCCCTCAAGTTACTAAAAGTCGGCCAAAATATTTAATTTCTTTTAGGGTCTCCGGGTGTCGTTTTGAATTTGAAATAATCAGTGCTACCATGAGCTTCTATGCCCAAGGTCGCGGGTTCAAACCCGGCCGAAGCTGTCGGATTTTTAAGAGCGTTAAAATCCCTCAGTATGCCTTCCTTCGGAGGGGAAGTAAAGCCGGCGGTCCCATGTCACAGATTTATGGCATGTAGAAGAACCTTCCACTAATTATACTTGTGTGAAGCTAAATTATAGGTTAGATTTGACTAACGCTCTTAGGTTTCAACGTTCGTCACCAGAAGCCGACTGCGGTGGCATCTAGTAACCAAGTCCATAACTAGTTGTCGTTGACGGTGGCGTTTGGTAGCAAAAGTGGGAACTACTTAAAAAATTGAACGTCTGCAGCCCTTACTTGAATTAAAAACAGATAACACACACTAATATAGCCATCACAATTAACACCGGTTATCAGACAGATTCTACACACACCCAAAGTACACGGGACTACATGACCGCGTTGTCGCAGCCCTTAAACTGAGGAACCAACCAACCAACCATCAGTGCTACCAACACAAAACTTGTGTCAACAATGAATCCCTAATAAGTTATTAAATTCAAATTTCGTCGATAATGGCATTAAGTGCGTGAGTGATCTAAACAAGGCTCTTAATTAAAATGGGCCATTATAACAAAAATTTAGGCTACTCATTTGGTATACTTCAATGGTTCTCTACTGATATGGAAGAGATATGGAAAGTTTGGAGGCCATTTTACAGTGTTGCCTTATTAGTCTAAGAACTGAACTGTAAATGTCAGTCGATCAACTAGAGTACAAGCCCAATGTAATTGAGAAATGTGATACAATCTGAAAATGATCACATTTGATTCAAATGCTTTATAAATAATGCGCGCATAAATAAAATGTTTGTCTGTCTGTCTAGGGGTGGTGGTGGTTGAATTCTTCAGGGGTGGAACATCAGAGTCATCTGCCTCAGTATCGTAGAGTCTTAGGAAGGTGCCGCAGCACTTGCTGTACAATCCTTGCAATTGCTTGGATTGAATGAGAAAAACCTCGAGCGCTGACATTATAGAAATTTGAACAATGGATCTCTTAATATCAGGTTTCCAGTACGTAGTCTACATGAAGCGTGCCTTAAACTGTTGAGCTACGCTGGTGGGTGAACACAGCATGGAAGGCCTCTCCGGAAGAATCACTCCACGAGCCAATGAGACGGTCACTGTGTGACATCGTCAGGAGACGGCTGGAGTAAAGTAAGTGAGAGTCGTCCGGGGAACATAGGCTAATATTGTTACGGCTGTGAGTTTGTGTCATCGCTCGCCGCATGAGTCACAACTGCCCCAGGGCTGGGCTGTGCCCTGCCTCCTGTATTGCGCGCACCTTATGCAACAGGGTTACTAGGACAAAGGGATAGTCCAGAATATTCGTGACTGGACCAGCGATGGAAACCTCGAGAAGCCGTGGACCCTGGATGGATCTAGAAGCATTTATTGAGTCACCGGCCTGCTATATAAGAGTGACCCGTCAAGCAGTGGTTGTTGTTGTGTTTTACGAGCTAGTGCGAGCGATTATCTTGTGCGACAGAAGTGTGGTGACGAAGTGCTGTGCGAGTTACGAAATCCAGTGACATTGTTTCTCCAGCTTGTGGACAGCGAAATAGCCTGCAGCAAGTGATCGTAAGTAATTGTGGTCGGTGAACATAAAGGAGAGGAGCAGGTAGTTTCTGTCAAGGCCACCGTACTCATTAGGACGGATTAACTTCTGTGATCTGTTGACAAGTGGAAGGGCCAAGAGCGCTCAAGGAAGAGACTTGAGGAAACTGGAGTAAGGCTCCTAATTGCTTGTATTTGCTGATTAGTGTAATTTTCTGGCCACAATAAAGTTAATTATTTCTTTAAGCAGTAATTGGTGTTGTGCTTTGTACCCCCACCGTAATCCAGTTAACAAAAGTGCCACTAGGGGTGGCACGTAACAATATAAAATCGCACTCCCGATGGACACTGCCACAAGTCAAAGACTGCATGTTTTCAGGGGAAACATTAAAAGTTCTTACGGTTAGTGTAATTAAATCTGTTATTTAAATTACTCATGATGGTTCCTTATTGATGAACTACATAGTTTTTAACAATAAATTATACAAATGCCTTAATCAATATGTAAACGAAAAGAATTATTAATAGAGTTGCTCCTGGTAGGCTACATGTTTCAGGGATTAATTAACAACATTTTTTATCCCCTTCATCAGCCAATTGTAAAACATAAATACAATTATGAAGTAGCGTGGCACTTAAATATAAATGGTTATACTTTAAAATATTTTTCTACAACCTACTTATATGGTGCACAATATCAAGTCTAATAACCATTTATATTTGTGCCACGCTACTTCATAATTTTATTTATGTTTTACAATTGGCTGATGAAGGGGATAAAAAATGTTGTTAATTAATCCCTGAAACATGTACCAGTAGCAACTCTATTAATAATTCTTTTCGTTTATGTATTGATTAAGGCGGATGTATGACTATTGTTAAAAACTATTTAGTGGAATTAATTTATTATGAATATGGACCGAATCCTTAGGTTTTTAGAATTGTCATTTTTGGTTTTCAAAAACATAAAATAGATTTTTAGGGTGTTTAAATAGGTATTTCTGTTTAAAGTGTAGCACAAATTCCGTAAAGCTTAAGATTAAAGCCTAATTCTTAGTAGAAAAACTGATTGTAACGAGAGTGTAAATATTTTACATAATGATACGTCTTCTATAAAATTTTCATAGAGAACTTCACACTCTTAGGCAATGTTTGCTCTCCTAAAATATGTTAATTATTCGATTGCAATGCAACCGAGGTTGTCAAAGGTGATTTTCACACTCTAGCCTGTGTAATTATTTTTGTTTATTTAGAGTAGGATATAGGATTCTTGGAAATAATAAGACATTTTTTCCCACTTTCCTGACAGTAAATAACCAAACAATAAGATATAACCTGAAAAGTGCTGGAAATAATTAAATTTTCTGGCAGGTAGGATTTCTCTCAATAAACTAGAGCTAGGAATAAACCCTATCCTCAGGTTTACTTTAAAAAATTAGGAACTAAAAATTCATATCGTACAATAAATGGAACAAACTACAATTCGGTATTTTTAGGTACTCGCATATCATTTAGTTATTTTAGGCAGGTCTACAACATAATTCATGAATATGGCTCATTTGAGTGTCTGTCTGTCTGTCTGTTAGGCGAGCCCGAAGGCTGGTTGAATCCTCAAAAAGTACCGCCGTTAGGTTATGTGGGTAGATACCCACAAAAACCCAAGGCAGTGCTATAATAAGGCGTACTAGGCAAGATGAGGAGTGAGACAGTTTGCGACTGCTTTCCTCACTGAGTCAGAACAGCAGTGCTAACCCTATGAGTAGAACCTTTCACAGCATCCACAGGCACTGACTGTGCCCTGAATGTCATTACTAAGCACCACCCATACCTCAGTAGCTTCCATATAATCACAGTCATGAATGAGACTGCGACCTCGGTGAAAAGCCACATTTTACTCTGTGCCTCCGTGGCTTAGGCGGCAGCACGCCGGCCTCTCACCGCTGGGTCCGTGGTTCAAATCCCGGTCACTCAATGTGAGATCTGTGCTGGACAAAACGGAGGCAGACAGGTTTATCTCCGGGTACTCCGGTTTTCCCTGTCAAAATTTAATTCCAGCAACACTCTCCATTATCATTTCATTTCATCTGTCATTCATTTAATCATTGCCCCAGAGGAGTGCGTCAGGCCTCGGCAGCGGCACAGTTCATATCTTCGCCGCTAGATGGGGGCTTCATGCATTCCATTCCTGACCCGGTCGAGGACTGGAAGCAGGCTGTGGATTTTCATTTCTGTACCAACAAACAAATGAATATGTACTGCATTCATTAAGAGGTAGAAAACATGCCAATTTGAGTGTGTTTTGGAAAAATATTGAAGTATTTTTGTATTTAGAAGTAAGGAAATAATAGATAGAAACCTATGAATCCGGTCACTAATCATGAACTTGTTACAATGTTATACAACGAAATGCAAAAGATTTGTGGTGTGTTGTGTTCATTTATTTATTAATTTATTATAGCAAAGCAATATGTTGGGCGCGGTAAACACAATGTTCCACTGTTTTGGTGACTCATTTATTTGCATGTGTATTCAATCTTCTGAATACGTAATCTCGCATAAATTATACGAAACAATTAGAAGAAAACTGACACAACTAAGATGTGTACATATGATGTGAGAAGAAAACTGAATTACGTGCAGTAGAATCTTTGTCTAAGCCACATATTCAGCAGAAACATTATTCCATCTAAATGAACATTCTAAAACTGACAGATTTCAGAAGATCGAAAGGCGATTTGGAAGAACTTTTATCAATAAAGGATATAAAAGAGATGGGCAATGGCGAATTATATCTAACAATATGGTCTATAACAACCTAGAACCCATTACTGATACCATGCGAAAGAAAAGACTAGGATTCTTTGGGCACATCATGAGAATGCCAGATTAACGTCTTCTACAACAACTAGTACAGTACAATCTTGCTTCAAAAAACACAACAACTGGATGGCGATAGTTAAAAGAAATCAGAGAGGACTTAAAAGAAATTGGCCTAACAACAGAAGATGCTGCAAACAACAAAAGTTTAACTACACCACTTAAAAATATGACTTTTCATTTTCCACTCACAAAAACGAAAATTCCAACAAGAATATTTTCCACCCAAGAAAGGGCGAGACGATCAATACGCATGAAGAAGTACTGGGAGGACCGCAAGGCTCGTACAGTTCCTACAAGTCGACGAACTAATGGTTGGTTAAAGTGATCCCGTGTGGTCTCAAAAGGGGAAGAAGAAGAACCTTTGTCTTTACGATTTGAGTTGTGCCAGTTTTCCAGAAGACAGGCTTGAATAAAGGGGCTTATATATAAAGCCCTGCGCGGATGTGGATATCCGCGGATAAACTCGTGGATATCCGCAAATATTTTCGCCATGCGGATATAGTTTGCATGACTGAGTGGATAAACTGCGGATAACGTTTGGAGTAAATTTGCGGATAAATTTGGAATACAATCCGAACTTGTTGAATATCATTACTAGGACCCGGATGTTAAACACATATTTTTCCGTTATGTTTTTTTTTTTCATGACAAATGTAAGGTGATGATTTAAGGTTATATCATTAATTTATGCCATTAAGAATATTTAACACTCCGAACTAGAAAGGGTTGCAATTCTGGCTGTAATAACATTCATTTTAAACATAGCACATGACATACAAAGACTAAGGGAACGACTTTCTCCTCAAATGTCTAAATGTGTTGCTTTATGCTATATCTAATTAAAAATAGGTTCGCCTCCGTAGCGTAGCGGTCAGCATGGTTAGCTACCGCCCCGGAGGTCCTGGGTTGGATTCCCGGCTCTGCCACGAAATTTGAAAAGTGGCATGAGGACTGGAACGGGGTCTACGCAGCCTCGGGTGGCCCAAATGAGTAGAGGGGGTTCAATTCCCACCTCCGCCATCCTCGAAGTGATTTTCCGTGGTCTTCGGGCAAATGCCGGGATGGTACCTACTGTATGGCCACGGCCGCCTCCTTCCCTCTTCCTAGCCTATCCATCCAAATCTTCCCCTCCCTTCCTATCCCTCATGAGGCCCCTGTTCGCTTTGCAGGTGAGGCCACCTGGGCGAGGTGCTGATCACGCCTCCCCAGTTGTATCCACCATTACCAGATGTTACAAGCTCCAGGACACTGCCCGTAGCGGCGGTAGTGGTGAGTTCCCTCGCTAAGTCCGTGGGAACCACCAACCTAGAGTGTAAATCGACTAAATAAAAAAACTAATTGAAATATTGTTTTAATGCCTGTTAATTCGGCTATCAAACATGTGGATTGAGATAACAGTAGTGTGGATGCGAGGTGGATGCATCTTTTTCTTTTACATGTCTTAGGTCACTCAGGTATGCCCGTTGCTCACGGTAAAATGTTTCTTAAAATTTATTTTACAACTAATTTTATTAAAATTTTACGAAAGCAAGCTGTGCAATGTTCAAGGTAAAATTATATTATAAAATCCGTGGATGTATCAGGATCGCCATCTACCGATAAACTTCTGAACCTAGAATCAGCTGTTCAACACACATTGGTTTGAGAGTATGGTTCCAACAAACAAAGCAACACTAGCAGCTGTAGCTACAATTATATGTCGTACAGTGGTAAAAAGGAAGACAAGAAATGCTAGGAAGTCCTGGACTCGAGAATGGATAAAAATAAGAGAAGAGAAGAGTAGAGGAATGCTGTCCTTGGTCGAAAATGAGTTGAGGCTAGAAGATCAGAATTCATATAGGAATTTTCTAAGAATGGAGGAAAGCAGTTTTAAAAAACTCCTAGATCTTGTTGGTCCCAAAATTATTCGACAGGACACTAACATGAGGCAAACCATTTCTCCTGAAATGAGACTGCAAGTGAGTTCGAAGCCCGTTTAGCTTCGCCTTCACATCAGCCTGGCTTGTGTTCGGTCGAATTTGTGAATCATATTCGGCGATTGAGATTTCTGCCTCCCTTCTTGCATTTCTACTGTGGTATATGGGCGTTTTAACCTCATACAAACACTGATATTTCTGGCACTCGTCCAGTAATACACTATAGTCCAGGACACCTTAAATAAGTTACTAGAAAAACCAACATGGCCGCCACATCGGTGTTACCAACTTACATCATTCAACACCAAATACTTCCATGTAACAACTAACCCAAAGGAAACCAAATAATTAAAGACCTCCTTGCCCACATACATTTTTCATAAACTTGTGAGGAAATACTTGCTCGAGTAAGGGACATCTTGATCATCAGTCCCATAACCAGTGTTATGGTTGTGAAGCTAACTTTGGGTTTCTTCATTTAAACCACCCTATAAAATGCAAAATTTAAGGAATATTAATACTTACTCAAGGCTTCTTCAGTTTTGCTGAGAAGCTATAGATGAACTTGTGATTTTATTTTTTTCTCACACATTTTGTATAGTATAGTATTTTTTTAATAATTTAATAATTAGTTCATATTTTTAGGATGAATGATCAGGAAAGGAGAAAGGAGAAATAAAATGGTACACATTTGCAGATTATTATTATTCATTATATTTTTATTTCTCTAGTGCTCATTCCTTCCTTCCTTGCATACACAGACCTTCCTGGAGAAAGAGCCCTTTTGTCATGCAAGATAATAAAAGGCTTTTCCAATGCTTAGGCCTAAATCCACTCTAAGTAGTCTTGTATTTTAGGGATGATTCTGAAAAAGAAAAAGAATAATTCTAAATTAACATACATTCCATGAAATGAGGGAAGATCATGATAAAACTCCCAAAGACGTCAGGTGTTGTGTTGTTAAAATGAGGATTCTACCCCTAAGAGAGCTTTGCCAATATTACAGACCAGTGCAACTATTGACGAGTCAAAACGATGAATGGTATGACAATAAACAGCATCAGTAGCCTTTTTAAATACTGTTGAACCTCTTACTCATACTTTAACTGGCCTGAAGCTGGTAACTCGCCTCTTAATTATGCAACATCAAAAAAGAAAGGGTGTGGGGAAGAAAAAAAGGCCCAAATATAAAGTCAAATTTAATTTATGAACATATTATCAAAATGAGAGTTATTTTTTTATTTTTATAGGGGGGGGGGCACCCGTAGCCCGCTCCCCCCGCGTGACGGTCAACTCAAGCTACACCGCCTCCGACATGCCATTAGTCCTAGATAGCAGAAGAAAACAGTCAAGGGATTGGAAGGATTTGCCCTTTGAGGCTTAGTGCCTGTTCCCATACATTGCATGTTACAAGGCATATGGATGCGGACCAGCTGGCTAAAGAAGCAGCACAAAGCGGTTTAAGTGAGTGCTATAATAGAATTCCAAAAAGTAATATGCTAAAAGAATTAAGTGTGTTTAGTTTGAGAAAGTGGCAGAATGAATGGGACAATACATCCAAGGGCGAAATTACAAAATCATTTTTCCCCAGTGTACAGGACAGACTAAAATTGAAAATGAACATAACGCCCAATTTTACAGTTATGACAACAGGACACGGCAATATTAAATCATACTTATTCAGATTTAAAATTATAGATAGTCCAACATGTATATGCAATAACGGTCACCAGACTGTAGATCACTTACTATATGAGTGTAAGTTATTAGGGAAAGAAAGAGGTATATTAATAGCACATGTTTTAAGATCAGACAACTGGCCTATAAAGAAAGATGAACTTGTTAGAAACTACCTTAGGGAATTCTTTACTTTTGTAAACTCTATCTCATTTGAAATACTAAATAGATAATTTTTATTTATATTTTCTTAACTGTTAATCATTTTAGTGTCACAAATTTCATTTAACAGACCATAGATATAACATATTTATAATATAAATTGTATAGTTTTAATCTGAAATGATTAATAAGTAATAATTAAGCATGTAGTATTACTACATTGTAATGGGGCATGCTGTAAAAATAAATAAAATAAAAAAAATAAAAAAAGGCATATGGATATATGGTAGAACGAAGGGCCAGGTAAAAGTCCTGTAGGAAGAAATGGAAAGTGCCTACAGGTGAAACCTGGCAGATTTGGAGATAGCACATGCAAGGATAATGTCCAGGATAGATACGGGTTTTGTTAGTGTTGGTGAGGTGTCATGCATCATTTCGAAGTTTCATATCCAAAGCCAGAATGAATATATTGGTGGTCCATTCTTCACTGGGACAAGCAAGGACCTGCAACTGGGCTTGACACTCGGCCTGTAAGACTTAAACTGAAAATTAATACCGTAGTATCTTAGAACTAAGAGGAGTCTTAAAATCTAACAAATTAACATCCTACATTACCAGAAGATTATTAGAAGTACGAGTGAACAATGTGAGGCATACTATTCATCCCTTTTGATACACTAGATATGCAGAAGTGGACACGAACTAGCTGCCTGGAGTTTAAATGCAGTCACTCAGTACAATTCCTTTTGGATGGGAAAGGAGAAATAGAAAGAACTTACTGCGACGAGTATATGATAGACTGTGACGCAGGACATATCAGAAATATAAATTTGACTAAATCATTACTTATGTTAAAAAGAAGATAAGATAGCCTTTGACCAACAGGAGAAAAACCGTACAAAGGCTTTAGGTAGGCAACACTGGAAAATATGACGTACAGTACATATGGCTTCTATACTGAAGAGGAAAATTAACTTTGCAGCAAATTGAAAATAAATAATAATGTTATTGGTTTCACGTCCCTTTTAACTACCCTGGCTTTTAGAGACGCCGGGGTGCCGGAATTTTGCCCCGAAGGGGATCTTTAAAGTGCCAGTAAATGTACTGACACGGGCAGCAAATTGACTGAGGGACTGAAGTTCACTTACACTACGCAGGAAGTTTGTGTCCACTGCTTGAAAGCGTAGAAAGTAGAAGATTGGGGTGCAACTTAACACTCACCCGGGGAGCACTATACTCTACCCATCCCACCTGACATATATCAAGTAGCAATAACAATATGCCGGAGTCCAAGATCACAATGGAACAGCTAACTCCTCGTCATCGTCTTCTTCTTCTTCTGCTGTATCAGTTTCTTCCTCAGATTCAATGCCTCCGTGACAAATGACGAGATCATCTACCTCGGGAAGGTTTCTAACCTCTTTGTCGAAATGCTCCATTATTATCTTTTCTGTATGTTGTACCTCGTTCCTCCATATCTCCTCCGTCACCTATAACATATTTACACATCAATTTTGAGAAATTGTAGATAAACTTTTGCCTCTTGTCCTCAATTTATTGGTACTGCGCAATTTTCTTCAATATTAATAAAACCTACAGAGAATGAGCAGGCGTTTAGTAAAAAAAACATGGATTTTGGTTGAAAAAATACGAAAGTTACTGGCAATTTTCTTTTAAGTTTGGCACAAAAATGAACACTCGTATGCATGGAAATGGTGGCCCGTATGCATTTGAAATTCTGTATATCAATAAACCTCATCAAGACCTATCAAACGTGTAGTGTAAAAATTTTGAGGAAAAATGTGAGGATGAGTGAGAGAGTGATATATTTCTTTGAAATTATTAGAAATTTTCAGGAAAAGTCCCAATTTTTCACGATCTTTTTAAAATTTTATGTTTGGCACCAGCGCTAAAATGTTGTCACAGCTACTTGATACACGTCTGTTTAGGCGGGAAATGATGTTTTGGAACAGCTCATTGCTTTGTTCTCTGAACAGCTTGTGATATTTTTAGGCTAAGTGCGTACTTCGTTGAGTTCAGGAATTTGTTGTTGAAGATGGATCGTCGAAGTGTTCCAGATGAAATAAAGTGGCAAATTGTAGGTATGCATAAGGGTGGTATGAGTTATCTACAAGTACCGGTATAATCCGCATTAGAGGTTCGAATCTCGGTGCTGACAGCAGCCATCCGGAGTGTCGTCGAATCACCCCAGTTTTTCCACACTGCAGATAAATGCAGAGATGGTACCTAATTTCAGGGCGGCTGCACCTATGTACTGAAGTGCTGTAGCACATTGTTTTATTTGAAAATAAATTACTTTAATAATATTATCTACAATCAAATATAGCGCATTAAAACACGTCAGTCACACCATAGGAGACAATCAACTCTCATCGCAACGACATAGCCTAACTACTCGCGGGCTCCACTCCGCGTCCGGTACTGGCTGTGCAGATCGCAGCACAGCGAGAATTCCTACGTTTATTGCCAGCAAGCATTAACTCTGCCTGTTGCGCATTCGTGCCAAACCTTTCCGTTGTGCTGTTGGGACAACAGCCATGAACAGAACCAAGACTTCACAGCGATTCCTCGCTCAAACACAGAGGGGCATCTCTGGTCAAACGAAATAAGAACGCGGCAGGTGGCTCCCTCTTGAGTATGCGGTAGCATTTAAGAGGGATTCGCTCAAAGCAAACGGGAGAAACTATTAGAGGTAGGCATCGGCTGTTCCTGCCAGAAGGTCTTTTAATCTCACAACTTAGGTCTACAGCCACATTTTGTTAATCGATGCCCTATAACAATTTGTTTCTAATTTATATATTTTGTAGGGGGGTATGGGTTACAGCACTCGTCTCATTTTCTGCACCAGCCGTCACTGCCTAATTTCACACTCCAAAGCACATACCTCTATAGCTACAGTCACCACAGAAACACAGGTTATCAAACAAACCCAACACACACACCCAAGAATATGGGGCTAGTACTTAAGATGTCACAAGTTCTTAAAGTGAATGGGAGTAGTATAGATTGTGATACATTTCACTTCATAATTCCCCTACACCAAAAATGGCAGCATCCATGATTTCATGAACGACACATAAGGTTTAAACAACGTTTACATGTTTATTCTATGCTCCATTTCCAGGCTTTGTATAATTTTGTTACCAACGGTGCGGCGCTGCCGCCAGACCACTACTGGCACGGATGGGCGGCCACGCTGCACAAGTAGCGCTGCTTCGGCAGCGGAGTTCGAAATGTAGCCCGTCTAAATACATGTGGAGCGGTAGTGAGCTTCCGCAGGCGCGCCGACTTTGCATCGGCTTACGCTCCAAACACCAGAATTAAAATTTCTTAGCAGAGCAGTTTGTCCCAACAAAATTTCTGTTAAAATACAACACATCCACTTAACCTACCTGTTCGAGGGCCTCCTTCCAAACAGATTTTGCTCTATCCCAACGCTGGCCGGGCTTCGAAGCCACAGTTTTGTTGTAGTATTGCTTTGCCACAGACCACACCAGTTCTATAGCATTGAAAGTAGAGTGGTAAGGATGAAGTCGCAGAACAATATGCCCTGCATTCTGCAGCATCTCGTCGACAACATACCTGGTAAAAATAATGTTGTTTCATTACTGTACTCTGATTTTTTTTGGGGTTAACAAAAGAAATCTTGTATAGTGCTAAAATACCTCTTCAGATGATTTCGATTCATACTGCACAAAGTTTGGAGTTCAACCTTCGTCGCCTTTTCTGGAGGTACAACACCATTCTGTCTCAGCCATGACTGATATAAAAAAATAAAAACATACTGAGTATCAGTCAGTACAATTAATAAATTACATAAATAATCATAAGCAATAACATTACCACGGAGGAAACTGCATGCTGTATTCATTGACAAAAAAAAAAGATTTTGACACCCTTAACAGACAAATTATCAACGACAAACTAGAGAAATTGGTAGGCGAGTTTAGCTACTTAGCTAGATTCATTAGGAATCTGCTGAGTAGTAACCTAATAGAAATAACTGATGGCATCATCACTTCTGAAACAATCTAGCAAACGAACGTGGTCCTTCAAGGCGATCCTCTCAGTCCGATATTGTTTACAATAGCAACAGCTGACGTCACTACAATAGTTCCACCCCATGTCAAAATTTATATGTAAGCAGACTATATGGTAATGACCTCTACAAGTGCAGAACAACAATGTAGCAGTATGGGCTGAAGATAACTAAATGAGTTTGAACGAGACGAAAACAGTCACTATGGCCATCAGAAGGGTAGGAAAGCCTGCGACGTTTCATTACAAAGGCACCCCCTGATTACAGTCTCCCATTTCCGGTACCTGGGGGTGACCATGCAGACATCTGGGAACGTCTTTACGATGCACGTTAAAGAGAGGCTAGACGCTGCACTGACGGCTATGAGCGACATCGCGCATCTACACAGCCTATCCCTGATGACGGCAATAAGACTTTTTTGGTTAAAAATAGCACCAGTCACGATGTATGGCCTGGAAATTATTTGGAAACATCTTAGGTGCAGACATCTGGCAACGCTGGAAAGGATCAAGGCAATATATCTAAAAAGAGCCTTATGCCTATCCAAATTCACGCACTCGCGGCTTGTATATGGCATGACAGGGGAACTACCCTTTAAGGAAGAAGTCAGATTGCAGATGCTCCTGCCGCACACACCGGGATATGGGGAGTTTTTAAGTCTCATGACAGCAAAGAAAAATGACGTTTGGCATGAATTTTATACGACGGACGCTATGACCACACAGGACTGGATGCAAGGATCCTACATATGCTTTGCGGTCCATGGTTTCCACTACCGGATCTGCATGAGAGACGTCTATCACCAACCAGACGAACTATGCGTGTGCAAGCTTTGTAAGGGTCCATGCGACAAATACCACATGAGGACGTGCAAGTGCAGAGAGGTGTCTCGGACGAATTTTGTTAAAATTAGAAAATATACAGAACCCCCTCGGAAAGAGGCATTTACACAGTATAAATAAGGCGAAAACATCCTTTTTAAAGAGAGTGCTTTGCCTGTCCAAATATCCTCCATCCAGGCTTGTTTACGAGCTGTCTAGAGAATTGATTTTCGTGGAGTTGGGTTTGAAGCTTCTGCTTCCAGCCACTCAAGCATATAACGAACTTCTACAAGAGCTTCATCAGAAGAAGATTAGCTTATGGGATGATTTCCACCTGTGTGATGCAATGACTAAACGGGCAAGGACGCAGGGTGGTTATCAGTTGTGGCACGTTATGATTCGAATATTGGTGCATGGTTTTCACCACCGTATATGTAGGACGATGAAAATTCGCGAACCACGTCCTGAGTATAGGTGCACAAAATGTGACAGCCCACGTGAACGATATCACGTACTATCATGTAAACTGAGGGTAGAAACCCTCACAAAAGTTTGTACTAATGATGGATCGTAAGTACCACGTTCATGCACATTGTGCGCAATAAAGTATTTATTATTATAAATAATCACCAATAGTTGATCTTTCCTCCACTTGGTAGTTGGTTGTTGCTCCACAACTTTGCTATGATATGAAGCATTGTCCATCACAATGATACAATCTCCAATGGTTCTGAGGCCAACAATCAACTGCTTTTCCACCCATTGCTGAAATGTATCGGAATTCATTGCTCCATGGTAATCTTGATCTCGCTTCAAGTCTGAAGCAAATATTAAATCAGCACCTGGAAATTTAAAAGAAATGGTAATTTGACAGTGCAAAACTTGAATTATTCTTAAAATTATTAATGAATTGCATTGAAG
The DNA here is from genome assembly GCA_946902985.2 of Meconema thalassinum. NCBI lineage: Eukaryota > Metazoa > Arthropoda > Insecta > Orthoptera > Tettigoniidae > Meconema > Meconema thalassinum. Next base: position 412,648,322 of record OX336393.1, read on the forward strand.
GAACATATTTCTTTTGATATTAAAACCATAAATGGATCACCATACTAAATGAAACAATAATTTACCAGGTACAAATCCCTCCTTTGTTCCAGCATGAACAATTACCAGTCTACCTCCTTCTGAAACAGGTCTACGGAGCACTCCTCTGACATCTCCACTCTTTCCTGGCTTGTTCCACGAGTAAGTGGGAGATCCTGAAATAATAATTCACAATAAATAAATGTAACAGCGAACAAGGTGTATTAAAAATATATTATTATATGCGCATATATCTTCATGAGTAGGCTATAAATCTTATTTCCTGTTTCTCATAGAGTAATGTAGAACCTCACCATTCATAAATATCCATGTTTCATCCAAGAAAACAACAGGCTTAGGGTGATCACTCTGCAAGTTCCTAACATACTCTCTGACAAAGCACGTCCTCTTATAGCGAATGATATCGCTCTCTCGAATGTGAGCAAAGCTATCCCCTTTGCTCCAAACGAATTCCATGTCCCTCAATATCCTTCTGACTGAACGTAACGATCCTTCAAAAACATAAGTCTCGTAATTTTCCTTCAGATGGTCGAAAACGTTTGCAGCACTCACTGCTTCTCCTACGAGATAAAGAAAATACTGTAGTACAAATTAAAAGAAGCACTCAACGAAACTTACAACATATGTACATAATAAGCCTATTAGAGAAGTAGAAGTAGTAGTAGGCCTACAATATCCTTACCTCGATCTAATTTGGAATATATGAACCTTGCAATGGCATCCTTAGCAAAATCATCTACTCCAGTTGCAATAAACCTACGCTTTCGATGTTTGCCTGGTGTAACAAGGAGCTCCCCTTTCCTAGACCGTAATATAACCTTCTGGACAGCAGAAAATCCATGCTGTAATAACATAAGTACCATAGATTAAAATTTCACAAATATGACTAGGTCCTTCAGCGAATAAAAGGTCCCAGAATGGAAATAAGTTACAATGACTTAAAAATAGCACACTTAGAAGTCTACAATAAGATACATCAATCAATTCCTATGCTGAATGACAATAGTGGGAGGCTAATGTAAGTGTACATTGCATAAGGATATGTTGTTGAGTTTATGTTAGGTTATGTTAGGATACTAAGAAATTAACAAAATACTTACTCCCACCAGACCAGCAATTCTTACAATTATTTCCGTATCACTACACTTAATTGCTTTTTGGTCATCTTCCTTCTTAAAGCAGTTGTACATATTTACTATCGCCAATTGCAGTGATCGCTGTAGGGCGTAGGGCCTAGTCTTTTTCCGTGGCGTTTGTAACTGTTTCTGGCCTCTTTTAGGCATTTTGACGAAATCTAAATAACAATAACAATAACAATTTAGGCAAAAATAAAGATTACGAACATTAGGCCTATATAGGAAAGTTCGGACGACTGCAAATGTAAACATACATATTATATAATCTATAAGTCTAAAATAATCATAATAACTGTCCTAATTGGCGTATTTTTGTAGCACCTACCTGGTACAGCTGCTCTAGACGTAATATTCCAAAGAAAAATGATGATTTATCAAATTAATTGAACAGACACGTGCGTGTGGTGATATAAGATCGAGAATGTTGGTCACACTCGTTACAACATTTCCCGCGTCTACGTGTTTCAAAACTGTTTCAACTTTACGGGAAAAAAATTACTGGTATTGTAGCATTTGTAGATGGCGAGATTTTAAGCAGGGTTGGCGACAATGTGCTCGCACCTGAAAACAACGTAACTTCAAGAAATGCAACCAGAAACCAACATTTACGTAGGCATAAGGGACGGCTGGTATTGTTGCCTACCCTGTCTTGATCTAGTAACTCATTTTAGCTGTCCCGGACTATAACAGCTTCCTTAGTCCAGCCTGCCATTTTCGAAGTGTTTGTTTACAAGCGAGCTTCACAATCTTCTCACCACGTGGCGCCAGCATCATCTTCATGTCAGCTTCCCTGATTGGTTCGTTTCGTAAAATTAATTTTACGGAATAGAACATGTCCTATTTTATGGAAAGTTTTATCAAAGGTTTTATAAAACTTGAATTTGACTGTGAGCAACAGAAATTTTATAAAATTAAATTATTGTACAATAAATTTGAAGGAAAATTTTACCGTGAGCAACGGGAATTCTGAATGACCAAATTTTCGGAGATAGGCTACCGTATATGTCTTTGTAAGTATTTCTCCGCCCTTGTTGCAGGGTCGAAGACCAGAAGGCCAGCAGTTCTCGTTAAGGAACTGACTACAGAGATACCTGCACAAGATACAAGACAGGAGCTAATTACGTATCTAGAAAATATCTGATCGCCTAATTGTGTATGCAAATTGCTGTGTGTATTGCCTGCCGTAGTGAGATGCAGACAGTGTGTTTCCCGCACTGCTTGGAAGATCGCAACAGCTGGTCTATATCCTTTTTGCATAAAGTTTGAGGCAAATTATACCATTAACACAATGAGATTGGAAGACAAATGTGACAATGACAGATAGCAGCATGTCCTTGGAAAAAGGATACTGAACTTATGAAAAGTGTTATTACAATGGAATGAAATGAGATGCTGTAAACTTGAGGTATTAGGAGCAGATGGCCTTAAAACAAACAATAATCAGTTACATTAGAAGCTTGCCACGGTGGGTGAGTGGTCAACGCGTCGGTCTACTAACCCCAAGCTTGCAGGTTCGCTCCTGGCCGTGGTAAGTGATTTTTTTGAAAGGCGGCAAAAATTTCGACACCATGTCAAAGAACCCATTTGAATTCAGTAGGCCTTGTTGATAATGGCAAAATTAATCTCGGGAATTTCCGCTAACACGAAGTTCCTCATTTCTCTACTAGAAAGCGCTTTAGTGGTCAAGGAGCTTAGATATCTAACCTCCTTGACTTTCATAGTGCTTCAAGGAACAACGAAATTCGACATGCAAGCTACCCTCTGGGTTTCAAATAACAATGCTTGCACCCGGGCACCCGAGCCCATACGCTATTATTATTATTATTATTAGCTAATTTTGAAGTAACCGACCACGGTGGCCGAGAGCGCTAACTCACGCCTCGCTGGCATGGTTCCGGCGGCTTCGGTGGCGTAGTTGGTAGCATGCTGAGTTTCTATGCCCAAGATCGCAGGTTAAAATCCCTCAGTATGCCTTCCTTCGGAGCGGAAGTAAAGCCCATGTCACACACCCTAAGTACACGGGGCTATATGACCGTGTTGTCACAGCCCCTAAACTAAGGAACCAACCAACCGGAACGGTTCCTTCCGAAACCCCTTCTCTGACCCCGTCCGTTACGAACTTGTGCACAGATCCAACATAAAATGCTTCCTTATAGGTGTCGAATAAGACTTAAAAATGAGGCCTCAGTCAGAATTCTAGCCCAAATCTCCTACATTCCGGGTGTTTACACCACCACGGTCACGGTCAGACCAAGCACTCGTTTACATGTACAACAACGGGTTCATTCAGCCTCGTAAGGCACGGAACAGAAGAGGTGGGTTTGATTCACACATTAGCCAATCTCTAAATGGCTTTCCGTGGTTTCCCGCTTCTTCTCCAGGCAAATGCCGGGATGGTTCCTAACTTAGGGCCACGGCCGCCTTCTTCCCAATAGCCTACTCACCTGAATTACAAATGCACACACTACAACTGACATCCCAATAAAACAGGTTATCAGATCAATTATACACACACCCAAGTACACGATATCACAAAACCCCTAAATGAATAAGTAAATAACCCCTGGCACTACAGCTCATGAAGGGCCTAGGCCTACCAAGCGACCGCTGCCCAGGCATTTGGCCTGCAGATATTGGGGTGACACGTGGTCAGCGCCGTTAATCTTGGTTTTCGTGACCGGAGCGCCGCCTCAATATCAGACAGCTACTCAATTGTCCTCACGAGGCTGAGTGCACCCAGTTCCTGCCCTCACGTCAGTTTCTAAAATCCCTGACGGAGCCAGGAATCGAACCCGGGGCCTCCGGGTGAGAGGCAGGAGCGCTACCCCCAACACCACGGGGCCGGCTCCCTAAATGAAACAACTACTAGGAAATCGGTCGTCAGATGATAAAATAGACGGCTTTTATACAAAAGGAACCATGTGCCATTTAATTCTTCTTCTGCTTCTATGTGCCTTTCTCAGTCTCCCGGACGCGGACGTTGCGTTGCTTTCATTTCGTCCTCTGGTAGTAAGAAGCCTTCCATCTTGCGAAAAATGGAGAAGCACTAGTCCTTGTGATTTTCAATGCCTAAAAGCTAGGTCAATGCACATGAAAGAAAAAGAAAAATGAAATGGCGCTTGGTTCCTTTTATATAAAATCTGTTCAAATGTGTCACACCAGTCCGGCTGTGGACACCCCTCTGTTAGTCTTTATATTGCTGTCTCTTCAAAAGTTAGTCTTGCTTTTCAACTGCTCGAGTCTCATAGACTGTATCACCTGCCCGTGGAGTCAATCGTTCTGCACTTAACAACACCTCGCTCCCTTTCGTCGCTTTTCAGATCAGCCTGCAATTACCTCATTGTCCCCAGGCCCATGCCAACTTGACCTGCTCCACACTATTTGTAGTCCACATTGTGTTGTTTCATTTCGTATTGGGGCATTTCGGTCATCAGCCCGTGTATGTACAATTTGATGATGATGATAATTGTTGTTTTAAGGGGCCTAACATCTAGGTTATCGGCCCCGAATGGTTTGGGCGATCGTGAAGTTGATAATGAAATGTAAACTATAACTACACCTAACTACTAACTTACATACTAGAAGAAGAAATGGAAAATAAAAGGAGAATAAGGCAAATAAAGGACATGAGGAAAAGAAATGCCCTCAACCCTCGAAGAATGTGGATTGAGGGACTTGGAAGGAAGGAGAGCCATGAAAGGCAGATAGGAAAGTGAAAGAGGAGAGGTCCGCCCCAGAGGTAGTGGATAAAAGGGGGAAGACCTGACCCAGCTCAGGAAACCCTCGGGGTTGCCAACTACCGAACTCACCAGCCGTGAGCCCCTGAGGGTGCAGCAATATCTAGGATGCACCAGAAATGGTGGGGCTACATACACCCTGCCTCCTTGAGGGCCTTGAGCAGAAGGCAGGAGATACCATGAAAAGGAAAAGAAAGCTGACCCCTCGCTGAAGGAGGGTATCAGAAAAGATGAGACAAGGGCCAATTAAGGCGGGAAAGGAAAAGTCTCCCTAGTCCTCGGATACCCTTATAGGCCTACCGTCGGGGTCGGAAGAGAAGAAGAGTTGACCAAGTAAGGTCGAGAGGTTGGTTGGTTGGTTCCTCAGTTTAGGGGCTGCGACAACGTGGTCATGTAGCCCCGTGTACTTTGGATGTGTGTACATTCTGTCTGATAACCGGTGTTAATTGTGATGACTGTATTAGTGTGTGTTACCTGTTTTTTTAAAATTCAAGTGAGGACTGCAACCTTTGAATTTTTCATATAGTTCCTACTTTTGACGCCAAACGCCACAGTCAACGACTACTAGTTCAGAACTTAGCTACTAGTCGCCACCGCAGTCGGCTCCTGGCAACGAACGTTGGAACCTAAAAGCGTTGTTTACATTCTTAACCTAGCCTATATAATTTAACTTCACACAAGTGTAATTAGTGGAGGGTTCTTTAACATGCCATAAATCTATGACATGGGACCGCCGGCTTTACTTCCCCTCCGAAGGAAGGCATGCTGAGGGATTTTTAACGCTCTTAAAAATCCGATGACTTCGGCCGGGTTTGATCCCGCGATCTTGGGCACAGCAGCTCAGCATGCTACCAACTACGCCACTGAAGCCGCTAGAGGTCGAGAGGAAAGAAGACGGAGAGGAGTCCGACACTAGTAAGTGGAAGCAATGCCAGACTCAGCTGGGGTCCCGTGGTCGCCAACCCACGTCCCACTAAATGTGAGCTCTTAGGGTGGAGGGGGGGGGGTATAATTTGTTTATAAATCTATAATAATAATACTGTTCTGTCGGTCAACATGTTACTGTGCCGAATTAAATCTGATGATGAGTAAAATCATCTGCTCAATCTTTAAAGGAGAGTCGTTTAGCCCTATATTGCCAATGTTAAAAAGACAAAATATAAATGCTTCATTTTCTCAGCATCCATTAGATATATGCAGTTAAATTTCTTACTGACTGTTTATTGGTTCTTGCTCGGTGTAGGCTATTTATTTATCGTATGGCTTTTAGTGCCGGGAGTGTTCGAGGACGTGTTCGGCTCGCCAGAGGCTGTAGCTGCTTCAAGCGGACACCCATAGGGTGAGCCACAAGTTCCGTTCAATTTCAAGTAGTTCCAACTTTCGCTACCAGATATCAATGATCCCTAGTGGTGAAAGTCGGAACTTTGATACAGCGTTCCAACGAAATCTAACCGAGAAATTTAGCTTCACACAAGTTTAGTCTGTGGAAGGATCTTTTACATGCCATAAATCTATGACATGGGACTGCCGGCCTTACTTCCCCTCCGAAGGAAAGCATACAGAAGGATTTTAACGCACTTAAAAAATCCGACGACTTCGGCCGGGTTTGAACCTGCAATCTTGGGCACAGCAGTTCAGCATGCTACCAATTACGCCTCATTCATATTATAGAAAACTTCAATATAATTTTTTTAAATATTTTCTTTCATTGAGAAAATTGATGTTAAAGTAAGGCCATTTCGTTTTGAAGAATTTTCACACAGTTGCACATTCCCCCTACTAACAGTGTCGCTCAAAACTGAATGCAATATAATTAATTAATATGTTAATATTTTTTACAAATTGTAATGGGTTATTCCATAATCATGAAAACAACTACATGAGATTAGTAAATAAATTAATAAATACACTTGGATGGCCAGTTTCGTCAAGCGATCATCATCAGATCCATTACACTTAGGGTATTAAATCCAAATGATGCTTTTCATCTAAAAGAATATCTTGCCACGGTGGGTGAGTGGTTATCGTGTCGGACTACCAACCCCCAAGCTTGCAGGTTCGCTCCTGGCCGTGGTAAGTGATTTTTGAAAGGCGGCAAAAATGACGACACGCATGTCATACGATGTTGGCATGTTAAAGAACCCATTTGAATTCAGTAGGCCGTGTTCATAATGGCAAAATTAATCTCGGGATTTTCCGTCAACACGAAGTTCCTCATTTCTGTACTAGAAAGCGCTATAAAGTCAAGAAGCTTAAATATCTAACTTCCTTGACTTTCATTGTGATTCAAGGAATAACGAAATTTGACATGCAAGCTACCCTCTGGGTGTCAAATAGCAAAGCTTGCACCCGGCACCCGAGGCCATACGATATTATTATTATCTAGAAGAATTACTTACTGAGCTTAAAACTGTGGCACATCCAGTCCTGGCCCAGATTCTGTTCCATACGAGTTTTTAAAACAGTACCACCTAATGGATTACTATATCTACTATCCTTTTTTAACCACATATGGAACTCTCATGTGTTTCCTAGTCAATGGTGTAACGCTATTGTAGTAACGATACCCAAACCTGATAAGGGCAGATCAATCGCAGAAACCTACCGACCTTTCGCTTTAACAAATTCAATGTGTAAACTAATGGAAAAATGGTTCGTTAATGATTTCGTTGGTACCGTGAACAAACAAATTTCTTCAGTATACAAAATGGGTTCCGAAAAGATCACTCCACCTTAGACACCTTGATTAGAATCTGAAATCTGGAAAGCCTTCCTCAACAATCAGCACGCCGCCATCGTTACTTCCGACTTGACAGTTCACCGGCTGGCGACACGGTGTTGCCAGTCCACTAACGCGAATCACCTGACGTACATGATTATAGCATTAAAGTTAACAAAACACTCGTAATGTGAACAGACATGTTTACACACATCATACTCGTGAATAAGTTCATAGTAGCAGAAACTACACATATACTGCGGTTATAGAATATTTCTGATAATGAAGCAGAATTTTTTAAAACAAATTGTAACTCACCATTACCGCTCGCGTCCGGAGTGGAAGATAATCAGAGTTCGAGAAAATGTATTAAAAAACCTATAAAGGGAACACACCACTCATTTCGGAGTCATGTCGTCAAGTAAATGAATGTTGTGGCTCGTCAGCCACTCAATGAGCACATTCTTTCTTGCTGCCATTGTTGGAGCTTTGTCGTGAATGACACTATGATACGGGGTATTGTCCATAACAATTGTGCTTTTCTCAGGAAAGTTGTTCAGCAATATTTCTTCGAACGATTTCCTCTCTTGGCGCTTGTCTTCCTCGTGCTGGACCCCGGCATGACACTATTAGGCCTACACACACGCACGGCAGAAATAACACAAACACTCACTGACCTAAGCTAACCTACAATTACACGTAATTATACTACACTATGCCAAATCGACAAACAAATACTAAGCTATTAAATAACAGACTAGAATAATATCAAAAAGAAAACAAGAAGTTCCGTGATGAACTAAAGAGCCTACTTTTCTTAAAATTTAAGATTCATGCCAATGATTAATCTTTATGAACCTATCTAGAATAATGACGAAATGAATTTGGTTATATCGACATTTCTAATTAGTTCAAAATATACCTGGCATGATGTAGCCTGATAGAGCAATACAGTTGGCAGCCCTGGTGACTGAATATATTCTTAGTTCCATCCCTTAAAGTGCAGAATACAAAATTAGGTTGAAGTCCAATGGATAGCATGGACGTTACATGCAGTTAGACATTGAACCTATCAGCGCATGTAAAATCATGTTGGCAACAATGTCATGCATGTGTTGGTCAGAAATAATTTGAAATATGATGATGTAATGTTATGCCAATTTTGGATGAAATCCATTTGTTAGTATAGAAGTTACTGGAATTTTAAAATTGGACCCATCAGCAGGCTTAGAATCATGTTGGTAGCACTGAGTTGCTCCAAATTAATCAAGAATGTCAGGAACTATACGTGCGCAAAATTTAGAGCTGTTGGCTTGCATACTTTCTGATATATTGATATTAGGGTAAAATATCTAAACACCATTTATTAACAGTTGGCAGCCCTGATTGCTCTCAACAGTACGCATAGTCATATATGTTATGGTACACGTAGCACATACGAAATTTGGTTGAAATCCAATTGATAGTATAAAAGATACATGTAATTAAATATTGGTCCTTTCAGCAGGCTTAGAATCATGTTGGTAGCACTGACATACATTAGTTGCTCCAAATTAATCTACAATGTCGGGCACTATACGTCTGCAAACTTTAAAGCTGTGGGCTCGCATACTTTCTGATATATTGGTATTTGGATAAAAAATAGAGAGAGTATTTATTGACAGTTGGCAGCCCTGGTGGCTCATTAGAATACGCTCAGTCATATCTGTTTATGTATACATAGTACATACGAAATTTGGTTGAAATCCAATTGATAGTGTAGGAGTTATATGCATTTAAAATTTGGACCTATCAGTAGGCTTTGAATCATTTTGGCAACACTGTCATATATGGTCTCCTGAAAATTAAACTGAAGTATTATTATCTATATGTGTACCAATTTTGGAATCGTTCCCATGTATACATTCCAAGATATCCAACATGGAGCTCAAATTTCAATTGCGATTTTTTAGCAGTTGGTAGCAGTGACAGCATTTTAAAGTATGACATTGAGATGTCCCGGTATAGATCTTTACTCATACCAAATTTGAATTCGATAGCTGCAGCCGTTTAGGAGTTGATAGGGGGGGACACACACAGACAGACAGACAGACACAGAAGGACAGACAGACAGACAGACAGACACAGAAGGACAGACAGACATTTTCCCGGATCGATCTCATAAGTCTACTTTTTCCTCATTTTTGCAAAATGTGAAAAGTAGGCTAATATACGAGAATACACAAAGACCGCCAATGAATCTAACCGAGCACAATGCAAACAGCTGACAACAACATGTGAACGCAAGATGTTAGCCGGCAACATCGTCAGCGAAACTCGATTTATCTCGATATATCAATTTGAATGGCTGCCTGTGATTGGCTGGTTCGAGTGTAGCTGTGACGTATCAGTGAAACTTCAAGTCGGAAGTAAGGATGGCTCTAGTATAATGCTGTTAGTGTATCCTAGCTGTAGACATAAGACATATGATATAGAATGGATTTAAAACTATCTGGTGCTAGGTTCAGTTTGTGGAAAGAACTATTTTTAAGAAGGAGGGGGGGAATCTAGATTGACAACCCTGGGAGGACGGAGTTTTGCGTTGTCACGAAGACGTGTGTAGCCTCAAATGGGGTGGCAGACTGAAAGGCACAACAACACATCACCAAGCAGTAGACACGAATCACAGCCATCTATGTATATAAAACTCAATGTTGGTTTGTTTGACTGTTATTTATACAAATCTACACCGTTTCACCGATCTAATAACTTGACGGACATTTTGTCGCTAGGCGACAACGACTAGCACTATATTGTTTAATCCCTTAGTTGGGGGGTAGTTTGGGATAAAACACGCTTTGTGTTACTGTACTAATTTGGAAGATTGTTCCTAAATGAGAGTAACTTCCCGTAGCTGGGAGAGCTTACCAGTGTAGTGTGTTGTTTAGTGTTTAATCTCCAGGGGATGTTCCCGCAAAGATGTGAGTGTTTGTTAGGGGATGGACCTCTAATACAGGCTACTATACTGGCCTGCCAGCTGGGCGGAACAGTAAACGTGCTATGTCAGCGGCTCGATGCTAGGCAGTCGAGTCGCGTGCGGGAAGCACAATGGAGTCTGCCAAGCACTTACTGGCTACTACGGTCACGGACGATCGTGACGAAGGTCAGGCGGGGTATTAGGACGTGAAGAGGAGTGTAATTAGTAAATGCAAGTGTAGTTTACTGACCATGTGTTTATTTGGTCAGTAGATGTAAATTGGTAAGTCCCACTTGGGGAATGTAGACAAGTATACAATTGGTGTGTACAAATTAGGGGTAGGTGTTCACAAAATAAAGGATTCTGAGCACTACTGACTCTCACCTGATGATGAAACTGGAACAGACGTCAGCTAGGGCCGCTGGCGACGCACACTGTATAACAGATAATGGCTCCAGTTAGGACTCCACTTCTTATACTTTTAGGTGCTGCATGGTCAGCATTACGTCACTGTAGCTGCCCCAGTTAGTTGTTGATGTAGATGTTTATGTATGTGTTGCAAGTAGTTGGCTAACCTCCCGAGCTGGGTGGCCGCCTCTTGCTGTGTATGGATAATGTTCTGGTCTTATGGTGTTGCCAGTTGGGGTGGTTTTGGTAAAAGATGGGGGTGGCTCCCAGGTGGTACTGCCCCCCGGGCCTGTACAATACCCCCTCATCGATTAGTTCGCGTCCCCGCGAACTGGAAGTAGAGTGGGCGCGTCGATGTGATGGTTTGTTCTTGATTGCTCCTTGTACTTCTTCTTCTTTTCTTCCGTGTTGGTGTAGGTGTGTCGATGTTGTGTTGATGTGAGTACAGCATGTGCTCAGAGGGGTAGGTTTTGGGTTATACATGTTATACATAGTAAATTTGGCATAGTTCATTTTTGAAAGTTGACATAATAATAATAAAAGAAAAAAAATGCATGCTCTTGACCTTATATATATATATATATATATATGTTGTTATTATCCAGGGAGGAAAAAAACCATGGCTGGACGTATGGTTGTGCCGTCCGGCGCTGTATGGAGAAAAAAATTGCTCCCTGCAGTGTATAGTTTAAAAGATGGAAGAGAATAGAAAAAACAGGTGTCCCAGGGTATAAGTTAAAGGGATATATCATAATGGTTTATTGTTCTTGGGATGAAACGGGACACCTTCACAAATTTGGGCGTTATTAGAGTAGAAAGGAAAAAACAAAACAGTGTATTCAGTGTTGACATTTTGGCAGTGTTGAATGGCGTGACATATTGGAAGTTTATGTGCGTAGGCGTACACTTGAGCATTAATATATATTTGTGTACGCTTTGGGTTTACATTTTATTTTACAAGCATGATATAATATAAAAGAATAACCTTATTACTAGACCAGTTTGCTCATGAGCCTGGTACCTTGTCTCATTCTTTAGGCCTTCTGTAGCGCTCTCGTCTGTCCACTCATTCTCCCTTCACTTTGCTATTCGCTGAGCTGTAGGTACCTCTCACCTATGGCTGTGGGTTAGTGGTCATGCCGTTAACCTTACCTTTCGCAAATTTTCCCCGTGGGTGGAAAAATTCACCTTGGCAGCGAGGGTAGGTGCTCACAACCTCTGCACCGCCCCTGGCGACCGTATATTGCTTATTATTTAAGCGTATCCATGCGTGTGTTTGCGTCAGCGTCGCTCGGTGCCCCACGTCACCTTACGTCGCTGATCGCGGCGCCGTCACCTCATTGGCGCGACTGAAGAACGATGAGGAGCATTGTGTTTGTGTGACAGAGATAAGGGTATGTGTAATTTGGTGTGGGAAATATATTTACAATAGACATGCTCATGCTCCTTGTTATCTGAAAAAAAATGTATTAATGGCAACTCTTTTTCTGTTGTGTATATCTGTGGACGCGTTGCTCCCTGGTTTTCCTGTGTTTGGGAAAGCGGATTAGTTGTTAGCAATACACGACAATACATTACATTACATTATATATGACATTTTCTTGGCAGCGCTTAATTTATAGAACTAAGTGTGGCGCCACTGAATTCTAACTTACTTCTAGGTTAGCCTATGTTAACCTATCTTAGCCTAGTGTTGTCGGGCTTACCCTGGTAACGGATTTTGGTCACCAGGTGCCGAGCGTGCTGTCTTAATACTATTTATATTAATATGTTGTCGGGCTTACCCTGGTGACGGATTTTAGTCGCCAGGTGCCGAACGGCTTTATCTTAATGTAATGTAACCTAACGTATTGTCGGGCTTACCCTGGTAACGGATTTTTAGTCACCAGGTGCCAAACGGCTTAATCTTAATTTTAAAAAAATTGCCTTAAGTTATGTTAATTAGTACTTAAATGTAAGACTATGCTGTATGTACATGCCGAGTGAACCTTAATCTAATGCCGAAATGTGCTGTGCTATTATTTAGCAACAGCGCTTATTGAATTTGCTTACATCTAAGTGACCTTTAAAATGGCACTGTAACTTAAACACTAGAATTTCGATGGAGGCTCGTCCGGTCGTTTTCACTAACGGGGGCCCTTGTAGTACATTGTTGAGACCGGAAACCAACAATGCCTCATAGTCCCCTCCGCCTTAATCCTAATTGTCGACATTACATTAATATTAATTAGTAAATAGTGATTAATAAAGTCCCGGGCGACTGCGCTGCTGTAGAGCAAACGCCTCGCCCCGCTGTCCTGTTCATCGCCGTTGTATTTGCCTATGTTGCCATCATTCTTCATTGGTGATTTGTTGATATATTTATCATTGCTGGGTTTGCCCACGAGAACCCCTCTTGGCAGCCCGCTGCATACCTATTTAATATCTCTGGCCGCCCGGTGCGTGACCATTTAAGCTCTGGCGACTCGGTGTCGTCCATTTATGTGGGCACGGAACCAAATGATCGCATTCATTCCATATTATTCATATTTAATGTATATTATTCATTTGTTGATTATCATTTATTTGGTCGTTTTCACCCCGTCACGCGGGACGAGGACTTGGCGAATCTAGGATTGGTCCCGCTGAATCCTGAGATTCTTCTTCACTTCTGCGAGTAGAAGACTAACTTCCCGCCATAGAAGCTCTACTTAATTTACATACTAACTAGGAGTCTAGTTCTAATGTGGTCGTCCCTAGGTTCATCTCCTGAGTCCGGTGTGGAGCTGGCTAATTCTCCCCCCGTCCATCAAAAAGTCTCCCCTGCAGGTCTTGGCTTCGACGACCGTGGCGCATAGTGGGTGTAACCTTCCTCTGCCGAGGGGGTAGGCTAGACGCACCCCCGGTTTTGGCGTTTGCCCGCGCCAGGCCATCAATGCATCAACCTTACGTAGTTCCGTCTATTATTTAGTCTGAGTCATTGAGTTAACTGGGGCAGGCCTCATCATCGCCTTCCCCAGCCCTGTTCTTGTGTGGCGCCTCTGCCTTTCTGTTTACACTCTCATCACCGTTCAGCGTGATATCAGATTGGTTTTTTTTATTAAAAAAATAGGTGTGATATGTAAGTAATTTACTGTGAAATTATGTAAATTTTTAAGTGTTCTGGGGTTGTAGAATCTTCTAAATGCATGGACTACTTCAGGTCTGTAGTTGCCATGTCGGATTTCCAGCGATAATGCCTTGGTAATTTTCTTGGAGGCGTTAATACGTTTTTATGGCGTTGGGTCCCTTGTTATTAGGATCCGGGGGTGTTATCTGCTGGATGGGCTTAAAGCGTGGTAGGAGAGGGTTGCGCATCGTTGGACTCCATGTTAATGGTGGCCGGGAGTCGGTGATGCTGCTAGGATGTACTTACAGTGAGTGGACGGGGTGGTTACTTCCCAGGTGTGCAAGAATTTTAAAAATTCCATGCAGGTGTAATAATAATAATAATATCCCTGGTATGTGGGTGGGATATTCTATGCATGAGGATGGATATGAGGCGTATCCGCTCTCATTCGAGGATAAGTATGGGCCGCGGTATAATAATTCTATGTCCCTTGCATGCGGGATTATTTAGTAAGAAAATATTTGTTAGTTGTGGTGTTTGAAGCCATATTTTCAGTGTTGCCTTAGTAAACAAGAGTTTAGTGCTTTTCAGTCGGTCAACAAGAATGTACCCAAAAGAGATGGGTTATGCCCTAATCCTGAAATAAATTACATGTCATATTTGTTAGTGTAAATGCGGCCTCATCTCTTTACATAGAGATGTGCATTATGCTTAAGTCTGTTTCCGACTCACCCCTAATACTCGGGTGTAGGCATTTAGAACCAGGGTGTAGTGTACCCGGTCTTTGGGTAGACGCATGAAGTCTATCAACCCCGATGTATATTTTGGCATGTAGTTTAGCTGTTTTTATGTGTCTGTTTGTTTGTGTTGAATAGAGTTGTTAGTGACAGGTTATGTAGGGAGAGGGGTGCTAGGATAGTATCCTGTAGCTAGTATTTTGGCCATTCTGATGGCGCTGTCCATCTCTGCTCCTGTCATCCTCACTTGGTCACTATTGGGTTTCTATCCGCTCCTTGGGATGGTTAAGTGCGGTGACGCTGTGACGTCATGGCCTAATGTGGTCTCTTATCTATAATGTTGAGGTAGCAAGTGATTGTGAGTGTAACTGGTCATGTCCTGATCGCCTATGATGGTTTTTTTAAGATAAAGAAAAAACAGGAAGAGAAGTAGTTATTGGGGGGGGGTTGTTCCCTCAGGGAATCTGTCTGTATTCGCCCCTGATTAGTGGGCGCGTGTGGGAAGGACGTGGCCATAACTGTGATTAGCGCAGCTGCGTGTGTGTGGCTGCGTTCCGCTACAGCACGCAGGCGGGTGGGCTGTTATCGGATAAGTTTTATCGTGTGTCGCGTGGCTGATTGTCAGGTGGCGCGTGTGGCTTGTTAACATCCTTGTAAACATGCTCCTGTGGCCCTAAGATAAATTCGGCCTGTAGTATCTGTACATTGCTAAATACCAGGTCTATTGTAACAGCGCTGAATCCTGTGTCAACTGTATACTATTATTATTGTTTTTTTTTGTGGTCATGTCTGCATTTCATTGTCACTTCCGTTATAACAAGAGTGTCTGCCGACAGCAGTGTTACAATGCGCTAGAATTCGCAACTCAGTGTTTTATTGTGTTTTTGTTTTTATGTCCTTGTATACGGGAAGTCTCTGATGTTACGTATGGCGGCTGACGGAACGTGACTTTTGCCAATGTCCGTGTGTTGACATTGTTTGACATTCCGGGAGGGCCAATGTGTTAATATGTCCTGTTTTTGCTACCGATGTTGTGTAGGCATTTCTTCCGCAAGACCTTTGCCTTGTGTAATTATCTGTAATTCATGTCTAAGAAGTCTATTGCCCATGTTCGGGGTAATCCAAATTTTGGCATGATTTCTGGCCGTAAAAATGCGGTGTTACCTGTTTTGTGTCTGTGAGAGTGGCGTCCCCCGTATTTTAGGTGTTGGGCGCTATGGTTCAAAGGAAAGTGTGTTGTGGTTTCCGTAGGAGTCTGGCGCTTTCGGTACGGCCCCTATTGGTAGTCCCGGGGTCGCTAATGCCTTGGGTAGGCTGTTGTAGCGAGTACTTTGGCACGAATCTATGCTCCTGTAGGTATGGTAAAGAACCTCCCTGTTATTATAATTGTGTGGCTCAACCGCTTATGTACTTGTATACGGTCCTATTGCAATGCCTTTGCCACCTCTAGTACATGTTTAAAGCGTGTACTCTGTGATAACATGCCATATATATATATATATATATATATATATATATAATTTAAACAGTCTAATGCCTATTTTCATTCTTGGCTCCCTTCTATGGGGAACAGTGTCTGTATGGGACCCTATGGTTTTTTCTGTAGGGGATGGTGTATGGATGCTATTTGTGCGATGGTACTCGTGTAATTGTCTGTAAGTAATCTTTCGTCGGTCGACAATTCTTGTTTTCCACGGTGTCCGCTTTTATTGGGCATTCGGACCCGCGATCCCGTGTAATGCTCCGTGTCTTATGTCTGCGTTGTCTGTTGGGATTTGTGCGTCCCTAGTGTGGCTTCTGATTGTGTTTTCGCGCCAAAAATGCCATTGTTTAGCTTTCTTTTTGGCACGTTTGTATTGTGTTTCTATGTGCTCGCTCACGCCTTGGACTAAGGCCTTGGTATTACAATTTTTGTATTTTATGTACCATGGCACGTGTATTGTATTTTTGCGACACTCGTATGAAAATATACTTTAGTGTGGGTATATTGTGCCATTCGGAACGACCCTCGTACCCTAATTTTGGGAGTTAACCAGCTTTGAAAACAGCGTGAATGACTGTGTGTGTTACAGCCAGAGCTAGAGCGCTCGTAGGTTGTTTGCAGCTGGTGAAGGTCGCAAGATTATGTGTGTGTATTATCGCTGACCTGGCGATGGTATTAAGTTTAACTGTGCAGGAAATCCTTTGCTTGCTTGTCGGGCGGCCCGCTCGCCATATGTGCCACGACAATGTGTGTAGGTTTGTTGACACGTCTTTCTGATGTCAGCGCGTCTTGGCTCCCCGTAATGGAAAAGAACCTTCCTCTCTGTATGTTTGTGTCCCCACATTTTGTGTCGTTGTAAGCGTGGGGCGAATATATTCCTGTTAGTGGTAACTAGATGTCGTTATGTATGTGTGTCTCCGGGCCGCTAGTTGCGTGTTTGGTGACTAGGTGTCAAAGGTGGTTTTATTATTTTGTGCGTATGAATTCCCGTTAGTGTGACTGTCCCTTATTGTTCTATCCTCCAATTGGATAGTTACCCGAACTTGCATTCCTGGTATCCAGAATGTAGCGGGTTCGAGACCATCTTTGTCCAGGGTAATCATTCCTGTTGCCTTTTGGGCTTGTGTCTCCGGTACAGATTTGTCAGTGTTACTGATGTTTTGTGGCAATGTGAGTTTACTGTGTGCCTTCCAGAAATATGTGAGTTTTCCCAAAGTCTGGGATTTTCACCCTATGGTGTTTATGTTTAGTTTGCGCACTGTTATGGGGGACGAGAAAAATTCATACCATAGGCCGTGTAATAAATAGCGTATACCTATGGGTCAAATATATATAGTTCAACTTGGATGGTTCGAACTTCACGGGATTAGTAAAAAAAATTGAGTTATCCAAAATTCGAATTAAGAAAGTTCCTTGGAAAGAGTAGAGAAGATATATTGTGTCAAGTTTATATAATGGTTTACGTTCGCCAAAGCAGATTAACAAACGACGGTACTTTACAAAGATTGTACCGTAAATAATTTCAAAAGTTTCAAATGGAAGTTGAAACCTGAGTGTACTATTCACCTATTTGACGCCGTTAGTAAGGCAGTGATCTAGTGATGTCTCAGAGAAATCTATTATTTTTCAAAAATAGTTCGAAATTCTTAACTATTTCTTACGATTAAGGCTCTCAGCCATCACAAGAGAATCTAGCAAATTGTAGGAGCGGAAAATAGAACAACATAGTCATTTCTACTTAGAAAGACCCGCCTAAGCTCTGTGCTGTGGTTTGTTGCTTAGGCTGCATTCGGGACAGTTCTTTCCGGACCTGAGCCGCGTGGCCCAACTGATTGGCTTCCGCTTGGCTTTGTACATTGAAAACTTTGAATTGTCCAGAATATACTTTGAATTAACCACGATTATAAACCGTTGATGGCCTATAAAATGCTAGGGGCCAAGAAAAAATTAAGAAAAATTTCAAATTATATAATTTTGAGTTGGCCCCGTTCCACTGTATATACGTGAAAAATGTACAGTTTTGTGCATGAGTCCCTGCATGTCTACCGTTTGCAGGGGTGGAACCTGCCCTTTGTGTGTCAATTGTAGTGTTTCCTGCATGTAAAAGGACCTGCCCGTATGTATATTTGTGATTCAAGTGACATTAGTGTATGTTATATTCCTGGCGAAAGTTGCTATCCACGTCCGAGCGTCATTGCTCGAGAAGGTGAATACTTTCGCCCTGTCACTAAGGCGTAGGCCCCTGATACCCATTGGGGTGCTTCTTTACTATTTTCTGGAGGGGTTTGTAGCAAAGTAAGTCTGGGCATACTTTCACCGTAGTGCCTGGATATTGGCCTGAGTGTGGTTGTGTCTGAGGGGCTGATTGCGCTCCGCGCTGCCCTAGCAGTGTTTATAGGGGTGTGTGTCCACCTGTCTGCCTGGCCTCGTGGGGTAGGTAATAAAACCTTTCGTATGCCCCGTGTATTGCGTGTTTGTGGCTGGTCAGAGTGCCCAGGTGTGCGTTTTGCACCCTGAGGGCCTGAAGGCAACACCCTCTTATGTATTTGCACCTGGGGTACACATGCTAGTGCCCGCTTCCATTCTGGCAAAATTGCCCTCAGAACTAGCTGTAAAGGTCGTGTATTTGTCTGTGATTGTCGTGTCAATGTATTGGAGTGTAGTCTAACCGATTTCTGGCCTATGGCCACGGTAGACTCCTGCCCTTGTGTTTGCCTATGTGTGTAGGTTTGTGTGGGCTTAATGTGCTGTGGCACGGGCTCTATGTCCTCAGCCCATGACATGGTTACCTCCCGATTTCTCCCTGTGTTACGGTGTGTGCCTGAGAGTCCTGGCGTCAACTCCCTCTCGTTCGTCCGTTCCGGGGGGGGGGTTGGCGTAAGTTCTTCCCCTCGTCCTGGCAAAGTTGCCTCCCGAACCGGAGCTGAGGCCCGTGTGTTCATGTGACCTTGGCCCTGTGGGGTGTTGGAGTCTAACCTGGCCGTTTTCTGAACTGTGGCCACGGCGCACTCCTTCCCCTGTGTTTTGTAAGTGTCTGAGAGGGACATCCTCGTAAATTGCTGCGTTAGCGTATCTACGCTTATGTCCTCTCTAGGCTGGGCTGGTGGCCCTGCCATGAACTCAAAAATGGCCTTGTTAGCCTGGAGCTCCCTATATTCTTCCCAAATTTGGGCGTATTGCCTATTGAGGCATATGGCCTGTTCGGCAACTTTGGTGCCATTAGTCCCTATCCGTTGGTGTTCCCTAATGATTGTTTCCCATTGCTGGAACATGAATTCGTGTCGGCAGTGTAGTTGCCAGTGCGCCTTAATGATTTGTGTACGGAGGGTGGGGATTTTCGCTCGAATCTTGTGATTCCTGGCGCTGCGGAGTGGCCGGACAAGTGCCCTTATAATTCGCATATACTGGGCGTGCAGTAGTTGCTGAAACCTTCTGAGGTAGTCCTGTCTTGTCTCAAAGACCTTGTGCCAGGCAATTAACTCCTGGTACTCCCCAATGCTCCTCAGCACAGCTAGACGGTATAGAGGGGCCATGCTGGATCAAGTGTATGTATAAAAAGAAGTGTGTGTGTTTTGCAATGTATTATGTTTCTGATGCTTTCCAGGGGGTGGGGGTGGGTGGGTTGATTAAAATGTCCCTTGTATTTCTAGAGTGAAGGGATACGAGAAAAAAATAATAATTCTGTCTTCAAAAAAAAATTTAACTAACGCTTGGCTGTGTGCGGTACGGGTCGTTCTACCACGAGGGCTCGTTGTATGAGTCCTACCCTTATTGTGCGTGGTAGGAGCGCCTCCACCAAATATGTTTTAATCCCTTAGTTGGGGGGTAGTTTGGGATAAAACACGCTTTGTGTTACTGTACTAATTTGGAAGATTGTTCCTAAATGAGAGTAACTTCCCGTAGCTGGGAGAGCTTACCAGTGTAGTGTGTTGTTTAGTGTTTAATCTCCAGGGGATGTTCCCGCTAAGATGTGAGTGTTTGTTAGGGGATGGACCTCTAATACAGACTACTATACTGGCCTGCCAGATGGGCGGAACAGTAAACGTGCTATGTCAGCGGCTCGATGCTAGGCAGTCGAGTCGCGTGCGGGAAGCACAATGGAGTCTGACCAAGCAATTACTGGCTACTACGGTCACGGACAATCGTGAAGAATGTCAGGCGGGGTATTAGGACGTGAAGAGGAGTGTAATTAGTAAATGCAAGTGTAGTTTACTGACCATGTGTTTATTTGGTCAGTAGATGTAAATTGGTAAGTCCCACTTGGGGAATGTAGACAAGTATACAATTGGTGTGTACAAATTAGGGGTAGGTGTTCTCAAAATAAAGGATTCTGAGCACTACTGACTCTCACCCGATGATGAAACTGGAACAGAAGTCGGCTAGGGCCGCTTGAGACGCATACTGTATAACAGATAATGGCTCCAGTTAGGACTCCACTTCTTATACTTTTAGGTGCTGCATGGCCAGCATTACGTCACTGTAGCTGCCCCAGTTAGTTGTTGATGTAGATGTTTATGTATGTGTTGCAAGTAGTTGGCTAACCTCCCGAGCTGGGTGGCCGCCTCTTGCTGTGTATGGATAATGTTCTGGTCTTATGGTGTTGCCAGTTGGGGTGGTTTTGGTAAAAGATGGGGGGTGGCTCCCAGGTGGTACTGCCCCCCGGGCCTGTACAATATCATGATAGTTAACGTCGCACCATTGATGGACAGGTTGTCACTAGGCAACAACGATTTACTCTGTATCATGATAGTCGGGTAAAATTTGCTAAAGGACACATGGGAAAACTGACCGATTGACATCTCATTGCTATCGTATGCACAGTAAATCAGCTTATTAGCAAAATGTGATGTAATGCTATCCTGTCAGAGAAACATAGTGGCAAACATTCCTACATTCTCCTATCACCATTTTGCAGTTTTCATGAGGAAATAGTTGTTATTTCATTTGCGGGGCTTAGAGATCGTGGTCATGTTGCCCCGTGTACATGGGTGTGTGTGTAGAACGTTTGTGATAACCTGCATTATTGTGATTGTTGCACTAGCATGTGTAAATTGAAGATAGGATATGGTATTGGAAGCCATTTTTCAGTGTTGCTCAAGGATTTATTGGACTGTAGTGTTCTCTATGCTATCGTATCCACAGTTATTCCATTTGCGGGGCTTAGATATCATCGTCATGTAGCCCCGTGTACATGGGGGTGTGTGTTTAGAACTTCTGTGATAACCTGCGTCATTGTGATTGTTGAACTAGCATGTGAAATCTATATATATATAACTCAATGTTGGTTTGACTGTCTGTCTGTTTGTTATTTAAACAAATCTACACCGTTTCACCGATCTGAACCAAAATTTCTATACTTACCCTTTGGAACCCGATGAGAACCACTGTCTACTTTAAAGTTTGCACAGACAACTCCATTCCCTGCATTTAGGCCCTTTTGCACAAATCTACACCGTTTCACCGATCTGAAACAAAATGTGTATACTTAACCTTTGGAAATCAGCGAGTAAGGCTGTCAACATGAAATTTCAGAGAGACCATTCCATTCCCTGCTTTTAGGCCCTTTGGCACAAATCTACACCGTTTCACCGATCTGAACCTAAATTTGTATACTTAACCTTTGGAAGCCTGCGAATAACACTGTCTACATGAAATTTCGGACAGACCACTCCATTCCCTCCATTTAGGCCCTTTGGCACAAATCTAAACCGTTTCATCTAATTACTACGAATTTTACATACCGTTTGAAACCCTACTGGTAACAACCCTCTCCATTCTTTATATTTAGAATAACAGACAAAAGGAACTTGAGAAACACGTTTTAAGGCCCTAGAACCATTCGTGTACGTAGTAGTGTAACTGTAAGAATATTTCAATAATTCTATTGTTGACTGACAATGCGGGCTGCATCACGCCGCCCCTACCCGTGTTATGGAACAGAATTGCGTAAGTAGTTTCATCTTGTGCTGCTTATAAATTGCAGTCACGGGGAGTAATTAGTAAAAAAAGATTTCTTGGACCCCTGAAAACGGTTATGATCATGAATATATTATCCATCTGTTTAAGTGCGATGGTGTTGGTGCAGTACATTGAGGTGTAGATCAGCTGCAATAAGCGTTGGTGCTTTCAAATTTACTTTCATTTATTCCGATCCTTATCCTTCAGCGCTATGTGGCGCTAAATAACACTGTTGTTACCTCAGGAGCTCGGGACAGCTAAAATTTTCCAAAGTGCTCTGATTATTTTCCTACAGCGTTATGCGACAACAGACGACACTATTGGTCTCTACTTTTCTAACAGCCAATGAGATATAGGCCCTAGTCAGTGTCTTTTATTTCACTTACTCCTCTTTCTAATCATATTTTCAATTCGTTTGTAAAGTACATTTATTGTGTCAGTACTGTAGTTAGTAAATAGCCGTTTCCCTATTCATTAGTATCATTATCATTACGGGAAAATGACGTGAATGTTACGTCCTACGTATCACCGCCACTACCACCACAAAAAGTTATATTTTTACACTTGTTTTTTCAGTTAGTTTATGTATAACATGTATAAATATTTCTGTGCGACGCACCGTTTTAAAGTTATGAGCCAAAAACTAAAAGGGGGGGGGGGGCCTTTGAGCCCACCATTTGCTCCTCCCTCCCGCGGCACCTAAAATTGACGGGACTTGACTAGGTGTTGTTCAGGGGACCACCCCTACACATTCCTGAAACATTTGGAACTACATGATTTAATGTAGCAAATATCCCTAATTTGACTGGACTATATGTAAACGTTGTTGGCATGTTAAAGAAGCCTTCACATCCCTCATTTTCATGAAACAGTAAATCTTCCCCCAGCGGCTCACACATAGTAGGACGTGGATTGGTGCCACGGGACTCCATGAGCACTGCATTACTCCCACTTGTGATGGGCTACTCTCTGTCATCTTTCATTTCGACCTCTGCTTGTCACGGTGGGTGAGTGGTTATCGTGTCCGATTACTAACCCTAAGCTTGCAGGTTCGCTCCTGGCCGTGGTAAGTAATTTTTGAAAGGCGGCAAAAATGACGACACGCATGTCATACGTTGTTGTCATGTTAAAGAAGCCATTTGAATTCAGTAGGCCGTGATCATAATGGCAAAATTAATCTCGGGATTTTCCGACAACTCGAATTTCCTCATTTCTCTACTAGAAAGCGCTATAGTGTCAAGGAGCTTAGATATCTAACCTCCTTGACTTTCATAGTGCTTCACAGAACAACAACAAATTCGACATGCAAGCTGCCCTCTGGGTGTCAAATAACAAAGCTTGCACCTGGCACCCAAGGCCATACGATATTACTATTTATTTCGACCTCTCTTCTCGCAGTTAATCTGCTACCCTCCCCTCGTTCACTCTGATCTCATTAGTTTGGCTTCATAAAAGACAGTGTCTGGGTCTGTCAGGACATCTTGTCGGTGATCCATTTATAAAAATGTCGACTACAAATACCGCAATTAAGGAAACGTTCCTTCTACGAATTTACTTTTTCTTGTTTCTGAATACCGGTACGAAGAATTACGTTCCAGGTGGATATTTCTGTATGTGTAGTTACATTCAACCACACAACGATTTGCTCTACTCTCTGTAGAACATTTACCATCTTGAGCTTGAAATCCTTCCGCAACATGAGTGTGTAA
The DNA here is from genome assembly GCA_946902985.2 of Meconema thalassinum. NCBI lineage: Eukaryota > Metazoa > Arthropoda > Insecta > Orthoptera > Tettigoniidae > Meconema > Meconema thalassinum. Next base: position 412,672,292 of record OX336393.1, read on the forward strand.
TCACGTTGCTCCACTTATACACACAAGTCATGCTGAATATATGAGCGGCTTGCCGCCAGAGCGCAGCAACGTTCATTCGCACGAGGTCTATAGATTAGCAACCCTTTTATCAGTGTATTCAAGTGAACTCTTTGCTCTCCAACAAACTATGCTTCATATTCTTGATTGACATTTTTGTGAGTCATTCATAATACTCTCTGATTCCAAAAGTGCTCTAATTTCAATACAAACCCCATCACCCTCTCACATGCTAGCAAGAGAAATACAAAGGTTATATTACAAGATCTAGAATGGTCTGCCCAAGATGCTCTAGAAACTGAAACACTACAAAAACAAGATGTTCAGTAAAGAACATATAGCCACCTTTCTCCTAAATGTATGGGTATTGTCATAACTCTTTATCCTTTTCAAGGTGTATAATTGAATGTTGGTTGTAGTAGCTTGTTGAAATACAACGAGCTATAGGGTTAATAAACAAGAATATGAGGTGCCCTTTGCTAGTGCTACCTCCGTAAAAAATTGCATTCAATTCGGTTTCACCGTGTTTGAATTGATATGGGGAATGGATTTGCACAAATACATGGCCGCTATTTGCAAACTATTGGGCTGATGACCTTGTAGTCAGTCATAAGATGCTTTCCACAAAAAGGCATGTTGTTGCAAAATCTGGTAGAGATCAAATTATTAGGATGGTCGTAATTTGATTTAAGCTTTTAACATTTGGGTGGCCGTCATTCCGTCTCCGTCAAGATGGCGGCAATATATAACATGACACTGAGGTGCCCTTTGCTAGTGCTACCTCTGTACCAAATTTCGTTCAATTCGGTTTCACCGTGTTTGAATTGATAGGGGGAATAGATTTGCACACATACTTGGCCACCCTCTGCAAACTATTGGGCTGATGATCTTGCAGTTTGGTCAGAATATGCTTCCCACATAAAGATATGTTGTTGCAAATTTGGTAGAGACTAGATTATTAGGTTGGTCGTAATTACATTTTAGCTTTTAACATTTGGGTGGCCGCGATTACGTTTCCGTCAAGATGGCGGTGATATAAAACATGACACTGAGGTGCCCGTTGCTAGTGCTACCTCTGTACCAAATTTCGTTCAATTCGGTTTCACCGTGTTCGAATTGATAGGGGGAATCGATTTTCACACAAAGATGGCCGCCATCCGCAAAATATTAGACTAATGACCTATTAGTATGGTCAAAGGATGCTCCCTCCATAAAGGTATGTTGTTGCAAAATTTGGTAGAGATCGGATGATTAGGTTAGTCGCAATTTGATTTAAGCTTTGAACATTTGTGTGGCCGCCATTACGTTTCCGTCAAGATGGCGGCGATATAAAACATGACACTGAGGTGTCCTTTGCAAGAGCTACCTTTGTACCAAATTTCGTTCAATTCGCGTTCACCGTGTTCGAATTGATAGGGGGGGACAGACATTCAGAGTACACACACTCGCACACACACACACATACTCACACACACACACACACACACACACACCCAGACAGACACACTTTTTTTCGCCCTGTGTTGATCTCATAAGTCTACTTTCATTTTTTGCAAAAATCGAAAGTAGGCTATTATAATACTGATATTTCAAGTCGTGATCGTTATTGGTACTTCCTTTATCTAGCCACACGTTGGTGCGTCTTTGTAATATATATATTACTGGGGTACGTCCAAGCAAGTACATGAAGATATAAAAGTTTTTAGAATAAGGCACTTTCCCTCCACAGGTTATCAAGAAACATAATGTATTTACGGGTACGTCCAAGCACCTGGATATTCTATTGAAAAGAAGTGCCGTAATCTTAGTGTACTTGCTTGTCTACAACCATATTACTGCCCCTTAAGTTGGGCTAGCATTGTAATAAATATGATATCGAAGCTAGCAACCTCAGCGTAGCAGGGCGATATACTCGCTAAAAGAATCACATAAAATACAGTACACCGACTTCACTAATATTCACATCTATATATATAAAGCACAAAGTTTGTCTGTCTGTCTGTCTGTCTGTTATGTATACAAATCTACACCGTTTCACCGATCTGAACCAAAATTTGTATACTTACCCTTTGGAACCCTGCGGGTAACCCCGTCAACATAAAATTTCGGACAGACCACCCCATGCCCTGCATTTAGGCCCTTTTGCACAAATCTACACCGTTTCACCGATCTGAACCAAAAGTTGTATATTTAACCTTTGGAACCCTGCGAGTAACACTGTCCACTTGAAATTTCGGACAGACCACCCCATTCCCTGCATTTAGGCCCTTTGGTCCAAATCCACACCGTTTCACCGATCTCAACCAAAATTTGTATATTTACCCTTTGGAACCCTGCGAGTACCACTGACCACTTAAATTTCGGACAGACCACCCCATTCCCTGCATTTAGGCCCTTTGGTCCAAATCTACACCGTTTCACCGATCAGAACCAAAATTCGTATTCTTACCCTTTGGTGCCCTGCGAGTAACACTGTCTGCTTGAAATTGCGGACAGACCACTCCATTCCCTGCATTTAGGCCCTTTGGCCCAAATCTATACCGTTTCACCAATCTCAACCAAAATTTGTATATTTACCCTATGGAACACTGCGACTAACACTGTCTGCTTGAAATTTCGGACAGACCACGCCATTCCCTGCATTTAGGCCCTTTTTGCACAAATCTACACCGTTTCACCGATCTGAACCAAAATGTGTATACTTACCCTTTGGAACCCTGCGAGTAACACTGTCTGCTTGAAATTGCGGACAGACCACTCCATTCCCTGCATTTAGGCCCTTTGGCCCAAATCTACACCGTTCCACCGATCTCAACCAAAATTTGTATATTTACCCTTTGGAACACTGCGACTAACACTGTCTGCTTGAAATTGCGGAGAGGCTACTCCATCCCATGCATTTAGGCCCTTTGGCACAAATCTACACCGTTTCACCGATATGAACCAAACTTTGTATACTTACCATTTGGAACCCTGCGAGTAACACTGTCCACTTAAAATTTCGGACAGACCACCCCATTCCCTGTATTTAGGCACTTTGGCACAAATCTACACCGCTTCACCGATCAGAACCAATATTCGTAAACTTACCCTTTGGTACCCAGCGAGTAACACTGTATGCTTGAAATTGCGGACAGACCACTCCATTCCCTGCATTTAGGCCCTTTGTCCCAAATCTACACCGTTTCACCGATCTCAACCAAAATTTGTATATTTACCCTTTGGAACACTGCGACTAACACTGTCTGCTTGAAATTGCGGCGAGGCCACTCCATCCCTGGCATTTTGGCTGTTTGGCACAAATCTACACCGTTTCACCGATCTGACCCAAATTTTATATACTTACCCGTAGAACCCGACAAGTAACACTGTTCACTTTAAATTTCGGACAGACCACACTATTCCCTGCTTTTTGGCCCTTTGGCAGAAAACTACACCGTTTCACCGATCTCAACCAGATTTTACATAATTACCCTTTGGAACTCGACGAGTAACACTGTCCACTCGAAATTTCGGACAGACCACTCCATTCCACGCTTTTAGGCCCTTTGGCACAAATCTACATCGTTCAACGATCGAAAACAAAATGTGTATACTTACCCTTTGGAACCCGATGAGTAACACTGTCCACTTTAAAATTTGGACAGGCCACTCCATTCCCTGCATTTTGGCCCTTGGCACAAAACTACACCATTTCACCGATCTCAACCAGATTTTACATAATTACCGTTTGGAACTCGACGAGTAACACTGTCCACTCGAAATTTCGGACAGACCACTCCATTTCCCGCATTAAGGCCCTTTGGTACAAATCTACATCGTTCACCGATCGAAAACAAAGTGTGTATACTTACCCTTTGGAACCCGATGCGTAACACTGTCCACTTGAAATTTCTGACATACCACTCCATTTCCTGCATGTAGCTCAGGAATTCCTCGGGATTGCCAGCTTCCTAACTCACCAGTCATGAGCCCTTGAGGGTGTACCAGAAGTGGTGGGTCTACACACACCCTGCCTCTTTGAGGGCCTTGAGCAGAAGACAGGAGATATTATGAAAAGGAAAAGAAGGCAGACCCCTCGAAGAATGAGGGTATCAGGAAAGATGAGACAAAGCCAATTAAGGCGGGAAATTGAAAGACTCCCTAGCCCTCGGATACCCTAATACAGTCTGGGTCGGAAGAGAACAAGAGTTGACCAAGGGAGGCCGACAGGAAAGAGAACTGAAATGAGCCCGGCACCAGGAAGTAGAAGCGATGCCAGACTCAGTTGGGGTTCCGTGGTCGCCAACCCACGTCCCACAAGTTGTGAGACCCTGGGGGGGGGGTTCAGTTGTGAGAATAGCTTGCTGATTCATCGTGAGGTGACTTGAGAGTACTTTCCAGAGCCCGCCGTGTTATCTCCTGCTGTCTATGCTGATGCCAGCACAGGGCCGTTGCGAAACAGTGAGTGATTCCCGGTCAATCTGTATAGGACGGGGAACCCCGAACGTGTGTCATCATATTTCGTCATCATCTGCGATCATCTCAGGTTCGTGCAGCTTGGACCTATATTCTTTGTCTTTGCCGAGCAGTACGCTCTTTCACTAGACGCATCCAGTACAGGCCTAAGCCAGAAAATAAGGTTGAGACTTTGGAAGACATCGAAGCTAGACACCTGAATTACCTATATCAGTTTTAAAATAACACCATGTTCGTTTAGTAGTCATTTTTTCATTACCTTATTATTATCATCATCATCATAAGTGCAAATGACCTAGATGTTACGCGCATCATACCAATAATCACCGCCGCATAAAGTCTTTCTCGACTGTGATTTTTAAAATATTTATTTTTGGTTGGTTCTTAAGTTTAGGGGCTGCGACAACGCGGTCATGTAGCCCCGTGTACTTTGGGTGTGTGTAGAATCTGTCTGATAACCGGTGTTAATTGTGATGACTGTATTAGTGTGTGTTATCTGTTTTTTAATTTAAGTACAAACTGCAACTTAGAATTCTTCAAATAGTTCGTACTTTTGCCACCAAGCGCCACCGTCAACGACTACTAGGCCAAGTTCGGAACTCAACTACTAGACGCCACTGCAGTCGGCTCTTGGCAACGGACGTAGACATCTATGAGCGTTGTTTACCTATCCAATTTAGCTTCACACAGGTGTAATTAGTGGAAGGTTCAATAACATGCCATAAATCTGACATGGGACCGCCGGCTTTACTTACCCTCCGAAGAAAGGCATACTGACGGATTTTTAACGCTCTTAAAATATCCGACGGCTTCAGCCGGGTTTGAACCCGCTATCTTGGGCATAGAAGCTCAGCATGCTACCAAATACGCCACCGAAGCCGCCATATAGTTATTTTTATTACAGTACATTGTGTACATTATACGTTGAAGTGTCAATTCAATACCGGTAGTAGTTTCCCTTATCATCCTCATTATAAGAGCAAATGACCTACAGTAGATGTTACGCCCATTACACCATTAATCACCACACACAATAAGTCTTCCTCGCCTGTGAATTTTGAAATATGTATTTCTATTACGGTAGTTTGTAAGTTTGACGTGTCAATTCAACAGTAGTTTTTATTATCATCCTTATCAAAAGGGCAAATGACCTAGATATTACTCCCTCATTGTCTTTGGGGGCAAATGACTTAGATTTTAAGTCCATTATATTTCTAAGGAGACCTTAAAACATTATCATCATTCCACCGGGCGAAGCCGGGTACTACTGCTAGTTTATTAATAAAAGCATGCTTTCATTTCCCTACATCTCTCACACAGTATGCACAATTATCTTCATAATAAAATTACCGGTATCCCTCACAAAGTTTAATATTCTTTTGCTCCTTTCTTGTCTTCTCTTCTGGTTGTTCTCTGACAATCAAAAACTATAAATCCCTGTTTGTCAACATGTAAGCAGGCTTCCATTACCTGCATCTCTTGTACAGTGTCCACAACAACGTTAAGTGGTAAATACATACCCCTCACAATGCTTAATATTCTTTTCTGGTTATTCTCTGGCAATCAAAAACTATCAATATCTGTTTGTCAACATGTAAGCAATCTTCTTTTACCTGCATCTCTTTTTCAGTATCCAAAGTTATCTTCATAGTAAATACCCTCACAAATCTTAATATTCTTCCGCTCCTTTCTTTTCTTCATGCGTTTTATTAAACTTCTGCTTCAGTTCTTCTTACTAGATGCTCTCTATAATAATTCTTCTCCAAAACCAATTGCCATACCAGATAACCTCACCATTCTCATAGCATAAACTCATAGCATAATCCACATCAACATAGTTACCTTGCCCTAAGCCAAAGCCACCTGCCACCCACTGATGGACCAACACAAAGAATCTCTATGCCACAACACACAAGGTTGTCCTTGGTACCCCACCAATAGGTGGCCATGGTTGGCAACCTGAAAACAAAAATAATTACTACCAACAGAAATTAAATTAAATTTGTAACAATTGGCCTAATGCTCAATACTGCAATAGGCTTATTGATGTGTAACACCTTTCTACTCGGTTGCTGGATTTTTTTGTGGGAATGATTTTGGAAAAGGGACGGAAATGTGTAAGAGGAAACATCGCATACGGATTACTTCGAGGTTTGGAGGACCCATTAAAGATATTCCTACAGTATATCATCTTCAAGTTGTCGTTCTTTGGTGTGAAAATATTCATTATATAATATTTTACTGAAAACAATTATGATTTATTAAATCTTCACACTTTTGCCGTGGAATGTATATCGCATACGGGTTACTTGAAGGTTTGGAGGCCCCATTATAGATATACCTACAATAAATCATTGGTACCACGACGTACCTCGCGCATGCACACCGGTCAGGATTTGGCACTGGAATTTTACAAGTAGTGATTTCAATGATGAACAGTGTTCACTGTAACAAGGGATTTGCGTTCCCGGCAAAACTAATAGGTCATCGGCTTTTTAATATCTCGTGAACCAATAATGCTAGGGACTTGTATAAGGTGACCTAGGACTCGGGGTAACACCCCCCGTTTTTCTATAGCCCCCTTAATTTTACCAAAGGACCCAAAACTAATAGTTCATCTGCTTTTTAATATCTCGCGAACCAATAATGCTAGGGACTTGTATGAGTTGTCCTAGGACTCGGGGTGACACCTCCCGTTTTCCTATAGCCCCCTTAATTTGACCAGAGGACCCAAATCTAATAGGTCATCGACTTTTTAATATCTCGCGAACCAATATTGCTAGGGACTTGTATGAGGTGTCCTAGGACTCGGGTGAAACCCCCCATTTTCCTATGGCCCCCTTAATTTAACCAAAGGACCCAAAACTAATAGCTCAACGGCTGTTTAATATCTTGCGAACCAATAATGCTAGGGACTTGTATGAGGTTTCCTAGGACTTGGGGTGACACCACCCGTATTTCTATAGCCCCCTTAATTTAACAAAAGAACCCAAAACTAAAGGGACATCGGCTTTAATATTTCATGAACCAATAATGCTGTATGAGGTGTTGAAGGACTCGGGGTGACGCCCCTTTTTTCATGCTTTTGTGATTTGCAGAGATGGGTAAATCCAGAGCAGAATATATGCGACATTCTCGACAGAAGAAACGTGAGAGAAAATTAAAAACTGGAGGAGTACAGCCGAAAAAAATTGACTTCACATAAATTTCATCTCAATTTCATAGTTGGATAACATGTCAGATAATGCACATCATATGCGACTACTGTAAGGCTCGTAATTTTTGATAGCACCAACCATTGGTCAAAGGGATGGGAAAAGGTGGGGTTTTTGGGAAACATTAAACATATCTCTCTTAATAGGCACAATATCAAAACCGTATAGAATGGACAATAATCCCTTAAAACTTTTGTCTGAAAGAATTTTTATAAACAAACTATTACTCGTTATTTTGTCCAAACCGAAGCAGTGTCGTATGAAATGGATAATACATGTACGTAACGAGAGCTTGTCTAAAGAACGACTAAAGTAACCTACGTGATGTTTATAGTGGTTATTTCATGTAAAAACTGAAATAAATGATTTTCAATCTCTTGGGTGTATTATATTTAAATTATGATTACCATTGCGGTGTTTTTAATATTTTCAGAAGCATACGATATAATCACCAGCGATTTTCCAAACGACTTGTTTCGTGCTATTTGTAAACTAAACAACGGTGATAAGCGAAAAACAAGGTGTGATAAGAACTCAGGAGTAACAGTTTTAAGGGACGGAACATCGAGGCCATCAGCCCATAACAGGCAAGATGCTTTGTTATAGAAATTGAGCAGTACAATTGGCTGATTGTAGTAAAACTTTTACACGTGCAGTGATGGACGAAGCAAAAACGATATTAAAAATTAAGTTGTCACAGGCAAGGACAATTTCTTACAGAAAATATATATTTTGGTATTGGAGAGTCATTTCTGAAAGCCATTGTCTGGACTGTGGCGCTCTATGGAAGTGAAATTTGGTCTGTTGGTGCAGCAGAAAAGAGGAGAATAGAAGCGATTGTAATGTGGCGTTACAGAAGAATGATGAAGATCAGATGGGGTTAGATAGAGTAGCGAATGAAGAGGTATTATGACGAGATGTTTCTGGTGACTGCTAATGAAGAGAAGAGAGGTTGGTAGGACACATACTAAGACACCCAGGAATAGCAAACTTAATTATGGCGGGAGGAGTCCTGGACAAGAACTGTAGGGGGAGGCCAAGGTTAGAATATAGTAAATGGATTGCCTCAGATGTAGGGTATGGTATGGCACACACTTTATAATGCATAAAAGATAGGAGCCTTACAGTAGTCGCATATGATGTGTAACATCTGACATGTTATCCTACTCGTATACTACACAGCTTGGACATTCTTAAAATGTTAATTTACACTCCATTTTCATACTGGTACTATGATGAATGTATAGATTGAATTGGAAATATGCTACTGTCACATTTGTGGCGCAGCGGTCAAGCTGTTAGTCTCTCACCAAGGTAGACCGGGTTCGATTCCCGGTCAATACATGTGAGATTTTCGAATTGAAATGCCATGTCCTGTGGTTCGCATTCCACGTAAAAGGGAGGTACCGTGGATCATGATCGTGAGATTAACGGACACGCAAAACTACAAGCTTCCTTCCTTCCTTTTACATTAATAATTCATAATAACAAAGTGACACACAACGTCGACAGTACTCTCAAATACTGTGAGCACATTCCTCAGTAACTATAACATTCATTATTCTCAAGGCTCTCATACAGTTCGTCGTAAACAATCAAAACATGGCTTCCTACAATCAAGAAATGACCTAGTCTCACATATGATGAAAATACAGCTTTTATTCCACTCATATAACAACTAGGCCAGGCGACAGGTCGAAAAAAAAAGCCTCAATAAGGAATTAATTAGTGGAAAGCTGGAAATTGCTTTAATCGCTTTATTTGGACCCAGATATTACTCTCCCAAGTTTTCCCCCTCGAGCTAAGTCGGCGTAGGCCCTTCTCGCCCTAAGAAAGTACCATTTTTGGTTTTTTTTCTTTTGCAAATATCTCCCATACTATCAACTTTATCAACAAAATACCAATTATAAAAAATAATCTAGAGTAAATTTACTACAAAAATGTACCGTATCTTTTGTCTCTAATGTGAACCGTTACGATGCTACGACCATTCAAAGTGGAGCCATTTTTGATTCTTGCGGAAAATCTATGGAAATGATAGGCCTATGCCATATCAAAGTTTCTTCATGTTATAAATATTTGTCAGCATTCCAGGTGCACAAGCTGTTAACTTGTTATAAGTATCAATATAAACTGGTCTGTAAGTATATTCAGTTCTGATTCAGTACAGTTTTCATGCAGACTCCATTAGTTTCCCACCGAGGGCGTTGGCAACAATGTGTACAGATGCAGCTGGCTTGCCACGCTCGGCCTCCCATACAGCTGGCAACCACAGTCTCGTGATGCCTCTCCGCGCGGTAAATTCGAAAATAAAAATCCGCAACACGGATATTCCTGTTGATCCTCTTGTGCTTTTCCAACGCATTTGCCTTGCAAATAAATCCGATGCTCAATTGAAACAATATTTCCAGTTTGAACTTGCTCCGTATCCGGTTGCGATCTTTGATGAAGCGGGAATATGTAAGACGCTAAAGTCTGTGTTCTATAAATTATTCCATCCTGTTACCGATGAGCCCACATTTGAGGACCTACATCATGTTCTCGACGGAGGATATCTTCTGCACCGTGTAATTAGGCAACAAACCGATACTTTTGTCGACATTAGTGCCAAATATGTGAATTACGTTAAAAGATACTTCAAAAACAGCGTCATTAATTTCGATGGGTATCTAGACGACCCAGCAGCTTGCAGTACCAAGTCCGCTGAACGTCTTCGACGATCGCACAAGCATGATGCTGCTAATGTTTTATTTTTATTTTTATGAGTCCATGTCGGCACCTATGCCACAAGCAAAATTTTTGTCCAATGACGCAAACAAACGAAGATTGATCGACTTGTTGCTCGTCAAATTCGAAAGCGAAGGAATCGAAACCAGACAAGCTCCAGAAGATGCCGATTTGCTCATCGTTACCACCGCACTCGAGTTATCTCGGCCAGACAATTCGGTCATTATAGTGGCTGAAAATATAGATATCCTGGTCATCTTGGCGGCTCGTGTGCCACCCTCCACGAAAATGTATTTTATGAAACCCGGCAAAGGTTCAACCAAACAACAACTATTTTGCACAACGAGTTTCAATCTTCCGCCGTGTGTGCAAGAAAACTTCCTCTTTTTTGCATGCATTTAGTGGGTGAGATACAACGTCTTCGTTTCACAGGCAGGGCAAAATGAAATTCGTAAGACTGCTGAAGAGTAATGAGGAACTGCAAACAGCTGTTAGGGTTTTCCGAGACGTGAACGCAAACCCCGATGAAATTGACAAAGCGGGCCAGTTGGTTTTGGCTAGGCTTTATGACAACAAAACCACGGGAAATACCCTGAATGAGTTGCGGATCCAACTGTTTGCAAAATCTCTAAGCAAACATCTATTTAATCTCGCAAGCTTACCTCCCACCGAATCAGCGGCTCGTGAGCACTCTTTAAGAACATACCATCAAATCCAAACATGGTATGGAAATTATACAAATCCACTGGATTGGGGCTGAAAAATTCTCAATGTGGTTTGGCTCCCATACCTACGACGAGGGAGCCGGCGCCACAAACGCCTCTAAACACAGTGTCCTGCAAATGTTCGAAAGGATGTAACGCAGCGTGTGGTTGAAGGAAAACGGGCCTCTTATGCTCCAGAATCTGCATGAATTGTATGGGACAGTCATTTACAAATGTTTCCGAGGAAGATGCTATGGATGATTGTGACGGAGACATCGATGTCAATCTTGAGCGCCCTGTGACGTCGGACAAATGTACCGATACAGACGATGAAAGCGATGACGGAGAAATTGAGGCAGACGATCAAGACCGCCAGCCTTCATCAAAACGGTTTAAAATCTACTAACTTTGACATTTGAACTGTGGATTAGGCCTCCTGGGGACACCACTTTAAAAGAAACGCGCCATTTACTCTACCGCCAGGTGGTGTGGAAAAGAGTGATTTTATGCCAATACTACGCAATAATAATGCTAATGGTAGGTACTTTGCCACAGCTGTTTACATAGAAAAGCTGTTATACTTGTAACAAGTTAACAGCTTGTGCACCTGGAATGCTGACAAATATTTATAACATGAAGAAACTTGGATATGGCATATCATTTCCATAGATTTTCCGCAAGAATCAAAAAGGGCTCAACTTTGAATGGTCGTAGCATCGTAACGGTTCACATTAGAGACCAAAGGTAGGGAACATTTTTGTAGTAAATTTACTCTAGATTAATTTTTATAATAGGTATTTTGTTGATAAAGTTGATGATATGGGAGATATCTGCGAAGAAACCAAAAATGGTACCTTCTTAGGGCCAGAAGGGCCAACGCCGACTTCGCTCGAGGGGGAAAACTTGGGAGACTAATATCTGGGTCCAAATAAAGCGATTAAAGCAATTTCCAGCTTCCCTCTAATTAATTCCTTATTGAACTACCTGTCGCCTGGCCTAAACATTCTGTTATGCATTTAATATTTGACTACTCACCCACAGCTTGACAATAATGCCGCTTACTTAAATGTCATTTGTCGTCTTTGTCCTACCCCATGTGATATTCAACCTTGAACGTGAAGCTTCATAAACTGCTCAATGACAATTGAAAGTCGGTGAAACATTTGCCACTGTGCTCGTCAAAACAGTGCCTGCTAAATGCACTGCTTACTGTTTTGCCATAACATTCTCGCGCTACAGAGCACACACTGCCTTGTTTCCAATACACACATTTTCAATTGTACATCCAGCTGGCAGTGCGTCTTCAATTCCGTCCGATCCACTTCCGTTCGATCCACTTCCGCCCGATTCTCTTCCATCCCAGTTTTCTGGCAGTGCGTCTTCACTTCCGTCCGATCCACTTCCGTCCTCAATTTTCAAAATCACTCCCACAAAACTATCCATCAACCGAGCGGAAAGATGTTGCACATCAATAATACATCGTAATCTTAATGAAAAAAAGAGACAACAGATACCATCATAATTTAATATCTACATTCAAAATGTATTCCACTGATGCAGGAGTCGCGGAGAGAAAATCCAATAGGTTACCACCATAGGCTCTTAGAGGACAGTCCTGAATGACGTGCTTCACCGTTTGTCTATCAGCTTCACATCACACTTTGGAGAGGGTATCCTGTTCCAATTGAACAAAGAGTCCGCACAAACACCAGAATTGGTCCTGATCTGGTTTAATTTCGACCATATCCGACGAGGAAGATCAAAGCCAGGTACTTAAGATGTGACAGATGGCATGTCTCGGCACTCCTGTGGAGCAAAAATCTTCCATCCATGAGACCACTGCTGGACTATGTCAAAGTTCTCATTGACAAGTCTCATAGCTGTCTTCACAGGGGGCTGCCTTGAGCGAAGTCTGGGTAGATAAGCAGCAGGTATATCAGCATGAATAGGGAGATCCTAATTTTGAAGTATCTTGTAGTATGGTGCTACAGTATATAGAGATGCAACGATTTGCTCAGGACAAGGAGACATGCAGGGCTGCAATAAACCAGTCAAAAGGTTGATGATTCAAACACACATGATTTTAAGCATTTCTGATTGATTTCTGTCCTCGTTAGGACTTTAAATATTATAAGCTATTGTGTAATATACACAAATAAGGTAATTGTAACTTCAACTGATTTATTTTCCAATTTAACCTGGTGATTTATTCTTTTGGGGATTGACCTTCAAGTATTGAGATTACTATTGGTTTTCCTGATCTGACCACGTCATCAGTCGTGGACGTTTTTAATATCTTTATTGAGTTAATTAATTAATTAATTAATTTGGCTAGTTACAAGTCCAATCCACTACGCTGCGCTGCACTCCTCCAGCTTGTCCTCAAATGTTCCGTGTTGTAAGCTTCTAGTAGGCCCTTTTTGATATGGGTCCATGTTTCCTTCCAAAATCTCTAATATCTGGAGGTTATTCGACTTTCATTATAAAACAAACATATTGTTACGCGAAGAGAAATACAAAGTGATGAAAGAGGACTGAGGACAGCTTGACAGCTTGAGGAAGAAAATAAATCCACCTTATTTATTAATGTGTAATTGTTCTTAATTGACTTCAATGAAATTAAATTAGATGACTGATGCCTGCCTAATATTTACTCTCCACAATAAGGAATCTCCCGCATTGAAGTGTTAATAGTACGACACAATGGCAGAGTAAAGACTTTCAATCAGATAACATCCAAAACACTTATCTATCATTGGCAGCATTGTGATATACAAATTCAACGCCCGAACATTATCACAGTTTAAAACACATTGACAGGTTTACCATCAGGAATAACGAGTTTAAAGAGGGTCAATGTTTTCTTTACAGAGTGAATGCTATAAATAAAAAAAAATATAACCCATTTAGTGAATAGTCCCAATTACCGAGCCATTCATATGCAGTAGAAAGCAGTTTCACGGCTTGTCGCCGGCACGTCTCCATTGCGGCTCTCTTCGTTTGTATTGTCGTCAGTACATACGGTTATATATTAGGGCCGCTCATTCAATTGGGTTCATTAAGAAACCATTGGTGGAACAAGAAATTGGGTGGTCGTACCTGTTCACCTGCCCAAAGATGACTGAGCTGTTGCTGTTACTCTCTCCGACTGTACTTCCAAGACCCTTGGCACTTCTTCAGCCAGCCTTTAGAAACAGACGTAGCTTCGAATTCTAATATGTAGGGACGGATTTAAAAAAAAAAGCATTTGCGCATATGCAAATTCATATTTTGAGGGTTTCTGGATTTTGGCCGACACGCCTAAGGATTTGAATGAGATTTTGAAAGGTATGGACTCCGTCTTGAGGAAAGAATTCATGATGAAAATTAATTAATGTAAAACAAAAATATTGGAATGCAGCCGAAATAAATCAGAATCCTCTATGGACATCAAATTGGCAGGTGAAAAACTAAAGGAAGTAGGAGACTTCTGTTACTTAGGAAGCAAAATAACCAGTGAGGGACGAAGCAAAGAGGATATAAAAAGTAGGTTAGCTCAGGCAAGGAAAGCATTTCTACAGAAAAGGAATCTGTTGACATCGAATATAGATTTAGGTGTTGGGAAGTCATTTTTGAAGGCCTTTGTCTGGAGCGTGACGCTCTATGGAAGTAAAACTTGGACTGTTGGTGCAACAGAAAAGAGGAGAATTGAAGCGTTTGAAATGTGGTGTTACAGGAGAATGATGAAGATCAGATGGTTAGATAGGGTTACAAACGAAGAGGTATTAAGACTATTGGGAGAGGAGAGTTGAGCCTGGCGACTGCTAATGAAGAGTAGAGATAGGTTGGTAGGACACATATTAAGACACCCAGGAATAGCAAGCTTAGTTATGGAAGTAAGGGTCGAGGCCAAGAACTGTAGGGGTAGACCAAAGTTAGAATATGTTAAACAGATTGCCTCGGACGTAGGTTATGGTAGCTATGTGGAGATTAGCTCAGGACAGGGAGGCATGGAAAGCCGCATCAAACCAGTCAAAAGGCTGAAGACACAAACAACAACAACAACAACAACAGCATATTTTAGCATATAGGCCTACAGTTGAAATTTAATTATAATTTTAAACAACTTGAACAAAATAGGTTCCACCTGGGCGTTGGACATTCCTTGTAAGAAACTTTCTGAGCAACAGTTAAATAACTTATATTTTACGCAAGCATGCTCCCTGGTTATTGCAAGAAGGGAATGGGGTGGGGCATTCTTTCCACCATCTGGGCAGTGTCCCTTGTAAGCTACTTTCTGAGAAACTGATAACGAAATGACATTACTCGTATTTAACGCAATGCCACCTGGCTATTTGAAGAAGGGAATGGGGTGGGATATTCCTTTCACCATCACGACAGCCAGTAGCCCGGGGTTAGTTTTGTGAGGAGTTTCTTCAGTTAATGTGTTACTTCATTCTTAGTCTGCAAATCTTTAGCTCAAAATGCCTAAAGAGAGAAGCAGAAAGTATTTATTAAAACAGTGGGTGTCAGGTAATCCCTCAGTATGCCTTCCTTCGGAGGGGAAGTAAAGCCGGCGGTCCCATGTCATAGATTTATGGCATGTTAAAGAACCTTCCACTAACTACACCTGTGTGAAGCTAAATTATACAGGTTAAGAATGAAAACAACGCTCTTAGGTTCCTACGTTCGTTGCCAGGAGCCGACTGCGGTGTCGTCTAGTAGCTAAGTTCTAAACTAGTAGTCGTTGACGGTGGTGTTTGGCGGCAAAAGTAGGAACTATTTGAAAAATTCAAAGTCTGCAGTCCTTACTTGAATTTAGAAAAACGATAACGCACACTAATACAGTCATCACAATTAACACCGGTTACCAGACAGATTCTACACACACCCAAAGTACACGGGGTTACATGACCACGTCGTCGCAGCCCCTAAACTGAGGAACCAACCAACCATCTAAACAGGGACGTTGGAGCAGTGTTGCACTTATGATGGTCACTCAGGAATTCCATCGCGGTATTCATCCATAAAGGACGTTTATGTAATCAACAGATAGTGGCAACACCTTTACACTCTGTCTTCCTCTCCTCTTCTCCTCCTCTCGGTCTCTCTCTATCTGGGGAATGAAAGAAAATACGTTCTCGTAGCTTGTGTGAGAGAATGTTAAAGAAATAAAACCAAGCACTTCATGAATGAGCAATTTTTCACTTCTCATGTCAGCGTCACACACACACACATGAATACTATTTAGCGCTTCACATGAATAAGCCTGCCGCATCCTAAAATGATAATTCCTTTTATATATCTAGTCCACTGAAATAAAACGAAGAAGAAGAACAACTCCAATTTAATGGTGATATTTCTCTCCCTTAATTATTATTTAGTACCTCCATAATCCTTGCGTTACACGACGTTTAACGTCAAAAGTTCCTTTTAAAGCGATTGTTAAATCCATGCCACATTATAAACCCATTATATCATTTGGCTGGCGTTTAAGAGGGAAGGCGACATTGTGTAGTATCTATTATGCTACAGATCTCTTTGTCAGGCCACGGAATAAGGGGGAGACGTGTCAAAGAAGTAGGAAGTGAGGGAAATATACTATTCCCCTCAAAAATATATAAACTATCATAAATGCTTTATGGCAATTACAATCAACGTAAAGGAGAATTCTTTTTGAAAATGTGGTGATAAATTTTAAATGACTATAGGGGTTGTTATAAAAATGTAATGTATTTTAAGGTCCGCCAGAAAGGTGAGACACCATGAATGGCCTAACCTTCTCATTTGGATCCATTTACAAGCAGCTAAGCCGGACCAATTAGGTATTGGTGTTATCGTTAAAGAAGAGTTAGGAGATGCACCCGGGTAGACATTTTGTATATAAAATAATTAGAGACCTTTCATGTCATCCTCGTAAGTCTCCTAAAGTGTATACTTTCTTAATTGAATGTAAATCAAGAATTTACCTGGATTATTCAAGAGGGTACCGGTACTGAATAGCACGGGTTTGAGAGCCATTGTACCACAACCAGAGATCGTACCTTTCGGATCTTTGAGGGGAAGAGCATGGCTCGGTTATTTTTGCGGGGTGAGTACTAAGCAAGGTCATGTTTTAGCTTGAATTTATTGCATAGGTTACTATGCCGTAATCCAGTCTTGTTAGGGCTGGGAGGTTCAATGAATATTTTTATTTCTCCTCGTTGGTAAGCTTGTAGGGGTAAGCTTGATAACAATGGGTTCACTTCTTGCCAAGGATTGGTGGGTTCAGTTCTCTTACAATACTCCGTCTTCTGTGATCTTGGAGTACGTATTGTAACTGCGGATTCCCATGGCCGTAATTTCGATTCCCACCGCAACTGACCTAAAAGTGGTTTCCCATGGTTATTCAAAATTTCGGGATGTTTCGTAACTTAAGGCCACGGCCGCCTGTTTCCAAATTCTAGCCTCAATAACAAATAAGTTACTACAGCCATCACAATGACACAGGTTATGAGACAGACACCACACAACCCAAGCACACGATGTCGCAAATCTCCTATGAGGTATCAACAGCGGACAGCAGCGGTGTTATGGGTTTCCATTTATGCTCTAGTGAATATCCTCTTAAAAATAAATTTTCATTTGAGGAAAAGTAGCGGTGAAACAGCTAAATCAGATGAAAAGAATTTCGTATCTATCCTTTAAGAGTTAAACGGTATGTGTTGTTCTCTTATTCCTCTCAGGCCTTGGATTTATTATTATTATTATTTTGCAAGAGATCAGGGAAGCTGCAGCAACTTCGGAGATCAGAAGTTCGAATCTCGACGCTGACTGTGGCTATCCTGAGTGTTGTATTCCCCGGGGTTTTCCACACTCCCTGCAGTCAAATCCCAGGATAGTACCCAGGGCCGTGGAGAGAGATCGTGGGACCTGGGACAAAGATACCCGGGCCCCCATGCGTTTGAGATCCACCAGTTCCATACTCACATTGTTTTCTCCATTTCTCAAAAGTAAAACTACAATAAAAATATCGCAGTGTGAAATGATTTAAGTTAAAGGCTTCAAAAATTTCTTCACTGATCTTAATTTCTTATTAGTGTTTGTAAATTAAATTTAAATTAAAAAAAATTATCTTTGGCATTTTAACGCTTAAAATTCAGTTAGTACCAAGAGGAAAATCATGTCAACAATGGAGAACGACAAAGTTCATTTTAGATGTGTGTATTATATACTTTCCAAAACAGGGGCAAATGTCCTCGTTGTTTCGTCTCTTAAACGAACAATAACTAACTAGAGATGTTTTCCATAATAGAAATGCATTGCTCTTGTCGAATATCAGTTGAATTTTATTTACATACATTGTGTAGATATTCACAGAAGGATTGGATTTAAGTTAATCGAATTAAATAAATGATCTCCTCCGGGTCCTTCATCTATCCCAGGCCAAGGGACTCCTGCCCCGTTTGCTCATTCCACTTGCCAGGCCTGATAGTACCTTATTTTAAGGTAGTATGAAAGTTTCCCAGAATCCTAGCCTCAGTTTACAAAGATCTGACAACATGACGTCACGCACACCTAACGTAGCTTGGACGCGTATCTCATCACTAGGGGGCGGATTTCTATGACAAGTCATATTTCCCCCTTAACATTATATCTTATAGTCTTGTATTTTCAACACGTTTCCAAGCATGATAATCACAATTAAACAGGTTTTATTGGGCATATAAATGCATATTTAGGCTTTCTTAAGTTTTATGGCATATTTTGAACAAAATATCATTATAAACGGCATATTTTGGTAATTTTCTTTTGAATTTCGTTTTATAAAAATCATAATAAGCTCTAGAAATTATTGTTCAGGATAGACTGTAATATATTACTGATGAACCATTCTAAAGTAGTGTATGGAATGTTTCTGTTGTTGTTTGAGTCTTCAGTCTTTTCACTGGTTTGATGCAGCCTCTCTGTCCTGAGCTAATCGTTTCATCTCTACATAGCTACCACACCCTACATCCGAGGCAATCTGTTTAACATATTCTAACCTTGGTCTACCCCTACAGTTCTTGTCCTCGACCCTTCCTTCCATAACTAAGCTTGCTATTCCTGGGTGTCTTAGTATGTGTCCTACCAACCTATCTCTTCTCTTCATTAGCAGTCGCCAGAAACATCTCTCCTCTCCCACTCGCCTTAATACCTCTTCGTTTGTAACCCTATCTACCCATCTGATCTTCATCATTCTCCTATAACACCACATTTAAAATGCTACAATTCTCCTCTTTTCTGCTGCACCAATAGTCCAAGTTTCACTTCCATAGAGCGCCACGCTCTAGACAAAGGCTTTCAAAAATGACTCTCTAATACCTAAATCTATATTCGATGTCAACAGATTCCTTTTTTGTAGAAAGGCTTTCCTTGCCTGAGCCAACCTACTTTTTATATCCTCTTTGCTTCGTCCATCACTGGTTATTCTGCTTCCTAAGTAACAGAAGTCTCCTACTTCCTTCAGCTTTTCACCTGCCAATTTGATCTCCATGGAGGTTTCTGATTTATTTCGGCTGCATTCCAGTATTTTTGTTTTACATTTATTAATTTTCATCATGAAGTCCTTCCGTAAGACGGAATCCATACCATTCAATGAATAGCATACCATGTTTCTAACAGGTAGGAACTATTGTTTGCTAGTTGGGTCAATTCCTGGAAACCGGGCTGTTGTTTACACGGAAGCAGAGGTAATTCCGCAATTATTTGTCATCTTTCTTATCTCTCTCCTTCGCCCCTCTTCAACACACTGAATGACCTTGGTCACTCATTAGGGAGCTTCAGTCATTCAGTTCCTTTCAATATGCCTAAAACGAAAGTCTCAATTTGTGGGAAGTTGCGAAGTTTTGTTGACGAGTTCGGTTAAAACATATTCAGTAAGGATGGAGTGATATTATTCTGTAAATTGTGTGAGATTTCGAAGAATGAAAACTTTTTTAACTCTTAATTAATTGCAGTCTGTAGCAATCGTAATAAAAGTGTTTCTATGTAACGTATATGCTATTCATTAAGTCATATTTTGAATTTTATAGGTCATATTTTTATGATTTTAGGTCATAAATTCATACATATTTCATACAGTTTTAGGTCATAGAAATCCGCCCCCTACTCATCACCTACCTTATTCTGGACCCTAATAGTTACAGTTACATAGTCTGCTACAGTCTCCACAGAAGCACAGGTTGAATCCACGATATAGATGGCCAAGATAATTATCTACCCTAAAATGAATTATCAACGGCAAGAATTAGATGTTTTCCAGGTGAAATATCCCTTTGCACGTGCCAAAGTAGAAGAGCACTGCCCTAGGAAAACACGTGAGTCATTAGGCCGCTCCCCGCGAGCTGAAGGCGCTCGTTACCGCACAACTTGATCTAATGAACAAATAGCAGCGCATACCAGCGTGACACCTGCTATCAACCTTCATTACACAGTGGATTGTGCACTGACGAGCGCCTCCCAGTACAGTCACACCTAGAGAAATGCCACAGCTCTGGCTTCTTAAGGTATTCATCGACCCTTCCATTACCGGTAGTAATTTTCAAGAAAATTTTCGATTTTTGTTATTGTCTCATTTGATAGCATGTCCTCTCTTGTTTCCAGAAATATATACAGTAGTTTATACTAGTTTTATTGTTGTTTTGCTCATTTATATTCACTTTAATGATCGGTGTGCACGCTTTTCAGCAGCTGTCACTTTGACGCATAGGTGCAGCAGATAAAGCAAACATTAATCTGGCTTTGAAACAGTCTACTCGAGAACTAAAACAATGTAGGAGATACTCACGGGTCAGAGAATAAAGAAAACTGACCTAAAATCCAAAGAAAAAGGCAGTTTATAGGATTTGAAAAGTAAGACTTTTTACTCTAAATGTGTACCTCAACTTTAAGTTACAATTTCTCTCACTTCATTTTTTTCAATATTTGTCTTGACTTGGGCAGTTAAAATGTTCACTTTGAATGCAGATATTAGTTTCATTTAAAAACTAAAATATAGACAAATAATGCAGCTATGTTGTAAAGCAGAATGAAGCAGTTAAATTGAAATTAGGGGTCGCGCCTCCCACAATTAATGTATTTCTTCAATCAAAATAACATAAATTGTAAAACAAAGCTAATATTTTTGCCTCAATCAATGTTACAAAAACGATTCTGCTATGCAACATTTTGAACATACAGCAGATCAATTTGCAACAACAATGACTCGATTAAGTTGAAAAAGAGCGAAGGTATCGCGTCCTAAAAACATGCACGTTAGTTTTGTGATTAATCTTTGAAAAAGCCCCCCCCAATTTTTTTTTTTTTTTTTTTTTTGTGGCTAAAATCCACTAGTTTATATTCTTGGAATCAGTGATATCAATTTCAAGAAAATGAGATAATTTGTAATGAAATGTCTTCAGTAGTGTCGATGAGTACCTTAAGACACTTAACTTGCCCTCAGGGGATCACACACAACTAGTAGGACATGGGTTGGTGACCACGGGACCCCGGCATCGCTTCCACTTACTAGTGTTTCGTCTTTCCTGTCGACCTCCTTGGTCAGCTCTTTGTGTCTTCCGATCCCTACGGTATTAAGGTAAGAAAGACCCTTCTAGGGCCGTTTTCTTTTTTTTTTTTGAGTTTTCAGTTACAATGTAGAGAAGAGAAATTTGTAAAAAAAAAGGTCGAAAAAATATGAAAAGTGGTCATTTTATAAGAGATAAATGACTATGCTGCCCCATGAAAGCCAACGCCCACTTTTACAGAGATTTATGTTTGTGCGTATAACTTATGAACTATTATAGATTTCTGAACTCACTTCTGGTCTCCTCTGTTGAGTGCAGACTTTGTGTTGGTAACAATGACAACTTCTTGCATTGTTTGTGTTACGAGTGGTTACTGAACAACGTCATAATATTATAATCATTGTCATTTTGCACTCACCTATTGAAGAAATATTGTTTTAAGTGGTGGAACAGCGAGGTCATCTGCCCCAATCTATATAGTAAAAATATTTATGAAAGCTTATCCAAGTCCGTGCGGCCATTCTATCCGGTCGATTTCTTTCATTCTTTTTTTAAATGAAAGGTATTCATGCACAGATTTGTCATCAAGTATTACAAATCACTTATATTACGCCTTTCTCAAATTATTTGATTTTTTCAACTTTTTCCATCTTTTTCCAACTTTGAAGCAATTATATCTTTGGTTCTAATTGAGGTATGCAGGTCGTTTTGGTCTAAGAACACTCAGTGAGTCAAGCGCTTTCATTGGAGCTCTTAACTATTCAAATCGGCTGATTCTGAGGAAAGTCATGAGTAGGATTCGGAAGTTTAACCTAAAGAAGTACAAAAAATGCAAGCAAATATGCCCTAAAAACTAGGCAAATATGACCTAAAAACTATAAAATATGACATGAATTTTTGGGATAGGTAGTCGATCACTAACATACAGTAAACGTATTAAGTGCCAAAGCGTGACATCCTGTTGAAAGGCGGAAGCACACTATCGTCATGTTCCGTGATCTCATGCATACAGTGTCGCAATCTAACTTGTCCAGAAAGATGTGCAAAAAGACGTCCGTAGAGGAGCGCCTTCTTGGAATCAAGTCTTCTAAACCTGCTAACTGCCTGTTCCGGGAAAAGAAAGAAAAATATATCTACTACACTACTTGGAAATCCTGTGTTTGAAACTCGAAGCGTACCTTGTTAACGACACCTCAATTTAAACGAAAATGCTAAAATTATAACCAAAATATGACCTTATATCACTAAAATATGACCAAATATGACCAAAACAATAAAAATGGACGAAATATGCATTTATAGGCAACATCAAATTATTTAAACGTGGTGAGGGACCCATCATTCTAACTTATTTTTCAGATTTCGGGTAAAATGAGCTCAGGAAAAAAACAAGATGTTCGGGAAAGAACATATAGCCTACTTTCTCCGAAATGTATGGGTATAGTTATAACTCTCTGTCCTTATCATCTCCTAATTTCTTCCTATTTGAAGTGCAAATTGGCACACAGGATTTGAACAGTGGCGTTCAAACCATAGTTTATAATTTACCCCAGCATTTTGCAATTTCATCAGCAAACACTCCAAACACCGACTACTTACAATAATTGAAACTTCGTTGCTCTAATAAGGCCCATCTACAATGCGCAGTCGGCAGTCCGTAGTTGGTAGTCCTCGGTCGGCAGTCGCGATCGACTCCGTGTATACTATAGGCACCATACACAACATGAAGTTGCAGTTGGTAGCTGGCAGTTGGCAGTCGAGAATTTTATCCTTGACTGCCAACTACCCGACTGCAGCAATGTAATAGCCAATCAGAGCAGATCAGAAACTGACGTCACGTTGTTGTTCTGTGTCGTGTACGAATGATATAGAACTAAGTGAAGTAACTTCGCAACCCGTTAATTTATAGGCTAATCTTAAATACACGGTATAACAAAATAATCCATCTCCAAATCATCCATATTGCAAGTTTTGAGATTGTCAACAACGCCTCTGTGCACAAGGAATAAACGAATGTTACTGTCTTATTACTCCTAGCAGTCGTTAAGACTGGGTTCACTAACTGGCCGGTATAGAGCGCTGCTCGAATCTATAGTTTCTGCATAGTACAACTGAAGGCTGGAAGATGTCACTCCAGTGGAGAATGTCGTTTTTTTAATATATAATTTCCATTGCAAAAAGCACCATATAAAGCTTTATTTTATAACGTCTCAGTACTCAAGAAACAATAAATATAAAAACTAGTCGTGATATCTAGTTGTGAAATATCGAACAATATAATCCTAACAGAGCGAGTGCATTCTAGCGGCCAGAAGAAGAAACTTTTCAATAAAATCTGTTACCTTTTTGTCAGCTAGATGTCTCGATTAAATCTGCTGGCGAATTATGTTTTGATTAAGTATATGTTTTGCACCGTAATATGCACAATATAACGCTTAATTTTAAAACGTCTGAGTCATTACAAAAGCAACAAATATGTAAAATGTCAAGCAAAAAACTAACTCTGATGGGGTTTGAACCATAGGCATATGAATGACAGACTAACGCTTTACCACTGAGCTAATTGTGTCAACGAATATCGTTCTATATAAAATGACTTACATAGAACTTGTTAGCAAATAATGATTTATACTAAACGATTTCATCACTGAAGTATATTATTTATATATAAAGCATTTCATACAAAGTTTATTTATTTTGTTTCAGTACGCTATATTGCCTGCAATACTCAAATTAGTGAAATATAAGTCAGGCACAAGATATCCGCTGCCATCTTGTCTTATTAATGAATCAGCTGAGCTTTTTAAAATCACGTCTGCACTATAGTATTACAAAATAAACTTTTAATTTCGTACGTGCCTCTTCCTTTAGAACAGTTAAAACGATTCTCGGCTCGATAATCGGAACTGGTGGGTCCCATGATATGGATTATAAAGTTTGCATAATTCGCACGGCCGCCATCCTGAAATGGTATGGCGGACGACCTTGTAGTTTGGTCACAAGACGCATCCTATACGAAGGTATGTTGTTACCAAATTTGGTAGAGATTGGATGATTTGGTTAGTCGTTATTTGATTTTACGTTTTGAACGTTTGAGTGGCCGCCATTCAGTTTTAGTAAAGATGGCGGCGATATAAAACATGACACTGAGGTGTCCTTTGCTAGTGCTACCTTTGTACCAAATTTCGTTCAATTCGCATTCACCGTGTTCGAATTGATAGGGGGGGACAGACATTCAGAGTACACACACTCACACACACACACACAGACTCACACACACACATACACACACACACAGACTCACACACACACATACACACACACAGACAGACACACTTTTTTCGCCCTGTGTTGATCTCATAAGTCTACTTTCATTTTTTGCAAAAATCGAAAGTAGGCTAATATGACTTTTCCGTAACTTCCGAACATTAGTCATGAGTGAACATTCGATATTACATGTCATTTTTAGCCTACTTTCGATTTTTGCAAAAAATGAAAGTAGACTTATGAGATCAACACAGGGCGAAAAAAGTGTGTCTGTCTGTGTGTGTGTATGTGTGTGTGTGAGTCTGTGTGTGTGTGTGTCTGTGTGTCTGTGTGTGTGTGAGTGTGTGTACTCTGAATGTCTGTCCCCCCCTATCAATTCAAACACGGTGAATGCGAATTGAACGAAATTTGGTACAAAGGTAGCATTAGCAAAGGACACCTCAGTGTCATGTTTTATATCGCCGCCATCTTGACGGAAACGTAATGGCGGCCACACAAATGTTCAAAGCTTAAATCAAATTGCGACTAACCTAATCATCCGATCTCTACCAAATTTTGCAACAACATACCTTTATGGGGGGAGCATCCTTTGACCAAACTAATAAGTCATCAGCGTAATAGTTTGCGGATGGCGGCCATCTTTGTGTGAAAATCGATTCCCCCTATTAATTCGAACACGGTGCAACCGAATGGAACGAAATTTGGTACAGAGGTAGTACTAACAAAAGGCACCTCAGTGTCATGTTTTATATCGCCGCCATCTTGACGGAAACGTAATGGGGGCCACACAAATGTTCAAAACTTAAATCAAATTACGATTAACCTAATCATCCGATCTCTACCAAAATTTGCAACAACTTACCTTTATAGAGGAAGCATCCTTTGACCAAATAACTAGGTCATTAGCCTAATAGTTTGCGGATGGCGGCCATCTTTGTGTGAAAATCAGTTCCCCCTATTAATTCAAACACGGTGAAACCAAATGGAACGAAATTTGGTACAGAGGTAGCACTAGCAAAGGGCACCTCAGTGTCATGTTTTATAACGCCGCCATCTTGACAGAAACGTAATGGCGGCCACACGAATGTTCAAAGCTTAAATCAAATTACGATTAACCTAATCATCCGATCTCTACCAAATTTTGCAACAACACTAGTGGGTGCAGCAGAAGCAGTATGTGGGAGGACAAGTAGTAAGAAGAGGTGGAAGGAAACACCATGGTGGAATGAGAAGACAAAAGATATAGTAAGGGAAAAGAATAGAGCCTTTAGGAGGTGGTATCAAAATAGGACGGTAGAGACAAGGGAAGAGTACCAGGAAAGAAAGAAGGAGGCGAAGAGAGTGGTGGCTGAGGAGAGAAGGAAGTGGATGGAAGAGTGGACAAAGATGATGGAGGAGGATAGTGAAGGTACAAAAAAGGTCCTGTATGGGATGGTAAAAAATAAGAGGCGGAAGGATCCTACGGATTATGTTAGAATGGTGAACAAAAGGGGACAAGAGATAGAAAATAGGGGAGAACTGAAGAAAATGTGGAAAGAATATTTTGAAGAACTTCTGAACCCAAATGGAAAAGATGGTGAGGAGGAAGAAATCGGGGAAGAGGAAGATGAACTGCAAACAGAAAAGGACTTAACATGGAAAGAAGTGGAAGATGCAGTGAACAAGATGAAAGGAGGGAAGGCACCGGGTGTGGATGAGTTGAGTGTGGAGATGGTGAGAGCAGCAGGAGAGGTGGGGATACAGTGGCTGTACCGAGTGATGAGGACAGCATGGAAGGAAAGGAAGACCCCAGAGGACTGGAAAAAAGGAATCATTGTCCCGATCTTCAAGAAAGGTAGTAGAACAGATTGCAGAAACTATCGGGGAATAACACTGATGAGTCATTGTGCAAAGATCTTCGAGAAAGTTTTGGAAAAGAGAATTAGGACAAGGATAGAAGGAGGGATGAGGGAAGAACAACATGGCTTCAGAGCAGGAAGGTCCACAGTGGATTTGATTTTTGCTGTAAGGCAGTTACAAGAACAGCACTATGAGTATGGAACAGATCTACTGATGGCCTTCCTGGACATTGAGAAAGCATATGACAGTGTATGCAGAAACAAAGTATGGAAGTCCCTGGAGGATAGAGGAGTAGAGAAATGGACTATAAAGAGGATAAAGGAGATGTACAAGGGAAGCGTGAGCTGTGTGAAAGTGGGAGGAGAGAGATCTGACTGGTTGGAACAAAGAAACGGCCTGAAACAAGGAAGTGCACTGTCACCGTTACTTTTCATTGTGGTGATGGATGACATAATGACCCGAGTGGCACAAGTAATTGGGGACGGAAAGATGAAAGCAATGGTGTTTGCAGATGATTTGATGATTTGGGGAAACAAGGAGGAGGAGGTACAGGAACAGTTGGACGTGTGGGAAGGAATAATACAAGGATATGGGATGAAATTTAGCATAAATAAGAGTGAGATGGTGATCACAACAAGGAAGAAGGAAAGAACCACCACGGGAATAACAATTGGTGGGGAACAGCTGAAGAAAGTGGAGAGTTTTAAGTATCTGGGAAGCCTGATACAAGATAATGGAAGAAACGATAGAGAAATAAATGAGCGGGGGAGGCAGGCAGAAGCATTTCGGAGGAGTGTGAGAAGCATGTTATGGAGCAAGGATGTCCCTCAGAACAGCAAAAAGATCATATATCGGACGTACTATGTCCCTATCCTGACGTATGCCTCGGAGACCTGGGTTATGAAAGGAAGGGAGAAGAGCAAAATACAGGCCAGTGAGATGAGGTTCTTGAGAAGCAGTATTGGAGCTACAAAGATGGACAGAATAAGAAATGAGAGGACCAGAGAATTAATGAAGGAGGAACCATTACAGGATGGTATAGAGAAATCTAGACTTAGATGGTATGGACATGTAAAACGAATGGAGGAGAAGAGGATACCCAGGAGAGTACATGAGACGAAGTGGGAAGGAAAGAGACCGAGGGGATGACCGAGAGACAGGTGGCTGAAGGGGGTGGAAGAAAGCGTGAAGAAGAGAGGAGAAGACTGGACAAGGGTGGAGGCTGAGAGATGGTGGGAAGACAGAAGACGTTGGAGAGGCTTGTGTTCCAAACAGACCCGGCCAGTGGCTGGAAACTGTGCAAGATGATGATGATGATCCGATCTCTACCAAATTTTGCAACTACATACCTTTATGGAGAGAGCATCCTTTGACCAATCTAATAGGTTATTAGCCTAATAGTTTGCGGGTGGCGGCCATCTTTATGTCAAAATTGATTCCCCCTATTAATTCGAACACGGTGGAACCGAATGGAACGAAATTTGGTACAGAGGTAGCACTAGCAAAGGGCACCTCAGTGTCATGTTTTATATCGCCACCATCTTGACTGAAACGTAATGGCGGCCACACGAATGTTCAAAGTTTAAATCAAATTACGATTAACCTAATCATCCGATCTCTACCAAATTTTGCAACTACATACCTTTATGGAGGGAGCATCCTTTGACCAATCTAATAGGTCATTCGCCTAATAGTTTGCGGATGGCGGCCATCTTTGTGTCAAAATCGATTCTCCCTATTAATTCAAACACGGTGAAACCGAATGGAACGAAATTTGGTACAGAGATAGCACTAGGAAAGGGCATCTCAGTGTCATGATTTATATCGCCGCCATATTGACAGAAACGTAATGGCGGCCACACAAATGTTCAAAGCTTAAATAAAATTACGATTAGCCTAATCATCCGATCTCTAGCAAATTTAGCAACAACATACCTTTATGGAGGGAGCATCCTTTGACCAAACTAATGGGTCATCAGCCTAATATTTTGCGGATGGCGGCCATGTTTGTGTGAAAATCGATTCCCCTTATCAATTCGAACACGGTGAAACCGAATGGGACGAAATTTGGTACAGAGGTAGCACTAGCAAAGGGCACCTCAGTGTCATGTTTTATATCACCGCTATCTTGACGGAAACGTAATCGCGGCCACCCAAATGTTAAAAGCTAAAATGTAATTACGACCAACCTAATAATCTAGTCTCTACCAAATTTTGCAACACCATATCTTTATGTGGGAAACATATTCAGACCAAACTGCAAGAACATCAGCATAATAGTTTGCAGATGGTGGCCAAGTATGTGTGCAAATCGATTCCCCCTATCAATTCAAACACGGTGAAACCGAATTGAACAAAATTTGGTACAGAGGTAGCACTAGCAAAGGGCACCTCATATTCATGTTTAATATCCCTATAGCACGTTGTATTTCAACAAGCTACTACAACCAACATTCAACCATACTCCTTGAAAAGGACAAAGAGTTATAACAATACCCATGCATTTAGGAGAAAGTAGGCTATATGTTCTTTACTGAACATCTTGTTTCAACATCTTTTCTCATTGTAGTAATTATATCTTTGGTTCTAATGACGGACATTTCCTATTACACTAGCGTTTTCTATTACAATCAACAAAGCGCAGGGTCAAACGCTTCATCGAGTTGGAATCTACTTGCCTGATCCTGTTTTAGGCCATGGAATGTTCTATGATGCCTTATCCCGAGGAAATTCATTTAAAGATGTATAAATTAAACCTAAGGGTCGACGCACAGCGAACATTGTCTGGAAGGAAGTATTGTGAAATAAAGGTTATAAACTATTACATAATGTCGTAATTTTTTAATTCCAATACTGAAAAATAATGCTGCGGAGCAGCACGGCTCTCCTAGTTATTAATAATTGAATCGGTGATTTCAAGAGGGAAACAAGTCCACTTATTTGCAAAATGGTAAGTTGATACGCAGTTATTTACTTATTTATATTGTTTTTATTTACATATTTATTTGTTTATTTAATTATTTATTTAAAAGCTGAAGTAGGAGACCTAGGAAGCCAAATAACCAGTGATGGACGAAATGATGCAAATTAATGGGCAGGAATGCTTTAAGAATTGTAAGAGACTAAGAGGTAACAAAATGTAATGAAACACTTCTACCTCATTTTTCTCAGTTTAACATTTTTCACTACTTTGGTACCATTTGTAAGAAAACTAATAGAGATAGATCCATTAATGTTTTATTTATTTATCAACATCATCCTGTTGAACTGAAGGGATATCCCTTTTAATAATATACAAAATGAAATATTAGTACATTATGCAACGAGCCTATAATGGCAATAATTAAGACACGAGCATATTTATACTTGCTCACCTGATGAGTTAAAACTGAGCAATTCCCTACAAAGCAGGAGGCCATAGCCCTTATGGGATTTGTAAGGCTATTTATTTATTTATTTTTTTATATTTATAAAACGAGCGGAAGCGAGTTTTATAATTTCCATACGAGTGCCTTAATTACCATTATCGGCGAGTTGCATACGACTGTTTATGTTCGACGATAATTATAACTTTATTATATGTTTTAACCGTGGCCTACGTTATATACAAGGCCTGGAAATGAGGCGCCAGTCAACATTGCGAGCGATGGTTCGAACTTGTTCCGTATTTTGCCACTAGGTTCGCTGTCTGGCGCCCTTAATCGTACCGTTTGCATTACGTACAATGTGATTAGTGTGTCTGTATTTGGCGGTAAATAAGGTGTCCTAACGAGTGAGAAAGCTAAGGTGAGTTTAAAACTGACTGGCGAAGAGTGTCGCATTATATTTGTGCTTTCTTTAAGAGCAGTAGACTGCTGTTTGACTGATATTGGGAAGGGTGCTAAGTGGTCTTATTGAACAAGACGTAGTGAAAAGCAAGTTTTAATCCAGTGTACTAGCGTAAATGTGACATGCATGTGTGATAAATACTTTAGATATAAATCACTGAATGCTTTTAATAGAGTAAATTATGTGTAAATATTAGTGTTATTATTGTGTTCGTCCAAAATGGTGTACTGTAGCGTGCCGTATTGTAAATCTCGTCAAGTTAAAGGCAATGGACTTTCGTTTCATAAATTTCCATTGAACAATGACATACTGAAACAATGGGTTTTAGCTGTATCACGTGAGGGGGTAAAACCAGGGTCTTTGTGGACACCAAAACGGTCTTCTACAATTTGTAGCAAGCATTTCAAGGATTCTGATTTTAGTATAAGTACTACAAAGTGAACGCTGTTACCGAACGCATTTCCGACGGTTTTTGAGGACTATCCCGAACATAAACAAGCACAAATATATAGAAATACGCGCAAAAGAGCACGTGTCGATAGAGACATACATATCAACAATAAAAGGACATGTTCAGGTAATTTAAATTTTACGGAAGACTATTGTGATGAACGAATTGAAGAAAACCATGATCAACCACGTGTTAGTGTAGGAACGCAATGTTCTACAATCAAGCAAACTCATTGAAAGTCAACAAAATTAAAATTAAGGAGGGCACTAAGAAAAAAGACAGTATACAGAACTACAATTAAGTCATTGAATCAGAAGATAATTTCATGGAAACAAAAATTACACTCAGTGCAACGTCAGGACAAACTCGATGTTCAAATATTGAAGCTCAAGAGTGAAGCGGATCGTGGGGACTTGAAGGCTAATTTCTTACTTGAACAAATTCGAGCTTTCACGAAACGAAAGTTTAAATACAATGAAACAACAATACAAATATGTGTATTGCTCTCTAATAAATCACCGTCAGCTTACCGCTTACTGAGAGATATAAATATTTTACAACTTCATCATCCACGAACATTGAAAACGTACATTGGGTATACGAACGGAGAGACAGGTGTCACGTCACTTGCAAAAGCTAGGTTGACAGCTGAAGAAAAGTCACCGACTCACGATAATGAGAAGGTTGGTTCATTAATCATTGATGAAATCGCCATAAAGTCTAGACTATTGTATGACAAGAATTTAGACATGTTTCTCGGAATTAGTGATATTGAGAAAAATGCAATTGGAATCGAACATAAATTAGCTAATAAATATTATGCATACTGTTCAAGAGCCTGTCATCCTTCTACAGGATACCTGTTTCGTTCTACTTTACATGTGGACTCACAGGACAACAGTTATCTAGGATAACACTGGACGCACTGACTGCGGTTGAGGAATGCGACTTCAAGGTCATCAGAATAGTGACGGAAAACTGTCAGGCGAATGTGTCAATGTTTGAGGCGCTGTGTGGCGGATGAAATTCGTCACCCGAAAGACGAGCAGAGGCCACTTTTTCTTAGCTTCGATCCGAGTCACATCATTAAGAATGTACGATCACAATATCTGAGTAGAAACTTCTATGTAGATGACAATTTAATAACTAGTGATCATCTCAAGAATCTGTACCCCTTACAGAAAAAGCTAGTAGTAAAGCCAGTTAGAAAATTAAGCAGGAAGGTTGTATATCCAAGCAATTTAGAAAAAAAAAGAATGTGGCAAGAGTCAAATTGGTGTTTACTCCAGAGACAATAGCTGGGCTTAAGAGCATGGAAGTCGTGTGCCCAAATACATTTGAAGATAAGGACAGCCTACACGAATCAACAAAATTCTTGGAAATTTTTAGAAAATGGTTTGATATACATGATATCTGCAATACCACACATGGACTTCATTCCAGAAACATGGACAAGCTTATTTTCGGTGAAGTTAATGATGAGAGACTTTCATGGCTGACCAATGAATTTCTGCCCTACATCTCACAGATTCAAAGTTATCCCGATAAAAAGATGAGACTTACAAAGGAAACGTGTCAAGCTTTGGTGCTAACAACTTCATCAACCGTGTCCTGCATACGATTTCTAATCAGTATCGGCTTCCATTATGTGCTTACGCGGAATCTCTCAAGTGACTATGTAGAACTGCTCTTCAGTCACCTGAGAAATAAGGGAGGTAACAATGACATGATGGACGTGAAATCATGCCTGCATGCCATCGAGTCAACACTTAGCACAGGAATTATCGCATTTTCTAGAAGTGGGAATGTGGAGCTGAGGGAAGATGCAGTCGTAACAGACGCCTTGACCAAGTTTCTGAAGCCTAAAAAATCGCGGAAGGTGCAAAACCCAGCCAAAACTAAAGAAACACCCCAGCTTCCGGCACATATCTTGGAGATTCTTGAAAGCCCTGTTCAAGAAGTATAACACTCAAAACCGTTGTGGCTTTAATTAGTCTTTCTATGAAACGTTAACATATTTTTTTTAGTTTGCTCAGAATACAAATGGAAATAATGACGCTTAATTTATTAATTAATAAATAATATGAAAATATGCGAGATTCATTTTGTATCAGAAGGTTTAACACCCACATTAAAAAAAGAAATCTCCAAAAATTCCTATAAACACAGGAGATATCAGGGAAATGGTGAAGGTCAGCACAAAACAAGAACCAAATTTTGAAGAAAAAAAAAGATAAAAATAATTACCATTTGAATTTTGGAAATTTTTGGTTGGTTGGTTGGTTCCTTAGTTTAGGGGCTGCGACAACGTGGTCATGTAGCCCCGTGTACTTTGGGTGTGTGTAGAATCTGTCTGATAACCGGTGTTAATTGTGATGACTGTATTAGTGTGTGTATCTGTTTTTTTTTATTTTTTTATTTTTATTTTTTATTTTTTTATTCAAGTAGGGACTGCAACTTTGAATTTTCAAATAGTTCCTACTTTTGCCGCCAAGCACCACCGTCAACGACTACTAGGCCTAGTTCAGAACTAGCTACTAGACGCCACCGCAGTCGGCTCTTGGCAACGAACGTAGCAACCTAAGAGCGTTGTTTACATTCTTAACCTATCCAATTTAGTTTCACACAGGTGTAATTAGTGGAAAGATCTTAACATGCCATAAATCTATGGCATGGGCTGAGCTTCTATGCCCAAGATAGCGGGTTCAAACCCGGCCGAAGCCGTCGGATTTTTAAGAGCGTTAAAATCCCTCAGTATGCCTTCCTTCGGAGGGGAAGTAAAGCCGGCGGTCCCATGTCATAGATTTATGGCATGTTAAAGATCTTTCCACTAATTACACCTGTGTGAAACTAAATTGGATAGGTTAAGAATGTAAACAACGCTCTTAGGTTGCTACGTTCGTTGCCAAGAGCCGACTGCGGTGGCGTCTAGTAGCTAAGTTCTGAACTAGGCCTAGTAGTCGTTGACGGTGGTGCTTGGCGGCAAAAGTAGGAACTATTTGAAAATTCAAAGTTGCAGTCCCTACTTGAATTAAAATAACTTTGCTTCTAATAGCAAGGTGTGTGTGTTTCGTTGGAAATGTATATCATTGTTGTACAAGATTTATGACAGGCTTTGTTATAATATTATAATCGTTATTGTTGTGGCTCCTTAAGCTGTATGTGCCTTCTGTAACGCAATAATTGTAAATACTGTTTTCGGAAGTGTTATAGATGTAACTTATTTGCCGAACATAAATAAATCCTAACTGAGCAGCATCTGATGATGTTCGCTTGATGAACGAAACTAGTCACGCAATTTAGCCCCCCCCCCCCCCCCCATTTGTGTGAGAAGTGTTTTATTAAGTGTATAAACATTTCATATACTTTATTTCAGGCACTAGTAAATCAATTGTAACTCTCCACCCAATCTAATTGAGTTGGTTGGTTGGTTGGTTCTTAAGTTTAGGGGCTGCGACAACGCGGTCATGTAGCCCCATGTACTTTGGGTGTGTGTAGAATCTGTCTGATAACCAGTGTTAATTGTGCTGACTGTATTAGTGTGTGTTATCTGTTTTTTAATTCAGGTAAGGACTGCAACTTAGAATTTTTCAAATAGTTCCTACTTTTGCCGCAAAGTGCCACCGTCAACGATTACCAGGCCAAGTTCAGAACTTAGCTACTAGACGCCACCACAGTCGGCTCTTGGCAACGAACGTAGAAACCAAAGAGCGTTGTTTACATTCTTAACCTATCCAATTTAGCTTCACACAGCTGCAATTAGTGGAAGGTTCTTTAACATGCCATAAATCTATGAAATGGGACCGCCGGCTTTACTTCCCCTCCGAAGGAAGGCATACTGAGGGATTTTTAACGCTCTTTAAACAATCCGACGGCTTCGGCCGGGTTTGAACCCGCTATCTTGGGCATAGAAGCTCAAATCTAATTGAGTACACTCGTGTTCACCGACTGAAAAGCGATTCTATCAATAGATTACTTTGGCAACATTTAAAAGAGTGCTTCTAATATTCCAAAGTGAAGAACATACCGACAAAGTTTGAGGCCAAACGGATTAAATTTATAACGCAAGAGCCTTTTCTTATCGAAGTAGTAAACAAGTAGTTCCGTGAAGAACTATACAGCCTATTTATAACGCAAGAAACTTTTCTTATCGAAGTAGCTCCCCCAGGGGCTCACCTCTAGTGAGACGTGGGTTGGCGACCACGGGGCCCCAGCTGAGTCTGGCATTGCTTCCACTTACTTGTGCCGGGCTCCTCTCTGTCTTCTTTCCTGTCGACCTCACTTGGTCAACTCTTGTTCTCTTCCGACCCCGACGGTATTAGGGTATCCGAGGCATAGGAAGTCTCTTCCTTTCCCGCCTTAATTGGCCCTTGTCTCATCTTTTCTGATTCCCTCCTTCTGCGAGGGGTCAGCCTTCTTTTTATTTTCATGTTATCTCCTGCCTTCTGCTCAAGGCCCTCAAGGAGGCCGGGTGTATGTAGCCCCACCACTTTTGGTGCACCCTAGATAATGCTACACCCTCAGGGGCTCACGGCTGGTGAGTTCGGGAGTTGGCGACCCCGAGGGATTACTGAGCTGGGTCCGTTTTCCCCTTTTGTCCTTTACCTTTGGGGCGGACCCTCTCCTCTTTCAGTTTCCTATCTGCCTTTCATGGCTCTCCTTTCTTCCAAGTCCCTCAATCCGCATTCTTCGAGGGTTGAGGGCATTTCTTTTCCTCCTGTCCTTTATTTGCCTTATTCTCCTTTAGTTTTCCATTTCTTCTTCTAGTATGTAGGTTAGTAGTTGGTTTTAGTTTTAAGTTTGCATTGCATTTTCATCTCACGATCACCCAAACCATCAGGGGCCGATAACCTAGATGTTAGGCCCCTTAAAACAACAATTATCATCATCATTATCGAAGTAGCAAACAAGTAGTTCCGTGAACAACTATACAGCCTATACGTATCCAGAATTTCAGTTTGATTGTTATCATAGATTAATAGATATTGAGTACCGTCTACATATTTCGGATGGACGCCATGATGGATTTTTATATAATACGCCATAGAGTTATGTACTATTAGATGACGATTTTTGCGTATGTTCATTTCGATAGCATAATTAATACACAAGAAATATAAACTTAATTTTAAAAGTGCGCACAGCCGCAGTCTTGAGCTTATGTGAACAAGTGAACTAAATTAGATGCCAGTGCATTATAATGTTTATAAACATCTTCTATACCAAGTTTTATTGCGTTTGGATCGTTAAATCGCGACAAGAGTCCATATAAAAGTTTCAACTTCGCTTGGACGCAAATGTTTGTTTTCTAGTTAACAGGCTTTTGAAAGTATGATAGGTGAACTTCTAGTAGTGTCCTTCATCACCGTACACACTTTCAGCGTGATATCGGTAATAGTTTCGGAGATATAGAAAGCCGATGAAATATTTCGCACAGCCACCATGTTAGATTGGTGAGACGTAATAAAATTTGAAGGACACGGTCGGGGTCAGCCGAAATAGTACTATGACCTTATCGACTTTCATTGAAATCTCTCCAGCCGTTTAGAAGTTATTAGAGGGACACACACACATACGCAGACACATACACACACACACACACCGACAAAAGGTGATCTCATAAGCTGGTGTGATTAGTTACCACGAACCATTGGATCAACCAATTAAAGGTTTCCATTAACAGACAGAATTCTGAGTGTGCTCAGAATCGAACCAAATTTGAGCGTTAAGGAACATGAGGGAGATATTAGCATATGCAAAACAAGAAAGAGAGAGAGAGAGAGCAGGTTGCTTAAACATCTGAATATATTTAATCCTTGAAACTACAAATGAACCATATATAAATTTAGAAAATCATTTTTAAACACGTTCTTGACAGTGCATTGGGTGTTGAACCCAGAACAATACAAACATGTTTTACATTGAGTAGTCCTTGCTCCATTAATATAACAAATGGCAAAGAAGAAATGGTGTAGCTAACTTCCATACATATGGAACACTTTGAGTTCTAGCGGCTTCGGTGGCGTAGTCGGTAGCATGCTGAACTGCTGTTCCCATGATAGCGGGTTCAAACCCGGCCGAAGTCGTCGGATTTTAAGAGCGTTAAAAATCCTTCAGTATGCCTTCCTTCGGAGGGGAAGTAAAGCCGGCGGTCCCATGTCGTAGATTTATGGCATGTAAAAGATCCTTTCACAGACTAAACTTGTGTAAAGCAAAATTGTTAGGTTAGATTTCGTCAGAACGCTCTATCAAAGTTCCAACGTTCACCACTAGGTATCATTGATATCTGGTGGCGAAAGTTGGACCTACTTGAAATTGAACGGAACTTGTAGCTCACCCTTTAGGGTGTCCGCTGGAAGCAGCTACAGACTCAGGCGAGCCGAACTTGTCCTCGGACACTCCCGGCACAAAAAGCCAAACGATAAATAAATAATAACTTTGAGTTCTTAACCCAAGATTTGTTTTAACATAAGAAAGGAAAAAGGTGAAACACCTTTCTATAAAGAAAACCTTTGTGAAAGTTACACAGATCATTTGGTCTGAAAGAAAAGAATAGAAACATAGCCTATAGAAAGAGCTATGACGGTCAGGAACCCAATCCTGCCGCATCTTATGAAAGAGAAAACGTTATGAAAGCTATCAACATTTAAATGAAAGCAAGCCATGAATGTGTTCCTAAAAGGAAAATAGCAAAAGCCAGTAGATATGTAAGTTTGCCTTTAAAATCTGGACAGGAAAATGGCTAAGGTGAGCCGCTACGTAAGTCGTTCCTCGAACAAAATGAAGAAGATTATAGTAACTATGCTCAGGCAAGTTAACTAAACATGTTAATTTAGAAATGCCATTATGCTTGTAAAGTACAAATTACACTGGACATAATACATAGCTTGTAGAAATACACAGTTTACTTAGCTTTTTAGTTTTGAAGATTAGCAATCTTAGAAGAATTCCGAACAGCTGACGACATTAGATATATGTCACACGTGGTACACTTGAGTATGCAGGAAGGTTGAAGCACTTGTAGAATGTTGTAGCATTCTCAAAAAAATAGCTTTCTAGAAAGGTCATCGAAGACGAAAACATAGGTAATAAACCTATTCACGTTGTAGAAGGTGCATAACGAAACAGTTTCTCGTTGCACGAATGATGTGACGTTCACACATGAAGAACGTTCATTTTTCTAACATGTCGTTTGAAACACAAAGATGGCGATCAAGTTTAGATCACGAAGTTAAGATGTC
Source organism: Meconema thalassinum (assembly GCA_946902985.2). Lineage (NCBI taxonomy): Eukaryota > Metazoa > Arthropoda > Insecta > Orthoptera > Tettigoniidae > Meconema > Meconema thalassinum. The sequence continues at coordinate 412,710,545 of OX336393.1, forward strand.
TTAAAGACATTGCGAAGTGTAGTTACGACTTCTGGATACAGAATTTACGATGATACATTACGATTAGATGAATTTTAAGTCCGATAAACAAGACTGGTGAGTAGCTCCAAGTCTGCAAGGAAAATCACTTATAGGTTAAGATATGTTGTCTTGGCGAATTACGTGTTGTCATTAAAGAAAGTTTAAGTCCTGGACGGCATGTCGCAGGTGCAGCGAAGTTTGCCAAAGGTGACCGAAGCAGGCGTTCGTGGATAGCATCACCGACTAGTTGTCTTGATGAAGTTCCAAGTAATCACAAAGAATACAGCCTAGCGAGCCGTTTAAATAGGCGACCAGCTAATGTTCCAGGACCTTCCATAGCACGCAATTGGAGAAGACGTGCTGTGATTGGCCGAAGCTAGGAGGCCGAACCAAGACCGACTACAATATCTCAGACCGTAACATCGAAACCAAGATGGCGGAAATCGTAGGGGAACAGCTGTAGCAACTGGCGGGCATGGCGCCATCGAAATAGCGGCAAATTCGAAGACAAACATTCGCATATTTGATTAAATTCCGCCAGAAATTACAAGTTTTTATGTAATAAGGCACAAATTCAATATGAAACCCTGACGTATTTCGCTACAAGCAACGAGAACAGACAGTAGCTAAAAATACAGACATAAAGAAAGCAGAGGTAAAAGACATTATGTTAAAAAATGCAAATATTTCTAAATGGAACTACAAGAATAGTCAACCAACAACAAAGTCAACCCCTGACACTATACAGCCCATGAAGTGCCTAGGCAAATATAAAATGCAAATATAAATGGTTGTTGCTTATATTAGGGGCTACGACATCGTGGTCTTGTAGGCCCATGTATTGGTGTGTGGAATTTGTGTGATAACCTGTGTTGTTGTTATGGCTGAACTAGTGTGTTTGTAAATTGGGTATTGTAGTGGGAAGGAAGCGGCCATGGCCTTAAGTTAGGAACCATCCAGGCATTCGCCTGGATTAGAAGTGGGGAAACCATGGAAAACCACTTCCAGGATGACTGAGGTGGGAATTGAACCCTCCTCTACTAAGTTGCTTCATGAGGCTGAGTGCACCCCATCCCAGCCCTCACATGAGAATTAAATTTCTTGGCAGAGCCGGAGAATCAAACCCGGACCTCCGGGACGACAGCCAAGAATGCTAGGCACTACACAACGAGGTGGTCTAAAACAGATTGGTACCACTGAACGAAAGTAGAACGAGCGATAATATTCTCTATAGTACATTAATTAGCCAAAATACCTTATCAAACAACGAGAAATAAATCAGGGAATGATGTTTTAAAAGATGCTTCCTCCTCCGATGTATGTGACCCACCCAGCCATCCCAAATAGCATTGTGACTCACAATTTGGCTTTAGGAGAGAAAGATGCACAATCCAGGCAATTCGAAGTCTTCAAACTGAGATTGCGTCTACCCTGTCAGTACCGAAGGGAAAGTTACAATCCATATTCATTGACTTCTCCAAAGCTTTTGACTCGATTAGCAGGAAGAAAATATTGGAAAAACTAGACGACTATTGAGAGGTAACAGCTACACTAAACATCTTGTCAAAAGTATTTTAGGCTCTAACAATATAGTCATTAACGATGGCATTACAACATCAAGCCCAATTGAGCAGACTACAGGCATGCTGCTACAAGGAGACCCATTAAGCCCTCGTGTTATTTATCACTGCTATGGCAGATAATATCACAGATATATTATCAGAGCGGGTAATCTCATTTATATACGCAGATGACATGGTGCTCGCTTCAAGTTCACAGGTCGAATTGCAATCTGCTCTCGACCCCTTTGAATTATGGGTGTTACACAATGACCTTAGGTTAAACAGAAACAAGACTAAATCTATGACCTTTAGGAAAGGGGGAAAGCCAGCAATTTTCCACATTGCAGGAAAACCGCTTGAGGGTGTACCACATTACAAGTAGTCCTACTTAGGTCCTACATTAGTCAACTGGCAATGTTTTCACACTGCAAATCAAGGATAGACCCAGCGTCACTACCAAAGCCTTCAACGACATAAAACATTTGACTAAGCTATCTATAAAAACAGCCTTAAAACTTTTGCGGTTAAATGTTACCCGTATTGTGACTTATGGACTGGAGAGCATTTGGACACATTTAAATATGAAGTATTTGGAACAATATGGAGAAACTGAAGGCGACTTACATAAAGAAGGCCTTGGGTTTATCAAAGTATACACCTTCAAGACCGGTGTAAGAGGTGACTCGCGAGGTTTATAATGTAGAAGAACTCAGACTTCAAATGCTGCTACCTTCTACTCCAGGATATGTAAAACTCATGGACACACTAGAGCCAAAGAACATTGGTAGGATTTTTGCGCCACGGACACTATGATTTTTGACGATTGGAAGAGTGGGGGGGGGGGGGGGGGGGTGCGAGCTGAGACCATTGAACTGTCGGTACTATTGGAACAACTCCTCCCATGGTAACCCTCGCTGAAAACTGCTTCCTGGTGCACTGCCAGGCGTAACTAGTCGCACCAAAAACTGTCATACCATTTAACTCTAGGTTGCATGTCAGCTGATATGTCGTGATTCTTTTCATATATTTGAACGTACGTACCTCTGTGCAACGTTACATGTATGGTATTTTCCAATAATACGGTAGGTTTACGGTCTACTTTATTTCGAAGTAGCCTATTCTGCGTTTATGGATATGTCTTACATCAAATTTTGACATAGGCCTAAATAGCACGTATGGCAAATACACGTAGGCCCTATTGTAGGTTATAAGTTATTAAGTTAGTCACAGAATTATAACCTACGTCTAGCTTATATTACAGATTTCCATGGAAACGCCCAGATGTAGGCCTATTAAAGAAATGGGTTATAGCTGTGAAAACTTTTATAAACATGCTACTTGTTTCATTCAAATAGAAACAAACCACTGCTTAAAGATGATGCGGTACCTGCAATTTGCAATTTCCCACAGCATCGGCTTTAGCCACCCAAGAAAAGACCGAGAGTTATTGAACGACAAGTAGCCTAATATTTACTGTTACTTTCTTCATCAGCATAGGCATAAAATTTCACATTTTCCAGTATACTTTTATGATGTCAGTCTTGGAGACGATAAAAATAATTCGGCTTAAGGGATCTTCCCTGCAGGACCTGTTTGTTTGCTGTATGACTTATGTGAGGTCGAAGTTTCGACCTGCTTTGAAGAAAAAGAAGCTTGTAGTTTTTACGTGACCGTTAATCTTGTGATCATGAGCCAAGGGACCTCCATTTTACGTGGAATCCGAACCACAGGACATGGCATTTCACTTCCAAAATCTCACTTGCAATGACCGTGAATCAAACCTGGTCCACCTTGGTGAGAGGTGAATAGCTTGACCACTGCGCCACCATGCCCCATTGCTTTGAAGAATATTGAACATGTGGTTGTTTTGTATAAATAAAGCAGGCTATGTATTTTTGTTCACCAAGCATCTATTTAATTGTTTAGTTATAGGCTTATGCATATTCACACACATATGAATGTTGAATACCAATTAACATACTTTTTCTTCTTTATTGTTAGTCATTACCAGCCTAACCTTATTTTTATTTTATTTTAATGTATGTACGACTTGTATTTTTTGCCAGTAGGCCTATAACTTAGTTATTGTGTATGCTGCCTTTGATCTAAGGATAAAATGATGAACAATCAGGCTGCAATATAATATTTAATGTTGGCATATATTCCTAGCCATTTTAAGTATCAAATTACTATGATATTTTGAAATATGTATTTCGGCGTAAGTTCAGTTTAGTTTACCATTCGCCTAAATGTTCAAAAGTACCTCTTTTACTTGTATCTCGTCGTACATATGTACATCATCCTTTTGTTCGTATACGTCAAACGTGAGATCACGGTGACGTCACTGATCTCCCTAAATATTCCTCAGATACCGGTGTATCGGAAGGTATAGTTCAACCGAAGATACCATGCTATATTCTGCACATTAAGACATGAATCTTTGATATTCCTAGGGAATAACAATTAGTTTACTGTATGATTTTAGATTTTATTCATTATATGCATGGGCATTGGCTGCAATAAACCCCTTATTATTATAGGCTATAGGTGAATTTCCAGCTGTGGATGCCATTATTCACATCAACCATCGTCAGAACAGTACTGCCAACCTCACCATTACGGTACTAGCCGCACCAACACTCGACCATTCTAACCTACGTTTTGTCCAATCCAATGGTTACAGCCTAACACGTCCAGATCAATGGTTTTGTATCAATCTGCCCCGATAGCTGCGCGCAATCAAAGCCGCAGCCTTCGATTTGTCCAATCCAATGGTTTTTTACAATGGTTACAGCTTAACGCATCCAGAACAATGGTTTTTGACAATGGTTATAGCCTAACGCGTTCCGATGACTGCCTTTTTTTTAACAACAGTGATCTGCTAATAGATGTAGTCTCTTCCGCTGTCTATAACCCACCCACCATCCCAATTTATAACACGACTTAGGCCTATATAGTGAAATTTCAGTTGTGTCGGCCAGTGGGCGTGGCTTATTTGACAAATAAGATATTGCCAACCCTATGTATAGGTAAACACGGCTGTAGGTTGTTTGTTTTGAGCGTAGAGAGCTGTGAGATCGCACTCGCTTCTATCTGTATCGGGACATCCTGAACTAACTCCAACAGATGGCGCATAAGTACTCTCATTAGTACTTTATTTCAAATAGCATTTGCCAATAACACACAATTGATGTTACAAACTCTTTAAAATGAAAATTTACTGTATTATGAACTTGTCATTCTTCAAATTCGATGTGTATAGAATTCCAACGGACATACATACTATCTTATTAATGTTTTTAATACAAAAACAAACCTAACCAGCAACTAACGCCCCAGTCCCCCTTGCTTGTGGTAGCCTACTAACAGTAATTTTCGGCCAGGCAGTAGGCCTACCTAACCTAGTAACAGACATAAATGTATATACAAAAACAAACCTAATTTGGGGATAACTCCCCAGGCCCCCTAGCTTGTGATACTAACAGGAGCATAATTCTATTTACATACCTGTTGCATTTAAAATCACTGCTTCCATCAGATTACAGTACCCACTTGAATTTTTTCCACAAGCACACAAAGATTATTGATTCATGATTCTTATAGAATATATTTACACTTAAAGAACTTGACACTTTAGAAGACACTGTCACTGCTGGTATGTCATTAAAACTACCATCATCTACTTTAACAAACAGGAGTTGTGTAGGACGGTTGATTTGGGAAAATTGTCGAAATGGTATCAGGGGTTAGTATGGCAATTTTCATAACCACAAATTTAGGTTCGAAATGTTTAAGTTAACAAATACAACTGTTTTAACTTCGAAAATGATCCCGGTGAATATTTCTCATCCACTTCTCTTTCAAAGATTTGTCTTTAGGAAATTTTAAAGTTGAAGTATCTTCAGCAGTATTAAATTTACAGGCAGGTACACAGTAATGACAATAAACAGCCAATGCTTCTCACATTACGTATCTTCGGCATTTATAATTATTCACAGTACACTTCACTACTTAAGGTACACTATTACAATATATAACAGCTCGAAATCACTTGAAATATGCGACATTTGAACGAAATTCTCGCAGCAGACCCACTTAAATGTTGGTTGACCAAATGTAAACAATCCCCTACGATTACCGCCATTTTCTACGATATCGATAGTGGCATTATGGTCTGATTTATTGTAGTCGGTCTTGGCCGAACAAATGGGAGCGTAACTATGGTAGCCAGTTCCTGTTCAGCTTTCTTGTCGTGCAGACTTAATGTAATGCTTCACTAAAACACTTGGAGAAATGTCTTAAAAGCGAGCATGGCGTATGAAATAATACGTAAGTAATTTACAATAGTCTTAATTTGAAATAGAAGAATTATTACAAAATCAAAGATCACGAACACATGGTGACCGAATAGAGGTTATGAGAAACAAGAAGTTCCGTGACGAACTAAAGAGCCTACTTTTCTTAAAATTTAAGATCCATGCCAATGATTAATCTATATGTATCTATCTGTAATAATGACGAAATTAAGTTGGTAATATCGAAATTTCTAATTAGTTCGAAATACTGTATACCTGGCATAATGTAGCCTAATAAAGTAGGCTACTACAGTTGGCAGCCCTGGTGACTGAATATATTCTTAGTTTCATCTCTTAAAATAAGGTTGAAGTCCAATGGATAGCATGGACGTTACATGCAGTTAAACATTGGATCTAACAGCGTGCGTAGAATCATGTTGGCAACAATGTCATGCATGTATTGGTCAGAAATAATCTGAAATGATATGATCTATTGTTGTGCCAATGTTGAATGACATCCATTAGTTAGTACAGAAGTTACATGCATTTTAAAATTGGACTTATCAGCAGGCTTAGTATCATGTTGGCAGCACTGACGTATATTACTTACTCCAAATTAATCTAGACTGCCAGGTACTATACCTGTGCAAGGTTTAGAGCTATTGGCTTGCATACTTTCTGATATATTGATATTAGGGTAACAAAAATAGAGACAGCATTTATTAACAGTTGGCAGCCCTGGTTGCTCTTAAGAATACGTATAGTCATATCTGTTATGGTACACATAGCACATACGAAACGTGGTTGAAATCCAAATGATAGAATAGAAGTTACATGTATTTAAAGTTGGACCTTTCAGCAGGCTTAGAATCATGTAGGTAGCACTGACGTATATAAATTACTCCAAATTAATATAGAATGGCAGGTATTATACGTTTGCATAGTTTAAAGCTGTCCGCTTGCATACTTTCTGATATATTGGTATTTGAATAAATGAACTGAGAGCAATCAATAACAGTTGGCAGCCCTGGTGGTTCTTAAGAATATGCTCAGCTATATATGGTTATGTACACCCAGTTGGTAGCACTGACATCATTTTCAAATGTGGCCGTGAGATATGCAGGTATAGATCTTTACTCCTACCAAATTTTCTTTCGATTGCTGCAGCCGTTTAGGAGTAGATAGGGAGGGGGGAGGGGACACACACACAGCCAGCCAGACAGACAGACAGACAGACAGACAGACGGACAGACAGACACACATTTGCCCGGATCGATCTCATAAGTCTACTTTTTCGTCATTTTTGCAAAATGTGAAAAGTAGGCTAAAAATTAATTCTGTCTGACTGACGTAAATCGCCTAAACTTGAAAAATTAATAAATTAATTTATTCGCAAATGCGAACATAAGCCTATTTTTTTATAAATGAAAATAGGCTAAAAAGTGGTAGACTATTAATTTAATTGTAACATCAACACAGTTAAAGCTACAGCAGTTTACCAATGTCACCATCTATAATAGTGTTATTGGTTTTACGTTCCTCTTAACTTCTGTGGCTTCTAGAGACGCTGGGGTGCCGGAAGTTTGCCCCGAAGGGGATCCTTAAGGAGCCAGTAAATCCATTGGCACAGTTCCCTCGAGCTTACGCATCCTGCTTGCGGCAGGTTTCGATCCTACACCCTTGGGAACAACAGGCGAGAACGTTATCGATTAGGTTTGCCAGGCGTTCCGTTTTCCCCGGAACAATTCCGGTTTTGCTTGTTAGGTTCTCCGTTCCGTTTTAATCTTTATGTTCGACCCTCACTATTATGTGTTTGAAAACTGTATCATAATGATGGTCATTATAACACCGTTTTTCATTACGATACAGTTTCTCCAGCCAATCAGAGCTCGTTCATTGACCAATTAGGAAACGATAATTTCGCGCATGCGCTCAAAATCCAACATGTCGGACATAAACACAACATCGAACTATAATAAATTACCGACATGGAATACCCACCGTCCATATGTTCGCGTAAATAAACTGGCGAATATGAGACAAGAAATAGCACAGTACCTTAAAATCACTAACACTAATTTCTACACAGAGCATTGTCTTCAAATGACTGCGGTGACAATATTACTGAGGGACGGCTGATGTAAACATATGGCTGCATATGGCATTGAGAGCCCACAGAGCGCATGCGTCGGCCGTTCAAAGCTCTTGAAAGTCGAAGGTATAACACTCTGCGATCACAAAATTCCAGTAGCTGACTCTCAACAGATATTTATGAATATTTATGTTAAAACATATAATAAAGTTATAATTATCGTCGAACATAAACAGTCGTATGCAACTCGCCTATAATGGTAATTAAGACACTCGTATGGAAATTATAAAACTCGCATACGCTCGTTTTATAAAAAATACTCGTGTCTTAAGTATAGCCATTATAGGCTCGTTGCATAATGTACTATTAACGGAACGCCAAATATTTCGTTTTTTGGTTAATACCTCGTATATTCAATTTCGCACCAAAGTCCCGCTTGAGCAATCCATGCTTGACGTGATTGGCGATTGTTGTTAGTGACGTCAAATAGCACCGGCATCGGCACTCCGGCCGCGTTGCATCACTTTATTGAGTGGTAGGGTACAGGTGCTAGTTTGAAAGAGAAAATGATTTCTATGTCTGTGTCAGATGGATGGGTGCATGTTACAACTTAGATTTATTAGGGGCAACAAAATTAAGGAATATCTTAGTCCTTGTGATGTTCATACTCAGCATTTTACCCTCCAATGATTTTACGGAGAGTTTTTTCTGTCATCAATATCAAAAGGAGAGATGATAGAAACAGATCTCCATTAGTTTGATAAAACAAGAATTGTTCACATATTTAAATTGACGAAAATTGTAGTGAATTTTATCAGAAGTTAGCCTACTCACAGATGAAAAGAATCCTTGCAAAGGGTCGTTCAAATGAAAAGTATTTGTAAGTTGCTGGTGTCATGGGCCTATATGATACGAGGGCTATTCCAAAACTAAGGTCCGTTTTTTTTATTTAAGCCCGTAGTAAGTGCTCACGCTGCAACAAGCGTGCGCGTTACCTCCCGGCATCCTTTGTGAACGAGCAGGCGTCCTTTGCAGCTGTGTAGCTAACCTGTATGCTGAACTATGCATCTTTACAGTGTTCAAGATTATTCGCCCGCCGCGTGTGAGGTACGATCTGTGATACTTTTTTGGGTGCAAGAAACATGTCGGCTGCAAACATTCATCGTCAGCTTTGTGAGATGTATGGCGATAATGCAATGACGGAAGGTAAAGTGCGAAAATGGGTACGCGAGTTCAAAAGTGGCTGTGAAAATGTTCATGACGAAGAACGCTCAGGTCTGTGATCACAGATGACTTGGTGACTGCATTTGACACGAAAATTCACTAGGACCGAAGATTCATGATAACCACTCTATCAATGGATTTTCCTCAAGTGTGAATTCTTGGTTGTCAGAGCAGGCGGCAAACTTTTATGCAGAGGGATTTGAGAACTTAGTTTTAAGGTATGACAAGTGCCTAAATAACGAGGCAACTGTGTAGAAAAATACAGGAAGGTATGTAAAACCTAAAAATAAATATGGTTTCAAAATAAAATGTTCGGTTAATTTTAAAAAAATAAACGGACCTTAGTTTTGGAATAGCCCTCGTATATCAGCAATATCTAGTTTTAATTTTGTGTACTTGATTATGTAATGATTATTTTATACGCATGTGTAGGCTATTAGGCTATTTGTTACAAATTTTAACAACTTTGATTTAAACAAGAAGTTCCGTTAAGAACTATACAGCCTACTTTTCATGCCAATGATTATTCTACAGAATATGAACCTATCTAGAACAATGACGAAATTAAGTTGCTAATATCGAAATTTCCAATTAGTTCGAAATACTGTATACCTGGCATAATGTATCCTAATAGAGCACTACAGTTGGCAGCCCTGATGACTGAATATATTCTTAGTTCCATCTCTTAAGGTACAAAATACAAAATTTGCTTGAAGTCCAATGAATCGCATGGACGTTACATGCAGTTAAACATTGGATCTAACAGCGCGCGTAAAATCATGTTGGCAACAATGTCATGCATGTATTGGTCAGAAATAATCTGAAATAATATGATCTATTGTTGTGCCAATTTTGAATGAAATCCATTAGTTAGTATAGAAGTTACATGCATTTTAAAATTGGACCTATCAGCAGGCTTAGAATCATGTTGGCAGCACTGACATATATTAGTTACTCCAAATTCGTCTAGAATGCCAGGTACTATACGTGTGCAAATTTTAGAGCTATTGGCTTGCATACTTTCTGATATATTGATATTAGGGTAACAAAAATAGGGACAGCACATATTAACAGTTGGCAGCCCTGGTTGCTCCTTAGAATACGCATAGTCATATCTGTTATGGTACACATAACACATACGAAATTTGGTTGAAATCCAAATGATAGTATGGAAGTTGCATGTATTTAAAGTTGGACCTGTCAGCAGGCTTAGAATCATGTTGGTAGCACTGACGTATATAAGTTACTCCAAATTAATATAGAATGTCAGGTACTATACGTGTGCATAGTTTAAAGCTGTCGGCTTGCATACTTTCTGATATATTGGTATTTGGATAAAATAAATTAGGAGCATTTATTAACAGTTGGCAGCCCTGGTAGGTCTTAAGAATACGCTCAGTCATATCTGGTTATGTACACATACAACATACGAAATTTGGTTGAATTCCAATTGATAGTGTAGAAGTTATATGCATTAAAAAATTGGACCTATCAGGAGGCTTATAATCATTTTGGCAACACTGCCATGTTTGGCCTCCTGGAAATTAAACTGAAATATTATGGTCTGTACGTGTGCCAATTTTGAAATAGCTCCCATTCATACTTTCCAAGATATCCAACATGGAGCTCAAATTTCAATTGCGATTTTTTAGCAGTTGGTAGCACTGACATCATTTTCAAATATGGCCGTGAGATATTCAGGTGTAGATCTTTACTCCTACCAAATTTTGTTTCGATTGCTGCAGCCGTTTAGGAGTTGATAGGGGGGGACACACACACAGCCAGCCAGACAGACAGAAGGACAGACAGACAGACAGACAGACAGACAGACAGACAGACACACATTTGCCCGATCTCATAAGTCTACTTTTTTCTCATTTTTGCAAAATGTGAAAAGTAGGCTAAAAACAAGATGTTCAGGAAAGAACATATAGCCTACTTTCTCCTAAATGCATGGGTATTGTTATAACTCATTGTACTTTTCAAGGAGTATGATTGAATGTTGGTTCTAGTAGCTTGTTGAAATACAACGTGCTATAGGGATATTAAATATGAATATGAGGTGCCCTTTGCTAGTGCTACCTCTGTACCAAATTTCGTTCAATTCGGTTTCACCGTGTTTGAATTGATAGGGGGAATCGATTTGCACACATACTTGGCCACCATCTGCAAACTATTGGGCTGATGTTCTTGCAGTTTGGTCAAAGGATGCTCCCTCCATAAAGGTATGTAGTTGCAAAATTTGGTAGAGATCGGATGATTAGGTTAATCGTAATTTGATTTGAGCTTTGAACATTCGTGTGGCCGTCATTACGTTTCAGTCAAGATGGCGGCGATATAAAACTAGACACTGAGGTGCCCTTTGCTAGTGCTACCTCTGTACCAAATTTCGTTCATTCGGTTCCACCGTGTTCGAATTGATAAGGGGAATCGATTTTCACACAAAGATGGCCGCCATCCACAAAATATTAGGCTAATGACCTATTAGTTTGGTCAAAGGATGCTCCCTCCATAAAGGTATGTTGTTGCTAAATTTGCTAGAGATCGGATGATTAGGCTAATCGTAATTAGATTTAAGCTTTGAACATTTGTGTGGCCACGATTACGTTTCCGTCAAGATGGCGGCGATATAAAACATGACACTGAGGTGCCCTTTGCTAGTGCTTCCTCTGTACCAAATTTCGTTCATTCGGTTCCACCGTGTTCGAATTAATAGGGGGAATCAATTTTGACATAAAGATGGCCGCCACCCGCAAACTATTAGGCTAATGACCTATTAGATTGGTCAAAGGATGCTCCCTCCATAAAGGTATGTTGTTGCAAAGTTTGGTAGAGATCGGATGGTTATATTAGTCGCAATTTGATTTAAGCTTTAAACATTTGTGTGGCCGCCATTGCGTTTCTGTCAATATGGCGGCGATATAAATCATGACACTGAGATGCCCTTTGCTAGTGCTATCTCTGTACCAAATTTCGTTCCATTCGGTTTCACCGTGTTTGAATTAATAGGGGGAATCGATTTTGACACAAAGATGGCCGCCATCCGCAAACTATTAGGCGAATGACCTATTACATTGGTCAAAGGATGCTCCCTCCATAAAAGTATGTAGTTGCAAAATTTGGTAGAGATCGGATGATTAGGTTAATCGTAATTTGATTTGAGCTTTGAACATTCGTGTGGCCGCCATTACGTTTCAGTCAAGATGGCGGCGATATAAAACTAGACACTGAGGTGCCCTTTGCTAGTGCTACCTCTGTACCAAATTTCGTTCATTCGGTTCCACCGTGTTCGAATTGATAAGGGGAATCGATTTTCACACAAAGATGGCCGCCATCCACAAAATATTAGGCTAATGACCTATTAGTTTGGTCAAAGGATGCTCCCTCCATAAAGGTATGTTGTTGCTAAATTTGCTAGAGATCGGATGATTAGGCTAATCGTAATTAGATTTAAGCTTTGAACATTTGTGTGGCCACCATTACGTTTCCGTCAAGATGGCGGCGATATAAAACATGACACTGAGGTGCCCTTTGCTAGTGCTTCCTCTGTACCAAATTTCGTTCATTCGGTTCCACCGTGTTCGAATTAATAGGGGGAATCAATTTTGACATAAAGATGGCCGCCACCCGCAAACTATTAGGCTAATGACCTATTAGATTGGTCAAAGGATGCTCCCTCCATAAAGGTATGTTGTTGCAAAGTTTGGTAGAGATCGGATGGTTATATTAGTCGCAATTTGATTTAAGCTTTAAACATTTGTGTGGCCGCCATTGCGTTTCTGTCAATATGGCGGCGATATAAATCATGACACTGAGATGCCCTTTGCTAGTGCTATCTCTGTACCAAATTTCGTTCCATTCGGTTTCACCGTGTTTGAATTAATAGGGGGAATCGATTTTGACACAAAGATGGCCGCCATCCGCAAACTATTAGGCGAATGACCTATTACATTGGTCAAAGGATGCTCCCTCCATAAAGGTATGTAGTTGCAAAATTTGGTAGAGATCGGATGATTAGGTTAATCGTAATTTGATTTGAGCTTTGAACATTCGTGTGGCCGCCATTACGTTTCAGTCAAGATGGCGGCGATATAAAACTAGACACTGAGGTGCCCTTTGCTAGTGCTACCTCTGTACCAAATTTCGTTCCATTCGGTTCCACCGTGTTCGAATTAATTGGGGGAATCAATTTTGACATAAAGATGGCCGCCATCCGCAAACTATTAGGCTAATAACCTATTAGATTGGTCAAAGGATGCTCCCTCCATAAAGGTATGTTGTTGCAAAGTTTGGTAGAGATCGGATGGTTATGTTAGTCGTAATTTAACTTAAGCTTTGAACATTTGTGTGGCCGCCATTACGTTTCTGTCAATACGGCGGCGATATAATACATGACACTGAGATGCCCTTTGCTAGTGCTACCTCTGTACCAAATTTCGTTCCATTCGGTTTCATCGTGTTTGAATTAATAGGGGGAATTGATTTTCACACAAAGATGGCCGCCATCCGCAAACTATTAGGCGAATGACCTATTACATTGGTCAAAGGATGCTCCCTCTATAAAGGTATGTTGTTGCAAAATTTGGTAGAGATCGTATGATCAGGTTAATCGTAATTTGATTTAAGCTTTGAACATTTGTGTGGCCGCCAATACGTTTCCGTCAAGATGGCGGCGATATAAAACATGACACTCAGGTGCCTTTTGTTAGTACTACCTCTGTACCAAATTTCGTTCAATTCGCATTCACCGTGTTCGAATTGATAGGGGGGGGACAGACATTCAGATTACACACACTCACACACACACACACACAGACTCACACACACACATACACACACACAGACAGACACACTTTTTTCGCCCTGTGTTGATCTCATAAGTCTACTTTCATTTTTTGCAAAAATCGAAAGTAGGCTAATATGTTTTGGGACGTATTCAGTTTTTCCATTCTTGAAATCTGGCAACCCTATTACCGATGCGCCACGCAGCCAGTCATATGACCATCAATATGTGGTTCAAATTTTAAATAAACTTGGCTCTTATGGTTAAGAAGTTGAATTTTCCTCTCATGGGTAACCGTAAGTTATTGTCCTTGTTCTTGTCGTGTTTTGTGCAGCCCTTGGCAGTCTTGCGTCACCTCTAACACAACCGAGAAGAAAGTGCCTGGAAATTACATGGTCCCTCACTAACTTGACGTGACGCATCCGATGTAATCATGTGTTTTATCACGGCAGCGTAAACATATATGAAAAACTGTAAATATATTTAAAAAAATGAAATAACTTGTATGGCTAAATGGGGACAATCTGGAAATCAATAACATAATATCCGTAATTTAAGTGGCGTAATTTGTATATTGGTCGTTTGAAGTGAAATATGTTATGAAAAAGAAAATAGCCTAAGTCGTTGAAGCTATAAAGTAATTATACTCCAAATAATATTTTTAGTGCCGCTATAATATTATGTTATCGGTTGAGGATCTTTACGGCTTTCTCTCTGCCGGGAAGATAGTGTAATTGTACTAATTTAGAACATAAAATATTCATGACTGCCTTTAACCCTTAAATTTGCCGCTCTAAGCGTGTGGAATAGAGGAACTGATCACCGCTGTGATGAATGTTCTTCACATGAGTGGCTGACATTTTCATAACGATTTAACATATTTTGTACAAGTGAATACGAAAATGTTTAACGATAACTTATACTTACAATAGATGTGACGATCAGTTTCACGGGTTTAAGGAGATAAACAATGTAATTTGCCAGCAATAAAATGACTATGCTGTTTAAAAGTGGACACAGAGAACACGAGTGTTGCTCGAGACTATTTTCTCGAGAGTGCAGATGAAGTTATTTGCCATATAAGTACTCTGATAGCTACAATTTTGAGTAATTTAACGCAGATGACGATAAGTGTACGGCTGGGAGAAAAAAACGAACTTGGAAGTAACCTTTGTGCTCTGGCGAGCTTAATAAAGCTGTGTGGTATTATTAATTAAGCGATTGCGTGTCGACGTCCGTGCGTATCATTACTGGTCTATTGTAGTTGGCCCGGGCCCTCACGATCTGACCCCCACAGCTGACACCTAGACGTGACGAGCTAGCGTCAGGGGGCACCAACACGAGCTGCTTCGAAATTTGGCAATTATGTTACGTATTAGAAAGATAGTATATTGGCTTTCACGGCAAGTGAATTAAAACTCAGTAATTCTGCTAGTTTTGTGCCGTGTCTTGTGTGGGGTTTCGCCTAGAACACCAAGCTGGCTTCAGCGGGCTCTTGGTGTCCCCGTCCGGACCCCCACAGGAGTAGTAAACTGCGCGCTACCTCCCGTTTTATGAAGCGCAACTTCGCCCCTTTACTGCGAGAACAAAAAGCTCAAGTCAGCCATAAAATCCCTATAATGGCTTCCAAAAAGATGGTATATTGGCTTTCATAGCCAGTGAATTAAAACTCAGTAATTCTGCTAGTTTTGTACCGTGTCTTGTGTGAGGTTTCGCCTAGAACACCAAGCTGGCTCATCAGCGGGCTCTTGGTGTCCCCCTCCGGACCCCTACAGGAGTAGTGAACTGCGCGCTACCTTCCTTTTTATGAAGCGCACCTGCGCCTCTTTACTGCAAGAACTAAAAGCTCAAGCAGCCATAACCTCCCTATGAAGGCTTCCAAAAAGATGATATATTGGTTTGGCTTTCATGGCCCAGAGGTCACCAAGAGATAGCCTACAAGGGTTGCACACGATGAGGTATTAAGACGAGTGAGAGAGGAGAGATGTTTCTGGCGACTGCTAATGAAGGGGAGATAGGTTGGAAGTACACATACTAAAACACCCAGGAATAGCAAGCATATTATGGAAGGAAGGGTCAAGGACAAGAACTGTAGGGGTAGACCAAGGTTAGAATATATTAAACAGATTGCCTCAGATGTCAGGACAGGGAGGCGTGGAGTGCTGCATGAAACCAGTCAAGACTCAGACAGCAACGACTCTTCAACACCCTCAGTCGAGATGATTCTATTAGACGATGGTTCCTCTCCTCGATCACACAAATTTGTGGCACTGAATGTTTGATCGTCCTGTATCTCGTCATTTGCAGTGTAATAATGCGACATATTTCTGAAGCAAGGAATGTCATCATGCATATTCTCCTTTGTGAGTTGTAAATAATTTATTATCGTCCATGTGTCGGAGCTGTCCCTCTTCCGGTCGTATAACGCGCGGAGTGGCCGCATGAGCGCTCTTCACAGCGCGGCACGGCGGTTCATTAAAGCTCTCACTTCTTAATTGGCAGCACAAACATGGCGACCAGCCTCCTTTGTCTTCCTGCCCTCATCGCCTTCGGTACTTCTACCACCTCATCTAATCGAAATTCTGGAACAATTTTGAATTTCATCTAGAGATTTGCAAATTTATTGATATTATTATTTTGATTAGGCCTACGTTACTAGCAAATCGGAAAATAACATCACAGAAACTTCCCAGGATGTATGCTGCGTGTCCTTTCTGGATAAACAAAATCATTTTCTAAACAAGACAATTTTTTGACCTCGACTCACCAGTCTTGTAAACGGAATTGGATCCAATGACGTAGGCTATATTAATGCATTGATTTCAAAACACCATACGCCCAACAGAAAATGTTTTTTAGAAAGTAAAAAAATGTGAGATTTTCATCGCAATAGGGATACCCTGAACTAGCACCAACAGATATCGCACAGGCACTATGTGCGATCATTTTGTTTCTGGTTTAAAAAACATCTCTTTTTACGCTAAGGTGTATGTTTCACAAAACTCAAGCTCCTAAACCAGAGGGAGTTAGAAGGTGTGGTTTGTACCAAAATCTTCCAAATCGTCTCAATAGTACAGGAAAAACCATGCATGTCTTGAAAAGTCAATGGAAATATATTTATTTGTTTATAAAGTGCTTTTAAACAAATAAAGAAGACGATAGCCCCTGGCAGAACTGTGTGGCGTACAGTCCGCATAGCACTAGAGCCAGGCGGGTAGTCTGTACACATGGGGTGCACACAAATTATTACGCGAGAGCTCTCGCACAGGTCCGTTAGTTCGCAAAAAATACACAAAGGGGTGCTGCAAACGCTTTAGAATGAAAAATTAGGTATTATCAACTTGTCATTCTTCAAATTCGATGCGTATAGAATGCCAAAAGATAAATCAATGGAGTCCCACATAGAACTGTCATGACATCCGGTGGTAAAATTTCGTATAAGATAACCCTATACGGAAAACCCATTTTATATTCGTTCTGTGTAGGTCTACTTTCTTATTGCAACCTTCACCATAGCAACGATTAATTATCAAAACAATATGGCAATATGCCGTAGTTGGGAGCATACTGAGCTTCTATGCCCAAGTTTGTGGGTCAAACCAGGCCAAAGTCGTCGGATTTTTTAAGAGCATTAAAATCCCTCAGTGCCTTCCTTCAGAAGGGAAGTAAAGCCGGCGAACCCATGTTATAGATTTATGGCATGTGAAAGAACCTTCCACTTACTACAATTTTGTGAAGCTTAATTTGTAGGTTATATTTTATTAACGCTCTATTAAGTTCCAACGTTCGCCGCCAAGTGCCAGTTGCGGTGGCATCTAGTCGGCCAGTTCACAGCTAGGTGTGGTTGACTGTAGCAAAAGTAGGAACTACTTGAAAATGATCGTCTTGAGTCCTTACTTGAATTATAGATAACACTAATACAGCTATCACAATTAACACCGGTTATCAGACAGATTCTACACACACCCAAAGTACTGTACATGGGGCTACTTGATCGCGTTGTCGCAGCCCCTAAACTGAGGAACCAACCAAATACTGTATGACAATAACTCGCAGTAAGTAGGGCCTACAAAGAAAATCAGGCAACTACTGAATAAAAAGAAACAATTAGCAAACTTATATATGCCTAGGACACTAAGCCACAGCCTTCTGATGTCAGTTCGTTGATATCATTAAATGACAGCCTTCATGCAAACATACCTGATTTTATAGCAAATCCATCTGCGCCAATCAGCCCAATATCCCGATAGATTAGATAGTTATTGTTGTTTTCAGGGGCGAAACAGCGAGGTCATGGTTATTAGGACTTACAGAAATTATTTATAAATCTAAATTACGAACTGAAGTAACTTTACGTGTCCTTAATATTTCATATTGCGTATATTTACTCCGCCACCCACACGGACAAGTATAGAACTATGGATATATTTACGGCTTTCTGGCTTCTCAGTTTCTTTACATCGTTTAAATATCTTGTACTTTTCTACATCGATAGTTGTAGAGGAGATCAGCGTGTCTCTTCCTTTTCCGCACGTTTCCTTTCGCGATAACATTTACAGCTTTCAGCGTTCAACATTAGGTTATACAAAACAAATAAATTCGTAACGAAACAAACAATGCGTAACTAAGAGCTTGCGTTCTTATAACAGCAACTGGCTGCGTGGCTCAGCGGTAAAGTTCTCGCCTGCTGTTCCCAAGGCTGCAGGATCGAATCGTGGCGAAGTCAGCTGGCATTTGAGGGAGCCGTGTCAGTAGATATACTGGCACTTTAAAGATCCCCATCGGGGCATAATTCCGGCACCCCGGCGTCTCAAGAAGCCGAAGCAGTTAAAAGGGACGTAAAACCTATTACATTATTATTCTTATAACAGCGTAAGTTATAGATGCCGCTACTGACCTATAGAGCATCCAGCGTTTAGAAAAGACTATGGGTCTTAGGGCTTTTACTTTTAATGGGAAACCCCACCCCTACACTGGTTTTGTTACCTCACCTTTTGTCATGAAGGAACTCTGAAAATATATATTTTTCGTCACAATAGCTTCCTACAATTATCTGTCAATTGATTACCTTTGTTATTGCATACAAGTATCTTTTATATTACGTCTCAGTAATTTAAAAATTTTCAAAGTTAGCACGATGGAAAGAACAGCCTCGTCCTGTGCTGCATGCTCACCCGGAGTGAAGCAGGTGCTCAGTTCCACCGGTAACGTAAGTTCTGAAGCACTATCCGTCATAGGTGTTACTGTCGTGTGTCTGTTTTATTTTCTGTTCGAACGAATCAGGGCTGCCGACAGTGGGGCTCGAACCCACTGTCTCCCAAATGCAAGCTCACAGCTGCGCGCCCCTAACCGCACGGCTAACTCTCTACAATATTACAAGCCCATTATTGGACTGCGGCGGGATCAAACCCACAATATTAGGTTTTGAGGGCGAAGATCCGCGCCACTCATTAACTTCCCGATTGATTCTTGCAACGACCGCTATCAAGACTTTTCGTTTCCTTAATATTTCACGTTACATGTACGACATTTTCCTATATTTTGGTAACTTCATTTTTAGACTATTTTTATTTATGAAAAAAAAATAGACTTATGACATCACCTATTGACCGCGTGTGTGTATGTGTGTGTGTGCGTGTCCCTAATAACTTCTAAACGGCTGGAGCGATTTCAATGAAACTCGGTAAGGTCATTTCACTACTTAGGCCAACCCCGATCGTGCCCTTCAAATTTTATTACGTGTCACCAATCCAACATGGTGGCTGTGCGAAATATTTCACCGGCATTCTATATCTCCGAAACTATTAGACTGCTCATATCACCCTGAAATTTTGTACGGTGATAAAGGGCACTACTAGACGTTCACCTATGTGACTTTTGAAAACCTGGAAACTACTAATCGAACATGGCGGCCAAGCGAAATTGAAACATTTAAATAGACTTTTCTCACGATTTAACCATCCGAACGCAGTGAAACATGGTACAGCAAATGACTATACAGATTGCAATGCACATGCCATCTAACTTAGTTCAATTGTTTACAAAACCTCAATATTGAACCCTTTATCCTCTGATGGATAAATGATTCGATGTTTTATTTCTACAATTAATTAATATTTCCACCAGCGTCATGAAATAGCCAGACGAAGATGAGGAAACTTCAAGCATTTGTTGGAGACAGTGGGGACATACCTGCAGCAGTTTGACAAAAGGCTAAATACTTAAGGATTGTGAAGAGAAAGAGCCTAGCAATGTTTCAGAAGGACAGGTGGTGGCTACCTCAAAATAGAAGGGACGCGTGGTGAGACACGCTTATGGCATGTTCATTGTACTATTCGCGCCTAGAAAAAATATAATGCAGTAACGTGAGTGGCTGATGGTACTACTGGACACTCCTACGAGGCCGAGGTCTGATAAAAACCGCGAAGTTAACGAAAATGTGGAACCAATGAGAGATGAATGCTTACGAACGCGCCAAGTCTAGCTTGGGCACGCGATAGCTAGCATTAACGTGGGAGATCGGCTAGACAACATCTCTACGATCGATTCTAGAATTAATGGGCATATTCTTGACCTGCGCAATTTTACGAGTTCAGTGATATTTGTTTCATTCCTGTACCACTATTATTTTGACAAAATTTTTATATAATTTCCCCCCCTATCGATACCTAGAGCCAGTTCATTTATAAGTGGCGTGAAGAGCCAAGACATTACTACTACATTGTGTGTGTCGGGAGACACAGGTTATTACTACATTTTGTGTGTCGGAAGACACAGGTTATTATTACATTTTGCGCGTCTGAGGACGTAGGCACTTGTACTTTGCGTGTCATGAGGACACAGATTTTTATTAATATAAATGTGTTGTAAATTCAGTGTGGTAGATAGTCACAGTACTATTTTGTAGGGACAGTATCATCGACAATTCGCCAACAGACTGTTCTGGGGAAATAAGTACCTAAAACGGTGAATTTAGTAGGCAGATATCGAGTGTGTAATAATCTATAACATTTTGCATCAGCACGAGAGATGACATCGCTTATCCTGGAAGAAGTTTGGAACTGTCAACACTCCGTCGAGATGTTTGAGATGAGCTAAGCAGCATTAAGTAGGGAGATGGCTGCAGATGTTCGCTGACGGTGACTGGCCGAGGATGAGTACTGAATAATATTCTTATTATCTGACAAATTAACTTATGGTATATGGGACATATTTTGTTTGTAAATACCTTGCTTGCGTTGATTAAGGTAGTGTATTTAGTTTTGGTCTGACACACCTTTTGCATGGAAACAGCTCGCACAATTTTTCATAGTCGTAAGTTCTTGTTTGTTTGTTTTAACTAACGTGCCTATGTGAACAACCGTGTTTGCATATGTGTACGCAATGCGGTTAAGAAACGTCTCTCGGAAATATATTGTGTTTCAGAAGTAGGACTGAATTAATATAATCATACAGTAGATCGGAGGGTAAATTAATCTTTGTAATGTTTATTATTGATCAGATTCAGTGAGTTTATTGCCGTTGGAGCAATGTGAGTTGTGGCGAAGAGCAGTCAGCTCTCTCGTAGGTTTTAATATTCTTAAATAGATTGTGAGCATCTGATTCAACCGACCTGTGTGAAAAGTGTTATGTCATTCCCAGCAGTGTGTGTGTGTGTATTTTATTGGTCATTACAAGCGGGAATTTCAGCGTAGACCGATTTCTGTCAGCTTTGTGCCAAGTCCATATCGTTACCTTGCGAGGACATATGTGGCTATATCGATTAATGTCTTACCACATGTTTATGTGGTTGAGATTTGTTGCTGTTGATTCTACGAGATAACGGGACAGTTGGTCAAGTTATTTTTACACACCGGAGCTGGACGATGACAAGAGTTGAGGAAGGGGGGAAGCTGTTTTCACAAGGCGGGCTGAAAAGATTGCATCGAGGTCATTAGTGGAGTGCTTGTTGGCTCCGTAATAATACTTGAAATACAGAATAAGAACTGATCAATGATAAAAATTGTTTAAATAAATGGGAGTTGCCTACGAATCACTATAATCTCCGAAGCGTTAGCTTAACGTGCATTTTTGTTCATATAAGGTGATCTCAGCCGGTGAGGCTTTTGTTGTTGTTGGTTTCATTCCTTGTTTATGTTCCGTATTAGTGACCCGTGCAGTCACGTGCGATGCTGTCTTTTCCTTGTTTGTGTATTGAGCAATTGGCCGTGTTGGCAGCTCATTTGTCAGATGCGTCATCGCACTGAAGGAGGGTCTCGAGGGAGATTCCTGTAAATATTAGATTTTAGATTGTGTGTCAGCATTAATTTTAAGGGTTTTTATTAGTGTTGTGTCCTATATCCGTAAACGTTGATTTACGAGATGATTGATCGTAAGCATCGTGGCTGTTACCCGCTGTAAACGAACAGTCATCCAGGTACTCATTCCTCGTAGTTAGTCATTACGCGTACATAAAATCCCAATGCAAGTTAGTGGAACTTGGATCCACATTTTTATGAGGGGAGATCCGTCTGACTCCTCAACGTTGATAGATATTTCTGTCATGGGAAGATTCAGGGAGGAATATTATTATTGTTGTTGTCTATATTCAATTTTTTTTGCACTAATAGTCATTAAATTATGTTATTATTTTACGTCTTGTCACTTCCTTTCTTAATTATAGTTTTAATACTATGACCCTTCCCTCAGTAGAGCATGTTGTTTGGCGAACGTAAACATCACACTATGAACTGAGCGCGACCCCTTGATCAAGATTCTTGCATATAAACACTGCGATACTGAAGGGTTCAATATGGCGGCTGTGCGAAATTTAAATGTTAAGTTTTCATTTCTTGTGTTCTAACCATGCGGTCGAAATCAAAGTTTGAATAATGAACGTACACAATAATCTTAATAGTACATAAGTCTATGGCCTACATATATTGAAATCCAACATGGCGACCATCCGAAATAGTTTGACTGTTCTCAATATCTATTAATCTATGACAACAATCAAACTGAAATTTTGTATGCGTATAGAGGCTATAAACATACGTTCACCTATGGGATGTTCAATAACCTGGAGAGCACAAATCCAACATGGCGGCGACGCGAAATTTAAATATTCAAATGGACGTTTCTCGTGATTTAACCATCCAAGCCCAGTGAAACTCGCTTATACAGTATACATTTGAATCCACTGGCATCTAATTCATTTAAATTATTTTCATAGCCACTTGATGGCAGCTGAGCGAAATTTTAAAACTTGTTTTTATTTCTTGTACCACTCATGGCTGTGATTATATGGAAGCTACTGAGGTATGGGTGGTGCTTAGTAATGTACCCAATTGTCATCATGTGGAACATGTGTTCGTATCCCAGCTAAGTCACGGTCTTTCGAGGTATGGGACGTTCCTGCCCACCATACGACCACATGCTCAGGATTGGAGTCTACCAGGTAACTACTCTACATGAAAGAAACAACATATTCCTAAATAAAACATTTACTGATCTAAAGTCATGGCTATACAACAAAATACAAACAAAGGATAATTTACATTTAATTCCCACAATGAAAATCAAGGTTATTTTTGTGAGTCTCTTCTTAATTAGTGCTACACTGCACTCAAATCTATTTCTAGCATCCTATCATTGATACTTTCAGACATCTACGAGTCTCCATAGTGTTCTTTATGTGACACAATTTTACACAACTGGAGTATCACAACACAAAAGTCACATATCACATTTAAATGACATTAATTCTGTAATAATTTTACATTACTCCGTTTCTTACGGGCATTTACTTTCATTAACATAGATTCATAATCATATGCCTTAATTAACAAATGTTGTTGTATCGTGTGAATCATCTTCCCCTTTTCCATCAATATGAAACGCTAAAAGTGGTACGTTTTCCCTTCCAAAATACACATGGATAGAAATGTTTATAGTTTCACCATACAACGATTTTCTGGGTCTGGTCGAAATTATTATCGTTACAAACGTGTCATGTTCTTAGAAATCACATACCCGTCTGCATAAATTATTGTGAACTGGGCAAAAATGCACTTTAAAAAGATGCCTACATTTATTTGGTTCGGCGTTCCTCCTCAGAGATTAACTGGGCCAAATATTATCCGATTTCAATGATCCGACAATGTATGTGTGTTGAAACACAACATTTAATTCAATTGGCATCATCATAACAATCATATCTTAATTACATTTCGAAATATCGAGATTCTTCAGTGTCCCACTCTGCTTTAAAAATAAAGGGATCAGGTCGCTAAACCTCCCTTTCACGCAGGCAATAAAATTAGTTCCAGCTGGCCGAGCAAGATGGCCGCCGTCTACTACCACTCCCCTCTTGGCTGCAAGCAAGGTCATCTTTGTTTACAATTGCAGTACAATGGAGTTACGCTAAGTGTTGTCGCAAGTAATTGAGTCATTCTGATTATTTACCACCCATATTTATAGTGTATTGGGCTCAACTCGGCTCCTTAATTAACATTCATGGCTGGGGATGGATTCTGTAATAGTCTTGCCGTTCTTTGGCGATTCTAGTGGCTTTGGCGCGCATCATAATGAGAATACAAGATTGCTCATCAGCAGCTGCCTAAATATAATAAGGAAATCTGCGTTTCCTAACGACGAACTTTGATTCTTACCTCTCAGGGCAGATCATATAATACATGTGCTCACGGGGTCTCGAAGAGCATCCCTCGTGGCAATTATTCCTGCAAGCGATGGATACAGACAGGCTCTGTCCAATTCGCTGCGAATAATATAAGTACGCTCCACGGCGGTACTAACTCGTAGATTAGCCAACTTTTCACCTAACGTGCAAGCTATGTTAGCTTGGTCCCCGCAACTTTATTGACGTAAATCACTGGATTCTACGTTACTTCGCTCGCTCAATGCGGCTCAAACAATACTTCTCATAGACTACTCAATTATCAAGGCACCCGCGTCCTCTCTGCAATTACACTTAAGCCAAAGCTTAAAATAGCTCCTAAAAACAAGTATAAATTTACTGGCTTACATTACTTTAATGGTTCTCAAAAACAATCCTAAGAATTGACCATATTATATATTCATTCAGCACTTCATTGACACTGAAAAACTCTCGTATCTCGCTATATTTCACGTTACTTTCTTACTGTTTACCAAAATACAGTATCTTTATATTAGACATGACACACACTTCGAACGTTCTTTAGGTCTGAAATGCCTATTTCTTTACTTTACTGTTACCGACCCCAGTTATTATTATTATTATTATCATCATTTAACGTTACTGTTACATACATCACTATCTTAGGCCTGAATGGCCATAAACAAATCACCCTCCAAGCCATATTCTACCAAATACGAGTGGTGAAAGCTCGTACATAAGTGACTGTTACATCTTAGTCGTAAAATGATGCATCGTTGAATGGTGAACTATCTAGTTAGAATAACATTGTAAATTTGTACTCACTTTTCATTTTCGCTGGATTATTCCAGCACACCAGCCACGGACCTACCATGACGCTTGATTTAAGCCATCATGCTATATCTCACACGACACATGATATCACATTTTTCACACATGATAATCATACTTTTATCAGTGGCTTTTCTCACTTTAACACGATACATATTATTTCACAATACACATAAACACTTTTGAAATCACTATAATAAAATTTATGTACACTTTTTGCACTATTTCACAGGTTGATCCTTAATCGGACTCCTCCTTACGCCTGACCTCAGAGATGCGATGAAGCTACGACAACCGCTGGTCTCCGTGAAAGTCTATATAGCGTGTGCGTGCGTACGATTCCCCTTTCCCTTCAATACGGTTCATTTCACCGTCATGATTACTTGTGATGCCTCTCGGGCTGCCATAACTGTAATGATCCTGATGATACTGCGTCATTTATATGTATGACAATACCTCTCGGTATTCATTGTCCAAAACCATCCTAAATTATTGCTACGCTGTAGCAAACTACACTTGCGTATAATAATGGATAAATATCTGCTGTAGATTAAATCTTAAACGATTCTTGATTACTATTAAGAAGCTATATGATGCGCTTCCATTGTTCTTCATATACACTCGAGCGTCGATAATCTAACATTTCGCGCACTACTGGCAGCGTTTAGTTTACGTGTAGACTGCAGATGAACTGACGAGCAACTCAAGACGAACTAAAGACGAACTCAAGACGAACTGAACTGGTCTGTGCTGCATCCCCTATATAAAGGTTTCTCGTAAAATGTAGTCCACAGGACACACGAGAGCGACTCCCTTCTTGAAATAATGCATTTCCATTCAAAATGACGTATACACCTCGTTCATCTAGGTGTGGAAGTCCCATAATCACTCTCGTGCAAGCGATCGCTTCGGCCAATTAATTACAATTAATTGCCTTATTCCATAGTGTCATGACGCCACCATGGTGAATCCCCTTTGCTGGTCACCAAATCACTCCTCTCGAGCGTAAGCTCGGTGTTAACAGGCTTATTTAGAGATATAGGCTTTAATTTAGGTGTGAAACCACTCCTAAATTATCTCTCCTAGAATATATTCACCTGGGTGTACATTTTATTCCATTTCGATGCTCCAATTGGCTGCAATCAATTAATTTCCGTGGACAATTACCCCCACTACGGTCTCAAGTGTTGTCCATCGGGGACTCCCAGGGTCATTAATTTCGAGCTGTCTCCTCGGTCCAGACGAAATAAGTTCCTTCGGCGCCTTGAATCTCCTCCCTTCTGCTGGCTGCAATTAGTAAAGTGTCAAGCTGGCCTGCTTTCACGTTTCTATACTTCGAAAACGTACATATGACTGCATTTTCTGACAATTATTCCCTTAAACAGCTATGATATTCACATTCTAGCCGTGAAATCATGCGATATTATAATATGTCATTATACAACTCATTGCTCTTCGGGTTCCCTGTAGCTGTTCCCCCTCCGAGATCAATGGTTCGACTCTAGGCAGAATCACGGGCCTGGTCTTCTCTGATAAGACCTGAGTTCGATGCCAGTCTGCCGTGTCCGATTGGGCACAGTAATGACATTCAGGGCAAAGTCAGTGCCTCTGGATGCCGTGAAAGGTTCTACACATAGGCCTAGGGTTAGTACTGCTGTTCTGACTCAGTGAGGAAAGCAATGGCAAACTACCTCACTCCTCATCTTGTCTAGTACGCCTCAATATAGCGCTGCCTTGGGGTTTTGTGGGTATCTACCCACATAACCTAATGGCGGTACTTTTTGAGGATCCAACCCGCCTTCGGGCTGACTATCTAACGGACAGCCCTAATCATGCGATCGAAGTTTGAATAAAACAACTACACAATAATCTTCATGTAATAGTACATAACTCTAAGTCGTATATATAACAATCCAACATGGTGACCATCCGAAATATTCAGCATGGTTCTCAGTATCTACGAATATATTACAGCAATCAAACTGAAAATTTGTATGTTGATAGAGGCAATTACTACAGTATAAGTAGGATATATGAAAATAGTATATTTAGTTCTTCATGGAACTACTTGTTTTATATGTTTTCAGATTAACCATAGCCTACTTTCAGATTACTGGGGTTCGAATTACCATAATTATCGTGAATTTTTGTTCATTGTAAATAGGTTATTTTCTGATTTATGTTGGGTTCACGTACCAAATATTCTGATTGTTTTATAATGCCATTCGTGAGTCCCAGACCTTCCTCATTTTCCACAAAAATAGTTAAGGATCCCAATGCGTGAGCGACACTGTCGCAGCCGCTGACACGGTCGACCTGTGTCCTGTGGACTGATATACTCTTCTCTAACGAGAGGGATCAAAGGAAACTGCTACTTGACATCATTGGAGCATCATAATTCCTGAACGTAATACGCCATAAAATGTGATGAGAGACTCCATTCATAGCGAACACGCTCCCTCAGTTCACTGGTCGTGAGGACCAGAGGAATGAAACAGCTCATTTGTTGACAAACGTAATGCTTCCGTCTGTTTCCAGACTTAAGTAACGGACTGTGTAAGCTAGAAACGTTGGTCGTTAACCAATATTATAGTAATTTGCTGAAGCTTTTATGCAACATAAATGAGAAAGCAAGATGTTCAGTAAAGAACATGTAGCCTACTTTCTCCTAAATGCATGGGTATTGTTATAACTCTTTGTCCTTTTCAGGGAGTATAATTGAATGTTGGTTGTAGTAGCTTGTACATACAGTACAATGTGCTATACGGATATTAAACGTGAATATGAGGTGCCCTTTGCTAGTGCTACCTCTGTACAAAATTTTGTTCAATTCGGTTTCACCGTGTTCGAATAGATAGGGGGAATCGATTTGCACACATACCTACATGGCCGCCATCTGCAAAGTATTGGGCTGATGACCTTGTAGTTTGGTCATAAGATTCTTCGTAGGCTACATGCAGGTATAATGATGCAAAATTTGGTAGATATCAGATTATTAGGTTGGTCGTAATTTGATTTAAGCTTTTAACATTTGGGTGGCCGCCAATCCGTTTTCGTCAAGATGGCGGCGATATAAAACATGACACTAAGGTGTTCTTTGCTAGTGCTAACTCTGTACCAAATTTCGTTCAATTTGGTTTCACCGTGTTTGAATTGATAGTGGGAATCGATTTGCACACATACATGGCTGCCATCCGCAACGTATTAGGCTGATGATCTTGTAGTTTGGTCACAATATGCGTCCCACATAAAGGTATGTTGTTGCAAAATTTGGTAGAGATCGGATGATTAGGTTAGTCGTAATTTGATTTAAGCTTTGAACATTTGGGTGGCCGCCATTACGTATCCGTCAAGATGGCGGCGATATAAAATATGACACTGAGGTGCCCTTTGCTAGTTCTACCTCTGTACCAAAGTTTGTTCAATTCGGTTTCACCGTGTTCGAATTGATAGGGGGGGACCGACATTCAGAGTACACACACACTCTCTCACACACACACACACACACAGACACAAATTTTGGCCCTGCGTGGATCTCATAAGTCTACTTTCATTTTTTGAAAGAATCGAAAGTAGGCTAATGAGATATGCACTCAAATGCACATAGTATTGGTAATTCGAACCCCAGTTATCCGAAAGTATGGTTAATCTGAAATGGAATCTGCAAATGTTATTTTTATTTAAATAATTTTGTTGTTTGCATATTAAGGCTTTCACGGCCCGGATTATTATATAAATAATTCATGCTTTTGGGCTAATGCCGTGTGTATTTTTAATTTAAAAATACACACGGCATTAGCCCAAAAGCATGAATTATTTATATAATTTTGTTGTTGTTTCATCTGAGGGGCTTGGGCATGGTGGTCATTCAGCCCCGTGTACTTGTGGTGTCTTTAGTAGTGTTTGTTTGTAATACAAGGGAAGATTGTGAAGGAGGCGATCGTGGCCTTGAGTGAGGAACCATCCCTACATTTGCCTGAAGAAGAAGTGGGGAAACCATGGAAAACCACTTCCAGGAAATCCACCTTACCTCTTCTCAGTTTTACCTCACGAGACAAACATTATTAAGTTTACAAGCAGGTGGCTTCGGTGGCGTAGTTGGTAGCATGCTGAACTGCTGTGCTCAAGATAGCGGTTTCAAACCCGCCCGAAGTCGTCGGATTTTTTAAGAGCGTTAAAAATCCCTCAGTATGCCTTCCTTCGGAAGGGAAGTAAAGCCGGCGGTCCCATGTCATAGAATTATGGCATGTAAAAGAACCTTCCACTAATTACACCTGTATGAAGCTAACTTATCGGTTAGATTTGACTAACGCTCTTAGGTTCGAATCCAGGGAGTATAGCAGATATGGGCAAACTTTTTAGGAGCAGAGCCAGATGCAATACATAATAATCTAGCCGGGCCGAATAAAAAACACATGTTTATAGATAGATTATAAACTTTTTATTTCTGAATGTTAAATCAAACAAAACTTACAGGTTAGAAATGGTAGAAAACTTAGGAAAAAGAACACACCTTCAGTATTTGTTGGAAGAGGAAGGAGTATGTGACAAGTGAAACTGTGGCTGTGCTCCATAAAGTTTTTCATAATCTGATTGAAACTGGGATGAGCTGATTCTTAGTAGCACAGCTAAATGGTGATCTGTCAATGTATTTCTGACGCTATTTTTGCGAAGCTTCATTGCACAAAATACTTGTTCACAGATACAGGAAGATATGAACATGGCAGTTATCTTTTGTGCATGAGCTTGGGAAGCTTGAGTTTGGTAGGACCTTATAGAAATCAATTTTCGAAACGTTGAGGAATAGTTGCTTTAATTCGTTGTTACATTGAGTTCAAGCTGCAACTCTGATTTTACTGTTTCACAGTCAACATTAAATGACATGCTGGAAACGTCCAAGTCCTGTTCAATAACTTTGAAGTTCTGAAATCTTCATTCAAATTCGTCGTGGATATTCTTGGTACAAAATGATACTGTATTACAAAAAACGCATAAACACAATGAGATTGAAATAGTACTTCACTTCTAGGGACACAGAACAGGAAATATGACCTCTGTGTAATTGTAGGTAGTATAATTCGAAACCCCGTCGCGGGCTGGATTAGACTAGCTCAAGGACCGCACCTGGCCCGCGGGCCGTACTTTGCCCAATACTTGAGTATAGAATACACTTAATGATGTTATGGAAACAAAGGTTGTCCCAACGGCGAGCACGGAAATCAGTTTTTACATGGCACGGCCAAAATGGATATATTTGTGGGCTGGAAGTCAGTCTTGAACATTTTCCGTCACCTAGTCACCATGGCAACAGGTGCAAACGCACTTAGCTCCCAGTCGTTGAAGCGTGTGTATAGACGAATAAGCACATATCGAGCTTGCCACGGTGGGTGAGTGGTTATCGTGTCGGATTACTAACCCCCCAAGCTTGCAGGTTCGCTCCTGGCCATGGTGAGTGATTTTTGAAAAGCGGCAAAAATCACGACACGCAATGTCATATGATGTTGGCATGTGAAAGAACCCATTTGAATTCAGTAGGCCGTGTTCATAATGCCAAAACTAATAATCTAGGAATTTTTCTGCCAACACAAAGTTCCTCATTTCTCTACCAGAAAGCGCTATCGTGTCCAGGAGCTTAGATAACTAACCTCCTTGACTTTCGTGGTGCTTCAAGGAACAACGAAATTCGGCATGAAAGCTGCCCTCTGGGTGTCAAATAACAAAGCTTGCACCCAGCACCCGATATTATTATTAGTAGTAGTATTATTATTATTATAGCGCTTATCCATTGGTTGTTGGTTGGTTCGTCAGTATGGGGGCTGAGACGCGGTCATTTAGCCCCGTGTACTTTGGGTGTGTGTAGAATCTGTCTGATAACCGGTGTCAATTGTGATGGCTGTATTAGTGTGAGTTATCTGTAATTCTGGTAAGGACTGTAGACATTCAATTTTCAAGTAGGCAACTTTCGCTACCGAATGCTACCGTCAACAACAACTAGTTGTGTACTTGGTTTCCAGATATCACCACAGTCGGCTCCTTGCGACGAACGTTGGAATTTAAGCTCCATCCAAAATGCGCAGTCGGCAGTCGGTAGTTGGTAGTTGGCAGTCGGCAGTAGCGATCGTCCCCGTGTATACTATCGGAACCATACACAACATGCAGTTGCAGTCGATAACTGGCAGTTGGCAGTCGGTAGCCAGTAGTCGGCAGTCGATAATTTTATCTTCGACTGCCAACTACCCGACTGCAGCAAGGTAATAGCCAATCAGAGCAGGCCAGAAATTGACGTCACGCTGTTGTGTCGAAAACCCGCCATTCTTGTAAGACAGCTGTTGGTTGCTTGTGTATATTATCGTTCGTTCTTTTGAATTTTAATTATTATTCAACTAATTATTATGTCTGATTCGTCACAAGTTCATCATGTCGAAGATGACATTTTCATCGATCTGGTGTACCTAAAAAATATGTCGTGACTCGTTGCTTTATAGCGTTTGTAAAGGGTCTTGAATTCTCCCTCTTCGGCTACTAACGTAGGACGACGCCAGTACCTTCGCAACCCGTGTCTTTTTAATCTTAATACATTGTACCAGTTATTAACAACAAAAATAAGCCATACATCTACAAATCATCTATTGTAAGTTTTGAGGTTATCGACAACGCCTCTGGGCACAAGGAATAAAAGAATATCACTGTATTATTTACTCAACCGACAGTAGTGGCTACGCTGGCTGAAGCACAGCATTAGGTCATGGGGCCAAGCTCTCTGCTGACTCGGTAGACGCGTGGGTTCGAGCCCCACCGTCGGCCGTCCTTGAAATGGTTTTCCGTGGTTTCCCATTTTCAACACCAGGCAAATGCTGGGACGGTACCTTCTGACAGGCCATGGCCGCTTCCTTCCACATCCTTGCCCAGTTTCATTCACCACTATTCATTTCATCTCTCATTAACTCCTCTCATGAGGTTGGCGTCAGGAAGGGCATCCGGCCGTAAAAACCATCGCCACAAAGACTTCCATCGCATCTCATCCCCGACCCCGTTGGAAAACGGGAATAATAAGGGGTAGACATACATACTGTATTATTTACACCTAGCCTTTCAACGACTGCGCAATGTGAATGGGTCGATTGTCAACTACCGACTTCCGACTTCAGCTACCGACTGCCGACTGCGCATTGTGGATGGAGCTTTAAGAGAGTAAGTCAAATTTATCCTATAGTTTAGCTTCACACAAGTGTAATTAGTGGAAGGTTCTTTTTCATGCCCTAAATCTATGACATGGGACCGCCGCGCCAGCTTTACTCAGCATGTTCAGCATGCTAGCAACTACGCTACCTTAGCCGCCGCACATATCCATGATATTATGTTTTGGTTCTGCTTCACCTGGACTTGATTGTTTTTGCCTCATTTCGAGTGTTGGATTCCTGATTGTGGTGTGACGTAAGCAACGAGCTGGACGCACTATGACAGGACATCCTGTTCATGTAATTTCTCATGTTTCTAAGTATCTGCCACAATATGCGGTGCACTTCGTTAGGAAGAGCGTTGGAGCGTAGATCGCCTAATGACTGTTAGTGTTGCTAATGATTGAGACACATTCCTATGCTTCCTCCAACCTCCGACCTCTTCCTCCTCCGTCAAATCACATCTGGGAATCGCGACTTCTCTCCTTGGCTAACAGACCGTGTACGACATTGCTTTCATTAACTACAATTTGCTCCCTAGGGGGAGTCCTGTCGTTACTACATAACTTTCGTTGTATCACATAGGGGATTGGGACATTGTGGTCAACAGTCTCAGTTAGTTATTGTTGTTTTAAGGGGCAGAACTACGAGGTCATCTGCCCATCTCATGTAATTTGTGTGCGTATGATATTTGTCTGATATAGGGTCGTATTTTTACCCTACTTTCGATTTTTGCAAAAAATTGTGTGTCTGTCTGTGTGTGTGTCTGTGTGTGAGTGTGCGTGTGTGTGTGTGTGTGTGTGTGTGAGTGTGTCTTCTCTGAATGTCTGTCCCCCCTATCCATTCGAACATGGTGAAACCGAATTGAACGTAATTTGGTACAGAGGTAGAACTAGCAAAGGGCACCTCAGTGTCATGTTTATATCGCCGCCATATTGACGGAAACGCAATGGCGGCCACCCAAATGTTCAAAGCGTAAATCAAATTACGACCAACCTAATCATCTGATCTCTACCAAATTTTTCAACATTATACCTTTATGTATGAAGAATCTTTCGACCAAACTACAAGATCATCAGCCCAATAATTTGCGGATGGCGGCCATGTATGTGTGCAAATCGATTCCCCCTATCAATTCAAAGATGGTGTAACCGAATTGAACGAAATTTGGTACAGAGTTAGCACAAGCAAAGGGCACTCCAGTGTCATGTGTTATATCGCCACCATCTTGAAGGAAACGTAATGGTGGCCACCCAAATGTAAAAAGCTTATATCAAATTACGACCAACCTAATCATCTGATCTCTACCAAATTTTGCAACATTATACCTTTAGGTATGAAGAATCTTTTGACCAAACTACAAGGTCATCAGTCCAATAATTTGTGGATGGCTGCCAGGTATGTGTGCAAATCGATTTCCCCTATCTATTCAAACACGTAAAACCGAATTGAACAAAATTTGGTACAGAGGCAGCACTAGCAAAGGGCACCTCAGTGTCATGTTTTATATCGCCGCCATCTTGACGGAAACGGAATGGCGGACACCCAAATGTTAAAAGCTTAAATCAAATTACGACCAACCTAATCATTTGATCTTTACCAAATTTGCAACAACATACCTATTTGTGGGAAGCTTCTTTTGACTGAACTACAAGGTCATCAACCTAATAGTTTGCAGATAGCGGCCATGAATGTGTGCAAATCGATACCCCATATCAATTCAAACACGGTGAAACCGAATTGAATGCAATTTTTTTACAGAGGTAGCAAAGGGCACCTCATATTCATGTTTAATATCCGTATAGCACGTTGTATTTCAACAAGCTACTACAACCAACATTCAATTATACTCCTTGAAAAGGACAAAGAGTTCTAACAATACCCATGCATTTAGGAGAAAGAAGGCTATATGTTCTTTACTGAACATCTTGTTTGGTAATAGCGATAGCCTACGCACGAACCTTTTTCATATCTTCTTTCTTGCCTATACAATGACCTTCTAGGAACTTAAAGTACAGTATTTTAGCAAAATGAACTCGCCAAATATCACGAAATCTGATTTATTGCGCTAAGTGCGGAAATAATCACGAAATATGCTCCACTTGGTACGGAAAATGCTAAATATTATCGAAAAAGCGGTTTAAATGCTTCTCAGTAATTTACCGTCGTGGTTTCCTTCTCATTAGTTTGATAGTGCTGCATATTCTCTACACAAATGCACACAAAGACGGAAATATGTGTATTACGTTCCGCGATCTCTAAGGCTATCAGTGAAAATCGATATCTGCTACCGATTCAGCTTACATCAAATGGCGTTGTAGTCGTAGATACAGCAGTGTGAGTTCGCGACATAAATAGTGAAGCTTTAGGAGGTTTGATATAAGACAATAGTGAATTTGCATCCAAGTGTTTGCAAGCATTATGGTTTCCAACGTCTAATGTGGACAGCGAGAGGGGTTTCTCAACTTACACAAAGATACTTTCTGACTGTCGCACAACTCTGCATGCTGATAAAATTGAAACCATGCCCAGTTTGTACTTTGGAGACAAGTAAAAATGTTGGCTGTGTATAAATTGATATTACAGGACAGATCACCTAACTTTATTTTGAGGTTCTGTAACAGTGGTTTATATAATTATTTCCATAACATTTTGTAGCTATATTTTTTAAATTTATTTACTTATTTACTATAGTTACAACCCGTGTTTCACCTACAGGTGATATTTACAGTTTTAAATACAAAATTAACATGAATTATTGAAGTGAGTGGAAGATTTTTTATATTTTTTGTTATTTCGCCAGTATTCCAGTGGTTTTCATAATGGTATGCAGTGGTAATGATCGTAGTACCGCTGGTCGTTCTCCCGAGTACGTGGTGCATTCAGTCAACAGGTGACGAGCCGTCTGTAGAGATTTTTCCTGGCAGCTGCAAATTGCTGAATCAATAATGCTCATTTTATGAAGATAGGATTTGAAGCGACCATGATTTGTGATCAGCTGGGTAGTTATGAAGTTGGGCCAGAGAGCTGAGGAAAGTCTGTGTGGTATATTAGGAAGGAATAATTTTCTATATAAGGAGTCTTTTGAATTGGTATATATGGAGTTTCAGATATTTGTATAATGCTCAGTTAGTACTTTGTTCGCCTAGTTTAGGGGTGGTGATTTATAATCTATTGCAGTTCTATGGCTGGCAGCAATCCTGGCGAGATAGTTATCTCTCTCATTCCCCCAGGGTCCTGTGTGTCCTTTAATCCATTGAAAAGTAATCTTGTTCAACTTGTTGAGGGCAATAATTTTGTCTCTTATTTCAGTGGCGAGAGGATGGGCATTTTTTCTGTTGTCTATACGACCCATGAAATATAAACTTAATTTTAAAATTCGCAAAGCCACCATCTTTAGGTTATGTAAACAATTGAACTAAATTAGATACCAGTGTATTACAATGTGTATAAACATTTCCTGTACCAGATTTCATTGCGGCTGGAAAATAAATCGCGAGAAAGGTCTATTTAAAATTTTCAAATTCGCTTGGCCGCCATGTTCGTTTTGTAGTTAACCGGTTTTTGAAAGACTTATAGATGAACTTCAAGTAGTGCCCTTTATCTCCGTACAAAATGTCAGGGTGATACCGCTAATAGTTTCAGAGATATAGAATGCCGGTGAAATATTTCGCACATCCGCCATCTTGTGGTTATGTAAACAATTGAACCAAGTTAAGTTAAGGGAGGGGGGGATTTTCCCAAGTAGTTGACTTCCCAACTAG
The DNA here is from genome assembly GCA_946902985.2 of Meconema thalassinum. Lineage (NCBI taxonomy): Eukaryota > Metazoa > Arthropoda > Insecta > Orthoptera > Tettigoniidae > Meconema > Meconema thalassinum. The sequence continues at coordinate 412,746,931 of OX336393.1, forward strand.
AGACAATAATACCTTAGATGTTTATCTCGTAAGGCCTGTATATTAACTGTCTGAAAGTACCAGGAATTAGTGACCATTCTGGGGTTGAATTAAATATTAGATATGGTGGCATTACAAAATTAGACTCTGATGTAGCAAAAAAGATCATATTCCAGTATCGCAGGGCGGATCAGGGCAAGTTTTAGGGGTATTTGAATGAGCTATTTGTAGGATGGGCATCGGAAGGAAATCACATTAATATCCTGTGGACTAACTTTTTGAAAATTTTAAATAGCGCTGTTGATAAAGTTGTCCCATTTAAATTGCTGAATCAAAACCCAGATCCTGAGTATTACACACGAGAAATTAGGAGTCTAAAACGGAAAATTAGGAAATTATACAATAAAAGACATGATAGTGACAAGTATATGTTGAAATTTAAGTCCTTATCTTAAAAAAGAGGGCTGCTCATGACAGTTATATGCAAGGTTTACTTGGTTCGGGAGGTGATGGGTGGAAACATTTTTACAGTTATGTTAGGAGAAGAAACGGAAATTCAAATAATTTGTCGATGATAATGTCCGGTGATGGTAAATTAATTACTGAGAAACAGGCCATTGCTAATGAATTAAATGTATGTTACGGTAGTGTGTTCAATAAATCCAATAGCTGTGTGTTGGACCTTAACGACGAATCAGGGGCTTCCCTGTTCCAAATAAACCAGTCAGCAATTGTAAAGCTAATACAAAAACTACGTTTCAATGTATCAATGGGTCCTGATAATATTGTTAGTGAAGTACTTAAACTAGGAGGTAGGGCCGTGGCACGATACTTGGAGGTGATGTTTAATGTATCCATAAACAATGCGCAAATCCCAGATGACTGGAAAAGAGCTACGGTAGTCCCAATATTTAAGGGAGGGAGCAGACTTGAATTGGGCAACTACAGGCCGGTTAGCCTTTCGTCCATCGTTTGTAAACAGATGGAGCATCTCATTTGCGACTACTTGAGGGAACAGTGGGAAACATTATCATGGTTTAATGATAGGCAACATGGATTTCGGAAAGGTTACTCATGCGAGAGTCAGATGCTATCACATTTTCAAGACATTAGCGAATCGTTAGACCATGGAGTTTCAGTCGACGCCGTGGTTATAGATTTTGCGAAGGCATTTGATGTCGTGCCGCATGACATGCTACTCCTTAAATTAGCTTCGACGAAGATTGATAGAAGAGTAATTTTATGGATCCAAGACTTTTTGACGGGTCGTTCCCAGAAATTGAAAGTCGAAGGCATATTCTCGGATGAAATTACTGTAACGTCGGGTATCCCTCAGGGCAGCGTAATCGGAACTTTGTTATTTTTGGCGTTTATAAATGACATACCAAATGGGATTCGCAGTGACTGTCGATTGTTTGCGGATGATTGTGTAATATATCGAAAGATATAAAAGACAATGCAGTGCTTCAAGAGGACCTGAACCTGGTCTATAAGTGGGCGATTGTAAATAAAATGAAAATAAACACAAGAAAATGTAGTCTCTTAAAAATAGGGAAAGTGCGAAGGCAGGATTTTCAATACAACATTGGCTCGGAAATACTTGTAGAAGAAGATTCTTGCAAATATTTGGGCGTTCACGTAAGGAATGATATGAAATGGAGTAGTCATGTAGGATGTGTAGTTTCAAAAGCTTACAAATATCTGCACTTTGTAATGAGGGTATTAAAAGGAAGTAGTACCTCTGCTAAAGAATTAGGCTATTTGTCACTTGTAAGACCTATTCTGAATTATGCCTCGGCGGTTTGGGATCCATATCAAGTAGGGCTCATCAATGAGTTGGAAATGGTACAAAGAAAGGCCGCTAGATTTGTGCTCAGTGACCTTAATTCTAGGAGCAGTGTGAGCCGCATGTTATAGAAACTTGGGTGGGAATCACTGGAGGCTAGGAGGATGAAGTCTAGACTCTGCGCTATGTACAACACGTATACAAATCAACCAGCATGGGGTGAGCTTAGCAAACGATTGGGAAAGCCCACTTACATGGGTAGGAGCGATCATCATTTCAAAGTTAAGGGCCGACCACAGCGAACAAATTATGGTAAATATTCTTTTGTAAACCGTGCCATTGATAACTGGAACTCTCTACCTGCCGCAGTCTTAGAGCCTTTTCCCAAACATATAGGTGTGTTTAAGAAAAGATTGTCTGTTTGTGTAAATACTCCAGCTTAATTGTTGTATAATTGTTATTGAATTGTTATGTATAATTCTTTATTTTTATGTATATCCAATTTGCCACCGGGGGACATACCCCCCATTGCAAATAAATGAATGAATGAATGAATGAATGAATGAAAAGTTAGATGTCGGTGCATTACAATGTGTATAGACGTATACTGTACCAAGTTTTATTGCGTTTGGTTGGTTAAATCGCGAGAAACGTCTATTTAAAAGTCGCAAATTCGCGTGGCCGCCATGTTGGTTTTGTAGTTACCAGCTTTCAAAAGTCACATAGGTGAACTTCTAGTAGTTCCCTTTATGACCGTACAAAATTCCAGGGTGATACCGGGAATAGTTTCGGAGATATTGAATGCTGGTGAAATATTTCGCACAGCCGCCATGTTGGATTGGTGACACGTAACAAAATTTGAAGGGCACGGTCGGGGTCGTCCAGAATAGTGTTATGAACTAACCCAGTTTCATTGAAATCGCTCCAGCCGTTTAAAAGTTATTAGGGGGACACACACACACACTGCTCTCTCACACACACACGCACACTCACACACACACACGGACAAAAGGTGATCTCATAAGCCTATTTTTTTTTTCAAAATTGAAAATAGGCTAAAAATCCAACATGGCGACCATCCGAAATATTTACAAGGCTGGCTGTGGTACGCGGCACTAATTTTCTTGCCTGTTTTGCTCAAAGATGAGGGATCAAATCCCGGCGTAGTCAGTTGGCATTGGAGGGTACTTAGGCTAAATGCGAATGAGGCGTGTCACTAAACTTACTGATAGACTACACAAATGATCTCCTTCGGAACAATATTTCAGTGTCTTCAATGTCTCTAAAACCCGCAACAGTTAACAGGGGAGTAAAACGATATGTATAAAACAGCGGCTTCGGTGGCGTAGTTGGTAGCATGCTGAGTTTCTATGCCCAAGATCACGGGTTCAAACCCGGCCAAAGTCGTCGGATTTTTAAGAGCATTAGAAATCCCTCAGTATGCCTTCCTACGGAGGGAAAATAAAGCCGGCGGTCCCATGTCATAGATTTATGCCTTGTAAAAGAACCTTCCACTAATTACACCTGTGTGAAGCTAAATTAGGTTAAAAATGTAAACAACGCTCAGGTTCCTATGTTCGTCGCCAGGAGCCGACTGCGGTGGCGTCTAGTAACCAAGTTCTGAAGTAGTAGTCGTTGACGGTGGTGTTTGGTGGCAAAATTAGGAACTTCTTGAAAAATTCTAAGTCTGCAGTCCTTACATGAATTAAGAATCAGATAACACACATTAATACAGTCATCACAATTAACACCGGTTATCAGACAGATTCTACACACACCCAAAGTACACGGGGCTACATGACTGCGTTATCGCAGCCCCTAAACTAAGGAACCATATAACCATGTATAAAACGACAAGTGGCAGTTGGCAACCCTATCAGCTCCTCTCTTCAACGCACACAGCTGGGTGAACAAAAATACAGAAGACACGTATTTATACGTTATCGTTCTTGTCTCCAATAATATTTGCTGCATGTACAGAACAATCCATCAGAAAGTAACAAATGATTTGGAGCGAGTAGATGACGTCAACGTCTCGAGTGACGTGTGCAAAAGTGCGTGAAAGGGAAGCGCTTGACGAGGTTCACTTGTCTTTCACCCGCTCTTTGATTTGTGAGTTTAAGGCCCTTCCCATAAACAAACTGTATATTTAGTGTAACGGAGACGTGGTGTGGCTGCCAGATGTGACGCTGAGTGACGCGAGTGTTCAGGGACTCGAGGTGCTAATTGGCAACGTCGCTTAGCTGACACTCGATACACATGTTCCCCCACATCACTCATTAATTAGCGCTTATCTTCCTCTAATAATTATCTGAGACCAGCTGTATTAGCCTATAATAATAATAATAATAATAATAATAATGGACTAATAATACGGTAATAATAATAATAATAATAATAATGTCGTCTCCGTAGCGTAGCGGTCAGCATGGTTAGCTGCCGCCCCGGAGGTCCTGGGTTCGATTCCCGGCTCTGCCACGAAATTTGAAAAGTGGTATGAGGACTGGAATGGGGTCTACTCAGCCTCGGGTGGTCCAAATGAGCAGAGGGGGTTCGATTCCCACCTCAGCCATCCTCGAAGTGGTTTTCCGTGGTTTCCCACTTCGTCTTCGGGCAAATGGTTGGATGGTACCTACTGTAAGACCACGGCCGCCTCCTTCCCTCTTCCTCGCCTATCCATCCCAATCTTCCATCCCTTCCCATCCCTCATGAGGCCCCTGTTCGCTTTGCAGGTGAGGCCGCCTGGGCGAAGTGCTTATCACACTTCCCCAGTTGTATCCATCCCGATCAGATGTTCCAGGCTCCAGGACACTGCCCCTCGCTGAGTCCGTGGGAACCACCAACCTAGAGGGTAAATTGACTAAATAAATAAAAAATAAAAAAACGTAATAATAATAATTATTATTATTATCCCTCTTAGTCATTGTCCAAGTTTCTGCTGCATATGTCATAATAGGACCATAATATGCTTTGCACATAACTTATTTACTCTGCTCTCATAATAATAATAATAACAATTATTATTATTATTATTATTCCAGGTTCCGTTTACTGATGCTATTCTTTACCGAGTCCATCCAACGCATTCTTGGTCTTCCTCGTCCTCTCTTCCCTGTCTTACGTCGTTCCAGTGCTAGTCTTGGTAGCCTTACTTCATTCATCCGTTTGACATGTCCAAACCATCTCAATCTGTTTCGCTCCAGTTTGTAATTTAGTTTCTGTACTCCCAGTTCTTTCCGTATATCTTCATTTCTCACTCTGTCTCTCCTCGTTTTCTGGACCAAACTTCTCAGGAATCTGATCTCAGTTGCCTGTACTCTGCTCTCATCCCTCTTAGTCATCGTCCAAGTTTCTGCTGCATATGTCATTATAGGACCATAATATGCTATGCACATGACTTATTTAGCCTTAATTGGTATATCCTTGTTCCATACTAGTCCCCGTACCTGTTGGTAGAAAGCAATCCCGCGTTGTATTATTCTGCTAATTTCCAAATCTAGTCCTCCATCTTCAGTCAGTTCACTTCCCAAGTAATTTGAAGTGTTTCACCACTTCCAATTCCTTATCTCCTACTTTGATTACTCCTTTTCCTTCTTTCTTACCTCTACTCACCACCACTGTTTTACTCTTCTCCACATTTAGCCAATCTTCAATCCCCATTGCTCAATCTTTTCATTTATTACGTCTTACAGTTCTTGTACCTACATCTCATCCTCGCCTCAGATGTTTTATTATTGATGTGTAACATCTTTCCGCTCGGTTGCTGGATAGTTTTGTGGGAGTGATTTTGAAAATTAGGGACGGAAGTGGATCGGAACGATCGAGCTGGCAGAGGTGGATCGAACGGAAGTATGCACTGCCCGCTCGAGCGAGCGAACGGAAGTGTACTAGCTGGCAGTGGTGAAAAACGGAAGTATGCACTGCCCGCTCGATCGATCGACCGGAAGTGTACTAGCTGGCAGTGGTGGAAAACGGAAGTATGCACTGGCCGCTCGATCGATCGATCCAGCGAGCAGTGGTAAGACCCAGCTGGCAGTGGTACGAAAAACAATGAGCGCGCGGTGTCAGAATTTGATACCATGACGTACTCTCGGCCATGTGGAATGTATATGATCCAGCCGGCAGTGTATATGACATACTGAACGGAAAACGCTCATGTGAACTCTGGTGTCAAGTGATTGAAACAAATGACATGGTACATGTTCGAAGTCTTCGTATCAGTATTTAAATGGTAAAATGCCTTAATATCAAACATTGTAAGTAGTCGGCATTGCCGGTATTATGTTTCTGCACAATGGCTATTCAAATATTAACCCACATAACGGTAATGCAGTCATCAATATAATATCGTTGTGGTTATACGAGAATTGAGCAAGCCTTCATGAACTATCAATCAATACATTCTCTTTACTCACAAGAGAATCTAGAGATCTTGGGTTCGAATCCTGGATGGGGTAGATATTTTTGCTACCAGATTATCATTTTAAACGATATTTATCATATCAATAATACTCATTTTAACAGAATCCATATGAAATTACGTGTTGGTCTGTGAATGAAGAGGACCCGTTTATAAGGAATTTAAGGTTATGAGCGGTGTCATGTCTATTAATCTAGTTGATCCATATCGTATTCTTTATTTAGGCTAGTGCTGGTGGAAGCTACAAATAATCTAATAAAATGAGTTCCGTATTATAAACTACAATATCTGTAAAACACTCACTTTTACAAAAGATAAATATTTGTGCCAATAATAGTATAAAATACCGGTGTATCAACAATTTCACGTGAGGTTTCTTCTATGTCAGATGTTACACATCATATGCGACTACTGTAAGGCTCGTAATTTATTATTATTATTATTATTATTTTTAGTGAGCCTCAGTGGCTTTGGTGGCAGCACGCAGGCCTCTCATCGCTGGGCACGTGGTTCAAATCCCGGTCACTCCATATGAGATTTGTGCTGGACAAAGCGGACGTAGACAGTTTTTTCTCCGGGTACTCCGGTTTTCCCTGTCACAAATTTCATTCCGGCAACACTCTAGACTGTCATTTCTTCATCTGTCATTCATTTAATCATTGCCCACGAGGAGTGCGACAGGCTTTGGCAGCCGGCACAGTTCATATCATCGCCGCTAGATGGGGGCTTCATTCCAATCCCTGACCCGGTCGGTCGACTGGAAGCAGGCTGTGGATTTTCATTATTTTTAGTCGGTTTACCAGGTTGGCTTTTCCCTCGGACTCAGCGAGGGATCCCACCATTACCACCTCCAGGGCAGTGTCTTGGAGCATGAAACACCTTGTCATGGGATACAACTGGGGAGGTGAGATCAGCACCTCGTCCAGGTGGCCGGGAATCGAACCTCTGACCTCTGGGGTGGCAGCTAACCACGCTGACCGCTACGCTACGGAGGCGACTATTAATATTATTAATTATCATTATTATAGCCCGGCAACTCAAGCTATGGCCATATAGGCGCTAGCTGTGGAGGGTGGGAGAAGAGTTGTAGAAGTTCGCTGTTGTGTAATTGCCGATTCTCTACTTAGTATAAAACAAAGTCCGCGATTCTTGGATGTTACGGGTAAACTCGAGAACCACTGAATGGAATTTGATGTGTTTTTCACCATTCTGTAAAGGATATGTCGAGGATGATTTTAGTAGAAAATAATTTATTGATGATCCAAGGAAGTCAAGCACTAACGATTTCAGTGGACAAGGCGAAAAAAAAACATGGCGTCCGAGCGCTTTGTAAGCTTACGCAGGGCAAACCGTTAAAAATATCTAAATTATTTTACGCTTCTGTTAATGGCTTTTGCAGAGCATTTCTATGAAATAAAATTTTATTTTACAACATAGTTTGTTACAACACAATGCATTTTTGTGTTATATTTTATTTACGACACAATGTATTGCTTCTTAACCCAATACAACAAAGCGAGATACAATTTCGAAATGATTTGTTACAAAATTGAGTTTAATTAAGATTAAGTTTCAACGATTTCTATTTCAGAACTATTTACCTGCAACAATGTTAAATAATAGAACGACGAACACAGGCATTTTAGTCTTACTTCATACTACAGGACATCTTGGATGATTTTACATTGGCGGAGTTGAACAATATGCTTTTTCAACAGTATGGTCATCCAGCGCACTCCTCCTGACTGGCGAGAGAAGTTTTAAACCTTTTGTTTCCAGGCCGGTGGATAGGAAATGGTGGTTTATAGAATACCCACCACGTTCATCTGATATGACCGACCAGGATTTCTTCATTTGGGGCTAAGGTCGAGAGTATTTTTAAGATCACCACAAACACCCGAAGAAATGGAGCTTGTCATTACCGAAGCCTTAGTAGTGTGCCCTTTTAGCAAGAAATATGCAAATATGCAAATCACAGAATACTATGCGGACCTTATTTTATCCGACCCTGATCGGGTTCTTTTAACGTTGATAGAATGTTTGTTTCGCTGTTATGGTACTTCAAAACGTTACGATCCACTTGGTTGTTTAAATAAGCTGTTATTGAAGACCTATCGCCTATTCTTTAAGTTCGCAGCCTACTTCGACTGTAATCCTGAACTTTTCACTATAAGATTGATCCTGTATTAGGATTTTCCTAATTCTCCACACGGCGATACTTTGATGATACTTCTCGGCCACTCCTTATTGGTGCACGTTGGTGATTGATACAGAGTATCACCACCTCTCGAGGTCTAGTAAGTACTGCATGACTAGCCTGGCCCTGCCAGGGCTTTTATTCAAATCGGCGACAAAAAGATAAAATCTACGTCTTTTTCGGAACCAACTTTTGAAGTAGTGGTCGCACACTTTTAAAAATTATATCTCTGGAAAGCTTGTTTTCTAAACGTAAACTGACTTCTTTGCACATGAAAATCGATCGTGCAGTTCTGAGATATTAAATAAAATTTAGTCTTCAGCTGTGTGGGTGTTACAGTTGATTTTTAATTCCCCCCTCCTCGGGTCTCGGGATACCCCCAATGACGTATGACCACGTCGGCACTTCTTTCCTGGGCATTTATTATAACATCTTTCTCCACACAAAAATCTCTATTCCGAAATGATTCCCAATGCTGTATTTCTTTAGTTAATTTTATTCTTGCAAATGGGTTAAATCTAATTATTCTTCTTCTGGCACAGCTGCGCGGTTGCCATTTTACTGCAAGGTAAGGGCGATTTCCGAAACACGCTCTTCGTCACTCACTTGGAAAATTCCACTCGTTCTATTTATATTCGTGACTGGCTCCTTATCAATGCGTCAGGCATGATCTCATTTCCTGGCCACCTGGCTTCAGTTTATTTCACAACGTTATGCTAGCCTTCTTGTATAAAATCTTTCTATGTTCCTCTGAAGACTGTATATTTCCTTCCTTCCTTTTACAAAAATACATGGACTCGATCCCTTGAACCAATGGTACATGGGTCCATCTCTCCCCTCCTTAGGTAAATAAATTTTCGAAAAATTTTGAGGAAATTTATTTCAATTATTCATAAACTCTCTTTTTTTCATTGTCGAAGCCATCATAACGTTTATCCGTACCTTCTGATCTTTATTCCTTTAAAATCCCACGATAATTTGGGTTTTTCCACCTTTTAAGTCATATCCGGTAATAGTACAGGTTGGGTACGCTCTGTCCCTACCCTTTCTTTCTTTCTTTCTTATTTGTCTGGACTACAAGTTTCCAGAACATAATTCTTCGTTACGGGTGTGGTCTGTCCCTACCCGTTTCTTCATTTCATCATTCTCTCTTCTTAAAATGAAATTTTCCTTTTCAACAAAATCAATTATTTCTCTTATCTCACAATACAGTTTCTCTAATTCGCATTCGCACTCGAATGGTTGAGCTCTGTTTCCTTGTTCTAACTTACCATTGTTTCTATCAAAAGTGGATTCATCATCTCTAAATTGTTCCATAACCAGGGCTTGTTCATTTGCTTCATCGAAGTCTTCGGGAGGGTAATATACTTTTAAATTCGCTGAGTTCATGGTCACTTCGTGATTCGTTTCACAGTGCCGAATTCTATAGGCATTATTTCTTAAATCTCTTATTATTTGATACGGTCCGTGGTACATTTTCTGGAACTTTTTGTACACGCGGTTCCCTGGATCCGAAATGGCTGGTCTTTACACTAAAACCATTTCTCCTGCTAATAGCGGTCGATGATACCTCTTGTGCCTGTTTCGTCTTTGCCTTCTATCAGCTTGAGCTTTTAGATGCTCAACGGCTCTTCTAATCCGTACATCTCTTCCAGGCTGAGCGTCTGCTGGCCTAGGAATTACCAGACTCCAAGGTCTCTCTGGTTGCTCATTCCGATGTAACGTTATTGGTATCTCACCCGTAGATTCATGGATTGTGTTGTTTATACAAAATTCGATAATATCCAGGATATCTATCCATTTCCAATTTTCCTCGGCACAGTATATCCTACTATACTTGGCAGTCTCCCTCATCACTCTTTCCACAGGATTTGCCCCAGGATGGCGAATACTTGACAAAATCTGACGTATTCCAAGTCTCTCTAATTCCTGTCTGAACTCTACACTTGTAAAACAACTACCGTGATCCGAAAACAAATCCTCGGGTTTTCCCAGAATAGGTATCACTTTTTCTTTGAGTCGTTTTAACACCTGTTTGGTACTAGTCTTCTGTATGGGAGCAAGGACAACCATTTTTGTGAAAACATCCATAGCCACCATTATGTGTCGATTTCCTGGCATTGCCTTTGGCAAAGGTCCGAAATTGTCAATAGAGATAATTTGACCTGGCCTCTCGGGCAACAATGGTATTGGCTTTTGTCTCATCAAAAACGCATTTGGCTTAATCCTTTGACATAGATCACATGTCTTGAGCGTATCCCTTACAGTTTCTCTCAGTCTCGGCCATACAAACGCTTCTTTCAGCATCGAGACTGTTTTGTCGACTCCCATATGTCCGAACGATCTATGGGCTAACCATACCATTTTCCTCTGCAAAATCACAGGTACTACGATCCTTAATCGTGTATGGTCAGAGTCCACAAACGTATATAGCAATCCATTAAAGAATGTGTAATCCTGAGCTATCTTATTTGCTTCAGTATACGCCGGTGTTCCCCTTATCAAACTCCCTTCCAAGAAAGATATGAGCATGTTCATCCATGGATCCTCACGTTGTCGTTGACCAATGCTTCTTAATTCATTCAGAGTACGCTGATCCCTGTCTTCCAAATCAATAGCCATTACTTCCTCTTCTGTGGACTCTGGCTGTCTACTTAAATAATCTAGAACTACATTTTCTTTTCCTGGGCAATACTCTATATTTACGTCGAACTGTTGAATGTATAAAGCCCAACGCATCAACCTTTGACTGGATAAATCCGTCTTCATCAAAAAGGTTAAGGCTTTATGATCAGTCCTTAATGTGACTGGGAACCCATATACAATCTTTCGCCAATATTGCAGCACGTGCAATATCACTAACAGCTCGATTTCGCTGATTGTATAATTTTTCTCGTGTGGTTTCAGTCTCCGACTTGTGAAAGCTAGATAATTTTTCTTCTCAGGGTTATCCGGGTTTTCCTGATATAGCATTGCCCCTATTCCAATCTGGGATGCATCTGTTTGTATAACAAATCTCTGATTAAAATCAGGATATCCTAGCTTCACACAATTTAAGAGCATTTCCTTGGCCTCTATAAATACTTTTTCTGTTTCCTCCGTCCATTTCCACTTGCCCCCCTTCTTCAGAAGGTCCTGTAGTGGTGCAACAGTTTTGGTGTATGATGGACAATGTCCTGAGAAAAATCCAATCAATCCCAAAAAATGGCGAACGTTTTTCATCTTCAAAGGTCTGGGAAAATCTCTTATCGATTCTAATTTGCATGGATTTGGTTTAACACCATCCTTATCTATCACGTGCCCCAAAAATGTAACTTTTCTCTGACAAAATTTTGATTTCTTCAAATTAATCTTAAAGTTAGCCCTTCTTAAATCTTCCAATAATTTCTTTAACTTTTCCAAATGTTCCTCAATGTTTTCTGAGGTAAGCAATATGTCATCCACATAACGAATAGTGCAATCTTTCACTTCCTCTGACAGGTTACGATCAAGCGCTCTTATTAAGGCAGATTCCGCGGTCTTCAAGCCAAACGGACATCTCTTGAAGCAATATGTTTGTTGGTCGAACTGAAATCCAGTTAAAAGTCTGGTTTTCTCTTCCAGTTCGAGATGATGATACGAAGAAGTCATGTCAATATTTGTGAATATCTTCTTGCCCTTAAATTTCCTCAGTATATCTTTTATGGGTGGTGCCGAATCATTCTCTGGTATGATTTTCGCGTTCAAATTCCTGGCATCCATACACACCCTTACTGAGCCATCCGGTTAACTCACAATTACTAATGGACTAACATATGGTGTCGCCATCTTTTCTATAACACCTGCATCACTCATCTCCTGCAGTGTTTTCTTCGTTTGTGGGTAATGTTTTTCTGCAACCGGGTATGGTTTTTGTCTGAACGGTGCCCAATCATTTACTTGAAAAGCGTATTTAAAATTTTCAATCTTTCCTGGCTTAGAATCAAATACGTCCCTGAAATTTAATAGTAATTCCTTTAATGTTTCCTTGTTTTCGAGGTCAACTTTAGCTTCCTCTATTTTTCCTGACAGGTTGGTTTCGAACTCAGTTTCCAAACTATCTTCAAGTTCTATGTTTAGGACTTCAAATATCTTTTCTATGTCCTTACAACCTTCCTCAGTTACTTCTTCCACATGCCATACCTGTTCTCCTATTTTCGCATCCTGTTCCTGTAAATTAATGTTTTGTTCGTCCACATCATCTCTTTGAATCCTAATGCAATTTTGCGCTAGGTCTATGATGACCTTGTTCTCACGGATAAAATCAATACCTAATATGGCATTATATGGCAATTGATTTACCAGCAAAAAGCATTGCGAAATTTCAGCGTTACCTATGATCAAATCAATGTATACCTGAAATTTACATGTTAAAGATTTTTCAGGAATAATTCCCATAATCTTCACACTTGAGGTGGGAATTTTCAGTACGCGACCTCTTGTTTCCAATTCATTTAAGAGGATTTGCGTAATTAAACTTAAGGTTGATCCAGTATCAATTAATGCCCTGACCAGTAATCCTTCTATCCTTAGCATGATGATAGGTAATTCTCTTCTAATAGGTGGGATTCCATCCACATCCTCTTTAATTAGCTCATCTGGTCTTGCTATCCAATTCACAATCTCTACCTCCTCCCAGCTCCTGGTATGTTTCCACTTTTGATGATTTAATTTTGAAGTTTTTTTTTATCCTGAGGGCTTCCTTTCCCCTCATTCTTCAATTGAGCTTGTAACTCCAAGCTTTGAGCTCCTTCTAATTGGTCGGGTGATTTTCGGTTCTTTATTGCCTCACTCCAACGGACTCTTTGCGTTTCAGGTTCGTCTGTTCGTTCATTCATGTAACGAAGACTTTCCTGATATCTTTCTTCTATTTCGGCCCGATATTCATCATTTCTATCTTCCAGCCTCACATTCCTTCTGGGATAATTTTCCCATCTCTTTCTGTTATCCTGCCTCTGATTATTATTGTTATAGGGTCGGTTCTCTTGTTGCCTATAACCCGTATTTCTAGGATTCCTTCCTCGATATCCTCCTCTATAGTATGGCTGTATTCCCCTAGGCTCTTGATGTCCATATTCTCGACCCAGTCCCTGAGTATCAGTACTAGTGGACTGATTTCTGGTCGATGGTTTCTCTCTGTTTTCTTGACTGCTGGCCATATGTACTTGTTCAGTCTGTCTTGGATGCCTGGGAGTAACGTGTGAAGTCGTCATATCTAATTGACGTAATACGCTCTCCACTTCCACAGCACTTCTGGCTTTAGATGAGAATAACAACCTCTGGATCTCATGTGGAAGTTGTCTTGCAATGGCGGCACACAGGTCGTTCTCAGCAGGAGCAATATCAAGTTCCCGGAATTTACACAGCTGAGCTGTGAAAAAATCTGAGTACTTAGTTGGGGCATTTGTGCTATACTTCCTAGAGTACAGATCTAGCCTCAGATTCTCTTGGACATCTGCTGCCCAATATCGTTTCAGAAAAGCCTCTCTAAAACCTTCCACCGTGTCAAATGTATACCTGAAACTCCTGAACCAGGTGAGACAATCACCTGCCAACAGCTTCTCAATTGCTCTCAGTCTCCGATCCTGAGGAACTTTCATTTCATTCAAGTACTCTGCGACCTCCTTCAACCAGTATTTAGGAGTAATTGACATATTATTACCCGTAAACATCACCAGTCTGTCCTCATTTGACTTGATGATATTTATTATTTGACCATTTGTTTGGTTCATATAAGGGGTTGACATCGCCATCGGATATCCTGGGTTCTTATAAGGGCTCTCCCCTCCTAAGTCCCTATCTTGATTTGTGCCTCGTTCATGGGGATCTACCCATCCTGTCTTTTGAAATTCATCCTGACTTTCAAATTCTAATTTCCTTTCTCTTCGGGCACTTTCCTCATTAGCCATGAGTTGAATTTCCATTTGACTGTTCTTGTGTTCAGTCCTTTCCAACCGGGATCCTAATTCATTCTGAATTCTGTCTTGATCCTTTTTGAGTTGGAATTTCTCTTCCCTGAAACTATCCCTGATTTCAGCTAATTGATCTTCTACCTCTTTCTTGATGACCATGACCTGTTCTTTCATAATTTCTGGCTTAACGTCACCTATGGTATCTAGGTCATCTCGTATCTCCTTTAACTTCTTCTCCATTTCTTTTTGTCTTTTGACCATATCTACTTTAATTCCCTCAAGCTATTCCTCAGTTTCCCCTTGGCTCTTAGACACTATCGTCAATTCATCTTGGACCTGGTTTACTTCGGTATTGGTTTTTCCTACTTGTTCCTTTATTGTTCCAATGGTTTCCTGAACCTCATTAATACCCTTACTTATTTCATCCATCTTCTGGGTATTTTCCTTATTTTCTTCATTTCGTTGTCCTCTTTCTTTCTGGAGATGCTCTTCGTATGTACCTAATCTTTCATTTATTTCCTTCTCGTGCTTCTTCAAGTTCTCATCTACCTGCCCGGTAAAATTATCAAATTGAACTTTCATGCTCTTCACATCCTTCTGATTTTGATTTTTCATCTCTTTTACTTCGTCCTGAACTCCATCGACATTTCCCTCAAGTTCTCCTATTTTTTTTTCTCAACCCCTTCAAATCGATTTCCTAGCATATTAACACTTTCTTTTATCTCATCCCGGGATTTTTCACAAATCTTCATATTTTTTTTCTATTTGACCCCATAACTCTGTTCTCACCCCTTGGATCTGGGTTACAAGTTCATCTTTACATGCATTTACATTCTCTTTACAAGTTTTTTCCATGTTACATGTAATTTCCACTTTAAACTGATTTAACTTAACCTCCAACCCCGTATCAAAACCTTGAAATTTGGTATTCATTGTCCCTTCTATACTCTCTCGGAGTTCATTTGACCCCTTTTTTATTCCCTCAATTTCAGCCTTCAATTCACTGTTCATTCTTACACAGTCGGCCCCTATAGCTTCTAATTTAGTCCCCATGTTATCACTATTAGTTTTTAAAGATCCTAAATTGTGATTTATGGATTCGAACTCTTTTTTATTTTCATCCTGTTGGAGGTCCAATTTATTGTCTATAGTTTCAAATGTATTGTTCATGGCCTCCAACTTTTTATTGCTATCAGCCATTAAGACATCCGCAAGCCTCTGCATTTCCTCACTCAATGCCATCTTATTAGAATACAGTGGGCTATCATGCCACATCGCTGGTACATGCTTGAGAGATGGTAATCCGAACTCTTGTGTCCCAATTTTCAAAATTTTTTACCTTCGTACGGGTGTTTACTAAAACGTACCCTTTTGATATACTCATTCAATGTCAAAACCTTTATAGAAGTATTTAAAAATTCAAAATTTCGAAAAACCATTTTTTTAAATGAAAATTTTGATTTTTCAAGAAAACTCGGGTTTTCCCTATGAAAACTCATCCCTGCGTACTGGGCGCCAAAAATGATGATTTTAGGTTTTTTATATTTTATTCACGGCTGCTCGGTGTGAGTTTCCAGGGATCCATGCGGTCAGTTAACATTATATGTTGTAGCTATTCCTATTATTACTTTACTTTACATGATATGACTGTCTTAAGTGTTCCTCTAATTATTAATCCAAGCACAGTACTTCTATGCCCCCCCCCTGTGCCCTTTTAGCAAGAAATATGCAAATCACAGTATGCCAGCAATGCTCAGATCGGGATTTTCGGGGTTATGGTAAGTTCTCCCACTCTGTGACTTACACATTTTGGATTAAATAGAGGATACACTTCCAAAAATAAAAACAAAATCAACTCCTATTTTAAAACATTTAATTAACCAAATATATGGCGCTACAAACAAATAAAACAAATAAACTACTGACCAATCCTTCTAACTTGTTCAAAGTGAACAAGGAATACATAAAATCAAACAAATGTTATATTTAAATATATGGTTTCCTTCAAACCAACAAACTTATAATTCTTTTCACTTCCATAAAGTATCCCTTTTAAAATTCACTACAATCACGAGCTCCAATGGCTCGATACTTTCCACTATAAACTGTGTTATTCTTTTACACACCTCAATATCTATTTTATGAGTTTCTTATAATCAAAACAATATATAATCTTATTCAAGGTAATTGTTACTCCTTTACATAAATTTTTGGGCATTTCACAATGTTCTCGTGTTACCACCTCTCTCAAGTTAACAAATTCACTACAGTGATCGGGAAAAATACTTGTGTACTCCCGAGTTATAGAAGACTACTTGAACAAAGTCAAAAATTATGATCACTCCCGAAATCTAATTGTCTTCATTGAACTCGTGAAATCCTACATCAATATCTCATTACATTAGGGATTTATATTTATTATTATCTGTCTTAAAAGACCATTATTTCATAAGAAAGCAAACGATCTGAACTCGCAAGCGGTAACTTTCATCTACAAGAACCTCGGTTCGAATCCCGGGTCATTATCAAACTCTAAACACTCATGGTTTATTATTACTTCAAATAGACGGTTCCCCTGACCTACCATACTTTCAATAGCGAGGGGTTGGACCGTGACACTCGACTTGATTTATTGCCCGGGAGGGAGACCCTCAGTATCGCCCACACGGGACCGCTCTACTCATGCTTTAAAACAGCTATTTCTCAAACACAGTTCTCTGAACAGACCTGGCGTTTCTTTCATTCATTTAAACAACATTATTTAGGTTCATAGACCACTTTCGTAACCTTGGCATTTATTAATTATGAAGTGTCATCATTGAAGGGTAAGAATAATTCAATACAACAACAATATTTAGGGGCTTCAACAACTATACGAGTCTGGGTTCGACTCTCTCAACTGCCTCGGGAACCAATCCCATACTGGAGGACTTTACAACAAATTAGCGGCTTAGGGCGATCTCGGTCTAACCTGCGCTCATCAATACAATAATTCGCACCCATTATTACAACGCCTCGTGATCTACATCACTATATGGAGGACTTATCATCAATTACCGCAATCAACTGTCCCTCACAATTAATTTACCAAGTATATTTAGATTCAACGCCTTCCTAGCGTGACAATTTACTTTAATGCGCGACAATGCGCTATACATTACTTTAAGGCCTAGCACCATCCAGAGAACTGATAAATTCAAAATCATCATTTGATCTATATCTCAAACTTTCATATTAATCCTCTCCCGTGACAATAATCGCTATACTTTAAGAACATGTATTCACACCATGTCTTTATTCCTTTACAAAAGCTCAAAAGCTATTACTTTCATATAATTCAACTTAATCTTCATTTATATAATTTATATTATTATTATATTTTTCCGCTTGCTTTCATAACCTTTATCAAATACACCGATATTTTATTCTATACATTTCCTCTAAGGATTTATTCATTTCACATAATTATTTTTTAATTTCTCATTTTTTTCTGTTCAGAACGCGCTCTTATTCTGTTATTTGTTATTCAAAAACATCCCTATTTCTCAAACTCAGGTGGATTGTACACAAATATTCCCCCAACACATAACATAATGAAAATAGTTACTTACATGCTCGGACGGTCCATTACCGTGCTTTCCAACGATGTTTCATTTTTGCCCACAATTTGTGATTACACCATCGTGCTCAAATTTATATCATACACTGACATATCTTGACACACATATACTTTATATACCTTAAACATTGGTAACATTTTAAAATACACTTCGGTATTCTTCTATTACACACAATAAAATCACTGAAAAATTACTATCTAACACAAATTTTATATTTACACTACACTGATTCTAATCACGGAGGCTTTGATTAGGCCTTTGCACACGTGATATTTGCTTCCCCGTCTCCAAGGGTGAACTAGTAGATGTCGGCTTCCTATCTGACCAGAATATGAAAGTCTCGAACACTCTACCCCACCCTGGAATGGTACTTCTTCGAATCCGGTTTCCTGATGATCGGCTATTATTATTATTAGCTCGAACTGCTTCTTTCTAGACCCTATTAGTCGTCTAGCGAAAGTCTGTCCTGTTCTCGGTCTCCCAAATACTCTATCGGTGACCTATTATTTTCTAGCATCTAATACTCCTCGTAACTTAGTGCTTTTTATAGTTCGTTCGTTTTCTTGAAACAACGTCTTGAATTTAATTCTCCCTTCTGATTATTCTGTCCTCTAATTCCTATCTTTCCAGAATACTATGCGGACCTTATTTTGTCCGACCCTGATCGGGTTCTTTTAACGTTGATAGAATGTTTGTTTCGCTGTTATGGTACTTCAAAACGTTACGATACACTTGGTTGTTTAAATAAACTGTTATTGAAGACCTATCGCCTATTCTTTAAGTTCGCAGCCTACTTCGACTGTAATCCTGAACTTTTCACTATAAGATTGATATTGGCGGAACTAAATCCTGTATTAGGATTTTCCTAATTCTCCACACGGCGATACTTTGATGATACTTCTCGGCCACTCCTTATGGGTGCACGTAGGTGATTGATACAGAGTATCACCACCTCTCGAGGTCTAGTAAGTACTGCATGACTAGCCTGGCCCTGCCAGGGCTTTTATACAAATCGGCGACAAAAAGATAAAATCTACGTCTTTTTCGGAACCAACTTTTGAAGTAATGGTCGCACATTATTTAAAATTATATCTCTGGAAAGCTTGTTTTCTAAACGTAAACTGACTTCTTTGCACATGAAAATCGATTGTGCAGTTCTGAGATATTAAATAAAATTTAGTCTTCAGCTGTGTGGGTGTTACAGTTGATTTTTAATTCCCCCCTCCTCGGGTCTCGGGATACCCCCAATGACGTATGACCACGTCGGCACTTCTTTCCTGGGCATTTATTATAACATCTTTCTCCACACAAAAATCTCTATTCCGAAATGATTCCCAATGCTGTATTTCTTTAGTTAATTTTATTCTTGCAAATGGGTTAAATCTAATTATTCTTCTTCTGGCACAGCTGCGCGGTTGCCATTTTACTGCAAGGTAAGGGCGATTTCCGAAACACGCTCTTCGTCACTCACTTGGAAAATTCCACTCGTTCTATTTATATTCGTGACTGGCTCCTTATCAATGCGTCAGGCATGATCTCATTTCCTGGCCACCTGGCTTCAGTTTATTTCACAACGTTATGCTAGCCTTCTTGTATAAAATCTTTCTATGTTCCTCTGAAGACTGTATATTTCCTTCCTTCCTTTTACAAAAATACATGGATTCGACCCCTTGAACCAATGGTGCATGGGTTCAGTAGTACTCTCTTTCAGTCAATAATCGCTATAGCGATAGAAAAATGATAGGAGTCTGGTGCCCTATTGGGCCCTTTCACTCCATTGTTGATTGGCGATAATTTAATTTAGATTAATATGTTTCGTTATGATGATTTAAAAATGTGACTCCCTTAATGCATTACTGGATAATGAATTAATGGGAGAATTTAGTCCTTAGATAGTTGCCGTCGTGTGGTTTACTTTTGATTTGCTTTAAATTTTTTCGTTGAATATTTGAGAGTACTAGAGTCTGTGCGTGTGCCTGAAGAGCAGCGGGTTCGAACTTGGGTCAGCGGCATGGCTTTGGACCGTCCGACTCGCAGCGGCACTAGTTGTTAATATACTGTGTTCGCTCTGTCATGGCCTGGGAGCAGTCGCTTCAGCGAGGTTGATAATAATAATAAAGGGTGTAAATTTTAGATCTGAATTTAATGTTTACTAAGAAGAGTGATAGACCTCTAGATAGGTTTGGTTTTATAGAAGGAGCAATTGGTAGACCTTTAGTAGGGTTGAGTTTAAGATAATAATAATAATAAGCCTCAGTTGTGTGGTATTGTTATTGTTTGTGGTTTTATATGGCTATGGTTGAGAGCTGTTGGAGTAAGCTCAGCAGTTGTGTGAGGGCAGTGGCGTTTACGGCTATAGGGGGCTTAGTGGTAAAGATAGCAGTGAGGGTATAGGTTGAGCTGGAATGAGGGGACGAGTTCGATGCTGGGTGGATGCTTTGTAGCGCTGTTTAATGGCGTCTTTGATGTATCGGCAACCCCCATATGACGCGGCGTGATTGCCCCCACAGTTTATACACGTGGGGCTGTCCTTTGCCACCGTGCAGTCAGTGTGGCGATGATTATCGCCACATCTGTTGCAACGAGTAGCATGGCTGCAATTCGCCGCGTTGTGATATAATCTTTGACAATTATAACACTGAAATGTGAGGGTATTATGGTTGGAAATGGTTGGGCGGCGTCGCGACGCCTGTGATCGAGTTTTGGGTTTGTGCTGTTTAGGTTTGAGTGGCGTTTGAGCGGGGGGAGAGTGTGTATTATGGGAAGAGATTGGTGAAATTGGTGAAACTGGGCCTGTAGGCATGTCGGAGGCTTGTATGGAAGAGTGAATCAATGGTGGATCGGTTTGTGTTTTAGTTTGCGTTGTTTTAGAGTATTTGAGTGTGGGAGGCATGGAAGGGGGAAGAGGAATGGTTTGAGTTGAAGTGTGGAAAGATTCAGTTGTAGTTTCACTGTAAGTATGTTGGGAAATTTTGGGAGATATGAGTAGGTGCTGAGGAATACCAGGGTGGCTCCAGAGGGCCGTCCTGATACTCTCCAAACGTCTATTGTTTGTAGGTGTAATGATAATGTAGGCATGTGTTGTTTCCTCGATTTCAGTGATGTACTGCCATATTGGTTGCAGAACCTCTATGACAGCAGCTCGCTTGGCCATTGGATTCCGTGATGGCTTAATCAAGATGATTGTAGCCGCCGGTGCCTCAAGCTTGGGGTGGGTGTAGAATAGATGTTCATTGAAATCGAAGGAAGGGAAGGGGGCATGGCTAGTGATGCCTGAGTCCGTAGAGTACATAGTGTGACTGTAATGTGCGGTGTTGTTGAGAGGGAGGAATGGGTCAAATACCGTGGTAGACCTGGTGGCTCGTAGATGGCTTCGCCCAAGAAAGAAAAATACCGGTCGTCCAAGGTTACTAGTTATATGCAGATGGCCTGCGACAGTGGACGAGCCGGTTTAAATTAAATTAAATATTTAATTAATAATTTTTAATTAATTATTGGCTGCTGTGGTTGAATGGAAGGAGTAGAGCTTGGCTTGTGCTCGGTTTGATGGGATTTGCTTGAATGGGATGGTTTGGAATGGTGGGTAAAGTGTTTAACTTGGTATTGAAGGAACAACAATGGTAACGGTTGGTTAGGAGTGATTGTTGCTTAAGCTTGGATGGCGGGCGTGAAGGGAGAGGTTTTCCGGGTGGATACGATGAAAGCGATGCGGCGATGTCTCGGCGGATGGTGGATCATCAGTTTACATCGATTTGCGCGGTTGATTTGGTGTTCGTGGCAGGAGCTCAGCGCAGAGTCGTCTGGTCAGTACGAGAGCTGATCTCGGTATCCGAAGCCTTTGCGGAAATTAGGCCTACGCCTCAGATGTTGTCGAACGCAAGAGAGAACTTCATGCGACGAGTGGCCCTCTGCATGGAAAATGATGGACGCCACTTCGAACACCTTATGTAAATGTCAATTTGCAGTAGATGTAACGTCTGTGATAAATTACTTTTTTAGTCGCATCGAAGACTGATTACACTTTTGTAACAATTCATTTCCAAATTGTATCTCGTTTTGTGGTATTGGGTTAAAAAGCAATAAATTGTGTTGTAAATAATATTTTATTTTATTTTATTTTATTTAGTCAATTTACCCTCTAGGTTGGTGGTTCCCACGGACTCAGCGAGGGAACTCACCACTACCGCCTCTACGGGCAGTATACTGGAGCTTGGAACATCTGGTCGGAATGGATACAACTGGGGAGGAGTGATCAGCACTTCGCCCAGGCGGCCTCATGAGGGATGGGAAGGGATAGAAGATGGGGATGGATAGGCTAGGAAGAGGGAAGGAGGCGGCCGTGGCCTTACAGTAGGTACCAACCCGGCATTTGCCCGAAGAGTGGGAAACCACGGAAAACCACTTCGAGGATGGCTGAGGTGGGAATCGAACCCCCTCTACTCATTTGGACCACCCGAGGCTGAGCAGACCCCGTTCCAGTCCTCATACCACTTTTCAAATTTCGTGGCAGAGCCGGGAATCGAACCCAGGACCTCCAGGGCGGCAGCTAACCATGCTGACCGCTACGCTACGGAGGCGACTGTGAATAATATACAACACAAAATACATTGTGTTGTAATAAACTATGTTGTATAATAAAATTTTATTTCATAGAAATGCTCGGCAAAAGCCATAAACAGAAGCGTAAAATAACAAGTTCTGAAACAGAAATCGTTCAAACGTATTGTGAAACCTGTGTAAATATAGTTTTTGAAAGAGACGGCTTCGGTGGCGTAGTTGGTAGCATGCTGAGCTTCTATGCCCAAGATAGCGGGTTCAAACCCGGCCGAAGCCGTCGGATTTTTTAAGAGCGTTAAAAATCCCTCAGTATGCCTTCCTTCGGAGGGGAAGTAAAGCCGGCGGTCCCATGTCATAGATTTATGGCACGTTAAAGATCTTTCCACTAATTAAACCTGTGTGAAACTAAATTGGATAGGTTAAGAATGTAAACAACGCTCTTAGGTTGCTACGTTTGTTGCCAAGAGCCGACTGCGGTGGCGTCTAGTAGCTAGTTCTGAACTAGGCCTAGTAGTCGTTGACGGTGGCGTTTGGCGGCAAAAGTAGGAACTATTTGAAAATTCAAAGTTGCAGTCCCTACTTGAATTAAAAAACAGATACACACACTAATACAGTCATCACAATTAACACCGGTTATCAGACAGATTCTACACACACCCAAAGTACACGGAGCTACATGACCGCGTTGTCGCAGCCCCTAAACTAAGGAACCAACCAACCTATTTTGAAAGAGCAAAATACTTTGCAATGCTGCATAAGAAAGCGGCAATCAGTGAAATCGAACTCAGCCCCGTCGCTAGCGCGCAGCGAGCAGATTTCAAGCCGATTGCGGGTGGATAGGCCACCCATTTTACAGTTCCGTGTTGAATCGGAACACGCTGTGGATAACATGTTAGCTGCAATGATTATACTCAAGAAACCTCCATGGGGTACGGAGATGTCAGTCAACTCATGGTTTAATCAACATTTCAGGAGAGTTTGCTTACCTCCACTGTCTTCCCAAGCCCATTAGCGTAAGCTGACTAGAGTCTCTAGGTTCAGGCCAATTAGCGCAGTTCGACCATTCCACCGAAACTGACTGTACACCGATTAGCTCATTCTGCAACCTTGGAAGTGGCGTCATATGTGTCAGTCCCAACAGTAAGAAATTATACTATGATTTGGAGGTGCGGTCAGGTAGGTGACAAATGGTAAGGTGACATTGTTAGGTTGGTTGGTTCCTTAGTTTAGGAGCTGCGACAACGCGGTCATGTAGCCCCGTGTACTTTGGGTGTGTGTAGAATCTGTCTGATAACTGGTGTTAATTGTGATGGCTGTATTAGTGTGTGTTATCTGTTTTAATTCAAGTAAGGACTGCAGACAATAATTTCAAGCAGTTCCTTATTGTTGCTACCAAATGCTACTGTCTATGACACCTAGCTTGCGGACTTGGCTACTACATGGCATCGAAGTCAGCACCTGGCGGCGAACGTTGGAACTAATACAGCGTTATCAATTCTAACCTACAAATTTTGGATCCACACAAGTGTAGTTAGTAGAAGGTTCTTCTTCACGCCTTAAATTTATGACATGGGACCGCCGGCTTTTCTTCCCTTCCGAAGGAAGGAATACTAAGAGATTTTTAACACTCCCTCGATTCACTACTAGGAAACAAGTTACGTATATTCCTACCCTGAGCCCCACGGGCTCACTTTTTTAAATATCAAAATTAAGAAAGTCGCCTCCGTAGCGTAGCGGTCAGCATGGTTAGCTGCCGCCCCGGAGGTCCTGGGTTCGATTCCCGGCTCTGCCGCGAAATTTGAAAAGTGGTATGAGGACTGGAACGGGGTCTACTCAGCCTCGGGTGGTCCAAATGAGTAGAGGGGGTTCGATTCCCACCTCAGCCATCCTCGAAGTGGTTTTCCGTGGTTTCCCACTTCGTCTTCGGGCAAATGCCGGGATGGTACCTACTGTCAGGCCACGGCCGCCTCATTCCCTCTTCCTAGCCTATCCATCCCAATCTTCCATCCCTTCCCCTCCCTCACGAGGCCCCTGTTCGCTTTGCAGGTGAGGCCGCCTAGGCGAAGTGCTGATCACACCTCCCCAGTTGTATCCAACCCGACCAGATGTTCCAAGCTCCAGGACACTGCCCATAGAGGCAGTAGTGGTGAGTTCCCTCGCTGAGTCCGTGGGGACCACCAACCTAGAGGGTAAATTGTCTAAATAAATAAAAAATAAGAAAAAAATAAAAATGCACTTTACTTGATATGGACATTTAATGTTAATACACTTAATTACTAAGGCAGTAAATTAGAAATATTTACAAATAATTAGATATTCTCACAATGATCTCAATAAACATCAATCACATTTTTTCAAAATGATAAAAAAATGTCAGAAACTATATAATTCACAAATGTCATCACCATCATTTTAAAACAACAATTACTGTTGTAATCAACACCAAAAAATATCACATGTATTGTATGACAGTGAAGATCCAGAAAGGGTTCAACTACTACATTGGATCTGCATATCTCCTTCGAACTTTTTTAACTTTGGTTTTCTTCTTCTTGGAGCCATGAATTTACAGCAGACTCTACATCAGGATCAGTGATACTTACTGAAGAACATCCAGCATGATTATGATCCATACTCAAATATAAAATAAGCATATATACTGCAAGCTCATGAATAGAAGTTGTAACATAAATATCTACCATGAGTCCCCGGGACTCTTTTGAGCACTTTTGCCCATTTTCCATTCACCGCTTGCACACGTCTCTTCCGCTACACATTCAACACTCAACTGAAGGAAGGTATACAGTGGCGGAAAAAAATTGGCTCAAAATCACGAGATGCACAAAGATTAAGAAAATGAATGTGAGTTCCGGGGACTCAGGTAGTGACTTCGGCCGGGTTTGAACCAGATACCCTGGGCATAGAAGTGCTGCATGCTACCAACTACGCCAACGAAGCCGCCGTGTGTTAGTAACATGTTTAAGGTGACGCAGACTATACAAGTTGAATCACTTCTCCCTTTAATATTGTATTTAGCTCCACTGGTTTAATGAACTGGGCGCACCCTTTCTCCTGGCGGGTATCCAGCATAATCGGGCAGTGCTAAGCGATCATTAGGCTCCTATTATTGCACTCACAAGGTTTGTTATATTAATTATTGGTGGTGCCAGAGACTAACAAAACACGCTGAGCCGCGCGTCGGCCAGTTTGCTCGAGGAATGCTGGGCCCGTTCATCTCTGTCACTCTCAAGAGTGCTAAATGGAAGAGTGAAAGTTACATAATTCACCATCTGTTAAAAAGAATTCAGCATAATAGCGGCGTTTTATTCTCACCCCGGAGTCGTTAGGTAAGTCAGATGAGTCGTGATTAATTACCCTTGATGGAACAAAGAGAGAAATAACTTCAAGAGAGATGGATAATTCAAGAGGAAGTGAGATAAGGACGAGCAGAGACACGGATATTTCAAGAAGAGGCGACATTACATTAGAACGGAGAGAACAATTAGCGTTGCTTCAAATAGAGGCTTTGAGACATATTTGTGTGTATAACGTTTTTTTCCTAAGAAGTGTTATTTTAGTGACAGTAGTGGTGTTTGTAGGCTAGTTGTAATTATTAGGGTCAAATATCGCCGTTCGTGCCTCGGAGATTAAAGTAAGCTACCACCTCGGCATGTTTTTAAAGTGAGAATGGAAAACAACGACGCAAAACCCACACTCAGCAGTCGAAGCTGCTGGAGATTAAATAAATAAATAAATAAATAAATAAATAAATAAATAAATAAATAAATAAATAAATAAATAATTAAAAAAAAAATATATAGTAGATAGATATAGTAGGAGACTATCCAGCACACAGGAGGACAAACAAGAATGGCGAACGGCTCCTTGGACTCTGCAAAATCTTCCAGTTGAATCTCATGTCGACTCATTTTCGGAAACTTCCAAGAAAAGCAAAGACATGGGTATCTCCAAATCCCAACCTAGGAGAATTCCAATTAGACCATGTAGCAATATCAAGGACAAATACTAGGGAGGTGATGAATGTTAAAGTGATTAGAAATGGTAAATTTGACTCTGATCACTATCTCTCCAAAGTTAAAATACGTTTTCTTCCACCAAAACAAAAGAAGGATCCACCTAAGTTGAAAAAATACAACACCAATCGAATTAACATCAATGGAGATATTATTAATAACTTCAGAGAATAAATCCGCTCTTCTAGAACAAAGACCTGGCAACATCTTTGTACAAAGATCAATGAAGCCGCTAAGAAAACATTCGGACTGGCAAAGAGGAAACGTACAATCTGGTGGAATGAAGAATGTGAGAAAGCACTTGAAAAGAGATCCGACACATGGAGAAAATGGAAATGTTCAAGAGATACGGAACATTTGGAACAATTCAGAACCCAAAGGAAAGAAACATCAGGGGTATTCCGCAGGACCAAACGATCGTTTGAGAATGCAAAGTTACAAAACCTCCAGGACGACTTCACTAAGAATAACACCAGAGATTTTTTCCAAACCTTCAAGGACAAGCTTAGAGGATACCAAATTCCAAGTATAAGTTTCAAAAACGAAGAAGGAAAAATTGGACTGAACAATCAAGAAAACTGCAATATATTAGCCAGATACTTTGAGAAACTACTCAACTGCCCGCCTCCAACCAACAAACTAGAATTTCAGACTCATCCTATAAACTCAGAAGATGATATGCCACCAACAAAAGAAGAAATAAAGGAAGCCCTGAAAAGTCTCAAGAACAATAAGGCAAGCGGGGAAGACTCCATATCAGCAGAAATGTTGAAGTGGGCAGAACCGGAAATCCTAGACGACCTGCACCATATCTTCCAACAAATATGGGAGACGGAAAAGCTACCAGACGAATGGAAAACAGCGCTGATCCACCCACTCCATAAGAAAGGGAACAAACAAGATGTTAACAACTACAGAGGCGTGTCGCTACTCCCAGTCACTTACAAAATCCTCTCAAGGATACTTCTGAATAGAATAGAAGGAATCCTAGATAAGCAACTTGGAGAATACCAAGGTGGGTTCCGGAAAGGCCGCTCCTGTGCCGATCAAATCCTAAATTTGAAATCAATAATTCGCCTCAGAGCGCTGAACGGCAAAAGTATAGTGGTTTCATTCATTGACTTCAAAAAAGCCTTCGACTCGGTGGACAGAGGGACCCTAGATAAGATCATTAGAGAATTTGGAGTCAAAACCAAACTGGCCAATATTATCAGAGAAACCTTAACAGACACAACTTCTAAGGTGAAGTTCATGGGAGAATTGTCTCAGTCATTTGAAATCAAGACAGGTGTGCGACAGGGTGATGGATTATCACCATTACTATTCAACTGCGTCCTCGAGAGGATTGTGAGAATTTGGAATTCCGAACTTGAAAATCAAGAGATAGCCCCGATCTGCCTAGGACGAAAAACGGGAGGAATCAAAGTCAATTGCTTGGCTTTCGCTGATGATTTTGCGATACTTTCAGAGAACCTAGAAGAAGCGGCCATACAGATCAACCTCTTAGAAAAGATCGCTAGCAAGACAGGACTTAGGATCTCGAAAGAGAAGACCAAGTTCATGATGAATGACAAACATGGACCACAATTCCTTGAAACAGAGATTGGACGGATTCAGAGGGTGAAAAAGTTCAAATACCTCGGTGAAACCATACAAGAGAACGGCCTAGAGAAAGCTGCTGTAGAAGATCGTATCTCAAAAATGGAAAGAGCTTATGGACTAACTAAAATCATCTACAACAAGAAATGCATCTCATGGAATGCCAAACTAAAACATTACAACACGGTAGTAAAAACAGAATGCCTGTATGCCAGCGAATGCCTCTCGATGAATTACAAGTTGGAGAAGCTAGAGATCCTAGAAAGAAGAATACTACGGAAAATCATGGGCCCAGTCCAGACTGAAACCGGCTGGAAACTTCGGAGCAACAATGAAGTCTATAAAAATGTGGAGAGAATCTCAGAGACCATGAAGAAGAGGAGGTTATCGTTTCTCGGACACTTGTACAGAATGGACAAAACTAGACTAACCAAACAGTTATTCGACTACCTGTGGAACAAGAAGACAACAACGACATGGATTAAGGAAGTTCGAAAAGATCTCGAAAATTCCAACATCCAGGAAGTTCAGATGTCAAACAGGGAAACATTTCGGTACATAATTCAAAATTTGGAAGGGTTTCACGTCACAAGAACCACAAAGAAGGGAAGAGCCTGGACGGATGAGCAGAAGAAACAGCATAGCGCCCATATGAAGGAGTACTGGAGGAAGAGGAAACTTCAGGCAAAGAAAAAATGAAATTGTAGCGTGATCCGAAGTGGTCAATTCGCAAATAAAATAAAAATAAAAATAATAAGTTGATTAATTAATTTAATTAATGAATTAATACATTAATTAATCAAATAAATGATTCAATCAATTGCTAAAAGATTAAATAAGTATTAAATAAATAAATAAATATATAAATAAATAAATAAATAAATATGTAAATAAATAAACTAATTAATAATTAATTAAATGAATAAATTTTACAAAATAATAAAATAAATAGATCAATGAATAAATGAATGACGCTGATGGCATCGTCATCTTAGCCGCCACACCTGAGGATTTGAATGAGATTTTAAATGGTATGGATTCTGTCTTGAGGAAAGAATTCATGATGAAAATTAATAAATGTAAAACAAAAATATTGGAACGCAGTCCAAAGAAATAAGAAATCCCTATGGATGTCGAATTGGCAGGGGAAAACTGAAGGCCTTTGTCTGGAGCGAGGCGCCGGACTGACAATAGAGTACAGCCTCCCGTAAAGTGATATGAGTAACATGGGTTTTAAGTTTATTTAAAATTTGTATTTGATGATAGGCTACTTCGTTTAAGCTTATGTTGATGATGACACCTATGGGGGTCGAAACATGAACATTTTCTGAATAAATGTGTTTCATTAATCTAGTATGCCTCATTTACAAGAGCCAAGGATGTCAGTGATTTTTTGAAAATTAATATTGTTGGTCATTTGTTTCTAAGGTGCGTCTGTCACCCTTTCCCTCAGAGGTTCACAACAAGTGGGACATGTGTTGGTGACCACGGGACCCCAGCTGAGTCCAGCATTGCCTCCACTTGTGCTGGGCCCCTCTCTGTTGACCTCCCTTGGTCATCTCTTCTTCTCTGCCGACTCCAATGGTATTAGGGTATCCGAGACCTAGGAAGTCTTTCAATTTCCCGCCGTAATTGGTCCTTGTCTCTTCTTACCTGATCCCCTCATTCTCCGTGGGGTCAGACCTAATATTTTCTTTCCCTGCTATATCCTGCGTTCTGCTCATGGTCCTAAAGAAGGCAGAGTGTGTGTAGCCCGACCACTACCCAGGGTGCACCATCACCCTATTGAGTGGTGAGCTCGGGATATGGTGACCCTAAGGGATTCCAGAGCTGGTTCCTTTCTTCCATTCTTTCATTGACTTTGGGGAGGACACTCTCCTCTTTCCCTTTCCTATCACCCTTTATAGCTTGCCACGGTGGGTGAGAGGTCAACGTGTCGGTCTACCAACCCCAAGCTTGCAGGTTCGCTCCTGCCTGGGTTAAGTGATTTTTGAAAGGCGGCAAAAATTACGACACCATGTCATACGATGTTGGCATGTCAAAGAACCCATTTGAATTCAGTAGGCCGTGTTCATAATGGCAAAATTAATCTCGGGAGTTTCCGCCAACACTAAGTTCTCCATTTCTCTACTAGAAAGCGCTACAGTGTTCAAGGAGCTCAGATATCTAACCTCCTTGACTTTCATAGTGCTTCGAGGAACAACGAAATTCGACATGCAAGCTACCCTCCGGGTGTCAAATAACAAAGCTTGCACCCGGCACCCGAGGCCATACGATATTATTATTATTATTATTATTATTATTATTAATATTATTATTATTATTATCTCCCTTTATTGGCTCTTCTTACCGAGTTCCTCTTCGAGAATATTTCCATCCCCTGTCTTTTATTTTCCTCATTCCTTTCTTAGAGGTTTTAAGTCTGTAGTTTTTATAATTAAACGTCAGTCATTTAACCCAAACAATTAGGGTCCGATAACCTATATGTTTCTCCCCATAAAAACAATTATCGTCACTATAATCTGTCTCCATTGAATTTAAAAAATCGCTCTTTTGCAACCAAATAGGTTTTCTGTTAATTCTTTGCATTCAATTTGGGACGACAGCGGTAGCTACGCTAAAGCGCAGCGTTAGGTCATGGGCCAAGCTCTCTGCTAACTCGGTAGACGTGGGTTGGAGCCCCACTGATGGCCGTCCTTAAAATGGTTTACCATGGTTTCCCATTTTCAACTCCGGGCAAATGCTGGAACGCTAACTTCTGACAGGCCACGGCCGCTTCCTTCCACATCCTTGCCCAGTTTCATTCATTCATTTCATCTCTCATCCCGGCACGCAGGTCGCCCACGGGCGTCCACTAGAAAGACCTGTACTCGGCCACTCAGGATCCCATAATACAACAAACTACAAACAGCTGGAGGAACTCGAAAAGGTGAAATCTAGGTTCCTCAAAAGAGCCCTCGGAGTCTCCAAGTCAGCCAAATCTCGGCTGGTATATGAACTGGCGAGAGAAACGTTCCTAATAGAGGACCTTCGGTCACTTTTACTGTTGCCTACCACAGAAAGCTTCAGAAAATTACTCCAGGATCTGCAAAGCAAAAGGCTTGACATTCCGAAGGAATTCTACGCGACTGATGCCATGGTGGACAAAAGATGGATGCAACCCATATCCGAAATGAGACACGTCGTGACGAGACTCGCAGTTCATGGGTTCCACCATAAGGTCTGCTCACGAAAGACATTTCATGACCCGGATGAGAGGTGTATATGTGAGCTGTGTAGGAACGAATGCGGCAGGTACCATATCACGACATGCCCCAACAGAACTTTATCAATAGTGGCTTATAGTAAGGACTAGAAGCGAACCATAGCATCTAGTAAGTGTACATATCTGTAACATGTAATATGGCCAACTGGCTGCAATAAATGCTATTATTATAATACAAAAAATCATTTTGGGGGTGATTAGGCCATCAAAATACCTCCACTAATAGGGTATCGCCCGCAAAACTCTTAATTATGATGGTGGCAGAACCCGATTCCTTTCAGATAACCCCCCAGGGGCTCACATCTAGTGGGACGTGGGTTGGCGTCCACGGGACCCCAGCTGAGTCCGGCATTGCATCCACTTACTTGTGCCGGGCTCCTCTCCATCTACTTTCCTGTCAACCTCTCTTGGTCAATTCTTGTTCTCTTCCGACCCCGATGCTAATAGGGTATCCGAGGCCTAGGGAGTTTCTTCCTTTCCTCCTTAATTGCCCCTTGTCTCATCTTTCCTGATACCCTCCTTCTACAAGGGGTCAGCCTTCTTTTTCTTTTCATTTATGTCCTGCTTTCTGCTCAAGGCCTTCAAGGAGGCACTTCTGGTTGCCCCTGGGTATGCATACACCCTCAGGGGCTCACGGCTGGGGAGTTCGGGAGATGGCGAACCCGAGGGATTCCTGAGCTTGGTCAGTTTTTCCCCTTTTTCCACTGACTTTGGGGTGGGCCCTCTCCTCTGTCCCTTTCCCATCTGCCTTTCATGGCTCTCCTTCCTTCCACGTCCCTCAATCCTCATTCTTCGAGGGTTGAGGGCGTTTCTTTTCTTCCTGTCCTTTATTTGCCTTATCCTTTATTTGTTTACCATTCTTTCTTCTAGTATTTAAGGCTGTAGTTAGTATTAGTTATAGTTTTCATTCTCATCTCATCTTTCACGATCACCCAAACCATTAGGGGCCGATAACCTAGATGTTTGGCCCCTTAAAACAACAATTATCATCATCTTCCAATTAAAGTAAGAACCATGTGCTGTTGGCGTATGTTAACCGTAGAATAAAATGCAACTTCTTTGTCATGCTTTCCCAGGCATCATAATTCATTATCATGCACATATCAACATCGCATTCTTATACTCCCCCATCTCTCCCTCTTGGTTACAAAATAACATCCACTTATCATTCTCAATGACAAGCTTGCTTGTCTGTCTTCAAGTGTCGCAGGCACTTTGAGATATTTCGGGCGAGTCACTCGAAATCTGTTTTGAATGGCATTGCCCTCAAAAACTTAGAAACTCGCAGTAAATCTTCATGTCTCTTCGCCTTGTGATGTCTAATAGGAAGTATTTCATCTCACATAGCCGTCAAAAATATCTTCATACTTAAAAAAAAATGAGGAGATGGTATGCTTTATTTTCTTTTTCTGTCAAATATTTTCATAATTTATAGATACTTTGGGGGCGAGAGCTACATAGTTTTCTTTGCTTAACGACGCGAAAGATGTTTGGTTAATGTGTCTAAGTGGAGGGTTTTTGTTGTTGTTTCGTTGGTGGTGGGCCGCAGATGACAACTCGGACTGGAAGATTGGGTTCCAGGCAAACATATGCTGGGTGCTTCTGCTTCGACACCGCCTCATGTTGCCATGTTGGTGTTTAACAGCGTTTAAACCGAACTTTAACACTAGTGTTATTTATGAACAGATTTATGACATGTGAGGTGTGGAGCCAGACTTACGCAGAGCAGTTAAAATCATATTTATAAGACCAGAAGGCAAAAGCACTCTTACGTCCCACGTGTTGCGCGGGGAATAAGTGCACCTTGTCACTCCTCATATTAAATGCAAATAATTTGGTTGCCTTATGTTAATGTAACATATGTTATGTACAGTACTGGTTCTATGAATACATGTGAAGTATTTGCTACCAGTATTAGAAAGCTTGCTTCGCCTACCTCCACAGACATGCGTAATCGCCAGTGTTTCCATCCTTACTGTATTTTCAGTAGAAGTAGGCCTACTGAATCCTTCACACCTCTGTTAATGTTTGAGTCTAGACAGGTTTGATGCAGCACTCTATATCTCCCTGTCCTGAACTAATCGTTTCATCTCTACATTGCTACCATTCCCTACACATGAGGCAATACGATTAATATATTATAACCTACGTCTACCCCTACGTTTCTTATCCTCGACACTTCCTTCCATGGCTGAGTATGTTATTCCTGGGTGTCTTAGTAGACTATGTGTCCTACCAACCTATGTTTTCCCTTCATTAGCAGCCGCTAGAAACATCTCTCCTCTACACCTCTTCTTAATACCTCTTCATTTAAAACTCAGCATTTTTTCTAGGTTTGTGCCGTGTCTTGTGTGGGGTTTCGCCTAGGACACCAAGCTGTCTCATCAGTGGGATCTTGGTGTCCCCACCCGGACCACCACAGGAGTAGCGAACTGCGTGCTACCTCCTACTCATGTGAGGGACACCAAGAGCCCGCTGATGAGTCAGCTTGGTGTCCTAGGCGAAACCCCACACAAGACACGGCACAAACATAGAAATATTGCTGAGTTTTAATTCACTGGCCGTGAAAGCCAATACACCGCCTCTTCATTTGTTACTCCTTCAACCCATCTGTTCTTCATCATTCTCCTATAACACCGCATTTCAAGTGGTTCTATCCTTTTTCTCTGCTACGCCAAATGTCCAAGTTTCACTTCCATAAAGCGCCACGCTCCAGACAAAGATTTCAAAAATTACTTTCTAATATTTGATGGTAACAGATTTCTTTCCTGTAGAAATGCTTTCCTTACCTGAGCCAACCTACCTTTTATATCCTGTTTGCTTCGTTAATCACTGGTTATTTTGCTTCCTAAGTAGCAGAAGCTTCCTACTTCTTACCAGTCAATTTCATGTCAACAGAGGTTCTTGATTTATTTCGTCTCTGAGAGTAGTTCTCTGATAATCTACTCATTGATTCAAATAATATTAGTAAACCTCCTGGAATCTTTACATCAGAAAATTTATGACTAAACAAAATTATCTTTTCTATTAAAAGAAAATTGTTGTTGATTCATTTTGGGGCTTTGTGAGATCGTGATCATATAATAATAATAATAATAATAATAATAATAATAATAATAATAATAATAATAATAATAATAATAATAATAATAATATCGTATGGCCTCGGGTACCGAGTGTAAGCTCTGTTATTTGACGCCCAGAGGGCAGCTTGCGTGTCGAATTTTGTTGTTCCTTGGAGCGCTATGAAAGTCAATGAGGTTAGATATCTAAGCTCCTTGACA
The DNA here is from genome assembly GCA_946902985.2 of Meconema thalassinum. Classification (NCBI taxonomy): domain Eukaryota; kingdom Metazoa; phylum Arthropoda; class Insecta; order Orthoptera; family Tettigoniidae; genus Meconema; species Meconema thalassinum. The sequence goes on from OX336393.1 coordinate 412,781,602, forward strand.
CTATAGCGCATTCTAGTAGAGAAAGGAGGAACTTTTGTGTTGGCGGAAAATCCCGAGATTAATTTTGCCATTATGAACACGGCCTACTGAATTTAAATGGGCTCTTCAACATGCCAACAGCGCATGACATGCGTGTCGTGATCTTTTCGCCTTTCAAAAATCACTTACCACGGCCAGGAATGAATCTGCAAGCTTGGGATTGGTTGACTGACACGATAACCACTCTCCCACCACGGCAAGCTATCGTGACCACGTAACCCCGTGTACTTAGGCGTGAGTGAAATCTGTCTGATAACCTTCATCATTGTGATGACTATAGCAATGAGAAGGGTGGGGAAAGTGACATTGATTGCTCCATTTCCATTACATCGTTACTGCCAAGAGTAGCAATTACTAGTATCGTTGTTACAAGTAACGCGTAACGCCAACCTTCATAGCGTGAGTAGCCTATTTATAACTGAGGTCGGAATTTCGATGGAGGGGTCCGTGCGTTAAGGTTAGGCATATGCCAGGATTTGCCTGGAGTAGAAGTGTGAAGCCAAGGAAAAGCACTTCTATGATAGCTCAGCTGAGAATCGAACCCATTCTTCTTCTGTTCAGCCTGATATCACCCCGACCTAACTTTCTGACAGAGTTAAATATCAAAACATGCACGGCCTAGACCAAGCCATCTCAACCTTCTTGAGACTGTGATCCCCTCCTCCTCATGCCAAATCAAGGGCCAGACCACCATTAAATCCAATATATTATTGTGTTCATTATTATTATTATTACTAGCGGACCCGTGCGAGAACTCTACCCACCCGGTGCTTGTGCTATGCGGGCTGTACGCGACACAGTTCTGCCAGGGGCTATCGTCTTGTTTATTTGTTTAAACACACTTTATAAACAAATAAATATATTTCCGTTAACTTTTCAAGAAATGCAAGATTTTTCATGTACTATTTAGACGATTTGGAAGATTTTGGTACAAACCACACCTTGTAGCTAACTCCCTCTGGTTTAGGAGCTTGAGTTTTGTGAAACATACACTTTAGCGTGTTATTATTAGACTATTATTATAATTATTAATATTATTATTATAGTGTAGAACCGACGGTAGTGGCTACGCTGGCTAAAGCGCAGCATTAGGTCATGGGGCCAAGCTCTCTGCTGACTCAGTAGACGCGTGGGTTCGAACCCCACCGTCGGCCGTCCTTGAAATGGTTTTCCGTAGTTTCCCATTTTCAACACCAAGCAAATGCTGGGACGGTACCTTCTGACAGGCTACGGCCGCTTCCTTCCACATCCTTGCCTAGTTTCATTCACCATCATTCATTTCATCTCTCATTAACTCCTCTCATGAGGTTGGCGTCAGGAAGGGCATCCGGCCATAAAAACCATCGCCACAAAGACTTCCATCGCATCTCATCCCCGACCTCGTTGGTAAAACGGGAATAATAAGGGGTAGACATACATTATTATTATTGTGTAGAATCATGGAATTTAACAAAACAGGAAGAACACTAGTTGCAGGTTTTTGAAAATGAAGTGTATAGCAAAATCTTTGAACCATTTTTGGACTCTGCACCTCAAATCTGGAAAGAAAGATCAAATAAGAACATAGGCTACACTCACTATCACAGCAAGCACCAATACTCAACATCATTAACTTCAGAAGACTTCAATGGGCTGGTCATTTACTAAGGATGGGAGAGGATAGGATGGTCTTACAAATCTTTAAAGAGGAACCAAGAGGAAAACGGCCAATAGGAAGACCATAATGTTCCTGGGAAAATAAAATCTCCAAACTATGTAGACATCTGAATGTGGAAAACTGGCAAAAACTCACCCAAAATAGAGTTTAGTGGAGGCATTTTGTGCGATCGGCGTGGGATCTTCATGTCCCATACAAGCCTTCGAGTGAGTGCACCTCTCTTTACTTTTCCTATCTCTCTCTCCCTCAGAAGTCCTGAAATAGCTGCGAATTCTCCACTCACCAGGCATGGTGCAACTGCTTGCGTGACTCATGCAGATGAGATACATTTATGTGTGGACACCCGAGTCGAACGAGCGCCCTTCGTGTTACTCATAAAACAGGGAAGTCTAATTACTTTAAAAAATACTATTTCACGAAACGATAAAATTTCTGACTGACAAACCTTGTGGCGGCTTCGGTGGCGTAGTTGGTAGCATGCTGAGCTTCTATGATCAAGATCGCGGGTTCAAACCCGGCCGAAGTCGTCGGATTTTTTAAGAGCGTTGAAATTCCCTCAGTATGCCTTCTTTCGTAGGGAAAGTAAAGCCGGTGGTCCCATGTCATAGATTTATGGCATGATAAAGGACCTTCCACTAATTACACTTGTGTGAAGCTAAATTATAAGTTAAATTTGACTAACGCTTTTATGTTCCAACGTCCGTCGCTGACTGTGATGGCATCTAGTAAGCAAGTTCAGATCTAGTTGGTTGTTGACGGTGGCGTTAGGTAGCAAAAGTAGGACTACTTGAAAATTCAGTGTCTGCAGTCCTTACTTAAATTTAAAAAGTCCTCTCGGCACGCCGGAAGGCGGAGGTAGATTTCACCGGACAAACTTGGGGATAGGCGAAAATAGGCAGAATATGCAGGTTTTCGTAGAAGGATCAGACCTCATTTATTGCGTGAAAGTATTTTATAATTGGAGATTAATTAACTATGTTTTTCGTCATTTTATGCTTATTTTAAACATTTTATTGTCTTATGATGACGGTAACCTTCTTGTCATTTGGAGTCCATTTTTATATTTGTGGTCACACTGTCCTTATGCAAGGTTTCGACACTGATGTGTAACTATGTAACGGTCTGTTACTTCTTCACGCTAAATTATATCTCCCGCAGAGATGTTGGTTGGTTCCTCAGTTTAGGGGCTGCGACAACGCGGTCATGTAACCCCGTGTACTTTGGGTGAGTGTAGAATCTGTCTGATAAACGGTGTGAATTGTGATGGCTGTATTAGTCTGTAATTCAGGTAAGGAATGCAGACGCTCAATTTCAAGCAGTAGTTCCTAATGTTGCTACCAGATACTACCGTCAACGACACCTAGCTGTGAACTTGGCTACTAGATGCCACCGCAATCAGCAACTCGCAACGAACGTAGGAACCTCCCCTCCAAAGGAAAGCATACTGAGGTATTTTTAACGCTCTTAGAAAATCCGACGACTTTGGCCGGCTTTGAACCCGCGACATTGGGCATGCTACCAGTTACGTCACCGAAGTCGCTTCACACTTAGTCAGATGGAAATCTGAATCTTATCTCGCGCAAGTGCGTTGTCATGGCAACGTCTGATGGCACATCCCTCATCAATTTAGTAGTGTTGCCATGGCAACCACTGAAAGCTCTTGGCATTTTCTTATAATTCAGAAATGATTTTTCTCATCCCTTGGCGTAATGGTGGGTCATATCAAAAATTCTTTCAGACAAAAGTTTTAGGTAATTATTAGGGGAATATTGTCCATTTTTTACGGTTTTGATATTGTGCCTATTAAGAGAGATATGATTAATGTTTCCCGAAAAAAACACTTTTTCCCACCCCTTTGGTCAATGGTTGGTGCTATAAAAAAACTCTTCAAACATGAATTTTTGAGCTTTATCCGGCACTTTGAACGGATTCGATATTTCACATATTAAGAGAGTCAGAGCAATATTTCATTTCTTCGAAAAAAGTCCCCCATTTTCATCCCCTTCGACCGATTTAGCCCAGTAACGAACTCGACCGAGATTGTATGGGTATACATATTCGGTAAAAATTTCAAAGTGATTGGTGCAAAATTACGGCAGTTATCGTGTCCACAAGAAACTGATATACATATATATATATATATATATATAAACATACATAAATTATATATAAACTTTTGAACTGACGGTGGTTTTGGGGTCTGGGGGATGTGAAACGCGAATATATGTCGAAATTTTCCTGAAATCGAAACATGGTAACCATTGCAATAGTTAGCTTTCTAATGAAATCTACCTAAAATACTACCATCAACGACACCTATCTGTGAACTTGGCTACTAGATGCCACCGGAACCATCAACTCGCAACGAACGTTGGAACTTCTCCTCCGAAGGAAAGCAAACTCAGGGTTTTTTAGCGCTCTTAGTAAATCCGACGACTTCAGCCGGGTTTGAACCCGCGATCTTGGGCATAGAAGTTCAGCATGCTACCAGTTCCGATACCGAAGTCGCTTCCCACAGACAGATGGAAAACTGAATGTTATATCGTGCAGTGGCGTTGTCATAGCATCTGCTGATGGCTCATCCCTTATCAATTAAAAGTAAAGTTGTCATGGCAACCTCTCTTGGCACTTGGCATTTTCTTATAATTTAAATCATTTTGCTCACCCCGTGGCGTAATGGTGGGTCATATCGAAAATTGTTTCAGACAAAAGTTTTAGGTAATTATTGGATGAATATTGTCCATTTTGTACGGTTTTGATATTGTGCCTATTAACAGAGATATGATTAATGTTTCCCGAAAAACCCACTTTTTCCCACCCCTTTGGTCAATGGTTGGTGCTATCAAAAAGTTTCAAACATAAATTTTAGGGCCTTGTCCGACACATAGTATAAACTTTGAATGGATTCAATATTTCATATATTAAGAGAGTTATAGCGATATTTCACTTTTTCGAAAAAAAGCCTCCCATTTTCACCCCCTTTGACCGATTTTGCCCATTAACGCACTCGACCGAGATTTTAAGGGTATACATATTATGTAAAAAATTCAAAGTTATTGGTGCAAAATTACGACAGTTATCGTGTCCACAAGAAACTGATATACATATATATAAAAATTATATATAAACTTTTGAACTGACGGTGGTTTTGGGGTCTGGGGGATGTGAAACGCGAAGATATGTCAAAATTTTCCGGAACTCGAAAGATGGGACCCATTGCAATAGTTAGCTTTCTAATGAAATCTACCTAAAACAGATAACACACACTAATACAGCCATCACAATTAACGCCGGTTATCAGACAGATTCTACACACACCCAAAGTATACGAAGCTACATGACCACGGTTTCGCAGCCCCTAAACTAAGGAACCAACCACCAAAGCCAACCTGACAAAACTTGTAATGAAAGCACTAATATTCTGGATTGAGCAACAGAATTTGAATTGAAGAATGGATCTCAGGGGAGCTTGTGCTAGCGAGCACTTCTTAGCTTGTATGACGAGAGCGCCAAATTTCATTTAAAGACCACCAGATTGAGAATGCCTGCCCTAGACTATAAAATGGGATCTACAATAGATAATCCCAACAAGAAATCTACAGCGACAATCACATACACAATGCGGAAACTCAAAATTCGCTTCTACGGTCATCTAGGACTCACGGACGATTCTCGACGGACAAAACGCACCTTTTTTTATATAATTTTGACTCTAAACCGGGAACTATATATCCTGGTACATCAATGTGAAGAAAAACCTAAAAGAAATTGGTGTACATCCCGAAGACGCGCAGGACCGAGAACGTTTCAGAACAGACACCGTGAGCTTTGGGACTTCCAGAGATGAGAAACAGAGAAGTTTTGAGAAATAATCGAATCAGCCACGTCCCCAGGTTTATAATTTCATAAATATAAATCATCAGCTGGGACAGTTTTACGAAATCATTACACCGGATGTTATATCTAACCTCTCAATAACATTTATCATAATTCCATATTTTGATAAAATACAGTGAACTGATGAAAACAATCTGGATCAAATGAGGAGAGAGTAAACGCCAGAATGTATAATGAACCTTATTGTGGTCCCTGCTTTGCTGATTAGTAAAGTATAAATAAATAAATAAATAAATAAATAAATAAATAAATAAATGAATATGAGTTGAAAAAATAAAATTTTGATTTGAGCTGAACAAAGTCAAAAAGTGCAGATTATTGTCAAAAATTGCGTGCAAACAGATATCAAAATAATTCAAGTAATTCTCATTTTGACACCTGTTTGCAAGTAACATTCATAATGACAATATTCATCATATTTGTTACCGACAGTAGTGGCTACGCGGGCTAAAGCGCTGCGTTAGGTCAAGGAGCCAAGCTCTCTGCTGACTCGGTAGGCGCGTGGGTTCGACCCCCACCGTCGGCTGTCCTTGAAATGGTTTTCCGTGGTTTCCCATTTTCAACACCAGGCAAATGCTGGGACAGTACTTTCTGACAGCCCACGGCCGCTTCCTTCCACATCCTTGCCCATTTTCATTCATCTTCATCCATTCCATCTCTCATCCCGACGCGCAGGTCGCCCACGGGCGTCGACTAGAAAGACCTGCACTCGGCCTCTCAGGAGGCTACACGACAAAAAAAATCATATTTGTTGACTTTTTTTTACCTCAATTCAAAAATATAATGTTTCAATTCATTTTTAAATTAAATATTTTTGTGTAAAGATAACCATTTATTTATTTATTTATTTATTTATTTAAGCTGAAGAAGACTCCATTGAAGAGTCGAAATATGTACAATTGAATGGATGTTTCATGAATTGCATTGCTAGGCGTAGTGTTTAGAGTTATCTACGAGTATAATTAATATGGAAAATATTTTACATTACCTGGCTGGCATGGTCAATGTTATTTATTTTCACTACAGTAAAATCATAAAGCCAACGAGGAAATAATTGCAAAATTACGAAGAAAGACAAAAAAAAGCTGGAACATATGAACAGATATAGACCTAATTTAAAAAAAAGCATGAATCAAAACGCAAAATTTCAACACTACAATACAGTCGTCGACCCAGAAGCACTTTACACATCTAAATTATGATATTTGTGGGCAGATCGCAAATGTAAAACATCGAGAAACAAGAGAGGGAAAATTATCAGGAAAATCTTAGGACCAAAATATGGAAACGAAGTTTAAATGAAAAAGAAGACATGATGTATATCAAAGTATTGAAAGAAAATACACACATTACATCAGAAAAAAAGATACCGACATTTTATGGTCACGTATACAGATTGGATGACGATAGGCTAATTCAAGCACGCCCTCAGCTACTCTGCCTAGCTGAATGACGGACGCCAGACTGTGTTGTGAATGGGACCTCAGCCCCTTGCTTGTTGAGTTTTGTGTCCGATCGAAGTGAAACCGAGAAGGCTGCTAATTATAGCAGAGGAGAGACACTTCTCCAATCCTTAGCTCGTTAGCCCATTAGCCCGCGAGGTTTTGTAGGCCCGCCATTGGCTACACCGCTCACAGTTACATGGTAACCAAGATTAGTTGACTGTGTTCAGTGCCTTGTAAGGCTGTATCGAAAACTAGATGATCGATCGACCAATTATATGTGATGTCGAGAAACGACAGAGAAAATACAATTCTCTCTTATCTAGGCATTTGGAGCGGGCCGAAATTGGCGCACTAGTCAAGATGCTTGTCTCTCACCAAGGAGGACCGTTTGTATTCCCGGTTACTTCATGTGAGATTTTCGAAGTGGAATTTCATATGTGATGGTTTAGATTGCATGTAAAAAGGTGGCCCCGTGGTTTATGACCGCGAAGTTAACGGTCACGTAAAACTATCAACTAACATTTCTTTCTTTCTTTCTTTCTTTCTTTCTTTCTTTCTTTCTTTGTTTGTTTGTTTCTTTCTTTCTTTCTTTCTTTCTTTCTTTCTTTCTTCGTTTCTTTCTTTCTTTCTTTCTTCCTATCTACCCTCCTTCCATCCTTCCTTCCTTCCTTCCTACCTACCCTCCACGAGAAATTCCACTAGCACTTTTCCATGTTGCTTAGAGCCACAGATGTTAGTAAAAATAAAATGATAGTTTGGTCAGTTTTCAGAAAATTTTCTTTTAAAATTCTCAAAAATATCTAACATTTCATCGTGATTTTTCGATGACCACAACCGAAAAAATTAGGTTGCTGCTGTTGTTGTTGTTGTTTCATTTAAGGGATTGGATATCGTACTCATTTCAGCCTAAAGTGTGTGTGTAAAATGTCTAACAAACTGCGCTATTATATCTGTAGTAGTGCGCGTATTTGTAATGTTTGTGAACATTGGTAACGATGTGGCCTTTACCCTTTATACTGTAGGGAAAAACTTTTTTTTTACTTTTATGTATTTTTTACATTTTAAATTATTATAATTATTAATAATGTTATTTTTGTTTCTCTAATTTTTTAATGTTTATGTAATAATTTTCAATTTTCAATTTATGTTCTTATAGATTTAATTTTGATATTTACAGTATATTGAATTATTTAATTAACTAATTTCAAATTGATTTTTGCAATTATTTTTATATTCTTTTATAGTTATGTTTATTATTTAAATTTATAAATTTCTTTTATTATTGTAATTTTACTTTTAGAATTTTGATTTCTAGATTTATATTTCATTTTTACACTATACTTGTTAATGTTTTTAGTTTTCAATTGTTCAGAAATTTGTCCTACACATACCTAAATATTTCATTTTTAGAAAATACTAGCACTTCGGCAGGAAAATTAGTAGGGGGGTAAGGCGGTTTCTAACTCCCCCCACCACCTCTCCCTCTGACGTCACATACTAACCCGCAATACATTCAGGGGCAAAGCCAATATCTCGTCAACCCATGGTCCGATTTTGACAAATGAGGTGTCGTTGGACTCGGGCTAACGCCCTCTTTACAACGGACTACTCATTTCAACCCCTAAATAAAACCTACCCCTACTAGGGGGTGAAATTGTAATTTTTTAGTGAAAGTCTCTTTCCAAATGTGACATGTATAAGCTGCGCTGCTAAAATGAACTTAAACGTGGTTGCTCATATAGTGCATGCGTTTTTCTGGCTGCCGCTATGGATGAACATTTTTGTTTTTGTTTTGTACGCATGCGCACTGGGGATTTTTGTAAGAGGGCGAGCTGTTTGAAAAAAATGATTGATAAGAAGAGGTTTTGGTGGTGAGGAGAGAGCCAGATAGTCGCCTACTTTCCTACGAAGTTTGCCGATATCTCTCGAACGCAAGGTCGGATTTGAACGTGTGACGTGTCAAATCGCTTGTCTCGAAGCCCTTTATATGTTATTAATAGGTTAGAGTTTTGAGAATGAGGGAAACAGGCTTTTTTTTGGGGTAAAATTATGATTTTAGACTTTTTCTGATATTTCACGAATGCCTGGTCGGATTTGGTCCTATGACGTGTCAAATGGCTTGTCTCGAAACCCTTTTTATTTTGGTAATAGGTTAAAGTTTTTGAGAATGAGGGAAACAGAATTTTTTGTTGTAAAACCGTGATTTTAGACTTTTTGTTATATCTCACAAACCAATAACGCCAGAGACGTATACGAGGGGTCGTAGGACTCGGGGTGACGCCCCTTTCCTCTCTCTTTTCGAATATAGTATTTATGTTTAAAAAAATGCGAAAGGGCCTAACGACACTTATGTTGAAATCATTTCAGTTTTTAAAACTTTTCTTAAATTTGTCTAAAATGTTCATGACGAGTAGTTGTAGATAGAAAGAGACGATACCACTGGGCACGTGTTTCAACGAAGCTATTACTGGCCACGGTGGTGATATACCAATACAGTATTCGCTATTTCGATGAGACGGCGGGTCGAGGGTTCGTTTTCTGACTTTTCCTATGATGGAATTCCTAATTCCTAAACCCCCTGAAGGGGGTCTTTAACGTGTAAACGATTATGAGTGACATGACAAATGATAATTCCTTGATCCGATGAAGTTGGCTTTAGATAGAACAAACAGAACTTGGTTATATGTTGCTTGAAGTGAGTATAGAAAACAAACTTGCTGGGGCAGACTGACAGGATGTGAATGTTATTTGATCTTATTGGAATGCATTGACTTGACAGGGCAATGAAAAAAAGCACAGAGATGCTGAGGACACTTGAAGGTCAAACGATATGGCAACCATGGTGGGAGGGGGAAGCTAGGATGATGTCGCCGATCATGTTCAATGGATGAATTTATATTTTGCGAAGCATTGTTCGGAGAGGGTCATGGGACGACTTGTTTTAAGGGTATTTATTTTTTCGATGTTTCCTATGGTGGACTCATTGATTGAAATAATCCAAAACTGCTAGGGCATGGCCTTGAGATTTTATAAACCGATAATGGGATTTTGACATACAAGATCCACTCAGAACTTGACATGATGTCATTCTTTTTATGGCTTATGAATTTCCCCAAAAAAGACCCAAAACAACAAGATCATGGACTTTTGCTTTTCTTAATATATTGCAAACCCATAATGTAAGATGTTTACTGTGAGTGACGAAATCTAGCTAGGTAACGAAAGAATTATTGTAGGATATATGTATGGTGACTGACACGTCTTTGAACATTGGAACTTGTTTTCAGATCTGACTGTAGTACATAGGGAGTATAGGTTGTAGGCATGGATTGACAAACGGTGCACACAAAATTCAATTTATCGATTCAAGAATTAAGAGTAGACTATCATTAATTAATTGGTTAAAGAGTGTAGCTAAAAATAAAAAAATGGTGACTACATTAAACTAAACTGAACCAAGTCGAATCAAACCCAACCGAACCAAACCAAGCCTAAAGCAAACCAAACCTAATCAAGAACAAGCCAAGGGCTTAAGTGTAAAACTTGTGGGGGAATGCAGTCATTGGCAATGTCCAAAGGAAGGGATAACGCTCTACCTCTAGAGGGTAAGGTAAAGCTAGCGCATGGTGCTAATGCATATTCCCAAGTACATGAACCACACACACACACAACTATCCTATGCTGTTTTTATGAGTTAACTGTTAAAACTTACTCAGTGGTTACTGAGCAAGATGGTCGCTACACACAACAAGCTTTAAATACTTGAGGCTAATAATCTATACACACACACACACGCTTGTTCTAAACTAAACTGTCTTGCTGGCAGTGCTCACACAGTAGGCAAATGACAGAAATGCTTGGCTAACAGAAATACAATCATTTTCGTTTGTCTAATGTTACCAGCTAACCATTACATGCTATAGTGGTGAGCACATGTGCCTCTTGCACTGGAGATCGTAACTCGATTTCTAGCTCTAAGGCCTAGAATGAATCAAACTAAGAAAGAAGGGTATGGTGACGCAGTGGTTAAACTGTTAGCCTTTCACTAAGGTAGACTAGGGTTTGATTTTAGGTTAATATACATGTCATTAACAAACAAACAAACAAACAAACAAACAAACAAAAAAAGCAGAGATAATGTTTAAAACTGATTACACTTGTCTCTTTTCAAATTATTACTTAGATTGCAAATACAAAGGTGGACTGGGTTTGATATTCAGTTAATGCTGCCTATCGCATACTAGCCTGTAAGAAAGCCAAACAAGCAAAAGGCGTAGGTAGAGCAGTGGTAAAATCGCTATGTGTAGAGAACTACCTAACGGTTTTATGAACTGGCAATGGTATGTCGCATAAACAGTGCAGGATACAATCCAGCAACCATAATTTGTATCTTGTGGAGCAGAGAAAACATATATATAGAGAAAGATATAGAAAGCTAGTGTATGTATGGGTAGCATTGATAATTTGACCAGAGAAAATACGATGAGGTAGGGTGGGGAGAGGGAGAATTAACACTTATATATGAATGAATGGTAAATAGTATTTTAGTTTTTTTTCCCCAATAGTTTTGTTTTTTAAATGCAGTGGTAGATAGTCGTTATTTTGTAAAACATTCTTACTTGCAGTAGTAATAAGACTCTATGGTTTCGCTAACACATAGATAGACTGTATTATTGCCATGGTCAAGCACTCACATTAAGATCATTTACAAAATCATAAAATGAAAAATAAAAAATCTTGTTTTGGAAATATCGTTTTTCAACATACACAAAATAAATATATAAAAAATTTGTAAACAGCAAAATGGAAAATCCATGGTCAAGCACTCACATTAAGATCATTTACAAAATCATAAAATGAAAAATAAAAATCTTGTTTTGGAAATATCGATTTTTTTCAACATACACAAAATAAATATATAAAAAATTTGTAAACAGCAAAATGGAAAATCCATGTTTCCATATAGACAAAATTTAAAAACCTTAAACGGACATTTAAGAAAATATATATAAATGGGAAATTGACAAATGTGTAAATATGAAAATGGAAAAATCCATGTTTCCATATCATGAAATTGAAAAACATCAAACTGTCATTTTAAAAAATGCAAATGGAAAATTGACAAATTGCAATGTGTGAAATGTGAAATTGAACAAATGGCTATCATTATTTAAAAAAAAAAAGAACATGGTGCTCTATGGTTGAGGTGTGAATCAAACCCTTTCTACTTATTTGGACCACCCGAGACTGAGTAGACTAGTTTAAGTTGTCATACCACTTTTAAAAGTTTGTGTTAAATCTAGGAATTGAACCCAAGAGCTTGTAGGGGAGATCAAAGGTTATAATATGTTAAACAGATAGCCTTGAATGAAGGGTGTGGTAGCTATATAGAGATGAGACGTTACGCTCGGGGCAGGGAGGCATGGAGATCTGCATCAAACCAGTCAAAGGACTAAAGACTCAAACAACAACATGTACGTTCACCAAAATAATGTTGTGTAACGGTAAATGTTAGTCAACGAACAGTAATGCATTACTAAAACCCATGACACGATACCTAAGAGCTTTTCTAAAATGATTTTAAAATGCCTTTAACCCTATATTGAACACCCAGTTCACAAAACTCATAACTGCAATGTTATGGTAAAACAAAACAAAATCTATATTTCAAAACAAACAAGTGGTTTAGTCAATGTATACTGGAAAAAGTTTTGTAAACACTCAAGTCCTCAAGACCAATTAAATTAGTAACTGTCAGGTTGGCCGAGTGGTTAAGGTGTTTGACTTAAGATCAAATTTCTGTATAAGGAAGCAAGGGTTCGAATCCCTTACCTGACATAACTATTGCCTTAACATGGCTTGGCCACACTGTATTATTATGATACTCAGTACACAAACCATAGATATAGTGTATTGTTTAAGGCCACTCTCTTTCTGAACATAGTCAGAGACTGTTAATGGTTAACAATTGTATTAATAGTGGGACATGGGGATAGCAATTAAGAAAAAACAGCCAATACCCATACAATATTTTTATTCATTTTAGTTTTTTTTACAATAGTTACACACTGAATAAAACTTTTTATCTCTTTACCATTGTTTGATATAGATTTTAAACACAACGCTTGTTGTAGATCCTTTTACAACTTTCTCTAGGTACTCTTGTTCTTAAAAACTGGGGAAGCCGCAATGGTTTTATGGACATTAAATCCTCATTCTCTTCTTTTTCATCATTATCATCATCATTATTATAAATATTATCTTTATAATTATTATAGTCATTGTCACCATCATTATCATCATCATCATCATCCTCAACATCACTAGAACTATCCAATTCCATTTTTTCCTTTTCAAAAGGGATCTCTTGAAGAGTCTGTGTTGCTTTTGATAGTGTTACGGGTTTATTGAACGTTGACAACTGTCCTAACATGACTTTTTGAGGAGATAAATGTTTTTTCATAAGGAAGTCACTATGTTGAGTAACACTATGTTTTTGTCGGACTTGCTTTTTCTTGTTCTTTTGATTATGTTTTGTTAACACTAACGGTGTTTCATTTGGTATACCACATTGATGAGTACCCACACTTAAGACCTCACCATGTTTACTTTTTAGATGACCTAGACATTTTGTTGTTCTTTGTTTTGAGCACTGCCAAAATATGATGCCATTCGCATTTTCTCGCTTATAGTTATAAGAGTACCCATGATACAGGGCACGTGGTTTACCTTTATTGGTTATAGTATATTCCATAGTAGTCACTGACTTGTATAGTCGATCCGCCTACTACAAAGGTCTGAACACTTGTGGTGAAAGAATGATGTTGTGTTGACGTTTTATGCAGGATAATGTTGGTGGCATATGTGGGTGGCTTATGTAAATGACATGTGTTGTTGGCTGATTTTGGTGGCTTATGTTGATGGTTTATGGTGGTGGCTTATGTTGATGGCTTATGTTGGTGGCTTATGTTGATGACATATGTTGGTGACTTATGTTGATAGCTTATGTTGGTGGCTAATGTTGATGACTTATGTTGTTGGCTTATGGTGGTGGCTTATGTTGATGGTATATGTTGCTGGCCTATGTTGATGGTTTATGTTAATGGCTTAGGTTAATATCTTAGGTTGATGGCATAAGTTGATGGCTTATGTTGGTGGCTTATGGTGGTGGCTTATGCTGGTGGCTTATGCTAGTGGCTTATGGTGGTGGTTTATGGTGGTGGCTTATGTTGATGACATATGTTGGTGGCTTAAGTTGGTGGCTTATGTTGGTGGCTTATGGTGGTGGCTTATGGTGGTGGGTTATGGTGGTGGATTATGGTGGCTTATAGTGGTGGCTTATGGTGGTGGTTTATGGTGGTGGCTTATGTTGATGACATATGTTGGTGGCTTATGGTGGCTTATGGTGGTGATTTATAGTGGTGGCCTATGTTGGTGGCTTATTTTTGGTGGTTTACGTTAATACCTTATTTGTAATGGCTTATTTGACAAGTTATTGTTGTCAATGTATTTAGAGGATTTTTCTCTTGGTTTTGGAAAGTATCTCAACTCTTTTTTATGGTAGCATAATGCTTACCGCCATGTTTGTAAGCAACAACAACACACTAAAATTCCAAGAATCCAAAGTACTCTAAGGTTAATGATTGTCTCTCAACTCCATTCAACGTCTAGTCAAAAAACATTATATATTTTTCACATTTTACAAAAAAGGTAAATTGGGAAAGTAAGCTATATGTTTAAACTGAAAATCATATCAAATCATATGCTAACTCCAACACCTACGTCTACCCCAATCTCAGTCAAAAAAATTTAATATTCTTCAAATTTTTCCAAAACAGTATTTGGAAAGTAGGCCATATTTTGAAAACTAATCATCCTATAAAGTCATATATATATATACTGAAACCAATGGCTTTTATATCCTTAATCTTAAGAACAAAATATGGAATTTTTGACATTTTTTCCAAAAATGTTCATTTTAAAACGGGGCTATATTTTGGAAACTAGGAATTTTACAAGAAAGTTTGTTTAACGTAAATGGCAGGTATTTACCCCCACTACCCGCAAACCAAGTCCCAGGTCTCTGGGGAAAAATCCAAAAAAAGTTCAATTTGGAAAGTAGGCAATATTTTGAAAACTAATCATCCTAAAAAGTCATATATAGACTCAAACCAATGGCTTTTATGTCCTTAATTGGTAGAACAAAACTTAACATTTTTTCAGTTTTTCCAAAAAAGTCCAATTTTCAAAAATTGTCTATATTTTGGGAACTAAGAATTTTACAAAAAAGTTTGTTTAACGAAAATGAAAGGTCTTTACCCCCCTCTACCCAAAACATAAATTTCAGGTCCCTAGGACAAAAACTGTGCAGTATATATATATATATATTTTTGGGGGAGGGGGTCTATATTCACTTTACCTCCCCACTTCACAAGATGGCGGCCATAGCTTAACTTAACCTAGCCTAACCGAACCTGACCTACGAGGTGTGATCAAAAAGTTCCAAAAATGTGGCTGCAACTTAACCAAACCTAGCCTAGCCTAACCTAACCTCCCTGTTGACTAGCCCCCTTTGGACGGGTCCTTTTTGAAGGGAGTCATTTTTTTTACGTGTCCCGGAGGACGGGTCCTTGTTGACGGGTCCCTGTGGCGGGTCCTTTGGACTGATCCCTATGGACTGGCCTTGCATTTTATCCAAATTATGTCAAAGGGGACCCGCCACTGGGACCCGTCAACAAGGACCCGTCCTCCGGGACACGTAAAAAAAATGACTCCCTTCAAAAAGGACCCGTCCAAAGGGGGCTAGTCAACAGGGAGGTTAGGTTAGGCTAGGCTAGGTTTGGTTAAGTTGCAGCCACATTTTTGGAACTTTTTGATCACACCTCGTAGGTCAGGTTCGGTTAGGCTAGGTTAAGTTAAGCTATGGCCGCCATCTTGTGAAGTGGGGAGGTAAAGTGAATATAGACCCCCTCCCCAAAAAATATATATATATATATATACTGCACAGTTTTTGTCCTAGGGACCTGAAATTTATGTTTTGGGTAGAGGGGGGTAAAGACCTTTCATTTTCGTTAAACAAACTTTTTTGTAAAATTCTTAGTTCCCAAAATATAGACAATTTTTGAAAATTGGACTTTTTTGGAAAAACTGAAAAAATGTTAAGTTTTGTTCTACCAATTAAGGACATAAAAGCCATTGGTTTGAGTCTATATATGACTTTTTAGGATGATTAGTTTTCAAAATATTGCCTACTTTCCAAATTGAACTTTTTTTGGATTTTTCCCCAGAGACCTGGGACTTGGTTTGCGGGTAGTGGGGGTAAATACCTGCCATTTACGTTAAACAAACTTTCTTGTAAAATTCCTAGTTTCCAAAATGTAGCCCCGTTTTAAAATGAACATTTTTGGAAAAAATGTCAAAAATTCCATATTTTGTTCTTAAGATTAAGGATATAAAAGCCATTGGTTTCAGTATATATATATATGACTTTATAGGATGATTAGTTTTCAAAATATGGCCTACTTTCCAAATACTGTTTTGGAAAAATTTGAAGAATATTAATTTTTTTTGACTGAGATTGGGGTAGACGTAGGTGTTGGAGTTAGCATATGATTTGATATGATTTTCAGTTTAAACATATAGCTTACTTTCCCAATTTACCTTTTTTGTAAAATGTGAAAAATATATAATGTTTTTTGACTAGACGTTGAATGGAGTTGAGAGACAATCATTAACCTTAGAGTACTTTGGATTCTTGGAATTTTAGTGTGTTGTTGTTGCTTACAAACATGGCGGTAAGCATTATGCTACCATAAAAAAGAGTTGAGATACTTTCCAAAACCAAGAGAAAAATCCTCTAAATACATTGACAACAATAACTTGTCAAATAAGCCATTACAAATAAGGTATTAACGTAAACCACCAAAAATAAGCCACCAACATAGGCCACCACTATAAATCACCACCATAAGCCACCATAAGCCACCAACATATGTCATCAACATAAGCCACCACCATAAACCACCACCATAAGCCACCACTATAAGCCACCATAATCCACCACCATAACCCACCACCATAAGCCACCACCATAAGCCACCAACATAAGCCACCAACTTAAGCCACCAACATATGTCATCAACATAAGCCACCACCATAAACCACCACCATAAGCCACTAGCATAAGCCACCAGCATAAGCCACCACCATAAGCCACCAACATAAGCCATCAACTTATGCCATCAACCTAAGATATTAACCTAAGCCATTAACATAAACCATCAACATAGGCCAGCAACATATACCATCAACATAAGCCACCACCATAAGCCAACAACATAAGTCATCAACATTAGCCACCAACATAAGCTATCAACATAAGTCACCAACATATGTCATCAACATAAGCCACCAACATAAGCCATCAACATAAGCCACCACCATAAACCATCAACATAAGCCACCAAAATCAGCCAACAACACATGTCATTTACATAAGCCACCCACATATGCCACCAACATTATCCTGCATAAAACGTCAACACAACATCATTCTTTCACCACAAGTGTTCAGACCTTTGTAGTAGGCGGATCGACTATACAAGTCAGTGACTACTATGGAATATACTATAACCAATAAAGGTAAACCACGTGCCCTGTATCATGGGTACTCTTATAACTATAAGCGAGAAAATGCGAATGGCATCATATTTTGGCAGTGCTCAAAACAAAGAACAACAAAATGTCTAGGTCATCTAAAAAGTAAACATGGTGAGGTCTTAAGTGTGGGTACTCATCAATGTGGTATACCAAATGAAACACCGTTAGTGTTAACAAAACATAATCAAAAGAACAAGAAAAAGCAAGTCCGACAAAAACATAGTGTTACTCAACATAGTGACTTCCTTATGAAAAAACATTTATCTCCTCAAAAAGTCATGTTAGGACAGTTGTCAACGTTCAATAAACCCGTAACACTATCAAAAGCAACACAGACTCTTCAAGAGATCCCTTTTGAAAAGGAAAAAATGGAATTGGATAGTTCTAGTGATGTTGAGGATGATGATGATGATGATAATGATGGTGACAATGACTATAATAATTATAAAGATAATATTTATAATAATGATGATGATAATGATGAAAAAGAAGAGAATGAGGATTTAATGTCCATAAAACCATTGCGGCTTCCCCAGTTTTTAAGAACAAGAGTACCTAGAGAAAGTTGTAAAAGGATCTACAACAAGCGTTGTGTTTAAAATCTATATCAAACAATGGTAAAGAGATAAAAAGTTTTATTCAGTGTGTAACTATTGTAAAAAAAACTAAAATGAATAAAAATATTGTATGGGTATTGGCTGTTTTTTCTTAATTGCTATCCCCATGTCCCACTATTAATACAATTGTTAACCATTAACAGTCTCTGACTATGTTCAGAAAGAGAGTGGCCTTAAACAATACACTATATCTATGGTTTGTGTACTGAGTATCATAATAATACAGTGTGGCCAAGCCATGTTAAGGCAATAGTTATGTCAGGTAAGGGATTCGAACCCTTGCTTCCTTATACAGAAATTTGATCTTAAGTCAAACACCTTAACCACTCGGCCAACCTGACAGTTACTAATTTAATTGGTCTTGAGGACTTGAGTGTTTACAAAACTTTTTCCAGTATACATTGACTAAACCACTTGTTTGTTTTGAAATATAGATTTTGTTTTGTTTTACCATAACATTGCAGTTATGAGTTTTGTGAACTGGGTGTTCAATATAGGGTTAAAGGCATTTTAAAATCATTTTAGAAAAGCTCTTAGGTATCGTGTCATGGGTTTTAGTAATGCATTACTGTTCGTTGACTAACATTTACCGTTACACAACATTATTTTGGTGAACGTACATGTTGTTGTTTGAGTCTTTAGTCCTTTGACTGGTTTGATGCAGATCTCCATGCCTCCCTGCCCCGAGCGTAACGTCTCATCTCTATATAGCTACCACACCCTTCATTCAAGGCTATCTGTTTAACATATTATAACCTTTGATCTCCCCTACAAGCTCTTGGGTTCAATTCCTAGATTTAACACAAACTTTTAAAAGTGGTATGACAACTTAAACTAGTCTACTCAGTCTCGGGTGGTCCAAATAAGTAGAAAGGGTTTGATTCACACCTCAACCATAGAGCACCATGTTCTTTTTTTTTTTAAATAATGATAGCCATTTGTTCAATTTCACATTTCACACATTGCAATTTGTCAATTTTCCATTTGCATTTTTTAAAATGACAGTTTGATGTTTTTCAATTTCATGATATGGAAACATGGATTTTTCCATTTTCATATTTACACATTTGTCAATTTCCCATTTATATATATTTTCTTAAATGTCCGTTTAAGGTTTTTAAATTTTGTCTATATGGAAACATGGATTTTCCATTTTGCTGTTTACAAATTTTTTATATATTTATTTTGTGTATGTTGAAAAAAATCGATATTTCCAAAACAAGATTTTTATTTTTCATTTTATGATTTTGTAAATGATCTTAATGTGAGTGCTTGACCATGGATTTTCCATTTTGCTGTTTACAAATTTTTTATATATTTATTTTGTGTATGTTGAAAAACGATATTTCCAAAACAAGATTTTTTATTTTTCATTTTATGATTTTGTAAATGATCTTAATGTGAGTGCTTGACCATGGCAATAATACAGTCTATCTATGTGTTAGCGAAACCATAGAGTCTTATTACTACTGCAAGTAAGAATGTTTTACAAAATAACGACTATCTACCACTGCATTTAAAAAACAAAACTATTGGGGAAAAAAAACTAAAATACTATTTACCATTCATTCATATATAAGTGTTAATTCTCCCTCTCCCCACCCTACCTCATCGTATTTTCTCTGGTCAAATTATCAATGCTACCCATACATACACTAGCTTTCTATATCTTTCTCTATATATATGTTTTCTCTGCTCCACAAGATACAAATTATGGTTGCTGGATTGTATCCTGCACTGTTTATGCGACATACCATTGCCAGTTCATAAAACCGTTAGGTAGTTCTCTACACATAGCGATTTTACCACTGCTCTACCTACGCCTTTTGCTTGTTTGGCTTTCTTACAGGCTAGTATGCGATAGGCAGCATTAACTGAATATCAAACCCAGTCCACCTTTGTATTTGCAATCTAAGTAATAATTTGAAAAGAGACAAGTGTAATCAGTTTTAAACATTATCTCTGCTTTTTTTGTTTGTTTGTTTGTTTGTTTGTTTGTTTGTTAATGACATGTATATTAACCTAAAATCAAACCCTAGTCTACCTTAGTGAAAGGCTAACAGTTTAACCACTGCGTCACCATACCCTTCTTTCTTAGTTTGATTCATTCTAGGCCTTAGAGCTAGAAATCGAGTTACGATCTCCAGTGCAAGAGGCACATGTGCTCACCACTATAGCATGTAATGGTTAGCTGGTAACATTAGACAAACGAAAATGATTGTATTTCTGTTAGCCAAGCATTTCTGTCATTTGCCTACTGTGTGAGCACTGCCAGCAAGACAGTTTAGTTTAGAACAAGCGTGTGTGTGTGTGTATAGATTATTAGCCTCAAGTATTTAAAGCTTGTTGTGTGTAGCGACCATCTTGCTCAGTAACCACTGAGTAAGTTTTAACAGTTAACTCATAAAAACAGCATAGGATAGTTGTGTGTGTGTGTGGTTCATGTACTTGGGAATATGCATTAGCACCATGCGCTAGCTTTACCTTACCCTCTAGAGGTAGAGCGTTATCCCTTCCTTTGGACATTGCCAATGACTGCATTCCCCCACAAGTTTTACACTTAAGCCCTTGGCTTGTTCTTGATTAGGTTTGGTTTGCTTTAGGCTTGGTTTGGTTCGGTTGGGTTTGATTCGACTTGGTTCAGTTTAGTTTAATGTAGTCACCATTTTTTTATTTTTAGCTACACTCTTTAACCAATTAATTAATGATAGTCTACTCTTAATTCTTGAATCGATAAATTGAATTTTGTGTGCACCGTTTGTCAATCCATGCCTACAACCTATACTCCCTATGTACTACAGTCAGATCTGAAAACAAGTTCCAATGTTCAAAGACGTGTCAGTCACCATACATATATCCTACAATAATTCTTTCGTTACCTAGCTAGATTTCGTCACTCACAGTAAACATCTTACATTATGGGTTTGCAATATATTAAGAAAAGCAAAAGTCCATGATCTTGTTGTTTTGGGTCTTTTTTGGGGAAATTCATAAGCCATAAAAAGAATGACATCATGTCAAGTTCTGAGTGGATCTTGTATGTCAAAATCCCATTATCGGTTTATAAAATCTCAAGGCCATGCCCTAGCAGTTTTGGATTATTTCAATCAATGAGTCCACCATAGGAAACATCGAAAAAATAAATACCCTTAAAACAAGTCGTCCCATGACCCTCTCCGAACAATGCTTCGCAAAATATAAATTCATCCATTGAACATGATCGGCGACATCATCCTAGCTTCCCCCTCCCACCATGGTTGCCATATCGTTTGACCTTCAAGTGTCCTCAGCATCTCTGTGCTTTTTTTCATTGCCCTGTCAAGTCAATGCATTCCAATAAGATCAAATAACATTCACATCCTGTCAGTCTGCCCCAGCAAGTTTGTTTTCTATACTCACTTCAAGCAACATATAACCAAGTTCTGTTTGTTCTATCTAAAGCCAACTTCATCGGATCAAGGAATTATCATTTGTCATGTCACTCATAATCGTTTACACGTTAAAGACCCCCTTCAGGGGGTTTAGGAATTAGGAATTCCATCATAGGAAAAATCAGAAAACGAACCCTCGACCCGCCGTCTCATCGAAATAGCGAATACTGTATTGGTATATCACCACCGTGGCCAGTAATAGCTTCGTTGAAACACGTGTCCAGTGGTATCGTCTCTTTCTATCTACAACCACTCGTCATGAACATTTTAGACAGATTAAAAGAAAAAGTTTTAAAAACTAAAATGTTTTCAACATAAGTGTCGTTAGGCCCTTTCGCATTTTTTTAAACATAAATACTATATTCGAAAAGAGAGAGGAAAGGGGCGTCACCCCGAGTCCTACGACCCCTCGTATACGTCTCTGGCGTTATTGGTTTGTGAGATATAACAAAAAGTCTAAAATCACGGTTTTACAACAAAAAATTCTGTTTCCCTCATTCTCAAAAACTTTAACCTATTACCAAAATAAAGAGGGTTTCGAGACAAGCCATTTGACACGTCATAGGACCAAATCCGACCAGGCATTCGTGAAATATCAGAAAAAGTCTAAAATCATAATTTTACCCCAAAACGCCTGTTTCCCTCATTCTCAAAACTTTAACCTATTAATAACATATATAGGGCTTTGAGACAAGCGATTTGACACGTCACACGTCCAAATCCGACCTTGCGTTCGAGAGATATCGGCAAACGTCGTAGGAAAGTAGGCGACTATCTGGCTCTCTCCTCACCACCAAAACCTCTTCTTATCAATCATTTTTTTCAAAGAGCTCGCCCTCTTACAAAAATCCCCAGTGCGCATGCGTAAAAAACAAAAAAACAAAAATGTTCATCCATAGCGGCAGCCAGAAAAACGCATGCGCGATATGAGCAACCACGTTTAAGTTCATTTTAGCAGTGCAGCTTATACATGTCACATTTGAAAAGAGGCTTTCACTAAAAAATTACAATTTCACCCCCTAGTAGGGGTAGGTTTTATTTAGGGGTTGAAATGAGTGGTCCATTGGAAAGAGGGCGTCAACCCGAGTCCAACGACACCTCATATGTCAACATCCGACCATCGGTTTGCGAGATATTAATTATTTTAACATGTACAGTCGGGTACAAATAAAATGAGTGCGTTAGAAACCGCCTTACTCCACTACTCATATACTCACACACACACACACACTCACACACACACACACACATACACTCACACACACATACACTCACACACTCACACACACACGCACACACATACACACACACACATACACACACTCACACACACACACACTCACACACACATACACTCACACACACATACATACACTCACACACTCACACACACATACATACACTCACACACACATACACTCACACACACACACTCACACACACACACATACACTCACACACACATACACTCTCACACACACTCACACACACACACACACTCACACACACACACACTCACACACACAAGAGAATTATTCATTGTCGCACATTTGCAATGTTGATTATTTAAGGATACACAAAACGGGATTGTGTTAGTCATCTTGGTGTTCTTGCCTTTGTATCTGACTTGAAAGTGAAATTGGACTAATGAAATCCTAATCTTGTTTGCAAATGACAAGGCAGGAAGGAATCCCCTTGTTGTTTAAATAACTGGTGTTTTTGATTTTTTTCCTTTTCTTTTACGCATGCCTTTTAGTGCCGGGAGTGTCCGAGGACATGTTCGGCTCGCCAGAGTTTGTAGCTGCATCTATGCGGACACCCATGGGGTGAGCTACAAGTACCATCGCGTGAGGAGTGTTGTCTGGGGAGGAAAGTGTGAATGTAAGGGCCAGGAATTGGAAGGTAGCGGCTGTGACCTATAGTTAGGGACCAACCCCGTCCTTTGCCTGGAAGGAAGATGGGAAACCACAGAAGACCATCTTCAAGGTTGCCGGCGGGGAAATTCGAACCTCCTCGCCTCCCGGATGTTAGCGACTGTCTGCAGCCACGCCGTAACGACCACAGCTAACTCACCCGCTTTTTTTGGCCATTGGTTGTGTATGATATCTTTTAAAATTTAAATGTAAATTCTTTGTATTCTTTTCAATTTGTAATTTTAGTAAACACACATTTATAGTGCTTGCCACTCATAGTTAAATACACCCTCACTGAAGAAACAGCCCCATATATTAAGGAAACTTTAATAAATCTACATATTTAAGTCGGGGTTACCAAAGATTTTTATTTTTTCCCCCAGGGGCTTCAGGAGCCCTAAATACGGGCCTGACTGTGTTGTACACTCGTCTAATTTTACACCGTTCTGCCTTACTGCGATCGTTATTCGTGCTGCGAAATGCGGTATATTTTTATTCAAGCTCTGCCATAGTACTGTGGTCCATTTGTTGAGAACAGAGCAATTATTGCTACAGCAATCTACCATTGTTGTAGATTCTTAACCTGTAGTGTTAAATCTTCTACGATCGAAGCAATTTACAGGCTAATAGTTAAATAGTTCTGCGGTGATTTTGTGCCGTTATCAAAGTGACTGAGATTCTCACTCTCAATCGAATGTAGACGGTAGATCAGTTGAGACAAAATAGTGAATTCAATACTGATAAGACTTCGTAATATAGTAGGCTGATTCCAATGGAATCTTCTTGCAAGGCAATTTTCGATGCGCAACATGTAGCCTACTTATATGAGCTGAGAAGCTAATTTAAATGGGCACATAGTCATATTGACAGACTGAAAGTTACAATAGATCAATTAAGCGATAAAGCCAAAGTTCAAAGGGGTGCTTCTGAAAGAAGAAAATTACAGAACAGACACTGGCAGGCTCTTAACTCAAAGAACATTTATGTGACATTCTTAAGTACGAATGTACTGTATAATAGTTAAATGATCCTGCGATGTTTGTCGTTATTGTTACGTGCATTGCACGTCCCAATGTTTTTTTAATCCCTCTTTCCTGTATTCGGGTGTTCATGACATTTTGAATCGACCGCCTGCTGACTTGATTCCGTTTGTCAACACGAGATAGCACCTGCTGTCGGACTTCGGGGGTTACTCCAAGTAGTTCCTGTTTCTCCGCTAGAGAGTGTGTGCTGTGTCTTATAAAACTCTTTATATGCATGACATAATTGAAAGACTATTATATTCTTCGTCATGAAACAAATGCCGGTGTATGCTTGATACCGCCAAATTATTTACTAAATAATGACATTGTTGATTGATGTGTCAAGCCTTGATTGGACGATAATATTTACATGAATGCAGTTCGGTTCTTGACGCAAAAATTCTCCGCCATCTTGTGGAGTACATTAGCTGTCGTAAAGAAAGCATCAAGCCGACTGGTCGTGAAAGGTGTCACCGCTGATGGGGGCTTGGCCCCCATCCTCTACGAAATATAAATATATTCAACAGAAAATATGAGTGCCAATTCTACTAGGAAATTGCCTGTGCTCTTCAGGTTGTGAATTTCATCGTTTCGCCGTGAAGTGGACGTGTGAAATGTGGTCGCATCTCGATGCGGACCTACGCTTGTGACCAAAACGAAGCATGTGCTGGGCGGGCATGTTCAGGGCAATATAGTGCCATATTTTATTTTATTTAAAATGTGTTAGTTTTTTGTTGTTTTCATTGTGTCTCCGCTGTGAAGTTTTAAGGTACGTATTTTTATTTAATTTATCTAATTATGTTATTTTGGGAACTCCAATTTTGGCCTTGTATGAATGTTGATATTGTGTTGTGTTTTGCCTAGTAGGCCTAAAATTTCTTTTATGTTTTAATAACGTTTCCTTACATATATTAATTTTGTTATTATTTTGTACCTACCTGGAGACACATTTATAATTTTATTTTACATTTAAATTATTATTTGTTTTCATTTGGCAATCTTGGGATTGTCATATTTTTTTAAATCTAATGTAAGACCCGTCGAGTCATAAAACCGACTTGCATTAATAGTTTTTAGATGTAATTGTTTTCCACCTTTCATTCCGCTCTGGGGATTCTAAATTAATTTAATGGTAATTGTTTGCCGTAGTTTCGATCAGGCATGCGGTCTCCCGTTTTTGTGGCCATGGTTTTGTTTTGTTATGAAGAGATGCATTCTGGTCTCGAGGTCAGTCTCTTAGCATCGACCACGAAACTCGAACGTGTTGTGTTAACTTAAGATGTTTTTTTTATTTAACCTTGTCGGTTTAACATTGTGTTTTTAGTAATTGTTCCTGTGTTTATCTCCTTCATGCAAATTAATGAATTGTTTTCTGATGCAATTTAATTTGGTTAATTTAATTTTTATTTCTCGTTTCATCGTGGCCGGGATCTACGCATGCCGGATCGCTATTGCATTCCCTTGTAAATTATCAAGCCCTTTCTCATTGTGTTATGCATGTAATTTTTATTTTAACCTTTGGGCTGTATAACATTTTAATTTCAATTTGATTCTTGTCCTTTTGTTTGCAAGCAAGCATGTTCTGTTTCTGGTGAAGGTGCTCCTTTAAATTTTTAACATTAAACTTTTTATTTTTAAATTTGTAATCAAATGTTGTGGCATTATTTCGCCGACGGCAATTCTGTCGGTTATTGGGGGGTGTCTGTATAATAGCCTGTGTGTGTTGTCCCCTTCTCCCCTTTCCTTCCACCCCTTTGGAGCTCTTCTGTTGGGACTCGTCATCTGGAGGTGATTTTGTTGTTGTGGAAGCGACGCGGACCTCTGAATAAACGGTAAGTTGGCCCATCCACGCTGGCCATTGGGCGGTGTCATTCTGGTGAAGCGGAACGTTGGTTATCGAGTTACCGACGTGCTGCTGGCCCAGGGCCGCCACCGTGTTGCAGTTATCAAAGTGACTAAGTAAGAAGTAAATGATTTAGTGAGTTTTATATATTTTACTTAACGGTCAGCATAATCAAATGAAATATTTTCTTTCTAAAACGAAAATTTGCTAAAACCATGGACGTCACAAGTACGAGTAATGTACAATACGAATTTATCACTTCGCACAAAATTCAAAATGCTAAGAAGAGCAATGCGAAGTATTCCTGATAGCTTGCTAAGAAGAGGAAAAACGTGATGGATCCGCTGTAACAGCCAGTACAAATTAGATATTTGGAAACGGTGCTATTTTAAGTATGGGATATTAATGTTGGGATATTTCCACAATTTAATTTAAATCAATAATTTGAAAATATCTGAAAATATGTCCTCCAGTTACCGTATTTAGAAAATAGGCAAACTGGATTTATATTAGCATTTTAATGAACTGCTTGATTTTTATATTTTTGTCGATACATGGTGATACCACTATATTTTACCTGTTTTAAGAACTGAACATTATGACAATGAATCACAAAAGAAGAAACGCGAACTTCCATGGACAAAAAATGTGAACTAAAAAAGAACATTCCTCTCAATCTTGCCATAAAGCAGCCAACGGTTTCAAACCAGTCAAATAATGAATTTCACGTAGCAAGTAAATGAAACGAAAATTGGGGGGGGGGGGGGGGATGAAATGAAAATTATAACTTCGCCCCCCTCTGGAAAAAATCCTGCGGGCGCCCATGATATACTTGACAAAGTAGATGAAAGAGATAGACTTGACAAAGTAGATGAAAGAAAGAAGTAGACACTTGTCAGTATTCTTCGTTCATTATTTTACGACAACGATGTGCCATTATTAATTTAAAATACTGTACAGTGACGTGTTGTCTGTTCTATTTAGAACACTAGTGTTAATGGGCCGCCCAAGTATAACCTAAATTTTACGAAATAATAACAATAATTCATCGTGAGAGCAAATTAACATGTCACACACTTCATCTAGTGTGATAGATCACATATCTTTGACAATTCGTTGAAGCTTCCTGCTTCATTATTATTGCTATTTAAATATTGGGCTACACAAGTAGTGTATGGTATTTGAAATATGAGTATGAAAAATATAATCCACAATCCTTATTGGAGATTTTGCATTTAGGCAACCCACTCTCAGATCGTATCTATATAAGTAGATGGTTGCTTGGTTCCTTAGATTAGGGGCTGCGACAACGCGGTCATGTAGCCCCGTGTAATTTGGGTGTGTGTACAATCTGTCTGATAACGGGTGTTAATTGTAATGGCTGTATTAGTGTGAGTGTTCTGTTTTTAATTCAAGTAAGGACTGCAGACAATAATTTGAAGTCGTTCCTACTTTTGCTACCAAATGCTACCGTCCACGACACCTAGCTGTGAACTTGGCTACTACTAGATGCCATCGCAACCAGCGCCAGGTGACGAACGTTGGAACATAAGAGCAACAATCAAACCTAACCTACAAATGTTGGCTTCACACAAGTACAGTTAGTGGAAGGTTCTTTATCATGCCATAAATCTATGACATGGGACCGCCGGCTTTACTTCCCCTCCGAAAGAAGGCATACTGAGGGATTTTCGACGCTCTTAAAAAATCCGACGACTTCGGTCAGGTTTGAACCCGCGACCTTGGGTATCCTACCAACTACGCCACCGAAGCCACCAGAAGTAGATGATGAGTATATTTCTAGTGGTATAGTAATTGAATAATTAGAACTGGTGCCATAATAGTACATTATGCAACGAGCCTATAATGGCTATAATTAAGACACGAGTATTTTTTAATTTCCATACGAGTGTCTTAATTACCATTATAGGCGAGTTGCATACGACTGTTTATGTTCGACGATAATTATAATTTTATTATAATTTTATTATATGTTTTAACATAAATATTCATGAATATCTGTTGAGAGTCAGCCACAAGAATTTTATTATCGGAGACATCTCTCTGTCTTTCAGGATCTTTGAACGACCGACGCATGCGCTCTGTGTGCTTGCAATGCCATATGCAAGCCATATGTTTACATCTGCCGTCCCTCAGTAATATTGTCACCGGAGTCGTTTGAATGCGCTGTGTAGAAATTAGTGTTGGTGATTTTAAGGTACAGTGCTATTTCTTGTTTCATATTCGCCAGTTTATTTGCGCGAACATATGGACGGTGCGTATTCCATGTCGGTAATTTATTATAGTTCGATGTTGTGTTTATGTTCGACATGTTGGATTTTGAGCGCATGCGCGAAGGTATCGTTACCTAATTGGTCAATGAACGAGCTCTGATTGGCTGGAGAAACTGTATCATAATGAAAATAAGTGTTATAATGACCATCATTATGACACAGTTTTCTAACACATAATAGCGAGGGTCGAACATAAACAGTATTTTCACTGTATTTCTAACATCAAGATATTTCATGGCGCAAGTCTTGTCATGTGATGCTTTGAAAGGTTTTTGTAAAAATAATGAATAGCCATTTATTCCACTCAGAATGGTTTTGAAAATATTTTGATTTATGCTAACTTAATTGTTGGGAGTTGTGTGGATAGCTCAGATTTTTTTTGGTCAAATGCTCTAACATGATTAAATTATAATAATGTTTATTAATTAAGACTTAACAAAACGGCAGAAAAGTGCCACTATAATTGTTTAAAAAACAGTGTCAAGTGATAACTCAGATAATTCAATCTCAGGTTCGTCTGGTGGTTCGCCACCACGTGCTGGTTGTCTGACGGGTGCAATATGTTATGTATATGTTTTGTTTTCTATTACCCAGGTAATGAGGTCAGGGTTTTTATGCACAAATCTTCGATAGCATGGTACAGCTGTAAAGCCATTATGTCTCCCACAATAATCATCGGATATTGTGAATCTTCGGAAGCCTGGGATTGGCTCAAATGTGAATATGTTGCTGCAGTGCTTCCTTCAACCCTTATTATGGTTATGCACACAAATTAATAAGTTGATTGACACACTAATCTAGTAATAATAATAATAATAATAATAATAATATCGTATGGCCTCGGGTGCCTGGTGCAAGCTTTGTTAATTGGACACCCAGAGGGTAGCTTGCATGTCGAATTTCGTCGTTCCTTTGAACGCTACGAAATTCAAGGAGGTTAGATATCTAAACTCCTTGACACTACAGCGCTTTCAAGTAGAGAATGGAGGAACTTTGTGTTGGCGGAAAGTCCCGAGATTAATTTTGCCATTATGACCACGGCCTACTGAATTCAAATGGGTTCTTTAACATGCCAACAACGTATGACATAGGTGTCGTGATTTTTGTCGCCTTTCAAAAATCACTTACCATGGTCAGGAGCGAACCTGCAATCTTGGGGTTGGTAGTCCGACACTATAACCACTCATCCACCGAGGCAAGCACTAATCTAGTAAGATTTCTGTAGTTCACCAGAGTACTGCCAACGCTTCAATACTGAGGTTAAATAAGAACAGCCCTATTTTATGACTGAGCTTAACACAGCTGCATGATAATACTTTTCAATCTTTCCATTGAACAAGCAATGAAGGAAATTGGAGAAACATTTAAAGTGGGAGTGAAGATTCATGGAGAAATAATTTCAACTCTGAGATTTGCTGATGACAACGTCATTTTAGCCGACACATCTGAGGATTTGAATTAGTTTTTGAATGATATGGACTCCGTCTTGAGGAAAGAATTCATGATGAAAATTAATAAATGTAAAACAAAATATTGGATTGCAGTTGGAATAAATCAGAAACTCCTCTTAACATCAAATTGGCAGGTGAAAAGCTAAAGGAAGTAGGAGAATTCTGTTACTTGGGAAGCAAAATAACCAGTGATGGACGAAGCAACGAGGATATAAAAAATACGTTGGCTCAGGCAAGGAAAGCATTTCTACAGAAAAGGAATCAGTTGACCTCGAAAATATATTTAGGTATTAGGAAGTCATTTTTGAAAGCCTTTGTCTGGAGCGTGGTGCTCTATGGAAGTGAAACTTGGACTGTTGGAGCAGCATAAAAGAGGAGAATTGAAGCATTTGAAATGTGGTGTTACAGGAGAATGATGAAGATCAGATGGGTAGATAGGGTTACAAACGAATAGGTATTAAGGCGAGAGGAGAGGAGAGATGTTTCTGGCGACTGATATTGAAGAGAAGAGATTAGGTTGGTAGGACACATACTAAGACACCCAGGAATAGCAAGCTTAGTTATGGAAGGAAGGGTCGAGGACAAGAACTGTAGGGCTAGACCAAGGTTAGAATATGTTAAACAGATTGCCTCGGATGTAGTGTGTGGTAGCTATGTAAAGATGAAACGATTAGTTCAGGACAGGGAGGCATGGAAATCTGCATCAAACCAGTCAAAAGACTGAAGACTCAAACATCAACAATGGTGATAACTTATATGAGAGTTTTAAGTGTTTTATAATTTGATCCCATCGTGATGAACCTTTCAAGTGCTGAGTTTCTTCATTCGGAGTTTTTTAATGTGTAGAAGTCATAATAATTAACTTATCATAATTAACTTTTGTCTGTAGGTTTTGGGTCTGAATTAATCTAGATGGATATTCAAAATCCTACGTTTCAACTTAACACGAATCAAATTTAATTTTTTGAGCGGACATCTCCAAACCAAGTAATGGGCCCAAAATAAAATGATTACCTAAAATCAGTAGGCAAGCAGCCTACTACTTGTTGCTTCTAACTTGTACAAACATTGATATTGAGTGATCCGAAATCACAAAGCAGCGTGAAGAATTCGCTTGTTGTTGCGCCATGCGTGTTAACATCCTAGATGCACCTCAGCTGAAGAATGATATGTTAGTTACTTCCAGAAGCAACATTCCAAACTCAAGCACTACTACATAATGCCCAACAGATGGCAGAACATACAAAGGATTGACTCGGCACTCGAAAGCGAATGGGGAATAACACAAAATAAAAACAAATCATGAGCAACGTTTATAGACGGGCGAAGCACTCAACGGGTTAATAGGTCAGTTCACTTTTAGGCAAAACACTGTACACCCCGTATCTCTACTTGTGTGTAGTAAATATTGATTCTAGTGAGAATAGAGTTGGATGGTGGAGTACATTGTGTTATTGGCTTAGAGAGTGTGTGCTTTATGTGAGACCCTATAACCAATGATACCATGTGATTCTAGTAATTAATGTAACCGTAATATTACATTATGTAACGAGCCTATAATGGCAATAATTAAGACACGAGTATGTTTATAAAACGAGCGAACGGAGTTTTATAATTTCCATACGAGTGTCCTAATTACCATTATAGGCGAGTTGCATACGAATGTTTATGTCCGACGATAATTATAACTATTTTATGTTCGAACATGAATATTCATAAATATCTGTTGAGATTTCGCCAGTTGTATGTACTGAACAGAGCGCATGGGACGCAGAGAGTACCTTGTATTTGACCATGGCCTCCTCAAATACCCCACTATGACACTAGCCACGCAGTAAAATTTAAAAATGGGAGACCGTGGAAGTCAGCGCAGGTGTGATGCTATCCTTACCTAATTGGTCACACAACTGTTTCTTGAGCTCTGATTGGTGGGAGAAACTGTTTCATAATGAAAAATAGTGTTATAATGATCCTCATTATGATACAGTTTTCGGACATATATAGTAATATTTACATTTCGACATCATCGAACATAAAGTTCTCTTAAGTGTTTGTTTAACGTAATATTAGGGTAGGGGGAGGAATCCCTTGATTGTTAGATAGTGTAAGATTATTTTGATGCATCATACTCATCTAGTAAAATTTAAGAAAGGTCAAACATAAGACAAACGTGGGTCATAAAGGAATTATAGTTATGAATTATCTTAAAATTCCACAACAAATTAGAAATTTCAACAATTTTGATTATGTGTGAAGGATTAATAAATTAATGGCGATAATGCCACGCCCTGTTGTAACAAGTAATTGAAATGGTAAAAGCGCCAACAGTGATGCCAACCTTTAGGAAATAAAGTAATGCAAGTAAATAATGAGTGGCAGTATCAGTTTGTGCACTGTAATTAAATGAAAAGGTGAAATTGAGGACAACATCTTCATTTAAGAAAGTAATTAAAGGATAATGAAGATTCAGTTGCAATACGTTCACTTGTAAGTGATAGTGTAAAGAGAATGTATTATGATTTTATGGTTGTAGAGGCTTCTAAAGGAACAAGGAGCACTGGTTATGGCGCGTTTCAATGTGTGGTTGTTACACCAGAAAGTGCCTTTTAGGGAATTTTGAATCGTATTAGCGATGGTACTATTACAATATATCCCACGGTTTAGATATACTGGGTGTATCTTAATTATACCGAAAAAAAATCAGGGACGCTCTGCGTGTTATGTAAAAGACGATGCCGCAATCGGATTGACGGAGAAAATTTTTCCCTCCGAGAAAATGAGGTTACTTTGTTACTTCCGGGCGCGCGATTCAAATCTACGAACTCGCCGTATTTGCTGAGCTAGAGAGCAAGCCGCTGGCCACCGCTGTGCTTCCAGCAAGGGAAGGGAGTGTGATACAAGGTAACAGAGATATGCTGGCGGGCATGCGCAAGTTTCCTCGATCGCCTCGGCTTGCCGCATGCCCGCCAGCATATCTCTGTCTCCTTCTATCACACTCCCTTCCCTTGCCTGAAGCACAGCAGTGGCCAGCGGCCTGCTGCCTGTCTCAGCAAATACGGCGAGTTCGTAGACTTGAATCGTGCGCCCGGAAGTAACAAAGTAACCTCATTTTCTCGGAGGGAAAAATTTTCTCCGCCAATCCGATTGCGGCATCGTCTTTTGCATAACACGCAGAGCGTCCCTGATTTTTTTGTCGGTATAATTAAGATACACCCTGTATATGTCTCGTACAGTAAATTGTTATATCCAGTGATCCATGTGTCTTGGTTTTGAGCATCTCATCATGTGGTAATCTAGCCGTTGAGAAACGGACGTACCATGCCTGAGATCTGCTAGTCAGAGCAACCCATATGAAACCTGGTCCCGGCGGCTTCGGTGGCGTAGTTGGTAGCATGCTGAGCTTCTATGCCCAAGGTCGCGGGTTCAAACCCGGCCGAAGTGGTCGGATTTTTAAGAGCGTTACAAATCTCTCAGAATACCTTCCTTCGGAGGGGAAGTAAAGCCGGCGGTCCCATGGATGTCACTAACTACACTTGTGTGAAGCCAAAATTTGTGGGTTAAAATTGATAGCGCTCTATTAGTTCCAACGTTCGCCGCCAGGTGCTGACTGCGATGCCATCTAGTCCGCAGTCCTTACTTGAATTAAAACAGATAACACACACTAATACAGGCATCACAATTAACACCGGTTATCAGACAAATTCTACACACACCCAAAGTACACGTGGTTACATAACCGCGTTGGCGCAGCCCCTAAACTGAGGAACCAACCAACACTTACTGTCCCCGCGGCAGATCTATGGACGCAGGGTACGAGGTAATGGGAGCGGGGACGATGAGTGAGCGAGGGAATTCCGGGCCATGCTTATGCGTATACTACCTCAGTGTAGACATAGATAGAGCCCTGCGCGGATAAGCAAAACGTTATCCGCATCCGGCCCGCATCCGCATGGCTGTTATCCGCATCCGCACGACTTTTATCCGCATCCGCCCCTCATCCACACGACTTTTATCCACACGTTTGTTATCCGAATCTACTGGCATAACAATAATATTTTCAATTGTTGCTTTATATTTTATCTTTTAGACATTTCAGAAGAAAGTCGTTCCCTTAGGCTAGGTACTGTATGCCATGTGCTATGTTTAAAATGAATATTATACAGCCAGAATTGCAACCCTTTTCAGTTCGGAGTGTTGATTATGCTTAATGACATAATTTGAATTGCATTAACGTAAATCATCATCTTACAATTGTCATGAAAAACCATAACGAAAAAAAAATGTCATAAACATCTGGGCCCTAGTAAGGGAGAGTGGGGGAATTGTGCGCCCTTAAGCAAGAATCGGTCTTGTGATGATCTCATAATTGATAACACAACGGCAGTTATGAATAAGGGAGCCTTAGTAACTCTATATTCGATGTGCAGAAACAAATTTAATTAAAAAATAAATTTGGTGGATTATAATTCAAAATCTCGCAAATATGCATTTGAGCACGATTGCCTACCCTGCAGGGTAGTCATGCGCATGGGTTGGTAAATTGTGCGCATGGGATGAATGTAGGAAAGCCAGAATAATACTATGTGAATTGGCTGAAACTTGCATTGTACATTAATATTAGAATATTCCAATGCATAACAATGCAATGATACTAACATTCTGCAGTTTTGGATATTAGAATAAAATATCTTCCGTTTCGTCAGCATTAAAGGAGGCAATAATATTTAGGCATGTTCCTTCAGGTTGTCTCAACGTTAACGCAGGATATCTCTTCAAGAACTCATACAACCAATCTTTGCCTGCTAGACTTGTAACTTGATTGAAATTATGAGGAATCTTATTCTCCTCCGCAAATTTGTACGCTAACCGTCTGAGCTCGGTGGGCGTTAAGCCATAAAATAATTTTGCCAATGTCAAAAGGTATAGTAGCCTCACTTTCCTGGTTAACAACCGGCGACTCAAACGTTAAGCATTAGCACAAGCCGACAATAGCCATTATTTATGGCTGACAAATACCTGACGGTTCTTGACCAAAAAGTTGCTTCCTCCATCTGTCCACGAGGAGTGTAGACAAGGTGTTGACGCTAGCCCTGTCTACCTGCTCACCGGCCTTAAGCCGTGAATACCTCGGCACCCCGCAGCTATGGAATGTAAACATCCGACCAGCTAGGTTTCGAAGACGAGCCGGTCGTTAACCAGGAAAGTGAGGCTACTATATTCGGATAATTGTGACTACATTTCGTTGGTAAAAACAACTTTACGGACTAAACGAGGTGGAGCAAGCCTATTTTGCAGCAACTGCTTTCGTAGGATTGACTCGGGAATGTTGAAACTTCTTTCCACTTCCGTTATTTTCCTCCCATCATCCCTAATTGCACGTAGAACTTTCTGCATATTTTCTGCTGGGTATGAGTTTTTCTCCGTTTTCCGCGTATAATTTCTTGCCATCTGAATTTCGCGTTGTATTTACTTGTATCATAATGTTCTGCGCACCATTACCCCACTCTGCTTTTAACACGTAACTCGCTGAATCCTGATCAACTAATCTCTTATATTGAAAATACATGCAAAAATACTGTAAAAACTGGCATTTAAAACTACATTTAATTTTAAATAATCGAATCACAACTGTAGGCTTAACTTCTTAGTTGCTGGCTAGAGAAAATAACATGCAACGTGTAAAGTTTCTTCATCCATGCCTCACGGCTATCACATAGCAACTGCCATCATGCTGACTGTCCCTATCTGATAGGTACGATGACAGCTTGAGGGTAGCAGGGAACTGAGTTGCTAGTTGTACTACCAACTCGAAAAACGTAGGTGCGCACGGTTACCCGCTGCGCACAATTACTCAACTTTCCCCATGATATTCAACAAGTTCGGATTGTATTCTAAAATCTATCCGCAAATTTACTCCAAACATTATCCGCAGCTTATCCGCTATCCGCACAGACATGCAAACTATATCCGCATCCGCACAAGGCTTTAGACATAGACTGACTGTATGGTTCTCATAGTGTTATGTCAGTGCGAAAGGAAACTAAAGTTGTGCATTCTGAGGGTCGTGGTATCATAAGTAACATTATTGTAAGATGTGATGAGGAGGCTGAAAACAAACGTTTTGCTTTCACAGTAAACCAGGCGACACGAAGAGCTGCTCACTATGCTGGAGTGTCCGAATCTTTTATTAAAAAGAATGATAGTCTGAAAGACTAGACTTTATATAATTTTAAATGCTACAAATGCTGAAAAATGCTGGGTGAAAGCCTCATGATCATGCAGCGAACTGCGTGAACTCAAACTCCATTAGCAAGTGCAAACCAAGGTCAAAGGAGGTAGCTGGCTGGATGACGTCACGCTCACCGGAGCGCGCGGGGAAAGGAGGAAGCTCAAGCGGTACTATGACGTCACACAGCTCAGTGAATTCTCGGTACATTTTCTGCCATAACGTAACGCCAGACCTCAGCGTAACGACGAAGTCGACAAGAGCCTTTAAACTTATAAAAGATACGGAAGGAAACGAGGGAATTGGCTGAAAGTGGCGAGGGTAGTGTGCTGTCCACTCCGGGTAAGAGACGAAATACTAGGCCATCACACACTGTAGTGAACATTGATGATTTTAATAAAGGTGTAATTCGTCATGCTATTCAAGCGTTTTTTGTGGAATAAAAACGTGTTCCTACCATTCCAAAACTACTGCCTGTGATACAAGGCAAAATAACTTTTCCTTGGTCACACACTTCATTACGAAAAGTAGTAAAACAAATCGGTTTCCGGATTCTCCATTAGCAACACCGCTACTCTAAGGTGAGTGCATGTTTTTGCATAGTATAGTACAGTGCTACGTCATCACTGGCTTACTCACTCCACTCCACATTCCTGCCAGGTCCTCAGAGCTGGCGCGGGGACAGTAAGTGTCCAAAAGTCATGGGAATGCACGGAATATGATTAATAACGAGTTGCTCCTCAAAACAGCAGCATAACGGCGAGACATCGACTCGACAAGAAATGGGTTCCTGACTCCCAACATTCAACTGGGCGGTAATCTGACTCACAGTAGCCCTTCTGCTGATGCGACGTGATGTCCGTTCCTTCAACACCTGTGGTCATCCTGTGCGGCGGTTTACGCGGATGGTCACATTATCTCTGCGATATGGAAGATCCACTCTCAATTCTGTTGACCACGGAAACCCGAATTCGCGTGTATTCTCCGAAATGATAAAAGTGTATTATTATGATTTTATGGTTGTAGAGGCTTCTAAAGGAAGAAGGTGCACCGCTTATGACGAGTTTCAATGCGCCAATGATCATTCCACGTTCGAAGTCTGTTAACTCGCGACGAGTTGCCATTTTCTTTTCACTACACTCTTGTCTGCTCCACCGCAGCTAGCCGCAAAGCTCAGGAGTCATGCACGGCACATTTTCTCATAGGACTACCCTTCCCGTGACTTTTGCCCACTCAGTGTACACATATATTGAATGTTAGAAGCCACGACCAGTGTAGATCCCTTAAGATCTTTTTATTTAATTATTTTAATTCGAAAGTTTGCTGAACGTATGCTCAAAGTATGATGAAGATGATGATAATATTATTGTTGTTTTAAGGGGCCTAACATCTAGGTTATCGGCCCCTAATGGTCTGGGTGATGGCGAAAATTATAATGAAATGGAAACCATAACAAAAATTAAGTGAGGCTGAAGAAACTTACAAAATGGAACTCAGATGAAACGACTCAAAAAATGGAGAGTGGAAATACTCACAAAAGGGAATTTAGAAGGAAGATACTCACAAAAGGAATAGATTGAAAAATACGCACTAAATGTAGTTTAGGTTCAAAATACGTACAAAATGCAACGTTAGAGGGGAAACACTCACTAAATGCAATTGAAATTCAAAATACATACAAAATGCAAATGAGAGTGAAAATACGTACAAAATGCAAATGAGAGTGAAAATACGTACAAAATGCAATTGATATTGAAAATACACAATGCAAGTTAGATTGAAAAAGGCCGGTTCTGATTCAAAATACTCACAAAGTTCAATTGAAATTCAAAATACTTACAAAATGCAATTGAAATTGAAAATGCTTACAAAATGTATGGCAGATTCAAACTCATTTGGATTGAAAATACTTGCAACATGTAATTTACTTTCAAAATCCTCACAAAATGCAATTTTGAATCAAAATACTTACAAAATGCCCACCATACAAGATGCAATTTAGATTGAAAATACTTGCAAAATGTGGTTTAGGTTGAAAATACAAAATGCACCTACATTGAAAGACTTACTAAAAAGTAATTTAGATTCTCAATCCTTACAAAATGCAATTGAGTTTCAAAATACTCGCAAAATGCAATTTAGATCCAAGAGACATACAAAATCAACTTAGATTTAAAATACTTACAAAATGTAGCGTAGATTCAAAACATTCGCTTAACGTAACTTAGATACACTGGGAGCGAATTAACCATAACAGTGCGGGAATCTTAAAAAGGAAATACAATGAAAGGAAAACAAGAGGTCTGACCCCTCAAAAATGAGGGTCCAGGAAAGATGAGACAAAAGGCGGGAAGTTGAAAGACCCCCTAGGCCACGGATAACCTAATACCGTCGGGGTCGGAAAAGAACAAGAGTTGACCAAGGGAGGTTGACAGGAAACAAGACGGAGAGGAGCCCGGCACAAGTAAGTGGAAGCAATGCCGGACTCAGCTGGGGTCCCGTGGTCGCCAACCCACGTCGCACTAGATGTGAACCCCTAGGGGGGACTGAAAGCAAGCTTCAACGCATCAAATATGCTGGGTATGACGTATAAGTTAGTTAAAATTATGTATATGCGTGTAATTGGCTAAGTAGCTTATTACCCGTCAGAACTGTGGTATCGATGGGCATCAACGATTATTCTTCACATTTCACTTGGTCGATAGAATTGCAAGGGAGCTTGAAACAGACAGCAATTACAAGGGCAAAACAGGGCGTAGCCTCGCAAGACGCGACGCGACTTTCAAAACATAACCTAATTTCCGCTCTCGTACGTCAAAAGTAACCTTTTTTCATTTCTCACAACATTTGTAAAGGTCACGCGCACGAGTTTCCGGACGACACCATCGTATGAAGACCATTTAACCGGTGAATTAAGCATGCAAAGGTCAGCTGTCATTCACAATCTGTTTGAAGTTCTACACACAGGAATGAATTCACTGAAGCCCGGTTAGCAACAATATCACCCCCATTGTTGGTCATCAATAAGTCAGAATATGACAAATGTTCTTCGTATCTCGAGGTCAGCGCTCAATTAAGGTAATCCATGAGTAAAATTAAGCAGCCTCCGTGGCTTAGGCGGCAGCACGCCGGCCTCTCACCGCTGGGTCCGTGGTTCAAATCCCGGTCACTCCATGTGAGATCTGTGCTGGGCAAAACGGAGGCAGACAGGTTTTTCTCCGGGTACTCCGGTTTTCCCTGTCAAAAATTTCATTCCAGCAACACTCTCCACTATCATTTCATTTCATCTGTCATTCATTTAATCATTGCCCCAGAGGAGTGCGTCAGGCCTCGGCAGTCGGCACAGTTCGTATCCTCGCCGCTAGATGGGGGCTTCATTCATTCCATTCCTGACCCGGTCGGAGACTGGAAGCAGACTGTGGATTTTCATTTCATGAGTAAAATTGCGAAATTCTAAACCACCACACAGCTTGAATTGTTTGATCAGTAAATACCAGGCCATGAAAAACTTTAATGGGACCAGATACAGCAATGTGCCGACAGCGTGTCACGAGGACCGGGACTAAGAGCCCTGCGCGGATAAACAAAACGTTATCCGCATCCGCAAGACTGTTATCCGCATCCGCACGACTGTTATCCGTATCCAACCCGCATCCGCACGATTTTTATACGAATCTACTGACATTAGTTCTCGTATTTTTAATTTATTAGATAAGCATTAAGTATTAAAGCAACGCATTTGAGGAGAACGTCGTTGCCCCAGGCCTAGGCTATGTAATAATAATGTTATTGGTTTTACGTCCCTTTTAACTACCCTGGCTTTTAGAGACGCCGGGGTGCCGGAATTTTGCCCCGAAGGGGATCTTTAACGTGCCAGTAAATCCTAGGCTATGTAGCCTATGTCACGTGCTATGTACAAAGTGAATGTTATACAGCTGGAACTGCAGCCCTTTCCTGTCCGGAGTGTTAATTATGCTTAATGACATCATTTGAATAAGATTAGCTTATATCTTCTTAAATTTGTCATGGAAAAAACATAACGGAAGAGCATACTGTATGACATAAATATCCGGGTCCGAGTAGTCTAATGATATTCAACAAGTTCAGATTGTATTCTAAAACTAATCCGCAAATTTACACCAAACATTATCCGCAACTTATCCGCTATCCGCACAGCCATGCAAACTATATCCGCATGATGAAAAATGTTGCGGATATCCGCGGTTTTATCCGCGGGCTTTAGACCGTGTCTCAGCGCGTCGGTTGGGTGCCTGGTACTGCAGGTGGTTCCAGACTTCGCCACAGGATCCCACGATATGACAGGTGTCTCAAACATTGCTGTATTTGGTGCCAATTAAGTTTTCCATCCAACTATGTAGAGAATATGGAAACTTATTTTCTGGATGGGCCTCGTAAATACATTTTACTACCTCGATAAAAAAGAAGCATCTCACATTGAATTGACTTTTTTGGTGCCATATTTTGTAAGCGTGTTAGTCACATTATGAAATTCCCTCAATTTTAATGTTGGCTTGCTACTGAGATATCTAGATTTTTTTTTTAAATATCTATACATAGTATAAACTAAAGTCCTGGATTTTGTCTGCCTGCTTGTCCGCAGCATTATCGAAAACGGCTGGATGGATTTAGATGCAGATTTCACCATTCTATGAAGAATTTTTCGACGAAGGCTGGCTAAACCGTTGAAGATATTTCAATAATATTGTTCAGCACAAAACGTTCTACAACAAGAAGTTCCGTGAAGAACTATACAGCCTACTTTTCATGCCAATGATTATTCTACAGTATATGAACCTATCTAGAATAATGACGAAATTAAGTTGGTAATATCGAAATATCTAATTAGTTCAAAATATACCTAGTATAATGTAGCCTAATAGAGCACTACAGTTGGCAGCCCTGGCGACTGAATATATTCTTAGTTCAATCTCTTAAGGTACAGAATACAAAATTTGGTTGAAGTCCAATGGACGTTACATGCAGTTAGACATTGGATCTATCAGCACGCGTAAAAGCATGTTGCCAACAATACCATGCGTGTGCTGGTCAGAAATAATCTGAAATATTATGATATCTTGTTGTGCCAATTTTGGATGAAATCCATTTGTTAGTATAGAAGTTACATGTATTTTAAAATTGGACATATCAGCAGGCATAGAATCATGTTGGCAGCACTGCCTTGTATTAATTACTCCAAATTAATCTAGAATGTCAGGTGCTATACATGTGCAAAGTATAGAGCTGTTGGCTTGCATACTTTCTGGTATATTGATATTAGTGTAAAATAAATATAGACAGCATTTATTAACAGTTGGCAGCTCTGATTGCTCTTAACAATACTTATAGTCATATATGTTATGGTACACATAGCACATACGAAATTTGGTTGAAATCCAACTGATAGTATAGAAGTTACATGTATTTAAAAATTGGTCGTATCAGCAGGCTTACAATCATGTTGGTAGAACTGACGTATATAAGTTACTCGAAATTAATCTAAAATGTCAGGTACTATACGTGTGCATAGTTTAAAGCTGTTGGCTTGCATACTTTCTAATATATTGGTATTTGGATAAAAAAAATAAAGAGAGCAATTATTAACAGTTGGCAGCCCTGGTGGCTCTTAAGAATACGCTCAGTCATATCTGTTTATGTACAGATATTACATACAAAATTTGGTTGAAATCCAATTGATAGTGTAGAAGTTATATGCATTTAAACATTGGACATATCAGAAGGCTTAAAATTATTTTGGCAACACTGTCATGGTTGGCCTCCTGGAAATTAAACTGAAATAGTATTATCTACATGTGTGCCAATTTTGGAATAGCTCCCATGCATACCTTGCAAGATATACAACATGGAGCTCAAATTTCTAGTGCGTTTTTTTAGCAGTTGGTAGCACTGACATCATTTTCAAATATGGACGTGAGATATTCCGGTGCACATCTTTACTCATACTAAATTTGGTTTTGATTGCTGCAGCCGTTTAGGAGTTGATAGGGGGGGACACACACACAGCCAGACAGACCGACAGACAGAAGGACAGACAGACAGACACACACACATTTTCCCGGATCGATCTCATAAGTCTACTTTTTCCTCATTTTTGCAAAATGTGAAAAGTAGGCTAAAAATGTTCCCGACAGCATCTGCTGTATCTTACATACAAGCCCTCTAAACGTATCAAATATTGTGTTACTAACTGCAACATTGGACTATGTATTAACAGTTTAGTCAGTATTAGCTAATCAATGTTTCCACACACAAACATTTCGATGACAACCACAATGCCATTCACATCTACGAGATGATTTCATAACACAATATCAGTTATGAAAATGTGCGAGTCAGCTAGCCCTTCCCAGAGTCATTCAAGTGAAGACTTCGGAGTACAGTGGTACCTAAATAATAATGTTATTGGTTTTACGTCCCTTTTAACTACTCTGACGCCGGGGTGCCAGAATTTTGCCCCGAAGGGGATCTTTAACATGCCACGTGTACTAACACGGCTCCCTCGCGTTTGCACACCCTCAAATGCCAGCTGACTGCGCCAGGATTCGATCCTGCAACCTTGGGAGAACGTTACCCGAGTACGGTAGAAAGTGATTTAAGTGCTCCTGCACGAAGCTATCTACTCTATTTAGAATATAAACTTTGTACATTATGATACTGAATTTTTGTTTACAAAAAGAATACTCAACGTCCACTCACAATACAAATCCAGGGTAATGGAAGGAAGGAAATTTGTAGTTTTACGTGACCAGCAATCTCGCGATCATGAGCCACGGGACCTCTTTTTTACTTGGGATCAGAACCACAGGATATGACATTTCACTTTGAAAATATCCAATGCATTGACCGGGAATCTAACAAGGGGAGGATACGATGCATGGGTCACCGATTCGAACCATCTTTAGTACACGTGTAGGACATGGCCAAGCGTATATCAGGTGCAAGTAGTAAGGTGCGCTTCTCAGCCGTTTCCGAGAAATTAATTAATTGCAATAAATTCAGTGCGGCGTCTACTGTATGCGCGTTGTACGCTAACAAGAATCCAACGAACGCGTGGTGCAGGCTTAAGAGCCCTGCTTTGTAAGCGCGAGATCACTGGATCGAATCCCACTGGTGATCCTTTGCGTTGTATTTCTTTCTTTTTTTTTAATTATTGTCAATTCGTTCAACTGTAGGTGTCGTGAATACTGTTTATTTTGCAGTCAATTGTAATAACGCGTTATGTGAGCCGGAAAAGGGATTCTGAAATCATCGTATCCGGGTCAATGTTTGTGACATTACATAATGTATAGTATCGGCATTGCAAATACATCGGTATTATACACGGTCAGGTGTATTCTAGTATGTAGCCTATACATCTATACAATGAAGGCCCAGTCTGTTCCGTTCATTGCATGTCTGTCAACCATCAGACCACCCCGTACCCAAGCAGTGACTCATGCTATGGGTAGTGGTTGGAAATAGCCAATGGTAAAAAAAAACCAACACACTGCAGAGATTCAACGGTGGGATTCAATCCAGTGATCCCGCGCTTACGAATCAGGGTTCTTACCGCTGCACCACGCGCTCGTTGGGTTCTTGCTAGCGTACAACGCACATGGACGCCGCACTGCAATTTCAATTAATTAATTTCTCGTAAACGACTGAGAAGCGCAATTTACTACTTGCACCTGGTGTACGCCTGGTCATGTCCTACACGTGTACTAAAGATCGTTCGAGACCCATGCATCGTATCCTCCCCTTGTAAGTCGGTCCGCCGTGGTGAGAGACCAACAGCTTGACCGCGGTGCCACCACGTCCCTGGGCACCAGTATATCTGCTTTAAGAAGCACTTTATAAGCAAGCGCGAGAATTCATCAATGAAAAGGTCCACCTCATGGTGTAGCTGTCCAGGTTGGTTTTCCGCCTCAGCCATCCTGGAAGTGGTATTCCGTGGTTTCCCACTTCTACTCCAGGAAAATGCCCGAATAGTTCCTAACTTAAGGCCACGGCCACTTCCTTTCCAATTCTCACATTAATTACACTTATATACACAACTACAGCTATATTACTGTATCTACATTATATGTACTAGGTATATATCGGCTTTTTAAGACCGTTAAAATCCCTCCGTATGCCTTCCTTCAGAGGGGAAGTAAAGCCGGCGATCCCATGTAATAGACTTACGGCATGTAAAAGAACCTACCACTGCAATTGGTGGTGTGTAGCTAAATTTGTAGATTATATTTGGCTAGTTAGAAACGCTCTATCATGTTCGAACGTTCGCCACTAG
This sequence comes from Meconema thalassinum, assembly GCA_946902985.2. Classification (NCBI taxonomy): domain Eukaryota; kingdom Metazoa; phylum Arthropoda; class Insecta; order Orthoptera; family Tettigoniidae; genus Meconema; species Meconema thalassinum. The sequence goes on from OX336393.1 coordinate 412,826,404, forward strand.
GTGTTAGTGACAGTGGCATCTCTGGTAGCCAAAGTTGGAACTACTTGAACTACGACCTCGGGCGCCCAATCAAAAATACCCAGCTATGGCCATTGGCTGCAATTCATATATAATAATATATATTCAAGTAAAATACACAGGGCTAAATATCCAAACCTTGAAATAAAACATTTGGGATGCATAAATGCTAATAAACCAAGAAAAAGTGGCGTACACGGAGTTTCAGATCTGAGGGAATTGCGCCAGGTAGTCAATCCGCTTTTAGTTCCTTTTCAACTAAAACAAACCAAATAACCCCACGATAGGCCCAGAGGGCCGCGCATATCTCAAGAACGACCGCAGCCCTGCAGATCGCGGATACGCGTGGGCAGCGCGACGACACCCTCGGCAGCATTACCTTGGTTTCAGGCCTTTGCGCACACATCGGTCACCTCCTCAATAGACCTAACGAGGCTGATCTCTCGCGGACGAGGCAAGCGTGCTACCCCTATAGGCCTCACGCGAACTCGGGGCGACTCTGACAAGCTCGGCTCGGATGGAGTAGCGCGCTGCAGCGATCGTTGATAGACGGCTTTGGTAAAATAGGTAAGCGCAAGACAACTACATAATGAAGGGGCAACCTGCTAACATGAAAGCGAAGACTCCCTAAAGTCCATTTAAATCGAAACGGGAACTTTTCAGGATGTTACCAAAACCAACTAACAGATTTCCCTGACAATTCCCTGTTTTTTTCAGGAGGAATCAGAAAATTCCCTGAGTAACAGTAGTGGCCAATACATATATAAAACAGAGTTTGTACTTTCAAAAGTGCTTGAACAATAAAGCGTAGCATGACAAAGTTGAAAAGACAAGAAAAAAAGAAAAAAAAAAGAAGAAAAAATCTATATTTTGCCATATTCTAAATTTTTCATCCAGAAAATCTATTGTAGGTTGGTTGGTTCTTGGCTGCGACAACTTAAGAACCAACCAACCAACCAACCTACAATAGATTTTCTGGATGAAAAAAATCTATTGTACTTGCGAGTCAAAAATCATAATGTTACACATTTATATATAAATAAACATGTAATTTGTGTGCCCTATCTGATTTAACGTCAGTACGAATATACATGGTCGCCTCGGTAGCGTAGCGGTCATCATGGTTAGCTGCCGCCCCGGAGGTCCTGGGTTCGATTCCCGGCTCTGCCACGAAATTTGAAAAGTGGTACGAGGACTGGAACGGGGTCTACTCAGCCTCGGGTAGCCCAAATGAGTAGAGGGGGTTCGATTCCCCCTCAGCCATCCTCGAAGTGGTTTTCCGTGGTTTCCCACTTCGTCTTCGGGCAAATGCCGGGATGGTACCTTCTTCAAGGCCACGGCCGCCTCCTTCCCTCTTCCTTGCCTATCCATCCTCACCATCCCTTACCTTCCCTCATGAGGCCCCTGTTCGCTTTGCAGGTGAGGCCGCCTGGGCGAGGTGCCAATCCCACCTCACCAGTTGTATCCCTTCCGATTCGATGTTCCCAGCTCTAGGACACTGCCCGTAGAGGCGGTAGTGGTGAGTTCCCTCGCTGAGTCCGTGGGTTCCACCAACCTGGAGGGTAAAAAGAAACAAAAAACGAATATACATCTACAACAATCATCATCAGAATATATGTTTTCCCCCATCAACATTTAAATTCTTAATTTCCAATTATTCGAGGTTGGACCTTGTAAAACTAAAATTCCCCGAGTGTCGTTAAAATACCCTGAAAATTCCCTGAGCTTACAAGGATTTAAAAATTCCCTGAGTATTCCCTGTTTTCCTGAGTAGGAGACACGGTGCTTTCTTAATTTTGTCAGTCGTGACGATAGAGAAAAATGCCTAATCTGCGGCACGATAATCGGATGCGTAAGAAAATCGTCTATTGAAAGACACTAGAACAACAATTCAGATAGAACAACAATTCAGAAAGTTAAAACTCAGCAATTTTTCTAGGTTTGTACCGTGTCTTGTGTGGGGTTTCGCCTAGGACACCAAGCTGGCTCATCAGCGGGCTCTTGGTGTCCCCGCCCGGACAGAAAGTTATGTTGAAATTATAATAGACACCAGAAAGGAAGAATTAAAGAAGTTGTATCCACAAATGAGGTTTGTACCAGTGCTTTGTGGAAGAAACAGCGGGGAAGGTGAAGAAGGGGACGCTAGGTGCCAGTGCTATTGCTCATAATCGAGTAGTGGAAGTTTGCTATGAGGTCACACTTGCGTTGTCTTCTGCATCCTGGAAGGTCCTGATTATGCATATGCAAATGTACCTGCGAGAAATATCTGAAACACTATAAGCGCAGGGAGGTAGCGCGCAGTTCGGGTGGTCCGGGCGGGGTCACAAAAAGCCCGCTGATGAGCCAGCTTGGCATCCTAGTCGAAACCTCACAAACATAGAAAAATTGCTGAGTTTTACTATAAGCTAGAACTATTTTTGACCGACAGTACTGTTACTGCTGCGAGTTTGTTTCGTCGCCTCGCCGCGTGAGTCACAGCTGCCTCGGGCTATGCTCTGCTCTGTGTGTTACTTGCGCCTTACGCAACGGGCTGCGAGGACAAAGGGATGGTCCAGAATATTCGCGACCCAGCCAGTGATGGAAATCTCGAGAAGCCGTGAATCCTGGACGATTCTAGAAGCATTCATCGAGTCACCAGCCTGCTATACAAGCGGCCTCATCAGCGAGGGAGGGACAGTGTTTTTGAGCTAGTGCGTGTTTTTACCTGAACGACAGTAGTGTGGTGACGTGACTTGCGAAACCTAAGTGAGGCTATTGCATGCAGTGAAGTGCTGTGGTGAATTGCGAAACGCCGTGGGCTGTTCCCTAGCTAGCGGACAGCGGCGCAGTGTGTAACAGACTCGTAAGTAGCCTAACGGTAGTTTGTGTACTCAAGGGAGTGTACAGGTATTTCGGTGATTGACAGACTGGCTAGACACAGGTCAGCCTAATTAGTGAACGGACAGATGATCGAGAGAGTGAAAGGGAAGTGTTCCCAGTAAGAGAGGAACTAGAGTGAGATACTAATTGCTTGTATCTGTTTATTGTGCGGTGTACTGTAACTTGCTAAGACCTGCAATAAAATTACTATTTCTTTAAAAGGACCATTGTTTTGTGCTTCTTCCCACCGTAATCCAGTTAACGAAAGTGCCACAAGGTGTGGCACGCTACAGTACGTTATATTTTTCACCACAGGCTCGCCCGCGGGGAGGCCTCATACGCCCCCTGTTGGCCAGCCCTATTTCTACACAACCAATTCTAGATTGTTACTCTACTTCTCTTTCCTATAAATTAGATTTGCCAACGAAATCAATACGGGCACATTATTTTAGCATTCCTCTGTGACAAGACCCAAATACGGGTCGCGAGTGTACAACTGAAAATGACGCTCCTTTTACAGTCGGGGATGACCTCAAAGCCATCGACCTTGTTTTAAAATGCATGAGCGATACCGGATCGTTCCCCAACTACTGGAGTTCGATCCGCGGCACCGCAACTCTGCGCCAGATACTAAGCCTTTACTTCCCAGAACTTTTACAGCACAAACACGTAACTTCCCATAAAACAAATCAATACAAGGTGTCCTAAATAACGACTACTTTCAAATAGGTCAACACATCTCGGGAGCTCAATTAAGTCAACTGTTATTAGTGTACTTCCTTTTCTGGAGAAAATGGTGGTAGAACTCTGAAAAAAATGGGGTGGGCGGAATGAAAATTTAATGTCTAGCTAAAAACTTTTGACCAAGGTATAGTTTAGAAATGCCGTAGGCTTTATATTTGTGATCGGGGCTTGGCCATTTGCAGATCAACCACGCTGTATAAAATCGAAGCTCTGTCTCTTACACGAAAACGTCCCAACAGATTTTTGTAAAATTTTGGAAATGGCTAGTAGGTTTTCCGAGAATCAACTAAGGCTATAATTTTCATCCAAATCATGGACGGGTGAAAGGAGGCAAGGGTAGCCAAGTCACATTTACACGTGCGATATATTGTCTGAAATGTACAATACAGCTACAAAAAGTTTTTTTTTTTAATTCTAGCATTGAAAAAGGATTTGTCGATTCATTTAAACATGTTGCCATCGGAAGCTTCAAAACCCGATTTTTCATAACTCAAACGCCGTTGAAATTTACACAAGGGGTCTACCTGCAGACTACGGTGGAGTTACCGCAACAATAAGAATATAACTAGAAAAGGGCCTTGCCACGGTGGGTGAGTGGTTATCGTGTCGGACTGCCAACCCCAAGCTTGCAGGTTCGCTCCTGGCCGTTGTAAGTGATTTTTGAAAGGCGACAAAAATCACGACACGCATGTCATACGTTGTTGGCATGTTAAAGAACCCATCTGAATTCAGTAGGCCGTGTTCATCATGGGAAAATTAATCTCGGGATTTTCCGCCAACACAACATTCCTCACTTCTCTACTAGAAAGCGCTATAGCGTCAACGAGCTTAGATACCTAACCTCCTTGGCTTTCATAGTGCTTCGAGGAACAACAAAATGGGACATGCAAGCTGCCCTGTGGGTGTCAAATAAGAAAGCTTGCACCCGAGGCCATACGATAGTATTATTACTTCGAATTAGCGAGGTTTTACTGTAATTATTATTATTTAAGTTTCTGTACTTTTTAATTAAGAGTTTAGCACGCTCGTGCAGTTTCGTTGTGAACGTGAGCGCGCGAGACTTAAAAATTTAAAAAATCTTGGTTTGTATCCGATAAATTTCAAGTTCACTGAATCGAGGTTCGCTAAATCGAGGGTTTAATGTAAATCTACATTCGATGTCAACCGATTTCTTTTCTGTAGAAATCCTTTCCTTGGCTGAACCAACCTAAATGTTATATCCTCTTTACTTCGTCCATCACTGGTTATTTTGCTTCCTAAGTATCAGAACTCTCCTGGCCTACTTCATTTAGCTTTTCACCTGCTAGTTTGACATCAATAGGTGTTTCTGATTTATTTCGGCTGCATTGCATTATTTTTGTCTTACATTTACAGACTTTCCTCAAGATGGAGTCCACTATCTCCCACTGACCAACTACAAGGTCATCGATCCAGGCGGTCAAAAGGTAGGAGAAAGGAGGCAACTAACTGGCCCATGAACTCAGAATTCAAGCGCAGCCACAATCATATATCTTGGCGCCACACACCGGAAGATCTCACGGTCGGCTAGTCATATTAACTGGTGCTAAATTTCACACGCACCATTTATTGTTCCACGTTCGAGAAGAGCGAGTTTTGTGACCTCTTAATGTCAGCAATGCCCTCCGTTAGAATAATAATAATAATAATAATTTGACATATTTGTATAATTGAAAAACATTTTCAATATAAGTTACTGATCTAACATTTAACCCTCGGAGATTATGCAAAAGTAGCGGACCCGTGCGAGATATCTCGCATGTTCATAAACCACACTTTCCCCAATAGGTTTATAATGAGAGACTTAAGGAGAAAGGTTACGTTTTTATTTCAACCAAATGATTACTAACACTATTTACATTTCAGTTAGAATTCCAAGTTCTACGTTCCCTAACTTAAGAAAGCAATCACTGAAAATTGGACCATCATAACACTCACCGGTTATTCGATATTTATCAAATTATACAATTTGAGTAGCCTACCCATTCCTTTGATTTACTGATTCTGAAATCCATGCAAAATGATAAAGGAAAGAACTAAGAATGTTAAAATGACTTGATACATGCGTCACAGCGGCCAAAATGTGAGGTGGACAGAAATTATGGAGCGTATTTTCCTACAGCAACAGTATCTGCAAATCTCACACTTCGTACATTTTTATAAAAGTATCTTTTTAAATAAATTATAGTGCAATTCGTCACTGCTAATGTCTATTCTCTTTCATTTGAATGCTCATTTGTCACGCTCGGACGCAGGAGGGATCTATACTAGTGAAATAATATACATGATGATGATAGGTGACCTGTCCATATTTTATTCTGTAGTGTCGGTGCTGCTTCTGGATGAATATTTAATGCCAATTTTCAGACATTGGAGAGAATATGTAAACCTATTATTACAGCGGCAGTACCCTTCGCGGAGCCCGAATAAGTAACAAATCAATTTTAAACATCTTTCTCTATGAAATGAGGCCTAAAGGGTGACCTCCTTCAAACCGAACAGTTAAACTACGACAAGACAAAGCTCTTCAATGCTAGAAACAAAACTTGATTTCCAAAAGATGCAGAAAACCAGGGGATTGGCAGCATCATGGCCATGTTGCCCCATGCCGTAGCTAATACTAACTGGGCATTTCAAAATTGAAATGTTAGAAACCACATTTCAGTATTGCTTTTCAGTCGGTCAACACAATAGATTGTGTGGGGAGTAATTTTATTACCCAGTACATAAAAGATATCCAATCTGGCTTTGGATTGGGTGGCCCGACACACACTTCAACCCTCACCCAGAATTCGGTACAACTCGAAAAGAAAAAAAAATCTTGAATGTCCGAATCAATTTTGGCCTTAAAAAAACTGTGTCGGGAACGAGATTCAAGCAATCCCGGGGTATTTATAATGATGGGTACAACTGGGGTAAAATCTCAAAATTGATCCGGTGGACACACAAGTATGACAACGAACAAGAATGACAAAAAACTCCGCTGTTAAGATAAAACTCATCCACCATTTATTACAGAACCACACCACTAAATACATAGAATCACACACAGAAGCCTACCTTCGCTCGGAGACTTCTCAAAATTACTCTTGATGTGCAAATAAATAAATGACGCAGAAGCAAAATTCAAATTAATGAGGACAAAAATCTCCGGGCGTCCTAATCTTTGGATACAAAATAACTTACGGAGATCAGAGCTATATCACCCTAGTATTACAACCATTACTTCAAAATGCTATGTCACCTCTCCGCTAATAGTCCATAAATGAGCAGGTGCATAAATCTGAGAAGATATTCAAAGAAAAAAAATGTGTTGCCTCATTCGATCTCCTTCTAACTAAATGTAATCACCAAAATAGGAAAAAGAATATTTTTATGTATGGATGTCACTGGCGTTAAAGACTTTATTTTCAGACCTTTTATTCATGTATTAAATACTTTCATTATTATTTTCACTGGTTTTCGTTCAGCTGTGCCTCACTCAGAAAAATGACTGGTTGTTGGCTTTTACATTTATCACTTTACATTGTAACATCTTTATGATCCCAGATATTTATTTTTTTATGTATTAATCATTGCATGCTCTTCACATATTTATAACTACACCATAAACATTTAAGTAGATGGCCTCTGCCTATCTGTATTATTTTTCAACTGACAATTGCCTCAAATTTCATATACTTGAACCTATCACGTAACATTAATTATAATCATTTATTTTATTCACCTCGCTATAGCGAGAACCTTTAGTTTCATCATAACTTCGTATTATGCAACCCTGCTATTTTATCAATGCAGTATCATTATTTACACAACCTTGTATCAGTCACCTACCAAACGCATCTCCTCATGTTAGCATGTAAAGGGAAACCTCAGTGACGTGTGAGTGTTTAGCATAAACATGATGTGCGCACAAAAAGTGGCCCATCAAGTGGAAATGAATCCCTTGTAATTTAAGCCTGTTCAAACCATAAATTGTCATCCAGGTTGCACCAATTCAAAGAACACAGCGACTTAACACGCTGAAAGATCCCTGTACTCCAATTATATTTTAAAGCATCCATATATTTATTTTTAAACCCTAAATATGACTGCCTTAATCTCTCAAAAGAAAACTTAAAATTTACTATCCTATTAATCATGTCATTATATCGCATTTTATCCTTATTGATTAACTTCTATTTCGATTTTTGCCCATCTGTCCAAATCTTAGTAACCACTACCCATTAACCACTACTTAAGAATTAACATGGTTTTCAGTACCTTTCGGCCACCTCAGTCTTGGTTCCGCTGACACGTTTCCTGGGGGTTTGGGTCCACGTTCTTCCCATTGAACATCCTCCCCTCTCGTCCTGGATCCAGCTCGCGACCCTCGGGGTGTCCATGGTCCTGGTTCGCCTTCGTTTCCACGTCATCGTAACAGCTTCCACATACTAAACCTAGCTTGTCATCTCTTCGCTCGTAAAGTTCTTGACACAAAACTCGCACTGGTCTGTACTGATAGCCTTTATGTCCGTCCAATACATCGCTGCAATCTTCATGTCGAATATGCCAAGTAATATCAACTCATGGCCGTGAAAATAACTCTATAACGGCACAGGTTATATCGTACGCGTCTACACAAGCCTGTACTCATAAGAGATTACGTCCGTCCTTGACCTAGAATGTCGCTCTATATTTGGACTACACTCAGTTTATCTCTCATAGTTCATTGACCCTGGATACTCATTTGTCTGGTCGTCAAACAAAAGCACATCGCTTCGTTCATATGTTCTGGGCGTCAGTTATATAGCGCACGGCCCATACAGTCCCGTACCTGGTAAAAGCTTGAGACACCACGTGTGTCTGCTCGCACTTCATCGTACAAATGACTAGTGTCCCACAACATAATGCATTATGATCTGCGTTATAATATCACCTCGCCACATTCAGCTTTAGTATTCGTTAACACAGAGCTGTCCACGCAAGAAATAATACTGAGCCTTTCAGCTATGTCCCAAAAACTGTCGGAATACCACACTGGTTCCAAGCGGCCACGGTACGACTGCTACTACACACTTGTTAGGAACTTCAGCGTGCGGCGACACAAAAATAAAGATGAACTTCGGCGTACGGCGACACAAAAGAAAGTGAACTTCGTTAGACGGCGATGCAAAATAAAGTGACCCGCTTCTCCGGTGTGACCTTTCCACCTCAACATTTCCTGGAGCTCATCAGCGCCCTCTACACTTCTGGAACCTTCGCCTAGTCATGCTGTCGACTATGTCCATGACTTAAAAACATCAACCTCAGGTTACTTCCGCTTGCTTTCTTCCTCCTGCTATGCGACGTTGCCAGAGCTCTCAAAACCATGCGATATCGGTCACAAATCCCCCTCAACCAGGAATAATAATAAGCGTGAAACATCTCGATTATTATTATTCTGTTGGGTTAAGAATCTACTTCTTCAATGAGTTCTCCATATCGCATGCTTACTCTCTCTTGTGGTACCATTAAGGCTAGCTGCATTGAATTTGCCTATAACTCTCTCAGTTTCATCTTCTTCTGTGGTATTCTCCTCCTGAAACGGTAGCTCTATCCATTCTTCACTCATTCTACTTTCTTCTTCGTCTTGGCCTTCATATCTCCTATCATCATCAGTAATGCTGTGAATGGCTTGAATTTGGACTGTCATGGCATATGGGCGTAAATCATTATTAATGGGCAAAAAATCATTATTACTGCCTGTGAGTCCCTGTCCAAACTCAGCGTTTCCTTCCTGTCAGCTTCTCTTTCCTGATTTGACTCCACTGGTGCTTGGTTTCGATTCCTCATGCTGTTTTGCCTGAGATTCTTCCTCTTCTTGTTCCTTTTCCCTTAATTGTTCAATGTATCTCTGGCTTTCTTGGTGACGTTCTTCTAATGATGGCCTATAATTTTGCCTTTCTTGATTCCCGTATCTTGGGCAGTTATTGTATGGTCTCCGATCACGTGACCACGATTCTCTCCCTCTATATCCTGACCTTCCGTAGTCCCTCTGATTAAATCGTCCACTTCTATCCTGATAATATGGCCTCCGGTCATATGGCTTTCCTTGATTCCTGTATCTGTTTAAGCCCTTTCCTTCATCCCTTCCATCTCTATCGTTCCTTCCATAACTTCGCTGAGGTTCCGTGTGCGCCATACGATCCATTACCACCATATTTGCCTCTCTCTGTTCTGTCCTTGGACTACGAGGTTCCGTCATCTTGCTCGTGTGGTCTAGTTACCTCAAAATCTCGTCACACACCTCGAGTCTATTTGCACCCGATGCAATTAATACACGCTGGACTTCTACCGGATATTGCTGTATTATGGCATGCACCAAATCCTGCTCCTCCAACGGTGGATCCAAAAATTGTAGCCTGGCTACCTGATTCGTGAAATACCCAGCGTATTGTGTTGGCCTGGTAGTCGCGTATTTCTTTGAGTATAATTCAGCCCTTATACTTTGTTGATCTTCTGAGGACCAAAATCTCTTCAGGAAAGCGTTCGCAAAGTCATCGTACCCTCTAAACTGATTCCTAAAAGCTCGCATCCAGTTTAGCGGTTGGCCTTCAAGAGCTCTTTCTATTACCCTCATTTCTCTCTCTTTAGGAACCCTATGTTCATCCATGTATTCCTTCAGGTCCCGCAGGAATTCTATGGGTGTGATGCCAGTCAAATTTGAATTTTTTTGGGCGGTCCTCCTGATTCCTAATGATGGTAATCGGTTGAGTTGAGCTGTAACTGAATGGTGTGAATGTTGTTCCTGTCGGACTTGGTTCCTTGTTTACATCTATCGATTTTGCTTCTACCATCTTTCCTTCTAATTCAACAATTCTCTTTAACTGTTCTCCGTGAGCAATACTCACTTTATCTTGTACTGTCGAAACCACTGTTGCAATCTGTGTTTTAATTTCGTCGTTTAACTCTAATTTCATTTCCCCCATCTGACTCCTAAGACTTTCCATCTTGCATTCCTGCTCCATGGTGAATTCAGACATTTTATCGGTCATGCTCCTGGTATCTTTCGCTAATCTCTGCTGTACTACTTTCGCCTCTTCCTTTAACACCAAGACCTCTGCGTTGATTGCTTTATCCCTTTCTTCCATCTTGGCGGTCAATACCTCCACGCTTCGATCCATTTTCTCTTGAACGGTTTTCTCCAATGATTTCAACTGTGTCCCCATATTACTTTCAATTTCGACCTTATCCCTCTTAATTTGTTCCTTTAAATCCGTCATTTCGGCTTGAGCCTTCTCTATGTACTGTTTCATATCGAATTGGTGCTCCTTAAATAATTCCAATCCTCCTTGCAAGTCCCCTGACTGAATTCCAAGATTTTTTTCAAAACCTTCGAATTTAGTATCTAAATCTTTGAATTTGGTGTCGAAAACTTTAAATTGAGTGTCTAAACCTTTGAATTGAGTGTCTAAACCTTCAAATTTAGTGTCTAAATCTTTCAATTTTGTGTTGAACCCTTTAAATTGAGTGTCTAGACCTTCAAATTTAGTATTTATTCCTTCATGCATCTTAATCAACTGTCTATCCAACCCATCTAGATTAGTGTTCATACCACCTTCAAAGTCTTTCCATTGAGTCTTCAAACCTTCCTCCATATTCTTTTGACTTTTAGCTAACTCCTTTAGCTTCTCTCCTAGCTGTCCCATCAATCCCTTAATTTCATCAAATTCTCCCATATTTCACAACAAATAAACATGGAAGCTGTTACAACTAGTGACTAACTTAGACTAAGGACTAGTGGTTACTTCAATTTGGCAGTGGAATCGAAATCTAATATCATGTGGAAATAATAAATGTGGATGGTATCGCTTAAACACAGCGATCTAACGTTACTGAATCGCTTCATTCTATGTCATTCAAACACACACAAAAATCCTACAAAGTGAACTTTAACAGACTGACAGACATATCGCACAATAAAATGGGGTACCAGCACTCAATTGGTTTTCTCTCCATTCCATTTGTGCCACATGGCCGTCCACCATCTTGTCACTCTCCTCTGGTGTTCCAATTTTTTCGAGTTCAAGATGTCGGCTATACCACTGCGTGGTACGATATTCCCAGTTCGAGGCCATTACACGGTGGGCGCCATCTTGTTGTGCCCGATAATCTGGCTTTGGATTGGGTGGCCCGACACACACTTCAACCCTCACCCAGAATTCGGTACAACTCGAAAAGAAAAAAAAATCTTGAATGTCCGAATCAATTTTGGCCTTAAAAAACTGTGTCGGGAACGAGATTCAAGCAATCCCGGGGTCTTTATAATGATGGGTACAACTGGGGTAAAATCTCAAAATTGATCCGGTGGACACACAAGTATGACAACGAACAAGAATGACAAAAAACTCCGCTGTTAAGATAAAACACATCCACCATTTATTACAGAACCACACCACTAAATACATAGAATCACACACAGAAGCCTACCTTCGCTCGGAGACTTCTCAAAATTACTCTTGATGTGCAAATAAATAAATGACGCAGAAGCAAAATTCAAATTAATGAGGACAAAAATCTCCGGGCGTCCTAATCTTTGGATACAAAATAACTTACGGAGATCAGAGCTATATCACCCTAGTATTACAACCATTACTTCAAAATGCTATGTCACCTCTCCGCTAATAGTCCATAAGTGAGCAGGTGCATAAATCTGAGAAGATATTCAAAGAAAAAAAATGTTTTGCCTCATTCGATCTCCTTCTAACTAAATGTAATCACCAAAATAGGAAAAAGAATATTTTTATGTATGGATGTCACTGGCGTTAAAGACTTTATTTTCAGACCTTTTATTCATGTATTAAATACTTTCATTATTATTTTCACTGGTTTTCGTTCAGCTGTGCCTCACTCAGAAAAATTACTGGTTGTTGGCTTTTACATTTATCACTTTACATTGTAACAACTTTATGATCCCAGATATTTATTTTTTTATTTATTAATCACTGCATGCTCTTCACATATTTATAACTACACCATAAACATTTAAGTAGATGGCCTCTGCCTATCTGTATTATTTTTCAACTGACAATTGCCTCAAAATTTCATATACTTGAACCTATCACGTAACATTAATTATAATCATTTATTTTATTCACCTCGCTATAGCGAGAACCTTTAGTTTCATCATAACTTCGTATTATGCAACCCTGCTATTTTATCAATGCAGTATCATTATTTACACAACCTTGTATCAGTCACCTACCAAACGCATCTCCTCATGTTAGCATGTAAAGGGAAACCTCAGTGACGTGTGAGTGTTTAGCATAAATATGATGTGCGCACAAAAAGTGGCCCATTAAGTGTAAATGAATCCCTTGTAATTTAAGCCTGTTCAAACCATAAATTGTCATCCAGGTTGCACCAGTTCAAAGAACACAGCGACTTAACACGCTGAAAGATCCCTGTACTCAAATTATATTTGAAAGCATCCATATATTTATTTTAAACCCTAAATATGACTGCCTTAATCTCTCAAAAGAAAACTTAAAATTTACTATCCTATTAATCATGTCATTATATCGCATTTTATCCTTATTGATTAACTTCTATTTCGATTTTTGCCCATCTGTCCAAATCTTAGTAACCACTACCCATTAACCACTACTTAAGAATTAACATGGTTTTCAGTACCTTTCGGCTACCTCAGTCTTGGTTCCGCTGACACGTTTCCTGGGGGTTTGGGTCCACGTTCTTCCCATTGAACATCCTCCCCTCTCGTCCTGGATCCAGCTCGCGACCCTCGGGGTGTCCATGGTCCTGGTTCGCCTTCGTTTCCACGTCATCGTAACAGCTTCCACATACTAAACCTAGCTTGTCATCTCTTCGCTCGTAAAGTTCTTGACACAAAACTCGCACTGGTCTGTACTGATAGCCTTTATGTCCGTCCAATACATCGCTGCAATCTTCATGTCGAATATGCCAAGTAATATCAACTCATGGCCGTGAAAATAACTCTATAACGGCACAGGTTATATCGTACGCGTCTACACAAGCCTGTACTCATAAGAGATTACGTCCGTCCTTGACCTAGAATGTCGCTCTATATTTGGACTACACTCAGTTTATCTCTCATAGTTCACTGACCCTGGATACTCATTTGTCTGGTCGTCAAACAAAAGCACATCGCTTCGTTCATATGTTCTGGGCGTCAGTTATATAGCGCACGGCCCATACAGTCCCGTACCTGGTAAAAGCTTGAGACACCACGTGTGTCTGCTCGCACTTCATCGTACAAATGACTAGTGTCCCACAACATAATGCATTATGATCTGCGTTATAATATCACCTCGCCACATTCAGCTTTAGTATTCGTTAACATAGAGCTGTCCACGCAAGAAATAATACTGAGCCTTTCAGCTATGTCCCAAAAACTGTCGGAATACCACACTGGTTCCAAGCGGCCACGGTACGACTGCTACTACACACTTGTTAGGAACTTCAGCGTGCGGCGACACAAAAATAAAGATGAACTTCGGCGTACGGCGACACAAAAGAAAGTGAACTTCGTTGGACGGCGATGCAAAATAAAGTGACCCGCTTCTCCGGTGTGACCTTTCCACCTCAACTTTTCCTGGAGCTCATCAGCGCCCTCTACACTTCTGGAACCTTCGCCTAGTCATGCTGTCGACTATATCCATGACGCAAAAACATCAACCTCAGGTTACTTCCGCTTGCTTTCTTCCTCCTGCTATGCGACGTTGCCAGAGCTCTCAAAACCATGCGATATCGGTCAGAGTACCTAAAAGAAATACAACACACTTCTCTAACAAGTTTAATAGGATTTTAAGTCAATAAGTCATAATAATGCGATTACAAATTACATGTTTCGTTCGCCAAGAGAGCATTATCAGATCCAAAAATACAAGACAAAATTGGTTGTACATACCACTAACACCAATCCACTAAAAAAATGCCAACATCTTTAAAAATTATTAATAAATGTGGCTAGTACTGATACTAATAAACCACTGCTACTGATGTGCTGAAAATTTGATCAAAAGTTACAAATAAGCAGTATTTATATTGATAAGAGGCCTGTTTGCCATCTCTTGATGAATGCAGTACATTCGCATTTGTCTGTTGGCACAGGTTAGAGTAAAATGTGGCTTTTCAGCGATGTCTCAGTCTCAGTCACGGCTGTGATTATATGGAATCTACTGAGGTATGGTTGGTGCGTAGTAATGCCATTCAGGGCACAGTCAGTGCCTGTGGATGCTGTGATAGGATCTACTCATAGGATTAGTACTGCACTGTTCTGACTCAGTGAGGAAAGTAATGGCAAACTACCTCACTCCTCATCTTGCCTAGTACGCCTCATTTTAGCGCTGCCTTGGGTTTTTGTGGGTATCTACCCACATAACTTAACGGCGGCACTTTTTGAGGATCCAACCAGCCTTCGGGCTGACTACCTAACAGACAGATGTTAATAAGTGCACACACAGCAATTCTGTTAGTATTAGCCGGAGTAGAAGTGGAATGGCCCACAGCCAAGAGGTAAACTTGTAGTGATATGAACTTAATCATGAATCATTCTTCTCCTTTAGAAGAATTAAGTGGGGTCGGCATTTCCTTCCTTCATTCCTTTCTGTTTAGGGCTTCCCCTCTCGTCCAACCTTTTACCCCTAAGGTAACCTTATCTCTCCACCTTAGCTTAGGTCTCCCAACCATCCCCCTTCCAGGAATCTTCATCGAGTGCACTCTCATTTCCACATAATCATCATTTCTTCGTTCTACATGTCCAAACCACCTTAATCTTGTCCCGTCTGGTAACACCACACCATACATTATTGCAGGCCTCACCATTGTGTTATACAAAGTGACTTCGGTGGCTTGGTTGGTAGCATGCTGAGTTTCTATGCCCAAGGTCACGGCTTCAAACCCTGCCGAAGTCGTCGGATTTCTTAAGAGCGTTAAAAATCCCTCAGTATGCCTTCCTTCGGAGGGGAAGTAAAGCCGGCGGTCCTGTGTCATAGATTTATGGCATATAAAAGAACCTTCCACTAATTACACTTGTGTGAAGCTAAATTATAGGTTAGATTTGACTAACACTCTTAGGTTCCACGTTCGTCGCCAGGAGCCGACTGCGGTGGCATCTAATAACCAAGTTCATAACTAGTTGTCGTTGACGGTGGATTTTGGTAGCAAAAGTAGGAACTACTTGAAAAATTGAATGTTTGCAGTCCTTACATGAATTAAAAAGAGATAACACACACTAATAGAGCAATCAAAATTAACACCGGTTATCAGAAAGATTCTACACACTCCTAAAGTACACGGGGCTCCATGACCTCGTTGTCGCAGCCCCTAAACTGAGGAACCAACCATGTGTTATACAAGTTTGCTTTCATTGGGCAAGGCACATAACACTCCCCTCATTTTCCTCCAATTCATCCCGCCAAATTGGAAACGCCAGATTCCAATCCTCCATCCTTCTCTAAGGTTAATCCCAGATACTTGAACCTAATCATGAATACCAATGGGTATAGGCCTATTACACCTTAGTCAATAATAATAAATTAATGTACATTAATTAACGAAATGTAGTTACCAGTTTTGGTCACCTTATTCAGCGATGTTGTTAAAAACAAACTAATGTAATTACGAGCAAAGCTTCGTTAATAATAATTTACTTGGGGTTTCCATAAAAAATAGATAAATAAAGATCTGTAACAAATATGGACTTTTATTTGATGTTAATAAAAATTTCGCAAAAATTACAAATATATCCAAATAGTCGGCCGCGGTGGCCGAGAGCGCTCGCTGACATTGGGAGGGCGTGGGTTCAAATCCCACCTCGGCCGTCCTGAAAATGGTTTTCGTAGTACTGTATCCCATTTTCATCACCAGGCAAATGCCAGGACGGTTCCTTTCTATAGGTCCACGGCCGATTCCCTTCCCTGACTCGTGGCCATTGGCGGCATTAATACAATTATTATTTGTACCTCATTCCTATAAATTAGTCTAAATGCTGAGATTTTAAAAAATAGTCTATGTAATGGCCAACGCGGGAAGTCAACAACCCACCAAGAGTATTCTGGTAATAGCGGACATATATATAAGGGTTTGTTGGCCAAAGCATTAGATAAAGATGTAATGATAAAAGGGTTGACTTTATAAAAGGTCGCATAACAATTTAGCAAACATGTGGAGGACCAGACAATATTATTGTCACCAAATAAGGAGGTCCAGGAAGGCATAAAGGACACAACACAACCAATAACTAATAATAAGATATATTATCAAATAGGTGGCACATAAAACAAATATTCAAAGGTGGCACATAAACATATGAGAAACACTGGCACAAAATATACACAATTGAAGAAACACTCGCATGGAATTAACACACGTAAGTCTTGAGCCTAAAACACATAAATTGTCTTGAACGTAGCTGCAGATCAGTACATCAAGGAGCGGCATGCAATACAAGACGTTCCAAAGAATGGTATAGTTTAAAACATGCAACACAAGTGGAGTTGCAACAAATAATGAAAACAGGTCGCATGGAACGAGAATGTGTCGTCGAACCAGGACTGACTTACAGTGATGCGCCGATACCGTAAGCCCAAAATGAATTGTTAATAAAACAAATTGTGTGAAACGCAGGAAGTCAAAGTAGTTGTTGTCATACAAATACCGGGATATGCCAATCGCACGGTATTGTCACAATAGTAAAGTAGTTGAGCCCAGAGTCAGTGATGGTGCAGAAAGATAATGCATGGCTTTGTAGCACATGCCTCAAGACAAACGATGAATTACTTATCACACGAAACAAAATCATTATTCATACGCGTGATGACAAATTGTTAGGCAATAGGTGAAGATCAGAATGAAACATGTTACAACAAACTATCCGACGCCGCGGATTGAAGAATTCGTCGACATGGCGCGTAGCAATAACATCAAGCATGGTCTGATGAGATCGAAAATCACCATAATGTCACTGCCCTAACAAAATATGAATCATGTGCATAGGACATGATTGCTAAGCACGGTTACTATGAAGATAGCACCAATTATAGAAATGATTAGCTGGATATTCGTCGATAGATCACAACCAATGTCTAAGCACAACATTCTGTAATGGCTACACGCTTAGAGAACGAAGAAGAAACACGTGATTGGTCGCTACAAACAGCAAGGAGGCCTCTGATAGGCTGAAAGCAGCCAATCACAGTAGAGAGTTCAAAGACAAGTCGGAGGCCTCTGATAGGCCGAAAGCAGCCAATCACAGTAGAGAGTTCAAAAACAAGTCAAAGAGAATAAAGAAGAATCAATGTGGCCAACTCAGAATACCAAAATACATTCTAAGCAAAAATATCCTACTGGAAACACGACAGTGGGAATACAACATGTAATCAAAACAAATGAAACATGACGACTAACCAACATAAACAAAACAAACTTGACAATGAATAAATACAATGAAGACAAATAATAAAGATATGTACAACCTCACAGAGTGGAAACAAATAGGGAAACACAAAACTGGTTTGCCAAGACAGTGGCCGAACCATATTGCCCGCACAGAAACAACAGGCAGGTTGTTTATGAAAATACAAGAGGGTTTAGTTCTGCGGCAACAAGGGAGACACCTTGACGATGGGACGTTTCAAAAGTCCAGAGGGGGTGTGTAGAGAGACCACACGAGCTAGGCCGTCCTTACCACAGTGAACCTCAAGAATGCGTCCAAGTCGCCAGTAAGTAGGAGAAACATTGTCGTCCATAATAAGCACAAGCGTGCCAACCTTGAGGTTAGGAGACACACGGTTCCACTTGTGACGTTGTTGAAGGGAGAGTAAATGATCTGTGGACCATTTACGCCACAATGAAGTCATAATCTGTTGAAGTAATTGCCATCTAGACAACCTATTGATGGGCACTTCAGAAACGTCAGGAATGGGCAAGGCATTCAAAGGTCGTCCAACCAGAAAGTGACCTGGTGAGAGATAGCACAAGTCAGTAGGATCCTCAGTCATAGGCGAAATGGGTCTAGAATTTAGAATGGCTTCAATATGCACCACGAGAGTGGTCAATTCTTCATACGTAAGTACTTGAGCCTTCATGATTCTTATTAAATGAGATTTCAAAGATTTGATGTTTGCCTCCCATATTCCACCAAAATGCGGAGAACTAGGAGGAATGAAGTGCCACTGAATTAGTAGCGATGAGGTAGAATCTTGAACAACAGATTGAAAATCTGCAGAGGAGAGCAACGAACCAAGATCAGCAAGGTCAGACTGTGCGCATTGAAAGTTGGTACCATTGTCGGAATACACTTGAGCGGGAACACCCCTTCTACTGCAGAAGCGAGTAAAGGCTACAACGAAAGCATGACTGGAGAGGGAAGTGACGACTTCAGTGTGCACAGCCTTCGTAACCATACAAACGAACATTGCGATGTAGGCCTTAGTCAAGACCTTTGACCTGGGACCACCGTACCTGATAGTGAATGTACCACAGTAATCAACACCAACGTGATTAAAGGGAAAGGTTTGATGGAGGCGAACAGCTGGGAGTTGACCCATTAACTGTTCAGAAGGACGTGCAGCGTAGCGCACGCAAGTAACACAAGAGCGAGATAGGCTACGAACAAGTTTTCGTAGTGAAGGTATCCAGAAGCGTTGTCGGATAGTCGCAATCACAACCTGGACCCCGCCATGAAGCAACTATAAATGGGTATGTCTGACCAGGACTTTAGTGAAATGATGGTCATTGGGCAAAAGTATCTGGTGTTTTGTATCAAATGGAAGGTCGGCCAATTCCAAACGGCCTCCCACACGAACAGTGCCATCAGAGTGAAGCAAAGGGTGCAAATTGCTGATGGTGGAAGTGGATGGCACTTGCTCATTCTTCATTAGAGCAGCAAGTTCAGTAGAATAGCACTGAGCTTGAATCATTTTCACACATGTAAGTAGTGCAACATCAATTTCAATGGCAGTGAGTGGACCACTGATCCTAGTGGTATTTCTACAATTAGAGACAAACCTAAGGCAGTAGGCTATGACCCTCAACAATCTTGTGTAGGAAGAAAAATTGTTTAAAAATTCAATGTCAACAGGTTTAGATACATTTGCACACGAAATTCTACACTCAGGCAATTCGGACACAGGAGTGTCAAAGATATCTAAAGTACTGGAGCTTGTAAAGGCCTTCAACCATGCTGGACCATACCACCATAGCTGATTATTTTTCAATTCTGAGGGCATACAGCCTCGGGAAACTATGTCGGCTGGATTGTCACGGGAAGAGACATGTTTCCAGGCGCAGTGAACAGTAAGCCTTTGTATTTCAGCAACTCTATTGGCTACAAAGGTTTTCCATTTTGAGGGGGGCGAAGCCAACCAAGACAAAACAATAGTGGAATCTGTCCAACAATAGACGGATTCAATAGGCAAGTTCAAAGCGGGTTGCACCTTTGCAAGCAATTTGGAAAGCAAAAGTGCACCACATAACTCAAGTCTGGGCAAAGACAACTGTTTAAGAGGAGCAACCTTCGACTTAGCGCACACAAGTGCAACAGTGACGATACCGTTGGTATCAATTGACAATAAATAGAGACAAGCTCCATAGGCCTGCTGACTGCTGTCGCAGAAGCCATGAAGTTGCATAGATTTGATTTCTGAAGCAGGCTTAATCAACCGTGGAGTAGAAATCTCAGAAATCGCAGGTAAATTGCTATAAACATTCAGCCAAGCTTGCGCGATTTCCATTGGAAGGGCGTCATCCCAACCGAGTTTGTGAATCCACAAATCTTGGAAGAGAATCTTACAAGCAACCACAATAGGTGACACTAAACCCAAGGGGTCAAAAATAGAGGCAACAATGGACAAAAATGAACGCTTAGTATAGGTAATTGAAGTGTCACAGTTCACGATAGGTGACTGAATCCGCAACAAGTCA
The DNA here is from genome assembly GCA_946902985.2 of Meconema thalassinum. Classification (NCBI taxonomy): domain Eukaryota; kingdom Metazoa; phylum Arthropoda; class Insecta; order Orthoptera; family Tettigoniidae; genus Meconema; species Meconema thalassinum. Next base: position 412,846,969 of record OX336393.1, read on the forward strand.
TCGATAGGTTGCCAATAAAGTCCTAGCGTTCTGGCGACTGTTTCTTCACCATCGCCGAAACTACGGAGTTGTTGTTTCTCTTGATGATCAAGAGGAATGTTATCTAATAGAGTCATGGAGTTTGAACTCCACTTACACAGTTCAAAACCACCTAATCTCTAAAGAAGGGTCAATTCATCATACAGAATGAGTGCGTCATGCTCGGAATCACATCCCGAGATACAATCATCAACATAGAAGTCGTTTAAAACAATCTGAGTGGCAGCTGGAAAAGCTGTGCCATCAGTGAGGGCGAGCTCCTTTAGCACACGAGTGGCTAAGAAGGATGCTGGGGCAGCACCATATGTAACAGTGTTTAATTGATATTCTACTATTGGGTCTGAAGGAGAGTCTCTCCAAAATATTCTCTGTAAGTCACGATCTTTGTGATCTACAAGAATCTGTCTGTACATTTTACTCAGATCAGCTGCAAACGCTATCAAGTGAGTACGGAACCGAAGCAAAATAGAGAACAAATCCTGCTGAATTACAGGGCCCACCAACAAGGTATCATTAAGGGAGCACCCAGACGTAGTAACCATCGAAGCATCAAATACCACTCTGAGCTTTGTAGAAGTACTGTGCGGCTTGAAAACAGGATGATGGGGAATGTAGTAAACTTCACCATCAATCGGGTGGGGGGCGACTTGCATATGGTTTAAGGCTAGATATTCATGCATGAATTCAGTGTATTCTAACCTTAACTCAGGGTTACGAGCCAAACGTCTTTCGAGAGAGTGAAAACGATTTAGTGTAGCGTAGCGAGAGGCACCTAGAGGCTCCGAGTCTACCTTGCGGGGGAGTCTAACCACAAATCTACCATCGTCTTGGCGAGTGGTAGTAGCAACAAAGTGTTCTTCACATATGGATTCGTCAACAGACAACACTGGGGTTTCAACTTCTTCAACGTTCCAAAACGCTTCCAGCTGTTGTTCTACATGAGGGCGTGAGAGTGTAAGTGCTGATACCACGTGCGATGTTTGCGAGGTGCTTGCACTGGGCAGCCTCCCAGAAAACACCCAACCCACAGAGGTATTTTGAATGATGGGCAAATCACCAACTGGTATGATTTTACCAGGACATAACAGGTCAAAGAAATATTCTGCACCAAGAACAAGGTCAATAGATTTAGTGCAATTGAAATCAGGATCAGCTAAATCAATATGTGAAGGAATGTTCCATTCAGAGGTGTCGAAACCAGCAGCGGGTAGCTCAAGTGCAATATTGGGAACCACGAGACATTCAAGCTTAGCAGACCAATTAGTAGCACAGGCAAAAACGTTCACATCAGCAACAACAGTAGCAGTGCTTTGATTTTGACCAACACCGCGAATGTGTACCTTCATAGGTTTGGTGTGGAGTCTTAATTTCTTAGTTAAGTGTGACGAAATTAAGTTACAATCTGATGCAGAGTCAAGTAGTGCAGTGACAGGTACACGTAAGCCATTGCCAACTAATATATTCAACTTGGCAGTGGGTAATAGCGTCCTTGAAAATTGATTGTCACGAGCGACGTTACTGCAACTCGTGTTTACCACGTTAGCATGAGCTTGAGAAGCATCATTACTAGTGCCACTGGAGGGCTCATAGTGAAGAAGAGTGTGGTGTTTTCGGGAACAAGTGTTACAAGAGTACTTCGAACATTGATGATTAGGCTCGAAATTACGCAAGCAATTGTAACATAATTTTCGAGACCTGACAAAATCCCATTTGGCTGTGGACGAAAGTTTAATAAAGGTATCACATTTCGACAATTGGTGATCAATGCTCCTGCAATATGTACAACGAAATTTGGTAGTAGCTAACATGGGTTTCTGAGGCGAATGACCTTCAGCCTTAAGTTTGGTTACAGCAGTATGTAATGCAGGCCTGGACCCATTCCTTTCAGTTATTTCCAGTACCTTGCATTTTTTCTCTAAGAAGCTAACCAAGTCCTGGAGAGTGGGAATTCTCCCAGAATCAACATGATTCTCCCATTCACGGATGCTATCATTATCTAATAGCTCCAATGTAAAATGTGACAATAACAGGTCTTGAAGGAGGACCCCGTTAAAGTCCAAAGCTTCTAACGCATTGACATGAGAAACAAAGTGGTCGATGATGGCACGCAAGGACACTGAATCATTACCGTATGCAGGGGGCTTGAAAATCTTGGTGACATGGTTGTGCGCTATGAGCCTAATGTTATTGTATCGAGTTGTCAGCAAGTTCCATGCGACCATAAAGTTATCATCTGACACAGTAATGTTTTTAGGAGGAGTTTAGCCTCGCCACTAAGACTAGCATTAAGGTAGTAGAACTTAACAACATCAGAAAGGGCATGGTTATCAATTACTATGGCCTTGAAGCTATCTCTGAAATTCAGCCAGTCTGTGAAGTCGCCACTGAACTGCGGAATTTGAATTTCAGGCAACTGTATATGCGCTGCAGCTACGTTAGCATTAGGAAATTGTGCACTCTGCAAATTATTCAAAGGGTTATCACTGTCTGTAGTGTTGGATTTTTTGAAATTGTCACAATGTAGTTTAATTTTAACCATCAACTCAAAATACTTATCTTCGAAGTCACAACGTTCGGCTGTTTCTTCGTCGATATTGTCTGTAATATCCTCTAAAGCGACTTGCGCTTCGTTATATTGTTTATAAATTTCCTCGCATTTGTGTTTGCGTAACACTAACATTTGATATTGCTCTTCTGTAATGTTCTGAAAGTTGCTAATTACTTTTTCTCGTGAGGTAAGCATGCTCTTAGCGGCTGCACGCTTCCTAACTAAAGCTCGCTTTTGGGCATCCTCCATAATGACTTTAGGATTGCCCGCCTAGATGTAATTACCAGAGTTGCACACCTAACTAACACAACCAACTAACACAAAAAATAAACACTGAGACAATGGTCTCGATTAAGTTGTAAACAAACATCTGAACATAGAATACTGTATTGTCTCCTTGGGAAGTTAATGGGAACGTATACAATGTTAAATTTATGGCCTTCCTGGTGAAATAGCAAGAAACAAGGGCCCAACATGGCCAAAACAAAGCTTAATAATTCAAAATAGTAAACAGCTCAATATCCGGCCCGGAGGACCAAATAATGTAATGGCCAACGCGGGAAGTCAACAACCCACCAAGAGTATTCTGGTAATAGCGGACATATATATAAGGGTTTGTTGGCCAAAGCATTAGATAAAGATGTAATGATAAAAGGGTTGACTTTATAAAAGGTCGCATAACAATTTAGCAAACATGTGGAGGCCCAGACAATATTATTGTCACCAAATAAGGAGGTCCAGGAAGGCATAAAGGACACAACACAACCAATAACTAATAATAAGATATATTATCAAATAGGTGGCACATAAAACAAATATTCAAAGGTGGCACATAAACATATGAGAAACACTGGCACAAAATATACACAATTGAAGAAACACTCGCATGGAATTAACACACGTAAGTCTTGAGCCTAAAACACAGAACTTGTCTTGAACGTAGCTGCAGATCAGTACATCAAGGAGCGGCATGCAATACAAGGCGTTCCAAAGAATGGTATAGTTTAAAACATGCAACACAAGTGGAGTTGCAACAAATAATGAAAACAGGTCGCATGGAACGAGAATGTGTCATCGAACCAGGACTGACTTACAGTGATGCGCCGATACCGTAAGCCCAAAATGAATTGTTAATAAAACAAATTGTGTGAAACGCAGGAAGTCAAAGTAGTTGCCGTCATACAAATACCGGGATATGCCAATCGCACGGTATTGTCACAATAGTAAAGTAGTTGAGCCCAGAGTCAGTGATGGTGCAGAAAGATAATGCATGGCTTTGTAGCACATGCCTCAAGACAAACGATGAATTACTTATCACACGAAACAAAATCATTATTCATACGCGTGATGACAAATTGTTAGGCAATAGGTGAAGATCAGAATGAAACATGTTACAACAAACTATCCGACGCCGCGGATTGAAGAATTCGTCGACATGGCGCGTAGCAATAACATCAAGCATGGTCTGATGAGATCGAAAATCACCATAATGTCACTGCCCTAACAAAATATGAATCATGTGCATAGGACATGATTGCTAAGCACGGTTACTATGAAGATAGCACCAATTATAGAAATGATTAGCTGGATATTCGTCGATAGATCACAACCAATGTCTAAGCACAACATTCTGTAATGGCTACACGCTTAGAGAACGAAGAAGAAACACGTGATTGGTCACTACAAACAGCAAGGAGGCCTCTGATAGGCTGAAAGCAGCCAATCACAGTAGAGAGTTCAAAGACAAGTCGGAGGCCTCTGATAGGCCGAAAGCAGCCAATCACAGTAGAGAGTTCAAAAACAAGTCAAAGAGAATAAAGAAGAATCAATGTGGCCAACTCAGAATACAAAAATACATTCTAAGCAAAAATATCCTACTGGAAACACGGCAGTGGGTATACAAGTAATCAAAACAAATGAATCATGACGACTAACCAACATAAACAAAACAAACTTGACAATGAATAAATACAATGAAGACAAATAATAAAGATATGTACAACCACACAGAGTGGAAACAAATAGGGAAACACAAAACTGGTTTGCCAAGACAGTGGCCGAACCAGCCTAATTTATAGGAATATACAATAGCAACTATTTAGATATATGTTGTCATTTTCGCTAAATTACTTTTATTATCACATTATAGTCCACTTTTGTTACAGATCTGATTTAACTATTTATATAAACATGTTATTAACGAAGCTTTGCTCGTAATTACATTAGTTTCTTTTTGATGATGATGATGATGATAATTGTTGTTTTAAGGGGCCTAACATCGAGGTTATCGGCCCCTAATGAAATGAAATGAAATGGTGTGAAATGAAAGGATGTAGATAAGACAACTCACTGCCATGGATGAAACGAAAATGGTGTTTATAAAACAGACAGTGAGCCCCAAAAATAATACAATAATACAATAAAATAGATGAACACAATAAAAAACATAAAAACGATTTAACCTGAATTAAAAGTCGTAACTACACGTTAAAACTTGAAAAAGTAACCACTCTCCCTCATGAACCGGATGACGAATTCAGCTGACGGCTCGCCATCACGGAGAATAAGGGAGAGGGTATTAGGCAGTTTAAGAGTCCCTCGCAGATCGGCCAGATCCACACACTCCAAGAGAAGGTGTGCCACGGTTAGGTGGGCGCCGCAAGGACACACAGGGGGATCTTCTCTCTTTAGCAAGTGGGAGTGCGTAGCAATCCCATGGCCGATCCGGAGTCGACAGAGTACCACAGCTTCCTTCCGGAGAGATCGGAAGGAAGATTTCCACACCTTCGTTGTCTCCTTGATGCCTCTCAGTTTGTTGGGTGGAGGCGTGGCACGCCATGCTTCCTCCCAATGCGACAGGATCGAATGCCGCAACTGAGAGCGCACATCACTAGCAGGCACCTTATACGGTAGCGAGGGCAGTGCGACTGCCTCTCTCGCCGCCTGATCAGCAAGCTCGTTTCCCGCAATACCCATGTGGCTAGGAAGCCACACAAAGTTCACCCCAGTTCCAGCGTTACGCGAACTGACGAGCAGATCGTGCACACGCTGGACCAACGGGTGCTTCGGGAAACACACATCGATCGCTTGCAGGGCACTCAGAGAATCAGTACACACAAGAAAGTGCTGGTGATCGTCTGATAACGTGTACCGCAGAGCCTCTAAGATGGCGTAGAGCTCCGCTGTGTACACGCCACAGGCCTCGGGAAGTGAAAATAGAAACCGACGATCCTCAACCACAAATGCACAGCCTACTTTCTCGTTTACCCTCGAACCGTCCGTGAATAGAAGCCCTGATCCCGGATACCGGCTCACCACGGACTGGAACAGCCTCCAATGGACGGCGGAGTCCGTGTCCGACTTGGGGCCGGTGTGCAGATCCAGGATGATATCAGGGCGAGAGACCATCCACGGAGGGGCCTTGCTAGGTACTCGGACGATACAGGAGACAGAACGAAATCGGAACTGACGGTATAAGTCATCCAAGCGAATCCCCGTCGGCCGAGTGGCTCGGGCGAGCGCATCATACAGCCGGCGATTCGGATTGGAAAACAAACAGGGATAGCTTGGATGAAGTGGCATCTGTCGAATAGTTGCAGCATAGGTCAGGCGCCTCAGGTGTAAATGAGGTACGCCAGCCTCGGCGAGCAAGCTGACGACTGGGCTCGTCCGAAAGGCACCCGTCGCCAGCCTCACACCGCCGTGGTGGACACTGCCCAGTTTAACAAGCACTGACTTACGGGCCGAACCATATGCTACACTGTCATAATCTAATCTAGATAAAATCAGGGCCTTGTAAAAACGTAGGAGCACCGCGCGGTCCGCTCCCCATGGTGTGCCGCTAAGAAACCGCAACATGTTGAGTTTCTTAGCTCGTTTCTTTTTAACAACATCGTTGAAGAATGCCATAACTGGTACATTTCATTAATTAATGTATATTAATTTATTATTGACTAAGGTGCAATATACCCATTGTTGGTATTCATTTAGATAACTGTTATAAGTTGTAACGAAACATTACAGTATCACGTCTGCGATCTGATCAGATCAAAAAGTGGATCACTCAGGATAACATTTCAGTCTGTGTTCTGTGTAGTTTTACATAAAGCAGAAGTAATGTAACTTAAAAGTAATAACATTCTTTCCTTTGAGTAGTTTATTAAGGAATAAAATTGCTGAAAATTTTAAAAAAGAATTATATACCAAAAGGCATGTGTTTTTTGTTCTTTTGTGCCGTTGAGGGTATGTAGGAGGACAAATTAGATGGCTTTGTGACAACATGTCAAGGTGAAACTACCCATGCTATATATTATGGGGTTTCTTTCCTCCAGAATAAATTATGCTAGTTACTCTGTATTTATTCATTTTAGGCATTTGGGACATCTTGTCAACAACTTGAGTTAAGTGTTGGATTTGTCTGGTCATAGCCATGCCCGTGGGCTCACAGCAAGATCTTTGTAAACAGGCATTTTAAACCCTCCACAATAACACACAAACATTTGAACCTCTATATACTAGTGTTTAGATCTGTGGCAGTGATGAGTAAGAGCCAGAACATCTAGGTCATCTGGTCCTATATTTAAAATCGAACGATCTTCCTAGTCCAAGTTCTGTGACAAAGCAAATGGGAGGGAACTTGACTAAGAGTTTTTGGGAATTTATAAATCTCATCTATATTGTCAGCAAAGAAGAAGTTCCTTAGAGGCTCAATTGAAAACTTGCAGAGACAAAATCAGAAACAAAGAAATTAGGGGGGAAAAACAACAGGATTTTCGATGTTACAAGACAAGATTCAGATTAGTAAACTAAAATGGTATGCACATGATGATGCGAATGGGAGAAGACAAGAGTCCCGAAGCGATTATTTACCGAGAAAGTCTTGGGAAGGCCGAGGATGAGGTGGATGGACACAGTGAGGGAGAGCATAGAGAAGAGTGAAAGTGGAAGAAGGACGAGAGTGGTGGAGAGGTCTTTGAAGGAAAGGAAGATTGTAGTTTTACGTGACCGTGAATCTTGTGATTATGAGCCACGGGACATCCTTTTTACGTGGAATCCGAACCACAGGACATGGCATTTCACTTCGAAAATCTCACATGCATTGACCGGGAATCGAACCCAGACCGCCTTGGTGAGAGGCATTCAGCTAGACCGCTGAGCCACCACGCCCCTGGAGAGGTCCTTGATTCACACCCCGACACAGACCACTGGAATCGGGAAATGAAATGAAGAAGTTAAGGTAATTTTAAGATACAAATATGTGTGACAATTTAATCATCATCATGAGTAGCATATATCAGTTTGCCCCTACAATGAGTTTTCTCCATTCAGTTTGGTCCTGTGCAGTCTGCAGCCCTGCATTGTCAAGAAAGGTTTTGACAAACGTCTTTCACGAGGTTGTTACCCTCTTATCACGTCAATCATCAGTCTGCCATACCAAAGGCCATGTTCTCGCCATGCAAGTTGCCTCTTTCTGAAGCATCTGTCTCCCTTCTTGAACAATGGAAGCACGTAAGTAAATAACGAGTCAAGCGCCATAATAGTGAAAATTAAGTTAATGGTATAAAATAATGTTCTATATGGCATCGCCAATAACATATTCTGGCCCAAGTGCTGGAGCAGTTGCAAGTAGTTTGAAAGATCGCACGTGTGTCATGCACCAAGCATAGTGAGCCAAGCGCCAGAAGAATTTAGTGCATCTTATTGCAGAAACCAAGCAGTCGAACCCCTTTGTAATGACTCTTATGCAAGAAGAAGACTTCTTGAATTTCAAAGCAGCTGCAGGCAGATATATCAACACGTCCAACGCGCATATTTCCAAAGCACAGTGCATCAGGCTGACACCGGAACGTCCGGGTGTGCTGCAAGTTCAATCGACGTTGAACGAAATGGAAAATTTAAAAGAAATATATATTTTGAAAAAGAGAGTGGAGCCTTTTGATCTTGAACAAGCCAAGCTGGAAACACTTTGGGGAGCAAAGTGTTTGACGGAAGAAAGAGGAAAGACTTTTCTAAAATGATGGCTTACATAAGGAGCGAAAATAGATTGTTTTACGAAGACTTATTGAAGTAAATTGGTCTTAAAATTACTTCGTTAAGTGCACAACCGAAAACAATGGAAGGTTGAGAGGACTAATTCTGAATAAAATAAAATGTTAATGGTGATAAATATTCACTTTTTTCTAGTAAAATGAACTCTATGTTATGGCGCTTGAATCATTTTTAATGTTAGAACATACGAACATATCATCATCAACTAGAGCAGTTTCCAACCGCAGGTTGGGTCTGCTTGGAGCACAAGCCTCTCCATCGTTTTCTGTCCATCCACCACTTCTCTTCTGTCACTGTTGTCCAATTAACTCCTTTTCTCTCAACACGTTTCTTCGCCCCCTTCATCCACCTATCCCTTGGACTTCCTCTAGGTCTCTTTTTCTTCCACTCCATTTCCAATATTTTCTGTGGTATTCTCTCGTCTCCCATTCTTTTCAGGTGTCCATACCACTGTAGTCGTGATTTTTCAATCCTATCCTGTAGGGGTTCTTCCTTTAATATTTCTCCGACTATCATTCCGACTCGGTCCATTCTCATTACACCTATACGACGACTCTGAAACTTCATTTCCACTGCTTGTAATCTGCTTTTATCTCTCTCCCTCATCCCCCAAGTTTCTGATCCATACGTTAGGATCGGCACAAAGTAAGTCTTGTACATGATCCCTTTACATTTCTCTGGCACATCCTTGCTCCATATCAGGCCTCTAACACTCTTGAAGAATCCATCAGCACACCTTCCTCTTTCATCTGATTCCAAGGCATTTCCCCCATTTTCTTCAATGACACTTCCCAGATAATTGAAGCTCTGCGCTCTCTTCAACTGCTCTCCACCTAACTTTATCCCAGAGTATACTCTGTCCTTCTCACGTGTTGTTATCACCACTTCACTCTTTTGCGTCGAAAATTTCATTCCATAGGATGACACTACTTCCTCCCATGCATTGAGTTGCTCCTGTACATCCCTCTCCTTGTTTCCCCAGATCATCACCGTTTCATATTTTTCATCTCGTGTAAGATTTTACAAACAAATGGACTAATTATTGAGTCAAGTAGTATAGTCATTATAAAACCCGTGAGTTTATATTTTGCATGTACCATGCTTCGCCTCTCCAAACTGTATTTTTCAAATGATGTACACTTTTCGTTGATTAACTCAAAACTATGATTTTGGTGCTTGACTCATTTATTTACGTGCTTCAATTATTTCTAGTACCACAGTGTTGGTCTCTCTCTCTCTCAACACAGCATTCGATGCCAAAACCACACCTTGAATGTTTCCAACCTGTTGATTTCATCATGACTACAGGAAGGTGGAAATAGGAACCAATTATTGAAGTCTCAATTGACATTTAACTTATAAATACGAAGGGTGATCATAAACAACGGTTACAAGGCCGATATTGCTAGAGTTTCGTCTGTTATAGAGAAATTATTAATGTGGGGTAATTTGAATACATACAGTTGCAGAGTTTCAGTCACCCGCCACCTAATGACAACTCGTTTGGAAAACTGGTCTCGAGAAGAGATCCTCTCAGTTATTAGATTTCCATGGGCGAAACTTGTAACTGCGGCCAGGACTTCTCCATGACAACGTGCCACCTCATACAGCCCAGAAGACGACCACGCTGGGATATCACGGACCACCCTCACTCGCTCCAAGCATCTTTCACCCATTCCCTCACTCGAAGAAGCACCTAGGAGGTCGATGATTCACTTCGCTTCAACGTGGCTGAACAAGCAAGGACAGGAATATTCAAACTCATCCCACGAAGCGACAAGTGCCTAAACCGATTTGGAGACTAATAACCTAATGTAGGCCTATGTAGCCAGTTGGCTGTATGGAATAAAATGTACATGTTTCACTGCAGTCTTTGTACCCTTAGTCTCTGCCTCGTACCTTCATTAAATGAAGCAACAATATATTGTTATAGAACTCGTTTTATTCCTAAGGTTAACTGTGAGTCTTGCATATGCGGATGATGTAGCTTTGCTGGGAAGGACATCAGGAGATGTGAAGAGGGCATTTGTTGAATTAGACAAGATGGCGTCAGGAGCTGGGCTGAGGTTGAATAGCACGAAGACAAAGTATATGACCACCGTGAGGCAGGGGGAGGGACCTCAGGAGCTTGTTATTGATAATAATAAGACTTTCGCTAAGACCAGCACTTTCAAATACCTTGGATCGACTATCACCGAGGGATCTGACTGTCTCGAGGAAATCAATGAGAGACTGCGCTCCGGGAACCGAAGCTACTTCAGTCTCTCCCATCTGCTGCGATCAAGAACGTTATCAAGCAGTTGTAAGAAAACTATCTATAAGACAGTCACCCGACCTGTTGTCACCTATGGGTGCAGTGGCGGTTTTAGAACAAGGGCACACGGTCACGTGACCCACCATTCTCCTTGGGTCGTAGTCGTCTTGATAGTCCTTCCGGGGTAATGGCGCCTATGTCGCGACCAAGCAGTTCAATCGCCCTGGTGTTCACTTTCCCCAACAGTTGCAGCATGTCACAACGAGGTGCTGGGCACATGTCTTTTTAGACCAGCACAGTGTTGCCACATGCTACCTATTCCTGGCTCTGTAGCCTCATCCCATCATATTCAGCGGGGCGACGTGGGAGGGGGGCTATGGCAATTTCCTCGACTTGGGGCACAAGAATCATGTGACAAGACGGTCAAATGGCCGTGAAAGTAGCAAGTTTGGGAGTGAAGGGGAGGGGTGGAGAGGGGTGTTAAAGTGCACCGGTAGAGGGCAGACAAGTTCATAGATGGCGTATTTACATACACTCAGCAATTTTCCACCGAAATAATGTACGGTACATCCTTCTGAACATTGCGCTCTTTAATGATATGTAAGAAGAAATATCAACATATATGACATGCATTGAGACAGAAACGTAACATTTTGAACGTAGGCTATGTTCCGTAAGTGATTTTGTATTATGTTATAACGTCAAGTTTGAGAATTCTCTTCATCTCTTCATCTAGGCCTAGGGGTATACACAACTGCGTGACGACAGTCCCGCCTCAACACTTGGCTTCGAAAGTTTTGGCGCCCGCGATATTCAGTTATAAATGTGTATGAGTGCGGTGGTCTTTTGCAGTGTTCAGTAATATTAATCTCACATAATAGGCCTAGTTGTTATTGGAAGCGTAATTTGTGAGGTGCGAATAGCGCGTACCCGTGTTAAACATAATACAAATATACACCGAGCGCGTATTTCGTCATAAGAGGTAGGCGGTTAATACCTACTCGTCGTCTATCTCTTATATGTCATTCTGATTTTAGACCTAACTGAATGCTGCGACAAATTACTTAATCATTTTCACTGCATTTTCACGCATTGGAGGTGTTCATGTCGTTAACGATGATGATGATGATGATTATGATAATTGTTGTTTTAAGGGGCCTAACATCTAGGTTATCGGCCCCTAATGGTTTGGGTGATAGAATAAGATGAGATGAGAATGAAAACTATTACTAATACTAACTACAGACTTACATACTAGAAGAAGAAATGTTAAACAAATCAAGGATAAGGCAAATAAAGGACAGGATGAAAATAAATGCCTCGTACCCCCAAAGAATGAGGAATGAGGGACTTGGAAGGAAGGAGAGCCATGAAAGCCACATAGGAAAGCGAAAGAGGAGAGGGCCCGCCCCAAAGTCAGAGGAAAGGGGTGACAAAACGGACCCATCTCAGGAATCCCTCGAGGTCGCCAACTCCCGAGCTCACCAGCCGTGAGCCCCTGAGGGTACAGCAATGAATGCAGGGTGCTCCAGAAATGGTGGGGCTACACACACACTGCCTCCTTGAGCGTCTTGTGCAGAAGGCCGGAGATAACATGTAAAGAAAGAGAAGGCTGACCCCTCGAAGAATGAGGGTATCAGGAGAGATGAGACAAGGGCCAATTAAAGCGGGAAAGTGAAAGACTCCCTAGGACTCGGATACCCTAATACCGTTGGGGTCGGAAGAGAACTAGAGTTGACCAAGAGAAGTCGACAGGAAAGAAGACGGATAGGAGCCCGGCACAAGTAAGTGGAAGCAAAGCCGGACTCATCTGTCGTCCCGTGATCGCCAACCCACGTTCCACGTGAGCCTCTGGGGGGTGTCGTTAACGAAACCATGAAATAAACGAGGTAAAAAACTTACAAAATAAGACTCAGCAATTCTTCTAGGTTTGTGCCGTGTCTTGTGTAGGGTTTCGCCTAAGACACCAAGCTGGCTCATCGGCGGGCTCTTGGTGTCCCCGCCCGGACCCCCACAGGAGTGACGAACTGCGCGCCGCCTCCCTTTATATTAGGTGCAACTGCACCACTTGAATGCGAGAACTAAAAGCTCAAGCAGCCTTAACCTCCCTATGAAGGCTTCCAAAAAGATGGTATATTGGCTTTCGCGGCCGGTGAATTAAAACTCAGCAATTCTTCTAGGTTTATTACACGTAATTGAACAGTATGTTCTACGATGAGTTATTGATTATTGATTATTGGTGCAGTTGCACCTAATATAAAGGGACGTGGCGCGCAGTTCGTCACTCCTGTGGGGGTCCGGGCGGGGACACCAAGAGCCCGCCGATGAGACAGCTTGGTGTCCTAGGCGAAACCCCACACAAGACACGGCACAAACCTAGAAGAATTGCTGAGTTTTAATTCACCGGCCGTGAAAGCCAATATACCATCTTTTAACAAAATAAGACCTTAACTTATGAGGATAGACTATTAACAAATGAATTAGGCCCTCCAAAACCAGATCTGTGCATTAATCAAGTCTCTAAAGATAAACACATAACATATAACAGGACTTTCAATAAATCTGTGTATGAAAAATGGGATTGGATAAGTGGGTGTCGGGTAGTAAATTCATTTCGTTTTGTTTCCCGTGCCAGTTATTTGGTGGCGATGACACATGGACCGTGACTGGCATCAATGATTTAAAACATTTACCTGAAAAAGGTAAGAAATATTGTTTAAAGTCAAAATGTCATACGAACAATGAAATGAGCTTAGCAGTGTTGGTGAATATAGTATAGGGCAGCAACTGGATGATGGCTGTTCGTAAACACAACGCACTTGTGGACAAGAATTGGTATATTATGTCGCGCATTCGATTAAGGTCTTAATAATATTCACTGGATTTTTTGGAATTTGAAATGTTCGTGTCAATGTCTTTAATGGATCCGTGAAATGATTGAGTTTAAGTAATCTACTTTAGGAATATCGGAAGGAATAGTAGGAGTGCTTGTACTAATAAGTAACCATTAACTTCTCGATCAGAAACCAAGGGAACTGCTGTTTACGTGGAATCCAAGCCACCAGACATGTCATTTCACCTCGGAATTCCCATAAGCATTAACCGGGAATCGAACCAGACCATTCTTGGTGCGAGGCAAGCAGCTTTTCCGTTGCGGCATCACAGCCCGGTAAAACCGCAGAGAAACGATTACTAAATGGCCGCCACAATTAAACCAATTGAGTGACATCGGTTTTCTTGTCTACTCATGGTACGGCCAACATGTACCATTATGGGCTGTGGCTGTGGCCCACCCTTGTTTAAGAGTACGAACCGCCACTGTATGGGTGTGAGACATGGGTGTTGACCAGGAGGAATGAGGATTTGTTGAACAGGTGGGAGAGGAAGGTACTCCGTAAGATCTATGATCTGTATGGGGACCCTACTATCGTCGCCGAGGTCAAGAGTTCCCGGATTCGGTGGCTTGGACATGTCGAGCGAATGCCTGAGTCAAGGATGGTGTATCAGGTCTTCCATGGGCGACCGAAAAGGCACTGGCTGGATGATGTCGAGGAGGATCTCAGGATGCTACGTAGGAGCTTGGAGGAGGCATGCACGAGATAGGGAAAGCTGGAAGACTGTGGTGCCACGGGGTAAGGTAAGGTTAACTGTGACTATTTTATACGGTAATCAGCCCTTGCACAAGGCATGTTGCTAATTAATTAATTAACTCAATTGATTTAACTTAATGTCGGATTCGGTGGCGTAGTCTGTAGCATTCTGAATTGCTATGCCCAAGATCACAGGTTCAAACCCGGCCGAAGTCTTCGGGATTTTAAGAGCGTTAACATCTTTCAGTATGCCTCCCTTCGGAGGGGAAGTAAAGCCGGCGGTCATGAAAAAGAACCTACCATTACAATTGGTAGTGTGTAACTAAATTTGTAGGTTATTGGTTTAGAAACGCTCTACCCAGTTCCATCATTCGCCACTGGGGATTGACAGTGGCGTCTGGAAGCCAAAGTTGAAACTACTTGAAATTGAACTTTCATTAATTTCATCTCTCGTTAACTCCTCTCGTGAGGTTAGCATCAGGAAGGGCATCCTGCCCTAGAAACCATCAGCCACGTGGAATTTTATCGCATCTCATCCCCGGAAACGGGATTAATAAGGGGTAGACACAGATAGATTGATTTAACTTAATGCAAATTTTGCTCATCATACTATAAAACTTGAATGATAGGTTTGAGTCATAATCATTAAGTTAACTTCATATATTTAAAGATATTTCCTGACCATTTAGCAGTAATTAAAATTTTCATGTTATTTTAAGGAACAGGTGCAACATTAAAAATGGTTCTAATTTAGTTAACTTACCGTAAGTTAGTTGTTTTAAAGGACGAAACAGCAAGGTCATCTGTCTCAAGACTTGTTGTCAGGGTAATAAGACTTTTCAATCAGTTTAAAAGAAAAATAAACCTATACACTTTATAGATTACACCAAGTTCATTATCAGGAAATAAATACTGAATGTGCACATGCAATTTACAGATAGATTTAAGATAAGAAGTAAGATTTAAGATCAAATATTGGCTCTCATGGCCAAGTCTGAAAAAAAAACCTACAAGAATTTGATTATTCCTTTCGCTGCTTCTTTCTAATCAGCATGCAGTCTCTAAAATTTGTCATCCAAAGCAATCATTCACAAATTATCATTTCTGTCAGAAACATGTTGTATACAGTATTGGGGTACGACTAAACCAATACAACTCCACTCACTTCTGGTATCCCATCACAGAGCTTATAGAGCTCGTGCGCATAATGTTATTTTAGTTGCTGGCGTAGCTGTGACTTGTGTAATCTTTCAGGGGGAAGGCAGTAGCTTTTGCAACTACAAGCACAGGGAAGAACTCAGTGTTGAAATGTCGTCTCTAGATATTTGTGTAGGATATCGAGAAGTTCAGTGGGATGCATCGTATTTCAGAGCTTCTACTTTAAAGAAGGGTGCAAAACTCTGTGACAGTCATCATATACTACAAGCAAGAGAAGCTTTAGGAGAAGAAATAACCTGCTTGTGTTTGAGAGAAACAAACATCTATCAGCCGCCTTATGCTGTTAAAATTAAAGTAAGCATGTGTTTTGTGTTTCTATATAATAACGTAGCATAATATTTGTATATATTGCAGTTTTAAGTGTTTTTACAATTAATTTACACAAGATTAATCTCTTTACAGATTGATTGCAGTCGAAAGGTTAAATCAGCTGAGTGCGATTGCAAAGCCGGACTTCCACAATGCTGCATTGTGTATTTATATTAACACTGAGAGAGATTCTTCCCAGACTTCCTCTCTGCAACAATGGGAGAAACCAAAGAACATTATTGCGGAGTATTGTAAAGGAGGTAATGTAGAAGAAATACTAAATGGGCCATCAAACAAGCGACCAATTTATTTCGCGTCGGAAAGTGTTGAATCCATAAGTAAAACCCAATTATATGAACAAATTAATGTCATAGTTGGTGCTTTCTCGAAAATTTTGAAAGCAGAGTGTGAAGGTGAATCTTTCTTTATCTCCACTTGCATTGTTCAAAACATCGTTGAAAGCGCTGTAGAGATAAGTGAAAAGGACTTCTTATTTCAGTGTCTTAACCAGTTGGACAAACAAACAGCTAATAAATTATTTAGATGCTATGTTGTGAATAATTTGCCTGATGGTAACATATTACTAGCATCCATAAATTATGAGTGCATGTTGCCAAATGATATGAGTAGGCAAGATGGCGTCACAGTGAAAGTGTAGTGAAATAGCAGCAAGTGTAAATATTTGATAAAAGTGGTAAAATATTATAACAGAGGTTTAAAATCTATAAAGTTACTTTCCTTAGATCAAGTGTAATACGGAATATTGATAGTATTTAGAAATTCTTATTGATAATTTAATAAACTTAAACTAAGTTGTGGGAACGTGTATCCAAAGATTCGGTGACTTCTTTAATCACTGTTTGAACCAAGTAGAGCAGTGGTGCTATTACGAGACTTCACCCGATTGGAAGATATACGTATTTCACATTCTTCTTTATTGGTAGGTAATTAGATTAGTTCTATTAGATAGTAATAATTAAAATAAATTTAGTGTAATTTGGTGTAAACATCTAGGCTAACTTAGATCTCTAGTATGACGACAGTAAACAGTGTTAGTGTCTCGTCAGGTAGTGTAACCGTAACGGATTTATGCTCGTCGTGCAAAATAAAAGTAAAAAATGCAAATAAAATCATCACAAGATCTCAGCTAAAATTGAATGAGGAGAAAAGTGAAACCGACTGTAGTAATGTAGGCCTACCGCTACCGTCATGCGAATGTCATAACCTGAGAAACGAACTGTCCTCAAAAGACGAAATTATAAAGCTGCTAAAGGAAGATATTGCTAAGTTAATGGAAGAGTTGAATAAATTAAAAGGAAACAGAGAGGAAAGCAAGGAAACTTGGTCGACAGTGATTGCTGGTAAGGTAAGATTGAATAAGCCTAGGCCTATAAATGGAGTACATGTAACTGAAATTCCCGTCTCAAATTCATTTGGAGTGCTTGTCGAAGAAAATGATGACTTTCCTCAAGAAGAAAAGAAGAAAGTGATAAAGAGAAAATCCAGTAAGATGCGGATATTTGCGGATAGCCACGGGCGAGATGTAGCAGCAAGCGTATTGGAGAGAAGCAGAGAAATGGAGGTCACTTCGACAGTAAAGCCAGGAGCTCAAATTGCCGAGGTCACGAACGGGATGATAGGAGAGTGTGCGTCCCTTACTGCAAAGGACTACGCAGTGATCATCGCTGGAGCAAACGACGTCTATAGAAATGAGAGTAAAAAGGTAATCAAAGATTTAAAGGGTACATTGCCATCCATGCAAAAAACAAATGTCATTATTGTAAACATTCCGCAGAGATACGATTTAATTCCCAAATCATGTGTAAATGTAGAAATAGAGGCTACAAATGGAAAAATTCATAAAATTTGTAAGAGTTTTCCAAATGTCCAAATTGTAGATGTAAGTAAATTAGACAGGAAGTTCCACACTCGGCATGGCCTACACTTAAATAGATTAGGAAAAGAGTATCTTAGTGATGAAATCTGCAAAATTGTAAATTCAAATGGTAAGAATAATTCAACAGTAATATCATTAGAGTGGAAGCAGGGGAAACTGGTAGAAGAAGCCAAACGTGAGGTTTAGCATTCAGATCTTTTAAAGTCAAATTTAACGGAGTGCAACAATGGTATTTCGGATTTGTCTAGCAACAATAATAATAACAATTATGATAATAATTATGTAAATAAATCACCAACACAAGCTTGCAAAAGTAACAAATTTAAAATTTACCACCAGAATGTCCAGTCTCTTTATAAGAAAATTGATTACATAAATCTAATGCTTAAAAATGAACTTAAAGACATCTCAGCACTATGTATTTCTGAACATTGGATGAAAGAGGAACAACTCGAATTAATTCAATTACCAGGGTTTATACAAGCTAGTAAATACTCTAGATCTAATATTAGCCATGGTGGTACTTGCATCTTCTTAAGAAATAATTTAGATCATGAACAGATAAGAGCTTATGATTATCTAATTATGGAACAGGATTTTGAATTTTCTGCCGTAAAAATACAGCAGTTTAAGTTAATAATTGTATGCGTATACCGTTCTCCGTCAGGAAAGTTTCCTTTATTTATAGATAAATTAGAATTGTTACTCAATAACATGAGCAAAATAAATTTCGATATAATAATTTGTGGGGATGTAAATGAGGATTTCTTAAAATTTGATAGAAATTGTGAATTATTAACACAGTTACTAATTTCCTATGGACTGAAACCTACAGTAAATACCCCAACAAGAATAACAAAATTTAGTAAAACCACTCCTGATAAAATTTTTATAAATACAGATAAATATCACCATTCAATAGAAGTCTATTGTCCGGGTTTTAGTGACCACCATGGACAAATACTGAGTTTTGAAGTATCCAAAACAATCAATAATAATGATAATGGAGTAAAATCAAA
The DNA here is from genome assembly GCA_946902985.2 of Meconema thalassinum. Classification (NCBI taxonomy): domain Eukaryota; kingdom Metazoa; phylum Arthropoda; class Insecta; order Orthoptera; family Tettigoniidae; genus Meconema; species Meconema thalassinum. The sequence continues at coordinate 412,865,891 of OX336393.1, forward strand.
GTGCAGGTCATTCACTGAATCAAATGTTACATATTTCAATGACTTATTAAATAAGGAAACATGGTCAGAAATTTATGAACTAGAAAATGTAAATGATAAATTTAATGCATTTAACAGTACCCTAAAACACTATTTTGAAATAGCATTCCCCTCTAAACGAAGAACTGTTCAAAATAACAAAACTAGCAATTGGATAACAACAGGGATTATAAATTCATGTCAAAGAAAGACATTTCTACACAAATTATATAAACAATACCACACAACACCTGAATTCAATTTATACTACAAAAAATACACTAGCATATTAAATAAGGTAATAAGACTAGCAAAGAAAATGCATAATAATAATTTTTTTTCCCAATCATCTAATAAAAACAGGGCTATGTGGTCCGTGATAAAGAAAGAAAAAAAGAAAGAAAGAAAGAAAGGAAGAAAGAAACTGGAAAATCTGCTAAAATACAAAGGAACATTACACTGACCAGAAATAATAAAGTGATTAATAATCCAGAGGAAATAGCAAACACTTTTAATGACTATTTTCTGGAAATTCCACAAAAATTATTAAATAAATCACAGGTAAATACACTAAATTCTAATAATAAAATGAATATATGCAGAGATTCTTTATTTATAAATCATGTCACAAGTGAAGAGGTAAGAATAGTTATAAAAGAGCTAAAAAATAAATCCTGTGCTGGCATTGATGGCATCCCTGATGCAATTTTAAAGAAATGTGCAGAAAATATAATAAATCCACTTACGCACTTAATAAATAGTTCAATTCTCTCAGGAACTTACCCGGATATTTTGAAGTTATCAAAAGTAATTCCAGTGCACAAAAACGGTTCAAAAGATGAATTAGATAACTATCGTCCTATTACCTTACCAACTGGTATTGCAAAAATTGTGGAAAAAATTATGTATAAGAGACTGATAAGTTTCATAGAAAAATAAATATTATCAAACTCACAACATGGATTCAGAACGGGAAAATCTACACAGACAGCAATTTACGAATGTAGTAATTGTATACTGAAATTAATTGACAATAAGGAACATGTAACTGGCCTATTCTTGGATTTATCGAAAGCATTTGATGTTGTTGACCATAAAATCCGCCTTACCAAACTAAATCAATATGGTATTAGAGGTCTAGCTAATAAATGGATAGAGTCTTACTTAACAAGGCGTAAACAAATAGTAAGCTTGAGACACAAGGATGATGGAACCAAATTACTTAATGAAACATTGTCCAATGAGGGAATTATTGAATTTGGAGTACCCCAGGGATCGGTTTTGGGCCCACTACTCTTTCTTCTATATATCAACGATATGACACAGAACGTTCATTCACATAAGGAAATTTTGTTTGCGGACGATACAACACTCGTAATAAAAGGTGAAACTAAACAGGTCATACAGCACCGTTACAGGAGAGTTAACCAAATGGTCACAAGATAATCGCCTCATAATAAACTATAAAAAACAGTATGTCTAAATTTCCACACTATACAGAATAGGAATCCTGCGAAGCCCAATATAACGTTAAATGGTCATCAAATAGAAAATAAATCAGAAACAAAGTTTTTAGGACTATGGATACAACAAGACTTGAAATGGAATAAACATATATAATATCTGAATACTAAACTGAACTCGATGTGCTTTGCGTTACGTATTTTGAAAACCTGCACTAGCATGCACACATTAAGAAATACTTATTTTGCTTATTTCCATTCATACTTAAGATATGGGATCATATTTTGGGGTATGTCGCCAGATGTACTAAGCATGTTTAGGATACAAAAGAGGGCGATTAGAATTATGGCAAATGTAAACTCTAGAGAATCATGTAGACCTCTGTTTAAAGATTTAAACATTCTCCCACTGCCCTGCATATATATCTTTGAAAGTATTATGTTTTTAAAAAGAATTTAATGAATAAAGATGTTTTTCTTAAAACAAACAATGATGTTCATAGGCATAACACAAGACAGAATCAAAACATTCATATTTCACACACACACACACAAGCATATATCAAAAAGGAATTTTTCACACTGGAGTTAAATTATACAATAAACTACCCCAGTATATGAAACTTGCCCCAAAAATAAAAACGTTTGATAGAATGTTGAAAGCTTATCTGCAGTGCCATTGTTTTTACTCAGAAGTTGAATATCTTAGCGTATAGGAGCGATGAAATCTATAATTATATTTTACTTTTTTAATTTAATTGTAATACCTAGCTGTATGTTGTTGTATTTATAGAATTAAGTTTTCATATTATGATAATAGAGTGAGGTGTAAATAGTTGTGCAATAAGATTGTATCTATTAAGATTTGCTATTATAGTAAGTTATAAATAGTTATAATACTAGTAATATATACCTGTTAGTTCTTTTATTTTATAGATGTAAATTCTGACGTGTCCTATATCAAAAATGTATTGAATACATGTATTTGATCAAATGGAATTAATAAAAATTAATAATAAATCTATCTACGGTATTGAAGTTTTATTGTAAAAATGTTTAAGTAACAAATTCACAGAAGCGTGCAATTGCAGTTGAGACAAGGGAACAATCTTTATGTCCTTCCTGGTTCCAGTAAAGGAAGTTACGCATTTCGGCCAGCCAGAATGTACACCAGATCAAAACCCTACTGAGTGGAAATTACGAAAGACTGCCATTAGCGTTTCTTTCATCTAAGAATGTAAACACTCCTGCAGTGAGATATGGCAGAACTAATGAACGGAAGGCACTTGAGGAGTACTGTTTATTAAACGAATGCCGTGTGGTTCAACTCGGGTTGTTTATAAAAGAACTGCAACCATGGTTATGTTGCAGTCCAGATGGGATAGTGGTAGGTCAGGATTTTGTTAATCTTCTCGAGATTAAGTGCCCTTATTCATGTCGAGAAAAACCCATAGTTGATGACAAAAAGTGCAATGTCCCGTATTTTGATATAACTACTGATGGTAACGTAAAGCTGAAGGAAACACGTTTATTATACTCAGGTACAGGTATCAATGTACATTCTGAACCTTCACAACTGTGACTTGTTCATATATTCTCCAAAGGGAAGTGTTAAAGTGAACATTTCTAGAAATTATGACTTCCTTACCAGTACTATTCCTTCAGTAGAGAAATTTTATTTTGAACATTACCTTCCTGTAATATTTAAAGATGCTACTGTGAATGCACCGTAACTATACTCAAGTGTGAATTATCACTAATCGGATAATGGCTGATGTACGAATTGTATTTCCCAATGCTGAGAATTAAACTTGAAAATTTTAATTTATTATGTTGATAACATAATTAAAAATCAAATTATTTTGCTGTTACAAATTCCATTACGGTATCGAATTTTCTGACAATTATTTGCAAAAATCTTTAGTAAGCTTAACTAAAAATAGTTAGTCTTGTGATATGATTATTGGAGGACTGAAGTTTACCAAGACTCCTAGGATGTGCACAAATTTGTCTATATGAGGAAGTAAATCCATAGTGAGTTTGTTGCTTAATATTTTATAAATTGTCATTCTCTGAATAGCTCTTTCAACATGAATTCTTAGTGACGCAATATCGTATGTTGTTTCAATTTCTTCAGCTGAAAACTGAGGATTAAATGCAAAAGGTGGCATTACCATTACAGCATTTCTGTTCACAATACCAGTTCTTATCTGTGGGAATCCTTTGTCACACATAACTATATCCCCTGGCTGAATAAAGTTTAATATACCGGAATTAACTGTGATGTAGCTGTCAGTCGCTCTTCCACCATAGCATTTGGATATAAAAGAAATGTAACCTGATGGAGTAATGGCAACAAGAAATTTGACTGTAAATGAATTCTTATAATGAGAAAACATTAAAATTCTTTGACGAACACTGTTAGGTCTTTCACAGGGCACTTCACTGCAATCAATAATGCACGTGCAATTTTCGTAGTGGTTTTTAAAAGCATTAGGCATTGTGCTTTTGATAGAATATCGTTGTGGCCAGAAAATCCACTTCTTTGTTTTCTCAAAAATATGATGGAGAGCGAATTTAAAAGTAGCAGATGCTGTAGTCCTATGGCAGTTAAAAATTACGCCTGGAGCTGCGAAACTAATACCGAGTTTACATTTCATTAGCAGTAGAAGCAGTATGTTTTCTTTAGTAAATGTACAGTTATGATGAACAGAGGGTAACAAGGATAACAGGATATGAAACACTGCAAATTTAACACCTGCTATTTCAAGAAGATGCTGTTCCTTGCCTTTCACTGACCTGTATCCATTAAATGTACGTTTGGTGTCCACGAAGTCCACGTGAACGCCACAATCTCTCTTAAAACAAGTGTCGGTGGTCGTCTGTTTATTCACTCGAGGCAATGGCAAATTTGTTTGAACTTCCGTTTCACAATTATTTTTCAGAGCAGAAAATAACACGCTCACACTGGTGTTGTTCCCATCGGTGGTCATTACTTCAGTCTGCGTGCTTGCATCACTGTATAATTTCGGAAAATCTTCCGTGGTACTAGTTTCAACGTTTTTATTTTCATGTCTTAGTTTTCGCCTCTTGTATCTAGACGTTGCTCGGTGCTCCTCTTCTTGCTGACGTTCGATAGAAACAAGCAGTTTTATAAACAATCTCGGTACATAATCAGGACTGTCAGGATCTCTCGAAGGCATTCCATTCACAAAATCCCGACTACAAACACGCGAATTATTCGTGGGTTCCCATGGTTTACCATCACTAGTTCCTCGTGTCAGTGCCGCAATCCAGGCATTTCTCCTAGTTTCATGCTGCTTTTTATTCGGAAACACCTCAAACTTAGTTCCAGGAGGACAGTTAATATACGAGAAGTTGCAACCAACCACAGAACAATTTTTTCTACTGTTTCGAGAACCTTTTCGCATGCCGAAGATGAATCAAGCATATACAAGACCATTCAACACAGGCACAGACACTCGACTGCGATTCCCCCTGACTGTTTAAGTGACTTGCCGCCAGAGCGTAGCACCCATCATGCGCACGAGGTCTATTGCAATTAATGTTGTTCCCATTCAACACTTCCAGCTTTATTTCATGCTATGATGGTACGACCGGTCCTAGATCACCATTCACATGCCAGAAACTGAGCTAAGCGTAACTGAATGTGCAGTCGCTGGTACCGATATTTCTATGTTTTAAAATTTGTAATTTTAGCCGCTACTAACGGTGAAAGCTATGCGTACCAAGGGACCTGACTCTTTGGAGTTCGAACATCACCATCGATAAGCTTTCAAATGGTTTTCCAGATTTTAATATACAGGTACTTTCCTCCCAACTCTATGCGCAGTTTCATTCACCTTCATTATCTCTCGTTAACTTCTCTGATGAGGTTGCTGTCAAGAAAGAAATCTGGCCATAAAAACAAAACATCCACCTCATCCCTAATGCCCCAGAATGTGAAAAATACACAGTAGACAAGGTTAGTGTAGTCTAATATGACTACAACACATCCAGAGGAAGACTGGCAAAATGTAGAATCATCAAAATACTCCAGGATGACAAACTGCCTAAATCTGAAAGAAATGAAGATGTCTCATACCTAACCAGCCTAAGGACTGACGGGGTAATGATAGGAGGACTTGGTCACAGCTTACAGTATCACCAACACATCCTGTTGAAGTTGCAAATGGAAGTAGTTATGTCAATGTAACCGAGGCAACTTAATGTGACTGTAGATTGTGATTAACTTAAGTGAATTGGCTGCTTGCCATTAGTTCAAAAATCCCCATGTTATAACGTATATCACGTCATGAATTACTTTGATGTTAGGAAACATAATCCTAGCATTTAAGTTACCGGTAGTTCAAAGCTACATCCCTTAGGAAGTATTTCACTATGGAACAGCTTGAAAGACCATCAGTAAATATTAACTCGATCATTGTAACAGTTTCACAAAGACTTGTCCAGTTCTAGCCTAGCACAGTATATAAAATGCTCCAATATTAACCATAGGCTAATTGTGAAATATCCATTGAAAATTATTAGTTTTACTAACATATAGGCTAGTATATGATTTGCCGGATTTATTTTTATCCTAATACAGTTCTAGGAAGTTAAATACAGTAGAAAAACAATGCTGTGTAGCTTAAGTCAGATTCTATGCACCTATCCAACAGGAGTATCAACGCAACAGTTATTCCCTAAGGAGAGTCGAGAGGTTAGGAACTGTAATACAACTCATAGTTGAACCACAGAGAAAGCCTACAAGCTGTCTCACCAAAGGTGAAAGTAACTTACTATTAAAGAGAAAAGACTCATGTAACCTAGGCCTAAACAAGCTGTAATATATTAAAGAAAAAACATGGGGAAACATGATGGCATAAGTTTTATAGGCTATTTGTAATAAAGAATCCTTCAGTTATAGGCTACAAGAAACCACAGATACAAGCATTGTAACTAGCACATGCCTCATAAAAATACATAGAATTAAGTTAATACTGTAAGAAAGCGGTCGCTTAAAATCATAGCGATTTTCATAGAAAATTATGATAATTTACCGTTTAATATGGATGGAAACTCCAAATGCACAGTGTTTGGAATTTAAAATGATGTAAGCCCCGCCCCCTCGAAATAACTTAAAAAAACACCGTGACTCTAGAAACAAACTAAATGCTGCAAACATAAACCGTAAATAAAAACTGATGGAATCACACTGACAGATTTTAGAACTGTCAGTCGTGTGCTTAAATCACTACAAGAATAACATGTGACATAACCTTAACCTAGAATCAGCGTTATCATGCAATTATTGCAAGAAGATAACAACACCTTACTCCCTACAAAATATAAATTAATTCATAACGTACCTTTAATATTAGAGTGGAATTAGTCATCAACTGTTGTATCACCACCAAAATGTCGATAAGATATGAGTTTAAAATCTCGTCCTGCGAGGCGAATCGTCAAATTCGTTCGAATGTTCGAAATTCGAAGAGCTTTCCGCTTTCAATTAGTAGTTAAGAGTGTCAGGTTAATCACATTCACACCTCTAATAGCCAACCCGAGATATAAGTAGTTAAAATAAGGTTAAAGAACTGCACAATAAACAAAACATAACCCTACACATTTAACTTCTTACGGAAACGTCAGCGGTCGCCATATCTTCTTCTTCCTCTTGGTACGGTAGTGGGCATAGTAAACTCTTTATCCAATTGCTTCTGCGCAGTGGTATGTATCATTGGGTAACCGTCGACTACCGATTGAAAGCGTAATAAGACCAGTAAGTAGCGGGGAATCTCAAACAAGAGTATGACGCAACGCGGAGAGATACATATGAGGAAAACATAGGAAGTAGAGACGAGGACACAAATGGTATTAACTCTTCACACCGAAGCGACCCACCTTGGTGACTCGCTACACATACACACACATGACCGGGTCACAAATATGGATATGGGAAAGGATTACCCTTTCAAATCTTTAAATTAATATTGTCGAAAAATGCTACTATGCTACTAACCAGTGGAATTGTAGGCGTATGTACCAATGTGGCCACATTTAAAGGAAGTGCATAGCCTAAATCGTATAAAGCTCTCAACATTAAAGCACGTTGATGGTCGTATAGTGGACATTGAAATAGAATATGATTTAAGGAACCCTCCATTTGTAAACACGAACATAGAGGATCATCACGTCGTTTTATGCGGAATAAATACACTGGCGTTAATGCATGGTTAAAACGTAGACGAATGATTGTAATGATATGTCGTCGTGTGTATTTCCCTCCCTGAAACCATGGTTTGTTTAAAATAGTCGGTTGTAACCCAAAATAGTGTTTGGCCTTAATTCTGGCGTAATTAGTCCACGTGACTTGCCAGTCCTCCTGTATCGTCGAACTAATTATAGAACGCAGATCTGACATTGGTATGGCGATGTTGTAAGTTTTCCCGTGTCCCTTCGCTGCATCTTTGGCAAGGTTATCCGCTATTTCGTTTCCCTCAATGTGAGAATGGCCGGGTACCCACATGATACTGACTTCAAAACCCTCCGTATGTAAAGTGTACAATTGTTGCACTAATTGACATAAAAACCAGTTGTCGGCCTCTCTAACATTTTGAAGTGCTTGCAGTACACTCATTGAATCAGTACAAATTAAAGCATGACGAATGGCATGTTTTTTTTTTTTTTTATATAAAGACACGTCTGACGTATGGCAAAAATTTCGGCAGTAAATATCGAGACGTCAGGGGGTAAAGTATACTGAAAGGAGATTTGTAAGTACGGAGCACAGAAGGCTGCTCCCACACGCGCAGGGTTAACCATTTTAGAACCATCTGTGTAAAAAAAGATGCAGGAGGTCAAAGGATTCGTTATTTCTCGAAAAAATACGGGGAATGATTACAGGATGATGTTGAAACGTCTGATAGACTTGGGGTAAGGAGTTCTGAAGAATAAGAGGTTGAAAGTACGTTTCAGCATACGGAATAGTGTATATCGGTAACTGCATGCCTTTTAATATATTATGGCGGTACGGTTGAAGCATGGAATATGCGGTTAGTAACGCAGGATGAGAAACGGTGGGCAATAATCGACGCGTATAATATTCGTCTAATAGTTGTAATTTAGGGACGATAGGTGATATTATCATCATTTTTCGTAGCAGGTACATACATGCAAGATATCTACGCCGATGCTGAAGTGACATTTCTCCGGTTTCAACTAACAGGGCTCCTGTGGGGGTTGATTGAAGCGCACCTATAAGTATACGCAAGGCAGAAAACTGGATTCTATCTAACCGAAGGAGCCTAATGCTGGGCATTGAATTAAAAAAAGGAATTGTAATCCAGTACAGAACGGATGATGTTACGATAAACCGTTAATAATGATTCTGGGTCCGCCCCCCAATTGCGTCTAGTGAGTGACTCTAGAACATTAATTTTACTGGCGAGATGACTCTGAAGGTATTGCGTATGTCTCTCCCATTGCATTTTCCTGTCAATATGAATCCCTAAATATTTTACACTTGTCACCACCGGAATGAGACCTTGGCGGTATAATATAGGAGAACTGTCGTAAATTCGTTTGTGCGTAAAAATCATCGCAGCGTTTTTTCCTACAGATGTTTCAAATCCGTATTGATGTAGTCAATCATGAGCATGAGATAAGGCGTGGTATATATCTCTTCGACATGAGGAAAACTCTTCTCGAGTGCAATATATTAGAATGTCATCCGCATATTGAAGAATGCGAACGTGCGGTAATATGACTGTTTCTAAAGTACGGGTGTAAATTAAGTATAAAAGCCCGCTTAGAACGTCGCCTTGTGGAACACCATAAGAAGTATGTCGAGAATCAAAGACACCGGCTGGGGAGTTTAACGTAATATGACGATGACATAGCATATTATGTATTAAGCACCCGAAGGGAAGGGGAAAATTTAGATCCCTTAGAAGTTGAATAAGAAGATATGGATCAACAGAATCATATGCATTTTTGAGGTCAAGGAACACAGCTGCTGTGTGTATTTTCTTTCCTTTTGCTAGTAGTAGATCAGTAAGGAATATATTTATGGGGTCAGATGTACCAAGATTTTTTCTAAATGCAAATTGGGTTTTTGGAAACAGGTTATAATATTCTAGGCACCATTGAAGCCGTCGGAGAAGAATATGTTGGAAATTTTTTCGGAAACAAGATCCAAGTTGAATACCACGATAACTACTCGGTAATCGAGCATCTTTCATGGGTTTAAGAATCGGGACAGTTTGAAAAACATTCCAATCCTCCGGGAAGGTCCCTGTGCATAAGATGGAATTATATAGTTGAAGAATGATACTCTGAGCGTTTACTGGAAATCGAGCCATCATTTTATAAGTCACTCCATCAATCCCTGGGCTGGATGATTTTTTGTGACGAAATGTGTGGCTTAATTCGCTACTTGTAATAGGCTGCATTAAACTGGAAAAACGTTCCAGGGAACCAGATGTACAAGATGTAGGCAAGCGAATAACTATTTCTGGTGTCCAAGTATGATACAGGTCATGGTATCCCTGTGCCGAAAGTTGGGAGGGAGATGAGATAGTACGATTATTAGAGAAATGTTTAATCGCCGTCCAAATACTGTTTAGGGACGTAGTACTGCTTAATTGGGTAGTATATAATTTCCACGCTTCCCGTCTTTTATCGTTAAATACACGTTGTATTTGCGCGGTGAGACTTTTGTATCGCAAATAAGATGTTGGAGAGCCATAATGTCGAAAAGCTTTTAAACTCGCCTTGCGCCGTCTTACCAGCTGTCCGCATTCTTGATCCCACCATGAGGGTAAGGCGCCACGATTATTTGGATGACCTGTCGTTGGAATTAAAGGGTGATATATATTAAGATAGGCTCGGATATTCTCTAATAAAATATGCTGTGTATGCTGTGAAAGTCTATCCTCTAAAAATCGGGAAAACAACTCATAATCAAAAAATCGTAAATTTCGCTTTACCTTAGATACATTTTTTGGGATATGTCGGGTACGCGAGACGTCATAGTCGATTATAATTGGATAATGATCGCTTTGATGCGTATCCTGCACGGTCTTCCATGTCATCTTATGAGATAAGTCTAAAGTAGTGATACTCAAATCCACCGCACTTTGGGGACTATTTGGTGGGGTAATGCGCGTGGGTGATCCATCGTTTAAGAGATGTAGGTGTAAATCCTGTATAACTGCAGCGATGTGACGTCCTTTTGGATTAATGCGACCACTGCCCCACAAGGCGTGATGTGCATTAAAATCCCCCACGGTAATATGTTTAGGAAATTGTTTTATGAACCGTTAATATGCCTGCCATTGCCGACGGGAACCTTGTATACCCGGGGGACAATAAATATGACTTACATGTAGATCTTGTACAAGGAATGTGTGATGATGAGTATGAGGAATATAGAATTGAGTAGAGAGAGGAGTGTATCGTAGGGTCTTTTTGAATAGCGTCATTATGCCACGATATCCTGGACCATCCTGACGTTCGACCAGGTAGTTGGGAATCGAAAATCTATACGAGGCACGAAGCCATGTTTCCTGTAGGAATATGATATCCGGATCATACTCCTGGATTAAAAGCAATAATTCATGCTTCTTATTTAAAATACTACGGCAATTCCACTGGAGGAGTAACATGTAGCACGCATCTAAATTAGGCCACTGTAGGACTACTACTTACTAGGGTATTATATTTTGTAGTAGGAGGATTGGGAAGTAATGGAACTATTTTGTCCAATAATTGTTTCACATAAAAGCTCCATTGAGCGTTGTGCCCTAATAATTCTTGTAATTTCAGGAAATCTTCAATGATGTCATGGGACGGATCTCGTGCAGTGCCAGGTGTTTGAGAAGACGGTTTCTTCGAAATTTCCTCACCCATTGTGGCGGGTTGCAAAGCCACCCCTACACCACTACCAGATGGTTGCTTTAAGATATCGAGATAGGCCCGTCGGTCGTAACCTATGGGATTCACCACTTTCGGCTTTGGGTACACTAGTTCTGTATATTTTGGTTTTCTCGGCGGATCTTCTCTACGCGTATTATGAGACTGTTCTAAGGTTGGAAATTGTTGCGGGAGTGTAAGAGGATTAAACGGTACATTGTAGTTAGCCGTAATAACTTCGTGGTACGATTTATTTTCGGTACACATTTGACGTTTTATGGACTTTTGTTTCTCCAATTCGGGGCAGCGTGCGGCGCCTGCCGGATGATTATCACCACAATTAGCACATTTGAACAGAGTCTCCTTACATGTTTCCGTTGTGTGTCCTTGCGCACAGTTACCGCAAACTGGGGCACGAGCCCGGCAGTGTAGTTTCACATGTCCGTATCGTTGACAGTTCAAACATCTAATGGGGGGAAATATGAATAATGTTACCTCTAGGAGCACATTAAAAATAGATACGTAATCAGGTAGCCGTTGTGTTTTAAAGAAAATTTTCACTGTTCCTGTAGGAAGGGATTCTAACTTGTCATTGATGATCTTTTTCCGAAAAAAAAAAAAACCAAAACGCTGGACTCGCACAATTGGGACAGGCGAATCAATATATTTTAGGATTTCATCGTGCGTTAAGGATGTGCCCACGCCCCTAATTAGCCCAACACGTTGGACGTTAGCGGACGGGACAAATGCGACCAAGTGCTTAGCTGGTAATAAGGGATTTTGTAAGAAGGAGTTAGCTTCTATGGCCTTGTGAAATTGTACCTGAACACGATTGCGTCCTTTGCGTTGAATATTCTTTATACCCACGATCTTATTTTCGAAAAAGAGCTTTCCTAATGCCATCGGATGTAAATTGCCAATATGTTGATCCTCCTCACCTTGCACAAACACCGTGTACGGCCCTGTGTGATGGTCATAATATCGATTGTCATTTGACAATGGCTGTCGATTAGTAATAATTGGAGATGTTTCAGAAATGGAAGTTGTAGGAGTTGATACTAGCTCAACCTCCGACACTACAAGCATACTTTCAACGGACGCTACACCCTCGTATTCCACGTGTTCAAAGTCGTCCGGTGGTCGCCCCATCTGACTACCACCACTTTCGGACGACATGTTGAATAGTTATCCCCTATAAAGGAGGGGAGTACTAACCTGATTAAACACTAACGAGAACTAACACACTAAACAAATAACAGGCCACAAACCCGACGTCCACACAACACTCAAAAGCACGTTCCCTACACCCGATACCACTCACTGCACAGATGCACACCGTATGGAGGTTGGGATACGAATGACCGTCGCCATATCAATGAATAGAGGAAGTCGTTCTGTCATTCGGTGTACACAAACGTTTGTACTATTAGATCTATTAGTTTTTGAACTAAAAGAAAATAGCACATTAAAATAAAATCTTTATTTTAAATTTCTACTGTACATTACTACGAAGCAATAATGTACTCAATTAGATTGTTATATGACGCCAATTGTGTTTCCACAAATCGCAAATTCAATTTTCTGCCATCTACAGGAATGTGTTTGAACTAAAACAAAACGTGCCGGTATACAAATTTTAGCAGTTTGGGTAGTGGAGATTGAATATTATTTAGGCTACATTTGCATTCAAATGACTAAATCAAAGAATTCATTAGATCCCAAAATCGTTCAAATGCCTTTCATATGTCTCATTACGGGTGAATTCTTGGACTATTGCATCGCACAGTAGTATGTAGCTAGTTATTGAGGTTTTAAGGGGCAGAACAGCAAGGTCATTTGCCCCTATTGCACATTAGGCCTACAATACATCACATAGAAATGAAATTGTTCCTTTACGCTTTCTTTTCGTGAATGGGGTTAATATTTCGTTCGTCCTTTTCCCGAATATAGGCCTATGGATTACGCCAGTAAGTTACTTTCATTATGTAGCCCGATGCGATAGCCTACCGTCTTCAGATACACACGTCTCGTTTCACAAGGATAACTGGACTGCTACTGTAGGTACCGTAACGAAATAAATCCGTGAAATCGGACAGATACTACGTTTTCGATTTTCCGGAAACGTCGTATTAGTGATTAGGTATCGACAATAATGCGTTTCAGTCGGTCAACACGATTGTATCAAAACATTACTTTTTTCAGGTTTAGAGAAACACCCTTTACAATTGAGTACAATCGTGTTGACCGATTGAAAAGCATTAATTTCGATTTCTAAGGAAACACTTCCAACAAGATAATACGTGATTAGGTACAATAGAAATAAGTCTTAGTAGTAAACAGAATCGATAAAGTTTATCCTGCCCAGGGGCTCACAACTTGTGGGATGGGCCTCAGCCAGACATTCCATTTTACCCGGAACAATTCCGTTTCTTCTTGTTTTGTTCCGCGTTCCGTTTTCATCATTAACGGAACGCCAAATATTCCGTTTTTTGGTTAATTTGATAATATATTCAATTCCGCACCAATTTTCAAATGTCCCGCTTCAGAATTGATTGTAATATCTAGCTTGATTTCTGGTGATACAGGTGCAAGTTTTAAAGAGAAAATGATTTCTATGTCTGCGTCAGATAGATGGGTACATGTTATAGATTTATTAGGCGCAACAAAATTAAGGAAGTTAATACTCAGCATTTTCCCCTCCAATGCTTTTACGGAGAGAGATTTTTCTGTCATGAATATCAAATGAAGAGATGATAGAAACAGAAGCTCCATTAGTTTGATAAAACAAGAATTGTTCACATAATTATTACAATTATGACGAAAATTGTAGTGAATTTTATCAGGAGGTACTTCTTCTTCTTATGACGCCGTTTCCCTCCGAAGGTTGGCGATCCAATTGATTATGATTACATGCGAAACGGCAGCACGGAAGATTTCTATCGACGTATGTCCATACCACCGTCGCAAGTCTTTCATCCAGGAATTTCTCCCTCTTCCCACAGATCCTTTCCCATCAATTTTCCCTCGAATGATCAGCCGGAGAAGTTCATATCGTTCGCCTCTCATGATGTGCCCGAGGTAGCTGAGCTTACGCTCCTTGATGGTTGTGAGGAGCTCTTTCTTCTTGTTCAAGATGTTGAGGACCTCTTCATTTGTTTTCCTTTCTACCCAAGATATTCGGAGTATTCTTCTGTATAAGTACATCTCAAAAGATTCAATCCGCTTCTCCAGTAATGGGCTGAGCGTTCACCCTTTGAAACCATACAAATGGACAGGAAAAACAAAGCAATGTAACATTCGAACTCGGAGCTGAAGGTTGAGTTCCCGGCTGAAGAATAAGGTCCTCATGGTACTGATCTTATTTTTTGCTTCTCCAAACCTGGATAAGAATTCAATCTTTGAATCACAATGCAGGTTCACTAAAGTTCCAAGATATTTGATGGAAGATACTTGTTGGACGATGGTGTTGTTGATGCGAAGGGAGACCTGTTTTGCTGCTTTCGAGAATACTATCAGCTTGGTCATGTTAATATTCAAGGATAAACCATAGATTTCACTGGTCCTCACGATATTGTTTATAATAAATTGAAGATCACTAAGATTGCTGGCTAGCACAATCGTGTCATCTGCAAATCGATTGTTATTAATGTTATTAACATCCTCAATAGCCTCTCCGAACACAGCTTCAGAGTAGATGTTAAAAAGGAGTGGGGACAGGATACATCCCTGGCGGACACCTCTTCGTATAGCTATGTCCTCAGTAGTAGTTCCTTCTATTTTGACCTCTGTCGTTTGATTCCGGTACAGATGGGTAATTATACGAAGATCACTAACATCTACACCACTCATCATCATCATCCTCTTGTACAGTTTCCAGCCCCAGGCTGGGTCTGTTTGGAACATAAGCCTCGCCACTTAGTTCTTTCTTCCCACCACCTCTCCGCTGTCACTCTGGTCCAGTCTTCGCCCCTCTTCTTGACACATTCCTCCACTCCTTTCAGCCATCTATCTCTTGGTCTTCCCCTTGGTTGTTCCTTCTGCATCTGCATCTCATGTATCCTCTTGGGAATCTTCTTCTCATCCGTTCTCTTTAAGTGTCCATACCACCTCAGTCTTGATGTCTCAATCCTACCTTGCAAGGGCTCTTCTTTCACCATTTCCCTGACCTTTTCATTCCTCACCCTGTCTCTTCTTGTTACTCCGATCCTACTTCGCAGGAACTTCATTTCACCTGACTGTATTCTGCTTATGTCTCTTTTCTTCATTGTCCACGTTTCTGAAGCATAGGTCAGTATCGGGATATAGTAGCTTCTGTATAACACTTCCTTGCTTTTTTGTGGGACATCTTTATTCCACACTAAGCTCCTAATGCTTCTCAGAAATGCTTCTGCCTGTCTGCCACGTTCCGTAATCTCTTTGTCATTTCTCCCATTTTCCTCCACTATACTTCCCAAGTACTTGAGACTTTCCACCTTCTTCAGCTTCTTCAGCTGTCCACCTCCAAGTGTTATCCCACTCATTGGTCTGTCCTTTTTCCCAGTCGTTAACAGGATCTCTCATTTACTGGTGTTGAACTTCCATCCGTACTCTCCCACTGTTTCTTCCCAAGCCTTCAGTTGCTCCTGAATTTCCTCCTGCTTGTTTCCCCAGACCATGAGATCATCTGCAAACACCATTGCTTTCATCTTATCTTCTCCTATCTTTCCTGCTATCCGTGTCATTACCTCGTCCATAACCACAATAAAGAGAAGGGGTGACAGCGTACTACCCTGTTTCATGCCACTCATTTGTCTGAACCAGTCTGTTCTTTCCCCTCCAACTTTCACACAACTCACACTTCCACAATACATCTCCTTCACTCTGCCTACAGTCTCTTTTTCCACTCCTATGTTTTCCATTGCTTTCCAAACCTTCTCCCTACACACACTATCATAGGCCTTTTCGATGTCCAGGAAGGCCATCAAAAGATCCTCTCCAAATTCGTAGTGGTGTTCCTGGAGCTGTCTCACTGAAAATATGAGATCCACTGTTGATCTCCCAGGTCTGAATCCATACTGCTCCTCTCTCAATTTTCTCTCCACTTTGGCTCGTATTCTACTTTCTAATATCTTTTCATATATCTTGGCACAGTGAGGTATGAGTGTGACTCCCCTGTAATTTCTGTACTCCTTTCTGCTTCCTTTCTTAAATATTGGGACAATTAATCCTTTCTTCCAATCTTCTGGGGTCTTCTTCTCCTTCCATATCACCCTCATCACACGGTACAGCCACTGTTTCCCAACCTCCCCTGCTGCCTTCACCATTTCAACACTCACTTCATCCACACCTGGTGCCCTTCCTCCTTTCATCTTGTCTATAGCCATTTCCAGTTCTCTCCGTCAGGTCCTTTTCCATTCCTGTGTTGTCTTCTCCATCTTCCAATACATTTTCTTCCTCCCTATGACCATTTGGATTCAGCAAATCCTCAAAGTACTCTTTCCACACTGTCTTGAGTGCCTCTTTGTTGTGTACTTCATTTCCGTTTTTGTCCATCATTACCACAACCTCTCGCACACCTCTTCTCTTACTTTTGACCATCCCATAAAATACTTTCTTATTTCATCTGCTGTCTTCCTCCATCATCTCTGTCCACTTTACCATCCACTTCTTCCTCTCCTCTGCGACAATCTTGTTTGCTTCTTTCTTCTTTATCTTATAATCTTCCCTTGTCAGATCAGTTCTTTCCTGGAACCACACTCTGAAAGCCTTGTTCTTCCTTCCCACAGCTTCTTTTACTCTCTCATTCCACCATGGTGTCTCTTTACACCGCTTTCTGTTGCTTGTTCTTCCACATACTGCCACTGCAGCTTCCACCATTGTGTTTATGAATTGCTTCCATTCCTCTTCCCCTGTTTTAGGATTGTCTGTTGGCATCCTTTCCCTTATTATCTTCTGGAATTCTTCCTTGACTTCCTTTTCCTTGAGTTTCCATACTTTGATTCTCCTTTCCTGGTACTCTGTCCTCTTGCTATCCTTAACAAATCCCAGGTTCGTTACAAGTATTCTGTGGTCGCTATCTAAGGCCTCTGATGGTATTACCTTTATATCTCTGACACTTCTCTTCATTTCCCAGTCGTACAGCATGTAATCTACCAAAGATTTCTTTGTTAAATCACTGCTGTACCACGTTACCTTGTGGCTTTCTTTCTTCCGGAACCAGGAGTTGCCTACCACTAAACCGTTTCTCTTGCAAAAATCCAGCAACATTCTCCCTTCTTCATTCCTGCTACCCCATCCTTCTGCTCCCAATACATTTTCATATCCTTGCCTTTCACTTCCTACATGTGCATTCAAATCTCCCATGACAATGATGCTCTGCCCATTCAACTGCTGTTGTAGCTCCTCCTCAAAGTCTTCCTTCTCTTGAGCTGTACATCCAACTTGAGGGGCATATACCTGGGCTATCTCCAGGCTTCTTCCCTTTACAGTTACTCTGATCTTCATGATCCTGTCACTTATTCCCTTTACCTCTTCCTTCATTCCATCTCTCACAACTACTCCTACTCCGCTGCTCCTTCCTTCACTGTTCCCACTCCAGTACAACCGGTTCCCTTTCCTCAGTTCTCTGCGACCTTCTCCTTTCCATCTTGTTTCTGCCAAGCCCAGTACATCCAGTTTTCTTCTCTCCATCACATCTACAATCTCCTCCAATTTCCTGTCAGTGCCTGTATGTTTAATGTCCCAACTCTTAGACCATTAGCATATCCGGGTCGTCGTCGTTTGCATCCGTCCTTTCCGAGGCCTGTTCCTGGTTTGAAAGCAAATATGATATCCACTACTGGCTTGCTAGGCCTATCGTAGCTTCACCAGAGCCCCGAAGCCGTCACTTTTCAGGGTTCCCATAGAGCCTTCACAGCTACCGTAGCGGTCCCGGGGCACACAAAGTCCCCACTGTACTTCACCCCTACAGGCAATCTCCTACTTCATGCCGTTGCCCGTCTCCCACCACGTGGAGGAGGGGTTGGACTTGTGGGAGACCATCTACACCCCTAGATTTTAAAATCTCAACAAGTTTTACATGAGATACTCAATCAAACGCTTTTGGGTAGTCGATAGAGCAAGAGTGCACATCTACATTCATATCTAGGCATTTCTGGGTCAAAACATTCACGGAGAAAAGAGCCTCGCGAGTACCCAGTCCATTCCTAAAGCCAAACTGAGTATGACCAATATAGCGTTTGCATTTAAGGTAGATTCGAGTGTGGATGATACGCAGAAATACCTTTAGCACATGGGACATTAGGCTGATCACACGATAATCATCACAATGTGATGCACTAGCCTTTTTAGGTATGGTCACAAAAGAAGATCTTAGCCAGTCAGATGGAATTCTACCAGATGTATATATTACGTTGAATAATACAGTTAGCATCTCTAGTCCTCTGCCATGGCCTTCAGCAATAAGTTTTAGAGTTTCTGCATGAATCTTGTCCGGACCTACAGCTTTTCCATTCTTTTGGAGTTTGATTGCATACAGCACTTCCTTTTGGCTTATACTTGGACTTGCTTCGCTGCATTCACCAATACAAGGTGGTTTATCTGGCCTTACATCGCTAAATAGGTTTTCTTGGTATTTGACTTTATTAACATGTTTCACTGTCTCCCATAAGTCCAACCCCTCTTCCACGTCGTGGGAGACGGGCAACGGCACAAAGTAGGGGATCGCCTGTAGGGGTGAAGTACAGTGGGGACTTCGTGTGCCCCGGGACCGTTACGGTAGCTGTGAAGGTCCTACAGGAACCCCGAAGAGTGACGACTAACGGGGCTCTGGTGAAGCTACGATAGGCCCAGCAAGCCAGTAGTGGAGGAAACCAAATGCTTTCTAAAATGGAACGAGCCTCGGACATGATGTATATAATAGACGACGACACGGCTGGACACACGGACTAAGATTTGGAACTTTAAACCTAAGAACGCTGACGGGGAAGGTGGAGGAGATAGTGGATATAATGGAAAGAGGTGGTATCAAAATAGGACGGTAGAGACAAGGGAAGAGTACCAGGAAAGAAAGGAGGAGGCGAAGAGAGTAGTGGCTGAGGAGAGAAGAAAGTGGATGGAAGAGTGGACAAAGATGATGAAGGAGGATAGTGAAGGTACAAAAAAGGTCCTGTATGGGATGGTAAAAAATAAGAGGCGGAAGGATCCTACGGATTATGTTAGAATGGTGAACAAAAGGGGACAAGAGATAGAAAATAGGGAAGAACTGAAGAAAATGTGGAAAGAATATTTTGAAGAACTTCTGAACCCAAATGGAAAAGATGGTGAGGAGGAAGAAATCGGGGAAGAGGAAGATGAACTGCAAACAGAAAAGGACTTAACATGGAAAGAAGTGGAAGATGCAGTGAACAAGATGAAAGGAGGGAAGGCACCGGGTGTGGATGAGTTGAGTGTGGAAATGGTGAGAGCAGCAGGAGAGGTGCGGATACAGTGGTTGTACCGAGTGATGAGGACAGCATGGAAGGAAAGGAAGACCCCAGAGGACTGGAAAAAAGGAATAATTGTCCCGATCTTCAAGAAAGGTAGTAGAACAGAATGCAGAAGCTATCGGGGAATAACACTGATGAGTCATTGTGCAAAGACCTTCGAGAATGTTTTGGAAAAGAGAATTAGGACAAGGATAGAAGGAGGGATGAGGGAAGAACAACATGGCTTCAGAGCAGGAAAGTCCACAATGGATTTGACTTTTGCTGTAAGGCAGTTACAAGAACAGCACTATGAGTATGGAACAGATCTACTGATGGCCTTCCCGGACATTGAGAAAGCATATGACAGTGTATGCAGAAACAAAGTATGGAAGTCCCTGGAGGGTAGAGGAGTAGAGAAATGGACTATAAAGAGGATAAAGGAGATGTACAAGGGAAGCGTGAGCTGTGTGAAAGTGGGAGGAGAGAGATCAGACTGGTTGGAACAGAGAAACGGCCTGAAACAAGGAAGTGCACTGTCACCGTTACTTTTCATTGTGGTGATGGATGACATAATGACCCGAGTGGCTCAAGTAATTGGGGAAGGAAAGATGAAAGCAATGGTGTTTGCAGATGATTTGGGGAAACAAGGAGGAGGAGGTACAGGAACAGTTGGACGTGTGGGAAGGAATAATACAAGGATATGGGATGAAATTTAGCATAAATAAGAGTGAGATGGTGATCACAACAAGGAAGAAGGAAAGAACCACGACGGGAATAACAATTGGTGGGGAACAGCTGAAGAAAGTGGAGAGTTTCAAGTATCTGGGTAGCCTGATACAAGATAATGGAAGAAACGATAGGGAAATAAATGAGCGTGGGAAGCAGGCAGAAGCATTTCGGAGGAGTGTGAGAAGCATGTTATGGAGCAAGGATGTCCCTCAGAACAGCAAAAAGATCATATATCGGACGTACTATGTCCCTATTCTGACGTATGCCTCGGAGACCTGGGTTATGAAAGGAAGGGAGAAGAGCAAAATACAGGCCAGTGAGATGAGGTTCTTGAGAAGCAGTATTGGAGCTACAAAGATGGACAGAATAAGAAATGAGAGGACCAGAGAATTAATGAAGGAGGAACCATTACAGGATGGTACAGAGAAATCTAGACTTAGATGGTATGGACATGTAAAACGAATGGAGGAGAAGAGGATACCCAGGAGAGTACACGAGACGAAGTGGGAAGGAAAGAGACCGAGAGGAAGACCGAGAGACAGGTGGTTGAAGGGGGTGGAAGAAAGCGTGAAGAAGAGAGGAGAAGACTGGACAAGGGTGGAGGCTGAGAGATGGTGGGAAGACAGAAGACGTTGGAGAGGCTTATGTTCCAAACAGACCCGGCCAGTGGCTGGAAACTGTGCAAGATGATGATGATGAACATGTTTCACTTTTTATCTTTGGTCCATGAGTTGTAGAACTTCTTCTGTCATCTATGGCTACTTTCTTGAGTTGTTCGAATATCCTATATCACTCTCTTGAGTATCGGTGAGTACGTTCTTTAATGCAGTCCATTGTGATTCAATATCCTCTGTTTCCAAGTTGTTTATTGTACTCATACGTTCTTCGAGCTGTAACGTGTTTTTCGAGGGGTTTTATGCAACTGGCATAAGTCAGTAGGAAGCCATTCTATATTTATTTACGCGGCAAATTGTTCAGCCAAGAGAATTTTTCATGTTAATTTATTATTATTATTAATTTATTATAATTATTATTAAGGTATTTTCGGAGCATTTTATAAAAATTATTAGCATTCAGATAGGTTTTCTATGTCTTAGAAAACGCTATCAAGCAAATTATTACGAACGACGATATCATAGAAAATTATGTGATTACGGAATTTTACGGAGTTTTCGTCAGTTAGGGTATATCGAGAGACGTGACTCACTGGGATTTCAAGTACAAGCTGATTCCTGTCGAGAAGTATTACGCAAGGCTGGGTCGCAAGGTCTAGAAAAGGCGAATTGTTGGAACGGAAATCGACTTCTCCCTCTCGCGCGCCGAGTGTAATGAGGCAGAGGAGGGGAACTAGCGGCGTGCTCAGCCAATCAGTGAGGACGACGTAAGCTGGAAGACGGTACCGTGGTGGGGGAGCCAACAGGTGCATATATCGTTCGACGCGCCGTGAAACGTGGACAATCTGTATAGTTCTTGCCGAGTACGCTCGCACGCGGGAGTCGCTCCGATGTTCCGTGGAACGTGGACTATCTGTGTAGAACTTGCGGAGTACGGTTGCAAGTGCGTGTCGCTCCGATGTTCAGTGGAGTTGAAGACTAACTTTTGCAAAACTTAACCAGTGCGGTTGTACGAGTGTTTGGGTCCGAGGTACGGACCATAGAATTATCTAGTCTACCAGAATATCATCAAATTTCGACGAAGATGACGACATCCAGGAGACTGTGGGAAGCTCACAGCATCATCAAGTACGAGGGAAATGCTTTGGCAATTTCCAGTGGTAAGCGCAAATGACGCAGAAATACGCAATCTCTCATTTTCTTTGTTTTACATTTCATATTTCAGTAACTTCATAGCTTGGAAATAAGAGTAAAATCAATTTATCAGACTCCGTTTTCACGTAATTTTCTATCGGTAATATTCAAATCACAACGCTCCAATTTAAATTTTGTACTTATTATTATTATTAATTTTGCTATACTTGTTTTATATAATAAATTCATTTCTTTTACAATGCAATCTTTGCTTTCAGTAGGTAGCATTAGATATAGACCAATTCCTTCTCCTGATACAATTGTTTGTTGGGTTAATGATCAAATCATACCACGATCTGAGTGAATAGAGTCTTGAAGGTGTTCTGCCAGAGCTAGACGTTGTTAAATACAAATTTAGATTTCAACATTGCGTTGAGGTCTTGGCGCCCATTAAAACAACATAGCTTAGGCAAAGGTAAACAGTTACATTTATCTCCCAACAGTGTGGGCTGTCAAAAGGTTACATTTGTACGCTCAACGTGGAGCAAAGTAAATACCGTTTCACTTGTCATCCCAGCCTAAGCCAGACGGTTACATTTGGCGCCCAACGTGGGGCTGTCAAAAGGTTACATTTGTCGCCGACAACTTGGGGCTGAAAACCTAATAACATTTGTGGAAGGAGAAGGGTATATATTTCTGTGCCTGTATTTTGGGGGTTATTTGTCTTTATCAGTGTATATCATTATGGGGGATGAGAAAGAAAGACAGATGAGGTTACGTAGTGGTCATCAACTGGAGAGTGATGATACGAGCAGTATGTCGAGTGATGGTAGTACCGGGGTAGCGGAGGTAAATCCCGATACTGAAACAGGGAGTGTAGGCGGCCAACCAGAATTAAAAACTTTACTTCTCGAGTTCATGTATCAGAACAAAGTTAGTAGTGATGCTTTAAATGCTAAACTGGAACAAAACAACGCTAAATTAGAACAAAACAGTAGGGAAAATAAAGAAAGTACAGATGCCTTAAATGCTAAATTAGAACAAAACAGTAGGGAAAATAGAGAGAGTAATGAAACATTAAACGCCAGATTAGAACAAAACAGTAGGGAAAATAGAGAGAGTAATGAAACTTTAAACGCCAGATTAGAACAAAACAGTAAGGAAAATAGAGAGAGTACTGAAACTTTAAATGCTAAATTAGAACAAAACAGTAGGGAAATGAGTGACAAATTCGAATTGATTAGAGGTGAGATCAGGGGGGTGATGGAAGAAAAGGCTAAAGAGATTATTGCAGATGTAGACAGAAAATTAGGAAAAGTACAGGAGGAGTTGGAAATTAGAATCAGTACACAGGCTGAAAATTTAAAAGAACTAGTGCAACTGGAAACACAGCAGGTCAAAAAGCAATTGGGGGGAGAAATTGACAAAATTCAGGTGGCTACTAAAGAGGTTAAGGAACAGCTGGGGGGTAGAATTGAGAAAGTCCACTCGCAAATAGTTGCAGAAGTAAATGATTTAAGAGAGAGTAATAGAGAGAGGATTAGCAAGATTGAGGAGAAACAAGCAAAGCTATATGATAAAGTAGAAGAATCAGAAGGAAACATTAAATTAACAGTAAACAGTATTGAGAGGAAGGCTGAGGAGAAAATCGCAGAATTAGAATTAAAATTAAAAGCTAGGATCAGGCAAGAAAATAGTCAGAATAGGCCAGTTTTTGTGAATAGCACACACAGGGAGGTAGAACTGGGTAAGTTCAGCAATCGACAGGGGTGCCCAATGGAGTTCATGAACACTATAGAAAATAAATTCGGGGAAAGGTTGGAAAATGGTAGTATTGAGTGGTGCCAGGTAATTGAAATTTTAGAACAAGTGTTTGTGGGGGAAACGAGGAATTGGTTTGCTGTCTACAGAGACAAGTTTACTGATATCAATGATTTTAAAATGAAATTCTGTGAAAAGTTCTGGAATGAGGTTATTCAGTCGCAGCATCGTGAGGGAGTAGTGTGTGGTAAATATAACCCTAAAGGAAGCTCCACCATGACCGAATACTTTTTAGGGCAGGTATTAGTGTGTAAATATCTGGATGGCTTGAAGGAGGAAAGTGATGTGGTGAGGTTGCTACTTAGGCACTTTCCCTATAGGATCAAGGAGGCTGCTTGTATCCAGAATGTAAAGACAATATCACAAGTAGAAAATTTGTTAAGCACATTTGATGCACTAGGGAGAGGTGGTTATGAGGACAATTTCAATAGGAACCAGGGTAATAATAATAATAGACCTAACGAAGCCAGGCATCAGGAAGTTCAAGGGAACGGTGGCGAAGGGGCCAACGCTCAAAATAGAAATAATAGCAATCAGCTAAATCAGAACAGAGGAAATGGCTATGGTAATCAGTATCAAGGGAGGAATAATGATTTCAGGGGAAATCAAGGGAGGAACAATGAATACAGGGGAAATCAAGGGAGAAACAATGATTTCAGGGGAAATCAAGGGAGAAATTATAATGACAATAATTACAACCAGAATAGGGGTCAAGGAAGAGGACAGCCTAGTGGTAGTAATATACAGCCAAACAATGACAACACAGCCCAGAACAACCAGACCAGTTCAGTAGTTAGTAGTACTACGGCCAGCTGTAGCGGTTCTTTAAACGCGAACCAGGCTGCGAAGTAAGGTCAGAATCTCAGTCTGTAGCATGCCCTGTCCATACAATTATACAGGAACCCTATGACCTAAATGTAAGAAATGAATTATTACATGAACTAAATGATGAAGGTATTATTCAGGAAGTGGTTAGTAAGAGCCCCATAGTTAAATTTAACGTGTCCGAGGCGTACACAGATGTTTTAATTGATAGTGGTTGTATGAAGAGTTGCATATGTAGTGCATTTTATGATAAAATGAAAGGAACTGGAGTAAATTTTGAGGAGCTGCCAATTAAAAGCACTTTTGTTATCACAGCTGTTGGGAAGAGGTCTAAAGTAATTTCTAAGCAAGTTTTAGTAGACATTAAAATTAATAATCATGTAGAGAAGCAGATTTGCCTTGTAATTCCAAATTTAGTATTCAGTGTTATCTTGGGTTCAGAGTGGCTAAGTAGAGTGTCTGGTAACTTATGTTATGATGTAGGGAGTTTGAAATTTAAATGGAGAGATTCTGAAGTAGAAGTAGCGTTCAATGACCATATTCAGAGGAGTAGTATTGTATGTGTGATGTGTACTTTAAATGAGATATCGCCAGCCGTAGAGCGGGGTTCTCCATGTTTTGTGGGCAGTGTGATTACGAACGGAAGTCTAGAGGACTCGTTACGTGAGGCTGCATTTCAGGGAAATATAGAGGATGAACAGTGTGTTCGGCTCTATGATGTGTTATGGTGTAATAGGAGAGTGTTTGAGGATCGCATTGGTATGGCCAATTGCTATACACATTCATTGAACGTTATTGATAGGTCAGTATTCACAGGACATAGATATCCTGTACCTTTCGCTTATCAGAGTGCAGTTGAGGCACAAATTAACCAGATGCTTGAAGATGGGATTATTGAGCACTAACAGTCCGTATGTTAATTCTTTGATAACGGTACCCAAGACCGACGGCACTGTTCGTATTTGTTTAGACGCTCGTTTGGTTAACAGTAGAATTAGTTCAGATCAGCTGAAATCTATGTCAATAGAGGAATTAATGCAAACATTTGAGGGGAAGAAGTATTTCACTTGTGTAGATTTGAGTTCCAGTTTTTGGCAAGTGCCACTTATGTACGAAGATAGACCATTTACAGCTTTTAGTCATAAATATAACCTTTATCAATTTTGTAGAACACCTTATGGGTTAAAGAGTAGTTCAGCAGCTTTAATTAGGGCTTTAAACATCGCATTAGGGGATGACACAGGAGAGTTTGTAACCATTTACATAGATGATATGGTAATTAGTTCACGCTTTTTTGAGGAGCATCTACGTCATTTAGATATAGTTTTTCAGAGGTTAGATCAGGCAGGGTTCACTTTGAAGCGGTCTAAGTCGTCATTCTGTCAGTCAGAAGTGACATTTTTAGGTCATAGAGTGTCGAGTAGAGGTGTAACACCAGAAGAAAGTAGGGTTAATAAGATACTTAACGCAGAGGTGCCACAGAATGTTAAATAGTTAAAAACTTACCTGGGAATTTGCAACTTTTTCAGGAGGTTCGTTCTTAAATACTCTGGGTTGGTAGAACCATTCAGGGAATTGCTTAAAAGTGGGACTCGGTGGAGATGGGAGTCCAAGCATGATCAGGCTTTTAGAGCGCTGAAGGAAGGTTTTGAGAAAGCTGTAGTGCTGAAATATCCGTTAAAAGATAAGGAATATGTGGTTATGACAGATGCTTCACATATAGGCATTGCTGGAGTATTATGTCAGAAAGATGATGAGGGTAATCTGTGCATTGTATCTTTAGCCTCGCGAGGACTGACAGCAGCGGAGAAAAGATACACGATTACTGAGTTAGAGCTTTTAGGTATTGTTTTCAGTTTAGGAAAATTTAGAATGTATTTAGTAGGGGGGAAATTTGAGATCCACACAGATCACCATGCATTACTGTATATGAGGACTTGTAAACTCAGTTCTAACAGAGTTAGTAGGTGGATTCTTGCTCTGCAGGATTACGAATTCACAGTAAAATAATATTAATGGTAAAGATAACATTCTTGCAGACATGCTATCGAGGGACACTAATTTATGTAGGGATTATCCTGTGGTTAAAGCAGAGGACGGTATTTTAATATGTGCATGTGTGGACAGTAGCAACAGGGCATCGTTACAGACACTGAGAAATATGCTAGTGGAGCAACGTGATGACGTTAAGTTAAAGGAGCCACTGGCTAGGTTGGAAATAGGTGAAGAAGAGTATGTGAAAGTAGGACGGTTCACGTACAAGATGCAGGATGGGCTTCTTGCAAGGAAATGTAGGAATAATCGGTGGGCAATATGTGTTCCTGCCACTTTGCGGGAGGAGCTAATTTGGTTCATTCATAGGGAATTAGGACACTTTGGTGCTGCCAAGGTCTTCTATGAAATTGGTCGTGACTTCATTTGGAGTAAAATGGGAAGGGACGTTAGGAGGATTTTAGCTAAGTGTGACACCTGTCAAAGGAGTAAATATCCAGTTAAATATTTAGTGGGGGAGAGATCTGCAGTTCTCACCAGTAGTCCCGGCGAACTACTGTGTGTGGATTTATTTGGCCTGATCGTTTAAGGACAGTACGGCTACGAGTACATTTTTATAGTTATTGACGCTTTTAGTAAGTATGTCAAGCTATATCCGCTAAGGAAAGCCACGGGACTAGCGTGTAGCCGTCTGATCATTAATAAGTATGTACCTGAGTTTGGCATTCCTCTCAGGATACTATCTGACAGTGGACCACAGTTTACTGCAAAGAAATGGAGAACCAGTATGCAGGAAGCTGGTATAACACACGTTCATTCCTCTGTAAGGTACCCTCAGGGTAATTCTGCAGAGCGTCCATTAAGGGAAGTGGCTCGTCTTTTTCGGACTCTAGTGCATGACAAGCATGCGGCCTGGGTTGGACATCTTCCCAAGGTCGAGACTTGGCTGAATTCTGTCCAGCATGAGAGCACGAAATTGACGCCATACGAAGTTCACTTCGGAAAAAGACCACAAAATGAACTAGCGAGGGTGTTGGGATTAAATGAGGGTAAGCAACCGGGGATGGATTACATTGTCCAGTTGGCGAAACAGAATTTATCTAAGTCAGCACAAAAGAGAATTCGCCAACAAAAAGAAACTAAATTTGACCTATTCGAGCTGGGAGTCAGAGTCTTACTTAGAGTGCCGAAACAGTCAAATAAGCTAGAGAAAGTCATGTCCAAGTTCTTTTTATCTCTACGAGGGCCCATTTATAGTTTCCAAACGTATTGGCAAAACAGCATATGTGCTGGAGAATAGTAAGGGAAACAGATTATACGGGACGTATAATATACATAGTCTCCGAAAGTATGTGTCATAAAGTAAGGATGTTTAGCTGGCGAGCCAGCCTATCAAATGAGTAAGTGTGGTATTTGGTGCGTGGGAGGAGATGGTCTTCCAGGCAGGCGTATCACAAGTCACACAGGGGGGTAGTATGTAAGTAAATGAGAGTTTTTAAGGTACAGGGAAATATGACGGGATTGTCGGATGCTGTTGGGCACTAAATTGTCTCGATGCACCAAGGCCATTTTGGCAGCGCTGATGGGTTCCCATTTATCTCCAAGAGATGGGGGAGCGCTTGTATAGGGCTTGTTAGCTTAAGGCGTCCACGAGATAAAAGATGGGCCATCAGAATGCGAGACAGTCCTTCATGAAACTCATACATATCAGCACACGTGATTTCTGTTTACGGCCTCGCCATGTAAGATTTGTAAGTGTGTAATTTAAGATAATTTGTACAATGGTATTATTTGTGTGAGGAGAAATGGTCTGTGTTGAGAACTAGTATTAAGTAGAATATGGTTAACGGGAACTTAACAAGACAGGGCGATTACGGCACAGAAATATTTGGTGTTATATGTAATGCGCACTTACTGTTTTTTTTTTCAGAAGTCAATCTTAATTTAATCTACTTTAAAGAGAGATTAAGTATTATGGTCACGAGGCGCTGCCACAATAGTGTGATCGTGTGCTCAGTGATAAGTGGAATTAAATGTCACCATAAGGAGGGGACCTCCAGTGAAATTAGGAAGTTCTATGGTGATATAAATATATCAGA
This sequence comes from Meconema thalassinum, assembly GCA_946902985.2. Taxonomy (NCBI): domain Eukaryota; kingdom Metazoa; phylum Arthropoda; class Insecta; order Orthoptera; family Tettigoniidae; genus Meconema; species Meconema thalassinum. The sequence continues at coordinate 412,894,948 of OX336393.1, forward strand.
ACACCTTCAATGCGTGTGATATGACATCATAAATACATAGTGCTCACACATTAATTATGTCTATTTCTCCAACAGAGAGAAATTTGAGAGGCGGAAATATCCGTGGAACACTATTCCATATGTAAAACATTGGACTGGTTGCAAAGTGCAATCCATAGTGACAACAAACTTTGACGCAAAGTGCGTGAAGAAAAATTATGAGTGTATATATCTGTAATTTAGGGTGATTTCATTTATGTAATATGTATTTTGGATGGGGTTTATTAACGTGTCTGGGATAATCGGATAATGGACCGTCGTCACGGTAAATCATCCGATATTCCGAGGCGAATATGTAACGTGTTTTTCGAGGGGTTTTATGCAACTGGCATAAGTCAGTAGGAAGCCATTCTATATTTATTTACGCGGCAAATTGTTCAGCCAAGAGAATTTTTCATGTTAATTTATTATTATTATTAATTTATTATAATTATTATTAAGGTGCCGGCCCCGTGGTGTTGGGGTAGCGCGCCTGCCTCTCACCCGGAGGCCCCGGGTTCGATCCCCGGCTCCGTCAGGGATTTTAAAACTGACGTGAGGGTTGGAACGGGGTGCACTCAGCCTCGTGAGGACAATTGAGTAGCTGTCTTACAGTGAGACAGCGCCCCGATCACGAATACCAAGATTAACGGCCGAGGGGACCCGACGCGCTGATCACGCGTCACCCCAATATCTGCAGGCCAAATGGCTGGGCAGCGGTCGCTTGGTCGGCCTTAGCCCGTCATGGGCTGGATAGTGCCAGGGGGGGGGGGGATTATTAAGGTATTTTCGGAGCATTTTATAAAAATTATTAGCATTCAGATAGGTTTTCTATGTCTTAGAAAACGCTATCAAGCAAATTATTACGAACGACGATATCATAGAAAATTATGTGATTACGGAATTTTACGGAGTTTTCGTCAGTTAGGGTATATCGAGAGACGTGACTCACTGGGATTTCAAGTACAAGCTGATTCCTGTCGAGAAGTATTACGCAAGGCTGGGTCGCAAGGTCTAGAAAAGGCGAATTGTTGGAACGGAAATCGACTTCTCCCTCTCGCGCGCCGAGTGTAATGAGGCAGAGGAGGGGAACTAGCGGCGTGCTCAGCCAATCAGTGAGGACGACGTAAGCTGGAAGACGGTACCGTGGTGGGGGAGCCAACAGGTGCATATATCGTTCGACGCGCCGTGAAACGTGGACAATCTGTATAGTTCTTGCCGAGTACGCTCGCACGCGGGAGTCGCTCCGATGTTCCGTGGAACGTGGACTATCTGTGTAGAACTTGCGGAGTACGGTTGCAAGTGCGTGTCGCTCCGATGTTCAGTGGAGTTGAAGACTAACTTTTGCAAAACTTAACCAGTGCGGTTGTACGAGTGTTTGGGTCCGAGGTACGGACCATAGAATTATCTAGTCTACCAGAATATCATCAAATTTCGACGAAGATGACGACATCCAGGAGACTGTGGGAAGCTCACAGCATCATCAAGTACGAGGGAAATGCTTTGGCAATTTCCAGTGGTAAGCGCAAATGACGCAGAAATACGCAATCTCTCATTTTCTTTGTTTTACATTTCATATTTCAGTAACTTCATAGCTTGGAAATAAGAGTAAAATCAATTTATCAGACTCCGTTTTCACGTAATTTTCTATCGGTAATATTCAAATCACAACGCTCCAATTTAAATTTTGTACTTATTATTATTATTAATTTTGCTATACTTGTTTTATATAATAAATTCATTTCTTTTACAATGCAATCTTTGCTTTCAGTAGGTAGCATTAGATATAGACCAATTCCTTCTCCTGATACAATTGTTTGTTGGGTTAATGATCAAATCATACCACGATCTGAGTGAATAGAGTCTTGAAGGTGTTCTGCCAGAGCTAGACGTTGTTAAATACAAATTTAGATTTCAACATTGCGTTGAGGTCTTGGCGCCCATTAAAACAACATAGCTTAGGCAAAGGTAAACAGTTACATTTATCTCCCAACAGTGTGGGCTGTCAAAAGGTTACATTTGTACGCTCAACGTGGAGCAAAGTAAATACCGTTTCACTTGTCATCCCAGCCTAAGCCAGACGGTTACAGAGCTTCAAGGTTGTTTGAGCCCGAACTACGGTGTTGTCAAGGCTCTTTGTATCCATGCGCTTAGGTCTGTCAGAGCGTATGTTCTTGACGAAGCGATAAGTGGCGACAGGATTATGGTCGCTGTTAACATCCGCCCCAGGGTAGGTTTTGACAGCTTTCACCTATCTTTTCAGATGACTTTTGAAGAGAATAAAGTCTATCTGATTCCTGACAATATGACCTTCACAATCTGCAGGAGACGTCCATGTATACAAGCGCCGGGGATGTAGCTTGAAAAAGGTATTAATAACAGCGAGCTGTTGTTCTGAACAAAACTGAACTATTTGATCACCTCTGGTATTCCTCTCGCCAAGGTCATATTGTCCAACAATTCCATCCTCAGCACCGAGACCTATCTTAGCATTGAAATCACCGAGGACAACAGTTACCTCCCCTTTCTTAAAAGGGACAATGCCTCCTCTAGAATGGAATAGAATTCTTCTACCAATTCGTCTTCCTTATCGCCAGGCCTGGATAATATTCATAGGACGATGGGAAGTTTGCAGTTTAAGAAACATGAATGACATTGATGACAGACTTCAGCAGATCAGACGAGAGGAGCACAGCTACTCCATATTGATGTTGAGGATCATTACCACCAGAGTAATACAGAACTCCATGAGTAGTTTTTTTTGTGTTCCTGACCCATGCCATCGAACTTCTAAGGCCCAAAATCTAGATTTCCAAGTGTTGCATTTCTGATTCAACGTTTGCAAGTTTCCCAGCCATATATAGACTTCGCACATTCCATGTGGCAATTCTTGTTCTTTCGTTGTAAATTTGAAACTTATCACTACTTGACCTCGGGGGGATTCTTGGCACCCTCTCCCCACTTAAGGGGGGGGGGCGGACTGAGGGCCATTTCTTTAGTAACTGTAACCATAATCATATTGAAATATTTGGAAAGATAGCTCAGTAGGACTTCTGTGCCGCAGTGTGAGAACTGTGGAGGATGCTAGAGCTGCGCTTCTCACATCCATTGTAGTACCACTAATGAAGTCCTACTTCATGTGCCACTGCACGGTACTGTTGGAGTTGCTGCCCTCCATTTAGCCCTGGACAATTAATTAGGCTGCCTCTTCCATCAGTCCCACCGTACTGAAGTCCATCTTTTCCGCCGCTGGAAGAAAGCGTGAAGAAGAGAGGAGAAGACTGGACAAGGGTGGAGGCTGAGAGATGGTGGGAAGACTGAAGACGTCGGAGAGGCTTGTTTTCCAAACAGACCCGGCCAGTGGCTGGAAACTGTGTAAGATGATGATGATTGAAGGACGGAAACATTATAGTTAAAGTTTGTAAACTACTTCATTTCAAGAAATCTGAAATGGTACCGTAGTCTGTTTGACAGTTTTCTCTACAGAAAGTGAAACACACAAGGACCTGAACGCTTCGAGGTTCACTAAGTGATTTTAAGGAAGACATGGAACACTCGATAGAAAATTCTGCAGCGCTTCACAAGATGCAATGGCTTGTGGAAGAGTAAGCAATGGTTCATTACATTGTTCTTGTCCTTCTTCATCCTCTTCTTCTCCTTTATTTACCACCTGGATTCCCTGAATTTCCTCCACAATTGTTTCATCCATGAGTTCAGATAAAACAAGGATTTCATCATCAACCGAAAGGTATTCTTCCGCTGCTGGAACATTCTCATTCTCACCAAGCTGTTCGCCGTAATTAGAAAGTGATAAATTACCGTATACAATGTTACTAGTGTCAATCAATACTTGTCTATACTGTATATGAACATAGTGTCCTGTGCAGGTACATGTTTCTGGACTTAAAGGCTCCCTTCAACAGTCTTATATATCTATAACACATCACTTAAATCTAAAACATTGAATATACATTTCCAAGAAACACATTAAAAACATTCACTGTTGAAGAAAACTTCAAAAGATGTTAAAATAATTAACAAGAAGTTCCGTAACGAACTAAAGAGCCTACTTTTCTTAAAATTTAAGATTCAAGCCAATGATTAATCTATATGGATCTGTCTAGAATAATGACGAAATTAAGTTGGTAATATCGAAATTCCTAATTAGTTCGAAATACTGTATATCTGGCATAATGTAGCCTAATAGAGAACTACAGTTGGCAGCCCTGGTGACTAAATATATTCTTAGTTCCATCTCTTAAGGTACAGAATACAAAATTTGGTTGAAGTCCAATGGATAGCATGGACGTTACATGCAGTTAAACATTGGATCTAACAGCGTGCATAAAATCATGTTGGCAACAATGTCATACATGTATTGGTCAGAAATAATCTGAAATAATACGATCTATTGTTGTACCAATTTTGAATGAAATCCATTAGTTAGTATAGAAGTTACATGCATTTTAAAATTGGACCTATCAGCAGGCTTATAATCATGTTGGCGGCACTGGCGTAGGCCTATATTAGTTACTCCAAATTTATCTAGAATGCCAGGAATTATATGTGTGCAAAGTTTAGAGCTATTGGCTTGCATACTTTCTGATATATTGATATTAGGGTAACAAAAATAGAGACAGAATTTATTAACAGTTGGCAGCCCTGGGTACTCTTATGAATCGGCATAGTCATATCTGTTATGGTACACATAGCACACACGAAATGTGGTTGAAATCCAAATGATAGTATAGAAGTTACATGTATTTAAATTTGGACCTCTCAGCAGGCTTAGAATCATGTTGGTAGCATTGACGTATATAAGTTACTCCCAATTAATATAGAATGTCAGGTACTATACGTGTGCATTGTTTAAAGATGTCGGCTTGCATACTTTCTGATATATCGGTATTTGGATTTTTTAGAAATTGAGAGCATTTATTAACAGTTAGCAGCCCTGGTGGCTCTTCAGAATAGGCTCAGTCATATCTGTTTATGTACGCATAGCATATACGAAATTTGGTTGAAATCCAATTGATAGTGTAGAAGTTATATGCTTTTAAAATTTGGACCTATCAACAGGCTTATAATCATTTTGGCAACACTGCCATGTATGGCCTCCTGGAAATTTAATTGCAATATTATTATCTATACGTGTGCCAATTTTGAAATAGCTCCCCTTCATACCTTCCAGGATATCCAACATGGAGCTCAAATTTCAATTGCGATTTTTCAGCAGTTGGTAGCACTGACATCATTTTCAAATATGGCCGTGAGATATTCAGGTATAGATCTTTACTCGTACCAAATTTTGTTTCGATTGCTGCAGCCGTTTAGGAGTTGATAGGGGGGGACACACACACAACCAGACAGACAGACAGAAGGACAGACAGACACACATTTGCCCGATCTCATAAGTCTACTTTTTCCTCATTTTTGCAAAATGTGAAGAGTAGGCTAAAAATTACTTATCATTGATAATATATTAAAAACATTGAACATTTTTGGAAAAATAATATTGCTCTATTGTTCTTGTTGTTAAGTAACTGAAAAACTTGCATTTCTCCTTTCAAAGACAAGGTTTTCTCAGGGAGATGTTGAGAAAAAATCCCAGTCTCGTCAGCGTTATAGATATCTTCTGGTGTGCGTTTCTTTCATTGAATTACTTGGCCAATGATTGACGTCAACTGTCGCAGAAGACTTCTCTACTCCTTGAATTGATTAATAAGTTATTCCATGATGATCTCTAAACCTAATAAGCCACCCATTGCTGGCTCTAAAGTTGACTACACCCAGCACACTAGCTTGGGCACAAAGTACAGTAGTGGCCCATTAATTGGAATATTCAGGGCTCTTTTCTCATTGAACCACCTCAACGTTGCTGTATGTTGCAGTTTTCATGCGGTTTCTTTCAGGATTTACAGCATTTGATTTTAATGTTTCCTCGATCTCTTTTCTCTTCCTCCAAAACGTACCACTGTCGATTGCAAAAGGCCGTATTTTCTTGCTATGTCTGTTTGTTTCATTCCCCAATCTATTTAATTAATTTCTGCTGTAGACTTATTTGTTTCCGGGAGCGTGAAGCCATAGCGTATAGAAGAGAAAGTGACGCGACTTGTGGAGTTTGTATGGTCCAGCCGCTAGGTGGCTCTAGCGTCTGCTAGCGCTGAGTGAGGACGGTATCAATACAAGCAGTTGAATGTTACTTTTCAGTAACTGAATGTTATCAGCTTACACTACGTTGTATTAGACAAGATGATTCAAATATAAAATTCTCCGCACTGAGTATATACAACGCTAACGTCCGTTGTGTTAATTATGAAACATCAGATTGCGTCATAGGTTCATATAATAAGGAAATAAACCATTCTGACGGGGGTCAAAATGTAACTGAATGTGTGAAAATCGTAAAGCTACAGACCATTCACTACTGCACAAATAAAGTAAATATAATATAATACAGTATAATGACAAACTCACCCATATAACTTATAGCTCTCAGTTGTCCGAAGCTTTGGACAGCTTACGCGATGATTTTCCAGACTTAGAAGTTGACTGCTCTTTCCTAATTTCTTTCGTACGAAAGAAAAAGCGCACTTCATGAAATGAAAAACTAGTTTTCCAATAAGGTCCAGTTTATGTTCCATACACCATCAAAAAATCACGGCCCTAAAACAATCTCATCAATGCTGTCCTAACACTCATAAAATATATCAACCCACAAATTTGAAAGGGAAGATAATTCCATTTCAACGACTACTTCGACCTGTAAAAGAATGTTGAAGACACTGTCAGACGGTTGAGTTAGGTAAGTAAGGGCATTTATTGTGCCAAAGTCCTTTATATTAGTGAAAGTTGCAGCTGTTGTGTCCGACGGCCTTTTCACTTTGAAGGGTTGTTGCACACTTCACACAGCTGATCCCTTTCCTTAGTTGCTTGACAATATACCCGGCTAGATAGTGTGGGAGTGCACCAGGCTTCAAACTCCATCTCATTCTCGCCATTTCGACTGTCTTTCCTAAAGGATTACGAGGCACACAGGCAATTGAAATGGAACACACGTTTAATGTACTTGACATTTACTACAACAGAACTGAACGAACAAGGTGATACAACATTCTTTTTATACACACCAAAACAAAAACAAAAGAGAAACATATCTCTATGGACCAGGTTTATAATTAACAGTGTGACCAACACAAACCATGGCCACATATTTCAACACACCTCCTTAAACCTGTGGGAGTAGAGGACATGATTTAAGACCCAAGTCTTTACAAAAATAAATATGCTTAGGCTTAGGAAGAGGCTTTGTTAGGATGTCTGCACACATTTTTGAAGTCTCCTCATATTTGATGCATATGGCATTAGAATCCAAACCATCTCTAGTATGTAATGGAGGACCACAGATCGACGAGTAGTGTGAGTAGGATGATACAGGATTTGGGATGGGAAAGTCTGGCTGATAGACGTTCAAGAGCAAGACTAGGGGGTATTTTCTTAGCTTACAAGGGGGAAATTGCATGGGAAGATATTCATGAGAGATTGGGAAAGGAAAGTTCATATATGGGCAGATACAGTCATTGTTGTAAATTGAAATTAAGTCAGTGGAAAAGTAACTGGGGCAAATATTCGTTCATTGGGAGGGGGGAAATAGAATGGAACAGTTTGCCAGGGGGCATTTTCAGCCCTTTGCCTTCTGATGTTGGTAAATTTAAGGAGTTGGTGAAAAAGCACCAGATTAAGAGGCAGTGATGAACGGTGCATAAGTTGAAGCAATGAAAGAAAGTGTAAATGTTTAGTATTTTATGTTTATTTCTGTTATTAGAATGATTATTTTTACGATTACCGGTTTCTTCTCTTAGCAACTATTACTTATTTTCTAATTAGTCCTAATTTTCTAAAATTTTTGTGGTTGTGAATTGTTTTGTGTATTTATTGTAATTTGCCACCATGGACAGTGTCCACATTTGCAAATAAACCATGTATGCATGTATGTATAGTGATATTTAGTGTCAATATGTTTGGTCCCATTATGGTGGAATGGATTTTTTGCCAGTTTTTGAGCTGATTGACTATCACTCAATAATATGATGGGTGACTTGAGATCTATAAAGTTAGACAAAACACGTTTCAACCAAACAGCTTCTCTTACACCTTCACTCAGTGCAACATATTCTGCTTCAGTAGATGATAAGGAAATGCATTTTTGCTTTTGAGCCCCCCATGATACAGCACCCCCTGCCATTTTGAACACAAAACCACTGTATGATTTTCGGTCATTGCTATCATTAGCCCAGTCAGCATCAACAAATCCCATGAATTGACCTCCATTCCTGACATACTTAAGTGACAAGTCTTTTGTGCAATTTAAATAACGCAGCACTCGCTTTGCAGCAGACCAGTGAGATTCATTGTAACAATGATTAAATTGACTGAGATATGATATTGCATAGCTTATATCTGGACGCGTGCAAACACTTAAATACATGAGCGAACCTATGAGTTCTCTATAAGGAAGATCACTAGTTTCTGTATCAGAAACACCAAGATTTGGTTTGTTTTCCAAGGGAGTACCAATGGGACGTGCATCGTGCATACCATATTTCTTTGCAATCTCACTGATGTACTGCTCTTGGCTAAGATACATTGTACCATTCTTCTTATCTTGCCTTACTTTAATACCTAAAATATAAGAAATTGGCCCAAGATCTCGTACCTTAAATTCTTTATCAATACAGGTCTTCAATGACTTGATCTCAGACTCATCATTATAAGCCACAATGAAATCATCCACATATAATGCAATAATTACCATACCTTGGGCTTGTTTCTTAAAGTACACACAGGGTTCATCAGCACAATTTTTGTAACCCAATTTGACAAGAAGAGAGTGAGCTCGCTCATTCCACAAACGAGAAGATTGTTTTAAGCCATAAATAGATTTTTTTAACTTGCAAACTTTATGCTCTGAACCTCTCTTGACAAAATTTTCTGGCTGATACATGTAGATCTCTTCATCTAACTTTCCATTGAGGAAAGCAGATTCAGCATCCCAATGTACACCTTCAGATCTGTTTGGACAGCCAAGGCAAGCAGCATCCTTAACGTGCTGTGTCGAACAACAGGAGAGAAAGTTTCTGTAAAATCTACTCCGTACCTTTGGGTGAAGCCCCTGGCCACAAGTCTGGCTTTATACCTTTGAATGTTACCATTAGAGTCTCTTTTTACTTTGAAAACCCACTTACTACTGACAACATTCTTGCCCTGGGGTTTATCAACTAGATCCCATGTGTCATTTATCTGAAGTATCTCCATTTCTCTTTTCATAGCCTGCTCCCACTTAACCGTATCAGGCATGGACAGTGCCTCCTTAACTGTGCTAGGTTCAGAGTCATCAGTGAGAGTCAAGTATGTCACATAGTCTGACATGTCTACAGGCTTTTGTTGGCGCCTAGGATACCTTTGATTACCTTCGGCATCCCACTCCATTGGCTCATTGACGATGGTGGCAGAGCCCACAGAATCACTGCAGTCTGAATCTGTTCCACTAGGGACATAGCTTAAATTAGCTGAGTCAACAGTCTCAGCCACACCAGCACTGCTAATGGGCGATACGCTTTCAAGTTCCGAAATGCACTCTGCCCCATCCCCTGAGTTGTCGGGTTCTGCCTCACTGTCAGTGGGAACTGAGATCTGCAACATTGCAGGTTCATTAATCTGCAAGGATGAACCAACATTACCTGGAGACACATCAGACACCTCCTGGAACACATCTTCAAAGAACTGTGCATCCCTGGACTTAACAAGTTGATGAGTAACAGGATTCATGAATCTATAGGCTTTACTGTCCTCACAATAACCACAGAAAATGTGTTTTTCACTTTTAGGATCCAACTTGTTTCTTCTTTGATCAGGGACATGAACTTGTGCTACACAACCAAAAATTCTTAGATGCTCCATATTGACCTTGTTACCAGTCCAGATCTCCTCTGGAACTTTACCTGGAATTTTTCTGGTTGGGGACCTGTTTACAAGATAGGCTGCTGTATTTATTGCTTCAGCCCACATGCGTTTATCTACTTTAGACTCGCTCATCATGGCTCTACATTTATCAAGCAATGTTCTACTCATGCGTTCAGCTACACCATTCTGCTGTGGAGAATAGCTAGTTGTAGTTTGATGCTGAATACCTTCTGATTTAAGTAGCCTCTCAAAAGCTTTGCTACAAAATTCACCACCATTATCAGTGCGTAGGACCTTAATAGATCTTTCACACTGATTCTCAACCTGTGCCTTGAAATCAATAAAGCAATCCAAAACATCACTTTTCTTAGCAAGGAAATACACAAAAACCTTTCTAGAATGATCATCAATGAAAGTCAAGAAATAGCGAGCATTGCTCCAAGATGGAACTGGCATAGGCCCACATAAGTCTGAATGAATAAGATCTAGCTTATTTTTACATACAGTTTTACTCTTACTTGACTTAAATGGTTGTCTAGCTTGTTTACCTTCAGCACATGAAAAACAGTTTTTAAAACCATTATCTGAGAAATTAAGTCCATGAGTGAGACTATCTCTTAACAACTTCATACTGTGGTTGTTAAGATGGCCTAGTCGTTTATGCCATAAATATTCTGAGTCCTCTGAACAAATATTGGCTTGACCACTGAGAGCATTGACTTGGTAAACACCCCCCACATTACTTGCAGTCAGTGCTACATTACCTGTAGCAACAAAGTTTTCACTATCATAAACTTCACAAGTATTGTCGGTGAATACCACAGCATAACCCTTTTGAGTAGCAGCAGACAGAGATAAAAGATTAGCAGTGAGACCAGGAACATATTCTACATTGGACAAGGTTTGTGAAATACCATTTTCTAATTGAACAGTTACATTACCAGATCCTTGGCCATACAATTTTTTATTGTTTGCTGTACTGATCTCCAGATTAGGACCAGCAGTGAAGTTCACCATCGCAGTCTTGCTTGAACTCATATGCTTAGTAGCACCAGAGTCAATGAACCAGGCCCCTGTAGAGGCCCTTGCACTTAATGCCTGTCCATCGGTCGCCAGCATCATCTTGTCTTTCTTCGACTTCTGTTGAGTTGAGCTCTGCATCTCCTCTTTCCTGCAATCCCGCTTCCAGTGTCCTGGCTTCTTGCATTTCCAGCAGAAGGGCTTCTTCTTCGTCTTGTCTTCTCGTGAAAACAGAACAGAATCCTTGGATGGCTTGGAAGTACTTTTCCCACTCCAAGTAGTATCTTGTAGCAACTTGGTTCGGACTGTGTCTGCAGTAAGGTCTGTTCCGGAACTTTCCAGAGCCATAATCATAGGCTGAAACTCATCTGGTAGACCTTTCAGCATAAGAGCTGCCACAAACTCGTCGTCCAGTGCCTTATTCATAGACGCAAGTTGCTGAGCAAGTCCCATAACCTCACTAACATACTCTTCCATCTAGGTTATGAACATTTTATCATACTAATTGATAATTTATCTGATCAAACGGAAATAACATCATATTCCCATTCGGGAATGTTCATAACCTATTTGGATTGCCAAGGTAAGGTTTTTGTTTTATGAAAGGGAGCTTGACTTCCGTAGCACATTGGCATCACTCGTGACGTCAATACTACTTGTATTTTGTGTCTTGTGATGGCCTTCTCAGTATGTGCTAGCCATGCGTATTGGTGAGGTGTGTCTGTACCAACTGACGAGCCCAGCGGCACACCGGGGCGAAACGCTGGCATTTTATGTTTGATCTAGCCGGACCAATTTTATCATACTAATTGATAATTTATCTGATCAAACGGAAATAACATCATATTCCCATTCGGGAATGTTCATAACCTATTTGGATTGCCAAGGTAAGGTTTTTGTTTTATGAAAGGGAGCTTGACTTCCGTAGCACATTGGCATCACTCGTGACGTCAATACTACTTGTATTTTGTGTCTTGTGATGGCCTTCTCAGTATGTGCTAGCCATGCGTATTGGTGAGGTGTGTCTGTACCAACTGACGAGCCCAGCGGCACACCGGGGCGAAACGCTGGCATTTTATGTTTGATCTAGCCGGACCAATTTTATCATACTAATTGATAATACTCTTCCATCTTCTTGTAGTGCTTTAATTTAACTTTGCACAATTTCTTCAAGATGACGATCCGCCGATTCACTCCTTTATCTGAGTAGGCCTTTTCAAGAGCTTCCCAGACTTCCTTCGCGGTCTTACAAGGCATGACGATTGGGAAAATTGATTTATCCACCATGAGGTTAAGTCTGGCCCTAGCCCGACTTTCGTCTTTTGCTTTCTTCGCAGATGTTGTAGTATCTCCATCCGGGTAGCCAATTATACAGCTCCACAGATCTTCGAGTCTTAGGACGTTTTCCATCTCGAATCGCCATTCCACGTAATTTAGACTACCTCGCAGCTTATCTATAGCCGGTAACGAGGTGCTGGTTGCAGACATGTTGAATTTCGCTACGTAGCCGAATTCACAGTTCATATAACAATCAGTCTATCATACGCACTTTATATTCGCACGGTGGAATCGTGGCTGGGCCCATAACCTAAAGGATTACGAGGCACACAGGCAATTGAAATGGAACACACGTTTAATGTACTTGACATTTACTACATCAGAACTGAACGGACAAGGTGATACAACATTCTTTTTATACACACCAAAACAAAAACAAAAGAGAAACATATCTCTCTGGACCAGGTTTATAATTAACAGTGTGACCAACACAAACCATGGCCACATATTTCAACATTTCCTTCTATAATGAAAGTGTCCGTTTTTATAAGGAAATTATCGGAGCAATGTTTGTCACATAGCCTGCATATGACTTACTAGACAATTTAATGTCTTTCCTCGGAATGGCCTTAGCCCATTTAAATAAATCATCTTCGGCTTTTGGAGGTCTAAAAAAGTGCCTACCTGTTGCAGATGACTTGTCGTATCCAGATCGGCACCCGGGAACAAAACAACACGGCATATTCACTTACACAGTTTTGTTTGACGAATCTTACCAGGTTATAATTCACTCGACAGCACAAACGTAAAGAAATAAGTGTAAAGGCTTACAAATAATAAACACACCAGTGTCATAACGTATGTATTATTTCACTATCGCTTCTTGATCGCATACACTTCAACACCAAGAAATAAGGACTAAACACGGCAGCATTTCCATGTTTTCAAACTCGCGAGCGCTTAGAAAGTGTCTCCAGCCAGCCACAACCAACCGCTGCGCAGTCTACCGGCGGGCGCAGCAACTATCCATACTAAAGATACGGCAAACTTGGGAGTCGGCACACTTTCTCTTCTAAACGCTATGGCGAAGCCATGCTGTCAAAAATAGTGTACGCACAGTACGGAAAAGAGCACTTCGTAACACCTGCACTACCTCTTCAGAGCGAAACACGACTGCTGCGATGACAACAGTCACTGGAATGTACGACACTGTGTCAAAACAAGGTACAATAACGAGGGCGCTACGATTTCAAACAGCTATTCCACAGCTGTTATCGTTTAAATCCTAAAGGGATGCATTCCATATAGACCTTGGAATTCTATCCCTGCTGAATCCAGAGTTGCACAATAAACCTTCACCACTGTACAGTAATCGCTTGCTTCCTTTGCTTACACAATTGGAAAACTTGTTCTTCATATCACAGTTACAGATGGTTCTGATTATTTTGGGGCATAAATTATCGTAGTACAGAAAAGATGTTCGTCGGAGGGAATCGTTGCATTGAGAAAAAAATAACATTGTATCAATAGGATTTATGCCAGGACCTCAATATTTTATCGTCATAAGGGGGATTATCATTATAATGATTATCGTTCTATGGAGATTTCACTGTACTCGTGTAGCGTCGTCGTTCAGGCAGAAGTCACTAAGTCAAAAATTGGCTGTTTGGAGTTAGGTGCAAAACCATACAAACGAAATGACGCTCTACGTAAGGAAATCCTCTCATAAGAACTCACTATGTTCCATTGCAAACTGAATTCACTATTTTCACTAAGTGTGTTTTGTCATAAAATAATTAGTAAAAAGGGTTTACTAAATACAGTTCTAAACTCCAAATTGATGGGAGAAGAAACAAACACCGACATCCATTGGTCACAACCGGAAACAGACAGTTATATTCAAAAAAGTACATTTGACTTGTACGGTATACAAAAACAAAAGAAGTACACTATGAGAAATACAAAAACAAAAGAAACACACTATGAGAATTTGTGAAAGCAAACTCACACTTCCCCCCATTCACAAATAGCAAAAAAAAAAAAAAAACCTTAAAACAAAAAAAAACAAAAAAAATACATAACTAGCCTCACACTAACAACAAACATTTGCATATCATTCCTTGTATGGTAGCAAAGGGCAACATACAGGTCATGATCTGGGCTAAAATACAGACATGGATCACATTTGCTTTGATTTAAGCCTAGCTTGACAAGTTGTGCAGTGATACAATTGTGCCAATCTTTACCAGCTTGACATAAACCGCAAATACTCTTGTTGAGTTTCAGCATATGTTCTGGGTATTCTACACTGCGAAAACCTTCTGGTTGATTTACAAATACAGTTTCCTTAATTTTGCTATTAAGGTATGCCGATACAATGTCCAAATGACAATTATCCCATTCAAGCTCTACTCCTATGGCTATAAGGGTCCTAATAGTTTTCCTTTTTACCACAGGACTGTAGGATTCAAGGAAATCTGTACCCTTTATCTGACTGAAACCTTGAGCTACTAAACGTGCTCTATACCTAAGTACTTCACCTTCTTGGTTTCGTTTAGTTTTATACACCCATTTGGTGCCTATGACAGTCTTGCCACCTGAATCTTCTGCAAGTGTCCACACATTATGTTTTTCCAAGAGGGCAATCTCTTGGTTCATTGCCTCAAACCATTTATCTTTGTCATCTCGTGAGGTGGCTTCTTGAAAAGACACCGGATCGTTATATTCTGACCTCAACATGACAATGCGACATTTGACCTTGACTTCATTACAACACACTCACTTACTGGGACGTTTTCTCTCTCTACTCGACCTGCGTAATACTGTGTGTTCAGGCTGTAATGGAGAGTCTATTACGACATCAGAATCTGACAAAGAGGCATCACTATCACTTGTTACAGAATTTTCATTTCCTGATTCGGCTACTTCGTGTTCAAACACGTCACCTCCACAATCTTTCTGCTCGACAAACACTTCTCCAATTGTTCTAGGTTCACAATCTATCTGAGTTACAGGTTTTTCCTGGGCTTTTACAGAAAACGGAAATACATCTTCAACAAATTCTACATTCCTGGATTTAATGACACATTGTAACGTGTTTTTCGAGGGGTTTTTATGCCACTGGCATAAGTCAGTAGGAAGCCATTCTATATTTATTTGCGCGGCAAATTGTTCAGCCAAGAGCATTTTTCATGTTAATTTATTATTATTATTAATTTATTATAATTATTATTAAGATATTTTCGGAGCATTTTATAAAAATTATAAGCATACAGATAGGTTTTCTATGTCTTAGAAAACGCTATCAAGCAAATTATTACGAACGACAATATCATAGAAAATTATGTGATTACGGAATTTTACGGAGATTCGTCAGTTAGAATATTATGAGAGACATGACTCACTGGAAATTCAGATACAGGATGATTCTTGTAACGAAGTATTACGCAAGCTTGGGTTGCAGCGTCAAGAAAAGGCGGATGGTTGGAACGGAAATCGACTTCATCATTCGCGCGCCGTGTGTAATGAGCCAGAGAAGGGGAAGTAGTGGGGAGCAGCCAATCAGTGGAGACCACGTAAGCTAGAAGTCGGCTGAAGAGTGGGGGAGCCGACAGGTGCATATATCGTTCAGCGCGCCGTGGAGCGAGGACAATCTGTGTAGAACTTGCCGAGTATGGTTGCGCGCGGGAGTCGCTCCGATGTTCCGTGGAGTGGGGGGACAATCTGTGAAAGACTTGACTAGTTCGGTTGCAAGTGTGTGTCGCTCCGATGTTCCGTGGAGTGGAGAACTATCTGTTTAAAACTTAACCAGTGTGGTTGTACGAGGGTATGGCTCCGTTGTTAGGACCATAAAGTAACAAAATCTGCAAGTATATCATCAAATATCGACGGAGATGACGACGTCCAGGAGACTGTGGGAAGCACACAGCATCATCAAGTACGAGGGAAATGCTTTGGCAATTTCCAGTGGTAAGCGCGAATGACGCAGAAATACGCAATCTCTCATTTCTCTTTGTTTTATATTTCATATTTCAGTAACTTCATAGCTTGGGAATAAGAGTAAAATCAATAATTTTTCTGACTCCGTTTTCACGTAATTTTCTATCGGTAATATTAAAATCGCAACGATCCAATTTAAATTTTAAACTTATTATTATTATTAATTTTGCTATTCTTGTTTTATATAATAAATTCATTTCTTTTACAATGCAATCTTTGCTTTCAGTAGGTAGCATTAGATATGGACCAATTCCTTCTCCTGATACAATTGTTTGTTGGGTTAATGATCAAATCATACCACGATCTGAGTGAACAGATTCTTGAAGGTGTACTGCCAGAGCTAGACGTTGTTAAATACAAATTTAGATTTCAACATTGCGTTGAGGTCTTGGCGCCCATTAAAACAACATAGCTTAGGCAAAGGTAAACAGTTACATTTATCTCCCAACAGTTAGGAGCAGTCAAACCGTTACAATTGTCGCTACCAACATGGGGCATTAATAACCGCTACACTTGTCGCTCAACGTGTGGGCTAGCGAAACTGCTACATTTGTACGCTCAACGTGGAGCAAAGTTAATTACTGCTACATTTCTCGCCGACAACTTGGGGCTGAAAACCTAATAACATTTGTGGAAGGAGAAGGGTATATATTTCTGTGCCTGTATTTTGGGGGTTATTTTTCTTTATTAGTGTATATCATTATGGGGGATGAGAAAGAAAGACAGATGAGGTTTAGTAGTGGTCATCAACTGGAGAGTGATGATACGAGCAGTATGTCGAGTGATGGTAGTACCGGGGTAGCGGAGGTAAATCCCGATACTGAAACAGGGAGTGTAGGCGGCCAACCAGAATTAAAAACTTTACTTCTCGAGTTCATGTATCAGAACAAAGTTAGTAGTGATGCCTTAAATGCAAAATTAGAACAGAATAATGCAAAATTAGAACAAAACAGTAGGGAAAATAAAGAAAGTACAGAAGTCTTAAATGCAAAATTAGAACAGAATAATGCAAAATTAGAACAGAATAATGCAAAATTAGAACAAAACAGTAGGGAAAATAAAAAAGTACAGAAGCTTTAAATGCAAAATTAGAACAGAATAATGCAAAATTAGAACAAAACAGTAGGGAAAATAAAGAAAGTACAGAAGCTTTAAATAAAAAATTAGAACAGAATAATGCAAAATTAGATAAGAACAACAAGGAAATTAGTGTGAAAATGGAGCAGATTAGAGGAGAAATCAGAGGAGTAATGGAAGAGAAGGTTAAAGAGATCATTGCAGATGTAGACAAGAAATTAGGAAAAGTACAGGAGGAGTTAGAAATTAGAATCAGTACACAGGCTGAAAATTTAAAAGAACTAGTGCAACTGGAAACACAGCAGGTCAAAAAGCAATTGGGGAGAGAAATTGACAAAATTCAGGTAGCAACTAAAGAGGTTAAGGAACAGCTGGGGGGTAGAATTGAGAAAGTCCACTCGCAAATAGTTGCAGAAGTAAATGATTTAAGAGAGAGTAATAGAGAGAGCATTAGCAAGATTGAGGAGAAACAAGCAAAGCTATATGATAAAGTAGAAGAATCAGAAGGAAACATTAAATTAACAGTAAACAGTATTGAGAGGAAGGCTGAGGAGAAAATCGCAGAATTAGAGTTAAAATTAAAAGCTAGGATCAGGCAAGAAAATAGTCAGAATAGGCCAGTTTTTGTGAATAGCACACACAGGGAGGTAGAACTGGGTAAGTTCAGCAATCGACAGGGGTGCCCAATGGAGTTCATGAACACAATAGAAAATAAATTCGGGGAGAGGTTGGAAAATGGTAGTATTGAGTGGTGCCAGGTAGTTGAAATTTTAGAACAAGTGTTTGTGGGGGAAACGAGGAATTGGTTTGCTGTCTACAGAGACAAGTTTACTGATATTAATGATTTTAAAATGAAATTCTGTGAATTCTGTGAAAAGTTCTGGAATGAGGTTATTCAGTCGCAGCATCGTGAGGGAGTAGTGTGTGGTAAATATAACCCTAAAGGAAGCTCCACCATGACCGAATACTTTTTAGGGCAGGTATTAGTGTGTAAATATCTGGATGGCTTGAAGGAGGAAAGTGATGTGGTAAGGTTGCTACTTAGGCACTTTCCCTATAGGATCAAGGAGGCTGCTTGTATCCAGAATGTAAAGACTATATCACAAGTAGAAAATTTGTTAAGCACATTTGATGCACTAGGGAGGGGGGGGGGGGGTTTATGAGGACAATTTCAATCGGAACCAGGGTAATAATAATAATAGACCTAATGAAGCCAGGCATCAAGAAGTTCAAGGGAACGGTGGCGAAGGAGCCAACGCTCAAAATAGAAATAATAATAATCAGCTAAATCAGAACAGAGGAAATGGCTATGGTAATCAGTATCAAGGGAGGAACAATGATTTTAGGGGAAATCAAGGGAGGAACAATGATTACAGGGGAAATCAAGGGAGAAACAATGATTTCAGGGGAAATCAAGGGAGAAATTATAATGACAATAATTACACCCAGAATAGGGGTCAAGGAAGAGGACTGCCTAGTGGTAGTAATATACAGCCAAACAATGACAACACAGCCCAGAACAACCAGACCAGTTCAGTAGTTAGTAGTACTACGGCCAGCTGTAGCGGTTCTTTAAACGCGAACCAGGCTGCGAAGTAAGGTCAGAATCTCAGTCTGTAGCATGCCCTGTCCATACAATTATACAGGAACCCTATGACCTAAATATAAGAAATGAATTATTACATGAACTAAATGATGAAGTTATTATTCAAGAAGTGGTTAGTAAGAGCCCCATAGTTAAATTTAACGTGTCCGAGGCGTACACAGATGTTTTAATTGATAGTGGTTGTCAAATATTCGGCCCTCCACCAATGGATAGATTAATACACAAAAATAACTGAACTTTATTTATCTTACATTACATGCTGTCCGTTCCATTGGACGCCATTTTACTTAACTACTTGAGTCAATGCCCTCTAGATCCTAGGGCTGCTTAATATATAAAATAAACAAAGACATCTCAATCAGTGTTCCCAACATTCTCCCACCAAGTTAACGGATGTGGAACAGTTAACTTCACATAGTCCTGGGAACATTATACATTCTGCTCACACCTGAAACAAATTGGCACAAAACAGACAAGTTAATCAAAATATCTTTTTGGCACTTTTACAATTCTTCCACTCCTTGTCCTGATTTCTTCCCCTACGTCACTCACACTACCACATGAAACACCACTATCTTCTTTAACAGTCAGTTCACTGTCTGAAGTAGAAGGTTCACTTCCTTGGGCTTCTAGGAGGAGGTAGAGTCTTTGAACTGGGCGCAGAAGCTCTCCAGATGTAGTCTTCAGGCGAACAAGATGGGTGACTCCATCCTTTCCGGGCAAAAGTTCTAGGACCTTTCCTAAAGGCCAATCTAGTCTTTTTGAGTTGTCATTGCCAATGAGGACAACATCATCAACCTGAACAACTTTTTGCTGCTTGACATCCATCTGCTGTCGCAGCAGACCCAAGTACTCGCTACGGAACCTCTTTCTCAGATTCTCCTTAAGTCTTAATCTGTACTTCAACCTCTTGTTCAAACTGGAAGACTCGATGACATCAATCTCAGGCACAGCAGCTTCACGAATATCCTGAAGAAACATGGCAGGCGTTATTGCTCCTAGTTCATTGGAATTATCAGCTGTATATGTCAGAGGTCTCGAGTTTACTACACTTTCACAGTCACATAGCACTGTTTCCATCTCCGAGTATGTAAGAGATGAACGTCCAAGTGTTCTCCGAAGTAATCTTTTCACCAGTCCTATCAACCTCTCCCACCAACCTCCCCACCAGGCAGCGGTGGGTGGGTTGAACTTCCACTTTATTCTCTCCACTGAATAGTACTCGTGTACCTTCGACCACTCGATTCGACTGAAGGCAGTTTCAGTACCAGAAAAGTTAGTCCCATTATCACTGAAAATTACAGCAGGTCGTCCTCTCCTAGCTACAAATCGACGAAATGCTTGCAAGAAAGCATCTGTTGACAATGACAGGAGTAGTTCCAAGTGAACAGCTCTGGTAACTCCACACGTGAACAAGCAAATCCACGCCTTTTCGTGGTTTTTCAGATGAAGAGGTCCGGCCAGGTCGACACCCGAAACTTCAAAGGCAGCAGCATCTCTTACACGTTCTGCTGGAAGTGATGGAGTGGATACTACGAAGGGTTTAGCTTCCTGTCGCTTGCATAGTGCACACTTAATTAACACTGACCGTAGTGTTCTTCTTCCTCCCACCACCCAGAATCTTTCCCTCATAATCGAAAGCAGACCTTGAATGCCAACATGACACCTTCGAATATGAACATCCATAATCAGTCGTGACACAAAGGGATGATTTTTGGGCAAAAGTACAGGATACCGAAAGTCATGGTTGTCGGGTCTATTGGAGATCTTGGTTCGCAAGCGGAGGAGACCGTCATGATCTTCAAAGGGTTGTAGGCTGGAGATTCTGGGGTCCGTGGTACTGGAAAATGCATCTTTCTGAACTAGTTTCAAGACCCTTATCTCAGCAGAAGTGACTTCTTCAGTAGAAAGTGGTCCCGTCTTCTTGATAAAATGTTCAGAGCCAGCAGCTCTACAATTGTTTACAAAACGACCCATCCAAGCAACCATTCTAATAATTTTCTCACTCTTTGAAAAGTACCTGTAGTACCAGTCACTTGGAAGAGAATCAGCATCTGCACAAAGCATAGAGGAAACAACAGTACTCTTTCTTTCTTGAATAATAACATCCTCTTCAAACTTGACTTCGGTCGAAGGCCAACAGCTACGCTTTTGGTGCAACCATTTAGGGCCCTCCCACCATGATGAATGAAGCAACTTTTTACCTGAACAGCCTCTAGATGGCAAGTCAGCTGGATTACAAATCCCTGGAACATGATGCCACTGTTCTGGTTGAGCCAGCTTCCTTATCTCATTCACACGGTTCGCCACAAAGGTAGCCCACTGATCATCTCTTCTAATCCATGCTAAGACTGTGGATGAATCACTCCAGAAGTATGACTCACAGCTTTTGGGAAGATCTTCAATTATTGCTGCATGGAGCCTAGCACCTATCAATGCAGCAAGCAATTCTAGACGAGGTATCGTGACTGTATTGTTCGTGGGGGAAACTCTTGTTTTTGCCTGAACCAACTGTACATTTACTTGCCGAGTCGTCTCCACCCTCAGGAACACAGCTGCAGCGTAGGCATCCTTGCTGGCATCACAAAATGTATGCACACTCCATTCAGCAGTTCCACTGTTAGAAGGTAACCATCTTGGAATCTTCAAGTCTTTCAAGCATGCGACATCTTCTGCCCATTTCACAAATCTGTTGGCAATGCCTTGATCCACCTCTTCATCCCACCCAATGTTTACATTCCATAATTCTCTTAATATGAGTTTTGGCTCTAGGGTCACAGGAGAAGAAAAACCAATTGGATCAAACACCTTATGGGCAGTGGAAAGAATAGTTCTTTTGGTAATTTTCTCTGGATAATTCTGGAAACAGTCTGGGCTTATGGCCAGAGTGTCATGCTTTCTGTCCCAGATTAAACCAAGTACATTAGTGAGACAAGCCTCTGTAAGTATATCTGGATCTGAGAACTCCCATCCACGCAATTCGAACTTGCCATCAGCCATGATAGAGGTGGCTTCGTGAATGAATGTTTTAAGCTGATCATCATCAAGGCTAGTGACTACATTATCAACATAGAAACAATCCAAAAGACTTTTAATTGTGGTCTCAGAGTATGCAGAAATTCCCTCATGACATTCATCTAGAATCCTTGAGAGATGAAGTCTGATAACTGCATTTAACAGATAAGGACTACAAACAACACCAAACACAACTCTCCTGTGTCGATAAACAATTATATTCCCCAAATCATCCTTCCATAAAAAACGTAGGAAGTTCCTGTCATTTGCATGTATACTAATCTGCAAGAAAGCTCGCCTGATGTCAGCTACAACTCCCACTTGCTTCAGACGGAATCTTAAAAGAAGTGGAGGTATCTGTTCTATCAATGATCTCCCTTTCTCCCAGCACGAATTCAATGATGGACTATTCTTTTCACGAGCTGATGCATCGAACACAGGTCTAATTTTGGTGGTGCTATTTTCTTTCACTACATGTCTGTGAGGAAGAAAATGACAGCTATCACTAACAATCTCAGAGTCAGGAACCCGTTCAATGACACCTTCTTCAAGCCATTCTTCAAAAACATGTTCATAATCTAGGTACAGGTTATTAGCCTTCAACTTCTTTATAGTAGAATCCAGTCGTTTTTCTGCCAGGATGTAATTCGATGGAAGAGGGGGGTGCCTATCCTTCCAGGGAAGATGGACTTCATATCGACCTTCACCATTCACCCTTACAGTCTCTTGAAAATGCTTGTCAACTTCCAACTGCAATTCAAGCTTAGTTTTCCGATCAACAGGATCCGTAATGCCAATCAACTCCAATTTCCAAAGATCTGAGATGTTTAAATCATTAATCAACATTGAGGTGACAATCATAGCAGTTGTAACTCTGGGTTGTTCACTGGGATATTTACCAAAAATGGTCCAACCTAACCTGGTCTCCATAGCTATCAAACCACATGACACACTTCTAACATTGCCCGTGAAGAGTCTGGCAGCAATGTCAGCACCAATCAGAATTTCTACAGGATCTGCAGTACCTATGGCTTCCTGTATATTGTTGGTATTATCAAGTATTTCATTAACTAAGGCACTATTCTGAATATGAGGTACATTATCACAAATATTGTCTTGGTCTAAGACCTCAAAATTGCACAAATAATCATTATTGAGACTGGCAAGATGAATTCTATATTTATTGTGCTCACAAATACCGGTTTTCTGACCTCCGAACAGTGAATGGACAATAGTTTCTCTCCCAACAGGAGAATAATTCATTTCCCGTGCTGTTCCCCTTCAACACATATGACCGTTGTGACCCTGTATCAAGAACTGCCTTCACAGTACGTTCACATCCATTCCCACGAACCTTCACCAGAAGCGTAGGAAGCAGCACACTATTATCACACGTTAAGTTAGCAAGGGCTTCATCTTTCTGTACAGTCATGACGTCAGGCCTAGGGGAGTCAGTACTGTTAACTACATTGTTACTTCTCTTAAAATCTGGACACAACAACATTACGTGGCGCTTATCACAAATCAAACATTTTTGCTTGTAGGTGCACTTTTTAGCTACATGATTTGGTTTAATGCAAATAAAACAATATTTCCTATCCTTAATAATTTCAAGTTTTTCCGAGAGAGGCATATCACGTGCTTTATAGCAGTCAGCGCTGCTATGGTGTTCATTACTGCAAAAGATACAAGCAGAACGCTTATTTTCCTGTAACGATAGTAAACCCATTGCTGTAGGTACATCTTGCCTGGAACATGATTTAGGACTGCTATCTTTCTGCACTTTCTTTGCCCTATCAGCTGACTGTTTAAACCCAGACATGGCCACATGGATCCTTTCCTCATTTTGCACTTCCGCCTTCATGAAGGACATGAACTTATTAAGTCGTTGTTCTGCATTAGATATATCACTATATAAAGAACTTCGCTGCCATACTCTTAAAAAGTCTTCCGTCATGCACGATTCTAACAAAGGACAAAGGATTGCTGCACATTTCCCAGTTGTGACACCAAGAGATTCAAGTGCCCTTAAATGACACTCCAGCTTATCATACATCTCCGTGAGTGAACGGCATGTTTTACTAGCAGGCAGGGTCAAACTGAGAAGATCCCTGATGTATACTTCAATTAGAAGATCTTCCCTACCAAAACGTTCCTGAAGTGCTTCTATCACTAACACGTAATTGTCATCTGTGGCTGGAAAACTGTCTACAACAGACCTAGCTCTGGAGTTGGGTAACGTAGCTTGTATAAGATAATAGAATTTATCAACTGGTGCAATCCCTACATTCTCATGAATACGCTGGAATTGGTTCCAAAACGGCAACCAATCTCTGAGTTCACCGCCGAACTTACGAAATTCTATGGTTGGAAGCTTTATTTTCCTATTAACTTGAGCATTACTTGTTGAATCTTCACTTGTGATAGATTGTCGGTCTAGGGAATCAATTTTTAAACGCCGCACTTTTAACAGTTCGTACTTACTGCGATACTCGTCAGCCGCCAGCGCTTCTTGATCTAGTTCTTGTTCACTAGCACCGTTTTCCAACATCCATTCCATAACCTCTTCATTCTGGGCATTGATATTCTCGAAGTACTGTTCCAAAGAAGCAAATGATGCTCGAGCTTCTTCATACTTTTCTTCTTCGAGAAACTTATCAAGTGCAACGGAATTCCGCGCAAACAATGCTCTGTCGATTCGTCTTCTACTTTTAACCTTCTCCAGTGCGGAAGTAATCACAAAACACTGACGAGAAAAACTATCGTGCCGTTACGCTGGGCGCCAAATGTCAAATGTTCGGCCCTCCACCAATGGATAGATTAATACACAAAAATAACTGAACTTTATTTATCTTACATTACATGCTGTCCGTTCCATTGGACGCCATTTTACTTAACTACTTGAGTCAATGCCCTCTAGATCCTAGGGCTGCTTAATATATAAAATAAACAAAGACATCTCAATCAGTGTTCCCAACAGTGGTTGTATGAAGAGTTGCATAAGTAGTGCATTTTATGATAAAATGAAAGGAACTGGAGTAAATTTTGAGGAGATGCCAATTAAAAGCACTTTTGTTATCACAGCTGTTGGGAAGAGGTCTAAAGTAATTTCTAAGCAAGTTTTAGTAGACATTAAAATTAATAATCATGTAGAGAAGCAGATTTGCCTTGTAATTCCAAATTTAGTATTCAGTGTTATCTTGGGTTCAGAGTGGCTAAGTAGAGTGTCTGGTAACTTATGTTATGATGTAGGGAGTTTGAAATTTAAATGGGGAGATTCTGAAGTAGAAGTAGCGTTCAATGACCATATTCAGAGGAGTAGTATTGTAGGTGTGATTTGTACTTTAAATGAGATATCGCCAGCCGTAGAGCGGGGTTCTCCATGTTTTGTGGGCAGTGTGATTACGAACGGAAGTCTAGAGGACTCGTTACTGGATGCTGCATTTCAGGGAAATATAGAGGTGGAACAATGTGTTCGGCTCTATGATGTGTTATGGTGTAATAGGAGAGTGTTTGAGGATCGCATTGGTATGGCCAATTGCTATACCCATTCATTGAACGTTATTGATAGGTCAGTATTCACAGGACATAGATATCCTGTACCTTTCGCTTATCAGAGTGCAATTGAGGCACAAATTAACCAGATGCTTGAAGATGGGATTATTGAGCACTCTAACAGTCCGTATGTTAATTCTTTGATCACGGTACCCAAAACCGACGGCACGGTTCGTATTTGTTTAGACGCTCGTTTGGTTAACAGTAGAATTAGTTCAGATCAGCTGAAATCTATGTCAATAGAGGAATTAATGCAAACATTTGAGGGGAAGAAGTATTTCACTTGTGTAGATTTGAGTTCCAGTTTTTGGCAAGTGCCACTTATGTACGAAGATATACCATTTACAGCTTTTAGTCATAAATATAACCTTTATCAATTTTGTAGAACACCTTATGGGTTAAAGAGTAGTTCAGCAGCTTTAATTAGGGCTTTAAACATCGCATTAGGGGATGACACAGGAGAGTTTGTAACCATTTACATAGATGATATGCTAATTAGTGCACGCAGTTTTGAGGAGCATCTACGTCATTTAGTTATAGTTTTTCAGAAGTTAGATCAGGCAGGGTTCACTTTGAAGCTGTCTAAGTCGTCATTCTGTCAGTCAGAAGTGACATTTTTAGGTCATAGAGTGTCGAGTAGAGGTGTGACACCATAGGAAGGTAGGGTTAGCATGTGTGGACAGTAGCAACAGGGCATCGTTACAGATACTGAGAAATAGGTAGGTAGAGCAACGTGATGACGTTCATTTAAGGGAGCCACTGGCAAGGTTGGAAGCAGGTGACGCAGTAACATTTATAGTTTCCAAACGTATTGGCAAAACAGCATATGTGCTGGAGAATAGTGAGGGAAACAGATTATACGGGACGTATAATATACATAGTCTCCGAAAATATGTGTCATAAAGCGAGTGTGTTTAGCTGGCGAGCCAACCTATCAAATGAGTAAGTGTGGTATTTGGTGCGTGGGAGGAGATGGTCTTCCAGGCAGGCGTATCAGAAGTCACACAGGGGGGTAGTATGTAAGTAAATGAGAGTTTTTAAGGTACAGGGAAATATGACGGGATTGTCGGATGCTCTTGAGCACTAAAATGTCTCGATACACCAAGGCCAGAATTTGGTAGCGCTGATGAATTCCCATTTGCCTCCAAGAGATGGGTGAGCGCTTGGACAGGGTATTTTTGCTTAAGGCGTCCACGAGGCAAAAGATGGGCCATCAGAAGGCGAGACAGTCCTTCATGAAACTCATACATAACAGCACACGTGATTTCTGTTTACGGCCTCGCCATGTAAGATTTGTAAGTGTGTAATTTAAGGTAATTTGTACAAAGGTATTATTTGTGGGAGGAGAACTGGTCTGTGTTGAGAACTAGTATTAAGTAGAATATGGTCTACGGGAACTTAACAAGACAGGGCGATTACGGCACAGAAATATTTGGTGTTATGTGTAATGCGCATTTACTGTTTTTTTTTTCAGAAGTCAATATTAATTTAATCTGCTTTAAAGAGAGATTAAGTATTATGGTCACGAGGCGCTGCCACAATAGTGTGATCGTGTGCTCAGTGATAAATGGGATTAATTTCACAATAAGGAAGGAACCTCCAGTAAAATTAGGAAGTTCTAGGGAGATATACATATATCAGAACACCTTCAATGCGTGTGATATGACATCATAAATGCATTGTGCTCACACATTAATTATGTCTATTTCTCCAACATAGAGAAATTTGAGAGGCGGAAATATCCGTGGAACACTATTCTATATGTAAAACATTGGACTGGTTGCAAAGTGCAATCCATAGTGACAACAAACTTTGACGCAAAGTGCGTGAAGAAAAATTATGAGTGTATATATCTGTAATTTAGGGTGATTTCATTTATGTAATATGTATTTTGGATGGGGTTTATTAACGTGTCTGGGATAATCGGATAATGGACCGTCGTCACGGTAAATCATCCGATGATCCGAGGCGAATATGTAACGTGTTTTTCGAGGGGTTTTTATGCCACTGGCATAAGTCAGTAGGAAGCCATTCTATTTTTATTTACGCGGCAAATTGTTCAGCCAAGAGAATTTTTCATGTTAATTTATTATTATTATTAATTTATTATAATTATTATTAAGATATTTTCGGAGTATTTTATAAAAATTATAAGCATACAGATAGGTTTTCTATGTCTTAGAAAACGCTATCAAGCAAATTATTACGAACGACAATATCATAGAAAATTATGTGATTACGGAATTTTACGGAGTTTCGTCAGTTAGGATATTATGAGAGACATGACTCACTGGAAATTCAGATACAGGATGATTCTTGTAACGAAGTATTACGCAAGCTTGGGTTGCAGCGTCAAGAAAAGGCGGATGGTTGGAACGGAAATCGACTTCATCATTCGCGCGCCGTGTGTAATGAGCCAGAGAAGGGGAAGTAGTGGGGAGCAGCCAATCAGTGGAGACCACGTAAGCTAGATGTCGGCTTAAGAGTGGGGGAGCCGACAGGTGCATATATCGTTCAGCGCGCCGTGGAACAAAGACAATCTGTGTAGAACTTGCCGAGTATGGTTGCGCGCGGGAGTCGCTCCGATGTTCCGTGGAGTGGGGGGACAATCTGTGAAAGACTTGACTAGTTCGGTTGCAAGTGTGTGTCGCTCCGATGTTCCGTGGAGTGGAGAACTATCTGTTTAAAACTTAACCAGTGTGGTTGTACGAGGGTATGGCTCCGTTGTTAGGACCATAAAGTAACAAAATCTACAAGTATATCATCAAATATCGACGGAGATGACGACGTCCAGGAGACTGTGGGAAGCACACAGCATCATCCAGTACGAGGGAAATGCTTTGGCAATTTCCAGTGGTAAGCGCGAATGACGCAGAAATACGCAATCTCTCATTTCTCTTTGTTTTATATTTCATATTTCAGTAACTTCATAGCTTGGGAATAAGAGTAAAATCAATAATTTTTCAGACTCCGTTTTCACGTAATTTTCTATCGGTAATATTAAAATCGCAACGCTCCAATTTAAATGTTAAACTTATTATTATTAATTTTGCTATTCCTGTTCTATATAATAAATTCATTTCTTTTACAATGCAATCTTTGCTTTCAGTAGGTAGCATTAGATATGGACCAATTCCTTCTCCTGATACAATTGTTTGTTGGGTTAATGATCAAATCATACCACGATCTGAGTGAACAGATTCTTGAAGGTGTTCTGCCAGATCTAGACGTTGTTAAATACAAATTTAGATTTCAACATTGCGTTGAGGTCTTGGCGCCCATTAAAACAACATAGCTTAGGCAAAGGTAAACAGTTACATTTTTCTCCCAACAGTTAGGGGCAGTCAAACCGTTACAATTGTCGCTACCAACATGGGGCATTAATAACCGCTACACTTGTCGCTCAGCGTGTGGGCTAGCGAAACTGCTACATTTGTACGCTCAACGTGGAGCAAAGTTAATTACTGCTACAACATTTCTTTTCGATGTCCCATGCACGGTAGCCCCTCGAGTCATCGGGGTACCCTAGCATTGCACCAACATTTGCCCTTGGCACTAACTTTTCCACATTACGTTTATGGATCCAAACTTTACAACCAAATGATTTTAACATAAGCAATTCCTGGTCTGACAACTTTCTACTCGTCCACAGTTCAAATGGGATGTTCTTTACAGTTGATGACACACACCTATTCTTTATATAGCAGGCTGTGCTGATGGCTTCCCCCCAAAATTGAACTGGCATGCCTGACTGAATGAGCATGCACCTACTAGTGGTGAGAAGTTGCTGGTTGAGGCGTTCAGCAACGCCATTCTGTTGGGGAGAGTAAGCCATTGTTAACCTACGAACAATACCTTCCTTTTCAAGATAGTTACAAAACTCTGTACTTAAATACTCTCCACCGTTGTCTGAATGGAAAGATTTCAACTTGGTCCCTTGTGCTGTCTCCATTAGGGCCTTAACCTTGAGAAACTCATTAAATGCATCACTCTTATGCTTAAGGAACCTTACATATGAGAATCTGCTAAAATCATCAGTAAATGTAATAAAACATTTGCTACCTCCAATCGATGGGTGCTCTAGCTGGCATACATCAGAGAACACAACATCTAATGGCTTCTGAGATACATGATCTCTTTCATTAAATTTAAGTCTTTTCATTTTACCTTGTTTACAAGTATCACAATCAAGATTCTTTTCTTTGGGTATAAAATCACGATCTGGAATGTTCAGAGCATGGCCAAAACGCTGATGCCATATTTCGCTAGTTACAGCTTTGTTGCTCTTAGCATACACAACCTCCACCTCGTCATTACAAGCAAATTCTTTCCCTTGTTCTACCATAAAATAATCACAATTTACCTCATACATATTTCCAACGGCCTCACCCGTAAGGAATATACCCTCATGATCTGACAATACAACTTTGCTATCTTTAATGGTTACGACTGCTCCTTTCCTGTCAAATTGACCTACAGATATTAAATTGTCTTGAAGACCTGGGACATACAACACCCTTTCAGTTTCAGAAAAGAACCTCCACACTTGTCAGATAGCTTCATAAGCACACTTCCCATGCCACATACACTAACTACGGATCCATCAGCTGTGTCTACACTACCAGAAACCTTTGGGGTGTAATCATACAAAATATCCTTATAAGGTGTCAGGTGCTCAGTGGCTCCTGAATCTACATACCACCTGCATACACAATCAGATGCATCATCCTTGCTTTCAGTTGTCACATAAGCCTTTACCTTAACACTACTAGCATTAACCTGAACACATTCGTTTGCCACCTCATCGTCCTTTACCGTGGCAATAACCTCACGATTCTTAACCTTAACATTTTCCTTGCGTCCATTACTACAATTCCGGGAAGTATGACCTATCTTGGCACAATTAAAACACAAAACTGAACCTTTCTTTCTTGCTTCATGAACTAAATCACGGAACTTCGCAATATGCTCCTGTTCTTGGCACTTGTAGCACATGAATCCACCACTACCTGTTGGCTTGTTGACACTTTTGCTGCTGTTGACGACCCCCTTGGAATTTAAGCGCATGGCTGCCACCATTGCCTTCACGCTTTCACCCTCAGATTCTTCCTTCTTCAGCCTCGCATAAGTCTCCTATTCTCGCTCCATCTTTAGTTTGTCCAACTTGTTCTTTCTCTCCTCCAACAATAGTTTGGCTCGCACTACCTTTACACTTAAGTTTTCTTCATTGCTTTCCAATGAACGTATCAAATTTTCGTACTCCCGCTTTTCCAGTCCTCTGAGAATAAAAGCAGCTTTGGCCTTATCCGTAAATTTTATACCTACATCGTCCAACCGTGCACACCAAGTAAGCACTTTATCAACAAATGTACACATGCTAATGTCACTAGTTTTCTTAAAGAGACACAATTCTTCTAACATCGTCACAATTTGAAGGACTCCGGTATCGCAACATGAAGTCAGAAGATTCTGCCATGCTTCCTTAGCTGTCTCCGCTTCTTTGATATCACCTAGGAAAGGGTCGGTGACCAAACCTATGAGCAAGTTTTTCGCGTCTTGATCTTTGCCCAGTTGGGCCTCCTCTTCAACGGGTGTATCTTCTACCTCTCCTGTATCGGTCTTTCGTGGGAAACCTTGAACCGCGTCCCACAGACCCCTTGTTTGAAGCAATGCCTTTGTTCGGGTGCTCCACGCTTCCCAATTGTCGTCCTGTAACCTCACTATTGCAACTACTCGCTCGCTGCTTCCCGTAGCTGCATCCATGTTTGTATGTATACTTAAAATAAAACGTACAAATAGTCCTCACAATAGAAAATCGTCCACAAAATTCACCAAAAAGCTATCTTGAATGCACACTTAACTGCCGTCCACATGTGCGCCGCACATATCAACACCTTTTAACGACCGACATTCTCCCATCACAAAGTCCACACATTAACAGCAATAAGCGTTTAACTGGGCTCATAACCTGTCATAAAATAATTAGTAAAAAGGGTTTACTAAATACAGTTCTAAACTCCAAATTGATGGGAGAAGAAACAAACACCGACATCCATTGGTCACAACCGGAAACAGACAGTTATATTCAAAAATGTACATTTGACTTGTACGGTATACAAAAACAAAAGAAGTACACTATGAGAAATACAAAAACAAAAGAAACACACTATGAGAATTTGTGAAAGGAAACTCACATGTTTTTCCAGTTTATTAGTCAGGCAAAAGTTTCTTAGTCCATTTAGTGACTTCTGCTTGGTGCAAGTTCTTCCTTTGATTATTGTTTCGCAGTATTCACATCGATATAATGCAGCTGTTACAAAAATAACTCCGTCCATTGTTGGCCATAATAATTAGTGCCGCTAATATAAAGAAAAGAATCAGATGGAATGGAGCCAATCCATCTATATGGTCTCGCAATATTGCTAAAAATTGAGGAAAACTGGACAGGCATATAAATCAAAATATGGGAAATTTTATGCTAAGAAACCTTAACCAGTAAACTGTAAGTGCAAATTCAAGTGTAGTGAATCATTCATGGGAGAAGATAGGGCCTTAATATGTTCAGAATATTGGGGATTAGGAGAATATTACATATTCTAAACAACACATTAAGACATCCCCAGTAGTAGAATCTAACTACGTATGGAAAGCCTCTCAGAAGAAAAATTGGACAGGAATCTGTCAATTTCAAAAATGTATTCTCTCTATCCAGAGCAGTGTAAAGCGACAAATGAGAAAGTCCCAAGTTTGACTACATATAGAAGAATTTTCTGTCGTAAATACAACTACTCGTTTTTCAACCCCAAGAAGGACCTATGCTCCATTTGTACCAGGTTTGAGGCAGCACAAGGAACGGAGAAGGAGGCATTAAAAAGTGAATATCTAGAGCACAGGCGGAGAGAAAAAGAAGCCAATGAAAGTAAGGCAGCCAACAAAGCTAAATATTCAGAGGATCCAAACTTCAGTTACCGTGACCTTTGATTTACAGAGTGTTTTGTAGATCCCAATGTACTACAGTCGCAAACTATGCACTTATAATTTGACTGTGTATAAGCTTGAGATTAATGGTAAACATGGTTGCACAGAAATAGGAACTTGTCTGTATCAGTTCGTCACCAGTCTGCCCAAAACGGCCACCGAGGTGTCCCTATTTTCAGACACTTGCGGTGGACAAATAGGAACCAGAATGTAGTTGTTCTCTTGATGTTTGTTGTTCAGACAAAAAAAACTTTTCTTGAATCCGGGCACTCCATAATGGAGTGCTATCGAGCACCAGAAGAAATTTGTATCCGTGTTTACAAAGCATGACTGGTTAAATATTTTCAGTTCTGTTCGTTCTGCAGGCAGGAGGAGAAATGGCAATCTTTATACTGTCAGGCAGTTTTAGTTTGGAGATTTTATCGACCTGAACTCACTGTCAGTAGTATTTTGTGTAACAAAATCAAGGACAGTGATGGAAATAAAGTAAACTGGTTGAAAGTAAAGTGCATTCGATTTGAAAAGGATGCACCGGGCATTCTCAAATATCGATATGGCCGTGCTGGAAGATACTCGAGTTAAAAACTTTTGGCCGAGGTCGCACAAAAAAGATGCCCACCCTTCAGAAGGCTTACAACTTTCCCTGTATCATAACAAAAGTACAAGGATCTTATAAGTCCCTGCAATAGGAGAATGTCGGGAGGTATTGGACAGTTTAACTTTTTTGCCAGAATATTTTTATTGAATAGGAAATAAATCATGTAATGCATTTTATGGGCATCTATATTCTTATGATAACGAACTCACTTCACTACATTAAATCATAATGAAAAACATGGACAATATTAACAAATTATGAGGTTATTACACTCTCACATGTTTGAAAAATTGGAGATTTTTCACGTTCATAAAACAAACAATTTAACGTTTAGCCATTCTGCAAATATCACACTTGTAAATAATGCTTCTCCTTCACGATTTGCACAGTTTTTGTGAGCCCAACCTCTGCCAACACTACACCGAATCCAATCTTCATTGAAGCTCTCTCCACAAATGATGCAGTCAGTTTGCCCACAATTTCCTGCATTGTCTTCAGTGAATGCAAGGGTTCTTTCTGTAGTTTTCAAGGATTTATTGATGATTTTCTCCTCCAGTTGGTGTTTAGGTCTCCATGGGGTGGAAGTCAAGACTTCGCTCTGCTCACGACGTCGTTTCCTTGCATCTAATTTCTCCTTTGCAGTGCTGGAAAGGGGTAAGATTTTCTCCAGTAGCACCTGGGATGTAGAAGGCCTGCTGTTTATCTCTTCAACTTCAAGTGGTGGGGATGGCTGTGCAACAGATGATGCTACTCGTCTTGAGTGAAATCTTGATGGGAAATCTTGATTTGAGGGTACAAGTGAAGTTTGAGGCAGAAGAGAAGAAGGTTCTTCAATAGAAGCCAGTGGAGGTTCAAAGAAGGATGATTGAAGATCCAGGTCCATGAAAATATTACGGTTGAAGGGGTCTGATACCGCACGCCAGTTTCGTGTCCGATACCGTCCGAATGACTCCCTTAAGAAAAAATAGGAACTGAACGATAACGTTTAAAAAGAAACTGATTCTAAACCCACAATATTACAGAGTAAGGAATACTGTTTCTGCTAGTGTACTTAAAATTCAATACAACTTACCCTTGTTGCCGCTACTTCTTGGTAAAAATAAAGCCGTGCCAACTGAAAATCGCACAAAGAACAGAAATACACCACCGCTCATAAACGACCCTGCCTCTCGACTGAATAGGATGACCAACCCTTCAAACATGCAGGTGGACCTGTGAGTAACAAAACAGGTTCTGCTACATGCTGCTAACAAAGATATCTGTGATTGTCCGACACCAGCCACCGTCCGCTACCACCCGAATCTCGCCTAAATCTCCAACATGGTACCGCTCCTTACCCCATTAAGGTGCAGTGAACCAAGTGTGGACAGTGAAAGTAATGATAGTGATAACAGTGAGAAAGGCTTACTGATATAGTGACATGAGTGTTTTAAATTTTCTTATATTGTCACACTTTCGTTCCCTGTATCATACTGTGTAGTTATTAAAAATAGTTCAGATCAACAATAAATTTCATGCATCTAGACATTTATTGTGGGCCAGTATTTGTTAATTTTGCCTTTATAACAACCTACGAAGAGGTTCCTTCCTTTCCCGGCAGAAGTCACTAAGTCAAAAAATATTACATTTCTTTCGAATTTGTTACTTCAAATTTGCAAAAATAGTGAAATTATGGAAGCAGGTGGAAGTAATAGTAGCAACAACACCAAATAACTTGTTAATATTAACTAATAACGGAAAACTGATTTTAGGAGTTGTTTGAAGCATTAAAACCACCATTGGACAAGAGTGACCGAAGAGAAGTGGTGGAGGGAGAGGCTTGTGCTCCAAGCAGACCCAACCTGCTCTAGTTGATGA
The DNA here is from genome assembly GCA_946902985.2 of Meconema thalassinum. Taxonomy (NCBI): domain Eukaryota; kingdom Metazoa; phylum Arthropoda; class Insecta; order Orthoptera; family Tettigoniidae; genus Meconema; species Meconema thalassinum. The sequence continues at coordinate 412,929,912 of OX336393.1, forward strand.
TGATGGTGACATACTGAATTCCTTACACACTGTGGGAGGAATGTAAGGAAATGGCTATTACAGTTTTATACAACTATTCTGCGCACCGGAAAGCTTCCTTCCGAGTTCAAACGGACTAAGATCATCATCATCATCATCATTTTCCATCTCCAGTTTCCCTGGTGTAGCAAACAAGCGCTCTCCGTCTTGACTGATCTAGGTACATCATTTGTTCTCGGACATCGTCCCAGTTGAAACCATTCTTCTCCACCTCTGATCGAACTGTCTCTATCCATCGTCTCCTTGGTCTTCCTCTTGGTCTCTTCCCTCTGACATCCAGGTTGAAGTACTTCTTAGCTGTTCTAGAGCTATCCTTCCTCATTACATGGCAATACCACTGAAGTCGGCGTTTTCCCAGAAAGTTGATGACAGGGACCCTGATGCCAGCTGTTGTTCTGTGAACCTTATTTCTTATCATGTCTCTCCTGGTACTTTGGTTCACAGTCCTAGTAAATCTCATTTCTGAGGCTTGAATTCTACTGTAATCCTTACTTGGCAATGTACATGTTTCCATACCATAAGTAAGGATTGGAACAAAGTAGGTGTGATACAATGTTGCCTTTGCTGCCAAGGGTATATTTTTGTTCCAAAGTAAGTGCCGAACTTGGTTATAGAAATGTGATGCTTTCTGTGTCCTATTTAGAATTTCTTGTTTGAGGGTGTTTTCCTTGAAGACCATACTTCCAAGATACTGGAAGTGAGAAATGGATTCTAGTTTTTCTCCCTCCAAATATATATTTGAACTTTTCCTCTCTCTGCTAATGGTCATTTCAACAGTGTTGGCCTTGCTGATCTTCAGGCTAAATTGTTTAAATTTGTTTTTCCAAGCAGTCAGTCTCTCCTGTACTTCCACTTCTGTTTCTCCCCATAAGACCACGTCATCTGCAAATACCAAAGCTCGTGATTCATTTGCAGTTTCCTTAATAGATTTTAAAATTCTGTCCATAGCAGTGACATACAATAGTGGTGACAAGGCACTTCCTTGCTGGACTCCCTTTTTTGTCTGAAACCATACAGAATGACCATTTCTTATTTGGACAAAACTATAACAACTGCGATATAAACATCCTTATTTTGTCAACCGGGTAGTAGGGCACTTTTAAGTCTTCAAGGCATTTCCAGATCTTATTACGGGGAACACTATCGTAGGCCTTTTCAATGTCCTAAAACACCATCACAAGATTCTTTCCACGTTCCCAATATATCTCAGCCAAAATCCTTACAGCAAAAATGAGATCAACAGTGCTTCGACCTTTCCTGAAACCATGATCTTCTTCTTCTTCCTCAATCTGTTTTCTAAGATAGTTTCCAACAACTTCTGAGTATGCGATAGCAGAGTAATGCCCCTGTAGTTTCCACACTTCTTGCGGTTTCTCTTTTTGAACAGTGGGATTTATTTTATTTATTTCGTATGGCAAAACAAGGATACATTATAAATACATATATCTTCCAATTTTATATACATTATTTACAGATCAATGATACACATTCAAAACTTAATGTCCAGACTTTTCAGCCAGTCCACTGTTTCCGTAGAGGCACTATGTAATTCTTGAGCAGATCCATTGAATTTTCTCTTTGGGCAGTCCACAACAATGCTGGATGGTCTGAGGCACATTACCACAGTCGCAGAATGGGTCTTCAGATTTTCCCCACTTATGAAGCCAGAATTTACACCTTCCATGATTTGTCCTGATTCTGTTTAGAGATGTCCATTCCCTTCTCGGTAAGTTGAAACCAGGCGGAACTCTACAAGGATCATGGATTAAACCCAGGTGGTCGGGATTTGAAGAGGACCATTCTTCATGCCAGATCTCATCAGCATCAAAATGTGTTTCCAGGAGTTTCTCACCTAGCTTCCATGATGGGTTTCTGGACTTTAATCTCTTCGGTTTCTGAGGGTTGCAGTCCTGATGTAAGGGCAGTTGAGGATTACTGCGGCATTTCTGCCATTCTCTTACAAGAGCTAGTTCTCTTCGTATGTAAGGGGGATGGATGTTCGATAAGACGGGTAACCATTTTAGAGGTGTCGATTAGATGGTGCCAGATATTGTCCTCATGGTATCATTCAGTTGGGTATCAACTTTTGAAGTGTGTGCACTGTTAAGCCACACAGGGCAGCAGTATTCTGCAACTGGGTAGACCAAGGCAAGAGCTGATGTCCGTAGTTCTGCCGCGTTTGCTTCCCAGCCTGTTCCACTGAGCTTGTGTAATATGTTGTTCCTTGTTTTTATCTTGGCTGCAGTGTTAGAGAGATGTTGCTTGTATGCAAGTGTCCGGTCCATTGTGACACCCAGATACTTTGGATGGGGGTTATACTTAAGTTGTTGGCCTTTGAATTCGACTTGAGGTACATAGCTGGCTTTTTGGTTGTCTAGATGGAAGCAGCTTACTTCAGTTTTGTTCAGGTTAGGTTTAAGTCGCCATGTACTGAAATATTTGTTCAGGTTATGGAGATCCTTTGTGAGTGTAGTTTCTGCTGTTTTGAAGTCACTAGATTGGGCAGTCAGAGCTATGTCATCTGCATATATGAATTTCATGGAAGTAGTTTCTGGAAGATCTGCAGTATAGATGCTGAACAGTAGCGGAGCAAGAACTGATCCTTGAGGTGAACCATCGTTTAGCGCATAAGGCTTACTCTTACCTCCATTTAACTCCACTTCAAACACTCTATTACATAGCATGTTGTTGAGCAGTGTAGCAAGAATCTTACAGGAAATGATCTTCAAGAGTTTCAAAATCATTCCTTGTCGCCACACTGTGTCATAAGCTGATGTCAAGTCCACAAAAACAGCGATGGTCTTCTTCTTGTCTTGAAATCCGTTCTCAATGTGGCTGGTGAGTGCCAAATCCTGGTTGCAGCAGCTTCGATTAGGTCGGAATCCTGCTTGTTCAGCTGGTATGTGTTGGAAGGCTGTGGCTGAGATTCTGTTGTAAATCATTCTTTCCATTAACTTGTAGCAAATACTTAAGAGTGCTATTGGTCGATAATCTTCAGGACTATCTCCACTTTTTCCTGGCTTTAGGATGGCAACAGTGGGATGATGATTCCTCTCGTCCAGTCATCTGGAACACTATTCTCCACCCAGATGACTGACAGTACTCTGAAAATCCATTGTAGGCCAGGTGTTCCAGCGGCCTTTATCATATCTGAGGTTAATTAGTCAAACCCTGGAGACTTTCCATTTCGCATGCTCTTCAGTGCCATATCTACTTCTCACCATGTTAAAGGTTGTTGGTCCTCATGAATGTTTTCAACTGTTCCGTCACTAACATTACTGTTGTCAACATCACCATTCAGCAGCAAGCTGAAATGCTTCCCCTTTCCTTTCTAACTTCGAGGTAGGTTCTTAACAAATTTCCATCATCAGTTTCAAGAGCAACAATATTAGTATGCTCACACCTTTTATTCTTGACCACCCTATACAGTAGATTGGTAAACAAGATGGCGACAAGTAACAAATCAACCAAGTGCGGTCAGTGTGAAAAATGTGTAACTGATAATGAAGATTACATAATTTGTGATGGGGAATGTGGTAAATCATACCACAGAACCTGTGTAAACATAAAGAAAAAAGTTTTTAACCGGCTTTTGTCCGACAAGGCCAAGCAATGGTATTGTGTCGTGTGCAGTGCAATGAGTAATAAGTCAACTACGGATGAGGTTTCTAAAATCGCCCCGCCAGACGAGAATGTAAGTAAATCAGATTTACACGATCTTGTTTTTTGAAATCAACCTCCGACTGACAAAACTCGAAAACATTGAAAAGACTCAGTATGACATGCTTAAGTCCGTGACATACTTTTCTGATTGTATTGATGGTATGAAAAGTGACATTTCAACTGCCGCACAAACTCTGAAGCAAGCCTTGTCAGAAATAACAAAGCTCAGCCAAAGAGTTTGTGATTTAGAGAAGGATAAGAATATCGTCTGCAGTGAGGTCAAATTGTTAAAGCAAGAGAATCTCGAGCTTCAACAGTACGTTCGGCGAAACAACTTAGAGCTTCATGGCGTGCCGCACACTTCAAAAGAAAACCCCGTTCAAATTGTCAAGATTATCGCTGATCAATTGGGTGTCACAGTTGTTGAGTCCGATATTGACGCCTGCCATCGGCTACCACACAGCAGAGAAGGTCTTCCACCTCCTTTACTAGTAAAATTCTGCAGCCGGATAAAAAAGACGCAATTCTAAAAGGCAAAAGATCCAAACCCAACCTGAACTCAAGTGATGCAGGAATCAATGGAAGGGCTAGGCCTATCTACATTAACGAGCATTTTACGCCAGCAAATACAGTACTTCACAAACAGGCAAGAGACCTCCGTAATTTAGGTTTTAAATACGTCTGGACCCGGGACTGCAAAATATTCGTCCGTAAATCAGATAGTGACAAGACTGTCAGGATCAGCTCACCAGAAGACATTGAAAGGCTAGTAAGAGACCCTTCCATCAACAAGGCTCAGCCATCCCATTCACAGTAATAAGAATGAATCAAGACATGGACCTACTAGTTGATGTTGACTTACACACATCAATTGATGAGCGTAAATATGACTGTATACACGACTACATAGCAGACACTAAAAATGAGGTTAGCCAAATCAAGTGTCTTTACGTGAATAGCAGAAGCCTAAAAAATAAACTAGAAGATATCGAGATACTAATACATATTGTGGAAAATCTAGATGTCATAGCGGTAACCGAGACTTGGGTAAAAAGTAATGAAGCTAAATACTTCAACCTAAACAACTATTCTGTTGCATTTGTACACAGAGACAATCAGGATGGTGGAGGTGTGGAAGTTTATGTCCACAAAAAATGGAATACAAAAGTTCTTAACCTAGTTGAGAGTAACCATAGTTTGATCTAGTTACAGCTCATAAGAAATGATACTGTTCGTTTCAATAACCTGCTTACTATTAATATAATTGCAGTATATAATCCAAACATAAATAACGCAACAACATTCATGCAATCTCTAGAGCACATTCTCTCGAAAAACAATGCCAATCTTTCCTTATGCATTGGTGATACAAATATTAACTTTTTAAACAAAAATAATGTAACCAAATCATACCTCAATCTACTATTAAGCTATGGTTTCACACAAGGCAATACTCGCTATCCAACAAGAATAAGTGAATCAACAAGTACACTCCTTGATCAGGTGGCCACTAATAACTGTAAATATGCCTATAGAATAAGCAATATAAATAGTGATATTAGTGATCATAATATTCTTGTAACTGAGATTTCCTGGTCAAACTACTATCCAGGCAAAAGCCCAATCTCGAACATGACATTTAAATACGCCCCCAACAAGCAAAGGTCTAGTGAATAAAAATTACCGGTACATGAACAAAAACAAATTCTCTAATTATCTCAATCAAATAGACTGCTTAGATGATCTAAACGAAACTTACATCGCCATGAAACACAAAATCTTGACACAGACACCCAACAAAGAAAACACTGACTCACCTTTGAAGGAAATACACCAGAACCACAAAAACCCATGGATAACAACAGAATTAATTCATCTAATGAAACAAAGGGACCTACTACCTGCTAAACTTAAAACTAGCATTCACAGAAACAATAACCTCTTAAAGGGAGAGCACATAATATGTAGGAACAAAGTGACAGCTTTAAAACGGAAACTGAAATCCTCATACTATGAACACAAATTAACATTGAATGCCAATAGCATAAAAGATACTTGGAAAGTAATCAATGAAATGATCTACAACTGCACAACTGAAAACAAAGATGGTCACAGTGAGATAATAATAATAATTGACGGTAAATCTTTCACAGGAAAAGAAAATATTTGCAATGCTCTAAACACTCACTTTATAAACATAGCACACAAATGAGCCATAAACATCCCCCCAGGGAAGAACGTTAATGAAATTAATGTCAACACACATTCCATATATATGACCCCGACTAATGAGATGGAAATTCGCAATATTATATTAAGCCTTAAAATGAAAAGTAGCCAAGACAAAGATGGTATGTCAGTGAAATTGATTAAAAAAAACTCCATTGACATGCTAAGTAGCCCACTAACTACTTTAATAAATGTATCGTTAGAGACTGGTCTGGTGCCTGATGATCTAAAAATAGCACGAGTCATACCAGTCTATAAAGGAGGTGACAAAAGCAATCCGGACATTTACAGGCCCATTTCCATCCTCCCACCCATATCCAAGGTACTCGAAACAGTAGTAAAAAACATAATTGTTAATTTCTTAAATAAAAATGATTACTTCTACAAAGGGCAATATGGATTCCGAGAAAACTCAAGCACAGAAATAGCCACAATTGATATTATCTCTAACTTGCAGGATGTCTTAGACAATAAGATGACAGCGAGTGGCCTTTTCATAGACCTGAGAAAGGCGTTTGATACTGTTGACCATGAAATTCTTTTAGGGAAACTTGATAAAGCAGGTATCCGAGGAGTAGCTTGGACATGGTTTAAAAATTACCTATCTAATCGTAAGCAGTATATTGAAATAAATGGCTACAGAAGTGAAGAAGTTAATATTACCCACGGTGTGCCCCAAAGATCAATACTGGGTCCTTCCCTCTTCTTAGTATATATTAATGACATAGCAACACTCCGTTTTCATGGTAATATAACGTTGTTTGCAGATGACTTAAGCATCTTTTACAATGCGTACACCACCAACACGCTGATTACACACATGCAGGAGGACATGAATACCATACTTGGCTGGACCCAGTCAAATAAATTAACAATAAATGAAGATAAAACAAATTATTTAATAATATCAAAGCGTAGAACAAAGTTAGATATCACTCAGAATATAATGCTGAATGGAAAAGCAGTTAAAAGGGTCTCATCTGTCAAATACCTAGGCTTAATAATAGATGAAAATCTCTCCTGGCAAAAGCACATTGATGCATTAGTAAAAAAAATATCACCTGCCGCTGGGATGATAAAAAAATTGAGCTACTATATCCCAAAATATCTACTCTGGAAAGTGTATTTTTCCTTAATCCAGAGCCACTTACAATATTTGAATACAATTTGGATAAAATGCTCAAATTACCTAAAAAAGGAAATTGAGGTAATTCAGAATAGAGCCATAAGAAATATTTATAACCACCCTTTTTTAACACCAACCAAACACCTTTATATTACGAGTAAAATTCAACCAGTAGCCCTAAATGCAGAAATCAAATCAAATGTCCTAATATACCAAATCCTACACAACAGAATCCACACAAATTTACACTTCACTAAACAATCTGATTTACACGCTTACACAACTAGACATGCAGATGACATAACACTTTTCCATATCGATTCCAAACAATATGGCAGTAATAGCATTAAGTATAGTGCCTTTGTAAAATTCAATGGACTACCAGAAAATATAAAAATTGCAACTAGCCTACCAATCTTTAAAAGGAGGCTAAAACAGTTTATGTGGAATGATTATAAAATGTCAGTTTGAGGAAATGTCATAATCTGAGAAGAAAAAAGAAGAACATATTGTGTACAAAAACTTATGAAAGCTACAAAATATTGTATATATTTTCATACTGAAAACTTTGTAAACTAAACATTGTATTGTAATTTGTCGCCAACAAGATAAAACTGTACAATTCCTTTGTATATGAGTCCTTGACTCGTTAAGGGATTAATAAAATGCATTATTATTATTATTGCCTTGGCCATACTCCTTTAACCTGGTGGTAAAGTCAACCCAGCATTTATCCTTCTCTTCCTGGATCAGTCTTTTAACAGCCAGCTTCTTATTCCGATATTCCTGAGACAGATGTTCAATTGCAATGTCATTACGTACATGTCCAGTTTGTTGTTTTCCCCGTCTAATTACTTCTTTATGATATTTCATTCTTTTATTGTTGTCTTGACCCTATCATTCCACCATGGTGTTTCCTTTTCTCTCTGTGTAGCACTTGTTTTACCACAGATTTCAACAGCCTGTGTAACAAAAGTGTCTTTGAAGAGCTTCCATTCTTCCTCCACCCCAAGTTTTTCTGTTTTGGGTATCTTACTCATGATTCTTTCTTGGTACTCCTGTTTATTTTCCGAGTCTCTCAACAGCCAAGTCTTAATCTTTGGCATTTTTGTGTGTTTGACTGTTGGTACTGCCCCCGTAAATTGAATTATATTGAGACCACGATGGCTGTATTAGCATATATGAATAAAGTTATGGATGTCATAGTTGTGACGTGTATATTCATGACGTAGGCACGGATGACGTAGACTTCATGCAAGTAGGCTGATTGAGCTGAGATTCTTGGTGACGTCATGAGTTTGTTCGAGAAAGATCCGAGATTTACGACGCAGTCGCAGGAAACAAGGTATTGTGCTAAGGAAGAAGTTACGCTATTGGAGGAGAGACTCGAACCAATGAACGATAGTTTGGAAGGAAGACGGAGATTGCTGAAACTACGATATTTGATTACTTTTGGCATGCAGAATTGTGGAAATCTATTTTCAGTTATGGCATTGATTTGGAATTTTGAAGAAATTAATTTTGAGTTTTTGAAAATCCGTCAAGTATAGCCAAAGTTAAAACTTCTAGCGATGACGGAGCAACAGGCTATGGAAGGGATGGATACGCCCCTTAAGAAGTTGATAAAAGGTCGTGCACAGGATAGAGGAGCTCTCAGATCTCTCATACGGATCATACCGCTGATACCGCATATATATTTCAGATGTCATAGAGTCATTTTCGAGTGAATAAGTGAAGCAAGTTGTCTTTAGCGTGTGGTTAAAGCCCGGCGCATCGAACGAACACGGAGCAGTTCCATTTTACGCTGCTCGAAACTAGGTGAAGTTGAAACGCTCACATTAACGTTTCCACCAGATAAGATATCAAGAGTTAACTTCAGCCTTTATTATAATTCAATTGGGCAGTACAACATTGAGTTGTGTAGAAGATTTGAACAATTTCACAGTTATACTTCGAAAGATATTGGCACTTTAAGGCTGCCAACAAAAGTGATTTTCTCGCCACATGAGAAACACTTTTAAAATTCCACATTATACACTACGGCTGACACGTGGATTGCAACAGTGATATTGGAGAATACGTTTGGTAATACAACGACACAGTCTACTATGGAACATTATAATCTTGCAGTGCTTTCAATGATTATAACAGTAGTTGAGATGGAAGGCTAAGGCTTTAATGCAATTGGGACATATATCGATGGAGTGAAATAGCAGCATGGAACTTCGTTAATCGTCTTTCTACAAAAGCGAGCATGTAGTCAACATCCAACTACACTCATGCATCGTGAATCCATTGCTGAATTATACCAGATGACAGTGGAAATATTTTCATACTCCACGATTATGAATATTTCTGCGGAAATAACTGCAATAAACTTCATGAAGAATTACGACCAGAACTTCAGGGAACTTTCAAGAGAGGCCAGGGTGGACCCGGCTCACAAAGAAGAGTTTTGCCAGAAGGATGTCTTTCGTATACATGGAGCAGTGCAATTTCCGGAGGAGGAAGCAGTTCGATTCTCCGAGGACGCTGATTCCAGGTTCGAGGACGGAGCACATCTTCACGCTGGTGAATTGGAACCAACAGCAGTTTTCTTTGAAAACTTTCCTCTAGAACTTCAATCAACAGATAAGGTAGTCGTGAACGTTTCTTGTATTATTTGAGTCTTGTAGCGATATCTGAGCAACCATTTTCCCATATTTTCTGTCCTTTATTTTGCCCCATTTTCTTGATTAACATTTTTGTACTCAGTACACTTCGATGATTTATGCCTTTTTCTACGAGTTTTTGAGACATTATTATGTCATTGGCATACTTAAATAATTTTGGATCAGTTGAGACTGATATTAGATTCTTTCTGTAATTTGCATATTTTTGTAGTCACGATTTGACTGTAAAGTTAACGATTTTCTATGGCAGATTTGAATTCAGACAGCGTGTCACTTTATTAAAGTAATTCTATTCAGTAAATTACTTTGACCAATTTTCTGTCATCCTCAAGAAAGAAGAATAATTAAATGATTTTAGAGCGTTAAAATCTATTACGATATCGACGATCTTTGAAATACTAGTCAGCTTATGAACATGATTGCATTATAGACAATTTTATGAAAAATGAACTTTGATTACGATTTATTGAATACACTATAGTAATGAACTTTTGATAGGAGTTTTTCTCAATTATAGATTGGAACAATAATGTTTGCATTCCGCAATCTAATTGTATTCTATTCGACTATTTATGCAGTTTAGATGAACTTTGATTGAAGATAGTATTTTTATGCTGCGATACTTTGAAGATATTAATCTCAATTTTGATAGACCAGGGAGGAGTGTCTAATCGTATTTGCTATTAAATTTATTTGTGATTGGCAAATTTTTACTTCATATCGATTCATGAATGAAACCCACGAAGGTTAAATAATAACAGTCATTATTACAATTGAAGAATATAAGAATTTTTAAAGACGAACAATGGATGTATAATCGTTAGTTCAGTGGACATGTAAAAGTCGCTGATGAATAATGCCCTTGAATAATGAAGGAGGTTCCCACAGTAATAAATGAAGTTGATGAATTTATAAGTGGACGATTTTTGTATGTAGTTTGGAAGATTTTGATGCCATATATATGAAGATATATGATGAATTCTGGGCCAATTGTTGTGCATTTTTGTGCGTTTTGAGCGAAGTATTTTTCCGCTGAATGTATTGTTCTGGTTCTTTGAAAGTTATTCATATGAAGATACTGTTAAAATTAACAAGAGTGTTAAATAATTTGAGATAAAGATTTTGAATGGAGGTTGCCGTCACAAATATTGTAATAATTATTAAACCTTATTAAACCTGAATTTGACAGTTAATTATAACTAACCTTCATTGGTCGATTATATCACCATGATTTGAGTAATTATCAACCGGATAAACGTGTGGTTTAATGTATTTCTTGTATAAATAATATAAACAATATAAATATTGTAAATAATTATGTAAATATCTTTGATAATAATTTGAAATGATAGTGATTAATAGAGGCGTGTATAAAATTTTCAATTGTCATTTGACATTGTTATAAACAATTTATTATTGTTATAAATAATTAATGAACTTTTGTTATTAACATTAAGAGTTTTGTTTTTATACTCTAAACAACGCTAATTAAGCAGGTGGATTGAACAATTAAACATGATTTGGGATTATTGGAGTAATCCACTGGTGTTTGAATGGAGCATTTAAAACATTTGCGTGATAATATTTGAGTTGAGATGTGGACATTTAACGTGTTTTGAAAGGAGAGCTAAGCTATGATGTAACTCGCTTATGCTAGGGTTGAACGTACGGGTGAGTCCACTTTGACGATGCAGGTGCATTGCAGCTGGCCCAGGCAACTGTAGGACAGAGGCCAAGGACGTCTCCATAATAGCCTTGTGGCTATAAATAAAATGTGAAGTATAAACACGCAAAACAATTGATATGTGTCTCGTCCCAAATCCCGTTTCCATTCCAAGTGCATTATTATAATTACGTTATTTTGAGCTTGAGAAAGCTGAAACATTGTATGTAGAGTATACAAGTCCTACAGGAGGACATGATTATGTGGTCGATGGCTTCTGATTGCCACGTGGATTTTGTTGTTTATTTTTGTTAAAATCATTCTTTATGTGAAATAAATTATTGTGCAGTTTAAGGTTTCTCGTTTTCGTCATGGTTCAATATTAAATATCATGGTGGAGGTTATTGTGTGGGCATACTTTAAGTGATCCAGTTGACAACCCAGTCCCCGAGATAAATTTAAGAGGTAAGTAAAGGTAAGTATGAACCCCCGTATATTTTGGTGTGTTCCACAATAATTTCTTGTTAACTATTGTGCTCTAATCTCGATAGTATCTGTCAGTGCCATTTTCATTGATGTAGCTGTGCCGGTGCGTTTGATTATTGGCAATCCGATTGAGGGGGCGGATATCTGACAGCCTACTATCCTGAGATCGGGGACAATAGGATTGGCAACCCTAAAACGTGGGGCTCGATCGACTGAATAACATTGGTTTACCAAGTTATTGCAGTAGAATTGGCACCGCAATTTTTGTGGAGTGTTCGAATAACATTGGATTACCAAGTTATCGATGTCAAAGGGATTGTGAAGACTCAAATAAAGAGGTTGATTCTTTGTTAGATGTCTTGGCCAATTGTAGAATTTGAGAGTGTGATTATATAGGAATAAAATGTTGTGTTGTATTAGGAAAATTACACTCAGAAAAGATCAGATCTTATACAACTTGAGAGAGGTTAAAGGCTGGAAACTTAGAAAAATCGCCTATGATCTGGAATCTTATTTTATTTGACCGGCTTATGACATGTTTAGTCATATTAAAGATAAAATTAAACTATTTGGATTGTAAATGTAAATTATTTGTGTTACGATATTTTAAAATGAACCAAAGAAACTTGAACGTGTGCTTGAGTTTATTTCAACATGAAGTGTCTACGAAGGTTAATTATAAGGTAATTATAAGTTAGATTTAAGACAGAAAATTGCTCAAATTTATATATGGTGAAAAATGTTGCTCAGATGTTGTTATTTTGCTCTGTTTGATGTATGTCCCTAAAGCAGTTTATTATTGAAATATTATTGAAATGGCAGATGAAAGTATTAAGAAAATGTTGGAGGAGATGTCCAACAATATGAGGGAGATGAAAGCTAGCATTAATGAAAGTGTGAGGGAGATGGAAACTAGGAATACTAGTCGAATGGAGGAGAATGCTAGTAACTTGTCTGCTAATTTGTCTATTAGAATTCAGGAGATGATGAAGGAGAATGCTAGTAATTTGTCTACTAGGATGGATGAAAATTTGAAAGTTCTTCAGACCAGTTTTGCAAACCTAGAAAATAATGTGTCGCGTTTACAGATCAATACCCAGGGAATCGAGAATGCTGTAACTGACATGCGCACAGACGTGTCCAATGTGCATAAAGATGTTTCTGAGGTTAAAATTGATGTTTCTAAGGTACAGAAAGATCTTACTATGTTGAATCTTGATGTTGCCAATGTCCGGGGTGATATTTCATGTGCTAGAGCTGAAGTAATTGTTGTTAGGAATGATGTTGCTACTGTACAAGACAAAGTAGAGGAAATTCAAAGAGAGGTTAGAAATGCTCGAACTGATGTGTCAAATGTTCAAGTTGACATCAATAATATTCATTCAGATGTTAACGATATGCAAAGCGATATCAATAAAATACAAGTAGAAGTCAATACTGTTTTTGTAGACATTGCTAAAGTTCAGACTGATGTTAACAAAGTTAGGGAGGAAATTGAAACTTCAAAAACACTTTGTACTCGTAACATTAGTGCATTAACAACTCGATTAGTTGACGAGTCTGTTAGGACAACAGCTTCTTTAGCTGGCTTAAAATACGATGTAGAGGTCATGAGAACCCAAGTATTAGATCATAATCGTTTACTTAAGGAAGACATTGAAGTAGATATCGCGGAAATGTTAACTGCAAATGTAACGGTTTGGAAAGATGAATGGAACAGGTCAAGTGGGGAACATGTAGATCAGATTCAGGAGCGAATTGAAAGAAAACTTGCCAGTACACAAGTAGACATAAATAATGAAGTAGTTCAGATTAGGAAAGACTTGAATGTAAGGATGGATTCGCTATCCGAAAAGCAGGTAGAGGATAGAACTCAAATAGGTCAGGACGTGCAAGCATTAAAAACTGCGTTAGAGGAACAGATTCATAAGGTTGTCTCTGATGTTAATGAAACTACGAGCAAACTGCAGAATTTGAAACTAGGAGAAGCTAGCATGATGGAAACCTATAAAGAAGAGTTGATTAGGAAAGTCATCACGGAAATCACAGACAAGGATACCGAAGGATTGACTGGTGAAGAGGATAGAAATTACGTGAGAAGATGTAATCTCACTACAGAAGAGAGAGATATTAGTCCTGAGGAACGTATATCCAGATTCAGGGAAGAAGAAGAGGATAGGAATATTGAACCCGAATGGAAGTATCGTGATAGTGGGAAACATTATATGGATTCATATCCGAGAAATGTGACAGTCATCCGGAATTTTGAAGACAAACCTCAAAAATTTAGCAACACTGATAGTCTCACACCGATTGAATATATCAGGAATCTTAAAGACTATTTTATAGAAGCCCACATTCCTAGAGAGAGAGAGATGAGAATCGTAGAAAGATTTCTAGCTGGAGGACCCCTCGAATGGTTTAGAGCATTTCGGTACACTTTCAGCAATTTTGTCGAATTTGCAGAGGCACTGATAAAACGATTCTGGTCAATAGAAGCTCAGAATTCATTAAGAGCTGAGGTATACTCGAGGAAGTATTCAGGTACTCTTCCAACACGGTACGCTGATTTCTTCACGAGTCAGCTATCACGCTTGAGATTTTTGCAACCCCCATTGTCAACAGAGCAGTTGATAGATGCGATTTCACGTATGCTGCCTGTGGAGGTAAGAAGACTGATCATATCGTCAAATATCAGAGATTTGACCAGTATGGACGAATTGTTGAGAAGGCTTGACTACACGAGTCCAATGCCAAATTTGGTACAAAAAGGTCAGAGGCACGAATTCAAAGACGTTAATACAGTCTACATGGATCAAGTGCAGCAAACTGATAAGCCTGAGGATGGAAAAACTGAAAATGTAGGTCCTCACAGGAATAATTATTTCCGCAACAACAGATCCCAAGGTTACCGTCCATATCAGCAAAGACGAGGCTGGAATAATAATAGAGGGAATTACAACAACGGAAGAGGTAGATACTATAATAATGGTTATAATAGAAACTACAACAGAAATAACCAGTACCAGAATCAGAATCAGAATTCTCAAGGTCAGGTTATGACACCCGACAAGTATCAAGAAAGAGAGAAAGAAAGTCAGCAGTATCTGAAGGAATTACGAGAGAAGGAAGCTGAAAACCAAAAGAAAAGACAGGATGTAGTGATCGATCCTGGTCCTTCTACAAGTCAGCAGAATTCGGAAAACAGAAATACAGGACAGAAGAGAAAGTAGAGAGGAGAGAATGCATTAGCCACACACAAACCAGAGAAGAAGAGACTTATGATTAAGGAACTTGAAGAAATATTATCCAAGAGTAAACCAATAATCATTCAATTTCGTGTTCAAGTGAAATCTGATATTTATAACACAGAGTTTAAAAACAATTTGCAACTGTTTTTAAAACGTGGTGAAGGGAGAATGCCCCCGTAAATTGAATTATATTGAGACCACGATGGCTGTATTAGCATATATGAATAAAGTTATGGATGTCATAGTTGTGACGTGTATATTCATGACGTAGGCACGGATGACGTAGACTTCATGCAAGTAGGCTGATTGAGCTGAGATTCTTGGTGACGTCATGAGTTTGTTCGAGAAAGATCTGAGATTTACGACGCAGTCGCAGGAAACAAGGTATTGTGCTAAGGAAGAAGTTACGCTATTGGAGGAGAGACTCGAACCAATGAACGATAGTTTGGAAGGAAGACGGAGATTGCTGAAACTACGATATTTGATTACTTTTGGCATGCAGAATTGTGGAAATCTATTTTCAGTTATGGCATTGATTTGGAATTTTGAAGAAATTAATTTTGAGTTTTTGAAAATCCGTCAAGTATAGCCAAAGTTAAAACTTCTAGCGATGACGGAGCAACAGGCTATGGAAGGGATGGATACGCCCCTTAAGAAGTTGATAAAAGGTCGTGCACAGGATAGAGGAGCTCTCAGATCTCTCATACGGATCATACCGCTGATACCGCATATATATTTCAGATGTCATAGAGTCATTTTCGAGTGATTAAGTGAAGCAAGTTGTCTTTAGCGTGTGGTTAAAGCCCGGCGCATCGAACGAACACGGAGCAGTTCCATTTTACGCTGCTCGAAACTAGGTGAAGTTGAAACGCTCACATTAACGTTTCCACCAGATAAGATATCAAGAGTTAACTTCAGCCTTTATTATAATTCAATTGGGCAGTACAACATTGAGGTGTGTAGAAGATTTGAACAATTTCACAGTTATACTTCGAAAGATATTGGCACTTTAAGGCTGCCAACAAAAGTGATTTTCTCGCCACATGAGAAACACTTTTAAAATTCCACATTATACACTACGGCTGACACGTGGATTGCAACAGTGATATTGGAGAATACGTTTGGTAATACAACGATACAGTCTACTATGGAACATTATAATCTTGCAGTGCTTTCAATGATTATAACAGTAGTTGAGATGGAAGGCTAAGGCTTTAATGCAATTGGGACATATATCGATGGAGTGAAATAGCAGCATGGAACTTCGTTAATCGTCTTTCTAAAAAAGCGAGCATGTAGTGAACATCCAACTACACTCATGCATCGTGAATCCATCGCTGAATTATACCAGATGACAGTGGAAATATTTTCATACTCCACGATTATGAATATTTCTGCGGAAATAACTGCAATAAACTTCATGAAGAATTACGACCAGAACTTCAGGGAACTTTCAAGAGAGGCCAGGGTGGACCCGGCTCACAAAGAAGAGTTTTGCCAGAAGGATGTCTTTCGTATACATGGAGCAGTGCAATTTCCGGAGGAGGAAGCAGTTCGATTCTCCGAGGACGCTGATTCCAGGTTCGAGGACGGAGCACATCTTCACGCTGGTGAATTGGAACCAACAGCAGTTTTCTTTGAAAACTTTCCTCTAGAACTTCAATCAACAGATAAGGTAGTCGTGAACGTTTCTTGTATTATTTGAGTCTTGTAGCGATATCTGAGCAACCATTTTCCCATATTTTCTGTCCTTTATTTTGCCCCATTTTCTTGATTAACATTTTTGTACTCAGTACACTTCGATGATTTATGCCTTTTTCTACGAGTTTTTGAGACATTATTATGTCATTGGCATACTTAAATAATTTTGGATCAGTTGAGACTGATATTAGATTCTTTCTGTAATTTGCATATTTTTGTAGTCACGATTTGACTGTAAAGTTAACGATTTTCTATGGCAGATTTGAATTCAGACAGCGTGTCACTTTATTAAAGTAATTCTATTCAGTAAATTACTTTGACCAATTTTCTGTCATCCTCAAGAAAGAAGAATAATTAAATGATTTTAGAGCGTTAAAATCTATTACGATATCGAAGATCTTTGAAATACTAGTCGGCTTATGAACATGATTGCATTATAGACAATTTTATGAAAAATGAACTTTGATTACGATTTATTGAATACACTATAGTAATGAACTTTTGATAGGAGTTTTTCTCAATTATAGATTGGAACAATAATGTTTGCATTCCACAATCTAATTGTATTCTATTCGACTATTTATGCAGTTTAGATGAACTTTGATTGAAGATAGTATTTTTATACTGCGATACTTTGAAGATATTAATCTCAATTTTGATAGACCAGGGAGGAGTGTCTAATCGTATTTGCTATTAAATTTATTTGTGATTGGCAAATTTTTACTTCATATCGATTCATGAATGAAACCCACGAAGGTTAAATAATAACAGTCATTATTACAATTGATGAATATAAGAATTTTTAAAGAGGAACAATGGATGTATAATCGTTAGTTCAGTGGACATGTAAAAGTCGCTGATGAATAATGCCCTTGAATAATGAAGGAGGTTCCCACAGTAATAAATGAAGTTGATGAATTTATAAGTGGACGATTTTTGTATGTAGTTTGGAAGATTTTGATGCCATATATATGAAGATATATGATGAATTCTGGGCCAATTGTTGTGCAATTTTGTGCGTTTTGAGCGAAGTATTTTTCCGCTGAATGTATTGTTCTGGTTCTTTGAAAGTTATTCATATGAAGATACTGTTAAAATTAACAAGAGTGTTAAATAATTTGAGATAAAGATTTTGAATGGAGGTTGCCGTCACAAATATTGTAATAATTATTAAACCTTATTAAACCTGAATTTGACAGTTAATTATAACTAACCTTCATTGGTCGATTATATCACCATGATTTGAGTAATTATCAACCGGATAAACGTGTGGTTTAATGTATTTCTTGTATAAATAATATAAACAATATAAATATTGTAAATAATTATGTAAATATCTTTGATAATAATTTGAAATGATAGTGATTAATAGAGGCGTGTATAAAATTTTCAATTGTCATTTGACATTGTTATAAACAATTTATTATTGTTATAAATAATTAATGAACTTTTGTTATTAACATTAAGAGTTTTGTTTTTATACTCTAAACAACGCTAATTAAGCAGGTGGATTGAACAATTTAACATGATTTGGGATTATTGGAGTAATCCACTGGTGTTTGAATGGAGCATTTAAAACATTTGCGTGATAATATTTGAGTTGAGATGTGGACATTTAACGTGTTTTGAAAGGAGAGCTAAGCTATGATGTAACTCGCTTATGCTAGGGTTGAACGTACGGGTGAGTCCACTTTGACGATGCAGGTGCATTGCAGCTGGCCCAGGCAACTGTAGGACAGAGGCCAAGGACGTCTCCATAATAGCCTTGTGGCTATAAATAAAATGTGAAGTATAAACACGCAAAACAATTGATATGTGTCTCGTCCCAAATCCCGTTTCCATTCCAAGTGCATTATTATAATTACGTTATTTTGAGCTTGAGAAAGCTGAAACATTGTATGTAGAGTATACAAGTCCTACAGGAGGACATGGTTATGTGGTCGATGGCTTCTGATTGCCACGTGGATTTTGTTGTTTATTTTTGTTAAAATCATTCTTTATGTGAAATAAATTATTGTGCAGTTTAAGGTTTCTCGTTTTCGTCATGGTTCAATTTTAAATATCATGGTGGAGGTTATTGTGTGGGCATACTTTAAGTGATCCAGTTGACAACCCAGTCCCCGAGATAAATTTAAGAGGTAAGTAAAGGTAAGTATGAACCCCCGTATATTTTGGTGTGTTCCACAATAATTTCTTGTTAACTATTGTGCTCTAATCTCGATAGTATCTGTCAATGCCATTTTCATTGATGTAGCTGTGCCGGTGCGTTTGATTATTGGCAATCCGATTGAGGGGGCGGATATCTGACAGCCTACTATCCTGAGATCGGGGACAGTACTGTACCCTCATTCTCATGACTGGTATGCCTTTATGGGAAGGTAATATGTAATTACTTGTGAACATGAAGGGAGAGTCAGGATCATATGTTTCGCGACCCACAAGTTGACTTTGGATAGCGACCACGACGAGAGAAGCGGGGCGCATGCGTTCCAAGTACTGTTGTCACAGCTGATTGGTTAGGGGAATTGATTATTTTATCGAGTAGCAGCAAGTGATAAATTATGCCCTTTGGAGGGGGATTCAAGTTTTTTATACGTTCCGGCGTATTTTAACATGTCTGTAATTATAGCAGGTGTTGGATTATTAACTACTTTCAAATAATTGAATTCTTAGGAACACGGAAATAAGATATTTGCATCTTATCAGTTCCAGTTTTGAGCACTCGTGGCGCGACGGTAGGTGACCTCGCAGTCGCGAACTGGTTTGAAAAACGGAGAGAGTAGATTGGTTTTTACCACGCACGAATCCACATGTATCGAGTTACACCTGAGAGCGGCGGGCAATATCACGTGAACGGTGAGTGAAAGTTCGTTTTGAGTAGTGTACTACTATTGCACAGCAGGGAGTTTCCTTAGTGCCGAAAAGGACTCCAGTTTCAGTACCGATTAGGCCATTGCGATCGAAATAAAAATGCAGCTTGTCTTGCTAGATAACTGTTCATTATAGGCCAGCCGTATAGTGTTCGTGAAAGGTGGATACTTGCTTTTACAAGCATACAATCATAATGTTCATTCAGTAGACATTCTTCGCATTGGAACTGGCCG
Organism: Meconema thalassinum; assembly: GCA_946902985.2. Lineage (NCBI taxonomy): Eukaryota > Metazoa > Arthropoda > Insecta > Orthoptera > Tettigoniidae > Meconema > Meconema thalassinum. The sequence goes on from OX336393.1 coordinate 412,949,846, forward strand.
TATCGATACACTCACTTCGTGTGTGTTGTCAGAACAATTAGCACCTCCATTTGAGAAGCATTTCTCAATACGAGTGCTTGGATATTGAATATACTTCATGATATACAGGGCCTTACTTATATGTCTGTGACCTCACAACTATGTTGAGCAATTTCATGTCGAGAGGAAAGGCTGAAATGTGTTTCAGTGACTTAACCATGTGCGGTTAGGCGATATAGACATGAGTGTCACTGTGCGAGCGAAGTCACGTTCATTTTGATGCTATAGGTTTTGCGGCCCGTGCTGGTGAGTACGAACACAGCTGTTGTATTGCAATACAGTGTGTTCCGAAATGACCCGATTGCGCGAGGCCAGTGAACTTTGGTGTTCGAGCCGTTATAGACATCACTGCGTGCTGCGGTTTGTAGGACGTTATCCGAAGATGAAAGGAACTGTCGTTGGTATTAGAGTGGAACATTCAGTCAGGATGGGAGATGTCTGGAGATCCAGGGTTCGTTTCTCGCTTTCCTGGACAGTGAAGACCTCTATTGCTTACATGGAGGGAACAGTCATGAAGGACATGACTGTGTTCTTTCGGGGTCTACAAGAATCATCTAAGGTACAGAATTAACCATCTTCAATCGTAGCTAAGCATGTTTATTCTAACGTTGTCACCCTGCCACATATTTTTATGGGATTTTTCGTAGAATGTCTAAGAATGGAGTTTAGGTTTGATCCTAGTGTCAAGACTGATTCTATTCTGGACAGGGTTTTGATTCTACTAAAAGGATGCACCTATTGTAATTAAATGTATTATAGTTTAATTATCTTTTGATTACTGTAAATTCAAGTTCATTTTATGGGGAATTTATTTAATGTAGAGAAGAGGAACTTTAGGCCACTCAAGATTCATCATTTTTCGTGTTTGATTTATATTGTAAATGAACACTACTGTCGACCAAAGTATTATGTGTACTCGAGTTTGAAGGTTGTTTGTGAAGTAACCAATAGACCTACATAAAATCCAATAACATCATCATTTTCGTCGTTCTATTTTACGTTAGCTCATGTAGGTTTGGAATTTTTAATTTATATTTTAATATTTTTTTGTCGCAGTTGGAACACAAAAAGTGCACGTTTTTAAGCGTGTTTCAACCATGCGTCACATTTAAGAATTATTATCTCAAAAACCCGACATCAGATCGAATCCAAATTTTAGCACAATATACATTGGAATGTTGTATAACCGGTTTATAAATTTCAAAATGTTGCATGTCCAAGAAAAAAAAGTTGTTATCATTTTTGTAAGGTAACTTTTTCTCGGCTCGGGGTGGTTGGAAAATGTAGTTCTTAGTTGCGATGTAATCCTTATACATCAAAAAGTTATGCTGTATGACTGTGAAATACGTAAATTAACTCACTTATTTTATATCGGTTTGTATTTGTAGGCGGAAATAACACATCGTTCACCACCTACCCGCTCCGGGAAAGCTGTACAGCGCTGCTGTGATGGAGCCCATCACTTCCGAGCGAGGCACGCCATGATGCGTGATGGGCTCTATTTCGGCAACGCTGTACAGCTTTTCCGGGAGCGGGTAGGTGGTGATCGATGTGTTATTTCCGCCTACAAATACAAACCGATATAAAAGAAGTGAGTTAATTTACGTATTTCACAGTCATACAGCATAACTTTTTGATGTATAAGGATTACATCGCAACTAAGAACTACATTTTTCAACCACCCCGAGCCGAGAAAAAGTTACCTTACAAAAATGATAACAACTTATTTTCTTGAACACGCAACATTTTGAAATTAATAAATCAGTTATACAACATTCCAATGTATATTGTGTTAAAATTTGGGTTCGATCTGATGACGGGTTTTTGAGATAATAATTCTTAAATGTGACGCATGGTTGAAACGCGCTTAAAAACGTGCACTTTTTGTGCTCCAACTGCGACAAAAAAATATTAAAATATAAATTAAAAATTCCAAACCTACATGAGCTAACGTGCAATAGAACGACGGAAATGATGATGTTATTGGATTTTATGTAGGTCTATTGGTTACTTCACAAACAACCTTCAAACTCGAGTGCACATAATACTTTGGTCGACAGTAGTTTTATGCCTTCATATGACATTACTCGAGTTTGGGTAGACTCAGTTTGGAGTTTCTACTACAGTGAGTCTATTTAGAAGACTGTTATACACTCGAAAGTGAAATTTCAGTATTCAGGTTGATTTTCGAATACTGCAGTAAGCTTTATGAAGCAGGTTCAGTGAAGAAAGCGGATTTGTTTTGATTTGCTAGGAATTTATTCCGAATTTTGACTTGATCCAGGTACTTTCTAACGTATTTTTTTTTTGAGATTCTGCATTACGTTTGCTTTAATAGATTCGATCAAGATCCATTATTGATGGACTAGACAGATGTTTTAAACACAGTTTGAAGACATTTGAATACATTCACCCTATGTTATTAACGCGAATCCCAGACTAGATTTATGTGGAAGCAGATATATCGCCAAAGCTGCAATTGTTATTTACCACTTATTGAAAGCTATGCATATTGATCGTGAATAATAATAACATAAGTGCAAATGAAATAATAATTTAACAGTGATTAATTGAACTGTAAAGAAACTTGTATAATTTTAGCAACAATATTTCATTGTGAATGTGATCTGTCAACTAAGCCGAATTCTTTGTTCACCAAGAAAGATAATTAATTGAAGCGCTAAAAGTATAGTAGTAGTGCCTGATAATATAAATGATATGAATACTTAGTGTAGCATGATATTTAATGGCAAAGCCATGTAAAGGCTAATGTCCTTGATTATTAAAAGGGTATTCAATGGAATATTCCAAGTTGTAGTATGGAAAGTAATCAACTCAGATAGATTGTGAAATTAGGGCAGTTTATTTCAGTATCAGTTCAAGTAAATAATCTGTTGTGGAAATCATGCATTTTACGCATGTTGAATTAAACCTACCTGGTAAAATTTTCGACCATTTGTCGATATTGCCTGCAATGCTTAACAGGCGTTATAACAATCACTAATTCCGGTCTGGTGAGGACAGTTCATTTAAAGAGCTGTTAAAATTAAATTAAAGAAGTTAATTTTTGACTTAGCTTTATTGCTCGCTCAGAAGAGATAAATAAAATCAGAAAAACACAGCAAACACAAACATAATAAACCACATGGAAGATGTCACTTCTGAATCCTATTAAAAAAACACACTAAGAAGGTGTTACAAAATGACTGTACATTTGTATTATAGCTTATTTTTTTTTTCAGGGTATAAATTGATGTATGTCTTGTAAATATGAAAATTTCCAGGGTTTATATTTGAATGTTCCAATTGTTGTCAACATTTATGTTGAACCATGTATATGATTTGTGTTCACTCATTCTTGGGTAAAATGCAGTCAATAACATTGATGAATGTGGGGGCTGGCATTTTTCTCCCATGTTCATGAAACTTCGGATGGAAGTTGGGCACTCTGCCTTAAATTATAATATAGTGACTTACATTATATTTTCCTTTCCTGAATATTTTTTTTTGATCAATTTAAAATTTTCGAAGTGTGGTACTTTATAGAAACGATAAGAGAACATGTTAAGAAGGCCAGCGGTGGGTATTTCAGTGGTTTTCCCACACACCAGAGATTGCGTTCATCGTTATTCTTGTGCTTTCGAGCTTTCTTATGTCGTTCACCATGGTTTTTCTTAACGTAGTCTCAGTTAGGAATTCCTGTACCCCATTTCCTCGTCTTATGTTGGGTAGAATCTGGCAAATTTTCTAGCCGGGGTTTCCAGGCTCTACGATTCAGCTGTCTTCGTGGGATTCCAACATGCTGATGGTAGGTATTTCGGGTACAGTACACACACATTCTTCAGCTCTGCAATGAGCAGTCTACAGTATGATCACTGTCAAGACATTCACTTGGAATTACTTGAACATTAGTTACTGACTGGTTAGCTTGTTGGTCTGTTATTATATAATCAATCACAGTTTTAAGCTGTCCATTCCAACTATATCGAGTAATTTTGTGACTCTCTCTCTCTTCTGATACCAAGTATTCTGGATAACAAAGTTGTTCCGCACACACAGGTCTATCATGCATTCTCCCTCAGAGTTCCAGTTTCCATATCCATGAGGTCCAATAATGTTCTCACACCCATGTCTCTCCTTTCCCACTTGGGCATTTAAATCACCCATAATGATGACATTGTCCTCTGCTATTAGATCCTGTAGGTCGTCTAGGAACTGTTCTTTCTCCTCTGTAGTACACCCTGTTTGTGGTGCATAGTATGTATTGTCAACACGTAATTTCATCTGGATGATTCTATCACTCACATACCTAATATCTGAATGTATGTCTATCTCTATGTAGTAGGAGTGCAACTCCATTTCTGGCCTCTGTATGAATACCACACCAGTGTAACACATAATCATTCCTGAGAGTTTTCTTGCCAGAACCTTTCCACTTGGTCTCACTTAAGCCTAGTATCCTTAGTTTCCTCCTATCCATTGGGTCAACAAGTTCTTCACATTTACCATTGAGGGTGAGGATACTGACAGTCCCAATTCTCATTTTTTGTTTCTTCGGGTTCTGTGATTTCAGGCATCTATGATAAACTTCGGGTTTTTGACCGTCATACCTTCGTGAGGTACCTGAAGAACTGTCATGTCTGGTGTTTCCATTTTTGCATCCGAGGCTTGTTTTTGTTTTGAAAGCACTATTTGATCCACCACTGGACAGCTACGCCTCATTTGAGAGTTCCTGTAAGGCCTTCACAGCTACCGTAGGGGTCACGGAGCACACAAAGTCCCCACTGTACTTCACCCCTACAGGCAGTCCCCTACTTTGTGCCGTTGCCCATCTCCCACGACGTGGATGAGGGGTTGGCCTTATGGGAGATCATAGCTATCCTAAAACCAGGGAAACTTGCAGGTTGCTTTGATGAGTGCTTGCTATAAACTGCTGGAAAGGCTTATCTACATCAGGATTAGCCCTCAAATTTTATACATCCTTCCAGTTGAACAGGCAGCGTTGTTGTGAAGACCAGGTTCTCACTTTAACAACCGATATTGAGGCAGGTTTTAATGGAAAATTGAAAAGTTGCGCAGTGTTTATAGACCTCACAGCTGGATATGATACGGTGTGGAGAGAGGGTTTAATGTGCAAGTTCATCAAACTTACGGGATGTAAAGTAATGTCAGTGCTCATAAACAACATGCTGTCGAACATGCTGATGCATGTAGAGTTGGATAGTAAGCATAGTGAGCTAAAAGTGCTTAACAATGGTCTACCTCAAGGATCTGTGCTGTCCCATTTATTGTTCAACCTGCATATTGCAGATATTCCTTCTACTACCCCCCATCAATTTGCTTATGCTGATGACCTTGCTATTGTTACTCAACAATCCACTGTGACCAAGGTACAAGAAATTTTAAATGCAGACCTTGATATTCTGTGTGGGTACCGGTACTTCAAATAGTGGTGTCTGATTCCAAGTGGAAAGGGGTGGCTGGAATAACACCCCAACTGGGAATTAGCAGAGGATTAGGTTTCGGGCACACAGTGGAATGTAAATAGAGCGACAAGGAAGAGACCAAACATTGATAACTAGAGTTAATACATTTATTTGATTTTTTGAATCAATAACAAATATTTTCATTAGAATGATAGTTAAAAGAAGGCAATTCAAAATGTATTGTTTCTCCAGGAAACTCAGAATAAACATTAACTAGATAATATGAATTACAATACGAATGCATAAAAAAGCCTAATAACAGGCGATTAAAAAAGTTTTTTCAAGAAAAGATAAAAAAAAAGCAAGAAGCAAAAAAAGGCTTGGCCTTGAAAAAATGTATTAAACAAGCTTGATTTAAGTTGGCATTACCAATGGTTGGATACTTGATACAGAGTATCTTCCCATAAAATCGTCCTGCAGGAGACTCGCTCAGACAGTAGCAGGAAGTAGTATTGTTTTGCCCGGACAGGGCAGAATCGAAGCGTTCGTTCAGCATGATCCAAAGTTTCAAGTGCAGTGCGGGAACACGGCCATGGGTTAGCTGGCCCGCAGGGAGTGGATCGTAAAATCCAAAAAAAAAAAAAAGGCTTCCTCCAGGAAGTCTCGGCACGGCTCCCGTAAAAAATAGATTGTAACTCCTTCGACGAAGTGTAACCAGCAGTAACAGATCTCTTGGTAGTGACCTGGCTGGCGGGTTACGAGCAGTTACAATTTCACATTGCAGAGTTGATGAGATGAAGGACGTTGACTCAGAACTTGCCCAGCACGACAAAGTCCAAACAAGGAGGCATGCCGCTTAGAGTGGTTCCAGCTACACGATGTTTACCAACAGTGCTGACCCAATAAGGGCCTTGTTGTGGTCAGGCAGGCAGCCATGGTCAGAGGTAGACAGACGTAGACAGGCGTAGACAGGCTCAGTAGAACGGTGATGAAGGCAATATATAGTGGAAATAGTGCGCCGAACATTCCAGATGGGAGGAGGGGTGTCAACAACCAATCAGCGCATATCTCCATACACATTGCGAGGGTTACGGCTGATGCGAGCACAGTATTTGTGAGGAAGTGTGACAGTGCGGTGCGTCTAGAAAAACACACTTCAGAAGAAAGGTGAGGCAAGAAATAATAAAGATCAACAATTCAATTGAAACATAAGTTAACTAAACAATAAATTAACAGAACACCACGTTCATACTGCAATTATAGCGAAGGAAAATAATGGGGCAGAAAGACTGAACAAATGTTTCAAACCGTACGGGAAACAAAACCTACAAAACCATTCGCAAAAGCGAACACCAAGCATTAGCAAAAGAGAAACCTGCTTTTTCCACCTCAACAACAGGCAGGCAAATTTAACCTTGGATGCTCAATGGTGGGGTCTATCCCACAACCCCTACCCCAAGTACCTAGGAATTACTCTGGATCGGACATTACCCTTCAAGACACACTTGATTAAGAGTGCTGCCGAACTGAGCACAAGGAAACTGGCTGGCTCTACATGGGGAGCTTCGATCATCTGCGATGGGACTGGTATATCCAACAGCAGAGTACTGTCTTCAGTATAGTGAACAGCCCACATGTTATGAAGATCGACACTGTGCATCATCAGTGGTACAGTAAAATCTATTCCTGCTTGTCTGGCTGCCTGTGCTGAGCCATATCGAACCCCCAACGCCTAGGAGATATAACTATTTGATCCGTGACTTCAAAAAAATATCTGTGAATGTAGCTCCCCCAATTCATGAAGACATGCTTCATAAATTTGGTCGATTAAAAATCACGTTTTCCGTCTGTGTTAAAAGCCCACGAGTTGGTTAGGAGAGTGTTTAACATTTCATCAGAGTGGCAACAGGAGTGGAACAACGCAGTCACTACTTTCTACTCAACACCCACCAGCAGGTTTGGATCTGCCACTGACAGGGTACGAACCAACCATGGGCTGGTTGCTATAAGAGTGGGGGCATGAAAAAGTCGCCTAACTGTGACAGTGATGCACCAAGACAAACCATCCATCACATGGTTACAAAGTGTTGTAACAGGACAGGGCTGGAAGACTTTGCGCAAGTCTCCATAAAGGCTGGACAATTTGGATTCAAAACTGTAAATGTATCAGGTGCGAAGTTGATTGTTTTATAGATGTGGCTTGTTTTTTGTAATTATGTTATATATTTTGTGTACTTTGTCATAAACTTAATAATAATAATCTTCTACAATTATACAGTTAAATACCATTATTTCGAAACTTATAACATAAAATATGCACTGTCTGTACTTGCAACGTTTGAACGATTTGATTGCAAATTTTGAATTTGCTGAACCCCCAAGAGAATTATCACCAGATGCCACTGTAATCTTCCTTGATAAACACTTGGGTACCATGCTCCAAACAAGTGCTACATGCTTCACATATCATGTGACAGAGAAATCAATACAAGTGCATAAAATTAGATACTTGAGAACCCTCAGCTTAGAGACAGCAATGAGAAATAAAATTATGCCTATTCTATAATGTGGCATTGAAGTCGTTTGGCAACACCTAACAAAAAATAACCTTTCCTCAATAGAAAGATTGAAGGCATTATACATTAAAAAAAAGCAATCGGAGTGTCAAAAACTACCAGGTCACGATTCGTCTACCTCCTGGCATGAGAATCATTTCTTGATGAAGACCTTAGAAACTATTTACCTCTACCAAACACCCGAGCCTTGGAAAAGCTACTAACATCATTGAAGAAAAAACGAGAAGACATCCTACCTCAAGAATTTTATGGAACAGGAGCCATGATAGACCGGACGTGGACAACAGCCAACTTTGAGTTGAGGCATGTGTTTACACGTCTGGCGGTCCATGGTTTCCACCACCTTATTTGCATTAGCAAATATTTCCATGAACCTACAGTGACGTGTGTATGCCAACTATGTGGACAAGCATGTGATCGCTACCAGTTAGAGCTCTGTAGGAAAAGGACAAAATCAATCAAAGACTATGCAACTCAAAGTGCCAGAGTGGGATTTTAGTGTTTGTGTTAATACTTTATTTTCAATGCCTATTTGGCTCCAATAAAAGTATTATTATAAACACACATTCTCTTCCAATTCTAATAGTACCAGATCCTATTATGTGTTATGTTCCTTATAGCCCCCAGGGGCTCACATCTTGTGGGACGTGGGTTGGCGACCACGGGGTCTCAGCTGAGTCCGGCATTGCTTCCACTTACTTGTGCTGGGCTCCTCTCTGTCTTCTTTCCTGTCGACCTCCCTTGGTCAACTCTTGTTTTTTTCCGACCCCGACGGTATTAGGGTATCCGAGGCCTAGGGAGTCTTTCACTTTCCCACCTTAATTGGCCCTTGTCTCATCTTTCCTGATCCCTCCTTCTTCGAGGGGTCAGACCTCTTGAATTTTTTAAATTATATTTCCTTTTCTCTTTAAGATTCCTGCACTGTTTTTGTTACTTGGCTCCCCGTGTATCTAAATTCCCTTTAGTGTTTTTTTTCATCTACACTACATTTTGTAGGTATTTTTAATCTACGTTGCATTTTGTGAGTTTTTTCGATCTAAATTGCATTTCACGATTGTTTTCAACCTCAATTGCATTTTGTAAAGATTGACAATCTAAATTGCTTTTAGTAACTCTTTCAATGTAGGAACAGGGCATTTTAGTGAGTATTTTGAATTTCAATTGCATTTTGTAAGTAATTTCAACCAAATCCGCATTTTGCAAGAGTTTTAAATCTAAATTACATTTTGGGTGGTGGGCATTTTGCAAGTATTTTGATTCTAAATTGCATTTTATGGGTATTTTGAATCTAAATTACATTTTGTCAAGTATTTTCAATCTGAATTGCATTTTTTACGTATTGCCAATCCAAAAGAGTAGTTTGAATCTACTGTACATTTTGTAAGCATTTTCAATTTCAATTGCATTTTGTAAGTATTTTGAATTTCAATTGCACTTTGTGAATATTTTGGATTGGAAATGGGATCTTTCAATCTGAATTGCATTGTGTATGTTCAATTTCAATTGCATTTTGTATGTATTTTGAACCTATCCTACATTTTGTGCATATTTTTCAATCTATTTCTTTTGTGAATCTTTTCGTTCTAAATTCCCTTTTTGTAAGAACATTTTGTGAGTTGTGAGTTTTTGTAAGTATTTTCCGTCTCACTTATGGTTTCCATTTCATTGTCATTTTCGCTATCACCCAGATCATTAGGGGCTGATAACCTAGATGTTAGGCCCCTTAAAACAACAATTATCATCATCAGCTTGAGAGACACTAGAGATGCCAGAATTTTACTCTGAAGAGAATCCTTAAATCTACTGACATGGGTCTCAACTTTAAATACCCCCATACGTAAGGGAATGTTGTTTTTGCACTTCTCATGACCTCATTTCAGTGTTGTCTTAGTAAACACAGTTTAATGTTTTTTAGTTTTTATCCAAGTGTATTTATTAATCTCATGTAATTCTGTTTTCAGGGTTAGGGAATAACCCACCACCGTTGGGTACAATCGTGTTGACCGACTGAAAAACATTAAACTTCGTTCTCATGACCTTTCAGTTTCCAAAACACTGATTTTTATTTTATTTTATTTAGTCAATTTACCCTCTAGGTTGGTGGTTCCCACGGACTCAGCGAGGGAACTCACCACTACCGCCTCTACGGGCAGTGTCCTGGAGCTGGCAACATCTGGTAGGAGTGGATACAACTGGGGAGGTGTGATCAGCATCTCGCCCAGGCGGCCTCACCTGCAAAATGAACAGGGGCCTCATGAGGGATGGGAAGGGATGGGAAGATTGGGATGGATAGGCAAGGAAGAGGGAAGGAGGTGGCCATGGCCCTACAGTAGGGACCATCCTAACATTTGCCCGAAGAGAAGTGGGAAACCACGAGAATGGCTGAGGTGGGAATCGAACCCCCTCTACTCATTTGGACCACCCGAGGCTGAGTAGACCCCATTCCACTCCTCATACCACTTTTCAAATTTTGTGGCAGAGCCGGCAATCGAACCCAGGACTTCCGGGGTGGAAGCTAACCATGCTGACCGCTACGCTATGAAGGCGACACTAATTTTTCGAGGAGTAAAAACTCTTCCTTTTAGAAAAGAATTCTATGTTATGAGGGACAGATAATCAAAACAGCAATCGCCACCACCAAAATATCCACTTTTAGCGGGAGACATGTTCTCCTCAGTATAGCATCACGTTCCGGGATATGCACGTGTACAACAATTTCATATATATATATTTTTTAAATTTCCACTTCCAATTGCTCCTGCTTACAGTTGGAACAAGGAATGAAAATGAGCAAGTGTAGGTGCCTCACTAGCTTGCCCAGCTTGATGAGTGTTTTGAATGTGGGGCTGAAGAGATAGTTATATTCCAATCATACCGGCCGCAGTGGCCAAGAGCGCTAACGTGCTGGCATCGGGAGATCATGGGTTCCAATCCCACCTCGTCCTGAAAATGGCTTTCGAAGTTTCCCATTTTCACTACCAGGCAAATGGCGGGACGGTTCCTTTCAATAGGTCCACGGCCGATTTCCTATCATTATCCCTTCCCTGACCCGTCCTGAAAAGAAAAATACATGGCCATTGGCTGCATTAATAAAATTACACAGGCCAACGATGAAAACACTTTTCTACTGAAAATACCTTTTTTGTATGTCTTTTGGGGTGCTGAATCCAAATATGATACTGAAAAAGCTGTATCATCCAACATTTCTTTACATTTTACAGTTCAATTTCATAAATTAAGTGATTTCTAAGGAATTCAACAACTATTATATAGTTCATATATTTAGAAAAGTAGCTGTTTAAAGGCTGTTTTATTACACAATTGTAACATGTATTCATCCTTACCCGTTGGCCTTCTGTATATAAGAAAGACACATATGAAAACCTAGAAATAGTGTTAAATAAAATAGGCTATTCAGATCATGGATGGATGATTTGTGGTGATTTAAAAGTATTATGCATGCTTCTTGGTCAGCAAGGTGGTTTCACAAAATGTCCATGTTTCTTGTGTGAATGGGACAGTAGGGCTAGGGATCAACATTGGTGCTGAAAGAACTGGCCTGTGAGGACATCTTTAAAACCTGGCGAGAAGAACATTCTGCACAAAAACCTTGTAAATCCAAAAAACATGCTCCTATTACATCTGCATATAAAGTTAGGCCTCATGAAACAGTTTGTAAAGGCCTTGCCTAAAGATGGACCATGACAATTTCCTTACCTTTCAGAAGCTAAACTAAAAGAAGGTGCCTTTGTCGGACCTGACATTAGAAAAATGATTTTTGACGTAAACTTTGAATCCAGAATGACCTTAAATGAGAAAGAAACATGGGTATCATTCAAGCAAGTCGTTACAAAGTTCTTGCGAAATTAAAAAGATCCAGAATATGTTTCAATTGTAGCTAGTATGTTAAAGAAGTTTTAAAATGTAGGATGTTTGATAAGCCTGAAAGTTCACTTTTTGAACAGCCACCTTGATTAGTTCCCGGGCTGTTTGGGAGATGTTAGTGAGGAGCAAGGTGAGCGTTTTCACCAGGACATTAAAGTTATGGAGAAACGCGACCAGGTCGCTGGAACACAAACATGATGGGGGACTTCTGCTGGTCACTTCACCGAGAGATTCAGCAAGCGACTCATCGTAGAAAACACTACACAAGAAGCTTCAAAGAAAAAAGAGAAAGAAAATATAAAGCAATTCCAGCTGACAATTAAAACCTGTATAAACACATTAAATAACTTTGTTAAGTAGCCCATTGTTAATTGAAAACATGTTTATGTTGTAACATAGTGTTTCATTAATTTGCCTATGTGCCGTATAGGGGTTTTATGATATATAATAGAATGCAGATTGCTCAAAAAACTAAGGCTAGCTTGGGATTCAGCTCATAAAACTCTATAAAGATCAGCTATTCAAGTTAAAAAAGTTTTTCAAAACTTTTTTTTTTTTTGTTGGCCTGTGTTATTATTATATTCCAATCCTAAAATCCACTCTGCATAGGGATGAGTATTAGGAAGGGTTTCTGCAGCATTAACATTCAAGCAACCAGCAAGTCAAGAAATGGCCAAGATACGTTAATTGAAACCTGTTGGAATCATGCTAAGTGATGTATTGTGTATGCAAGTGCAAGTGGATTTGAGTGTATGGCTAATGCTCTGTGCTTTGCTTTGTTTGTAGATGCGTGAAATTACAAGTTGGCTAATGTGATTCAGAATCCATTCAAGCAAGACCAACGAGCAGTAATTGCATTGTCGATATCTGCAATGAGAGTCTCGGTCACAACCTTGTGGACTTGAACAGGGTGCTGCAAATCTATTTGTTTCCTCATGGCCATTGCGGATCATTTGAGGCCAATCCACAACAGTTGTCTTTGACAAGCACTTTTCTCCGTATACAGGAACCATTCTCCGACAAATCTTCACGGACATCCCTCTGCCGTTAAAAATGCAATCTAGATAGGCCGTTGCCGAAGCATTAGTGCCGTGGCAAGTGAGTTTGACATTTCTGTCTGCATTGAACACAATATTCATCATCATCTAGGGCAGAGTTTCCCAAACTGTGGTACGCGGTGATGTTACAAAAAATATAAAAATAAAGAAATAAAAAAAATATAAACTTGAGAAATGTATAACATTGACAGTCTATGTTGGCGGAGGGCTTTAAGGCCAAAGATAAGGGAAGGACCAGTCTTAAGAATTGAATTGTGATTCAGAACTCAGGCAAACTTTTTCAAAACTGGCTCTTGTGATCTTTTGCGTTGAGAGGCGTGCAAACTATGCAGACATAGCTGACAAAGCAGTTAGATCTTTACTGCCTTTCACTACTTCGTACTTGTGTGAGACTGCATTTTCTTCACTTGTTTATCTCAAGAATAAATATTGGAATAGGCTCCTTACACTGGAAAACGATCTTCGTTTGTGACTCAGCAATCTTAAACCAGATATTCCTAAGTTGTCTTCTAATCTTTAAGCTCACCCTTGACATTGAAGTTGTTAGTTGAACTTTGGGTTTTATGCTTAATTATTAAGAGTTCTTTTATTAATATTATTTGTACAGTGCCATTTCTGAATGTTTGAATTGAATACTTATTGTAATAAATAATAAAACAACTCGGCACACTTTTTATTATTTGAACTTTAACTCAACAGACACAATTTACAGATGGAGGTTATAGTTACTAGATCTCCCAACCATTAGGTGGTGGTACGCACACACAATAGTTTGGGAAACACTGATCTAGGGATCCTTCCAGTGGGCCGGGTAGGATTTGAGTGGATAATATGTCTCCATCTAACTCTGCCATTAATATCTTGGAACATCAGTCCTCTCATTAGGAGATCTTCTTTAACTTGCTCTGTCCACCTTCTTCTGGGACATCCAACGGGTCTCTTCCCCGGTACCTTCCTGAACACAATATTGTCTACCATAATCTGAAGTAACCAAAAGTATCCTATTACAACATACAAATGATTGAGGATGTAAAAAAAAGTACCATACACATGTATTAGCCTGCACATTGTATATACAGCTTATTTATTTTATCGTATCGGAGTCACACTCATACCACACTGTGCCAAGATATATGAAAAGATACTAGAAAGTAGAATACGAGCCAAAGTGGAGAGAGAATTGAGAGAGGAGCAGTATGGATTCAGACCTGGGAGATCAACAGTGGATCTCATATTTTCAGTGAGACAGCTCCAGGAACACCACTACGAATTTGGAGAGGATCTGTTGATGGTCTTTCTGGACGTCGAAAAGGCCTACGATAGTGTGTGTAGGGAGAAGGTTTGGGAAGCAATGGAAAACATGGTAGTGGAAAAAGGGACTGTAGGCAGAGTGAAGGAGATGTATTGTGGAAGTGTGAGTTGTGTGAAAGTTGGAGGGGAAAGAACAGACTGGTTCAGACAAATGAGTGGCCTGAAACAGGGTAGTGCACTGTCACCCCTTCTCTTTATTGTGGTTATTAACGAGGTAATGACACGGGTCGCAGGAAATATAGGAGAAGATAAGATGAAAGCAATGGTGTTTGCAGATGATCTCATGGTCTGGGGAAACAAGGAGGAGAAAATTCAGGAGCAACTGAAGGCTTGGGAAGAAACAGTGGGAGAGTACGGATGGAAGTTCAATATCAATAAATGTGAGATCCTGTTAACGACCAGGAAAAGGGAATGACCAATGAGTGGGATAACACTTGGAGGTGGACAGCTGAAAAAGGTGGAAAGTCTCAAGTACTTGGGAAGTATAGTGGAGGAAATGGGAGAAGTGACAGAGATTACGGAACGTGGCAGACAGGCTGAAGCATTAGGAGCTTACTATCGGATTTTTTATTATGGATACTCGAGTTTAGACCTTAATTACAACCAAACCAACAGACCTATTGAAAAACGAGTTATACCAATATTTTCCTTGTTTAATTCTGCCTTAGACTATTTAAGCCAATTATTTTCACGTTAATTAATTATTTATTTATTTGTGGTTGTATGAAAAATTGTCCGTGTTTTTGACGTCTTTTCTAGGAACCGCTCACTTAAAACTATATACATGGAAAACTACTTGGCTGACGGTAATTAAATTCTTATATGTGATAGGCACAAGTATTGGTAGTGCAAATCTCAAGTTTCAATTTTTTTCAACTACTCAATAAAAAGTTCTTATACTTTTTCTGACGTAACGTTTTCTCAGCTCAGGATAAACGTACAGCAGGAAACATGGTCTTATTTTGAAGCTCTCATTCGTGATTATCGGAAACTACGACCACAGTAAACGTACAGTGTGATGACGAATTTATGAAGAGTAATATTAATGGGAGGTTTAGTGCGTTCCGGCCCGTGCGATTAAAAGCGGGCGAGCCGGTGAATTCGAGTGCAGCGTTGCCGGGCAGTTGTGTAATGGAATGCGAGTCACCTGGCTATGTACACATGCTATTTTCAGTCTTCCTGTTTACTACTTATATGCCACATCACATCACATCACATCACATCACATCACATCCAAATGCCTCAGAGACCACCATTGTCTGAGGGCGAACTTGCGCTAACATATTACAAAATGTTAGAAGTATGGAAGCAATGAATGTTTTATGCCGAGAAGCCTTGCTTACCGTTGCTCCTGAACTCTGGAAACAATGTATTAAACACGCTAAAAGAATTCAAGACCACTACTGGGAGATAGATGGCCTGTCTGAAAATGTCCCTCATTTCGAGCAGGTCATAATTAACATGAATGCCAGCAGTTCTGATTATTCGGAACAGAGCCATTCTTCAGACGAAGAATACTGACTGAATTAAATATTGTAAAGATATTATGTAAATAATGTAGATAGCCCATGTAAAAATTGTGTAGTCTGACATTTCCAAATTAGGAATTGAGGGTCTAAAGCCTTTATGTGAAAAAGGTGATGGAAAATGAAATGTGTACAAGGAAAGAAAATAAAAGGTTGAAAGGAAACTTAAGGCAGTGTTCGTTCGTTGCGAGCCGCGACAACTGCAACTTAACGCGGCAACGCTGCATCGGATTTCACAAGCCCGCTCGCTTTTAATCGCACGGGCCGGAACGCACAAAACCTCCCATTAATATTACTCTTCATAAATTCGTCATCACACTGTACGTTTACAGTGGTCGTAGTTTCCGATAATCATGAATGAGAGCTTCAAAATGAGACCAAGTTGCCTGCTGTACGTTTGTCCTGAGCTGAGAAAACGTTACGTCAGAAAAAGTATAAGAATTTTTTATCGGGAAGTTGAAAAAAAATGAAACTTGAGATTTGCACTACCAATACTTGTGCCTATCACATATAAAAATTTCATTACCCTCAGCCGAGTAGTTTTCCATGTATATACTTTTAAGTGAGCGGTTCCAAGAAAAGACATCAAAAACACGGACAATTTTTCATACAACCACAAATAAATAAATAATTAATAAACTTGAAAATAATTGGCTTATATAGTCTAACGAAGAATTAAACAAGGAAAATATTGGTATAACTCGTTTTTCAATAGGTCTGTTGGTTTGGTTGTAATTAAGGCCTAAACTCGAGTATCCATAATAAAAAATCCGATAGTAGTGTGGAGTAAAGATGTCCCACAAAAAATCAAGGAAGTGTTATACAGAAGCTACTATATCCCGATACTGACCTATGCATCAGAAACGTGGATAATGAAGAAAACAGACATAAGCAGAATACAGGCAAGTGAAATGAAGTTCCTGTGAAGTAGGATCGGAGTAACAAGAAGAGACAGGGTGAGGAATGAAAAGGTCAGGGAAATAGTGAAAGAGGAGCCCTTGCAAGGTAGGATTGAGACATCAAAACTGAGGTGGTATGGACACTTAAAGAGAATGGAAGAGAAGAAGATTCTCAAGAGGATACATGAGATGCAGATGCAGAAGAAACGACCAAGGGGAAGACCAAGAGATAGATGGGTGAAAGGAGTGGAGGAAAGTGTCAAGAAGAGAGATGAGGACTGGACCAGAGTGACAACGGAGAGGTGGTGGGAGGAAAGGACTAAGTGGCGAGGCTTAAGTTCCAAACAGACGCAGCCTGGGGCTGGAAACTGTACGAGATGATGATGATCGTATGACTTTTAGTGCCGGCCGGGAGTGTACGAGGACATGTTCGGCTCGCCAGAGCCTGTGGCTGCTTCAAGGAGAAAAGAGCCTCGCGAGTACCCAGTCCATTCCTAAAGTCAAACTGAGTATTACCAACATAGCGTTCGCATTTAAGGTAGATTCGATTGTGGATGATATGCAGAAATACCTTTACCACATGGGACATTAGACTGATCATACGATAATCATCACAATGTAATGCACTAGCCTTTTTAGGTATGGTGACAAAAGAAGATCTTAGCCAGTCAGATGGAATTCTACCAGATTTATATATTGTGTTGAATAACAGGCGTAAACTACAAGACTTTATCTACATTTTAACATTAAGTAGAAAGTGACGCAGAGTGACGCAACATACTAAAAATCTAAGTGAAAATATGATTTTAAAAATAATAGTTAAATATTATATAATGCAAATATAGCTAAAATTACGTAACAATTACACCTATTAATAACTGAAACATGTTACAAATGTAAAGATCATACCTTCAGCTGCATGTTCCATCTTAAAGCATCACACTAACCACATAGACAACCAAACCACAGCCACATTCATTCACTCTCCAATTCTGACTGCGAGATAACGGACGCACAGCGTAGGAGGTAAGATTAGATTCCAGCTCGAACAGTGGTGACAGATTTACACTAAGATGCGTTTATATCCCAGAATAGTGAGTGGCAATAATATGAGAATGCTTTAGAAGGAATAAATTTTAATTTTTTTATTATGAAAATAAATAATTTTGTCCTCCTAGATTTCGATTTTGACCCACTGTGCACCGGGGACGACTTAGTCACTCTTCCCGAGGGCTTCCAGCTCTAGCCGACTCCCCGTCCGGCAGCGGTCTCCCGTGGTCGAGGAGAGAGGGGACGTGGACCACGCGAGGCAGGGAGGGGACGGACAGCTGCAGCACCCGGGGATCTCCTCTTCCTGCCCCGGCGTGTGCTGATAAATCGCCCACACCGGCGAAATGGAAGAGACGACCCAATAAGAAGAAAACTCCGCCTTCTTCACGCCAACCACCACGAGCAACGACGACTTCCGCTTCCAAGAGACCGGCTTGTCGAGTTAAAGGCAGCCCAATACGGAAGTTCTTGTGTCTGCCAGTGCGTTGGTCAACAAGTCCGGACAGTTCTGAGTGATGTGTTAATTCAGGGACTGAAGTGTTTAAAAATTGTGTCTTTTCCTTTGTTGTTGTGTATCATGTTTCTCTGTTGATGTCCCCCAGTTGCGGGGAAGGGTATGTTACTATGTATTATGTTCTTTGTAAATTATCAGCAATAAAGCTTCGGCTATGGGTCAGCTCCTTCGCTTGACGCTGGCTGCGCCCGTGCTGCATCCCGGTTCTGGGGTGGATAGATACAGTCAATTGGAGTAGCTCAGTTTCACCCGTCAGAGGGGTATGTCCACACCAGACACTATCACTGGACATTACCAGGTCACCCGATCTGCCACGAATAAGTCTCATCTTAAGAAGAGAGGAAGCACGCCATCCACAACGGCTTCCACAAGCGCAGAAACAGCCACCGGCAGTATCGAGAATACGTCTACCACATCCGAGACATCCAACTTGTCTACAGCAACAACCGTCGCCGTCACGACTGCCGCAGACCTTCAAGCCATCCATATACAGCATTGGATGAAATCAAGACCAGGCTGACTTTTTTAGAGGTCGGCCCAGAGGATCCTGATCCGGACGGGGATCTCAACGACGACGACATGAAATTCTTGAGAAGCAGTATTGTAGCGACAAAGGTGGACAGGTTAAGAAATGAGAAGATCAGAGAATTTACCAAGAGGGAGCATTACAGGATAGAATGGAGGAATCAAGGAATGGGCATGTTAAGCAAATGGATGGGAGGAGGATACCCAGGAAGATACACGAGATGAAAATAGAGGGAAAAGTCCAAGAGGAAGGCCATGAGATAAATGGCTGAAGGGTGTGGAGGACTGCGTGCGAAAGAAAGGAGAAGACTGGACCAAGGTGGTGACAATGAGATGGTGGGAGGACAGAAGACGATGGAGAGTCTTATGTTCCAAACAGACCCGGCCAGTGGCTGGAAACTGTGCAAGATGATAATGATAATATTAGGTCGTGAAGTGGTCTTGGTTTAAAGTCAATTGAATCTGTTATTTACGAAGTCTGTGGACGAAGGTATCAAGTCAATATTGAGTAGCACTTCTATTCTGTTGTACATACCTATAATTCCAGGAAGTGACGCTCTCTGAAGCCATTCACCACTGCACATGTGATTCCAGGCACCAGAATGCAACAACACGCAAGCTCAAGAAACAGGATGTCCACCAAAACCAACTAACCGATTTCCCTGACAATTCCCTGATTTTTCCAGGATGAATCACAAAATTCCCTGAGTAACACTAGCGGTCATAATAAATATATAAAACAGAGTTTGTACTTAAAGAGCATTTCAAAAAGTGCTTGAACAATACAGAGTAGCATGACAATGTTGGAAAGACAAAAAAAAGAAACTGAAATATATATATATATTTTTTTTTTCCAATTTCTAATCCAGAAAAACTATTGTACTTGCGAGTATTGAAAGTAGCTCTTCAATAATGATGCTCTCAAAAAGCATACAGTTACACATTTATACAAATACACGGTCTACACATGTAATTTGTGTGCTCTATCTTGCAAGAAATGAGAGCTTACTGATTTAACATCAGTACCACAATCATCACCAGAATATAGGCTACTTTCCACCCAACAGAATTTAAATGCTTAATTTCCAATTATTCAAGGTTGGATCTTGTAAAACTAAAATTCTCTGAGTGTCATTAAAATACCCTGATAATTCCCTGAGTTTTCCAGGATTTAAACATTCCCTGTTTGCATGTTTCTAGAGCAGTAGACACCCTTCACAGCCAGCCCATCTGTCATGACCTCTTCCGCCACTTCAACTTCGCCCGCTTCTCCGTTGGGCCTAGCACTCCCGAGCACTGGGCTGCACTCCACTGTACATGCCCTGAGCTAGGGCCCTCCATATTTATTACCCCTGGAGAAAGGGCATCCCAGTATTGTAATGTCCTCAGGAATTGGGCTGCCTGTTGATCTGCATGTTCCTTTTCAGGGGTGCCTGAACCTCACCATATTACTGTGGTCCTCCTGGGGACGTGCCCCCTAGGGGTTAGCAGGCTCCCCCGAGGAGATGTTTATGTTCACTCCTCATTTCTTCACATAAGATTGCAAATAAGAGAGAAAAGATTCCACAGATATCGATAGCATTTGTTAGATATATTGATTCTACTCGGCCAGTGGCTGAAGATATGCTCTGCAAGGAGCTTCCAGAACGATTAACAGCACAAAACTTATTTGACACACCTGACGGTGTTCTAGAGCAGCATGGTGTCGACTGGGAAAAGTGTGTTGGTGTGTGTACTGACGGTGCAAAATGTGGTGTGATTTCCCAGATCAAGAAGGTTGCTCCAGAGCAAAATATGTTCACTGTCTTCGAGTGTCCAAATGGAATGAAAATAGTGATGACAGAAGCAGTAAATTCCATTAAATCAAAAGCAACTAATTCTATATTATTTGAATCTCCATCATCATCATCCTGAACCAACTCCAGTTGCCCGGGTGTGGTCTATGAGCCCCCTCCATTTCATCCTGACCTTGTACCACTCCTCCTCCACCAACTTGTCCCAATCAAGACCTCTCTGCAGTACATCGTTCTTGACTGTATCTATCCACTTCTTTCGTGGCCTTCCCACGGGTCGTCTTCCTTCTACTTTTCTCTCAAATTCCTTCCGTGCCGTTCTGTTTGAATCTTATGTGAAGAAATTGGGGGTGAACATAAATATCTCTTCTACAGCACACAAAGTCCTTATACCCCTACTTGTTATTCTTTATTTCTATTGTCAGTACATATTCCTTCCTAGGTGGAACATAGGCCCTCGACGAAATTTCTGTGCTTTCTTGAGACCTCCATTTTCTTCTCAGCAGGGCCACCAAGAAGGGGGGCAAATGCATAGGGGCCCATTAGTGATTCTTTACATTTTCTTGCAAATATTGTTTTCTTCTTCTTTCGAATAACCCATTTGGAGGGTACGATGAATCAACGTTGGCTATTGTCCATTGTATTCAATTTCCGTTGTTTCCAAATTTCTTTCATCCTTCTAGAGTGACGATCTATCTCCTCTTGAGTCCACATTCTGCCAGTTGTTTGTTTCTTCCTTTCTTGAAATTTTGCTTTTTGAATAGCTTCTCTGAAGAGAGATCTGTTTGCTATTGTGTCTGTCTGAATTTTGGCGTTTGTCGAATCTTTGTCAATTTCAATGAACCATGTGGGTTTGGATTTGTAACTAGTCAGTAAGTTGAAGATCTATTTAGTTAGTCTACCATTTTCCATTCTATAAATGTGCCCAAAAAACTGTAATCTTCTCTTTCTCATTACATCAGTTGATTTTTCACATTTCAAATGTAACTCTTTGTTTGGTCGTAACCTATATTCTGCGTTATTATTTTGTTTAGCTCCCAGTATTTTTCTAAGAATTCGTCTTTCAGTCTTCTCTAATTTGTCTAAATCACCAAATCTTGTTAATTTAAGTGTTTCTGCCACATACAGAGTTTCAGGTCTGACCACTGATTGATAGTGCCTTAATTTAGTGTTCCAGGATGAGTTTTTTTCATATTTTTGTCATATTGTTTTATTTATTTTTATTTAAAACCTGGTAGGACCTGGTAAGTGTTATTGAAGATATTGTTCGAAGAGATCCCCCTTCATTGCATAATAACCTTCCAAGTGACAGAACAAGAGCCTTCCTGAGAACAGGTTGATTTTCAAAACTGCAGCATGGAGAATGTGTTCGTTAGTATGGAGTGATACAAATCAATCAATATCAATATATTATTTTCCTTGCAGATTACTTGGTCTAACCCTGACAGTTTTAGTTACTGACGAAGGTTGGCTTGAAGATCATTTTTGGTGTAAGCTGTCAGTTCATAAAATGAGTGCCAGTCACAAACTATGCTACATTGATGTTGTTTCATTTGAGAGGCTTGGACATCGTGGTCATTCAGCCCTGTGTACTTGGGTATGTGTGGAATTTCGTGTGATAACCTGATTTTTAAATTATGACTCAACATCAGATGCTTTTCTCAGAATGGCATTGTTTTTCCACAATAGTTAGTACAGTAGTGGATAATAATAATTAAACGTATTTCAAAGGGGGTCCAACAAAAACATTGCATAGGAGCCCTTAAATCCTCTCGGTGGCCCTGTTACTGTACAGGACTCTGGCTTGTTGCCTCGCGAAGATCATCTTTGGCCACCATATTCTCATTTTGTACCTCAAGCAACGGCCTTCTGGTAATGTCTTTGGTAACTTTCCAGGTCTCACTTCCATACAGTAATACAGATTTGACATTTGAATTGAAGATTCTAAGCTTTGTTTTAATGCGGATATGTGGGGGATCTCCTAATTTGTTGTAACTGTGCAAATGCGCCACATCTCGAAGAGCACCCCCATCTTGGCTGACCATACTTCCCATGTTGCAGAATTCATCTACCCTTTCTATGTTCACTCCCTCTAGGGTCAGGCTGCAATTGTTACCATGGTTAATGCACATTTCAAGCCTGCTTCATTTGCTTCTACCTTTAGGATGTTCAGTTTGATTTCCATATGCTTATAAGTGAGACGCACCCAGGAGGACTACTCAGTTGATCTTTGTCTGAGGGAACAGTGACACCACAGCAGCTATTCTTTAAAAGTTCAATTATTATTATGTGTCGCGCAACTCACCGGCGTCGGCGGGGCCTGTTATTGCGGCTAGGCCCGGCACAGTGGGTAGAGCGGTCCAAGATGCCGCCCATAGCTTACGTCCGCTACTCAACGACCGGTCATCTACAGACGGTGCTGCAGGTGTTCTGCAGCCAATATAATCCAGAGGATGATCAACAACCGGAAGACGCTCCATACTTACAGGAGAACATAGTGCCAACCCATGTCCAGGATCTCACATGGATACGGTGGAGAAGTGCACCGTGGGATATACTGGACGACGAGGAAGAAGCGGACGTAGGTGCCCCCGGCATACCGGAGGGAGAGGGACATCACCCTGAACACGACGTTCAACAAGCCTTCCCAGAACTAGTTGTACTGGACCCAGAACAACACGAGGAAGACACAAACGAGTACTGGGGGTATGATCCCCGGTACCCGAGGAAACTACCAACGCTGCGACAAGTCATCACTACAGACGAGATGGGGTTTCCTCAGATATCCACAGTACCACCATCCAAGAGGCCTCAACTGCCTTCCAGATATGTCTCCACAGCGGTACCAGCGGTGAATGCCATCCCATACATGGACACTCCGTGTGGGAGATATGCCACCAGGATCATGAAGGAAGGAGTGGCGCTGCCTAGGACGACCAACGCCCCAGCGGTCTACAGGCAGACCAAGCGCACGGAGTTGATGGACGAAGTAATTGGTGACCTACTGAAACACCAAATCATCTGTGAGTTCAAGCCTAATTTTGCTTTTCCAGTGTTCTTAGTGCCCAAAGCTAACAATACCGCTAGGATTATATGACTTATCAGTATGGACCCCATACATAGTGTCGCCTAAATTCACATTGAAATCAGCAGCAGAAGCGACTGTGCCCTTCAAAGTTTATTACGTATCACCAATCCAACATGGCGGCTGTGCGAAATTTTTCACCGGCATTCTACTGTATATATCCGAAACTATTACTCATATCACCCTGAAATTTTGTACGGTGATAAAGGGCACAACTAGACGTTCACCTATGTGACTTTCAAAAACCTGTCGACTACAAAATGAACATGGTGGCCGAGCGAATTCGAAACATTTAAATAGACCCTTCTCGCGATTTAACCATCTGAATGCAGTGAAACTTGGTACAGCAAATGACTACACAAATCCGAATGCACCGATCTAAATTATTTCTATTGTTTACATAACCTCAACATGGCGGCTGTGCGAAATTTTAAAATTAAGTTTTTTATTTCTTGCGTTCTAATCATGCGATCAAAATGAACGTACACAATAATCCTAATCTAATAGCACATAATTCTATGTCCTAAGCTTGCCACGGTGGGTGAGTGGTTATCGTGTCGGATTACCAACCCCAGTTCACTCCTGGCCATGGTAAGTGATTTTTGAAAGGCGACAAAAATCACGACATGGATGTCATACGTTGTTGGCATGTGAAAGAACCCATTTGAATTCAGTAGGCCGTGTTCAATGACAAAATTAATCTCGGGATTTTCCGCCAACACAAAATTCCTCATTTCTCTACTAGAAAGAGCTATAGTGTCCAACCTCCTTGACTTTCATAGCGTTCAAAGGAACGACGAAATTTGACATGCAAGCTGCCCTCTGGGTGTCAATTAACAAAGCTTGCACCCGGCACCCGAGACCATACGATATTATATTATTATTACTCTGTCCTACACCACGGCCGACTGAATGCGAGCTGCGCTCATACCGGTCTAGACAATGAGACCTTTTACATGAAATCTTGTTAGTTACTCAACTGCTCACACAGCGCTGTTGACCAAGCATTGCACGACTAAGACTTATCTCTACTTTGTGTAAAACAAAGTCCCCGATTCTTGGATATCACGGGTAATCTCGAGAACCAGTGAATGGATTTTGATGCGGCTATCACCATTCTGTACAGGTAATATCGAGGAAGATTTCTGTAGAAAATAATTTATTTATGATCAAAGAGAGCCAAGCAGTAATGATTTTAGATTTCAGTGAATAGGTCGAAGAAAGAACTTGACGTCCGTGCGCTTTTTAAGCTTACGCTGGACAAACCGTTAAGAATATCAATATACTATGAGTGTAAGAATTGTTCAGCATGAAATATTGTACAAAAAAATCCACGTGAGCATATCTCTATCTTCGATACATCTCCCACTATAAGTGTTTTTAGTTTGGACGGGAGGGGGATTTGGCATGCACCTCGCCATTCTTAAATTACGTCTGACAGGAATTCCTTGCACATTCATAACTGTTCCTGGGCGAAGCCAGGGTGGGTTGCTAGTGACACTATATATTATCATTATAATTCCCGCAATATCAAAATGCAAATTATATCACAAAATAAAATAGCATGCTAATAAATCTAAGAGAAATTAGACATACCTTGCACCTCGTTACAGTTGAATTCGATCAGAATCACTCGGTTTTCATTAAAGTTTATGCATTTTCCTGCTGAACGGTTTGGAAGTTCGGCAACAGGAAACTAGGACTGTTATCAACTTAAAATATTCATTTTTGTATTTTTGTACTATTTGTGTTCATGATTTCATTACATTGTCAGAATTAATGCTTTAATTAGTAGGGTATACTATTCAGTGTACTTATTATAAATAAAAACCATGAGGTTTCTCACCTCCCCATATTACGAAACCCGGTTGCCTAATACGGGGAAAGTGCACTTTTAAAGTTAACAATAATATCAGTGGGTATTACAACATCAAACGTGCCCATATTTGTAATATACATAGTATATCGCCTGAGGTTTACATGGGTGAGAAAACCAAAATTATTCCGTTCCTTCTTATGTCTAATGTGAGCCCTATAAAAAAAACTCCCCATATTTGGCGACTTTCCTCTACCCATTTTTAGAAGATACCTTATGCACTGGACAGTTGAATCCGTGATTAATTGTATAGGTAGCTTCGTAAGTCTCAGAACTCAGGAAGTCCTTTCTAGCAGCGTTACTAGCAGCTTTCAAAGTTTCAAGGTAAGAAAGAAAATATTCCTCTAGCCAGTTTAGGCGACTGTCATTTAATGAGAAAAAATGCCCTTTATCTAGATTTCTAGGCCGAATATGACGACATGGGATGCTTACGTCATGCATAGCAAACCATTTATTAACGTTTTTCAAAAAAATTATGGTTGCTTCTGCGTCCATGAATGTGTACGCTTCCGGGCGCATGCCTATATTTTCTTTCAGTGTACTAATGGCACCAATAACTTCTGACGAGAACACTTCCTTGGCACGCCGGACATTCATTTTTTCAAATTTAGTGGGTTTGATGTGTTTTTTAGTGAGGTGTCTAACCGGTTTGACGATCTCATCCTTTTGCATTGTGTATAGTAATGACAAGTATTTCCCTGAAATTATTCCAGTACCATCAGTCATCTCTCATTACAGAAACTGCGTTCTAATGTTTTTTTTTTTCTTTTTCGAATGGGACAATGATCAAAACTAGGGAATAAATTCCTAGACTCGTCGTATGGGTGATTGACCATTGGTTGCAAATTCCCTCCCTCTAAATGCCTCGTCATTGTAGTGTTAGTTTTGTGATTATCAGAGATGAAACCGCATTGTTCAACCTCGAGAATAACGTCCAGCAGGAGTTTATGTAAGTCCCGTCGTGACAGCTGCTTCGTGAAAAGGAAGGCACACGGTATCTGATAATTTGTCGAAAGATCTCTTAGCACAAAACACAACACACGATTGGCTGCTACTTGTTCCCGGTTGTAATTTTCATCCTCTCTTTCCTTTTGATGAGATGGTGCTGGAATTGTGTCCTTGTACCCGAAGAAGGTGCAAGGTATTGTGCCCAAATCCAGTTGCCTAGATTTGAGGGTACAGGCCACAATGCTAAGTCCAGAATTGAAAGTTTGAATAGCGCGCGCCAAACCTTCTTAGAAGGAATTGGAAGCTTTCGACAGCCAAGAAATGGTTAAGTGACGTAGGCCGAGAGCATCATAGTCGAGGCTAAAATGTCATTAAATATTTGCCGATGGAGTAGGATCTTGAGACTAACATCAGATTACTGGCACGGACAAGGGAGGAAGAAAGTGCTTTATTTCGAGGAAATTGATTGAGCGGAAGCTGAGATATGAGATGTTTTAGTTCCAGCATTTTTTCCCGCAGTGACCTCGAGTAGCCCGCTGAGGAGTATATAAGGCACGCCTGCCCGAGCTAAGTATGTTCACTTCTCCATCAGCACTCCGTTGCTATGGATGTTCACTTCTCCATAAGCACTCCGTTGCTATGGATGCGTAGTACTTCGTAAGCGCTCTAGCCGCTAAACACCCTACGACTCCGAACACTGTTATAATCTTCGTGCACATGGTTGCAAATTCTTCGTTATTAACAGCACAGTTGCTGGGACTTAGTGTTTCGACAGTACATGGTTACTGGAATTAGGAAAGTGTTAAACATTTTAGTGATCTTCGAACTTTTCAAAGGTTATCACCGAAGTGATAAAAATTTGTGGCACTGGTAATTATTTACTGCTACAACTGGACATATGGTAGACTTTGTCTACATTTCTTTCTTCTGTCCACAATTATTCAAAGCTGGATTATTTAATCCAACAGTCAGAGGACAAGCTTTTGTCTTGTTAGTGGACCAGCCAAGATAAATCAGTACTTTTATTACCATTCTTGCACAGTACAATTCTTTAGCCGATATTGGGAATACAGTTTTGCCTTGCGCAATCTGGAGAGTGAGAAACTCTGCCCAGCAAACTCGACAGAATTTGTACTAGTGCTGAACAAGATTATAAGCGTATTAGGAGTACTGAACACATCACAGTTGGGCCATGTTAATAATTTTCATCATGGATCATTTTGATCAGACCCCCGTCAACTTTACTTCAGCTTTTGAAGCTGGTAACATTTTTCTTCAAGATATTAAGGCTTCAAGTATGAATACCGCTATGTCTGTGTAAGACCATTGCGGGTATAAAATGGAGGCCGATACAAGATTATAAATACGTGTCCTAATGGGGACAAGAAGACTGAATAATCTGGTTCAGACCAGTTTACAAGCATCAAGATCTACAAGAATGTAAGCTACAATTTGCATTATTTTTATGCGTAGTTATCTGGATTTCTCATATTTTTCTACAGTCTTACCAACACATATTTTCTATGCATCGAGATGATTTTTTTTTGCTGTTGCAAATATTTTCTTTTGCAATAGAAGCTTTGATCTGAGTAGTTTTTACACTCAGAAGTCAATGATTCGAAATTTATGGATGAGCAGAACGAGCATTTATTTAATTTTGATATTTTTCTAATCGCGGCCATCAGCCGTTGTAACTAAAGATTTAATAATAAATTTAAGTTGAGGAATGGATATTTATCCATTATTTAGAAGTTGAGGATGATATTTCCCGAACAGTTTAACAACTTTAAATCCTTTTGTTGAGGAAATAATAATAATAATAATGATTTAATAATAATAATAATGATTTTTCTATTTTCTGAAATAATAATAAATATTTGTGATTTCCAATAATCATTTTCACATAGTGTGATTTATTCATTTGACATTTGAAACAATATTCTAAGTTCGGATACTTGTTGATTCCGAAGGTTAGTGGTTAACGCATGAACACAAATAAATAACATATTAATTCAATGGAATTATTTCTCACTTGCATTATGCATTTCAATCTTAGAGAAGACATGGAAAGTAATGATACGGGAAGCTAAAAGCATGTATAAAACAGGGTTTTTGCTAGAGTTTGTATAAAAATAAAATCATTATGGAGCAACGTCTTTCAAAACGTTTGGCTAAGAATAGACACGGTGTGGAGTTATTCATGTTTTAAACTGATGGTAAAAATATTATTATTGTAAACTCATTGGTGAAGTTTACTGATTTATAAATCTTCCAGTTGCCGTAACAAGCAAAGGCTTGATTATTCTGTATAATTTGGGACGATATAATTGTTGTGTGTGCAGAGAGTTAAATATGCCATTCTGAGTGCGCAATTAAGTCGCAGGAATGAGGTTGTGTGGAATGAAGCATCAATCATATTGTAGGTTGGATGTCTTTGATTAGTAGAGGAGTCGATTCTAGCCACACTTTCGTCGAAATATAACCAAAGGTTATTTTGTTGAGCCATCATTGTCAATTCACAGTTTACCCACGTGTTCTAGAAGTATTCCTAGTAATTGTTTACCTGGGAATTGTTATTGTTAAACTTATACCTTTCATTGCGAAAAGACTTTACCATTGTCTAGATGCTAATTATGATTATGTGATTTTTGACGCATTTAAATCGAATGGGCCGATGCTGTTAATTACTTAAAACTGTTACTTCTTAACAACCACTACCAACTGAGAGGATTTTGTGATCCTATAAAAATATATAAACATTTTGCAAATAAGTTTGATGATTAACATATTTGACATTTTGTCAAATTATTGTAATTTTGATAATAATAAACGAAATTGTTTCATGATACATTTTCTAAATAATATTTCCAAGTGATAATTAATTGATTAAATGGTTGAATCCATATGGAATTGAATTTATATTTTGTTGATAATAATATTTTGACAATTATATTTATGATTGAGTCAAAAACTCTGAATACACTTTGGATCGAGAACAGATGATTCAATAAATATTTACTGTTTATCGAAGTTCGTCGAATCCAAATGCTCGAAAGTCCATGTAAATGATATTGTGTTGTATTTCTTGTTAATAACTTTGTATTTGAACAAAATCTTGAGATAACTGAATCCTGAAGTGTTAGTTAATTTGCTACGATATTTTGAAAAAGTGAACTGTGATATATTTTTCAACGAGTGATAAATTTTTTATTTCAATATGTGAATACTCAAATAATATAGGGATCAGTAAAGACAATTAAATTTGCACTGACAAAACCCTACTACTATAAATAATTCTTTTGAGCGAAGTCAACAGGACTATTAATTTGACCTTCGTCTCAATTGTTAAGTGTTCATGTGTTGGTGAAATTGTATATCTTGTACATAACATATGATTCATCATTCATCTTTTATGCCATTTTGGCATTCCTTCAGTCAATTTTAACATTTTAAATAAAATGAGATAATTTTATCGGATGCATTCATTTCAGAAAATCTCCTTCTATCCTTATTGTTGCATCGAGTCGAAAATCAGTAAAGCATTTTTTTGTTGAGTTATTGTAGTTACTTTAACCCACCTGGCGCCCCGGGATGTTTTGATTCTCGTGCTGACTGATTTTTGGTGAAATGCATATGTGGTCGTCCGGACTTCGGTCTGAACGGGCACAGTATGTCTAATTTCTCTTAGATTTATTAGCACACTATTTTATTTTGTGATATAATTTTAATTTTGATAATGCGGAAATTATAATTTATTTATTTATTTACATAGGTCCCAATGAGCCTGAGCTCTTGTTAGGGACAATCAAGTAACATAGTTACAGCATGGCATATATATAATTTTTGTAACATTATTGTTTAGTTTAATAGTAACTTAGATTGCTAGTGACTAACTTTACAGAGATAATTCGGTATGGTACATTGCATTGCTTAAGGCTTATTGTACATGGGCTATTCATTCCTTAATAGGAAGTCTTTTGTTTTCCTCTTAAATGTTTTTATAGAGAAACTTTCCCTTATGCCTAATGGTAACGAGTTGTATTCTTTTATTATAGAGGACATAATTCCTTTAGTTCCAAATTTAATGGATTGGGAATGGCTGGTGAATATTTGATTTACTCCTCTTGTTGCATAATGATGAATGTCATTTGCATGGGTAATTCATTTGAGGGTGTGAGCCAAGGAAATCCAAAGATAGATTTTATAGCACATTTCTGGAGTATCTCAAGTTCTTTTATCAGCTCCTTCTTACAATATCCCCATATGAAATTCATGTACATTAGATGTGAATGTATCAGAGCAAAGTATATATTTTTCAATTGTTGGCTAGTAAGACAACTATATCTTAATCTGAAAATAATACCAATTAAAGGGCTGATTTTATGTTTTACATTTTCTACATGATTTTCCCAGGTTAGTGTACTATCTAGTGTGATACCTAAGTATGTTGCCGATTTAACCCTTTCTATTTCTTTGTTGGCTATGTTGACTATGTTTGTGGTCTCAATCTTGTATGATGGTTTATGGAAGAATAAATATTTTGTTTTAGTGATATTGATAACCATTTTGTGTGCTCTCAACCAATCCACCAGCTTATTGAGATCATAATTAATATATAGCATAATTTCCTGTTCAGATGTTCCCAGATAGAGTATAAAAATATCATCTGCAAATAATTTAAGCTTGCCTTTCAATTCTAATAATACTATATCATTAATATAGGCCAAGAAAAGAATTGGTCCTAAGACAGAACCTTGAGGTACTCCTGTGACAATTCTCATTTGAGATCCTTTACATTATCGATTGCAACATATTGTTTTCTGTTAGTGAGGTAGTTCTTGAACCAATCATGTGCCACTCCTCTGATGCCTGCAAATTCTAGTTTATTAAGGAGAATCTTATGGTTAACCAGATCGAAGGCTTTTTGAAGGTCAATTAGTACACCAGCAGCTAGTTAGTTTTCATCTAATGCCTTTTCTACATCAGTTACTACTTCAAATATAGCACTATCAGCTCCTCTATTTGGAATAAACCCATATTGGCAGTTTGCAAAGTAATCATTTTTCATGAAGAAATTCATAAGTCTTCGTTTAACAACGCTTTCTAGAACCTTGCTGATGGCAGATATAATATTAATGGGTCTGTAATTTGATGGGTGGGTTTTGTCTCCTTTTTTGTAGATCGGGACCACCCTAGAGACTTTACAGGCATCGGGGAATATACCAGTCATCAGTGAAAGATTTATTATTTTGACAAGATATGGTGTAAGGCCCTCAAGACACAATTGTAGCATGACATTAGTAGTGTTGTCCTCACTTATATTGTTTTTGTGTTTTAGGGAGTTTATAATTGATTGTATTTCATTAGCATCAGTAGGTAACATAAAGATTGTCTTAGTGCTAGTAGTATTTTTATAGCTTGTAATGTCCGAGGTAGAACCGTTTCCTTGATTTTCCCATATACTGTTAGCAATATTGACATAATATTTATTAATTTCATCACATATATTTTCCTTTTTTTCGACATTTGTGCCGTCGACTATAAGTTTGACAATTTCATTTTTCCCCTTCTTTGGCCTATTTAACATCTCATTAACAACACTCCACACTTCCCTCTGATTATTTGCATCTTGAATTTTTTGGTCAAAGTAGTTTCTTTGTAGGTTTCTCTTAAGTTTTGTAACTTGGTTGCTAATAATTTTATATTCTTCTAAAATTTCTGCAGATAGATTTTTAACTTTGGTTTTTGTATATATCTTATCTTTCCTGTGTATTAGTGCTAAAAGATCTTGTGTGATCCAGGGTTTTATTGGTGGGGCACTTGGCTCCTTATTCGTATATTTTATAGTACAGGCTTCTATTCCTTTATTAATAAAATCACAGAATTTATTGTAGTAGTCATTGATGTTAGTTTCATTGCATACAAATTCTTGAGTTATTAAATATTTATTAAGTTTATGATAATACTTATAGTGTCACTAGCAACCCGCCCCGGCTTCGTCCGGGAACAGTTATGTGCAACGAATTCCTGTCAGACGTAATTTAAGAATGGCGAGGTGCATGATACACAAATCCCCCTTCCGTCCAAACTAAAAACACTTATAGTGGGCGATGTATCGAAGATAGAGATATGCTCTCGCGTACGTTTTTGTAGAATTTCTCACGCTGAACAATTCTTACACTCATAGTATATTGATATTTATAATGGTTTGCACAGCGTAAGCTTAAAAAACGCACGGACGCCAGGCTCTTTTTTCGACCTTTTCACTGAAATCGTTACTGCTTGGCTCCCTTTGGTCATAAATAAATTATTTTCTACAGAAATCTTCCTCGAGATTACCTTTACAGAATGGTGAAAGCCGCATCAAAATCCATCCAGTGGTTCTTGAGATTACACATTTAATAAACGTACTGTACAGCTGCTTATTAATCGCGCCTACAATGGGATGGGAGTGCGCTCTATCGGCGCCGAGTAGAAATTTTCCAATTACACGTTATGCATGGGCTCTAACTGGGATTGTCAAGGCTGGTATAGAGCGCAGCTCGCATTCAGTCGGCCGTGCCTACACTTTTGTCCAAAAGTTAAGCATACTCACTAAACAAGGCTATACCGCCTGATAGGAATGTCCGACGGATTGCTAAAGAATCACACACCCAGCACACAACTTGTCCAAAAAAACAGTGTCAGAAAGGTTCTGAGAGCTACTAACAACAACTAACAAAACATGGCAATGTCTCCCACAACAAAATTTGCTGTTGCTGGTTACCTCTAAAGGCCGCACATGCTTCGCAGCGACGTGGCATGCTCTCTATCAGATGGTCCAAGAGATCTTGTGGCAGTTGATCCCATTCCTCCGAAAGCGCAACGCGAATGTCTTGGTGGAGGCTGACAGGATGCAATTCGCCTCCCCAATGAATCCCAGGCATGTTCTATAGGATTCAGATCCGCAGACCTCACTGGCCAGTTCATGCGATGAATGTCTTCCCCAGCCAGAAATTCGTCCACCAGAGCAGCGCGGTGGGATAGGGCATTATTGTCCACAAAGAGGAAGTCTGGACCAACCGCACTTCTGAAGAGTCGAACATATGGTCTCAGTACCTCATCTCTGTATCCCCGAGCTTTCACAGTGTTCCTTGGACCACCTATGAAGATGTGCAGGTCGGTACGGTCATTCAACATGATGCCGCCACTACCACTATACTGGTTCCGTTCCACGATGTTCCTGTGGTTGTATCGGCTACCCAGTTCTCTCCAGATTAATGTGAGATGGGAATCGTTATGCAAACTGAAGCGGGATTCATCTGTGAAGATAATAATAATAATGTTATTGGTTTTACGTCCCTTTTAACTACTCTGGCTTTTAGAGACGCCGGGGTGCCGGAATTTTGCCCCGAAGGGGATCTTTAACGTGCCAGTAAATCTACTGACACGGCTCCCTCACATTTGCGCACCCTCAAATGCCAGCTGACTGCGCCAGGATACGAACCTGCAACCTTGAGCTCAGCAAGCGGGAAAGTTACCGCTGAGCCACACAGCCATCTGTGAAGAGCACATGCCTCCATTTATTCATGGTCCAGTTTCGACGTTGACGGCTCCATAGTAAACGGACCCGTCTCTGTGCTGGGGTGAGCGGGACGCACACCGCTGGAAGTCTGACAAACAGCCCTGCTGTTCTGAGCCTCCGGTACACAGTTTGCCGGGAAACGGCAACCCCTGAGACGGCTGCAAGCTCCGCCGACAATCGTCTTGCAGGAGCACCCCGATTTAGTCGGGCGGTTAAGGCCAGATATCGGTCCTGCTGTGGGGTGTTTACTCTTGGTCGACCTGGTACTGGCCTACAACTAACGTCTCCTGTGTCTCTAAATCGGCTCCAAAGCCTGGAAATGACACTTTGTGGCACATTCCAGGATACGGCGACTTCGATCTGTGTCTGCCCTGCAAAACGGGGTCCAAATGGAGTCGTTGTGCCATTATGTTGTCACGTTCACCACGAGTCTACACTCCGCACACTATGACAGGGCAAACACTACTGAGGGAATATGGGGCGCAGACACTGGCTGTGTTTAACTTGCGGTTATGCCTCTAGTCAAAGCAGGGAATACTCCTTTCCTATAGAGCGAACACGTAAGGTTGGTAGGTGCATATGTCATGAAATTTGGGGTCTAATTCCTGTTGCCCTGCTTATTCGTAACTTAAGCTTATCTTTTGGACACTAGTTGTACATATATTAAAATCCAACATGGCGACCATCCGAAATATTTAGATGGTTCTCAATATCTATTAATCTATGACAGCAATCAAATTGAAATATTGTATCTGTATAGAGGCTATAAACATAAGATCTCCTATGGGATGGTCAATAACCTGGTGAGCACAAATCCAACATGGCGGCGACGTGAAATTTAAATATCCAAATTGACGTTTCTCGCAAATTAACCATCCGAGCACAGTGAAACTTGGTATGGTATATGCTTAAACAAATTTTAATCCACTGGCATCAAATTCATTTAAATTATTTTAATAACCACAAGATGGCGGCTGAGCGAAATTTTAAAATCTCCTTTTTATTTCTTGTGTCCTAATCATGCGATTGAAGTTTGAATAAAACACCTACTCAATAATCTTCATGTAATAGTACATAACTCTAAGGCCTATATTTAAAAATCCAACATGGTGACCATACGAAATATTTAGACGGTTCTCAATATCTAGGAATCTATTACAGCAATCAAACTGAAAATTTGTATGTTGATAGATGCAATGAATATAAGTAGGATATATGAAATTAGGATATTTAGTTTTTCATGGAACTACTTGTTTCTTTTATAATGTTGCTAGGAATATAAATCATTAAAAGAGAAATGATAAGGTTTAAATTTGACTTACTTTGCATGAGATTAATAGGATGCTCAATTTAAATAGGCATACATGCTACAAAAGGCATCTTTTTTCAAGAATTGGAAATTTATGACAGGAATGAAACAAATGGAGGTCATCAAGGGGAGTTATTCTCTAAAACCATTTCTATGAATAAAACCTCGTCAGGTTCAGGCATTAGTGCACAGGTGGCACTGTGAATCGTCCGAGAGAGACATGTTAAAAGCTGCCATGGGCCCATGGGAGTGCAAGGGGCTTAGAAGAGATTTGGGATCGATCCAACTTACTCAACAGACATGACTTGTATTTTGTATGGTTGCAAGTTTTTAAAAGGAGCAATTGGGTTGAGAGCAGAAGATAAAAGGCCTGAACAGCAAAGACCTAATTTCTTTGTGCAACATGTTAATTTCATGCATGATGTCAGAATGACTGTAGTTATGTAATTACAAGTGGGATTCATTTCATGCAGCAAAGAATTTATGTTAGTGCTGTACAACAGGACTTCAACCCAATTGCTCATTTTATATGCTTGCAACTGTACAGAGTTTTCCAAGTAAAACCTGACAGCTTTCATGCGACTGAGTCAAGGCCGGTCAGCTGACTGGATTCCCCCACACCCGCGGACTTATCCACCTAATACCTACCATTAATCTTTGCTAATGAGTACTCCTTCCTGTTTTGAAACTTATATGATTTGACGTGGATTCCGCACCAGGGCCCAGATTATGACGACCTACAATTGTTTAAAAAATAACCTATACAATAACTGCAAAAATGCCATAAATAAATAACCCCAAAACTATAAAAAAATGACCTAAAAATTTGAAGGAAACGGACGATTTCATCACACAAACAATGCAAACAGACTACGTCATTGTATGTTGAAATTATTTTAATAGGTACCTAATATAATTTAATTATTATTTGACAAACGCAAATTATTTGCACACAAATACTGGCTATTATTCCAGTCTATTGTTTGGCACTTCAAGATCAGTGTTCTCTTTTTATCAAGGAAAATGAACACTTCATGGTATGTGGAACTTTAAGGCTGCAACATCTGATGGACAAAAAAGAGAGAATTTTGCTGTTAGGTACTCGAATTCATTATCGGATTGGAGGTAACAAGGAAAATGTGTACTTATTTTAAATACACTCGAAATAACAATCGCGGCCGATAACACAAATCCACTTAGCACACATATGGTTGCACTGAGATTCTTAACCACACTGGCATTACTTGGCCTACTGTTGTCTGTCTCGATTTCAACATCACTTTCGGATTAGTTGCAAGCGCAGTGTGTCTCCTGGAATGTGGATATTCCAAGAAATAAGGGTTGAACAAAGTTGTGAAGATTCTCATGTCTTAGTATTCATCCTCACTTTCAGTCTGTTAACATCCAGTACCATACGCAAAAAATGCATCATAAACCATCAAAAATGTGAGGAAATTACTCAAAACATATAAAATATTCCAATAAATTCCATAAAATGACATGATAATGTCGCGAAACTTAAGAAAAAGACCTAAAAATAAAATACTTACAAAAATGACTTAATACATGCATTTCTGTAATGTGGTGGCCATGAAGAGGATTTGTAAATAAGTTAGCAAATTGTCTGTGGTGAGCCATTTAAAAGATGACTTGTAATCAGAATCCAGGCCCTGCTCACCACCATCAGGAAATCTTTTCTACAGCTCAGAAACAACTGCCCTTTTCAGTATTTTCTATGACCGATAGGCAGAATCCCTGTGGATTTGGGTATGTCCTGCTCGACATAGGTTGCTAAACACAAGAACAGATTTCCATAGATACACAATACCATTAAGATGGTATAATGGCTTTCACGGCCAGTGAATTAAAACTCAGCAATTTTTCTAGGTTTGTGCCGTGTCTTGTGTGGGGTTTCGCCGCCAGACCCCCACAGGAGTAGCAAACTGACCTGACCTGACCCTCGCAATCGAAATCAAGAAATTACGACCAGCAGCATTTGATTGTGAGGGTTTGGGTGATTACCGTGAGGATATGGCCTAGTGCATTTAAGCATTAGGAAGACAGAAGATAGAAAAGGATCGTATAAGTTAGATTTCAGGAGATGAATGTCAGAAAAGGAAGGTGAAGGTAATAGTGCTAGATAGCATGTAAAAAGTTATTCTATGAGGATACGGGGGCGCTTATGGCGGTTCCCCCTGGCTCGGTAATCACCCAATCTGTTTATGAGAGGATTGTGATTGCGTGTACAGGGTGACCGCTGGTTACCTAAAATTATTTTCCCTGTGGTAAATTTAACCTTTTATTAACACATATACTTTTATAAGGATACTATTTAAGTTTATTATCAAAAAATAAAACAATAGTCAACTTTTCTAAAATTTATTATAGAACGTAAAATACATAACACATATGGTCTCATACGACAATGTATATCTTTCCATTTGATTGATCACATTTCAAAATAATCACAATTATTTAGGTATAATATTTAATCACAGGTATTTAGGCGACTTTGAATACGTTTGAAGTTCTTTTTTCTTCAATGTTTTTAATTTCATTTCCAGCTCATGTTGCTATGTGCGCAATTCTTCCTTTTCTTTATTTAATGCCATTAACATTTCATCCTCTCTCTCTCTCGTACCGACTTAACTGCTCTATTTCAGTTTCCCGTCGTTTTCGTTCCTCGATAGTGATTTTTTCCTTTTTCCCAAAATCGTAACGAACCTATTCATCATCAATGTTTATGGCATCTTCTCCACTTGCATCCTGAATTCCATCCCATGCTCTTCTCATCGCTACGAGAGCTTCCTCGTGAATGTTTCCCACTACCATTTCTTTGTTAATGGAAAAAAAAAAACTTCCACAAATGTGTTACCATGAGAAAACATGAGGGATGCTTTTTATGATCTCAAACTCATCTTTATATTCTTCCAAGCCCATGAAATGTTTAGTATAAAAATGATCCAGGCGAGATTTACTCCTATCAAATTGTTCAAGCTCAGTCTTATGGGATATAATACGACCGAACTGAAGTATGCCTCGATCTGACAAAAGCACAGTCACATGCTGACTGGTGATCCTTGCTTTAAGAATTTTTCCTGTCATGTGGCTAGTGATATCTCTCTTGTTCATATCTTATAGTTTACATGATCCTTGGTTCATATTGCCCAAAGCAATCTGCTTTTTGCACACGGTACAAAAGTAATGTGTTGCATTCTTGGAAACTTCTTCTAACCAAGGCTGAAAATCTGGGTACTTTGACGGTTGCAGCTATTCTGAATTGAATTTCGATGATCCCTCCATGATCTTCAAAAAATACTAAATACGAAAGTGTTAATTGTTGGCCGGTTTCTCAGTTTAGGGGCTGCGACAACACGGTCATATAGCCCCGTGTACTTGAGTGTGTGCAGAATCTGGCTGGTAACCGGTGTTATTTGTGATGACTGTATTAGTGTGTGTTATCTGTTTTTAATTCAAATAAGGACTGCATACATAAGATTTTTGAGTAGTTTCGACTTTTGCTACCAAATGCCACCAACTAGTTCCGAACTTGATTACTAGATGTCACCGCAGTTCCTAGCGACGAACGTTGGTCAAAGATAACCTATAATTTAGCTTCACACAGGTGTAAATAGTGGAAGGTTCTTTATCATACCATAAATATATGACATGGGACCGCCGGCTTTACTTCCCCTCCGAAGGAAGACATACTGAGGGATTATTAATGCTCTTAAAAAATCCCGACGATTCCGGCCGGTTTTGAACCCGCAACCTCGGGCATAGAAGCTCAGCATGCTACCAACTACGCCACTGAAGCCGCCGTGTTAATCGTTGATGAGTGAATTTTAGGTTATGTAAACCATTGTCATTGCAGTATTTGTTTGGTTGGTTTCTCAGTTTTGGGGCTGCGACAACGCGGTCATGTAGCCCCGTGTACTTTGGGTGTGTGTAGAGTCTGTCTGATAACCGGTGTTAATTGTGATGGCTGTATTAGTGTGTGTTATTTATTTAAGTAAGGACTGCAGACATTCAATTTTCAAGTAGTTCCTACTTTGCTACCAAACGCCACCGTCAACTACCGTAGTTCTGAACTCAGTTATTAGATGCCACCGCAGTCAGCTCCTGGCGACCAACGGTGGTACCTAAGAGCGTTAGTTAAATCTAACCTAGGGTTGCTTGCATGTTGAATTTCGTTGAACACTATAGCGCTTTCTAGTAGAGAAATGAGGAACTTTGTGTTGGCGGAAACTCCCGAGATTAATTTTGCCATTATGAACACGGCCTGCTGAATTCAAATGGCCAACATCGTATGACATGCGAGTTGTATTTTTGTTGCCTTTCAAAAATCACTTACCATGACCAGGAGCGAATGTGCAATTTTGGGGTTAGTAGACCGACACGTTGACCACTCACCCACTGTGGCAAGCTAGTGTAATTAGTGAAAGGTATTTGTTTTATTACTCATTGTTGCCAAAGAAATTCCATTTACCTGTATGTCTCTTAGTTCATCGCTTCTTAATAAAAATAACAACAACAAAAAAAAACAACGCTTTGACAGTCTGCAAATCATTTACATACACAGTAGACAGTACAGGAAAGATGCCTGGGACACAAGTAACCTCAATTCAGTTTTTGAGCCATCTGTTCAGTGAATCACTTACACCACAACTATACCTTATTCCATTTAAGTTGCAAGTCACGCCAGAGCGCTTACCTCTTACTGAGTTAAAGCCAGTTTACAATTGATACGGTGTCTGTAATATTTCAGTACGTAAGAGCTCTTCTCCGCAGCTCTGGCGTGACTCTCAACTTATGTGGAATAAGGTATAAAGACTCGAATAATATTTTCTTTTACGAAGCTAATTTTTCTGACTTTGGATACCCTGAAAGGCGTACATCCGAAAAGACGAGATGGCAGATCTGTCAAATTACGTAATTAATCTTGTATGCATTATTATTAAGCCCAATCATACGTCAAGATATCTTCTTTTCATTGTGCCAAATTTTTCCCCTGTATATTCTATGCAATTTAAATTCCCTGTTTTCCAGAAAGCGGCCACCCTGTAGAATTTGGCTGCCTTTCCGTAAATGGTAGCGAGATTATAATCAATGTACAGTTGTGCATTGCTCCTGATATTGTACGCAATGCACGATTCTGAACAACTTGAAGCTTGTTGATGGTAGAGGGTGCTGCAAATCCCCATTCTGGGCTGGTATATTCCATTATGGGTCGTATGATCGTTTTGTAGGTGAGGTGTTTGCTTTTGTCATTGAGAGCGCCCTGGGACCTGAGCTTGGCTTGGATCACTTTTGCTTGATTGGCGCGCTGTGTAACCTCCTTAGCGAAAGTAAGGCCATGATCCAGCGTGACATCTAGATATTTAATATCTGGCTGCCATCTGATTGCTGGGGTACAAAGTGTAGACAACCTCCAAGATGGTGTACCCTGGGCAACGGACTGCAAGGGCAGGACGGCAGAAAGTCTACAAAAGCGGTAACCGAAATAGATCTCATATCTCTCCCACTTTTCATGATCCACAACATTTTCCAAAAGGTTCTTTTAAGAGCCAAAGCACACAGAACTCAAACTGCATTGGGCCTTGTGCTCGTGTCCTACAGCTGAACATTGAAGGTATATCCAAAGATAAATGTGAGTACCTAAGTAAATTATCCAAAGAGCATCAAATTGATCTTATTGCTCCTCAAGAAACCCACCTACTAGATGATCAGGTAGACTCTAGAGCCAGAATTTCCAGATATAAAATTGTAGGCATGCTTGGATCAGAGATTTATGGTTCTATCATGTACATTCGCCAGGAAATTTCCAACTAGTGTTAATTCTTGCAGTCGCCAAGGTAATATTGAAATCATCTCTGTCAACTTAATGGGAACAACAGTATCTGCAGTGTATAAACCAGCACATGATCATTGGCCAGATCACCCTCTTCCAGCCATACGTCATCCAGGTGTCTACCTTGGCGATTTCAATAGTCATCACACTTCATGGGGGAATGGCAAAAATGATGAAAATGGAGAGAAGCTGTCAGAGTGGATGGACCAGATCCAGCTTCACCTATCCTATGATGCAAAAGACAAAAAATCATTCCATTACGCCAGATGGCAAAATGACACCAATCCTGATCTCTGCCTAATAACAATGGATGCTAACCATATTCCTTTACCTCACACAAGAACTTTACTATCAGGTTTTCCACGCAGCCAGCATCGTCCAACTA
Source organism: Meconema thalassinum (assembly GCA_946902985.2). NCBI lineage: Eukaryota > Metazoa > Arthropoda > Insecta > Orthoptera > Tettigoniidae > Meconema > Meconema thalassinum. The sequence goes on from OX336393.1 coordinate 412,991,466, forward strand.
TTTTAACCATCGGTTTAAAAGTCCCATTAATCAGAACAAAACAGAAACCCAGATGGAACTTCAAGCAAGCACAATGGATTAAGTACTCTTATGAGGTTAATTCTCATCTTCGCTGGATTCCACCTAAACTAGAGAATTATAAGCGATTTGTTGGAACAATTATTGGAGCAGCAAAACTTAGCATACCTCGTGGGTATAGAAGGGATTACATTCCTTGCTGGAATGAAGAGACTGAAGAGCTTGCTAAAGCATACGAAGAAAGTGGAGATCCTGCCTTGGGCAGTCAGATTCTTCAATCCTTGAACACTCAAAGAAGGGAACACTGGCATAGCACAACTAACGGTCTTGATTTCACTCCAGTCGCAAAGGTTGGTCACTTCTCAGAAAGCTTGGAGCAGGAACACCACTGCCGAATACTGGACCTGAACTTAATCCATCTTCTATCGCACAACACATTAAAAAGAGGTCAGAAAATGTTCCAATAGATGCCTGCCAAAAGAAAAATGTGCAAGGAAGTCTTAAAGCAATCAGCGATCAGTTGGATGATAACCCGTTCTATTCATCCCCTTTTACGAGTGCTGAACTTAATCAAGCAATTAGATCACTGAAAACTGGAAAAGCAGCTGGTCAGGATGGTATATTTCCGGAATTTATAACTCACCTAGGAAGAAATGGCAGGAAGTGGCTCAGGAATTTTTTCTCAGATATCCTAGCCAAAGGACAAATACCACCAGAATTCAAAAATCATCGCAATCCTTAAGCCTGGGAAACCAGCAGATGACCCAGCAAGTTATCGTCCGATTTCACTCCTCAGCGTTTGCTATAAACTTCTGGAACGCCTAATTTACAATAGAATTTACTGCACATTAGACAGCTGAATACCACCAGAACAGGCCGGATTCAGGGAAAAACGAAGCTGTTGTGAGCAAGTCTTAGCTCTAACATCCTTTATAGAAGCAGGATTCCAAAGAGGACTAAAAACATCTGTGGCTTTCGACTTAACTGCTGCCTATGATACAGTGTGGATTGATGGGTTAATGCTGAAGTTAAAACAAGCACTACCGTGCAGAAGACTCACTGCCCTGTTATCCACCATGTTAAGGAATTGTTATTTCAGAGTGTGCTCAGGCACGGCCGACTGAATGCGCTCATACCGGCCTAGACAATGAGACCTTTTTCATGAAATCTTGTTAGTTACTCAACTGCTCACACAGCGCTGTACACCAAGCATTGCACGACTAAGACTTATCTCTACTTGTGTAAAACGAAGTCCCCGATTCTTGGATATCACGGGTAATCTCGAGAACCACTGGATGGATTTTGATGCGGCTTTCACCATTCTGTACAGGTAATATCGAGGAAGATTTCTGTAGAAAATAATTTATTTATGATCAAAGGGAGCCAAGCAGTAACGATTTTAGATTTCAGTGAATAGGTCGAAGAAAGAACTTGACGTCCGTGTGCTTTTTAAGCTTACGCTGGACAAACCGTTAAAAATATCAATATACTATGAGTGTAAGAATTGTTCAGCATGAAAAATTGTACAAAAAAGTCCGCGTGAGCATATCTCTATCTTCGATACATCGCCCACTATAAGTGTTTTTAGTTTGGACGGGAGGGGGATTTGGCTTGCATCTCGCCATTCTTAAATTACGTCTGACAGGAATTCCTTGCACATTCATAACTGTTCCCGGGCGAAGCCGGGGCGGGTTGCTAGTGACACTATTATATTATCATTATAATTCCCACAATATCAAAATGCAAATTATATCACAAAATAAAATAGCGTGCTAATAAATCTAAGAGAAATTAGACATACCTTGCACATCGTTACAGTTGAATTAGATCAGAATCACTCGGTTTTCATTAAAGTTAATGCATTTTTCTGCTGAACGGTTTGGAAGTTCGGCAACAGGAAACTAGGACTGTTATTTACTTAAAATATTCATTTTTGTATTTTTGTACTATTTGTGTTCATGATTTCATTACATTGTCAGAATTACCGACAGTAGTGGCTACGCTGGCTAAAGCGCAGCGTTAGGCCAAGGGGCCAAGCTCTCTGCTGACTCGGTAGACGCGTGTGTTCGAGCCCCACCGTCGGCCGTCCTTGAAATGATTTTCCGTGGTTTCCCATTTTTCAACACCAGGCAAATGCTGGGACGGTACCTTCTAACAGGCCACGGCCGCTTCCTTCCCAGTTTCATTCATCTTCATCCATTCCATCTCTCATCCTGACGCTCAGGTCGCCCACGGGCGTCGACTAGAAAGACCTGCACTCGGCCTCTCAGGAGGCCACACGAAAAAAAATTCAGAATTAATGCTTTAATTAGTAGGGTATACTATTCAGTGACCTATTATAAATAAAAACCGTGAGGTTTATCACCTCCCCATATTACGAAACCCGGTTGCCTAATACGAGGAAAGTGCACTTTTAAAGTTAACAATAATATCAGAGGGTATTACAACACCAAACGTGCCCATATTTGTAATATACATAGTATATCGCCTGAGGTTTACATTGGTGAGAAAACCAAAATTATTCCGTTCCTTCTTATGTCTAATGTGAGCCCTATAAAAAAACTCCCCATATTTGGCGACTTTCCTCTACCCATTTTTAGAAGATACCTTATGCACTGGACAGTTGAATCCGTGATTAATTGTATAGGTAGCTTCGTAAGTCTCAGAACTCAGGAAGTCCTTTCTAGCAGCGTTACTAGCAGCTTTCAAAGTTTCAAGGTAAGAAAGAAAATATTCCTCTAGCCAGTTTAGGTGACTGACATTTAATGAGAAAAAATGCCCTTTATCTGGATTTCTAGACTGAATATGATGATATATGATGCTTACGTCATGCATAGCGAACCATTTATTAACGTTTTTCAAAAAAAATTGTTGCTTCTGCGTCCATGAATGTGTACGTTTCCGGGTGCATGCCTATATTTTCTTTTAGTGTACTAATGGCACCAATAACTTCTGACGAGAACACTTCCTTGGTAGTGGGTTCGATGTATTTTTTAGTGAGGTGTCTGACCGGTTTGACGATCTCACCCTTTTGCATTGTGTATAGTAATGACAAGTATTTCCCTGAAATTATTCCAGTACCATCAGTCATCTCTCGTTACAGAAACTGTGTTCTAATGTTTTTTTTTAGAATGTGACAATGATCAAAACTAGGGAATACATTCCTAGACTCGTTGTATGGGTGACTGACCATTGGTTCCAAATTCCCTCCTCCTAAATGCCTCATCATTGTAGTGTTAGTTTTGTGATTATCAGAGACAGTTATTATAATTATGAAAACGCATTGTTCAACCTCGAGAATAACGTCCAGCAGGAGTTTATGTAAGTCCCGTCCTGACAGCTGCTTCGTGAAAAAGAAGGCACACGGTATCTGATAATTTGTCGAAAGATCTCTTAGCACAAAACACAACACACGATTAGCTGCTACTTGTTCCCGGCTGTAATTTTGATCCTCTCTTTCCTTTTAATGAGACGGTGTTGGAGTAGTGTCCTTGTACCCGAAGAAGGTGCAAGGTATGTCTAATTTCTCTTAGATTTATTAGCACGCTATTTTATTTTGTGATATAATTTTAATTTTGATAATGCGGAAATTATAATAATTATAGTGTCACTAGCAACCCGCCCCGGCTTCACCCGGGAACAGTTATGAATGTGCAAGGAATTCCTGTCAGACGTAATTTAAGAATGGCGAGGTGCAAGCTAAATGCCCCTCCCGTCCAAACTAAAAACACTTATAGTGGGCGATGTATCGAAGATAGAGATATGCTCTCGCGGACTTTCTTGTAGAATTTCTCACGCTGAACAATTCTTACACTCATAATATAATGATATTTTTAACGGTTCGCCCAGCGTAAGCTTAAAAAGCGCACGGACGCCAGGCTATTTTTTCGACCTTTTCACTGAAATTGTTACTGCTTGGCTCCCTTTGGTCATAAATAAATTATTTTCTACACAAATCTTGCTCGAGATCACCTTTACAGAATGGTGAAAGCAGCATCAAAATCCATCCAGTGGTTCTTGAGATTACACATTTAATATACGTACTGTACAGCTGATTCCTTATCGCGCCTATAATGGGAGGGGAGTGCGCTCTACCGGCAACGAGTAGAAACTTTCCAATTACATGTTATACATGGGTTCTGACTGGGAATGTCAAGGCCGGTATAGAGCGCAGCTCGTATTCAGTCGGCCGTGGCTCAGGTGACAAGATGAGTAAGTCGTGCACCATCAAGAACGGCCTCCCTCAGGGATCTGTCTTAGCCCCATTATTGTTCAACCTATATACAAGCGATGTACCAGCAACAGTGTCCCATAAGTTCTGCTATGCTGATGACTCTGCCATAGCAATCCAAACCAAATATCTGGACGACGGGGAAAAAATCCTGACACAGGACCTGCAAAAACTTGAAAACTATTTCAAACAGTGGAGGCTTTGCCCAAACCCATCAAAAACTGAGGTCACAGCTTTTCACCTTAATAGTAGAATCTCCAAACAAGAGCTGAACATTACGTTCTGCGGAAGGAGGCTGAGAAACAATCCCAACCCCAAATACCTAGGAGTAACTCTGGACCATTCTCTGACCTACAATAAACACCTTGAGAATACTGCAGGAAAACTTGAGACCAGGAACAATATCATCCGCTAACTGGCTGGCACAACATGGGGTGCCCATGCAAGTACTCTTCGTATGGCAAGCCTTGCACTAGTCTACTGTAGCCGAATATTGTGCACCGGTATGGTATAGAAGTGCTCATGTCCACAGAGTGGATACTCAGCTCAATGAGTCCTTAAGGATTATAACAGGCACATTAAGATCAACCCCTGAGCCATGGTTGCATGTCCTGGCAGGCATTCCTCCTCCACAACTGAGACGACAACAAGCAGCTGCCCGTACATGGAAAACTTACATCTGTTCTGACTTCAAGCACATTCCGGTTCACTCAGTACAGAATAATCCTCCAGCCATGCGCCTGAAATCCAGGAATCCTATTTGGAGTGAAGACATTATTAAACAGCCTAAGCCTTACAACATCAGCAAAATCTGGAAGGAAAGGTGGGGAGATTTTTCTTCACCTCACCAAATCCACTTAGATTATCCTTCCCAGCATATCCCAGGAATTAATCTACCAAGAGCTACGTGGTGCCAACTAAATCGTGCTCGAACTAGTCACGGAAGGTGCAAAGCAATGCTACACAAATGGGGTTGGCTAGAATCACCAGCTTGTGACTGCGGAGCTCAAGAACAGACCATGTACCACATCATTCGGGAGTGCCCACAGCGTAGCTTCGCAGGCGAATGGGAAGAGTTCATGAAAGCATCAGCTCCAGCGCTTTCCTGGTTGAAGAGCCTTGACGTTCATTTTTGATTGTTATGTACATATTTGTATATATTTGTAGATCACTTGTACCATAAGAAAAAAAAAACAAAAAAAAAACTGAATGCTTCATTGAAGAAATTGAGGTCCTGGACTTCAGTGTGTTTGCGTTTCTTAGCAAACAGAGTGGCAGAACATTTACTAACACTAATTTTGACTCTCCATCTCCTTAGCCAGAGTACTAAGGTGTCTAGAGCGACTTGGAGTTTGGTGGTAACTCTATGTCCTCTCCAGGAGGTGGATCATCTGCATATAGGTGGAGACTAGTAGCATCTGTCTTGGGGATGTCAGAGACAGATATTGAAGGGGGAGGGAGCTATGACCCTGCCCTGCGGTACGCCGGCTTTAATCCTTCTGATGGAGGGATGGGCATCATCCACCTGGACATAGAATTTCCTGTGCTTAAGGTAGGATTGTATGACCTTTAATAGGTGGTCTGGAAACGCGTTGTGTTACGCGTTTCAACTTGTACAACAGACCGCAGTGCCAGACTTTGTCAAATGCACGAATAATATCTAGGAAGCAAACTCCTGCAATACGATTCTCGTTAAATTGGCGCGTAATGAGCTCAAGAAGTTGGTGCACCTTAGGAAACCGAACTGCTCGTCATTAATTATATTGTCTGTATAGGTCTTCAGCCTGGCAAGGAGGGCCTGTAGTTCTGCGGAAATGTGCCATTTGCAATGGGCTTAAGGATCATTATGACCTGGGCTAATTTCCAGGCTGAAGGAAAATAGCCGAATTATAGATGGCATTGAAAAGCTTGGTAAGGCATGTGAAAGCGTTTTTGCTCAAGTTTTTGAGGAATGAGGCTGAAACGCCGACAGGACCGGGGGCCTTTCGAGTTTTCAGCTTCTTAATGTAATTGAGCAATTCAGTAGGCGAGACAAATCTAAAGCCCTGGGGAATTCCGCCACGAAGGTCATGACGGACTTCGTCAACAAAGTCAACGTCACAAGGTTCCTGGTTAGGCTCACAGACTTTTTCGAAGGTAACCCCCAGGGCGTTAGCCTTGTCAACGTTGGTAAAGACCAGTCCACGTGTACCATGTAATGGGGGAATGCCAGTTCTTTTTCTTAGCAGATTTCTGGCCGCACTACCTCCCTTTTTATGAAGCGCACCTGCGCCTCTTTACTGCGATAACTAAAAGCTCAAGCAGTCATAACCTCCCTATGAAGGCCTCCAAAAATAAGGTATATTGGCTTTCAAGGCCAGTGAATTAAAACTCAGCAATTCTTCTAGGTTTGTGCCGTGTCTTGTGTGGGGGTTTCGCCTAGGACACCAAGCTGGCTCATCAGCAGGCTCTTGGTGTCCCTGCCTGGACCCCTACAGGAGTAGCGAACTGAGCACTACCTCCTTTTTCATGAAGTGCACCTGCGCCTTTCTACTGCGAGAACTAAAAGATCAAGCAGTCATAACCTCCCTATGAAGGCTTCCAAAAAGATGGTATATTGCCTTTCACGATCAGTGTCCTAGGCGAAACCCCACCCAGGACACGGCACAAACCCAGAAGATTGCTGAGATTTAATTCACTGGCCGTGAAAGCCAATATACCATTATTTTGGAAGCCTTCATAGGGAGGTAATGGCTGCTTGAGCTTTTAGTTTTCACAGCAAAGAGGCGCAGGTGAGCGTCATAGAAAGGGAGGTAGCGCACAGGTCGCTACTCCTGTGGGGGTCCGGGCGGGGACACCAAGAAGAAAAGGAAGATTGTAGTTTTACGTGACTGTTAATCACGAGATCATAAGCCACGGGACGTTTTTATGTGGAATCCGAACCACAGGACATGGCATTCAATTTGAAAATCTCACATGCATTGACCGAGACATCAAGAGCCCACTGATGAGCCAGCTTGGTGTCCTAGGCGAAATCCCACACAAGACATGGCACCAACCTAGAAAAATTGCTGAGTAGTATCACAATATCATTATTAATTTTATGTTCGACCCTGACTATTATATGTCAGAAAAATGTACTATAATGAGGCTCATTATAACACTATTTTTCATTATGAAACAGTTTCTCCCAACAATCAGAGCTCAAGAAACAGTTGTTTGACCAATTAGATTGGGATAGCATCTCACCAGCACTGAGTTCCACGGCCTTCTAATTTAAATTTCACTGCGTGGCCTAGTGTCATAGCAGGGTAATCGAGGAGGCCAGGGTCAAATACAAGGCATTCTCTGCGTCTCATGCACCCTGTTCAGTACATAAAACTGGCAAAATCTCGACAGATATTTATGAATATTTATGTTTGAACATAAAATAGTTATAATAATTATCCTTGGGAATATTCATTGCCATTTTTTGGTCCGTATTGACACGTTTTAATATAATATATTCAAATAACCTCCGTCAATCAATACAAAAAATTACACGTTATAAACGCACTACTGGTGGGACATGTTTCGAACCATATTGCGGTTCTTCCTCAGCCACTTCAATACAATGATTAGATACATTACACACAAAAAACACTGGACAAGATAAAAAACATCAATCACAAAACTCAGTCACTCATGCAAAACACATTAAAATCTGATCGATTCAAACACAGTCATCATATAAAATGTCATTAAAACAATTTAGTCCATATATTCTTGTTCATTTCCGACTTGCTGTCTTGTTGTCATTTTCGACATTCTTCATTGAAGAGGTTGAGTAGGGCCAATTGTTCATGGTGCCCATGCGTATCTGCTTGTATTTGAACGGATCAGGAGAATATTCCCAAAGAGTGGTCTAAAATGAATGGAAAGATCTAAGCATTAATTAAATTCTGAAAATTTAAGGAGAGAGCAATAATATCAGCAAAATAAAGGGGATCAGCTACTGCGCTAGATACGTAGATGATGTGTTTTTAATATTAATTAATATTAATAACATTACAGGAGAGCTCAACCAAATTGACGATAGCATTAAATTCACTACAACCTCGGAAATTAAACGAGCCATTAACTTTTTGGATCTGACCATCATCAGAGACACCACGAGACTGCGATACAAAATTTACAGGAAATCATCTCAGACGAATTCCACAGTCAGAAATGACTCTAACCAGCCAGCTAATCACAAAAGAGCAGCGTTTAGAGCCTACATCAATAGGGCTCTTAATATACTGCTATCGGAACAGGATCTGAAAAACGAAGCAATATGTCGATTCGTTATTGTCCAAAATTAAAAACAAATCCTTTACAAAATTGCAACCTATCAAAAAATATACGCCATATATTGCAACTTTCACTTACATAAATCAGTTGACGCACAACATTACCAACGTATTAAAGAAACAGGATATAAAAATCCCATACACCACAGCCAACACCACAAAGAGTCATTTATTCAATTCCAGCGCTGTCAACAAACAGGATAAATTTCAGAAATCAGGGATCTATAGGATTAAATGTAAAGACTGTCCCTTGGACTAGGTAGGGCAAACAGGACGTAGCTTCAACATAAGATATTATGAGCATTTTAATGCAGCAAGACATAAGAAATCTTCGGCCATTAGCAACCATATGATTGAGTATAATCATACTTTTTCCAAAATCGAAAATGACCTGGAAATCCTACATTATTGCAACAAGGGAACTATGCTGAACATCTTGGAACAACTGGAAATAGACCAGGCCTTAAGAATTAACCCATCACATAATTAAAATGAAATTAACTTTCATAATAACATCTTGTACGAAACATTGACGAATTATGTTAGTGGCATCTAACGTAAAAAGCCCCCGTAGTTGCACATATCTCTTGGGTCACGCCTTCCATTCCTCATCCCTCAACACCCCTTTCCCCCAATCATCCTAAGGGCAGCAGCCTCCCCCCTCCCACCCCTACATTCCATTCTTGACCTCGCTCGCCCTGACCAGTACATCAGTTGCAACAGCTGACTACAGCTAGGAGGTCACACGTGAGCAGAAGGTAAGACTTTTCATCAGTCTCGTGATAAACCTTCATGTTGAGCAGTTTGCGGGAATTTGATACATTTCTTTTCGCTAAGGGAGGTTTTTTAGTTTTTTCAATTTAATTTTTTGACACATAGAATAGTTGATATTCTCTCAGAGTTAAGATGTTCACCCATTTCCTTAAATTTTCAGAATTTAATTAATGCTTAGATCTTTCCATTCATTTTAGTCCGCTCTTTGGGATTATTCTCCTGATCCGTTCAAATACAAGCAGATACGCATGGGCACCATGAACAATTCGCCCATGGTGTCCACAGAATTTTCAATGTAAATTTTCCTGACCATTTTTCAACAAAATTCCTGACTCATGAAGTCATCGTAACATCGGAAAAGAGGTTTATTGAGCAAACATATATATATTTATTTATTTGCAGCCTCCACCATCCCCATAGCTGCCCAACGCTCACCTCTTTATTCATTTAAAATACAAAATAGCCTAAATTGCAATGTGCTGGGTGATGGGGTCGACACATCCCTACGCCAACGCTAAAGAAAGCGTACTAAAGATAGGTCAACGAGGTTTTTACTATGATGTACTGTAAAAATGGAAACTTACCATAATGTCCAGTGAGTAATTGCTTTTTATCTTCAGAGATTAGTTGAACTAGTAACATCAAAATATGGTTGTAAAACACAAAATAGTGTATGGTTAATATAAAATTCCTGACTTTCTAATACTTTTCGCCATTTTTTCCTGACTCACGCCATGTTTTCATAATTTTTCCTGACTTTTCTTGACCAAAAATGTAATTCCTGACTTTTCCTGCCTGTGGACACCATGTCGCCCTACTCAACCTCGTCAACGAAGAATGACAACAAGACAGCACATCTGAAATGAACAAGAAGACATGGACTAAATTGTTTTAATGACATTTTATATGATGAGAGTGTTTGAATCGATCAGATTTTGTGTTTTGCATGAGTGACTGAGTTTTTTTATCTTGTCCAGTGTTTTTTTTGGTGTGTAATGTATCTAATCATTGTATTGAAGTGGCTGAGGAAGAACCGTAATATGGTTCGAAACATGTCCCAACCAGTAGTGCGTTTTTAACGCGTAACTTTTGTATTGATTGACGGAGGTTATTTGAATATATTATATAATAATTATCGTCGAACATAAACAGTCATATGCAACTCGCCTATAATGGTAATTAAGACACTCGTATGGAAATTATAGGCTTGTTGCATAATGTACTATAAAACACTTGCTTCCCAAAAGGGCATTGAGCAAATAATGATAACATAACTTATCATGCTCCACCCCTCGCCTTTAGACTAAGGATATCTATGCAGGTCAGGTAACAATGGATCAAAGTAAGTCAGGTGATAAAATAAATGTCCTGCTTACGAACATATTTATTTTATATTGCAAGAAGTCCAATGAATAACAGTAGAAAATGAAAAACAAAATCCTACAACTAATACAATGATAAGAGACTAAAAAAAGTACAAAATTAAGAACAACCACACACAAGTACTGCTGCAGCTGTGGACTTAATAACACTTATCTGTTAATATTGCAGGAATGATTGATTCAGAGGCAGTTTGCATCAATATTACTGAATCAACAGACAATATCTTAATGTGTGTGTTACAAGAGAGGGAGGACATTTTCAGCATCGACTATGAACATTATTGAACATGTTTGGTAAAAGTGTGCACCAACCACCGGCTGAACTGTGTACGTGCGCCCTCGATCTGCGCCAGTCAAAGCCGGCTCAGCTTGCCGTGATTATCGGGGCGCACATAGATAATGACCCTGTATATGAAAGAATTTAGTGTCAAATAACAGGAAAATTATTCGCAATATTTAGTTATATGGTTTCGCAACAACATATTTATCTACCGTTGTCGTTTTACAACGACCTGACAGAGAAAAACACTATAACCTTAAGAATTTTGGTACACCTTCACTGCAGAAAATATTTACAAAACCTCAGATTGAACATTTCACTGGGATGACTAAAAAGCGCACCCAGCAGCAGATGTGTACATTTTCGTTATCTACAGGTACACATCTGAGGGGGGGGGGGAACTTATATACGAACTTAGACACACAGGACAAATATTCTTCACTACAGACAAGTGAAAGAAAAATACAGTACACATTTAGGAAAACAGTAACTTACCAGTGTAACTACTTCAAGTTGGTCAAAAATTCCTCACTATCCATAGTTTATAAGTTATTTCCAGATTATAGCCTACAGCTAAGTATCCATTAACTATAAATTACCTTGTGTTTGAAGGTTATATTTAGTAACAAACTTACAACCACTATCTGCCGAGTCCAGGAAGACTTGCATACCGTGCTTAAAAATGGAACACGTGAGCTTCACTCATTTCCACATTTATAAATTCCTTGGTATTGATAGTTTTGCTGCCATCAGACCTGCTAGTATTCATAGAGAAGTAGTTGTTGACAAATAAAGCTTACTCATTGTAATACATTCTAGATTGAAATCAAGGGAAAGTTTTCTCTGCCATGAGAACATCTCAAGGCTGGACAGGACGAGGAGATCATTCAACCAATAAAGAACAGGTATTGGCAGATATAAATAAAAGCATCCTCAAATGGTGCGGGTTCCACAGCAGGTGTGGTGATATTCCAAATAGGATTTAGTATGAATATGCTAAATGTGGCATGCTTATGCACACACACACACACACACACACATTAAACTTGATTGAGGAAATTATGTTCCTGAGTAGCAGTTTGTTGACTGCGAAACAAGATAGATGAACAAAATTTTGAAGGTTTTGGCACACAAAGAGAATGTAGGAGATAAGGATCCCAAAGAAGGCTTACAAGAGACTTGTGACCGGAAGAAGAACAGGAGGATGGTTCAGAATGAGAAGAGTCGATGACAGTTGGCACAGGACCCAATCCAAACACAGGTAAATTTATAACATTTTATTGGGAAGCCAGAAGTAAGATGGATTAATGGTCCATATTAGCCATAGGACGGTAGAGACAAGGGAAGAGTACCAGGAAAGAAAGAAGGAGGCGAAGAGAGTAGTGGCTGAGGAGAGAAGAAAGTGGATAGAAGAATGGACAAAGATGATGAAGGAGGATAGTGAAGGTACAAAAAAGGTACTGTATGGGATGGTAAAAAATAAGAGGCGGAAGGATCCTACAGATTATGTTAGAATGGTGAACAAAAGGGGACAAGAGATAGAAAATAGGGAAGAACTGAAGAAAATGTGGAAAGAATATTTTGAAGAACTTCTGAACCCAAGTGGAAGAGATGGTGAGGAGGAAGAAATCGGGGAAGAGGAAGATGAACTGCAAACAGAAAAGGACTTAACATGGAAAGAAGTGAAAGATGCAGTGAACAAGATGAAAGGAGGGAAGGCACCGGGTGTGGATGAGTTGAGTGTGGAGATGGTGAGAGCAGCAGGAGAGGTGGGGATACAGTGGTTGTACCGAGTGATGAGGACAGCATGGCAGGAAAGGAAGATCCCAGAGGACTGGAAAAAAGGAATAATTGTCCCGATCTTCAAGAAAGGTAGTAGAACAGATTGCAGAAACTATCGGGGAATAACACTGATGAGTCATTGTGCAAAGAGAATTAGGACAAGGATAGAAGGAGGGATGAGGGAAGAACAACATGGCTTCAGAGCAGGAAGGTCCACAGTGGATTTGATTTTTACTGTAAGGCAGTTACATGAACAGCACTATGAGTATGGAACAGATCTACTGATGGCCTTCCTGGACATTGAGCAAGCATATGACAGTGTATGCAGAAACAAAGTATGGAAGTCCCTGGAGGATAGAGGAGTAGAGAAATGGACTATAAAGAGGATAAAGGAGATGTACAAGGGAAGCGTGAGCTGTGTGAAAGTGGGAGGAGAGAGATCAGACTGGTTGGAACAGAGAAACGGCCTGAAACAAGGAAGTGCACTGTCACCGTTACTTTTCATTGTGGTGATGGATGACATAATGACCCGAGTGGCACAAGTAATTGGGGAAGGAAAGATGAAAGCAATGGTGTTTGCAGATGATTTGGGGAAACAAGGAGGAGGAGGTACAGGAATAGTTGGACGTGTGGGAAGGAATAATACAAGGATATGGGATGAAATTTAGCATAAATAAGAGTGGGATGGTGATCACAACAAGGAAGAAGGAAAGAACCACAACGGGAATAACAATTGGTGGGGAACAGCTGAAGAAAGTGGAGAGTTTCAAGTATCTGGGAAGCCTGATACAAGAGAATGGAAGAAACGATAGAGAAATAAATGAGCGGGGGAGGCAGGCAGAAGCATTTCGGAGGAGTGTGAGAAGCATGTTATGGAGCAAGGATGTCCCTCAGAACAGCAAAAAGATCATATATCGGACGTACTATGTCCCTATCCTGACGTATGCCTCGGAGACCTGGGTTATGAAAGGAAGGGAGAAGAGCAAAATACAGGCCAGTGAGATGAGGTTCTTGAGAAGCAGTATTGGAGCTACAAAGATGGACAGAATATGAAATGAGAGGACCAGAGAATTAATGAAGGAGGAACCATTACAGGATGGTATAGAGAAATCTAGACTTAGATGGTATGGACATGTAAAACGAATGGAGGAGAAGAGGATACCCAGGAGAGTACACGAGACGAAGTGGGAAGGTAAGAGACCGAGAGACAGGTGGCTGAAGGGGGTGGAAGAAAGCGTGAAGAAGAGAGGAGAAGACAGGACAAGGGTGGAGGCTGAGAGATGGTAGGAAGGCAGAAGACGTTGGAGAGGCTTGTGTTCCAAACAGACCCGGCCAGTGGCTGGAAACTGTGCAAGATGATGATGATGATGATTAGCTATAAGACATCTAAATAAATTATGTTTCTGACATAAAAAAATTAAATTGCGAGTTTTTGTTACATTAAACATAATGGATGTCTGGAAAATGGATATAGAACAGGCTGGCTACTAGAGAATAACTCTTCCTAGTTGAAGTAATGGGCTTTACATTGCATTATATTGGAACAAACATATCATCATAAGAACACACTGTCTGAAGGGCCTACACCACACATAACAGCAAGAGCAGGATATTATGTGAGAAGTCATAGTCAAGGTATAGCAATGGTTACATAAACATACTGTATATCCTTTTCTGCTCTCTGTGGCTACCTGGTAAGTTTCTGCTTTCCATCATTTTGAACTAGAATGGAGTTAAGTTCTACATCACAAATGAGAGTATGGTTTCTTTTCAGGTGTTGCTAGAAATATCCTCACAGCATAAACAAATTTACAACTTTATATTTGTTGGAGGTTGGGCATCTCCTGACAGGAAGGTAGACCACCAGTTGTGACTTTTAGCATGCATAAGGACTTGAAGGTGATCCATCAAGGTGCGTGACAAAGGCTGCGTGGGACACCAAGTCTTGAATATGTTTGTCACGCGTAAGAAATCAAATCTGGATAAACAGATGAGTGCACTCCCAACGGTTTCTTTGAACGCATGAGAACCTGAAAAAATGAAAACGTTTATTTAAGTCGGGGATAGATGAGGGAAGAAAGGAAAAACAAAACTGTTGTGTTTGCAATAACTTGTGACTACCCTTTCAACACTACATCCATTGTAACCTCAACCCTTGGCAGGCTCTACAGTACTCGCTTTACATTGCGGGCAGACCCAAAGGTTCATCGATGTGAACACACAATATCAACAAAAAAGAGCTGTTACAGGCATTGAACATGAAACTTCTGTTTAAATTTACCAGCAGTGTATCAATTGTAAATTAGCTTTACATCACAGGGAGTCTACCAAAACCAACTAACAGATTTCCCTGACAATTCCCTAATTCTTCCAGGATAAATCAGAAAATTCCCTGAGTAACAGTAGCCGCCATAATAAATATATAAAACAGAGTTTGTACTTTCAAAAAGTGCTTGAACAATTAAGTGTAGCATGACAACGTTGGAAGAGAGAAAAAAATCTATATTTTGCCAATTTCTAAATTTTTGTATACAGAAAAACTATTGTACTTGCGAGTATTGAAAGTAGATCGTCAATAGTAATGCTCTCAAAAATTATACAGTTACACATTTATATACAAATACACAGCCTACATATGTAATTTGTGTGCCCTATCTGATTTAACGTCAGTACGAACATACATCTGTATTTTGCCAGTGAGATGAGGTTCTTGAGAAGCAGTATTGGAGCTATAAAGATGGACAGAATAAGAAATGAGAGGACCAGAGAATTAATGAAGGAGGAACCATTACAGGATGGTATAGAGAAAACTGGACTTAGATGGTATGGACATGTAAAACGAATGGAGGAGAAGAGGATACACGAGACGAAGTGGAAAGTAGGATCCAGGCATCCAAAATGAAGTTTATACGAACAATGCTTCAAAGGACAAGGAGAGACAAAGTAAGAAATGAAACAAACAGGACAGAGGCTGGCATAGATATCAGTGCGACAAAATATTTGCAGAAGCAACGATTAGGATGGTATGGGCATCTTCAAAGAAGGTAGACGAGAGGACACCAAAAGCTTACTTTAACACGATTATCCCAGGAAAAAGACCAGTATGAAGACCAAAGAAGAAATGGTTGGACCAAATCAAGGATGCTCTTGAAGACAAAGTGCTAGACAGGAGAAGGACTCATGAAGACCAACTATTCATGGACAGAAAAAGATGGCGAGGACTTGGTAACAGAACCCGGGTGACTGTATGATGAGGTTGTGGAAGATGTTGCCGAGATGGCAACACATGTTGAAGAAGGGAGGGAAGGTAACATAGAAGCATTCCAAACAAAGAATAGCATGAAAGTTGTAAGACACACTCGCACAAACCAAGAAGGTAACATAGATGCATTCCAAACAAAGAATAGCATGAAAGTTAAGACACACTCGCACAAACCAACATGCATTTCGGCGACTCATCCTAATATACCATAGTCTCCCATAAGAGACGTTGCACACAGAAAAACGCAAGGTGAGTGATTCACATCTTTGCGGTTGCATTATTAAGTATTGTTCCTTACATAAGAATGTGATGCAATATACTGCAACTCCTTTTCAATATGACTTGAGATGAAACCAGGTCTACAAGAATAATAATTATATCGACTATTGACTAAAGGTCACTCTTCATTTTCTCTTAAACTTTGTCAATAAGGGTCATTTTAACGTCTCATGCCACTAGCAATCATGCATTATGATAAACTCTGTTCTGAGCATATGCAAGCTGACATATCGCATGTGAACACACTTTTCACTTCTCAGTGACATCAAGGCATTTTGCAATTTTTTACTGTGCTTAATCATCAATACTTGTGTTCATAACTGCACCAATGTAAGTCAAGCTTGATGTTCTCAAATAATTTCACGATTTTGCAATAGAGTAATTTTGATGTCTCTTCTTAACTTAATAGTCACCCAAAGTGATAAGAGCTCAAGCATTTAGTAGCAAAAGACAATTACTCACATGTTTTACAATCCAATAACAGTTTCTCAAAATGGTTGATGGTAGTTGTAACCTTTGCCAGGCTTAGAGAATCATTTGGACAACATTTGATTATATAACCTAGAACAAAGCATAACAATAAGGATTTACACAGGAACCAACCAATGAGCCACACATTTCATGTCACAAGTGAGTTATGGGAAGCTTACCTATCAGCTTGACAACAAGTGTGGCAATCTGATCACTGACAGTGCCCTGCTCCCACTCCTTAAGAATGGGTTCAAGGCCATTGTTAAGAAGGATATTCAATGTCCACTTCCATTCCTTCCGCTTGGCCAGCAGGATAATAGCAGGTGCCATGTTTGAACCACCTGAAGACAAATAGCTTAACATAGAGAACAGTTATTGAAAACAACTCACCAATTAGCCTACTACTTGTAAGACAGAACAATTAAAAAGGATGAATACAAAGACAAGCAGGAGTAAGTGATCAAGGGGAAAGCAAGGACAAACACAAGCTTTTTTTTAACTACCGCCTCATCAAGAGGGCAGGCGGCAACAGTTCTTCAGTCGTTCAAAAGACGGCTGGTCATTTTGCATGGAGTGACATGTTTTTAAATACCCGTATTTTCCGAACAAAAATCGACCAAATTACCGTATACAGTAAAAACCTCTCTATAACGGACACCCTTGGGACCATAAATACTGTCTGCTATAGAGAGGGTTAGAGAAAATGATTGCAATTTGGCACATGTACTTGTGCAGTATGTGTACTTACATGAGAAACGTAGGGTTACGCGCGGTAAAACAGTCCAGTTTAGTTCGCATTTAAAATGTTTTCCGGCGAATAACCGTCAGTGACGGAAGGCAATTTTTCTTCCCAGCTTGAAACATTATCCTTACCAACATTGGAGGATTCTCCGCAAATTGCTCTAAATTTTATATCGTGGCGCTTTCTGAAATTCTCGAGCCAACCGTTCGAGGCTTTGAAATCTCCGATACCTAATTCTGCCGCGAAATCCAATGCTTTGGCTTGTATCATTGGTCCGGACACAAGGACATTCTGACTTGTTATTTTGCTGAACTACCCTATCACTGACTTATCAATAACAGCACCATTACCACTTTGAAACCGTCTAATTTGCAACTCATTACCATTAAGACGTCATACCTTAATTATCTCTTCTTGTTTTTTCACAATTTCTGCTGCCTGTGTCTTTCCAATCTTAAACATTTCAATACATTTCTCATGTTTGGGCTACTTTCTCTTTTAAAGTTAAACATTTACGAGTAGTCATTTCAGATGCACTCACTTGCTACTGCAACGCACAGGTCCTACAATAGATTTAAGAAGTTTCACGGTAAAACTGACCAGATAGTGAAGTATGAACTCCCTTATCCCGACCATTTCAAGTTCAAGAGAACAATGAAAGCGATACCGTCTGGCTTAGGTTTATTTTTGGAGCAGTGCAGAAGATAGGGGATGAGAAGGTCAGTGCTAACTGGCTTCCAGGAAAAAGTACATTACAACAACAGAGTGTTCATACAAGACTAATAGACCCACAGAGATTCGGTTTCTTTTCAAAACAAGTGTCCGCTAAGAATGGTTAATTATTTTAAATGCGGCCGGGGTGTCCGTGTCCATAACAGCAAGTGTCCGCATATGAGAGATTAATTACTACTAAACTTAATAGGGGTTTCGCCACCCACCTAGAAAATCGCCCGTTATGAAAGGCTTGTCTGCCTTAGAGGAGTGTCCGTTAAGAGAGGATTCACTGTATTGTAGAACTCTCTGAGACTACAGTTCGAACACCGAATGGCTGAGAAATGAATCTAAAAACGCGAATCAAGCTTTTGCTAGTGTAAGTGTAACTGCATAGCGATAGTGTGTTGTTTCATGATGAGACGTCTAAACAGATCATTATCCAGATCAGAGACGATCCAGATTACTGGCGATTGTGAAAGTCACGGGAATAGTGTCACACTCGAACGGTGCCGATCACATCCAATTGCGTACCGTACTCACGACCTTCCCCAAAGTAAGACCACGCTCCACCGAAACCGAGTAGGAACTGAGAGAATTAAGTCAACCCGCTTGTGAGTGGCACCGATACCTACTCGCCACATTCGACCATGCCCAACTGCGAACTTGCTACCTTCCACTATGCTAGACCAACGGGAATCCGTCATAAGGCCGAAAGTGGCGTCGATAATGTGCACAGCGGCATTTCTCTGCGTTTGTCCATGAGAACCAAGATCTCGTTAAACAGACGGCGAGCAGTGTGGACTGTGTAACATCGCAATATTTCAGTTTCAAGGAGGACACAAGGACAACGGAAATCTCGTCAAAGAGTAGAGAGCGGCGTCGATTGCATAAAATCGTGGTACTGTACT
Organism: Meconema thalassinum; assembly: GCA_946902985.2. Lineage (NCBI taxonomy): Eukaryota > Metazoa > Arthropoda > Insecta > Orthoptera > Tettigoniidae > Meconema > Meconema thalassinum. Next base: position 413,010,619 of record OX336393.1, read on the forward strand.
TCTCCGTGCCCAATTGGTGAGAACAACGGGAGTCCTGTCAATCCGTAACATCGCAATATTTCTCCGTGTCTGACTGAGAGAATGGGATCTCGTCAAACTGACCACGAACATTGTGAAACCTGTCCAACAGCCATGAGCTGTGTTGATTGTGTAACATCTCAATACAGTGCCTTCCCACATTTTTCCCAAGCCTCGACCTCGAAGCCGTAGGAACAGCAGATATCTCGTTCAAGTGATGGATGGCGCATAGGTGAAAGGCGAAGTAGCATACGGTAAGGGTTTCTATTTCTGCTGAATATCCTTCCCCATCACATTGAGGTTTGCAAAGATTGACATAAAAATATCAGCTCTGCTGAAAAACACACTGGTCTTCTCTGTGAATAAGAATGCAGGCCGAGTCCTGTCCATCACTGTCTAGCAATGAGCGCGGCATCTGTAGCCCCACGTGTAGTGGGTATGACCGGCGTGGCGGTCGGCCAGGCAAAGCAGTCGCACTCGCCGCGTTGCGTTGTGACCTCGGCTGGGCTAACCCCACCCCTTAGCGCTCTAAGAGGCGGTGGCGGGATGGTCTGCAGGCGAAATAGAAGGTCGAGTGGCAGGACTTGGGAATATTAAATGCCATTTTTGGTCCGTATTGACAAATATGATTTAAGTTAATAAACAACCTCCGTCAAATCAATACAAAGTATGTGCGTTATAACGCGCTAAGTGTGGTACATGTTTCGAACCATAGGATAGAGGTCCTTCTTCAGCCACATTATGACATAAATAACATTACACACAAACATTCAGCAAGATAAAAAACAATATCATGCATATACACAGTCACTCATAAAAACACATTAAAAATTTGATCAACTTAGACACATTAAAAAAATTTAAAAAACTTTTGAAAAGTGATATTGCCCATCTTCTTGTCCAAACATTCTTCAGTTGTTCGGACTTATTGTCATATCCTGTCCATTCAACTGAGCTAAGAAAAAGGACAATTGTGTCATGTTTTATATCGCCGTCATCTTTATCAGTACTGAATGGCGGCCACCTAATCATTCAAAACGTAAAATCAAATTACGACGAACTGATCATCCGATCTCTACCAAATTCGGTAACAACATACCTTCATATGGGACGCGTCTTCTGCCCAAACTACAAGGTCATCAGCCGTAACATTTCAAGATGGCGGTCAAGTGAATTGTGCAAGCATTATAATCTGTAACTCAAAAACCACCAGTTCCGATTATCGAGGCAAGATTATATGAGTTGTTTTAGAAGACGTGACTCTGGCATTCTCAAATGTGCCCAAAGAATCTTAGTCTTTTCTTTCGCATGGTATCATCAATGGGTTCTAGGTTGTTATAGACAATATTCATTATGATCAGTGTCCAACTCCAGCCACCCGGGTGTTGTAAACTAGCCTCTTCCACTGCTGTCGATCCTTCCACTGCTCCTGCTCCATTACTTCTGCCTCATCCAGTCCATGTTACATATGTCTTGTCGGATTTGGCCCATCCATCTCTTTTTCGGCCTTCCAACTAATCTAATACCGGGAAGGTTCTACACCATCTCCCTCTTTGCAGCTCTATCCAGTTCCATCCTGATGGCTGTATTAGTGTGTGTTATCAGTTTTTAATTCAAGTAAGGACTGCAGACTATACAGTCATTTCAAGTAGTTCCTACTTTCGCTACCAAATGCTACCATCGCAACAAGAGCCTCGTGACGAACGTTGGAACTTGAGAGCATTAAGCAAACCTAACCTACAAATTAAGTTATGCTTCACACAAGTTTAGTTAGTGGAAGGTTCCTTTATGTGCCATAAATCTATGACATGGGCCCGCCGGCTTTACTTCCCCTCCGAAGGAAGGCATACTATGGGATTTTTAACGCTCTTAAAAAATTTGACGACTTCGGACAGGTTTGAACCGGCGACCTTGGGCATCGAAGCTCAGCATGCTACCAACTATGCCACTGAAGCCACCATTTAAGTCTATCACAGCAATAGTAGCTACACTTTCATAGATTAGTTGTGGAAGAAAGACTTTTGTTTGTAAGTTTTGCAACCTTAAAATAAATAGTTCCTTTTTCAAATGCTTAATATTTATCAGTAAAAGTTACCACACTTACAAAGTTTTGTGAGGGCAGAGACTGGCTGGGGGCTTGGTAGTGGTTTATGGAGATTATAGATTTGGATCTGAAGATGCTCGCTTGACGAGAGAAACTTGTCATCTCTTAGTCTTCTTCTTCTTCTTCAATAGTCCTCAATAACAATAATGGTTATTTTTTCACATATTCCAGTAATTGTGTGTTGAGCGACTGAAAGCATTACCAATGGCGTCCTCTCCCAACTGAAGGACATAGGCCTACTAGTGCCGCCAACGTTACTTCCGACTTGACAGTTCACCGGCTGGCGATACAGTGTCGCCAGTCCACTAACGCGAATCAGCTGACGTACATGAATATAGCCGTAAAATTAACAAAACACTCGTAATGTGAACAGACATGTTTACACACAACATCATACTCGTGAATAAGTACATAGTAGCAGAAATTACACGTATACTGCGGTTAACAGAATATTTCTGATAATGAAGCAGAAACAAATTGTAACAAATAAATCACTCACCATGACCGTCTCGCGTCCGGAGTCGGGAGAAAATGTATTATAAAACCTATAAAGGGAACACACTACTCACTATTGCCGTCTGACCCCACTCAATGAGCACATTCTTTCTTGCTGCCATTGTTGGAGCTTTGTCGTGAAGGACACTATGATACGGGGCATTGTCCATAACAATTGTGCTCGCACATTACTAATCATTTCCCGGGTTCAACTCCTTAGTGGAGTCCCTTGTCCTAAGGCCTTTCCTCTCTTGGCGCTTGGCTTCCTTGTGCTAGACCCCGGCATGACACTATCACGCACACGCACGGCAGAAACCTAAGGCTAACCTACAACTCCACGTAATTATACTACACTATGTCAAACGACAAACAAATACTAAGCTATTAAATAGACTAGATAAATATACGACAAATACGAGAATACACAAAGACCGCCAATGAAACTAACCGAGCACAATGCAAACAGCTGATGGACGCAAGATGTTAGCTGGCAACATCGTCAACGAAACTCGATTTATCTCGATATATCAGTTTGAATGTCTGCCTGTGATTGGCTGGTTAGAGTGTAGCTGTGACATAGCACTAAAACTTCAAGTCGGAAGTAAGGATGGCTTTAGTATAGTGCAAATCGGCAAAAGGGCTCTACGAGGGCTTTTGGAGAAAAATCAAATGTTTGATTGTTGCCTCTATAGATGGACATTTTGACAATGGGGCTGGGGAACGGTGAGCAATTAGCCTCTGTAGACATTGCAACTTACTATAGTGAGCTGCCAAGTAGGTAAACCATATACCGTATTTGCTCGCATATAACTCACACTTTTCTGACCGAAAATATGTGTAAAAATCTTTGGTGCGAAATATATGCGGTGATTTGTCAGGGAAATACCTTATTCCCCCCCCCCCCCCAAAAAAAAAACGTAAGATTTGCATTACTGAATTAAGATGACAGGAATTGTCAACAGCCGTCGTTGCTGCCAATCTCCGAGCTAATACCGCGTGCATCATCCTAATTTCTGTCCAATGCATTTGCGATGCCAGTCTCCAAGAAGCTCTTAATAACATCTGTCAACACCATAACCCATACCCCTACATCCAATCATGCAAGAGTTCAACTGACGGCCTTCTTTACTTTGTCTTCTCTCGTCAGCTTATCGTGGTTCACAATACCAGATCTCGACGGGTTCTAACCTAACAATTACTTATTATTAGTGTGTGGAGCGCCAACAAAACAGCTGACGATCACACCCTGTATTGCAGTTTTACTGCGTCGTCACATTTGAAAACACCGTATGTGTTTGGTTATTGGTTTCTAGCGTGCCTTTCTGTTGACTAGTAGCGAATATCAAATTCATTCACAATGAATTCTTGACCAGCAGCTCTATTACCATCGTGGTCTGCGTGTTTGATCACTTTGAGTTTAAATCCAGCTGTATAACTTCCTCATTTTTACATAACTAAAAGATCGATTTCCACAACAAAACAGTCACACTTAACTGAGAAACAAAAATGGAACGTGAAGGCCTACTTGTCGACAATGCAACTGACGGACAACAAACACCGTGTAAGAAAGGAAAGCACCGCTGCAAAAACGAACAATAACATCGCAGGCAAGACGTGTTTTAAAATTACTACGATCATCTTTATGATGGAGTCAGAAATTAATGCGAGATATATGCGAGGAATACTTTTTCCTGCAATTTCCAATTTAAAAATGGGGTGCGAGATATATTCGAGCAAACACGGTATTAATACTGAACGGACCATGCATGGATAGGCTGTCCCTAGAGCTCCTTAACCATTCCTACGGACGAACATGATTTCGGGAAATTAATGATAAATTAACGAGAGGAACAATGTTTGGTAGGGGGAGAACATACCTTTTAACTTGTCCAATAAGGAGCGAGCGTACATTTCCGGTGTGCCAATCTCGTGGCTGTAGCCGAACACTCTGACGAGCATATCCTTGAGGCCCGACACCTTAGGCATAGGGTTACTATTGTAGTTACCACGATGTTGGAGCAGTAAGTACACCAGACAGTTAACTAAAGGGATATCTGAAATGAAACATCAAGGAAACATATATGCACGGTATTTCTTTGACATAACTCAAAATTCAATTGCTTTCTTTCCACATTTCAATGGTAGTACTATATGTTTCAGTCTAAAGGCCTTCCTCAGCTACACTGTCTTAAACATAAAACTATATTAAAAGATAAGAAACATTGTCATTCACACTTTTTCTTTACAATAAATTAAAAATCACACTTTGCTGGAATCTTACCCCACGTCTAAATTAAATCGTCCAATTACATTCTACAATGTTTACGATAAAAATGTTCATAACACGAAAGAAAAAAACAAGTTATCGTATTCCTTTCGATGTCACAATTGCAAGAAATAGTCAAGCATCACAACAAGATTGGGTTCCATTCATGGAATCAATCAATAAGATCAACACGGATTAAAACAAATTGGACCTTGTAACCCATTTTTAGGGGTGGTGAGGTTATTGGGGTCGTTTCTGCTGCTGTTCACACTAGAGAATCCCTAACAGACAATCCTACTCCTTTATTTTCTGCAGTGCTGCACCATAATCTCTCCTTTTAACTTGAACTGTCCACTATTCTTCCAACATATGATCAAGCTTATTTCTTTTCATTTCAAACATAACATCATCACTTTTATTCTAACCAAATCTCTCTGAAAAAACGATAACATCTTATCTCCCTTATTTTTCCATCACATAAAACAATCAATCCCTGGTGAATCACAACTCTGGCTTGGACACACTTCCTTTACATCTGATACCCTGATTATATTTGCCTCTGATACAATTTTAATATCTTCATATATTCCTATCTTTCAAAGCCAGCCTAACTCCTACATTACAAAGCTTTCTACCTCTATTGTTGGTTAGATCACAGTATAGTAATCATATACAGTATGGACACATCAGGTCTTTACCATGTAATTTGTTCGTCATGGTTTTGAAACGGCCGTCACACGAAGCACCGCACGCACGCATGACGGAGACGGTTCACCATGTATCCGTGAGAGAGCAGTCTACCCATATTCATTATTGGGTGCGGCCTGTTGATTTTGTCTGAAGAAAACATTGCTTGTACTCATTAAAAACAACTCAGAAATATAATTTTGCATTTTAACCAATAGCAGAAATGTGGGAAACCAACATCTGTGCAGTAATTTTTTGCGCAGTTCTTATCACACCGGACATACCAGCATTCCGGTTTCTTCAGGCATTGGAGCAGTAAATACAAATATCAAACGTTACACTGAATGGTTAATACCCATGAAATATCAGTCTCTCAAACACCTATCCATTAATTCACAAAACAAAAACCACATTTTCCCCCCACTTTTCAATATATCGTGTTACTTGAATCATTTAAAACATATTATAACCTTTCATCGTTACGATGCAATCAAAACTGAAGGCATGTGGTGTTAAACATTAAATTACACACTTCTTAGAATTAAAACTCAGTAATATTAACACTTTCTATTTTCTTGTTATTCATTTTCTTAAAATACGGTATCTGATTATAAAGAGAGCTAGAGTGTTGAAATAGAGTTAAATAAATGACATAAAATATACATTCACCACCCAGCTGAGGTGAATTGGTCCTGTCCCTTATCAATTGTTTTTTTGAAAATCCGTTCTTCCGGTTTTGGCAAAGTGTCCATACTGTAATGATATCTATACTGAGGTTAGATGTCCATGGAAGTCTCCAACATAGGGCACTACATAGAATGTTCAGCCCATGCACTTGCAACCTTAATGTGATGACTTGTACAGTAATCAAATAGCTTCCTTTATTTACGCCCACATTGGAGCACTAAAATCCAACCTTGTACAACAAAGTCTTCAGAAAACAAATAAATTCAACTTTTAACACTTGACAACTTCTTTCTCTCCCAAAACTCCTAAATCCTGGATGATCATTCTTTTACAGATATAACATATTGCTTACGCTGTAAAATTTTGAGTTTTAGTCTCGTGTATTTGTTATTCAAAATTCGTTTCTCTTCTCTATGTTCAATTTGATGCTTAGTAATTTTCAATTCATCTAAATCCATTTGTATTTCTTTAAACTTGGTGGTTGATGAAATACGTGCCAAGTTGAAGCGAGTATGGAGAAATATAACCTACAGGCTCCAAAGGAGAAAGGCAAGGCTGAAGACAGGGAACTAGTCTCTATGACGCAACCAAATAGCGACTCACAACACCCGCCTGATTCAGCGGCTTTTTAATGCACCCAGGCCTGGAAATCCAATTAGAAGATCTTCTATGGGGAATCGGAAACAGTTGAACTTCACATTATTTATTTCACAAATCTTTATTTCATGTAACGTATGTTCTTATAAAGGTAATTTATCTTTGATATTTATGTACAGACTGAGGAAGAAGGAGTTAACCTTCAAAACATGTACCTGTGAGTAGGTTCAATATAAGTATTGAAAAGGCAGAATCCCTTTATTTTCTTTCTAATATACAAGAGAATCATGGCTGAATGAGAGATGTGAAGAAATAGAGAGGCTGGAAAAAGAGGGAAAATACGAAATGATGTATCGAGCGACTAAGGAGCTGGTGTTTGATGGTACGTTACTAAGTGAACCTCACGATGTTCAGAAAAGATGGCAAGAATATATAGGGAATCTTTACGAGTCTGACAAAAGACAACATGACCTTGAAGACGAGGTAAGAGTACTGGAAGACGGAAAAGGATTTTGTATTTTGGAAAGCAAGGTGGATGGGGCATTGAGGAATATGAAAAATCACAAGGCAAGTGGAATTGATGGATTACCTGCAGAGATGTTAAAGAGTATTGGAGGAATAGGTGTGAAGGAGATAACATATCTCTGTAATGAAATATACAACAAACGTGAATGGCCAGACGACTTTCTCTCCACAATCATGATACCAAAGAAGAAGAATTCCGAGAAATGCGATGACTACCTAGTCTTACCATAAATACTGTCCCAACTTTTGAGGGTGGCTGTACTTCCGCCCGAACGAAGGAGCGGCTTCAAAACCGGTATTGTGAGGCATGAGTCGTTCATTGAGCTGCAGAAGTGTACAGTTGTCAGTTTGAAGTTTTCAAGATGGAATGGGGGGAGTATGAGAATCGTGTGGCCGTGATATTGTTACACAAGTTAGCGCAATCACCAGGGAAGATTTTCAAAACCCTCCAGAAGTTGAAAATTAGTAAGAAATTTGTTTACCGCACTATAAATCGATTTGTTGAGGCTGGAACTGTGAGAGATCGCCCGCGGCAAGGAAAACCACGCACAGTACGAACGCTAGAACTTATCAAAGCAGTGGCGGCTCGTGTGCGACGAAATCCGGTTAAGGAGACAGTCAGTGATGGCTCGTGAGTTACAGATATCAAAAATGTATGTCTCGCACGTTAAGCATTGACTTGGGACTCAGTGCTTACAAACGACGCAAAGGACATCTCCTGACAAATGAACTGAAGCGCCAGAGGCTCCTAAAATCAAAGCGCTTACTTAAGTGTTACGCAGCTAATGGTCATCGTCGAATCCTGTTTACGGATGAAAAGATTTTCAGTGTTGAGGAGACTTTCAATGCCCAAAACGACAGGGTATATGCCCATTCCTCTAGAGAAGCTGGTGAAAAGGCACCAAGGATCCAGAGGGGTCATCATCCGTCATCAGTTAAGGTGCGGTGGGGTGTGAGCTTCGAGGGCACAATGGAGCTCCATTTCTGTGAAAAGGGAGTCAAAACTTCAGCTTAAGTGTACCAGGAGACAGTGCTTGAGGGACTGGTCAAGAATCTCAGCAACACCCTCTTCCATGGACGGAACTGGAGCTTCCTGCAGGACTCAGCCCCAGCGCACAACGCACGGACAACCCAGCACTGGTTGGAGGCAAATGTTCCTGATTTCATTTCCACTTCAGATTGGCCGTCTGCAAGTCTAGATTTAACCCCTTAGGACTACAAATTGTGATCCAAGCTTCAGGAGATGGCTTGCAAGAAAAGACATTCCAATATTGAAAGCTTACGGCAGTCTCTTCGGAAGGCAGTTGCAGATTTTCCAGTTGATGTGTTGCGTAATTCCATTGATGAGTGACCACAAAGACTTAAGGACTGTGTGCGTGCAAATGGTGGCCATTTTGAATAATTATTTGTGGTTATGGTTCATAATGCATCTATGTAACACTTGTTATTAGGATATTAAAATATCTCTAACCATTTTGTTTCAATTTACTTAAACGTTTGGGACAGTATTTATGGTAAGACTAGGTACAGGACAATTAACCTAATATCCAATGCAGCCAAAGAATTACTTAGAATAATGGCTTGAAGACTGTATGGAAAGTTAGACACATAGAATTACTTAGAATAATGGCTTGAAGACTGTATGGAAAGTTAGACATATATTGCGGAAGAACAGTATGGGACAAGAGATGCAATTAGAACTATAGGTGAACGATACATAGAGAAGGGAAGGGAAGTTCATGCTGTCTTGATTGATTCAGAAAAGGCTTTTGACAAAGTACAATGCAAGAAGCTGATGGTCATATTAATGAGGAAGGATTGGAAGGACAGAAGACTGATCAAGGGACTGTACTCACAACAGGTCAGAATAGAGATAGGAAATGAGATGACACAGGAAAGTAGAATAGGAAGGGGTGTTCGACAAGGATGTTGTCTATCTCCCATACTATTCAACATTTACCTGGAAGATATTGTTGGGAAATGTCTGGATGGAAGAAGAGGAGTGCACATTGGTGGCAGGAGAATAGAGCATATTCGATTTGCAGATGACATGGTGTTGCTAGCAGAGCATGAAAGGATACTGAATGGAATGATAGCAGATCTGAATGCAACCTGTGAGCAATATGGAATGCGCATTAATAAGAGCAAGACAAACAGTATGGTGATAAGCGCAAGAAGGAACAAAGTAATAAACATCAGGATAGGCCAGAACGATATTGAACAAGTGTCAGTTTTTAAATATCTAGGAAGCATACTAACGGATTATATGAGAAGCAGTAAAGAGGTAAGAACTCGCATTGCCGTCGCTAAAGAAGCCTTGGACTTGAGGTTAAGGAAGGGGCTGGCAAAATGCTTTGTTTGGAGTGTGGCGCTATACGGAGCCGAGACCTGGATGCCAAAGAAGGATGATGCAAGAAGACTAGAAGCGTTTGAAATGTGGTTATGGAGGAGGATGGAAAGGGTCCGGAATGAGGAGGTATTGGAGCAAATTGGAGAGGCTGTTACATACAATCCATACAAGGAAGAGGAACTGGCTTGGGCACTGGCTGCGAAGACAGTGTTTGCTGAGGGATGCTCTTAAAAGGATCAGTAAACGGAAAGAGAGGAAGAGGGCGGAGAAGGTACCAGCTGATGGACAGTGTCAAGATAGCAGGAAATTACCACCAAACAAAGAGAACGGCTGAAGACAGGACTGCATGGAGAGCTGCTGTGTGTAGACCTGCCTACGGGCAGAACGCGTTATATATAAACCATGTGTTTTTGTTTTACTGTTCCGAAAGAAATCAAAAAGTTGTTTTAGGAGTCTAGTATGCAGTAAACAGGAAATGTGTCCAAAAAATGCAACCCTTCGTTTTCGCATCGTATCAATGATCGACTCACTTTCCTGAATTAGGCAAAAGCCTCCAATGGCCATCAATTTGGTGTCTCTTATCAATAATAATTGTCCGAAGAATTCTTCTATCAACCCTCTGTTGTTGGGCGTTAAGTTTAAATAATGTTTCACTTGCATAAGTTGCTTCTGGCTTAATGACATAGTAATAATGTCTTTAGCAGTAACGAGAGACCTCTTTTTGTCAAGCACAGTAGATCAAGTAATTTGTTGAGCACGCCACAATTCTAATGTTCTACTGTCTATTGAAGCTCTTTCATTGGCATTTCAGGTTAATATTTCTCACCAAGATATTTGAACTTGTCTGCAAGAATTCACAGGTGTAATTATGCCTGTATTCTACACATACTTCCGAGGTACTGAAAGTGAGCAACAGATTCTAGTCTCTTTATGGTAATTTCAACAGTCTTGGCCTGACCGATCTTCAGGTTAAATTCTTTAAATTTATTGTCCCAAGCAGTCAGTCTCTTCTGTACTTCCACGTCTGTTTCCCCTCATTATACCACATCATCTGCAAATACCAGAGCTCCTGTTTTATTTGCAGATTCCTTAATAGGAATTCCGTCTGTGACAATGACGAACAAGAATGGCGACAAGGCACTTCGCTGCTGGACCCTCCCCCCTCTTCGTAGCAATCCATTCCTTATTGGACACAATCCGATATAGCATCCTTATTCTGTCAATCAGGTACTTGGGCACTTTGAGATCTTGTTAAGAGGAACACTATCGTAGGCCTTTCCAATGTTCAAAAGCTCCATCATGAGCTTCTTTCCACGTTCCCAGTACTTCTCAGCCAAAATCCTTATAGCAAAAACGAGAGCCACAGTACTTCGGCCTTTGCTGAAACCAGGGTTGAACTATCTTCCTCAGTCTGTTTTCTATAATATTTTTCCATGAGCTTTTGGGTGTGTGATAACAGATAATACCTCTGTAGCTTCCACACTACTTTTGGTTTCTCCTTTCAAAAAGCGGAATGATTCCTTCCCCATAACAAAATTCAAAGACGATTAAGTAGAACAATTTTTAGAACGCAATATTATTAATTAATGCACAGCACAAGTTAATTACAAGTTATTTAAAAAGGCAAAATTATTTTTTAAGACAAACTACTGTACATAATATAAAAAGATGTTGGAATCTTTCAAAATTCACGGTTCTACTCAAGAGTGACTTTGATGCACGAATTTCTCTGACAAGCTGAAGAATTCTAAGAGTTACCGCCTTGCTCAGAGCTAGCACCTAGCTGATTTCTTTGTTTGTTTTTAATCAATAAAATGAAAGAAAAATTACATGCAAAATTCTCAGCCCATTAAGAACTACCGAGTTTTGGAAATGAAGAAGTAACGAAGAAACATATCGGAACATTGAAAACATAATGGAGACAATAAGGAAGAGGCGATTGTTATTTTTCGGACATTTATATAGAATGAATGACAGCAGGTTAACCATACAGATTTCTAATTATCTTTGGAAAAAGAAATCGACAACAGCCTGGTTTCAAGATGTAAAGAAAGATTTAGAAAGAAACAATGTAAGAGAAGAAGATGCACTAGAGAGAATTTTTTTTCAAAAAAAAGGTATTGGAAATGGAAGGACTCCAAGAAAGGCAATATAAGAAAACAGGCTCAAAATGGTCAGAAGAGAGAAAGAAGACACACAGCGAAAAGATGAAGGAGCACTGGAGGAAGAAGAAGAAAGAACAACAAAGGACTAAACATGGAAATTGGTTCTTGGTCCTCAGAAGACCCTAACGGACAAGAATCCCTGCTGCCTGTCCGGAAAGTTCCTTTGGCATGTTTAAACTTGAAAATTATTTTGCATCAAATTCTAATAATAATAATTTGAAAGATATTTCGATGATGATGGTGATAATTGTTGTTTTAAGGGGCCTAACATCTAGGTTATCGGCCCCTAAAGATATTTCAACTAGACAGCTGATAGTCATTGCCACAGATGCTTGCCACGGTGGGTGAGTGGTTATCGTGTCGGACTACCAGGTTCCCTCCCGGCCATGGTAAGTGATTTTTGAAAGGCAACAAAAATTGAAGCACACGCATGTCATACGTTGTTGGGATGTGAAAGTACCCATTTGAATTCAGTAGGCCGTGTTCACAATGGCAAAATTAATCTCGGGATTTTCCGCCAACACAAAAGTTCCTCATTTCTCTACTAGCAAGCGCTATAGTGTCAAGGAGCTTAGATATCTAAACCGCCTTGACTTTCATAGCGTTTTGGTCATCCAAGTAAATCTAATTATTAATCTCATGTATTTTTATTTTTTCAGGTTTAGGGAAACATCCAAACTCTAGAACCGGCAATGTGAAATTCTGTACCAGCAGCCACTTTGTGTGAAGTGGATTCTTATTTACAACCTATTGTGAACAATGTTGCATATCGTTGAAAACTAACAAACCACAGATTCAGATGGTAATGTTAACTTATCTTTGAAGGTTGGTAAAAATAAATGGTGGAATTATTATTTCATAAGCAATATCGAAATTCTAACAAACTAAAATACGAGGGGAGACATGAAATACAAAATCCAAGATATAAGAAATGATGCACATACTATATCATCGCGCCAGGAGATGGCAGTTCAACAAGCTGCGATGGGGTAAAGGGGGTCTTGCAGTACGCATGCGCGGCCCGCCTATTCCAAATCTAAATATATCGGCTGGCAGTCAATTGCTGCTACTTCCTGCAGGATAATTTGTTATCGGGCTTCACATTTGTATTGTTACCTTCCTTCCTACTGTCAATTTTCATACAAGTCTTTGTGTTTACTTTTAACAGTGTGGCAGAATCAGGTACAGTAATGGAAACAATGACCAACTTGATGTTTTTGGAATGTGCGATACGCAGTGAGCGGAAGACAACTGCAGTTCAGACCCGACTGCCATCTTCTGATGCGATATCAGTATGTGTGAAAGTCTCAATTCTATGCAATAATATGTGTGATTGATAACAAAAAATATAATTTCCAAGAGCCATTTTAGGCCTATAACCCAATTGCGTGAACGAACTTACGTTATTGTAAATGTTATTACAGCTGTCATGCTACATACAAGCCAACTGAAACGAAACTATTGTAGATGGAAACTATAACAACAAAGGTGCACTTTCAACTCCCCAATACATATAATTACATCCTCAAAATAAGACCGGTAGCGATAACATATACAGCACCATTACACGATATGTTTTGGTTCGCATGGCAGCGAGTCTCTCATTTGTTTCCAAGGAAACTTAAACAAGGAGATTGTTTCTATGGATGAAAATGAGTAAGAAGCTTCGGTAAACTTCCAGGAACACAAGACAAGGTATGTCACGCCATCTAACAGCGGAACAGAGCTACGAAATGAAAAAGCGTTGAAAAATCGACTCAGCCGCTACAGAAATGGGCAAACCGTCGATCCATTGATGCTTGCTAGTTCTAGGGTTCAAATTGGGTACACTTGACTGAAAAGTATTAGTTTCGAACCAGTGGTCTATAGAATTAAACACTGTGTAGCTGTTAAATTGGTGGAGGATCAATTCAATTTGTGAGTTTTCCCTCCATGGCGCGTGCCAGTTTGTTAGCTTACCTTGTCCGACCTCAGCTATGGGTATTGCTTCTGATAGCACAGAGAGAGCAGAAAAGATTACAGCATGTGCTTTGTTTTTCAAGCTGTAGAGGGCCATGATACAGAAGCTCTGTACTCGTGATGTGTCCCCTAGAATTTTGCACAGTGATGTGTAAATTAAAGTCATCTTGATGGCCTTTTCCATCTGTAAAAATGAAAACAAAATAAGTGTAAGCAATACTTAACAGGGTGCGACATCTATAGCTGGAAGAAGCGGAGAAGAATATTCATTAGTGAGCCTGAAATATAGCAGGATTAACAAGGATGGAGAAAAGAAGAGTCAGTGGTTGAGCATTTGAAATTCCTAATTTTGCAAAAGTTTCAAATTTTACTGGAATACAGTGGAAGGCTCCATTTGGGAATTTTGATAAAGATTAAAGTGCTCAGTTTATTATTTGTTGAAATGTATGAGATGTGATAAAGCCTGTGGTCGAGTCGGTTGTGCGCCATGAATCATGTTCACTTGAAGATGAAATACATGCCATCACCAACACATGATCATCCAGACTACAAACACTAACCCGTGTGTGTAAAATACGGCAAAGATGCGACTTGAATTTATCAGCTTTAGTTTTTATTTCTATCATCTTCAAGCTCAGTGTCATAATCATCTTCCATCATCATGCAAGTCATAAAAAGTTTTTCAGTTTCGTAATTTTTAAAATAATTTTTAATAATGTTATTATTAATTTAACAACATACACTGGCATGTATGAACTTACAGTACATACACCAAGATTTTTCTGAACCGGCTGAAGATGGCTCGATAGAAGAGCTGAAACATGACCTGGAAGAGGTAAGTTGCCTCAAAACAAAGTAAATTGTCTTGAAGAGTGGACATCAGATTGCATTGAAATTTTGTAGGATTGTACTCATATTTTCAGTGAGACAGCTCCAGGAACACCACTACGAATTTGGAGAGGATCTGTTGATGGCCTTTCTGGACATCGAAAAGGACTATGATAGTGTGTATAGGGAGAAGGTTTGGGAAGAAATGGAAAACATGGGAGTGGAAAACTGGTTCAGACAAACGAGTGGCCTGAAACAGGGTAGTGCACTGTCACCCCTCCTCTTTATTGTGATTATGGATGAGGTAATGACACCGGATAGCAGGAAAGATAGGAGAAGATAAGATGAAAGCAATGGTATTTGCAGATGATCTCATGGTCTGGGGAAACGAGGAGGAAATTCAGGAGCAACTGAAGGCTTGGGAAGAAACAGTGGGAGAGTACAGATGGAAGTTCAATATCAATAAATGTGAGATCCTGTTAACGACCAGGAAAAGGGACAGACCAATGAGTGGGATAACACTTGGAGGTGGACAGCTGAAAAAGGTGGATCAAGTACTTGGGAAGTATAGTGGAGGAAAATGGGAGAAATGACAAAGAGTTTACAGAACGTGACAGACAGGCAGAAGCATTTCTGAGAAGCATTAGGAGCTTAGTGTGGAATACAGATGCTACTATATACCAATACTGACCTATGCATCAGAAACGTGGATAATGAAGAAAAGAGACATAAGCAGAATACAGGCAAGTGAAATGAAGTTCCTGCGAAGTGGAATCGGAGTAACGAGAAGAGACAGGGTGAGGAATGAAAAGGTCAGGGGGAGCCCTTGCAAGGTAGGATTGAGACATCAAGACTGAGGTGGTATGGACACTTAAAGAGAATGGAAGAGAAGAAGATTCCCAAGAGGATACATAGATGCAGAAGAAACGACCAAGGGGAAGACCACGAGATAGATGGCTGAAAGGAGTAGAGGATTGAGTCGAGAAGAGAGGCGAGGACTGGACCAGAGTGACAGCAGAGAGGTGGTGGGAAGAAAGGACTAAGTGGCGAGGCTTATGTTCCAAACAGACCCAGCCTAGGGCTGGAAACGGTACAAGATGATGATGATGATGTAGTCCACACCCCAAGGAAGGCTTTTAATTTTAGATAGTTCTCTCCATTCCCTTTATTTAGGCCCTTTGGCACAAATACCGCATTTTCATGCCCCAAAAACTTTATAATTTTATTTAAGGGCGTCATCACGGGAATGGGGACTTATAGCATTTGTGAGGATTCATTATTTTACAGTATGAGCGGAAAAAATATAATTTTCCTTGCTTCTATGCATACTTTATTTGATTTTTTCTGTTTTGCCGACAGAATCCATACCATCCAATGTCAAGCTGAAGACTGGAATAACTGCCTCTCCCAGTATGGCATATGTCTGAATGTGAAAAAGACAGAGTATCTGGAGTTAAACCCAAGCGACGGTACCATTCCAGTCGCTGGACAAAATCTAGTCAAGACTGAATGCTACAGGTACCTTGGATCTCGTCTAGAGAGTGATGGCAACTTCAATGATGAAGTAAGGGCCAGGGTAAACGCAACCTGGTTGCGGTGGAAGGAGGTCTCAAATCCAAGATATATCGGACAGTTGCGCTGAATGGAGTTGAATGTCGACCACCCGACAAAATTTCAGAATGTCACCTACACGCCATGGAAATGAGAATGCTCCGTTGGACAATGGGCATCTCCCTTATTGACCCTGTCAGAAACGACACGATTCGGGAGCAAATGGGTGTTGCCCCAATTGTGGACAAGATGAGAGAGAAACGGCTCCGATGGTATGGCCATGCCCTGCGTGCAGCGCCTGACACTGTTACGAACTCTGTCCTTCATTTTGAGATTGAAGGCCTACGCCCCAGAGGACGAACGAAGCAGCGTTGGCAAGACACAATAAATGGTGACTTAAAAATTACTGGCCTTAATCCAGCTGACGCACGAAACCGGACAATATGGAGGTCAATGACTTAAAAAGCGGACCCTGCACCAGCGGCTCAATGCTAGGAAGAAGAAGAAGGAGACAGAATGAAAGAAGAATGGGACCTCATGATATGGCGTTGCCATGGTAACATTCATAAATTTCGCAGACCAGGAATAGTTTTCTGGCAATATCTCGAAAACCGTTCGTTTTAGGGTGTTAAAACGTGGGGTTCGTCAACATTGTTCCTCGCATTGCTACGGTTATAACGAGCCACGTCCTATCTTTGTACGAGCAAATCGACAAATCTCATCCAATCCCTATCCTCTTCTTAAATAGGGGCAGATGACCTCGTAAAAATATAAAAGAAAGGTATATCAGTACAAAGTAGTGCAATACTGGTATTTAAGTCAAAGGCTCAACGACGCACGCATGATTATGAATTATCAAAATGGTACAGGATGCAAAATTCTCATTTCCACAGTTTTTGAACACTTTCAAGATTTATTTGGAAAAGAAAATAATTTAACACACTTGCAACCAATAAAAGCTACTTGTACTGTGCCCGAAATTATCATGAAGATGCACTCGGCGAATCTGAAGAACAGCTGGGTAGTAGAATCTTCAAGGTCCATGGCTAAAAAAACTCTTATTAACAAATTCACAATGTAGGGTGTCGAACGATAACCTTTTTTCAAATTCCCGTATGATTCCCGTACGAAAATCCACCAAATTCCCGTACGAAAATCCACCAAATTCCCGTATATTTTAGAATCCTCTAAGACTAGAGTTCGCATACCGAATGGCTGAAAAATGAATCTTAAAGCGCGAATCACGATTTTCTGGCGTAAGTGTAACTGCATTTTTGGAGACTGTTTTACTGAGGAGGGTTGAGAGAGTAGAGAATAGGAGTGTCACATAATAAATGCTTACGGGAAGTGACTGAATTGTATGGTACCGTAACCGTATAGAGCTTCCAAGAGTTAAAATGGCACCAAAACTTATGCATAGCGAAATGCCGGTCCGCGAATCTCCATTTGATTTTCATTGGCAGTGAATCGTTCATGATTATCTTCTTTATTATTTCGGATTGTGGTTTTGTTTTTAGGCATTCAACTTATGAAATAACTAGAGGGTTTAGCCCTTCATTAATATTCCAAAGATAAGTGTCTCTTAAAAGAGTAATTAGTAAAACTTCGCATCAGAGACGACCATAAGAAACAGCTAGCCTACAAAGTGTACGATTTGCACATTTCAAACGGCAGTGGTCTAACATATCTTAGACTACAATAATTAAGTTGGTGCAAATTAAATATGTTATATGTGAGAATATTATTATAATTTGCTACCCGGTTGTTATATTAGTATGTTATGCATTAACGTGGCCCGTTTAAATGTTAAATTGTGACGGATGCTACGAGTTATAGGCTATTCGCCGTACCGGTAGGCCTAATATTTACTAACAACGCATCGTTTCATCTTTAATATTTATTTAATCATTATAATTATAATAGCCTATCTATTAACACTTATTTAACCAATAATCATTTTATAATTCTATACATTTTCCAGGTATTGCAAGAAAGCGATATTTGATAGCACATGCGGTTCCACCTTTAAATCCAACCGTGCCCAGTTTTCAGTACCTATGAAAAATATTACAGTAAGTTAATATACCAAACAACTTGCAACAAGTTTGTTTTGTTTTGAAATTCTCATTTACATCTTCACCCTAGTCTACGTAAAGTACCATACGGTAATCACTGAAAGGGTAGGGGCGGATATGACCTTAATTTCACAAACGAACGAACCTCATTTTGCATGAACTATGGAACCCGAAACCTAATGGAGGTATAGATTGTCTGCATTTAGAAATATGATAGTCAATAATTTAAAACACGATGCCAGAAAACTAAATACAAAAGGCTGCGTGCCTACTACGGTGTAAAGTTGCTCCGTGAAAAAAATACACCTCGCCAACATTATACGATCTGCATACAGTTAAATATAATCATCCAATCTTATCAGCAATTCAAACATAAACTGATGTAATTTACGGGAAAATGTGCAACATTTAGAGACTACGAGTGTTGTATGTTGAAAGGTTTTTATCAGGTTAATTTTTTTTGTCATATTATTATTGTTATTATTATTATCATCATTTCCTTCATGTTGCATTATTGTGACATACGTTTCTCTGTCACTCCTACTGCGTTCAAACTTAGGAATTCTGCGTAAACGTTTCACCAGATGGTGAAACTTTTCACCCCTACTGACACAGTTTTACCATTGGTTGAAGCATAACTTGTTGCTAAGCTTTGCTTCTCCCATTGGCCCCCTTTATGTTCTGGAGAGGGGGTGTTCTACGACTTATTTTTCTCGAGCGCGTCACTGCGTTCCTTAAGAGAAGGTTGGAGCCTTCCAATTTTGGGCCGTCATGTAGACGGACGTGTGTGCACGTGTCGGGCTTTTGCCCGCACCCAGAAAGCAACTAAATGTAAGTACGATTCAGTCAATGAATTTACCTAACTTGAGGGCATTATAAATTTCTGTTTCTCCATATTTTTTTCATTTTGTGTCCCCTTTGATTCACTTATAATTTCCTTTTCTTATGATGATGTGAATTTGATCCATGAACCCAAGTCCCTTCGCCTTTGTTTACGTTAGTTTAGCGAAGTCTCTGTGTTTATT
This sequence comes from Meconema thalassinum, assembly GCA_946902985.2. Lineage (NCBI taxonomy): Eukaryota > Metazoa > Arthropoda > Insecta > Orthoptera > Tettigoniidae > Meconema > Meconema thalassinum. Next base: position 413,029,951 of record OX336393.1, read on the forward strand.
TGTCATCCCTCCCTTTCATGTAATCGGTTTTATTTTTACGTAAATCTCTCAGGTCTGAAATATCTGCTATTTTTCTACGAGGCTTAATTGTGCTCTGTATTGCGTCACTACCTGGTTCGGCGTTCTTTTATGACGACCTCCGGTAGATTGTCGCAACAGAGCCTTGTTTTTGTGGATGGAATCGGCGAAGTTACGGAACTGAGTCTCACGTCTTCAGTCAGATCCTCCCTCTGTTTTATTGAAATGTATGTGAGCGATGGTCACCGTGCTAATCACTGTCCATGCGCCACATTACTTTCTTTGTTTCATCGTATGTCGTTGTGATTCGGCATTTCTACCTCTGCGTAAGCCTACATCTTCCTACGAAGCATATTTCTTAGCTGATTGATTTTTTTTTCTTTTATTTCCTGTCCCGGTAATGTCACGTAATTTAATGTAATTTTCATTTCGTTTATTTTTATGTGTTAATTTTGTGTTACTTCCTCTGACTTTGTTATATTACGTAACTCAGTGTCATCCCCCCACCCCCTGTTTCCCCACATACGCACTCCTCCACTCCCCACCACTTTCACCCCCTACCCCATGATTTCACAACATCATGAGCGTCTGAGCTCTGTTTTTGGCGCTGGACTTAATAGTCCAGATCATGTCATCTCTGTAAGTAGTCGTTCTTGTAATCTATCCCACAAATTTCTTTAATTTCTTTAATTTTGCTTCATCTTTTTTAAAGTTTTATCATTGAATCGCGTTTCCAATTAGTTGCTATTATGATTTGAATTTATTTCTAGATTCCTTTTATTTTACATTTAAGTTGCTCGTGTTTTATTTTAATTTCTAATTTGTAATCAGTACACATGTCTTTATTTTATTATTAATATATTTTATTCAGTAAGTACAATATTTGCTTCTGTCTTATGATTTCTCGTATTTGAGTTCCTCGTTTGTCTTTCGATTCGACTTAGTCTTGGCTTCGCACTGTAGCGAAGTTACGACTGACACGGTCTCTGGGACCCTTGCTCTATTACTTAAGTTTAATTTTTCCTTTTGATTTTACCTTAAACCTTTGTTCTGGCTTACTTCCTGTGGAAGTCATCTTTCTTTCGATTCGGAATCTTGGGCACAGCACGCATCGAAATAAGTATTCCTTCCTCGTTCCCTACGTAATCCTGTTTGGTTTTTGTTGTTTTTACTTCCACTGTATTCCTCATATCTCTGCTATTTTGTTTAACGTAAAAGCACAAGGCGGTGCAATGTGGCACGTTAGCTGACATTTCGCATCATTAAGACATAAGGAATGAACACATGCAGAGCTTTCTAACTGCACACAGCTGAAGATCGTATCGTTCTTGGTGCATTTTACGTTCTCTTAACAATAATAATTTGCTTAGTTACATGCAAGGAAAATTGTAGTACACATGTCCCATTGCTTCCATTACCAGACTACTAAACCAGAATCTGTAATGCATAACCATACACCGGTGGCGCGTCCTATGGCAAATGAAAGATCGAAAGAAAATGTAAGCTCCATGGGAGCCCGGAACAAGGCGATACAATTTTCTACACTACTGAAAATAGTCAAAATACCCTTTGTAATAATTAATAATAATTTTGGGGGTCATGTAGTAATAGATGTTACCCACCCATTATCCCTTTTTAGATCACGACTTTTATAGTAAAATTGGAGGTGTGTCTGCGTAAATTATGGGACAAATACAGTATTGCTAACCCCGCGCATTCGGTACTGACAGCCTTCCTGCCACTTTGACCCGCTTTTCTTCTCCACAACCCACGGTCGCCACATAACAAGACCCTGCGTCCAACCACCACACGGCAAGAATTCTGAGCATGCTTCTCACCTACACCCTGTATTCCGAAGGAAACAACGCGAAGGATATGTCGGGAGCTTGGAACAGCTGAGCCGTGTTGCTAAGCCTTTAGTGTTATTGTAAATCAACTGATTCGAATACACAGCGCTACACTTCAGACATTATTTCTGTAGAATTACACGTAATATATTTTTAGAAAAGATCCTGAGTCAACGCCGAGGACATTCAAACAGAGAAATATGATATTTTTAGATGAATAAATAAATTACACACCGAAGCTATGATGCCTTTATCATCGGTATTCAATTCAATAAATACGACAAAGAGGGCAAACACTCTACAGATAATGAATATAAAAACACTCACCATGCAATGATTATCCTTTAACATGGAACAAGAGTCTGAGTGGAGGTCCTTCACAGCTTACTACAGTAGTTGACAGATAACACCATGCACACTCACTGTATCGCGACTCTCTACGGTTAATATTAGCATTCGTGATAATACAAAAGTAAAGTTAAGGTAAAGACATATTTAGCATTGAGCACTCAAACAAGCCCCTCTGTGGCGATATTATTGCCGTGGTTTTATACTGTCGAGTTGTAGGCTATTGAATGGCAGACGGTATTTTGAACACTATGACGGGAAACAATATCTTGGGCTCTATTATCGAATGACGCAAGCGAACTAACACAAATAAATAAATTATCCTCAGTCACTTGGCAAGGGTTTCTTTGACACTTTCCATCCCTTCACTGTCCCTATCATCATCACCACCATCATTGTCTTCGTCAGAGCTTGATGAATTGCCAAGGTTAATAATCATTTCATCCACTGCGATATCCAGACCACCTTCAGTATTTCTTTCTGTACATGCTGTACGGGATGTGTCCAGTCCTCGGGTCGAACTTCGGCGAAGTAAAAGTAACGAAACAATTACAATGAAAGGAAATCCGACACAGACAGTGGTTAACAAGCGACTGAAACAATGCCTGCCCTTACGAGAAGAATTCTGTCACTTGTGTGGTGTATTTTGAATCCACATGTTGGGGACGGGTGTTTGATAGTAAAATGTCGAGAGCTGTGAGATATTGTTTGTAGTTTTTGAAATTTATGCATGTGTGACACATTTGCATTGAGTGTTTCCACGGACTTAAAAAGAATTTGGTATGTGCATCTCCCCTGCGAAAGGCTAAATACAGTAAAATTCCACACGGGACATGCCGCGAATACTTTTTAATTTAGATTTATTTTATCAAATTAGATAATAGAAATTAAAATAATGCAAAACGAAATTAAACAAGTCACTTTGACAAATACAAGATTGTTACTAGGAACTTCAGATATACACAGCACAAAATTAAGTTCTTTTGACAGTACTCGTTTTTTTTAAATTCCTGGAGATCTTTCGACTGCCACCTTAGCCGTCGCATCGCACCTAATTTGCTTCCTTGAACACGGCGTAGGAGTTTCGTGCAGTATGGACTCTTGCTCATGGTTATCTTTTCTACTCCACCAGCTGCCATCACAGCGTCCTGAACAGTACGCATGCCAATCAGACTTGCTTCTTTGTGATTGACGATCATGCACTCCTTGTTCAGGGAGAAACCTCTGTCTAGAGCTGCATTGTTGTGATACAAAATCAGTATAATTTTAACGAGGCTTGTGGGATCGTTTTTGGCAGGAACTGAGGAAGGTGCTGAAGCCACTAATTCAGACAACAGCACGTCGAGCCATGGCTCTTTTCCGTCCAACTGCTTCAAACGCGCAGTGACGAAGGACAGTCTCAGAAGTGCGGAGTAGCTGCTCTTGATGCGGTCAGCCATTGCGCCAGAAAGCAAATTCTTCTGATTACAAAGAATTTTCAGGGCAATGACAATCCTAACTTCTTCCAACTTAGGAGTCTCAGCGACCCCTATAGGGTCTAGGCAGGAAATAGCACGGGTCTCTTGTGAGCAAGAGTTGAACTTTCTTTGATTTTTTCAGCCATAGGATACGAATGTACAATTTTCGGCAGTTGGTGCGAAATTGCAGCATATCCGCGTCTGGAATTTACTGAGATCTTGAGCTGTTAGCTTCTTTAAGGGCTGTTCTTGTCGAGAAACCCAGGTCTCCTCTGTGAATAACAATTCGGACTGATTCCTGTATGTCATTGTCAGCAACGAGCGTGGAGATGGTACGGCCAGCGGTCGGCCAGGCAAAGCATTCATTCGACGTTGGCTGGGTTCTCATCCCGCTTAGCGCACTATCGGTGGCGCAAATTGCGAGTGGCAGCGCGGTCTGCAGGTGAAATAGAAGACTGAGAAGGAGGACTCTACCGAGCGTTCGGGGGTTAAGAAGTCGGGCATTATGAGACTTTTCAAGATTTCCCGTATCAAGTGCGAACTTCTCGTATAATTCCCGTATTTTTCCAGAGTCACTAAAATTCCCGTATAATTCGCGTATCGCTCGACACCCTGCAATGAAATTTGATAAAATGGTCCGGTTAACATAACTCAATCGGACAATTAACATCCTGTTTCCTTTGGGAACAGATATTTCCAATATAGAAAAACCTGTAAATCCTACCGACAAGTACTACATGATGGAAACGTCCTATTTTCGACTGTGTTATGGACTACTCTACTGGGAAAAACAATCAAACTACTAGGGGGAGTGAGAAACTTATGATTCTCGGGGCGTAACGGGATAGAAAAAAGGGTAGCCTTAAATCTGACACCGATTTCCAAAACACTATCTTGCTATAACTAGTATAAATCACGACGATTCCTTTCTATATAAATGAACGAAAATAAAATGAAAATGAACGAAATACAAATAAAATAAAATACTCCTGCAATATAATTAAAATATAACCGTAAATAACTCGGCTATCGTAGAAAAATAAAAATATACCAAACTGCAAAAATTAAATACCATTAATTCTTCTAGGTTTGTGCCGTGTCTTGTGTGGGGTTTCGCCTAGGACACCAAGCTGGCTCATCGGCAGGCTCTTGGTGTCCCCGCCCGGACCCCTACAGGAGTGACTAACTGCGCGCCACCTCCCTTTATATTAGGTGCAACTGCACCATTTGACTGCGAGAACTAAAAGCTCAAGCAGCCTGAATCTCGCTATGAAGGGTCCGGGCGGGGACACCAAGTGCCCGCCAATGAGCCAGCTTGGTGTCCTAGGCAAAACCCCACACAAGACACGGCACAAACCTAGAAGAATTGCTGAGTTTTAATACACCGGCCATGAAAGCCAATATACCATCTTTTTAAATACCTGTGTTCGCATTTGCGAAGGCTACTAACGCCTAATTTATTCATTTTAGCTTGTAATTTTTAGAGAGAAAAAAATAATTAAAATGTCAGCTGTTGTTTAACCTAACTAATTTGACATGTGCACACGTGTCTTCTATGTCTAGAATGACCTGTTAATAGTTTACGATCTATTTTTACTTGTTCTGCAAAGATCTTCGAGAAAGTTTTGGAAAAGAGAATTAGGACAAGGATAGAAGGAGGGATGAGGGAAGAACAACATGGCTTCAGAGCAGGAAGGTCCACAGTGGATTTGATTTTTGCTGTAAGGCAGTTACAAGAACAGCACTATGAGTATGGAACAGATCTACTGATGGCCTTCCTGGACATTGAGAAAGCATATGACAGTGTATGCAGAAACAAAGTATGGAAGTCCCTGGAGGATAGAGGAGTAGAGAAATGGACTATAAAGAGGATAAAGGAGATGTACAAGGGAAGCGTGAGCTGTGTGAAAGTGGGAGGAGAGAGATCAGACTGGTTGGAACAGAGAAACGGCCTGAAACAAGGAAGTGCACTGTCACCGTTACTTTTCATTGTGGTGATGGATGACATAATGACCCGAGTGGCACAAGTAATTGGGGATGGAAAGATGAAAGCAATGGTGTTTGCAGATGATTTGATGATTTGGGGAAACAAGGAGGAGGAGGTACAGGAACAGTTGGACGTGTGGGAAGGAATAATACAAGGATATGGGATGAAATTTAGCATAAATAAGAGTGAGATGGTGATCACAACAAGGAAGAAGGAAAGAACCACATCGGGAATAACAATTGGTGGGGAACAGCTGAAGAAAGTGGAGAGTTTCAAGTATCTGGGAAGCCTGATACAAGATAATGGAAGAAACGATAGAGAAATAAATGAGCGGGGGAGGCAGGCAGAAGCATTTCGGAGGAGTGTGAGAAGCATGTTATGGAGCAAGGATGTCCCTCAGAACAGCAAAAAGATCATATATCGGACGTACTATGTCCCTATCCTTACGTATGCCTCGGAGACCTGGGTTATGAAAGGAAGGGAGAAGAGCAAAATACAGGCCAGTGAGATGAGGTTCTTGAGAAGCAGTATTGGAGCTACAAAGATGGACAGAATAAGAAATGAGAGGACCAGAGAATTAATGAAGGAGGAACCATTACAGGATGGTATAGAGAAATCTAGACTTGGATGGTATGGACATGTAAAACGAATGGAGGAGAAGAGGATACCCAGGAGAGTACATGAGACGAAGTGGGAAGGAAAGAGACCGAGGGGAAGACCGAGAGACAGGTGGCTGAAGGGGGTGGAAGAAAGCGTGAAGAAGAGAGGAGAAGACTGGACAAGGGTGGAGGCTGAGAGATGGTGGGAAGACAGAAGACGTTGGAGAGGCTTGTGTTCCAAACAGACCTGGCCAGTGGCTGGAAACTGTGCAAGATCAAGATGATGATGATGATGATGATGATGTTCTGCATTCACATCTGCCCTGTTTTAAGACATTTTCTTTAGGCCTGTTACGGTTAAAATATTTCTTCCGATTTTCATTAGAGCACACATTCAAATGACAGCCATGTTGTTGCCATACCTTTCCTTTCTTTTTCAACGCTTCTCATTGGTTGCTGTATCCAGCCGACCAATCATGTCTCCCGATTCATCGAAGTTTCCAGATACTTCTCGTCCGAGCTCCTATATTAACGCCGGCAGTTTGGACCTTCTAAGCACACGTTGTCAACTTAGAAACTTGCCGTCTACAAGACACTTGCTGTCATCATGTTGAAGCTATCGACAATTCAGCACGCTTTTCTTCATCTACATATTTGAAATCTTCGAACTTGTCCTCATTTAGACACGAGCTTGCTGTCTAATCAGAACTTCCTACGCCATGGGACTCTTACTGATCTGCCGTTAGGCCTTAGTTTCTTCGAAATTTTACAAATCTGGTCATTACTTTGACCATGCTTAAGTGTGTTACAGTGGAACGTGGCTAATTCGAACTTCTATAATTCGAAATCTTCTTTAATTCGAATTTTTCTCTTGGTCCCTAGCATTTTATATGGAATCAATGCTAAAACATCGTGGTTAACTCGAATTATATTTTGGATAATTCGAAGATTTACGTGTAAAAACTCCGAAAAACAAGATGGTTCCCGAAAAAACTGTTCCAAGTGCAGCCCCAAGCAACAAACCACATCACAGAACTAAGGCGTTTTTTTGAAAGTAGAAATGACGTATGTGATTCTTTTTTTCGTTTATTAAATTTGTTAGATTCTTTTGTGATGGCCGAGAGACTTAATTGCAGGAAACAGGTAATAATCTCAAACATTTAGAAAAACAGTAGATTTCTCTATGAATTAACTAGATTGCTGGATTACTACTGTCGTTAAATAGGTGAATAGTACATTTTGGTTTTATTTTATCATTTGAAACTTTTGAGGTTATTCACGATACAGTCATTATACAGTGCCTTTATTAATCTGCTTTGTTGAATGTAAATCATTATGTAAATGTAATACAGTACAATATCTTTTCTCTACCCTTTTCAAAGAACTTTCTTAATTCGAATTTTCTTACTGGTCCCTTGAGGTTCGAATTATCCAAGTTCCACTGTACTTCAAAGTAGCGTGTATTTAAGCAGAGCTTCGCTAAATTTTAAACGGCTCCTCCTGTAGAGGTAGTGTTGTTAATGACCGGCTAGAGTGTTTTTCAGCAGTTTACTGCTTGTGTTTCAAGTGTCACTATATAACAAAAAAGAAACTGTTCCACCTAGTCAATACATTTATTTAAAACAAGTTATAAACTTATTCATAATGTTGAATTTTGGGCTTATGCCGTGTTTTATTATACTAAAATTCGACGCGTTTCGAAAGAAACCATGTCTTTCATCGTCAGGAATAATCTGGAATACGACAATGTTGCTAAGAGAAAGCAACGAAGAACATATAGAAGGTGCCCAAAGATGGACGCCATTATAGCCCCATGTTAGGGACAACGGAAAGCAGCAGTGAATTACTTTCTCAGGGTTCTGATAATAGGTAGCCAGGATTCACTGAGATTGTAGCCGGTGTCGCGGTTGAAATTATCTGGGTGTTTACGTATTTCAACCGCCTCCCTGATGATTCTGGGACGATATTGCTTTATACGGGCAAGAACATCCACTCCTTGGAACATGACATCATGGCCAGGTGTTAAAGCATGATCGGCAACAGCTGATTTATCAGGTTGAATGAGCCTGATACATCTATTATATTCCTTAATGCGAGTGCATATTGTTCTCGAAGTCTGCCCGATGTAAACCTTGCCACAAGTACAGGGAACTCTGTAGATACCCGGTTGTTGCAATTTAGGCAAACTGTCCTTAGTTGGTCGCAGGAGTTGCCTAATCTTAACAGAAGTTCCAAATACAGTCCGTATGTTGTACCGACGTAGGATTTTAGCAATACGATCCGTTGTGTTATGTATGTACGGAAGGTAAGCAGTTCCTCTTACATCTCTTTTCTCATTTGACGTCCTATTATTATTTGTTGGTTTCAGAACCGTAGAAATCAAAGCCTTGCTATAACCGTTGCTCTCAAAGGTGGTTCGCAGGGTGTTAATTTCTTCTTGTAAAGAAGACACTTCACAAATCCTCCTAGCCCTGGTAGTTAGAGTTGTAAGGATACCATGTTTCTGGGCAGGGTGATGGTGAGAACTTGCGTGGAGATATCTATTGGTGTGTGTTGGCTTACGAAAAACGCTGTGTCCTAAAGATCCATCCTCTTTCTTGGTGACGAGAACATCTAAAAAAGGTATTTTGCCGTCAGATTCCTTTTCCATGGTGAAACAAATAGAAGGGTGCTGGAGATTAAGGTGATCTAGGAAATGGCTAAGATTTTCCTCACCTTCCGTCCAAACAACGAACGTGTCATCCACATAACGCCACCAGATCTTCGGTTTGAAAGGAGCCGACGACAAAGCTTTCTCTTCAAAGTTCTCCATGAAGAAATTAGCCACAACAGAAGAGAGAGGACTACCCATGGCCACACCATCAGTCTGCTCATAAAAATTCCCATTCCATAGAAAGTAGGAGGAGGTCATGCAGTGATAAAAAAGTCTTGTGATGTCTTCAGGAAAAAAGCCATTAATGAGAGACATAACACCATCAATAGGTACTCTCGTAAACCGAGACACCACGTCGAGACTCACTAGAATATCACCCGGCTGAAGTGTTATAGCTTTTAACTTTTCTACGAAGTGTGTGGAATCCTTAATGTACGAAGGCGTGTTACCCATAAGCGGCTGAAGTAGTCTACCTAAGTATTTGGAAAGGGCATATGTAGGAGAACCAATCGTACTAACAATAGGTCTAAGAGGAACATCTTCCTTATGTATTTTAGGAAGACCATAGAGTCTCGGAGGAATAGCATCCCCTGGAAGGAGAGTCTTCGCTGCATCCGCTGGAATAGATGATTGCTTGATCAATTTGACGGTGACATTTGAGTAGCGAGTAGTAGGATCACGACTATTAATCCTATATACAGGATCTGATAACAAAGACGAGATCTTGGAATCATAATCAACCTTATCCAATACCACTGTCGCGTTACCCTTGTCAGCGGGGAGAACGATAATATCAGAATTGTCCCTTAGATCTTTAAGTGCCCGGCTTTCGCCTTGTTTTAAGTTGGTGTTAGGTGGCTTAGCGGTCTTGAGAACTCGGGAGCATTCTTGCCTGGCTTCCTTGGCCTCTTCAGGTGTGAGGTGATGTACCGAGGATTCTACAGATGTAATAAGTTTTTCAATAGGAATTCTTCTAGGCGCTACAGCAAAATTGAGACCTTTAGCGAGAACTGCCTGTTGGGTATCACTTAGGGGCTTGCTGGACAAATTTACGACAACCTTGTTAGCATCAAGTCTAATGGCTTGAGATTTCTGCAACTGACATAACCTATAACACTTCAGCCGGGTGATATTCTAGTGAGTCTCGACGTGGTGTCTCTGTTTACGAGAGTACCTATTGATGGTGTTATGTCTCTCATTAATGGCTTTTTTCCTGAAGACATCACAAGACTTTTTTATCACTGCATGACCTCCTCCTACTTTCTATGGAATGGGAATTTTTATGAGCAGACTGATGGTGTGGCCATGGGTAGTCCTCTCTCTCCTGTTGTGGCTAATTTCTTCATGGAGAACTTTGAAGAGAAAGCTTTGTCGTCGGCTCCTTTCAAACCGAAGATCTGGTGGCGTTATGTGGATGACACGTTCGTTGTTTGGACGGAAGGTGAGGAAAATCTTAGCCATTTCCTGGATCACCTTAATCTCCAGCACCCTTCTATTTGTTTCACCATGGAAAAGGAATCTGACGGCAAAATACCTTTTTTAGATGTTCTCGTCACCAAGAAAGAGGATGGATCTTTAGGACACAGCGTTTTTCGTATGCCAACACACACCAATAGATATCTCCACGCAAGTTCTCACCATCACCCTGCCCAGAAACATGGTATCCTTACAACTCTAACTACCAGGGCTAGGAGGATTTGTGAAGTGTCTTCTTTACAAGAAGAAATTAACACCCTGCGAACCACCTTTGAGAGCAACGGTTATAGCAAGGCTTTGATTTCTACGGTTCTGAAACCAACAAATAATAAGACGTCAAATGAGAAAAGAGATGTAAGAGGAACTGCTTACCTTCCGTACATACATAACACAACGGATCGTATTGCTAAAATCCTACGTCGGTACAACATACAGACTGTATTTGGCAACTCCTGCGACCAACTAAGGACAGTCTGCCTAAATTGCAACAACCGGGTATCTACAGAGTTCCCTGTACTTGTGGCAAGGTTTACATCGGGCAGACTTCGAGAACAATATGCACTCGCATTAAGGAACATAATAGATGTATCAGGCTCATTCAACCTGATAAATCAGCTGTTGCCGATCATGCTTTAACACCTGGCCATGATGTCATATTCCAAGGAGTGGATGTTCTTGCCCGTATAAAGCAATATCGTCCCAGAATCATCAGGGAGGCGGTTGAAATACGTAAACACCCTGATAATTTCAACCGCGACAGCGGCTACAATATCAGTGAATCCTGGCTACCTATTATCAGAACCCTGAGAAAGTAATTCACTGCTGCTTTCCGTTGTCCCTAACATGGGGGTATAATGGCGTCCATCTTTGGGCACCTTCTATATGTTCTTCGTTGCTTTCTCTTAGCAACATTGTTGTATTCCAGATTATTCCTGACGATGAAAGACATGGTTTCTTTCGAAACGCGTCGAATTTTAGTATAATAAAACACGGCATAAGCCCAAAATTCAACATTATGAATAGTAACACGGGCCGTGGAAGTCTAAATGACAAAGTTATAAACTTGTTATTATATGGTACATGTTTCGGGGCCTCTAGTACGGGTCCCTTCTTCAGCCATAAATTAAGATGTAAAATCCAGTATAATTAAAGATATAAAAAAAAATACATAAAATGATGAGTGAATGGATGAAATGAGGTAAAAAGAACATATTAACCATGTAAAGTACCGTATATCCTCGCATAATCGTCGCACTTTTTTAGCCTACAATTCATGGATAAAAACAGGGTGTGACAATTATGCGAAGAATATTTAAGTTCAAGGAACACACTGTGTCATTATTTGCTGCAGGGGCCAGTCATTCGCATAGCGTGAGTCATAGCCTGCAGTCAGAGACAGGCTTCTTTCTTCTAACAAGATCACGACAGGTTAAACTCGCGGAATGTGCTGACGAAGCTGGCCGTTCCCATCGCGGTTCATAGCCCGCAGGCATAAAGACGAGATTACTTTCACCTGACAAGATCACGCCAGATTAGGACTATAAGCTCGCGGAATGTGCTAAGTGATGAGGCTGGCCGCTCGCATCGCAGTTCATAGTCCGCAGGCATAAAGACGAGATTACTTTCTGCTGACAAGATCACGCCAGATTAGGCCTATAAGCTCGTGGAATGTGCTAAGTGATAAGGCTGGCCGCTCGCGTCACAGTTCATAGGCTGCAGGCATAAAGACGAGATTACTTTCTGCTGACAAGATCACGCCAGATTAGGCCTATAAGCTCGTGGAATGAGCTAAGTGATGAGGCTGGCCGCTCGCGTCACAGTTCATAGGCTGCAGGCATAAAGACGAGATTACTTTCTCCTGACAAGATCATGTCAGATTATACGCTCGCGGAATGTGCTAAGTGACTAGGCTTGCCGCTTGCGTCACAGTTCATAGCCCGCAAGCATAAAGATGATAAATTTTTCTTATGACGAAGTCGCGCCAGGTTATAAAGTCGCGGCAGCATGTGCAACTGACTGGCGCACAAATACGAATATGCTATGCGACGATTATGCGATGATTTTTTTAAAACCTATTTTAGTGTTTGAAAAGTGGGGTGCGATAATTATGCGAGGAAATACGGTAACATGAGTGCGCATCAGTAAAATGTAACACCATTGCTAGTGCTAGGTTCTTGTGAATAAACACTTATTTAGCACTGAGCGTGTACCATATAATAACAAGTTTATAACTTGTTTTAAATAAATGTATTGACTAGGTAGAACAGTTTCTCTTTTGTTATATAGTGAATCTGTCAATACGGAAAATGAACTACTTTCAGAGCACAATTTTCAAGTGTCATGCGCAACCATCGCAGCAAGAAACAACAGATACTGTAAGTAAAAATGTTCCACTGAACTCTACTGGGCTCTGTTCGCAGGCCGCACTTACTTTCGCTACAGGCTTTTCAGCCTTCTAATTCTGCTTAGATTTTTTCCTATTTTTTAAGGCTTTGAGTTTGCCTTTTGAAGTTGCATGAATAATTCAACTGATTACTTGGCTGTTGAAAGGAGCTTGTTGTTAAATCAATGCTCTCTTGTCTGCATTCATTGGTCTAATCTCTACTCGAATGCATACACGTAGCAATTATTTCTTTTTTCAATCCAATTCCTGTTCACATATCGACTGGTACAAGTTGATGCTGTGTTCGTTAATGTTGTTTGGAACTTTGTTCCTCCTTGTTACAAATGTATGTTAAATTTAATTGTTAATCAAATACTGAGTTCAGTTCCTTACTTACTTAATTCCTGCCGCTCCTTTCGGAGCATAGGGCCTTGGCGAAATTTCTCCACACAGTACGGTTCCTGGCCATTCTCTTCACTTGACTCCAGTTCTTGTCCACCTCTGCAATTTCATTTTCGATCGTCCTCTTCCAGGTCTTCTTAGGTCGACCTCGCTTCCTGGCGCCTTGAGGATTCCAGTCTAGCGCCGCCCTCTCAATAGCTCCGTCCGGCTTCCTTAGTGTGTGACCAATCCAGCGCCATTTCCTCTCCTTGATCTGGATGCTAATCGGTTGTTGATTGGTGATGGTCCAAATATCTTCATTTGAGATTATGTCCGGCCACCTCACATTCATGATGCGACGCAGACATCTGTTAATGAACACCTGTAGCTGGTTGTTGATCGGTTTTGTGACATTCCATGTTTCACAGCCGTAGAGAAGAATCGACTTTACGTTGCTATTGAAAAGGCGGAGCTTGGTCTTCCTGGAAATGTTTCTATTTCTCCAGATGGGGTAGAGCTGGACAAAGGCACCATTTGCCTTCCTGATACGGCTTCGAACGTCTTCCTCTGCTCCCCCATCATTTGTGACTATACTTCCAAGGTAGAGGAAGGACTCAACTCCCTCAATGTCCTTTCCGTTGACTGTCAAACTAGTCGTGATGTCAGAATTTATCCTCATCTCTTTGGTCTTGTTGGTGTTGATCATCAGTCCTGCACGTTCTGCTTCTCTCTGCAACCTCCCCAGCTATCTTCTATGTCTCGGTACCGTTGTGCCATAAGACAAATGTCGTCTGCGAAATCCAGATCTTCAAGCCAGCCATTTATACCCCATTGAATACCCCTCTTCCGTCCTCCCATTACCTCCTTCATCACACTATCCAGGACCAACAGGAACAGAGTGGGGGAAAGGACACACCCCTGTCTCACTCCGGAACTGACCTTTATCTTTTCTGTTAATTTGCCTTCGTGAAGAACCTGGCACTCATACCCTTCGTACATCTCTTCCATGATTCGGATGATCTTTGTTGGAATTTTATATTCCTCGAGGGTCTTCCACATGATTCTTTGATTTACGGAGTCGAAGGCTTTCTCGAAGTCAACAAATGTGAGGTAAAGGGTATTCCGCCACTCCACACTCTGCTCCAGGATGATTCGGAGGGTGTTGATGAGATCCACACAGCTGCGATGTTGTCGAAATCCAGCCTGTTCCTTCCGAAGCCTTTTTTCTACGCAGTCTTTTATACGATTCAGGATGACTCTCGCCAGCACTTTGCTTGGAATGGACAGCAAGGTGATACCCCTCCAGTTGTTACAGTTTGTGGTGTCCCCTTTCTTCGGCAACTTGACTATCAACCCCTTCTTCCAGTCGGTTGGTATTTTCTCCTCCTTCCAGATCTTCTCCAACAGCGGGTGCAGCAGATCGATCGTAATATCCAGGTCTGCTTTCAGTACTTCCGCTGGGATATTATCCAGACCTGGTGCCTTCCCGCATTTCATCTGCCTCAACGCTGTCCGTATTTCGCCCCGAGTTGGGGAGTCGAGGCTGATGCTTGGGTCACTTTCTGCTTCCTCTTCATCTTCTCCTCGCTGCTTACATTCTGGTCCTCTATCTCTATTAAGAACCTCCGCAAAGTGTTCTCTCCATCTTGTCAGCTGCTGTTCACACGTCGTGAGGATCTCGCCCGTCTTGCTCTTCACAGGCCTAGTTTTATTAAAACCTTTCTTCGAAAGAATCTTTGTGATGCCATAGAGCTCCTTAACGTCCCCCCTTCTTGCCGCTTCTTCTGCTTTCTCCGCCTGCTCATCAATCCACCTCCTATGAACCTTCCGTACACTCCTCTTTACCTCCCTGTTTGCTGTTGAATACTTTGCTCGTGTGAGAGCCTTCTGCTGCCTAGTCTTGCAGGTGTTGAGCTTGGCCTTAATCTCCTTCCTAAAATTTATCTTGTCCCAGGTCTGATCGGATATCCATTCTTTCCGCAGGTAGTTCTTGTACCCGAGCTGCATCTCACTGGTTTCCACGAAGATATTCTTTACCTCGCTCCACACAGTCTCCACGTCCTTCTCTGTCTCGGAGTCCAACACCTGGAATTTATTTCTGAGCTCCAGTTTAAATTGGTCCAATCTCTGCTGGTTCTTAAGCTTGCCCACATCAAACTTGTTGTGCCGAGTGTTAAACTTTCGGCGGACTGCGACGATCTTCATGCGGAAGTTGGCAACCACAAGATGATGGTCACTACCAATGTCCGCTCCTCTCTTGTTCCTAACATCTTCCAAGCTTCTTCTGAACCTCCTGCTCACCACGATGTGATCAATTTGATTTTCTGTGACTTGATCAGGAGACACCCAGGTGACCTTGTGGCACCGCCTATGAGGAAATACCGTGCCACCCATCACCAAATCCTGACTGGCGCAATATTCCGTAAATTTCTCCCCATTGTCATTCATCTCACCAAGGCCATGTTTACCCAGGATCTGCTCCAACCCCTCATTGTTTGAGCCCACCTTCGCGTTGAAGTCTCCCATAACAATGAGAATGTCCTTCTTACTTGTTTGTCTTGTGACATCTCGCAGCATTTTGTAGAATTCTTCCTTCTTCTCTGGCTCCGATTGTTCTGTAGGCGCTTAGCATTGGATGATGATCACATTTCTGATCTTTGTCTTGAACCTAGCAAACATGAGCCTACTAGAAATTGGCTTCCACTCCATAAGGCTTCTCTTTGCATTTATGTTGAGCAGCAACCCCACTCCATCCCTGTGTTCTTCATCATCGCCCCCAGAATAGAGAAATGTAATTCCATCTGTTGTCTGTATTTCACCAAATCCTGGCCACCTCACTTCACTCAATCCTAGGATATCCAGCACATAGTTCATCTCCCGTGTCACTTGTTTCAGTCTGGTTTTCTCCATCAAGGTCCTCACATTCCAGAAACCGATTTTCGTAGTCCTCTTCATGCCAAAAGTCGTCATCAGGTTATCCTTCCGGTTTTGTAATTTCGCTTCAGTTTCCGTAATCAGTTTATTTAAGAGGAGCGAGTGATTAACCCACTGCCTCCAAGTGCCTTGGAGGGGCTGCCACCTTAAGCCTGAGGCACCAGGCTGATTTTCTGTCAGGGTTTCTTCCCTTAGCCTTTGAAGAACCAACTCCAAACTACAAGGCAGCAGTTGTTTCACCAGAGCCCCGTTAGCCGTAATTTCTTCAGGGTTCCTGTAGGGCCTTCACAGCTACCGTAGCGGTCTTGATGCACACTAAGTCCCCACCGTACTTCACCCCTACAGGCAATCCCCTACTTAATTACGTTGCCCATCTCCCACGACGAGGACGAGGGGTTGGATTTGTGGGAGACTCAGTTCCTTATGTTAACCTTTATTACAAGATGTTTATTGAGCTTGCCTTTTTGTTGGATTCATATTTATGCATGATCTCAGTTATTAATAAATTTAATGCAACTAAGCAACTTGTTCTGCTCTTTAAACTTTCTAACCTTACTGTTCCGAAACCCAATTTGAAACGCTTAACACAATTTTTGCTCAATTAATTTTCTTGAGTTCTGTCTGATTTAGGATGTCTTAAATCGACCGATCCATACCATTTTGGTGCACGAAACCCTGAGAATCCAATCAGGCACCTTTAAAATCACATTTTGGTGCACGAACCCCACGGATTCCAACTTGGAACCTTTAAATTTCCAGAACAAGTTATTTTTTGTTGTAATATACTATGACTTTTCACAGCTAAAACGGAGTCAACCAAGTTGGAGCCGGAGGAAGACGAGCTGATGCAACCCCCTGCCTCTGCTCAACCTCTAACTACTTCAGAATCATTGCAAGGTCTGGTGAGTTGTTCTACGGTTTCCACCATGTCCACTTTAGTGGGCACTCGGGCCGTGCTTAAGAACACATTATTAAGGTTTCGATCCTTTCTGACAGACAAAAGTCTAGATGATCACAGTTTAAACAACCTTACTGAAAGATTCAAAATCAAAACGACTTAAAATCATACGATTCCATCCAAACCGAAATTGAGATCCTTGACTCTAATCAAGAGCAATATCTAACGAGGGGGGGGGGGGGGGGAAGATACTTATTATGAAGAGTTTGATGAAGTACAAAAGGAAACACCTGCCTTTACTTCCTAATATTCACTTGCCTTCTTTCTCTGGTGAAGAGAAGCATTGGGACTCTTATGATGAACTCTTTCAGTCCTTAGTACATAACATTTCTTCCCTTCCTGAAATCCAAAAGTTTAATTACCTCACATCGATATAGCATGGGACCCCCCTTAACCTAATCGAGGCACTCCCCCTTACTTCTGATAATTATTCCGTTGCCTTCAAGAAAGATATGGTAACCCTAAGCTCCGCAAACAGCGACATATCAATGCTTTGTTTAACTTTCCCTTCTGTCGTAGCGATAATCTCTCAACTCTTCGCAGCTTAGGCGATACGACGGCGTACCATCTCCCTCTTCTCCACTATCTTTGTCGTATCAGGTGGGCTGGTCGGCAAAGTCTTCTTTGCCCCCTTAGCAGGGTAAGACTTCTTGTCCGACCGTTTCGGAGAAGAGAGAAGACATCATCTTCTCTGATGGCGCCGGTTTAGATGGTATAACCGGCGCCTTTTTCACATTGGCCGAAGTAGATCCATGGAGCTTCTTCAGGCTGACAGGTCTCGCTAGGACAGCAAGGGGAGATTTAACGACTGCAGAGTAGTTCGATTAGAGAAATATTCTCCATTTAAGTCCGTATTGAATATATATAAATAGACTATCAACAACATTGTATTGAAAAGACGGAGATTATTAAGAGTTTTATTAGAGTAGTTCGATGTCGAGGGTACAGCACAGGGAACAAAAGTGGCAGGGGTGATAGATGGTGTCACCACAGCCGCAAAAGATACCGGAAAAAATTCAAAATATGACTCTGACTCACATTCATATTTTTTAATTTTGTGTTATCCTTCAACAAACATCTTATTAATGTGTTTAGAGACACTATTGTAATACAATGTCATAGTTTTTGTGGTTTTTGTAAGGCTGATGAAGGGTGCCAAAAATACGATTAGACCACGAAACATGTACTGATTCTTTGAATACAAGTAACTTGTATTGACTAGGTGGAACTTTTGATATAATTTCAAACATTATATTACATATAAGGTAAGGAATGAGGATATCCGAATGAGGAGCCAGCTGGGGACACACGTACTCAAGAGATTGAGATGGTAAGGTCACATGAAGGGGATGGCTCCCCACAGGATACCTCGAGTGTACTTGGGCCAGAATGTCCCCGGGAGGAGACCTCGTGATGTGTGGGAGAAGCAAATTTATAAGGACCTGGAAGCTAGAGATAAGAACTGGCATCAAATACACGAACAGTTCTGAATGGAAAGGACAAATTGGAGACGGCTCATTTATAACCGCATCCGGCTTGCTGGAGCGAAGAAACGATGATAATGACATTACATATATTGTCGTCAATACAGATCCAGGATGAATTTTGATATTCCCGCATTCATGAATGTTGACCTTGAAGGGCTTGTTAACGGAAACATCTAAGGGCTGTAAACAATGTGTGAGTTCACCTGGAATTACAACAAGATCAGTTAATTTCTTGAAGATGTTTCTTTGTGTCTTTCACAAAATTTCCGTGGAAACTGTCCCACACTAGCAAAACTGGGCGTCGTAACTGTTCCCCTGGCCGTGCTCCCCACAGAACGGACCCAGTTTGGGATAAGAGTTGTATCCATCTATCCTTCCTCTTGAACCGGTACATAAATGCCTTTGGGGAACTTAGCTTCAGGCATAGTTTATCTCTTGAAAATAACGTACGATGGCAATTTTCTTCCGTCTGCAATTATTGCTAGCATGGCAGTGCAACGCTGTTTTCCATACCCAGTTTCTTGAGAAAGCGCTTGCTAATAGTATAGAATCATCCATCATTGGTCATCAACTTAGATGGATTGGACATGTCCATCGGATGGATGATACGAGACTACCACGCCAGATTCTGTATGGTGAACTCACCTCCGGCACCAGACCTCATGGAGGCCCTAAGAGATGTTACAAGGACCAATTTAAGCAGAATATGAAATTGACAGGACTCAATCCACAAACCTGGGACCAGCTTGTTAAAGACCGTTCAACTTGGCGCCAGACCATCCCGGCTGCTGTCAAAATGTTTGAAGAAGGTCGTAGAATTGTTAAGGCCAAGCACGAAAGCTTCGTGCAGCACAGCCACGCCCTCCACCAACAGTTCTGTGTGATCTGTGTGGACATTTGTTTCATGCACGCATTGGGCTGGTCAGTCACCGCAAACATGCCCACAGACCTCAACCTTAGATTATTTTATACTGTTTTGGAGGAAGATGTATACTCGGAAACGAGTTAAAGCCGACGACGACAAGCACACTAGATTCTCCCTCTTTGTTGATGGTGGTGTTGCATGGCATGTCAAAGTTTCTCGGGATTTGATTTGCATTGCCAATTTGAGATAAGAGGCAATGGTGTTTCTTCTGAATTGCTACCACATGGCAATGAAAATCTATGATATTGTAGTTCAAATCGCTTAGCATTCTCTGACAGAGAGATGTTTGCCTTCGCAGACACAAACCCTTTCCTTTAACCCTTTGGCTTTCAAGGTAACGATCTATCGGTACCCATGGGTCCTGCGAAAACTGACAGGGTAACGATCCGTCGTTACCCATCTTTTTTAATATTAGTTCATTATTTACGCGCCAGCGAGCCGCATTTTTGCACAGAATAAAAAGTGTATAGTTGTATCTCACGATATACTCCACGGGAACTTCCGGCTATCCGTTTTTATCGATAATCTTAGAGTCTGAAACATGTGCTCACTGGAGTTCCGAATCTTGTTTACATCATGGTTGCCGGCAAACTTCCGTTCATTTCTCTTGTGTTTTCGAAAGGGATTATATAGTAAAATTAAGTTATATCGTAGGCAATATATTTATTTAACATGTTAGTTCATTATTTAAATAGTTTTCTTAGGTAATTAGGTGCATAGTGATAGTGAAATGTTAGATATAGTTCAGTTAGATTAGGCCTAGTTATTTGCCGTGTGTGACATTGCGGAAAGACTTCATTTAGGTGAAGATGATATCACTGAATATCTTGATAATTATTCAAGTGATAATGATGTTACTCTGTCCGAATCGGAAAGTGTAGAGGATAATGATGATCCAGTAATATCTTCATAGATGAGTGCTACATATTATTTATAAGAAATCTGTGTTTTATGCAAAAATGGCTGACATTTTTCAGTGTTACATCATTTTAACATTTTAATTTATCCTTGGATCTAATGCACATAGAATCTTGATATTTACTATGGTAGTAAACAATATTATAGCCTTTCTAATGACATGAATAACAAACTTGGGCTGTAAATACCATTTTCTAGAATTACTTCCAAACTTTCAAAATCTGAAACTTGTAATTTTGATTTCACATTTCTTATTTTTTAACATTAAAACCTTTTGGTTTAGAGGCATGACTTACTTACAGTAATAATAAGTGATATATACCCTATATAAGTTTACCATCTTTCATGTTGATATCTTCTTTGGTGTGCCTTCCATGAAATTTTAAAAGAAGTGTGTGCATAGTGTAGTAAATATGGCTGTCAGTTTTGACACATCCATCAGCTGAGAGCTTGAAAGCAAAAGGGTTAATGAATCTACGAATCCAATCCAAGTTCACTTTCAGATCCGAACAGGTGATGCCTCGTTTAATCGCTATTTCACACACATAGAAACGCAGCTTCTCGTGCGAGATACTAAAGCCATCATTTTGCATGTAATAAAGTAAATAGTCTTGCAGCTCAGGAAACAAACCAATTTTCGGTCCTCTGAATGCCATACATGTTCGGTATGTGATTTCAACGGCAGCTTTTTGTTTACGCCTGTGGCAGACCTTATATTCAGTCACACTGAATTCTCGATTGGAAGCTTTATTACCATGTTTGTCAGCATATTTTATCCTTTTGAGTTTAAACCCAGCTGTATACCGATAACTTCTGCGTTTCTCCATTACATAAAGACAGACTTACACAAGATCACACAACTGAGAAGAAACATTGAAACATGAAGACCGTGAAAGAAAGGAAAGCACGACTGCCAAAACAAACAATAACATAGCGGGCAGGACGTGTGATGTCCAGTGGGAGGGGGTTCTAACTAAAAATTAATACCATCATCTTTATGACGGCATCAGGAATTATCGCGAGATATACGTGGCAGTTATATGCGAGCAAATACGCTATTACCTGATGGCACATGCAGCGTGTGAGGGAAGGAACATTCACTTCACTAGTTCCTACGGAAATGTTCACATTGTGTCTCCCAGAAACACAACCATAGTTACCTACTTGCTCCTCTCGGCGTTACGCAGGCTTGTGCCATCAGGTGGTACCATACATGCTGTCCTTCACAAGTAATATAAGGCAAGTTACTTACGATGGGAGCGTGTCCCAGGCGAAAGAGTTTGTACTCGATGCCTGCAAGAATGTTCTTGCTTAATGATCGCCACTGTGGTGCTTCCCGCTGCAACGCCAACACCAGAGTAATCAGGCGTCGGAGGGTGTCCGACAATGGAGGGCCAGGTGGGTTAGGAACAACATCTCCTGCGTCTTGAGCAGCAAACTTCACAACACATCTAGGAAAGGAAAATATTACTGTAGTTACATCCACATTAGGCCTTCTGATTTTAACCCACTGTAACTTTATGAGGTTACAATGTTTTTATATTACTGGTTTTTTTTTCTTTGATGTTTTAGGATATGATCATGGTTACTCTTTGCTGGTGAGCTATTGTAGGCCTCAGCGCAAAGCTTAGGGATTCCTTGCAATGGTTCACTACTAGAGGAGAAGAGGGCCATGTTTTATTTAATTGAGTTCATGTCTGTAAATATTTTCCTTTTACGATGGTGTTTTTTTTTTTTGGGGGGGGGGGGGTTATTCTTGGTCTGAGATAGGTTTTTGTTCGTAGAGAGTATTTGTTGAAATTAGCTAGGTGGATATTAGAAAATATGAGGAAGAAGAGATATGGTAAGGAAGATTTAGTTAGGTTTGGTGATGGTCTGATTATAGTAATGGCAAGAGATTATAAGAGTGGCTGTTTATAGCATACTGGAAAAAATTGTAAAGTGAAGCTAATAAAAGTTCTTAGTAAAATTCCCTTATGGTGTTAATCACCACTACCCCCCGAAAAGAGAACGTACAGTTACAACACGTTCTACATCTAGAAAGTAAATTCTGTGAAACACTCTCACCTCCTCGCTGGAGTTGATTTAACTTTAACTACCCACATTACCACAAACCTACGGAATTTACTGCCTTTAAATACAGGCCACAAGTGATTTTAACGTTACTTCCCGACTTTGGATGGGCGCCAAGGTTGACCATATGGGTCTTCCTGAATAAAATAGAAATAAATACATAGCTGTTGCCCCGACTATGAAACCCCATATCTCCCAGGCGTAGGGCATTTGGCATGCGTTTGCTGATGTACCAGGTTCATGCAAAACAGGAATATAAACACACATGAATTTTAAAGAGAGAATCTATTGGCTGTACTAACACATATATACACAAATATACAACAAAAATACCCTTCATACACTCGTGCTCAAACTTTATACAGTACCTTGCCACTGAATTTAGGCTCTGAGAGCAAGAAAGCACTTACGGCCATATCAAGCCTAGGCATAACAGCCCCCTATACATATTTCACTTGTACACAGAATATCTACACACGTTACGACTGGTTCACTCCACTTTCTTCTTTGTCGAACTGCTCGTTCCCATCTCCATTCTCGCATGACTTCGATGAAATGTTTACGACTGAATTATCCTTTAGGCGTGGTAAGTTGTTACCAACAGCCCATGGTATGGATGGACCCATGAAATGTACGTAGCATCCAATAGCTCGTAAGAGCTCAGAGGATAGCTAAAATTAGTCACTGCTCGTTCGTATTACGATACCATGATCGTGTAATACCACACTAAAATGCAAGTAGACAAACGGACTTTCGTTGTAATAGCAAGAAGACGATCTCTAACTGTTCGCTACGGAAACCATGTCACGTAAAACGACCCTGGGCGTTAGTAGATCAGTGTTCTGCCGATAAAACAATAAGACAAGCTCAGAACGCCAGACACGCCAATATATGCACTAGCGCAGGGATCTACATAATCCCAAAGTTTCTGCCGGAACTAAATTGTGCGTAGCCCGCTCCTAGCGGAACATCCGCGTCAACACATGAACATCAGACAGTCAAAATCCACACTGACGTCACACAGTTGTTTCTTCACGTGAAGTTCATGGGAGTTCATGCCATAAATAGCCTAGGTAATCCCACACAAGCCGAATTACTGCCTGTCTTTTCCGGGTATGTCACAAATCCAGCACTCGAAAATATCAATTCTTTGTACCTTTATAGTACAGCCACAAATCTAACCTTTAACATTACTAGGTCAAAATAAAGCAATTAACCCCAAACCAAAATGAAATAATGCTTCTACTTAATACAGTCTTATATCCTTATTCCCAAAACGTAATAAATCGCAAAACCCCGTATTTTATAATATCAAATATCCAAAAACCGATAATTAATAAACAGTGATCCTAGATTGTCCGGACCATCCAAATATGAATCCGTCCACAAAAACACACAGGCACAATAAAAATCACCTCCGCAACCCCACTTTAACCCAATATAATAAGATACGAATAAAATACCCCAAACTAACTGCGCGAAGCAAAACCCGAGGGTGAACTACTGTAACTGAATAAATTCGGTTACATCTGTTTTGTAATGAAAACAAGTACAGATACAGACGAACTATTGCGAAACAAACTACATATCATTAACTTTCTTTCCCATAGCTTCCATCATTTTATAGGCACTTGCCATAGCGAGCCACAAGTTTTTGTGTGCCTTTTTCATAAAATGTTGCCACTTGTGTTAACAATTTCATGAAGAAGAGATATTGAAATTTGCGGAAAGTTTGTAGAACGGTTTTCCTTGATGCGTTCTTTAATTGCACAAATCAAGTGTTCAATAATTGTGCACTTCATTCCGTCCTCAAATGATGATGATAATAATAGTTGTTTTAAGGGGCCTAACATCGAAGTTATCGGGCTAATGGTCTGGATGATGACAGGAAAATAACTATGAAATGGAAACCATAATGAAAACCAAGGTAGACTGAAAACACGTACTAAATGTAACTCAGACTGAAAGCACTCACAAAAGGCAAGTTAAAAAATTTAGATGGAAAAGATGCACAAAATGCAATGTAGATTGAAAATACTTACAATAAGCAATTTATACTGAAAATACTCACAAAAGGTAAATTTAGATGGAAAACAACATTAAAAAAAATGGAATTTAGAGTAAAAATATGCAAAAAATGGAATTAATTCAAAATACTCACAAAATGCAAATGAGATTGAAAATACGCACAAAATGTAATGGAGATTCAAAATACCCACAAAATTGCAATTGAGACTTAACTACTTGAACAAAGCTGGGTAGGTTGAAAATACAAAATGCAATTGAAATTCAAAAAACTCACAAAAGCCCCGGCCCGGATATTGAAAGACTTACTAAAAAGCAATTTAGATTGTCAATCCTTACAAAATGCAATTGAGATTGAAAAACACTCACACAATGCAATCTAGATCGAAAAGACTTACAAAATGCAACGTAGATTAAAAATACCTACAAAAAAAAATCGCTAAAAGGGAATTTAGATACACGGGGAACCAAGTAACAAAAACAGTGTGGGAATCTGAACGAGAAAAGGAAATATAAGGAAAAGAGGAGAGGATTGGAGAGAAGAGGGTCCACCCCAAAGGGAAGGGACAAAAGGGGAAAACGGACCCAGCTCAGGAATCCCTCGGGGTCGCCAACTCCCGAACTCACCATCCGTGAGCCCCTGAGGGTGTAGCATAATCTAGGGTGCACCAGAAGTGGTGGGGCTACATACACCCTGCCTCCTTAAGGGCCTTGGGCACAAGGCAGGAGGTAAAAGGAAAAGAAAAAGAAGGCTGACCCCTCACAGAAGGAGGGTGTCAGGAAAGATGAGACAAGGGCCAATTAAGGCGGGAAAGGAAGAGACTCCCTAGGCCTAGGATACCCTAATACCGTCGGGGTCGGAAGAGAACAAGAGTTGACCAAGTGAGGTCGACAGGAAAGAAGACGGAGAGGAGCCCAGCACAAGTAAGTGGAAGCAATGCCGGACTCAGCTGGGGCCCCGTGGTCGCCATCCCACACCCACTAGAAGTGAGCCCCTGGGGGGGAACAGTTTTGATATTGTGTCTATGAAGACAAGTATGATATTTTCCCCTCTCAAAACTCCATTGGTGCTATCGATAAACTTTTTTGTTTTTGTCCCTTAGTCTAGCCGAAGAATAGTATGACTATAACCTTTTGAACCCCATTTCCCTTAGCGTATGCTTCCTGCTCCACTCCTAATTAATTTCTGCACTATGAACAGCAGTAGGAAGTGAACACTGAAACACCATCTATCATCATCATCATCATCATCTTGCACAGTTTCCAGCCACTGGCCGGGTCTGTTTGGAACAAAAGCCTCTCCAACGTCTTCTGTCTTCCCACCATCTCTCAGCCTCCACCCTTGTCCGGTCTTCTCCTCTCTTCTTCCACCCCCTTCAGCCACCTGTCTCTCGGTCTCTTTCCTTCCCACTTCGTCTCGTGTATCCTCCTGGGTATCCTCTTCTCCTCCATTCGTTTTACATGTGCATACCATCTAAGTCTAGATTTCTCTATACCATCCTGTAATGGTTCCTCCTTCATTAATTCTCTGGTCTTCTCATTTCTTATTCTGTCCCTCTTTGTAGCTCCAATACTGCTTCTCAAGAACCTCATCTCACTGGCCTGTATTTTGCTCTTCTCCCTTCCTTTCATAACCCAGGTCTCCGAGGCATACGTCAGGATAGGGACATAGTACGTCCGATATATGATCTTTTCGCTGTTCTGAGGGACATCCTTGCTCCATAACATGCTGCTCACACTCCTCCTTCTGCCTGTCTCCCCCTCTCATTTATTTCTCTATCGTTTCTTCCATTATCTTGTATCAGGCTTCCCAGATACTTGAAACTCTCCACTTTCTTCAGCTGTTCCCAACCAATTGTTATTCCCGTTGTGGTTCTTTCCTTCTTCCTTGTTATGATCACCATCTCA
This sequence comes from Meconema thalassinum, assembly GCA_946902985.2. Lineage (NCBI taxonomy): Eukaryota > Metazoa > Arthropoda > Insecta > Orthoptera > Tettigoniidae > Meconema > Meconema thalassinum. The sequence goes on from OX336393.1 coordinate 413,056,328, forward strand.
CTCTTATTTATGCTAAATTTCATTCCATATCCTTGTATTATTCCTTCCCACACGTCCAACTGTTCCTGTACCTCGTCCTCCTTGTTTCCCCAAATCATCTGCAAACACCATTGCTTTCATCCTTCCTTCTCCAATTACTTGTGCCACTCGGGTCATTATGTCATCCATCACCACAATGAAAATTAACGGTGACAGTGCACTTCCTTGTTTCAGGCCGTTTCTCTGTTCCAACCAGTCCGATCTCCCTCCTCCCACTTTCACACAGCTCACACTTCCCTTGTACATCTCCTTTATCCTCTTTATAGTCCATTTCTCTACTCCTCTATCCTCCAGGGACTTCCATACTTTGTTTCTGCATACACTGTCATATGCTTTCTCAATGTCCAGGAAGGCCATCAGTAGATCTGTTCCATACTCATAGTGCTGTTCTTGTAACTGCCTTACAGCAAAAATCAAATCCACTGTGGACCTTCCTGCTCTGAAGCCATGTTGCTCTTCCCTCATCCCTCCTTCTATCCTTGTCCTAATCCTCCTTTCCAAAACTTTCTCAAAGATCTTTGCACAATGACTCATCAGTGTTATTCCCCGGTAGTTTCTGCATTCTGTTCTACTACCTTTCTTGAAGATCGGGACAATTATTCCTTTTTTCCAGTCCTCTGGGGTCTTCCTTACCTTCCATGCTATCCTCATCACTCGGTACAACCATTGTATCCCCACCTCTCCTGCTGCTCTCACCATCTCCACACTCAACTCATCCACACCCGGTGCCTTCCCTCCTTTCATCTTCCTCACTGCATCTTCTACTTCCTTCCATGTTAAGTCCTTTTCTGTTTGCAGTTCATCTTCCTCTTCCCCAATTTCTTCCTCCTCGCCGTGGTTTCCATTTGGGTTAGTTCTTCAAAATATTCTTTCCACATTTTCTTCAGTTCTTCCCTACTTTCTATCTCTTGTCCCCTTTTGTTCACCATTCTAACATAATCTGTAGGATCCTTCCGCCTCTTATTTCTTACCATCCCATACAGGACCTTTTTTGTACCTTCACTATCCTCCTTCATCATCTTTGTCCACTCTTCCATCCACTTTCTTCTCCCCTCAGCCACTACTCTCTTCGCCTCCTTTCTTTCTTTCTTTCTTTCTTTCTTGGTACTCTTCCCTTGTCTCTACCGTCCTATTTTGGTACCACCTCCTAAAGGCTCTATTCTTTTCCCTTACTATATCTTTTGTCTTCTCATTCCACCATGGTGAAACACCATCTATAACAAAATTTAATTATATTATATGAAATATATTTCCAAATCAGTTGTTGGTTCATCGTCATCACTGCCCACTAACTGTTCTAAAATATCCAGTTCCGTGAGTGAAGATGAAGGAGACTCCATATTCACATTCAATCTACATAATCACTATAACTGTCATAAACAATCGAGAATAACGAAGGTTAAAAATTCTAATTCATGCAAAGTACAGTAAATAGGGAGAGATGCTCTCTCGGAGACCACTAGATGGCTCCACAATACTGGAAGTCATAGGAGCACAGTAAATACAATCATCGTCATGTCGTAAAGGACTAGACATCGGAGCGAAAGTCGAACCCCACTCGACATACGAGTGCATAAGGTTAAATGGATTTGATTTTGCACATACAGTACGGTACTAAGAAATTTATAAAAATATTTCACTTTTTTGAGAAAAGCCCTCCCCCCATTTCCACCCCCCTTGCCCTTTAACGAACTCGACCGAGATAAACTTTAATGTGATTGGTGCAAATTGACTAGTAATCGTGTCCAAAAAAAGTGATACATACCTACGGTATTATTTTGAACAGACGGTGCTTTTGGGGTCTGGGGGGATGTGAAACTCGGAGATATGTCACAACATGCTACCCTAAACATGCAGTGGTGTCAGTCTGTTACTCTCTCATGCAAAAACTACACAACCAATTGAGGCAGTGAGTGAAATTTTGTCAAAATGGAGTTATTGGTACCATTGTGTAGGGCATACATTCATATTTCAGTGTGCATAATATTAAAGACATCCGCAGGCTCCTTCCCTTGTTTAGTGAAGAATGCTGCGAGAGAGCAACCGCAAAACTCCAAATATCTCGGTTCCACCCAACTCTCTCACTCACTGCCTCAATTAAGATGAAATTTTGTATGAACATATTTTTTATACCCAGATCAACCATAGGACTATGTCAGTTTCGAAATTAGCATATTCTTCTGACTTTCGCTACTTTTGGCAGCCGGGCAGCTAAAATAGGCAAAATATTGAGGGTTTCAGAGAAGGACCAGACGCATCTGATATTATACCCCTCATTGTGAGAAACTATTGTATAATTTGACCTTAAAGTTTTATGGGATTTTATACATATTTTTAACATTTCATTGCCTTGTGGAGACAGAAGCCTTTTACAGCATTTGGGGTCAATTTCTATACGGGTGATAACAGTATTCTTAAGCAAGGTTTCAACACTAATATCTAAACTATCTAATGGTCAGCTATTTCTTCACGCAACATTTTATCTCCCTTTGAGAAAGACGGAGATCTGAATGTGACCTCGTGAAGTGGCTTGTCATGGTAATGTTTGCCTCTTTCTTCATAAATTTGGCATCTTATTATAATCCTGAAAACATTTTGCTATCCCTTGGCGTAACAGTGGGTCATATCGAAAATTCTTTCGGACAACATTTTTAGGTAATAATTAGAGGAGTATTGACCATTTTAAATGGTTTGAATATTGTGCCTATTAAGAGATACGATTTTTGTTTTTTACATTATGTAAGATTTTGTTATATTAAATTATAAGGTTTACTAACTTTATAATAGTAAGTCCTTACATAGCATCACTGAAATCCTCCAGTCGATCAGAATTTATTAGGGACACTAACACACATACAGACAAAAGGTGATCTCTTAAAACTGGACTTCAAGACAAAAAAACAGGCTAAATTCATCTTAGATCAAAGATCAGAAATATTTATAATCTACCAATGAACAAATTATTCCAAAATTTCGACATAGTAATGTTGTGCAAATTCATGACAACCTGTTAAATTCACCAAATCATTTCCCTTAACAGAAAAAACCTGTTTGTTATATCATGAACAACTTACTTGGCAACAATATTCACTTGAGACACATTGACAGCAGCTGAGAGGGCTTCAGAAGTGAAAGCTGCAGCCAAATAAACGTCAAAAGTTGAGCTTGTTGATGCTTTCTCTGCAGCTGAAATAAATAAATAATTAAATACAGAAATTAATTCAGCTAAAATAAAAGAAATAATTTATCCATTTTGTACCACTATAATTATAGATTGAAGGATGAGTATAAACCATATGGGATATTTATAAGTATATTATGTTGATTGATTTGTCTCCAAAATAACCACAAGCATGAACAACAAAGGTGATATAGCACTACTTCTGGAGTAGCTACTAACAGTGTAACGTGTTTTTCGAGGGGTTTTTATGCCACTGGCATAAGTCAGTAGGAAGCCATTCTATATTTATTTACGCGGCAAATTGTTCAGCCAAGAGAATTTTTCATGTTAATTTATTATTATTATTAATTTATTATAATTATTATTAAGGTATTTTCGGAGCATTTTATAAAAATTATAAGCATACAGATAGGTTTTCTATGTCTTAGAAAACGCTATCAAGCAAATTATTACGAACGACAATATCATAGAAAATTATGTGATTACGGAATTTAACGGAGTTTCGTCAGTTAGGGTATATTGAGAGACATGACTCACTGGGAATTCAAATACAGGCTTAATCTTGTCGGGAAGCATGACGCTATCCTGCGTTGCAGCTTAACGAAAAGGCGGATGTATGGAACGGAAAACGACTTCACCCTACCGCCGAGTGTAATGAGCCAGAGTGGGGATGTAGCACGTGGGGAGCAGCCAATCAGTGGAGACCACGTAAGCTGGAAGTCGGTACCGAGGTGGGGAGCCGACAGGTGGATATATCGTTCGGCGCGCCGTGGAGAGAGGACAAACTGTGTAGAACTTGCCGAGTATGGTTGCACGCGGGAGTCGCTCCGATGTTCCGTGGAACGAGGACAATCTGTGAAAGACTTGACTAGTTCGGTTGCAAGTGTGTGTCGCTCCAATGTTCCGTGGAGTGGAGAACTTTCTGTTTAAAACTTAACCAGTGTGGTTGTACGAGGGTATGGATCCGATGTTAGGATCATAAAGTCACCAAATCTACAAGTATATCATCAAATATCGACGGAGATGACGACGTCCAGGAGACTGTGGGAAGCTCACAGCATCATCCAGTACGAGGGAAAGGCTTTGGCAATTTCCCGTGGTAAGCGCGAATGACACAGAAATACGCAATCTCTCATTTCTCTTTGTTTTATATTTCATATTTCAGTAACTTCATAGCTTGGGAATAAGAGTAAAATCAATAATTTATCCGACTCCGTTTTCGCGTAATTTTCTAGCGGTAATATTTAAATCGCAACGCTCCAATTTAAATTCAAACTTATTATTATTATTAATTTTGCTATACTTGTTTTTTATACAATAAATTCATTTCTTGTAACCATGCAATCTTTGTTTTCAGTAGGTAGCATTAGATATAGACCAATTCCTTCTCCTGATACAATTGTTTTTTGGGTTAATGATCCAATCATACCACGATCTGAGAGTAAAGACTCTTGAAGGTGTTCTACCAGAGCTAGGTGTTGTTAAATACAAATTTAGATTTCAACATAGCGTTGAGGTCTTGGCGCCCATTAAAACAGCATAGCTTAGGCAAAGGTAAACAGTTACATTTATCACCCAACCAGTTAGGGGCAGTCAAACCGTTACACTTGTCGTTCAACGTGTGGGCTAGCAAAACCATTACAATTGTCACTACCAACATGGGGCATTAATTAACTGCTACACTTGTCGCCGACAGCTTGGGGCTGAAAACCTAATAACATTTGTGGAAGGAGATGGGTATATATTTCTGTGCCTGTATTTTGGGGGTTATTTGTCTGTATCAGTGTATATCATTATGGGGGATGAGAAAGAAAGACAGATGAGGTTACGTAGTGGTCATCAACGGGAGAGTGATGATACGAGCAGTATGTCGAGTGATGGTAGTACCGGGGTAGGGGAGGTAAATCCCGATACTGAAACGGAGTGTAGGCGGCCAACCAGAATTAAAAACTTTACTTCTCGAGTTCATGTATCAGAACAAAGTTAGTAGTGATGCCTTAAATGCAAAATTAGAACAGAATAATGCAAAATTAGAACAAAACAGTAGGGAAAATAAAGAAAGTAATAGGGAATTGAGCGATAGTTTAAAGCCAAATTAGAACAAAACAGTAGGGAAAATAAAGAAAGAACAGATGCCTTAAATGCTAAATTAGAACAAAACAGTAGGGGAAATAGAGAGAGTAATGAAACTTTAAACGCCAGATTAGAACAAAACAGTAAGGAAAATAGAGAGAGTACTGAAACTTTAAATGCTAAATTAGAACAAAACAGTAGGGAAATGAGTGACAAATTCGAACTGATTAGAGGTGAGATCAGGGGGGTGATGGAAGAAAAGGCTAAAGAGATTATTGCAGATGTAGACAGAAAATTAGGAAAAGTACAGGAGGAGTTGGAAATTAGAATCAGTACACAGGCTGAAAATTTAAAAGAACTAGTGCAACTGGAAACACAGCAGGTCAAAAAGCAATTGGGGGGAGAAATTGACAAAATTCAGGTAGCTACTAAAGAGGTTAAGGAACAGCTGGGGAAAGTCCACTCACAAATAGTTGCAGAAGTAAATGATTTTAGAGAGAGTAATAGAGAGAGCATTAGCAAGATTGAGGAGAAACAAGCAAAGCTATATGATAAAGTAGAAGAATCAGAAGGAAACATTAAATTAACAGTAAACAGTATTGAGAGGAAGGCTGAGGAGAAAATCACAGAATTAGAGTTAAAATTAAAAGCTAGGATCAGGCAAGAAAATAGTCAGAATAGGCCAGTTTTTGTGAATAGCACACACGGGGAGGTAGAACTGGGTAAGTTCAGCAATCGACAGGGGTGCCCAATGGAGTTCATGAACACTATAGAAAATAAATTCGGGGAGAGGTTGGAAAATGGTAGTATTGAGTGGTGCCAGGTAGTTGAAATTTTAGAACAAGTGTTTGTGGGGGAAACGAGGAATTGGTTTGCTGTCTACAGAGACAAGTTTACTGATATTAATGATTTTAAAATGAAATTCTGTGAATTCTGTGAAAAGTTCTGGAATGAGGTTATTCAGTCGCAGCATCGTGAGGGAGTAGTGTGTGGTAAATATAACCCTAAAGGAAGCTCCACCATGACCGAATACTTTTTAGGGCAGGAATTAGTGTGTAAATATCTGGATGGCTTGAAGGAGGAAAGTGATGTGGTAAGGTTGCTACTTAGGCACTTTCCCTATAGGATCAAGGAGGCTGCTTGTATCCAGAATGTAAAGACTATATCACAAGTAGAAAATTTGTTAAGCACATTTGATGCACTAGGGAGAGGGGGTTATGAGGACAATTTCAATCGGAACCAGGGTAATAATAATAATAATAGACCTAATGAAGCCAGGCATCAAGAAGTTCAAGGGAACGGTGGCGAAGGGGCCAACGCTCAAAATAGAAATAATAATAATCAGCTAAATCAGAACAGAGGAAATGGCTATGGTAATCAGTATCAAGGGAGGAACAATGATTACAGGGGAAATCAAGGGAGGAACAATGATTACAGGGGAAATCAAGGGAGGAACAATGATTTCAGGGGAAATCAAGGGAGAAATTATAATGACAATAATTACAACCAGAATAGGGGTCAAGGAAGAGGACAGCCTAGTGGTAGTAATATACAGCCAAACAATGACAACACAGCCCAGAACAACCAGACCAGTTCAGTTGTTAGTAGTACTACGGCCAGCTGTAGCGGTTCTTTAAACGCGAACCAGGCTGCGAAGTAAGGTCAGAATCTCAGTCTGTAGCATGCCCTGTCCATACAATTATACAGGAACCCTATGACCTAAATGTAAGAAATGAATTATTACATGAACTAAATGATGAAGGTATTATTCAGGAAGTGGTTAGTAAGAGCCCCATAGTTAAACTTAACGTGTCCGAGGCGTACACAGATGTTTTAATTGATAGTGGTTGTATGAAGAGTTGCATAAGTAGTGCATTTTATGATAAAATGAAAGGAACTGGAGTAAATTTTGAGGAGATGCCAATTAAAAGCACTTTTGTTATCACAGCTGTTGGGAAGAGGTCTAAAGTAATTTCTAAGCAAGTTTTAGTAGACATTAAAATTAATAATCATGTAGAGAAGCAGATTTGTCTTGTAATTCCAAATTTAGTATTCAGTGTTATCTTGGGTTCAGAGTGGCTAAGTAGAGTGTCTGGTAACTTATGTTATGATGTAGGGAGTTTGAAATTTAAATGGGGTGATTCTGAAGTAGAAGTAGCGTTCAATGACCATATTCAGAGAAGTAGTGTTGTAGGTGTGATTTGTACTTTAAATGAGATATCGCCAGCCGTAGAGCGGGGTTCTCCATGTTTTGTGGGCAGTGTGATTACGAACGGAAGTCTAGAGGACTCGTTACGTGAGGCTGCATTTCAGGGAAATATAGAGGTGGAACAATGTGTTCGGCTCTATGATGTGTTATGGTGTAATAGGAGAGTTTTTGAGGATCGCATTGGTATGGCCAATTGCTATACACATTCATTGAACGTTATTGATAGGTCAGTATTCACAGGACATAGATATCCTGTACCTTTCGCTTATCAGAGTGCAGTTGAGGCACAAATTAACCAGATGCTTGAAGATGGGATTATTGAGCATTCTAACAGTCCATATGTTAATTCTTTGATAACGGTACCCAAGACCGACGGCACTGTTCGTATTTGTTTAGACGCTCGTTTGGTTAACAGTAGAATTAGTTCAGATCAGCTGAAATCTATGTCAATAGAGGAATTAATGCAAACATTTGAGGGGAAGAAGTATTTCACTTGTGTAGATTTGAGTTCCAGTTTTTGGCAAGTGCCACTTATGTACGACGATGGACCATTTACAGCTTTTAGTCATAAATATAACCTTTATCAATTTTGTAGAACACCTTATGGGTTAAAGAGTAGTTCAGCAGCTTTAATTAGGGCTTTAAACATCGCATTAGGGGATGACACAGGAGAGTTTGTAACCATTTACATAGATGATATGGTAATTAGTTCACGCAGTTTTGAGGAGCATCTACGTCATTTAGATATAGTTTTTCAGAAGTTAGATCAGGCAGGGTTCACTTTGAAGCTGTCTAAGTCGTCATTCTGTCAGTCAGAAGTGACATTTTTAGGTCATAGAGTGTCGAGTAGAGGTGTGACACCAAAGGAAAGTTGGGTTAGCATGTGTGGACAGTAGCAACAGGACATCGTTACAGACACTGAGGAATATGCTAGTGGAGCAACGTGATGACGTTCATTTAAAGGGAGCCACTTGCAAGGTTGGAAGCAGGTGACGCAGAAACGTTTATAGTTTCCAAACGTATTGGAAAAACAGCATATGTGCTGGAGGATAGTAAGGGAAACAGATTATACGGGACGTATAATATACATAGTCTGCGAAAGTATGTGTCATAAAGTGAGGATGTTTAGCTGGCGAGCCAGCCTATCAAATGAGTAAGTGTGGTATTTGGTGCGTGGAGGATCTGGTCTTCAAGGCAGGCGTATCAGAAGTCACACAGGGGGGTAGTATGTAAGTAAATGAGAGTTTTTAAGGTACAGGGAAATATGACGGGATTGTCGGATGCTCTTGAGCACTAAAATGTCTCGATACACCAAGGCCAGAATTTGGTAGCGCTGGTGAATTCCCATTTGCCTCCAAGAGATGGGTGAGCGCTTGGACAGGGTATTTTTGCTTAAGGCGTCCACGAGGCAAAAGATGGGCCATCAGAATGCGAGACAGTCCTTCATGAAACTCATACATAACAGCACACGTGATTTCTGTTTACGGCCTCGCCATGTAAGATTTGTAAGTGTGTAATTTAAGATAATATGTACAATGGTATTATTTGTGTGAGGAGAAATGGTCTGTGTTGAGAACTAGTATTAAGTAGAATGTAATGCACATTTACTGTTTTTTTTTCAGAAGTCAATATTAATTTAATCTACTTCAAAGAGAGATTAAGTATTATGGTCACGAGGCGCTGCCACAATAGTGTGATCGTGTGCTCAGTGATAAGTGAGATTAGATTTCACCATAAGGAAGGGACCTCCAGTGAAATTAGGAAGATCTATGGTGATATAAATATATCAGAACACCTTCAATGCGTGTGATATGACATCATAAATACATAGTGCTCACACATTAATTATGTCTATTTCTCCAACATAGAGAAATTTGAGAGGCGGAAATATCCGTGGAACACTATTCCATATGTAAAACATTGGACTGGTTGCAAAGTGCAATCCATAGTGACAACAAACTTTGACGCAAAGTGCGTGAAGAAAAAATATGAGTGTATATATCTGTAATTTAGGGTGATTTCATTTATGTAATATGTATTTTGGATGGGGTTTATTAACGTGTCTGGGATAATCGGATAATGGACCGTCGTCACGGTAAATCATCCGATGATCCGAGGCGAATATGTAACGTGTTTTTCGAGGGGTTTTTATGCAACTGGCATAAGTCAGTAGGAAGCCATTCTATATTTATTTACGCGGCAAATTGTTCAGCCAAGAGAATTTTTCATGGTAATTTATTATTATTATTAATTTATTATAATTATTATTAAGATATTTTCGGAGCATTTTATAAAAATTATAAGCATACAGATAGGTTTTCTATGTCTTAGAAAACGCTATCAAGCAAATTATTACGAACGACGATATCATAGAAAATTATCTGATTACGGAATTTTACGGAGTTTTGTCAGTTAGGGTATTTGAGAGACGTGACTCACTGGGATTTCAAATACAAGCTGATTCCTGTCGAGAAGTATGACGCAATCTTGGGTCGCATCGTCGAGAAGAGGCGAATTGTTGGAACGGAAATCGACTTCCCCTTACCGCCGAGTGTAATGAGGCAGAGGAGGGGAGTATAGCGCGTGGGGTGCAGCCAATCAGCGGAGACAACGTAAGCTAGGAGTCGGCTGAAGAGTGGGGGGGCCGACAGGTGGATATATCGTTCGACGCGCCGTGAAACGAGGACTATCTGTGTAGAACTTGCGGAGTACGGTTGCAAGTGCGTGTCGCTCCGATGTTCAGTGGAGTTGAAGACTAACTTTTGCAAACCTTAACCAGTGCGGTTGTACGAGTGTTTGGGTCCGAGGTACGGACCATAGAATTATCTAATCTACCAGAATATCATCAAATTCCGACGGAGATGACGACGTCCAGGAGACTGTGGGAAGCTCACAGCATCATCAAGTACGAGGGAAATGCTTTGGCAATTTCCAGTGGTAAGCGCAAATGACGCAGAAATACGCAATCTCTCATTTTTCTTTGTTTTACATTTCATATTTCAGTAACTTCATAGCTTGGAAATAAGAGTAAAATCAATTTATCAGACTCCGTTTTCACGTAATTCTCTATCGGTAATATTCAAATCACAACGCTCCAGTTTAAATTTTGTACTTATTATTATTATTAATTTTGCTATACTTGTTTTATATAATAAATTCATTTCTTTTACAATGCAATCTTTGCTTTCAGTAGGTAGCATTAGATATAGACCAATTCCTTCTCCTGATACAATTGTTTGTTGGGTTAATGATCAAATCATACCACGATCTGAGTGAATAGTGTCTTGAAGGTGTTCTGCCAGAGCTAGACGTTGTTAAATACAAATTTAGATTTCAACATTGCATTGAGGTCTTGGCGCCCATTAAAACAACATAGCTTAGGCAAAGGTAAACAGTTACATTTATCTCCCAACAGTGTGGGCTAGCCAAACTGCCACATTGTACGCTCAACGTGTGGGCTGTCAAAAGGTTACACTTGTAGCTACCAACATGGGGCACTAATTACCATTACACCACTTCTCTTCAACATCGTTCTGGAAAAAGTAATTCGGGAAACCGTAGAAGCTGCAACTGGAGACCTAGCAGATAACAAACACAACATCCTGGCATATGCAGATGACATTGTATTAATAGGAAATAATGGAGGAGAAATTGAAGCTTTATTCAGGAAATTAAATGAAACTGCTGCAAAAATAGGTCTCAAGATTACTGAAGAGAAGACAGAATACATGATCATACAGAGAGAAAACATGACTACAGACCAACGCAACAACCTTCATATAGGCAATTTTACCTTTAACAACATGCCAAACTTCAAATACCTTGGGGTAAATATAAATGACTGCAATAGAAGACAAGTTGAACACCAAATTAGATTACGGAATGCAAACAAAGTTTACTTTTCCCTGCATAAATTACTTTCCTCCAAACTTTTGACCAGGAAAACAAAACTAAAACTATACAACACGATCATCAGGCCGGTACTGCTATACGGAGCCGAAACATGGAGTGTGACCAAAAGGGAGGAACGCCAACTTACAGTCTTCCAAAACAAGATATATAGAAAAATTTTCGGCCCTATCTTTGACCAGGAAACACAAAGATGGGTTCTCAGATCAAATCATGAGCTGTATAAGCTGGCCAATCAACCCAGAGTAGTGGACGTCATGAAAGCGAAACGGCTGCAATGGGCAGGGCATGTTATCAGAATGGACGCTGCCAGAATAGTTCGCCAGGTGTACGAGAAGAAGATCGAAGGCTCGAGACCCCCTGGAAGACCTAGGAGTAGATGGCAAGATGAGGTGACCTCTGACTGCAGACAAATGGGTATTACTGTATGGGAGAATACTGCGCTGGATAGGAGAAAATGGAGGCAGATAGTGAGAGCGGCACGGGATCGTCACGTCCCAAAAAAGCCAACGGAGTGAGTGAGTATATATAATACTGGGCGACTCAGAAAGGAAACTTACTGAAGAAGAGGACCAACAAATGATTGACTGAAGTGGTTCAATGAGGCCATAAAAGCAGAAGAAGAGGAAGAAGAAGAATATATAAAAAAATATAAAATTACATATACACACTTTTATTATAAAATAACCCTATCAAAAACATGACACCAGGAGCTATCCACTGCAGTTGAAGAACTTACCTCTTGCCTTATGACTAGGCCCCTGCTTTGAGAGCAAAGCTAAAGTCTTCCTTTCAGCAGTGGCAATAGCCATTGCTGCACGTAACACAGCCACACGAGGATGAGGAGGCGATAATGTGACGGAAGAAACACCATCAACTTCCTGTCTCCTGGGGCTGTCTGGAACTTGTACTGCAAATCGAACAGAAATATTCAATAGGGGACAGACTACACCTACATTTGTCACCTGGGTGGTTGTTTAAAAATCAAATTGAACCAGACTGTTGGTAACACAAACACAAGATGTGTACTGTAGGTTGAAGTCAAAATTAATTACGTCTTAGCTACCTTTTAATTCAAAATACCTCTGCGGTCTGCAAGCCTCAGCTCATCACACGGTGGAAAAAAAAAACACACCAACACAACAACAACGATGAACTGTGCTTAAAGCGGTGAATAAAATTCACTCATGATGCTATAAAACTGAAACCCACCAACCTGGGGCCAATGTTTGGGAAGCCAGGCTCTGCCTGTCACAAGTCAGTACAAAGGGCGAGTGATAGAGGAGTAACATCTCTGTAAAAACCTTGGACTAGATGACCCAGCTGGTAGCACCATGTGAGGGTCCCTTGCCAGGGTTACCGTGAAGACCTCAATGGCATCTGCAGTGGAGAAGATGGACTTCCGAACAGTGTAGTTGGCAGAAGGGGAACCCAGTGCTTGGGTTCTAAGAGCAAAATATAGTACAGTAGAACGTCGTTTATCCGGACGTCAAACAACCGGAACGTCAATTATCCGGACGAGCAAAACAAAATTGTCGGAGCAGCGCGCGCTTACTGTTGTTATGCGGAAGTGCACGCTTCCTACAGTAGTGGGTCGGTTCTCGTTTTCAATTGTTGTCTCCTACCGTTTGTTTGCTCTATAATGTTTCAACGTGTTACAGTAGCCTATGTGCTGTACTGTATTACGTTGTGAAAATGACTTCTATGAGTGGCAAAAAGGAAAAACGAAATCGCAATGTTTTATCAATTGAGAATAATGTGGAGATCATTAATGAACTGGATAAATGTGAGAGTGTGCAGTGTCTAATGAAAAATTACAGTGTCGGAAAATCCACAATATTTATGATTTGAAGAACCGAAAAGGTGAAATTCTGAATTGTGCATCGAAGTTAGATAGTGAAGAAGGTTCTAAAAAGGGATGAAAAATTGGAAGACACGGCGTACTTATGGTTTATTCAGACAAGAAGTTAGGAACATCCCATTTCTGGACCTTTGTTGTGTGAGAAAGCGTTGCACCTAAATGAGAAGCTTGGAGGTTCTCCCTATGTTTGATTATCCAGAAAAATCGTTATCCGGAACACTTTCGGTCCCAATTAGTCCGGATAAACGACGTTCTACTGTATATGTTTGCCATATATCATTGCAGCCAATGCCCCGGAGAGAAAACTCCGTCATAAAGCCCAGTCAAGGAGTTTCTTCGACATAATCGGAGTAGAGGTTGTTGGTTAAGATGAGCTTTTGGGTCTGAGGGCTCATTAGCGATGGCGGCGGAAGAACCGATATGGTCAATGGCGGCTCTCGGGTCTTCCAGAAAGATCAAGACCTTGGTGTCGGGTGGCAACCGACTGTAAAATCTTTACATTAATCATGAGGCAAAAAGGAAATGGAAAGAGATTCACAGCTGGGGCGTCCCTCTCAAGCGACGGAAATGCTAGGGCGTTCCCCGCAAGAAACGAAACAATTAAGTGGAAGGACACTAAGCCAGTGTTTGAACTGCACAAAGGTACTTGGAACATTGGTACAATGACAGGACGAAGTGCCGAACTCAGCGCAGTTCTAGACAGATGCTGCATAAACATTTGTTGTGTGCAGGAAACAAAGTGGAAAGGTGTCAAACCACGTCAAATTGGGAAAGGATTTAAGCTCATTTAGAATGGAAAGGAGAACATCAGGAAAGGCATTGGAATAATATTAGATCATCACCCTAGTAACAACGTTGTCGAAATAAGCAGAATCAATGATTGCATCATGTTGGCTCGGCTTAATGTTGTATCGGTCTATGCACCACAAATGAATTGCCCAGAAATAGAAAAACAAGAATTTTGGAAGGAATTGAAGACTCATCTTGCAATTATACCCCAAAAATTATATGTGGGGACTTAAATGGTCATGTAGGAGTGGCCAGGGGTGACTCTGAAGGTTACCATGGTGGCTTTGGATTTGGAGAACAAAATAAAGATGATGATAAGGGTTATCGGCCCCTTGGTAGTGAAAGATGAGATGAAATGTAATGAAAGCTATAACTAATACTAACTACAGTCTTACAAACTAGAAGAAGAAATGGTAAACAAATAAAGAATAAGGCAAACAATGGACAGGATTTCAACCCTCGAAGAATGCGGATTGAGGGACTTGGAAGGAAGGAGAACCAGAAGTGGCAGATAGGAAAAGGAAAGAGGAGAGGGTCCGTCCCAGAGGCCCTGGAAAAAGGGGGGGGGGGGGGAATCGGAACCAGCTCAGGAATCCCTCGGGGTTGCCAACTCCCGAACTCACCAGCCGTGAGTCCTTAAGTGTGTAGCACTATCCAGGGTGCACCAGAAGTGGTGGGGCTACACACACCCTGCCTCCTTGAGGGCCTTGAGCAGAAGGCAGGAGATAGGAAGAGAACAGAACAGGTCTGACCCCTCGAAGAAGGAGGGATCAGGAAAGATGAGACAAGGGCCAATTAAGGCGGGAAAGTGAAAGACTCCCTAGGCCTCGGATACCCCAATACCGTTAGGGTCGGAAAAGAACAAGAGTTGACCAAGGGAGGTCGATAGGAAAGATGACAGAGAGGAGTCCGGCACAAGTGGAAGCAATGCTGAACTCAGCTGGGGCCCCGTGGTCGCCAACCCACGTCCCACTAGCCGTGGGCCCCTGGGGGGATAAAGAAGGGGAGACGATTCTCAAATTTGCAGCCTCCTATAACCTTGCAGTAGTGAACACGTTCTTTCAAAAGAAGGATGAACACCTTATATCTTTTAAGAGTGGCGATTTCAAGACGCAGATAGACTATATCCTTTCTATGGAACCCATCACGCCACATGGCGCGCCTCACTCGGAACAGAGAACCAAGATGGATAAGTTAAGGAGTGAAGTGGTAAGGAGGGAAGCTGGGATCAAGAAATGTCTACTTGCCAGTCACCTCATCACGACTTCAGTGGTTTGGACACGTGATGAGGTCAGCAAGAATACAGCTAGAAAGAGAGGTGGATGGTAAACGAAGGGTGGGAAGACCAAGAACAAGTCAGACATTGCAACCAAGGGAAGGACACTAGATGATGTCATAAAGAACAAGACATACATGGACAGAGGAGAGTGAAAGTGGAAGAGGCGGGTCAACAGTACCCGGGAAACTGGAACTGTAAAGATGGATGATGATATAAGGGAGGGAGGGGGAGAGAGACCGAAAGAGAATAGAGAAATTGGTAACATATTAGGTTTTACATTTCATATGCTGTGTATGTTACAAACGAGAATGTTCTCAGAAGAGCAAATGAGCCATGCAACTTGGTTGAATCATTGAACAAATGAAGAAACAGCTTCGTTAGTCACTATTGCCACTTGAAGCTATTGGCCAAAAGACACCAACCTAATGGTGAAGTGCAAGGTTGTGTCCATGCGATCTCAAGTCGGTATTAACACAGATGATCGAGAGTTTATTGTATTTAGAAATAATCAGAAAGTCAGGAAAGAAAGTGACAAACTTGTACAGAAACGTGCATTTACACGAAAAGGCTTGTATAACGGTTGTAGCTTTCTCTGGTCCTTGGCAAGGGTTCAACTGGGAGCAGAAAAACATTACGATGGACTCCACTGTCGGTCCATTTTGACAACATTTCTGCTGTGCTAGCAGAGCAAGCACTGAGAAACCTTGTGAGTTGGACCATTGGATAACATTCTCTCTGTGGTAACAAGTCGCTGGCACGTCAAGCAGACCGCTGGCCAGTTTGAAAATGTTTGGTGGGTAGATGTTAGTGGTAACAGGGTGTCGACCAAAACAAACTGACAGATTTCCCTAATTTTTCCAGGATAAATAAGAAAATTCCCTGGGGAACAGTAGCAGCCATAATACATAATACAAAACACACTTTTTACTTAAAGAGCATTTCAAAAAGTTCTTGAACAATAAAGAGTAGCAGACCAAGTTGGAAAAGAAAAAACAGAAAAATAGTCTATATTTTTCTAATTTCTACATTTCTCATCCAGAAATCTACTGTACTTGTGAGTCTTGAAAGTAGCTCGTCAATAGTGATGCTCTCAAAAATCATAGTTACACATTTATATACAAATACATAGCCTACACATGTAATTTGTGTGCTCTATCTTGCAAGAAATGGGAGCTTACTGATTAAATGTCAGTACAAACATACATCTACAACAATCACCAGAATATAGGCTACTTTTCCCCCATCAAAATTTAAATGCTTAATTTCCAACTATTCAAGGCTACACCTGGTAAAACTAAAATTCTCCGAGTGTCATTAAAATACCCTGATAATTCACTGAGTTTTCCAGGATTTAAAAATTCCCTGGGTATTCTCTGTTTTCCAGAGTAGTAGACACCTTGCGTGTACGGTGCACGGATTTGGTTAAATAATGAACACTATCATGAAGATCAGATGGGTAGATAGGGTTACAAAAGAAGAGGTATTAAGACGAGTGGGAGAGGAGAGATGTTTCTGGCGACTGCTAATGAAGAGAAGAGATAGGTTAGTAGGACACATACTAAGACACCCAGGAATAGCAAGCTTAGTGATGGAAGGAAGGGTTGAGGACAAGAACTATAGGGGTAGACCAAGGTTAGAATATGTTAAACAGATTGCCTCGGATGTAGGGTGTGGTAGCTATGTAGAGATGAAACGATTAGCACAGGACAGGGAGGCGTGGAGGGCTGCATCAAACCAGTCAAAAGACTGAAGACTCAAACAACAACATATAAACATTTGGAGGAGTAACAAACAATTTATTCTAGTTCTTATTTTTCTTTTCTCCGAAAGAACTTGAACTCAATTGAATTTGTGTTGAATACCTAACTTCTCCATGACTACCCTAGTCCTTTTCTCAATAACTCGTGAAACACATGTTGTCCCCAAAATTATGCAGAGCATTGTTTCCATGTTTTCAGGACTTCAACCAATCAAGTCTGAGAAGGGACTTCGTTATCCCGCATCTTATGAAAAGTTTATTTATCATCATCATCTTGCACAGTTTCCAGCCACTGGCCGGGTCTATTTGGAACACAAGCCTCTCCAACGTCTTCTGTCTTCCCACCATCTCTCAGGCTCCACCCTTGTCCAGTCTTCTCCTCTCTTCTTCCACCCCCTTCAGCCACCTGTCTCTCGGTCTCTTTCCTTCCCACTTCATCGTGTATCCTCTTCTCCTCAATATGTAACGTGTTTTTCGAGGGGTTTTTATGCCACTGGCATAAGTCAGTAGGAAGCCATTCTATATTTATTTACGCGGCAAATTGTTCAGCCAAGAGAATTTTTCATGTTAATTTATTATTATTAATTTATTATAATTATTATTATTAAGATATTTTCGGAGCATTTTATAAAAATTATAAGCATACAGATAGGTTTTCTATGTCTTAGAAAACACTATCAAGCAAATTATTACGAACGACAATATCATAGAAAATTATCTGATTACGGAATTTAACGGAGTTTCGTCAGTTAGGGTATTATGAGAGACATGACTCACTGGAAATTCAGATACGGGCTGATTCTTGTCAAGAAGCATGACGCAATCCTGCGTTGCAGCTTAACGAAAAGGCGGATGTATGGAACGGAATACGACTTCTCCCTCCCGCGGAGTGTAATGAGCCAGAGTGGGGATGTGGCGCATGGGGAGCAGCCAATCAGTGGAGACCACGTAAGCTAGAAGTCGGCTGAAGAGTGGGGTTGTGGCGGGTGCATATATGGTTTGCGTGCCGTGGAAACGGGGACTATCGTTATAAAATTTAACCAGTATAGTTGCACGAGGAGTGGCTCCGAGATTCAGTGGAGTTAGCGACTATCTTTGTGAAACTTAACCATTGTGGTTGTACGTGTTGGTTCCGATGTACGGACCATAAATCTTCATATCTACAAATATATCATCAACAACGAAGAAGATGGAGACATCCAGGAGGCTGTGGGAAGCTCACTTCAACATCCAGTACGAGGGAAATGCTACAGCAATTTCCAGTGGTAAGCGCGAATGACGCAGAAATACGCAATCTCTCATTTCTCTTTGTTTTATATTTCATATTTCAGTAACTTCATAGCTTGAGAATAAGAGTATAATCAATAATTTATCAGACTCCGTTTTCACGTAATTTTCTATCGGTAATATTAAAATCGCAACGCTCCAATTTAAATTTTAAACTTATTATTATTATTAATTTTGGTATACTTGTTTTATATAATAAATTCATTTCTTTTACAATGCAATCTTTGCTTTCAGTAGGTAGCATTAGATATAGACCAATTCCTTCTCCTGATACAATTGTTTGTTGGGTTAATGATCAAATCATACCACGATCTGAGTGAATAGATTCTTGAAGGTGTTCTACCAGAGCTAGACGTTGTTAAATACAAATTTAGATTTCAACATTGCGTTGAGGTCTTGGCGCCCATTAAAACAACATAGCTTAGGCAAAGGTAAACAGTTACATTTATCACCCAACAGTTATGGGCAACCAAACCGTTACACTTGTTGCTACCAACATGGGGCATTAATTAACGCTACACTTGTCGCCAACAACTTGGGGCTGAAAACCTAATAACATTTGTGGAAGGAGAAGGGTATATATTTCTGTGCCTGTATTTTGGGGGTTAATTGTCTGTATCAGTGTATATCATTATGGAGGATGAGAAAGAAAGACAGATGAGGTTACGTAGTGGTCATCAACTGGAGAGTGATGATACGAGCAGTATGTCGAGTGATGGTAGTACCGGGGTAGCGGAGGTAAATCCCGATACTGAAACAGGGAGTGTAGGCGGCCAACCAGAATTAAAAACTTTACTTCTCGAGTTCATGTATCAGAACAAAGTTAGTAGTGATGTCTTAAATGCAAAATTAGAACAAAACAGTAGGGAAAATAAAGAAAGTACAGATGCTTTAAATGCTAAACTGGAACAAAACAACGCTAAATTAGAACAAAACAGTAGGGAAAATAAAGAAAGTACAGATGCCTTAAATGCTCAATTAGAACAAAACAGTGTAACGTGTTTTTCGTGGGGTTTTTATGCAACTGGCATAAGTCAGTAGGAAGCCATTCTATATTTATTTACGCGGCAAATTGTTCAGCCAAGAGAATTTTTCATGTTAATTTATTATTAATTTATTATAATTATTATTAAGGTATTTTCGGAGCATTTTATAAAAATTATTAGCATTCGGATAGGTTTTCTATGTCTTAGAAAACGCTATCAAGCAAATTATTACGAACGACAATATCATAGAAAGTTATGTGATTACGGAATTTTACGGAGTTTTCGTCAGTTAGGGTATATCGAGAGACGTGACTCACTGGGATTTCAAGTACACGCTTAATCTTGTCGGAAAGCATGACGCAATCCTGGGTCGCAGCGTCAAGGAAAGGCGAATTGTTGAAACGGAACCCTCCCGCCGAGTGTAATGACCCAGAGGAGGGGAAGATCGCGTGGTGGGTCAACCAATCAGTGAGGACCACGCAAGCTACAAGTCGGATGAAGAGTGGGGGAGCCGACAGGTGCATATATCGTTCGACGCGCCGTGAAACGGGAACTATCTGTGTAGAACTTGCGGAGTGTGGTTGCAAGTGCGTGTCGCTCCGATGTTCAGGGGAGTTAGGAACTATCTGTGTAGAACTTGCCAAGTACGGTTGCAAGTGCGTGTCGCTCCGATGTTCAGTGGAGTTGAAGACTAACTTTTGCAAAACTTAACCAGTGCGGTTGTACGAGTGTTTGGGTCCGAGGTACGGACCATAGAATTATCTAATCTACCAGAATCTCATCAAACATCGACGAAGATGACGACCTCCAGGAGACTGTGGGAAGCTCACAGCATCATCAAGTACGAGGGAAATGCTTCGGGCATTTCCAGTGGTAAGCGCTAATGACGCAGAAATACGCAATCTCTCATTTCTCTTGGTTTTATATTTCATATTTCAGTAACTTCATAGCTTGGAAATAAGAGTAAAATCAATTTATCAGACTCCGTTTTCACGTAATTTTCTATCGGTAATATTCAAATCACAACGCTCCAATTTAAATTTTATACTTATTATTATTATTAATTTTGCTATACTTGTTTTATATAATAAATTCATTTCTTTTACAATGCAATCTTTGCTTTCAGTAGGTAGCATTAGATATAGACCAATTCCTTCTCCTGATACAATTGTTTGTTGGGTTAATGATCAAATCATACCACGATCTGAGTGATTAGATTCTTGAAGGTGTTCTACCAGAGCTAGACGTTGTTAAATACAAATTTAGATTTCAACATTGCATTGAGGTCTTGGCGCCCATTAAAACAACATAGCTTAGGCAAAGGTAAACAGTTACATTTATCTCCCAACAGTGTGGGCTAGCCAAACTGCCACATTTGTCGCTCAACGTGAGGGCAATAGAAACCATCACATTTGTCGCCGACAACTTGGGGCTGAGAACCTAATAACATTTGTGGAAGGAGAAGGGTATATATTTCTGTGCCTGTATTTTGGGGGTTATTTGTCTGTATCAGTGTATATCATTATGGGGGATGAGAAAGAAAGACAGATGAGGTTACGTAGTGGTCATCAACGGGAGAGTGATGATACGAGCAGTATGTCGAGTGATGGTAGTACCGGGGTAGCGGAGGTAAATCCCGATACTGAAACAGGGAGTGTAGGCGGCCAACCAGAATTAAAAACTTTACTTCTCGAGTTCATGTATCAGAACAAAGTTAGTAGTGATGCCTTAAATGCAAAATTAGAACAGAATAATGCAAAATTAGAACAAAACAGTAGGGAAAATAGAGAGAGTACTGAAACTTTAAATGCTAAATTAGAACAAAACAGTAGGGAAAATAGAGAGAGTAATGAAACATTAAACGCCAGATTAGAACAAAACAGTAGGGAAAATAGAGAGAGTAATGAAACATTAAACGCCAGATTAGAACAAAACAGTAGAGAAAATAGAGAGAGTAATGAAACTTTAAACGCCAGATTAGAACAAAACAGTAAGGAAAATAGAGAGAGTACTGAAACTTTAAATGCTAAATTAGAACAAAACAGTAGGGAAATGAGTGACAAATTCGAACTGATTAGAGGTGAGATCAGGGGGGTGATGGAAGAAAAGGCTAAAGAGATTATTGCAGATGTAGACAGAAAATTAGGAAAAGTACAGGAGGAGTTGGAAATTAGAATCAGTACACAGGCTGAAAATTTAAATGAACTAGTGCAACTGGAAACACAGCAGGTCAAAAAGCAATTGGGGGGAGAAATTGACAAAATTCAGGTAGCTCCTAAAGAGGTTAAGGAACAGCTGGGGAAAGTCCACTCACAAATAGTTGCAGAAGTAAATGATTTTAGACAGAGTAATAGAGAGAGCATTAGCAAGATTGAGGAGAAACAAGCAAAGCTATATGATAAAGTAGAAGAATCAGAAGGAAACATTAAATTAACAGTAAACAGTATTGAGAGGAAGGCTGAGGAGAAAATCGCAGAATTAGAGTTAAAATTAAAAGCTAGGATCAGGCAAGAAAATAGTCAGAATAGGCCAGTTTTTGTGAATAGCACACACAGGGAGGTAGAACTGGGTAAGTTCAGCAATCGACAGGGGTGCCCAATGGAGTTCATGAACACTATAGAAAATAAATTCGGGGAGAGGTTGGAAAATGGTAGTATTGAGTGGTGCCAGGTAGTTGAAATTTTAGAACAAGTGTTTGTGGGGGAAACGAGGAATTGGTTTGCTGTCTACAGAGACAAGTTTACTGATATCAATGATTTTAAAATGAAATTCTGTGAAAAGTTCTGGAATGAGGTTATTCAGTCGCAGCATCGTGAGGGAGTAGTGTGTGGTAAATATAACCCTAAAGGAAGCTCCACCATGTCCGAATACTTTTTAGGGCAGGTATTAGTGTGTAAATATCTGGATGGGTTGAAGGAGGAAAGTGATGTGGTAAGGTTGCTACTTAGGCACTTTCCCTATAGGATCAAGGAGTCTGCTTGTATCCAGAATGTAAAGACAATATCACAAGTAGAAAATTTGTTAAGCACATTTGATGCACTAGGGAGAGGGGGTTATGAGGACAATTTCAATCGGAACCAGGGTAATAATAATAATAGGCCTAATGAAGCCAGGAATCAAGAAGTTCAAGGGAACGGTGGCGAAGGGGCCAACGCTCAAAATAGAAATAATAATAATCAGCTAAATCAGAACAGAGGAAATGGCTATGGTAATCAGTATCAAGGGAGGAACAATGATTTCAGGGGAAATCAAGGGAGGAACAATGATTACAGGGGAAATCAAGGGAGAAACAATGATTTCAGGGGAAATCAAGGGAGAAATTATAATGACAATAATTACAACCAGAATAGGGGTCAAGGAAGAGGACAGCCTAGTGGTAGTAATATACAACCAAACAATGACAACACAGCCCAGAACAACCAGACCAGTTCAGTAGTTAGTAGTACTACGGCCAGCTGTAGCGGTTCTTTAAACGCGAACCAGGCTGCGAAGTAAGGTCAGAATCTCAGTCTGTAGCATGCCCTGTCCATACAATTATACAGGAACCCTATGACCTAAATGTAAGAAATGAATTATTACATGAACTAAATGATGAAGGTATTATTCAGGAAGTGGTTAGTAAGAGCCCCATAGTTAAATTTAACGTGTCCGAGGCGTACACAGATGTTTTAATTGATAGTGGTTGTATGAAGAGTTGCATAAGTAGTGCATTTTATGATAAAAAGAAAGGAACTGGAGTAAATTTTGAGGAGATACCAATTAAAAGCTCTTTTGTTATCACAGCTGTTGGGAAGAGGTCTAAAGTAATTTATAAGCAAGTTTTAGTAGACATTAAAATTAATAATCATGTAGAGAAGCAGATTTGTCTTGTAATTCCAAATTTAGTATTCAGTGTTATCTTGTGTTCAGAGTGGCTAAGTAGAGTGTCTGGTAACTTATGTTATGATGTAGGGAGTTTGAAATTTAAATGGGGAGATTCTGAAGTAGAAGTAGCGTTCAATGACCATATTCAGAGAAGTAGCATTGTAGGGGTGATTTGTACTTTAAATGAGATATCGCCAGCGGTAGAGCGGGGTTCTCCATGTTTTGTGGGCAGTGTGATTACGAACGGAAGTCTAGAAGACTCGTTACGTGAGGCTGCATTTCAGGGAAATATAGAGGGTGAACAGTGTGTTCGGCTCTATGATGTGTTATGGTGTAATAGGAGAGTGTTTGAGGATCGCATTGGTATGGCCAATTGCTATACACATTCATTGAACGTTATTGATAGGTCAGTATTCACAGGACATAGATATCCTGTACCTTTCGCTTATCAGAGTGCAGTTGAGGCACAAATTAATCAGATGCTTGAAGATGGGATTATTGAGCACTCGAACAGTCCATATGTTAATTCTTTGATCACGGTACCCAAGACCGACGGCACTGTTCGTATTTGTTTAGACGCTCGTTTGGTTAACAGTAGAATTAGTTCAGATCAGATGAAATCTATGTCAATAGAAGAATTAATGCAAACATTTGAGGGGAAGAAGTATTTCACTTGTGTAGATTTGAGTTCCAGTTTTTGGCAAGTGCCACTTATGTACGAAGATAGACCATTTACAGCTTTTAGTCATAAATATAACCTTTATCAATTTTGTAGAACACCTTATGGGTTAAAGAGTAGTTCAGCAGCTTTAATTAGGGCTTTAAACATCGCATTAGGGGATGACACAGGAGAGTTTGTAACCATTTACATAGATGATATGGTAATTAGTTCACGCAGTTTTGAGGAGCATCTACGTCATTTAGATATAGTTTTTCAGAAGTTAGATCAGGCAGGGTTCACTTTGAAGCTGTCTAAGTCGTCATTCTGTCAGTAAGAAGTGACATTTTTAGGTCATAGAGTGTCAAGTAGAGGTGTGACACCAGAGGAAAGTAGGGTTAATAAGATACTTAACGCAGAGGTGCCACAGAATGTTAAACAGTTAAAAACTTACCTGGGAATTTGCAACTTTTTCAGGAGGTTCGTTCTTAAATACTCAGGGTTGGTAGAACCATTCAGGGAATTGCTTAAAAGTGGGACTCGGTGGAGATGGGAGTCCAGGCTTTTAGAGTTCTGAAGGAAGGTTTTGAGAAAGCTGTAGTGCTGAAATATCCGTTAAAAGATAAGGAATATGTGGTTATGACAGATGCTTCACATATAGCCATTGCTGGAGTATTATGTCAGAAAGATGATGAGGGTAATCTGTGCATTGTATCTTTAGCCTCGCGAGGACTGACAGCAGCAGAGAAAAGATACACGATTACTGAGTTAGAGCTTTTAGGTATTGTTTTCAGTTTAGGGAAATTTAGAATGTATTTAGTAGGGGGGAAATTTGAGATCCATACAGATCACCATGCACTACTGTATATGAGAACTTGTAAACTCAGTTCTAACAGAGTTAGTAGGTGGATTCTTGCTCTGCAGGAATACGAATTCACAGTAAAATATATTAAAGGTAAAGATAACATTCTTGCAGACATGCTATCGAGGGACACTAATTTATGTAGGGATTATCCTGTGGTTAAAGCAGAGGACGGTATTTTAATATGTGCATGTGTGGACAGTAGCAACAGGGCATCGTTACAGACACTGAGAAATATGCTAGTGGAGCAACGTGATGACGTTAAGTTAAAGGAGCCACTGGCTAGGTTGGAAATAGGTGAAGAAGAGTATGTGAAAGTAGAACGGTTCACGTACAAGATGCAGGATGGGCTTCTTGCAAGGAAATGTAGGAATAATCGGTGGGCAATATGTGTTCCTTCCACTTTGCGGGAGGAGCTAATTTGGTTCATTCATAGGGAATTAGGACACTTTGGTGCTGCCAAGGTCTTCTATGAAATAGGTCGTGACTTCATTTGGAGTAAAATGGGAAGGGACGTTAGGAGAATTTTAGCTAAGGGTGACACCTGTCAAAGGAGTAAATATCCAGTTAAATATTTAGTGGGGGAGAGATCTGCAGTTCTCACAAGTAGTCCCGGCGAACTACTGTGTGTGGATTTATTTGGCCCGATCGTTACAGGACAGTACGGCTACGAGTACATTTTTATAGTTATTGACGCTTTTAGTAAGTATGTCAAGCTATATCCGCTAAGGAAAGCCACGGGACTAGCGTGTAGCCGTCTGATCATTAATAAGTATGTACCTGAGTTTGGCATTCCTCTCAGGATACTATCTGACAGTGGACCACAGTTTACTGCAAAGAAATGGAGAACCAGTATGCAGGAAGCTGGTATAACACACGTTCATTCCTCTGTACGGTACGCTCAGGGTAATTCTGCAGAGCGTCCATTAAGGGAAGTGGCTCGTCTTTTTCGGACTCTAGTGCATGACAAGCATGCGGCCTGGGTTGGACATCTTCCCAAGGTCGAGACTTGGCTGAATTCTGTCCAGCATGAGAGCACGAAATTGACGCCATACGAAGTTCACTTCGGAAAAAGACCACAAAATGAACTAGCGAGGGTGTTGGGATTAAATGAGGGTAAGCAACCGGTGATGGATTACATTGTCCAATTGGCGAAACAGAATTTATCTAAGTCAGCACAAAAGAGAATTCGCCAACAGAAAGAAACTAAATTTGACCTATTCGAGCCGGGAGACAGAGTCTTACTTAGAGTGCCGAAACAGTCAAATAAGCTAGAGAAAGTCATGTCCAAGTTCTTTTATCTCTACGAGGGCCCATTTATAGTTTCCAAACGTATTGGGAAAACAGCATATGTGCTGGAGGATAGTAAGGGAAACAGATTATACGGGACGTATAATATACATAGTCTACGGAAATATGTGTCATAAAGTGAGTGTCTTTAGCTGGCGAGCCAGCCTATCAAATGAGTAAGTGTGGTATTTGGTGCGTGGGAAGATCTGGTCTTCAAGGCAGGCGTATCAGAAGTCACACAGGGGGGTAGTATGTAAGTAAATGAGAGTTTTTAAGGTACAGGGAAATATGACGGGATTGTAGGATGCTCTTGAGCACTAAAATGTCTCGATACACCAAGGCCAGAATTTGGTAGCGCTGGTGAATTCCCATTTGCCTCCAAGAGATGGGTGAGCGCTTGAACAGGGTATTTTTGCTTAAGGCGTCCACGAGGCAAAAGATGGGCCATCAGAATGCGAGACAGTCCTTCATGAAACTCATACATATCAGCACACGTGATTTCTGTTTACGGGCTCGCCATGTAAGATTTGTAAGTGTGTAATTTAAGGTAATTTGTACAAAGGTATTATTGGTGTGAGGAGAAATGGTCTGTGTTGAGAACTAGTATTAAGTAGAATATGGTCTACGGGAACTTAAGATGACAGGGCGATTACGGCACAGAAATATTTGGTGTTATATGTAATGTGCATTTACTGTTTTTTTTTTCAGAAGTCAATATTAATTTAATCTACTTCAAAGAGAGATTAAGTATTATGGTCACGAGGCGCTGGCACAATAGTGTGATCGTGTGGTCAGTGATAAGTGAGATTAAATGTCACCATAAGGAGGGGACCTCCAGTGAAATTAGAAAGTTCAATGGTGATATAAATATATCAGAACACCTTCAATGCGTGTGATATGACATCATAAATACATAGTGCTCACACATTAATTATGTCTATTTCTCCAACATAGAGCAATTTGAGAGGCGGAAATATCCGTGGAACACTATTCTATATGTAAAGCATTGGACTGGTTGCAAAGTGCAATCCATAGTGACAACAAACTTTGACGCAAAGTGCGTGAAGAAAAATTATGAGTGTATATATCTGTAATTTAGGGTGATTTCATTTATGTAATATGTATTTTGGATGGGGTGTATTAACGCGTCTTGGATAATCGGATAATGGACCGTCGTCACGGTAAATCATCCGATGATCCGAGGCGAATATGTAACGTGTTTTTCGTGGGGTTTTTATGCAACTGGCATAAGTCAGTAGGAAGCCATTCTATATTTATTTACGCGGCAAATTGTTCAGCCAAGAGAATTTTTCATGTTAATTTATTATTAATTTATTATAATTATTATTAAGGTATTTTCGGAGCATTTTATAAAAGTTATTAGCATTCAGATAGGTTTTCTATGTCTTAGAAAACGCTATCAAGCAAATTATTACGAACGACAATATCATAGAAAGTTATGTGATTACGGAATTTTACGGAGTTTTCGTCAGTTAGGGTATATCGAGAGACGTGACTCACTGGGATTTCAAGTACACGCTTAATCTTGTCGGAACGCATGACGCAATCCTGGGTCGCAGCGTCAAGGAAAGGCGAATTGTTGAAACGGAACCCTTCCGTCGAGTGTAATGACCCAGAGGAGGGGAAGATCGCGTGGTGGGTCAACCAATCAGTGAGGACAACGCAAGCTACAAGTCGGATGAAGAGTGGGGGAGCCGACAGGTGCATATATCGTTCGACGCGCCGTGAAACGGGAACTATCTGTGTAGAACTTGCGGAGTGTGGTTGCAAGTGCGTGTCGCTCCGATGTTCAGGGGAGTTAGGAACTATCTGTGTAGAACTTGCCGAGTACGGTTGCAAGTGCGTGTCGCTCCGATGTTCAGTGGAGTTGAAGACTAACTTTTGCAAAACGTAACCAGTGCGGTCGTACGAGTGTTTGGGTCCGAGGTACGGACCATAGAATTATCTAATCTACCAGAATCTCATCAAACATCGACGAAGATGACGACCTCCAGGAGACTGTGGGAAGCTCACAGCATCATCAAGTACGAGGGAAATGCTTCGGGCATTTCCAGTGGTAAGCGCTAATGACGCAGAAATACGCAATCTCTCATTTCTCTTGGTTTTATATTTCATATTTCAGTAACTTCATAGCTTGGAAATAAGAGTAAAATCAATTTATCAGACTCCGTTTTCACGTAATTTTCTATCGGTAATATTCAAATCACAACCCTCCAATTTAAATTTTATACTTATTATTATTATTAATTTTGCTATACTTGTTTTATATAATAAATTCATTTCTTTTACAATGCAATCTTTGCTTTCAGTAGGTAGCATTAGATATAGACCAATTCCTTCTCCTGATACAATTGTTTGTTGGGTTAATGATCAAATCATACCACGATCTGAGTGATTAGATTCTTGAAGGTGTTCTACCAGAGCTAGACGTTGTTAAATACAAATTTAGATTTCAACATTGCATTGAGGTCTTGGCGCCCATTAAAACAACATAGCTTAGGCAAAGGTAAACAGTTACATTTATCTCCCAACAGTGTGGGCTAGCCAAACTGCCACAACGGTAGGGAAAATAGAGAGAGTAATGAAACTTTAAACGCCAGATTAGAACAAAACAGTAAGGAAAATAGAGAGAGTACTGAAACTTTAAATGCTAAATTAGAACAATACAGTAGTGAACCCTTGCAAAGAAGCATATGAGACTCAGATTCGGGGCGTAACAGGTCATATTCGTAAGTTGCTGTCAGGGCGCTTCATTAACTTGCAGGGTAACATATAACAAAATAACATGCAGGAAAGAGTGAAGCCAGGGTTAAAACAACTGAATTTAATAACAAAACACCATATTTACATAAACAATTAACAACAAAAACTCCCAACTGACTCCCGCTTAATAAAAATGCCAAAAAAAAAACTTAGGCGATATCTCTGGAGAGATTAATTACCTGGACCAAGTGTCCTTAAATAAAAGATGCAAAAGTGACCATATAAGTGCGTACGCCGTTCTACATGCATCACGATGTGTACTTTGAATGCGTGATTCGTTATCATCCAGAATGACCCTTCAAACAACGAATCCGCATTTCCTAGAGCTAGACCGACACAAGGGAACACAACTACAATACTTAAATTAAACCGACACTTCCTAAATCTACTATAAACAAACACAAAATTTCCGTGTGAAATTGGACTTGAATTGCCGTAGCAACATTTACTGCCTAAAAACTTAGGACTTCTCACACAAATCAACACAAGTACATTAACACGTGACCAATAGAAAAATACTCAAATGACCGCTGTCAAAATTTACAAATACTCTACCACTACACCACACGGGTGTGACAAACAATATTACATGAAATCGAGTCAACAACAAAGCAATAGGCAAACAGCCAACATTTACGTTAATCACAATATTCCTATCCATACAAGGTACAACAATCCGTTACACACATGGCGAACTCCCCAATTAATTATGGCTTAAAAATTAGCCATCACAATGAATAGGTTTGCTACATGAAAGCTTACAGGGTTCAGTCGGACAAATAGGACTGCCTATCAAAAATAAGTCACAGGCAAAACGGGCGGTTTGTGGAACTCTGCATGTCTGTCAACCCACGTGTCAATAACCTCGACCTCCCAGAGCATGGGGTCGGATCTCGAAGAAATGTGCCCCAAAGCACAATAATACGTGTGTGTGTCAGAAAAACATATGGACAAGAATCAGCAGTCTCCCAAGAGCACTCTGTCTTTCCATCTAAAATACAACAGCAGCAAAAATATATAAGGGCGGTAGGACAACTACCCCCTCCTCACGTAGAATCAACACACACAAGACACATCAACACACACTGAATCACACGTATGGGTTGTGACAGACC
The DNA here is from genome assembly GCA_946902985.2 of Meconema thalassinum. NCBI lineage: Eukaryota > Metazoa > Arthropoda > Insecta > Orthoptera > Tettigoniidae > Meconema > Meconema thalassinum. The sequence goes on from OX336393.1 coordinate 413,086,273, forward strand.
CTGAAATAAAAGACACAAATAATATCCACATGCTGGCGCCATCGTTCTATGCCGTGACTAGTCACCTGAAAAGGACTCAAGAAAAATCTATCAAAATTAGAACGAAGGTGTTCTACAATTACTTTTAAGTTGGTGCACTCGGCTACCCTAACATGAATAATAACCTGTTCAGCAAAATGTTTTACAATCATCTCCTCCCATTCCTATTTCAAATATTAACGTTAATAAAGCACCATTTATCGAATGTAACGGGTTCCGCAATTGCAAGGATAAAAATCACGCACGCACGCCGCGTACATTACACATGACTCAAGAAAAATCAAAATATCAACAAACACTTTGGCCACGCGCCAACGGACATTTAAACATATAGTGTCGGTACAAGAAAAACAGCTATAAAACAAGAAAGAAAAACAAGACTATTTACAAAGTTCCCCGGCCAAATCTAACTACATAATTGAAATAATCCAATTTTAGTACATCACCGCTTCTGCATGTAGGACTAAGGACATCCTTCTCAACCCATTGCCCTATGGACAATTTAGCACTCCATAGTAGTCGTCTGCGTTGATTTCTTGAAGCTCATCCCAACTTCAAACCACGTGCTGATCATCTTGGTCTCGACTCCTTGGCAGAAAAGTTCAATGTTAAATATTTGCCTATCTATAATCGCTTGCAGGCTACTCAGTTCACCCACAATTGTCCTACTGCGATTAATAGCGAAGACTGGCCCTAATTATATCGCACATACGCACTATAAAAACACACATACAATACACACAATTTATACATAAAATATACATCTCGAGTCCGCGCCACTGGCTCGTTAACAAGTTCAAATCCTGGCTGCACTCGCAGTCGCTATCTCGTCCGGTATTTCCGTCCCGTCTTGTGGACTTCGGTTCTGGTAAGCGCTAATTAGGGTGATACGATACTTCCCCCTTAAAGTTGAACTCGTCGTCTTTAAAAGAATGTTGCAGTTTATCACGCGCTGGCGTGAAATGTTTAGATCACACAATTTAGTTGATTTTAGAACAAAATGTATTATAGCTTTTAAAATTCGATACTGCAAACGCTGCGACTTTAGCTCCCCAGAGCTCAGAAAATAAAATTAGCTTCACTGATTTTAGAGCGTAAAAATCACATTTCAAACTGGCGTGGAGTATGCCTCTGAAGGCTCCACAAGAATAGACTTAGATAAATTCGAGCGTCAAAATCACACTTCAAACTGGCGTGGAGTATGCCTCTGAAGGCTCCACACAATAAGTCTTAGATTAATTCGAGCGTCAAAATCACACTACAAACTGGCGTGGAGTATGCCTCTGAAGGCTCCACACAATAAGTCTTAGATTAATTCGAGCGTCAAAATCACACTACAAACTGGCGTGGAGTATGCCTCTGAAGGCTCCACACAATAAGTACTCAGATAAATTCGAGCGTCAAAATCACACTACAAACTGGCGTGGAGTATGCCTCTGAAGGCTCCACATGAATAGACTTAGATTGGCGTCAGGCCAGACTATTTATGAGAAACTGACAAGGGCGGTGGAGTGGGGCGGAGTCGGATAAAAACTTCCAGAGTTTTTGCCTCACAGAGATGGAGCTAGTGTCATTCTTCTCCAAATAAATCCAACGTCTCAAATTACTCGAGCGGAGATTAATCCGTTCGGCGGTTCCTTAGATACACACTTCCGCGGGCTTTTTACTACTGACGCCGTCCACCTCGTGGTCACGGCTTGGTCTCTTGCGATTGGCTGATTCAATCGTATGTTCGTTGAGAGGACCTCGTGATTCTTCCTTTATGTCTCCAATTTTGGTACAGTAGTTGCACAATTTGGCCTTGAACTCGACTAATTCTGGCCGTCCCCCAGGAATAGCTACCAACTCAGCTTCTGTTGCAATCGTTACGAAATACTGGCCTCCCTAATATCCAAGTCGACTTCCTTATGTGCTGCCTAGGCCGTAGTAATAATAATAATAATAAATATGAATACTTATTTATCGAAGATCAATAAGGGTTCAGTAGGGAAATGAGTGACAAATTCGAACTAATTAGAGGTGAGATCAGGGGGGTGATGGAAGAAAAGGCTAAAGAGATTATTGCAGAAGTAGACAGAAAATTAGGAAAAGTACAGGAGGAGTTGGAAGTTAGAATCAGTACACAGGCTGAAAAATTAAAAGAACTAGTGCAACTGGAAACACAGCAGGTCAAAAAACAATTGGGGGGAGAAATTGACAAAATTCAGGTAGCTACTAAAGAGGTTAAGGAACAGCTGGGGAAAGTCCACTCACAAATAGTTGCAGAAGTAAATGATTTTAGAGAGAGTAATAGAGAGAGCATTAGCAAGATTGAGGAGAAACAAGCAAAGCTATATGATAAAGTAGAAGAATCAGAAGGAAACATTAAATTAACAGTAAACAGTATTGAGAGGAAGGCTGAGGAGAAAATCACAGAATTAGAGTTAAAATTAAAAGCTAGGATCAGGCAAGAAAATAGTCAGAATAGGCCAGTTTTTGTGAATAGCACACACAGGGAGGTAGAACTGGGTAAGTTCAGCAATCGACAGGGGTGCCCAATGGAGTTCATGAACACTATAGAAAATAAATTCGGGGAGAGGTTGGAAAATGGTAGTATTGAGTGGTGCCAGGTAGTTGAAATTTTAGAACAAGTGTTTGTGGGGGAAACGAGGAATTGGTTTGCTGTCTACAGAGACAAGTTTACTGATATCAATGATTTTAAAATGAAATTCTGTGAAAAGTTCTGGAATGAGGTTATTCAGTAGCAGCATCGTGAGGGAGTAGTGTGTGGTAATATAACCCTAAAGGAAGCTCCACCATGACCGAATACTTTTTAGGGCAGGTATTAGTGTGTAAATATCTGGATGGCTTGAAGGAGGAAAGTGATGTGGTGAGGTTGCTACTTAGGCACTTTCCCTATAGGATCAAGGAGGCTGCTTGTATCCAGAATGTAAAGACAATATCACAAGTAGAAAATTTGTTAAGCACATTTGATGCACTAGGGAGAGGGGGTTATGAGGACAATTTCAATCGGAACCAGGGTAATAATAATAATAGACCTAACGAAGCCAGACATCAGGAAGTTCAAGGGAACGGTGGCGAAGGGGCCAACGCTCAAAATAGAAATAATAATAATAATCAGCTAAATCAGAACAGAGGAAATGGCTATGGTAATCAGTATCAAGGGAGGAATAATGATTTCAGGGGAAATCAAGGGAGGAACAATGATTACAGGGGAAATCAAGGGAGAAACAATGATTTCAGGGGAAATCAAGGGAGAAATTATAATGACAATAATTACAACCAGAATAGGGGTCAAGGAAGAGGACAGCCTAGTGGTAGTAATATACAGCCAAACAATGACAACACAGCCCAGAACAACCAGACCAGTTCAGTAGTTAGTAGTACTACGGCCAGCTGTAGCAGTTTTTTAAACGCGAACCAGGCTGCGAAGTAAGGTCAGAATCTCAGTCTGTAGCATGCCCTGTCCATACAATTATACAGGAACCCTATGACCTAAATGTAAGAAATGAATTATTACATGAACTAAATGATGAAGGTATTATTCAGGAAGTGGTTAGTAAGAGCCCCATAGTTAAATTTAACGTGTCCGAGGCGTACACAGATGTTTTAATTGATAGTGGTTGTATGAAGAGTTGCATAAGTGGTGCATTTTATGATAAAATGAAAGGAACTGGAGTAAATTTTGAGGAGATGCCAATTAAAAGCACTTTTGTTATCACAGCTGTTGGGAAGAGGTCTAAAGTAATTTCTAAGCAAGTTTTAGTAGACATTAAAATTAATAATCATGTAGAGAAGCAGATTTGCCTTGTAATTCCAAATTTAGTATTCAGTGTTATCTTGGGTTCAGAATGGCTAAGTAGAGTGTCTGGTAACTTATGTTATGAAGTAGGGAGTTTGAAATTTAAATGGGGAGATTCTGAAGTAGAAGTAGCGTTCAATGACCATATTCAGAGGAGTAGTATTGTAGGTGTGATTTGTACATTAAATGAGATATCGCCAGCCGTAGAGCGGGGTTCTCCATGTTTTGTGGGCAGTGTGATTACGAACGGAAGTCTAGAGGACTCGTTACGTGATGCTGCATTTCAGGGAAATATAGAGGTGGAACAATGTGTTCGGCTCTATGATGTGTTATGGTGTAATAGGAGAGTTTTTGAGGATCGCATTGGTATGGCCAATTACTATACACATTCATTGAACGTTATTGATAGGTCAGTATTCACAGGACATAGATATCCTGTACCTTTCGCTTATCAGAGTGCAGTTGAGGCACAAATTAACCAGATGTTTGAAGATGGAATTATTGAGCACTCTAACAGTCCATATGTTAATTCTTTGATCACGGTACCCAAGACCGACGGCAGTGTTCGTATTTGTTTAGACGCTCGTTTGGTTAACAGTAGAATTAGTTCAGATCAGCTGAAATCTATGCCAATAGAGGAATTAATGCAAACATTTGAGGGGAAGAAGTAGTTCACTTGTGTAGATTTGAGTTCCAGTTTTTGGCAAGTGCCACTTATGTACGAAGATAGACCATTTACAGCTTTTAGTCATAAATATAACCTTTATCAATTTTGTAGAACACCTTATGGGTTAAAGAGTAGTTCAGCAGCTTTAATTAGGGCTTTAAACATCGCATTAGGGGATGACACAGGAGAGTTTGTAACCATTTACATTGATGATATGGTAATTAGTTCACGCAGTTTTGAGGAGCATCTACGTCATTTAAATATAGTTTTTCAGAAGTTAGATCAGGCAGGGTTCACTTTGAAGCTGTCTAAGTCGTCATTCTGTCAGTCAGAAGTGACATTTTTAGGTCATAGAGTGTCGAGTAGAGGGGTAACACCAGAAGAAAGTAGGGTTAATAAGATACTTAACGCAGAGGTGCCACAGAATGTTAAACAGTTAAAAACATACCTGGGAATTTGCAACTTTTTCAGGAGGTTCGTTCTTAAATACTCAGGGTTGGTAGAATCATTCAGAGAATTGCTTAAAAGTGGGACTCGGTGGAGATGGGAGTCCAAGCATGATCAGGCTTTTAGAGCCCTGAAGGAAGGTTTTGAGAAAGCTGTAGTGCTGAAATATCCGTTAAAAGATAAGGAATATGTGGTTATGACAGATGCTTCACATATAGGCATTGCTGGAGTATTATGTCAGAAAGATGATGAGGGTAATTTGTGCATGGTATCTTTAGCCTCGCGAGGACTGACAGCAGCAGAGAAAAGATACACGATTACTGAGTTAGAGCTTTTAGGTATTGTTTTCAGTTTAGGTAGAATGTATTTAGTAGGGGGGAAATTTGAGATCCACACAGGTCACCATGCATTACTGTATATGAGAACTTGTAAACTCAGTTCTAACAAAGTTAGTAGGTGGATTCTTGCTCTGCAGGAATACGAATTCACAGTAAAATATATTAAAGGTGAAGATAACATTCTTGCAGACATGCTATCGAGGGACACTAATTTATGTAGGGATTATCCTGGGGTTAAAGCAGAGGACGGTATTTTAATATGTGCATGTGTGGACAGTAGCAACAGGGCATCGTTACAGACACTGAGAAATAGGTAGGTAGAACAACGTGATGACGTTCATTTAAGGGAGCCACTTGCAAGGTTGGAAGCAGGGGACGAGGGCCCATTTATAGTTTCCAAACGTATTGGGAAAACAGCATATGTGCTGGAGAATAGTGAGGGAAACAGATCATACGGGACGTATAATATACATAGTCTCCGAAAGTATGTGTCATAAAGTGAGGATGTTTAGCTGGCGAGCCAGCCTATCAAATAAGTAAGTGTGGTATTTGGTGCGTGGGAGGAGATGATCTTCCAGGCAGGCGTATCAGAAGTCACACAGGGGGGTAGTATGTAAGTAAATGAGAGTTTTTAAGGTACAGGGAAATATGACGGGATTGTCGGATGCTCTTGAGCACTAAAATGTCTCGATACACCAAGGCCAGAATTTGGTAGCGCTGGTGAATTCCCATTTGTCCCCAAGAGATGGGTGAGCGCTTGTACAGGGTATTTTTGCTTAAGGCGTCCACGGGACAAAAGATGGGCCATCAGAATGCGAGACAGTCCTTCATGAAACTCATACATAACAGCACACGTGATTTCTGTTTACGGCCTCGCCATGTAAGATTTGTAAGTGTGTAATTTAAGGTAATTTGTACAAAGGTATTATTTCTGTGTTGAGAACTAGTATTAAGTAGAATATGGTCTACGGGAACTTAACAAGACGATTACGGCACAGAAATATTTGGTGTTATATGTAATGCGCATTTACTGTTTTTTTTTTCAGAAGTCAATATTAATTTCATCTTTTATAAAGAGAGATCAAGTATTATGGTCACGATGCGCTGGCACAATAGTGTGATCGTGTGCTCAGTGAGAAGTGGGATTAATTTCACACTAAGGAAGGGACCTCCAGTGAAATTAGGAAGTTCTATGGTGATATAAATATATCAGAACACCTTCAATGCGTGTGATATGACATCATAAATACATAGTGCTCACACAGTAATTATGTCTATTTTTCCAACATAGAGAAATTTGAGAGGCGGAAATATCCGTGGAACACTATTCTATATGTAAAACATTGGACTGGTTGCAAAGTGCAATCCATAGTGACAACAGACTTTGACGCAAAGTGCGTGAAGAAAAATTATGAGTGTATATATCTGTAATTTAGGGTGATTTCATTTATGTAATATGTATTTTGGATGGGGTTTATTAACGTGTCTGGGATAATCGGATAATGGACCGTCGTCACGGTAAATCATCCGATGATCCGAGGCGAATATGTAACGTGTTTTTCGAGGGGTTTTTATGCCACTGGCATAAGTCAGTAGGAAGCCATTCTATATTTATTTACGCGGCAAATTGTTCAGCCAAGAGAATTTTTCATGTTAATTTATTATTATTCTTAATTTATTATAATTATTATTAAGATATTTTCGGAGCATTTTATAAAAATTATAAGCATACAGGTAGGTTTTCTATGTCTTAGAAAACACTATCAAGCAAATTATTACGAACGACAATATCATAGAAAATTATCTGATTACGGAATTTAACGGAGTTTCGTCAGTTAGGGTATTATGAGAGACATGACTCACTGGAAATTCAGATACGGGCTGATTCTTGTCAAGAAGCATGACACAATCCTGCGTTGCAGCTTAACGAAAAGGCGGATGTATGGAACGGAATACGACTTCTCCCTCCCGCGGAGTGTAATGAGCCAGAGTGGGAATGTGGCGCATGGGGAGCAGCCAATCAGTGGAGACCACGTAAGCTAGAAGTCGGCTGAAGAGTGGGGTTACGGCGGGTGCATATATGGTTTGCGTGCCGTGGAAACCGGGACTATCGTTATAAAATTTAACCAGTATGGTTGCACGAGGAGTGGCTCCGAGATTCAGTGGAGTTAGTGACGATCTTTGTGAAACTTAACCATTGTGGTTGTACGTGTTGGTTCCGATGTATGGACCATAAATCTTCATATCTACAAATATATCATCAACAACGAAGAAGATGGAGACATCCAGGAGGCTGTGGGAAGCTCACTTCAACATCCAATACGAGGAAAATGATACAGCAATTTCCAGTGGTAAGCGCGAATGACGCAGAAATATGCAATCTCTCATTTCTCTTTGTTTTATATTTCATATTTCAGTAACTTCATAGCTTGAGAATAAGAGTAAAATCAATAATTTATCAGACTCCGTTTTAACGTAATTTTCTATCGGTAATATTAAAATCGCAACGCTCCAATTTAAATTTTAAACTTATTATTATTATTAATTTTGGTATACTTGTTTTATATAATAAATTCATTTCTTTTACAATGCAATCTTTGCTTTCAGTAGGTAGCATTAGATATAGACCAATTCCTTCTCCTGATACAATTGTTTGTTGGGTTACTGATCAAATCATACCACGATCTGAGTGAATAGATTCTTGAAGGTGTTCTACCAGAGCTAGACGTTGTTAAATACAAATTTAGATTTCAACATTGCGTTGAGGTCTTGGCGCCCATTAAAACAACATAGCTTAGGCAAAGGTAAACAGTTACATTTATCACCCAACAGTTAGGGGCAACCAAACCGTTACACTTGTTGCTACCAACATGGGGCATTAATTAACGCTACACATTTGGTAGATTTCTCTATACTATCCTGTAATGGTTCCTCCTTCATTAATTCTCTGGTCCTCTCATTTCTTATTCTGTCCATCTTTGTAGCTCCAATACTGCTTCTCAAGAACCTCATCTCACTGGTCTGTATTTTGCACTTCTCCCTTCTTTTCATAACCCAGGTCTCCGAGGCATACGTCAGGATAGGGGCATACAGTAGTACGTCCCATACGTTTATTGAGGTTTCTTATTTTCTATGAAGGGACTATTTCAATTAATTTCAAAGTAATTATTTTTAAAAACTATCTTATTACCAGCGTTTCATTGGCATTTAGCATTTGAGGGTGAAAAAAAAAAAAACACAGGGCCTGGTAAAACAGCACGTGGAAGGCTGTGTGGCGCAGCGCATTGTCGCCATGGAGCCGCCAGGAGTTAGCGATCGCTGGGCGGACACGGATGATGCGTTTTCTCAGCCGTTTAAGGATCTCCACGTAAAAAACGTACTCTGCGGTCATAGCCCAAAAAATTCTTCACTATCGCCACATTTTCATCCGTTTTGGTGCTCGAAGGTCGTCCTGAATGTGCGTCGTCTTCAACTTCCTCTCTCCCCTCACGAAACAGATTGTTAGTCAAAAACACTCAATCTGCCCATGGCGTTATCACCGTAAGCCGTCTTGATCATACAGTGAGTCTCTTTCCCTGTTTTGCCGAGCCTAACCCAAAATTTGATGGCATAGCGCACCGTTTCAACAGACGAACCATGACACAGCGTGACGAGCGACTTACACTCCACTACAGCTGAGAACCAACTGTGTGGCTGGCCACCAGCCTTCTTTACACCCCCCTCCACGAACCCCAGGCGGACAAGCCGCGGGCCCGTCTGTCCAGTCCGACTACTTTCAGTACAGACTCTGCATATCGTTGTGATAACATATTGCTGAAATATTTCGCGGATATCGTTAAACCAAAAATCCGGGAATCTACTTATATACCCATATATTTAGGAGAAACAAGGCTGTGTGTTCTTTACTGAACTCCTTGTTTTCTTTATGTTTTTTTAAATGTTCTTTATCCTGGGATATGGTGATATTCATGAATGTTGTGATGAAGTTATCTATACAGCTAATTTTGTTCTCTCATCAGTTTTATCATTCATTCTGTTATGTTAATTTCATGAAGAAATGTTTAAATTATTACATGTTTGGTAAGCCTTGTCAGTAGTGGCAGCCCTGTAATCAAGAGATAAATAAAATAAAAAGGGGGATGCTGTGCTCTTGGATTAACTCTGAAGTAGAAAGACTGGTAAATCACCAGTTGAGGAAAAAAAGTATATCTCGTATGACAGATCAGGGTTTATGTTCTACCATGAGAATGGAACAAAATAGGTCACCATGGGTTGGGTTAAAGTACAACAACCCTCATTAAATGCACACCAAGACTTTCGGAGAACTCTGAATGCTTCCTCAAATTAGGCCGGATTTTGAACAATTCAGTTCAGTTTTTAATGCATGAAGTTAACATGGAGTATATAGATTCCACAATTTCATACCCCCAAAAATGAGACTAACAAATGGTACTGAAATCCAACAAACACCTCCATTTACTTACCTCTTTCCTCATAATTAGGTTCCTGCTGTGCATGAAGGTTGGCAGTCTGTCTTTCGGCTGGGGTCGTCTGCAGCTCCTTCGCATTCTGGTGAAGAGGAGGTGGCGGCGATACTGCATCAACACATGGAGTGTTGGCGCTGGATGGAATTATGACTGGTTCCTGCACTGGTGATGAAGATGCAGGTACTTCAGGAGATGAAGGAGAAATATCCGATAAATCCATTTCCTGTGTGGAGTTCTCTTGGCTTACTGAATTTGATGGAGGAGCCAACTCTGATTCAGAAGCGATCGAGGAGGGCCTTGGCGTGGAATTACTGCCCTTCCTCCCTCTCCCTCGTCCTGGGGGTCTACCTCACTTATTTTTCCCTCTCAATGAACCTGGAAACTGATTTATCTTTTCCATACTCTTGTCCACAGAAGTGGCTGCTAGTGAACTCTCCGTAGCTGAATCCTTCACAGTTCCCGTTAATTCATTTTGTTTGGCAGGCTTAAGGCTTAGTTGGACTTGAGATTTTGTTTTCTCTTGTTTAAGAACCTCAACAGCATGAAGCTTTTTCACATCAGCTGGAGTCAATTTCACCGCATTCTCTGCTTTCCCTTCATCGCGGGCTGCTTGCAAGTGTTCACTTTCGTCGGCAGTAACCCCCGTAGAGGCTGTATTGGTGAGAGGCTTTGGTAGTTTATAACACTCTGCGATCTTCTTTGGCTGAGCCAGAGCTTTTGTAACGTGTTTTTCGTGGGGTTTTTATGCCACTGGCATAAGTCAGTAGGAAGCCATTCTATATTTATTTATGCGGCAAATTGTTCGGCCAAGAGAAATTTTCATGTTAACTTATTATTATTATTATTATTATTAACTTATTATTATTATTAATTGATTTTTTTGGAGCATTTTCTTATAAAATTATAAGCATACAGATAGGTTTTCTATGTTATAGAAAACGCTACCAAGCAAATTATTACGATCAACATTATCATAGAAAATTATGTGATTACGGAATTTTACGGAGTTTCGTCAGTTAGGGTAATATGAGAGACATGAGTCACTGGAAATTCAGATACAGGCTTATGCTTGTCAAGAAGTATGACGCAAGTCTGGGTTGCTACGTCAAGAAAAGGCGGATGTATGGAACGGCAAACGACTTCACCCTCCGCGCGCCGTGTGTATTGAGCCTAAGGAGGGGAGTAGCGGGGTGGCAGAGCCAATCAGTGGAGACCACGTAAGCTGGAAGTCGGGACAGGAGTGGGGAGCCGACGTGTGCATATATCGTTTGGCGCGCCGTGGAGCGGGGGACAATCTGTGTAAGACTGGACCAGTACGGTTGTACGAGTGTATGGCTCCGATGTTAGGACCATAAAGTCACCAAATCTACAAGTATATCATCAAATATCGACGAAGATGACGACGTCCAGGAGACTGTGGGAAGCTCACAGCATCATCCAGTACGAGGGAAATGCTCCGGCAATTTCCAGTGGTAAGCGCGAATGACGCAGAAATACGCAATCTCTCGTTTCTCTTTGTTTTATATTCATTATTTCAGTAACTTCATAGCTTAGAAATAAGAGTAAAATCTATAATTTATCAGACTCCGTTTTCACGTAATTTTCTATCGGTAATATTAAAATTGCAACGCTCCAATTTAAATTTTAAACTTATTATTATTATTAATTTTGCAATACTTGTTTTATATCATAAACTCATTTCTTTTACAATGCAATCTTTGCTTTCAGTAGGTAGCATTAGATATAGACCAATTCCTTCTCCTGATACAATTGTTTGTTGGGTTAATGATCAAATCATACCACGATCTGAGTGAATAGATTCTTGAAGGTGTTCTACCAGAGCTAGACGTAGTTAAATACAAATTTAAATTTCAACATTGCGTTGAGGTCTTGGCGCCCATTAAAACAACATAGCTTATGCAAAGTAAACAGTTACATTTTTCACCCAACAGTTAGGGGCAGACAAACCGTTACACTTGTACGCTCAATGTGGAGCAAGCGAAACCGCTACACTTGGCGCCCAACGTAGGGATGAAAACCTAATAACATTTGTGGAAGGAGAAGGGTATATATTTCTATGCCTGTATTTTGGGGGTTATTTGTCTGTATCAGTGTATATCATTATGGGGGATGAGAAAGAAAAACAGATGAGGTTACGTAGTGGTCATCAACTGGAGAGTGATGATACGAGCAGTATGTCGAGTGATGGTAGTACCGGGGTAGCGGAGGTAAATCCCGATACTGAAACAGGGAGTGTAGGCGGCCAACCAGAATTAAAAACTTTACTTTTAGAGTTCATGTATCAGAACAAAGTTAGTAGTGATGCCTTAAATGCAAAATTAAAACAAAACAGTAGGGAAAATAAAGAGAGTAATAGGGAATTGAGCGATAGTTCAAACGCCAAATTAGAACAAAACAGTAGGGAAAATAAAGAAAGTACAGACGCTTTAAATGCAAAACTGGAACAAAACAACGCTAAACTAGAACAAAACAACGCTAAACTAGAACAAAACAGTAGGGAAAATAGAGAGAGTACTGAAACTTTAAATGCTAAATTAGAACAAAACAGTAAGGAAATTAGTGTGAAAATGGAGCAGATTAGAGGAGAAATCAGAGGAGTAATGGAAGAGAAGGTTAAAGAGATCATTGCAGATGTAGACAAGAAATTAGGAAAAGTACAGGAGGAGTTGGAAAGTAGAATCAGCACACAGGCTGAAAATTTAAAGGAATTAGTTAAATTAGAAACATTGCAGGTTAAAAAGAAATTGGGGGGAGAAATTGACAAGATTCAAGTATCAACTAAAGAGGTTAAGGAACAGCTGGGGGGTAGAATTGAGAAAGTCCACTCGCAAATAGTTGCAGAAGTAAATGATTTAAGAGAGAGTAATAGAGAGAGCATTAGCAAGATTGAGGAGAAACAAGCAAAGCTATATGATAAAGTAGAAGAATCAGAAGGAAACATTAAATTAACAGTAAACAGTATTGAGAGGAAGGCTGAGGAGAAAATCACAGAATTAGAATTAAAATTAAAAGCTAGGATCAGGCAAGAAAATAGTCAGAATAGGCCAGTTTTTGTGAATAGCACACACAGGGAGGTAGAACTGGGTAAGTTCAGCAATCGACAGGGGTGCCCAATGGAGTTCATGAATACTATAGAAAATAAATTCGGGGAGAGGTTGGAAAATGGTAGTATTTAGTGGTGCCAGGTAGTTGAAATTTTAGAACAAGTGTTTGTGGGGGAAACGAGGAATTGGTTTGCTGTCTACAGAGACAAGTTTACTGATATTAATGATTTTAAAATGAAATTCTGTGAAAAGTTCTGGAATGAGGTTATTCAGTCGCAGCATCGTGAGGGAGTAGTGTGTGGTAAATATAACCCTAAAGGAAGCTCCACCATGACCGAATACTTTTTAGGGCAGGTATTAGTGTGTAAATATCTGGATGGCTTGAAGGAGGAAAGTGATGTGGTGAGGTTGCTACTTAGGCACTTTCCCTATAGGATCAAGGAGGCTGCTTGTATCCAGAATGTAAAGATTATATCACAAGTAGAAAATTTGTTAAGCACATTTGATGCACTAGGGAGAGGGGGTTATGAGGACAATTTCAATAGGAACCAGGGTAATAATAATAATAGGCCTAATGAAGCCAGGCTTCAGGAAGTTCAAGGGAACGGTGGCGAAGGGGCCAACGCTCAAAATAGAAATAATAATAATAATCAGCTAAATCAGAACAGAGGAAATGGCTATGGTAATCAGTATCAAGGGAGGAACAATGATTTCAGGGGAAATCAAGGGAGGAACAATGATTACAGGGGAAATCAAGGGAGAAACAATGATTTCAGGGGAAATCAAGGGAGAAATTATAATGACAATAATTACAACCAGAATAGGGGTCAAGGAAGAGGACAGCCTAGTGGTAGTAATATACAGCCAAACAATGACAACACAGCCCAGAACAACCAGACCAGTTCAGTAGTAGTACTACGGCCAGCTGTAGCGGTTCTTTAAACGCGAACCAGGCTGCGAAGTAAGGTCAGAATCTCAGTCTGTAGCATGCCCTGTCCATACACTTATACAGGATCCCTATGACCTAAATGTAAGAAATGAATTATTACGTGAACTAAATGATGAAGGTATTATTCAGGAAGTGGCTAGTAAGAGCCCCATAGTTAAATTTAACGTGTCCGAGGCGTACACAGATGTTTTAATTGATAGTGGTTGTATGAAGAGTTGCATAAGTAGTGCATTTTATGATAAAATGAAAGGAACTGGAGTAAATTTTGAGGAGATGCCAATTAAAAGCACTTTTGTTATCACAGCTGTTGGGAAGAGGTCTAAAGTAATTTCTAAGCAAGTTTTAGTAGACATTAAAATTAATAATCATGTAGAGAAGCAGATTTGCCTTGTAATTCCAAATTTAGTATTCAGTGTTATCTTGGCTTCAGAGTGGCTAAGTAGAGTGTCTGGTAACTTATGTTATGATGTAGGGAGTTTGAAATTTAAATGGGGAGATTCTGAAGTAGAAGTAGCGTTCAATGACCATATTCAGAGAAGTAGTATTGTAGGTGTTATTTGTACTTTAAATGAGATATCGCCAGCCGTAGAGCGGGGTTCTCCACGTTTTGTGGGTAGTGGGATTACGAACGGTAGTCTAAAGGACTCGTTACGTGATGCTGCATTTCAGGGAAATATAGAGGTGGAACAATGTGTTCGGCTCGATGATGTGTTATGGTGTAATAGGAGAGTTTTTGAGGATCGCATTGGTATGGCCAATTGCTATACACATTCATTGAACGTTATTGATAGGTCAGTATTCACAGGACATAGATATCCTGTACCTTTCGCTTATCAGAGTGCAGTTGACGCACAAATTAACCAGATGCTTGAAGATGGGATTATTGAGCACTCTAACAGTCCGTATGTTAATTCTTTGATCACGGTACCCAAGACCGACGGCACAGTTCGTATTTGTTTAGACGCTCGTTTGGTTAACAGTAGAATTAGTTCAGATCAGCTGAAATCTATGTCAATAGAGGAATTAATGCAAACATTTGAGGGGAAGAAGTAGTCACTTGTGTAGATTTGAGTTCCAGGTTTTGGCAAGTGCCACTTAGGTACGAAGATAGACCATTTACAGCTTTTAGTCATAAATATAACCTTTATCAATTTTGTAGAACACCTTATGGGTTAAAGAGTAGTTCAGCAGCTTTAATTAGGGCTTTAAACATCGCATTAGGGGATGACACAGGAGAGTTTGTAACCATTTACATAGATGATATGGTAATTAGTTCACGCAGTTTTGAGGAGCATCTACGTCATTTAGATATAAATTTTCAGAAGTTAGATCAGGCAGGGTTCACTTTGAAGCTGTCTAAGTCGTCATTATGTCAGTCAGAAGTGACATTTTTAGGTCATAGAGTGTCGAGTAGAGTTGTAACACCAGAAGAAAGTAGGGTTAATAAGATACTTAACGCAGAGGTTCCACAGAATGTTAAACAGTTAAAAATATACCTGGGAATTTGCAACTTTTTCAGGAGGTTCGTTCTTAAATACTCAGGGTTGGTAGAACCATTCAGGGAATTGCTTAAAAGTGGGACTCGGTGGAGATGGGAGTCCAAGCATGATCAGGCTTTTAGAGCGCTGAAGGAAGGATTTGAGAAAGCTGTAGTGCTGAAATATCCGTTAAAAGATAAGGAATATGTGGTTATGACAGATGCTTCACATATAGGCATTGCTGGAGTATTATGTCAGAAAGATGATGAGGGTAATCTGTGCATTGTATCTTTAGCCTCGCGAGGACTGACAGCAGCAGAGAAAAGATACACGATTACTGAGTTAGAGCTTTTAGGTATTGTTTTCAGTTTAGGGAAATTTAGAATGTATCTAGTAGGGGGGAAATTTGAGATCCACACAGATCACCATGCATTACTGTATATGAGGACTTGTAAACTCAGTTCTAACAGAGTTAGTAGGTGGATTCTTGCTCGGCAGGAATACGAATTCACAGTAAAATATATTAAAGGTAAAGATAACATTCTTGCAGACATGCTATCGAGGGACACTAATTTATGTAGGGATTATCCTGTGGTTAAAGCAGAGGACGGTATTTTAATATGTGCATGTGTGGACAGTAGCAACAGGGCATCGTTACAGACACTGAGAAATATGCTAGAGGAGCAACGTGATGACATTAAGGATGTGTCATAAAATAAGTGTCTTTAGCTGGCGAGCCAGCCTATCAAATGAGTAAGTGTGGTATTTGGTGCGTGGGAGGATATGGTCTTCCAGGCAGGCGTATCAGAAGTCACACAGGGGGGTAGTATGTAAGTAAATGAGAGTTTTTAAGGTACAGGGAAATATGACGGGATTGTCGGATGCTCTTGAGCACTAAAATGTCTCGATACACCAAGGCCAGAATTTGGTAGCGCTGGTGAATTCCCATTTGTCTCCGAGAGATGGGTGAGCGCTTGGACAGGGTATTTTTGCTTAAGGCGTCCACGAGGCAAAAGATGGGCCGTCAGAAGGCGAGACAGTCCTTCATGAAACTCATACATAACCGCACACGTAATTTCTGTTTACGGCCTCGCCATGTAAGATTTGTAAGTGAGTAATTTAAGGTAATTTGTACAATGGTTTCATTTGTGTTAGGAGAACTGGTCTGTGTTGAGGACTAGTATTAAGTAGAATATGGTCTACGGGAACTTAACAAGACAGGGCGATTACGGCACAGAAATATTTGGTGTTATATGTAATGCGCATTTACTGTTTTTTTTTTTCAGAAGTCAATATTAATTTTGTCTGTTATAAAGAGAGATTAAAAATTATGGTCACGAGGCGCTGCCACAATAGTGTGATCTTGTGCTCAGTGATAAGTGGGATTAAATTTCACAATAAGGAAGGAACCTCCAGTGAAATTAGGAAGTTCTAGGGAGATATACATATATCGGAACACCTTGATGCGTGTGATGTGACATCTCATATAAATAGTGCTCACACAGTAATTATGTCTATTATTCCAACATAGAGATATTTGAGAGGCGGAAATATCCGTGGAACACTATTCTATATGAAAAACATTGGACTGGTTGCAAAGTGCAATCCATAGTGACAACAAACTTTGACGCAAAGTGCGTGAAGAAAAATTATGAGTGTATATATCTGTAATTTAGGGTGATTTCATTTATGTAATATGTATTTTGGATGGGGATTATTAACGTGTCTGGGATAATCGGATAATGGACCGTCGTCACGGTAAATCATCTGATGATCCGAGGCGAATATGTAACGTGTTTTTCGAGGGGTTGTTATGCCACTGGCATAAGTCAGTAGGAAGCCATTCTATATTTATTTACGCGGCAAATTGTTCAGCCAAGAGAAATTTTCATATTAACTTATTATTATTATTATTAACTTATTATTATTATTAATTGATTTTTTTGGAGCATTTTCTTATAAAATTATAAGCATACAGATAGGTTTTCTATGTTATAGAAAACGCTATCAAGCAAATTATTACGATCAACATTATCATAGAAAATTATGTGATTACGGAATTTTACGGAGTTTCGTCAGTTAGGGTAATATGAGAGACATGAGTCACTGGAAATTCAGATACAGGCTTATGCTTGTCAAGAAGTATGACGCAAGTCTGGGATGCTACATCAAGAAACGGCGGATGTATGGAACGGCAAACGACTTCACCCTCCGCGCGCCGTGTGTATTGAGCCTAAGGAGGGGAGTAACGGGGTGGCAGAGCCAATCAGTGGAGACCACGTAAGCTGGAAGTCGGGACAGGAGTGGGGAGCCGACGTGTGCATATATCGTTTGGCGCGCCGTGGAGCGGGGGACAATCTGTGTAAGACTGGACCAGTACGGTTGTACGAGTGTATGGCTCCGATGTTAGGACCATAAAGTCACCAAATCTACAAGTATATCATCAAATATCGACGAAGATGACGACGTCCAGGAGACTGTGGGAAGCTCACAGCATCATCCAGTACGAGGGAAATGCTCTGGCAATTTTCAGTGGTAAGCGCGAATGACGCAGAAATACGCAATCTCTCGTTTCTCTTTGTTTTATATTCAATATTTCAGTAACTTCATAGCTTGGGATTTAAGAGTAAAATCTATAATTTATCAGACTCCGTTTTCACGTAATTTTCTATCGGTAATATTAAAATTGCAACGCTCCAATTTAAATTTTAAACTTATTATTATTATTAATTTTGCAATACTTGTTTTATATAATAAACTCATTTCTTTTACAATGCAATCTTTGCTTTCAGTAGGTAGCATTAGATATAGACCAATTCCTTCTCCTGATACAATTGTTTGTTGGGTTAATGATCAAATCATACCACGATCTGAGTGAATAGATTCTTGAAGGTGTTCTACCAGAGCTAGACGTTGTTAAATACAAATTTAGATTTCAACATTGCGTTGAGGTCTTGGCGCCCATTAAAACAACATAGCTTATGCAAAGTAAACAGTTACATTTTTCACCCAACAGTTAGAGGCAGACAAACCGTTACACTTGTACGCTCAACGTAGAGCAAGCGAAACCGTTACACTGTGTTCAGCTTCCCACCAGATGTTACTTTCCTCTTAGCTGTTGGAGGAGTACGTGGCGAACTCGTCACTATTTTTACAGGGGCAGCAGCTGATGGTACACCAGGATACGAACTTTGCAGCAAGCGTAGAACAGCCAACTCACTTTCTTTCAAACTTCTAGCAGATGACGTCTCCAGCAAGCTTTTCACAGCCAAATCACTCACTTTCATATCTCTTGCAGAAGTGTCTTGCTCACTTCCCTTACTATCAAGTGAAACACCAATATCCAAACTCCTAGTGTTCTGTAGATTTGACGCCTTAGGTTGGTGAGCAATTCTTCGAATAGGACCTGCAATATCACTACTGGGGAGAGGTGATCTTCCTTTGGGCATTATGACTGGTGGAAGATTGTGACAGGATCTGGTGGATTTTACTCTTCCTTTCATCCCCATACGTGTGAACTGTGATATTTCTGGTTCAGGAGAGTTCTTCTCTGGCTGTCTTGCAGCCACATTGCTATCTAGGGGTTTCGAGTCAGAGATGGCTCCCTTCTGCAAGGAGATGCCTTGACTATCAGTTCTCAAGACTCCAGACACAAGAGGCTGGTCATCCTCCGAGTCTGAGCTATTAAGAGATTCAAGGTCACTGCCAAAAATATTTCTAACCTCAACAGCACGAAGCTTTCTCATATCAGCTGGGGTCAATTTCACCGCATTCTCTGCTTTCCCTTCATCGCGGGCTGCTTGCAAGAGTTCACTTTCGTCGGCAGTAACCTCTGTAGAGGCTGTATTGGTGAGAGGCTTTGGAAGTTTATAACACACTGCGATCTTCTTTGCCTGAGCCAGAGCTTTGTTCAGCTTCCCACCAGATTTTACTTTCCTCTTAGCTGTTGGAGGAGTAGGTGGCGAACTCGTCACTATTTTTATAGGGGCAGCAGCTGATGGTACACCAGGATACGAACTTTGCAGCAAGCGTAGAACAGCCAACTCACTTTCTTTCAAACTTCTAGCAGATGACGTCTCCAGCAAGCTTTTCACAGCCAAATCGCTCACTTTCATATCTCTTGCAGAAGTGTCTTGCTCACTTCCCTTACTATCAAGTGAAACACCAATATCCAAACTCCTAGTGTTCTGTAGATTTGACGCCTTAGGTTGGTGAGCAATTCTTCGAATAGGACCTGCAATATCACTACTGGGGAGAGGTGATCTTCCTTTGGGCATTAGAACTGGTGGAAGATTGTGACAGGATCTGGTGGATTTTACTCTTCCTTTCATCCCCATACGTGTGAACTGTGATATTTCTGGTTCAGGACAGTTCTTCTCTGGCTGTCTTGCAGCCACATTGCTATCTAGGGGTTTCGAGTCAGAGATGGCTCCCTTCTGCAAGGAGATGCCTTGACTATCAGTTCTCAAGACTCCAGACACAAGAGGCTGGTCATCCTCCGAGTCTGAGCTATTAAGAGATTCAAGGTCACTGCCAAAAATATTTCTAACCTCAACAGCATGAAGCTTTCTCATATCAGCTGGGGTCAATTTCACCGCATTCTCTGCTTTCCCTTCATCGCGGGCTGCTTGCAAGAGTTCACTTTCGTCGGCAGTAACCTCTGTAGAGGCTGTATTGGTGAGAGGCTTTGGAAGTTTATAACACACTGCGATCTTCTTTGCCTGAGCCAGAGCTTTGTTCAGCTTCCCACCAGATTTTACTTTCCTCTTAGCTGTTGGAGGAGTAGGTGGCGAACTCGTCACTATTTTTATAGGGGCAGCAGCTGATGGTACACCAGGATACGAACTTTGCAGCAAGCTTTTCACAGCCAAATCACTCACTTTCATATCTCTTGCAGAAGTGTCTTGCTCACTTCCCTTACTATCAAGTGAAACACCAATATCCAAACTCCTAGTGTTCTGTAGATTTGACGCCTTAGGTTGGTGAGCAATTCTTCGAATAGGACCTGCAATATCACTACTGGGGAGAGGTGATCTTCCTTTGGGCATTATGACTGGTGGAAGAGTGTGACAGGATCTGGTATATTTTACTCTTCCTTTCATCCCCATACGTGTGAACTGTGATATTTCTGGTTCAGGACAGTTCTTCTCTGGCTGTCTTGCAGCCACATTGCTATCTAGGGGTTTCGAGTCAGAGATGGCTCCCTTCTGCAAGGAGATGCCTTGACTATCAGTTCTCAAGACTCTAGACACAAGAGGCTGGTCATCCACCGAGTCAGAGCTATTAAGAGATTCAAGGTCACTGCCAAAAATATTTCTAACCTCAACAGCATGAAGCTTTCTCACATCAGCTTGGGTCAATTTCACCGCATTCTCTGCTTTCCCTTCATCGCGGGCTGCTTGCAAGAGTTCACTTTCGTCGGCAGTAACCTCTGTAGAGGCTGTATTGGTGAGAGGCTTTGGAAGTTTATAACACACTGCGATCTTCTTTGTCTGAGCCAGAGCTTTGTTCAGCTTCCCACCAGATTTTAGTTTCCTCTTAGCTGTTGGAGGAGTAGGTGGCGAACTCGTCACTATTTTTATAGAGGCAGCAGCTGATGGTACACCAGGATACGAACTTTGCAGCAAGCGTAGAACAGCCAACTCACTTACTTTCAAACTTCTAGCAGATGACGTCTCCAGCAAGCTTTTCACAGCGTTTCTTGCAGAAGTGTCTTGCTCACTTCCCTTACTATCAAGTGAAACACCAATATCCAAACTCCTAGTGTTCTGTAGATTTGACGCCTTAGGTTGGTGAGCAATTCTTCGAATAGGACCTGCAATATCACTACTGGGGAGAGGTGATCTTCCTTTGGGCATTATGACTGGTGGAAGATTGTGACAGGATCTGGTGGATTTTACTCTTCCTTTCATCCCCATACGTGTGAACTGTGATATTTCTGGTTCAGGACAGTTCTTCTCTGGCTGTCTTGCAGCCACATTGCTATCTAGGGGTTTCGAGTCAGAGATGGCTCCCTTCTGCAAGGAGAGGCCTTGACTATCAGTTCTCAAGACTCTAGACACAAGAGGCTGGTCATCCTCCGAGTCTGAGCTATTAAGAGATTCAAGGTCACTGCCAAAAATATTTCTACTAACAGGTTCAAGACTTTTATTAAGGGGTGAACGAATCATTCCGGTCTTGTAAGTTCTAACATTTGCGCCACGTGGATCATTGTCACTTTGCTGGTTGCTCCCAAATTTGGTAGACAAACAGGAGGAATGTGGGGCTCCGACTGCTTCCGTTTGTTCAGCTTCCCTCCAGATTTTACTTTCCTCTTAGCTGTTGGAGGAGTAGGTGGCGAACTCGTCACTCGAACTTCCGTAGAAGTTCGACCTGAAAGCAGAGAACATATTGACAAGTTTCAGGCGCCAACCAAACTAACATTTAATGTTGGATAGTTCTCTTCTATATTTTTAAAGTTCTTAGCCTACAAAAACAAAAGTTTGGTTCTTTTCAGTCGGTCAACACGAATGTACCCAAATAGAGCTGGGTTATGCCCTAATCCTGAAATAAATTGTCGACTATAACGGGTACCAGAGTGAACACGAAACTGCTTGAAGTCCCAGTTAGGAAGACAACCGGATAAGTATCAGCCTGTATTATTACAATATAACCATAGTTGATTTTGTATAACCATATAATCACCCCGAACAGACAAATTCCGGATTTTTATCACCATTTTAGAATTTCACCTAACATTAGATATACCACATTTAGCATACACTGACAGTTGCATTACCAACACTGCAACTAAATAATTGTACATATTGTATATATTTTTTACCTGTATTCTCAAACATAGATGCTATAGCCTAAGTGTAATGGATCTGATGATGATCGCTTGACGATCGAAACTGGTCATCCTAGTGTATTTATTAATCTCATGTAATTTATTTCAGGATTAGGGCATAACCCAGCTCTATTTGGGTACATTCGTGTTGACCGACTGAAAAGAACCAAACTTTTGTTTACTTAGGCAACACTGAAAAATGGCTTCAAACCTCACAATGTTCTTAGCCTATCTAGTAACTTAACAGACATGACATGATATGTAGATGTCCATATCCGTTTATTTTTCAGAAATTGTGAAATATATTCAATTTTTCTTAATGTAAATATATACATGCATTTTCGCTATTAACAAAATTAACAGAATCAAGGAAAGAAGAAAAGTTGTGCACTACTTGCAATCAGCTGCAGGTGGGGAGAGAGAGATAAAAGGATCACATCACATTTTGATGGATTTTAGGATGCTGAAACGGAGTGATGGATTTCGTTTGCAGCTTTGCGGATTTTTAAAAAATGAATCACTCATGTATTTTTTTTTTTTCAAGGGTAAGTACGTATAGAATACATAGGATGATATGCAGTACACAGGGTGTAAACTTATGACATAACAGGGAAAAGGTTGCTTACTTGTCGCAGGAAGAAATGTATGGCGGGTAGTATATGCGCACGTGTGCAAAGTGTTCAGTAGTGTCTCCTGGTGGCAGTTTTTAAATCATCCATTTGACATACACTGACAGTTGCATTACCAACACTGCAACTAAATAATTCGCGGGCGGGTAATGCCATAGATTCAGTTCTTATAACAACACTTTGTTGAAGACAAATCATGCCAAGATACCATGCACAGTAGCGTGGCACCACTCACTCGCAAGTATCCAATTCTGCTCCCCTGAGAATGCGCCTCATCCTGCAACGTACTGGTACTCTTGCTTCATGCCAGTACGAGCGTCCTTATTCAGCAGCAGTCAGTCCAAGTTCTATAAATCCGCTGTCTTCTCAATATCACCTCACTTTTCGTTTCACTCGTGACCTTGACTATTACTGGGGTCCCCCAGGGCATTGAACATTACTTCTGACAACCCAACCACAACACACATCATCCGTGGACATTAATTCATTAATCGAGAGTTAATTCAAATAAATTCCTGTGATTGTGGAGTCTGGAGTTTGAGACATTAAGCGACTTATGAATGAGTTGTAATGGTAGGGTGGCATTACAACTGGATAAGGAAAAGGATGCGTTTTCGATTGGCCAAGGGCTGCGGATGTTCACAGTTATGGCTTTCGGACTGTGTTATACACCGGCCAAGTTCAAGCAGTTGGTAGAGTCGGTTCTGAAGGGGCCTGATTTATCATCATTGAGAGATGGAAGTTCATTAAAATAATCTTAAAACCAAGTTTACAAAGATGAAAGAGAAAATGGATATCCTTACAAAACACTATTAGAAATTTAAATAAAAAGGAAGCTCACAAAATGAATTAAAAAACATATGATTGGTTCGATTACAGTGAATCGGAACGTCGCTGTTATATGATGTATCTTCCAGTTGTATCACGATCGGACGTCAACCCTAATGGATACGGCAGTCTGTATCACATTGATGTGGTCTAACCTCACAATTTTCAGAAGAACCATACTTGTCAGTTATGATGTTGCTACAATGTTGTTAATATATTGGTGAAAGATGTAAAATTTTGATGGTATAGAATTATCTAACCTTGAAATAAACCAGAAGACTCTTACAAGTTGGATCGTTCTGTTGAGGGTAGCTGTCCAATTTGGTAATGCAGTACATAATCTTAATCCAAACTGACCTAGTCTCTACTTAGTAGAAAACTAAGTCCCCGATTCTTGGATGTTACGGGTAAACTCCAGAACCACTGGATGGATTTTGATGCGGTTCTCACCATTCTGTAAAGGATATCACGAGGATGATTTCTGTAGAAAATTATTTATTTATGATCAAAGGAAGCCAAGCAGTAACGATTTCAGTGGAAAAGTCGAAAAAAAACCTGGCGTCCGACCGCTTTGTAAGCTTACGCTGGGCAAACCGTTAAAAATATCTAAATACTATGAGTGTAAGAATTGTTCAGCATGAAAAGTTCTACAAAAAAGTCCGCAAGAGCATATGTCTATCTTCAATACATCGCCCACTATATGTTTAGCAAAATTCACAGTAAAGTTAAGATTGTACGGAAGGGGGATTTGTGTTTCATGCACCTCGCCATTCTTAAATTACGTCTGACAAGAATTTGTTGCACACAAATCTCCATGATAATATAATTAATAGTCAGTCAGTGATTTTAAGCCATCATGCCGAGATGTAAAACAGATATTGGTCGTTCATTGACAATGGAAAGAAAAAAGCGCTTATCACGTAATGTATTCATAACTGTTCCCGGGCGAAGCCGGGTCGGGTTGCCAGCATTTTATAGATGCAAGACATATACAACTGAAAAAGAACCGACATAGAAAAACGAAACCTCTGGATGTGACTAAACTAAAGGACAATAAAGTGATTTTCGCCCACAAAACGAATGAACTGGCTAGAAGACTTGAAGAATCGAAATGGGAAGATATAAAAGAAGGTTTGATAAATATAGCTCTTAAAACACTGGGAACAAGAATTTTGGAACCAAGGAAACCGTGGATTACAAGAGAAATATTGGATCTGATAGTAAAGAGAAACCAGCACAGGAGGGAGAATACCATAAGAAGTCAGGAACAATGTAGACTTGTTAAAAATCATATTACAGCCCTTTGTAGAAGAGCCAAGGAGAAATGGATGGCTGAGATAGCTAAGAACATTGGAAATGATATTGCTGAGGGAAAAACTGACAGGGCTCATAGACACATCAGAGCCTTAAACTAGAAACCGAAAGTGAAAAGTTCTATAATAAAGGATAAAAATGGGAAAATCTTATTAGATGCGGATGAAGTCAGTAGGCGGTGGAAAGAATAACTTGAAGAACTATATGATGGGAATGTATCTAATAAAACATGGTATATTGAACCGGAAGATGATATAGAAGAAAATGATAAGGGCCCTGCTATCACAAGAAGAGAATTTGAATCAGCGCTTGAAAGAATAAGTGACAATAAAGCTTGCAGTCCAGATAACATACCGGGAGAACTATTAAAGAATATGGGTGAGAAAATGAAAGACCTACTTTATGAAGCAATCTGCAGATGCTATGATAGTGGCAAAATTCCTGAAGACTTCGCCAAAAGCAAAACAGTTATGATACCAAAGAAAGAATTTAGTGCAGAATGCTCTGAACACAGGACCATAACACTGCTCTCTCATGCATCTAAAATTTTATTGTCAATACTAAAAGCCAGAATAAATAACAAACTTGATTTCCAAATTGATCCAGATCAGTTTGGTTTCAGGAAAGGAATGGGAACAAGAGAAGCAATCTTGGCTCTACGAACAATATTAGAAAGAAGAATGGAGATGAATAGAAACACAAATATAGCATTTGTAGATATTGAAAAGGCTTTTGATAATGTAAGTTGGGACCAACTCTTCAAAATTATTAAATCTTCAGGATTAGACTGGAAGGACAGGAGGCTGATACTAAGACTTTATGAAAATCATACCACAATAGTAGACATCAAAGGAAGCAGTCAGGAAATAAAAATCAGGAATGGGATTAAGACAGGGTTGTCCCCTTTCACCGTACCTCTTCAATGTATTCATCGAAAAAGCTATAAATAAGTTCAAAACGAACACAAAAGGAATTAGAATAAATGGACAACAAATCCATTGTATTCGCTTTGCAGATGATATAGCAGTGGTTGCAGACTCAGCAAAGGAATTATCATATTTAGTAGATTTATACTTAAACATTAACGTGAAGAAGACAACAATATTAGTTGTAAGTAAACATCCTGAGCGAAATCACACCAACATCAGGCTTGCTAACAAAGTAGCGGAACAAGTCACCAGTTTCCCTTACCTCGGAAGTTTAATCACAAATGATAACCGCTGCAGCAAAGAGATAAGAAGAAGAATAGCGCTTGCCAAACAAGCATTCAGCAACAAAAGAACTCTTCTGACCAATATACATCTAGATATTGAGATTAGGAAATATTTTGTGATGTCATTTGTGTGGAGCGTACTCTTATGTGGATGTGAATCTTGGGACAATTCGAGAACAGGATAGGTAACGGCTTGAAGCGTTTGAGATATGGGTCTGGAGGCGAATGCTAAAGGTCAGTTGGACTGAAAAAAGAACAAACGAAAATATACTGCGAGAAATCCAGGGAAGGAAACAGCTGATTGTAACAGTATATAGAAGAACAGCTAAATTCATTGGACACACCGTGTGTCATAATACCTTTCTAACCAATCTACTAGAAGGAAAGGTCTTGGGAAATAAGGGACGAGGTCGACCTAGGAAGCAATTCCTTCAAGCATTGATACAAAACGAAGGATGTGGTTCCTATTGTGAGATGAAAAGACAAGCTGAAGACAGAAGACAATGGTTGAATCGACAAGGCATTGCCTTTAGACATTGATTGATTGATTGAGACATATGAACCAATTTGGATATTGCCAAACCAAAATATAATGTTCGGATCTGTTGAGAAATAAAATAACCAACATTCATCAAACAGTGGGCAACAAATTCAAATATATAATTTACATTTGTAGCTTGTCAATTGTAATGCTCTCAGAAATCATAGAGTTACACATTTATATACAAATACACATGTAATTTGTGTGCTCTATCTTGCAAGAAATGAGAGCTTACTGATTTAACGTCAGTATGAACATACATCTACCACAATCATCACCAGAATATACTTTTCCCCCATCAAAATTTAATAATTTAATTTCCAATTATTCAAGGTTCGGTCTTGTAAAACTAAAATTCCCCGAGTGTCATTATTAGGGCTCGGATATTTAGGTGCTAAAAATCGGAAAAATATTTATTTTTTAAGAGACAAAGAAGTAAAAAAAATATAATTATAATTTAGTTTATTAATGTGAATATAAACAATGTGCAGTACTCATGAATGCAATTTATGCTATGCCTCACTGACTGCTGAAGCATTACAATACACGAGATACATCATCAGGTTGTCCATCACAAATGACCGACGATTATCGTGAAACACTTCTTCGGAAGGCGCGAAAATGCGGCAATATGTTTCTTGCCCTTGAGATCGCTGTTCAGCCTTGATTGCTTTCCCACATGGTTGGCAGAACAGAACGCTCCCATCACAAGTAAAATTATCTTTAAATTCTGCAACATATTGCTGCAGATGATAACTTGTAGGCATCGTAGAACTGCCTTACACTTCACAGTGCCAGAAATGAACTGCATGTGAGTCATACTGGTTCCAGGTAGCTGGGAGAGGGGTAAGTCATGAACATGGTGCAATATGGCTAACGACAAGGAACTCCCCGGCTTCCACAGTGAGAGGTATGGGGCGACAAGTTAAGAATAACACAGTTGCAAGCTGACATACGCTCTGCATGAAGATTAGACAGCTCACAGGTTCTTCCTCGTTGAGATAACACTGAACAAAAATGCAATATTGGCTTTCACGGCCAGTGAATTAATACTCAGCAATTCTTCTAGGTTTGTGCTGCTTGAGCTTTTAGTTCTCGCAGTCAAGTGGTGCAGTTGCACCTAATATAAAGGGAGGTGGCGCGCAGTTCGTCACTCCTGTGGGGGTCAGGGCGGGGACACCAAGAGCCCACCGATGAGCCAGCTAGGTGTCCTAGGCGAAACCCCACACAAGACACGGCACAAACGTAGAAGAATTGCTGAGTTTTAATTCACCGGCCGTGAAAGCCAATATACCATCATTTTGGAAGCCTTCATAAGGAGGTTAAGGCTGCTTGAGCTTTTAGTTCTCGCAGTCAAGAGGTGCAGTTGCACCTAATATAAAGGGAGGTGGCGCGCAGTTCGTCACTCCGGTGGGGGTCCGGGCGGGGACACCAAGAGCCCGCCGATGAGCCAGCTTGGTGTCCTAGGCGAAACCCCACACAAGACAAACCTAGAAGAATTGCTGAGTTTGAAAGATCTAGCATACTGACTTAAAATATGTAAATTTAATATTATGTCTTTTTATGTGCTAATAAGTGAAAAGCAGTAATTTATGTATTTTTAGAAAAAAATGCTTAAAATATGTATTTACATAAAAATATATTTATTTACCTAAAAATCCGACCCCTAGTCATTATAATACCCTGAGATTTCCAGGATTTAAAAATTCCCGGAGTATTCCCTGTTTTCCAGAGTAGCAGACACCCTGTAATGGAAACATGGCCTACGAGGAAATCGACGGCTCAGTTCAATCGGGGAAAATGATGTTACGATGTAGTTCGACCGCCCAACGTCATGTCCATCCATTGCAATAAGAACGTATCTGCTCCTATTACTGAAACAGCATGACAAAAACAGATAACCTAACATCGTAACTACAAAAGCAGCCAGTTGTCAGTGAAACAACAACGTAAGTGATGTCACGATGTAACAATATTGTTGCACTAGTATTGCCGGTATTGTCCGAGAGTTGCGTGACCTAACATCGTATCTGCTTACAGTCATGTGCTAGAATATATAGGCTAGTGTTCAATTTCGGTGATTCGACACCTGCTGCTAAGTGGCATCTTACCATGACGAACCAATGGTATTAATCTATAGAAAACCCAAATACTTGGCTTCTATGAATAACAAAAAGTAAGCTACAGAATTTATTGCCATTATAATCATAGCTCATCATAGCATACCTGCCAACTCTCAAAAATAGAAATCCAGAAGATCCCAAAGCGCAAAAATTTAACGCGTACATGCGTCACAAGGTCTTAAAAATAGCGAGAAAAGATTACAGGGGAAAAAATTACAACTCTTGGTGACGTGAGACTATCTAATTCATTGTGCCAGTTTCCAAAAATTCTGAAGAATATGCCTTCCTGAAAGACTGATGATATCGTTTCTTACTTGAATTCATCACGAACACACTAAATCGCACAAAAATTTGTCACACAATTGCTTGAATACCAGAACTACAGCAAGCACAGCTTAAAACTGAACTTGCCCGCTTACAAACATTCGAAGCAAAATGCAGCGATAATCTGCGAGATGTGATTATCGATAGACAGTTCTATCGACTTTGAGCGTAATGTCAAAAGCAAGGAATTAATTACAAAAGTGCAGCGATAATCTGCGAGACGGGATTATCGATAAACTTTACAGGGCGCCTACTGTAACGATGAAGTAAAAATTAGTTACTTTTTAGCTACCTTTAGTTAATTTTAGTCATCTATTAATTCAAGATATGTCTGCGGTCGGCAACCATAGAAGCTCATCGCGCGGTGAAAGAAAACAACAATGAACTGTGTTTAAAACAATGAATAAGATTCACTTATGGTGTCATAAAAATTTAGATAAAAATAAATAACGGATATTTAATATCAAATGAGTTGATTCAGCAAATATGCCGTCTTGTGTACAAGAAGTTATGATTACCAAGAAGTTGCTCTGATCTTGTCCATTTGGGGAGATTTCCTTTGTCCCCCCCACGGTAGACCACGAAGAAATATATGCGACGTTACGTGATCGTCACCGAATTGTCTTCGCAGTCAGGTATGGAGAAATATTGAGACGTTACACGATCGGCGCTGGTCTTAGTGGTTTGACGCGATTAGTAGTTTTTTAGATAGAACACGGAGAAAAAAACGCGCTTACATAATCGGTGTCACTTTTAGTCGTTCGACGAGATTTCTATTGATCTTGAGGTCGGGCACGGAAAAATATGGTAACTTATTACTGCGCAATAGGCACCGCTAGCTGTCTATTTGACAAGAATCCAGTTGCACTAGTCATCGAATGCGGAGAAATATTGCGATGTATCGCAATCGCTGCCAATCTCGGTCGTTTTACGAGATTCACGTTTTCCTCGCGGTTGCACAATGAGAACGCGATATTATGCACTCGGCACCGCATCCGGCCGTTCCACGATTGTCTGCCTGTCTATCTGTCTTGGCAGAATGGCGGAGGCGAGCTCGAGGTTGGGCATGGTTAAAATTCACGATCAGTTATGGACATGTTGTATGATCGGCGCCGTGATTCCCGCAGTCCTCGAGGACACAAGTATGCGGCCGGGCACGGGTTTTATAATTTTACGCAACTGGCGTCGATCGTGGTCCGTTTGACGAGATTCCCGCAGGCAAGTCGTGCTGTCAGCCGGCCGTCTTGAGGATGTGACTTTGGAGGGTGAACGTTCGAAGTAGGTATCGGTTATTATGAATTATTCAGAGAGGATTGCATGAATAGTCCGACAAGAGGGCACATTTTCTTTCGAAAACAAATTATACATGTTTTCGAGATAACCGGTTAGATTATATATCCAATGGAACCAAAGTTCGAAGGAAAAATAGACAACGGAGTTTCGAATTAACCACACTTTATGTCGCGAATTCACTAGACGGATAGATTTTAAAAATATAGTCTATGTATTTCGAAGCATTTTTGCGGTTAGTTTTTGAAACTGTATCATTTCGCAAGATTGCGACAATAAATTATTTCGTGTTATTTCTGGACTTCAATTTGAGATATACACATTTAGAGGCCCATATCAGAAATGAGAGGTTTCTGTTGAGTTTCGGAAGTTATCGCAAATAAACGTCTCGGAAAAAGTCAGGTTTCCGATTAATACAGAACCACTGAAGGTATCCTCAGTATCCATTTCCTTGAGGTCGTGCACGGGGAAATATAGCTTACGCAATCGGCGCCGCTTGCGTGAAACTCGCTTCATCGCATCAGCGAGCCTAGCGGCGCGGGTATAAATGATTTTAACAGACCTCGGCGAATTTTTGTTACTTCCAACTATTCAGACATAAGAATTAGCTAATTTTCGTTACCTTTATAAAATTAGCTACTTTTTCGTTATTATTCGTTACCGGTAGACACTCTTGAGTCTTATCAGTCGATTTTCAGTCTAATTTAAATATTCGCATCTCAGAATAGCAGCTATTATCGAAAATTAAAACAAATGCGATTTGGATGCAGAAAAAGGAAAAAAGCTAGGGAGTTGAAAATCCGGAAAAAAACTATGTTAATCCGGACAACCGGAAAACATCCCAAAAATCCGGAAAACTTGGCAGGTATGTCATAGGAATCATCTTATCATTCGCTTGAATACGATACGAGAAATTAAAAAGAAGATTTACGAACAGACGTCATCTTGAAGTTCATTGCACTTGGGTGATTACATCGCTAGAAATACCGTATTTACTCGAATACGACCCGCCCCCGAATAAGACCCGCACCCTGATTTTGAAGAACAAATTTTAAAATAAAAAAAATACTCAAAATTATTTACTATCTTAACTAAATAAACAGAATAGCATTTATCCAAAATAGTTTCCAACAGTTTTGAAATCGTCCTAAAATAACACACATCAAACGATTAAAAATACAAATAAAAGTACACAAACACTTCATTCATCGTCATCAGAAGTACCAACTTCGGAACTTTTATCACCATCACTTTCCCACTAAATGAAGATTAACTGGAGGGTTATCCATTTTTAAGTCCGTATTGACGCTTACAAATCGAAATAGTGAGTAAAATATTTTTTACTCACTATTCCCACTAAATGTCGTCATCACTGCCATCCATAGCATTCGAAATACTACATTTCTTGAAGCTCTTCCGTATGAGATCTCCCGAGATATGATTCCATGCCGTCAAAATCCACGAACACAGCAGCTGAACTTTCGGGCGCTGAATACGACCAGTTGGAGTCGGTGTGTGCTTATCGGCCGCCATCCGCTCCGTATACAGCTGTTTCAAGGCTGCTTTGAACGGGCGGTTCACGCAGCATAAACGTCATCCCTCTCAATCACGAATACATGACTCGTCAATATCATATTTCCTACCGGGCACGATTTCCAATAACTTCAGCTTCCCTCGCAACTTTCAATTTCTCACTCACAGTAAATGACCGCAAACGTTTCGTAGCATTCATGTTTACACTCGCATAACGTGCGTGTGACTGTATGACGCCGCGTCATGGCCGCGTGTTTACGGTAAAACAAAGTTATAGCCTGAAGACGGCTAGCACCATCCAGCGGATACTCGCAACACCCGATATCGCGCGCGGCGGGCAATTTAAATCTTTCAAATTTGGATGACTCAAATAAGACTCGCACCCCAATTTTCACGTCCGAATTTGTTTAAAAATGTGCGGGTGGTATTCGAGTATATACGGTATTATTTTGAATATCTGAAAATCACTTGGCCACCATATTAGATTGTTCTATATGTAGATCATAGAGGTATGTATCATTAGAAGATGATTATTGCTTAGGTTAATTATTAAAACGTTCACTCGATTACGACACAAAATATTAAAATATAATTTTTATACATGGGTTGGTTTTTTAGTTTTGGCATCAATGCTTCAGTGCCAACTTGCAACAATGTTGGGCGCTGCCACCTTTAACGACGGTTGCTGCCCTGCATCCCCTCCCTCAGAGCACATGATCTCTCCCGTCCTCACCAGCGCTCGTGCGCAGTCGCGCTGTTAGATGAGTAGTGTGAGACCAGCGCTCGCGAAAGACAGTCACAATGTTTTCCAAGCAGGAGCAGAGAACGTGGATAAAAATTCAGCGTGCTAGGGGTCGCAGTGCTAAACAGTGTCACCGAGGATTGCAGGAAGCGTGCAGTGCAGCTGCGTTACCGTTCAGAACGGTAGCAAGATGGGTTGCAGCCTTTCGAGATGGGCGCGAACATGTGGAGCACATGCCTCGATCTGGTCACCCACCAGTAAGTGATGACAATGTACAGATGGCGTCCGCGTTAGCAGAGGTGGATCGGAACGTAACGATTCGTCAATTACAGCTAGATACCGGACTGGCGCATTCAACTGTCCTCCACATCCCGAAGGAATTACTGAAAATGAGGAAGATTGCGTCCAAATGGGTTCCGCATGACTTAACCGACATGCACAAATGGCTGCGATATGACGCTAGTCGTATGCACTTGCAGCGTTATGAGCACGAAGGAGAGGCCTTCTTACGGCGTATCATAACCATTGACGAGACGTGGGCCAGATCTTATGAGCCACAATTAAAACGCCAATCGAACGAGTGGCGGCACCACGGAAACAAACAGTTCGACCAACCCCCACCAATGTGAAGGTAATGTTGATTATTGCCTATGATTGGGATGGCGAGATCATTCACCATACTGTTCCCCGAGGGCAAACCGTTAATGCAGCGTACTATTGTTCGTTTCTGCAAGATCGTCTCCGAGGAGCTCTGAGAAGGAAACGGCGCCACCACATGGTTACACCGCCCATCGTTTTGCATGACAATGCTAGGGCACACACATCAGGCATTGTGTCGGCATTGTTGGATCGCTGGGGCTGGGAGGTCCTCTATCAACCCCCATATTCTCCCGACATCAGTCCCTGCGACTATGATCTCATCCCGAAGATGAAGATGACAATGCGCGGGGAGCGCTTCCGTACCATTGAAGACGTTAAGCAGGCTGCCGAGCGCTCTCTTCGTACCATCAATAGATTGGGCAGTACCAACGGGATCCAATGACTTCCGCATCGCTGGGAACACGTTGTACGCAGCGGTGGGGACTACATCGAGGGCCTGTGAAACTTGGAACCATCTAAGTGAGTTATTAATCCCGTTATAATTAAGGTGCCAAAACTAAAAAAAACAACCCATGTATTTCGCACAGCCGCCATCTTGAGGTTTTTAGGGCTATTCGTTAAAATTAGATGCCAGTAGCTTCAATAATGTATAGTTATGTGCCTTACCAAGTTTCTCTGTGTTCGGATGATTAAATTGCGAGAAAATGCCATTTAATATTTTAATTTTGCTTGGCCGCCATGTTGGTTTTGTGAATAACAAGATTTCTTATGCCACATAGGTAAAGTAATAGTAATGTTCTATATCACCATACGAAATTTCAGGGTGATATCAGTATAGTTCCGGAGATATATTTCGCGCGGCCGCCATGTTGGAGTTTTATATATTATGTACGCCATAGAGTTATGCACCATTAGATGAAGATTATTGTGTAGGCTTCTTATTCAGACATTCACTTCGATCACATAATTAGGACACAAGAAATAAAAATTTATTTTAATATTTCGCACAGCCGCCATCTTGACGTTATGAAAACAATTGAACTAAATTAGATGCAGGTGGATTAGAATTTTTTATAAACAATTACCGTACCAAGCTTCACTGCGCTCGCATGGTGAAATCGCGAGAAAAGTCCATTTAAATGTTTCAACTTCACTTGGCCGCCATGTTGGTTTCGTACTTAGCAGATTTTTGAAAGTCACATATGGGAAAATCTAGGAGTGCCCTTTATCACCATACAAGAACCTTTGATTGTTGTGGAAATATAGAATGCTGGTTAAATATTTTGCATAATTTTCAGGGTAATATGATCGTAAGTAAGAATAATTCCATTAGTTAGTAACTTCATCAACAATTTCCATATTGAGGAAATCTTGCAGACACACAATCTATACAGTACTAGGCAGTTTTAGGCATTACCTACAGCCATAAGTCTCCATAGTGATTTCTGATATACATAGGAACTTTAAATTTGCTCTCCTGTAAAATTAGAAAAATGCTAGTTACGATAATTTATTATTATCATTTATTGTCATGTGTATGTTCTTGCTTGTTTGAAAGCAGGCAAGTTGCCATGTATGAGTAACTCTGTCTAATGATGTGTAACACCTAGTTCTTTCGTATTTGCTGGTGTTGTTGCTTACCTTGCAATTTGTTGTGCAAGTTTTGCCACTATTGGCTCCGCCAATACCGAAGCATGTTTGGACCCTCCCAACTGCGCGCTTTTGTGTTCTGCGAGGTCTTGTCATTTCAGAGAGCGTCTGTAGCTCTCTCTTAAGAAATGAGCTGCCATGTGAGACAGTCGAGTGTACTGAGCTCTCTGCCCGCTTATTGCGCGACTGGCCGTGAGTACAACTTGGTTTATATTAATTCAGCTAATGTGTAATAATTTGTGTTTCCGTGTTTCTCTTTTGATTTAATTTACCTTATTTTCACTATGATGCTTTGAAGTCTGTCCGTGAACCTATATCCTCTTAGGCATGCGTAGCTTCAATGTAGTGAAGCCTGTTTTGAATTCTTTACCTTTCAACCCCTTTCGTACGTTATTCTCATTGGAATCTCTAAGGATTGAGGGTATTGCTATTCTTCGTTTTGGCTTATATCTAAACCTTTTTTGGTGCTTCGGCAGCTCATTTTTGGGCCCTCGTTTGAGGCAATCTTGCGGTTTGCTTGGGTCACAACTGGGCTTTGTTTGAGTGTGTGAACTGCGATCGTGGGATTACCGGACCTGTGTCTACGTTTCTTACTGTACAAGTTCCTTAGGTTTGAATATCTGTGTTCATTTCTTTTCTTTTTAATGTAATGTCATTTATTTTCATCTCCTTTTGTTTTCCGATAATTTTCGCTTTCCCTGCTCAGGCCTTCACTGTGTTGCATAATCAGATGTCCCCCATCGTTCCTTTTTCTCCCCTTGCTATCCAGGCTCCTCCTCTCTGCCCCCTAACCCCTTCTCCCGCGATTTCATAACATCATTTAAAACTTGAGTCTGTTTTTATTGTTTTATGATGGGAGTTCTCATGTAGCAGCTTTCGAGGGTGGACGTTCCTTTTAACATATCTGAAAGTCTCACTGAAGTTTCCTATTTATGTTTGAATTTTAATATATTTGTGTTGTGTTTTCGGTTCATTGTGCGTTTGTTAACATTTCTTTAAGTTACTAGTTTTGTCTTGGTTGATTTCCTAGTTGTTTATAGTGTCATTAAAGTTCACTGTATACTTTGTTTTAAGATCATTTGTAGCTTCGTGTAAAAGTCTTTATGATTTTATTTTGAATACATTATATAAGTTGGAATTGTTTGTCCTTGCCAGTTATAAGATTTAAGTTCCTCCCTTTACCTACTTCAATTTCGTTTGGTCTTGGCTTCGTATTCCCACGGAGCTACGACCCACACAACCTCTGGGTTTTCTTTCAATTAATTCTCATAATGTTGTAATTTTGATTTTGCATATTGCAATTTAAGCTTTCTATTTCCATGTTAAGGGAATCGTATTTTGTTCGATTTGCAAACCTTGGGCACAGCGGTAAGTCGAACGAGATATCCATTCCCCACTTTATTCGATATTTTTGACTTCCACTGCTACTCTAGACGCATATTATTATTATATTATTTGATCATTACCGGTGCAGTATTGAACTGAGCCGTCGAAATGAGGATATCCGGAGTAACTTAAGAAGATGGGGAGGAGAACATCTTCGAAGTATTCTAAATTCTATGATCGTATAAACACTATGGAAGATATCACATCCAACGGAATCAACTGGGATGAAGTCTTGATACATGAATAGACTAAAATGGACAGGGCTCATAAATCACACCGTGGAAACTTGATGATGATAATAATATCACAACTTACAATGAGATAAAATTCTACGCTGAGCAATCATCAAGAAAACAAAAAGACGACGGGAGTTGAAGTTCAAGACATGCAGACGGCAGTCCAGGATCGAACGAGGACAGAGGAATGGGAGATGATGTTCTTCGAGTTATGGAGTACCATCTATTCTGGAGCTGAAAGATCTACCATCAGTTACGGACCTGTTAGGCGAATGCTCATATTGGAACCCATGGAAGCTGGAGGACGAAATGGTATGGTAGAAGAAACCACCTCTATTAGGACAACTTCTAGACATCTCTATGCTCCTCCAGGTAGAAAAGAACACCATCAGTAGTTTCATTTGTTAGTTTGTTAAGTTTTGAAAACATTCCAAAGAACCAGTTTTGACGATTTAGCTTTCATAGGGTTAGTACTGCTGTTCTGACTCAGTGAGGAATGCAATGGAAAACTACCTCACTCCTCTTCTTGCCTAGTACTCATCAATATAGTGCTGCCTTGGGGTTTTGTGGGTATCTACCCACATAATCTAACGGCGGTGCTTATTGAGGATCCAACCAGCCTTCGGGCTGACTACCTAAGAGACAGACGGCTTAGTAATTTTTCAGACTGTATTACTGGTATTTTAGATATTTTTGGATAGTAATTGGAGTTTAGATATTTCTTTGATTTCATTTTTGATCCTAGGAGGTTGTCAACCGAATTTTAGATATTATTAGATTTTTAAATTAGGCGTCGTGGAGATTTTAAGACAATAGAGATCTTTCATCGTGATAGTTCTATATCTAGGGAAAATTAGGCTTCGATGACCTATTTACATTGATGCAACAATAATAAGATGTTAGACGAATTCTTGTTGGTAAAAAGACAACATATTTGGAATTCAGCTTCCTTAGTTGGTGCATAAAATGCCATCACATAACAGTTTCCATAATGAAACAAGTAGTTCCGTGAAGAACTAAACTTTTCCTAAAATTCAGGAGTCAAGATATTCTATTCACCTATTTGGAATATTACCATAATCTATGGAAAGTTTGGCAATACAAGCGTTGATATTTGGATCAAATAATTACAGCTGTATTTTGAGTGTTGGTGTGCATGTTTCGAATTGTTTTCTGGCATGGATTCTGATATATGTATAGTCTAGGGCCTAAACGTCCAATGATCCTTTACTTGGAAGGCTTTATTAAACAAACAATGTGCACAATTATATCTCTCGAGGTATATATGCAAAATATGTTACAAAGTTGCATTACATACTACTGAAATTTGAACCAATAAGTTTGTTGTCACCCCTTCTCTTTATTGTGGTTATGGACGAGGTAATGACACGGATAGCAGGAAAGATAGGAGAAGATAAGATGAAAGCAATGGTGTTTGCAGATGATCTCATGGTCTGGGGAAACAAGGAGGAGGAAATTAAGGAGCAACTGAAGGCTTGGGAAGAAACAGTGGGAGAGTACGGATGGAAGTTCAACATCAGTAAATGTGAGATCCTGTTAACGACCAGGAAAAAGGACAGACCAATGAGTGGGATAACACTTGGAGGTGGACAGCTGAAGAAGGTGGAAAGTCTCAAGTACTTGGGAAGTATAGTGGAGGAAAATGGGAGAAATGACAAAAGAGATTACGGAACGTGGTCGACAGGCAGAAGCATTTCTGAGAAGCATTAGGAGCTTAGTGTGGAATAAAGATGTCCCACAAAAAAGCAAGGAAGTGTTATATAGAAGCTACAATATCCCGATACTGACCTATGCTTCAGAAACGTGGACAATGAAGAAAAGAGACATAAGCAGAATACAGGTAGGTGAAATGAAGTTCCTGCCAAGTAGGATCGGAATAACAAGAAGAGACAGGGTGAGGAATGAAAAGGTCAGGGAAATGGTGAAAGAGGAGCCCTTGCAAGGTAGGATTGAGACATCAAGACTGAGGTGGTATGGACACTTAAAGAGAATGGATGAGAAGAAGATTCCCAAGAGGATACATGAGATGCAGTTGCAGACGAAACGACCAAGGGGAAGACCAAGAGATAGATGGCTGAAAGGAGTGGAGGAATGTGTCAAGAAGAGAGACGAGGACTGGACCAGAGTGACAGCGGAGAGGTGGTGGGAGGAAAGAACTAAGTGGCGAGGCTTATGTTCCAAACAGACCCAGCCTGGGGCTGGAAACTGTACAAGATGATGATGATGATGATGAAGTTTGTTTGGAGTTATGTTGGTAACAATATTATTATGTATTTAATATGTGTTCATAATGAATGTGATGAGCAGTGTTTAAATTGCTTACATGGAAAGATTCTAAGATATCGAATCAAGAAAATAAAAAATAAATCCAGGAATAATAAACTTGAAATGGCCTTCCAGCTAACAAAAGTTACATACAACAATAAATGCCTTTTCATGTGGGTCCTTAATAGAACATCTCTTTCTTTATCGTTTAGGCCTACTTAGGACCACGGGGCTCGTATCTACTCTTCGGTAAAGTTGTTGCTTTCTTATGTTTCCAATAGTCTCTCATTTTCTGACTATGAGTCAGTCTTCTTTCTTCTGTCCACTTAGCTCCTGTAGTCTTCTTACTTGTAAGGGACGTTGGGAAAACACCCTGCCGGATGACCTGACGGAACATCAGACGGTCACAAGTTTGTTCCAGTGGAATATCTAGTTGTTCTATATCTGACTTAACTGATGCAATCCATTTGTTCTTAGAAGCCTTGCCTCTTGCTGTTACTGTGAATATCCTGTTGGTGAGTCTTTCAGAATCCAGACGTGCAAAGTGTCAATAAAAGGTCATTATGATGGATTCTGTAAATGTCTCCTTCCTCTCTAATTGGACCTAATATCCTCAGGATCTTCCTCTCTTTTAACTCCAGTTTTCTGATTGGACCCTTTCTGGTCATTAAGGCACTCAGAAGCATACAGAACAGATGGCTTGACGATGGAGTTATAGTGTCTGAGTTTGAGGTTCTTGGAGAGGCACTTAGATGAATACATACTACGACAGGAATGATAAGCCCTTTCAAACTTGGTACATCTGGCATCTATGGCTAGGTTCTCGCTCTGATTCGCAGAAATCCATTCTCCCAAATACTTAACTGCAGGTATCTTTTGTATGGTAGTGTCTGTGAGAGGAATATTAGAAGAGGTCTCTTTGATATTGGTCATAAATTCAGTCTTCTGGATGTTGATCTTCAAACCTGTCTTAACCGCTACACTATAAAGACTAAGTTTTAGGTAGCCTCCTCTATATTATTTGCCAGTAGAATGACATCATCAACAAAGGCTAGGCAAGGGACGGAGAGGTGTTCTCTCTTGTAACCAAGCTTCAGTCCAGCTCCCAGTGGTAGCATCATTCTCCATTCCCTAATGATCTTTTCCAGTACACAGTTGAGGAGAATACAGGAGAGACCATCATCCTGTCTAACTCCTGTTCTGATATGTATAAAAATTAAAGCTTGTCTGTTTTTTTTTTCTTCTGAATTTCCACGGAATTTGCGTTATTTGCGCGTTTTCGACTGTTTTAAGACGGGTGCACGCAAAAATAATATTTTTGTCTGTCTGTGGAAAACGTTGAGTCCTTATAACTTGAGAACGGCTGGGTGGATCAACGTAAAATTTGATACAGATATCCATCAGAGGCACGACACCAATCATTGATGTAACTCTCCACCGTACCTCTCATAAAAAGGGGCCTACCCCCTTAAAATACATGCTGAAATAGCCATAGAAGGAGCTTATTTTCAGCCCCTCAAAGTGAGAAACAAAACTCATACCACATTTTAAGGCTCTAAAACCAACAGTTTTTGAGATATTCCCAGAAAACAGAGAGTACAGAAGGCGTCACAACCTCGAATTATACAAGCACGTGGAGAAGATCAGTGAGACGATTCGAAAAAGAAGGATTGCCTTTTATAGCCACGTGACACGAATGAGCCCAGGCAGGATATCAAAACGGATATTGACGTATTTTCAAGCTAAGAAAACCAAAGGGGCATGGTTCACGGAAGTTGAGAAAGATCTACTTGAAATGGAAATTTCCCCTAAAGTGTTCCACTTCAGGAAAAACTACGTACACACAAAGGTTTTCAGGAAAAGCCGAAGCTAAAGACAGGGAAGGCATGGTCCCAAGAGAGAAACGAACAACACCGGAGACGAATGCGAAAAAAATTGGGCGGTAGTTAGAGCTCGGAAGAAGAGACAGTTGAACTGATGTGGTCCCTTGTTGGCCAAATCGAAGAAAGAAGAAGAAGAAACTAATGAAAGAATACAATCCGGAAACCATGGCAACAGAGGACCATCTATTTCTGTAAGACGCAATGCAATTCCATTTATTACATTATTGTGAAGTTTGCAAACGTCTATAAGGTTATCACGGAACCAAGTTAAGCTGTAAAATTCATCAATAAGTATAATGCGCTTAAAGGGGTCAAGGGGGTACACTAGAATCTTTTCAAGCCATTTTCACGTGCGGGTGTGGTACGGAAGGTCTTTTATAAAGCTATCCCTATATTGTATTCATTATTATCATTATTATTATATTATGGCATACAACGGCGAGACAAAGCTGATTTCTTGCCCCTCGGTGGCAGAAACAAAACTCGAGGGTTCCCAAAAACTATGTTTTAAGGCTCTAGAACCAACAGTTTCTGAGATATTCCCAGAAAACAAATTTAATTTAATAAACTAATGAAGGAATGCAAGCCGGTAACCATGACAACCGGTTCTCAAGAGAAGACATCCAACTTTCCATCTATTTCTGTAAGAAGCAATGCCACTCCACTTATTACATTTCTGTGAAAGTTTGCAAATGGCTATAAGGCACTGGTCTCTATACATGGATGGCTGGTAGCTAAGGCAGCAGTAAGCCGAATAGACGCTGACAGGTATAGCAAGATGCCAGCGAGCGCATGGTGCAATATTGCTTGTAGACCACATGGTCCGTGGAGCGCTCTTGCCTTGTTCAGTGATGCCAGGCCTCTTGATTGTAGATAGAATGACCACTAGTGGGTTGGTTTTGGTAGTTTGAAGTAAGTTAAAGACCTGTAGTAGGTTGTCATTATTTAAGTAATATTATACATAAGAATAGTGGAAATAAGCCTCAATTGCTCCAGGGAGGAATGAAATTGGTTTCTTAAGTAGTTTGTAGATGGATTTAGCAGTTAAATATGCATGTAGGAAATAGAGCGCTGTGATTGGTTGGGAGGGCGAATCCGGCTCTGTGATTGGTTACTGGTAGTTTGATGTTATACATGTATTTATACTGGCAGTAAATATTTTGTGTTTCTTGTAGTTGTAAAATGGGCTGAATTTGGTTATTTAAAGCATAAAATCTTAGTTTTATATACCAGTTTGGTGACCCATCATCCCAGGCAAGCCGGTAATACCTTTACTTCTCAGGCAGATAGGTCACTTAGCCGTAATTTGGAAGTTATTGTGAAGTTAAGTATACATATGCGGTGGTGCTGAACCAGACGTGATCGGCTAGGCTATTGTGTTTCTAAATTTGATCCAATTTCAGGGTTTTTCGGTTCTGAGTGTGAATAGTTCGCTTAATAGTTGTAAAACTGTGGGGAGAGTATATTTTGAGTAGGGTTTTAGTTGTGAAGTTTTATGTGGAGCTGAGGAGTGAAATTGGTTATCTCAAAGATTCCCCCCCCCCCACTAAAATTTCCCAGGGGGGATCCTTGCATTATAAAATAATGAGGAAAATGTAGAACACATATATTACTGAAATTAATGTTTTTTATTGTGCATATTTTGATAAAAACATCAGCAATAATACAAATAATATAGAAATGATAGGGAATAACTTACTAATATTTATCATTCTTGTTTTAACAACAGAATTCCAAACAAAAATATTTACAATTTACATATTTTCTGGAGGAGAAGGAAATTTACTCACAGGAAAAAGGAGAATTATATACCCCCCCCCACCGGGAACTACCTGAAATAAACAGTAGTAATTAAGCCCTGTAATCCTTCTCCCCCCATGATTTCTTTCTGATTTCGCACCCTGATAATTATATACATTTATTTTTGTGTAATTTTTACTGTGGTAATTAAGCTGCTGGTTATGTGATATCTTGACAAGTTCGGAATATTTGCTGGTTTCATAAATGTGTACATTTGCTTTAATGATATTTTCATTTTATAAATTAAAATGCATGTTATTTCATGGTAACAGGAATTCATTACCAAGCACCAATTACGATATGTCGAATCTAGGCCTGTATAGTGAGCTACGTTTATAGGTACATCATTTGAAGAATGCATAATTTCGTGGCATATATTTATGCAATTTACAAGACCAGTGGGACTGCAGTGGACATACAGACTTCACAGGAGTGTGTGGAGAGAGAAGAAAGTACCTGAAGACTGGAAAAAGGGAATACTATTGCCAATATTCATGAAAGGAGACAGGAAGATGTGGGGTAACTACTGAGAAATCACCATCATCTCGCATGTTGCCCAAGTAATGGAAAGAATCCTAGAAAAAAGAATTAGAGTAAAGGTGGAAAGACAAATAGAAGAGGAGCAGTTTGGATTTAGAGGGGGCA
Source organism: Meconema thalassinum (assembly GCA_946902985.2). Classification (NCBI taxonomy): domain Eukaryota; kingdom Metazoa; phylum Arthropoda; class Insecta; order Orthoptera; family Tettigoniidae; genus Meconema; species Meconema thalassinum. Next base: position 413,129,397 of record OX336393.1, read on the forward strand.
GGTCAACAGTGGAACCCATTTTCATTCTGAGACAGAACATTGAAAAGAGTTGGGAATATGGGAATGATATGGTAATGACTTTTATTAATCTAGAAAAGGCCTATGATAGCACCCCTAGAACAAAAGTTTGGGAAAGTTTAACAAATAGGGGGATAGGCAAGGATCTGAGAGACATGATAAAAGGAATGTGCATGGAGTGCTACAGTAGTGTGAAGACTAGAGTTGGGACATCGGAATGGTTTAAAATTGACACTGGACTAAAGCAAGGAAGTGTGTTGTCACCATTATTGTTCGTAATGGTGATGGATGACATCATGAAGGCAGTAATGAAAGAGTATAGTGGGGCAAAGATGAGATGGAGGTACAAGAACAGTTAGACGTAATAAATGAAAAGATTGAGCAATGGGGATTGAAGATAAATGTGGGGAAGAATAAAACAGTGGTAAAGAGTAGAGATAAGAAAGAAGGAAAAGGAGTAATCAAATTAGGAGATAAGGAATTGGAAGTAGTGAAACACTTCAAATACTTGGGAAGTGAACTGACTGAAAATGGAAGACTAGATTTGGAAATTAGCAGCAGAATACAACTCGGGAGTGCTTTCTACCAACAGGTACGGGGGCTAGTATGGAACAAGGATGTACCAATTAAGGCTAAAAAAGTTATGTACGAAGCATATTATGCTCCTATAATGACATATGCAGCAGAAACTTGGACAATGACTAAGAGGGATGAGAGCAGAGTACAAACAGCTGAGATGAGATTCCTGAGAAGTATGGTCCAGAAAACGAGGGACAGAGTGAGAAATGAAGATATACGGAATGAACTGGGAGTCATCATCATCATCATCATTTTCCCTTATCCAGCTCCTGCCGGGTCGGGGTATTTATGGCACTTCTCCACTTTCCTCTTTCCTTCCACCATTCTTCTTCCACGATCTTGTCCCAGTCCAGATTTCTTTTTCTTACGCTGTTCTTCACTGAATCAATCCACCTTGTTCTAGGTCTTTCTCTTGATCTCTTACCCTTGCACTTTGCCTCCAGAATCTGTCTTGGTATTCTATTTTCCTCCATCCTCTTTACATGTCCAAACCACCTTAGTTTATTCTTCTCAATTCTCTCATTTAGTTTTCCCATCCCAACTTCCTTCCTCACTCTGTCTTTCCTATCATACTTCTTAGGAATTTCATTTCACTGGCTTGGATTCTACTCTCTTGCCTGCTTGTCAGGGTCCAAGTCTCAGCTGCATAAGTTAATATGGGAACATAGTACACTTTATACATTACCTCCTTGCTTTTCCTTGGTACTTCCTTATCCCAAACAAGTTTTCTTACACTTTGATAGAATGCATTGCTCTGCTGTACCCTCCTGCCAATCTCCATGTCCAACCTACCAGTTTGCATCAATTCACTTCCTAGGTATTTGAACGTGTCCACAATTTCCAAACTCTGACTTCCAATTTTCACAGTGCCCTTTCCTTGTCTTTCCCCTCTTGTCATCACCATGGTCTTGCTTTTCTCTTTACTGATTTTCAGGCCGTACTTCTGAATATTTTCGTTCAGTGCATCTAGTTGTTTTTGCACTTCTTCGGTGTTCCTTCCCCAGACCACAATATCATCTGCAAATAACAGTAACTTCATTTCTTTATGTCCATATGCTTCCTTTGTTTCCTTTACAATTTCATCCATCACCATTATGAACAAGAGAGGTGACAGCACACTCCCCTGTCTTAGTCCAGTCTTGTTCCTAAACCAATCTGTCTTTCCAACTGGGGTCAGTACCCTGCTAACACAGTTGTTGTACATTGCTTGCACTATTTCCAACATTTCTCTTCCCAGTACAGAAACTAAATCACAAACTGGAGCAAAACAGATTGAGATAGTTTGGACATGTCAAAAGGATGAATGAAGTAAGGCTACCAAGACGAGCACTGGAACGACGGATGACAGGGAAGAGAGGACGAGGATGATCAAGAATGCGTTGGATGGACTCGGTGGAGAATAGTATTAGAAAACGGAACCTGGATTGGAACACTGTGTCAGAAGAGGAAGGGTGGAACGACAGAACAAAGTGGAGAGGAACCATATTAGCCCCCACCCAGTGTCAACTGGAAAAGGGGGAAGATGATGATAAGAATGTTTCCAGAAATTGTTTTTCACTCGTTACTCTGTTACTGATCGCTAATTGCGTGTACCCAGCATCTAAGTTGATATTTGTCAGCAGTTATTATACATTCATTTTTATTGCTATTTCGGAGATTTACTGACCTCGGAATGACGTGTCGGTGATCCCAATGACCTTATGCTACGAGTGACCATATCTCTATATTTTTATTTGTTCCAAAGCATCATTAATTACGATTTAAAATTGACTAGATTATCATTGCTTCCCCAGAAGGAGAGGTCGAGAATGGGTACGCCAACATGGCGGACAGCGCGCTCAACCTGGCGTACTTTCTCGTGCAGCGGAGAACTGCCATCATCGATCCATGTATAGAGATCAGTGCTATAAGGTTTTCACGGAACCAACCTAGACTGTAAAATTCATCAATGCGCTTAAGGGGGTACCCTAGAATTTTTTCACGTTATTTACACATGTGATGTCGTACAGAATTATATCTCCAAACAGCAACATTATTTTCAAAAATTCCTGAATTGAAATAGTATTTATTTTCGTCTATTGGGAATTTGGGCCATCGGAGGCTAAAACAACCTGAATATTCCTGCACCACAAGCCTTTTTATCACATTCAAACTTTAATTTTCTTTTTTCGACAAACGGGTTAATCGTAAGGATGATTTTGTTTGATACTGTGTGGTTGATATATCCATATTTGGACATCTGGGTGATATGTTGTAAGTTGGTTGCTCAGTTTAGAGGCTGCGACAACGTAGTCACGTAGCCTCGTGTACTTTGAGTGTGTGTAATATCTGTCTGATAACCGGTGTTAATTGCGATGGCTGTATTAGTGTGTGTTATCTGTAATTCAAGTAAGGACTGCAGACGATCAATTTCAAGTAGGTCCTACTTTTGCTAACAAATGCTACTGTCAACGACACCTAGCTGTGACTAGCCACCGCAACCGGCACCGAACTTTGGAACTAATACAGCGTTAATGAAATCTCACCTACAAATTTAGCTTCACACAATTGTAGTTAGTGGACGGTTCTCTTACATGGGACCACCGGCTTTACTTCCTGTCCGAAGGAAGGCATACTGAGGGATTTTTGGCCATTCTGTGTATCTTTATGTACGCCTGTAACTAGTGTTCGAATGTTTGGAGCATCGTAAAATTAAGTATCCAAGAGAGTCAATACACCAATCATTTATAAAACTCTTCAGTGTACTTCTCATAGAAGAGTTGGTATAGGAAAAAACTTTTCAAAATGCACGCTAAAATAGGCGAAATATAATTATCATCCAGAAAACCCACACTGTTGATGAAGATCAGCTCCTCACAAGCGGTAGAATACCAGCATTCGAACTATTAGGAGCAACATATCGAGTTGAGACACATGTGCGTAACACTGTGGAGAATGCCTGCTTATGTACTACAAGCACTGCAAATAATATCCATGAAGTTGTTGTTAAAGTTGGAGACCTATGAAAGTTTTCAAGCTCCCAGCTATACAGTGGCCAACAGTGGTCTAACAGGCCTGTAACGTGTAAAATAAATAATAAATAAAAAATAAACAACACTAGCAAAACAGAAATACAGTACGTGATGTACCCGATACCTAGTTGAGGCTATCGGCTACGCCAGCTGACATTGAGCCGTAGTTGAGATTTATGGGAAGAGTTGTAAAGATAGCGCTCAAATCGAGCAGAGAGGAATGTTAGGAAATGACGTAGAGGGCCTAGGATCAAGAAGGCACTGCCAGTCAAACAGATGGAATTATGGGAGGAATATTAAAGTTTTATTAAGATCTTTATGGAACAGTATATTTAATCATCTCAGAAGAGAAGAAATAACAAGCATTATATATGATAATAACTTGAAGAAAGACAGATAATCCCTTAAGTTATTGTATGACTTAATAGCCGAGATAATGGGAGTCGAGATTATATTTGTGACGCATGAACACAGTAGGTGGGGCATGCATCACGTGACTGCGCCAGGTACGAGCTTCTTAACGTAGTCCAGACACATCAGTTGAGTTCAGCCAGCGAGCTGAGAAGTACACATGAGCAGAGCGTACGGCGAAACTGAACGGTGCTCAGCACTTGTTACGTAAAGCGAAGGCGACAGTATTACTTAACCAAGCAGAGAGCAGGAAGTAGGTCAGTGAGCCAAGGCGAACAATGCAGGGCAGACGGCGAGAAGACCGGTTCCAAGACAGGCTGTACGGGCCGTGTACGGAGGAGAAAAGCCGGGGTTCAGAACAGCATTGTAATACGAGTTTGAGAACTTTATTTCGAGCTGCCTTTTATAACGCAGAACAGTATAGCAAAGCGGCATGGCGAGGCCGGCTTTAAGCGTAGATCATTCTGGAACAGTGCAGTAGGTCCGAGCGGGCTAGTTCCGACTTTTATACGCAGGCAACATTAAAGAAGCTAAACTTCATTTCAACATTCAGTTACAACATTGAGTTGGGACTTATATTCAGTAATAGAATTGTGCAGGCAGATAATTACAATATACTGCAATTATGAACTTAGATATTCAAATTACATTACGACTATGCATTTCATAACGGAATATGTAGAGCGACCATGGGGTCCAAACAACATTAACGCTTTTAAGCAAACGAAATGTTACAATTAAATGCACTTATGAACATTGGCAGGTGCATTAATAGAATTCTTTTTCCTGAATTATCATAAAATACCGAGTACGAACACAGCTACAGGGTGTTTCAAAAACGTATACACTCTCATAAATAAAATTTATTTTCTACAAGTGAGACTTAACCTCTGTGGAGATTGAACCTTTAACAAGCGAACCGAACATTATATGGGACAGTGGCGTAACATAGAAGGAGAATATGGGGTACGCTGCTTTTATGAACTTTTACGTAAGGATTTGGACAGTATCCATTATGGATAACATGCAGTTCATCATGTCGGAGTAAACGAAGACAGAGACGCGATGGCACCACGGAGCGATGGATTCGATTCCTGAAGAAGAAGAGGTCTAACAGCTGATTCACTTGGGATATGAAGGCGATCGTTTTAGCGTGGGTGAAACGATATTCACGTCGATCTTTCGAGAAATTTATTACACACAAGAATAATCGACAATCTTTGAAATATAATGACAGCTGATATGAGAAGGTACTGTAAGAGTTATGACTTTCTAATATGATATTTTCATGAGCACTGGGCATACATGTATATATTTTTCTAGTAGGAGTTCTACGTTTATTGAGACATGGCTTAAACATTATTTGCTCCAAGTTTTGCTAGAATATGGCGTTACCATATGATATGGCAGGCACCATTATACGAAATTCTCACCATTGGTTGGCTTTATTAAGCAGATGTTTGGTCTTTTAGACATTTTCCAGTAAGGATAGTTTTTCTTGGACAGTTATTTTTTTTTTGTGACGAGTATTTCGAACTCGTGATCTGCAATTGGATTATTTAAATTACTTCGTCAGTTCATTGCATACTAGCGAGTGTGTATTATTCATCAGTAGGAATTTTTTTCCATTGGATTGTTTGGAGATATTAAGATGTTATTCACTCAAGTGAATGAATATCGCTTTTATGTGTCAACTAGAGACTTGTTGATTCCAATCTGGTACATTCATTCATGAGACGACGAGATGGGGCCTTTCGTATTTATACGATTGCGTGGTGGTACACATCTTTACCCATCGTTCAGGGCATTATCATGTTAGACGACGGGGCGAGGCCTTTCGTATTTATACGATTGTGTGGTGGATACTCATCTTACTCGCCATTGAGGGACTCATTTTTATCATCCGAGTGTACTTGAGATTGTAAGAGGATCAAACAAGGAACTACTAGTCACATATCAGTCGAATTTTGTTAAATAAATTAAAAATAAATGTCAGCAGGGTTACATTTTGTAATTCTTGTTTGCCAATCCAATATTTTGTTGCTATACTCTTTTGAGAGTACTTTCAATTTAACAGCTGATACAGTTGATGCTTTTGATAATTTTTATGATTGAATTTGATACCTTTGAGAAGGATTTAAAGTAATTGAATCTTGTAAGATGAATCAGTAATGGTCAGATTTATTTTAAGGCAGATCAGTATTGCATATTTCGATGTGAGAGATTATAGCACATTGGTGTTTTTCTGTGAAGTGAATTATGAGAATTTTAAGAGAATTTATGCTATTTGAAAGCAGATTTTGAATTTGATTTCGATTAAGAAGGTAATATTTTTCCTAATTGTTTAAGAAGTTGTCTAGATGTGATCAGATTAATTACAGTTATTGGAGATTGTGTGCGTTGATAATTTGAAGCCAGTTATGTATTTTTGTAGATCATGCAACGTGATTAAGTGAAGTTTGTGATAGGCATTTTGTGGAAGTTGCCAAGTGGAAGTTGCAATATTGCTAATGTATTTTGAAGCAGACATGAGGTTGTCTAACCCAGTCTAGCATTATTTTTGAGATTCATGCTGTGCGCTGAATATTTATGGAGTTTTGTGGAATAATTGTGGTATTCAAATGTGATATTTGATAAAGTGAAAATATATAATGTAGTTGTGGATGGTGAGATCCAACATGAATTTGTGAAGGCAATAATATTTTTTGGCATGATAATTAAATACGAGATATAACTTGGAAGTGATAAAACTGTAAGACAACGTTCTATAAACCATATTAAACAATTTGTTAGGAAATTAAACAAATAAATAATGTTGATAATACAAGATTTTCTGATAATAATAATTAATGAAATAATAATCTGAAATTTAAGCATATTAATGATCTGACCTAATGAAATAAAAATCAGAATGACTAGATGAAATAATAAAAATCTAAATAACCAGATGAATAAAATTTAAATAAGTTGATAAATTAAATTTTGGAATAAATCAATGAATTAAATAAATGGATGAATTAGAGATTGAATAAATGAGCTGATTTAAAGAAATTAATAGATGATTAAATAGATGATGAATAACTGAATTAGAAGGTGATAATTAACTAAAGAAGCTGATGATTAATAAATTTAAATGAATTTAAATAAATTTATTTGAGAGATATAATTTGAATGATTTGAAGAATTGCAACTTGAATTGATGAATTAAACGATTTAATTTTGATGATGATGATGATTATAACCAATGAATAGTGGATTTTCTGTGATTCAAAAACCAGCAATGATTAATGACAGTGTAAATAGTGTAAATTACTTATTCGATGTTTAGGAGCATTTTACTAACATATTCAGCATTTGAATAATGCCATGCAAGCCATAAATTATGTGATATTTAAAATATGTGATTATAATATGTGTGTTTAGACAGATTAATAATATTTTTTACATCCACATTCATGATGTTAATTTAAAGATAAATTAGGTCTCAGTTAACACGAATGTCAGTGACGCAAAGACATAGTGCTACGGTGATCCTGAGAACCCAAGAGAACTTTAGGAATTTTTCCTATTTTATGTGGATTAAATACACTTTGAGTAGAATGGAGATGGTTCGATTTTCTGGACAATGACAATTTAACGTTGGCATTCGACCATGCTCTTAGGTAGGATGAGTGTTTAATATGTCTGTCTGACTATCAAAGTTGAATAAATTTGTTTTTATCTTAGTTGTGATCTGATGATGGTGTGATTTTCCTTTTTCTTTCCTTGTCTTAATTAAGGCTTAACCAGGAAGGATGTGGTTTGCTAGGGATTCAGTTGATGGCGCCCATTGATATTTGTATTTTTTTTAAAATTAAATTTAAACCCGTAACGACCCTGGAGATACTTTATCTTGTGTTACCCTCTGCTTTTGAGATATTTCAACTGAATTTCCGACACATTCCTTATTTGACTAGAGGTTCATTTAACTCCGCTCTGTCCTGGAAATCCAGGAATGCGATGTAATAGCAGATGGGTCATCGCATCCCCAGGACGAACGGGTACAGAGAGAAAGGGAGAATTGGCTTTACCCATCTGTGGGGCTACGATTTTGTTTATTCTATGGAATCACATCAGATTTAGATTACAGAGAGATTGATCTCAATTTCATTTAATGGTGTTATAAAATTTATTAAACTTAGTCAGGCAATATACTTGTATGCCCATTCCAGTGATCATGTTAATCATATTAGTGTTATATCATGTTTAGTTATAAGTCATTTTTCTTATACCCAAGTGAATGCAGGAATTGATACATTGTGATGTGTTGTTGTCTAACGTCTCTGAATAAAACGTTTATTGAAAGATATAATTATGTTACCGGAAGATTTAGCTAAGGTGTTAGGAGAGTTACAGAATGGCATGTCTAGTATTGCAGTAACTATTTCTAAAATGGAAACAGAAGTTAAAGAGCAGATAAATAATTCAGAAGCTAGGTTAGAAGCTAGATGTAAAGAAAATGTGCAATTATTACAGACTAGTAATGAAGAGAATTTGAGATCATTACAGGCTAGTAATGAAGACAATCTGAAAGATAATTTAAAGTCATTAGAGACTAGGTTACAGTCAAATAGTAAAGATGAGTTGATGTCATTGCAGACTAGTAACGAAAATAATTTGAGATTATTGGAAGATAGATTACAGTCAAATAGTAGAGATGAATTGAAGTCATTAGAGACCAGATTGCAGTCCAGTAGTAGGGATGAATTAAAATCATTCACAGGCTAGCAATGAAGAAAATTTAAAGTCATTAGAAACCAGATTACAATCCAGTACTGAAAGCAATTTGAAAGCTAATGAAGAAAACTTGAAAGATAGTTTTAAATTATTAGAAACTAGATTACAAGCTCGTAGTGAAGAAAATAACACAGAGTTGAAAAACAATTTAACTAGTTTGGAGAATAGATTAACGTTAAAGAATGATGAAATATTCAAGGCTTTACAATTAGATATAAAAGCAGTAGAAAGGAAAGGAGAGGAAAATGTGCAAATATTAAAAAGAAATATTATTGATTTAGAAATTAGAGAAGAAGAAAATATTTTTAATTTGAGAACAGATGTTATGTCTATTCAGAAAGATATAAAATCCGATGTATCGAAGTTAAGATTCGACATTAATGGTTTAGTGGCAGATGTAGGCAAAATACAAGAGTGGTCTACCGAAGTATCTTTCGAATCTAAAATCAAAGGTCTAGAAATGAATCTAGGTAATGAAATCAAAGGTTTAAAGTCAGTAATTGGGACCGTTAAAGATGAAGTCTTAGGAGAGGTTAATTCTAACTTGAAATCCTTAGAAAACCAATTGCAGATAGACATTAGGAAAATTGATGATGATATAGAGCAGAAAGTTAATGAAAACTTAGCTTTATTCAAAAATAGATTCGGTGCAATAGTGGAAGAACGGTATAGTGAGGTCGATGCCGAGGCAAAAGAAAAACGTGCAGGGTTGGATGAGAAATTAATCGAAGGTATGGCGAACTTGGAAGCGAGATTTACTGAGAATAAGGAAGCGATGAAGGTAGATTCAACTCAATTTAGGACAGATGTTGATCAGTTAAAGGAACAAGTCGCGTCAGTAAAGACTACATGCGAAGATAAGATAGACAAATTGAAGAACGATTTAGAAGAGAGTAATAGAACGCAGAATGTTACGTCGTTAGATAATTTGGAAACTCAGGTCAAGACCGTAGAAAAACGAACAGAAGATAGGATGACTAAACTAGAATCTATAATAAATAGTTTCACAAGTCAAAATGTTACAACGGGGGAGGTATCTATGAATCAGACACCGATAGACCGCAGTATGAACAGTCAAGAGGTTAGCGTGGGAGAAGACCGTCAAACGCAACAGAATGTAACATTCGAAAGGGCTAGTTCAACCCCTCAAGATAATCCGAATTCGAATAGGAGTACGTTTGGTACGAGTGAACGATACTCAGGTCCAGTGACCATCATCAGAAATCTGGATGATAAGCCAAGGAAGTTTTCAGGAAACACAGGAGTCACACCAGTCGAATTTCTGAGGGATATTCGCGTTTACATGGCGGAACATAGAGTAGCCAAGGAAAGGGAACTAAGGATAGTCGAACGCGCCTTAGATGGGCCTGCGTTAACAAGGTTTCGCGCATTCAGGAGCAATTATGCGAATATGGAACAATTTGCCATAGCATTCTTAAGGAGATTTTGGAGTGCGGAGGATCAGCTGAACGTAAGAGCAGAAATGTATTCGAAACGTTGCTCTACGTCACATCCAACGCATTATGCTAATTACTTTACCTCGCAATTGGCTAAGTTGCAGTTTTTGATTCCTCCATTGCCAGAAGAAGAGCTTTTGCAAGCTATAGCAAGACAGTTGCCAATTGAGGTACAACGATCACTCATAGCATCGGGAGCGAACACACTTGAGCACTATGACGATATCTTACGACGATTAGATTACACAAGCGCTCAAATTACACCCAGAACTGCACGGAATGAGAATCGAAACACGCAAGAGGTGAATGCGGTAGTTGTCGATAACGCAGCGCAGACTGATAGAAGAGATTCCTGGGGGAACAGAAGGAACGAAGGGAATAGAGGTAATATTCACAACGTTCGCGGGAATGATCGATATCGAGGACCATATGAGAGGCCATACGATCAGGACGCAAGAAACAGTAGATACAGGAACTATAATCAGAATTCCAGATACCAAAATAGGAATAGGTACAATAATAGATTTAAACACAAATAGTGCTAAATGTTCCGGCATAACTCAACAAGATGACAGTGTTTCGCCCCGGTGTGCTATTGGGCTCTTCAGTTGGTTAAAGCACACCTCACCAAGACACTGTCTAGTGCACACTGGGAAGGCTATTGCAAGACGTATTTGATACATTGTATCCGCGTCAAGAGCAAGCCAGTGCACTATGGGAGTCGAAACTCCATTCCAAAGCAATTATATAACCTTACCTTGGCATTGAATATACAATTTTCATAAGAAAATTTGCATTGTCCATTGAGCCATAATATATTTAAACACAAATAGTGCTAAATGTTCCGGCATAACTCAACAAGATGACAGTGTTTCGCCCCGGTGTGCTATTGGGCTCTTCAGTTGGTTAAAGCACACCTCACCAAGACACTGTCTAGTGCACACTGGGAAGGCCATTGCAAGACGTATTTGATACATTGTATCAGCGTCACGAGCAAGCCAGTGCACTATGGGAGTCGAAACTCCATTCCAAAGCAATTATAACCTTACCTTGGCATTGAATATACAATTTTCATAAGAAAATATGCATTGTCCATTGAGCCATAATATATTTAAACACAAATAGTGCTAAATGTTCCGGCATAACTCAACAAGATGACAGTGTTTCGCCCCGGTGTGCTATATATTTAAATATATTATGGCTCAACGGACAATGCATATTTTCTTATGAAAATTGTATATTCAATGCCAAGGTAAGGTTATAATTGCTTTGGAATGGAGTTTCGACTCCCATAGTGCACTGGCCTGCTCGTGACGCGGATACAATGTATCAAATACGTCTTGCAATGGCCTTCCCAGTGTGCACTAGACAGTGTCTTGGTGAGGTGTGCTTTAACCAACTGAAGAGCCCAATAGCACACCGGGGAGAAACACTGTCATCTTGTTGAGTTATGCCGGAACATTTAGCACTATTTGTGTTTAAATATATTATGGCTCAACGGACAATGCATATTTTCTTATGAAAATTGTATATTCAATGCCAAGGTAAGGTTATAATTGCTTTGGAATGGAGTTCCGACTCCCATAGTGCACTGGCTTGCTCGCGACGCGGATACAATGTATCAAATACGTCTTGCAATGGCCTTCCCAGTGTGCACTAGACACCTCTTGGTGAGGTGTGCTTTAACCAACTGAAGAGCCCAAAGCACACCGGGGCGAAACACTGTCATCTTGTTGAGTTATGCCGGAACATTTAGCACTATTTGTGTTTAAATATATTATGGCTCAACGGACAATGCATATTTTCTTATGAAAATTGTATATACAATAATAGATATCGAGGTCGATACAACTGGAACCAAGGTCAGCAATCTAATCAGAACGATAGGCAGGATAGCAGAAGAAATGATCCAAATGAAAGACAAGACAATCGAGAATATGGAAGATCAAGGCAAGAAAGTAGACAGCCTAATGCACCACCCGAAGAGATAACTAGAGATGTTAATCGAGCAAGCACGAGTGGTGAAGGAAGAAATAAACGCAAAATTAATTTCAGAGCAGAATACTAATCATTGGGAATCAATCATCATTGTTGAAACATAGCAAGTCAAAGAAGAGGATCTAATTTAAGGAGATATAGTACATCGAGGGAATGGATACTAATGAAGTTGTGGGGACTTTTAACGCAGCTAGCATTAGAAAATATCATTATGCTGAATAAGAGGATTGTAGAGCTATCGTGTACATATGTTGTGTATAGAATGCCCGAGAGTGTATTTTTTTTTTCAAGCCTGATAAAAAAAAGGAGATGTACGGGAGAGATGTACCCGATACCTAGTTGAGGCTATCGGCTACGCCAGCTGACATTGAGCCGTAGTTGAGATTTAAGGGAAGAGTTGTAAAGATAGGGCTCAAATCGAGTAGAGAGGAATGTTAGGAAATGACGTAGAGGGCCTAGGATCAAGAAGGCACTGCCAGTCAAACAGATGGAATTATGGGAGGAATATTAAAGTTTTATTAAGATCTTTATGGAACAGTATATTTAATCATCTCAGAAGAGAAGAAATAACAAGCATTATATATGATAATAACTTGAAGAAAGACAGATAATCCCTTAAGTTATTGTATGACTTAATAGCCGAGATGATGGGAGTCGAGATTATATTTGTGACGCATGAACACAGTAGGTGGGGGATGCATCACGTGACTGCGCCAGGTACGAGCTTCTTAACGTAGTCCAGACACATCAGTTGAGTTCAGCCAGCGAGCTGAGAAGTACACATGAGCAGAGCGTACGGCGAAGCTGAACGGTGCTCAGCACTTGTTACGTAAAGCGAAGGCGACAGTATTACTTAACCAAGCAGAGAGCAGGAAGTAGGTCAGTGAGCCAAGGCGAACAACGCAGGGCAGACGGCGAGAAGACCGGTTCCAAGACAGGCTGTACGGGCCGTGTACGGAGGAGAAAAGCCGGGGTTCAGAACAGCATTGTAATACGAGTTTGAGAACTTTATTTCGAGCTGCCTTTTATAACGCAGAACAGTATAGCAAAGCGGCATGGCGAGGCCGGCTTTAAGCGTAGATCATTCTGGAACAGTGCAGTAGGTCCGAGCGGACTAGTTCCGACTTTTATACGCAGGCAACATTAAAGAAGCTGAACTTCATTTCAACATTCAGTTACAACATTGAGTTGGGACTTATATTCAGTAATAGAATTGTGCAGGCAGATAATTACAATATACTGCAATTATGAACTTAGATATTCAAATTACATTACGACTATGCATTTCATAACGGAATATGTAGAGCGACCATGGGGTCCAAACAACATTAACGCTTTTAAGCAAACGAAATGTTACAATTAAATGCACTTATGAACATTGGCAGGTGCATTAATAGAATTCTTTTTCCTGAATTATCATAAAATACCGAGTACGAACACAGCTACAGGGTGTTTCAAAAACTTATACACTCTCATAAATAAAATTTATTTTCTACAAGTGAGACTTAACCACTGTGGAGATTAAACCTTTAACAAGCGAACCGAACATTATATGGGACAGTGGCGTAACATAGAAGGAGAATATGGGGTACGCTGCTTTTATGAACTTTTACGTAAGGATTTGGACAGTATCCATTATGGATAACATGCAGTTCATCATGTCGGAGTAAACGAAGACAGAGACGCGATGGCACCACGGAGCGATGGATTCGATTTCTGAAGAAGAAGAGGTCTAACAGCTGATTCACTTGGGATATGAAGGCGATCGTTTTTGCGTGGGTGAAACGATATTCACGTCGATCTTTCGAGAAATTTATTACACACAAGAATAATCGACGATCTTTGAAATATAATAACAGCTGGTATGAGAAGGTACTGTAAGAGTTATGACTTTCTAATATGATATTTTCATGAGCACTGGGCATACAAGTATATATTTTTCTAGTAGGAGTTCTACGTTTATTGAGACATGGCTTAAACATTATTTGCTCCAAGTTTTGCTAGAATATGGCGTTACCATATGATATGGCAGGCACCATTATACGAAATTCTCACCATTGGTTGGCTTTATTAAGCAGATGTTTGGTCTTTTAGACATTTTCCAGTAAGGATAGTTTTTCTTGGACAGTTATTTTTTTTGTGACGAGTATTTCGAACTCGTGATCTGCAATTGGATTATTTAAATTACTTCGTCAGTTCATTGCATACTAGCGAGTGTGTATTATTCATCAGTAGGGATTTTTTTCCATTGGATTGTTTGGAGATATTAAGATGTTATTCACTCAAGTGAATGAATATCGCTTTTATATGACAACTAGAGACTTGTTGATTCCAATCTGGTACATTCAATCATGAGACGAGGAGATGGGGCCTTTCGTATTTATACGATTGCGTGGTGGTACACATCTTTACCCATCGTTCAGGGCATTATCATGTTAGACGACGGGGCGAGGCCTTTCGTATTTATACGATTGTGTGGTGGATACTCATCTTACTCGCCATTGAGGGACTCATTTTTATCATCCGAGTGTACTTGAGATTGTAAGAGGATCAAACAAGGAACTACTAGTCACATATCAGTCGAATTTTGTTAAATAAATTAAAAATAAATGTCAGCAGGGTTACATTTTGTAATTCTTGTTTGCCAATCCAATATTTTGTTGCTATACTCTTTTGAGAGTACTTTCAATTTAACAGCTGATACAGTTGATGCTTTTGATAATTTTTATGATTGAATTTGATACCTTTGAGAAGGATTTAAAGTAATTGAATCTTGTAAGATGAATCAGTAATGGTCAGATCTATTTTAAGGCAGATCAGTATTGCATATTTCGATGTGAGAGATTATAGCACATTGGTGTTTTTCTGTGAAGTGAATTATGAGAATTTTAAGAGAATTTACGCTATTTGAAAGCAGATTTTGAATTTGATTTCGATTAAGAAGGTAATATTTTTCCTAATTGTTTAAGAAGTTGTCTAGATGTGATCAGATTAATTACAGTTATTGGAGATTGTGTGCGTTGATAATTTGAAGCCAGTTATGTATTTTTGTAGATCATGCAACGTGATTAAGTGAAGTTTGTGATAGGCATTTTGTGGAAGTTGCCAAGGTGGAAGTTGCAATATTGCTAATGTATTTTGAAGCAGATATGAGGTTGTCGAACCCAGTCTAGCATTATTTTTGAGATTCAAGCTGTGCGCTGAATATTTATGGAGTTTTGTGGAATAATTGTGGTATTCAAATGTGTTATTTGATAAAGTGAAAATATATAATGTAGTTGTGGATGGTGAGATCCAACGTGAATTTGTGTAGGCAATAATATTTTTTGGCATGATAATTAAATACGAGATATAACTTGGAAGTGATAAAACTGTAAGACAACGTTCTATAAACCATATTAAACAATTTGTTAGGAAATTAAACAAATAAATAATGTTGATAATACAAGATTTTCTGATAATAATAATTAATGAAATAATAATCTGAAATTTAAGCATATTAATGATCTGACCTAATAAAATAAAAATCAGAATGACTAGATGAAATAATAAAAATCTAAATAACCAGATGAATAAAATTTAAATAAGTTGATAAATTAAATTTTGGAATAAATCAATGAATTAAATAAATATTTGAATTAGAGATTGAATAAATAAGCTGATTTAAAGAAATTAATAGATGATTAAATAGATGATGAATAACTGAATTAGAAGGTGATAATTAACTAAAGAAGCTGATGATTAATAAATTTAAATGAATTTAAATAAATTTATTTGAGAGATATAATTTTAATGATTTGAAGAATTGCAACTTGAATTGATGAATTAAACGATTTAATTTTGATGATGATGATGATGATTATAACCAATGAATAGTGGATTTTCTGTGATTCAAAAACCAGCAATGATTAATGACAGTGTAAATAGTGTAAATTACTTATTCGATGTTTAGGAGCATTTTACTAACATATTCAGCATTTGAATAATGCCATGCAAGCCATATATTATGTGATATTTAAAATATGTGATTATAATATGTGTGTTTAGACAGATTAATAATATTTTTTACATCCACATTCATGATGTTAATTTAAAGATAAATTAGGTCTCAGTTATCACGAATGTCAGTGACGCAAAGACATAGTGCTACGGTGATCCTGAGAACCCAAGAGAACTTTAGGAATTTTTCCTATTTTATGTGGATTAAATACACTTTGAGTAGAATGGAGATGGTTCGATTTTCTGGACAATGACAATTTAACGTTGGCATTCGACCATGCTCTTAGGTAGGATGAGTGTTTAATATGTCTGTCTGACTATCAAAGTTGAATAAATTTGTTTTTATCTTAGTTGTGATCTGATGATGATGTGATTTTCCTTTTTCTTTCCTTGTCTTAATTAAGGCTTAACCAGGAAGGATGTGGTTTGCTAGGGATTCAGTTGATGGCGCCCATTGATATTTGTATTTTTTTTTAAATTAAATTTAAACCCGTAACGACCCTGGAGATACTTTATCTCGTGTTACCCTCTGCTTTTGAGATATTTCAACTGAATTTCCGACACATTCCTTATTTGACTAGAGGTTCATTTAACTCCGCTCTGTCCTGGAAATCCAGGAATGCGATGTAATAGCAGATGGGTCATCGCATCCCCAGGACGAACGGGTACAGAGAGAGAGGGAGAATTGGCTTTACCCATCTGTGGGGCTTCGATTTTGTTTATTCTATGGAATCACATCAGATTTAGATTACAGGGAGATTGATCTCAATTTCATTTAATGGTGTTATAAAATTTATTAAACTTAGTCAGGCAATATACTTGTATGCCCATTCCAGTGATCATGTTAATCATATTAGTGTTATATCATGTTTAGTTATAAGTCATTTTTCTTATACCCAAGTGAATGCAGGAATTGATACATTGTGATGTGTTGTTGTCTAACGTCTCTGAATAAAACGTTTATTGAAAGATATAATTATGTTACCGGAAGATTTAGCTAAGGTGTTAGGAGAGTTACAGAATGGCATGTCTAGTATTGCAGTAACTATTTCTAAAATGGAAACAGAAGTTAAAGAGCAGATAAATAATTCAGAAGCTAGGTTAGAAGCTAGATGTAAAGAAAATGTGCAATTATTACAGACTAGTAATGAAGAGAATTTGAGATCATTACAGGCTAGTAATGAAGACAATCTGAAAGATAATTTAAAGGCATTAGAGACTAGGTTACAGTCAAATAGTAAAGATGAGTTGATGTCATTGCAGACTAGTAACGAAAATAATTTGAGATTATTGGAAGATAGATTACAGTCAAATAGTAGAGATGAATTGAAGTCATTAGAGACCAGATTGCAGTCCAGTAGTAGGGATGAATTAAAATCATTACAGGCTAGCAATGAAGAAAATTTAAAGTCATTAGAAACCAGATTACAATCCAGTACTGAAAGCAATTTGAAAGCTAATGAAGCTAACTTGAAAGATAGTTTTAAATTATTAGAAACTAGATTACAAGCTCGTAGTGAAGAAAATAACACAGAGTTGAAAAACAATTTAACTAGTTTGGAGAATAGATTAACGTTAAAGAATGATGAAATATTCAAGGCTTTACAATTAGATATAAAAGCAGTAGAAATGAAAGGAGAGGAAAATGTGCAAATATTAAAAAGAAATATTATTGATTTAGAAATTAGAGAAGAAGAAAATATTTTAAATTTGAGAACAGATCTTATGTCTATTCAGAAAGATATAAAATCCGATGTATCGAAGTTAAGATTCGACATTAATGGTTTAGTGGCAGATGTAGGCAAAATACAAGAGTGGTCTACCGAAGTATCTTTCGAATCTAAAATCAAAGGTCTAGAAATGAATCTAGGTAATGAAATCAAAGGTTTAAAGTCAGTAATTGGGACCGTTAAAGAGGAAGTCTTAGGAGAGGTTAATTCTAACTTGAAATCCTTAGAAAACCAATTGCAGATAGACATTAGGAAAATTGATGATGATATAGAGCAGAAAGTTAATGAAAACTTAGCTTTATTCAAAAATAGAGTCGGTGCAATAGTGGAAGAACGGTATAGTGAGGTCGATGCCGAAGCAAAAGAAAAACGTGCAGGGTTGGATGAGAAATTAATCGAAGGTATGGCGAACTTGGAAGCGAGATTTACTGAGAATAAGGAAGCGATGAAGGTAGATTCAACTCAATTTAGGACAGATGTTGATCAGTTAAAGGAACAAGTCGCGTCAGTAAAGACTACATGCGAAGATATGATAGACAAATTGAAGAACGATTTAGAAGAGAGTAATAGAACGCAGAATGTTACGTCGTTAGATAATTTGGAAACTCAGGTCAAGACCGTAGAAAAACGAACAGAAGATAGGATGACTAAACTAGAATCTATAATAAATAGTTTCACAAGTCAAAATGTTACAACGGGGGAGGTATCTATGAATCAGACACCGATAGACCGCAGTATGAACAGTCAAGAGGTTAGCGTGGGAGAAGACCGTCAAACGCAACAGAATGTAACATTCGAAAGGGCTAGTTCAACCCCTCAAGATAATCCGAATTCGAATAGGAGTACGTTTGGTACGAGTGAACGATACTCAGGTCCAGTGACCATCATCAGAAATCTGGATGATAAGCCAAGGAAGTTTTCAGGAAACACAGGAGTCACACCAGTCGAATTTCTGAGGGATATTCGCGATTACATGGCGGAACATAGAGTAGCCAAGGAAAGGGAACTAAGGATAGTCGAACGCGCCTTAGATGGGCCTGCGTTAACTTGGTTTCGCGCATTCAGGAGCAATTTTGCGAATATGGAACAATTTGCCATAGCATTCTTAAGGAGATTTTGGAGTGCGGAGGATCAGCTGAACGTAAGAGCAGAAATGTATTCGAAACGTTACTCTACGTCACATCCAACGCATTATGCTAATTACTTTACTTCGCAATTGGCTAAATTGCAGTTTTTGATTCCTCCATTGCCAGAAGAAGAGCTTTTGCAAGCTATAGCAAGACAGTTGCCAATTGAGGTACAACGATCACTCATAGCATCGGGAGCGAACACACTTGAGCACTATGACGATATCTTACGACGATTAGATTACACAAGCGCTCAAATTACACCCAGAACTGCACGGAATGAGAATCGAAACACGCAAGAGGTGAATGCGGTAGTTGTCGATAACGCAGCACAGACTGATAGAAGAGATTCCTGGGGGAACAGAAGGAACGAAGGGAATAGAGGTAATATTCACAACGTTCGCGGGAATGATCGATATCGAGGACCATATGAGAGGCCATACGATCAGGACGCAAGAAACAGTAGATACAGGAACTATAATCAGAATTCCAGATACCAAAATAGGAATAGGTACAATAATAGATATCGAGGTCGATACAACTGGAACCAAGGTCAGCAATCTAATCAGAACGATAGGCAGGATAGCAGAAGAAATGATCCAAATGAAAGACAAGACAATCGAGAATATGGAAGATCAAGGCAAGAAAGTAGACAGCCTAATGCACCACCCGAAGAGATAACTAGAGATGTTAATCGAGCAAGCACGAGTGGTGAAGGAAGAAATAAACGCAAAATTAATTTCAGAGCAGAATACTAATCATTGGGAATCAATCATCATTGTTGAAACATAGCAAGTCAAAGAAGAGGATCTAATTTAAGGAGATATAGTACATCGAGGGAATGGATACTAATGAAGTTGTGGGGACTATTAACGCAGCTAGCATTAGAAAATATCATTATGCTGAATAAGAGGATTGTAGAGCTATCGTGTACATATGTTGTGTATAGAATGCCTGAGAGTGTATTTTTTTTTCTCAAGCCTGATAAAAAAAAGGAGATGTACGGGAGAGATGTACCCGATACCTAGTTGAGGCTATCGGCTACGCCAGCTGACATTGAGCCGTAGTTGAGATTTATGGGAAGAGTTGTAAAGATAGGGCTCAAATCGAGTAGAGAGGAATGTTAGGAAATGACGTAGAGGGCCTAGGATCAAGAAGGCACTGCCAGTCAAACAGATGGAATTATGGGAGGAATATTAAAGTTTTATTAAGATCTTTATGGAACAGTATATTTAATCATCTCAGAAGAGAAGAAATAACAAGCATTATATATGATAATAACTTGAAGAAAGACAGATAATCCCTTAAGTTATTGTATGACTTAATAGCCGAGATGATGGGAGTCGAGATTATATTTGTGACGCATGAACACAGTAGGTGGGGGATGCATCACGTGACTGCGCCAGGTACGAGCTTCTTAACGTAGTCCAGACACATCAGTTGAGTTCAGCCAGCGAGCTGAGAAGTACACACGAGCAGAGCGTACGGCGAAGCTGAACGGTGCTCAGCACTTGTTACGTAAAGCGAAGGCGACAGTATTACTTAACCAAGCAGAGAGCAGGAAGTAGGTCAGTGAGCAAAGGCGAACAACGCAGGGCAGACGGCGAGAAGACCGGTTCCAAGACAGGCTGTACGGGCCGTGTACGGAGGAGAAAAGCCGGGGTTCAGAACAGCATTGTAATACGAGTTTGAGAACTTTATTTCGAGCTGCCTTTTATAACGCAGAACAGTATAGCAAAGCGGCATGGCGAGGCCTGCTTTAAGCGTAGATCATTCTGGAACAGTGCAGTAGGTCCGAGCGGGCTAGTTCCGACTTTTATACGCAGGCAACATTAAAGAAGCTGAACTTCATTTCAACATTCAGTTACAACATTGAGTTGGGACTTATATTCAGTAATAGAACTGTGCAGGCAGATAATTACAATATACTGCAATTATGAACTTAGATATTCAAATTACATTACGACTATGCATTTCATAACGGAATATGTAGAGCGACCATGGGGTCCAAACAACATTAACGCTTTTAAGCAAACGAAATGTTACAATTAAATGCACTTATGAACATTGGCAGGTGCATTAATAGAATTCTTTTTCCTGAATTATCATAAAATACCGAGTACGAACACAGCTACAGGGTGTTTCAAAAACTTATACACTCTCATAAATAAAATTTATTTTCTACAAGTGAGACTTAACCGCTGTGGAGATTGAACCTTTAACAAGCGAACCGAACATTATATGGGACAGTGGCGTAACATAGAAGGAGAATATGGGGTACGCTGCTTTTATGAACTTTTACGTAAGGATTTGGACAGTATCCATTATGGATAACATGCAGTTCATCATGTCGGAGTAAACGAAGACAGAGACGCGATGGCAACACGGAGCGATGGATTCGATTCCTGAAGAAGAAGAGGTCTAACAGCTGATTCACTTGGGATATGAAGGCGATCGTTTTTGCGTGGGTGAAACGATATTCACGTCGATCTTTCGAGAAATTTATTACACACAAGAATAATCGACGATCTTTGAAATATAATAACAGCTGGTATGAGAAGGTACTGTAAGAGTTATGACTTTCTAATATGATATTTTCATGAGCACTGGGCATACATGTATATATTTTTCTAGTAGGAGTTCTACGTTTATTGAGACATGGCTTAAACATTATTTGCTCCAAGTTTTGCTAGAATATGGC
Organism: Meconema thalassinum; assembly: GCA_946902985.2. Taxonomy (NCBI): domain Eukaryota; kingdom Metazoa; phylum Arthropoda; class Insecta; order Orthoptera; family Tettigoniidae; genus Meconema; species Meconema thalassinum. The sequence continues at coordinate 413,151,204 of OX336393.1, forward strand.
GTTACCATATGATATGGCAGGCACCATTATACGAAATTCTCACCATTGGTTGGCTTTATTAAGCAGATGTTTGGTCTTTTAGACATTTTCCAGTAAGGATAGTTTTTCTTGGACAGTTATTTTTTTTGTGACGAGTATTTCGAACTCGTGATCTGCAATTGGATTATTTAAATTACTTCGTCAGTTCATTGCATACTAGCGAGTGTGTATTATTCATCAGTAGGGATTTTTTTCCATTGGATTGTTTGGAGATATTAAGATGTTATTCACTCAAGTGAATGAATATCGCTTTTATGTGACAACTAGAGACTTGTTGATTCCAATCTGGTACATTCAATCATGAGACGACGAGATGGGGCCTTTCGTATTTATACGATTGCGTGGTGGTACACATCTTTACCCATCGTTCAGGGCATTATCATGTTAGACGACGGGGCGAGGCCTTTCATATTTATACGATTGTGTGGTGGATACTCATCTTACTCGCCATTGAGGGACTCATTTTTATCATCCGAGTGTACTTGAGATTGTAAGAGGATCAAACAAGGAACTACTAGTCACATATCAGTCGAATTTTGTTAAATAAATTAAAAATAAATGTCAGCAGGGTTACATTTTGTAATTCTTGTTTGCCAATCCAATATTTTGTTGCTATACTCTTTTGAGAGTACTTTCAATTTAACAGCTGATACAGTTGATGCTTTTGATAATTTTTATGATTGAATTTGATACCTTTGAGAAGGATTTAAAGTAATTGAATCTTGTAAGATGAATCATTAATGGTCAGATTCATTTTAAAGCAGATCAGTATTGCATATTTCGATGTGAGAGATTATAGCACATTGGTGTTTTTCTGTGAAGTGAATTATGAGAATTTTAAGAGAATTTATGCTATTTGAAAGCAGATTTTGAATTTGATTTCGATTAAGAAGGTAATATTTTTCCTAATTGTTTAAGAAGTTGTCTAGATGTGATCAGATTAATTACAGTTATTGGAGATTGTGTGCGTTGATAATTTGAAGCCAGTTATGTATTTTTGTAGATCATGCAACGTGATTAAGTGAAGTTTGTGATAGGCATTTTGTGGAAGTTGCCAAGGTGGAAGTTGCAATATTGCTAATGTATTTTGAAGCAGACATGAGGTTGTCGAACCCAGTCTAGCATTATTTTTGAGATTCATGCTGTGCGCTGAATATTTATGGAGTTTTGTGGAATAATTGTGGTATTCAAATGTGATATTTGATAAAGTGAAAATATATAATGTAGTTGTGGATGGTGAGATCCAACGTGAATTTGTGAAGGCAATAATATTTTTTGGCATGATAATTAAATACGAGATATAACTTGGAAGTGATAAAACTGTAAGACAACGTTCTATAAACCATATTAAACAATTTGTTAGGAAATTAAACAAATAAATAATGTTGATAATACAAGATTTTCTGATAATAATAATTAATGAAATAATAATCTGAAATTTAAGCATATTAATGATCTGACCTAATGAAATAAAAATCAGAATGACTAGATGAAATAATAAAAATCTAAATAACCAGATGAATAAAATTTAAATAAGTTGATAAATTAAATTTTGGAATAAATCAATGAATTAAATAAATGGATGAATTAGAGATTGAATAAATAAGCTGATTTAAAGAAATTAATAGATGATTAAATAGATGATGAATAACTGAATTAGAAGGTGATAATTAACTAAAGAAGCTGATGATTAATAAATTTAAATGAATTTAAATAAATTTATTTGAGAGATATAATTTTAATGATTTGAAGAATTGCAACTTGAATTGATGAATTAAACGATTTAATTTTGATGATGATGATGATTATAACCAATGAATAGTGGATTTTCTGTGATTCAAAAACCAGCAATGATTAATGACAGTGTAAATAGTGTAAATTACTTATTCGATGTTTAGGAGCATTTTACTAACATATTCAGCATTTGAATAATGCCATGCAAGCCATAAATTTTGTGATATTTAAAATATGTGATTATAATATGTGTGTTTAGACAGATTAATAATATTTTTTACATCCACATTCATGATGTTAATTTAAAGATAAATTAGGTCTCAGTTATCACGAATGTCAGTGACGCAAAGACATAGTGCTACGGTGATCCTGAGAACCCAAGAGAACTTTAGGAATTTTTCCTATTTTATGTGGATTAAATACACTTTGAGTAGAATGGAGATGGTTCGATTTTCTGGACAATGACAATTTAACGTTGGCATTCGACCATGCTCTTAGGTAGGATGAGTGTTTAATATGTCTGTCTGACTATCAAAGTTGAATAAATTTGTTTTTATCTTAGTTGTGATCTGATGATGGTGTGATTTTCCTTTTTCTTTCCTTGTCTTAATTAAGGCTTAACCAGGAAGGATGTGGTTTGCTAGGGATTCAGTTGATGGCGCCCATTGATATTTGTATTTTTTTAAATTAAATTTAAACCCGTAACGACCCTGGAGATACTTTATCTCGTGTTACCCTCTGCTTTGGGATATTTCAACTGAATTTCCGACACATTCCTTATTTGACTCGAGGTTCATTTAACTCCGCTCTGTCCTGGAAACCCAGGAATGCGATGTAATAGCAGATGAGTCATCGCATCCCCAGGACGAACGGGTACAGTATTTTATATTGTAATATGGGGAACAGGATATGTATTAGTTCAATGCAGGACAGCATTCACAGAAATCACACAAACAGTAATATGATTTTCAGCAGTCCAGTGACAGAGAACTGCAGGGTCCTGTTTCCCGAGTTGCCAACAATTGCAATGAGAACTGATATATATACAGATTGCGCCAGAAAAATGTATACACTCTTTGTCAGACGATATCGGGATATGGACATTGTCAACTGTTATCATTGTTTTAAAATGTTGTAGTATGGTCTTTCGCTCAACAGATATCGATACAGTGCTCTCTCTGGTAATCCGGCAGGTATCGGGCCAGAGCACTGCCGGATTACCGAAAACGCCGGATTACTGGAAAATATCGAGAAAAACGCAGATATCAATTGAAAATCAGGTTTAATTACATTGTACTGTACAAAGTAAAAAAGTACAAAAACACATCATACATTTTTCTTATGTCATGAAGTGTAGCTCGACCAACACCGAATTCGTTAGCAACACTAGTTAACGTTTCGCCCTTTTCAAGCCGTTTTAATATTCCATGTTTATCTAACAAAGAAGAGTTTTATGTTTACGTTTTTTCTGCATGGATGGCATCTTCAGCACAACACTACTACAGTACAACTGTCTTACACCTGAGGGGGCCGTCCGTAATTCATCGCTCTAGGCGCCAATACATTGTTCACTCAGACACTAGTCTTGTCGCTGCGTGGGAAACATTGTACAGTATTTGGGACGCATTATCAAATCAAGTGTTGAGCTCGTACTCGAATACAAAACGTCGGATTACTGGGAGTGCCGGAGAGCTGAGATGCCGGGTTACAGAGAGAGTACTGTAGTTACATCATGATAGTGGGAAAACGAAATGGCTGGAGCACGCTTGAAGTTAGAGCAGCGCAAGTACATCCTGAAGTGGTTTATCAGGTTTGGTAATGCCGTTGAAGTGCAAAGTCAGTGGAGGAGGGAGTTTGAAACAGAACCCCCAATATGCCTAACAATTAAACGCATTGCTGGGAAGTTTGAGATGCATGGAACGATTTGTGATATTCACAAAGGAAGATCGGGAAGAACGCGTACAGCTGCTAGTCCTGCTCTGTCGGGTCATGTGTTGGAAAGGTTTGCTAATTCTCCACAGAAGTCTGCTACGCAATGTGCGTGGGAAGTGGGGATTAGCAGTACAAGTGTACGACGAATTTTGAAAACAGCTAAGTGGAAAGTTTACATCCCACTATTACTGCATGAGCTTAATGAGGATGATCCCGATCGTCGAATGCAATTCTGCGAATGGTATCAGCAAATGGTCACCCAAGAAGAACAATTTCTGTTGAAGTTAGTGTGGTCTGATGAAGCCCAGTTTAAACTTAATGGAACAGTGAATCGACGTAACTGTGTCTACTGGGCTCCGGAAAATCCGCATGTTCATGTGGACAAGGCGGTCAATCTACCAGGGGTTAATGTCTGGTGTGGATTGTCGTCGAGGGGCTTACTAGGACCCTTTTTCTTTGATGGTACTGTCACTGGAGCAGTGTACTTGGGAATGTTACGCACATTAATTATACAAGCTGCTCGTGCGCTTTATGGAAACGATGATGAAGTCTTCTACCAACAGGATGGGGCGCCACCGCACTACCATGTAGCAGTAAGAGCATTCCTGGATGACAATCTGCCGGGGCATTGGATTGGACGAAGAGGGCCCACGTTCGCCAGATCTTACCCCTATGGACTTTTACTTATGGGGAACTGTGAAAAATATGACCTCGTAGTTCCGCCCTTTAAAACAACAATAACTAACAAGTCTATCGACGTAAGCCGCGCACGCTGGAGGCCCTTCGCCAGGAGATTTCAGCAGCATGAGCAGTGGTCCCCATTCAAACATTGACGGCCGTAGTTGCAGCGACCGCTCGTCGTTCTGCTATGTGTCTGGCAGCCAACGGTGAATATTTTGAACATCTCATGTAACCGTATGTTTAACTGAAGACAGTACTACATGTGTAATCAAAATTTAAATGTAAAAGAAACACAAAATAAATAGTTTTTGTTCCGTATACATTTTCTGGAGGACTATGTATGTATGTATGTATATATATCTACTGCTGCATGCGGGAGAGAAAAAGGATGCAGGTAAAAATAAGGGAGAATTAGATTTGGGTTCTGATATGACGTTGTGACCAGCTGATGTGGTTCTCATTTAACTGAGTTGTGAGAAGGTAGGTGTGAGTGAGTTGTTGTGCAGTGGAATTTAATACCCTGGTAGGCCTAAATCTGCTGCATTCCTTTTATCTGTAGTTTATGATTTCAAATATGCACAGTCTACTTATCCTTGAACCAAACCTAAGAATCAAAATGGACAGTGTGAAAATATGTACGGTAATTGCAGAGGAAACCAGACCTATCAATCTAGTAGCATTGTTTCGTCCTCACGAGGCAATGGGCTTGTCAGCTGGTATGGCGCACCCCACTGATCAGCATGTACAAGCAGGCCGTTCCTTCTCGATAAGAGTGAAAAATTCTGGAAACAACTTTTTCACTTGAAACTGCCAAATATGCAGTGGTCTGCTTTGGATCTACTGTCCAGTGTCTTGTTGAGGTGTTACCAGTGTGCGTCATGGTGAGGTGTACCATACCAACTGATGAGCCCAATGGCAATAGAGCTAACTGGATCAATTTTCAAAATATTTGAAATTACATGAGGTGTTATTACACTCGGTTATACCTTGGATCCATAGGGAAACAGTATCCAATATGGATGACCCTTTTTTTTTAATATTTGTTAATCAAAGCACAAACTAAAGCTATGAGAGCCCTTCACACTTCTACAAATTGGGCTACTTTTTTAAATAGAGGTAGCATAGTGCCATCATAGTAGCCTTGCAGTGGACTTTCCAGTATGTACAGGACTAGCCAAACAAGCCCAATGGTACACTGGGGCAAAAATACTGGCAATACTAAATCAAGCTAAAATTGAAATTTGATGGTTGGTGAAAGTCCAAGATATACTGAAAGAAGGAGAGAGACAGAAAACGATGGAGGTCCTTGATTCACACAACGACCCAGATCACTGAAACCAGGAAAAGAAGAAGAAATGGTTTTCATGAGAACAGAAGATAGGCCATCAAGAACATTTCAGCTTAAAAGAAGCTATTGAAGCTTTTAAGATGCTCAATACAGACTAAACACTGTCGAGAGAGATATGGTTAACTCACTGGCATTCCTCAGAATTTCACACAGCTTGATGGCCTGTTTGACTGTTTTGTTTTAGCAGGGACTTTCTCTCTGCCTCAGCTGCTAACTGATCCTTCTTCTGGGCAGCAATACTTCCTGCAGATAAAAAGTTAACATACAGCACATAATAATGATTGTTTGTCAGGAAAAATTGAGTTCACATAAAACAATGGAGATTTGTACTGACTTGCATCTGTAAAACATTATGATTTACAGGAAATTAATTTTAAATCTTGCAACCACATTGAGGTTTATCTCAAGCTAGCACATAGTACACAGAAATCCGAGCCTCTTGACAGCTAATTCTTCATACCAGGATTAAACATTTAAGGGAACAGTAATTGGCCCAATGCTTGGGAAGCCAGGGACAGCCCGTCACAAGCCACCATTTTGGAACTGTTTCTCCTGTTTGCCCTAATAAAAGTAGGTTGGTTGGTTCCTTAGTTTAGGGGCTGCGACAACGCGGTCACGTAGCCCCGTGTACTTAAGGTGTGTGTAGAATCTGTCTGATAACCGGTGTTAATTGTGATTGCTGTATTAGTGTGTGTTATCTGTTTTTAATTCAAGTAAGGACTGCAGACATTGGATTTCAAGTAGTTCCTACTTTTGCCGCAACCGCCACCGTCAATGACTACCAGTTCAGAACTTGGCTACTACACGCAACCACAGTCGGCTCCTGGCCACGAACGTAGGAACCTAAGAGCATTCTTTAACCTCTAATTTAGCTTCACACAGGTGTAATTAGTGGAAGGTTCTTTAACATGCCATAAATCTATGACATGGGACTGCCGACTTTACTTCCCCTCCGAAGGAAGGCATACTGAGGGATTTTTAATGCTCTTAAAAAAATCCGACGACTTCGGTCGGGTTTCAACCCACTATCTTGGGCGTAGTAGCTCAGCAGGCTACCTACTACGCCACCGAAGCCACTTAATAAAAGTAAATAATAGGGATCAGAATAAGTAGAACTACTGGACTCCATTCCAATATGGCCTACGATCGTATAAAATGGCGACAGAGAGCCAGAATTGCCGACTCAGCCTGTGTGCGGGACAAATGCTAGGAAGAAGAAGAAACTGTTTATGAAGTAGGCTACATGATGATGCAAGAAAATATGAATTTCACACCAAACAGCAAACCCATCAAACGTACAAGAAATATAGGAGATAATTAAATTACTGACAAATAACAAAGCATCAGGTAAGACTCAACATTCCAGAATTAAGTAAAAAATGCAGGAGATAAAACTCCAAGAAATTTTAGACGAAGTTTGGGGAACTGAAAAAAAAACGCATATTGGAAGATGGTGCTCATACATCCATTACACATAAAAAAGTAAACGCTGACCCCAAGTTCATTACTATCCATATCTTACAGGGTTTTGTGAAAGCTCTCCTAAACCACACAAAAATTCAATTGGATACAAAAATGGGTGAATACAAAGCTTTCCGGTCGGTCAACTCAAATCGTGCCCAATTACTGTACATTAGGGGCTGCGACAATGCGGCCATGTAGCCCCGTGTACTTGGGTGTGTGTAGAATCTGTCTGATAACCGGTCAGGGTTGTTACAAGACCAAGATTTGCATTTTCCCTGACTTAAGATCCCATTTTCCCTGACCACCAATACTTTATTCTGATCACCGTATGAACATATTTTAAAAATAAAACCCGTCGAATTGATCAAACGATAGTTACTGATTTACATCTTCGAATCCCACGACATATGGTGAATATTTTTTTTTATTTTTCTTTAAATACACGTCCATGCTAACTTTTTTCAGCTACTGTATTACTTGAGATATGTAGGGTATCTCATACAGAAAAAGAGTTTCTTTTCAGAGATTGTAAAGAAAAGGCTTAAAGAAAGAATTTTAACAAAAAGCTATTTTTAAGAATTAGCCCAGTTTTAGATGCCGTGAGCACTTCAGAAGGCATGAAAAAAAACTGGCTTCATCTGACTTTTTTAATAAATTAATCGGTCATGCTAAAAAATAATAATATGACAAATAAATTTAAAAAAAATGGATTCAAGGAACATAATTTTTAACTTCTTTCTTTGTCAGTATACTGAGTTCACAATAAAACTTCTTACATTCAAAAAGTTATTGTAATTGTTATAACTATTGACTTAAAAACTATGGCCTAATAGTCAAATAATACGATGGGTAAGTAACGTAAGTTACATCGCACGGATTCTTTCAAAATTATTGCTAAGGTAAGAAAGAAATTAAAACTAGGTAATCAAAAAATGGCACAACGAAACCATTTAATTGGACTCAAAAGCTATCGGACTGCAAAAGCCCTTTTCATTGTCTAGGAAGCAAACAAGTACCGTATTGCACGGACCCACAGACGACACAGAAGACATTCAACACTTTGTAATCTTTTACGTCTTACGACTGCGCCATGACTGACATCAATGGATTACTAAATCCATACGCGATCTAGGTGACACTAAGTCTGGTATGCCATGGATTCATTGATACCTTATCCTATACTGATCAAAATTGAAGAACAAAAAGAATGGTTTGAAACTTAAAAGCTTTAACGGATGCCTGACCATACATCATGACTAGGGGGGGTGAATTTTCGCAAATGCGACAAAGCGCGAAATGCTCACAAACGCTCGTACTCTTGTACTTTCATTTTTCACGACCTGCAAAAAACGTTTTAATGTGTTTTGAAAAAGCGACAAAATGCGAAATTCACTCAAAATGCGAAATCCACGATTTTTCAAATAAAACATTTTTCTTTCTTGTCTAAGTTCCTACTGAGGAGTTTGTACACCCTTGAAGTGTTTACGACAGCTTGACCACTGTCCTGCAATGCGGGAAGTAATCCCTTCCGCAACTCGTTGCTCGACCGGCGGTTTCATCAGCTACACTTACACGGAAAGATTTCTGAGACCCGGCCTGCTGTTCGCCATCAAGTGTGGCGCCAAGCCTTTCGCGTTCATTCTGTTGAGGTGCTGACAAAGATGTCTCGTCTGCACCACATGGCACCTCAAACTAGTCTTGCTCTTCAAAGAACAGTCCTGTAGCCGGTTGAAACGCGTCGTGAAAGGCAAGGCCTTGCCCTATCCCTTTCGTGTATGACTATTCTCTTCGCGTAGGACAAGTTAACAAGTATGCTACTAAGATGGGGAGATCGAAAATATCTATAAAACAGCGGGCAGAAAATTATAAACAAGAACATTTTTATATCAGTGATAGTGACATTTTAATGTGTAAATTGTGTAATCAGCGCCTGGAATGGCAAAAAAAAGGACGCTTTAGACAAGCACGTCAAAAGTCGGGGACATGTCAGTGCAAAAGAATGTTTTAACAGTAAATCAGAGGAGGAGCAACGCAGAGTAAAGCAGCAAGCCACGATCCAAATGGTGCAAGATAAATTGAAAAGTGCAAAATTTAAAAAAAGTGCTTTTGTGAAGATACAGTGAAGATGTTCTTGGAGACGAACATCCCTCTTCACAAAGTGGACCATCCAGCTTTTCGGGAGTACTTGTCCAAGTAAGTAAGCCTACCTTATTTGAAGGCTGTATAGCAGTATTTAATTTTGTCCGATTCTCAAAAACTAAGGGAGAGCCATGAATTTAACGAGATCATTTCCGCGTTTACATTTCAGCGAAGACATAAAAAACATAAAGGTAAAATGTCTGAAGACTAAAAAATCTATATTTAGGGGTGTGTTACAAAACCGTATTAAGTGCCCGATATTAGTTATTGTAGCATGGAAGAGATCTTCTGCTTAACTCGTTTTAGGTAATTTATTTCAATTCTGTGTTTAGGTACATGCCAGGATCGGGAGATCTACCAAAAGCAAGTACATGCGACATGAATATGTACCTCGCTGTGGAGAAGCAATGAAAGCTGAGATTAAGGAGTGCCTACAAGGAAAGCCAATTGTTATAGTTGCAGATGAGACTTCAGACAGGCTGGGAAGATGTGTTTTCGCGGTTTTATTCCGAACAATGTGTGACAAAGCAAACCAGGACGTATTTCTAGGCAGTTGTAGCTTTCTTGACAAAGCAAATGGTACTACTTGTAGCAGGGCAATCATTGACGCTTTGAAAGAATATGAAATCTCATATGAAAATGTACTTGGTTTGTTGTCAGATTCAGCTCGGTACATGGGGACATGCTTTAAAGCACTGGAGACAATAATTGGTGACCATATTTTGCACTTTCAATGTTTTGCGCACAAGGTAAACTTGGTTGGAGATGTGATTTTAAAAGAAATGTCACAACTAAACCATTTTGTATCCAAAATGAAAATGGCTTTCTTACATTCAAGGAGAATGAAAAGTGCTTATGTCAGTTTTCTCAAGGAAAGGTACCCAGATCTTCCAGCAGTAGTATTTCCTTTCCCCGTGATCACACGCTGGAATTCATGGTTTCAGCCTGTGGAATATGTTAACAAGTATTTAGATGCTTTAAAAGATTTTTTTCAATCTTTGGATGAAAATTTGTTAAACAACAGTTCTTCAGCTCTCTTAAATATTTTTAATGACTGATGTCATTATTTTGAAGTACAGTGTCAGGCTAAATTTGTGACTCAGGTCTCAGTATTTCTCCAAAGTGCTACAAAATGCTAAATTGCAGATGTGTAAATGCTACAAAATGCCAAATGCTCAAATCAAAATGCTAAATTTATGATTTCAAAATGCTAAGAATCACCACCCCTAATCATGACACATGTTTTGTGCCCGTAAGATCTTATTGCTATAATTACTAACACTTAAAATACATAAACAATACTGAGAAAATATGGACATCGAAAACACAAAATTTAGTGACTGATACTAGTAAAGAAATCGATGGACTAAAACAGGAAATCCACGCATTTGGCTCGGAGTATACACCTTTTTGCTACATTCTTAGCGAAAGTAAGTACGATCACATTTTGAAAAGCTAACACAATACCTTTAAAACTTTAGTTACACGGAGACTGGAAGCAGGCTGTGGATTTTCATTTTCACATCTATTTGAATAACTCTCTACAAGTACCCGCTGTTTAGCACTTGTAATTTTCTTCAATATCATTTAGTTCGGCTTCTTTTTCTAACATCAATTTGACTCTTTTGGTTTTAAACTCTTTTACCTTTTACCTCGTCTACAAATGCTCTCTTCTGTTTTTCTTTGGCCTCAAATTTCTTTTCTTTTCGGCTGCCCTCTCCTTAGGCGCATTTTCATATTCTGAACGAGCATGCCTCGCCTTAATGAGCATTTCTTTGGTGACAGTCACTTTACCTCCTCAAGTAGGCTGCGCCTCTGAAGAGGAATTGCAGAAGCAGCTGGTAGGAAGAAATATGATTGTTATGGGGGATCTGAATGCCCATGTAGGAAGAGAAAGACAAGGGTATGAGAGTGTGCTGGGACCAGAGGGTTGGGGCGGAAGAAATGAGGAAGGAAAGAGACTGTTGGACTTCTGCCAAAAGAACAGCCTGCTAGTTGGGGACTCCCGGTTCAAGAAAAGAGAAAGCCACACAATCACATGGTACAGTGATGACTTGACCAGGAAGTCGGTGGTCGACTATATACTGTATGAGAAAGAATTAAATAAGAACATCACGGACATCAAGGTTATACCATCGGAGAACCCGGATAGCGACCATCGCTTGCTGGTAATGAACCTGAGAGGGACTAAGGAGAAGAAAGGGACTGAGAACCAGGAAAGACGTATAAGGATATGGAAACTGAAAGAAGGAGCTAGAAGGGTCGAGTACCTCAAAATGGCAAAGGAAGGAATTCCAACAGATGAAGAAAGGAGGGGTGGAAGAGGAATGGGCTAGATTTAAGAAGACACTAGTAGGTGCAGCAGAAGCAGTATGTGGGAGGACAAGTAGTAAGAAGAGGTGGAAGGAAACACCATGGTGGAATGAGAAGACAAGACATAGTAAGGGAAAAGAATAGAGCCTTTAGGAGGTGGTATCAAAATAGGACGGTAGAGACAAGGGAAGAGTACCAGGAAAGAAAGAAGGAGGCAAAGAGAGTAGTGGCTGAGGAGAGAAGAAAGTGGATGGAAGAGTGGACAAAGATGATGGAGGATAGTGAAGGTACAAAAAAGGTCCTGTATGGGACGGTAAAGAAGAGGCGGAAGAATCCTACGGATCATGTTAGAATGGTGAACAAAAGGGGATAAGAGATAGAAAATAGGGAAGAACTGAAGAAAATGTGGAAAGAATATTTTGAAGAACTCCTGAACCCCAATGGAAACCACGGCGAGGAGGAAGAAATCGGGGAAGAGGAAGATGAACTGCAAACAGAAAAGGACTTAACATGGAAAGAAGTGGAAGATGCAGTGAGGAAGATGAAAGGAGGGAAGGCACTGGGTTATGGATGAGTTGAGTGTGGAGATGGTGAGAGCAGCAGGAGAGGTGGGGATACAATGGTTGTACCGAGTGATGAAGACAGCATGGAAGGAAAGGAAGACCCCAGAGGACTGGAAAAAGGGAATAATTGTCCCGATCTTCAAGAAAGGTAGTAGTAGAACAGAATGCAGAAACTATCGGGGAATAACACTGATGAGTCATTGTGCAAAGATGTTTGAGAAAGTTTTGGAAAGGAGAATTAGGACAAGGATAGAAGGAGGGATGAGAGAAGAACAACATGGCTTCAGAGCAGGAAGGTCCACAGTGGATTTGATTTTTGCTGTAAGGCAGTTACAAGAACAGCACTATGAGTATGGAACAGATCTACTGATGGCCTTCCTGGACATTGAGAAAGCATATGACAGTGTATGCAGAAACAAAGTATGGAAGTCCCTGGAGGATAGAGGAGTAGAAAAATGGACTATAAGGAGGATAAAGGAGATGTATAAGGGAAGCGTGAGCTGTGTGAAAGTGGGAGGAGAGCGATCAGACTGGTTGGAACAGAGAAACGGCCTGAAACAAGGAAGTGCACTGTCACCGTTACTTGTCATTGTGGTGATGGATGACATAATGACCCGAGTTGCACAAGTAATTGGGGAAGGAAAGATGAAAGCAATGGTGTTTGCAGATGATTTGATGATTTGGAGAAACAAGGAGGAGGAGGTACAGGAACAGTTGGACGTGTAGGAAGGAATAATACAAGGATATGGGATGAAATTTAGCATAAATAAGAGTGAGATGGTGATCACAACAAGGAAGAAGGAAAGAACCACAACAGGAATAACAATTGGTGGGGAACAGCTGAAGAAAGTGGAGAGTTTCAAGTATCTGGGAAGCCTGATACAAGATAATGGAAGAAACGATAGAGAAATAAATGAGCGGGGGAGACAGGCAGAAGCATTCCGGAGGAGTGTGAGAAGCATGATATGGAGCAAAGATGTCCTTCTGAACAGCAAAAAGATCATATATCGGACGTACTATGTCCCTATCCTGACGTATGCCTCGGAGACCTGGGTTATTAAAGGAAGGGAGAAGAGGTTCTTGAGAAGCAGTATTGGAGCTACAAAGAGGGACAGAATAAGAAATGAGAGGACCAGGGAATTAATGAAGGAGGAACCATTACAGGATGGTATAGAGAAATCTAGACTTAGATGGTATGGACATGTAAAACGAATGGAGGAGAAGAGGATACCCAGGAGGATACACGAGACGAAGTAGGAAGGAAAGAGACCAAGAGGGAGACCGAGAGACAGGTGGCTGAAGGGGGTGGAAGAAAGCATGAAGAAGGGAGGAGAAGACTGGACAAGGGTGGAGGCTGAGAGATGGTGGGAAGACAGAAGACGCTGGAGAGGCTTGTGTTCCAAACAGACCCGGCCAGTGGCTGGAAACTGTGCAAGATGATGATGACGACTTTACCTAACTCTCCCTCGGATTGAACGCCATCGTACACTTGTCTTAGGCCTATGAGAGAACGTTCGAGCTTATTTTTGACTATCATCTCTGTATTAGTAGATCAAGCATAGGTCCTATGCTGAAGGTAAACGAAGCGAAACTTCGGCGAATCAAACAAGGACGAGATGAAAGGGGCTGCGAGGGGGATGGTGCATGTGGAGTAGAGGCTTTGGCCCCAAACAAGCGCGATTCCCGACGAAACGCGACAGACTTGGGCAAGGGAAAGTGGAGGAAAGAGTGTAGTGGGGACAAACGACGAGACGAAGTATCGAGAGCAGCAGGGCTACCGAAATGTGTTCCTTTCTTGCTCTCTCTCCTCTATTTTACAATTTTAGCATTTTGCAGCCCTAACCCGACAAAGCGAAGGAGCTTCACGCTAAAGGCAAATAGACAGATTCACGCTCCAGTATGTATTATTTTATTTTTTTAAATTAAAAATTTCCTTGACCTTGCAGAAAATTACCCTGACTTCCATGACCGGAATTTTTTTCACTGACTTTTCCCTGACCTGTAACAGTCCTGCCGGTGTTAATTGTGATGGCTGTATTAGTGTGTGTTATCTGTGATTCAGGTAAGGACTGCACACAGTAATTTCAAGTATTTCCTACTTTCGCTACCAAATGCTAACATCCACGACACCTAGCTGTGAACTTGGCTACTACTAGATGCCATCGCAACCAGCGCCTGGTGACGAACGTTGGAACTTAGAGCATTAATCAAACTTAACCTACAAATTTTGCTTCACACAAGTTTAGTTAGTGGAAGGTTTGCCAGCTTTTCTTCCCCTCCGAAGGAAGGCATACTGAGGGATTTTTAACGCTCTTTAAAAAATTCCGACGACTTTCGCGGGTTCCTATAACTATCAAGCCACTAATTCTAGAGAATTGTCTCGAAGAGAATAGCTTTTGAAATAAGGCCATTTCTTAGGATTATGAAGACTTCTAACCTCTCAGGCAGTAGTGATGATAACTTACTAGAATTGTTCCCAACCCTCCATGAATGAGGGATGAGGAAATCGGAAGGAATTGGGTCCATGGATGCGCACAGTCACTCATCAAGGCAAAAATGGGCCCAACTTGGGAATCCCTTGGGTTTTCCAATCCCCCAACTCACAATTGTGAGCCTCTGAGGTTGTAGAACACTTAGGGAGAAACAAGCACAGTTTTCACTTACCAAATTAAGGCGATACTCCAGAGATAAAAGTCGATATTTTGTTCATTTTGGTGATTTTTTTTAATGACTGAAATTGAAAGGCTTGAATTTCTTCTTTCTTGCCACAAAGATATTCTGTTGAATTCAAACAATTTATCACCTTAATAATGCTTCGTTTGTCAGTCTGCACACAGCTGAACTGCTTTGTTAGATTATGATATCATTGTCATGTTTCCATTCAATCAAATCAATAAAATATCCCTGTTCTTTGCAATTACAGCCACCCTCCCCTCCCCCCGCATATATTTCTACAGAATCGAGCTGCAAGATCTACCATGTTTATGAATGAATTTATAAAGCCTGCTAAGGACTAATATTTCAGTACTTGACTCCACTGTCATTGAGCAACATTGTATGATTGTATTGGTATTCCTGAAGTCAATACAATAATGCAGATAACTATAAGTTTTGTTATTCTTGTATGTTTCTTCTTTCTTGAGAGTTCTGTGGCAGTAGCCAGTCTGTTTAATTTTGTGAAGTTTGCACGCAAGTAACCTCTTGTAGTTGTGTATCAAGAGACAAGCTTCCAGAATTACCAATATTCGTACAGAAGCTGCTAAGAAAGAAAACGAAGAAAAAACATACGGTTCTGGTGACTGGATGGTAAATGGATCAGGAATTAACATCACTTGAACTTTGCTTTAATTTTCCTGCAAATTGTAATTTTACATTTAAATCCCATTTTTCTCCCATAATATTCTGCCAAATGTAACAAAATTGGTACGGTAGGCCTATATGTATCACAGCTATATTAGGAAACCTGCATATGGAATTCTTGATTGCAGAATTCTTCCCAGTAGTAGGGATTTACCGTGGCCTTTGAGTGTGGCGAACTCATCGTACTAATAGCCTATAAAATGAGTGAGTGTGAATTGAGGCCTCGGAAAGTGCTAGGGCGTCCCCTGCAGGCGACGAACAGTTCCCAGGGGTCTGGGGGAACTGTGAGAAGTAGGCTACCAGACACCACAAACATCGCCTTCATAAACGTGATGAGCTTAAATGGCAAGACAGAAGAATTGGTGGACTATATGGAAAAGAAGGAAATAGCAATGATGGGAGTCAGTGAAGCGAAATGGAAGGGAAAAGGTGAGAAAGAAGTCAAGAAAGGAAAGGGATATAGAATATATTGGAGTGGAGGAAATAAGGCAATGAATGGTGTTGCAATAATATTGAGAGAAGACTTAGTGCAGTATGTTGAGAAAGTAGACCAAATTAATGACAGAATGATGAAAATTAGACTAGGACTTGAGAGTGGAACAAAGGATTTTATACAGATTTACGCACCCCAGACAGGGAAGGTAGATGAATGTTTAGAGGATTTCTTAGAAGAACTGGAAAAGGGTATAGAAGACAAAGAGGTTATAATAATGGGGGATATGAATTCACATGTGGGAACAGATAGGCAGGGAAAAGAAGAGATAATTGGCCCATTTAGCTATGGAAATCAGGATGAAGAAGGAGAAATGTTAATAGATTTCTGTAGAAGGAATGGATTAATTGTTGGAAATACATGGTTTAGGAAAAAGAACTCCCAAAAAATAACTAGGTATGGATGGGGAGACAGAAAGACAAAAACAATGATCGATCTTATCCTAGTGGAAAAGGATAAACGTAGACAACTGGTAGATGTGACAGCTATGCCAAGAGGAGATTTTGAAGGAGACCATAAAGTGGTGATAGCCAAATTAAGGCTTGGGAAAATCACAAAGCTTGCGGAGAAAAGGGAAAGAAAAATAAAGGTGTGGAAGCTAAAAGAGAGAGAGGCAATGGAAAAGTTCCAAGAAGACTTGAAAAAGGAAATTCCCAAAGACGAAGCAAAAAGTGTCGAACAGGAATGGGCATGTTTTAAAAATTGTTTTGCGAAGTGTGCAGTAAACAATTGTGGAAGACTATCAGGGAAGAAAAAGGAAAGGGAGACTCCTTGGTGGAATAACAGGGTAAAGGAAGCTGTTAAAGAAAAACAAATGGCATGGAGGAAGTGGATAGGCAGTAAAAATGCAGAGAAATGGCAAAAATATAGAGAAGCAAAGAAGGCATGCCAAAAAATTGTACAAGAAGAAAAAAGGAAAAGTTGGGAAGGTTTCACGGAAACTTTGAAGGTGGATATCCAAAGAAGTAAAAAGGTTCTATATGGATTGGTGAAAAACAGTGTAAAAGGTAGGGAAAACACAAAATTTGTAAAAACTGAAGCAGGACAGATATTGTATCAAAGAGATGATATATTAAAAAGATGGGAAGAATACTTTTCAAAGCTACTAAATGTTAAATACATTGAACTGGAAGATGAAAAAGAGCAAGAAGAAACAATGGAAGAAGAAGAAGAACAAGAAAAGGAGATCACTATGCTAGAAATAGAGGAAGCCATACAGAAGATGAAGAGCGGTAAAGCAGCAGGAGAGGATGAGGTGTCCGCGGAAATGATAAAAGCAGCGGGACCAATAGGTGTACAGTGGTTGTATAGATTATTTAGAATAATTTGGAAGAAGAAAGAGATTCCAGAAGAATGGGGAAAGGGATTAATTATCCCGATTTTTAAGAAAGGTGACAAAAAGGAATGCAATAACTACAGAGGGATCACTCTTATCGCTCATGTAGCTAAGATCTTTGAGAGAGTTTTGGAAGGCAGACTGAGGAGGAAGATAGAAGGAGAGATGGAAGAAGAACAGTATGGTTTTAGGAAAGACAGATCAACATTTGACCTAATCTTTGCATTAAGGCAAATGATGGAGAAAAGATGGGAATTTGGAAAAGACATGGTGATGACATTTATTGATATTGAGAAAGCGTACGACAGTGTGCCTCGACAGGTGGTTTGGAATGTATTAAGGAAAAGGAGAGTTAACGGAGCAGATGTCCTATTGTTAAAAGCTATGTACAAATATTGTGTGAGTAGCGTGAAGACCAGTATAGGAGAAACAGAATGGTTTAAAGTGGAAACAGGTCTCCGACAGGGAAGTGTATTGTCCCCCTTACTATTCATCATAGTCATGGATGAAATTCACAAGAATGTTAAACAGAGATTGGGACAAGAGGCAACAAAGGCCATGCTGTTTGCAGATGATATAGTGATATGGGGCGAGGATGAAAAGGAAGTACAAAAACAACTAGATGTATGGAATCAAGAAATAGAGAAATTTGGGATGAAAGTAAGCACAGAGAAGAGCAAGACAATGGTAATGTCAAGAGGAAGGAAGGAAGGAAGAGGAAAGATAGAATTGAATGGGAAAATTCTAGAAGTGGTTAAAAGTTTCAAGTACTTGGGAAGTGTGATCACAGAAGATGGAAGGATAACTGAGGAAATTGGAAAGAGAATACAACAAGCGAACAGTTTTTACCAGAGCATAAGGGGTATTCTGTGGAACCGAGATGTCCCAAAGAAATGTAAAAATGTATTATATTCAACCTACTACAGACCCATACTAACATATGCAGCTGGAGCGTGGACTACTACAAAAAGAGAGGAGAGTAGAATACAAGCCGCGGAGATGAAATTCCTAAGAGGTATAGAGGGCAAGACCAGAAGAGATAGAGTTAGAAATGAAGAGATTAGAAAAAGGACAGGAATCTTGAAGCTGCAGGACAGGATAGAAACAACAAAGTTAAAGTGGTATGGACATATGATGAGAATGGGAGAGGAGAGAGTACCAAAGAAAACTTTCCGTGAAAAGATGACAGGGAAGAGACCACGAGGAAGGCCCCGAAAGAGATGGGCAGATACAGTGTGGGAGTGTGTAGAGAAGAGAGGAGGAAAATCTGAAGAAGTACTAAAAACAGAAGAGGAGTGGTGGAGAGACAGGAAACGTTGGAGGTCCTTAATTCACAACCCGACCCAGGAAGCTGGAAACGGGAAATGAAGATGATGATGAGTAGGGATTTAAAAGTCCAAAATTTTAGAACATAACAATTACTCAAATTTAGTAGGATATTATCCCATTATATAAATTATTTACAGAAAAATCAATACGTAGTGCTTTTTAAAGGAGTGTTATCTACCTAATTCCAAATTTCCAATAACATGTCATTTGAAATCTATAAAAATAAAAAAATAAAAAAATGGAATTAAAAAAATAAAATGGAAAAACTATTAATTGTATATGAAACAAATGTTTGTGATATCTCTACTTTTATTTGGGCGACATTCCCACAAAATTTCGTGAAAATCCATGCATTATGTAAAAATATCTGTTTATCTCAGGAATGTTGCCTTAAGGCCTAAACAGAAAATAAAAAGGTTTTATAGCAGAATAAACCTACATCTCCATATATAAAAATGAATGTTTCTTTAATAGAAATAGACAACACTGAAATGATTCTTCTATCACTTCTTGATAGTTTTGTTTTTTGCCGTATGTGTTCAGATAACATTCACGAGTTGTTGTGCACGCTCCTGCCAAGGTTTCTGAACTATAAAATCCGTTTTACAATAATAGGTTGCGCACGAGTAGTTTTAACAAATGAGTGATGTCGCAAGAATCGTTTAAAAAAAGTCCCTTATGCATTCATACACCATTCATCCAACGTTGGTGACTTGTTGGGTATACTTCCGCGAAGCTTTCTGAATTATTAAATCCGTTTTACAATAGGTTTTGCACGAGTAGTTCCAACAAATGAGTGATGGTGCACGAATCGTTCCAAAAAAGTCTCGTATGCATTCAAACAACTTTGGTGACTTGTTGGGTACACTTCCACGAAGGTTTCTGAATTACTAAATCCGTCTTACAATAGGTTGCGCATGAGTAGTTTCAGCAAATGAGTGATGGTGCACGAATCGTTTCAAAAAAGTCCCGTATGCATTCATACACCATTCATCCAACTTTGGTGACTTGTTGGGTACACTTCCGCGAAGCTTTCTGAATGATTAAATCCGTTTTACAAGAGGTTGCGCATGAGTAGTTTCAACAAATGAGTGATGGTGCACGAATCGTTTCAACCAAGTCCTGTATGAGTTCAAATAGCATTTATCCGAATGCGACGAAACTTTGAGGAGTTGTTGTGGGCATGCCTACGTAGGTTTCTGAATTAGAAAATCCATTTTACAACAGATGGCGCGCATGAACTTTGGTCTGCTGTTATGTATACCCGCAAGGTTTCTAAATGAGTAAATCTATTTTACAATAGGTGGCTCATGAGTACGGACCCTAATTTATGGTAATATAAAAGTCTCCAAAGCGGTGAAATGAAATGTTGAAAGTGGTGAAATGAAATGTTGAAAGTGGTGAAATAAAAAAGGAATGAGGGTTGAGCGTGCTTAATAACGCTGCAAGCATTTGGCTAAATAATGAACAATAGCCTATGCAAACATTTAGAGAAATAACAAAAAAGTTCTGTGTTTAAGACCTATCCTAACATTTACTTCCACAAATACTCTCCCTGACTTATTTTCTCACTAACTCGTAAAACTTACGCTATCCCCAAAGTATAGGCAGAGGAGCATTAAACTATTACCATGAATTCAGGACGCAGATTTGTATGCGTATCTGAGAACGCAGAAAGCCTCTTTCGCTGTCGTATCTTATAAAACATTTATATTTAAGATTTCTTATTTTCTATCAAACAATAAGTAGTGGAACTATTTAAATTAATTTTAGAGTATTAAAAAAATCGTATTACCAGCCTTTCGTTGGTATCTCGCATTTTAGGGTAACAGTAATACATTTCGCAAATTAATTTTATTTTGCGAATTCAATATCGAAAAAAAAATTGCATATTTGGAGTAAATATATCAGTGATAACATATACATGTTCGTTGAAAAATTTCGCGGATATCGTTAAAACCAAAAATCTGGGACTCTACTCATGAGTCGCGTCAACAAATGAGTGTAGCCTATTTCATACAGTCTGGCAGTCTCTGTGTTTTCTTTGTACGAGTGCACACGCTTCACAGAATTGAATTGAGTAAAATACTTACAGCGACATAATTTGCTTCATTCCTCTACTTAATTGTCTATTACATGCCTCCAAGAGATTAGTTGACTTACATACAGTTCATCATTATTTACTCTCATTTCATGAGACTTCCTTTCTTCTTTGGCATTGCAACACAAGCCAGGTACAGTGCTGTGAGTTCTAAATAAAATGAAAACTCCACTTAAGATTCAGGCTTGAAATCATTCTGCAACTCGTCACTTCAAAGTGAACACTACAGTATTGTCTCTAACCTAATGGTACTGTTCTATAAAGAAAATGCAACCTTGATGAGATGGAGGTTATAGAACTAATGCTTACAGCATGGAGATCTGGAAACAGCTCAGTTTACCAAAGGACAGGATTACAGACTTAGTAATATATTTTTCTCTGTAGGAACAGTGAAATCCTACATCAAGAACCAATGAATACCATGCCTAACTCATATTTCTTGTTACCGTCTGTACTTCATCTTAAATTTTAGCAATGCGGACTTTCCAATTGTTAATCATTCACCAATAAATAACTTTTCTCTCAAACAATGATTCACAACCAATCCACATAAAATAATGTTATGGGCTTTACATCTCTTTTAAATGTTGTGGCTTTTAGACATGCTCGGCTGAAGGGGATCTGTAACATGTTAGTAAAACTACTGAATGGTGAGAATGTTATCACTATCAGGCTGCCAACCAACAACAGCATTTATGGTAACTGCATAATTAGCCCAAAACATGCGAGGATTTGCAGTCAAGCTAATGAAAAACTGCTACATGCTATTTGTATAGCACAAATCTGCTAATGAATAATTTTAGATCAAAACAGAATGCCAGTCTTAAATCCATTCTTAGTGTGTTGGCAACTAGATACATGAAGTGATAATTATTCTCAGAACTTAGTACCCACAGAGAATAACATTTAATCCAAAGTATCACATTTTCCACAAAACTCTCAAAAGTTTATTCTGGTGCGGAGATAGTTACTACTGTCAGACTTAGTTCTGTACACAGCTTTCAATCGGCAGCAAAAACTTGTTGTCGATAGTTAATCACACCAAACACCATAAGATGGACTCTGGATGTATGCAATTTTTTTCCAGCACAAACAACAATGCTCTGTTGACTGTAACCACGGTATGGAGATGGTACACCTACCCTACAACTCGCCAAAAGCTCCCAACTGATGCAGCTACTTCCTCCTACCTGCAGTATGTATGAATCAGTAGCATATTCCTCTTTGCATACCAATGAAACTTAATTCACCTGGTTTGTGAAACTTCTAATTAAATTTGCTTTGAACACCAGTTAATACTTAAAATGTTTTCTTCTTTATTGATAAAACATGCTTTCGGCCCTTCAGTGGGGCTTTCGTCAGCTTGGTTACTTAGCTTAACACTACATTAGGTGTTTGATTAACAGAATTACAATATAACTGTCAAAAGTCAGTGGGACCACTAAACGATACAGTTCGTTAGACCAATTGGAAATGAAAATACTAAATTTATATTGAACAACACTTTAAAATACAGTATTTGCTTTCTGGATTTGAGTGTCTGAAGAATATTTCCTAATTGAAATTGTAAAGACGTCCATTTCAAAGTTATATTGTAATTCTGTTCATCAAACACCTAGTGTAGTTAGTATATTGGCTTTCACGGCCAGTGAATTAAAACTCAGCAATTTTTCTAGGTTTATGCCGTGTCTTGTGTGGGGTTTCGCCTAGGATACCAAGCTGGCTCATCAGCAGATTGGACCCCCAATATACCATCTTTTTGGAAGCCTTCATAGGGAGGTCGAGGATGCTTGAGCTTTTAGTTCTCGCAGTCAAGAGGTGCAGGTGCGCTTCATAAAAAGGGAGGTAGCGTGCAGTTCGCTACTCCTGTGGGGGTCCGGGCAGGGACTCCAAGAGCCCAGACAAAATTGGAGCTTGGAATATTGGGGAAGGTATGTAGATGAAGTGTTCGTAATCATTGACGACACAGCCTTGAAAATAGAAGGATTATTAGATAAGTTAAACAACATGGATATTAATATACAATTTACCTCAGAGTCAGCAATTAATAACGAGATCTATTTCCTAGACACTGCAGTCTCCAAGATGAACAATAAATTAACTTATAGAATATTTAGAAAGCCTTCCCAGACCCATACAACTACAAAAAGGGACTCTAACCACCCTGGTAGCCAAATGAAGGCAGCCTTCTTCAACATGCAGGGTGTCTATTGTCCGTCCAGAGTTAAGAGTGCACTACGGGCTCTTATGGCACAAGCGTTGCCACGCCTAGTGAGTGTATAAGGGCAGCTATAGTACAGCACTCCACACGAGTAGTACAGCCCGCTGCCGGACTGAGTATCAGTAAGCTCCTCATCCCGACGGAATTTCAATCCTTCGCGCCATTATAATCTGCAACCTTTTACTATAATTCCCGTAAGAATAACAGAATTTGGATG
Source organism: Meconema thalassinum (assembly GCA_946902985.2). Lineage (NCBI taxonomy): Eukaryota > Metazoa > Arthropoda > Insecta > Orthoptera > Tettigoniidae > Meconema > Meconema thalassinum. The sequence goes on from OX336393.1 coordinate 413,174,474, forward strand.
ATCAGTTTTCAATAAAGATAAAGACTGAGTTATTCCCTTAAGGAGTGGGGGAGCCGAGGATAGTAATTGATTTACATAACAATGCTTAGAACGGATTATAAATACTGCGGCAATTTACTATTTATTTACATTGGAAATTTAGTTACGTACGGTATGGCTATGACAAAACAATTGAAATGACATGAAAGCTAACCTGAGTCATCCGTTAGATACGGATCAAGTTTAATACGTAATATGGCAATATATTCTCCAAGGTCAGCCTAGGTCAGTGACAGGATACAAATCATCTGTCGCAACGAAACCTACACGGATCCCAGTGAGACACTTTCATCTGCAGAGACGAAGACAGTACCCTGAAATAACAAGTAATTTTGTTCTTATCATATGATACTTCACACATTATTACACGCGTAGATGAAAGATTTTCTTTACAAGTTGCTTTACTTCGCACCGACACAGTTAGGTCTTATGTCGACGATAGGACAGGAAAGGGCTAGGGGTGGGAAGGAAGTGGCCGTGACCGTAATTAAGGTACTACCCCAGCATTTGCCTGGTGTGAAAAATGGGAAACCACGGAAATCCATCTTCACGGCTGCCGACAGTGGGGTTCGAACCCACTATCTCCCGAATACTGGCGACTGCAGCTATCGAGCTGGGTATAGATAGATGGAAGAAAGTAAACAAAAACTTCAGTGGCACAACGTACATTGGACAATGAATGGCAAATACTACAGACTGATGTGGGAAATTTGCAACAATCTGTTCTTTAAAATATTTCCCAATACAATCATTATCCATTTCATAATGGGCCTTAGCGGTTTATTTTACATACAAGCTCCTCATTCGGCACAAATCACGTAATTTAACTGCATGAAAGTTCTGTTACGCACATTATTGCACGTGAGTAGTTAATAATAATAATAATAATATAATATCACGGGTTTCTCAAAAACGTACAGCAGCACTTTTCTCCTGATTCTTGGTCTTTATATAATTGTAGACGTTACAAACTATCTGTCGTTCTCTGTGCCTTAAAATTTCCCCGGGATTACGTTTCGCAAACGGAACATCACCCATATATTTAATGCCACTTATACCTAAATCACAATTATTTTTATATTACACAAAACGATCCTTACACTCCAACACTGTTTCAAATATCTTGGAGAGATCTGGACTCGTGCGTTCAGTGGAGAGCTAAGGCACGTACAACAGCGTGCGCTTTGTTCCATCCAGCGCACAGACACCGCTGTCACATACATTACAAAATCATGTTGCATATCAAGAATGTAAGAATTACATATCATTAAATGAATGCTGCGGATCATGTACTCTCCACCCATGATCATTAACCTATTAAATAACATAGCGAAAATCCAGTTTTAAAGACTTCTAAGTCATCAATTCTGGGGGAGTCCGCTAAATGTAAAAGCCCATAAGAGCCCGTAGTACACTCTTAACACTGGATGGACAATACCAATTCATCTTAAAAGAATTCCCTGATTAATGAGAGATTTCCCTGAGTAAAGACTGCTACACATTCACCCGGGAACAGGAAGATTGATGAAATGCACACTATTTTTAGGTTGGTTTTAAGTGCTCTCCAGGAACAAGAAGCAAAATGTAATCCAGGAAAGTAACTGGAAAATAGGATTAAGTTTTATATTTCCTGTTCTCGGAAATTCCAGGAGCCAAACAGATGTGAGCAATGGCAGCACAAGAGAAACAGTTGTGAAAATAAATGTATTTCAATTGAATATTATAAGTGAAGTTGTTGTCCAGTAAAATAAGCAAGGTTTATTAAGTCATGCTGCTTTCACTACCGTATAATTATTATTATTTATGAATTGTTTAGAAGGTTTAAGTAAGTTTTTTATGAATTTGGAAACCAAACTATAAAAGGGACAAAGGGAGGTTGAATACACACATCAAGGTGTCACCATATGAGTGGGATCATCTTAGACCAATATTTAATTTGTAAAACCTTTCATTACCATTGAAATCACAATCTTACGTTGCAGGAATGATGATATTCGGTAGCATAAGTCTGAATATAGGCCTACACAGTAATTTACACATATCCAAGGGACGAAGGGAGGCATATTCCAAGTTCTCACTCTCAATTAGGTCTACCTCGTCATGACAGAAGTAATTGAGTTAATCAATTTAGCAATTTATAAATACATTTAAATGAAGGAGAGCTCACAAACTACAAAGCGAGTGGAGAAGATCAAACATTTGCAGGATTGTGGAAATATGCAGCAGAACCAGTAAAGATTTCATTACACCAATGCATAGTGAACATTTGGATCAAAGAAGAACTGCCAGACCATTGGACTACAGCTATAATACATCCATTACACAAGAAAGGAGAAAAATCAAATCCTGACAACTATCGAGGAATTTCCCTTTTGGGTATCACAATAAAATCATGTCACGAATTGTATATAATCGTTGTCAAGATCAATTAGAACTGGAAATAGGAGAATATCAAGGTGGATTTCGGCCATGGCGAAGCTGCCCTGAACAGATAATCACATTAAAATTAGTAATGGATTACTACAAATGTAGCCAAATCAGCAAGTCATAACCTTCGTAGACTTCAAAAAAGCATATGATCGTATACATAGATCTTCATTGCTGAAAATACTAAGGAATTTCGGACTTCATCCCAAATTAATAAAAATTATAAAACGAACTCTAACAAACATCAAATCTAAAGTAAAATTCAGAGGAGAAATATCTGAACCGTTTACGATTAAAACAGGATTAAGGCAAGGAGATGGTTTATCGCCTCTACTTTTCAATTGTGCTTTGGAATATGTAATGAGGGAATGGTACAGGGAAAATCCTAGGAGCATAAGAATTGGAACCAAGAAATATCAAATAGACTTAAATGGCTTGGGATTCGCAGATGACTTAGCGTTACTGGCTAATAATATTCAAGAAGCCAGAAATCAAATAATAAGCCTACAAAATATAGCACAAAAAATTGGACTTCAGATATCATTTGAAAAGACAGAGATAATTGTAGCAAATCCACTTGTAATCAATCACATAACAGTAAATAACAAGAAAGTTAAAATAGTGAAGCAATTTAAATACTTAGGAGAAATTATAACTTACAACTTGGATGAGAAACCTGCATGGCAAGAAAGAACTAATAAAATGATAAAAGCCCAAAAATTAACAGGGTCTACATATAAAAGAAAATGTCTATCAATCGCAACAAAATTAAAACATTACAAGACGGTGGTTCAACCAGAGGTGACATATGCAAGTGAAACTATTTTTAAAGTTACTCAGAAAAACATAATCGACAAAATTTTAAAAGTAGAAAGAAGAATAGCTAGAACATGCATAAATAAAAAATATCAGAAAGTTGGACAGTGGCGGATAGTACGAAATGAAGTGGTATACAGAGAACTGGAGCCCATCACTGATACTATTCGGAAGAAACGGATTTCATTTTTTGGTCACATCATGAGGACACCAGAAACCAGGTTATCTAGAGAAATTGTAGTGAAACTTTGAAATATAAAACAATAAGTAGGATGGATTAAGGAAATTAGAGAAGATATGAAAGAATTAGAAATAACCTTGGATGACTTGCAAAACAAAACAAAAAAAAATTAAAAAAACTGAAATATAAAAATAAGATTTCAGGCTAAAATAGACAAACATAATACAGTGAAACACTGTTCCAAATTAAAAATGAACAAAGAACTGATCAGCTCCTCAAAACGGAAAGAAGAATCATTAGAACGTGCATAAATAAAAAGTATCAGGTTGAGGGAGTCTGGAGGATTCTCCCAAATGAAACTGTCTATCGTGAGATTGATCCAATCACCAGCACAATGAAGAAGAAAAGAATTTCATATTTTTTTCACATCTTACGGCTTCCAGAAAACAGAATTGTATGCCAACCGGGTGAGTTAGCCGAGGTCGTTGCGGCATGACTGTTGGCAGTCACTCACATCCGGGAGGCGAGGAGGTTCGAATCCCCCCGCCGGCAACCTTGAAGATGGTCTTCTGTGGTTTCCCATCTTCCTTCCAGGCAAATGCCGGGGTTGGTCCCTACCTATAGGCCACAGCCGCTACCTTCCAACTCCTCGACCCTCCCTTCCAACTTTCCTCCCCAACGGTACTTGTAGCTCACCCATTGGGTGTCCGTCTCGAAGCAGCTACAAAAACTGGCGAGCCGAACATGTCCTCGGACACTCCCGGCGCTAAAAGCCATACGCTAAAAAAAAAAAAAAAAAAAAAAAAAAAAAAAAAAAAAAAAAAAAAAATGAGAAATACGGGGAGCACATTAATGCCGTTCATCATCATCATCATGAACCGGCTCCCGTTTCCAGGATCGGTGAATAAGCGCTCTCCATTTAGTTCTCTCCAAGTATGTCTCCCCTTCCACGACTTGCTGGAAATCCAGACCTCTCCCTGCGAGATAATTTCTAACCTGGTCGATCCATCTCTTCCTCGGTCGACCTCTTGGTCTCTTGCCATTCAGTTCTTTCTCAAACCACAGCTGTTCTTTGTGCATCCATTCTTTTGAGATGACCGAACCATTTCAGCCTGGCTTCGACACAGATCTCATTAAGAGATTGCTCTACTTGAACAAGATTTTCTTCTAGTTTGTGTGAATTCTGTCCAGTATTTCTCTATTTCTGCAGAAATGATTCTTTTCACCTTAAGTTTCAGGTCCCTGTACAGCTGACTGAGTTTTTGTAATTTCTCTTCTTTCTGGATTTGTCCCTTAGTTTCCTCACGTCATTTCTCTCTATTATTGCTCTTCGGACAGTTTCATTCCACCATGGGGTTTCTCTCTCTCTTACTCTGCTGCTTGTTTTGCCAACAATATTTACTGCAGTTAAATACAGAAAATATTCTGCTATGGCATCACACATGGAGGAAGCGAAACATACGAAGGCCATCCGGAAAGTAGTACCCGTTAGCGTCACATGAAGCGCTAATGACTCGGGTAGCCGCTGGGGAAGGTCAGGCCGTGTCAGTGGCTTGTCTGCCTGCTCTGTACGAGGTTGCGTGACGCTAGCATTGCGTGTGTTGTGTCTGTGATCGTTTATAATGTTCAAACAAATTGAGAACCCCGCCAGTTGTGAAGTGAGTGCCGTGATTAAATTTCTTAATGCAAGAAACGTTCGACCTTGTGATATTCATCGCCAATTAAAGGAGGTGTATGGAGACAAACCCAGCTTGGTTCTTTGTCAGTTTTGCTATCTTGTGAATCCTTTTGTCGAGAATGCGTTAGAAGATCTTCATCGCATATTGTGAAACATTTAAGATATTACGGCGGGCAATACAAAATCAACGGCGAGGTCTATTGTCTACAGGCATCGTTCTCCTTCATGGCAATGCCAGGCCCCATGCACCTGCGATAACACAACTTTTGCAGCAATTCAAGTGGGAAACCTTCGACCATCCACCGTATAGCCCGGACTTGACCCCTTCGGATTTTCATCTCTTTACGAAGCTTAAAGACTTTGTGGCGGGAAAAAGATTTGACAGCGATGAAGAACTTTTACGAGGCATGACTACGTATCTCAATATGCTGGCGGCGGAGGACTATGACGTTGGAATACAAAAACTCGTCACACGTTATGACAAATGCCTCAATTTGCTTGGTGATTATGTGGAGAAGTAGTGTCAAGTATGCTCTTTCCAATAAAAATGTGTATATTTGTTAATATTTACTCCTGTGTCTTTACTGCACCAGCGGGTACCACTTTCCGGATAACCCTCGTAGATTCACTAACATCAGCAGCAATATGGAAATCATACATTTCGCGAATAAGGGGACTACTATGAATATTCTAAAAGACATTGAAATCAATTCCGCTCAATAACGAACCTCAATGAACTTAATTTTGATTGAAGTTAATGTCCTATCGAATTACATTATCAACAACAAACCACCTTGAGTCCTCTCGCTACAGGTTCAGCCTCTTCTCCCACTTCCACTCCTCCTCGTGCTTCCCAGCAAGCAGGCTTGCCGTCTCGCGCAAGGACACTCAGTAGTGCTTCGCTCCAGCTCTGTTGACACCTTGCCTACACACGCATGTCAGTATTTTGGGCTCTTTATATGTCTTTATTAATCGGTTCCCCCGTCTCAAAACTTGGATTTCCTTTTTTCAGTCTTAAATTGGGACCTTTTCTGGTGATATCTTGCCATTGATATGATGCCTACCTCTAACCAGGCTAAGTATAGACAAATTTCCAAGTTTCGCTCCCGCTCCAGTTAAAAGTCTACAACAAAAGTGTTCGTCCAGATCGACTAAAGAATATGTTTTAACAACTAAAATAAGTGATTTGTGCAACAGAACATCTTCAAGAATATATTATTGGACTGATCACAAACTGAGTATGAGGCCTTATTTGACTCTGTCCCATAACCAATTGGTTCTTCATGTGTTTTTATAGGTTTTATCTGAACTTTTAAACTGCATGATATGTTCCTTTTATGTATGTTTTTAATCATAACAATACCATCTTCATTTTCATGTTAACAAATGTTTTAGTGCTGGCCGCTGTTATTTGGCTGATGAAGACACCAATAAATGTTAAAGGTGTCGAAACATGTACCAAGGATGACAAGTAAATAACTTGTTCTACTAATAAACAGTATTGACTGGGCATACATAAGTAATTCTCATGAGCAAGCCAAGTCGAGCCCATTCCTTGAATGTGGAAAGCACGGGAATAATAAAACAACTGGGCGCTGTTCACAGTGTACGCAATTCGTGCAAGTCAGTTATGCATCATTCAGAGAGATATTACATGTAGTTGAATGACGTATTTGTCGGGACTATGCACATACAGGAATTACATACATACCAGTTTCAACTGTGTGTATATACATATATTAATTAATTTATACAAAAATAAAACATAATTTAAAACTAACAAAATAAGAAAGAAAGAAAGAAAGAGAGATAAATGCATAAAAAAGCCACCTTGTCAAACACTAGAAAGTAGTTTAATAAATAAATTAACACGTACAAGTTTCGTTATATCAATGATAACTTCACCAGCGTGAAAACAGCTCAGCAACTATCTTAACAAAGACCAAAAAGAAAATGGATACCCTTACAAATAGTCATTAATTTAAATAAATACAAGGTCACAAGAAAGAATAAATGAGGAGTGAAATACTTGGACATTGACATTCCAGCAGTAATGAAATGATAAGTTGAGAACAGAGCATCAAAAGTGGAACATGCATGTCAATGTCCAAGTATTTCACTCATCCTATAATTGTTTATTAATTCTTTCTTGTGACCATTCATTTATTTAAATTAATGACTGTTTGTAGGGATATCCATTTTCTTTTTGTTTTTTGTTAAGATAGTTTCTAAGATTTTTTCACGCTGACGAAGTTATCATTGATATAATGAAACAGGTAAGTGTTCATTTTTAATTATTAAACTATGTTCTAGTGTTTGACAAGGCGGCTTTTCTGATTTGAGATTAGAAAGAAAGAGGCCTTTATGAGTGCCAAGGCAAATGCTTGTTTGGAATTGAGGGGGAGAGATCAAGGAAAAAGGGGATGGAGTACAAATGTATGTGTTCCAGACAGACTTGCTAGTGCTTGTAGCTGCCCAAGATGATCATGATGACCATCAATTAAGTGGGAAGAGCAAACAACAACAACAACCAGAACATCACTCATCATCCTCAACAACAACAAGAGCATAATCAAGTAAGACAAGCCTTTAAGCTCGTCCACATTATCCGAGAGTTTCTTGAGAGTTAGATCACGGTCTCCCACCAGAGAAATCAACTGTCGATTATGCTGATGTTTAGCCGCGTTCTCATCTTCCAACCTCTTCACTTCAGTCTCGAATCTTGCCAAGGATTCTTTCTGCTGTTTACATTCCTAACAATCGATGCAGAACAAGAGCTCAAGAACACAGCAATATACTTCAAATGGTGGTACACACCATCATGTGCACCTCAGGGTGTCCAGACATTTTTCAAATATTCCCACATAACACAAGGAATTTCCAATCAAAACACAGATCTTGGGATTGCTATTGAGGGGCAGATGACCTCATCTACCCTTTAAAACAACAACAACCTGTCATTGTTTGAAAGTACACTGATCTGAGCTGCTTTATCAGACAAGTGTATAAGTGGGAACAAAGTGCCAACTTGTTCCATGTTTCACGGACAAACACTGTACACATATTTTATTTGTAAAAGTTATACAGCACAGCTGTAATTATCGAAAATATTAATTATGAAGTGTTACCATTCCAGACAAACACAAGTAGCTAAAAGGGTGACGTGAATCGTCGTTATCGATTCATTAAGTCACCAGACCAGACAAACCCAAGTAGTGAAAGAGGTGATGGGGCAGTCTCCTTCCCAGACAAACTTAAGTAGCAAGTGGCGTGAATTTATCGTTATTAATTAAGTCACCTTACCAGACAAAGCCAAGTACCAAAGAGGTGATGTGTATTAGTCGCAGGAGCACAAATTATTCAGACATTCACAAAGAGAGAATTTGTCCCGGAAAACAAAAAAGAGAAGAAGAGCGTTTCGATGCCTGTTATAAGCAAACTGACCAGTAGGTTCTGACCCTTAAAACAATCAAGTGACACCATCAGTCATTGAACCCAGGTCTCCAGTTTCTCAATAACTGGCACGCTAACCATTACACCACTATCAGCAGCCAGGTGGAGAATCCCACTAAATTAATACACAAGTTGATGGAAGCCTGGATGAGCATAAATCTCCGAGGAAACTCTGCAAACGTGTACTTCCCTGTCTCACTCAAATGTTGGCGACATTGCAACAAAATCATGTGATATTTCTTCCCCAAATTCAGTCTGTCTGTTAGGTAGTCAGCCCAAAGGCTGGTTGGATCCTCAAAAGCACCGCCGTTACGTTATGTGAGTAGATACCCACAAAAACCCAAGGCAGTGCTATATTGAGGCGTTCTAGGCAAGAAGAGGAGTGAGGTAGTTTGCCATTGCTTTCCTCACTGAGTCAGAACAGTAGTCCTAACACTATGAGTAGAACCTTTCACAGCATTCACAGGCACTGACTGTGCCCTGAATGCCATTACTAAGTACCACCCATACCTCAGTAGCTTCCATATAATCACAGCCATGAGTGAGACTGAGACATCGGTGAAAAGCCACCTTTTACTCTAGCCTGTGCCAACTGACAAATGCAAATGTACTGTATTCATCAAGAGATGGCAAACAGGCCACCAAACCAGTTGGGTGATCTATTAACAGTGAAACTGTCTGATTATCTTTCATTCGATGACATATTCCTCAACGATTAAAACAAATGTCAGATTTGTGTTAGTTATTGTTGTTTTAAGGGGCAGAACTACGAGGTCATCTGCCCCTTGTCAGATTTGTGGTTGTTGGCTTTTATGCTTGATGGCAGTGAAAAAATTACAGAGAATTTGTGACTCGATTTCATTGCACCCAATTGCAGTGTTACTGTTGTCTGTATTAATTATTTACCGAGTTTATGCCAACATTGGAGCTTACTTTATCAAACGAAATACATTTAAATCATCTAAGAGTAACAGGGAATTTAGCTCCTCTTCATAAGATTTGACAAATTATTAGATGAACAAAGGGTAGCCAGGTCAGATAGAATGAAGAAATTTTGGGTGCAGAAGAAGCTGAAGCTGAATCGCTAATCTCCAAATATCGTTGTTAGATTTCATTGTATTTGTATTGATTAAAGTGCTCCAATGAGGGCGTAAAATATGCACAAAAAAAAGTCAGCTTTCTCCCTGAGCAGAGCCAGGATAAGGAATATAATCTGTCGTTTCCTATGGGTTTGGCATCAAAACCACTGTAGAAGATACAATAAAACTACAGTAGGAAGCCTCAAATCTCCAATTGCACAATCTCTACATGACAAGGCCAGGTGTCATAAGGGCTTGTCGTAGGACTCTCTTTTCTTTGGTGATGGCGATGAGGTCTTGAAGTTGTCCTCATAAACTGTCTTTAATAAAACATTGCGGAGAATTTATTTCTGATATCCTTTTACTGGAAACCTATGCCATAATTTTGGTTAAATATGGATATGCAGAGTTCTCATATGCTCCCACATGTACTGTAGGTAGTTTGTGGTTTTCAGCATTTAAAAATTGAAATGTTTGCATTTCAGGTTCCAAATTTAGTTTTTTTTGGTAGCATCTATGCTTTTCAGATACAATTAGCAAAATTTTGCAATTTGGTCATTGGCAAAGAAAGAAATCCCATTGGAAAATTCCAAACCCAGTCCGCTCAAAAGAAAGCTAATTTTAGCTAATGAGTAAATATTTCATTGTTGTAGAAGAAGTTTCCTCATGTTACAGCAAAAGGGTATAAGTCAAGTAATACCAAAATTGAGATCATGCAATTGTTTGGTATGGAATTGTCATAACCTTGTTGGTGCAAAAGGTTTTAAGGGTTTATATCGATTCTGAATACTCAGAATGGACTTAAATTTTGCGTGCACTAATTTATGACAATTCCCTAACAAACAATCGCATGATCTCAGTTTAGGTACTTTTTGACTTATATCCTTTTGTCGTAACAAGAGTGATTTAGCCTACGTAGAAAACCAATATAACAGTTATCAGAAAACTAATATTTTTGAGTTTTATCACTAAATACAGTGAAAATTGACTTGTGGGGATCATAGAACATGGAAGAGTTTTGTACAAATCTGACATGATATAAACCACAAAGATGGCCGGTGTACTAGATGGTACAGGAATGCAATGCAGAGCATCCATTTGTGTTGCTCCAAGCCTGTTATATACTTCTACCCTCTCCAGGGATGTTCCAAATCAATTTAGGGATGAAATATTATTAGAGATGTTATCAATGAAATCAGATTAGTAATGCACGTTCACAAAGTTCCCTTGTGAGTCAGCTCAGTTTGTTTATTCCCTGATGTTTAGGAAGTTAAAGAAATTCCAATAAATTTCCCAAATTCCCCAGTTTTCAAGTTGGCTGGACACCCTGTAAGTAAAACACAGTATTGGTAAAAAGAAAAACAGAAACAAAAAGTTATCACATCACCAATAACACCCCGAGTCAAAGATGCAGGACACAGATTTGGTAGCACTGGGTAGGAACCTCACAAAATCCATGAGGTATGCTAGGTAGGGCCCCAAGTGCAGCAGAACCCAATGAGTAGCAACTTCCATAGCATCCATACACTTGCAGTGCACTGAATGCTATCACTAGGCACCACGCATACCCAAAGCTACATCAAGCAAGTGGCATTTGACAAATGAGTCGTCTAGTATCAAAACCGGCCAAGTCACAAAATTTACGAAAATGAGTTAAGGTTATCAATTTGAAGTAGAAGTATAGCACTATCAGGCGAAACAAGAATATGCTTCAAAATCGTCCATGTCTTCATGTTACAGAGCACTGAATTCTTGGTCGTGCAACAAAATGGGCCAAGTCATGCAGGCAGTGCTTTCATAACTGGCCATGTCAAAGAACGAGTAGCAATCTTCATAAAATGCGTAAACATTGACCATTATGGCAATGGTAATAATCTTCACTTATTAAAACCACCTAGTCAAACACTAAAGAAACGTTTAATTACATTACTAAACGTACATGTTTCGGTATTTCATTGATACCTTCCTCAGCGTGATTGATATTAAATCTTAAACCTAGTTAACAAAGACAAGAAGAAATGGATATCCTTACAAAAATTGTCCTGTCGACACAGCATTATTGTTTGGAATCTTGCGTTGTTAGATTATGCAAGAATGTGATAATATCAGTAGGCAATATTGTTCCTTATATTGTATACTCTTCAAAGTTATAATAATTTGTATTTTGTTCGTTTGCAACACTGACTTCTGTATTTGCGGGCTTCTTACTGCATTGGCGCGAAAGCAATCGTATATCCTGTGTGCTCGTATTTTGTCATTATTGTGTAGTGTAACGTGTATGTTGTTCCTATTTTAATAAGTGACTCATTTTCTTTTATTGTGTTCAAGATCTAAGTGAACTACTAACTTTTAATGATATAATACCTATTTTGTATTCTCCTCAGCTTTCTGATGTTCATCTTCATATATTACTATCCAATTTAAGCAGAATGCTTTCGTTTTTATTGCAATAAAGACAGGTAATTACATTGTAAATTTATTATAAATTAATTGCCTCTTTTCCCTGAAGTTTTGAATTTAAAAAGGAAAGTTTCACAAAAAAATACTAAAAATATACCAAATTGCAACAAAAACGGCCAAGTCAAAATTAATATTAGCAAAATCGATGGGTTCATTATGAATCAGATTTCTCAAAATAGCAAAACTTAAATATTAAACCATTATGGATATAACTATGCAATAAAATCTTTTGTGACCACTATTGCTTTGTCTCTGGAGGTTTTTCATCCATACAGAAAAATATGCCTTCAGTGACTTGGCTGGTTTTGATACTAGACGACTCAAATGCAAAAGTTGGTAACAAGCTTAGGTTTAAATATACACTCAGAAAATTAATGCCAATAAAAAAACTGAACCAGTCACAACAGAAACAGTAAAAGGTCATATCTAATATAACACTAACAGTCAATACCACTACCACTTTAACACCACTTAGGACACAAGTCATCAAAATTGGACAGTCCATTCATCCTTTCTGTGCACTTGGACAACATTTCTTTTGGTCATGACAGATAAGTTCATCAGAAAATTCTGCTGACATTTGATGGGCATCAGTCAACTTAAAGCCTCCGAGGCTTAGGCGGCAGCACGCCGGCCTCTCACCGCTGGGTCCGTGGTTCAAATCCCGGTCAATCCATGTGAGATCTGTGCTGGACAAAACGGAGGCAGACAGGTTTTTCTCCGTGTACTCCGGTTTTCCCTGTCAAAATTTCATTCCAGCAACACTCTCCACTATCATTTCATTTCATCTGTCATTCATTTAATCATTGCCCCAGAGGAGTGCGTCAGGCCTCGGCAGCCGGCACAGTCCATATCCTCGCCGCTAGATGGGGGCTTCATTCATTCCATTCCTGACCCGGTCGGAGACTGGAAGCAGGCTGTGGATTTTCATTTTTTTCATTTTCATCAGTCAACTTAATGAAGGCAAATTATGAAAACCATTGATCTATCGATTACTTTTATAAAAGAGTCGGCTAAACTTATGACTACTCGCAGTATTATATGCAAATAACTAATTTATTATTGGAACCATCCAAATTCATGCTGACTTCATACAGCAATACAGTAATAATGTGCAGCCTATTTAATAGTATGCCTCTTGGATGAATTCTGTATTAATAAAAATAAATACAATTCCTCAGGTTTCAACCTGGTCAATACTTGAATATTTTGTTGCAAAATTATTGTGTGTACATATTTCAAGTCACTGTATAACTCTTCTTCAGCAAAATGAATCCACTTGCCATGCTGATACAAATGTTTTATGGGTTCAACAAGTTTGAGTTTCATCACAAGTACAATCATATACTTTTAAAGAGAAAATACTTTCATAGGCTATACAAATTAATGCTACTTCTAGCCTACTTCCATCTATATTTAAAATTTTATTTCCAATCGGTTTAAACTTTTGAAAATAAGTAGCTAATAAACGAAAGTAAAAGAAAAAAACTGTATGGCATTGGAGGGCTTAGACAAGAGGGAGAAGTAGGCAACAGGGGTGTAAGAGATAATGTGAGAAACAGATTCAAATCAGAGTGGAGCATGGATGAGAATGACCAAGTTACATCAGGGCGAGACACTGGCAAATTGATTGAGATGTCTGGACAATCTCAGTTACTTTCAAATTTGATTTGCTGTTGATTCAGCTCAATCATATTTACATACTGTACTCTTTCGGTCCTGAAACTACACTCACCGGCATAAAAAGTGAAACACTATGAATAACTCAATGTTTGACCGTTACAAACCTGGTATAAATTGAATGCTGTGACTTACGGTAATGTGCCGTGTTTTAATTTGCTAATTTGAGAAGTTTCAGCGCAACAATAATGTTGATCGTAATAATCACAACACCAATGTTAACGTTTCCCGCCTTCGGACTACAATAGCCACAAACAGCTGTGAATTCTCGTGCCGTGTAATTTTGTGAACATTACGGTTTGTCTACAGCATCGTAATCATACAGTGCAGCAGGTCGGAGGACAGCATGATGGATTTCAACATTTCCAAATTCGTGTTTATGCACTGTAGTGATTGTCTTGATCAATAATGTTTTTCAATGATTGTACTAATTAAGGTAAATACTACACATTACCAATTGCAGTGGTAGGTTCTTTTACATGCCATAAATCTATGACATGGGCCCGCCGGCAAACTTCCCCTCCGAAGGAAGGCATACAGTCCAACATTGAGTTTAATCTGAAATTCATAGTGTTTCGCTTTCTTTGCCGGTGAGTGCAGAAAGGCCACATTAGTACCAGCAAGTTCTATCACGGTCTAATCAGACGCGGATTCAGGGTGGGTCATGGGGGTCATGATCCCCCCTCCCGAAACGGATACAATTTTTTTTTGCAAACTCAAAAAACGAAAACACAATAACCAGACGAATAAAACTTTATGAAACAGTTTTTTGTTTCTGTTTTTTTCATTTTATTCAATACTGAAAATATCTGTATCATAATGATTGTCATTGTAACACTATTTTTCATTATGAAACAGTTTCTCCCACCAATCACAGCTCAAGAAACAGTTGTTTGACCAATTAGATAAGGATACCTTCGCGCATGCGCTCAAAATCCAACATGTCTATATAAATTATCGAAAGTGCACCGTCCATATGTTCGCGTAAATAAACTGTAAAATGTGACAAGAAATAGCACTGTACCTTAATATCCCCAAACCAATTTCTACACAACGCGTTGTTTTCAAATGACTTCGGTGACATTTTTACTGAATACTGGTGCTCAATCTGCACATATGGCATTGAAGCACACAGAGCGCATGCGTCAGTCGGTCAGAGAGCTTGGAAATCAGAGATATCCTACCCAGCGCAGCACCTGATCACAAAATTCTAGTGACAATCTCAACAGATATTTAAGAATATTTATGTTAAAACATATAATAAAGTTATAATTATCGTCGAACATAAACCGTCGTATGCAACTCGCCTATAATGGTAATTAAGACACTCGTATGAAAATTATAAAACTCGCATATGCTCGTTTTATAAACATACTCGTGTCTTAATTATAGCCATTATAGGCGCATTGCATAATGTACTATTATTGCAATTATTATGTTCTGTTACAACTGTACATGTTTACAACTTCATACCTGTTATATAAAAACTATTATTTATATAACAAAATCAACTCGTCTATTTTGTTTAGCAAACCTTGTGATTACCGAATCTATGTTTATAGTGATGTCACGATGAATGTGCAGCAATGCACGGATAGGAATTTGGGGCTTTTTTTCGCACCAAAAAATTTTGCCGACGTCCAAACTGCAAGTTTGGTTGGCAATTTAAGCTAGTTTTGGTGCGCTAAACGCATCAAATTTCTATCCATGTAGCTTGCAATAAAATTGGTCTGGTTTTGTAAGTTTGGTTATTTTGTGATTGCGTTTTTAGCGATACCATTTTTCTTAACAATTTAGATTCTCTGACCTGACCCCCCCCCCCCCCAAGCCAAACTCTAGATCCACGCCTGGGTCTAATTATTCCGGATTTGTTTAATAATCAAGCTTACGGCAAAGTAAACAAAATATGTAACATATTACAAACAATACGCATCTTAAAAACAATCAACTGGGCACCTGATAAATTTAAAAATTTTAAATCTAAATTGTCCAGCTACTCTAAAGCCTTGCATAAAGTCTTCCAGCGGTCCCAAGTTACAACACTCGGTAACATATGACGGCGCACGACAGTCATCACTTATCCAGCAACCAGCCCAGGGTTGGTTCTTACCCTGTCAAGGACAACCCACCCATTACGTGGCAGATCAAAACCTGCTGGTAGGTGTTGAGAGCTGCTTTGTTCCACTCCTGTTGCCACTCTGCTGCAACGTTAAACACTCTCCTAACCAACTCGTGGGCTTTTAACACAGACGGAGAACGTGATTTCAAACAATACAAGAAACTACAATATTCTTTATGGCAAAGGAAGGCATAGTGCAGTTGCTGTTTCAAGAAACAAAGCAAGAGTTACGACAGTCAGACAGAGCCTTAATCCCCTGGCACAAAGCAGGACACAAATGTTTCCTGTAAAACACACAGCGAGGGAAGTCACCATGATACCCCCTTAGACAGTAAATGGTTTCCCGACCCGAGCAGAGCAGAGCTGACCAGGTAGACAAGGAGAAAAATGTCATATGTCTGCGACAGTTTATCAGCCTTTCCTCTACATGCTTCTTAGGGGATCGCTCCATGTTCACTTTTCAACGCGAAAAAAAACGTCAATTTTTTCAGTTTCTTCAACTCTCAATGTTTCATCTCTCGCACTTCACTATATCATCATCATAAGGCTTTGTGATGCCCCATCTAACCATCTTCGTTCCGTATTGACAAGGATATGTTAATTTTTTCAATAAATTGGCACCAACTGATGTCAACAATTGAAGTCGATAACAATGGGTATATGACAATGTAAGGAGAAATAAATAAAGCATGAGTATAATTATATACTGAGAATAAAAATGAATAATAATAATAGAAAAAAGATTCGCACAAGTCAGCGACACTAGTCTTTTCCCGCAAAACATTGAGTGGTACCTCTAGCAGCTTCTTCCGCACAATTTAGGGGTATACGAACTTCGTGCACACATTGTACTCAAGA
The DNA here is from genome assembly GCA_946902985.2 of Meconema thalassinum. Lineage (NCBI taxonomy): Eukaryota > Metazoa > Arthropoda > Insecta > Orthoptera > Tettigoniidae > Meconema > Meconema thalassinum. The sequence goes on from OX336393.1 coordinate 413,191,264, forward strand.
CTTTTATATTTTAACACAGATTTTAATGAAGAAGTTAATTTTAAGAATATAATCTTTTTAATTCAGGAAGAATGACCATCACCAAAATGTTAATTTAATCTTTATCACACACTGATTTTCATTAATTTCTTCATCCTATTATTTGTTGCCCTTTTCCTGCTTGGACTACTCGCTATTTTGTGCTGAAGAAGGATTCCACATGAACTTGGGACAATTGTTCACTAATTAAGGAGTTTGCAATTCTTGTGAAACAAGTGTTGTCTCTAGAGGTGGAAAATTGAATTGATCTGTGTCGTAGGAACTCACGTTACCGTTCTACTGTATTTTTGTAGTGGAGCGGCGATCCTGGATTCTAAATTTGCACTTGTTTATTGCTAAATTCAAAAACAATTGCCATGTTTGTCAGGTTTATGAGGTCTCTTCAACTGTTACCAATTCGCACACATTGACGTCACATTACTGTTACCAATATGTGGGATTTATAATACACCTTGTAATTATGTAAAAAAAAGCATAAATTGGCAAATTGATGGGTCTGGACAAAGATTATTGATGCGAGAGTACTCCCACTGTACGAGACAAATTCGACTTGGATGCGATTCAGGGATGTCACGGGTGTTCTTTGTGATAAGAAGATGCCTATCCGCCTAAAATCAAAGGTATACCGTACAATGGTGAGACCAGTTGCATTTGGTACCGAGTGTTGGCCAGCACCTAGAAGTGCCGAGTACTAACTTCAAAATGCGGATGCTGCATTGATCTCTAGACATTTCTCTGCTCGACCATATCCCCAACACAATGATTCAACATATAGCTGGGGTGGCTCCAATAAATGAGAAAATGCAGGAATGGAGACTGCGTTGGTATGGACACGTTGTCCGTGCACCACAAAGTTCAGTCATCGGCTCAGCCTACCATCCAACGGTCGGCGGCCAGAGACAGCGTGGGAGACCAAAATTGCGGTAGCTGGACACTATTAACGCAGATTTACGATCAAGAAACTTTAACTCACGGGAATCATTAGATCGCAAGAAATGGTGTGCATGATCCAAAAAGAGGACCCCGTTCCTATGGGATGACATTAAGAAGAAGTAATGATCTAAAAAGGGGATGGTGGGAGGGTTATAGACAGCGGAGGAGAAAACATCTATTTCGATCACAGTATTATTTATCATTACAGAAGGCATTTTGGCTAATTTCAGTAGTTTGTAGAAGGATCAGCACTCAACTACAGTTACAAAAGGATCTATACTACAGTGGCAAAATATAATTTATGTTTCAGAGGACCATAATTGAGTAGTTTATTTCAGAAAGGAGTCAAGTGACAAAATATGATGGAATGAGTCATTTTTGGGAACATGTTCTGTAGGAGTAGACGCATATTTTAGTGTAGAATGGAGTCAAGTTCCAGACTGTTATTACAGTAAGGCATTAAGTTAAAAATTGCGTTTGATGTAGAAAGGGATCTTTCGTTGCTGTTCTAATATTTCAACCCTTACGTCTTGTACCCTATGTCTAGTGTTGACATAGGACCTAAAAACAGCTACTGTTTCCGCTTCCCATCAATGTGAACAACATAAAAGACCTCACTAACCTCAAACCTTGTTGGGTATGATGAGTTCTACGACGATATATTCCAATGGCCTACTACGGATACAGAATGTGCTGTGGAGTTAGAAGACGAATAAATCAGTGTACTATCAACCTGATAATGTAGGCTTTGAACTTTGAGACTGTCAAGTTAAAAGAAAGTACCAGCCATTTTTAAGCAGGTTTCGTCAGTTAATGGTTTTCTTGCATTAATAATGTTATCCGATACACATACAGTATATATAAACTGGTTTGCATTCAATTGTTTTTCGTTACAAAACCGTAACATGTATCTCAATTATGCTAACAAAATATAAGTGTTCTACTTCTGTATTGCAGAAAGTTTTAAGTTCCTTTTTATTTTTGCACGATACAAAAAAGTTCATCAAATATAATTTTTGTTATTACTTTTCAGATACAAAAAAAAAGTGGTAAGTTTTTAAGACATTACATTCAGTACTTGTTCCACTTTTGATGCACTGTTTCATGATGCTACTTAATTGAATTTCCCAACTTATCATTTCATTACGGTTGGATTATCAATGTCGAAATATTTTACACATCCAATTATTGGGCTATATAATTACCTGGAAAATATACATTAACAGCAGACGGAGATAACCAACAAACAGATTCGAGCAGGTCTATGACCACAAGCTAATTGTCCCATGTGCAACATTTATTGAAGTGACTGGTATCTCATTTTTGAATATGATACGTTCTTCAACCTTGTATAATAATAAGTATAATAATAATAATATCGTATGGCCTTGGGTGCCGGTTGCAAGCTTTGATATTTGACACCCAGAGGGTAGCTTGCATGTTGAATTTCGTTGTTCTTAAGGCACTACAAAGGTCAAGGAGGTTAGATATCTAAGCTCCTTGAACACTATAGCGCTTTCTAGTAGAGAAATGAGGAACTTTGTGTTGGGGGGAACTCCCGAGATTAATTTTGCCATTATGAACACGGCCTACGGAATTCAAATGGGTTATTTGACATCGTATGACATGCGTATCGTAATTTTTTCCGTCTTTCAAAAAGCACTTACCACGACCAGGAGCGAACCTTCAAGCTTGGGGTTAGTAGACGGACTCGCTATCCACTCACCCACCGTGGCAAGCTGTTCAACCTTCTGATTAACACTTATAGATGACAGATGGCTTTCAGCAGGTCTATGTGCTGAAGCACACTTTACCCATATGCAAAATTTATTGAATTGACTGATATCCCAGGTGGATGTGGTACGACCAAGTATTTCACACATCCTATAATTATTTATTAATTCATTTTTGTGACCTTTCATTTATTTAAATTAATGACTTATTGTAAGGATATCCATTTTCTTTTTAGGTGTTTGTTAAGATACCGTAGTATCTAAGAATTTTCGCGCTGACGAAGTTATCATTGATATAACGAAACATCATCATCATCTTCATTTCCCGTTTCCAGCTTCCTGGGTCGGGTTGTGAATTAAGGACCTCCAACGTTTCCTGTCTCTCCACCACTCCTCTCCTGTTTTTAGTACTTCTTCAGGTTTTCCTCCTCTCTTCTCTACACACTCCCACACTGTATCTGCCCATCTCTTTCGGGGCCTTCCTCGTGGTCTCTTCCCTGTCATCTTTTCACAGAAAGTTTTCTTTGGTACTCTCTCCTCTCCCATTCTCATCATATGTCCATACCACTTTAACTTTGTTGTTTCTATCCTGTCCTGCAGCTTCAAGATTCCTGTCCTTTTTCTAATCTCTTCGTTTCTAACTCTATCTCTTCTGGTCTTGCCCTCTATACCTCTTAGGAATTTCATATCCGCGGCTTGTATTCTACTCTCCTCTCTTTTTGTAGTAGTCCATGTACGAAACATGTACGTGTTAATTTATTTATTAAACTACTTTCTGGTGTTTTTATAATTTGATATTATGTTTTTAAGATCCATAAACAATCTTTGTTTGATATTTTAAGTTTTCTTTGTAATTCTTGAACTGGCATTTTTGTCCCTTGACCCCTTTCTGAAATAAACGATTCAATTGGGCAATTATGGAGTATAGGTGGTACGAATATTTTTTCTCGAAATATGATCTTTTTTACATCAATTATGGGTAAATCAAGGGTGCTGATCACGAATATACTATTTACATGGTGTCCACAGAATTTTCAATGTCAATTTTCCCGACTTTTCCTGACATTTCCTGACTATTTTTCAACAAAATTCCTGACTCTTGAAGTCATCGTAACATCGGAAAAGAGGTTCATTGAGCAAACAGATATATATATATATTTATTTTATTTGCAGCCTCCACCATCCCCATAGCTGCCCAACGCTCGCCTCTTTATTCATTTAAAATACAAAATAGCCTAAAGTGCAATGTGCTGGGCGATGGGGTCGCCACATCCCCACGCCAACGCTAAAAAAAAGCGTACAAAAGATAGGTAAACGAGGTTTTTACTATGATGTACTGTAAAAATGGAAACTTACCATAATGTCCAATGAGTTATTGCTTTTTATCTTCAGAGATTAGTTGAACTAGTAACATCAAAATATGGTTGTAAAACACAAAATAGTGTATGGTTAATATAAAATTCCTGACTTTCTAATACTTTTCGCCACTCTTTCCTGACTCACGCCATGTTTTCATACTTTTTCCTGACTTTTCCCGACTAAAAATGTAATTCCTGAGTTTTCCTGCCTGTGGACACCATGTATTAGTTTTGCACCCACATCTAACGCCCTCGAGGGACAAGAGTTCGATTCCAATCCGGGCCAGAGATCGCGAATTCGGTAATTCCACATAGTACTTGGGAGGGGAATCGAACTCCGACATCCAAGGGTGCTACGGATGACTTTTCGCATATCCGAAGTAAGAAAAGTTTTCATACAAGTTATATCGACGCAATGCCATACAGATCCGGGTTATACGTAGCAAATTCGAATTTATGACTTATTACCCGGGAGAGGAATCGAACTCACGACCCTCACGGGTGACTTTTCGCATATCCGATGTAAGAAACTTTTTCATACAATTTATATCAATTCAATACCGTGCCATTCCGGGTTGTTCATCGCAAATTCGAATTTATGACTTGGTACCTGTGAGGGGAATCGAACCCTCATCCCTCAAGGGCGTTAGGTGAGGGTGCAAAACTAATAGTATATTCGTGATCAGCACCCTCGATTTACCCATAATTGATGTAATAAAACACATTTAGAGAAAAAAATATCTGTACCACATAGACTCCATAAGTGCCGACAGACCTACAATCCTGGCAGTGGGGATGAAACACATCAACCCTTAAACTGATGGCCATCCCATCTGAAAGTTGTTATCAACCACAAAAAAACTCACAAAATAAATCGAGTCCAAATTATTGATCACTTCGAGAACCAAAAAATCGGCGTTCCAATTGCACACAGTGAGCCTTTACGCGTGTGCGACCAGTATAAAGGAATGTCTCTTTGTGCAGTGCAGACAACAATGTCAACAATAGTGACTGACAAGATGCTGGATGAGTGCGTACATGTCAGTGATATATAGAGTCGCTCTAAAATTCTCATGTGCATACAACCAGTCCATTTAAACTTGTGTTGTATACGGAGCGAACCACCATAAAATTTCAAAAATTCCCTATATGAGCGAGACGAAGAGTTGAACTTTTTGTTACTAATACGTGTTGGTGCATGTTTTCAATAGTGCCAACACAATTGTGCTCAGTGTGAATTATGGAGCCACTTCGTACTGAATTATCAGTGAAGCAGAAGGGAAATGGGGTGTACCAAGCTGGGGCAGGAAGTACAAAAACATGCCTAATTTAGGGGCTAAGCCGCAGATCCAGCCGCGTCCATTAGTTTCCAAAGAGAAGGGGTCTAACCAAAGGTTTCACTCCGACAGTGGTCGAACACAGTAGCAACCAATGCTTTTTGTCCAGACATCGGCTTTCAGGCAGTGAGGCGATGTGAAGTTGGCACAGCGTCTCTAAACGTTGCAGTAGTTAAATGGGACATAAAACCCATAACATTATTATGAAGTTGGCAGCATAACATAATCCTTGCCTTTTCATACTTAGAGACAAATGTTGGCTCTCGTGTATTCCCCGGTGTCCGTTTTCAAAGTGCGTTATATTTCTTAGTAGCGCTCTGAAAATGGTTTCTACTCACTGTGCCACGTTATTGAAGCCAACTGCTAATAACAAACACCACGTTCACACTTTAAAAATAAGGAAGTTGTCAACATTAACTTGCAAGTATTAAACTTACCAAAAAACACGTCGCCATGTTTGATCAGGTAATGCTGCCAACTTCACTTCACCGGCAACTCTGGGCGAAATTATTGGTGAAAATTACTGATTGTACTACTAGGCAAAACCATTGGCTTGGATAAAGATTATTGATGCGTGACAAAAACCAGGCGTGTTTATATTAGCTAACAGGGCCACACTACCTAACCATTATTGGTCTAGGCAAAAACCATTGGTCTGGAAACAATAATGTTGGCACTCGGAAAAAATGCAATAACACTCTCTAGCAATAAAATATTCAACTCCTGTATCTTACTAACATTAGCCATTTCAATAGAAAATTTTGCAGATTTTCATGGCTGCGGACATCAGACAATGCACGAGTTCCCAAATGTTTTAGTCAGAAGACTACCGAAAAGTTAAATCGTTAACAATTTTCTTATTAAAGTGCACATGTGGTGCTTCCTGACTGCAGTTAGCCTCAATAGTTAGTTGTTTTAAGGGGCAGAACAGCGACGTCATCTGCCCCTATTGGGCCCAATAACTGTGGAAACTTTTAAAGTGATGCTTACAAAAAAAAGGGCTCTCGTCCATTGTACGGTACCCCGTTTCAAAGTTGTTATATTTGTTAGCAGTGCTCTGAAAATTGTTTGTACTTACTATGCCACGTTATTGAAGCCAACTGCTATTAACAAACACCACCACGTTCACACTTAAAAGATAAGGAAATTGTCAACTTTAACTTTCAAGTAATAAACTTACCAAAAAACACGTCGCCATGTTGGATTAGGGAATGCTACCAACTTCACTTCACCGCAATCCCGTTGCGAGGTTTGGCGGCTCTCTGGACGAAATTATTGGTAAAAATTACTGATTGTACTAGTAGGCAAAACCATTGCTGTTTATATTGGATAAAGCTACCTAACCATTATTGGTCTAGGCGAAAACCATTGAATTATCAACCGGTGATAGTTATCTCACAACTTCCATAATCCATATCGCAAGGATTCCATGTTTCGAACTGGCAGCAAATCCAGCACCAACCAATTATGTTGGCACTACTGAGAAAATGCAACAACACCCTCTAGCAATAAAATATTCAACTCCTCTATCTTAGTACCATTAGCCAAAATTGGCTCTCCTGTAGTATACGTTGCCCGTTTCGAAAGTGCGTTATTTTAGTTAGTAGCGCTCTGAAAATGGTTTGTAATTACTCTGCCATGTTATTAAAGCCATTTGCCATTAACAAACACCGCGTAAACACTTCCGAAAAAGGAAATTGTCAACATTAACTTTCAAGTAATAAACTTATCAAAAAGCACGTCGCCATGTTTGATTACGCAGGGCCGCGCTACCTAACCTCTATTGGCCTAGACGAAAACCATTGGGCTGGATGAAAATATTGGTCTGGAAACAATAATGTTGGCACTCTGAAAAAATACAGTAACACACTCTAGCGATGAAATATTCAACTGCTGTATATTAGTAACATTGGCCATTTCTATAGAAAATTTTTCGGATTTTAATGGCACCGGGCATCGTAAACTACACGAGTTCCCCAAAATTTTGCGGATTTTCATGGCGGCGGGCACCGTAGACTGCACGAGTACCCAAAATAACAGTATCACTGTACAGTATCTAAATCTTAATATAAACATTTTTAAGTACTGAAATGGAGCAAATTACCTGAATTAATAGTCTGGAGAATATCTGGAGAAGATGTGGTATTAAATCTTTAATCCTCCGCTGTCATAGACCTACCCAGCCTTCCCTAACAGGATCACGACTTATATAATTGAAATTGTGGCTGTGAGAGCCATCTTTCTTGAGAAGTCAGTAATGCCAACGCGACGCATCCCGTACTGTATCGCATCTGGCAGACCAATGATGGTTCAACTAAACACACCTGGTTTTGTCATGCACAGGGGGGAGGGGGGAGTCACGCATCAATAATCTTTATCCAGGCCAATGGTTTTGCCTAGACCAATATTTTCGTCCAGACAAATGGTGGTTAGGCGGGCCCGCGTTTAGGTAATATATAACACCCCTGGTTTTTGGCACGCACGGTGGGGGTAGTCACGCATCAAGCATCTTTATCCAGGCCAATGGTTTTGCCTTTTGTTTCATTATTCACGTGTCGTGTAGTGAATTTTGTATCGGACATGTTGGCAACGGTATGACGTAGTGTCTGACGTCAATGTAACATGGCGTCGAACGTGAAATGGACACTAACAAAAATGCTTGATTTACGTTTAAAAAAAAACAACAAATATTTCCGGTGCAGCAGTGGTAATTGAAAATGAAATCAACCTTGGTTGGTTCTTAAGTTTAGGGGCTGCGACAGCGCGGTCATGTAGCCCCGTATGCTTGGGGTGTGTATAGAATCTGTCTGTGATGACTGTATTAGTGTGTGTGTCTGTTTTAATTCAAGTAAGGACTGCAGACAATCAATTTTCAAGTAGTTCCTACTTTTGCCGCCAAACGTCACCGTCAACGACTAGTTCAGAACTTAGCTACCAGACGTCATCGCAGTCGGCTCTTGGCAACAAACGTAGGAACCTAAGAGCGTTGTTTACATTCTTAACCTATACAATTTAGCTTCACACAGGTGTAATTAGTGGAAGGTTCATGCCATAAATCTATGACATGGGACCGCCGGTTTTACTTCCCCTCCGAAGGAAGGCATACTGAGGGATTTTTAACGGAAATCAACCTTAATGACTCCCAGAAAGGTATGTGAATCATAAATAATATAGGCTATTTTCAATAATCTACCTTGTGAGAAGTTATGAAAAGGGAAGTTTACTTACTTGCAAGTTTTAATAAAAAAACTTGCCCCGTTCTCTAGACACTATCATCTGCAACAGTTTTTGGTACAGGCCTAACAGCAAACATAAACACGCTTACATTGTGTACTATACCCACAGGGTTTGCATCAGGGGCCTTGAAACCCTGCATCTTCGTCTAGATTTCTAACTTTCAGTCCGCTGAGTAGCCTATTGCCGATGTGTTCGAGGCTGTCAGTGCCATCTGGAGCACGTTTCCTGGGACCTAACGTCCGTAAAGTAATGTAGTTGTAGTAGATTGTAGTTTTAGGTGACCGTTAATCTCGAGAGCATGAGCCACAGGACCTCCTGTTTATGTGGAATCCGAACCACAGGACATGGCATTTCACTTTGAAAATCTCACATGCATTGACCGGGGAGTGAACCTGTTCCACCGCGGTGAGAGGCCAACAGCTTGACCATGCAAAGAAGTGATGTACAAGACCTATTACTAGGGTTCGGAAGTTCAACACCTAAAGAAGTACAAAATATGCAAGCAAATATGCCCTAAAAACTAGCTAAATATGACCTAAAAACTATAAAATATGACCTAAAAAACGATGAATTTTTGGGATCAGCCTAGGTAGAGTATCACTAACATACAGTAAACGTCTAAGTGCCAAAACAATTTTCCAGTGTATTGGACATGTGATATTTTGACTTTTTTAATGCACTATGTGTATTTGCAATGTATTTTATGCCCATAAGTGTTTATAATGTGTATATCTAGCTGATGAAGAACAACATTAATGTTGGAAACATGTACCAGTACTAAACAGTGCAAATAATATTACAAGTATTGAATAGACGTAAATATTAGTAAGTTATTTAGTGGAATTTAAATTCAATAGGGACCATTATGTATAAAAACAACGTCCTTGTTTGCTAATTGCTTCTGAGCTAAATATATCTACTGGAGTGAAATCCTGTTGAAAGGCGAAAGCACACTATCGTCATGTTCTGTGACCTCATGCCTACAATGTCACAATCTAACTTGTCCAGAAAGATGTGCTAAAAGACGTCCGTAGGGAGCGCCTTCTTGGAATCAGATCCTCTAAATTTGCTATGTGCCTGTTCCGGAAAAAGAAAGCAAAATATATCTACTACACTATTCGGAAATCCTGTGTTTGAAACTCGACTCCTCAATTTAAACAAAAAAGCTGAAATTATAACCAAATATGACCTTATATCACTAAAATATGACCAAAACAATAAAAATGGCCAAAATATGCATTTAGTGAGCCTGGTTTGGACTTGAATGATCCACAAGTTGCTGTGGAAGTTCAGCAAAATGTTACTTTTTTGACACAGTACGATAGTCTAAATGTTTATATGAAGACTACATATTTTATATGCTTAGGCAAAAATGTGTAGGACTTCCACAATATTTAAATAATCTGTACGGTATGTCCTTAAAGAATATTATATATTATTTTCAAACGTGTGAATATATGACGTACATTTTTTAGTAGGCCTAATAACGTGCATAACACAAAAGAAGACCATATGTCTCGGACGCAATGCGTCCGACGGAGGGTTAAAGAATAAAATTACTATTTCAAGGTAGGCCAGATTATCGAACAATTGGTAATTTCCAAAACTCCTATAAGAAAAAATACTAGTGTAACTTATGGCTTTCAATCCAATTCAAAAAAAGGACTTTATCGATTGAAAACCCTGAAATATACTTAAATTAAATTGCGCAGAATGTGCATGAAATATAACTTGCTACTCGAAAGAAGATTTTGTAGTTAAACATCAACACTCACCAAGTACTCATCTTCGCACGAGGTTGTAACTAAGGCGGTAGCACGACACTTGGCTGCAAATCTTCATCCACTGTTTCAACCGACATCACCCCACTCTTCTGTGGCGTAAGAAAATTCAAACTCAATAATAGGGAGCACGGAGCTGTGTAATAACAATGCACAAGTCCGCCAGCAAAGTATTGTGACGCATCGCACTGTGTTGCCAACTGAACCCCCACCCCCCGACAACATGCGTCACGGGCAGAACTACCGGTAACACGCAAAAAACGAGAATTTTGCCCATGAATATTTGATAATGTTCATGTTATTGGTTATACGTCCCTTTTAACTACTGCGGCTTTTAGAGACGCCGGGGTGCCGGAATTTTGCCCCGAAGGGGATTTTTAACGTTCCAGTAAATCTACTGCCGCGGCTCCCTCGCATTTGCGCACCCTCAAATGCCAGCTGACTGCGCCAGGATACGAACCTGCAACCTTGGCCTCAGCAAGCGAGAACGTTACCACTGAGCCAGCCATGAATATTTGAAGTAGCCTACTTAGCTTCATAACAATATTAAATATACCAATGAAATGTTCATAAAAGGCGTAATGGTTACTGACGGTTTGGTATGCACGTGGGTACGGTACTGTGAAATATCTATATAATACGCTAAGGTGTATGTTTCACAAAACTCAAGCTCCTAAACCAGAGGGAGCTAGAAGGTGTGGTTTGTACACAAACTCTTCAAAATCGTCTCAATTTCTTGAAAAGTCAACGGAAATATATTTATTAGTTTATAAAGTGCTTTTAAACAAGACGATAGCCACTAGCAGAACTGTTTCGCGTACATCTGCATTGCACTAGAACCCGGGCGGGTAGTCTGTACACATGGGGCGCGCACAACCCACAATTTGTTTTAAAAAGTACGTTTAATCAAATAAACATACTGTATTTATAGAAGCCCGCATAACAGTAAAGCCAGGCGGGTGGTTTATACACATGCCCGAATTATCAGGTCCACTAGGTAGGATTATCTTATCTATTCAAATTCCCCTCCTGTTGCTCTTAACCCGGCAGTGGTCCGGGAGAAATTGCGACGTAAGCGGTCGCTCACCTTCGTAATTTGAAGCTTTATACACAAATGATTGTTTTGAAAGGTACGGTAATACGTTTATTTGCTTTCGTGAAGTATCTAATAGATATTTACATAAAAAGATACTTTAATTTTGCGAGACCAATATGAATAATTAATGAGCATTCGAAAAATTCCTCTTTTCCGTACAAAAATGGAAATATTTCTGCCTTTCACTGAAATTTACAATTTCGTTTTTCAATTTTTCCAATCAAAGATAGCAGTCACAAAATTCAGACATTTGATTAAAGTTGATTTATGTAGGGGCTTTGCGACATCATGGTCACGTAGGGCCGTGATGTTTTTAGTTTCAGAGGTTTGGGACATCTTGGCCATCAGCCCCGTGTAGTTAGGTGTGTGTTGAACCTGTATTCCTGTGATGACTGTAGTGGTAGGGGTGTGTTATATTAGGGACAGGGATGAGGTAGGCGCCAAGGGGTTTGGAGTAAGGTACTATCCCAGCAACTGTCTAGCGGGAGTGAGGTAAACCCCAGGAAAATAACACTCAGGATAACCTGCAATCTCCGGACTTGCTGCACGATTTTACGAGCATAGCTACGCCGCGGGGGTGTAGCCCCGTGTCCCTGGGAATGTAGGCCTATGGAACCTGTCTAATAACGCTATAATAGCGTGTGTATTTGTAACTGACTTCAGGATTGAGAAGGAGGTGGCCGTGGCATTAAGTTATGAACCATCCTGGCATTTGTCTGGAGTAGGAGTGGGAAAATTACGAAAAATCACTTCTAAGATGCCAATGAGTTGAGTGAACTCGGTTCCAGCCTTCTAGGCAGAGCTGGGAATGGAACCCGCACCTTCGTGGTGACAGCCAAGAATGCTAGTCACTGTGCCACTACCATTGCGAATATCAGTCAAGTAATAAAGAATAGAGTTGACAGAGCGGCTTCGGTGGCGTAGTTGGTAGCATGCTGAGCTTCTATGCCCAAGGTCGCGGGTTCAAACCTGGCAGATTTTTTAAGAGCGTTAAAAATCCGTCAGTATGCCTTCCTTCGGAGGGGAAGTAAAGCCGGCGATCCCATGTCATAGATTTATGACATGTAAAGAACCTTCCACTAATTACACTTGTCTGAAGCTAAATTATAGGTTAGATATGACTACCGCTCTTAGGTTCCAACATTCGTCGCCAGAAGGCGACTGCGGTGGCATCTAGTACCCAAGTTCAGAAATAGATGGTCGTTGACGGTGGCGTTTGGTAGCAAAAGTTGGGACTACTTGAAAATTAAATGTCTGCATTCCTTACTTGAATTAAAAAACAGACAACACACACTAATACAGTCATCACAATAACACCGATTATCAGACAGATTCTGCACACACCCAAAGTACACGGAGCTGCATGACCGCGTTGTCGCAGCCCCTCAACTGAGGAACCAACAAACCAAAGTTGACAGGGAGAAAATACAAATTCCCGGACATAATACGTCCGACTCCGCACCAATTTTTGTACCTCTGGACTGTCCGGAGTAATCCCGGATGGGTGGTAGCCCTAAGGTTGGATGATGAGGATAATAATTGTAGTTTTAAGGGGCCTAACATATGGGTTATCGGCCCATAATGGTTACGGTGATCGTGAAAATGAAACAACAGTATACATACTTCTTCTTTTTTCCTAGCGTGTATCCCGCGATGGTGCAGGGTACGCTTGTTTGGTTGCTGTTCGCCACTTCTTCCTGTCAAGGGCATCTTCAGGTTTAAGTCCACACATCACCAAGTCTTCCCTGATTCTGTCCAGCCATCTTTTCTTTGGACGTCCACGGGGTCGATTTCCTCCTGGATCGTATTGGAGAGCTGTTCTTGCCACAGAGTTCTCATCACTTCTAGTGACATGCCCATACCACCGAAGCCGTGCTTCTCTCATTTTATCGATAATGGCTGCAACTCCCATCTGTTTCCGGATATGTTCATTCCTGACATGATCAAGCCGTGTAACACCCATGGACCAACGTAACATTTTCATCTCCATTCCATGTAGGGCTTGTTCATGCTTGGTTGAAGGTGGCCAACATTCTGTGCCGTAAAGTGCCACTGGTCGTATCATGGACTTGTAAACTTTCCCTACACACTTCCAATTAAAACTAACTACTGACTTATATACTAGAAGAGTAAATGGATACAAAAAGAAAAAGCTACGGTAAATTAAAGACAGGAAGAAAGGAAACGCCCTCGTCCCTCGAAGAATGTGAACTGGAAGGGACTTGGAAGAAAGAAGGCAGATAGGAAAGGGAAAGAAGGAAAGGTCCACTCCAAAGGCAATGATAAAAGGGGAAAAACCGGACCCAGCTCAGGAATCCATCGAGGACGCCAACTCCCGAACACACCAGCCGTGAGCCCTTGAGGGTGTAGCCCTATCACGAGTGCACCATAAGTGGTGGGGTTACACACACTCTGGCTCATTGAGGTCCTTGAGCTGAAGGCAGGATATACCATGAAAAAAAAAAAAAAAAAAAGTCCGACCCAACGAAGAATGAGAAATCGGGAAAGATGAGACAAGGGTCTAAGGCGGGAAATTGAAAGACCCCCTAGGCCCAGGATACCCTAATACCATCGGGGTGGGAAGAGAAACAAGATGCACACTCGTGGAACCATTGATAGCTCCGCTCCCGAGTGTAGAACTCTGAGTTGAAACCATTTAGGCCAGGGGTGCACAACCCGCGGCCCTCAAAGTCAGTTTATGTGGCCCGCGGGTACATATTTTATACTATTGAAAACGTGAAAATAAAAATGTTACAACCTTGTGATAGTACTATTTTACGTGAGTCAGGAAGGAAGCTTGTAGTTTTACGTGACCGTTAATCATGTGATCATAAGCCACGGGACCTTCTTTTTACGTGGAATCCGAACCACAGGACATGGCATTTCACTTTGAAAATCTCACATGTATTGACTGGGAATCGAACTCCGTCCACCTTGGTGAGAGGCCAACAGCTTGACCACTGCGCCACCACGTCCCATCTGTGATTCAGGTAGGACTACAAACGATTGTTTTTTTCAAGCAGTTCCTACTTTTGCTACCAAATGCTACTGTCCACGACATCTAGCTGCGGACGTGGCTAGTAAATGCCATCGCAGTCACCATCTGGCGGCGAATGTTGGAACTAATAAAGCGTTATCAAACTAACCTACAAATTTTAGCTTCCACAATTGTAGTTAGTGGAAGGATCTTTTAAATGCCATAAATCAATGACATGACATGGGACCGCCGGCTTTACTTCCCCTCCGAAGGAAGGCATATTGAGGGATTTTTAACGGTCGTAAAAATCCGACGACTTCGGCCGGGTTTGAACCCACTATCTTAGGCATAGAAGCTCAGCATGCTACCAACTACGACACCGAAGCCGCTGTTAAAAGTGTGCTACGCCACTGGTACCCAAGGGACGCTAGTACTTTCTCTCACCAAGGGCAGGCGGTCCCAGTTTCAAATCACAGCCATCCCTCGAGTTCTACACAAAAGGAGGCCCCGTGGCTATGATCAAAATACAGATGTAATTGAATGTTCACGACCGAATTGATGACAGATGGAGGAAGAGTCATTAATAAAATAACCATAAACGTATTATAATTATTATAGTGGCATATCCCCTCCAGGGACGTAGGCTACCTTAATTAGAGCCCTTGACGTTGTCAAGGGATCACTAACCAGGTGTCCCGAGCCAGAGTTTGCGTGTGGTAGGGTGGCCAGTTCCTTTTCCACTCCTCCTCCTGCCATAGCACCCGGCAGGTTCCCATTTCGCATCACGAGGCTGGCAGACCCCGAACCAGACCATAGCTTCTGAATTCTTGGCAGAGGCGGAGATCGAACCCGGTACTTTGGGGGTGACAGCCAACAATGCTAGCCACTGCGCCACGAGGTGGTTTGACCTCAGCTATCTGGTGTAGATCTTTGAGGAGGAGCCATTTTGGCGACCTACTGACCAATTTCGACGTTCCGTGATCGGAACTTGTTGGGCGACCCGTAGCAGATATTTAATTAGGTGAAGATGATAATTGTTGTTTTAAGGGGCCTAACATCTAGGTTATCGGCCCCTAATAATCTGGGCGATAGCGAAAATGACAATGAAATGGAAACCATAATGAAAACCAAGGTAGATTGAAAGTACTTACAAAAATGGAACAGATTGAAAAGACGCACAAAATGTAGAGTGGAAATACTTACAAAAGGTAATTTAGACTGAAAAATACACACACAATGTAGTTTAGGTTCAAAATACTTACGAAATGCAATGTAGATTCGAAACACTCACAAAATGCAATTGAAATTGAAAATACTTACACACTGCAATTTAGAATGAAAATGCCCAACCAGATTCAAAATACTCACAAAATGAATATTGAAATTGAAAATACTTACAAAATGCAATGCAGATTGAAAATACTCACAAAAGGGAATTTGGATGGGAAAAGACTTACAAAATGAAATTTAGATATACGGGGGGGGGGGGGGATTCACAAAAAAGTGCGGGAATCTTAAAGGGAAAAGGAAATGTAATGAAAATAAAAAGAAGGCTGATCCCTCGAAGAGTGAGCGATCAGGAAAGATGAGAGAAGGGCCAATTAAGGCGGGAAAGGAAGAGACTCCCTAGGCCTCCGATATCTTAATACCGTCGGTGTCAGAAGAAAACAAGAGTTGACCAAGGTAGGTCGACAGGAAAAATGGCGGAGAGGAGCCCGGCACAAGTAAGTGGAAGCAATGTGGGACACAGCTGGGGTCCCGTGGTCGCCAACCCACGTCCCACAAGTTGTGAGCCGCTGGGGGGAGGGCATTTAATTAAATTTACTTTGTAATTACCGTGTTACAATAGGTAAAGCCCTGCGCGGATGCGGATATCCGCGGATATAGTTTGCATCACTGTACGGATAGCGGATAATGTTTGGAGTAAATTTGCGGATAGTTATTAGAATACAATGTGGAACTTACGATAAGATATGCCAATCTACAACTGCATGCTCCTATAGCCTATTGCGTACGAAATATTCAGACACGATTTGCACTTATACACGAGAAGATTAATTTACTCATATGCTTTCAACTACATTTTAAAGTACCGTATGTTTGTAGGTTTTTTATAATTTCAAATGATCTTGTCGACTTCATCGTCATGCTTTGGTCTAACGTTATGCGTTACGGTTACGGCGTGTATGACGTCATTATGTTGTTCAGTGCATATGCACCGAGTCTGAGTTTACTCCTGGGGTCTGGCGTTATGCGATACGGATACGGCGAGTGCGTGACGTCATGCAGCAGAGTGCACCTCCTGCTCTCCGTTCACCGCGCGGGAAGCCTAAGTTAATGGGTAATGGAGTCTGTTGAAAGACTCCTGGGGCTTCGAGCGAAGCGAGAAGCCCTCCTGAGCCTTTCTAACATGTGTAGCATGCTGCATGCGTCATTTGAAATGATATAAAGTCTAGTGTCTCCGACTGACTGTATCTTTTTTCCTAGTAGATGGTCTCATCAATCTCATCAATTCTCACTGCCATTATTACTATACGTACGAGATAATTATTTTATAATGCTGTCAATAAGCTTGCTAGTTCATCGTGGTGATATCATTAACATTCCTCGAGTCATCTACTTCGCCGTCTAAGCTATCCTGGAAGATCTGGTTTCAGGTGTGCTGTCCTCCCATTATATCTCTGCCGGTGAGGACAGTTGAATTTCTGAGAATTCAAGCCGTCAACTCCTCTACTCCCATTCATAATACATTACCTCGCGTGGCATATCTGATAATGGTATCGCCCATGGGGGGGGGGGGTCGCCTGGAAAGCAGCATCTGTAATATTGATTTAAACTTGGTTCCATCCAGGAAAAGGATCTGCGACCCCTCCGCGCCGGTCCGGAGTCCCAGGTATTGGTTCTCAAGGCAACCAGCAGGTAGACCTACATGGCGTAGGCAAATTAAATAATATTTTGGAGGCCTATGATTTTATTGACAGGGATACCTTAATGAGGATCTTGGTAGAGCATGGTATGGACGGCAAGTCACAAACTGATTAAGCAGACCGTCAGAAACACTGTGTCGAAGGTGAAGGTCAGAGGTGAAACCTGAGATTGCTTCGAAATTAAGACCGGAGTACGACAACGTAATGGGTTATCTTATCAATCACCAATGCTCGTTAACTGTATATTGAGAAAAAGGTTATTAGAGAATGGGAAGAGCCACAGAAAGAGATAAGTAACGATTCAAGGTTTGGACACGGAATGAAGGGGTGAACCTCAAGTGCCTTGCCTTTACTAAAAAAATACATCTGGTATTCGCTGCTTACTGAGAAGGAACAAACGCGTTAGGTGGGGCCCTAGAGACATCGCGAATGCCCTCACTTTGAGAGATCTTTCTCCCTAGACTTATGCGTACTTGAGGAAAAGAAATTAACCCTTGCCTTACCGTTCAACTCTCCAAAAATGGGCAAAACAGTGTAGACCGGACATTTTAAACGAAGCTCTTAGTTTAATTAAAGCTAGGTCGGAAACCTTCAAAGCTTTTGAACCACTGGCTGTTCTAAGTTCCGATGAAATGAACATCGCCGGTCGCATGAGTTACAACTCATCCGATGATGTGATACTTGGGCCTCATAAGAACGTTCAGGTGACGACGATTCACAGCTATTTTCCCTATGGAAACAATCCGTGTAATATGACTTTGATGTCATGATGACAAGCACCTTGTTACAATCCATAATCCGGGAGCTGGAGTATGTGGTGTTGCTGGAGGGTAAACACGCGAGGGTGTGAAAAGAACTGGGGGTATATCCAGTAGCAAGAAGCATTTCTCCAACATCGTAGGTTTTTTTTTTTTGGTGACGTGCTAAAACTGCCCCGAAATCACTTCCTAGATGAAGGAATTACTCTACCCGACGGAACGACTGTCTCTTAGAACAGCGGTTCTCAACCTAGGGTACTCGTACCCCTTTGTGGTACGCAACGAACCGGTTAGGGGTACGCCAAAAATTAACTATAATGGCGTGCGCTCTGTTCCCATTGTACGTGTCAGTCGTAACCATCTATATATATATAATACACTAAGGTGTATGTTTCACAAAACTCAAGCTCCTAGACCAGAGGGAGTTAGAAGGTGTGGTTTGTACCAAACTCTTCCAAATCGTCTCAATAGTACAGGAAAAATCTTGCATTTCTTGAAAAGTCAACGGAAATATATTTGTTTATAAAGTGCTTTTAAACAAATAAACATATTTATAGAAGCCCACATAACAGTAAAGCCAGGCGGGTGGTTTATACACATGCGCGAGTTCTCACACGGGTCCGCTAGTCAATGTCGCACTCGCAGCATCGGCCGCACGATCGACTACTCTGTTCTCCGTCAGCTGTTTGACAATATGTAATGTGTGAAAGGCGGGGAATATTTTATCAAAATTGGCCATTTCTTGTAAACATCTACATATAACGTAACAGTTTCAGACTACACATTGCTGTTAATTAGTACAAACTAATTTTTGAGCGGCTTCGATGGCGTAGTTGGTAGCATGCTGAGCTTCTATGCCCAAGATCGCGGGTTCAAACCCGACCGAAGTCGTCGGATTTTTTAAAAGCGTTAAAAATCCCTCAGTTTGCCTTCCTTCGGAGGGGAAGTAAAGATGATGATGATAATTGTTGTTTTAAGGGGCCTAACATCGAGGTTATCGGCCCCTGATGAAATGAAATAGCGTGAAATGAAAGGATGAAGATTTAAAAAAACAGCTCACTGCTATGGATGAAACGAAAATGGTTTAGATAAAATAGACAGTGAGCCCCAACAACTATGCCTTATGTAGCAGGGAAAATACTTACAAAAAGGAACTCGGATTGAAACTACTCACCAAATGGAGAGGGGTAATACGTGCATAAGGGTATTGCGAACGAAAATACTCACAAAAGGAATAGATTGAAAAAAAAAAAAGCACAAAATGTAGGTTAAGTCCAAACTACGTACAAAATGCAACGTACAGTCGAAATACCTACAAAATGCAAGTGAAATCAAAATACTTACAAAATGCAAATGAGATTGAAAATGCGCACAAAATGTAATGGAAATTCAAAATACCCACAAAATAGCAATTGAGACTTAACTACTTGAACAAAGCGGGGTAGGTTGAAAATACAAAATACAAAAGCCCCGGCCCGGATATTGAAAGACTTACTAAAAAGCAATTTAGATTGTCAATCCTTACAAAATGCAATTGAGATTGAAAAACACTCACAAAATGCAATCTAGATCGAAAAGACTTACAAAATGACACGTAGATTAAAAATACCTACAAAAAAAATCGCTAAGAGGGAATTTAGATACACGGGGAACCAAGTAACAAAAACAGTGCGGGAATCTGAAAGAGAAAAGGAAATATAAGGAAAAGAGAAGAGGATTGGAGAGGAGAGGGGAGGGGAGAGAGGAGATGGTCCGCCCCAAAGGGGAAAACGGACCCAACTCAGGAATCCCTCGGGGTCGCCAACTCCCGAACTCACCAGCCGTGAGCCCCTGAGGGTGTAGCATTATCTAGGGTGCACCAGAAGTGGTGGGGCTACATACACCCTGCCTCCTTAAGGGCCTTGCGCACAAGGCAGGAGGTAAAAGGAAAAGAAAAAGAAGGCTGACCCCTCACAGGAAAGATGAGACAAGGGCCAATTAAGGCGGGAAAGGAAGAGACTCCCTAGGCCTCGGATAACCTAATACCGTCGGGGTCAGAAGAGAACAAGAGTTGACCAAGTGAGGTCGACAGGAAAGACAACAGAGAGGAGCCCGGCACAAGTAAGTGGAAGCAATGCCGGACTCAGCTGGGGCCCCGTGGTCGCCAACCCACGCCCACTAGAAGCGAGCCGGAGGGGAAGTAAAGACGGTGGTCCCACATCATAGATTTGAAATTAAAATCCACAGCCTGCTTCCAGTCTCCGACCGGGTCAGGAATGGAATGAATGAAGCCCCATCTAGCGGCGAGGAAATGAACTGTGCCAGCTGCCGAGGCCTGACGCACTCCTCTGGGGCAATGATTAAATGAATGACAGATGAAATGAAATAATAGTGGACAGTGTTACAGGAATGAAATTTTGTCAGGGAAAACCGGAGTACCCGGAGAAAAAACTGTCTGCCTCCGTTTTGTCCAGCACAGATCTCACATGGAGTGACTGGGATTTGAACCCCGGACCCAGCGGTGAGAGACCGGCGTGCTGCTGCCTAAGCCACGGAGGCCACATCATAGATTTATGGCATGCTAAAGAACCTTCCACTAATTACACCTGAGTGAAGCTAAATTATAGGTTATCTTTGAGTAATGCTCTTAGGTTCCAACGTTTGTCGCCTGGAGCCGACTGCGGTGGCATCTAGTAGCCAAGTTCAGAAGTAGTTGTCATTGACGGTAGCGTTTGGCAGCAAAAGTTGAAACTACTTGAAAATCGAAAGTATGGAGTCCTTACTTGAATTAAAAACAGATAACACACACTAATACAGTCACCACAATATACACCGGTTATCAGACAGATTCTACACACACCCAAAGTACACAGGGCTACATGACCGCGTTGTCGCAGCCCCTAAACTGAGGAACCAACCAACCAACAAACTAATTTATGAGGATCTGAGAAGAAAATAAATATGATAATTATTTTAAAGGGCCTGGATATAATATGAGTCAGGTTTCTCATATGAATAGACAATAGTGAAAAGGGTTCAGAATATACTTGCAAAAAACTGCATTCTTGGCTGTCACCGCGGAAGCCTGGGTTCGATTCCCGCCTCTGCCAATCAATTTTTAATTTTGGTCTGAGGTTCTGGAACAGGGTACACTCATCCTAGTGAGGCAAAAATGAGTCGAGGTGGGCTCGACTGCTACCTCAGTCATCCTAGAAGTAGTTGACCATGGTTTCCCCACTTCTACTCCAAGCAAATGCTGGGATGGTATCTAACTTAAGGCCACGGCCGTTTCCTACCCAAATCCTACCTCAATTACAAATACACACACTAGTACAGACGTCACAGGGACACAGGTTATCAGACAAATTCTACACACACCCAAGTGCATGGGGCTATGTTGCCAAGCTTCTAAAACAATCAACATAAAACTGCAGCCCTACTACTTTGGCAGTGCACAGTAGCTTCTGTAAACAATGTATCTTTGTCAGGTTTTTTCCTGGGTTGCAGGATGGATATATTTTCATAGAACATTGCTTTCACATGTTACAGACTAAACTCCCTTGCTTAACCCCAAAGCTCTGGGGGCTGGAGTATCCTTCCTCTTCCTGCCTCTCATGTCCCCTTCTCTTTCTTATTCTGATATCCTCATTCTCTAGGGACTGGAACTCTGAACTGTGACATGAGTTACATATTAAGTAGCCTACCTTGCAGATTGTAAGTGTTCAACATAATACTACAAAGGAACAATTTCCTTAGAAGAGTAATTTTTGTTGCAACAAACACACTTCTTTAGAGTCAAACTTCAGAATGAAATTTAGTGATAAATTGAAATTAAAGTGGAAAAAATAAAATAATAACACCGTCTGAATATGCAAAGTTTACCATCTATATAAAAGAAAGGCTTGATCTCCATCTTTTAATGGAATGACCCTATGGATGATTTGTTTATTGTTGTAAGCACACGGGCAGATGACCTCGCTGTTCCACCCCTTGAAACAAACATAACTAACTCATGCATGTACATAAATTATTGTAGGGTACCATACATATATTTATATAGGCTTGCAGAAAAGAAAGCACGGAAGTTGCTCAAGTTTGCATATGCCTAAAAGATTGACAAGCAAAAGTTAGAAGTTAAAACCCAACAAGCAAATTTTTCATATTATAGTGAAATCTACTAGCCTATAATACATTTTTTTTTCTCAACTCAATCAAGCAATGCGCCTCATCACAGGATGCATGCGATCCACAAACACACATTGGCTTCCGGTTCAAAGTAACATTCCACCTCCACCCCTGAGAAGACTTCAATCATTGCTGAACACAGGGAAGAGAATTGAAAACAACCCATCGCTGCCAATACACTCTGAGCTCGCAGTACCTTTACCGCAGCGACTGAAGTCCAGACAACCATCATGGCGAACAGCAGTCAACCTGCAGGATAATCACTTCAACATTCTAGATGCCTGGAACAATCAATGGCAGGAACAAACTTCCCTGACACATCACCATCTAATTGTGACTCCTTGGGAACGACCTGCAGGTTTTCGTTTACCTCGACGTCAATGGTGCACACTGAACCGGATAAGAACGGGCCAAGGCAGGTGTGCAGCGATACTGAATCAATGGGGCTGGAAGTCCTCCCCTGAATGTGACTGTGGAGAAGATCGGCAAACTATGGACCACGTAGCTTTCGAATGTCCTCTCAGAGCATTCAAAGGGACAATACAAGAACTCCACCAGCTTAATCAAGAAGCCATCGATTGAATTCAACAACTTAAAATTGAACTCTTAATTTTACAAACATGAGATCATGTGTATCTTGTTGTATATATTTTTGTACATATTCCTCCTTTCATCATACGATAAATAAATAAATAAATAATACTTTTTTTCTATTAGAGCGCATGGAAATTAAGATTCCCTATAGACCCTCATCTCACATGTGGCAAAGGTATTTGAACGGATACTCGAGGGACGACTGAGGATGGTAGTGGAAAAGGAAATGGAGGAAGAACAATATGGATTTCAAAGAGACAGATCAACTTTTGATCTTATTTTTACGATGAGGAATGTGATGGAGAAAAGGTGGGAATACAGAAAGGATTTGGTGATGACCTTTATAGATATTGTGAAGGCATATGATAGTGTGCCAAGACAACTGGTTTGGGATGCATTGATAAGGAAAAACTTAGATAGAGCTGAAGTGGAAATGATTAAAGCCATGTATCGTCAGTGTGTCAGTAGCGTGAAGACCAAGATTGGACAAACAAACTCGTTCAATGTAGAAACGGGTCTCCGACAAGGGAGTGTATTGTCCCCCTTACTTTTCCTCACTGTCATGGATGGAATCCATAAACGAGTGAAACTGAAAATGGGAAGCAAAGGGACGAAGGCCTTACTCTTCGCTGATGACATAGTGATATGGGGGGACGATGAATTGGAAGTCCAAGAACAAGTAAATGTTTGGAACCAGGAGAAAGAATAGCATGGAATGAAAATCAGTGTGGAGAAGAGTCAGACGATGGTGATGACAAGAAATGTGCGAGATGGTAGGGGGAATATTACAGGAGATGGAAAACCATTACAAGTTGTGAAAACATTCACATACTTAGGGAGTGTCCTAACAGATGATGGAAGGATAAGTGAGGAAGTTGGCAAGAGGATCCAACAAGCAAATGGGTTTTACCAGAGTGTGAGGGGTCTGGTGTGGAACCAGGAAGTTCCCGAGAAATGTAAAAGAATCTTGTATTCAACATATTACACACCTATATTGACGTATGCATCAGGCACGTGGACAACAACTAAACAGGAGGAAAGTAGAATCCAGGCAGCAGAGATGAAGTTCCTTAGAGGTATAATTGGAAAGACCCGCAGAGACAAAATCAGAAACAAGGAAATTAGGAAGAAAACAGGATTCCCAAGTTACAAGACAAAATCGAGATCAGTAAGCTAAAATGGTATGGACATATGATGCGAATGGGAGAAGACAGAGTCCCGAAGCGATTATTTACTGAGAAAGTCACAGGAAGGCGCCAAAGAGGAAGGCCGAGGATGAGGTGGATGGATGCAGTGAGGGAGAGCGTTGAGAAAAGAGGAGTGAAAGTGGAGGATGTACTGGAAGAGGGACGAGAGTGGTGGAGAGACAGAAGAGTATGGAGGTCCTTGATTCACACCCCGACCCAGATCAATGGAACCCGGAAATGATGAAGAAGAAGAAGAAGAAGATAGGCCTATGTATCACTTCTCATCTCCTGTAGCTTGTAGTCATTGCCGTTTATTTTGAAATAAAGATATGTTGAAGAATGACAGCTTACACCAACGTCGTCTTTATCACTTGCAACAGCCCGTGATAACAATTTCCCATCAAAATTAGGGTGTTAATACGCTTAGGCCTATATGCATCCTTTCAATGAGCACGCCATGCGGTTTGAACAAAGTTTGCCAGTACCTCCAGACAAATGTAACCGCAAAGCAAATTTAACACAAAATTTCAAGGGTTTGCAGGAGAAAGTAAGGAAAGAACGAAACTACGTCTGGACAGAGGAGAGGAAGAATAAGCAAAGTGATGTAATGAAGAAATATTGGAAAACAAGAAAGGAAGCAGGATACAAAGGAAGTGACTACAGTGGGTTACATGGTCCCAAGATGGCCAAAATCGAGAAAAGAAGAAGAAATGAAATGCATACTAACAGCACAAACAAATGATCAATTAAAAATATTAGTTATACCGTACTCGAAAAAATCGTGGTTATGGAGTCAATCAGGTAAGCCACGTAACCTTAAGAAGGTTCTTAGCAATTTGTTAATGGTTGCCGAAAACGAAGATATTAGTTGACGTTACTCAGCGAGATGACCAGAATAGCTATTACAGTTCCATTGTAATAGTGCCATAGTGTGCCTTGGAGGCTGGATTTAGACAGCTCCTTAACCCGGTCCACGAGTCAATCCTAATTGGCTACATGGATAATTCTTGCCAGGCGCGGGCACATAGCGGGGATGGGCAACGGTACTGTAATATGCCATGGAACTACAGTACCGGCTAAGTTCTGGCGAGGACCCAGTCCTATGGGGTATAACATAGGCCCCGTGCACAGGGTTACCTGCGAAGACCTCAACGGAATCTGCAACGGAAAAGATGGACTTCAGAACGGTGGAGATTGCGGAAGAGGCAACCCAGTACTCAGGGAATAGTATGAGTACAGCATCAATCAGCAGCTTCTGTTTCCCATATTAGGGGCGGCTGCAAGGGCGTCTGTTCTTCATGTTAGGGGCGGCCTGAATAATAGCTGCCAGTAGCTTCATAAAATGCCTGTGGGAGTGGCGACCCCATCGTAATAATAGCCTAAAATGGATATGGCACTTCCAATGATTCGGAAAGGGTTAGGGCGTACCCTGCAGGCGACGCGCAGTTCCTTTGGTACTGGGGGAACTGTGAGAAATGGGCGACCAGTAACCGAAATGAAAGTGGGAATTATGAATGTCGTGACCCTGACAGGCAAGGTGGAGGAGGTGGTAGACTTCATGGAGAGGGAGAAGGTTGGAATGATGGGGCTGAGTGAAGTGAAATGGAAAGGTAAAGGAAGGAAGAAATTGAGGAAAGGATATACATTATACTGGAGTGGTGGCCAAGAGGCAAAAAATGGCGTGGGACTGATAATCTCGAAACAACTGGAGGAGTATGTTGAAGTGGTCGAGTGTGTGAGTGACAGAATAATGAAAATTAGAATGAAGATGAAGAATGACATGATGGACTTCATACAAGTGTATGCAACACAGACTGGAAACAGAGAAGAAGATATTGAAGTATTCCTGGAGGATGTAGAAAGAGTAATTTCAGATGTAGCAGTGGTGATCATGGGAGATATGAATGCACAAGTCGGAAATGAGAGACAAGGAAAGGAAGAAGTCATTGGACCATGTGGATATGGGAAAAAGAACCGGGACGGAGAGAAACTTGTAAACTTTTGTGAAGGGAATGGACTGATAGTGGGTAATTCATGGTTTCGGAAGAAAAACAGCAGGAAAATTACGAGATATGGGTGGGGTGATAGAAGAACAAAATCAGTAATTGACTACTTCCTGGTGGAAAGGACTAATCGCAGAAAGCTGATGGATGTGACAGCTTTACCAGGAGAAGCATTTGATGGGGACCATAGAGCTGTGGTGGCAAAATTTAGATGGGGAAAATTGGAAAACCTAAAGGAGATCAGAGAAAGTAAAATAAAAGTATGGAAATTGAAAGACAAAGCTGTACGGGAAGATTTTCAGGAGAGATTGAAGCAACAAATCCCAGTTACTGAAGTGGAAAACGTAGAAGAGGAATGGTCCCGCTTTAAAAAGACATTTGCTGGTGCAGCAGAGAGTGCTTGTGGTAGGACGTCAACAAGAGTGAAAGAGAAGGAGACACCGTGGTGGAATGAGGAAGTGAGGAAAGCAGTGAAAGAAAAGAAGTCTGCATGGAAAGAATGGAACCGAGATCAAACAGAAGAAAGCAAAAGGATCACAACAGCAAACGGAGGTGTAGGAAAGTGGTAGGAGAAGAAAAGAAGAAAAGTTGGGAAGAATTAACACGAAGAATGGAAACAGATGTAAGTGGCAGTAAAAGGATGCTGTATGGACTTCTAAGAAGTAAGAGGAAAGAAAGAGTTACCACAAAGCTGGTGAAAAAGGAAGATGGAGAGTTGTATACACACCCAGAAGAGATAAAGGGACCATGGAAGGAGTATTTCTATAAGCTATTGAATGTGAGCAATTGTACTGGTGAGATGGAAGTGACACAACCTGACGACTCTATAACAGAAGATGATATAACAATACTGGAGGTGGAATTAGCAGTACAGAAAATGAAGATGGGAAAAGCAACAGGGGTGGATGAAACCAGTGTAGAAATGATAAATTCTGCTGGACCTGTTGGTATGCAATGGCTGTATCGACTGCTAAAGTGTGTGTGGAAACGAAAATGTGTACCAGAAGACTGGGAGAAAGGGCTAATAATACCAGTGTTTAAGAAAGGGGACAAGAAAGTGTGTGATAACTATAGAGGGATCACCCTCATATCACAGATAGTAAAAATACTGGAAAGGATATTAGAAAGAAGAATGAGAAGAAAGGTGGAAGGAGAGTTGCAAGAGGAACAGTATGGCTTCAGGAGTGGAAGATCCACAGTGGACCCAATCTTTAGCTTGAGGCAGGTGATGGAAAAGAACTGGGAATATGGAGAGGATTTGGTCATGACTTTCTTAGATCTAGAAAAGGCATATGATAGTGTCCCTAGAGAGAAGTTATGGGAAACCATGGTTAAGATGAGACTGGGAAGAGAAATGTTGGAAATGGTGCAAGCAATGTACAACAACTGTGTTAGCAGGGTACTGACCCCAGTTGGAAAGACAGATTGGTTTAGGAACAAGACTGGACTAAGACAGGGGAGTATGCTGTCACCTCTTTTGTTCATAATGGTAATGGATGAAATTGTAAAGGAAACAAAGGAAGCATATGGACATAAAGAAATGAAGTTACCGGTACTATTATTTGCAGACGATATTGTGGTCTGGGGAAGGAACACCGAAGAAGTGCAAAAACAACTAGATGCACTGAACGAAAATATTCAGAAGTACGGCCTGAAAATCAGAATAGAGAAAAGCAAGACCATGGTGATGACAAGAGGGGAAAGACAAGGAAAGGGCACTGTGAAAATTGGAAGTCAGAGTTTGGAAATTGTGGACACGTTCAAATACCTAGGAAGTGAATTGATGCAAACTGGTAGGTTGGACACGGAGATTGGCAGGAGGGTACAGCAGAGCAATGCATTCTATCAAAGTGTAAGAAAACTTGTTTGGGATAAGGAAGTACCAAGGGAAAGCAAGGAGGTAATGTATAAAGTGTACTGAATGAAATGAAAATCCACAGCCTGCTTCCAGTCTCCGACCGGGTCAGGAATGGAATGAATGAAGCCCCCATCTAGCGGCGAGGATATGGACTGTGCCGGCTGCCGAGGCCTGACGCACTCCTCTGGGGCAATGATTAAATGAATGACAGATGAAATGAAATGATAGTGGAGAGTGTTGCTGGAATGAAAGTCTGACAGGGAAAACCGGAGTACCCGGAGAAAAACCTGTCTGCCTCCGTTTTGTCCAGCACAGATCTCACATGGAGTGACCGGGATTTGAACCACGGACCCAGCGGTGAGAGGCCGGCGTGCTGCCGCCTAAGCCACGGAGGCTACATAAAGTGTACTATGTACCTATATTAACTTATGCAGCTGAGACTTGGACTCTGACAAGCAGGCAAGAGAGTAGAATCCAAGCCAGTGAAATGAAAGTCCTAAGAAGTATGATAGGAAAGACAGAGTGAGGAATGAAGATGTTAGGAAGGAAGTTGGGATGGGAAAACTAAATGAGAGAAATGAGAAGAATAAACTAAGGTGGTTTGGACATGTAAAGAGGATGGAGGAAAATAGAATGCCAAGACAGATGCTGGAGGCCAAGTGCAAGGGTAAGAGAGCAAGGGGAAGAACTAGAACAAGGTGGATCGATTCAGTGAAGAACAGCGTGAGAAAAAGAAATCTGGACTGGGACAAGATCGTGGAAGAAGAATTGAGGAAGGAAAGAGGAAAGTGGAGAAGTGCCATAAATACCCCGACTCGGCAGGAGCTGGATAAGGGGAAATGATGATGATGATGAGTGCCATAGTGTGGACTTAAGTAGAAGGTGGTCTTCTACTTACACTTGACTGTTTGCCATCCTTCCCCATCTCTAGGTGGAGATGATGGAGGAGGAGAGCACACCTCAATTTCCACATCTCCGTCTGAAGACTAAGAAAATGGAGGGAGCCCTCTCTTGGGTGGTGCACGGTCGTCAACGGACCTTCTCCTGGTCCGAAGACTGGGTGTCCGTCCCCGACACATCCCGAACATTCTTCTTCTTCCTTGATCGGCACTGACATCTATTAGGGGAACTAGATGGTCCCTTCCCCACAGACGCCAGTTCCTTGCAAAACATGGCCGCTCATGCTGGCACCGCTCCAGTGTGGTGGGAGCGGGATGGCCAAAGGATAAATGGATAAAGGTCCAGCCCCAGTCGGCAAAGTATTCTTTTCCCCCTTAGCAGGGGAAGATTTTTTTGCCGACTGTTTTAGAGAAGAAGAGGTCTTCTCCTCCGATGGTGCCGTCTTAGATGGTTTTACCGGCACTTTGGTCGTGGTTTCACTGGTACAGTGAGGGGTGATTTCAAAGTAGCAGTATAGAAGGAACTTGAGGGTACTGCACTAGGTCGAGTAACGGCAGGGGTGAACGAGGGCGCTGCTGCAGCTGCAAACGATTCCTGAAATTCGGGGGCATTCATATCACGGTACCTCTTGCGAGCGTCGTGATATGAATGCCTGTCAAGAGTCCTGATCTCTTGGATTTTGGCTTCCTTGGCAAATTCACGGCACTGTTATGACCATGGAGAGTGACTGCTTTGGCAGTTAGGACATATAGGGGGAGGCATACACCTCTCACCCTCATGTGTCCCCATGCCACAATCTCCACAAACGGCCTTAGCACTTCACCTGGCGGAAACATGCCCGAAACTCTGGTATTGATAGCAGCGCATAGGTGGAAGTTTGTAAGGTCGAACATCGCAATGGTACGACATGACCTTCATTTGTTTAGGTACAACAACACCCTCAAAATGGAGAATGAAAACGCCGGTATCGACACTATCCTCTCCAATTTTCCGGGTGATGCGCCTAATTTTGGTGATGCCTCTCTTCCCCAGATAGTTGATTGAGGCTAGTCAAGGTCAGTGACCTCAGATTTAATTTCTTTCAGTTCAGATATTATTTTCTATTAATCTAGCAGATTTTAGATAGGATTCTAATTAGGATTTTTAAGAGTGTATTTTTATTTATTAATGTAACGTTATTTTTGAATAAACTTACAAGCACGCTTTGTTTTGCTCGTCCTTAAGAAATTCTATCTTACATTTGCCGGACTTAGTAAGATGATGTGCTATGGATGTTAGGCATCCATGTATCCATTTTACCCATAGTTAACCCGTGATTCATGAATCTAAATTTCTAGTAGGAATTAGATCTGTTTTGTAGGTTAGTCCATAGTACACCATCATTGTCCATCTTTATTAAATGTCCTAAATAGGCTACTTGTCAGCGTAAGACTGCGGTTACTTAGCCGGGAACTTCAGTGTTTCTACAATCCATCCATTCTTGGATTGATAAGTACCGAGCAAGCTCGGGCTTATTTTCAGGTACAGTACATATTTCTGGTTCATTTTGCAGATTTCTTGATACCTCTCAAGAGTTGGCATGAGTGGATCTACGTCAAGGAGTAAATAATAAATATATATTTTATATTCCTTAAACCGTGTTCCTTGCACAATCTGTTAGTTTACATTATTTACATTACGATTACCTGATATTTGAAATGGAAGGACAATTATCTCCAAATGAGACGAATAAAGGCCTCAAAAGGAAAAGGCACACCAATTTCTCTTTGTCAGAGGAGGAAATCCTTATCAAGGTGGTGGAAGAAAAGAGTTGTACAGTAGACTCTCGATTATCCGCGGGCGGTTTATCCATTTTGCGGATTATCCGTGGTGCCTGAAGAAGAACATTTTTTTTTAAGGAAGGTTTTAAACCGAAAATTATTTCTCAAAAATTGAAATAAAGTTACTAAATACTTAAACATAATAAAAATCGTAAATCGCAAATACCTCACAGATGAAAACATCATAAATCAAGTACGAGGGATTGAATCGGTTGAATTGGAAGAAAATGAGGAAACGCAGACGACCATTACTCATGATGCAGCATTAGGACACATTGACAGGATTCTTCAATACCTTGAAGAGCATGACGACGCATCACTTTGTGACAAGATGGTGTTGAGAAAACTCAAGTCACAAATAAAGAAAAAAAAAATGTTTCAAGAAGAAAAAGCAAAAGACCTATTTTTTTTTAAAACAGTAAACAAGACTTTTTAATAACACACATAACATCGACTGAGTTTTGTTATCATGTACGTCCTTTTATTGTATAATAAACTTATTTAAAGCACTTGTGTGTTGTCTCTTAGTGCCGTTGACCTTTGTTTAACCATTACCAGCAATTTTGCGGCTCATCCGCGAAATTCGATTATCCGCGGAATCCGCGCCAGTCAATTCGGCGGATAATTGGGAGTTTACTGTATTATTGAAAATAAAATGTCCGATGCCGTTACATGGGAGCAGAAGTGTAAGGCATGGGAAGAAGTAGCCCAAACATTGAGGCATTGACATGTTGTAGAAGACCTGCCAAAAATTTATGGGATAAGTATGAAAACATGAAGAAGAAAGCAAAGCTTTAGAGCTCTTTCTGATGGGTGGAGGAAATAAAACTCCCGTAAAGAAAACTGCCCATGTTGAAAAACTTATTTAGTTAATGGGAACATCGGCTGAGGGACTGTGCCATCTGTTTGATGGAGATAGAATAGGTAAGTTTCAAGATACGGTAATTAATGTACTCTCGCAATTTAAATTTTTTTCGGGGTTAGCTTGTAAACGTACATTCCACATTTTACTTAACTAATACTGGTTGATTTGTGCTTGTAATTCGCCTTCTGTCTCTGGAAGTCAGATGTATTCTTCCACAAGCCTTGCGATTGCCACACTCTTTACTATCGCAGAAGCTGCTACTGTACTAACTCCAATAAAATCCTCAAGTGCAATCATCATACTTTCTGATGCATAAAATCCAAGAGTAAGTAGAAGTTGGTCCATTGGTAACACAGCATGATTTCTGGACGAAAAGAGTTTTAGGTTAGCGTGAGACTTGTAAATTTTTTAAATATTAGATGCAAACAGAGTCGTATTGCATTCTAGTAAATAAAGTGAGATTCTTTTGCTGGAATGGGACCAGCGGCCAGCTACCAGGCACGCTCGCCTTCCGCCAGCCAACCCAACTTGGACCACAGTGCGCGCAGGTAAAAACCGTAACATAGTACATTAATTAATGGTAAATTTACCAGCAAATCATGATTAAAGAACTTCCCTTTTCACAGAAAATTCTGAAAAGGTTCTCCATCAGCTGACAGACAGGCGTTGTATCGTGTAAATAAATTAGCGTTTACACGTTGCAATTCTCCTTCCGTAATGAGAGATATCAGCTGTCGTATATTTTTCTCCAGCTCTTGTAGGGTACGGTGATTAAACTGATACACTTTGTCTTTTAAGCTACCCCACAAATAAAAATCACACGGTGTTAAATCCGGGCTTCGAGGCGGCCACAATCCACCACTAATCACCCTGTCACCAAACACAGTACTTATTGCGTCCAATGTATTGTGCGCAGTTGCACCGTCTTGCTGGAAAAAACCTTTACAATCCTTCTCTGTCTGTTAACTAGACAAAGAAATTATTCAAAATAACCTGAACATATCGAGCAGAATTAATAGTTTCACGAAAAAAAAAAAAAAAAATAATAATAATAATAAATGCGCCTATAATTCTTTTTGCAGTTACTGCGCACTAAACACTGATTTTTGGGTCATGCAGGGGGTTTTGGTGGATCAGTCTTGGGTTCTCAGGTGACCAGTATCGATTGTTTTGTGAATTCACACGTCCATGTAAATAAAACAACGCCACATCACTGAAAATCACTAACTGTGGATCTAAAATTCCGTCCTGCATGGACTGGGAAAACCAATTACAGTAGTTGGTTCTTGCCACTGGGTCTCTCGGACTTGAGGTTTGAACCTGAGTAGTTTTGTGCGGTCGATACTTGATTAGTTTTGTGGCCCTCTGAGCCGTTGAATATGACACGCCGGCTTGTTGAGAAAGTTTTCTCGGTGACTGTAATAATCGAGCAGTAAAGTCCTCTAACTTCCCTTCTGTCAAAACGTGACGTCTTCGTTCAATTCTTTTATTTAAGACTGACCCCGTAGACTTGAACTTCATCACAACCTTCCGAACTCCGGTCTCCGAAGGCACCTTAGACACCAGGAAATTCCTGTTGAAATGCTCTGCGAGTAAAACTAACAGACTTGTTCTTAATAAAAGTACAGCAAATGAAAATCTATGTTGTGTGGTGAACCATACTTGAGTATGGTTAGATAAAAACTAACATCCCAACTGTTCGTAACTGTTGCAGTAAGCACGCACACCTACTGGTCTGTATCTGTCGACGCCTGTACTTAAAAGATAGGCTTGCCACTCCAGGCAGCTGGACTAATTGGGTGGGCTCAAACGAAATGCAGAAGATAAAAATAAGGCCTAGATTCTCAGCCAACATTCCTCAACACAGGAATGTTAACTTTGGAAGTTACATCGTTTCACTATGTAGCTACTCCCGTACCACCCTGCCAGTTTACTGTAATTAATCGAAGCATGGACCTAAGCCCGTATGATGTTAAATTGTGGGAAAATGTAAATCACAAAGTGTATAAATCATTTAACCGTACTCTAGTGGAGCTGGAGAACAATATACAGCAGCAGATGTCCCTCACAATGAAAGGGATTTACAACGTGTAAAAGTTAATTTATTTACACGGCGCAACGCCTGTCTGTAAGCTGAAGGAGAACATTTTCAGTATCTTCTTCGAAGAGATAAGTTCTTTAATAATGATTTGCTGGTAAATTTACCATTAAATAATGTACTATCTTGCGGTTTTTACTTGCGCACACTGCGGAAGGTGAGAGCGCCTGGTAGCTAGCCGCTGGCCCCGCTCCAGCAAAAGAATCTCCCTGTATAATGTATAAATAAATAAGGCGTAGAGTAACTTTGAACTTACCGGTACCTTTCTGTCCTATGACGTATCTCTGCACTTATACGACCAAGTACTAGCCGAACTGAAAGCTTCGTCAAACGGAATCGTCTAACTCCTCGTAATAATCACTTCGATTCTTATATACTTTTCGCCTCTTTTGAACAGCATCAGCATTTACGAAACCCGTGAAATTACGGATAATTCTAGGCATATTGACGATTTATGTACTCAGCTGACATTAAGATTATAATATATAAAATCAGGCAGTAAAACAGTTTACGGGAGGAGAATCCTCCGGTAAAGTTCACTGCCGGTTAAGGCTTATTTTACTGTCAGTTTGTCGCTAACAGGGTATTGTAAGAATCAAGTTCTAGCAAAGTTGCCGTAAAAGTGCCAGTAAAGATTTAACAGGAGATTGTAAGAACGACTTGCCCATCCACTCCAATATTCCTGACCTTCAGAGGAACCGGTTGAAATCTAGACATCCGCCAGTTAAGTTCGCTCAGAAGCTCACAGAAGATAATTTCGACCCTTATGCCCAATGGAAGGAAGAATGGATCTTAAAAACAGATGAACATCTCTGGTCTTTGCACACATCTTATTCAAGGTTTGATCTCCCAAGAAGAACTTGGACCTTCCTCAATAGGATTCGTTGTGGTCATGGAGTCGGTGCCGAGTCTCTCTACCAATGGGGAAAGATACAATCCCCCAAGTGTGACTGTGGTGCCCCTCTTCAAACCATCGAGTACATTGTAAGGGAGTGTAGTAGAAGAGCCTAGCCTGGAGATTGGTTTGATTTTCTATAGGCCACTCCAGAGGCTCTGGATTGGATAAGAACATTGGACATTGAAATATAATGTACTTGCTTTCCTGTTTTTGTGTATATATGCCATACAATAAATAAATAATAAATCAGGTGAGGATATGGATGGAGGCGACCGTGGCCATCCCAGCATTTGTGCGGAGAAAAAATGAGAAACCTCGGAAAAACACTTCCAGGATGCCTGAGGGGGGAATCGCACCCACCTTTTCTCAGTTTTGCCTCACGGGGCTGTTCCAGCCCAAAGACCAGAATTAAGTATCGTGGTAAAGCCAGGAATTGAAGTCGGACCTGTGGGGCGACAGACAAACATCTACTACACCACGAGGTGTAACCAATGGGCCACAAAATGCTAAAAATCACAAACTCTAATGCATACTGTATTTGGTATGTAATCCACACCATGGGAAGCCTAAATGCATCTCTAATTTCCACAAAACAGGTTCTCTTGACTTTTGGATAAAAACACGTCATAAGCCATAATTCCTCATTTTAAGCCCAAATCAATGGTTCAAGGCTAATAAGTGTTAAATATTGTGTTTTTAAAGCCATTGGATTTAGCCATATTACCAGTCTTTTCTTCTTGTTGTGAAAATTGTTACAGATCTTTGATTTAGCAAGCTTGATACTTCCACTCTGGTCGCCATAATGCCAGCAAACTGGGTTTTGTAGAGGGACAATGAGATTATCGCCAACTGGCTTAAATTATATATCATATCCAAAAATTCCAAGACCATGAAAATATCCAGAATGAAGGGTGGGGTGTGGACACACAGTCCTATCCACGGAATCAAAATCACAGAGATGGTGAGAATCTCACCAGTCTGTACAAGAAATACAGAGATCATAGAGATGTTAGGATTATCACCAACCCACATAAGAACATCGTGTACAAACATTAGACTCAAATTCTCCCCAGCTGGCAGCACCAAGGCAAGACAGTGCCCATGAATGGAGATTTTCACTGACCGCCGTGAGAAAGTCACCTATCGAATCATGACTTAAGCTGACTAGCACTGATGTGAGTAAAAACACACAGTTAATAAGGCTGCAGATACAGCTGTCATATGCTACAAATAAAATGTCATCTAATGGAGCCAAGCATGTGTATTGCCTGGATGTAAGGTGTTACTTTCCAGTCACCATGGTCTGGGAGATGTTACGAGATGCTTGCTTCATCGCTTGCAGCAGCACAATAGCACAGCATGTTCGTTGACTACACGATGGCTTGGAGACAATTTTTTAAATTACATCTTCACACCAAGAGGAAGAAAATACTGATCACCTTATTACTGAAAGAGCTTGCCAGTATTTGATAAAAACAGTTCCTTTCATAGGGCAAGTATTTTGCTGGAGTGCAGCTGCTGGCTGTTCAGGTCGCGCTTCCAGCACGATTGTAAGCTAGGCAAAAGCAGGGGCCCCAACAGTTTTGGTTTGTGGCATGGGCAGCCTTGCTCCAGCAAAAATATCTCCCTGTACATGCGCTTGTTTGAAGTATTAGGCCTTACTTTTTGTAGTTCAGAGATATAACGGAGTGTGGGGGGAGGGGGTAAGGTATGCATTACACACTCTTTTATCATCATAGTAGGTGTAAGAGGAGAGATCTGTAATGGAGTCGGAACTTGGGTGTATAGAGGACAAGGATACTGACTGCATAATGTGTAATCTACATCAATCTAGCTCTTCCTCTTGATCATTTAAAAACAAAAATGTAATTTTACCAATGCAGTGAATATTTCCACAAAAGTGGAAATTTGCGTTCAGCATGATATGTTAATATTTTCAAGTTAGGTGTTTGCCCTTCTGTTACAATCGCCTCGAGTTTTTTTTTTTTTTCCAAACTATAAAAGTATTTGGAACCCCAGGGAATACAATGATATGAATAAAATATAGGCCGGATGCCACATGTCACTGATACTAAGGGTGATTGAAACAGATTACTGCTGGATGCTCCGTAGGGATTCTACAGAATATCAATGAGAAGAACATTCCAGACAAACAAAGGATGTGTTCAGTATAAAGTGAACAAAAAGAAGAAAGCTTTTCCCACTTTACAATACTACATACTTTGTCAAGAATCTATATTCTCATGTGGTACATGTTTCGGTCCTATTAGAACCTTCTTCAGTGAATTGCATTCTCTAAGTCCATGACACCATTGGGTGCAAGTCAAAAATTACAATTACATAAAAATAATGACGATGACACAGATGGGTTGCTTAAATTTAAAAAAATACTCTCGTTCCTTCATGCATTTGAAGTTTTCTGGATATTTATGTTGGTCTTCATTTTAGATATTTTTTTCAAATAGTTTCCCCATTCGTCTACTTCTGTAATTTGAAAAGAAATTAGTGCAAGGTATTTAATTTGAAATGTTTAAATCTAGCGAAAGATCGTAAGTTAACTTATGTGAAATTCAGATATCAATTATCTAAATCTTTCTTGTTAATTACATAACATATGTTCGGCAAGGTGTGAATCTGTGAAAGGAAAGTGACGTTAGATTGTAGTTAAATGCGTGTGTGGCGTGACCTCAGCTGTAGGCCTGAGCGGAGCCAGTGGCTGATTGGCTGATGCAAGCTCGTATTGCGCGGCGAAGAGGGGTGGGTGTATGGAGGGAGGAGTGTGTGAAGTGAGGAGCTGAACTACTTAGGGCGCACACGATGGTCAAGCAGGACACATCACTGAACATGATGTGGGGACCTCACAAAAAGGGAGGTAGCGTGCAGTTCGCTACTCCTGTGGGGGTCAGGGCGGGGACACCAAGAGCCTGCTGATGAGCCAGCTTGCTGTCCTAGGCAAAACCCCACGCAAGACATGGCACAAACCAAAAAGAATTGCTGAGTTTTAATTCACTGGCCATGAAAGCCAATATACCACCTTTTTGGAAGCCTTCATAGGGAGGTTATGGCTGCTTGAAATTTTGGTTCTCACAGTAGAGAGGCGCAGGTGCGCTTCATAAAAAGGGAGATAGCGTACAGTTCGCTACTCCTGTGGGGGTCCGGGCGGGGACACCGGGAGCCCGCTGACGAGCCAGCTCGGTGTCCTAGGCGAAACCCCACACAAGACACGGCACAAACCTAGAAAAATTGCCGAGTTTTGATAAAATATTGATTATCTCTTCAGGGTGGTTGTGAAATGGATTCTCTCTACATCAAAAGCAACAAAATATGCTATGTAAGTGGTACTTAACTGATAAAAGACAAAGCAAGCCTGATGCTTTTTATGGTTATATTTTCGCAGCTCCCAGTATTATTGTGCTGACTGACTGACCCCGTGGCACTACAGCCCATGAGGGGCCTAGGCACTGCCTCACTGTCAGACAGCTCCTCAAATGTCCTCAAGAGGCTGAGGGCACTCCGCTCCAGCCCTCACATCGGTTTCTAAAATCCCAGACAGAGCCGGGAATCAAAGAATGGGCGAGAGGCAGGCGTACTATCCCAACACTACGGCGCCTGCGTATTAAATTGATAAAGTAAACTAAATCAATAAAGGAGGGCCAAAATGTAAATGCAATTTTTGAATTTAAAAAAATTAAGTTCATCCACAGCTGATGAATCAATGAGATGCTCCAAATCAAGGGCTGGGCTTTTACGCCTCTTCAAACTCTCATGTTTCCAATGTTTGGAAGTTATCATTGCAAACTAGAAGACAAGAACTCAGGATTCACAATTTCACTCTGATTATGTAGCGACACGCCCACTAACTCCTTATCTCTTGGTAGTGCAACTTTTCAGTTGGTCAACACAATTTTACTGGCAAATGAAAAAAAAACTGAAAAAAATTACGTGTAATTAACAAATATTTGATCATCATCATCATCGCTTGTTCGCTCCAGCAAGCCGGGTGCGGTTATAAATGAGCCGTCTCCAGTTTGTCCTGTCCATCCATAACTGTCGTTCTTGTATTTGATGCCAGTTCTATCTCTAGCTTCAAGGTCCTTATAAATTTGCTTCTCCCACACATCTTGAGGTCTTCCTCTTGGTCTCTTCCCGGGGACACTCTGGCCAAAGTACACTCTAGGTATCCTGTGGGGAGCCATCCTCTTCATGTGACCATACCATCTCAATCTCTTGAGTTTGAGTGTCTCCAGCAGGCTCCGTTCCAATCCCAGTTGTTGTCGGATATCCTCATTCCTTATTTTGTCCATTTTGGTCTTTTGAAGGCAAAAACGGAGGAACTTCATTTCTACTGCCTGGAGACGACTGTTTGTTGGTCCAGTAAGGGTTGCTGCTCCCAGTTCATATGTTAGTATAGGTATTAAGTATATGAACAAACTAATCTTGGAAGCTTGTGAAAATGTTTCGTCCCAAAGTAGCTGACGATAGAAATTGGAAGCTTTCTGTATTCTGTTGTTAATCTCTTGATGTATGGTATTGTCGAAGGAAAGAATACTACCTAAATACTGGAATTTGTCCACAACATTTATCTCCTCATCTCCAA
The DNA here is from genome assembly GCA_946902985.2 of Meconema thalassinum. Classification (NCBI taxonomy): domain Eukaryota; kingdom Metazoa; phylum Arthropoda; class Insecta; order Orthoptera; family Tettigoniidae; genus Meconema; species Meconema thalassinum. The sequence continues at coordinate 413,230,424 of OX336393.1, forward strand.
GTCTTAGATGGACCGTTGAAGGATTTCTACTCTTCACCAAACCAACTGTCTTGGTTTTGCTGATTTTAAGACCCATGGTCGCAAATTCATTCTGCCAAAGATCTAGTCTAGCTTGCACCTCCTCTTCTGACTCGCCCCACACCAAGACATCATCGGCGAAAACTAAGGCATTAGTTTCTTGATCCTTGCTTTTAACTGCTTTTAAGACTTCATCCATTATGATAATGAAGAGAAGCGGTGAAAGGCAACTTCCCTGTTGGACTCCACTCTGTTTCGAACCAACCTGACTTTCCATCCTGGACCTGTACACAGCTCTTGGTTTCATCGTATAATCGTTGTACCCGGACATTATTTTTTCAGCAATTTTAGGGGATTATTTACTTAGCTGATGTTTCTTTAGATAATTCTGATGGTTGTCTACCAACCCCTCCTGGTACTATGGAGGACAGACAATATGTTACAAATTGTGGTCAACCTTATCAGAAGAGTTAATAACAAATATAATTGAATGAAAATTCATGAAGTGGGGGCGAGGAGTCAGAAGGAAGCGGCCACAATTACACAACATGTTTCTTTTAAATTAATCTGCGCTAATATATTAATCAGAATTCAGTTGCGCCACACATTTTGCCATGGAATTCACAGCATTTTATTGATCGTTTTATGAGAATTTTAAGGTCATGAAAATCCACTGCGTGGGCAGATGTAAGACAGTACCAAATAAAAACATGTTCATTGTACCACTGTCCGCTACACAAGGCTACGTATTGCTGAACACTGTGCTAATTACTAACGCATGAAACCAGGATCGCAGGTTCAAATCCCGACTGAGGAACTCGCTTGACGGGCATTCTAAGCCTTATGATGTTAGACTGTAAAAGATCTCTCATATTTGGCGATTAGTTAATTATTGAGGATTTAAGGGGCGGAACTACGAGGTTGGTGATTGCAAGGCAATATTAATTCAAAGTTTTAAGATATATGCCAATCAATACTAGAATTAAAATATACTGAGTGGCAAAAAAAAGAAAAAAAAAACGATCACTTGAAAAATTCAACATGACTTTCATTAAAATCATATATATGAACGGTATAGGCCTAGTACAGTACATACTGTTTATAGCATGGAAGCAAGGTTAATTGGTTTCTTGGATGCATTACCATTCTTCATGTAATTGTTTCACTTAACAATAGCGATTCTTTGACATGATACTGTTTCCCGCGGAAAGATGGGCGCGCCATCGCTATCGTCAACAATGCAATGATTTATTCTTTTATCTTTTGCCACTTGTTGGCAAAGGAAAAGATCAATATAGCCATATCCTGAGTTGTTCGTGTGCAATTCAGAGACGAATATGCGCTTGAGGCCTGAAGTGGCAGTGGCAGTGGCTCTGATCGAAAATGGTGGCACGCACATCTTTCCGCGGGAAACAGCGTCATGTCAATGAATCGCTAATATTAAGTGAAACAATGACATGAAGAATGATAATATATCCATGAAACCTTACTTCCATGCTATAAACAGTAACATGTATATCTATCATATTACAGTCGAACCTGCCCTAACGGACCCTTATTCAGCGAACACCTGTCTATACGGACATTTTTCCTTGGAACCGATTTTATTTTACATAAGACAAGTGTTAAATTAGCCTCATTTCAGCGGACACCTTGAAGTCCGGACAGCGGACATCGCCATCTGTCCCGTCCACTTGACTTAAGCGGACACTTCACATGCTGCAGGACATTTTTTACACCGGACCATGTCATCCTTTCTTTTAAAACCATTCTGCAAACATACGGAAATCCCTCTTGAATGTCTGTACTACACCTATTTCGAGTCAAAGGAGAGAGAGAGTGAAATGCAGGCTACATGGCAATGCTGTAGTAGCCGTAAAGTTAATTCTTCTATACATTCCTCTTTCCAAACCTTTTGTTATGGTGTTCTACCTACTGGTGTACATTCCGAGAATTCTAATTGTCCAGGATTGCTGCCAGTGACTGTTTACTCATGAGTTACCTGGGGATGTTTTCCCTGCTTGCATCATTCCATTCATAACTCAGATTGCCACCGATAAGGTCGAGCTCAGGTAGTCAACTTGAGAAGGAAAAGACTTGCAGTACATGCGCTAATTAGTGAGACCGAAATACTGTAGCATTTCAGTCGTCGAGTAAACATGAGTAACAAGGGCCGAACGTGTTTAGACCTCGAAACAAGAAGAAATGTGATTGTAGAAAGTGACAAGGGACTTTCAGTGAGAAAGCTTGCCAAAAAATTCAAATGCGGGAAAACTCAAATAAACAAATAATCAAAATAAAGATGTGTATGTTTATGTTTAAGGTGGATGTACTTTGTCATTAAAATGTTTGATTATTTTTACAAACTTGTTTCAGCGGACACCTCTCATAACGGACATTTTCCCTCGGAACCGACGGTGTCCGCAGAAGGGAGGTTCGACTGTATTACAGTACATGTTTTGACCTGACATTGAGGTATTCTTCAGCCCAATTAAGAATGAAAATACTATTGATGTGCTTACGTCTAATGATGAATGTTTGACATGAAAAAAATTATATGATAAATTGTAATTAAAATAATAAAATGGATATCCTCACAATGTAATCCAATGTAAATAAAATATAATATTGGACTTCACATTAAAAATTCCAAAATACAGATAGAAAAACAAGTAATTTTGTAATAACAAGCGTAGTCTTTACAATATAATTAAGGACACTGTGTTGTGGCAATGGCTTATTTTACACAATTAAGTTTCTAAGCCACCTGCTAACAATAAATATGAAACATTATTGTCTGATTTTGTACAGGGTGCTCAAAAACATGGTCACAGAAACAATCCTGCAAGTTAAGATTTTAGAGATTCTGGTACACTTTTCTCAGGAGCTACTTAAATTACAGGCCTGATCTTCTGTCATGTGTTGGTAACCATGTAGTTTTATAAAATGAACCGAAATATATTTAAAATAAACTTCTTTTCAATTTATAAATTTAAAAAATCATACATATTAAGAGGCAAAAATAATGTTTGAGTTTGTAATTTTAAATGGATCAAAATAATTATTCAAGAAAAACCAAGCCATTCATTTTTTCAAGCCACATGTTTTTTACATTTCAGCAAAAATTAAGCAAGTTGAACCTTGATAACAAAGTTTCAAGAAATGTGTACTGTAGCCTATATACAGTACTAGAATTGTTTTCTGTGAGCACGCTTTTGAGCACCCTGTACAAAATCAGACAATAATATTTCATATTTATTGTTAGCAGGTGGCTTAGAAAGGTTTAGTGTAAAATTAACAAGCATTGACCAAACGGAAATAACAGAAATTATTTCTAAAATTTGCTCATTTAATTGTGTAGAACAAGCCACTGTAACAACCCAGTGTCCTTAAATAAAATAAAAATAAAATAAATAAAATATTGGGCTTTACATTAAAAATTCCAAAAATCCATATAGAAAATTAATAATTTAGAAATAACAAGTGGAGAATATCAACAAATACATTAACTGAGTTGCCTGAAAATGAGTAAAATAAAATCTTCTTTCAGAATATGGTGTGCAAATTTTGTTTTCATGGGCCAACCAGGTAGTGAGTCTTTTGAATCAACTGTGTTGTATAGTTGAGTGGCAATGTGTTTTGAGCCTCACTGATATGTATACAACTACCAAGAGACACAGTATAAAGTCATATGAACAAATTATACATGATATGTTAAAGAAGATTTATACATAACCTAACTTTGTTTACTGCATTCCGAAGAATTGATATCCAAATTTTATTACACGTGACCCATTTCATAATGCGAAACACTTGTTGGTTAAATTGCAAATTGCCACTCAACTATACAACATGGTTGATTCAAAAGACTCTAACTGGTTAGCACATGAAAACAAAATTTGCACACCATATTTTGAAAGAAGATTTAATTTTACTCATTTTCAGGCAACTCAGTGAGCGTATTTGTTGATATTCTACACAACTTTCTATGTGGATTTTTGGAATCTTTAATGTAAAGCCCAATATTTTATTTATGTTCAATTTAATTACATTGTCTTGTCAAGACTACGCTTGTTATTACAAAATTACTTGTTTTTCTATCTGTATTTTGGAATTCTTAATGTGAAGCCCAATATTATATTTTATTTTCTTAATTACAATTTATCATAGAATGACATAAAAATGACCATGCTGGCCTGATACCTTATTGACGTGTTGATTATAAACTGTTTATTTTCACCTGAAGTCCACTTTTATTTTATTGAAAACCGTACTGGTTTCGATCACACTGTGACGTTCTTCAGCTGGTATATGATTAGTAGTACTACAGTATATCTAAAGTTCACATAGTAAAATTTTCCTAAAAAAAAACCCAGATCTGTTACAATAATTGTAAATTAAGCATAAAACATTTTTGTCTTGGAGAAAAAAGAAAAAAAACAGCGTAGAAATTAGGAATGTGTATGTGAAAATGTGTAGCCTACTGTTTGTTGAAATGTTGGAATATCTGGCGAAATTATATTGAAAATGTATCTGTTTTGTATTTGCCTAGAAACTAAATCTTAATTTACAAAATTTATTGTAACAGATCTGTTTTTTTGGGAAAATTTTACTATGTGAACTTTAGATATAGTACTACTAATCATATACCAGCTGAAGAAGCTCACAATGTGACCGAAACCAGTACGGTTTTCAATTAAATAAATGTGGACTTCAGGTGAAAATAAATAGTTTATAATACAATTTAACATATTTTTATTTTCTTTTTCAAATCAAACATTCATCATTAGACTTAAGCACATCAATTTAGCATAAATAAGAGTGAGATGGTGATCACAACAAGGAAGAAGGAAAGAACCACAACAGGAATAACAATCGGCGGGGAACAGCAGAAGAAAGTGGAGAGTTTCAAGTATCTGGGAAGCCTGATACAAGATAATGGAAGAAACGATAGAGAAATAAATGAGCGGGGCAGACAGGCAGAAGCATTCCGGAGGAGTGTGAGAAGCATGTTATGGAGCAAGGATGTCCCTCAGAACAGCAAATAGATCATAATATTGGACGTAGTATGTCCCTATCGTGACGTAAGCCTCGGAGACCTGGGTTATGAAAGGAAGTGGGAAGAACAAAATACAGGCCAGTGAGATGAGGTTCTTGAGAAGCAGTATTGGAGCTACAAAGATGGACAGAATAAGAAATGAGAGGACCAGAGAATTAATGAAGGAGGAACCATTACAGGATGGTATAGAGAAATCTAGACTTAGATGGTATGGACATGTAAAATGAATGGAGGAGAAGAGGATACCCAGGAGGATACATGAGACGAAGTGGGAAGGAAAGAGACCAAGAGGGAGACCGAGAGACAGGTGGCTGAAGGGGGTGGAAAAAAGCGTGAAGAAGAGAGGAGAAGACTGGACAAGGGTGGAGGCTGAGAGATGGTGGGAAGACAGAAGACGTTGGAGAGGCTTGTGTTCCAAACAGACCCGGCCAGTGGCTGGAAACTGTGCAAGATGATGATGATGATGATGATATCAATAGTATTTTTATTCTTAATTGGGCTGAAGAATACCTCAATGTCAGGTCAAAATATGTACTATAATATATAATATGATATATTTTAATTCAAGTATTGATTGGTATATATTTTAAAACTTTGAATTCTTCTATCAATACGGATATGTTACTATCTATGGCAAATGTATTTGCATTCCAGGCAATATTAATTAAATCTAATGTGACATGTTAGCCCTGTTCCTTATTGACCAAGTAGAATAAGTCCTGAAGATTAGAAATCTTAAGTCAGTAATAGCTTGCCAGATATACATTTAGTGTCTTTCGTGATGTCGTCGATGATGTCATCAATGCCGCCATTTTGTTTTTAGGGGAATTTTATATGGGAATGTATCGCGATCTATACTACTGCCGCAAGTTTATTTTAACTGAAAAATATAAGTTATTGGCCATATTCTTCGTTCATGTCCATGGCTGTTGGCATAATATTTGTTAGTTTTTGTTGTTTTAAGGGGCGGAAGTACAAGGTCATCAGCCCCTAGGCATAATGTTTGGTTATTGGTTATTGCTCACATTTCGTCTGGCTTTGTCTTTTTTGGTAATCTAATGTCTTTCATGCTATTCTTTCTTTAAAATATTTCGGCTGTAAATTTCTTTATTTAAGCATGTTTCTTAAGCACAACCCTATTTAGTATTTATATGGGAGTGTAGATCAGACCAATCATTATGTAGCCCTCCCCTGCCTGGGGTATCACAGCCAAATCAAAACTTTAGGCACTGCAGCTTTTGCAAAACAAATTCTTGTGGCTAGCTACAAGACTCCTGTGTGGCACACCTATACGGGTGCTTGAAGCAATAATCAACACACCAAGCTTGGAGCAATACATAGGCTACTTAAGCTCACCCGCAAACCCTTTTGCGCCACACTAGCTAACATGGTCAACCCACTTGTACACTGCATTGGCAGGTACAGCAATGACCGACTGGCAGCGTGGCTCAGCTGTAACATTCTCGCTTGTTGGCCCTAAGTTGCAGGTTCGTATCCTGTGCGCAAATGCAAGGGAGCCGTGTCAGTAGATTTACTGGCACATTTAAGATCCCCTGCGGGGCAATATTCTCACACCCTGGCGTCTCTAAAAGCCAGAGTAGTTAAAAAGGACATAAAACCAATAACATTATTATTTACAACAATGACCGTAGAAGCAAATACCCCATACCCAAACACAACCTGTGGAGATGATGACTATTGAGCAGATAGACAGTGGCAAAAGGGACACTATACAGCCCCGCACCAATTTTCCAAACCTTAACGACTAATAAGGCGGCCATCCCACGCAGCTGCCACCAGCTGCACGCACACACAAAGAAAAGCCCCCATACTGAGAAATCGCTAAAACATTAGCTCGAAGCATGAAGGCAGAAAGCTAGGACCCTCCACTTAGGCAGATAGATCGAAGAACCAACAGCTAGGTAGTAGCTAGTTGAAGAGTTTATAGGAAACCTGCCAGGTCCCAGCTAACTAGGCAGAGAGCTAGTTAAATGGCCAATAAATAAACATTAGTACAGTTAGAAAAGGCTAGAACAGGCGAACACGACACAGCCACAAGCAACTAGGTTGGGACTTGGGACACTCATCCCAATAATCTCAGACCAGATGCGATGCACCAATAATAGTATATATCCCTGTTCAGCAGCAGCTACGGCGGAGCAACACCGATCAAGCTTAACTACGACATGGTCAGGACGAGAGCAGAGAATCTCTGTACTTGAATGAAGGTCGTCCCTCTCAAGAGCAGAGAAATGTTACAGGGAGCACGAGTAGCTGGAAAGCACTGATCTAGGGTGTGGCCAGTTAGCCCCAGCATTAACAGGAGACCAGATCCCCATATGAAAATAAGGCAAGTAAAGCATGCACGCGAGCATGACACGCGACAAATAAGGCAGGTTTTACCTGTAGACAATCTTTCCTTTTTGCCTATGGGGTTTTTCTCTTGCCTTTCCTCTACCTAGTTACGTAATTATGTTCCCAACCCAAATGATGATGCTTTAGAGTACTAAGTACTGCTAGAGTCCAAGCTCTATGAACTTGCGGGGTGAGGAGAAAGAGCAGGGAAGGGTCGGGCGTGAAGAGAAGGATCTGTCAACAGCCCACAGAGATATATGGTATTCCTTTCTATTCCAATACTGCTAACATTCGGCCGTTGCTCAAACAACTGTAGTGTTAGGAATGACTGAGTGAGTCACCGACCAATGTATTTGGTTCTGTACTATGCACGGACCGAGAAACCTCATCACTCGTCAACACCACTACTCATAGTCGGCGATGCACATTCCTCTCAGGTTCACGCAGCTTAGACTCGAGCAGTACTGGCGGAAAGCCTTGCATGGCTCATCGCACTCCATCTGTTTCTTCGGCTATCATTAGGGCACTTTCGTGGTTCCTGCGAATAAAAATGGGGGGGGGTGTCGGCTAGGGGGATGATGGATGTGTTATATAGCGCGGAGGAGTAGACATCTATTACCACATTTCCAGGTTTATTTTTTATCATTACAAAGGTATTTTGACAAATTTCAGCAGTTTAGCATATTTTATTGTACATTCGACTCTGGTTATGCGTTACGCAAAAGGTTATTGTGTGCGTTATAAGAAACTGTAAATTTTGCTGGATCCTAACCTAACCTGTCAAGGACAACAATTGCCCCCTCCCTCCTTCAGTGGTTGCTAAAATATTTTAAGACTTGTATTAATATCTCAACAATGTTCTATATGCTAGGAATCATAAACAAGAAAGACAGGTCATGGCACTTAGAGCAAATTCTTCTGTGACATATGGCCAGGTTCACCAACGCAGCATTAATAGGCCGTCCACAAATGCCTCATGAATTTTAATATCTGAATTGAACTCGGCGTTTCACCAGCACTTTCACCGATTGGCATTAGCAAACAAATTATGTTTAAGGGCTGTACAAAACTCATTGAAAGATGATGATTGTGGCTGTAATTGTATATTCTTTGGTTTAATGCAAAAAATTTATGTTATATACTCCTTGGTTAAAAACAAACAGCTAATGAGGAAGAAGGGCCGGGGACTGAATATTTCTTTGTTTGAAAGAAAATTCATTGAAAATCAGAGGACTGATGCTGTTACATCTAGGTAGTCTTTCATTAAATTAACATGTGCTCTACCATAATTCATCACACTATATTACACATACATAAATGGTACATATCTTAGTTGTCAGGTAGGAATTCCAGGTTAGTTTCTATCATCTGTATGCCAACTATGGATATTTACCTCTTGAATTCATGGTTGGTATAAAAAGGTCACCTTTACTTCCTACAAGGATGTTCTATACAATTGGTGACGGTTAATTTACGGTCTGTGCATAGTTTATATAAATTGTGTGTACAGTAGAACCTTCTTAACACGTCCCTCATTAGTACGTTTTATCTCATATCACGTCGTATTTTTCAAGTCCCGATTCTTATCTAATGAAAATAACGTAAAAGTACCTCATCACATTGCATATTTTGCCACTTATCGCTTAGTACGGTCTCATTTTTGTTCAGCCCTGAAAGCCTTCTTTGTTCATCCCTTTGCTTGTCAAGCTGGTAAATACCCTAACCCATTGTGCCTATTTATGGATTTTTGTATTTGGCAAGTTCAGTTTTTTGAGAAGGCCAGGTACCAGTAGGAACTAGCATTACGTATTGAGCTAACCGTACCGAATGTTTACGTGAGAGAGTACTGTATTTACTCAAATACGCATTACACTACCGAGAAGTCGTGAAACCTAGTGATAATTTTGTTGCGTCATATAGAAATAATGGAGAAGAAGGTACCATATTTGCTCGCATATATAACTCACACTTTTTGACCGAATATAAGTGAAAGTTTTCAGTACGAGATATATGCGCGGATTTGTGAGGGGTAATACCGTATTCCTGAAAAAAGTAAAATTTGCATTATTGAAACAAGACAACTGAAGACCCCACGGAAAGAACGGAGCAAGTCCATTTTTTCCGGAAATGGGTTATGGCGCATTCTGGTGGCCAGCCATCGTCACTACATATCAGTTGAAATTAATTTCAAATAAAGCTGAATTTCACAGAGATGCAGAGGTTTTTACTTTTAGTGGAAGCTGAAAGACCGTCCCATAATTTCATAATTGTAACTTCAGTTATTTGTATTACATGAACTTCCTTTATAAGAAATAAATTTGGCAAAAAAACTATGTTGCTTACCCTCAATTGGGGTGCTTTTAGTATTTCTTCTAACAAGGGGAGGATACGATGTATGGGTCACCGATTCGAACCATCTTTAGTATATGTGTAGGGCATGACCAGGCGTATACCAGGTGCAAGTAGTAAAGTGCGCTTCTCAGCCGATTCCAAGAGAATAATTATTAATTATTCGTAATTGCTGTAGCGCGTTCATGTGCGCTGTACGTTAACTTGAAGCCAAGGAGCGCATGGTTCAGCGGTAAGAGCCCTGCTTCGTAAGCGTGGGATCTCTGGTTCAAATCCCACCGCTGAGCCTTTTTTTTTTTAAACATAGGCAATTTGCACAACTGTAGGTGTCGTGAATAATGTTCATTTTGCAGTCAATTGTAATAACGTGTTCTGTGAGCGGGAAAAGGGATTCTGAAATCATCGTATGGGGTTGAACGTTTGTGACATTACATAATGTACATACATTGGTATTATAAATGGTCAGGTGTACTCTATTATATGTGTATACGTTTATACACTGAAGGCCCAGTCTGTTCCGTTCATTGCACGTCAGTGAACCATCAGACCACTCCGTACCCCGAAAATAGTGTCTCATGCTATGGGTATTGGTTGTGTTACCGTTTTTACTATTCATGACATTCATCAACACACAAATATTTCAATTTTTTTACACACTCATAAACAGGAGACCAAAGGTATAACAAAATTTAGGTAATGAAATTTGCCGAAGTACCTTTAGTAATGGTATCCGGAGATGTTAAAATAATAGATGTTGACTCGTCCGCTGCCATAAACCCACCCAGCCATCCCAAATAGATACACGACTTATATAGCAGAAATGAAGTCTTTTGTAGCCATCTTGCTTACTAAGTCAGGAATGCCAACCCCACGCATTTGGTACTATTTCACATCGGGTATAGAACGAGTAAACAAAAGAGCGTCGATAAAGTAATGTAATGAAAAATTGTCAGTGTTTATTTATGTATTTATAATGTTTTACATACAAAAACAGGCCTAACCTGGGGCTTACGCCCCAGACCCCATTGCTTGTGGTACTAGCAGTAATTTTCGACCAGGCAGTACCTAACCTAGTAGCGGACATAAATTCTATCTTATTAATGTTTTACATACAAAAACAAACCTAACCGGCACTTATAAAGTTTAGGTGGTACGGAATATTATACTTCTTTTACAAGTTCGTAAACTTACCAACTGCGCAGGCGCGCGTTACGAACAAATGACATGCGGCTGACTACGCATGCGCACGTGGGAAACAAATGAATAGCGGCGCATGCGCGCGGTGGGTTACTAACACAGATGTTGGATAGCAACACAACCGCACAGCACTCTCTTAGCTCTGCAGAAGTCATCTGTTCAACTCTGCGAAGACAAGTAAATAGAGGGTGCCCGATCACGAATCTACTATTAAATCCTCGTCTCCAAGGGCGTTAGGTGTGACTTTTCCCACAGCCAATGTAAGGAACGTCTCCATACCATTTTTATGAACACCATACCGTAATGTTCTGGGTTACACGCCGCAAATTCGAATTTATGACCTTTGGCTTAGTAACTTATGGAGTTTAGGTGGTACGGACATTTTTCCTCGAAATGAGGCGTAAGGTATGCCCTTTTGCACAGCCAATGTAGGTAACGTCTCCATACTATTTTTACTAACCCAAAACTTTAACTTTCCGGGTTACACGCCGCAAATTCGAATTTATGACTCAGGGCCTGGCAGGGGTATCGAACCCTCGTCCCCAAGGGCATTAGGTGTGAATTTTCACACAGCCAACGTAAAGAACGTCTCCATACTATTTTATTAACACAATACCTTAACTTTCCGGCTTACACGCCGCAAAATTGAATTTATGATTTAGTGCCTGGCCGGGGAATCGAACCCTCGTCCCCGAGGGCGTTAGGTGTGCCTTTTTGCACAGCCAATGTAAGGAACGTCTCCATACTATTTTTATGAACACCATACGGTAACATTCTGTGTTACACACCGCAAATTCGAATTTATGACTCAGTATCTGGGAGGGAATCGAACCCTCGTCCCCAAGGGCGCTAGGCGTGACTTTTCGCACAGCCAAAATAAGGAACGTCTCCATACTATTTTTATTAACCCAATACCTTAACTTTCCGGGTTACACGCCGCAAATTCGAATTTATGACTTAGTGCCTGGCATGGGAATCGAACCCTCGCCCCCAAGGGCGTTAGGGGTGACTTTTCGCACAGCCAACGTAAAGAACGTATCCATACTATTATTATGAACACAATACCGTAACTTTCCGGGTTACATGCCGCAAATTCGAATTTATGACCTGGGGCTTAGTAACAGGGATCAAATCCTCGTCCCCAAGGGCGTTAGGTGTGACTTTTTGCAAAGCCAATGTAAGGAACATCTCCATACTATTTTTATGAACACCATACCGTAACTTTCTGGGTTACACACCGCAAATTTGAATTTATGACTTAGTACCTGGCAGGGAATCGAACCCTCGTCCCCAAGGGCGTTGGTGTGACTTTTCGCACAGCCAACATACGGAACGTGTCCATACTATTTTTATGAACACCAAACCTTAACTTTCCGGCTTACACGCCACAAATTCTAATTTATGACTTAGTGCCGGGCAGGGGTATCGAACCCTAGCCCCAAGGGCGTTTGGTGTGCATTTTTGCACAGCCAATGTAAGGAACGTCTCCATACTATTTTTATGAACACCATACCGTATCTTTCTGGGTTACATGCCGCAAATTCGAATTTAAGATTTAGGGCCTGGCAGGGGAATTGAACCTTCGTCCCCAAGGGCGTTAGGTGTGAATTTTCGCACAGCCAACGTAAAGAACATCTCCATACTATTTTTACTAACCCAATACCTTAACTTTCCGGGTTACACGCCGCAAATTCGAATTTATGACTAAGGGCCTGGCAGGGGAATCGAACCCTCGTCCCCAAGGGCGTTGGTGTGACTTTTCGCACAGCCAACATACGGAACGTGTCCAAACTATTTTTATGAACACCATACCTTAACTTTCCGGCTTACACGCCACAAATTCGAATTTATGACTTAGTGCCTGGCAGGGGTATCGAACCCTAGTCCCCAAGGGCGTTAGGTGTGCCTTTTTGCACAGCCAATGTAAGGAACGTCTCCATACTATTTTTTATGAACTCCATACCATAACTTTCTGGGTTACGCGCCGCAAATTCGAATTTATGACATAGGGCCTGGCAGGGGAATCAAACCCTCGTCCCCAAGGGCGTTCGGTGTGACTTTTCGCACAGGTGACGTAAGGAACGTCTCCATACTATTTTTATGAACACCATACCGTAACATTCTGTGTTACACGCCGCAAAATCGAATTTATGACTTAGTGCCTGGCGGGGAATCGAACCCTAGTCCAAAAGGGCGTTAGGTGTGCCTTTTTGCACATCCAATGTAAGGAACGTCTCCATACTATTTTTATGAACACCATACGGTAACATTCTGTGTTACACACCACAAATTCGAATTTATGACTCAGTATCTGGGAGGGAATCGAACCCTCGTCCCCAAGGGCGCTAGGCGTGACTTTTCGCACAGCCAAAATAAGGAACGTCTCCATACTATTTTTATTAACCCAATACCTTAACTTTCCGGGTTACACGCCGCAAATTCGAATTTATGACTTAGTGCCTGGCATGGGAATCGAACCCTCGCCCCCAAGGGCGTTAGGAGTGACTTTTCGCACAGCCAACGTAAAGAACGTATCCATACTATTATTATGAACACAATACCGTAACTTTCCGGGTTACATGCCGCAAATTCGAATTTATGACCTGGGGCTTAGTAACAGGGATCAAATCCTCGTCCCCAAGGGCGTTAGGTGTGACTTTTTGCAAAGCCAATGTAAGGAACACCTCCATACTATTTTTATGAACACCATACCGCAACTTTCTGGGTTACACACCGCAAATTTGAATTTATGACTTAGTACCTGGGAGGGAATCGAATCCTCGTCCCCAAGGGCGTTAGGTGTGGCTTTTCGCTCATGCAATGTAAGGAACGTCTCCATACTATTTTATTAACACAATACCTTAACTTTACGGCTTACACGCCGCAAAATTGAATTTATGACTTAGTGCCTGGCCGGGGAATCGAACCCTGGTCCCCAAGGGCGTTAGGTGTGCCTTTTTGCACAGCTAATGTAAGGAACGTCTCCATACTATTTTTATGAACACCATACCGTAATTTTCTGGGTTACACGCCGCAAATTCGAATTTATGACCTTTGGCTTACTAACTTATGGAGTTTAGGTGGTACGGACATTTTTTCTCGAAATGAGGCGTAAGGTATGCCCTTTTGCACAGCCAATGTAGGTAACGTCTCCATACTATTTTTACTAACCCAAAACTTTAACTTTCCGGGTTACACGCCGCAAATTCGAATTTATGACTCAGGGCCTGGCAGGGGTATCGAACCCTCGTCCCCAAGGGCGTTAGGTGTGAATTTTCACACAGCCAACGTAAAGAACGTCTCCATACTATTTTATTAACACAATACCTTAACTTTCCGGCTTACACGCCGCAAAATTGAATTTATGACTTAGTGCCTGGCCGGGGAATCGAACCCTCGTCCCCGAGGGCGTTAGGTGTGCCTTTTTGCACAGCCAATGTGAGGAACGTCTCCATACTATTTTTATGAACACCATACCGTAACATTCTGTGTTACACGCCGCAAAATCGAATTTATGACTTAGTGCCTGGCGGGGAATCGAACCCTAGTCCAAGAGGACGTTAGGTGTGCCTTTTTGCACAGCCAATGTAAGGAACGTCTCCATACTATTTTTATGAACACCATACGGTAACATTCTGTGTTACACACCGCAAATTCGAATTTATGACTCAGTATCTGGGAGGGAATCGAATCCTCGTCCCCAAGGGCGTTAGGTGAGGCTTTTCGCTCATGCAATGTAAGGAACGTCTCCAAACTATTTTTATGTACACCATACAGTTACTTTCTGGGTTACACGCCGCAAATTCGAATTTATGACCTGTGACTTAGTAACTTATGGAGTTTAGGTGGTACGGACATTTTTTCTCGAAATGTGACTTCTTTACATGAATTATGGGAAAATCGATGTTGCTGATCACGAATATACTGTTAGTTTGGCACCCGTATTAATAGTTCGGCTGTACTAGATCACCGCGCTGCAAATACGAATTTATGACAAAGGGCCTGGCAGGGGAATCGAACCCTCGTCCCCAAGGGGGTTCGGTGTGACTTTTCGCACAGGTGACGTAAGGAACGTCTCCATACTATTTTTATGATCACCATACCGTAACATTCTGTGTTACACACCGCAAATTCGAATTTATGACTTAGTAGCTGGGAGGGAATCGAACCCTCTTACCCATGGGCGTTTATTGTGATTTTTCGCACAGCCAACGTAAGAAACGTCTCCATACTCGGTGAGCATCACCACATTTAACGCATCATAATTTGCAGTATGCCCATACCGCTGGCACTTGTAACATTGTGCAGGACCAGTCCTGCCCTTGTACAATTCGATGGTAACCCTGTTTCCACAAAGGTACCGGGGAGAGAATGTCGTTTTGGAGAAATCGGTATTGGGAAGAGTAACACTCATTACGCTCAGAGGCATGGACCAGCCCGTGGCCTGGTCACGTTTAGTATACTGGTACACGTCTTTGGGTTCGTAACTGAGTGCCGTACGCTCCTCAAGTACCCAATCCACTCCCACCGTTGAAACAATATTCCTGATCACCACTTTTAGACACTTATCAGAGGGTAACTCAGGCCTCGGCAGCCGGCACAGTTCATATACTCGCCGCTAGATGGGGGCTTCATTCATTCCATTCCTGACCCGGTCGGAGACTGGAAGCAGGCTGTGGATTTTTTTCATCAGAGGGTAACTGAAGTGTATAAAAGCTGGCATTGGAATCCTCGAAATATTGCTTCACGGGGTGGTAGTCATCCACGGAATCAACGAAGAACTTCAGAGACTCCTGGATATTGGTGACCAGGATTTCAGCTGAGCAGACAGATTTCAAGTACCTGTAGTGGCACTGATACTCTGACTTAAGACTAGGGTTCGGAAGTTTAAGACCTAAAGAAGTACAAAATATGCAAGCAAATATGCCCTAAAACTAGCTCAATATGCCCTAAAAACTATAAAATTTGACCTAAAATCTAGGAAATATGACATAAATTTTTGGGATAGGTTATCACTAACATACAGTAAATGCTGAATGACGTCCGTAGAAGAGGGCCTTCTTGGAATCAGGTCTTCTAAACCTACTATCTGCCTGTTCCGGGAAAAGAAAGAAAAATATATCCATTACACAATTCGGAAATCCTGTGTTTGAAACTCGACGCAGATAACACGACGCCTCAATTTAAACAACAATGCTGGAATTATAATCAAATATGACCTTATATCACTAAAATATGACCAAATGTGACAAAAACAATAAAAATGCCCGAAATATGCATTTATAGACAACATCGAATTGCTTTACACGTGGTCAAAGACCCGTCATTCAAACTTATTTTGCAGATTTCGGGTAAAATGAGCTCGGAAAAAGAATATGACTTATCCTTAACATCTGAACCTTACTTATCAGCCACCACTACAGGCGGAATATCTGAGGTTTTGAGAGGCGGAGGGACCACATTTGTTTCCATATTAACGTCTCCATATTGTTAACGTCTCCATACTATTTACATGAACACAATACCGTAACTTTCTGGGTTACATGCCACAAATTCGAATTTATGACCTGGGACTTAGTTACTTATGGAGTTGTGGTGGTACGGATAATTTTTCTCGAAATGTGAATTTTTTCATAAATTATGGGTAAATCGAGGGTGCTGATCACGAATACACTATTAGTTTTTCACCCATATCAATAGTTCAGCTGTACTAGACAACCGCGCGACAAATTCGAATGGATGACAGTAGCTGGGAGGGGAATCGAACCCTCGTCCCCAAGGGCGTTAGGTGTGACTTTTCGTACAGCTAATACTATTTTTACTTCAAAGTGCAAAAATTGAACAAAGTAAGAATTGTACACATAACTTAAAGTAGGCAGTTTCAGGTAGCCATTGTTGACAGGGAGCCATTGTAGCCATTGTTGACAGGGAGCCATTGTAGCCATTGTTGCGATTTGTCGAACGACACTCGATAGTTGACGTTTCTTCTGTACGGTTCAGTAGTTGCTTGCGTCCCATTGCAATACTTGTCAGAATGGCAAATATAATTCGAGTTTTCCCGGATCTTTCCGAATTACGAATCAGAGATCTATTCTTGGCCACAGCAACAGTTCCTGAAGCTATCCAGTGGGCACGTGATCATGGACTTTTGAAACGTGTAGTGGTTTGTGAGGGTGGAACTTGCGTGGGACGCAATGAAATGAGATTGGAAACCAGACCAGGGATAGATGAATCCATTTGGCGCTGCTCAGCCGGGCGTGCTTGTAGAAAAACCTGTTCAGTAAGAAAAGATTCTTTTTTTAGTGGTAGTCATCTGCCTATTGCTGTTATCATAATTTTGGCTTACTGTTGGTCATATGAAGTTGACAAGCAATCGTTTCTGATGCGAGAATTGAATTTAAGTGACAAAACTATAGTCGACTGGAAACAGTTTTGTCGGGATATATGCCATGAGTATTTTATTCAGAATCCAATTCAGCTGGGAGGAGTAGGCCATACAGTTGAAATCGATGAAAGCTGTTTTGTTCGACGTAAATACAATAGAGGACGCTTAGTACGTGATCAGTGGGTATTTGGAGGGTACGATGTTGAAACTAAGGAAAGTTTTATGGTTGCTGTTCAACGAAGAGATGCCCAAACTCTACTTCCAATCATTCAGCAGTATATTCTTCCAGGCACTACTGTAATGTCTGATATGTGGGGGGCATATAATGCCCTTAACAACCTAGGCTACCGTCATTTAACGGTGAATCACTCCTTGAATTTTGTCGACCCTGTTACACATGCTACAACAAACCATGTAGAATCTGTGTGGCAGAAAGCCAAGGAAGGAAATAAGCGCCGTTATGGCACACACCGAGCCATGATCAGTAATTATTTGGCAGAATTTCTCTGGCGACAGCGTTTTGGGGCAAATGCTTTTCACCATTTTGTCGAACATGTTCGATCAGTGTACCCTGAAGCTGCCATTGACGATTAGCATCTGTGAAAAGCTGTCTCCTCGGTCGAGCCTTGGCTTAATAAACGGCCCTTTTCAGGGCCACCAAAATAAACGGCCCTTTTCAGGGCCACCTACTGATCAACGGCCCTTTTCAGGGCCACCAACTGATCTGGGAAAGAGCTAGTTTTCTGGTATAGGAAACTATGGCAAAACTAATTGTATATTCGTGATCAGCCACCCTGATTTACGCCGGTTTTGCTGCATGGGTTCAGGCCGTATATGCACATATTTATATATGCATATATGTAAAATATACCAATGTTAATATATACCCATGATGCCTGATAAATCGCGACCGCGATCCGACAGGCGCTAAGCCTCAAAGGGCAATCCTTTTCCAAACCCCTATGTTTTCTCTTCTACTATGTAGATAACTGCATGTCGGAGGCACCAGTAGTAAGGTCAGGTGCCACACGGGGGGTGCGGGAAACCTCCCCCCCCCCGAATAAATAAAAAAAAGCCGCCAGTCACATGCTAACTCTCCTGCCACAAGTCTCTGTATCCCTGATGCTATTAAAGATCTGATTATAATCAAAAATCGTTTTCGCAAGCAATGGCAAAGATACCGAGATCCTACTGATCACGCTGGATACCGCGAAATAGCGAAGATCATCTACGATAGACTGTTGGAAAGTAAGATCGAAAAATGGGAAGAGACTTGCAATAAATTCTCTGAAAACACCTCAAAAACGACTTCTGGAGAGTAGCTCGTTCTTTGAGGCGCCCTCCTAACGTTAGACGAGCCCTTCACGGTCGTCGAGGACTTGTATTTTCTCCCTTTGAGAAAGTAGAGGCCTTCGCAGACTCTATTGAGAGTCAATGCGATATACCAGACTTAAATGACGATACTGACGATGACTTATTTTATGACATTCGAGCCCTGGCCACTGATTTTAGGCCCAACTGGGAGACACAAGACCCCATTTTAATTAACCCCGTTACCCCTGCAGAACAACAACTTTCCCTTTTACAAGCTCATTCGAACCATAAAACCTATCAGCCAATTACTTCAGTCGAACTCAGGACCTGCTGGCTCGTGGCGTGTCTCCCTGGTGATGGGGCGAAAGCCTAATCGACTGGGATGGCGCGTTGCGGGCTGAAAGACCACGCATAGCTCATATTAGGCCTATACCCTACTCTACAAGTTCCGAAACTCAAAAATTAAACTATTAATACTGAACATGCCAAATTAGTCTTTCTCAAGTCCATATAGAAACACAAATTAGAATATTCACTAGCGAAAAACAGCTCAGATTCACAGAACCCGGAGAGCCAATCATAGGCCCTCATTGGGAACATGGAACGTCCGACCAACTTTTACACCCATATTTCAACATTTTAGGCAAACCAAAACTACTCTACAGTGTAGCTACACTCCCAAAATACACATTTAAATTGAAAACCACAAATTACAAGTCAGAATTACGCAAAATAGGCAAAAAACCAAACAACCAATCACAGCCCGGCACAGAACCGGCTCATTCAAATACAGCCAATCACAGCCCAGCTCAGCACACAGCTCATACATCTCATAGAAATCATTGAATTCATCATTATACCCAAACAGCGAGGCTTATTATTACTGTAACTTATTATCATTTTAAAATTTTTAACAACCTAACCTACTACAGGTCTATCCATCATTTCATACTATCAAACACCAACCCACTAGAGGTCTGTCTTCCTTCCTAAAGCTTAAAACTTAAATTTTCAAACCATTCATTATTATTATTATTACTAAGCTGAAGCTGTTGCGACGCCGGCCATGGCGCACGTTACATATTAGAGCCAGAACATCAGGCAGTCAGAAACTAACAAGCTTGTCTGCTATGACAACTATTTATTCCACGAAAACAAAAATAATAAATCTTTTTACTTATATATAGCAACTTATATCACAGGCAACTTAAACCATTTTACCAATTTATACACGGTAAAAAATTATATTAAAGAACTACATTATATTTACAAAACAAGTTAAAATTTACGTCCAATAAATAAAATACACCAGGCAGAGTAGCGCATAGCCGCAACGGTACCTGGCCCTTCTGGCAGTGCTGCGTCTAGTACAGTACGCCTCAAGATCATTCAATTTAAAACGTAATGTTCCGTCCGTCTTTTTCGATATAGAGAGGGCGTTTGACACCGTATAGTTAGACAATCTTATCGTTAAATTGATAAAATTGGGATCCATCCCCAATTACTTGATAAAGGTTGTCTATTCATACTTAAGGAGCAGAACTTTTTATGCCACCTGCGATGGAGAGAGGTCTACAGTTCGCACCCTGCGTGCTGGTGTCCCACAGGGCGGAGTCCTCTCGCCGGTGCTATTTAGTCTATACCTGAATGATCTTCCGAGAATAGCGGGAGTCTGCAGCTATAAGCAGATGATGTCGCAATCTATGCCTCCAAGCGTAGACACAGCGATGTCATTCGTGTGCTGCAAGATTGGATAACTAGGTTTTCGGAATGGTGCATTCTTAACAAAGTCCTAGTAAATAATAGTAAGACCAAAGCAGTTATATTTACTAGGCGAAGACCTCAGCTTAGTCATCTTAAAATTCATGACACTGTCTTACCTTGGTCTAATAGTGTCAAATATTTAGGAATCCTATTAGATAAAAAGCTGACATTTCAGCAACATATAGAACGAGCCTTGCAGCTTGCGGCATCGCGGAGCAGAGCTATTTATTCGCTTACGAGCAATAAATATCTGAGTGCGACAATAAAGCGAAAGCTTTATCTACGCCGCGTGATGCTTTATGGCTGCGAAGCCTGGTCTCACATTGCTAAGACACACATTTTGAAACTTCAGACTTTTCAAAATAAAATTTTAAGATCGTTTCTTAGGCTCAGCCGTTTACAAAAGACCAATGTACAGATAAGACATGAATTTAGAATTCCCACTGTCCGCACTCAGACTGAGAAACTCTGTAAGATGACTAAATTAAGAATGCGCCAATGTATCCAATCGGAACTCCATGGTCTCCATATTTTAGAACCAATTATTCACACGTCAAAGCCAAGGACTAAGTATAAGTATCGTGGTCCTTGGCTCACGTATTTAAAACTCCTGTGGGGGTCCGGGCGGGGACACCAAGAGCCCGCCGATGAGCCTAGCTTGGTGTCCTAGGCGAAACCCCACACAAGACACGGCACAAACCTAGAAGAATTGCTGAGTTTTAATTCACCGGCCGTGAAAGCCAATATACCATCTTTTTGAAAGCCTTCATAGGGAGGTTATGGCTGCTTGAGCTTTTAGTTCTCGTAGTCAAGTGGTGCAGTTGCACCTTTATAAAGGGAGGTGGCGCGCAGTTCGTCACTCCTGTGGGGGTCCGGGCGGGGACACCAAGAGCCCGCCGATGAGCCTAGCTTGGTGTCCTAGGCGAAACCCCACACAAGACACGGCACAAACCTAGAAGAATTGCTGAGTATTAAATTCTAAATTTTAATTTCACCCGTTTGGCCCATTAATTGACACAAACGTTGAGACTGGTTGTTAGGCTGTTCAGCATGGCTGGTTGCAACATTTCTTCTTGTTGTCACCTGCTAGTCCTTTCCATCCCCATCACTTACCACTATCCTAAGATAGTTTTTGATTTTCTTTTTGAGGGTTTCAGCTCTGGCTAATGGGTCATGGTTCTCCTTTCCTATTAGTCAGAACGTTTTCCCCCCTCCTATGTGTATCCCCCTGTGCTCCCGCCAACTTACTGGCCATTAATTGTCACTGATGAGTAAAAAGCCGTGTTAGTCTTGTCACTCCCAAGTTAAGAGCGCACTTTAAAAAAAAGACATTCGTCGGAACTTCGAGAGGTACTATATTGTAGTAGCAGCAACAACAACAACAACATCTCTTCGTACTTAAATCTACAACAGTAAACTGCCAAACACATAGCTTGCTCTTAGGAGTTAAGCAACTTTGGCTGGCAGTAGCTGCCAGATAGTACCAAGCGGGTGACCGTTTTACTGCGCGGTCCGACCACTTCCTACATAACAAGGGTCTAAACCTCCACAATCCGTTGCTGGTAACCCCAGCATTCGCTGTGAGGAAGACATCGACTCCCTCACAGAGAAGTTCACTCAATCACTCCTACACGCCGCCCGCACTGCAGCCATTGGTCCTCAATACAGAAAACCTAAGTCCTTCACCATCCCCCCTGCTCTTCTTGCCACAATCAAGCGGAAAAATATGTTTAGGTGGAGGTGGCAAACTACTCGTGATCTTCGCCTCAAGCATGAATGGTACCGTCTTAAACGCATCGTTCATACTGCCATGCTTGACCTCAGAAATCAATCATGGCAAACCAAACTAGGGAACATGGCTGGCAACTCCAGCTCTCTGTATGGTATGGCCAGAAAATTGCTAAGGAAAAGGACTGGCATCCCTCCATTACTTGGCACACGTGGAATGGTCTTCAATAACGTCGATAAGGCTAACGCCCTGGCGGATACCTTTGAAAAAGCCTGTGAGCCTAACCAGGAACCTTGTGACGACGACTTTGTTCACGAAGTTCGACATGACCTTCGTGGCGGCTTCCAGGGCGGACTTCCCCAGGGCTTTAGATTTGTCTCGCCTACCGAACTGCTCAATTACATTAAGAAGTTGAAGACCCGTAAGGCCCCTGGCCCCGACGACGTTTCAGCTTCACTTTTGAAGAACCTGAGCAAAAACGCTCTCACATGTCTCACTAAACTCTTCAACGCCATCTACAGATTTGGTTACTTCCCTTCAGCCTGGAAACTAGCCAAAGTAATAATGATTCTTAAACCAAATTCTAACGCCACATTTCCGCAAAATTACAGGCCCATAAGCCTCCTTTCTATAATTTCTAAACTTTTTGAATTGACTCTTCTTGCCAGGCTGAAGATCTACATAGATAATATAATTAATAACGAGCAGTTCGGCTTTCGACAAGGCCACTCCACGGTGCACCAACTACTTAGACTCATTGAACTCATTACGCGCCAATTTAATGAAAATCGTATGACAGGAGTTTGCTTCCTAGATATTAGTCGTGCTTTCGACAAAGTCTGGCACAGTGGTCTGCTGTACAAGATGAAGCACTTTGCCTTCCCAGACCACCTATTAAAGGTCGTGCAATCATACCTCAAACACAGGAAATTCTATGTCCAGGTGGATGATGCCCATTCCTCTATAAGAAGGATCAAAGCCGGAGTACCGCAGGGCAGCGTCATAGCTCTCTCCCTCTTCAATATCTATGTCTCTGACATGCCCACTACAGACGCTACCAGTCTCCACCTATATGCAGATGATACTGCCATCTCTACTACCTCCTGGAGAGGACATAGAATCTGCAATAATCTCCAAGTCGCTCTCGACACCTTAGTACCCTGGCTAAGGAGATGGAGAACTAAAATTAACGTCAGTAAATGTTCTGCTACTCTGTTTGCAAAGAAACGTAAACACACCGAAGTCCAGGATCTCAACTTCTTCGGTGAAGCAATCAGATGGCAGTCAGCCACTAAATATCTAGGTGTCACGCTGGATCAAGGCCTTACTTTCGCTAAGGAGGTCACAGATCGCGCAAATCAAGCGAAAGGGATCCAAGCTCAGCTCTGGCCCTTACTGAGGTCTCAAGGAGCTCTAGACGACAAAAGCAAACTCCTTACCTACAAAACCATCATACGACCTATTATGGAATATGCCAGTCCTGCATGGGGATTTGCTGCACCCTCCACCATCAACAGACTCCAGGTTGTTCAGAACCGTGCGTTGCGAATGATCTCAGGCGCCCCCTGGTATGTTCGTAACGCACAATTACATTTAGATTACAACCTCGCTACCATCCAGGAGCGAATCCGAGGACAGGCAACTCAATTCTATCGTACAGCTACACAAAACAGAAATCCACTCATTAACAGATTGGGTGATTACCGAGCCAGGGGGAACCGCCATAAGCGCCCCCATATACTTATTGAATAAATTTCTACATGCTACTATAGCACTTTAACTTAACATGCTATCTAGCACTTTTACTTTCACTCCAAATTTAACACTTCTCTTTCTGAATTTCTCTCTTGAATCTTCTACTTCTACTATCCTTTCTAACTTCTGTCTTCCAAATGCTTAAATGCACTAGGTCACATCCTGGCCAATTAGACTCACGGTAATCACCCAAGACCCCACAATCAAATGCTGCTGGTCGAATCATCTTTTAGATAAGACACTTAAGGCCCCTTTGGGGCCGACAGGTCAAATTAATACGCAACGAAGTCGGCGAAACCGACTTCGCTTGCGTGGGCCAGGCCAGGCCACAACACCTCAACAACTCAACTGGAAAAATCACACCCTCAACAGCTATCAATCAGTAGCGAAATCAGGGGATACTCCTCGCGTGGATTACTACTGATTGAGACCCCAGACTAACGAACCACGAACGACGAATGATAAGGGCCTCCCCATAGCACAGATTAATTATAACAACAACTATAATGCAACTATGGGTGACAAATGCCAATTACATCAGAAGGAAAACTTGGCTAATTGCTCCAGGTACAAACATCAAAATTCAGTCTACACACCCTACTTTTCGAGAAACTTCACCCCAAATTTAATTACCACCTACAGCTGTGTCGGCCATTAAAACATCTACGAGCTATCTCCATCATCACTGTATTAAGCAAAAGTCATTTCAAGTTCTTAAGACACACCTAAAAGCAACACGTAAAAATTTTTACTCTAAAATCAAATCCTACTCGCAAAATTATACTACCCAAAATTACTAACTCTATCTCCCTCATGCCTGACGAGGCGATAAAGTTTATTCCACAATTTTCAACCCACTCATAACAGGGTAAAAGGAGCACCATTAGGAGCACCAGTCCCTAACACCATCGTATGGGCGCTTGGTCGCGCTTCGCGCTCCCAGCGCCCGCTTGCGCGCTTTGCGCGCTAGACGATGTTAGGCAGCCTCAGAACTTGACTTGACATTATTATTTTAAAAAATCAAAACCTACTAAAGGTCTGTTATTTCTCCTTCTACAAAACCATACCTAACTAGAGGTCTATCACTCTTCCGTAACAATTAATAAAACTCATCTACATAAATTTTAACCGTTCTATCATAATTATTCACCCCGCTGAAGCAACTGCTGACAGGCCATGACAGCGAACTGAATAAAATAACATCTATTGCCGCTACGATTCGGATGATCAATAGCCTAGATGCTGACCCATTATCCATACTCGCAGCTCATTCAGGCATTAAATTCGTATTAGCACTCTCAAATCCAATGAACAGAATCTTCTAAGAATATTAAGCATTCCACCACGACGGAAAAATCACCAATGGAAAAAAATCCCTCATATTGTATTATCTTTAATACAATGAGGGATACATTAATCAACACCAATATAATTTTAAAGTTAATCCAATCAAACATCAAAATTATTAACCATTTGACATTGGAGTGAAAGGAGCCCATTAGGGCACCAGACTCCAAGCACTTTTCTATCGCCTAAGCGAAACAGGACTGAAAGAGAGTACTACTAGGACGTTGCTGCCCAAGAACTTGACTTGAAACACTAGTCGAAGTAGCAAACCAATAGAACATCTCAAATAATAAATAGGTATCAACCACCTAAACCACTTCTGGAATTTTAGAACCAAAATGTCTTTAAAAAATCTAAAAATAGCCACCTGGAACGCCGATGGAGCAAATTTTCTATATAAAAAACTAGAACTAACACATTTTGTTAATAACCACAAGATAGATATACTGCTAATACCAGAATCTAAATTAAAACCCACCAACAGATTCACTATTCGCAACTACACTATCTACAGAAATGATAGGGATGGATTAGGACGAGGTACCCTAATCACAATTAAAAATAACATCTCCAAATAGCTTAATATGATAATAGGGGAAACTCTCGCCACTTAACACGCAGAGCAGCGGCGACAGCACATAGTGCTACTATCTAGCGGCTCGAATAGACAACTACGAACTATTGGAGTTTATCACAATTCGACTTAAAAAACACCAAAAAAAAACAGATTTTTAGTACTTTGCGTACTTATTGCAGCATAATACAAGGAAGGGAGATGGGCGTTGTTCCGAAAGGGGCAGCAATGAGAATGAAATACATGTATTATTTTATGACAGCAGTTTGACAAGCCTACAGATATTTCCAAAAGCAAATTACATTACACGTGAAATATCTTATTGAGCTTGATATTTTTAGTGGGAAGATTTTTCACTGATGAATCATTAGTTCTATTCACATACCGGTATGCCTTTTATGCTGGCTGCGTGGCTCAGCGGTAGCGATCTCACCAGGTGTTCCCAAGGTTGCAGGATCGAATCCTGGCACTGCCAGTTGGCATTTGAGAGTGCGCAAATGTGAGGGAGCCGTGTCAGTAGATTTACTGGCACGTTAAATATTCCCTTCGGGGCGAAATTCCGGTACCCCGGCGTCTCTAAAAGTCGCAGTACTTAACAGGGACGTAAAACCAATGAAAATTAAACACATACCGTAAGCCTTGATAGTGACTTTGAAATACTTGTCAGTCAGTAATTTCGTACAGCTATTACAGATACCTTCATTAGAGTCATTAATTGATAGAAAACCAGTTAATCTGCTTCAAATCCCATGGGTGCTTTCAGACAAAAAATGGCAAAAACTATCTCCATGTGCATGACATTTTGGCAGACAAACCCCCCAAACACATTTGGAAACAGCATTGTGGAGTTATCTACTCTTCACAACCCACTGAGCGCACTTGGAAAAGGATTAAATGGATAGGTTTAATCACAACAATGTTTTAAAGAAAGACAGAGGCGGCCCTAGCAATATCTTCAGGTGGTGCGAGACCCCTCTCCCCTGTGGAGACTAAGTATAACAAACATTTTCTACAGATATAGGACCTCAGTGATTAGCAACTTTTTTTAACTCTTATGATTTTTTGATATCTCTCACCATTTTCCTTCTTTGGGTCCGTGAATTTCATTCTTTTTTTTCGAATCGTTATATCTCGGAAAGCGTCGATCCTATCGAAAAAAGTTAAATCTACAGGTGTAAGATCTCGGTGATTCGCAACTTTTCTACCCCCCTATCATATTTT
The DNA here is from genome assembly GCA_946902985.2 of Meconema thalassinum. NCBI lineage: Eukaryota > Metazoa > Arthropoda > Insecta > Orthoptera > Tettigoniidae > Meconema > Meconema thalassinum. Next base: position 413,257,491 of record OX336393.1, read on the forward strand.
GATATCTCTCACCGTTTAGATGTTATTAAATGATTTTGGTTTTTGAAAAAAATGGGGCCCAAATGTATATAATAACCTGTATAAAATCAACTGATGGTCTAATTGAATTCTACGGAAAATTATCTATAATAACTCGTTTTAACCTTTTCAATGTGTTGAATCATGTATTTACAGCAGTAAGATATTTACCACTTCCGAGGACGTCCGGCTTTCATAACCATGTGATGGTGTCAGCATTACCTAGAATAACATTTTATAATTTTCCTACATTTCCTCGCAACCGGGTCGAAGGTCCGAAATGCAATTCCGCAGGCCTTGCTGCCAACGAAGTTGTTTGAGATTATAACCCCTCTTGCTGGCCCCTTACTGCTGCGCCACCGTCTCATCAAAAGCAGGTCGTGCTGCGTGGACTCCTGTACTTCCCTAAACCCAAAAATGTCACGCACTATGGACATTTTACCCTTCAGCAATGTACAGATCGCAATGTTGTTTTAAGGGGCCTAACATCTATGTTATCGGACCCTGGTTATGAAAACCGGATCTAGATCCTATAGGCTTTCATATAGCCGTGGAAGGATTTTTCGAGTTCTCGGAAACTATGCGTCGCCCAATGTTCAAACCTATACCAATCGAATCGGAGTTGAAAAAAAATTCAAAAAAAGTCTGTCTGTATGTATGTACGTACGTATGTGCGTGACGTTTTTGCGTTTAGCAAAGTACAGGTTGCAATTTTCAAGATATCGAGCTGAAATTTGGTGTAAGATCTCAGTGATTAGCAACTTTTTAGACTCTTATGATTTTTTGATATCTCTCACCGTTTGTATACTCTGGGGCCCTGAAATTCATTATTTTTTTTGAATCGTTATATCTGAGTGCTCAAGTACAGCCGAACTATTAATACGGGTGCAAAACTAATAGTATATTCGTGATCAGCACCTTCGAGTTACCCATTTATTCATGTAAGGAAGTCTCATTTCGAGAAAAAATGTCCGTACCACCTAAATTCCATAAGTTACTAAGCCAAAGGTCATAAATAGTAATTTGCGGCGTGTAACCCAGAACATTACGGTATGGTGTTCATAAAAATAGTATGGAGACGTTCCTTACATTGGCTGTGCAAAAAGGCACACGTAACGCCCTTGGGGACGAGGGTTCGATTCCCCCGCCAGGCACTAAGTCATAAATTCGATTTTGCGGCGTGTAAGCCGGAAAATTACGGTATAGTGTTCATAAAAATAGTATGGAGACTTTCCTTTCATTAGCTGTGCAAAAAGGCACACGTAACACCCTTGGGGACCAGTGTTCGATTCCCCTGCCAGGCACTAAGTCATAAATTCGAATTTGCGGCGTGTAACCCGGAAAGTTAAGGTATTGGGTTAGTAAAAATAGTATGGAGACGTTCTTTACGTTGGCTGTGCGAAAATTCACACCTAACACTCTTGGGGACGAAGGTTCGATTCCCCTGCCAGGCCCTAAATCTTAAATTCGAATTTGCGGCGTGTAACCCAGAAAGATACGGTATGGTGTTCATAAAAATAGTATGGAGACGTTCCTTACATTGGCTGTGCAAAAATGCACACCTAACGCCCTTGGGGACGAGAGTTCGATTCCCTCCCAGGTACTAAGTCATAAATTCGTATTTTCAGCGCGGTGATCTAGTACAGCCGAACTATTAATACGGGTGCCAAACTAACAGTATATTCGTGATCAGCAACATCGATTTTCCCATAATTCATGTAAAGAAGTCGCATTTCGAGAAAAAATGTCCGTACCACCTAAACTCCATAAGTTACTAAGTCACAGGTCATAAATTCGAATTTGCGGCGTGTAACCCAGAAAGTAACTGTATGGTGTACATAAAAATAGTTTGGAGACGTTCCTTACATTGCATGAGCGAAAAGCCACACCTAACGCCCTTGGGGACGAGGATTCGATTCCCTCCCAGATACTGAGTCATAAATTCGAATTTGCGGTGTGTAACACAGAATGTTACCGTATGGTGTTCATAAAAATAGTATGGAGACGTTCCTTACATTGGCTGTGCAAAAAGGCACACCTAACGCCCAAAATTACGGTATGGTGTTCATAAAAATAGTATGGAGACGTTCCTTACATTAGCTGTGCAAAAAGGCACACCTAACGCCCTTGGGGACGAGGGTTCGATTCCCCGGCCAGGCACTAAGTCATAAATTCAATTTTGCGGCGTGTAAGCCGGAAAGTTAAGGTATTGTGTTAATAAAATAGTATGGAGACGTTCCTTACATTGCATGAGCGAAAAGCCACACCTAACGCCCTTGGGGACGAGGATTCGATTCCCTCCCAGGTACTAAGTCATACATTCAAATTTGCGGTGTGTAACCCAGAAAGTTGCGGTATGGTGTTCATAAAAATAGTATGCAGGTGTTCCTTACATTGGCTTTGCAAAAAGTCACACCTAACGCCCTTGGGGACGAGGATTTGATCCCTGTTACTAAGCCCCAGGTCATAAATTCGAATTTTCGGCATGTTACCCGGAAATTTACGGTATTGTGTTCATAATAATAGTATGGATACGTTCTTTACGTTGGCTGTGCGAAAAGTCACCCCTAACACCCTTGGGGGCGAGGGTTCGATTCCCATGCCAGGCACTAAGTCATAAATTCGAATTTGCGGCGTGTAACCCGGAAAGTTAAGGTATTGGGTTAATAAAAATAGTATGGAGACGTTCCTTATTTTGGCTGTGCGAAAAGTCACGCCTAGCGCCCTTGGGGACGAGGGTTCGATTCCCTCCCAGATACTGAGTCATAAATTCGAATTTGCGGTGTGTAACACAGAATGTTACCGTATGGTGTTCATAAAAATAGTATGGAGACGTTCCTTACATTGGCTGTGCAAAAAGGCACACCTAACGCCCTTTTGGACTAGGGTTCGATTCCCCGCCAGGACTAAGTCATAAATTCGATTTTGCGGCGTGTAACACAGAATGTTACGGTATGGTGTTCATAAAAATAGTATGGAGACGTTCCTCACATTGGCTGGGCAAAAAGGCACACCTAACGCCCTTGGGGACTAGGGTTCGATTCCCTGCCAGGCACTAACTCATAAATTCGATTTTGCGGTGTGTAAGCCGGAAAGTTAAGGTATTGTGTTAATAAAATTAGTATGGAGACGTTCATTACGTTGGTTGTGCTAAAGTCACACCTAACGCCCTTGTGGATGGGGGTTCTATTCCCTCCTAGGTACTAAGTCATAAATTTTATTTGTCGCGCGGTGGTCTAGTACAGCCGAACTATTAATACGGGTGCAAAACTAAAAGTATATTCGTGATCAGCACCTTCGAGTTACCCATAATTCAAGTAAGGAAGTCACATTTCGGGAGAGAATGTCCGTACCACCTAAACTCCATAAGTTACTAAGACCCGGGCATAAATTCGAATTTGCGGCGTGTCACCCAGAAAATTACGGTATGGTGTTCATAAAAATAGTATAGAGACGTTTATTACATTGGCTGTGCAAAAAGGCACACCTAACCCCCTTGGGGACGAGGGTTCCATTCCCCCGCCAGGCACTAAGTCATAAATTCGAATTTGCGGCTTGTAACCCGGAAAGTTAAGGTATTGGATTAGTAAAAATAGTATGGAGACGTTCCTTATGTTGGCTGTGCGAAAAGTCACACCAACGCCCTTGGGGACGAGGGTTCGATTTCCCTGCCAGGCCCTAAGACATAAATTCGAATTTGCGGCGTGTAAGCCGGAAAGTTAAGGTATTGGCATGACGAATGAAAGAGAAAGTGAGAGCACTCCTCAAGTTCAAGCGCGCCCCGCCCGGCAGCGCTAGAGTGAGCAAGTTCCACGCTGCCGGTCAGCTGGTCTTAGGGATAATGCCAAGGGAAACGAATTGCTTTGTAACTGATACTCTTTTAAAAAGTAATTAGCGATTACAATTGAAATAACACGGCAGGGCACAATGGAAAATAGAATTCACGGAAATAAGTACTACGGTCTCCATTACATGTTACGGAAAGCACAGATTCCTGGAGTAGGCTATACAGACTGTTACTTTTGTTGTTGCTTGTTGTGGCAATTTAGTTTCCTCAGATTGAGAGACTAAAGAAGGTGAATTTGTGCGTCTGAATCTAATTAATGAAAATGGGGGAATGGCAGAGCGGCTCTTGAGAGCACTAGTGACAGAGTTGAGATGGCTATCCTCAGAGGGAGTGATGCCTATGTTGTGATTACCTAATTCCTCAATGAGGGAAATAAATTGGGCTATGGGATTGAGTGCGTTATTTACTGCTTGCCCGACTGATTTACAAAGGCTAATACCAATAGGTGGGTGGATGAGGACCATCCTGGTCTGAAGGTTACTGCCATTGGGTGAAGCGTACCACAGCTCTTTCTCGAAATGAAATGTCGGGAATGAGACGTGCCGGGTGAGAGAGTAGGTGAGCTAGAGAGTGAGGAATCTGATTTTGGTGAAGCTGGTTTAAGTGGAACGAGTGTACCATCTCGCTTTTGGGTAGGCGCATTCGGAATTAGTGTTTTTGGATTGGCAGGGGGTATAATTTGGACTCTTAGGGTCATCAGGGTCCTGAGTTATCAGGAATGTTATGCCCTGGTACGTTAATGTGCGAGGTTTAGTGTCAGTGCGCAACATGTTTGTGTTGTGCGTGTATAAGAGCGTGTAACGAGTAAGAGGTGATGAGAGAGTGGTCAAATACCTTGGTCGACCAGAGAATGAGGAAAGAGAAAAACAAATTTACCAGTCACTCAAAGTTATCCAGTTTAAATACAGTTGGAGCTGTGACGTTGAGTGCGCTTATGAAATTTGAAGTTACTTGAAATAATTAATTAAATAATTAATTATTGGCTGCTTGGTAGGGTGAGGGGATGAGTTAAACTCGTTAAAACTCGAGGGAGACAGGAGTTGCTTGACTAGGATGGTTATAGGGTGGGTATGGTGTTGGATATTTGAATGGTAGAGGAGTGACTTAATCTGCACTGTTAGTAAGGTGGCTGCAAATTAAGCCTATAGGAACGTAGTGGAATGGCCTGAAATATCGAAGACGCGGCGATAGTGAGGACTAGGCTTGGTAGAAAAGCTGGCAAGGCTGGCGGATCATCAATTTCATCAAATGGCGTTATAAGACGGAGCTTGGAGCAGTGGCGTGCAGCGTACATAGATGCTGGGCTCGGAATGATGATGGCACAAAACAGTAATATTAACAAAGACATAGCCTATGTTTGATGTAGGCCTACACAAAACATAAAACGCTGATGTACACAAGACACAATGAACTGAATTTAAGAACTGAAAGCAAAGAAAATTCAATTTAATTCACACAAATATCTCACACAGTAGCTTCACCCGCACTTTTCTATGACCCGGTTCGACGGAACAACAGGACTCGTGTTGGACATAATCGCTTGCAGTGCTTGTAGCGGCGGGACCACAAACTACCATTCTATAATGGCGGAGTCCTCACACTAGTTCCTTCTATTCGTCATGGTATTGGGTTAATAAGAATAGTATGGAGACGTTCCTTACGTTGGCTGTGCGAAAAGTAACACATTAACGCCCTGGGGACGAGAGTTCGATTGCCTCCCAGGTACTATGTCATAAATTCGAATTTGTCGCGCGGTGCTCTAGTACAGCCGAACTATTACTACGGGTGCAAAGCTAATAGTATATTCGTGATTAGCACCTTCGAGTTACCCATAATTCATGTAAAGAAGTCTCATTTCGAGAAAAAATGTCCGTACCACCTAAACTCCATAAGTTACTAAGCCCAAGGTCATAAATTCGAATTTGCGGCGTGTAACCCAGAAAATTACGGTATGGTGTTCATAAAAATAGTATGGAGACGTTCCTTACATTAGCTGTGCAAAAAGGCACACGTAACACCCTTGGGGACCAGTGTTCGATTCCCCCGCCAGGCACTAAGTCATAAATTCGATTTTGCGGCGTGTAAGCCGGAAAATTACGGTATGGTGTTCATAAAAATAGTATGGAGACTTTCCTTTCATTAGCTGTGCAAAAAGGCACACGTAACACCCTTGGGGACCAGTGTTCGATTCCCCTGCCAGGCACTAAGTCATAAATTCGATTTTGCGGCGTGTAAGCCGGATAATTACGGTATGGTGTTCATAAAAATAGTATGGAGGCGTTCCTTACATTGGCTGTGCAAAAAGGCACACCTAACGCTCTTGGGGACGAGGGTTCGATTCCCCTGCCTGGCACTAAGTCATAAATTCGATTTTGCGGCGTGTAAGCCAGAATGTTAATGTATTGTGTTAATAAAAATAGTATGGAGACGTTCCTTACGTTGGCTGTGCGAGGGTTCAATTCCCCTGCCAGGCCCTAAGTCATAAATTTGAATTTGCGTCGCAACGTCCTTGGGGTCGTGGGTTCGATTCCCCCGCCAGGCACTATGTCATAAATTCGAATTTGCGGCTTGTACCCTGGAACTTAAGTTGGCTGTGTGAAAAGTTATACCTAACGCCCTTGGGGACGAGGGTATTTTAGAAGACGTTTAATAATACATGCTTATTACATATGAACAAAAGACTGCAATTGTTGAGAGAGTGCCGCGAGATTGTGTTGCTATCCTGCACCTCTGACGTTTGTCTGACGCATTTATGTGCTTCATTTGTTCGCAGTCGTCCGGTTCTCTATTGGGTGCAAAACTAGTAGCATATTCGTGATCAGCACCCTCCTTTTACCCATAATTGATATAAAAATATCACATTTCGAGAAAAAATATCCGTACCACCTAAACTCCATAAGTGCCATTCTATCTTATTAATGTTTTACATACAAAAACAAACCTAACCTGGGGCTTACGCCCCAGACCCCCTTGCTTGTGGTACTAGCAGTAATTTTCCGCAAGACAGTGCTTAACTTAGTGGAAATTTGTAGCAATTTCAAACGTTACGTGTCATATGGTGAATTTTGTATTGGACATGTTGGTAACGTACTCAGATGTTCGTTTTTCGGGTGTCACATGACGTATGACGTAGTGTCCAAGATGGCGTCCATAGTGAAAAGAAGACAATGCTAAAAGCATTATTTTCGTACATAATCAATTAAAAGGAATTATTCCGGTGCAGCAGTGGCAATTGAGAAAGTAAAATGACTCTCAACATCTCCGAGAAAGGTTTGTCAATCATACATACTATATTTTCAGTAATATACCTTGTTGAAAATTACGACGGCTTGGTCTCCTGTTCTGTAGTTTTAATCACAAACTAACGATAACGGTGGACAGGAGGATAAACGGTTCACCGAGGAAACGTTGAATGCCGCATTCGTTCCTTGGCTCTTGAGGTAGCAATATCATAAGAGTGGGAATAATTGTGCGATGTCTAATATTACACGTTAGTGATGTGCCGGTGCCTACGAAGGCCGATGGAAGTGGACCGCATTCAAATTCCGCGACGAGGCTGTAATCTCCTGTAAGATTTATTCCCACTCCCCTTTCCCGCTCACATAACACGTTATTACAATTGACTGCAAAATGAACATTATTCACGACACCTACTGTTGTACGAATTGCCTATGTTTACCAAAAAAAAAAAAATGCTCACCGGTGGAATTCCATCCAGTGATCCCACGCTTACGAAGCAGGGCTCTTACCGCTGCACCATGAGCTTCATGGCTTGATGTTAACGTACAGCGCACATGAACGCGCTACAGCAATTACGAATAATTAATAATTAATTTTTTGGAATCGGCTGAGAAGCGCACCTTATTACTTGCACCTGGTATATGCCTAGTCATGCCCTACACGTGTACTAAAGGTGGTTCGAATCGGTGACCCATGCATCGTATCCTCCCCTTGTTAGTGTTGAAATTTTAAATTCGCTCTCCTGAAAAATTTATATAATGTGACTTACCTCCCGCGCTAGAAACCACTAACCAAACACGTGTTTTCAAATGTTCAATTCCATGAACCTTGAATGCGGTGACGCAGTGAAACAACAATACGGGATATAGGATATTCGTTCCTTGTGGTGACGGCTGAGGCCGATATATTAAAAGTCCGTAAGATACTCCAATGCGCAGGCGCGAGCCGATAAACGCGCTAGAAACCACTATAACCAAACACGTGTTTTCAAATGTTCTTCTTCTTTCTTTCAGAAGATTTTTTTGGACCTTAGAGAGCTCTTCACCCAGTCACCAGTTGAGGGAATTAATACTTCTTGAGGGCGAGAAACGCGCGATGTGGTTGGAAGTAGAATAAACTCACTTATGCACAGAACAATATAGACTTATGATACAGAACCGTTGTAATGTAAAAATTTAAGAAAGGGATAGATGAAAAGAAAGTAATATAACACAAGGTGCAAAATCTTCACGCCTAGTGACCCACCAAGGCGACTATATACTACAAAACTGGGTAACACCGGGTCAACAGATAAGGGAAACATTTATTTACAACGTTATAATTGAAGGTGGCAGGCGTCTAAAAAAGAGACGATCGCACGAACAATAGGAACTGTCGGAGTGTGTAGCAAACATGTAATATTCAAGGGCTGTGCAAATCCAAGTTGGAGCAATTCACGAATGAAGTTTATACGAGGGCGTTCGAATAGAGTACATCGGAATAAAAGATGTTGGATGGTACCTATAGATTGTCCAGTCACACCGGTCGGTGGCGCGAAGTTTAAATTTGAACAACCTATCCGGGGTAAGGGAGTGATTAAATCGGAGACGGATTATGGTAGTTATATGACGACGTGTGTACGTACAGGAGGAAAATCAAGGTGTGATCGGGATATGGGGCTGAAGTCTGTAATAAAAGGTACCCTTGAACCGAGAGGTTGTATACCAAATGGTTTGCCATGATTGTTGGAAGTGTTGTTTGGATTTTAAAAGCAAGTCGCTCGACGGGACAGAAATATTATAACACGTGCCGTGGCCAAGGGTCGCGGATTTGGCGAGTGTATCAGCTGTTTCATTACCAGGGATCGAAGCGTGGCCAGGAATCCATACAAAGAGGATGTCAAAATTGGCGTGGGATAATTCGTAAGATAATCTTTGAATGGAATGAATATACCAGTTTTGTGATAAATAAGGAGAAAGGAGAGCGGACAAGACACTGTGAGCGTCAGATAATATTATAGCGTGTTTGATGGATAATTGCTTAATAACTTGTAAGGCATGACGAACAGCAAAGGCTTCTGCGGTGAAAATCGAAATATCGCACGGTAAGGACAATGTTAAAGTTTGATCAAGAGCAGGGGCGTAGACTGATGCGCCTGTAAAGGGGGCTTGAGATCGTTTGGAACCGTCAGTATAAAAGGGGATGTGACTAGGGAAGTGATGAAGGAAAGCCTGAAGCTGTTGGTGACAGAGGTGGGGGAGATTTCTAACAGGAGGTGGTAAGGATTGAAAAACATTCAGAAAGACGGAGGGGGAGAAAAATTGATGGGATAATTGCCGCTGTGTAACAAATGAGTGCGGGTTTGTAAGATATTCGGTTTAAGGGGAAGAAGAAATTGATAAGCAAGGAGCAACGAAGGGGAGCGGGCAGAGTAAAACCGGTTTTGGAGGCGGTATTCACTCATGAGTTGAAGTTTGGGAAGTAAAGGATGGTTATATAAGGATAATTTTTTTAAAAGATATTTGCTAGAGAGAAAAGTTCGGCGTACATGGAGTGGGTATTCGCCTGTCTCGACTAATAAGGCGTTGGTGGGGGAAGAAGATAAGGCTCCAGTAATTATGCGTAGAGCTTGGAATTGTAGCGTATCTAGTTTTTGCAACGACCGAGGAGGGGCTAAGTCGAAGAAATGGCACCCATATTCTAAGACAGAGCGAATGATATTTTGATAAACACGGAGGAGGACAGAAGGGTTAGCGCCCCAATGACGGCGAGTAAGCGAGCGAAGGATGTTGATTCTCGGATGAAGCAGTGTTTGTAAGGCGGAGAAGTGGGCATTCCAGTTTAACTTAGTATCAATGTGAAGCCCTAGATATTTAAAGGAAGTGCGAAAAGGTATGGTATGAGGGCCAATATATACTTGTGGAGGGGAGGGCGGCGAGTAGAGGTAAAAAGCATAGCGGCATTTTTCCGTGAAGAGGTTTGAAAGCCATGTTCGGAAAACCAGTTATGCAGGAGTAATAAGGCATCTTGAATAGATAGAATACATTCGTCTACCGTGTTCGCAGTTTCATAGAGAAGAATATCATTAGCAAATTGAATAAGTCGAGCATGAGGAGAAATTAAACGTTCAAGATCGGCGGTGTAGAGAAGGTAGAGAAACCCGCTCATGATATCACCCTGGGGCAAGCCGTGAGAAGTATATCGAATCGAAGAGGTCGGGTCGTGGTATTTCAACGTGATTTGACGGTTCGTGAGTAATTGGAGCAGAATGGAACGAATACATCTGGGGAAGTGGAAAGAATGTAATTTAGAGAAGAGTTGTGGGAGATGAACATTGTCATAAGCACCTTGGATGTCTAAAAACACTGCGATCGTCGATTGTTTACGACTGCGAGCGAGAACGAGATCAGTTATAAAGAGGTTAAGAGCATCCGCCGTACTTTTTGCCCGCCGAAAAGCAAACTGATATGTAGGAAGTTGGAAATAATATTCCATACACCATGTTAAACGATTTAGTAGGAGTTTTTGGAATAATTTTCGAAGACAAGAACCTAAAACTATTCCTCTGTAACTCAACGGATCAGAAGGAATTTTCCCCGGTTTAAGGATGGGGATTAAGTGGAATAAATTCCAGGACGTAGGTACGGGAAAGCCACATAAAATAGAATTGAAGAATGCAAGTAACACCCTATGAGCAGGGGGAGGCAACAAGCGGAGCATCTGATACGTAATTGCATCGGGACCAGGGGAGGAGGATTTTTTGGGAAGGAGGGCGCGGTCAATCTCAGAAAGTTGGAATGGTGAAATGACGGTCTGAAAATGAGGGTGGACAGGGGCGATAGGAATTGGAATGTCAGGTGGAACAAAATCGGGAGTGAGCGTTGATAGGAACTGAAGATAAACTGCGGGGGTAGTAGGAGGGTGGGCTTGTCGAGATCGAGTACGGTTAATAGAATTAATTGACTGCCAAATGACTGAGGAAGAACTTTGGCGGGAAAGGGTTTCTGTGAAGTTTTTCCAGGCTGTACGACGTTTTAAATTGAATCCACGTTGGATCTTGGCTATTAAATTTTTATATTTCACGTACGCTTCATAAGTATTGTGGCGACGAAGGTCTCTCAAACAGCATTTCCGGCGTTTCACCCAGGCTGTACATTCATTATCCCACCATTTAATTTGATAGTGACGTGGTCCACTGTTTGAAAAGCGCGTCGTGATAGGGTGGTATGTATCTAGATATGTGGTGATAAGATGAATCAACCGTTGGTAATCAACGGAAGAAGAAAAATGGGTATCCAAAGGATGGTCAATGAGCCAGGTTTGAAAAAATGCAGCATCAAAATTACTAAGCACGCGGGACTGAGAGGGGGTGGAACGAGGGGGTGCGGGAGAGTACCGCGAGTAACGTCGATTAATATGGGAAAATGATCGCTCATGTGAGTATCAGATAGAGTATACCAAGTAGAGGACGGACGTAAGTCAGCTGTGACAATCGAAAGATCGACAGCACTTTTATTACGATTGGGGATGGAAATTCTAGTCGGGAAGCCATCATTTAAGATAGAAAAATGAAACATAGTGGTGGCATGAAGAACGTGGCGGCCTTTGTAATTAATTGTTTCACTGCCCCAAGAGACGTGATGGGCGTTAAAGTCACTCCCTAGAAGGAAGTGGGTAAGATGAGAAAACTGTTGAAAGAAGGTTTGCCATTGGAAGCGATTGCCATGTACGCTAGGAGGGCAGTAGAAATTGAGTATTGTAAGAGCATCGATACGAATAGCAATAAGAAAGGTAGAGGGAAAGGTATTAAATAAGAGAAGACGGGTGTAGGGAATGGTATTGCGGATAAGGATAAGAATGCCCCCGAAACCATCGCCATCTGATCGTTCGGTATTATATCCTGGAATGCTGAATTTAAAATGTGGTTTTAACCACGTTTCTTGAAGTAAAAATAAATCAGGTTGGAAAGAATTTAAGAGAGATAGGACCTCATGTCGTTTGTTATTTACACTCCGACAATTCCATTGTAATAACCGCATTTAACAAGGCGGGCCAGCAGAAGGAAGGTTAACTAAGGGTAGTACCTTGTCACGCAATCGTTGTAGCAAATAAACCCATTGAGTATTGGAGCCTAATAACTCCCAACAATTGGGCGAAATCGTGGGTTATTTCCGCAGAAGGGTTATGCACACTGGGGAAACCAGGTGTGGTGTCGGAGGAAGGACCACGCACCGAGGTGAGAAAGAAAGGGAAGGGAGGTAGAAGTAGAAAGTGAGGAGGAAGGAAAGGGGGTCGGTCGTAAGATATTGAGGTACGCAGCACGGTCGTACCCTAATTGGGGTGTCAGTTTGGGGGAGCTAGGGATCATCTGAGTGAATTTTCTTTTACGGGCGGGTTCGATCGGGGGAGATTGAGAGGGGGGTAAAGCGGGGAATTGTTGGGGCACCAACAATGGGTTGAAGACAGGAGGTGCATTTGACGCATTTGTAATATCAAAGTAGGATTTATTTTGCAGACACATCTGCTTCTTAATTTCGAGTTGTCGTTGGTGTACAGAGCAACGAGGGGAACCCGCTGCGTGGTTTTCACCACAATTAACGCACTTACGTATGATCTGTGTACAGTCAACCGTATTATGGTTGAGGGAACAGGTGCCACAGCGGGGTTCGCGAGAACGGCAATTATCGTTACCGTGGCCATATCGCTGACAGCGACGACATAGAATAGGGGAGAATATGAAGGCTTGGACCTCCATATAAACACTGAAAAGGGATACATTAGTAGGGAGAGTTTGCGAATCAAAGGTAATTTTCACGGTGCCTGTAGGAATATATTCCGGAACTCCATCAGTATATTTTTTCCGATTCATGCGTTGCGCGGCAACCACAGGGACAGGTGACTGAATGAATTCAAGTATTTCGTCTTGAGTGAATGTGGTGTCCACCCCACGAATGACGCCCACACGATGGACGTTTGAGGATGGGATAAATGCCCGCAGGGAACGTTCCGTGAGCAGTGGGTGCTTAAGCATGGAATTTGCTGCAGTTCGGGTTCGAAATAGGATTTCAACGCGATTCCGGCCCTTGCGTTTTATGGAGACAATGTCCGGGACCTTATGTTGGTAGAACAGACGGCCTAAAACCATTGGGTGAGCATTACCGATTTGTTTCGGGTTAGTTGATTCGATAAAGACGTTATATGGGCCAGAGTGGTGAGCACCGTATGTGTGTTGAGGAACCAATTTCGGGGTAGTAAGAAGTGGCGTTGGCTGAGAAACCTCCTGAGAGGTTGCCGAACCAGCAACAGTCTGGAGAATATCACGTTCATTTAAGATTAATGTTGTCTCCATAGAAACAGTTTCTACCAGGATTGGTTCTATTTGACGGACAGGTTCAGGAGGGGCAAACTCCGGAGTTTTGTCCTTGACCCCATCCCCGGGACGGGACATGGGGATCAAAAGATTGTTTTAGTTACGAAAACACTTACCCAAAAGGATAATTTAACACAAATTAAAAAACTACGACTAGATCACTCACGAATATTACCCACGTGGGTGAACGCACAAACTTCCAACCACACAGAGTCGCACGAGACATCACACACGTCCGCTCGCTACGGGAACCGAGCAGCGAATGACGTCGTAAGTTAGATGGGATTGGGCTAAACCTTATTTTGGGCCAGGTTTTTTATTACGCTCCGGTTATGCAACTTTGGAAACGTAATAGCACGAACGGACGATGTGTGTTGGTAGACCTAGCGCCCGGTTTATTATGTCTTAAATGTGATTGGCTTACACTGATACTAACAGGATTACAACCGTATTATGTTTTAGACTTGGATTAAACTTCTTGAAAACGAAATCTATTGTTATGGATTTCAGAAGTTGATCGCATATAATCATAAACATCATTACAGTGTCTGATATAATTGCAAAGATTGAGTTATATTTAAAGAATTGCACCTGTTGATATTAATACTATGATGGCAACCCTTGCTGCCGATTATCATTTCTTTTTTTTTTTTTTTACAAGATGGCAGACTACTGCAGGATATTTGTTTTAATTAAAGATATTTGTAAATTGCATGGTTGTTTTAATAATGTTGATTCGTGAGCAAGAGGAAAGATGGAGTAAAATATGAGCAATTGTGTCATTTGTAATGAAATGTACATGTTGTTTAGTGATGAACTGTGGCGTGTCAGTCATGTGGAAGAATAACATAACCTAAACCCTCATATCTGGAACGCCGCCAGAAGTAGTTTTGAAATGCTCTTGATCCAATTTTCTGGAGTGTGTTATACCAATAATATAATTCAGCAGGTCTCATTCTATCATGTAAGTTTGTATAGTGCTTATTTGAGCAGTACTACATGACTGGTATTTGTGTGTAGCAAAGGTTCAGAATGAGGACCTGTAGGCCTAAACCATTTACCTGTCCTCTTTGCTTCCTAAGGAATTCTAACTAATAATGCTAGTAAACCCCTATCTGTAGGCCTACTGTCTTTGCTTTCCTCCTGTTTAGTCCGAAGAGGACATTATTTCACTTCCATCCTTAGCTGGCTATCACTTCTTCCTCTGGGTTGAAAAGCACTTGCAGCAATGTGTATGCTAGGCAGCGGTGAGGCATATGGAACACTTCCATGGAGTGATGAATCTTTCAGGTTCAGTATCAGTCTGTTTTCCTAGAGTTTTCAACTCTCATAATAAAGATTATCGGATACATATTCGGTAAGAGTGGAGTTTACCTGAACCGAAGTAAAAAATTCTTTAACTACTGAAATTAGCCAAGATACCTGTAGTAGTGGTATCTGGAGATGATATAGTAATAGATGTTTACTCCTCCGCTGTCTGTAACCCACCCAGCCATGCCAAATAGGATCACGACTTATAGAGATGAAATTCCAGCTGACTCTGCCATTTTTATCATCGTGTACAGTTTTGCCAACCCCATGCATTTGGTACTATATTGCATCCATCTGACCAATGGTTTTCGCCTAGACCAATAATTGTTAGGTAACTAACGTAAGATACTCACCCCTGGTTTTTGTCACGCACAGTGGGGGTAGTCACGCATCAATAATCTTTATCCAAGCCAGTGGTTGTGCTAATTATTTCTTTTTTCACATAATTACAAAGTTATGTGTCTCGTGTTGTGTTTTTTTTTGGCATGGTCTGATACCATTTATTGAAATGACATCCTGCAGCGTAGCCATGCTCGTTAAGTCATGCACTTTGGTCGTGATAGGCACCTGCAGCAAGTCGAGAAATCAACGGTTTATCCTGGCATTGACAGAGGCTATCCTGAGTGTGAAATTTCGACACTCCCTTGGGACAAATACTGGGATTGTACCGTACCTTATTTCAAATCCTGGGGCACTATTCCATCCTTGTCCCGAATACATTTACACATACTATTACACTCATCACAGAAAAGTGATACACCTTAGTTCCTCGGGCTGATAACACTATGTCCCAGGCTATTGAAATGAGAAATACATATTGGTATGATCAAACTATGATGCTTACATATTGAGGCCAATTGTTTGAATGCCTACTTGGATGTTATTTTATTATCAAATTATTTTTTTCCTCAGCCGTTAAATATTCACGTAGATATGTTACATAATACAATAGTTGTAACTTACTATGGATCCATATTTCTTGACATTTATGTTATAGATACCTCAGCCTGTAACTGCATAACCAATTTGTCACCCAGATGAGAAACTAGAAGGCTGGCATACAGTATTCCTGACAATGTTCATGTCAAGGTTGTCAAAAACAACATAAATACCTAATATTGGGAGCATTGAAATAACTATTTCAGAACAAATCATCAGTGAGCTGTTTTAACTTGGACGGAAATTGGTGTCTGCTGCAAAACCATGTTGCCACCATTAGCCATATCAACTTGTTTACAGATGCCGGCATTCAGCTGTGCACTTGACCTTGAGAGGTAAGAGGTAGATGTAGAGTGGTGCAGGAAGCAAGCCGAATACTTCCCTATCTGAGAACATTGACACATGTGACAGTAGGTTGTCACAATCAGAAACAGACACACTCAGTGTGGCAAATTTTTTAAGTTGCAGTAGTATACCGGGAGAGTGGGATGGGGAAGTACACAGCTACCTTCCCGGTAACTGTATGTATAGGTTGTATGTAGGGGTATATGCATTTGTAGATGATACTAGGATTGGGAAGGAGGCAGTCATGGCCTTAATTTAGGAACCATCATTTGAGTGGATCATTCTGGTGTGAACTAAGCCAAACACGTCTCAATTTTGCATGTTCCAAACAGACTAGAATTAATTATTTATTTGCAATGAAACCCAGGACCTTTAGGGCATGAGTCTCAATATGTAGGCTACTCCTGAGATCACTGAAAGTGACTCATGTTTAAAGGATACCAAACAATGTTGACACATGTAAATTTATGAGCAAGGGACTAATCACTTTCCTTTCAATTTTCGTTACCATTTTGTGCCGTACCAATAGGCCTACTGTTTTAAGGTTTAGCACGTTATGCAGTTATTCGAGCATAAGGACATGAGAGAGAAGCTGGTATTCAGAAAGGTGCAAGGCAAGGCCACAACTTATCACCCATACTTTTCAATCTATACATTGAACAAGCAATAAAGGAAATTGGAGAAAAATTCAAAGTAGGAGTAAAAATTCAAGGAGAAATAATTTCAACTTGGATATTTGCTGATGACATCGTCATCATCTTAGCTGACATCGTCGTCATCTTAGCTGACACACCAGAGGATTTGAATGAGTTTTTAAATGGTATGGATTCTATCTTGAGGAAAGAATTCATGATGAAAATTAATAAATGTACAACAAAAATATTGGATTGCAGTCGAAAGAGATCACTGAAATAACTGAAATCCTCCATGCCCATTTAGAGGATATTTCCTTGAGAAGCTTGCCTGCACTCTTCCATGTCTAGTGTCTTATAAGTTACATTCCAAATTTATTGTATTTATAGCTTGATGTTTGTATTCTTACAGATCTGTCCACTGGATCCAGGTGAACAGCAAGTTGCAAGAGCAGAACTGGACGAGAATGCAATTTCAATTGTGTCGTTCTTTCTATACTAGACCTATACATATACAACAATTTTATTTTTACATTGTGTAATGCAAAATAAAAATAAAAGAAATGTTTCAATCACCTATGGTTTTCATTTATCCTTCTCCTTCCTTCTCATATCACATTTGCAAGAGGGTCATGGGGTTCAAACAAGAATTTGGAACCTGTGTAGGATAGCGGATAGGGGGGTGGGGGTGATTATTTAAATTATTCTATAGTCAGATATGGAGGTTATGTAGGTTAGGGCGAAAAAGGGGGGCGGGTATGGGATGTACTCTGGAATTTGGAGGTTATGTCAGCAGACATGACTCGATATTTCATTTTATAGCATTCAACTTATAAAACGTGTTAGATAATTGATTTTTACGGTGTATAGTTGATAAACTAACGTCAATACATTATTATAATTTTCAAAATAATAGTTACATAAGTACGTTTACTGCCAACATTACAAAGTGGACAACAAATTTCATAATGTATCAGTATATTGTTGATTGCTTGTGATACATTTTGTCAGAGCTAATATTGTCAAAGGTAATAGCTATTAATGTTAATTGATCCACAAAGGGACTAGCTCTGCGTAATATTCATAAAAATAAGCTGATATCTTAAGGATTTAGTTCCTTATGTTTCCCCTACCGAAGAGAAATAATTGTTTTTTTGAAGGCGGATTTAAGGAAAATTATTTAACATGGGAGCTGGGACTCTGGTATTATATTCACTTTGGGCCGAGAGGCTTTGGAAGCGAAGGATGTATAGTAGTTTCCTGCCCCTGAGCTGAATGTGTAGCACTAATATCACTTATAGATCTATTGATGAAAGATAGTTGAAGGTGCGGTGGAGTAGTGCTACCAACTCAACGGTACTCACTCCATTATCTCTCATAGCTCTAGACAGAAGTGATAATTCGCACTCTGGTGTTACATTTTTGTACTAATTCATTTAACAACTTGGCCGTTCAATAGCGATGATGCGTACTCTGAAGTTACATTTTTGTACTAATCTGCTTTAAAATTGTGATTGCCTGCGATTGGCCACCATTACAGTAAATACGTTCCCATCGATTTCAAATTAGAATTTATGTCATGTAAGCGGGCAACGCAATTAGTACGTAACCGTATTGAAATTGATGTGAGTTTGCCATGTAAATTCTTTTTCTTCTCGTTGGGGTTTGGGCATAGACGAGCACGTTACCCAGTCATGATCATGTCATGTAAATTTAGTGGTATGTTACCGGTATCGGACAAAGATAGGTAAGAACGGTTACTCCAGCTTTGAATTAAATTTCGATCACCCACGCATGCACTGTGGCGCCTCTTGAGAACGTACAAGAAATTAATTTTTTCGCGCGGGAACTTCGAACCGTAACCTGTGGTCAACTGTTGCTTACTCACCCCTCCTCCCAACCCCGCCACCGCCACATTCCACTCGTCCCGAGAATGTGTATTTCAATGGATATTATCAATCTCATTGATTTATTATGGTTTCATAGAACATAGAGCAAACTTGAGACAACTTGTCCCTTGTCTGTGAGGAATAAAAGTTAATTATTGTTTTTAAGACCTAACATCTAGGTTATTGACCCACAAATTAATATAGGCAGGCATACACTGCTATAAATAGACTAAGAAAAAAAACACAGGAAATAAATATGAATAAAACCATTGCCAATTAAAAATACACCAAAATTTTGCTCCCACTAAATGGAATATTTAAAGGAAATCAGGATGTAAATAAGGAACTTGGAACAATATAAAAGAATTACAAAATCAAGTCCATATACTGTGGTGTATATTATACATTTCTCATTCTTACATAGATAGCCTACATTCAGAGTACTGTACTTCATTTCAACATAGATTTGTCATTCCATTGCAGAGCCACCAAACATTATAGACCTGCAAGAGAAAAAAAAGTAATATAACCAAGCATGGCAAAGAATCATGAGAGACAACTGCAGTAACATTGGTCATGAATATTAATAATACAGATAACGCACAATGTGCAGATTTCATACATTAACCTCGACAGAAGAAAGGGAGGTTTTTCTTTTGTCACAGTAAAGGACGTGGTATCTATCACAAAATTTGTAACACAGATTACAAATGCACTGGTCTTATGGTTGGTGGTAGCTCTTGTTTTGGCAGATAAGGTGGTGAAAGTCATGAATATTATGCACTCTTATTCAGTGCATCTAATAGGTCACCTACCTCTGGATCTAACAGAATATGCAGTGGCGGCCATTGGCAGTATTCAATCCCCCACCCCTTTTCACTTTGATATTACACAGTCCAGCCTAAATATTATTCATGCACCCAGACTAACACAATGATGATGTGTATTTGTCACAAGTACCAATTACCGTGGTGTTGGGCCTCTGCCTCGCACCCAGAGGCCCGGGGTTAGATTCTCGGCTCCGTCAGGGATTTTAGAAACTGACGTGAGGGCAGGAACGGGGTGCACTCAGCCTCGTGAGGACAATTGAGTAGCTGCCTGACAGTGAGGCAGCGCCCCGATCACGAAAACGGCCGAGCGGGAACCGATGCGCTGATCAAGTGTCACCCCAATATCTGTAGGCCAAATGGCTGGGCAATGGTAGACCTAGGCCCTTGATGGGCTGTAGCGCCAGGGCATGGCGTCCACAGGCAGGAAAAGTCAGGAATAGTCAGGAATTTTGTTTTTGGTCAGGAAAAGTCAGGAAATAGTGTGAAAAATGGCAAAAAGTATTAGAAAGT
Organism: Meconema thalassinum; assembly: GCA_946902985.2. Lineage (NCBI taxonomy): Eukaryota > Metazoa > Arthropoda > Insecta > Orthoptera > Tettigoniidae > Meconema > Meconema thalassinum. The sequence goes on from OX336393.1 coordinate 413,277,401, forward strand.
CAAGATTTTGATATTAACCATATTAACTCCTTCAAGTTCTACTTCAGGAACTGTGACATCTGTAGAATCTTTCTGTTATAAAGATGAAGTCACAAGTGCCGAAATAAAGTGGGCCCTTAATGTCGTCCAAAATAAATTCTCTTAATTCTTGTGAAAATATTTCAGAAACCTTCAGGAAAATGTTTCCTGATAGTGCAATTGCAACAAAATTTCAATTGGGGAAGACGAAATGTTCATATGTCATCAATTATGGATTAGCTCCATACTTTCATAATTTACAGCAAGATGAAATTCTTTCATGTGATAATGTTATCTGTTTTGATGAAGCATTGAACAAAGTTGTTCAGCGAGGTCAGATGGACCTATTTGTGCGTTAACTTGACATCAACAGCAATAAAGTTAACACCAGATATTTCAACAGCATCTTTATGGGACATGCAACAACTCAAGACATTTTAGAGGCTTTCAACCAGGGAATCTCTCCTCTTGCTAGAAAGAGTATTTTACAGGTGTCTATGGATGGGCTGAGTGTAAATTTGAGTTTCATAAAAAAGTTCAGTGACCAAATAATAGAAGATAATGCAGATGGCAAACAACTCGTTAACCTTGGTGTTTGCGGCCTTCACGTTGTCAATGGAGCCCTACAAACAGGAATGCATTCTGTAAAGTGGGACCTTCAATTATTTTTGAGAGACATGTATTATGTATTGAACGACTGCCCTGCACACCGAGCAGAGTACTTTGATTTGTGTATTATTGCATTATAATTTACTTTATTTTGTATTTTAAATGAATAAAGAGGCGAGCGTTGGGCAGCTGTGGGAATGGTGGAGGCTACAAATAAAAATAATAATATTTGTTTGCTCAATAAACCTTTTTTCCGATGTTACAATGACTTCACGAGTCAGGAATTTTGTTGAAAAATGGTCAGGAAATGTCAGGAAAAGTCAGGAAAATTTACATTGAAAATTCTGTGCACACCATGCAGGAGTTATTACCAATTACCGTAGTTAACCCAAAGAAAGCCTAGCACTATTTTTCAGAATTTACAATAATTTAGTCACTGGAGGAATGTTGATTAGAACATTACAATCAAATTATTCAAATGGCCAAACAAATTGTGTAGTTACTTAGAATTATCTTGCAGGGATTCTAGATTAAAGAAGGAAATAAGATAGGCAAAATCATTGTTTGCAGACTGTTATGCCTCTCAGTACCCAGTCTATCATGCAAGCCTTTGTAAATAAACAAATAAACCTACAAGTGATTAAATGGCATTTGGGTATTCACACACATGACATATAGAGGTAATCCTTCTCTTCCCCAAAGCAGCTGTAAAATAGTTTTAGCCTCCCATATGCACATGGTTGATGAAGCTACACAAAAATGTACAGGATAAAATTTAAGACCTGTATCACATAACACTGACAGACAGTAGCAGACATTAACAGACAAGATTTGCATTCTGCTCTTGTTGGTGGGGCCAGATGACAGCAATTTTCTACCCCTTAAAACAACTCCTCACACCCACCTTATTGGCTGATACGGTTTGAGGAAGGTAGCCTAATGCTACTCACTTGCTTTACATGGTATCCACAGAATTTTCAATGTCAATTTTCCTGACTTTTCCTGACCAATTTTCAACAAATTCCTGACTCGTGAAGTTATTGTAAAATCGGAAAAGAGGTTTATTGAGCAAACAGATATATATACAGTATATATATATATATATATATATATATATATTTTATTTTTTATTTTATTTTATTTTTATTTTTTTTGCAGCCTCCACCATCCCCATAGCTGCCCAACGCTCGCCTCTTTATTCATTTAAAATACAAAATAGCCTAAATTGCAATGTGCTGGGCGATGGGGTTGCCACATCCCTAAGCCAACGCTAAAAAAAGCGTACAAAAGATAGGTAAACGAGGTTTTTACACTGATTTACTGTAAAAATGGAAACTTACCATAATGTCCAGTGAGTTATTGCTTTTTATCTTCAGAGATTAGTTGAACTAGTAACATCAAAATATGGTTGTAAAACACAAAATAGTGAATGGTTAATATAAAATTCCTGACTTTCTAATACTTTTCGCCATGTTTTCATACTTTTTCCTGACTTTTCCTGCCTGTGGACACCATGTTTGACCTGTGGTACAATACGAATAGCCACAACCCAATGAGGAGCCTCAAGCAGGCTACTCATCTTTCTTACAGCAGGAATCAAACCCAGTCCTTACAGTTGTGAATCCTACGCCTTGCATACTGAGCCACCAGGGCTCTTACATAACCTAAAGACATGTGAAATAACTTACCTTCAATCAGAGTGGGTACATTATACAGCACGTATCAGGTCTCGCTGTTGAATAACTGTGATAGACTAGAATGCACTGCAGTTGTACGGTGTCCCGTTACCTGTAAAACAAAAAGAAACAGGCCACTGTTACCTATTTATTTTGCTTACTCCCATAATATTCTGGTAAAAGTACAGTATCTCAGGACAGGGCCCTAATGAATACACACAGTATTACCGGTACTTACATTTTTACATCACATTGAAGTACAAGTAAGTGCTATCATTCATCAAATAATATTTATTTGAAAGAATTCTTACCTTGTTAGATAATAATCCTGTGAAATATCACATTTGAACCATTCACAGCTGATGACGAAGACACACAAACTGAGTTCAAATTAAACTGAGTGACGCCATGTTGGAACGCCTACAGGCTTTAGCCAATAGGAAGCCTCGCTTCCTTTCACATGGGTAAACCGCGCCTCTTGAGAACGTACAAGGAACTCGTCATTTAAAATTGCAGATGTCAAAAGTGACGGATCCATACAAGTTACAAGTATCGGACGAGGTTATACCACAATACCTCTTTTCCCAGAACATGTAATAATTTTTTTAAATGCGTCCGGACAGATTTTCTATTCCGAGAATAAATGTCCTGGTTTTCTACAAACATTTTAAAACGCTGAATGTAACCATAGAAAGTCACAATATATTCCCCAGGGGTTTAAATTTAATTCCGATAACCACCACCGCCCATGCATGCATAGTGCCGCCTCTTTAGGCAACACATGAAACTTAAGTTTCTGAGCGGGAAATTTGAACCGTAACCTGGCCGCCCGCGGCTCCCTATTCCCCTCTTCCAGAGAATGTGCATTTCGATGGTTTGTATGAATCGCATTTATTTATTTTGGCTTCATAGAATAACCTTACACAACTAGGCCCTTGCCTGTGAGGAATAAAAGTTCATCATCATCATCATCTTGCACAGTTTCCAGCCACTGGCCGGGTCTGTTTGGAACACAAGCCTCTCCAACGTCTTCTGTCTTCCCACCATCTCTCAGCCTCCACCCTTGTCCAGTCTTCTCCTCTCTTCTTCACGCTTTCTTCCACCCCCTTCAGCCCCCTGTCTCTCGGTCTCTTTCCTTCCCACTTCGTCTCGTGTACTCTCCTGGGTATCCTCTTCTCCTCCATTCGTTTTACATGTCCATACCATCTAAGTCTAGATTTCTCTATACCATCCTGTAATGGTTCCTCCTTCATTAATTCTCTGGTCCTCTCATTTCTTATTCTGTCCATCTTTGTAGCTCCAATACTGCTTCTCAAGAACCTCATCTCACTGGCCTGTATTTTGCTCTTCTCCCTTCCTTTCATAACCCAGGTCTCCGAGACATACGTCAGGATAGGGACATAGTACGTCTGATATATGATCTTTTTGCTGTTCTGAGGGACATCCTTGCTCCATAACATGCTTCTCACACTCCTCCGAAATGCTTCTGCCTGCCTCCCCCGCTCATTTATTTCTCTATCGTTTCTTCCATTATCTTATATCAGGCTTGCCAGATACTTAAAACTCTCCACTTTCTTCAGCTGTTCCCCACCAATTGTTATTCCCGTTGTGGTTCTTTCCTTCTTCCTTGTTGTGATCACCATCCCACTCTTATTTATGCTAAATTTCATCCCATATCCTTGTATTATTCTTTCCCACACATCCAACTGTTCCTGTACCTCCTCCTCCTTGTTTCCCCAAATCATCAAATCATCAAATCATCTGCAAACACCATTGCTTTCATCTTTCCTTCCCCAATTTCTTGTGCCACTCGGGTCATTATGTCATCCATCACCACAATGAAAAGTAATGCTGACAGTGCACTTCCTTGTTTCAGGCCGTTTCTCTATTCCAACCAGTCTGATCTCTCTCCTCCCTCTTTCACACAGCTCACGCTTCCCTTGTACATCTCCTTTATCCTCTTTATAGTCCATCTCTCTACTCCTCTGTCCTCCAGGGACTTCCATACTTTGTTTCTGCATACACTGTCATATGCTTTCTCAATGTCCAGGAAGGCCATCAGTAGATCTGTTCCATACTCATAGGGCTGTTCTTGTAACTGCCTTACAGCAAAAATAAAATCCACTGTGGACCTTCCTGCTCTGAAGCCATGTTGTTCTTCCCTCATCCCTCCTTCTATCCTTGTCCTAATTCTCTTTTCCAAAACTTTCTCGAAGATCTTTGCACAATGGCTCATCAGTGTTATTCCCCGATGGTTTCTGCAATCTGTTCTACTACCTTTCTTGAAGATCGGGACAATTATTCCTTTTTTTCCAGTCTTCTGGGGTCTTCCTTTCCTTCCATGCTGTTAGGTTCACTTCTCAATAAATCACATAGAATCCTCTAGAATGCATATTTTATTATTTGTTGTGGAAAGGTTCACAATTCACACGATACACACCATATTGTTTTTGACACTGAACTTCACTGATATCAAAGATTATGTCAAAGATACTGCACTACACTCTTGTGCTTGCTGCCAACACAACATTCTCCCACCTTGAGTTGTGGAAACAACTCAACAAAATAATAAAATAACATAACACATATATTTTCACAAAATAAATGAACACAGAAATAAATAAGTCACTCAAAATATCTCTTTGGTTTAACCACCTCTCTCCCACTACTGGTTTTGATGAGATCAGAAGTATTAGTAGGTGGTTTAACAGTCTTTGGATTTTTCTCCTTCTTCTCATTTTCATTCCGCTCAACTTGCAGTCTTAAAGCATGATCTTCTCCAGATATCACTTCAAGTGGATACACCCTCTGTACTGGCCTCAGTAGCTCTCCTTTTGTAGTCGCCAAGCGAACAACTCTCACGACACCACCTTTGCCAGGGATGACCTCCGTCACTCTTGCCAGCGGCCAGTCTAGTCTCTTCGTGTTGTCACTGGCTACCAGTACTACTTCACCTACACAGGGTTTGTGATGACTTTTCCTAATGTGGTTCTTCTGTATTAGCTGTCCAAGATATTCATTCCTGAATCTTATCCTTAATGTTTCCTTTACTTTCTGTCTGTACCTGAATCTTCTGTCAAGTTTTATGTCCTCGATCATGTCGATATCGGGCATTCCAATCTCCTTGACTTCCTGTAGGAACATTGCAGGGGTGATAGCCATCAAGTCTTCTCCATCATTGGACAGGTATGTAAGTGGTCGTGAATTCATGACAGCTTCAATGTCACACAGAACAGTCATCATGTCTTGGTACGACAGACATGACCTTCCCAGAACTTTCCTGAGCATTTGTTTGAGGACACCAATCAGCCTCTCCCACCATCCTCCCCACCATGCTGCAGTGGGAGGATTGAATTTCCATTTTATTTGGTGTACAGAACTATATTCAGCAATTTTATCCCACTGAATTGTCTCCAACATATTGCAGGTGCCTTGAAAGTTTGTCCCATTGTCACTATAGACAATCATTGGCCTTCCACGTCTGGACACGAAGCGCCGAAAAGATTCGAGGAATGTTGCAGTAGCCAAAGATGTTACTAACTCCAGGTGTACTGCACGAAAAACCGCACACGTGAACAGACAGACCCAGGCTTTCTCTCCACCTTTCAAAATCAGAGGCCCGGCAAAGTCGACCCCTGTTATTTCAAAAATTGAGGCTTCTCTTACTCTGTCTATGGGGAGATGAGTTTGTTCTGCTTCAAGATGTTTTCCATGGTACCTTCTGCAGACAACACATGTTTTAATTGCACCCTTCACCGTTCTCCTTCCTCCAAGGATCCAATATTTCTGTCTGAGCCCACTGAGCAGAATCTGGGTTCCAGCATGACATAAGTCTTTGTGCTTCTCCCTAATGAGAGCGTGAACTGCTGTATGCTTCGCAGGAAGGATAGCAGGACAACGGAAAGCATAATCATCTTTGCGCGATATAATTTTTGTTTTCAGTCTCATCACTCCCTCATCATCCATGAAAACACATAGTGAGTTGAATCTTTCATCCTTTTCACCTACAAAACACTCCTTTTGTATGAACTTCATCACGACTTTTTCTGCTTCTGTGGTTTCTTCAATGGATAGTTCGGTAGTTCTTCTATTATTTTTCTGTCGACAATTATACAGAAACCTCAAAATCCATCCTATCATACGAACTGTTCTACGGAAACTTGAGAAATAGTCAAGGTGCCATTCTTGGGTATTGGACTTGTCTTCTAACACCGTCATAGTGTTGACTTTCTTTTTTCTTTCTTGGAAGACTTCATCATCGTTTGTTGAAATTTCGGGGCTAGGCCATTGCGTAGTGGATTGTTTTAGCCATTTTGGCCCTTCCCACCATTTCTGTTGAAGTAACTGTTTTGTGCTACATCCCCTTGATGCCAGGTCAGCCGGATTCATGGTTCCTGGAACATGACGCCACTGTTCTATTCTGGACAGTCTTCGAATTTCTTGCACTCTGTTCCAAACGAAGGTCCCCCAAGGTTCGTCTAACTTGATCCAGGACAACACAGTCGACGAGTCACTCCAATAATAAGTAACGATTTCTTTTGCAGTTAATGTTGGCAGTACTGACGTCACTAGTCGAACCCCTATTGTAGCTGCTAATAATTCCAGGCGTGGTATGGTGATACTCTTCTTGGGTGCCACTCTTGTCTTGGCTTGTACAAATCGTAGCTCTATATTGTCAACCCTCTGTATTCGCAAGAATATAACTGCAGAATACGCAGTTTGACTAGCGTCGCAGAACACGTGAAGAGATATATCTTCAACCGACTGGACACTACCGATCAAACATCTAGGAATCTTAATCTCAGACAGCTGAGGTAGTTCTGCCAACCACTTCATGAATCTTCTCTTTGTTGTTTCGTCTACTCTGGTGTCCCAACCCAAGTCAGTGGCCCATAGTTCTTGCAAGATTGATTTTGGACAGAGAAATACCGGACATGAGAAGCCAATAGGGTCAAACACCTTATATGCAGCTCCTAGTATAGCTCTTTTGGTGATTACATCATATTTGAAATCGTTAACATGAGTTAGATTCAGTTCAATGGTATCTTCTCCTTTATTCCAAATGAGCCCTAGCACATGAGTAAGATTTTCAGCTGTACCATCCTGAGAATACTCTCACCCTCGGAGATTGAAAGATGCCTTATCCATTATTATGCTTGCCTCTCGCATGAATGAATGAAGGTCATTTCTGTTGTTAACACTAATAGCACAGTTATCCACATAAAAACATTCTTCCAATCTTTCTATTGTTGAAGTTGAGTAGGAACTATTATCGACTGTTTGTCTCTTCAACTCGTTCAAGTGGAGTTTGATGGTTGCCGACAATAGGAACGGAGAACATGCAAGTCCAAAGACAACTCTATTGTGACGGAACACTTCTACCTTCCCTGTACTTTCCTCCTCCCACCAAAGGAATCTCAGAAAATCACGGTCTCTAGGATTGACACTTATTTGAAGAAATGCTTTTTCTACATCGGCCGTCACACCGATCTCATTTTCTCTGAACTTCAGTAGCGAACTAGGGATCAACTCTATGAAGTTAGGCCCTTTTTCAATACATTCGTTCAGAGATGGAGCGTTTCTCTGCTTCGCCGTGGCATCAAAAACAGGCCTGATCTTGGTGGTGCTGTTTTCTTTGAAGACAGGTCGGTGAGGTAGATAGTGTCCACTATTCTTCAGTTCTTCTTCAGGTACCCCCTCGATGATTCCTTGCTCCAACCAACTTCGTAAGGCATTATCGTACTCCTGATAATTTTGTTCAGCTTGTAGTTTCTTTGTAGTGATTTCTAATCTGTGCTGAGCAATTTCTCTGTTGTCAGGGAGAGGTGGATGTTGTTCACTCCAAGGCAGACACACTTCATATCTGTTATCATCATTTAGTCGTGCAGTCTTAAGGAAGTTATTTCTAACACGCTCATTCCTCTCGACGATAGATTTTTTCACAACAGGGTCAGTAATTCCAAGAATTTCTAAGTCCCAGAGATCAGAAATTCTTGTATGTTGGGAAAACAATGATGACACTAATAATGATGCCGAATCCCTTTGGGCCTTGTTACCTATGACTTTTCCCATTAGTGTCCTCCCTAGGGAAGTCTCCACCAAAACTAGGCCACATTTTAGATGATGTTTCCTCCCAGTGAGCAGTTCACCCGCCTTATCGGCCCCAATCAGAATCTGCACAGGCCCTCGCTCTCGTACATCAGTTAAACATATTTTCAGATCCCTTATCTCCTCACTCCAAGAACCATTCTTAATATATGGGACATCTTCACAAATAAAATCTTGGCTTAAAACTTCCAGCTCCTTGGAATAGTTTCCCTCCAATCGCTTTAAACTTATTCTGTAACAGTCGTGTTTTGCTTCTCGAGAACGTACTCCACCAAACAAGGAATGTATTAACGTTTCCTTCCTGATTGACTGATACCCCATTTCTTCGGCAATGTAGGATTTAGTAGACCCAGTATCAATGACAGCTCGTACAGTTTTTTGTTTACCCATTCCTTTAACGACAACTGCCAGGGTTTGCAAGTACACCTCAGGAGAACAAGACACATTAGCTAAAGCCTTATCCACATTATTGCCATCCTGGAGAACCAAATTCCTGTCTCCCTCGTAATTCTGTTTGGACACACTATCATTTTCTTTGTCACGGAGCTTATAACACATTAATACCACATGTTTACCACCACAAACAATGCACCTGACAATCGATTTACAAGCTCTACTTGCATGGCCCTTCTTTAAACAATTGAAGCAACAGTGTTTATCAGTTGAGATTTTCCTTTTCTCCCCTACAGTCATTTTTTGAGCTTTAATGCACTCTGGGCTCGAATGAGGTTTAAGACAAAAACACACTCCTGTCTCCTAGATACATCAGCAAACAAAGCAGAAGCAGTAGGTATATTTGGTTCAATGACATCCCTTGGTTTCTTGTCTCCCTTAATCTTAGATCCTTGGGATGTGCTAATACTAAACCCTTTCATAGCCAATGACATTCTTTCTTCATTTACTACTTCATTTTGAAGAAAAGCCATGAGCTGCTGCAAACGATCTTTGGATACGGAATCACACCTGAAGGAAGTATTCCTCTGCCATGCTCTTAATAGGTCTTCTGGCAAAGATGATTCAATTAGGGGATACAGCATTGAAGTATATTTTTCTGTAGTAACGCCTAAACTTTCCAGCGATCTGAGTTGTGACTCTAATTTATCATACAAGCTACTCAGTGTTGGCCTTTCTTTGGAATTGACTGCATTCGTCAATACTAGTTTGAGCAATTCACGAACATAAACTTCCACCTGCAAGTCCTCTCTACCAAATCGAGCTTGAAGACTCTCTATGGCTTTGTCATAATTTTCGGCAGTGGGTGGAAAACTAGTAACTAATTCATATGCTCTGGAATCTTCCGTCATAGCCTGAATTAAATATTGGAATTTATCTTCCTTCCCAATGTCCTCATCCTCGTGAATTTTACGGAACTGGCTCCAAAAATATAACCAATCAATTATTTCACCAGAAAATGTCTTAAATTCTATTCTTGGAAGTCTATATTTCTTTTTATCACAAACATTGTCATTCACTACACTTTGTGGAGGGGTAATGGAAACAACGGGATTCATAAAACGTGTTGCTTTTGTTCTACAGCTAAGGAATTTGTGTTTGTAATCATCAGCTGATTCACATTCCGTTTCTATTTCGTCATCCTCACACTCGTCGTCTATCATCTGTTGAAATATTAATCCATCTAAATTAGAGATATCATCATACTTTTCTTGAAGGATTTCAAGTTGCACTTGCACCTTTTCCGTTTCAGTTTGATCATCTTCTAACAACGCCATTGGTTGATTGTGTGAGCGCGTAAATAACCGCCGCTTTACGGTTCTTTCTTTAGCGAGTCTTTCCATCTTCTTTATTCACGGGAGCCTTTTACTATGAATGAATCCTGTCACGGTCGCCATAAAATGTTAGGTTCACTTCTCAATAAATCACATAGACTCCTCTAGAATGCATATTTTATTATTTGTTGTGGAAAGGTTCACAATTCACACGATACACAACATATTGTTTTTGACACTGAACTTCACTGATATCAAAGACTATTTCAAAGATACTGCACTACACTCTTGTGCTTGCTGCCAACACAACACATGCTGTCCTCGTCACTCGGTACAACCACTGTATCCCCACCTCTCCTGCTGCTCTCACCATCTCCACACTCAACTCATCCACACTCGGTGCCTTCCCTCCTTTCATCATTTTCACTGCATCTTCCACTTCTTTCCATGTTAAGTCCTTTTCTGTTTGCAGTTCATCTTCCTCTTCCCCGATTTCTTCCTCCTCACCATCTTTTCCATTTGGGTTCAGAAGTTCTTCAAAATATTCTTTCCACATTTTCTTAAGTTCTTCCCTATTTTCTATCTCTTGTCCCCTTTTGTTCACCATTCTAACATAATCCGTAGGATTCTTCCGCCTCTTCTTTACCGTCCCATACAGGACCTTTTTTGTACCTTCACTATATTCCATCATCTTTGTCCACTCTTCCATCCACTTTCTTCTCTCCTCAGCCACTACTCTCTTCGCCTCCTTCTTTCTTTCCTGGTACTCTTCCCTTGTCTCTACCGTCCTATTTTGATACCACCTCCTAAAGGCTCTATTCTTTTCCCTAACTATATCTTTTGATTTCTCATTCCACCATGGTGTTTCCTTCCACCTCTTCTTACTACTTGTCCTCCCACATACTGCTTCTGCTGCACCTACTAGTGTCTTCTTAAATCTAGCCCATTCCTCTTCCACCCCTCTTTCTTCATCTGTTGGAATTCCTTCCTTTACCATTTTGAGGTACTCGACCCTTTTATCCCCTTCTTTCAGTTTCCATATCCTTATACGTCTTTCCTGGTTCTCAGTCCCTTTCTTCTCCTTACTCCCTCTCAGGTTCATTACCAGCAATCGATGGTCGCTATCCAGGTTCTCCGATGGTATAACCTTGATGTCCGTGATGTTCTTATTTAGTTCTTTCTCATACAGTGTATAGTCGACCACCGACTTCCTGGTCAAGTCATCACTGTACCATGTGATTGTGTGGCTCTCTCTTTTCTTAAACCAGGAGTTACCAACTAGCAGGCTGTTCCTCTGGCAGAAGTCCAACAGTCTCTTTCCTTCCTCATTTCTTCCGCCCCAACCCTCTGGTCCTAGAACACTCTCATAACCTTGTCTTTCTCTTCCTACATGGGCATTGAGATCCCCCATAACAATCATATTTCTTTATACCAGCTGCTTCTGCAATTCCTCTTCAAACTCCTCCTTCTCTTCAGAGGTGCAGCCTACTTGTGGAGCAAACACTTGCACTATTTCTACGGTCTCTCCCCTCAGTGCTACTTTCACTTTCATCATCCTATCACTTATTCTCCTCACTTCTTCTTTTAAACCATCTCGTACTACTACTCCCACTCCATTCCTCTTTCCCTCTTCGTTACCACTCCAGTACAGTCTATAGCCTTTTCTCAGTTCTCTCCTTCCTTCCCCTTTCCACTTTGTTTCTGCCAATCCCAATAAATCCAACTTCCTTCTTTCCATCATATCCACTATCTCCTCCACCTTCCCCGTCAGCGTTCTTAGGTTTAAAGTTCCAAATCTTAGTCCGTGTGTACAGCCGTGTCGTCGTCTATTAAATCCATCATGTCCGAGGCTCGTTCCATTTTTTAAAGCATTTGGTTTCATCTACTACTGGCTTGCTGGGCCTATCGTAGCTTCACCAGAGCTCCGTTAGCCGTCACTTTTCAGCATTCCTGTAGTACCTTCACAGCTACCGTAACGGTCCCGGGGCACACGAAGTCCCCACTGTACTTCGCCCCTACAGGCGATCCCCTACTTTGTGCGGTTGCCCGTCTCCCACGACGTGGACGAGGGGTTGGACTTATGGGAGACAGGAATAAAAGTTAATGATGATAATTGTTTTAAGAGACCTAACATCAAGTTAATATACAGTAGGCCTACTCTAATAATAATAATAATATTGTATGGCCTCGTTGCCGGGTGCAAGCTTTGTAATTTGACACCCAGAGGGTAACTTTGTGTTGGCGGAAACTCCCGAAATTAATTTTGCCATTATGGACACGGCCTACTGAATTCAAATGGGTTCTTTGATATGCCAACATCGTATGACATGCGTGTCGTATTTTTGCCGCCTTTCAAAAATCACTTACCACGGCCAGGAGAGAACCTGCAATCTTGGGGTTAGTAGACCGACACGCTATCCACTCACACACCGTGGCAAGTTGGCCTACACAGTTATAAATAGATTAAGAAAAGAAACATAGGAAGTAAATAAGTATGAATAAAACCATCGCCAATACAAAATACACCAAAATTTTGCCCTTACTAAATGGAATAAGTCGCCTCCGTAGCGTAGCGGTCAGCATGGTTAGCTGCCGCCCCGGAGGTCCTGGGTTCGATTCCCGGCTCTGCCACGAAATTTGAAAAGTGGTATGAGGACTGGAACGGGGTCTACTCAGCCTCGGGTGGTCCAAATAAGTAGAGGGGGTTCGATTCCCATCTCAGCCATCCTCGAAGTGGATTTCCGTGGTTTCCCACTTCGTCTTCGGGCAAATGCCGGGATGGTACTGTCCCCGATAATCCGGATAGTAGGCTGTCAGATATCCGCCCCCTCAATCGGATTGCCAATAATCAATCGCACCGGCAAAGCTACATCAATGAAAATGGCACTGACAGATACTACCGAGATTAGAGCACAGTAGTTAACAAGAAATTATTGTGGAACACACCAAAATATACGGGGGTTCATACTTACCTTTTACTTACCTATTCAAATTAATCTCGGGTCTGGGTTTTCAACTGGATCACTTAATAGTATGCCCTCACAATAACCTCCACCACGATATTTAAAATGAACCAAGACGAAACAAGAAAATTTAAACTGCACAATAATTTATTTCACATAAAGAGGATAACTTAACAAAATTTAACAACAAAATATACGTGGCAATCAGAAGCCATTGTCAATGCAACATGTCCTCCTGTAGGACTTGTAGACTTTACATACAAAATTTCAGCTTTCTCTAGCTCAAAAGAACGTAAGAATAATAATGCACTTTGGGATGGATGAGGGAGCTGGGACGAGACATATAGCATTTGTTTTCCTTTTTATGAACTTCACATTTTTATTTATAACCGCAAGGCGGCTATGTAGATGACCTTGGCCTCTATCATACAGTTATCTGGCCACCTGCGATACACCCTGCACCGTGCCGCATGCTTGCATCGTCAAATGGGCGCACCTGTTCAACCAATGTTAGCATATGCTAGTTACATCAGAGCCTAGCTCCTTTTCAAAACACTTTAAATGTCCACATCTCAACTCACATATTATCAAGCAAATCTTTTAAATGCTCCGATCAAATATTAATGGATTACTCTAATAATCCCAAATCTTGTTTAAATTGTATAATCCAATTGTTTAACTAGCGTTGTTTAGAGTATAATAATGAAAACGCTTAATGTTTATAACAAATGTTCATAAATTATTTATAACATTTTAAATTGTTTATAACATTGTCACACGACAATTGAAAAATTTAAACACGCCTCTGTTAATCCCGTTCGTTTCAAATTATTATTAAAGATATTTACATAATTATTTACATTATTTATATTATTTATTAGGAATACATTAAACCACACGTTTATCCGGTTGATAATTACTCAAATCGTGGTGATATAATCGACCAATGAAGGTTAGTTATATTTAAATTTTAGATTCAGGTTTAATAAGGTTTAATAATTATTATTTGTGACGGTAACCTCCATTCAAAATCGTTATCTCAAATTATTTAAACACTCTTGTTAATTTTAACAGTAACTTCACATGAATAATTTTCAAAGGACCTGGACAATACACTCAGCGGAAAAATACCTCGCTCAAAACGCACAAAATTGCACCAAAATTGGCCCATAATTCATCATATATCTCATTATATATGGCATCAAAATCTTCCACAATACACACAAAAAACCTCCACTTATAAATTCATCATCATCAATATTACTGTGGGAACCTCCTTCACTTATTACAGGGCATTATTCATCAGCGACTTTTACACGTCCACTGAACTAACGATTATACCTCCATAGTTCCACTTTAAAAATTCTTATATTCATCAATTGTATCAAAAACTGTTATTATATTTAACCTTCGTGGGTTTCATTCATGAATCGATATGAAGTAAAAATTTGCCAATCACAAATAAATTTAATAGCAAATACGATTAGACTCGCCTCCCTGGTCTATCAAAATTGAGATTAATATCATCAAAGTATCGCAGTATAAAAATACTATCTTCAATCAAAGTTCATCTAAACTGCATAAATAGTCGAATAGAATACAATTAGACTGTGGAATGCAAACATTATTGTTCCAATCTAGAATTGAGAAAAACTCCTATCAAATGTTCATAACTATAGTGTACTCAATAAATCGTACTCAAAGTTCATATTTCATAAAATTGTCTATAATGCAATGGTATTTCATAATTGAAGATAAATGTCTATGTTGCAATCATGTTCATATAACGACTAGTATTTCTAAGATCGTCGATAAAGTAGTAGATTTTAACGCTCTAAAATCTTTTAATCATTCTTCTTTCTTGAGGATGACAGAAAATTGGTCAAAGTATTTTACTGAATAGAATTACTTTAATAAAAATGACACGCTGTCAAAATTAAAATTTGCCATAGAAAATCGTTAACTTTACAGTCAAATCGTGACTACAAAAATATGCAAATTACTGAAAGAATATAAATTATCAGTCTCAACTGATCCAAAATTATTTAACTATGCCAATGACATAACAATGTCTCAATAAATCGTAGAAAAAGGCATAAATCAGCAAAGTGTACGAAGTACAGAAATATCAAGCAAGAATATGGGGCAAAATATATGGGACAGAAAATATGGGAAAAATGGTTGCTCAGATATCGCTAAATGGCTCAAATAAAACAAGAAACGTTCACGACTACCTTATCTGTTGATTGAAGTTCTAGAGGAAAATTTCCAAAGAAGACTGCTGTTGGTTCCATTTCACCACCGTAAAGATGTGCTCCGACCTCGAACCTGGAACCAGCGCCCTCGGAGAATAGAACTGCTTCCTCCTCCGGAAAAAGCACTGCTCCGTGTAGACGATAGACATCCTTCTGGCAAAACTCTTCTTTGTGAGCCGGGTCCACCCTGGCCTCTCTTGATAGTTCCCTGAAGTTCTGGTAGAAATTCGCCATGAAGTTTATTGCAATTATTTCCGCAGAAATGTTCATAATTTTGGAGTATGAAGATATTTCCACTGCCATTTGATATAATTCAGCGATGGATTACGATGCATGAGTGTAGTTGGATGTTCACTACATGCTCGCTTTTGTAGAATGACGATTAACGAAGTTCCATGTTGCTATTTCACTCCATTGATATATGTCCCAATTGCATTAAAGCTTTAGTCTTCCATCTCCACTTCCGTTATAATAATAGTCGAAAGTACTGCCAGATTATATAGTTCCATTGTAGAATGTAGCGTTGTATCACCAAATGTAATCTTCAGTATCACGGTTGCAATACACGTGTCAGCCGTAGCGTAGAATGCGGTATTATAAAAGTGCTTCTCAGGTGTCGAGAAAATCACTTTTGTCTGCAGTCTTAAAAAGCGAATATCTTCCAAAGTATAATCGTGAAAATGTTCAACTTTCTTACACACCTCAATATAGTAATGCACAATTGAATTAGCATAAAGGCAGTAGCTAACTCTTGATAGATAATCTTGTAGACTCGTTTATGTGTGCGCTCCAACTTCGCCTAGTTTCACTAACCGTAAAATTGTACTGCCGCACGCTCCGTGCTTGTTCGATGCTGTGGGCTCTGCCACACGTGCTAATGACGACTTGCTTCACTGAATAACTCGAAGTCTGACAATGTGAGAATCAGAAAAATGAGCCATGAGAGACATGAGCCATGAGACTATGAGACATGACACTATGAGAGCTTCTCTCTGCTGTGCAAGGCCTTTTATCAACTTCTTAAGGGGCGTATCCATCCCTTCCATAGCTTGTTCCTCCGTCATTGCTAGAAGTTCTAACTTTGGCTATACTTGACGGATTTTCAAATTTCAAAAACTCATAATTAATTTCTTCAAAATTCCAAATCAATGCCATAACTGAAAATAGGTTTCCACAATTCTGCATGCCAAAAGTAATTTAATATGGTAGTTTCAGTAATCTCCGTTTCCCTCCAAGCTATCATTCATTGGTTCAAGCCTCTCCTCCAATAGCGTAACTTCTTTCTCAGCACAATTCCTTGCTTCCCTGCGACTGCGTCGTAAATCTCAGATCTTTCTCGAACAAAGTCATGACGTCACCAAGAATCTCAGCTCATCCAGCCTACTTGCATAAAGTCTGCGTCATCCGTGCCTACGTCATGAATATACACGTCACAACTATGACGGCCATAACTTTATTCACATATGCCAATACAGCCATCGTGGTCTCAGTATAATTCAATTTACGGGGGCAGTACCTACTGTAAGGCCACGGCCGCCTCCTTCCCTCTTCCTTGCCTATCCATCCTGACCATCCATGACCTTCCCTCATGAGGCCCCTGTTCGTTTTGCAGGTGAGGCCCCCTGGGCGAGGTGCCAATCACACCTCACCAGTTGTATCCACTCCGATTAGATGCTCCCAGCTCTAGGACACTGCCCGTTGAGGCGATAGTGGTGAGTTCCCTCGCTGAGTCCGTGGGTTCCACCAACCTGGAGGGTAAACGACTAAGAAGAAGAAGAAGAAGACTAAATGGAATACTTCAAGGAAATCAGCTCAGGATGTAAATAAGGAACTTGGAAGTAAAAAAAATAATTACAAAATCAAGTCTATATAGGCTACTGTGGTATATTTATTATACAGTTCTCTTTCTTACATAGCCTACATTTAGAGTACTTCATTTAATCAAATTATTGTTTCAACATAGATTTGTCTTTCCATTGGAGTGCCACCACACATTACAAATCAAGAGAAAAAGGTAGTTTGGCCAAACATGGCAAAGTACATCCCTAAAGGAAAAATCGTGAGAGACAACTGCATTAACATTGGTCACGAATATTATGCAGTTGTATTCAGGGTATCTATTTTGCATGCAACTCTGTGTGGGTTTTAGCCATTACCAAGGCTAGATTTGTGACGGTACGCACCGGTACGCCGTACCAAAACCTCTGATCGGGGGAAAAGTCGAATCAAAATTAGATTGCTATTTTGCCCACGGATTCATTTATAAAGGTGTTCAGAAAAGCATAAAAATATCGTTTTTATAACTCTATATTTCAATATTCCATAAAGCCCTCACCCCCCTCCCATCCCCACTCGGAAGTCCACAGTACCGGAACCTCTTCTTTTACAAATCAAGCGCTGGCCATTACATTTCAATAGATCACCCACTTTTGGATATAACAGAATATGCAACGACATCCATTGGCAGTATTCAATCCCCCACGCCACTCCATTTTGCAGTCCAGCCTAAATATTATTCATGCGCCCAGAATAAGCACAGTGGTGATGTGTACCAATTACCGTAGTTAACCCAAAGAAAGCCTAACATTGTATGTCTACCCCTTATTATTCCCGTTTTTTCCAACGGGGTCGGGGATGAGATGCGATGGAAGTCATTGTGGCGATGGTTTTTACGGCCGGATGCCCTTCCTGACGCCAACCTCATGAGAGGAGTTAATGAGAGATGAAATGAATGATGGTGAATGAAACTGGGCAAGGATGTGGAAGGAAGCGGCCATGGCCTGTCAGAAGGTACCGTCCCAGCATTTGCCTGGTGTTGAAAATGGGAAACCATGGAAAACCATTTCAAGGATGGCCGACGGTGGGGCTCGAACCCACGAGTCTACCGAGTCAGCAGAGAGCTTGGCCCCATGACCTAATGCTGCGCTTTAGCCAGCGTAGCCACTACTGTCGGTAAAGAAAGCCTAACATTAGTTTCCAGAATTTACAATAGTTTAGTTACGAGAGGAATGTTGATTAGAATATTGCAATTAAATCATTCAAATGGCTCAACAAATTGTGTAGTTACTTGGAATTATCTTGCAGGCTTTCTACATTGAAGAAGGAAATAAAAGAAATTCATTGTTATGCCTTTCAGTATCCAGTCTAGTGTGCATGTCTTTGTAAATTAACATACTGAACCCTTATTAATCTGCGATGAATAAGTATTCATGATTTATTATTATTATTACTGATGCCCAGGCAGTACATGTGGAAATTGACAAAGGGGAAGCCAAGTTAGTGTGTTGCAATGATTACCACAGAAGCAGGCTTGGTAGTTATTCTTGAAGATGACCGGGTAAGCCGAGTTCAAGGACAAATTGTGTACCAACACGCACCAAAATTGGAGTCATTAGGGGATGGTCACGAGTGAGTTTCAACCGACCTAAGATTGAATCACCCAATCAGATGAGACCACGCCAAAACCACGCGATGGGTGGCGTACCCTCTAAAAAAAGGTGCGGAAACGCTAATCTAAAGAACCGCTGATCCGAAATAATTCCGCATAAGTGCGCTGAGACGTTTGAATAAAATGATGAAGATTGATACTAGTCCCAAGTTTGTGTGATGAAAACTCTAGAATATTTTTCTTAATTCTCCCCACTCCACCTCATTCTGTCAGTTTCCAATAAATTGATCGAGGAGAAGCTGTTTCGAAGACAAATGTTTTGAGCTCTGGTGAGCAAGGGTCACGCCAGTCTGCGTCGCGATTTACCGCTCTTTATAATCATACGAGTGATAACTGTTTTGAGCTCTGGTGAGCAAGGGTCACGCCAGTCTGCGTCACGATTTTCAGCTCTTAATGGGCAAGACTTTACTAACATACCAATTAGTGCTCAAAGCGAGCATGGTTCACGCAGAGCAGTAGAGATATCTTGCGAGATAAGGACTGCGAGACAGTCATGTTTAAGACTTGTTTTTCAAGCCAGTGACGATGTGTTTAAAGTGTATAATTTATGTAAATTTTGTATTGTATTTTCCAAGTGATAATTGTGCGTGTGTAAGCGAATGCTAAGCTAGGGAAAGTCTTCGATCATTAATCACATAGGACATAACGTGAGTGAAAGTAGTAACTCACAGCGATTATAGCTAGGCAATTTTTATTAACATTGAACATTTCTGTCCAAGAAACTACGCCAAGATGTCCGACGTTTGGTCAGGAGACGGATTGATGTGCATCGCTTCTACGACTGTGACTGCAGCTGGAATGCAGCCGAAATAAATCAGAAACCTCTATGGAGATCAAATTGGCAGGTGAAAAGCTGAAGGAAGTAGGAGACTTCTGTTACTTAGGAAGCAGAATAACCAGTGATGGACGAAGCAAAGAGGATATAAAAAGTAGGTTGGCTCAGGCAAGAAAAGCATTTCTACAAAAAAGGAATCTGCTGACATCGAATATAGATTTAGGTATTAGGAAGTCATTTTTGAAAGCCTTTGTCTGGAGCGTGGCGCTCTATGGAAGTGAAACTTGGACTATTGGTGCAGCAGAAAAGAGGAGAATTGGAGCATTTGAAATGTGGTGTTACAGGAGAATGATGAAGATCAGATGGGTAGATAGGGTTACAAACAAAGAGGTATTAAGACGAGTGGGAGAGGAGAGATGTTTCTGGCGACTGCTAATGAAGAGAAGAGATAGGTTGGTAGGACACATACTAAGACACCCAGGAATAGCAAGCTTAGTTATGGAAGGAAGGGTCGAGGACAAGAACTGTAGGGGTAGACCAAGGTTAGAATATGTTAAACAGATTGCCTCGGATGTAGGGTGTGGTAGCTATGTAGAGATGAAACGATTAGCTCAGGACAGGGAGGCATGGAGAGCTGCATCAAACCAGTCAAAAGACTGAAGACTCAAACAACAACAGTCACAGACTAGAACGGAAGCGCAAGCTGGTGGAAAAATATTTATGTCATTTATTTCAGGTTTCTGTCAAACCCATACGTGTGATTCTGTGTGTGTTCTTGTGTCAAGTGTGTGTTTTGATTCTTCGTGAAGAGGGGTAGATGGTGCTACCGCCCCCAAATTGCTGTTGCTGTATTTTTGATGGAAAGGCAGGGCGCTCCGAGGAGGCTACTGTACCTTGTCCAATGCTGATTCTTGGATTTCCTAGGGGAAATGCTGAGATATATTTTGTTCTGACACACACACGTATATATTGTGCTTTGGGGCACGCTTCTTCGAGACTCGATCCCGTGCCTTGGGAGGTCGAGGTTATTGACACGTGGGTTTTAGCGCCCGTCTAGCCTTGGTGACTTATTTTGTTAGGCAGTCCTGTTGACCGACTGGCCCCTATTAAGCTATCATTAGCAAACCTGTTCTTTTGTGATGGTTATTTGGACCATAATTAATTGGGGAGTTCGCCATGTTTGTTACGGATTATTGCATGTCGTATGGATGGAATATTGTGTTAATGATGTAAATGTTGGCTTTGAGCCTAGTGATTTGTATATGACTCAGTTCATATTTGTTAGTCTGTATGACACCCATGTGGTGTAGTTGTATTTTACTTGTAAAAATGACGGCGGTCATTCATGTGTTTCTTTTGTTGGTCACGTGTTAACTTACTTGTGTTGATTTTGAGAAGTCCTAATTTTTAGGCAGTAATGTCTTGCTACGGCAGTTCTTGATTCCAATTTCATGCGGAAATTATTGTTGTTGATTTAGTATAGGAAGTGTCGGTTTAGTTTTAAGTTGTGTATAGTTGTTCCCCGCGTCTGTCTAGCTCTAAGCAATGCAGATTCGTCTTCTGAAAGTTTATCCGGATGATGACGAATCATGCATTCAATTGTACTCATCGCTAAGCATGTAGAACGGCACACACGTATACACTGTCATTGTTGATTTTTGGGACATTTGGTCCGATTAATAATCTCTCCTGAGATTAGGCCTAGTTTTTGGCAAGTAATTTTATTCAGTGGGAGTCATTGTGGGAGTTTTGTTTGTTTATTTCATTTTGTAAATAGCTGATCTGTCATTAAATTCATTTGTTATAACCCTGGCTTCACTTTTTCCTGCATGTTATTTTGTTATATGTTACCCTGCATGTCAATGAAGCGCTTTAACAACAACTTACGAAATGGACTGTTACACCCCCCGAAACTGAGTCTCATAAGCTTCTTTGCAAGGGTTCAATACAAATAAACCTCCAAGTGGTTAAATATTATTTGGGTATTCACACATCATATGACTCCATATGAGGTAATCCTTCTTTTCCCAAATGTGCAGTAAAATAATTTTAGCCTCCCATATGCACATAGTTGACAAAGCTACAGAATTAAAAATTTACAGGATAAAATTTACGATTAGTATCACATAACTCTGACAAACAGTAGGAGACATTTACAGACAAGATTAGCATTCTCCTCCTGCTGATAGGGCTAGAAGACAGCAAGTTTCTGCCCCTTAAAACAACTCCCCATTCCCAGCTTATTGGCCAATGGGGTTGGAGGAAAGTAATGCTTCTCACTTGCTTTGACCTGTGGTACGATACGAATAAACTCAACCCAATTGGGAACACAGGATCTCAACCAGCCTTTACTCCCAGAGGAAATCTCTCAGGCTACTCATTTTTTTTACAGCTGGCTGAGTTGACCAGGATTCAACTGGTAGTGAGAGGCAGTTTAAAAATCTCACCACTAGCAGATATCAAACCCAGTCCTTCTAGTTGTGAATCTAACGCCTGGCATACTGAGCCACCAGGGCTCTTACACAGAGTTGGGCAAAATACTCCCAAAATGTATTTTAGATAAAATATACTCACACAAAAGTATTTTAAACACAACATACACTTATAAATTTCCGGAAAGTACAAAATAGTATTTTAAAATAAAATACAAAATACATTCATTAAATTATGCTTCTCATCCATTTGAAATGTTAAAAATAACAACTATATATTACTACTAGCTTCACCCGGTATCTTTATCGGTTTACCCAGCGTAAACTTAAAAGGCGTATTTTTTCAATTTCAATGAAATACGATCCATATCTGATTCCCGTTTCGGCATGATGGGTTAAGATCATCTACTTGACTATTAATTATATTATCATGGAGATAGCATGTGCAACAAATTCTTGTCAGACGTAATTTAAGAATGGCGAGGTGCATGAAACACAAATCCCCCTTCCGTCCAATCTAAACTCGACTGTGTACTCTGCAGAACGAAGGCTGAAACTGGGGTGATGGGTTCGCTCGCTAACTAGTTCGCAAACTGTCTCTGAAGCTAGTAATTGAATGGAGATTATTGGAAGAAATGAAAATGTAAAATCACTTATAGTGGGCAGTGTATTCAAGATAGAGACATGCGGTCCGGGACTTTTATGTAGACCTTTTCATGTTGAACAATAAGATTGTATCTCTCAAGATCTGTTATTATAATAAGTTATATATAGTTATAGTATTAGTATTACTGTATATACCTATTAGTACTTTTATTTTATAGATGTAAATTCTGACTTGTCCTATATCAAAAATGTATTGTATACATGTATTTGATCAAATGGAATTAATAAAACTATCTATCTATCTATACACTCAGATATTTTAAAGGTTTACCCAGCATAAGCTTAAAAGGCGCATGGATGGTAGGTTTCTTTTCAACTCGATTCACTGAATTCGTTACTGTTCGGCTTCCTTTCGTCATAAATAATTTTCTACAGAAACTGTCCTCAAGAAATCCTCTACAGAATGGTGAAAACCGCATCAAAATCCTCCAGTGTTTCTCGAGATTACCATTACATCCAAGGATTGGGGACTTAGTTTTACACTAAGTAGAGATTATAGATACTCTTATTATTGACCTGGACGGATACGCGCATTAACGTTCGAGGCCAAAGGTTCAAATCCCACCATCAACGTCTGACAGAATGGTATCTTTCGACGATCATCTAACAAAGACTGCTACCAAACTCAAGATATGGAATAACATTTTCTGGAACCTTTGTGGTACCACTTCAGGTTTAGCACCAATACTCTCCGCTGTCCAGCTGTTCTATCGCTGAATAATGTGCCCCAGTTTGATAAATAGTTTGTTATTGTTGTTGATTCATTTAGGGGCTTTGGGACTACGTGGACATGTAGCCCCTTGTACTTGGGTGTGTAAGGAATTTGTCTGATGACGTGTGTTATTGTGATGGCTGTATTAGTGTGTATTGACATATTACAAGCTATTTTTCAGTGTTGCCTGACTAGTACCTTCTTGTTACGATTGTAGTGCTGACAGACAAAAAGTGAGGCATATCATTCAGGACTGCCTTCTGAGATCCTACAGCGCTGCTGAAAGAAATCTGTACCAAGGAACACCACAGTCCAATTGACAACACATTATAAACAATCAAATAATTAAGTACATTAAATTTAAATTAAATGATCTTACCTCTTCAGGGTTGTAGTTATCCAGACCTGGAAAGGTTGGGTCAATTTTTATTATCATTATTACCAACAGACAGCAGCAGCTGGGACTCGGACTTTGGGGGACGTGGGCTCGATCCACACCACCCTTCAAATACTTTTCCGTGGGTTCCTTCTACAGTGAAAAGAAACCAAACCATATCCCCGTAGCACTAGGCCTAGCGAATGCTGCTCAGCCATTTGGCTTGCAGATCAGCACGTCGGGTTCCCTCAGCCGTTAATCTTTGTCACCTCGACAGGGGCGCTGCCTCGCTGTCAGACAGCTACTCCATTGCCCTCACGAGGCTGAGTTCACCCCGTTCCAGCTCTCACGTCAGTTTCTAAAATCCCTGACGAAGCTGGGAATCGAACTCGGGGCCTCCAGGTGCGAGGCAGGCATGCCGCCCCAACAGCACGGATGACGTTCTTCTCCAAAGAACGGAACCTCGCCAGGTCCGTGTGACGGGTGGAGAGCAATACGTTATGGCCAGATGACTAGCATCTACCGATTACACAAGAGCGGATCAGGAAGCACTAGATGCTGTCATAGCATTCGGAGCTGGCATGATACCTTACTTGGGAGATTTAAGACTTGTGGTGAACAAGAGTTTAGTGCTTTTCAGTCGGTCAACACGAATGTACCCAAAAGAGATGGGTTATACCCTAATCCTGAAATAAATTACATGAGATTAATAAAACACTAGGATGACCAGTTTCGATCGTCAAGCGATCATCATCAGATCCATTACACTTAGGCTACAAAATCTATGTTTGAAATACAGGTGAAAATATTTACAATATGTACAATTATTTAGTTGCAGTATTGCTACTGCAACTGTCAGTGTATGCTAAATGCAGTATATATGTTAGGTGAAATGCTAAATGGTGATAGCTATCCGTAGATTGTACTTTAGAGAGATTATATGGTTGTAAACTATGGTTAAACTATAAAATTTTAGGCTAACTACTTATCTGATTGTCTTCCGTACAACAGCTACTCGCAGTTTTCGTGCTCACTGGAACTCACTGTGCGGTAGACTGCGGTGGTTATCTCAACGACTGGTTTTTCCCTGCTTTCTCCCCCCTGCTCCTACGTGCTGTGGGGAGTGATAGCGATGTGTTTATGTGAGGTGTTGCCAACCTAGATAAGATGTATGTTATTGAATGAGGTGGGTCTACAACTATTAAAGACCGTGGATTAGCCCTCGCCACGCGTGGAGCATAACCCATTCGAACTAAAGGTTGACGGTCTTATGAGGACGTCCCGGCACCTTTAATACTGCCGCGAATATGGGCCTTGGTTTATTGCAGAAGAAAAGTACATCGTACACCTGATCCAGATAACATTTACCTAACATATATACTGCATTTAGCATACACTGACAGTTGCAGTACCAATACTGCAACTAAATAATTGTACATATTGTAAATATTTTCACCTGTATTTCAAACATAGATTTTGTAGCCTAAGTGTAATGGATCTGATGATGATCGCTTGACGATCGAAACTGGTCATCCTAGTGTTTTATTAATCTCATGTAATTTATTTCAGGATTAGGGCATAACCCATCTCTTTTGGGTACATTCGTGTTGACCGACTGAAAAGCACTAAACTCTTGTTTACTAAGGCAACACTGAAAACATGGCTTCAAACACCACAACAACTTGTGGTGAAGTACTGTAGCCTATCTCGTATCCCGTGAACAGGGTTAGGTATAGAACAAAATATCGAATTTTCCAAGTGGAAACTTATTTTCTCAAGAAGTCTTACAGTAAATGTATTCGTAAGTTTCAACGCCGTGCGATTTTTACTTGTGGGGGGAACCTCAAACAAAAGTATCCAGAAACAATCCGCGTACTCTGGGGGCTCTCGAGAACAAAATAACTGCACCGATATGAAATATCAGCGAGGGTAAATTACAGCGAGTGTACCAAAACTTCGTACGATGGTGCAAACTAATTGGGCACTACGCTGCTGCTAGCGCCTTGCTCGACAGGTACCTACACACAGTGGTCCGGCC
Source organism: Meconema thalassinum (assembly GCA_946902985.2). Classification (NCBI taxonomy): domain Eukaryota; kingdom Metazoa; phylum Arthropoda; class Insecta; order Orthoptera; family Tettigoniidae; genus Meconema; species Meconema thalassinum. Next base: position 413,303,204 of record OX336393.1, read on the forward strand.
ATCACGCGGTGATTGCGAGGTTCCATTCTATAGAGAAGCACCTCATGGCCGCTTCCTTCCAACGCCTTGCCTAATTTCATTAACTTCAATCATTTCATCTCTCATTATCTCCTCTCATGAGGTTGGCGTCAGTAAGGGCATCCGGCCGTAAAATCACTCACCACAGGAAAGAAAAACATCATTGCAATCCATCCCCGAACCCATTGAAAAGGGAACAATAAGGGGTAGACATACATTTCATTATTATTATTATCCTTTGTTAACGTAGACAACTGACCAAGGAAATTTAAGAGATAAGATTCGCGTTTCGAATTCTTGCACTGACAGCAACCATTCTCAGTGTGGTGTTTGGATTTTTCCCACTCTCCGTCTAGGCACATGACGGAATGGCAACATACTTCAAGTTCTGGGGCATCTGCTCATTTCTAGACCATAATAATTTCAGCCACGCAAACTATTACAGACACCACACAAACACACGTTATCAGAAAAATTAACAGAGTGACAGCGGAGAGGTGGTGGGAAGAAAGGACTAAGTGGCGAGTCTTATGTTCCAAACAGACCCAGCCTGGGGCTGGAAACTGTATAAGATCATGATGATGATGATGACATGGGGCTTATGATCAAGATTTAGGCGTACCCATAACAACCGGCATACATATTTCGATTCGCGCCTCCGTTAGGGATTGCTGGAACTGGGTGCACTCAGCACAGTGAGGCAGTGCCCCGGTCATGGAGACCAAGATTAATGGCCGAGGGGACCCGACGCACTGACCGCGTGTCGCCTCATAATCTCCGGGCTAAATGGCTGGGCAGCGGTCGCTTGGTAGAGCTGTAGTGCCACGGAATTTGGCTTATACTTATTTTAAGGTGGGTCGTGGCGCAGTCGCTAGCATTCGTGACTCTCATCCCTGAGGTCCGGGTTCGATTACCATCTCTGCCTAGAAATTTAATCCTGGCCCTGAGGGCTGAAATAGGGTATATTCAGCTTAGGGAGAGAAGACTGAGACACCTCGAAATGATTTCCTGTTGTTTTCTCACTTATACCCCACACAAATGTCGCGATGGTTCCTAAATTAAGGCCACGGCCACCTCACCTGAATTACAAATACACACACTACTACAGATTCTACAATAACACAGGTTATCAGACAAATTCCACGCGTAACCAAGTACATGGGACTACTGTAAATGACCACAAAGTCCCAAGTTCCTCAAATTAAACAACTTGCCCCATTTTGTACAGCCCTTATGAGAGCACTTCTGGGAATTTTGGAGAATTCTAGTGAACAGGTTTAGACAACTACTTACATTTTGGAATTCCATAGATATGTAGCCTGAGGCTACTGGTTGGAAACGTTTCCAAGAGTAACGATGCTGGTAACACAGCATACGGCAGACATTCCCCAAGAGATTTTGTTCTAAATGCATCCTAAATATACAGCATTGCACATAGTCTCAGAAGGGTAGTGTGATGCTAGAACAGTTGTATTTTTTCTCAAACTTGCCTGTGCCATGTCTAGCAATTAACTGAAGTTATGAGACAGGAAGATGACGGAGGATTGAACTAAAAATCACCCAAAACAACGAATTTTTCAATGTATTTTGTGTGTTTTGAAAATACAAAATACTCATGAAAAGTATTTTCGATACCAGTACAGATACAAAATACATGTTCCAACTGGAGTGGATGACAAAACACTTGATTTCTGCTCTGTGTGCGAAAAGAGGCATCATCTATTGTGTGCGGAATTGCAGCAAGGCCAATTTAACGCACTAAAGTCAACTAGTAAGAAAAAATCAAAACATTTATGGTTATGTTTTAATTGTGAACAGGACTTCACTCAATATAAATTGGGAAGAAGCATGCAAAAAGAACTAGAAGAGATGCGTGCAGAAATGTGCGAGAAAATGGATGAAATGGCAAAATATATATCTAAACTTACAAGACAATGTCTTTCAAGGGACTCATCATCGGATTCTACGAAACAGGAAGATAACCAACAAAACAAAACACTTCCTCCACAAAACAGATATGCGAAATGGCAACACAAGCAACTACCGAAGACATGGTTGATGTATGAGATCAGAATATGAAATCTATAAATCAAAACACGGAAAACTATGAGGAGCTGAAAACTAAAATGGACCAAGTCTCAGAAACTATGATGCAGAAAATGTCACTGCTGCTTGAAACGCAACTGCAACAAACAAAAATCTTGACAGCTGTTAATCAGAGATCTTCAGTAATAAAAGGGAAAGCTCCAAACCCACCGACTGCACAGCAAAGTTTTCAAAAGCCCAACAACAGCCACGGAAACTCTGACAATCTCCAGAAACAGGATGAGAGGGATCCAGGTAGTAAAAATGAACGTCACTCCATACTAAGGGAGGATAATGAAGAATATACTTTAGGAGAAGTGGAGAGAACTCCCTCACCAAGACACTTAGGAATTCAAGGGACTAAACCTTTTGATATAACTTGTAACCTAAGAACAGCGGAACGTAAAGCATGGCTTTTCAAAGGCAGACTTCATTCAACAACTGAAGCAAAGACACTTATTTCACACCTCACAAACATAGGCATACAGGGGGAAATGTTAAGGAAAAGGAAGGAAGCTTGTAGTTTAACGTGACCGTTAATCTTTAGATCATGAGCCACGGGACCTCCTTTTTACGTGGAATCCGAACCACAGGACATGGCATTTCACTTCGAAAATCTCACATGCATTGACCGGGAATCGAACCCGGGCCGCCTTGGTGAGAGGCATACAGCTAGACCGCTGAGCCACAGGGGAAATGTTATGTAAGCAAATAGAAACAAGAGGCAAAAGCAAAGCATTCAAAATAGGCATCCCATTTGAGGACAAGGAAAGAGCAATGACGCCAGAAATCTGGCCGGAACGCATACTGGTTAAACGTTTTTCCTTTCGTCGCCCCTTTTTCGAGGGAGTACGTCTCGCATAATCAAGTGCGAAAAAATGAGTGCCCAGAACAAGAAATTAGAACTTCTAGTAATAATATTGCAGAAAGGCAACATAAATTAAGGATTATTCTATGGAACATTCAAGGTATAAAAAACGCGTTACAACTAGCTCTAAATAATATTTTTATTAATTATGACATAGTACTGTTAACAGAGACTTTTCTTACAGAAGACTGGGGAACAAACGGTTTTTACTGCATCCATAATACCACCATCAAAAGTAACATTGGCAGGCCTAAAGGAGGTATCTCTTGTCTGCTGAAACCCAGCCTATATCCTTTTACAGTGAAGCACCGAACAAACAACATACTAATAGTGAAGACACAAATTTTATACATAATTTATGCGTACTTTCAACCAGATTTTCGAGAAGATTTAATAGATGATCTAACTGTAGTGATAAGTCATGCAGAGAGAAATGATGCGCTAATAGTAGCTGGTGACTTCAACTGTCGCATTGATGTACCTTCTTGTAAAACGTCCACACTTCTGCATTACATGGAACAAGAAGGCCTGACACTGAATAACAATAAAGAAACAAAAACATAGGCCTACATATGTCAAAATGGGTCAAGTACAATTGACCTTGTATTCATTAATAAGGGTTTCACCATTCTCCAACAGCATGCGATTGACAACATCACCGTCAGAAAACACCTACCCATTGCCACAGTTCTCTATCAGGGAATACCGATGACTCCTTCGCTAAGAACCAAAAGCTAAGTATTGAGGAAATTGGATCTCACCAAATTGCAAACAATTAGGGTCTCAAACATACATGAAAACCATAATTGAAGGAAACATTGATGAAGCACTATGGAAATTAGAGAATTTCATGCGGAATTCTGCGCATTGAGTTGAAGAAAGACCCAGGAAAGCCAAGCCATGGTTTAATGAAGAATGCTTTCGAATAAGGAAACGAACAATCAATGCTCTTCACGCTATGAGAAAGCAGGAAACGGAAACAACACTGAAAACATATGCAGATCTACGGAAACACTATAAGATCATCATCAAAAAGGCTAAGAAAGTATTTTTAGAAAAGATGGAGAAAATACTAATTGAAGAAATTGAACAGGATCCCTTCAGAGCACTGAAACACATACAACCAAAATTTCCAAAGGACATACTAATTGAAACATGGGAACAACACCTTGGTCTCGTTTTGCAAGAAAAAGACACCAGACCAGACACTGACCCTCACATAAGTGCTTTCGATCCCATCACAGTAGAGGAACTTTCACTTGCAATAAAAATCAGTAAAGATAGAAAGACATGTGGACCAGACTCGATTTATAATGAACATCTTAAAGAAGCCACACCGATGCTCGTGGGAACCTGGACCGATCTTATGAACGAATGCTTACATCAGGGAAGGATACCAGACCCATGGATACGATCCAGAATAAAAATGCTGTATACAGGGAACGGTGACTTCAGTGATCCTAATGGAAGATACTCCCTTCAAACTTATGATGAAAATATTTACAACAAGACTGACACAACTGATAGACGATAAAATTCCGGAAGAGCAGTTTGGCTTCCGCAAGCAGAGATCGTCACTGCAAGCTGTCAATTACTTGCTCGACCTAGTACAGGACACTTTAAGGCTTCCAAAACAGAAAGTATATGCAGTCTTCATAGACTTCTCTAAGGCCTTCGACCACATTAATAGAAGCATACTAGTAAAGAAATTCATAGAAATGATTGGTCTGGAGCACCACTACATCATCAGATTGATTAAGGATATTCTACATAACAACCAGGTAGAAATAGATAACGGAATAACTATATCTAATCCTATCGATCAAACAATGGGAGTACTTCAGGGTGACCCTCGAAGTCCTCTTCTATTTAATGTCGCGACTGCAGGTGTGGTATGTCTCTTACGTTCCCAGAAAGTAAAAATCATCATATATGCCGATGATATGGCTCTGACCTCGTCGTCAAGAGAAGAGCTACAAGACAGCTTGAATTAACTTGCAATATGGGCCCAAAACAACGATCTTGAAATAAACCTTCAGAAAACGGTAGCAATGATATTCAGAAAGGGCGGAAGAACTGCCAAAGATGACATTCTTTACCTCAGAGATGAACCTTTGCTTCAAACCAGTCATTACAAATATCTAGGAATTACTTTGCAAATACAAAGGAAATTATTTACACATCACATCAAAGATAAAATGATGTGTACTGTCAGATCAATGAACGACATTAGTCATCTCAGGGATATGTCTTTGCAATCGGCACTGAGACTCTTTAAAGCAAAAATTACACCAATTGCAACGTATGGATTGGATATAATATGGGTTAATTTGAGCAAAAATAACCTGAAAGACTTAGAGAAAGTGAAAGCCTTATTGACGAAGTTTAAAATAGTCAGTAAATTATAAAACCTTAAGTCAATAACTAGTTGGACTATTATATTGTATTATCTCCCGATTTGCAACAATCGATTGGAAACTATCGATCTATCTATAGTTTTGTACAAATGGTATCGTAATAATCGATTCATTAATTAATGTATTTTTTACAGTAAGAGACAGAATATATGTAATTTTACATTTAAAAAAATGTAAATAAAATGCCATTATGATCAAATATGTAACAATAAAATGTAATTAGGCCGGTCCCGTGGTGTTGGGGTACCGCGCGATTCCCGGCTCCATCAGGCATTTTAGAAACGACGTGAGGGCTGGAACTGTGTGCAATCAGCCTCGTGAGGACAATTGAGTAACTGTCTGACAGTGAGGCAGTGCCCCGGTCACGAAAACCCAGATTAACGGCCGAGGGTACCCGATGCGCTGATCACGCATCACCCCAATATCTGAGGCTAAATGGCTCGTCGCTTGGTAAGCCTAGGCCCTTCATGGGACTGACTAAACTGTATTATTTTGTAACATTTTTGAGGAACCTGTAGCGGCAGACATGCGTTCGCAATTTACACAGCAAAACGTGAAATGTGCATCGTTAATGAAGCGACACAACGTTTGCTTCCCAAACTGCAAGATATAGACCTTTTGACTTGGATCCATTGAGGCGATCTAAACTCCAATTTCAACGTTCTGTTTAACACTGCCATCTGGTAGTGAAAACCAGAACTCTACTGAGCTACATGTGACTGAGATTTAATTAATTTTAGACTCTAAACACAAAATGTAATATGAGAGATCTTTCACGAGCCAACATCGTACAACAGTGCTTAGATTTTTGCCGCCCTTCAAAAATCCTACTTGTAGCGGCTAGCATTCTTGGCTGTCGCCCTGGAGGTCCAGGTACGATTCCTTGCCCTGTCAAGAAATTTTAATTCTGGTGTCAGGGCTGGAACACTCAGCCTCGAGAGGCAAAACTGAAGAAAGGAAGTGGTTTTCTGTGGTTTCCCACTTCTACTCCAGGCAAATCCCGGGATGGTTACAGACTTAAGGCCACGGCCTCCTCCTTTCCAATCCTCACATGAATACACGGGGCTGTATAAGAACGATGTCGAAAAGCCACTAAAAGATTCAACAACAACAACTGTAGTGGAAAGGAACAAAACCAAACAAATGATAGTAGAAAGGAAGCATGTAGTTTTAGACGACCGTTAGTCTCGCTTCATGAGCCGCGGGACCTTCTTTTTGCGTGGAATCCGAACCAACGGAGGTGACATTTTACCTTAAAAAATCTCACATGCACTAACCGGGAATATAACCCGGTGAGCCTTCGTGAGAGGCAAGCAGCTTGATCACTGTACCATCACGCTCCTCGTCAAAATGTAGTCGAGTTCAAAAGGAAATCATGGGAGGAGTTTGGATATAAATTAGAAAAGTTATGTCAAGTGGCACGAAAACCATTTAGGAGTGTTAAATAGAATCTTAGAAATGGAGGAAAGAGAGAAATGAGTAGTGTCCTGGATAATTTAGGGAAACTCCTTGTAGATACCAAGGAAGCACTGAGAAGATGGCAAGAATACTTTGAAAACTTGATGAATATTAATGGGGACTTAACTGGCAATGTGACATATTTTGAAATTATGCAACAGGAGAATGAGGATGGAAACAGGATAATGCTTAAGGAAGTAAAGAGGGTGGTAAATAAACTACAATCCCACAAAGCGGCACGAGCAGATGGAATTCAGCAAGAAATAGTTAAGTATGTGGAAAAGCAGGGCTGAAATGGTTGCATAGGATAATAGAATTGGCATGTGAATTAGGACTAACTGGACAAAATCAGTAATCAACCCAATTTAAAGCAAGGTAACCGGAAAGATTGCGACCATTATAGAGGCATTTATTTGATAAGTGTCCTGAGCAAAGTGTACACAGGTATTGAAAGGAGTTTGGATATAAGATGGATGAAAACCAGAGTAGCTTTAGACCACAACGAGGATGTGAAGATCAATTTTTTAATATGCGTCAAGTTATTGAGAAATGCTACGAGAGGGATAGACAGTTGGGCTTGTGTTTTGTAGATCTAGAGAAGGCATACTATAGAGTACCCAGAGAGAAGATGCTAAGTATTCTGAGGTATTATGGTATCGAGGGAGGGCTGCTACAGGCAATCAAAAGTATTTATATTAATAATCAGGATGCAGTGAGAGCTGATGGTACGATGAGTTATTGATTTGAAGTTATTACAGGAGTGAGGCAAGGCTGTAACCTCTCACCACTACTGTTTACTATTGATCATTTGCTAAAGGGCATAAACTGGCTGGGTGGGATTCAATTTGGTGGAAACCAGTTAAGTAGTCAGACTTATGCTGAAATGTAGGGAAAATGGCATGGAAATCAGCATTTCAAAAACTAAGGTTACATCTGTAAGGAAGAAATGCAAACTAAATTGGAGTAGGTAGACCATTTTAAGTTCTTGGGCTGCATATTCTCTCAGGATTATCGTATGGAGGAAGAAATAGTCGAGGTGCAGAAAAGCCAATGAAGTGAATTTTCAGTTGCGATCTACAGTAGGCCAATTCTGTAAGAAAGACGTTGGTGTAGACTCTCTACATCACTTAGTGTTTAGACCGACCTTGTTGTATGGAAGTGAGAGCTTGGTAAATTCAGGAATTATTGCTGTGACAAATAAATGGGAGCAATGGCAGGAAGATACTCATAATAAAGGGATAAAGTTTAAGTTAGAAATGAACAAGTTAGATGAAGTTGTTCGTATGAGCCGACTCACATCCTGAAGAGTAGAGATTACCTAAGAAGTTAATGAGCTCGCCGGTAGAGGGTAAGAGAAGCAGAGGTAAACCTAGGAGGCGATGGTTAGATTCAATTTTCAACGATATCAAAGTAAGAGACCGAAAAGCAGAGGGGACCGTATTGCCAACTGCTATCAGGGCTACATGGAGGTGACTTGTTCGCAAACGGAGGCTTACAGACTAGTCTGGACGCTGAAAGGCAAATCAGTCTCAAATGAAAATGTTCTTTTTTGCTTTTGATCGTTTTATTATTGTATAATGTAAACAAGAGTTTAGTGCTTTTCAGTCGGTCAACACGAATGTACCCAAAAGAGATGGGTTATGCCCTAATCCTGAAATAAATTACATGAGATTAATAAAACACTAGGATGACCAGTTTCGATCGTCAAGCGATCATCATCAGATCCAATACACTTAGGCTATAAAATCTATGTTTGAAATACAGGTGAAAATATTTACAATATGTACAATTATTTAGTTGCAGTATTGGTACTGCAACTGTCAGTGTATGCTAAATGCAGTATATATGTTAGGTGAAATGCTAAATGGTGATAGCTATCCGGAGATTGTACTTTAGAGAGATTATATAGTTGTAAACTATGGTTAAACTATAAAATTTTAGGCTAACTACTTATCTGTTTGTCTTCCGTACTACAGCTATTCGCAGTTTTCGTGCTCACTTGAACTCGCTGTGCGGTCGACTGCGGTGGTTATCTTAACGACTGGTTTTTCCCTGCCTTCCCCCCCTGTCCCTACGTGCTGTGGGGAGTGATCGCGATGTGTTTATGTGAGGTGTTGCCAACCTAGATAAGATGTATGTTATTGAATGAGGTGGATCTACAACTATTAAAGACCGTGGATTAGTCCTCGCCACGCGCGGAGCATAACCCATTCGAACTAAGCGTTGACGGTCTTATGAGGACGTCCCGGCACCTTTAATACTGCCTCTAATATGGGCCTTGGTTTATTGCAGAAGAAAAGTACATCGTACACCTGATCCAGATAACATTTACCTATTAAAAAACCCCTAATTTCCCCCCTTTTTTATCTAGCTTGGCTGTGTCGCTAAATTGTGTTTTGTTTCCGACAGGGTGTGTTTTTTAGTAGCGTGAAGAGGGGTGAGCTCTCCATGAACGTGTGTTCATTTAGATTGTTGGGATTGTTTCGTTTGGCTAGGTGTATCTCGATTGCTTCCTTTATGTCAAGAGCTCTGCCTTTCGATTCGTGATGGATTATTTTAAGGTCCGACTCTATGTTGGTAAAGCTATGCCCTGCGTCACACATATGTTCGCACACGGCTGAATGTGTTCCGTATCTTATCGCATTTCTATGTTCATTATAACGTGAGTCTACTCGCCTTCCACTCTGCCCGATGTAATTAGCTTGACAATCGGTGTCTTGGCACGTTATAGAATATACCCCTGACCTTGAATACGGGTCACGTTTATTTAGATTACTATTTAGGAGGTGCCTAGCGGTTGTGTTTTTCGTCGTGAAAGCTATCTTTATGCCTTGCTTTTTGAATAGGTTAGTGATTTTATATGTATTCGCATTCACATAGTTGAAACGCGCAAATTTTTTCTCATTACTGTCCGGTTTGGGAATCGTTTTATCTTTATTTTTATGTTTGGCTATAATTTGATTTATTTTGCTTGGCGAGAAGTTGTTTTCCTTTGCTATTTGCATAATAGTTCTTATTTCCTTATTATAGTTGTCTTTTGACATGGGTATGTTTAAAGCCCTGTGCACCATTGAATTGAAACCCGCTAGTTTGTGCGTACTGGGGTGATTAGACTGATTGTCGATTGCATGCGAGGTTTGTGTTGCTTTCCGGAATATGGAATATGAAAGGTCGTTGTCTTTACGTTCAATAGTTATATCGAGATTAATTTATTTTCCGGTCTATTTCGGATTCCTTAGTGAATTTGATAGAATGGTGAAGGCTATTAATGGATTGGAGAATTGTTTCTTCGCTTGTTAGTTCAGTATCGTAGATGCAAATTACATCATCTACGTATCTTTTCCATATTACTATTCCCTTTGTTGAAGTATTTTCTAAGAACGCATTTTCTAGTGCATTGATGAAGATGTCAGCGATTAACCCACTTAGTGGCGATCCCATTGCTAGGCCTTCTCTCTGTGTGTATATTTTATTGTCGAATTGAAACACGTTTTGGGTGAGAACGACCCTCAGTAATCTCACAATCTCTTCAATTTCTTTTACCGAATTGTTGGATTTTAAGTTGTTTTCGATAGTGTTGATTGCTTCAATAATCGGAATATTGGTGTACATGTTAGTTACGTCGAAGGATACTAGCCTGAAGCTAGGTTTCATTTGTAGGGTGTTCAATGCTGTTACTAGTTCTGTTGTGTTCTTTACAGAGTTGTTTTTGTCGTTGGAAAGACGGCATTTTAAGATTTTTAGTAACTCTTTGCTGATTTTGTAATTAGGGGCATTCCTACAATTGACTATTGGTCTCATTGGGCATTCCTTTTTGTGTATTTTTGGTTGTCCCCTCAATGACGGTATTTTCGGGTTCATGTTTATTAGTTTTGATTTTTCGGCTTTGGTCAGTATGTATTCTGTTTCTTTTAGCACACTTTTTATTTGTTTTTGGAATTTGTTGGTGGGGTCTTTTGTTAATTCCTTGATTTCGTTGTTGTTTAGGAATTCGACTGTTTTTTCAATGTATTCTGTTTTGTTCAAAATTACTGTAGTGTTTCCCTTATCTGCTTTTGTGATGATTAAGTCATGTTCTTTTATTTTTTTGTTTCAACGACTTTATTTCTTTGATTTGTTTGTTGTTTTGAATGTTATTGCTATCGCCCTCTCGTTTGAGGATTTTTTTGGCTTCGTTGGTGGCGAGATTTTTGGTTAATTCCCTGTCTTCTGCTGGGAGCTTGTGACTGGCTATCTCAATATCTGTGATTAACTGTTTTATATTGTGGTTCGTGTGTGCGTCTGTGCAGTTGTATTTCAAACCTTTGTCTAACATATTCATTTCACCTTGAGAAAAGGTTACGTTCGTTCTGTTGTTTACTCTGCTGTGGAAATTGAATTCATTGTTATTCGTGTGTTGTTCGTTAGATTGATGGTTCTGTGTTTCTCCTAGTTTTCTTAATTTATTTTCTAGCGTTTCATGCTTCCTCGTTGCTCTGATTTTGATGGTGTCATGTAGGTGTTCGGTGAAGCTGTCCCATTGGGCTGCGTGCCAGAAATTACTTAGTTGCAATTGAATGTCGTATAATTGTTGGTTAATTTTTTGCTTTCTTATGTATGCAAATCTTAATTCGTTTTTTATCCAAAGCGCTTTGGCTTGTTTAGTTGAAATGATCGAGGCTGGTGTGTTCTGTACGGTTTTAATTGGTACGTATTTAGGGGTGAGGTTTAGTTCTATACATTTTTTGTTGAACCAAATTGACTTGTCTAAATTCATGAGTTTAAGCCTGAGTGATTTGAATTTCTTGGCTTCACGATTTGCCTGACTAGCCGCGAACATTGTGGTGTTTGAAGGCATATTTTCAGTGTTGCTTAGTAAACAAGAGTTTAGTGCTTTTCAGTCGGTCAACACGAATGTACCCAAAAGAGATGGGTTATGCCCTAATCCTGAAATAAATTACATGAGATTAATAAAACACTAGGATGACCAGTTTCGATCGTCAAGCGATCATCATCAGATCCAATACACTTAGGCTATAAAATCTATGTTTGAAATACAGGTGAAAATATTTACAATATGTACAATTATTTAGTTGCAGTATTGGTACTGCAACTGTCAGTGTATGCTAAATGCAGTATATATGTTAGGTGAAATGCTAAATGGTGATAGCTATCCGGAGATTGTACTTTAGAGAGATTATATAGTTGTAAACTATGGTTAAACTATAAAATTTTAGGCTAACTACTTATCTGTTTGTCTTCCGTACTACAGCTATTCGCAGTTTTCGTGCTCACTTGAACTCGCTGTGCGGTCGACTGCGGTGGTTATCTTAATGACTGGTTTTTCCCTGCCTTCCCCCCCTGTCCCTACGTGCTGTGGGGAGTGATCGCGATGTGTTTATGTGAGGTGTTGCCAACCTAGATAAGATGTATGTTATTGAATGAGGTGGATCTACAACTATTAAAGACCGTGGATTAGTCCTCGCCACGCGCGGAGCATAACCCATTCGAACTAAGCGTTGACGGTCTTATGAGGACGTCCCGGCACCTTTAATACTGCCTCTAATATGGGCCTTGGTTTATTGCAGAAGAAAAGTACATCGTACACCTGATCCAGATAACATTTACCTATTAAAAACCCCTAATTTCCCCCCTTTTTTATCTAGCTTGGCTGTGTCGCTAAATTGTGTTTTGTTTCCGACAGGGTGTGTTTTTTAGTAGCGTGAAGAGGGGTGAGCTCTCCATGAACGTGTGTTCATTTAGATTGTTGGGATTGTTTCGTTTGGCTAGGTGTATCTCGATTGCTTCCTTTATGTCAAGAGCTCTGCCTTTCGATTCGTGATGGATTATTTTAAGGTCCGACTCTATGTTGGTAAAGCTATGCCCTGCGTCACACATATGTTCGCACACGGCTGAATGTGTTCCGTATCTTATCGCATTTCTATGTTCATTATAACGTGTGTCTACTCGCCTTCCACTCTGCCCGATGTAATTAGCTTGACAATCGGTGTCTTGGCACGTTATAGAATATACCCCTGACCTTGAATACGGGTCACGTTTATTTAGATTACTATTTAGGAGGTGCCTAGCGGTTGTGTTTTTCGTCGTGAAAGCTATCTTTATGCCTTGCTTTTTGAATAGGTTAGTCGATTTTATATGTATTCGCATTCACATAGTTGAAACGCGCAAATTTTTTCTCATTACTGTCCGGTTTGGGAATCGTTTTATCTTTATTTTTATGTTTGGCTATAATTTGATTTATTTTGCTTGGCGAGAAGTTGTTTTCCTTTGCTATTTGCATAATAGTTCTTATTTCCTTATTATAGTTGTCTTTTGACATGGGTATGTTTAAAGCCCTGTGCACCATTGAATTGAAACCCGCTAGTTTGTGCGTACTGGGGTGATTAGACTGATTGTCGATTGCATGCGAGGTTTGTGTTGCTTTCCGGAATATGGAATATGAAAGGTCGTTGTCTTTACGTTCAATAGTTATATCGAGATAATTTATTTTCCGGTCTATTTCGGATTCCTTAGTGAATTTGATAGAATGGTGAAGGCTATTAATGGATTGGAGAATTGTTTCTTCGCTTGTTAGTTCAGTATCGTAGATGCAAATTACATCATCTACGTATCTTTTCCATATTACTATTCCCTTTGTTGAAGTATTTTCTAAGAACGCATTTTCTAGTGCATTGATGAAGATGTCAGCGATTAACCCACTTAGTGGCGATCCCATTGCTAGGCCTTCTCTCTGTGTGTATATTTTATTGTCGAATTGAAACACGTTTTGGGTGAGAACGACCCTCAGTAATCTCACAATCTCTTCAATTTCTTTTACCGAATTGTTGGATTTTAAGTTGTTTTCGATAGTGTTGATTGCTTCAATAATCGGAATATTGGTGTACTTGTTAGTTACGTCGAAGGATACTAGCCTGAAGCTAGGTTTCATTTGTAGGGTGTTCAATGCTGTTACTAGTTCTGTTGTGTTCTTTACAGAGTTGTTTTTGTCGTTGGAAAGACGGCATTTTAAGATTTTTAGTAACTCTTTGCTGATTTTGTAATTAGGGGCATTCCTACAATTGACTATTGGTCTCATTGGGCATTCCTTTTTGTGTATTTTTGGTTGTCCCCTCAATGACGGTATTTTCGGGTTCATGTTTATTAGTTTTGATTTTTCGGCTTTGGTCAGTATGTATTCTGTTTCTTTTAGCACACTTTTTATTTGTTTTTGGAATTTGTTGGTGGGGTCTTTTGTTAATTCCTTGATTTCGTTGTTGTTTAGGAATTCGACTGTTTTTTCAATGTATTCTGTTTTGTTCAAAATTACTGTAGTGTTTCCCTTATCTGATTTTGTGATGATTAAGTCATGTTCTTTTATTTTTTTTGTTTCAACGACTTTATTTCTTTGATTTGTTTGTTGTTTTGAATGTTATTGCTATCGCCCTCTCGTTTGAGGATTTTTTTGGCTTCGTTGGTGGCGAGATTTTTGGTTAATTCCCTGTCTTCTGCTGGGAGCTTGTGACTGGCTATCTCAATATCTGTGATTAACTGTTTTATATTGTGGTTCGTGTGTGCGTCTGTGCAGTTGTATTTCAAACCTTTGTCTAACATATTCATTTCACCTTGAGAAAAGGTTACGTTCGTTCTGTTGTTTACTCTGCTGTGGAAATTGAATTCATTGTTATTCGTGTGTTGTTCGTTAGATTGATGGTTCTGTGTTTCTCCTAGTTTTCTTAATTTATTTTCTAGCGTTTCATGCTTCCTCGTTGCTCTGATTTTGATGGTGTCATGTAGGTGTTCGGTGAAGCTGTCCCATTGGGCTGCGTGCCAGAAATTACTTAGTTGCAATTGAATGTCGTATAATTGTTGGTTAATTTTTTGCTTTCTTATGTATGCAAATCTTAATTCGTTTTTTATCCAAAGCGCTTTGGCTTGTTTAGTTGAAATGATCGAGGCTGGTGTGTTCTGTACGGTTTTAATTGGTACGTATTTAGGGGTGAGGTTTAGTTCTATACATTTTTTGTTGAACCAAATTGACTTGTCTAAATTCATGAGTTTAAGCCTGAGTGATTTGAATTTCTTGGCTTCACGATTTGCCTGACTAGCCGCGAACATTGTGGTGTTTGAAGGCATATTTTCAGTGTTGCTTAGTAAACAAGAGTTTAGTGCTTTTCAGTCGGTCAACACGAATGTACCCAAAAGAGATGGGTTATGCCCTAATCCTGAAATAAATTACATGAGATTAATAAAACACTAGGATGACCAGTTTCGATCGTCAAGCGATCATCATCAGATCCAATACACTTAGGCTATAAAATCTATGTTTGAAATACAGGTGAAAATATTTACAATATGTACAATTATTTAGTTGCAGTATTGGTACTGCAACTGTCAGTGTATGCTAAATGCAGTATATATGTTAGGTGAAATGCTAAATGGTGATAGCTATCCGGAGATTGTACTTTAGATAGATTATATAGTTGTAAACTATGGTTAAACTATAAAATTTTAGGCTAACTACTTATCTGTTTGTCTTCCGTACTACAGCTATTCGCAGTTTTCGTGCTCACTTGAACTCGCTGTGCGGTCGACTGCGGTGGTTATCTTAACGACTGGTTTTTCCCTGCCTTCCCCCCCTGTCCCTACGTGCTGTGGGGAGTGATCGCGATGTGTTTATGTGAGGTGTTGCCAACCTAGATAAGATGTATGTTATTGAATGAGGTGGATCTACAACTATTAAAGACCGTGGATTAGTCCTCGCCACGCGTGGAGCATAACCCATTCGAACTAAGCGTTGACGGTCTTATGAGGACGTCCAGGCACCTTTAATACTGCCTCTAATATGGGCCTTGGTTTATTGCAGAAGAAAAGTACATCGTACACCTGATCCAGATAACATTTACCTATTAAAAAACCCCTAATTTCCCCCCTTTTTATCTAGCTTGGCTGTGTCGCTAAATTGTGTTTTGTTTCCGACAGGGTGTGTTTTTTAGTAGCGTGAAGAGGGGTGAGCTCTCCATGAACGTGTGTTCATTTAGATTGTTGGGATTGTTTCGTTTGGCTAGGTGTATCTCGATTGCTTCCTTTATGTCAAGAGCTCTGCCTTTCGATTCGTGATGGATTATTTTAAGGTCCGACTCTATGTTGGTAAAGCTATGCCCTGCGTCACACATATGTTCGCACACGGCTGAATGTGTTCCGTATCTTATCGCATTTCTATGTTCATTATAACGTGTGTCTACTCGCCTTCCACTCTGCCCGATGTAATTAGCTTGACAATCGGTGTCTTGGCACGTTATAGAATATACCCCTGACCTTGAATACGGGTCACGTTTATTTAGATTACTATTTAGGAGGTGCCTAGCGGTTGTGTTTTTCGTCGTGAAAGCTATCTTTATGCCTTGCTTTTTGAATAGGTTAGTGATTTTATATGTATTCGCATTCACATAGTTGAAACGCACAAATTTTTTCTCATTACTGTCCGGTTTGGGAATCGTTTTATCTTTATTTTTATGTTTGGCTATAATTTGATTTATTTTGCTTGGCGAGAAGTTGTTTTCCTTTGCTATTTGCATAATAGTTCTTATTTCCTTATTATAGTTGTCTTTTGACATGGGTATGTTTAAAGCCCTGTGCACCATTGAATTGAAACCCGCTAGTTTGTGCGTACTGGGGTGATTAGACTGATTGTCGATTGCATGCGAGGTTTGTGTTGCTTTCCGGAATATGGAATATGAAAGGTCGTTGTCTTTACGTTCAATAGTTATATCGAGATAATTTATTTTCCGGTCTATTTCGGATTCCTTAGTGAATTTGATAGAATGGTGAAGGCTATTAATGGATTGGAGAATTGTTTCTTCGCTTGTTAGTTCAGTATCGTAGATGCAAATTACATCATCTACGTATCTTTTCCATATTACTATTCCCTTTGTTGAAGTATTTTCTAAGAACGCATTTTCTAGTGCATTGATGAAGATGTCAGCGATTAACCCACTTAGTGGCGATCCCATTGCTAGGCCTTCTCTCTGTGTGTATATTTTATTGTCGAATTGAAACACGTTTTGGGTGAGAACGACCCTCAGTAATCTCACAATCTCTTCAATTTCTTTTACCGAATTGTTGGATTTTAAGTTGTTTTCGATAGTGTTGATTGCTTCAATAATCGGAATATTGGTGTACATGTTAGTTACGTCGAAGGATACTAGCCTGAAGCTAGGTTTCATTTGTAGGGTGTTCAATGCTGTTACTAGTTCTGTTGTGTTCTTTACAGAGTTGTTTTTGTCGTTGGAAAGACGGCATTTTAAGATTTTTAGTAACTCTTTGCTGATTTTGTAATTAGGGGCATTCCTACAATTGACTATTGGTCTCATTGGGCATTCCTTTTTGTGTATTTTTGGTTGTCCCCTCAATGACGGTATTTTCGGGTTCATGTTTATTAGTTTTGATTTTTCGGCTTTGGTCAGTATGTATTCTGTTTCTTTTAGCGCACTTTTTATTTGTTTTTGGAATTTGTTGGTGGGGTCTTTTGTTAATTCCTTGATTTCGTTGTTGTTTAGGAATTCGACTGTTTTTTCAATGTATTCTGTTTTGTTCAAAATTACTGTAGTGTTTCCCTTATCTGCTTTTGTGATGATTAAGTCATGTTCTTTTATTTTTTGTTTCAACGACTTTATTTCTTTGATTTGTTTGTTGTTTTGAATGTTATTGCTATCGCCCTCTCGTTTGAGGATTTTTTTGGCTTCGTTGGTGGCGAGATTTTTGGTTAATTCCCTGTCTTCTGCTGGGAGCTTGTGACTGGCTATCTCAATATCTGTGATTAACTGTTTTATATTGTGGTTCGTGTGTGCGTCTGTGCAGTTGTATTTCAAACCTTTGTCTAACATATTCATTTCACCTTGAGAAAAGGTTACGTTCGTTCTGTTGTTTACTCTGCTGTGGAAATTGAATTCATTGTTATTCGTGTGCTGTTCGTTAGATTGATGGTTCTGTGTTTCTCCTAGTTTTCTTAATTTATTTTCTAGCGTTTCATGCTTCCTCGTTGCTCTGATTTTGATGGTGTCATGTAGGTGTTCGGTGAAGCTGTCCCATTGGGCTGCGTGCCAGAAATTACTTAGTTGCAATTGAATGTCGTATAATTGTTGGTTAATTTTTTGCTTTCTTATGTATGCAAATCTTAATTCGTTTTTTATCCAAAGCGCTTTGGCTTGTTTAGTTGAAATGATCGAGGCTGGTGTGTTCTGTACGGTTTTAATTGGTACGTATTTAGGGGTGAGGTTTAGTTCTATACATTTTTTGTTGAACCAAATTGACTTGTCTAAATTCATGAGTTTAAGCCTGAGTGATTTGAATTTCTTGGCTTCACGATTTGCCTGACTAGCCGTGAACATTGTGGTGTTTGAAGCCATATTTTCAGTGTTGCCTTAGTAAACAAGAGTTTAGTGCTTTTCAGTCGGTCAACACGAATGTACCCAAAAGAGATGGGTTATGCCCTAATCCTGAAATAAATTACATGAGATTAATAAAACACTAGGATGACCAGTTTCGATCGTCAAGCGATCATCATCAGATCCAATACACTTAGGCTATAAAATCTATGTTTGAAATACAGGTGAAAATATTTACAATATGTACAATTATTTAGTTGCAGTATTGGTACTGCAACTGTCAGTGTATGCTAAATGCAGTATATATGTTAGGTGAAATGCTAAATGGTGATAGCTATCCGGAGATTGTACTTTAGATAGATTATATAGTTGTAAACTATGGTTAAACTATAAAATTTTAGGCTAACTACTTATCTGTTTGTCTTCCGTACTACAGCTATTCGCAGTTTTCGTTATCTGGATCAGGTGTACGATGTACTTTTCTTCTGCAATAAACCAAGGCCCATATTAGAGGCAGTATTAAAGGTGCCGGGACGTCCTCATAAGACCGTCAACGCTTAGTTCGAATGGGTTATGCTCCACGCGTGGCGAGGACTAATCCACGGTCTTTAATAGTTGTAGATCCACCTCATTCAATAACATACATCTTATCTAGGTTGGCAACACCTCACATAAACACATCGCGATCACTCCCCACAGCACGTAGGGACAGGGGGGGAAGGCAGGGAAAAACCAGTCGTTAAGATAACCACCGTAGTCGACCGCACAGCGAGTTCAAGTGAGCACGAAAACTGCGAATAGCTGTAGTACGGAAGACAAACAGATAAGTAGTTAGCCTAAAATTTTATAGTTTAACCATAGTTTACAACTATATAATCTCTCTAAAGTACAATCTCCGGATAGCTATCACCATTTAGCATTTCACCTAACATATATTCTGCATTTAGCATACACTGACAGTTGCAGTACCAATACTGCAACTAAATAATTGTACATATTGTAAATATTTTCACCTGTATTTCAAACATAGATTTTATAGCCTAAGTGTATTGGATCTGATGATGATCGCTTGACGATCGAAACTGGTCATCCTAGTGTTTTATTAATCTCATGTAATTTATTTCAGGATTAGGGCATAACCCATCTCTTTTGGGTACATTCGTGTTGACCGACTGAAAAGCACTAAACTCTTGTTTACTAAGGCAACACTGAAAATATGGCTTCAAACACCACAATTGTATAATGTATTTTTAAATGTCATTTTCGTTCTAGTTGAGCGAAAAATTTACTCTCATCGTAAGACTATTATCGTATTGGAAGCCATTTTTAAATGTTGTCTTAAACAAATTTAAATGTGTTGACCGATTGAAAAGCATTTAAATTTTGTCTCATCATAAGAATAAGTCGAAGGTCTTTCACAGCGGAATGAACTAGAAGTCAGACTGGGCAAAGGTTATTTAGACTTCAACGTTACCGCTATGTAAGGGCTTGAAAACTTCGGAAACTTTGCTATCTGGCTGTGAAGATATAACTTAAACTTTAATGGTTACTTACGAAATACTTTGCATGTTCTCTTTGTAATATTTTGCAGTCCATTCACAAGTTTCGGATAACTTACATTGAATATAGCTCTATAAGAAAATGTAATACTGTATTTGTTTGGAAATTTAATTGAGTCAATATACCAACTTCCTCAGTGAGTCTGGACCCCTCCCTCCAGTCAAGCCCTAAAGTAATAATAAGAATCTAATAATAATAATAATAAACTCTCCTTGAAGGCTCATGTCGACAGTGGTGTTCCTTGAGTTAGTATCATTTCCTGCCGACCTCTGCATTCTACTCGCCCCCTCAAATATTGAAGACAAAGTTACGCCCGTGAATATGAGTGACCTTTATGTCGTAACCCTGCATGCTTGTGCGCTATTTTAATGTTATTAATAAAGCTTAGTCACCTCCATGGTGTAGTGGTCAGCGTGCTTAGCAGCCACCCCGGAGGTCTGAGGTTCGATTTCCGGCTCTGCCACAAAATTTGAAAAGTGGTATGAGGTCTGGAATGGGATCTACTCAGCCTTGGGTGGTCCAAATTAGTAGAGGGGGTTCGATTCCCACCTCAGCCATCCTCGAAGTGGTTTTCCACTTCGTCTTCGGGCAAATGCCGGGATGGTACCTACTGTCAGGCCATGGCCGGCTCCTTCCCTCTTCCTTGCCTATCCCTCCCATTCTTCCCCATCCCTTCCCATCCCTCATGAGGCCCCCTGATCGCTTTGCAGATGAGATCGCCTGGGCGAGGTGATAGTCCCGCCTCCCCAGCTGTATCCCCCATCCAATGTCTCAAGGACACTGCCCGTAGAGGCGATAAAGGTGGGATCTCTCGCTGAGTCCGTGGGAAAAGCATAACTGGAGGGTAAACTGACTAAGAAACAAAGAATTAATAAAGCTACAGTAAAGAAATTCGGTCAAGAGGTTGGCGACTATATGATACTTAGAGTGCCCAAATTTTAAAAATTCCTTAGCTTATTACATTCAAGACAGCAGCCCTTTCTACTTATACATTAGAAAAAATGATTACAGAGCATTTTCCACGAAACTAGGCACAAAGGAAGTCAAAATACGCTCAACATCTCTAAGTCACAAGGCTGTTGTATTAAAAGTTACGTGCAGCCGCAAGCTTTATTATATAAAAGACTGTCGTCGTTAACGGCTTCATGTTGTCAGAATAACAACAATAGTTGACGTCAATGCTCACGGCACTGGTGAGATGAGGTTAGCTGTGACTGCTCTGTCAGACTTAGTGGCCCTTGTTTGGTCACCACTCGGTAGTTTCGCAAATTTTAGCCTGTTCATTGTTCTGCGTAGAATTAGGTGCTGATTAAGAAGTGACGTTAGGGTGACAACAACAACTATATTTTAAATATCGTGTGGCCTCCTGAAGTCCTGGTGTAGGTGTCCATAGGCGACCGACCTGTCGTAATGAGAATGAAATGATGATTACATCACACACACCCAGTCCTCAAAGCTGGAGAATTAATTGGAGATTAAAATCTGTATGGTCCAACCGGGGATCAAACCTGGAGCCCATCGGGCCAATGTCTAGCATTCTAACCATTTAGCCACGAATCTTGGAGAACAATAAACATTAATCATGAAAATTGCAGAGAAGTAAGGAGTATGATTGAGGAAATATATGTATCACTTTATCACAGTGCGTCTCAGAGAATACACACTTTCTTGATAGGGCAGCATTTAGAATGTATCTCAGTAAGAGTTCGTTCCATTGTAAGTATTATAAATAACCCCTGGCACTACAGCCCTTGAAGGGCCTAGGCCTACCAAGCGACTGCTGCCCAGCCATTTAGCCTGCAGATATTGGGGTGACGCGTGGTCAGCGCATCGGGTCCCCTCGACCGTTAATCTTGGTTTTCGTGACTGGGGCGCTGCCTCACTGTCAGACAGCTACTCAATTATCCTCACGAGGCTGAGTCCACCTCGTTCCAGCACTCACGTCAATTTCTAAAATCCCTGACGGAGCCGGGAATCAAACCCGGGACCTCCGGGTGAGAGGCAGGCGCATTACCCCAACACCACGGGAAGTATTATAGGCTGAAAATGTTCATACTGTAAATACATTTTCCGTGACTTTTGTTCTGAACTAAACCAACCCTTATTACACCCCAAAACTATTTAAGGCTTCCTCTTTACGCCTTCCCCACAGAGTATTATTCAAACGATTTGTAGATTGGTACTCTTCCAGGGATACCTTCTACTTAAATACCTGTAGTTTTGACAAGGGGCATCCCCATCTGTTAGGCCTGAATGAGGCTCTGCCCTCCATTCATTCCGCCTAGTGTGGTTTAGTGGCTAGCATTCTTGGCAGTTACCCCTGAGGTTCAGGTTCGATTCCAGGCTCTGCCATGGCATTTAATTCTCATCTGAGGGCTGGAACGGGCTTCACTTAGAGGCAAAACTGGGAAAAAGGTGGGTTCAATTAGAATTTCAGCCACCATGGAAGTGGTTTTCAGTGGTTTCCCACATCTACTCCAGGCGCATGCCAGAATGCTTCCTAACGTAAGCCCGGATCCATCTCCTTCCTAACCCTCAACATAATAACTACTACACTACCACGTGCTGTGTGTGAGTCTTCAGTCTTTGGACTGGTTAGATACAGATTTCCATGGCGCCCTCTCCTCAGCTAACCGTTTTATCTCTACATAGCTACCACACCAGGCCCGACGAGAGGGTAGATGTATGCATTTATCCTAAATAAACCATAAGAAAATGAATCCTACTTTGCTTCTAACAGGCAACAATCACTGAACCGTTGTCATTATATCGCAGTCAAACTTAGCGTGGAAATCCAATTCTGGAATAAAAAGCACACTACAGGCTACTAACATACCGGTAGTATAGTCAGAGTTAGGCAAAATACTCCCAAAATGTATTTTAGATACAAAATAATATTTTAAAATACTTTCAATAAAATATGCTTTCTTCCATTCAAAAAACAATATACAGTATTACTATTATACAGTAGATATTATTGACCTGGACTGATGGCTCGTTAACGTGCAAGGTCGAAGGGTTCAAATCCCACAGTTAGTCTCCTTGAATATTTGTTTTCCAAGATGATACTCCCTGTAGGGTGGGGGGTTACGCAGCGGTCAAGCTCTTGGCCTCTCACCACGGCGGACCGGGTTCGATTCCCAGTCAATGCACGTGAGATTTTCAAAGGTTAAAAGCCATGTCCTGTGCTTCGGATTCCACATAAAAAGGGGGCCTCGTGGCTCATTATCGCGAGATTAACGGTCACATAAAACCTTATCTCTCTGAACCCACTCCATCTCATCTCACTCAAACCTAGTAAGTCCAACATGTAGCGCTTCATCTCCCTAGATACTTCGGCCAGTCTGCCACATTGTTTATACGTTACAAATTCCAATTCTCGTGTCTGATTTCATGCTAAAGGTCAAATCCGTTTTATCCATCTGGCTTCTATTCATTTCTGTTCCTGTAATAAGGGTAATCTCGGGTGTGTAGATTATTGGCCTTCAGCATCCAAAGCCTGGAGAAGGGGCTGCCTTCTAAGTATCCAGGCCTACTGATTTTCTGTCAGGGTTTCTTCCCTTAGCCTTTGAAGTTCCCACTTCTGTCCACAAGGCAGTGGAGGTCCTGACCTCTTAACCCTCGTCAGCTGGGCTGCCTCTTCCGCCAGCTCCGCCGTACCGAAGACCATCTTCTCCGCCTTCGTTGCGTTTGAGGACTTGAGGGTCTGGGTTGCTTTTTAGTCTGGATTTTCACCCTTGACCTGTCCGGCAAGGGAGGCCCTACCAGTAGCTATGCTACCGCCGGCATAGCCCATCAGATCATTAGATCATGCAAGCACTCTCACGTCAAGGTCATGCAACCCCTAGGGAGTGATTGGAGCACTATAATCAATTTATGTACAGTCAAGTCTTAGGAATATTAGTTACAAATTTGACTTCTTCTTCTTCTTCTCCCAGAACTGTTTCATTCTGTCTGATCTGGTGGCCCGTTCTTCGTCCGTTATGGTGTATTGTTTGCGTGTAGAAGTTTTTAGACTAGGTCTTACGTCTTTGTTTCTCAGGATCCTCTTCTCTTCCCAGTGTTCAATTTGTTGCATTGTCAAGCCTAATTCATCTAGGATTTCTTTGAACCAATGATTTTTGGTTTTACTTTTCCAATAGTATTGGAATAGCTGTCTGAGTAACCTGGTCTCTGGTAATCGTGATACATGACATAAAATTACTTTTTCTTAATTATAATATGGAGGTTGGATTTTGACAAATGCCATTGAAGTAGCTTTTAAATGTCACACAAGTTGAAATAAGTTCCTTTATATCATGGGACTTTCTTTCATAAGTCTTAGCTGAAGACGAGCTATGAACCCATGTCCTTGTAACACTAGTTGCAAGTAAGTCAATCATCTATTCCACAGTAGTATGTTATAATATAATACCAGACAGGTAGAAGTGTGGTTTAGTTGCCACCAGTGTTAGCAGTAGTGAGATAGCTTCTAGCCCGTTGGCAGGGATATAATATATGCAATCCCTTAATCCAATGGCGCAAGAACATAAATGGCCTCAAGTAAACAACTGTTTAGGTCAACTCAGGTGTTGACGAAACTTACAAATTACATTATTACACCGTATGAAAAGCAGATCAAGAAAGGAGCACGCGGCAAACTAAAGCCCTTCCCAATACACACTACACATTAATTTGAAACAGTTTTGCCTTTCAGAATCCAGTCTAGCCTGCAAGCCTCTGTTTGCGAACATGTCTCCTCTGCTTCTACACCAGTCAACACTGAATCTAACCATCACCTCCTAGCTCTAACTCTGCTTCTTTTACCCTCTACAGCTGAACTCATTAACCTCAGGTAATCTCTCCTCTCCCCCTTCTCTTCATATGACCCCACCATCTGAGTCGGCTCATACGAACAGCTTCATTTAGCGTGTCCATTTCTAGCTTAGCCTTTATACCTTAATTATGAGTACCTACCTTGCCATTGCTCACATTTGTCCTAGCAATCATTCGTGCTACCCTCATATCAGTTACCTCTAGCTTATGCATCAGCTGTCACTTCCATCCAGCAAGGTCGGTCTAAATACTGAGCGATATAGGGATAGTTTCATTGCTCTACTAACTTCTTTCTTGCAGAATACTGTGGATGGCAACCAAGAACTCACTGCATTGGCTTTCTGCATCTCAACTCAATTTCTTTCACCATACTACCTACCTGAGAGAATATACAGTCCAAGTACTTAAAATGGTCTATGTACCGAAATTCAATTTAGTTCCTAACTAGCATTCTATTTTTGCATTTCTTCCCTAGAGATGTAACCTGTTTTTGAAATGCTGATTTTCATGCCATTTTCCCTACATTTCAGCATAAGCCAGACTACTTACCTGGTTTCCACCTAATTGAATCCCGCCCAGTCAGTTTATGCCCTTCAGCAAATGGTCCATAATAAACAGTAGAGGTGAGAGGTTACAGCCTTGCCTCACTCCTGTAATAACTTCAAATCAATAACTCATCCTACCATCAACTCTCACTGCATCCTTATTATTCTTGGCATATTTTCTTTTAACAAACTGAGTTTGTCTTTCCAACAACTACCAACCAAAATCTTTAAGAAACAGTTGCAAAAGTGGTTGCTGGTGAATCCATGGTATTCACTGGAAGAATGTATGGAAGCAGATTGGTGTAATAATTAGTGCAATAGAAGTAGGTTACATTTTGTTATAACGATAATAAGCTGTTTGTATATACTGTTATAAGTAGGCTAAGAAATGTAGAATTGTTTGATTTTATTGTTTTGTATTATTAACCTGACAATGGCTATTGCACTTGTGTTTAACGCCAAATAAATTGATTCTGATTCAATATAAATACTTTTGATTGCCTGTAGCAGCCCTCCCTCGATACCATAATCCCTCAGGATGCTCAGCATCTTCTCTAGATCTACAAAACACAAACGTCTATTCCTCTTATAGCATTTTTCAATAACTTGGCACATATTAACAAATTGATCTCGACATCCTCGTTGTGGTCTAAAGCCACACTGGTTTTCATCCATCTTACTCTCAACCAATTATCACTCTCTCCTTTCTACAACACCTGTGTACACTTTGCTCAGGACACTTATCAAAGAAATGCCTCTATAATGGTTACTTTAAATTGGGTTGATTTCTGATTTGTCCAGTCAGAGGGTACCTTTCCTAATTCCCATGCCAATTCTATTATCCTATGCAACCATTTCATCCCTGCTTTACCACTATATTTTGCAATTTCTGGCTGAATTTTGCCGATCCCTGCCGCTTTGTGACCACCCTCTCTAATTCCTCAACCGTGAATCCTGTTGTTATTCTCCTCCTGCATAATCTCAAAATCTGCCACATTT
This sequence comes from Meconema thalassinum, assembly GCA_946902985.2. Taxonomy (NCBI): domain Eukaryota; kingdom Metazoa; phylum Arthropoda; class Insecta; order Orthoptera; family Tettigoniidae; genus Meconema; species Meconema thalassinum. The sequence goes on from OX336393.1 coordinate 413,329,332, forward strand.
ACATTTAGCAAATTTTCAAAGTACTGTTGCCCTCCTCCCAATGCTACCTTAGTATTTACAAAGTGTTTCTCTGAATTATCCAGACACTTTTCACTTCTCTTTTCCTTCCATTTCTAAGATTCTTTATAACACTCCAAAAAAGCTTTCCTGCCGCTTGGCCCAGCATTTCCCCCCTTATTTCCTTATAGCTGTACTATTATTTGTATGGTCTGTTCCTTTCTATTGCATAAAGCTGTCTGCTGGATTCCTAGTTTGGAGCCATTTTTTTAAGCATTCTTTGACATTTACAAGGCGGCTTCGGTGGCGTAGTCGGTAGCATGCTGAGCTTCTATGCCCAAGATAGCGGGTTCAACCCGGCCGAAGCCGTCGGAATTTTTAAGAGCGTTAAAAATCCCTCAGTATGCCTTCCTTCGGAGGGGAAGTAAAGCCGGCGGTCCCATGTCATAGATTTATGGCATGTTAAAGAACCTTCCACTAATTGCACCTGTGTGAAGCTAAATTGGATAAGTTAAGAATGTAAACAACTCTCTTAGGTTTCTATATTCGTTGCCAAGAGCTGACTGCGGTGGCGTCTGGTAGCTAAGTTCTGAACTTGGCCTAGTAGTTGTTGACGGTGGCGGCAAAAGTAGGAACTATTTGAAAAATTCTAAGTTGCAGTACTTAAATTAGAAAACAGATACACACACTAATACAGTCATCACAATAAACACCGGTTATCAGACAGATTCTACACACACCCAAAGTACACGGGGCTACATGACCGCGTTGTCGCAGCCCCTGAACTTAAGAACCAACCAACCAGACATTTACAAGCCGAATTCACTATGCCATTTCACGAGGATGTGGGCTTTTTTTTCTGTCTTTACCCAGTTTTCCCAAGACATCCTTGTTCTCTGACCTCTCCTTTTCATAAACCAATATAGCATTGTATTGTAATTCTTTACCCTCTACTCTTTGGAATATTTCATCAATCATATCAATATATTTCTGCCAAGTTCCTTATCCCGAAGATTTCCAACTATAATCCATCTGCAAATAGATCACACTTGCTTATTTCACACCATATCAGTTTGTGGTCTGTTTCAGTAAAAAATACCCTGCAAATCCTTAACAATTTCCTAAATTGAAAGTCAGTCGTCATGACGGCAAGAGGCTGGAGTAGGGCTAACTATGAGTTGCGACACATGCTCACCAGGCTCCATGGTTTTCATTACAATGTCGAAAGAAGACTTACCAAAACCCTGCCGAGGACTGCGAATGTGAAAGGTGCAATGAAAAATGTGAAAGATATCACGCCATGAAGTGTTATAAACAAGCAGAATCCCCAACAGTGTTTTGCACAGAAGACTGAGAACTTTGTATTGAAAAGCAGTAGTGCTGAAAATTTCATTTACGACTTCGTACGAACTGATTATGTATATTTTGGCCATTGGCTGCTCTCATAACATTATAAATTGAAAGTCAGTAATGATATAGTGAATTATCGACTTGGTATCCGTGAATCTCCTTGTGCTTCGTGAATGAGTTCGCAACAGCTAACCCCATGTTAGCACATAAGTCTAGTAAATATTCTCCATTGGTGTTCGCTTCTCTATCATCACCCCACTTACCCATTACCTGCTCATACCCCTCAGTCCTATTTTCTATTCTAGCATTGGAATCTCCTATCAGTACTACACCATCTTTATTGTTAAACTCTCACTACCATATCACTCAGAGTCTCATAAAATCTGACTACTTCGTCATATTCAGCCCCTTTATATGGAACGTACACTGAAACAATCCTGTCATTTCCAAATCTATCCACATTAATTGTTCATTTACATACCTCACAAAAACTATGTTACGCTCTAAGGTTTTCTTGACATACAACCCTACTCCCCACTTTGCCCTGTCTCGTTTTACACCTGACAGCTTGCAATCTCCTACTTCCTCCTCTCTAGCTCTCTTTATCTGAACTTTACTAATCCCTAGAATATCCAATCCCTTCCCAATTGCTGACTCAGCTAGCTTTACTTTCTTCCTTCCATAAGCCCCGTCGATATTAATAGCACCTCATCAAATACCCAATCTATTGCTCGTTCGTTTCCAAGGAGTCAGATCCCATCTGTCAGATGGGAGTGGGACTTCATCACTCCGTTAGGTCCGAGGCATGCTCAAGACATTTCTAGCAGGTTTAAGAAGTACACGTGAAGCAGGTTGCTAGCCTTACTTACACAGGGCCCCACGAGTTTCACCTCAGGGAATAAACAAGGGAGTTGGGTAGTCTAGCCGCCTAAGCACAAGGAGGGCCACGACTCAGAATATGTCCAAGATGCCCACTCATTCCATAGTAACTGGTATCCAGACTGTCAGGACCCCTTACTAGGCTACTCAGCTGTTGCCCATGGTTCACGAACTAGGACGTGACTACCCCGTGAACCACTATACAGCATAAAATAATTAACTACTGTTGAATGAAGTATGATACCGGAAGGAATCAGGTTGTGCATAAGGAATTATGAAGGAATGATATCGGGACAAAAATAAGTGCATATGCTGTATTACACATAGTTTATATTCTTCTTTTCTATTTTTTAAAGAAATAAAATCCACATAACATTTTCATAAAAAGAGCAACATTGAATTTCATGAAGTCATTTTCCCAGTAGAGAACTGTCATTGATTGGTAGAGCCACGTGCATTGCAAACCTGCGAGAGAAAAGTATTAAGTTAACATACCACTCTAAATAATGTTGTTCATTCATTAAGGGGCCTTGCGACATTGTGATCATGTAACCCCATGTAGTTGGTGTGTAATCTGTCTGACAACCTGTGTCATTGTGATGGCTGTAAGTGTATTTGTATCGGAGTTTAGGGTTTGGAAGGAGGTGGCCATGGCCTTAATTTGGGAACCATTTGCCTGGGGTAGAGGTGGGAAAAAGTTTAACATATTGGTTTCTCCATAACAATAACAAAGTGGTAGGGAATTTCATGTAGATATGTCACATCACTTCAGAGGGATTATAAAAACCACCTCATAAAAACCAGAGACAGTATAAGAGGCTGGAGAGATTACATACTGCTTTTTACGTCAAAGTAAACGACTGCTGTATTTCTTGTATTTAAGAACTTAGCATATTAAATCTCAAAGACCACAGAGGATTCGATGTATGTAAATAGTGTTACATACGAAATACGTATTAATTTCAACCATTTAACAAATTGGCGCCTTAGCACTGTACCCGTTCGTCCTGGGGATGCGATGACCCATCTGCTATTACATCGCATTCCTGGATTTCCAGGACAGAGCGGAGTTAAATGAACATGAAGTCAAATAAGGAATGTATCGGAAATTCAGTTGAAATATCACAAAAGCAGAGGGTAACACGAGATAAAGTATCTCCAGGGTCGTTACGGGCTTAAATTTAATATAAAAAATACAAATAGAAATGGGCGCCACCAACTGAATCCCTAGCAAACCACATCCTTCCTGGTTAAGCCTTAATTAAGACAAGGAAAGAAATAGGAAAATCACATCATCATCAGATCACAACTAAGATAAAAACAAATTTATTCAAACTTTGATAGTCAGACAGACATATTAAACACTCATCCTACCTAAGAGCATGGTCGAATGCCAACGTTAAATTGTCATTGTCCAGAAAATCGAACCATCTCTATTCTACTCAAAGTGTATTTAATCCGCATAAAATAGGAAAAAATTCTAAAGTTCACTTGGGTTCTCAGGATCACCGTAGCACTAAGTCTATGCGTCACTGACATTCGTGATACCTGAGACCTAACTTCTCTTTAAGTTAACATCATGAATGTGGATGTAAAAATATAATTAATCTGTCTAAACACATATATTCTAATCACATATTTTAAATATCAAATAATTTATGGCTTGCATGGCATTATTCAAATGCTGAATATCTTAGTAAATTGCTCCTAAATATCGAATAATTAATTTACGCTATTTACACTGTCATTAATAATTGCTTGTTTGCGAATCACAGAAAATCCACTACTCATTGGTTATAATCATCATCATCATCATCAAAATTAAATATTTCTCACATTAGTTCTCATCTCAAAATTCAATATATTCATGTCAGAATAATTAATTCATTATCATCAAATCATTTAAATGAATATTATAATCATCAATTCTTTATACTCTCTAATTATTCACACACTCTCATTTCATCATCTCCTTCAGATTAAATCATCTTAAATCATCCATGTAAATTGTTTAATTCATCAACTCAAATTGCAATTCTTCAAATCATTCAAATCATATCTCTCAATTAAATTTATTTAATTCCATTTAAATTTATTAATCATCAGCTTCTTTAATTAATTATCACCTTCTAATTCAGTTATTCATCATCTATTTAATCATCTATTAATTTATTTAAATCAGCTTATTTATTCAATCTTTAATTCATCCATTTATTTAATTAATTGATTTATTGCAAAATTTCATTTATCAATTTATTTAAATTTTAATCTTCGGGTTATTTCGATTTTTATTATTTCATCGAGTCATTCAGATTTTTATTTCATTAGGTCAGATCATTAATATGCTTAAATTTCAGATTATTATTTCATTAATTATTATTATCAGAAAATCTTGTATTATCAACATTATTTATTTGTTTAATTTCCTAACAAATTGTTTAATATGGGTTATAGAACGTTGTCTTACAGTTTTATCACTTCCAAGTTATATCTCGTATTCAATTATCATGCCAAAAAATATTATTGCCTTCACAAAAACACGTTGGATCTCACTATCCAAAACTTCATCATCTACTCTCACTTTATCAAATACCATATTTGAATACCACAATTATTCCACGTAACTCCATAAATATTCAGCGCACAGCATGAATCTCAAAATTATGCTAGACTGGGTTCGACAACCTCATGTCTGCCTCAAAATACATTAGCAATATTGCAACTTCCACTTGGCAACTTCCACAAGATGCCTATCACAAACTTCACTTAATCACGTTGCATGATCTACAAAAATATATAACTGGCTTCAAATTATCAACGCACACAATCTCCAATAACTGTAATTAATCTGATCACATCTAGACAACTTCTTAAACAATTAGGAAAAATATTACCTCAGTAATCGAAATCCAATTCAAGATCTGCTTTCAAATAGCATAAATTCTCTTAAAATTCTCATAATTCACTTCACAGAAAAACACCAATGTGTTATAATCTCTCACATCAAAATATGCAATACTGATCTGCCTTAAAATAAATCTGACCATTAATGATTCATCTTACAAGATTCAATTACTTTAAATCCTTCTCAAAGGTATCAAACTCAATCATAAAAATGTATCAACTGTATCAAAATACCAGCTGTTAAATGAAAGTACTCTCAAAAGAGCATAGCAACAAAATATTGGATTGGCAAACAAGAATTACAAAATGTAACCCTGCTGACATTTATTTTAAATTTATTTAATAAAATTCGACTGATATGTGACTAGTAGTTTCTTGTTTGATCCTCTTACAATCTCAAGTACACTCGGATGATAAAAATGAGTTCCTCAATGGCAAGTTAGGTGTTTACCACCACGCAATCGTATAATACGAAAGGCCTTGCCTCGTAGACTATCATGATAATGCCCTGAGCGATGGGTCAAGGTGTGTACCACCACGCAATCGCCTAAAGCGAAAGGCCCCATCTCGTCGTCTAATGAGTGAATGTACCAGATTGGAATCAACAAGTCTCTAGTTGTCACATAAAAGCGATATTCATTCACTTGAGTGAATAAAATCTTAATATCTCCAAACAATCCAATGAAAAAAAATCCCTACTGATGAATAATACACACTCGCTAGTATGCAATGAACTGATGAAGTAATTTAAATAATCCAATTGCAGATCACGAGTTCGAAATACTCGCCACAAAAAAATAACTATCCAAAAAAAACTATCCTTACTGAAAAAATGTCTAAAAGACCAAACATCTGCTTAATAAAGCCAACCAATGGTGAGAACTTCGTATAATGGTGCCTGCCATATCATATGGTAACGCCATATTCTAGCAAAATTTGGAGCAAATAATGTCTAAGCCATGTCAAAATAATCGTAGAACTCCTACTAGAAAAATATATACAAGTATGCCCAGTGTTCATGAACAAATCATATCAGAAAGTCATAACTCTTACAGTACCTTTTCATATCAGCTGTTAATATATTTCAAAGATCGTCGATTATCCTCGTGTGTGCAATAAATTTCTCGAAAGATCGACGGAAATATCGTATCACCCACGCAATAACGATTGCCTTCATATCCCAAGTGAATCAGCTGTTGGACCTCCTCTTCTTCAGGAACCGAATCCATCGCTCTGTGGTGCCATCACGTCTCTGTCTTCGCTTACTCCGACATGATGAACTGCATGTTATCCATAACGGATACTGTCCAAATTCTTCCGTAAAAGTTCATAAACGTAGCGTACCCCATATTCTTCTTCTATGTTACGCCACTGTCCCATACAATGTTCGGTTTGCTTGTGATAAAAGTCAATCTCCACAGCGGCTGAATCTCACTTGCAGAAAATAATTTTATATAAAAGTGTATGAATTTCTGAAACACCCTGTAGCTGTGTTCGAAATCGATATTTTATAATAATTCATGAAAAAGAATTATATTAATGCACGTGCCAATATTCATAAGTGCATACACTCGTAACATTTCGTTTGCCTAAAAGCGTTAATGTTGGCTTGACCCCATGGTCGCTTTAAATATTCCGTTATGAAATGCATAATTTGATAAGCCGTAATGTCATTGGAATATCTAAGTACATTTGAAGTTCACAATAGCAGTATATGATAACTATCTGCCTGCACAATTCGACTACTGAATACAAGTCCAAACTCATAAAGTTGTTACAAAATGTCGAAATGAAGTTCAGCTTCTTTCACGTTGCCTGCGTATAAAAAGTCGGAACCAGCACGCTCTGCTCTATTGCACTGTTCTAGAATGATCTACGCTTAAAGCTGGCCTCGCCATACCGCTTCGCTGTGCTGTCCTGTGTTACAAAATGCAGCTCGATAATAAAGTTCTCAATCGTGTTATAATGCTGTTTATTCCTTAACATTTGAAAAAGCATTGCTGCCTCGCATAGCTGTAACTACGATGTTGGAAATACTACTGTTCTAACACCGGCTCTTCTCTCGCTTACACGGCCTGTACAGCTTGCCTCGCCAACCGGTCCTCGCACCGCCTACCGTGCTTCGCTTGCCTTGACTCACTGACCTACTTTCCGTTCTCCCAGCTTATGCTGCTATGAGCTCCGCTTGTTGAAGTAATACTGTCGCTTTCACTCCACGCAACAAGTGCTGTACACCGCTCAACTTGCCGTTCTCTCTGCGCGACATGTGTTGTACTCGGCCCTGCTGGCTGAACTGATACTGCTTTCTCTAGACTGCGTTGATGAGCTCCTACTCGGCGCTGTCACGTGATGTTCCCCTACCTTCTGCGGTCATGCGTCACAAGTATAATCTCGACCACCATCATCTCGGCTATTAAGTTATACAATAATTTAAGGAGTTATCTGCCTTTCTTCAAGTTATCACCGTATATATTGCTTGACATTTCTTCTCTTCTGAGATGATATAATATTATGTTCCATAAAGATCTTGATAATACTTCAATATTCCTCCCATAATTCCATCTGCTTGACTGGTAGTGCCACCTTCATCCTTGGCCTTCTACGTCATTTCCTAACATTCTTCTCGACTCGATCTGAGCGCTATCTTTACAACTTTTCCCATAAATCTCAACTACGGCTCGATGTCAGCTGGCGTAGCCGATAGCCTCAACTAGGTATCGGGTACAGCACAAAGTTCGTAATGTACCATACGTAAATTAAATGCATTATTAGTATTAAGCATTAATTCAATGATGTTAGTATTCTAGGGTTAAATAAATTTAAAAAAGCCTGTCCCATTCATATAGGTTAAGTTGGGCTCTCAGAGTATTTCACCGGACTATTCTAATAATACCGGTAATCTAGCTAAAAGTTATATTGAATAATTAAGAATACTGTAACGGAATGAAACAATAAAGCTCATGAGTATCAAAATCTGCTAATAAACACAAGCACACATGACCATAAGCAGAACATGTTCTTCTTCTTCTTCTTCTCTTGAGTGGTGTTGGGCGCAGTACACTCTTTACCCAGTCACTAATCCAGATATTGACAAAAAATTATCTATTATCGGGAGGAGAATATATGGAGGAAGCATGATTATGACGTGGAAGGGGGGTGACACATAAACAAACAAGGACACAATAAGGTGCTAAACTTCACGCCCAAGTGACGCATCTTGGCGACTTGCTACGTATAAACAAACACGAGGCGTCACACGTAAGGGAAAGAGTTAAATACTTAGATGGCAATCAGAAAAATATGTGAGTAAAGCGGAGAGGACAGGAAATGTAGGGGAATAAAGAAGTACCGAAATGGATAAGGGGAGAGAAAAACCTAGCGTACTGAGTGAAGTAAATAGCGTAGTTCGTTGAGACGTATATAAGGGACACTGAAACACGAGGTGATTAACAGTACCTATCGCAGTATTACATGCACAAACGTCGGAGGCTTGCAGGTTGCACCGAGCCATAAAGACGGGGGTGAGCGCATGATTAAAACGTAAGCGAATAATGGTAATGATGTGACGACGAGTATAACGACCATTATAAAACCAAGGGAGATGGGGTATCGACGGTTGTAGATTATAATAAAACTGAGCCTTTTCCCTTGAATAATCCCTCCATTGTGTCGACCATACTTCCTTTAATTGATTTTTCAGAAGAGGTATAAGATCGGAGGCAGGAGTGGCAATGGCGATGGGGGTGCCGTGGCCACAAGCAGCACGTCGAGCGGCCTGATCTACGTATTCATTTCCTAAAATAGCTGTATGGCCTGGGATCCAAGAAAAAACAACCGGAAATCCCGACTGAGTCAATTCATACGTCAACCTGAGTATATGAAGTATGAACCAGTTGTCGATGTGCATCACATTTTGTAAGGCCTGGAGAACACTTCTGCAGTCAGAAAGAATAAGAGAGCGAGATATCACATTCCTTTTGACATATAAGAGAGCTTGACGAATAGCAAAAGCTTCTGCCGAGAAAATAGATAATTGCGGAGGTAACGTAAAGGAAGCAAGATGTTGTTTGGCGGGGACATAAAAGGCCGCCCCCACGCCAGGCGGGGAGTCGAATTTGGAGCCATCTGTGTATATGGTGGTACAGCTTGAGGCACTTTCTTCAATTTGACAGACATATCGACGGGCGATAGAGTGGGAAAGAAATGAAGCTTTTTGAGAAAAGTAGGGGGAATGGTGAAGAACATCAGGAATGAACTGATAAAGAGGGAAGGGCGCATTATAGCATAGCGGCTTCCGGGTTTGAAGAATGTCTGGACGAAGACTGGTAAGACCGATAAAAGATAAGAGAATAGAGGGGGTGGAATATTTTTTAAGTAAGTGTTGCTGATGATATTCTTGTAGTAATTGTAATTTCGGGAGAATGGGAGAGGCAGCAAGAGCCATTTTGCGAAGGAGATAACGAGAAGACAGGTACTTCCGTCTTAGACCAAGAGGTGGATCTGTAGCTTCGACGAGAAGGGCCTGCGTGGGCGTAGAGGAGAGAGCTCCCAAGATAATTCGCAGAGCGGCATATTGTAATTTATCTAGTATCGTGAGACGAGACTGGGGCATGATGTCATAAAAATGGCAACCGTACTCCATGGAGGACCTGACGATAGAGTGGTATAAAAGTAGCAAAATTTGAGGGTCCGCTCCCCAAGAGCGGCGCGTTAACGAACGTAGGAGTTGTAATTTTTTGTGACGTGTGATTTTAGGTGCGCCAGTTGGGGTGCCCATGTCAACTTATCATCTATCAATATCCCTAGGTATTTGGTATGATGGGTGGTGGTAATAGAACCCTGTTGATATAAAATCGGGGAACGGTCGTAGAGACGTTTATGGGTAAAAATTAAGGCAGAGTTTTTGAGTGGGACTGTATCAAGACCGTGATTAAAAAGCTAAGAATGTAAAATCGTGAGGGCATGGAACATATGTTGTCTACACTGAGATAAATCGGGGTGTGAAGAACATGTTCTAATGCCATATGACATGTCGAACAGTAAAAGCGATGGTCGGCGAGATTTCTTTTATATTACAAGTTAAAAGTTGAGAATTTATCACCATGGACGTTTACAACAGAAACAGAAATCAGTTGGTGACATTGGTATTTTCCTCTCTCACAGTTCTCAACAGTAGGAAAATAAGAAGACTAATCTAGTTTTTTTTCTTCTTCTTTTTACTGGGCACACATGAGCTTCGCCCAATGGCAAGACGGGTACTGCCCGTGTGTTGGGCAGTAAAAGACCAATAAACACCAAGTACAAAACATCAAGGATAAAGTGAGGATCTGTGATAGTGAAGAAAACACGGGGTAACATCATCTGACAATTTCTAACTACAAAAATACCAGGAAACTGTTAGAAATGTGTAACCCAACAGCTGATCTGTGGTTTAAATACAGCGCCAGGAAGCGCAACGCCATTGGTGGCAGTTCTAGTTACGAGAATGTTCTCGTTGATTCTTTTGTCTGTTTTTGTATATATACGCCTGCATGTAACCTTGTCGTTCAGTTCGTATTAAACATGACATACTGCATATACGCCTAGACGTCTTTCTCCTGCCATATACTCCTACAGGTTATGGGCTCCAGCAGGATCATTGACGAGTGTATAGTTTTCTGACCAGTGTGATTCTATTTGTATTAACAAAACTGTGATCGCGTGCTAAACGTGTGCATCATGGCGGAATCCAGCACCGGTTCTCTTTATAACTTCGAGAAACTGAAGGGGAGAGAAAACTACATTGACTGGTCTTTTCCAGATGAAGAATTATCTTATGCACGATGACCTTTGGAAGTGCATATCTGGTTATGCAGAAGATGATAAAACGGGCGCAGAGGTTAAGGTACGGCGCGACGAACGTGCTTTGTGCAAGAATCACCTTATGGTGGAAAAGAGTGTTTTTCCGTACGTCATGGAAGCAAAAACGGCGAAAGCAGCATGGAATTCGCTCGAAATGGCATATGAAGATAAAGGCGCCAACAGGCACACAAGAATTCTTCGCCAACTGTGTTCCACCAAGCTTGAACAATTCAAGACTATGGAAGAATATGTCACCACAGTTTTGGGGCTCTCCCAGCGGCTAGCAGCAGTTAAAAAACCACTTGATGATGAATTTCTAGGTGCCTTGCTCTTGCAGGGACTACCTGATGACTATGAACCTATGATTATGGCATTGGAAAATTCAGGCGCAGAGTTGACTAGTGACTTTGTGAAATGTAAACTGCTACAGGAAAACAAACGCAGCTCCAGCAAAGAAACAGCACTCTACACCAACAGGAGTGGATTCAAGAATACTAAACCCAAGAAACCATTCTGTTGGAAATGCCATAAAACTGGCCACTGGAAACAAGATTGCAAACACCAAAACAAGACAGCAGCACATCAAGCAGATGCCAAGCCACTAGAGAAGAAAGAAGAAAAGAAGGGTAGGGCTCTGCTCACAGCACTTGGAGTTGATACCCACTCAGCAGACAGCTGGTACATGGACTCCGCAGCCTCCAAACACATGACTGGTAGAGTGGATTGGATGTCAACATTTGATGATAAAAGGGAGGTTGGATATGAAGTCACCGTAGCAAAAGATTGTAAACTATATAGTGGCGGCATAGGTGATGTTCCAGTACAAGCAAATGTTTTTACAAAGGTGAACGATGTTCTGTATGTACCTAACCTTACAGCAAACTTGCTTTCTGTGAACAGTATTGTTAAAAAGGGTCATGTAATTGTTTTTGATGAAGAAGGTTGTAAAGTGTTTCAAGACAGTGACTGTCAAGTTACAGGTGATGTGCAATTATTGATTGAAGAGTCAAATGGACTTTATATCTTAAATAACTCAGGTTCTGTAAGTGCAAATGCATCAGCAGTGTCTTGTTTAAGTGACGCTAAAAGTGTTTGTTCAAAAAGTTCTAATTCTAGAGAATTGTGGCACAAAAGGTTAGGCCATCTCAATCACGTGGGGATGAACTTGTTAAAAAATGGTTTGGCTACTGGTATTGATTTTTCGGGTGAAAAGCAGCTCTGTGTTCCATGTATAGAAGGGAAACAAGCTCGACAGCCCTTCAAGACCACCAAACATCGTGCCAAGAACCGACTGGACCTGTTGCACAGTGACCTGTGTGGACCGATGCCTGAGGAATCCTGGGGAGGAGCCAGATATTTTCTCACCTTCATCGATGACCATACGAGGAAGGTTTTTGTCTTTTTTCTAAAAAAGGAAAAGTGAGGTAAGAGAAATCTTTGAACAATTTGCTAATTCTGTTGAAATTGAGTGTGAAAGGAAAATCAAGGTCATACGCTCTGACAATGGTGCGGAGTATTGTAATAAAGCTATGGATGAATTTTTCAAACAGCGTGGCATCAAGCATCAGCTAACGGTCAGGTACACACCAGAGAAAAATGGAACTGCAGAACGCCTGAACAGGACTCTGAATGAGAGAGCACTCGCAATGATGCAAGGTGCAGCTTGTGACAAACGCATGTGGGCAGAAGCTGTCAATACAGCTGCATATCTTGTCAACAGGTCTCCTGCACGGAAAACACCAAATTCAACACCAGAACAAATGTGGACTGGAGAGAAAGTAGACCTGACGCAATTGAAAGTGTTTGGTTGTAATGCCTACGTTCATATTCCAGATCAGCTGAGAAGAAAACTTGATCCCAAGACTGAGAGAATGGTATTTGTTGGGTACTCGGATGAGAAAGGCGTACCGGCTCCTGCATCCAGTAACCCATGAATTAATCACAGCGAGAGATGTGATTTTTGATGAGATGTCTTTCTCCGCTCTAACAGATCCTCCAGTGGTACCAGGGAATACAATAATACCCCTAACCACTGAAAACAGTAAACCACTATTGACTGCATGTGATAGGGATGTTCCAGATCCAGCTCCACAGCATAATGAAGAAGTGGAAGTTGAGCCTGATCATCAAGATAATCCATCACAGCACAATGAGGAAGCGCGTCGCTACCCCCAGCGAGAAAGAAGAAGACCTAGACAATATTCTGATTACATTCTGCATTACACTCATTGTTCTGATCAAAGTGAACCATGTACAGTAAGTGAAGCCTTGTCATCACCTCACTCTAAGGAATGGCATAAAGCCATGAAGTGCGAAATGGATTCCATGATGGTTAATGAGGCGTGGGTTTTAGTTCCCAAGCTAGAAGGTAAAAACATTGTACAGAATAAGTGGGTGTTTAAAGCTAAGCGTGATACAAATGGTAATGTTGTAAAATATAAAGCAAGGTTGGTTGCAAAGGGCTTTACACAGCAATTTGGCATTGACTTTGTTGAGACATTCTCACCAGTTGTGCGGCATGGCACACTCAGAATGTTGTTTGCTTTAACGGTTGAATTAAATTTACAGATTGATCATCTAGACATTGAGACTGCTTTTCTCAATGGAGAGTTACAGGAGGAAATATTTATGTGTCAGCCAGAGGGCTTCCAGGTGAAGGGAAAGGAAGACCAGGTTTGTTTGCTCAAAAAGGCCATTTATGGACTAAAGCAGGCTGCACATATGTGGCACAGAAAGGCTCATACAGTTCTGTCTGCTTCGGGCTACACAAACAGTCATAATGAGGCATGTGTTTACAGAAAGAGTATCGGCAATACTGTAATTCTTGTTGTTCTGTACGTTGATGATTTCTTTCTGTTCCACAATAATCCGCAGGAAGTTAGTAAACTAAAAGATGTCTTAAAACAAAATCTCATGATGAAAGATCTTGGACCTGCTGCTCAGGTTCTTGGAATGCAAATAAAAAGGGACACAGATAACAATATACTCAAAATTTCTCAGACGCAGTTCATAAAAAATCTGCTCAATAAGTTTGAGATGATTGATGTTAATCCCATCGGTACTCCAATGGAAGTAAATATGAAATTGTCTAAATCCAAAAGCGTGGACGATAAACCTTATCAGCAGCTGATAGGTTCACTTATGTATTTGAGTGTGTGTACTAGACCAGATATTGCCTATGCATTGTCATATTTAAGTCAGTTTAATTCTTGCCACAGTGAGGAGCATTGGCTTGCAGCCAAAAGGGTACTTATGTATCTTAAAGGTACGATAAACCAAGGACTCATTTTTAAGAGCACTGGTTTAGATTTGGTAGGGTTTGTAGATGCCAGTTTTTTCACAGATAGTGATAGTAAGTCCTATACTGGTTATCTTTTCAAGCTTGCTAATGCTGCCATATCATGGGAAGCTCGTGAGCAGAGCTCAATTGCTACCTCATCGACAGAGGCAGAGTATGTAGCTTTGTCAGAGGCTGCAAAGGAAGCAGTTTATCTTAAGAATCTGATGTTTGATTTGATTGGTTCTAATCAAGGTCCAATAAAAATTGAATTTGTTAAAGGTGAATGTGATTTGCAGTGTGTGTTAATGGATTGTAATCAAGAAATTGATTTGTATAATGACAGTCAAAGTGCACAGAAAATTGCAAAAATCCTGTTTTTCATAGGCGCACTAAACACTTCAACACCAAACATCATTTCATTAGGGAAAAGGTTCAAGAGAGAATCATTTCATTGCACTATTTGTCCACACAAGAAATGATTGCAGACATTCTCACCATACCTTTACCTAAACCAAAACATGTGTATTGTACCCTAGGAATGAGATTGAACTGTTAATTAGTATTTTAAGTATACATTGTGATCAAAAAATGTTATCAGTAATTGTATTATGTTTATGTAGGGTACTCTATGACTGAAGTCTGATGACAAGTGTCTATTACATTCTAGATCAGCTATTCGCTTAAGTGGGTGTGTTAGAAATGTGTAACCCAACAGCTGATCTGTGGTTTAAATACAGCGCCAGGAAGCGCAACGCCATTGGTGGCGGTTCTAGTTACGAGAATGTTCTCGTTGATTCTTTTGTCTGTTTTTGTATATATACGCCTGCATGTAACCTTGTCGTTCAGTTCGTATTAAACATGTATACTGCATATACGCCTAGACGTCTTTGTCCTGCCATATACTCCTACAGAAACACAGGGGACACAAAGGTACAAATCTTCACACCGAAGTGATCCATCTTGGTGACTGGCAATTACATGTACACAAACAAGACCGGATCACGAAAAGGTGAAATTTATAAAATAACTCGAATGTCACATAAAAACTTAGTGAGGATATCAACCAGCGGGACCGCCGGAGTATGCAACAAAGTCGTCAAATTGTGCGGTAATTGAAACCCCAGGGAAAAAAGAGAAACGTACATTTTAAAGCGTTGTGTATCATACTGTGGACATTGAAAAAGTATGTGAGGAAGATCACCTTGGTAGTGACCGCAGGCATCACAAACAGGAGAAGCACGAGCATTAATGTTATGAAGATAAGCAGGGGTGACAGCATGATTGAATCGCATTCTAATGATAGTAGTTATGTGACGTCGAGTATAGGACCCTTGCATGAACCACGGCTGAATTGGTATCGAGGATTGAATATATGTATAAGGTGTTGAGTGTTTACGTACATATTCCCTCCACTGCTGGCGCCATTCTTGGATGATGAGTTCATATACATGTGGCAGAAGTTCAGTATATGGGAGAGCCATATCCATACGTGTCCCCTGGCCCATTGCAGCTTCTTTAGCTAAAATATCAACCTGAACATTGCCATAGATATGATAATGTCCTGGGATCCAAGTTAAGATGACGTTAGTTCCTGCCATTTCTATTTCATACAATTGTTGGGCTAAATTAAGTAAAAACCAATTATCAGATTCGATAATGTTTTGAATGGCGAGGAGGACACTTTGCGAATCAGTACATATGAGTACGTGAGACAGACCCTGTTGTTTGATATAAATACAAGCCTGACGAAGGGCAAAGATTTCAGCCGTAAATATTGTAGTGTGAGAGGGTAATGCATATTTACGCTCAACTTGTAATGACGGGGCGAAAAAAGCTGCACCCACGCGAGGTGGGTGGGCAAGTTTTGAACCATCTGTATAAAACAGGGTATGTTGAGGATAGTGACTAATAATATCATGGAATGTACGGGAAATGATATGGGGGTGTGATTTAAACGTTTTCGTGAGTTGGGGGAGACTAGTCTGGAGGATGTGTGGGTGATGGCTGTGAACCTGATATGCGATGGTGTACA